>JADMNL010000023.1:571960000-574407500 GCA_016271365.2 Neoceratodus forsteri | reverse complement strand
GAAACGTTCAAGTACCTCAAGGGAATCAACAAAGTCCAAGAGGGTAGCATCTTTCAAAAAAAGAGGTGTGCAAGAACAAGAGGGCACAATTTGAAGATGGGGGGCGCTCAGAGGTAATTTAAGGAAGTATTTTTTCACAGAGAGGGTTGTGGATGCATGGAACGGCCTTCCGGAGGAGGTTGTGGAGTCAAAATCAGTGGTGGATTTCAAGCATGCATGGGACAGTCATAAGGCAATTCTAGGGGGTGGGGGTAGGAAGAAGTAGGCTGCTGGTTAACTAGGATCTGCAGCTTATCCAGTAGGTAGGGAAATGGGCAGACTGGGTGGGCCAAGCGGTCCTTATCTGCCGTCAAATTCTATGTTTCTATGTTTATGTTTCTACTCTGTGTTCTAACAGCCCTGCCTGATATTTACAAGGACAGGATGTTTGCTAAGGATAGGGGCTGAAAAGACATAAAAAGAGCTAAACTGCTACTGCAAGATAGATTTGGGCAAGAAAAAGGGACACAGAGACTGAAGGAAGAGTTTGTTTTATTTTGCCTCTGTACATAGTTATTCTGAACAAGATTATTTATTATGTTACCGATACTGGTAATAAATATTTTTGGCAAATTCTACAACTGCTCCTGGTTTTCCTATGCTTCCTGACCTATGTCTTGATGACAGCCATTCCACACACAGATGCAAAAACCGTCTGACAGGATGTGAAAAATGACAACAGCGCTGTTCATGAGGTGGTGTGAAAAAATAAATTGCTATGTTGAAAATTTGGAGTCAAAATATTGAAAATTACCAAAGTTATGCGGGTGCGTAGAAAAATGTCAACGAACACGCTTAACTCACCCATTTTTAGGAATTGTTTCACCGAATGAACACTGGAGGTGACATTTCGCTATTCAGTCCTGAAAGGTGATTTCACGCAGTGACCACGAAATCACCTTCCAGGCCTGGTTAACAAAATGACAGTGACAGTGTTCATGAGGTGGGGTCCCAAAAAGGCCATGTTGAAAATTTGGTGAAAAAATTCTAAAATGGCAAAGTTATGAACACAGTTAAAAACGCCCACTGAATACATTATACGGCACTTGCCTTTATTCCTCAGTTGCGGTTCAGCTTTGTAGAGAAGCAGGCGTGTTCGGTCCACAGAAGATGACAGCCCATGATCTTCGATGGTAAATATGGGGTGGGGGAAATGAGGTGGTGAGTGCTCAGTGGGAAGGTCGAGATGGGAGAGGGGGACAGGGAAACAATGGACAGTTTTCTTTATTTCAGGTCATTTTTAATGTACAGGGGGGCAGCCACTATTCAACGAGATAAATTAAATCTGGGGATTGGAGGGTGTGGGGTGCCACTAGATTATGGAAAAGGGTGTTCTTCTCCAGGGTGATCGGGGTGAGGGGTGGGACATTACACTATGGAAAAGGTTTTATAGGGTGTTAGCATTCCCGAGTAACAAGAAAGGATCCTTTTTTGTGGCTAGTGATAAGAAAAAGGATTCGTTTTTCGTACCACGCAGTCACAGAGAAAGATTACTAACAGGAAATAAAACACATTTCTGGGCCATATATCTAACATTGAGGTGCACATTGCATCTAAGGAGGTCTCTCAGGATGTCATTTTTTGGCTTTTGAAACTTTTTTTTTTTTTTTTAGAACACACACACACAGAAAACAAGATGGCGGCTCAAAAAAGGATTTTATTCTTGAAAAGGAATAGGTTTGTGAGACAATATTCTTTTTCTCGGTGATCAAATCCTTTGTTGAACTTTCTCCTTCTATCCTCAGAAGTGACTCTCCCATTGATACTGGGAAATAAAAAACTGAATAACGTAAACAGATTAACATTTTTTCACCAAACTAAACACGGCAGTTGTGTTACCCAAGCTGTTTCTACCATACAAAAAGCACACCAAAATTCCGCACCATCTGGATGCAAAGATGACGAAAAAACTGCAAAATTGGTGACTGACTTTTTCAGCTGTTCAGATCTCAGAATCCATATATCCAACTGGAATGGAACTTGCCACATCAAGAGATCTACCCCACATGACAGCACATGCTAAGTTTTGTGCAAATCCATTGATCGGTTGCAAAGTTATTGAAGTGCACAATTTGAGGTTCAACATTAAACATGCTACTCAAACCTAACTACAGGGGTGCTACCACACCCCTGTAATAGTATATACACACACACACACACACACACACACACACATATATATATATATATATATATATATAAAAATGGAAAATGGTGTACATATTTAACCCAATATGAAAACTACCAAAAACAGCTGTGTGGTGAGATGTTGGTTTTCGTTACTCAAGATTAAGATAGAGGCCCAGAAAGCTTGTGGCATCCCCCAAAACGTTTACTACCCAAATAAGTAGACTATACCTTTATTTTGGGTTCTTCCTTCGATTTATCTTTGTCTTGAGATTTCTCTGCTAACTTCTTTTGTTTCTCTGCTTCTTTCCTTTTTCTCTTCTCCTCTTCTCTCCATTTTCTCCTTTCTTCATCTCGCTGCCTCTTTCTTTCAAGTTCTCTTCTTCTCCTCTCTTCTCGCTTTTCCTCCCTTATTCTCTGAGGAGAACAATATATTGAGGTGAATGCAGAAACATCAGCCCCCTCCCATACAGGTCTTTCTCTGATCTTGCCTGCCCTCCCATTGCTTGGGCTGAGTTCTGGTGACCTCCTAGATTGGACAACCCTTACCCCAGTGGAATCAACGCAGCACCGGGCCCAGGAATCACATGGTACAGGGTCTCAGGAGTTCAAGCAACCATCATTAAGACAGAAAGGAGGTTTTCTCCGATTATGCTCTCTACTCTCCACAGCGGCACGCTGCTTTGTTAACCGACTCACGTACATGTAGCATAACACCCCCCCCCGATGGGGCAAGTGTCCTGCCCCACTGTCAGGGGTTATTGCGGAAGCAAAATGGGCATACATCCCTTCCCAGGCAAGGATCTGTTGCTTTTGGCAGTGCTCCTCCCAGCCTATGCCTGACTATCAGAGTTCTAGGCCCACTCCCAAACCCAGGTTACATGATGGCACCTCATGGGTTATCAGGCAGCCCCAGCAGCTTTGTATTTTTCCTTTTTAATTCTCTGGTTGCTATGGCTTCAACTTCACCAAGACTGCCTGCTGGACTGCACCCCATGTGGAAAGTCCTTAACACAGTGGGCTCTGAGATAGAGGGCCTCTACCTCGGGCTCAACTGTAGTTCATAGGGATTTGTCAAAAGGGGGAGAAGTGAAATGAAGTGGGTACAGTTTTAAGGATGATTTAAGATGTTTTTGTCCATCTCAGCACCCACCTCTAATAGTCATCTGAAAACAATAGGGCAGTGAGGGGTGACCACACATTGTGGGGACAACCTTAATGGTGCACTGTCACCTCCAGTCCTCCATAGTTCTGATTCCAGTAATTAAAAAATGCAGTTTTACACACAAGCACCACAATATAGCCATATCTTTTTAATTTGTATTTACTCATTAAAGAAAGTGCTCTTCAAACAGGAAGGGTCTTGATATGCAATTCCAAGCCCAGTGTCTATACCCATGACATTACTGGAGGACCACTACTGGGTTAACAAGACAAAGAAACACTACAAACAGAGAGAGAGAAACACAGAAACACACACACAGCCCCTTATGGAACAACCTACCAACAGAAGTGGTCACTAAGCGAAACTATAGATCTGTTCAAAAATAGGTTGGATATGTGTGCTATGAATAAATATGAAGTAACATAAAATACTATGGCAAGTAAATTAAGGACGCAAGTCTAACAAAGCTTGATTAACCTACGAAACACACCGATACACACACACACAGACACACACACACACACACACTCTGAGCAAAACTCATTCCCACAGAAAGAAAATGAAACAAAAAAAGAAACATTCTTACCTGCCTGTTTTCCAAAAAGTTCAAAAGAGGTGTTGTCTTCTTGGCTACATTAAAAAAAATACATCAGTTTGGCCAATTCATTCTCTGCATGATGCAATGGGTTAATTTGCTTACTTTCTGTTGTACTACTGAATCCCATTTACAAAACACTGGTAGATCCTTATCCAACTTTAGTTATATTCAGTCTTATAAACTGGGCCAAAATTCTATCATTTAATTGGCTTAAACACACAAGATAATGTATAATGGTTTCTTTACAACTGCATGCCTCAAATGTGTTGCCTTTTCAAAATCCACTGTCTTCTTACTGTTAAAAAGTGTAATTGCAAAGAAATATACGCACTTCTTGAAGGTCTGTAGTAGGCACTAGGTAATGTCTTACACCCAAAGGTGGCAAGTCTCCCTGGAATTGCACTTTATGAGCTTTGGGATCTGAGGGCCAGTGAGGGCCCGATCTTTAAACGGAGCCCCCTTTCCCATTATATGTCAATGGCAGTGATGCACGAGGTACCAAAGCTCACTTATGAACGCCCCCCCCCCCGAAAGGTGGCAAGTCTCCCTGTAATTCCAGCACTGCTAGGGTTACCACCTTTTTAAGAAGCCCAAAGTGGGACATTTCCTCTTGAAAGATGGTTTTTCGCAGTACAAGATATGACCAATGCAACACACTTGTTTTCTCAAAACAATCAGAATTGAGACTAGGTGTTGTAGTTTTTTAGTTGTTTCTTATCATTAAGATATTTTAGTTACGGTATTATAGTTTTCTACAACATTTACAGGAAGTTAGAAAATATTTTTTCTACTATAAGAAGTCAGGACATGTAGTATTTTTCATGTTTTCATGGGGCCTAGCTCCAAATCAGGACTGTCCTGCGAAAATCAGGACAGATGGTAACCTAAGTACTGCTCATGCCGTAAACCATCAAGGCATGCATAGATTTCTCCAACAATTGTACGTCATGTTGTGCAAGTTCTTTATCAAAAAAGCAATAATCAGAGGTGAGACACCAGCTCCAGGGACAGAGGTGAGGTGCACCCTTATCCTTCCCTCCGTGGCCTGACCAGGAAGCAGCAATGCTGCGGCTGCAAATGGTCCTGCACCTCTCTACTACTAACCAGAAGAAGACTGAAACCCCGACAGCCCCGACTGCACACAGGACAATCGAGGACAAATGCATTCTTACAAAGAGCAGCAGTAATGCTGATATAAAAGAACAAAGTCTGCAAAATTCCCACAACCTGTGCAAGTAAGTAAGGCAGAGAGAGTTACATTACTTGTCCGTCTAACTAGATTATAGAAAAGAATGTGTGTAGAGGGTGGTGGTGATGGCGGGGTCAGATCACGTACCTATTAACTCTCTGTTTTTAGCTTCAATTTCTTCCAGCAGAGTTTCCGGAGTACAGGTTAACTTTTCATCATCTGCAGTGTAACTTTCCAGAAACTTCTTATAATCAGGGTCTAAAGCAGCCCAAGAAACAGGTCATCTTTAAAATCCCAAAGCAGGTTTATGAATATCACCTGTTTTCTACATTACACTTTCCTTAGGTTTAGATTCATAATTGACAGTGAGGTTTTTTTTTTTTTAAATACAGTATATGGAAAAACACTGCCATCTTGGTACAAAGCAGAAGCACGGTGCTCCAAGTTAATGCAAGTACTACGGGGACTGAGGAGTCTGGAGACAAGAATAAGGGGAGACCTCCTGCTAGTGCATGGTGTAACTAATGATGAGGAATTAAGGAATAGTTTAAGAGTACAACTCGGAGGAGCTGGTAAAGTTATGAGGAACCATGACTACTCAAACACACTATTTTCAAAAGGACAAAAAGAAAACTTTTTCAAGCAACGAATAGTTGGGAGTCTGGAATAAATTACCATAACAGGTAAATAACAGCAATAGTAAAGAGATTTCTAAAAACCAAATCAATTGGTTTATCCAGATGGGACACACTTTTGGGTACTGTAGCCTTTTCCTGCCAGTTGTACCTGGCAATAGCTATAGTACGTAACTAATGGTTCACTGGCATGCTGGTATAAATAAAAAAATAAAACAGTCTGGCAATAAAATAAGCAGAAGAGAGACCACAGCACCCAGCGTTTCACCCTTTAAGTGCCTGGCTATAGGCTAATAAAGACCTGTCATCAGCAGGCAGGCACCATTTAATTCTGGTAGAGTTCGTGGCAAGCTGCTCGGGTGGAGTGGTGGGGGTGAGGAGGTGGGGGTGATGGAATGGAGAACCTACACAGAATCAATGGCATACAACCACAAAAGTTCAGGCACACTTTTTGTTAAACACAGAAACACAGACCATGACAGCAGAAAAGACCAGAGTTCCATCCAGTCTGCCCATATCCCTATAATCCCCGAACCTACTGTTCATCCAGGGTACTAACCTCCCATCCTCCTCCCTGACCCTGTTGCTCCAGGTGATCACTATTCCCTTCATTCTATCTTATGCCTTCTTGAATACCCAAACTGTGTTTGCACCCACCACCTCAACGACAGGAGCTACTCAAGGTTCCACCACCTTTCTGTAAAAAGTACTTCCTCACATCCCTTCTGAACCTCCCTCCTGTTAATTTCGTGACCACGTGTGACCTCGAGCTGGTATTCAGGGTAAATAATTCCTCACAGTTTACCTTGTTAATTCCTTTAAGGAACTTTAAGGTCTCTGTCATATCTCCGTTCTTCCTGGTTTCCAGTGAATACATATTTAGTGATTAGACGCGCTCCTCAAAGGATCTGCCTGGCCCCGGATCATTTTTTGTTACTCTGCGCTGCACTGTTTTCAACCTGTCCCTGTCCTTTCTGAGACGAGGCTCCAGAACTGGATGCAGTACTCTAGGTGAGGCCTCACCAGGGATCTTTATAGAAGTATTACCTCTTCTTCTGCTATCAATACCCTTCCCGATACATCCCAGCATCCTGTTAGTCTTGCTATAGGCCTTGTTACACTAACTTGTTTGTTTCAGGGGACTTACTGATAATTCCTAGATCCGTTCCTCTTCTGCAGTGTCAAGTTTCAACCCACCCATCCAGTACTGTGTCTTGGGGTTCCTTTTTCCTAGGTATATTACTAGGTTTACTATGTGTTATGGGGCATAAGTAGGCGTTAGCCCATCGAGAATACCCCCCACAGTTTTGTGGAACATTAAAGATTCAGTTAGTATTTAGCCACACGTCCAGACCTTTTTTGAATGTTTCAAGGTTTTTGCTGTTGACTTGTGGGAGTTTGTTACATAGTCTTGGCGCCCTTATTGAAAAATAATTTAATCTTTTCTTAGTTCTGGCTTTTCAAATCTCTAGCTGTTTTGAATGTAGTCTTGGTACTATTTTCTATCTGAGAAGAAAATACCACATTGCTGCATTAAGGCAAGTGTTTGAAGCACAGTCAGACCTGGTTAATCCGTGCCTTGTTATTCCAGATGTCTTATCTGAATGAAAACACTGCATACAGATTTTTTGTTGAGCTATTGACCTCTTTATTATCACTGTCTGGTTTACTACGTAGATTTGTATTACGTAACAAAATTGGCAAACACAAATGTGTATGGATTAACCAGGTCTGACTGTATTTTAAAGAAGAATAAAAGGTCTCCTCTACGGCGCCTTAATTCCGGGGAATGAAGGCCCAATTTGTGGAGTCTATCTCAGTAACTTGGCTGTGTTAAATGGGGTACCATTTTGGTTGCTCTTCTCTGTATTTGTTCAACTCTTTCTATGTCTTTTTTTTTTTTAAATATGGACTCCAAAAGGGTGACATCATCGGAATATGGCCTGATATATGTTCTGTAAAGAGGGATTATACACTCTTCTGTTTTTGTATAAATGCATGATCTGTTCTCTGAGAAGTGCACTGGATTTTTTTGCAATGGTCAGTAGAGGAAAGTTTGTTATTGACTATGATACCAAGATCTTTTCTCCATTTGCTACCCTTAGTGTAATGTTGTTCAGTTGATAAACCTGCATTGGGTCCCCCAAGATGAAGTACGGTACACTTATCGGTATTAAAGTCCGTCCCATTTATATTTGCGAGGTCTTGATCTCAGACAGATCCTTAATTAGTTGATTTGTACAGTTTACTGAATCTACCCTCCCACCCAGTCTGGTGTCGTCCGCACATTTGGATAATATATTACTTGAGCTGACTTGCATGTCAGATATAAATTAAATAGTGTAGGTCCAAGGCCACAGCCGAGGGACCCCACTAGTCACATCCCCACTCTCTGATAAAGCTCCGTTGATGTTTCCCACTGTGTTCTGCCTGTCAGCCAATGGTCAACCCATATAACTAGACTGATAGGCAGTCCAAGGTACAGAAGTTTGTCAACTAGATTCCCTATGCGTCACCTGGTCAAAGGCCTTACTATAATCCAAAAGGATAACGTCCATCGGAATGTTAGAGTCTACCCCCTGGTTTATATGATTATAAAAAGCTGTGAGGTTAGAAGTACATGAATGGCCCTGTTTAAAGCCATGTAGTGTGGAGTCGCTTATGTTTAATAAGTGAAGTTCTGATTCTAATATAGATTTGATTATTTTCTCCAATAATTTACAAGGAACTGAAGTCAGACTGATGGGATGGTAGCTTTCTGGGCTGGATCGACTTCCTTTTTTAAAAATGGGTGTTACACTGGCTGTCAGCCGGTCAAGGGGGACAGTGGAATCTTCAAGAGATTTGTTGAATATGATGGTTAAGGGAAGATTAATGGCTTCATCTGTTTCGACTAGAAATCTGGGGCTTATTCCATTTGGTCCAGGACTACCTTTTTTTGTTAAATGATTTTAATACATCCCTTGTGTGCTTTCTGGTTATTAAGGAATGCTTGGATTTGTTAGTTGTTGCTAGACGGAAATTTGTACCATTTTTTGAAAAGACTGAATTAAAGTAGTTTAGTTTGCCAGCTGCGTCTTTATCAGATGTGATTAATGTTTTAACAACTATCAGTGGGCCAACTTGTCTAGTATTTTTATTTAGATATGCAAATAGTGATTTATGTGCAATTCTAAATTCCAGGTTATGTTTGGATATATAAATTGCCCTTTTTTTATTTTTTACTGAAGCCCAATAGAGTAATAACGTATTTTCTTTTTATTGTGTAGGCATTTTTGAGTTTTGAGAAGAGCTGTTTTTAATGAATAATTAATTTCTTTATATTATTATTTAGCCATGTGGGCATCTGCCCTTTGTTGCTGCAGTTCTTTTAGCAGGACATAACTTGTTTTAAGATTCAAAAGAATATTTTTGAGACAGTTCCATGCTTCCTCAAGAGTGAGGGGTAGTAGCATATTTTCCCATTGTATGTCATTTAATCGTCTATTTACAGATTTGAAGTTGGCTTTATCATAGTTCTTTAAGAATGTATTAGTGGCGTGTTGTTGACAATATAATAAGCTAAAGTATATTGATTTGTGATCACTGTTACCCAAGGGGTCAGCCAGGGAAAGGTTAGAGATGTTATTGTCAGTAGAGGTTATCAGGCGGTCTAGTATATTTCCTCTGGTGGGTCTGCTGATTAGTTGGTCTAATCCTAAATCAATGGTAGTGGAAATAAAGTTCTTTTCAGCTGCTGAACTCCCTGATAAGGTCTCCCAGTTTATGGTTGGCATGTTAAAATTTCACAGTATTAAAATGTTTCCTCTGTTTGCTAAATATATCATTTATTTTAGTAGGGCATCAGTATATTCTGAATTTGAATTAGGTGGTCGGTAGCATGTACCCACAAGTATTTGATGCCGTCCCTTAAGCTGGACTGTGACCCATAAGCTCTCGGTGGAGGTTTGTATGGTATTCTCAAATGAGGGGATGTCATTCCTCACATACACACAGAATCGGCCCCCCTTCTATCTGTTCTATCTTTTTGATAGAGCTTGAATCCTGGAATGTTTTTTGACCATTAAGAGTCGGTGTCCCACCAGGTTTCTGTTACTGATATAATGCCTAGATTCAACATATGGATTTTTGCTTCTACCTCTGCTAATTTAAGTGTGTTCAGTGACCCGACATTTAGTGACAGCACATTACATTGTTCATGTGTGTTCAACCTGTTAGTTAGAGACGTAGATATTGATCCATTCTCCCCTTGTTGTTAGTTTAAAGACTCAAGAAATAAGAGGAAATTCTTCTGCCCAGGATAGTACTCCCTCTCCGCTTAGATGTAAGCTGTCCCATCAGAAGAGGGAAGGCCTTACGCCGGCCCAGTGACACCAAGAGCTGAGGGCTGGACGCCACACCTCATGTCACAGTGGCGACCCAGGTTCGGGAACGAGCACGGTTCGCCGTGGGCTGGCAGGGGAGGAGAGGAATTGAGCATCTAAAAGACTGCTCTTCCTCTCCGGGAAGGGGGGTTCACATTGGTCGGCATCCGACTGACCCCTGGCAGAGGCTGGGGGTCAGGGACGCATGCCACACACTGGGAGGAGCTGAGGGCAGATGTCTGGACGTGGACACACGCGTGTGCGTACACTGCCGCTGACGTTCTTGCATGCCCCCAACTCCAGGGAACTAAGAAAGGAGGAAAAATGGGCGCACCAATCACGCGGCTTGATGGCTGTTCTGGTAGGGGCCTTCGCATCAGAGGGCTTGCTGGAAAGCAGGATCCTGTGCCAGCGGAGACAGAGGGGTCTCTCCACCACCCTGCTATGGGGGGCAAGCTGCGGGGTATACAGCGAGACCCACTGTGGGAGCCAGAGCGATCCGGACAGCAGCTGGAGGAAGTGGATGCCTGGACGTGATTGCAGACCGGAGGGGCAAGGTGAGAAAAACTACCAACAAAAAAAAAAAAAAAGGAGGTAAGGCCTTTCGTAGAAATCCTCCCAGTGGATTAAAGATGGGATGTTTTGCTTAAGGCACAATTTTCGAAGCCACTCGTTCAAGGCCTTAATTTTGTTTGTTATATAGGGAGTGGCTCTGAGTACTGGAAGAATTTCCGAAAAACTTACATCACAACAACTTTCCACCAGGACGTTGTTTAGAGCTACATAGTCCTTTCTGAGCTCAGTTAAAGTTGTCCTGTTGATGTCATGTGTACCAGCGTGAATAACTACTAATGCATTCTTTGCATCACCATGAAATATTTTACTGGCCATTTTGTGATGTCAGATATTCTGCCCTCTATAACTTGAACAAGTGCAGTTGCATTTATCAAGATTGCATATTAATCTGTCAGCATGTCTGATAGAATCACCCAAAACAAATATTAGTGTTGGTTTGTGGATTTATTTGTGGTTGGACTGTCCTGTCCATAACTGTGTGAGGATTGTAATGGGTTGCATTCAAACTGTGTTATGTTTTGTGTTGTTTTAGCATTAGTACTGTTGTTACAATGGTTGTTTTGCAATCTAATTGCTGGGTCACTATTGTCTGGTTCCATATTCTGTATTATGGGGTCATGCTTATCTTTAGTGGGTCAAATTTATTATACAGCGGTAGGACTGGGACACTGGTGTATACCTGACCTCCTCTCCTCTTTGTTTTATGTTTGGGCACTGTGGCCCACGTGTCTTCAACTACTGTTTGTTCTGGTGTCTTTTCCTCTCTGTGTGTGGGATTGCTTACAACAGATTCTGGGTCTATGGGAGCTGTAGTCTCAAGATTTGATACCACTGAATCTATGTAATTTTCTAGGTCTATGTCAGACTTAACAGACACCCTGGCCTGGAGCCTCACTAGTTCTTGTAATATGACAATGAGCATGCAATTATCACAAGTAAATCCTAGAATCTGTTTTCCAAGAATGTACATATAACATATTTGGCAACGGTTGCCAGGAATGTCCATGATTGTGCCCTTGGGATCTTCCCTATGTATTATCACTGTAGACTTTGTGCAATATGTATTTGCCTGGTTTCTGCTTACAGGCCCTGTATCCCGGCTGACATGGCAGACGAGTGTCTCTCTGCGCCCCCTCCCGGGAATACTGCTACAACTAGTTGCCGACCGGAAATGACGTCACAGACGCTTCCAATTCGGCGCTACACACAGATTACACAAATAATCAGTTTAGCAATGTTTCATCAAAGTTAGAGCTCCCATTTTACCGCCCAGCTAGTGCAGGTGTGGAAACTCTACAAAACTCTGGCATTTTGCACACTAGCTGGTACCAGGAACTGGAGTGCCGTCTTGTCCTCCAAGTCCCCACAATCCCTTGTGGCCTGAGCCACTCTAGTGATCCTGGGCAGATAAAATGTGGTCACTAACCCACCTCTCTCTCCAGAGAGATACAAACAGCTCTACAGAATCCACAGATATAAAATAACAGCCTCACAAGCAGCAGCTGAGCTTCTGCAAGCAATCTCAGCCAGCACCATTACCCTGCACATTCAGGCACTGAAATTTAACTGCCAGACCTTTGATCACCCCTCTAGGTTTTGTAGGTCCCTCTGCATAGCCCTTATTCCCTCATCACTATCTACCTTCCCACACAGTTTTGTGTCACCTGCTAAGAGACACAGCCTGCCCTGGATTCCCTCACCAATGTCACTAATGAACATGCTGAAGAGGACTGGACCCAAGACAGATCCTTGTGGAACCCCCGCACATAACCTCCCTTTCCTCCGATTTAACCCCACTGACCACCACCCTCTGCTGCCTCCCTTCTAGCCAACTAGCCACCCAGTTCACTACAACCTAACCTGTTAACCTAAAAGTGTAGCACGTACTGCATGTCTGTTACAACAAACCCTGTTACAGTGAATTTTACATCAACACATGGAGGCTTGTATTACAGGCAAGCATTCCTCTTTACTGTTGACTAGCAGCAAAGAAAAAAAAAAAAAAAAAAAAAAAGAGTAAAAAGCAAATCACAGCCAAACACCCCTTACTAACACGTAAGGCTGCCTACAACTCCCAGAGTCCTTTGCCCCTCCGACAGTCCTCTATGCACCTATAAAAAGGTGAAGACATCAAACTGATTTCCTCTTCTTTGCTGCAGACTCAATAGTTGGGGACGATGTGGCCATTTCTGTTGCGTTTGTGATCAGCCTGCTCTTGATGGTGAATATCATTCTACTTCTAGACATGACCAGTGAGGGCCCTTATATTGCAGCTGAGCATCTTTCACTGATGAAGCAGTTTACCGACGGATTCAGAAGGAACTCAAGTTGCATGGACAACCATTACTTGGCAGACCATGAAGAGATCCTGGCACAAGGGAACGTTCGGGGCAAAGACTTCCTGGTAGCCGAACAAACGGAGACCCTGGTGGCGCAAAACTATGTGCGCAGCACCCAGGTGAGAAAAATCTCCTGTTTTAAGGCAGTCCTGTGGGGGAAGGTCGTGATCTCTGCCTTCCCTTAGGTTAGGGGTGCTTTACCCCGGGTAACCCCCACGTACCGTGAAAGAGGTGACTTCAGAGGACCGCAGGAGCAGACACTCCCTTACTGGTTCTGCCCTAGGCCTTTCCAGAAGGGCTTTGTTCAAGGGAAGGACCATCCCCCCCTCCCCGCATGGATCTGTGATCAACAGCCTGAGTAAGGCTGTAGGTGCTCTGGGATGCTCAAGACCCACCACCATCAGAGGGTGGAACCGACCTCGCATCCAGCAGGTTAACCAATACTGGACTCTGAAGGCGGGAGGGTCAGCCACAGTCCTCTGACACCCCTAAGGCTAGGAAGGCCACACAAAAAAGGCATGCATCACATCCTCCTGCCTGCTCGCTCAGGCCCCCCGGTACTCAGTTGGGGTGGTATAGGAAGAACACTTCACACTCCTCAGCTTGGAGTCTGAATCAGATGAGGATTCTGACCGATCTCTCATAAGGTCCTGGTGCAACAAGGACCATCCCCGTAGACTACCTGCAGAGCCCCCTACGGAGGATCCCCAGGAGCCAATCAAGTCACCTTTTGAGTTGGATGCCCTGGGGAACTCACCATTAGAGTGGACCCCCTCCTCCTGAGGTCAGACTACCTGGTTAGCTGCCCGCGCAAGCCTCTGGACAGAAAGGTGTGCAGGGAGCTACAGAGGAACTGCCCTAGACACATCCTCCCTTTCAAGGCTGTTCTAGCACCAGAGTTTGATAAAAAGATTCTGCACTAGGCAAGGGACACAAAGATTGGATCTGCGATTGGATTACAAGAAAGGCTTGGATAAAAGCCTTAATGGAGTCCTAGACAAATTGCTGGAGCTAGTGAGGAATCCTGGGCGCTATAGCGATGTTGCTCAAGAAGCACATAATAATCATAACCAGACTGATCCAGATTACCTACAAGATAGAAACATAGAATTTGACGCAGATGACGCTTGGCCCACCCAGTCTGCCCATTTCCTACCTAATGGATAAACTGCAGATCCTAGTTATCCAACAGCCTATTTCTTCCTATCCCAACCCCCACCCCTTAGAATTGCCTTATGACTGTCCCATGCATGCCTGAATTCCACCACTTTTCTTGACTCCACAACTTCCTCCGGAAGGCCGTTCCATGCATCCACAACTCTCTGTGAAAAAATACTTCCTTACATTACCTCTGAGCTGCCCCCCCATCTTCAAATTGTGCCCCCTTGTTCTTGCACACCTCTTTTTCTGAAAGATGCTACCCTCTTGGACTTTGCTGATTCCCTTGAGGTACTTGAAAGTTTCTATCATGTCCCCCCTCTCCCTCCTCTCCTCGGGGCTATATATATATTAAGCTCCTTAAGTCTCTCTTCATGTGTCTTCCGGTGTAGACCCTGCACCATTTTAGTTGCCCTCTTCTGGACTGCCTCCATCCTGTTTACATCTTTGCGGAGACTGGGTCTCCAGAACTGCACGCAGTACTCCAGATGGGGTCTCACCAGCTGTCTGTACAGAGGGATAACAACTTCCTGTGTTCACGTGCAATTTGTTTTTTGGGCAATATAAATGCTGCCCCAGATCTGACAGAAGAAAGACTGCCCTTCTGAAATTCCACCTGTACTCCTTGGAACTGGCTTCCAAGAACGCAGGCCCAGAAGCAGATGGTTTGTTATCTGGTGAACCCTTGGCTCAAGGAGCTTAAGAAACTGGGCAAAGACTTTTCTGGGATCAAGAAGACCCGGTCTTTTTTTACGGCACTGAGGTGCTACCTTTTTGAGAGGGGACCGAAGAGATGGGGCAGCTCTTTCGGCCTGGACCAGGCCCAAGGCTTTTGCCAGGGCTCTGTTTTCAAAGGCTCCTTTGGCTATGGATCCCTTTCAAAAACAGACCGGCAATTTTGTTCCACAGGATGCTTCCATGGGGACAGAGGCTCAGCCACACCCATTCCCACCCCTCTATCAGGTCGCTCACCCTCAGGGAAGAACCCATCCCAATCACTCTCAATCAATTCCTTTTCATCCCAGGCCCACCTCAACTGGCAGCCAGACTGCACATTTTCTCCTGCAACTGGGAACTCATCATGCATGACACATGGGTTCTGACTATGGTACAAAGTTACGGATCAAGTTCAAACCCACCCATCCCTTCAGGTCATTCCCTTCTTTCTCCAAAGAAGAAACAGCACTGACTTCCCAGGAACTGGACTCCCTTTATTCCAAAGGTCCCACAGTTTGTGCCCCTCTGAGGCTCCAAGATTGGACCAGTTCTGTTTTCCTGGTTCCCAAAAAAGATGGAGGCCATCAGCCAGTAATCAACCTGTGAGACCTCAATTATTGTGTTAGCTACATACATTTCAAGAGAGAGGTATTTCTGTTCCAAGAGGTGGCTAATGTTCTCATGGGAAGGGTGACTTGGCAGTTCACTTGCCTTCATTCGGCCTCTCCTCAGCCCGATGGTGCTTCATGAACTTCTGTGGCCAGTGGTGGCCTGGCTCAGGGCTGCAGGTGTCAGGCTTCTCATTTCTCTGGGTGACATCTTGATTATAAATCAGGATGCTCCGTCACCAGTGAAGCACCTCAATCTAACTCTTCCCCTTGCTGGAACACCTTGGCTTTGTCATCAATCAGGACAAATCAATGCTGTCCCCCTGCCAGACAATCTCTTTCTTGGAGTTTGGGTGGACTCACTAGAAGCCTGCCTCAAACTGCCCACAACCAAGGTCAAGGACATAAAGGAATCATGCAAGCTCCTCAGGAGGGAGCAAGCCACTATTCGGGAAATAACCAGAGTTATTGGTCTCCTTTCCTCATCCATCCAAGCTATCTTCCCAGCTCCCCTCCCTTACTGCTCCCTCCAATAGTGCAAGATCAAGGCCTTAAGACTCTCGGGCTCCTTCAACGTCCTACTGCATCTCTCTCAAGCAGCCTGCAATGAGTCTCTGATGAATTTGACAGCTGGACATGTGGAATAGGAGAGCTATTTCCGGACATTACCAGAACTCACAGTAAAGTCTCGTGGCAGTGCACCTTTACGGGCAGCAGATGGTCAGAGGAGTCCTACCTCCATATCAATGTGCTCTAACTCTTGGCAGTGCTGTTCGTGATCCAGAGTTTTATCAAGGGCTGGGACAATCTGGTAATTAAAAGATGGACAATGTGGTAGCGGTGCACTACATCAACAGGTTGGGGGGCATGAAGTGCCTTCAACTCAATGTAGTGGCCAAAAGGTTCTGGCATTACTGCCTGAACCACAGGTTGAAGATCCAGGCCCAACAAGTCCCAGGCCTCTCCAATATGATGGTGGACTGGAACTCCCGCTACCCTGGTGGTCTCCACCGATTTCTGCCTCAAGAGGGACGTGTTCCTCCTGTTACACTCTTGCCAAGGACCACTGGAGGTGGATCTTTTCACCTCACGCCTCTAGACTCAGCTCCCAATCTTTCTCAGCTGGAGACTGGATCCAGAAGCCAGTGCCACAGCTGCCTTTCTCCAAGACTGAAGCAATCTGAAGGCAGACACCTTTCTTCTGGTTCTCCATGATCTGCAGAACAGTGTCTCAAATCAGGAGGCAACATACCACAGTCTTGTTGGTCACTCCATTCTGACAAGCCCAACCTTGGTTCGGCTCTGCTGGAACTTTCAATTCAGCTTCCCTCCTTCTTCTGGATGTGGTGGTAACCCACACCCTCTAGTCCTGGAAGACAAATTCCAGCTGGCGGCTTGGCTTTCTCAGGGTACCTGAAAGTTTGTGGGACTTCTAGATGGGGCTCCAATCCTTATCAGTGTCTCCTGGGCTAAAGGGACCAAAAGAGTTTATTTGGCACCTTGGTCTGGTGGACTAACTGGTGTAGTGGAAGGACCTGGATCCCTTTTCAGCACCTGTGATGAGGTTGTAGAGTTTTTATTCCAGCTGTACATTTCAGGTAAGGCATACAGATTTATCAATGTCGTGAGCTCTACCATCTATGCGACACATACCCCCATGGAAGCTAGGTTTGTAGGCCAACATTCACTTATTTGTAGATTTCTCAAAGTTGTCAGATGTCTAGACCCCCACAACCTGGGTACAGATGCATCTGGGATGTGGACAAGGTTCTGCAATTCTTCAGGAGTTGGTCCTCAAATGGGAATTTAGCTTTAAAATAACTTTCCATGAAACTGTCCTCTCTTCTGTGTCTGACACTGATCAAGAGGGTGTCAGCTTAGAGCCTTAGACACTTTCAGAATGTCACACCATCCGGAAGGAGTTTATTTCTCCTTCACCAGGCAGATGAAAATGGCAGCCCAAGGGGTGTCTCATTTATTCTTTATTCTTATCTGCAGTTCAATCCAGAACCCAAGCTGTGTGTGGTATCCTGCCTTCTGGAATACCTTCATCGGAGTTGGACAACTCTCATCTGTGGGGATGTGGATCAAGTTCTGATCTCTTTCTAAACCTCATAAACCAGTAGCAGCGGCCACCACTGTAGGGTGGGTACTATGGACCATGACAGAGGCAGGGACTGTATTGGGGCCTACTCCAGTAGGGATGCGATGGCCAGCAAGGTGTTCAGACGTGCTCTCCTTCTGAAAGATATCCTTCGGACTGCTAACAGGTCTGGGGATTCAGTCTTCAGAACTTTCTGCCATAAGCCTGTGACTGATTGGGGGATGTAGTTCTATCTTGAGTTTTTAACACGCTTATAATACAAGTCTCTGTGTGCTGACATAAAACTAATATTCTGACAGCATAGCTTGAAAGAAAGTTCTGGTTTTAATAAACACACAGAGGCACAGAATTACAGCCCTTCCTTACCCACTCCGTTTGCTTCTGCAGCTATCACCTAAAAGGACCAGGAATGGCTGATGGATCCAGTGAAGACTCGTGACTTGGTTCCAGTTTCCAGTTCAAGTTCCTGGTTCCAGTTTCATGTTACTGTAATGGAGGGCTGGTTCGGGTGTGGTAGGAGATCCCGTTTACACACAAGCGCACAGAGGAGGAAGTCGCTGGCCTGCCGACTCAGTGGTAGCACTACTGCTGCACACCATCGACCCAGGTTCAGGAGCAGAGCCCAGGAAGGCGGATGGCCAGCGGGAGGAGAAGGCTTGAGTGTCCACAGGACAGCTCGCCTTCTCGAGAGGTCAGGCTCAGTGCCCGGCTGGCCTCTGGCAAGCCAAGAGGCACATCAAGCATCAGGGAGTCAGAGATGGGTTGGGCATAGTGGGCCGTTGGCATCGCCCTTGACATCAAGGCGCAAGCCATGCCCCAGAACAAAAAGGAAAAATCAGCCGGAGTGCCAAGAGGAAGGAGAGCCGAAGTGCGGACCTTGATAGGTCCGCCTGCCTGATCCGGGACCCATCGAAACAAAGAAGTGTCTTGGGGTGTATGGGCCCCACCTTGTACCCACCTGAGGGGTAAAGTCACAACTCCGTGGGGGTCTGCCGCGGAAGTCAGGCAGGACGGTGAAGTGGGACAGACATGTGCGTCTCCTGGCCGGAGCAGGGCTCCAGCATCAGGAGGATGATCAACAGAAATCTGAAAAAAAAAAAAAAGAAGTAAGTTTTGCGCCTTCACCTTTTGCAGGCACCTAGAGGACTATGGGAGGGCCAAAGGATTCTGGGAGTTGTAGGCTACCCTGAGTGTTAGGGCCATTTGGCCATAACTTGCTATTTTCTTTATTGGTGAGCAACAATAAAGAGGAGTGCTTACCTGTAATCCTGCGCCTGTGTTTGTTTATTAAAACCATAACTTTCTTTCAAACTACACTCTTGGAAAATTACAGTTCTTGGTCAAAGAAGACAAAATGTCTCCTATATAATGAAAATAAGGACTGGAGTCTTACAGTGTTAGATTAAAAACATTTTGGCAAGCCTGGACATGGAGAAATGTGCATAAGCGCAGAACATTTCAGGAAAGGTTTCTAGACATGAAAGAAAAATCACTGGTAATTGGGCGCTCAGACAATACAGCTAGTACCGAACAAAAACTAAAGTCAGTCAAAATAACACAAAGTCCACACTCATTCCGAAGCAATGAAAAAGCAAAAAATGTAATTGGCAAAGAAACTCACGTTTTATCATAGACAATGAGAGAGCTGCTCTAAACCCTGGAGCTTTAGGGGTGATAAAGTTTTCTTGACATGAAAGCAGAATGTTTTGGTAAAGTTTTCTTGACATGAAAGCAGAACATTTTAGTAAAGGTTTTTAGACAATGAAAGCAGCATGAGTAGCCACTGGCACTGCAGCAGTGCTATGGCTCGTGGCGCTGGCAACCTGGGTTGGGAGCAGGCCTGAGTCACAGGACCGGAGGGAGGCTGATAGAGCATCCCAGCTGATTCTCGACTCTGGGGCAGGAGGGTGTCTGGACTCCTCTGCTACATTTCCATCTGGGTGACCACAGGTGGCAGTGTAAGCAGGAAATGGTGATTGAGGGAAGGGGGGGGGCGTCTTGTGCTCTGACACACTGTGCACACACTGCATGCACTACTGCATTGTTCTGGGTGTTTCAACATCCATGGAATGAGGGGAAAAAAGCAGAAAACCCTTGACTGTGCAGGATGCCATCCACCGCAGTCCTGTGCCCCCTGACCGGGCTCCCGCTCCAAGACAGACAAACTCTGTCGGGAGGCTGGGCTGACCTCAGCAGTCCTTCCCATGGGAGAAGCATGGAGGGCAGGTAATTCCCAGAGATGATGGGTGGCGGGGTAGGGCGGAGTTGCAGGACTGATGGGGGCGATGGGGTGCAAGCAGGCATAAAGCACCTTAAGCAAAAAAAGTTTCAGTAGCGTTTTCTTGACATGAAAGCAGAATATTTTATTAAAGGTTTTTTGAGGGGAAAAATGTGCTAATTTCCCCCAACAATGGGCAAAAAAGATGTTTTCAAATTCATGACATTTCCCCAATCTGAAATGCAGACAACACAGAAATAAGACGGCTCTTAGCTGGGCTGCTCCCATGGCCTGGAATGCCCTCCAGCAATCACTTAAATTGAGTTCACTTGTCAGTCCTCGTAACTTCCAAAGCCTGCTTGGCAAATACTGTACGGACAAATGTGTTTGCTATTAGAACATTATTTAATCCTTGTATTACTCTTCTGAAACACTGAAATGCCATTCTCTTATTCTACGCTGTAAAACCTGTATCAAACTGCTTTCATTGTGCTAGTCCTTGTAATAGAGTACAACTGATGATCGGCACTACAAGATCATCTCTAACTCTGTATTACACAAACTGTTTTGTATACCGTCACTTTATTTGCTGTAATGCAATCTGTCCTACCCAGGACCTCCTTGCAAGTGAGCCTTGCTCCATGCAGCTTTTTTTTCCTGGTAAAACAAATACAAACACAAAGACAAACTGTACTTTTATTGAAGAAATAGCTGATTGGCATACCCTCCTCAATAGTTCCAAAGAAATTGCTTACTGCCATACCCTCCTCAATCGTTCCGGCTTTGGCATCCCTCTTCTTACTCTTCTTTTTCGCTATTTTTTGAAACGGTGCAAATTCCACTATGGCAGGATATTCCTGACCTGTTATAAGAAAGCAATGCAATGTTTTTCCTATTGTCTAGGTCACATAAATATAATGTAATATCAAAATATGGAAACATTTAATGCAATATCAGACTATAGTAACTACCATTCTCAGCAATACAGTACTGTGTTATGAAGCCAAATGCATGATACTAGAATGATAACAGCAAGAATTTACCAATTTATTTTGTTCACCTTGGACAGCTCAGCAGAGATGCACTATTTCAGTCACAGGAGATCCGGAGTTTTGCCCATGTTTACAGCTGGAAGGACTGAAACACTCTAGGTCACATATTGTATAGTTTCTGCTGGGATTTAAACCCGGGTCTCCTGGTTCCCAAGACTGTACTCCAGCTATTACTATACCACACAGCTTCAACTGGTGAATATTCCCTCAATACATATTCAAGAGGAGTACTCATTTCGTGTCAGCCCCCTACAGTGCTTATGTAGTGCCCTCAAGTTGATATTTGTTACTGTTCCACTTATTTCACCTATCAAGTCCGTTCAGTCTTTTTATGGCTACTGACTTAGGAAAGACTTCTTGGAATTACCATAAATGAACCTATGGAATCTGGAAGAGGCATTTAAAAACTATGTTCCCATTGCAGTTACTGTGTGAGGACTACTTTCATGCCCCCTGTCACAGTAAAAATGACAGTAACATGTACCCAGCATTCCATCATGTTTTCAAAATGGCACCCCCAGCTGACTCCCTCTCACTGTCAGCATCAGGTCCCACCACTACCCCTCTGGATGGCAGAAGTCTGTCCTCTGTCTGTCCACCGTTACTGCGCTAGTGACCAGATGTCCGAGCACATTAATGAAATCACAATACCAGGTACCAACACAGAAAAGCATCTGCTGACTGCTAAACATCAAAACCGCGCTCAGAGGCATTCTCCAGACCAGAAATACCAAAGCCACGATTGGCATCACTCTCTGTCCCCTCAGAGGGGGCCAAAAACCCCAAAGTCACGATCACTATCATTCTCTGTCCCGTCATTAGAAGGGGCCAGAAACCCCAAAGCCACAACCCGCATCATTCTCTGTCACGTCATTAGATGGGGCCAGAAACACCAAAGCCACAATTGGAATCATTCTCTGTCCTCCTACTAGAGAGGGCAAGAAACACCAAACTCATGAATGGCAGCATTCTATGCCCCTCTGGAGGGTCAGAAACACCAAAGCCGTGATTGGTGGCACCCCCGGTATAGGGGACCAAAACACTGAAGCCATGATTGGTGACATTCTCCATACCCCCAGATGTCATACTCAGTGGTAGGAGTGGCTGGGATCCATGATGAGCAAAAGCCAGCCATTACGTAACAATTTACTACGGTCACCAGCTTTATGTCACGCAATTAAGTTGAGCACCGATGCCTCTTTTGTTACATCAGTCACTTAGCTCTCACCTCCTCATCAATGTGTAGAACTGGCTCAGCCATGCAAATAAAACACCAGGTTAAACAAGACGTTGTCAGCAGTGGGGAAGAGGGTGCACAGTATGAGGCAGGCAGAAACAAAGGCTTAACATGACAACTAATCTTTTGCCGGTAACGATATTTGAAATTGAGAATTATTCCCACATTCACAGGCTGGGTTAGAGCCGTAATGTTGGGGGGGGGGGGGTTTAGAAAAAACAGGTTACTCACCTGTAACAGTAGTTCTAGGAGTGGTATATGTTGTTCATCCACACTTGTTGGCATGTCCTTTCCCTTTAAGAATCTTGCCGGAAGGTCTTTAAGCTGGCTCCTCCCACCCACCCAGGTGGTACATCTCTCTGCTCTGCCCCTTGAAGCCACATCTTGCCCGCTGGAAGCAGAGGTTGTACACTGAAGCCGGGGAGGTCAGGTGGGTCCGTGTGGATGAACAACATTTACCACTCCTAGAAAGTACAGTTACGTAAAAACTTACTGTAACAGCAGATCTTAAGAGTGTCTCTTGCAGTAAGTCATTACTTTTGGAATTTCCAGCAGAGGTCGCTGTGACATGGTAGCTCTTCTAGCAGTTTTGGCACCAGGGACTGCCCACACATGACATCATCTTCCTGCTTCCTATATAAGTGTGGGTGGTCCCTGGTATCCTCAGTTCCCCCGCTGGATTCAGCCTACAAAGCGAGGACCGAGGAGAAGCTGAGATACCAAGGAGTCCCAACTCAAAGTCACTGGACACAGAATTTGCTCTCTTAGAGAAGGAGGGACGGAGGGTGGGATTGTACCTACTGCAAGAGACTCTCCTTGAAGATGAAAAAATTACTCACCTTAGTATATTGTTTCTTCCAGTGTATTCTTCTATATTCATAACTGTATGCAGTCTGCCTCCAAGTAGAACTGCCCGGAGAAATGGAACTTTATGCAAATGACAGAACCTATCATTGCTCGAGACACATATTCAAACTGCTGCCTCATCTATTGTAACGTTCTATCAACGTCTCAGATTTCGATAACAGCCTATAAGGCAGAAGAACTACATATCTATCTAATACTACCTATGAAATAGAAAGGAATCTACTCCTAAAATCCAAATATAAGCCCTAGTCGCTAGTCAATTACAATACTAAAATAATTAAAACTTTCATCCTGGAAACACATGTAACCAAAGAATAAGATGATAAATCCCACTAAATTAAAAATGTACTCCAGTGGTGCGTACATGCATATTAAAATCCAAGAAAAAAATCAGTAGGCATGCTGAGGCTCTGGTTCTGGTAGGGGAGGCAGGGTGGGAGAGTTATGAACATAGAAGAATACACTGGAAAAAACAATATTACTAAGGTGAGTAATTTTTTCTTCTACAGGGGTTGAAACATTTTTTGGGGATGCATAAGTCCAGGACTTATGGTCCCTTTTATGGGTAAGTCCATATCAGGATCCAGTAAGTGCGCAACATTTTTCATATTATACGAGAAAAAAATAATTATTTATTTTTTCCCTTTTAGGATGCTCCAGTGACAGTCAGAGAAAGGTTACAGAGAGGCAGAGAATATTATAAGACAGCAATAGTACTGCAGCTTGTTTCAGGCTGATTTTCTTCTTCTTTGATGGACATTTGTGACCAGAGGAATGGATAGTACCCAGACTACTGTCAAGCCAGTACTTTATTGATGGCAGTGGATCAAATTCAGAGACGGATGGTCCTGTAGTCATGATAAGCAGCTGGTTCTCGAAAGACTGTTGTGTCAGGGTTGTTCGTAATTTGTTTTTAATGAAATTAGCTTTTGAAAATCCTCTTTCACATTCACTTGTGGAAGGGGAAATCGTGAGCAGAATCTCAATAAGCTTTTGCATAGGGCCCTTCGTGGAGTCTGGGCCACGTTCACCAATTTTCATTTGTAACACCAACTGGTACATAGTTATGAGAGGTTTGGTTCGGAATCGAGAAAGATATAACTTCAGCTGCACCCACTCATCTATAGCAGAATCTTTATCAAGTTCTGAGAAATGAGAAGAGAAAGGGCTATCTGTGATGAGTTCAATTAGTTCAGCATTGCCAAATGTTGCTAGATCTTCCTTTTCCAGTGGCCAGTTGTGATAATTCAAAATCTGAAGTAAAGACAAAGGTTTCTCTGAGAGAACACCAAACCTTTTCTGGATGTACGTGACAGTATCGTTAACAAATGTGTGAAGTTCAGCTTCACTTCCAGGTGTTCCGTGAACTTTTGTTTTGCCAAACATACGTTCTTCTGTGTTATACTGTTCCTGGAATTTTGTAAGATATTTTCCAGGAGTACTTTTAAGTGCTTCTAGCTGCAGAATGGCTTTCTCTATATGTTCTGGTATCTCAACAATTAAGTAGTCTGCCAACTGGAAAGTTTTGATAATCTAGCAACAATTGGCAAAAATCTAATAAGAAATAAAGAACTTTAATGAAATGCATAGAGGTCAGTTCCTTCAGGTACCCCTTAGCTCTGTTAGCATCCTCTGCCCTGTTGCCATCCACAAATCTGTGCTCCAGATGCATTGTCACAATGTCCAGGTTTTTTTCTAATGCCACAACTGCTCTCTCTGCTTGCTAGCCACCTGACTTGCTTTACAGCCGTGAAATGTGCAAGATGCTCATCGAGAACTTCAGCAATTTCTTTAAGTTCTCTCCTGCGCTTTGGGGACCAAAAATAAAAACTGAAAATGCCTTTTAACACTCTTCAAATTTGGCCATGTATTTGAAATGTTTATTTGCATCCAAAATGGCAAGTTCAAGTTTGTAGGGCAACTACAGTGAATACCAATAATGTCTGGCAAAAGTGATTTGAGTCTAGTAATGACTCCTGTCCGTTCACCAAGATTAACTGATGCACCATCAAAATTAGCACATACAAGTGCTGGATGTGCACTGCCTGTCAGTTCTGGTAATGGCAAACCCACTGATTGTAAGGCTTTCTCAATAGCATTAAATCGCCTCAGCACTTGCAGTTTCAAGTGGTAACACAGATATTAGATGTGTGACTGGCAAACAGTTAGCACCTACATATCTCAGGTAGACAATTTCTTGTTCAACGATGGAGTGGTCTGTACTTCCATCTGCAAGAATACTCACAAAGGAGGCATTTTTACCTCTTCAATTATTGCTGAACGTATTGTTTTAGCTATGTTGTCCACAAACAAGCGGCAACCTGCTATGTTCATGTAGTTGTTAGCCAACATTTAAACCATTTTACGCTGGATCTCACAAATGATTTCAAAATCAGAAAAAGGTTTCCCATTCTTTGCCACGGTGTATGCAGTGTTAAATAAAATTTTGTATTTCTCAACTTCTTTTGTTGTCATGTGTCTTTTTTGAAATGACTGACCCAGAGCAGTTTCTGACAGACGAATGGGTGGTACTTTAGCAGTATCCTTTAAGTAACGTTTTGTGCAAGTGATGTGTTCCCTCGTCAAATCATGCCTCTTTATGGGGTCTAGCTTAAGATCTCCTGAACCTTTTACCATAGCCGAGTTAGGGTCACAGATTTGGGGGTAGGCTTTACAAAATATGCAGTACATTACAGATTTTTCTTCACTGTAATCCAGCCATGGAAATTCTTTTTTCCATTCAGGACGGAAATTCCTGACCCTTTTTTCTCTATGCTTATCTTTGATCCTTGGTAAGGCCATCGTCAGAACTTTACGCTTAGCAGAACTGGATGTTGTAGCACTACTAGTACTTGCTCCACCAGATTTTTGAGAAACCAAATTTTAATAAGCTCATTTTGCTGTGAGAAACTGCTCTGGGTAAGATTAGAAGAAGTTTTTGTAATAGAAATGTTTACTTTTATGAGCAAGGATGCAAATACACGTGAGGTACTATTATGGCCCAGAAGTATTGGCTTAGGTTAGCAAGTAAGGGCAGACAGACAGAACACAAATGTCTAAATGACAATGAGATAAGGGCGGTGACACTATGAAATGTTTTATTCATCAGTCACAAGGGAGGTGTGCTTCTGCAAACTTTTTTAGCGACACACTGATAACTTCAGAAAAATATTCTGTGACTTCACTGACTCAAACTAATAGACGCAGGCTTTGCTTCAGCCCAGAAAAATATTGTGACTTCACTGACTCAAACTAATGGACGCCGGCTTTGCTTCAGCCCAGAAAAGACTCTATTGACCTCTCTCTCTCTCTCTCAGACTAATAAGATGCAGGTTTTGCTTCAGCCCAGAAAATTATTGTGACTTCACTGACTCAAATAACTAATAGACGCAGGTTTTGCTTCAGCCCAGAAAAATATTGTGACTTCTCTGACTCAAATAACTAATAGATGCAGGTTTTGCTTCAGCCCAGAAAAATATTGTGACTTCTCTGACTCAAACTAATAGGTTTTGCTTCAGCCCAGAAAAATTGTGACTTCACCGACTCAAATAACTAGTACCAACCAAAATAGCCCAAAATTTCAAATATTACTTTTTCTCGCTGGTACTCCTAAAAAGTCAGGATTTAAACACAGAAAATTGTAGGAGCTGGATCGAAATAGCGCTATGCTGCAGTAAGTGGTAATGATAAAGTGAGCGTCCTTCAGTCTGGCAGTCTACTGGGAGTGATTGGCCCAGCTGAAAATTGCCGACAGATATGCGTAGAACAGCCACCACATGATCACCATTTGATACACATGGGATCTCCCGGTGATTGTTCTCAACCTGTCTTACTCCGCAAGACTTCAAGCGAAATGTAGACACCCGATCTCCATTGGGACTTCACGAACTGCTCCGAGCAGCTGCTGAACTCAGCGCCACTAATGGAGGTAAGCTGCCCCGGGGAGAATCGGGAGGTAAGCGTGTTCTGGGGAAATCGGGAAGTAAGCGTGCCTGGGGAAATCAAGGAGACATCACAAGATGTAAGTTTCGATTGAACTGCACAGCCAAGTCCCTCGACTGACTAGGGCTGTGCAGTTCAAGTCCGAATGCCGGTTCTTTAAGTCCCGGACCTCGGACTTGGGGATTTTTCATCCCCTGTTCTAACCCCATGAATTCTTCTATATTCATAACTGTATTCAGACTTCAAAGCAGTACCTTTGGAGGTGAGCAGAGAACCTACATAGGAAAGAGGCACTGCAGGACTGCTGTTCCAAATCTGGCATCACTTCTGGACTGTATGTGCAGGCTGTAATGTTTATTGAAAGTATGTACTGTTCTCCATGTGGCAGTTTTGCAGATGTCCAGTAGGGAACACAGAAAGATAGAAGTTGGCGGCAATAAGGACTGCAAGGCCCATCCAGTCAGCCCATTTCTTTTCTACCTTATAAAAGTGCCATCTGCCTTTGCTCTGTCAATGGCCTATCTATTCATACTCATCTGTATTGCTCCCTTATGCCTATCCCATGCCTGTTTGAAGCCCTGCACTGTATTCATATCCACCACTTCCTGAGGTAGGCCGTTCCATGCACCCACCACCCTTTCTGTAAAAAAGAACTTCCTTACATTACCCCTTAATCGGCCTCCCTCTAATCTCATGCTGTGTCCTCTTGTCCTGCTATTTTTCTTATACTGAAACATGTCAAGACTCTTTCACCTTGTTAATGTCCTTAAGGTGTTTGAATGTTTCGATCTTATCACCTCTCTCCCTCCTTTGCCCTAGGGTATACATATTGAGCTCCGTTAATCTGTCCTCATGTGTTTTCTGATGCAGTCCCTGCACCATTTTGGTTGCCCTTCTCTGGGCTGCCTCAATTTGGTTAATGTCCTTGTGAAGGTGTGGCCTCCAGTACTGGACGCAGTACTCCAGATGGGTCCTAACCAGTGTCTTGTAAAGAGGGATTATTACCTCCCTCTTCCGACTTGTAATGCTTCTACGAGTGTTCCACACTGCATGAAAATATAGAGTGGTGATAATTGGGAGGAGCCACAGGGAGCGGGGTCACAGGGGAGCGGAGCTACTGGTGGGTGGAGTCAGTCATGGTGTGCATTACATGCATAAGAAGCAAGAAATAGGAATAATATGAGGATCTGGAGGCCTTGGGTAGTGTGCAGTAGCAAAAGAAAAGTGTGGTAAAATGTGACATACTGGAGAACCTGTGCATTCTATTTGCAGGCCAGGCAGCAGTTTGTGAGAGTCTTGACATTTTGGTGTGGCCATACTATCTCTCTTTACTAGTGCCTGCAAGGCCAAAATCTAACCTTCGGTTTCGCAGTCCTGCCCAATGAGCTGCAGCTTCCAAATAAGAGAAATTTTCAACATCAAGACCCTCAATTGAGATAAGCATGAGTGCATTTAGCACACTGGCACCCAATCTATTTCATTCCTGCGTTTTTATTCGATTCAGTGCAGAAAACCCCCTCACAATCTGCAGTCGACATTGGTATTATCATTGCCAGTTCTGTCAAAGTAGATATGTTTGGATACAGGTCTACATACTTAGTAGTTAGAGTGCACAGCACATCAGAAATAGTCTTAAAGGCCATCTTTTCCGTGAACATGAGACTACGAAGGGAAGCCCATTCCAGTGCAGAAGCATCTACATCCACAACAGCAGCATGCTGACCAAGAATAATGTCAAGGCTTTTACTACCATACCCTTCCAACTCTTCAATATCACCTTCCGGTATCATGCTGGGGTCAAAGATACTGAACGCATCCAAAAGTTCTGTGCTTGGAAACCTTTTCTCAATTCGAGCAATTAGGGCCCTAATAAAGTTGTCATGCAGAGGTTCTGAAACTATTTAACTGTGCTTCGCTAAATGGTAAGTTCAGGCCATTATCATTCAGGAGTACTAGTTCAGGCGAAACGGAGGAGAAGTACTGACCAGGTACCAGTAGGCGTGCCCTAAGAATCTCTAAAGTGGAATGTAAATGCCTCTTTATATCAGTAAAATTCAGAGCTGATGTTTGAAAGCATTTAGATAAGATGCTAAGGTGTGGAAGTATGTCACACATCATGCATAAAATAGAGAAAAACTCCCAGTTTTCCACCATTTTTACTAGGCCCACAGCTTGGGGATCATGCCTTTCAGAGGCCTCTCTATGCAAGGACGTAACAACAGATGGGAAGATCTTCCCTTAGTGTGTCACATGCTGCATCATGGGACAAGCACCGAACTGCTTTTGCCTGTTTAGGCTTTAAAACAGGGTTCTCCATTGCCTGCTGAATTTCTTTCAGGGCAGCCATGCGAAAAGCAGAATTTCCATAATATCTGTATAAGTGATCTAGTGTTTGATTAAACTTTTTAATGGCGTTCACTTCATTTGCTGCTGCCTTTACAGCCAAGGCCTCCTGATGAGTCATACATTGATTTTCAACAAGAACTGGGCACACTTCTTTCAGCTTTTTAGCCACCCGTTTTGCCTGCCCAGCATAACGGCTTCTCCATCAGCGTCTAACCCTGCAAGGTGATCAACCGAGATCTGATTATCATCAGAAAACTCCAGCATTTTTTTTTTTTTAACAATTGTATCTGCCTTTCCATCAATGAGTTCCTCAACTCCCAGGAAAGAAACTCTGGGTTTCCCTTCTTTGCAGTACATACCAGCAAAATGAGCTGCTTCATAACAGATTGCAATATTAGTTGTTTCATCCACCAAATACGAAAAAAATGTGGTAGTCTTCAAATCTGTAAGAACTGATCTCCTGACCACCTCACCCAGAGAGAGAACCATTTCTCTGACAGTTCGATTGAAACGATATTTAACAGCATCAGTAATATGTATATTGTCTAGGTATTTGCATCCCAATGATTTGGCAAGATCCAGCAGTGAGCCATATTTCGCTGTGTGAGGCAACTCATTTTTTATTAGCCAGTACATGCAACGAAGGGATGCCACAAAATCTTCTTGTTCCAGGGTCAGGGCCTGCTGCACTGCCTGCTCTATTCCACCTTTTGAAGCTGAAATTCTGCAGTCAACTTCCAGTTCAAAAGCAATGACGTGAACTGATCTGTTCTGATGCCTTTTATAGCATCTTCTCTGAATGTCTTGCACCCACTGATTATTCAAACTGTTCCTGATTTGGGCATCTGTTTATATTTTCTGCAAAATGCAAAACATGCCATTTTCTTTGTACTGTAACCAACAGTATTTGTTAAGCCAGCCAGTGTAAAACCTGTTGCTCTATGCTTGGACATGTTTTTTCTGTATTACAGGTGGAGGTGCAGGAGACTCTTTGACATCGATAACGACTGGACCAACTGGCACTGTGATCTCATGACTGTCATCTTGATCAGGATGTTTCTGTTTTTGAGTTAATTTGAAACCAAAGTCAGTTAGTTTCTGCATTGTGGATTATTTCAATAAAGTTTTTTTCTGAGCGTGTTGTGTGTTTGTTTTGTTAGTAAAACAGAATGAGAGTTTGATAATGGCAAGACAGGGACCGGCAGACCCACTGGACATACAGTTTGGATTTCTGTTTTTTTTTCCCCTAACACACAAGTTATTATTTTTTTTGTAAGTACGTTGGTAAACAACAATTAGCACACACAGAATGCCGCAGAAAGGAACACATGTACTGGCAGGAGAGGGACTGACAGACTGGTCTAGTGGGGGCACAGCAATGAAGCCCTGTTCTTTTTTTCCTCACACACAAATAATATTTCCTGTGTTTATCAATTTTATGTCAGAGTAGTTTGGAAGAAAACAACCACACAAGTTAGAGAAGACAGTGCCGTTATGGAAGAACAGGGGCAGTTCAGAGTCAGTATAACAAAAGTTAGATAATGGAAATCCCACTGGCTTGTTTTTCTGATAGGACAGTTACATTTTTGTTAAACTGTAAGACAGGTCGACTGTGATACAAGTTTTAGAAGGCAAACACCTCAGATGGGTACTAGTCAAGAAATGAGTGTAGTGGCCACAAAACTATCCATGAAATGATCTGTGGGTGTTAGTGGCCAGAAAAGTATAATCCCTTAGGTCTTGATTTTTTTTTTTTGGTGGGTCAACACAGGCAGACTCCTGCTTCAAGTGTTTCCTCACCAGAACTCTATAATACTGTGCACTTTTTTTAAGCCACCCCAGTAAATAATGCAGCTTACTTCAACAGCAAAGGACAGGGACTGACAGGTGCAGTGGGGGGCACAACAATGGAGCCCTGTTCCCCCCCCCACCCCAACACACACACACACACAAATAATATTTCTGTTTATCAAATATGTCAGAGTAGTTTGGAAGAAAACACCCACACACACATTAGAGAAGACAGTGCAGTTATGAAGAACAGAGACAGATTAGAGTCAGTATATCAAAAGTTAGATCATGGAAATGATCCCCATGCTTGTTTTTCTGACACACAGTTAATTTTGTTAAACTGTAAGACAGGTCGACTGTGATATAAATTTTAGAAGGCAAACAATACCACTGTTCACATAGAAAGGTAGTGGCCACAGAAACCCTGGGCAAATACTGCAGCTGGGTACTAGTCAAGAAATGAGCGTAGTGGTCACAAAACTATCGAATCCAAATCCTGTTCCAAGTATCTCACCACCACCAAAACTCTACAATACTGTGCACATTTTTTGAGCCACCCCAGTAAATAACTTGTATTTTTCCTTAATGCAGCTAACTTAATAGCAATGAATCAGAGCTGCATGGGTAGTCTGCTGAAGAGACCACGCGATCTCCCTTTCCTCCCCCCTCACACACAGCACCCTTCACTTATTGCAGCCTTGTAAATATACAGAGATAGGTTTTCTATGAGAGTCCTCAGGAAAATAACTATTTTGTATTATAGTTTTGCATGAAACTAAGCTGGCTGCTGACAGAATTTCAGTCACAATTGCCAACTCTCAGTCTCAACAGAAACGATCGATCCTTATGCTTTCCACCACACAAACGCAATGGCAAAAATCTTCAAGTGGCAGCAGACTACGGAGATGGGACTTACCCCAGTGGTGTAGCTGCTCCACTAATAGGGTGTCCGTGCCATCACTCCTCGAGCATGTTCCTCACTGGATCCTGCATTTGACACATTCTTTTCTTCCAATGGTCATCTGACACACCAGAAGACATCCTCATGATTGCCGAGAGTCCCAACTGCATCGCCCGCTACTGCAGTGGCACGCATACACACAGATCGCACCGACTCCATTTGGCTGGCTTTCTCTTTCTTCTCACGCATGCACGATTTCCAATGCGCAAGAATGCTGCCCCATGTTGCCACGTGACCACTCCTCCATGTACCCGTGATCGCATGAACTCTGAGTACGAGGATTTAAAGTGACAGCCACAATTAAAGAGAGGCGGCCTTCTGAAATAGTGTGTCGGCCCACCTCTTACTTTTAATGAATGGGGAACACTGCTCCTACTAATACACCCCAACATCCCCCTAGCCCTACCTACTGCTCTAGTGGTCTGCTTGAATGATTTCAGGTCATCGGTGATGATGCCCAAGCCTCTTTCTTTCCTTGTGAGTGTCAGCAACTCCTCTCCCAGCCTATAGGTGGCTTCAGGGTTTCTCTTCCCTATGTGAATGATCTTGCACTTTGCGTTAAACCCCAGTTGCCACTCTTCTGACCATTGTGCTAGTTTATCCAGATCTCTTCTCATTCTGCCCACACCGTCTGGATCATCTACTCTGTTGCAGATCTTGGTGTCATCGCAAAACAGACAAATCTTAACCTCCAGTTCATCTGCAATGTCACTGATGAAGATATTGAAGAGGACTGGCCCCAGGACTGATCCCTGAGGTATCCCACTTGTGACTTTCATCTCTTCTGACTGTATACCATTTACCATCAATCTGTTTTCTGCCCGTCAACCAGTCTGCCACCCAGCTGACCAACTTCTGACCCACCCCGAGCCTACCCAGCTTATTGATCAATCTTCTATGTGGAACAGTATCGAAAGCTTTGCTGAAGTCAAGGTAGGCGACATCAACTGCTCCCCTTGGTCCACCACTCTGGTTACCCAGTCAAAGAAATCAATGAGATTAGTTTGACAGGGCCTTCCTTTGTAAATCCATGCTGTCTTGGATCCTGTGCTCCTATGGATTCCAGGTGTTGCACTATCCTTTCCTGAAGGACTGCCTCCATAATCTTGCCCACTACTGAGGTAAGACTGACTGGTTTGTAGTTCCCTGCCTCCTCCCTGCTACCTTCTCTGTGGAGCGGCTCACATGAACCCTTCTCCAGTCTTCTGGGACCTCTCTGTGCTCAGAGACTCACTAAAAGTTCTGATAATGGCTCTGCTAGTTCCACCTTAGCTCCTTTAGTACCCTGGGATGTATGCCATCAGGTCCCATTGCCTTATCGACCCTGAGCTTATCAAGCTCTTGTAGGGCCCTTTCTTTTGTGAAGGGACTAGTGCACACCTCCCTCCCACCTGTGTCCAAGGTGCCGAGCTGTGGGCCCTGCCCTACCTTCTCTTCAGTAAATACTGAACAGAAATATCTATTTAGGACAGATACTTTTACATGGTCCTCTTTCCCACATGCCCCCTTATCCCCTTTGATCTTAGCAATACCCCCTCTGGACTTGCTCCTTTCACTAATGTATCTATAGAAAGTCTTGTCACCTTCTTTTACTGTTTGTGATAGTGTTTCCTTGGTTTGGGCCTTTGCCTGCCTTACTACCTTCCCTGCTTCCCTTAGGGAAATTTGGTATGCCTCCCTATCTTCATCCCTTGAAGCTGCTATGGAAGCAGCTATTCCTCTAGTTGAGTGGGCCCGAAGTCCTGATGAGACCTGCTTGCCTGCTTTTTCATAACAAAACTGTATACAACTGACTATCCAGCGAGAGACTGACCTCTTGGTAGCTGGTGTACCTTTTTTCACATCCCCATACGTAAGGAATAACTGTTGTTTATCCTCCCTGTGACCTTTAGTGCAAGATATGCAATAGCTCAGAGCCCTCTTTACATCATGACTATGGAGTCTATGCTAACCTGAAGTAGAATGCTCAGTGTAAAAACACTGGCAGTGTAATGGATTGGTTCAAATGAAAATCTGACACCACTGTGGGAAGGAATTTTCTATTTGTCCCGAGTACCACATTATCATTGTGGAAAGACAAGTAGTCCTTTTCTACACAGAGCCTGAAGCTCACTTATCTTTCTAGCAGAAGTTATAGCCACTAAAAAATACAGTTTTCCATGTAACATACTGGAGGTGAGCTGAGGACATAGGCTCAAAAGGTGGCCTCATAAGTTGAGCAATACAAATGTTTAAGTCCCACCCAGGGACAGGTTTCCCTGACGGGTGGATATGTGGGACACAAACCTTTGAAAAACTTCTTAAAAAATAGGATCAGCTGTTACAGAGGTGGTTCTATCCACAGAAATGTAAGCACAGATAGATACCAAATGAACTCTTGAGGAAGTATGCTTAAGGCCCTGATCATGCAAGAAAGTGAGATATTCAAGGAGAGTTGGAATTCCTGCTGAAGCAGGTTCGATGCTGTGCAAGTTGTACCAACAGACAAACCTTTTCCATTTAGCTGAATAGGTTCTCTTAGTCAAGGGTTTCTTATACCCCTTAAGTATGTGCAAAACTGCTTGGGAAAGATTTAGATTTGCAAACTGTCTTCAACAGCCAAGCTTTGAGACTGAGGGAGCTGAGGTTTGGATATCCTATTTTCCCTTGGTTGGAGGTCAACAGGGTGTGCCTCTGAGGGAGATGTATCAGTTTGGATACTGACATGGATAACAAGAGAGGGTACAGATGCTGTCTGGGCCACTTTGGGGCAATCAGGGTCATCGAAGCAGACTGAGACCTGAGCTTGATCAGGACTTTGAGAATGAGAGGGAATGTGGGAAAGCATACAAGCTTCTTCCCAACCAGTCCAGTGCCATGGCATCTACTGGGATTATGCCCTTGCCAGGGGCCTGAATCAAAACAGTGGTATAGTTTGTGGTTCTCTTGAGAGGCAAAAAGGTCCACCTCTGGGGTACTCCACCTTCTGAAAACTGAATTTATTACCTGTGTGTCCAAGGACCACTCATGGTGACCCTAACTGATTCTGCTGAGGGTATCTGCCAGAATATTGTCCTTCCCTGGGACGTGATTAGCTTGCAGGGCTGTTTGTAGACAGTATGCCAGGTTCCACAATTTCATGCCCTCTACATACAGGATCTGATCTTGTGCCACCCTGCTTGTTTATATAGTACATTGTTGTGGTATTGTCTGTCCTGACTTGCACCACCTTGCCCTGCATCAGATGAGCAAAGGCCTTTAAAGCTAGAAGTACAGCTCACGGCTCTAAGAGATTTATGTGAAGGAGAGACTCTGCTTTGGACCAAGTCTCATGGATGGTGTGTTCTCCCATATGGGCGCCCCATCCCAATAGAGAAGCATCTGTTAAAATAAAGGAAGGGTTCTCCCTCTGGAAAGGGACCCCTTGCCTTAAGTTGTCGAATTTTTCCACCACTGTAAGGCTTGAATAACAGCCTCTGTTGCTGGGATCAGTTTTGACATCTTGTCTCTTTTCTGTGACCAGTGAGATCTGAGGTGAGACTGCAGATCTTTCATTCTGCATCTTGCCCCTGAGATGGTACCTGTTGCTGCAGCCATGTGACCCAGAATCTGCAGATACTGTCTTGCTGGGCAAGGCTGGCTTAGCTTGAAAAAAGTAGCGAGGTTGAAAATACTTTTCACCCTGTCTTGAGGGAGGAAAGCTCTTCCTGATTTTATCCAGCTCTGTTCCTATGAATTGCAACACTTGAACAGGGGTAAGGACACACTTTTCTTAGTTTATTAGGAATCCTAGGGATTGTAGAGCACTACTGATTGCAATGCTCAGAGACCGTGTGGGGACTTGCCCACAACCAGCCAATCATCCAGATAAGGGAAAACTAGAATACCAGACCTTCTTAGATGTGCCACCACTACAGCTAGGCACTTTGTGAATACCCTGGGTGCTGAGGTCAGACCGAAGGGAAGTGAACTGGTAATGGCCTGAAAGGAGTCTGCACCGGAGATACTTTCTGTGAGACTGCCTTATTGGAATGTGAAACTAGGCATCTGTTAAATCCAAGGCTGCCAGCCAATCCCCTTGCTGGATATCTGGTAGTATGGATGACAGAGTGACCATTTTGAACTTTGGCTTCACTAAAAATTTGTTGAGAGATCTGAGATGTAGAATGGGTCACCACTCCCCATTTTTCTTTTTGGCCACAAAGTAACGGGAATAGAAACCCCTTCCCCTGAGATGCACTGGCACAGGTTCCACTGCTTTCTTGTGGAGCAATTTTGCCCTCGTTTTGTAAGAGTTTTTCCTCCATGAGGGAAACTGGCTTGAAAATTCTCAGTTTTAAAGGAGGAAGGGATCTGAAGCATAGGGGCACCTGACTTACCACTTCCAGAACCCACTTATCTGTGGTGATGGAAACCCAAGTCTGGAGGAAGTAAGTTAGCCGGCCCCCTACTGGTACTGGGGAGGTGACCTTGACCGACTGGCCAGGGATTTTGTTTTGGGGGTGCCTGAGCTTGGGCAGATTGGGAGCCCCTTCTGGAACCCATCCTGCCTCTAGATCTGAAGTACCTAGTCTGCTGTGGGTAGGACTGCTGCTGGAAAGCAGCATGGCCCTGGTAAAAAGGCCTCCCATAAGAGGCCCTTCGCCTGCCTCCCCTTCCATAAGGCCTATAGGAAGGGGTCGGCCTGTCCCTGGAGGAGTTACTTTTGTAGGTGGCCTTGTATTCATCCACCTTTTTCATGTAATCCTCAGTGTGTTTGCCAAACAGGGAGTTGTTCTCCACAGGAAAATCCATGGCCTTGGCCTGGGTATCCTGGGTTGGACTAGTGGCTCTAAGCCATGCCAGTCTTCACAGAGCCATCCACCTGGCAGCATTGTTGCTGGCATCAGCTACCATCTGGAACTGGTATTTAGCAGCTTCCAGACCAAATTAGCAGGTGTCTGCCAGGTCGCCAGAGAGGGGCGAGGAGCCTTCTCTGACACAGCCAGTACTGACTGCCACAGTGTTTTTTGATACTGTGCTACATAAGCCTGGTAATTAGCCTGCCTCACACCCAAGGAGGCAGCTAAATAACCCTTCTTAGACATACTGTCTATTTTTCTGGAATCCTTTTCAGGAGGGTGGCAAGAGAGAGAGGGACCCTCGCCTTTTCACAAGCTGCCTGTTGGACTATACCATGATGGTCAGGGTGAGAGTATAAGAACTCTGCCCCTTCCTTTGTCCAACTGGTATTTCTTATCAGACTTGCTATCTATAGGGAGAACAGAATTAGGAGTCTATAAAATCTTTAACAAGTCTTTTAAAGAACTTGTTAATTGGCAGGAACATCTTTTTTGTGGATGTTAACCCCATCAACTGTAAATATTCAACATCATTACCAACAGTGGTAGCCAAATATTCAACATCATCACCAACACTGGTAGCCAAATCCAAGGCATCCACTATTTCTCACAAAAGAGAAGTGAGATGAAAAATCCTCAGGTTGAGGAGGAGAACCGAACTTCTGCTCAGGTGAGATTTCAGGCTCTATGGGCTCGTCCTGTTCAGGATCCATCTCACCATAATCTTCACATTCAGGCTCCTGTACTTCAGGGGGTAGGAGCTGGAGCAGGAGGCCTTGGAGGAGCAGGTTGAACAGGCAGGATACCTTGTAAATCCTGTAAAACTTTCATAGCCTGAGATATTTCCTCTGCAGATGGCAGGCTAAGAGACCCTGCAGAAACCCCTTGAGGTGGAGGAGCCTGGCATTCTAAGTGTTTGGTTTTCTTGGACTTTTTGGAGGGGACCGGAGAGCCAGCCGGACCACTCCCCCTTTTTAAACTGCCAGAAGCACCCTTATCGGGGTGGTTACAGAAGGCAAGGCAGTTTCATCACCATGTTTTGTTGGCTGGTTAGAGCCAGATGGACCGCTGTCCACTTTTTTCTTTAGCCTTTCCATTCTTTTCTCAATTGTTTTTTGAGGAAAGGACTTACATATTGTACAGTCTGCTGAAAAATGTTCAGATCCCAAGCAGACTAAACATAAATCATGTTTGTCAACTTTTGCAAACACTTCCCCACACTTGACACAATTTTTAAAACCTACCAGTCTTTTTCTTTGTTTTTTCTTGCAATTCCATTTCCAGGAGAAAAACTAGTAACCGTATATTAGTATTCAAACTGTTTTCTTTTTTTTTTTTTTGGTCAGTTCAGGAACCGGTTAAGGATCTGAGAAAGAACAGATAACTTTTCCAAACTGAACCGGGTCAGCGCTTCACCGGAACCAGAGTATCGGATCCACAAAATACAGATAAATTAAAAATTTACAGAAATTAGACTAAAATAACGCTAAACTATGGCAAAATATGCCAAAATTAACTAATGAAACCCCGGTTCCTCAGCGGTTATACCGAACCGTGAGGAACCAAGAAAAAAAATACAATTTTAACAGTAAACTAAATAAAATTAACTTTAAAATATAACAGAACTAAATTAAACAGTAAACGAAGCCAGCAGTTTAAATACAGGCTGAAATATACTTAAACTGGAATCAGCACGAACAGTCAAGAGGAAGATCTCCAGGCGTCTGACTTGTCAGGTGGAGTGAGATATCTGAGACGTTGAGGGAACACTGCAATAGATAAGGGCAGCAGTTTGAATGTGTGTCTCGAGCAATGATATGGAACTATATGCAAATGATAGAACCTTTCTCTCCGGGCAGTTCTACTCAGGAAGCAGACTGCATACAGTTATGAATATAGAAGAATACATGGGGTTAAGCACTAGTGTTACAGTAAGTTTTTATGTAACTGTACTATCTTACACAGAGTGGTCTCTTGCAGTAGGTCATTACTTTTGGGAGAATTCCAAGCAGTTATGTCCACGTGGGAGAACAATTACGATAGGAGGCCTTGTAGGAATGCATGGCCGAAGACCGCCCTACGTCGTGAGGCAATATCCAAATTGTAATGCCTTGTGAATGTATGAATTGCGGACCAGGTAGCTACATTGCAGATATCCGAAATGGAGGCTCACTTAAAGCAAGCCACAGTGGTGGCCATAACTAGTGGAATGGGCTTGGACAAGGCCCGGTAAGGGCTTGTTGTAATTCTGAACAAAACATAATGCAATTTGCTAACCAGGAAGAAAGGGTTTGTTTAGCAACTGGAAGCCCTTCTCTGCCAGAGGCACAGGTGATGAATAATTGAGAAGTTTTCCTAAATCGACTGAATGTGATTAGTTAATAGCGTAGTATATGATGGACATCTAAAGTACGTAAGAGATGTTCACCTTAACTGGAGTACTCAGGGTAGTAGACTGAAGCTCCAAGGATTGATTTAAAATATATTCGGAGACTACTTTGGGAAGGAAGGGTTGGTACGAAGGACTACCGTGCCCTCAGAAAGTATTCACCCCCCACCCTGGATTTTGTCACATTTTGTGATGTTGCAAACTCAAATTAAAATACATTTATAATTGATTTTTTTGTCACGTATCTACACAAATTACTCTATAATGTCAAAGTGGAATGAAACTTCTGGAATTTTTTGTACATGTAATTTAAAATAAAAACCTGAAATGTCTTGAGTTGATAAGTATTCACCCCATTTGCTATGACACTCCAAATTGAGCTCAGGTGCATCCAATTTCCTTGCGAGATCACTAAAACCTGAATGGAGTCCACCTGTGGTCAGTTTAAATGGTTGACATGATTTCAGAGGAAATACACCCGTCTATATAAAGTCCCACTGTTCATAGTGCATGTCAGAGCAGAAACTCTACCATGAAGACCAATGAGCTGTCCGTAGAACTCCATGATAGAATTGTGATGAGGAATAGATCTGGGGAGGGGTATGAAAAAATTACTCACCTTAGTAATGTTGTTTCTTCTAATGGAGTCTTGCTATACACCTACATACCCATTTACCTATATATATACCTACCTCCCTTACATATCTTTCCCTCCTCATTTGTTTTCTATACTATTGAAAGTGCTTAAGTTATTATCTGCTGTACAGTTATATCATTAGATTTAGCTATTTGTGCAACCTTGTACCTCTATTTGTCTGTAAATGTTTTTGACGCGGAACCTTTGTAAAAGAGCCTTGGCTCAAAGGTATTAATTCCTAGATTTTACAATAAACAATAAACAATATTCTGACATATGCAGTGAGTCCCAACCTTCGAACTGCCCCGGAGATGAAAGAGTTAACTTTCCATGCCAGGCATGGAACGCTGAGCTCGAGCTCGGTTGAGACTCTGTCTGTTCTTCAAACTCAAACCATCAGATCTTTATGAGCTAAACTCACCAAGGTCCTGTGTGGAAGCTGTAAACCTACACTAGCCAACTGGCTACTAAACATAAAAACACAATTTTTGGTCCCAACACAAAGACTCAAGTCAGGAGACCCAAAAATGAAAACACAACACCCACTCACCCCAAAAAAGAAGGGGTGAAACAAAGAAGGGTGGGCACCTACTAAGTGCCAACACTGCACTGCCCACCCACATCCCAAAAACAGAGGTTCTGAGAGGGGCAGGCGGGGAGGTCAGAATATAGCAAGACTCCATTAGAAGAAACAACATTACTAAGGTGAGTAATTTTTTCTTCAAACAACATGAAGTCTTGCTATATTCTGACATATGCAGACTACAAAGCAGTACCTCCATGGAGGAGGGACAGAACCTACTTAGGAAATAGGCTCTGAAGCACAGCTGTGCCAAACCAAGCATCACTCCTAGCCTGGATGTCCAGGGAGTAATGCTTGCTAAAAGTGTGAACTGTTTTCCAGGTAGCTGCTTGACATATCTCTAGAATAGGGATGTCCCTGGCAGCAGCCAGGGAAGCAGCTGTACCTCTGGTAGAGTGAGCCCTCAGGCCTGAAGGAGGAATCTTACCCAGTCTTTCATAGCAAAATTGGATACAGGAGACAATCCACCTGGCAATGGATCTTTAGTGGCAGGTTTCCTTTACCAACCTCACCATAAGTGAGGAACAGTTGCAGGAGTCAAACCTGTGACCCTTGAGTGCATCTATGTAGTAACTAAGGGCTCTCCACATCAAGCTGTGCAGTCTCCTCTTGCCAGAGGAAGAATGGTCAGTGAAGTACACAGGAAGAGACAGATTGATTAAGGTGGAAATCTGAAACCACCTTAGGCAAGAACTTCCTGTTAGTCCTGAGGACCACCTTATCTCTATGAAAGGAGATAAAATCAGGCTCCACTGACAAAGCTTGTAATTCACTTATGCGTCTGGCAGAAGTGATGGCTACCAGAAACACAGTCTTCCAAGTCAAGTACTTAAGCTCTGCTGAAGATAAAGGCTCAAAAGGAGGTTGCATAAGCTGAGCAATGCAAACATTGAGGTCCCAGGCAGGTGCAGGGTCCCTGAATGGAGGACTGGTGTGAAGCAATCCCTTGAAAAACTTGGAGAAAACAGGGTGAGCTGAGAGAGAACAGGGCTTACCTGCTGAAATAAAAGTAGACACAGCTGCCAGATGCACTTTCAGTGTAGCTGGTCTCAGCCCCAAGCTATTTAAGTGAACCATATAATCAAGGACTGTGGGCAGATCAGCAGATTCTGGGGAAATATGCTTCCCAGAGCACCACATGGAAAATCTTTTCCATTTAGAATTATAAGTAGCCCTGGTGGAAGGTTTTCTAGAAGCCTTCAGTATATCCATTACACCCTGTGAGAGGTGCAAGTCAGCAAACTCTAACTCTTCAAGAACCAGGCCTTGAGATTGAGAGATCTGAGGTTCGGGTACCAGACCCTTCCCTGAGCACAGGTTAACAGGTTGTGATTCCTGGGAAGGCACAGGGGAAATTGGACTGCTAAGGACAGTAGGAGTGGATACCAGGGCTGTCTGGCCCAGTCTGGAGCAATCGGGATCATCTTGCAGGGTTGAGATCTGATTTTGACTAGCACTCTGAACAAGAGAGGGAAGGGGGGGAAAGCATAGAGAAACTTCCCTTCCCAACTGAGAACTAAGGCATCCAGGGGGACTGAGCCCAAGACTGGGGGTCTGCAGCAAAAAGGGGGAAGCTGGAGATTGTCTGGGGCTGCAAAAAGATCTATCTGCGGGGTGCCCCATCTGGAAAAAATCACTTCCAAGACCAAGGGATCCAGTGACCATTCGTGATGGCCCTGGGAAATCCTGCTGAGAGCATCTGCCAGGACATTGTCCTTTCCTGGTAGGTGAACTGCCGTGAGGAAGGTGTTCAGGGAGTAAGCCAGAGACCACAATTTATTGCTTTCGTGCATAAGGCGTAGACTGAGTGCCTCCTTGTTTGTTGATGTACCACATTGTGGTGGTGTTGTTTGTTCTGACCTGTCACAACTTTGTTCTGAACAGATTTGGAAAAGCTTGACGTGCTAGAAATACTGCTCTGAGTTCCAACAGATTGATACGGAGCAGAGATTCCTGAGGGGACCACAACCCTTGGGTAGTGAGGTCGCCCATGTGAGCCCCCCACCCCAAGAGGGACGCATCTGTAGTAAGGATTAAAACAGTGAGACTGGGTGAAAAGGGAACCCCTTGTCTCAAATTGTTCTGATCCTACCACCACTGTAGGGCCTGGCTCAGGGTTTGAGTTACTGGGATCAGTTTGGTCAGAGGGTCCTTCCTTTTAGACCAGAAGGCTCTCAGATGGAACTAAATGTCCCTCATCTGTAATCTTGCTCCCTGCACTACTGCTGTAGAAGCAGACATGTGCCCCAGGAGCTGTAGAAAATGCCTTGCTGGTCGAGACACCTGCAGGGTGAATGAGGTGGCCAGAGAAATCAGGGTCCTTGCCCTGTCCAGGGGAAGGCTCTGGCCTTCTGTGTCTAGCTCTGCGCCTATGAAGGTGAGGAGCTGGACAGGCTCTAGAACTGACTTTGAAAGATTTAGGAGGAAACCCTAAAGTGAGCAGCTGCTGAGTTATCTGTAAGTGTAACCTGACTTGGTCTGGGGACTGGCCTACTATGAGCCAGTCGTCCAGGTAAGGGAAAATGGCAATTTTCTGCCTTCTTAGAGAAGCAACTACTACTGCCAGGCATTTTGTGAATACCCTTGGAGCAGAGGGAGCCCAAAGGGCATTGTTCTGAACTGGTAATGGCCTGAGGGCAGCTCAAACCTGAGGTACTTTCGATGGGAGCTTGATGAGAATATGGAAGTAGGCATCCTTGAGGTCCAGGGACACTAGACAGTCCCCGGCCTTAGGAGGGTAGAATAATTCCCAGAGTCACCATTTTGAATTTTGGTTTTAAAAGGTGCTTGTTTAGGTATCTGAGGTCCAGGATGGGCCGCCATTCTCCTGTCTTTTTTAGGGTAAGGAAGTACCTGGAGTACAATCCTTTGCCCTGGTGTAGGGGTGGAACCATTTCCACAGCTCTGAGAGCTAGGAGGGAAGAGACCTCTGCCTCTAAGGCAAGTGCCTCTGATGGATTTGCAGGTGGAAAGGATCTGGTTCTCATCTTTGGAAACTTTTTGAAGCTGAGAACCAGTCCCTGGCTTACTACTTCTAGGACCCATCTGTCTGATGTCAGAGACTCCCAGTCCTGGACAAAGTAAGCCAGCCTGCCCCCTACAGGTAGGTGAGAATTGGCCCTGGCAACCCCATCAGGGTGCCTGCTTGGCAGGGACTTTAGGTTGAGGGGTGGAAGCAGGCCTGCTTGTACCCCGTCTGCCTCTCCCTCTAAAGAACCCCCTCTGGGCATAAGCAGAAGAGGAGGCCTGGGCTTGGTAAATAGGCCTATGAAAAGGCCTGCCCCTGCCCCTGGGAAGCTGCCTTTGAGGAGTGGCCTGCCTTTCCTTGGCCTGTGCACTCCTATAGGTAGTCCTATACTCATCCATTTTCTCATGTAATTCTCTGTCTGCTCCCCAAACAGAGAATTACCCACAAAGGAAAATCCATGGCCTTAGTCTGGGTATCTCGAGACAGGCTAGTACATCTGACCCAAGCCATTCTTCAAAGTGCCACAGATGTAGCCATGACTCTTGATGACACATCATTTGAGTCCACTGCAGCATGGAATTGCACCTTGATGCCTCAATACCATCAGCAGCCACCTGCTCCAGCTCCTTGGCAAGCTGGCCAGGGACCTGTTTGCTAGAGCCATAACAGTATCCCATCTGGATTTCTGATATCTAGCAACATAAGCCATATAATTCGCCTGTCTGAGTCCCAAGGATGCTGCCATGTACTGTTTCTTTGCCATGGCATCAATCCTCCTGGAGTCCTTGTCTGGGGGGTGTGAAGCCAAGGGAATATTTGCCTTGTCACAGGCTGCAGCCTGCACTACCCCAACATGGCTGCATTGTTGTATAAGGAACTCTGTATCAGAGCCTGACAATGTGTACCTCTTGTCCATTCTCTTATCCACAGGAGGTATAGTGTGAGGAGTCTTTAGAATTTTAAATGTCTGTTTCCCAAAAGATTTATGCAAGGGAATAGACAGTCTCCTAGACTCTGGGATATCCATCATTTCCACATAGTCAGGCTCCTCTTGATCATCCACAGCTTCCTCCATAGGGAGCTGGAGGGTTTCAGCCACTTTTTTAATACATAAAATGAGAAGGGGTCTCAGAAACCCTAGGAGGAGACACTCCTGAAGGTCTGTCTGGGGAGATGTCCGGGTCAATGGGCACATCCAGACTTTCAAATCCACATTCACTCTCCTCATACTCCTCTTCCCACTCCTCCGGTTCATAATATTCCTTTAAATCATACTCTTGAACCGGTGGAACCGGCCGAACCGAGCGCCTACCTGACGGTGCTGGTTCAGTCGGAACCGGGGAAAGCGACTGGACAATTTTGATCACTTTGGCTATTTCTTCAGCAGTTGGAGAGGAAAGTTTTGGCTCCACACCAGCTGATTTTCTAGTCCTTTTTGCTGGAACCGACTCCTCAGAGTTGGATCTCCTTTTGCCCGAAGAAGTCTCGCCCTGGTCAGAGGGCACTCCTTCTGGTTCGGTTTGAACCGAACCGGGCTGGCCATCCGGTTCAGCGGACGTTTTGGCCTCCCTTTCCCTGAGCCTACCAACTCTCTTCTCCAGGGTAGCTGCAGGAAAATTTTTACAAATCTGGCAGTCTCCATTGAGGTGGTCAAACCCCAGACAGTAAACACAGGTGGTATGGGGATCAGCCTTGGCAAAGACTTCCCCACACCCACACTACAGTGTTGAAACCCAGTGGGCCGGGTTTTTCTTTTGGGTTTCTCAAACATAGTGCCAGTCCTATCCAAACTTACCCGTTTATGGCAATCCGCCAGGTAAGACCTCTTATCGGTTCCCAACCGTGTCACGGGTCGGAAAAACGCATTAAATCCGCTTTTTTTAGAACTGACAAGAACCGTAACCACACTCTAAAAGTACAAATTAAGATTTTTAAGAACTTGATCGGTTCAAACGAACCGATGAACCGCTACAAGTTCCACACAGAAAGATAAAATAACCTATCTAGTACTCACAAATACCACAGAGACTGAACCGACAGGTTACGTTTAATTTCGGTCAAAAACTGAGAAACGGCACTTTAACCAACAAATGAACCGAGCAGAAGGAGAAATCTCCGAGCAACTGTTCAGTGAGGCGAAGTAAAGAATCTGACGGTTTGAGTTTGAAGAACAACAGACAGAGTCTCAACCGAGCTCGAGCTCAGCGTCTTCATGCCTGGCATGGAAAGTTAACTCTCATCACCGGGCAGTTCAAGGTTGGGACTCACTGCATATGTCAGAATACAGCAAGACTTCATGTTGTTTGAAAAACATTTCTAGGGTGTTCAAAGTTCCCAGGAGCACCGTCAAGTTCATCATTAGGAAATGGAAAGATTACGGAACCACCCAGACTCTTCCTAGAGCAGGCTGTCCTCCCAAACTGAACAACCAGGCAAAAAGGACCTTGGTCAGGGAAGTGACCAAGAACCCAATGACCACTCTGACAGAACTACAGAGTTCCATGACTGAGATGGGGGAACCTGTCCAGAGAACAACAATCTCTGCAGCACTTCACAGATGTAGCCTCTATGGGAGAGTGGCTAGACGGAAGCCACTCCTGAGAAAACGCCACATAACAGCACACCTGGAGTTTGCAAGAAGGCACATGGCAGACTCTGAGACCATGTGGCAAAAGATCCTATGGTCTGATGAAACAAAAACTGAACTCTCTGGCCTGAATGCAAAGCGCTATCTATGCCTGGCACAAACTGAACACAGCTCATCACCCGTGTAACACCATCCCTACCATGATGCATGGTTGTGGCATCATGTTATGGGGATGCTTTTCAGGGGCAGGGACTGGGGCGCTTGTCAGGATATAGGGAACAATGAATGGAGCCAAATACAGGCATCCTTGAGGAAAACCTGCATCACTCTGCAACAGACCTTGGACTGGGCGAAGATTTACATTCCAACAGGACAACGACCCGAGCATACAGCCAAAGCAACACTGGAATAGCTTCAGAACAAGAAGGTGAATGTCCTTGAGTGGCCCAGTCAAAGCCCAGACTTGAATCCCATTGAGAATCTGTGGAAAGACTTAAAGATTGTGGTTCACCGACGCCTCCCCATCCAACTTGACAGAGCTTGAGCAAATTGGCAAGGGAGAATAGGCAAACTCCAAATCCAGATGTGCAAAGCTGATACAGACATACCCAAGAAGACTCAAAGCTGTAATTGCTGCCAAGATGCCTACAAAGTATTAACTCAGGGTGAATACTTAGGCAAACAAGATATTTCAGTTTTTAAGGTTTCATAAATTTTTGTTACACAATACAAATATTTTTGCCCCTTTAAACTGTTTAGTATGCTGTGTGAATCAAGGGAGAAAAAAATGATTTCAATGCATTAAAAATTCTGGTAGTAACACAAACTGTGACAAAATCCAAGGGGGGGTGAATACTTTTTGAAGGCACTGTACCTGTCCTTGTGGAAAATCAAGTAGGGTTCCCTGCACATGAGGGCATGAAACTCGGAAATACGGCGAGCTGAAGTGACAGCCATTAGAAATAACGTTTTCCTTTAAAGGAAATGGAGGTCATAAGTGGCTGCTGACACGAATGGCTCAAGGGTCAATTTTTCTATCACAAAATTGAGATACCGTGGAGGAGTGGGTCTTCTTATAGGAGGCTTAATATGCATCATTCCTCTCAAGAATATCTTTTGGACCTTGAGGTCCAGAGCATAACCAGATGCTCTGCTTCAAGCATGGTATAATCTGGTTTAGAGTGACCATCTGGAACTTGCACTTTTTGGCACGTACTGACTGAGATCGTGTAGATCCACTATGGGGCACCAGCCCTCCCCAATCCAATTTGGGACCAGGAAGTACCTGAACACATACCCCGACTTGCTAGTGTGTTTGGGATACAGGCTACAGCCTCTTTTGCAAGGAGCTGAGGAACATCCTCACGAGGCGGACGTGTTCTGCAATACCAAGGGCTCCCAAGAAGCATGGAATCGGCAAGGGGAAAGTCTCCAAGTCCAGAGGCAGCCTCTGTCTACCACCTCAAGAACCCACTTGTCCGTAGTAATGATGGACTAGTGTGGTCAGAAGTGCAAAAACCGACTCCCACAGGAAGCCGAGTCAGGGACTGGACAGGAGGGATAGACACCCCTGGATCTGTCACTGGACAATGGCCACTGGGGTTGGAGGATTACCACTTCTCATACTCCCACCTCTTCTGGGTCCCTGGCCATAGATCTTGGCATTGGGGTGCCAGGCTTGGAAATGCCCCTGCTGGGTCTGCTGCTGCTGCTGAAGCTGAAAGGACTGAAGAAACTGAAAGGCTTTCTTTATCATTTCTAGTCCTTTAGGTCCTTATGGAGCAAAAGCCACAGAGCCCAGGGTGGCACTAGGACTTCTCAGTCCTTGTAAGATGACCTTCCACCCTATGGACCAAAGAGGTCGGTGCCCAAGAAGGGGTCAATGGCCAACTTGTGCAGAGAGTGTCCACTGTAAAGGTGAAGAGCCTCAGCCTGACTCTGGTCTCTGACCAACCTTACTGGCAGCTGTGTGTCAGCAGGTAGGTGAGGGAAAACATTATCAAGCACTCCCAGCAGGGAATGACCAAAGTTGGCCATCACTGTGGTGTAGCTCGCTCGATGTAGACCAAGAGGGGAGATGACAGACCCTCTTGGCCACGTGGTCAAGCTTTTTTGACTCCTTAACAGGGGTGGGGCTTGTCCATGTCCCTAAGGTTTCTGGACTTACAGAAAGCAGAGTCCAAGATCAAACCCTCTGTTGAGGGGGTGGTCAGAAAACCTAGAGAAAGTCAGGAGGAAGTGTGTGCCTAAGGACCATATGGGCAAAGAGTGCCAGGTAGGCCCAGCCCGGTGGCGCTGAGCGTTGGGGCACTGGACGCCACATCTCACTCCATGCCAGCAACCCGGGTTCGGGAACGAGCCCGGGCCATCAAGGGTTGGACTAGGATTGAGCATCCGAAGACAGCTTTCCTAGTCCTGGGGAACAGGGTGGGCCTCATGCTGCGCTCTAGTGGTGCCTGGGACACCAGGTGGCACAGAAGACACAAGCGTGCTTAAGAGGAGGGAGCATGGCAGATGTCTTCACATTTGTGCATGGACGTCACTGCACGTTCCTGCTCCCACTGAGAGAAAAAGTGGAAAATGGGCTGGGTGCGACCAAGCAGCTTGATGGCCGGCCCTGCAGTGCGGGGAGGACTGTCGTGGAATCGCACTGGGGTGGGTGCAGCGCAGGTCTGGCTGGTAAGGGACGGGGAGCCCTCCAGCAGATCAGCCAAGGCCGTGCTGGACCCCTCCCCATCATGCAAGTGAGCCTGGTGCTCTCCCCGCGGGCAGGGCTGGAGGCTGGATGCCCCTGCCGGTAGGCACCGCAGCAAGGAGCTAAATAAGGATGTGATAAAAATAAATAGATAAATAAAAAGAGTGCCAGGTAGAATGCCATATGCTGCCAAAGCACTACGGCAGGTCCCAAAAGGACTCAGTCATGGGAAAGGCGACCCCCAAGGATTTGTCCCCATCGAGGATGCCTGTGAAACAGTACTTAGCCGTTTTCTGAACAGGATCCAGGGGGACAGACATTTACTCTGAAATCAGGCCCCAAATGACACCGGCCCACGGCTGGTAGTCAACCTGACTGACAAGCGGTCGAAGGTATACGTCCTTGACTCCACAGAGGGGCCATCCAGGTTATCCAAGGACTCCTTAAAAATGGCCCTCGATCATTTGCCACCATGGACCACCCTTCAGTCATCCAACTGGGTGATGTACACCACAGCCAGCCTGGCAAGCTAGCAGCAGTATGGGAGTCTTGTAGGAGCTCCCACCAAAGGCTGCAGTGGAGTCAGTTCCAACTGTAAGGGTGGGGAGACAGGTGTTTGGTCCATCTAAGACAGTTTTGTCCCAGAGTGTGCTTTACTGGCATTGGCCAACAGACCAGAGGGGTCGGGGTAAAGCTCTACCTTGCCCCGCCATGGCCAAATGCTGCCAGAGGAGTTCCCTGTAGCACCACTGCATGTGATGATGCAGCCTCTCCGAGTCAGAGGAGACTGGACATCGTGTCAACCCCTCTCAGTCGAGCAAGACAGAGGACATGAGTGGCGCCCTGATCTGGAGCTCGACCTCAAACTCTGACCCAAATGCCAATGCTGAGGAAAAGCCACCGGGGGGTGCAGTGTAGATGACGTGCACTAGCTGTGGTGGAACGACCTCCAGTGGAGGTTGTTCTGAGTGAAGCCAATCAGGGACACTGACCAATCTATGTCCTCCTGAGTGAGGACCAGGAACACCTGAGTCTTGGGAGATCGACTCCTCACTGACCTCCTCCGTCGACTGGTCGACAGCGTTGGGGAAAACTCCCGATTGCCTGAGCGGCTGGCGTTGAGGTCGACAAACCCGACAGGAGCACCATGGAACTTGCAACCCGGCCCTTGACCAAGATAGGCTTGCCCAGAATCGAACACTCAAGTTGAGTGCTTGAGGGAGTTGAGGGATCAGGAGGAATGTGATCTCTCCTAGTCACATGACTGGCACTGGGGGCCCTTGTGTTTCTTACCTTGGTGGGCAGGATTCTCTCAGAAGGCCTGGAGGGCCCGACATCTCCTGGAATTCACCAGTAAAGGACACTCTCACAGTGGCTCCAGTTGGAAGTAGTGCCAACGCTGACGAGGTGCCTGCCACAACACTGGTACCACCTCTTTTAGGGCCGCAAGCTGGGCAGCTGACACCGCTGCAGCAGAGGCCTTTTTTCTGCCTTTTGACCATACTTTTGGGTCCCGATTAGCAGATGAGAAGTTCGGCTATGTAATCCTCCAACAAAGAAGGAAGCATTATCTGGCACAGACTGCAGCCCAAAACATTGTGTGCACCCCTCAGACAGTAAAGGCAAGACACATGTGGGTCCATCTGCGACACAGTCTGGCAGTACATGACACAGGAAAATGGGACCGGGCTTGCTTTGCTTCTTCATGTTCCGTCTTCCACTGCCAAGGCAGAAGCAGAACAAAGGAAAAACAGATAACCAAAGAAACACTTAAAAAAAGTAGCAAAATCACCAATGGTGGACTTTAGGCCCTACAACATGTGAAGCTGCGGAGCAGGAGACAAAACTCTTCCAGTGGAAAGGAAGATCAGATGTCACGGGGCTGAGACATAGGATAAAACGCAAGGGTAGTGAGAGAAGCTTATGTTATAACGAATCAGCACTTGCAGTGGAATTGCCAGTGTATGGACAGTGAACTATATCCATGCCCCAAGAGTACAGTCGGATGTCAGATAGCAGTATGTTTAGGTGTGCACTACAGTTAACCAGAAAAGCACCATCTTTCCCATACAGCATCTCATTTGGATGTTCAGTCTCTAGCAAGTTTGCATCGTGGACACTTTGATGTGTCAATAACCAGTGGCTTCAATTTATCTAAGCCATTCATACTGCTACAGGGCAACACTGAGATCTACTCCCTTGCTTTTTTACCACCACAGGGCAAATATGATTTAAAGAATAATGTACCCTCTGGTGTGGCCCAAAAGTATAGTTTCGTCACATCTGTAGACACTGGGAGGAAAGGTTTACTTTTTCTCCCCATCCCAGTCGGCCTCGATTTCCAGGAGGAGCCCAAGTCACCAGGAGCAGGACCTATGGAGGCCAACGGTCATCTTGCGTAACCTTGGGGGGGGGTTCCTTGTTTGACCCCTGTGGGAGAGACTGCGTGCAATGACGTCAAGGCGTGCGCACCTAACTCTGCCATGTCTCCCCAACCCTGTCAGCTCGGGCTGCCTCTCCAACGGCTTCTACCAGGGGCTAGTCAAGCACTGGGCTCTTCCCCACCCTCTCCCCCAAGTAGAGGGGAGCAGTCCAGCGGACGCTCGATCTTCCTCCCCCCAACTGGCCCTCCAACTCCTTGGGCTCGTTTCTGAACCCAGGTCATTGGCGTTGCAAGTGGTAGTGCTACTGCTGCACTGGTGGGCTGGCCTAGGAGGATTTTTTTTTTTTTTTTAATTGCAGGCAGAAACCGATTAGCCACTGATCATCCGAGTCACTGCTGGCATCTTTTTTTCCCTATGACACTACTTCCTGTTTTGTGGTCAATGCTATTTTTTTTTTATTTATTTATTTTATTTTTATTCGGATTGACAGTGGGTCTGAAATGGGACTGAAATTTAGATTCAGATGTATGGTAAATTACTTTTATTTGGGGAGAGCTACCACTGTGGGACCAAAGATATTGCTGGAATTTTGAAGAGGTTCTCATCTGCAGACCAGAGAAATAGTCTTGTCATATTATTAGGTGTCATTGAATCTGAAACTGTGTCCCGGGTCACTGCACTAACGGACAAATTAATGATGATCTCACAAGGCCAGATAGGAAAAGTAAAAAGCATCTGCGGGCAACAAATGATGGGCATCCAAGAACAAAATAAATAGGGTACCACTACAAAAAACCTGCCACCATAGTGAAAACAACTTGCCCTGTACACACCACCTTAACTCAACGTGACGGGGGAGGAAGGGAGGTCATGACCCACTGAGTAAAGGGCTCTGCAGCTTAAACTTTTGTTTTTTTCCAAACAGCTACTTTGGTTCAGTTTACATTCAGACTGGTGGCTTGCTGTGTTCTGCTTACAAGTTTCATCACTTGCGGTTGTATGGGGGAGGGAACTCTGCATCATTCCATGGTCCCCCTCAGTTGAGGGGAGGACAAATAAAGCCGTGGTCGAAGACAATCACTGACAGTAGTCGTGCCAGGCTGGGATACATCCACCAGCCGAGGTAAAATTGTGCTGTGCCACTCCTGTGCTCTGGACTCAGGCTCTGACCTTTTTCCACCTGATCTTGAACATGGCTGGCGATCATTAGGGCTGTGTTTCATTTCACTAGACAGTAGCTTGGGAGAAGGAGCCGTCTTCCCACCTGGTCCCTGGCTGGCTGATCCTTCAGTGTTGTGTGGTGCAACCAACAAACTGAGCGGGAGCATGTGGGGTACTGGGCGGGAGTGGTGAGTGGTGAAGAGCCCAGGCATTCAGAACAGCCAGCCAGTGGAGTCCACGAACTGCAGCCTGTGTTCTGCATGACCAATGAAGTAGGAAAGAGGCTCTTTTTGGCTCCAACTCTGTGGTCTTTCCTCCCACTGTCTACCTAAACACGCTTGCACAGCTGCATAATCTTCATTATCTCCCTGTTCTGTCTCCTGATCCACTGTAATTTAGCAATGATTTAGTTGCACTCTCTTGCTCCAACAGCAAACTGCTAAATCCAGGCAGACCAGTAACCTCCCTCGTGGTGTACTGCTTCACCCTACTAAGCTGATCAGGTGAAGCAAAGGCAAGGGATGCCTACTGTCCAAGCCGCAGTGTGCTTCATCATGTTGCATTCTTGGTACTGCTGCTTCAGCCAGGTGGCAGGTGAAGGTATTAGCCACCTTGTCAGGGCTAGGGAAGGCGGAGGCTACAAGCTCGCTGACCACATCTGATTCGGGAATATTTTCATGCGTAAGGTTTCACTTTGTATGCTGTACAGAATTACTGTAATGTAAGTGTGGAGCAACATACTTAGAAGTGTAGGTTATAAACTTGTATTGCCTCTCAGTTCCCTAAACATTATACATACATACATACACACACACACACACACACACACACACACACACACACACACACACACACACACACACATCATAATAATACAACGAATAAATAAAATATTACACATGAAGCCAATGCCCAGGTGGTTGTTTGTTAGCTCTAGCCAATTCTTGTTTACATGCTGTATGGTGTACGTCTCCTCTAAAAATCCCTTTGTTGCTCAACTCTCCAACATTCTTGCTGGTATTTTTCATATTTTTTCAGTGTCTCTCTTCCTCCCTTGTCTGCTCCCTATCTATTTACAAACAATGGGTGGTGCACAGTCAGCATCTAATAACAACCCCCTCATTTTCTACTCTGTCTTTCTGTTGCCTAGGGTCCTCCCATACCCATAAACAGCCAGACTTTCAAGCTGGTGAAAAAAAGACCGACTTCTGATACTGAAGGATCTCAAAGACCTTTTTAGACAGTTAACAAAAATAATTTAGTCTGAGACAGTAGTCTACATATAAGACAGTTCACTATAGTACAAGTATACCGAATACGATATTTGAGGATAAATGGTCATTTTTAATATACTATCATCCCAAAAAATCAGACTGCCACAAGGCTGAACAGACTTGACAAATAAAATGAAACAAAGATCCACTAGAGGGCATTTAATGCAAGACAATGGGGAAATGATGCATTTCAGATGCCGTTAAAACAAGTTTTCATCTGTCTGCTTAGGTGGAAGTTAAAGATCCCATGGCATTTCTCAAAAAGAGTAGAGAATTTCCCAGGATCCTGCCAGACCATTCACTAAAACTACCAACAGCATAACTTGGTTCAATAGCAGTGGGTTTGAATCTGTATCCCTCCCATAGGGACGAGGCAGAAAATAGGAGGCATTCCTTTCCAGGTCAACACACACTAAATACAGACAGGAAAATGACTACACTCCAATTATGTAAAACGTGCCTCCTCATTTTTATTTAATGGTATTTTTGACTAGAAAAGGCACACTAAGTTGGGCTAGCTCATTTCCAAATGAGTCCTAAGTGGTACGTCAGATGTACATCAGGAGTCAAAGTTGGCACTGATCCACTGGAGAAGGCAATATTTCAGTCAGTACACCAGTTGGCCTGATAAAATTGATGGGGCCAGTGGTGCAGACATACATGGATTGTTTGGGTTGGTGGCAGTCACCTGCATGGAGCCAACTGAAAGTTTTTTTTTTTTTTTACTGGTTCAGTCGCCCACCAGGAGTGGGTGGGGTTTTTCTTAGGGAATTTTCTGAGCCGACGTCCTTCCTTGCCACTGAAATCCCATAGGCTGACTGACTTTTGGGAGTTTAATGCCTGGGTGGACTCTGACTCATCTCTTTTCACAGGAGAATAAATTTGATGGATTCTTTAGATTTCCATCAGCATGTGGAGACCCCTACAAATGTTGAAGGCCTCTCGCTCAATTTGATCTTTAACTCCAGTATTATGGTTTCTAAAATATCTATTGAACCAGTTTGGTCTGACCATTTCATGCTTCAGTTCGAGACGGAGTGATAATATAAATCCTCCCCTGCTGAGACGGTCCATATACGTGGGTGGAGGAATGTCGAGTCAGACATTTTCTGGGCAGAGGTGGTAATTATAGTAATTTTGGTTACCTCTTCCAAGGGGTGCAGCCCAGCACTTGAGGTGTATAATGTAGTTGTCATTGTTGCAACTGACACCTTGGCGTCAGTCAGCTCCTCCCACATCTTGGGCATTGCAGCTCTCCTTGGTTCAACAATGAGGTCAGAGAATTTAAAAGGTGTGGGAGGAGGCGCAAATGGCATTGGAGGAGGTCAGGCTTACTCTCTGATAAGCTTGTTCTGATATTCCAACTCGAGCGGTGTTATGCAATGCCAGGTCTTAAGAACAAGAAGGCAGTAACTGCTGATCTTGCTGGGACAGACCTGGCATGCATCACCGAGACCTAGTTAAATGATAATGCTGGCCCCATTTTGGAGGCAGCTGTTCCAGACGGGTTCTCAGTGATACACCGCTCGAGAATGGACCGCAGGGGCGGGGGTGCAGCCATTTATTTAAGATGGAACTAGGCCTTGTAGGTGTGGCAGTTGAGGAATCCAGTTTGTCTGAGTGTACCATAGTTGCAGGTGTGGGCTGTAGGATTGTTCTCATCTACCGTCCCCCGGGGGCTGAGAAACTGTTCCTACAGGAAGTAGCGGACTTCATGGTTGATACGGCATTTGAGTCACCCAGGTTGATGGTCCTGGGTGACGAACGCTTGGGTAGACTATGAATTCTCACAATTTGGTCAGGACTTCCTCCAGCTGATGACATCATTGGGCTTTACACAGGTTGTTGCCTCTACAACTCATAATTTCGGTCACTCACTCGATCTGGTTTTCCTCCTGGGGATCGAAACCTCTGATTTGGTGATGGAACCAGTCAGATGGTCACATCACCACACCATAAGGTTCAGTTTCCAGGCTCCCCCTTATAGGCCTGCCCCTGTGGAGATGGTCAGATATTGCCCTTTGCGGGATGTGAGCCCTGCTGGTCTATTGGCAGTATTAGACCCACTGGGATTTCCAGGGGCAAGCGAGGGTCCAGACAGCTTAGTTCAGGCCTATAATAAGGCAGTTACTAAGGCTCTGGATTCTATCACTCCGGTCCGTGTTCATCCTCTCTCTCTGCCCTCAGTCTCCATGGTTTGACAGGACATTGAAGGAGTTGCAACGAGTTGGACAAAGGTTAGAGCAATGCTGGCGGAAGTCTGCCCTGGATGATGACCACCTTAGACTGACGAACATCAACAAATCTATAAATCAGCAATCACCCGTATGAAGGCAGAGTTCCTGTCCGGGGAGATTGCTGCTGCTCAGAATTGACCTGCTCAGCTCTTTCGAATCGTGGACAGGCTGTGCAATCCAACCTGTTTGCAGGTTCGAAGAGCCTTTTCACAAGTTGAGTGTGACGAGTTTGTTCGATTCTTTGCGGACAAGGTGGCCATCAGGGCTAAGATCCAGCTGGTTCCTTCTAGGGGAGCTGATGGTGGTCAGTGCCCGGTCACCTCTCCTCGGTTTTCCTGAACTTCTTTCGACCAGCTGGAAATCGTGGATATCATGCAGATTGCCCAGGGTATGCATCCAACGTGTTGAAGTTTGGAACCGGGCCCAACACCTCTGATTATGGGGTGTTCCGACATCATTGGCCCTGTCCCTGAGAAGATAGTTTGGTGCTCCTTAAGAGTCGGGCGAGTTTCCTAGCTCCCTGAAGGAGGGGGTGGTGACACCACTCCTGAAGAAAGCTGCTCTGGAACCAAACTACTTCGCTAACTACAGACCTATCTCTAACTTTCCCTTTGCGGGGAAGGTTATTGAGAAAGTTGTTGCACTACAGCTGGAGAACCACCTCACCATCCACAATGTCTACGAACCTCTCCAGTCCGCTTTTCATAACAGGCATAGTACCGAGACCGCTCTGGTTCAGGTGCTCAATGATCTCCCAATGGTGAGGGATCAGAAGAGCCGCTCCATCTTGGTTCTTCTTCACCTCTTTTCAGCCTTTGACACCGTGGACCATGGAGTGCTCCTTGAGCGCCTGAGGGACATCTGTGGCCTGTCTAGAACAGTTCTCAGATGGTTTCAATCTTTCCTCATGGGCAGATTTCAGAGGGTGGTGTTGGGAATTTTTTTCCTCTGGCCCATTTTCTCTGCCTTGTGGGGTCCCTCAGGGGTCGGTGTTGTCCCCCATGTTGTTTGCGGTGTATATGCTGCCCCTCAGAGACATTTTAAGAAAGTATGGGTTGATGTTTCTCTGCTATGCTGATGATACCCAGCTCTACCTGTCTTTTGTATCCGACCAGAGTAGTGCAAGCTCGGTCTTTAATAGCTGCCTCGAAGAAATCCAGTTGGTTGAAATTGAATTCTGGAAAGACTAAGGTGTTGGTGGTGGATCCAGGTCGCCGAATAGAGGGGTCAGTGGCTGGACAGCCTCTTGAACTTTGTCTCTGAGGTGTCCAGCTGCCTTCCTCTGAACAGATACGAAACCTGGGGGTGGTCTTTGATGACAGATTGACACTGTGTTCACAGGTGTCTGCAGTCGTCAAGTCCTCGTTTTACCATCTTAGGAACACTGCCAGGATTAAGCATGTTGTTCCATCTGGTGTCCCCCAGACGGTGATCCACGCCTTTGTGACCTCACGCCTAGACTACTGCAATTCCCGTGCACTAGGCTGCCAGGGTTGATATCCGCCCGCTTGCAACTGATTGAAACAGCTGTCGTACCAGTTGTTGATAGGGACTCTGGTTTGAGTTACATCACACGGTGCTGCGCAAACTGCACTGGCTGCCTTTTGGTGGATCACATTCAAGGTCAGGCTTCTGACCTTTAAGGCCCTGCATGGACTGGGACTGGGCTACCTGCAAGAGCTCCTGAAGCCTTACTGCCCCGGCCGCCCTCTCTGCTCAGCTGACGAGGGGTTGTTAGACATTCCTAGGGTACAGCTTAAAACATCAGGGCCCATGCTTTTATGTATGTGGTCCTGACCCTGTGGAATTCTCTACCTCATCAGACTCGTGAGTGCACAACTGTGGAGAGCTTTAAGAGGGCTTTGAAGACCCATCTATGGCATCTTACCTATGATGATTAAATGTCTGGATTGGTATTTATTGTCTGCTGTATTTAAATTTTTTTATGCTTTTCATTCACTGATTTTGTCTAACGCTGTACAACACCTTGGTTAAAGAAAGGTGCTTCATAAATAAAGTCGTCGTCGTCGTCACCACCACCACAGATATCAGGAGGCAACGACTGCTGTGGGGAAACAATTGTGCTCATCCATCATTGCAGCCGGGAGGAACAGACCACCCATTGCTCTCTCCAGATTGGGTGATAGGATCCTTAATGTGGACTGCTGCTCATTCCCAGATGCAGCCTCATACAGTGGAGAGATGCAAGCAGTTTGCAGATTTCTTCTCGACCAGGACTGCAGAGATGAGGCAAAGTATCTCCCTCCACTGGTGCTGATCACCAGGGCACTGTTCAAGGGGGCTGAGGCGACAATAACGGAGGCTGTGGTTGAACTTTCAGCCAGCTGATTATGTAGAAATCTGCCAGGTGCTTTTGGCACTGCACCAATCTACTTGCATCTCAGAACAAGACCATTCTTATTTGGTAAAGGCAGACTGGCAGATGCTAGTGCCTGTGTTTGTGGAGAGTGTTAATTCCTCTCTGTGGGACACTTTCGTCCCAGATTCCCTTAAAAAAGGCTACTGTGAAGCCCCTCCCTAAGAAGACATGTTTAGACCCAAACAATCTCACAAACTACATCCCTATCTCTAACCTTTCCTTTTTAGGGAAGGTTACTGAGAAAGTGGTGGCACTTCACTAGACAGAACACCTGGAAAAATTTTAACTATGAGCCTCTCCGGTCGAGTTTCTGGTCTTGCCCAGCATGGAAACTGCTCTGGTCAGGGTCATGAATGATCTACACCTGGTGAAGGATCGGGGAGAGCCATCAGTTCTGGTTCTCCCTGATATGTCATCTGCATTTGATACTCTGGATCATGCGGAGTTGGTCGAATGTCTGAGGAATTTCTGTGGTTTATCTGGCACAGGTTTTAAACTGGTTCAGGTCTTCCTTGGAAAATTGTCGGCAGACTGTGGTGTTGGGAACCTGTTGTTCTGATCCCTGCCTGGTCCTGTACAGGGTGCCTCAGGGCTCAATTATCTCCCCTTTGTTATTCTCAGTATACAGAGGATAATGGCTGGGGATCGGGTGATAACCACACTGTAATCACCTCGAGTGGTTGCTAGGGCAACATGGTAAACCTCGAGAGCGTAGCTCGAGAGGTTTACTGTAGCCCTAGCAACCACGAGAGGTGATTTCAGCGTGGTTGTCACCTGATCACCAGCCATCATCTTTTATAGTGTATGGTCAAAAAAACACTGTTTGCATTCTATGTGTGAGAATTATGGAACTCTGGTGCATTCTTTTTTGTAATGCCACTGTTTGGAAGTTCCAAAGTGTGGTTAACAACTTTTAAAATTCTAAACAGTGCATAACAAAGCTGTGTAACTGCTGATTATGGTGGTTAATAGGCACCTACCATACATTATATATGCTTCTGCTGGGAGATGCGAGTTACGGCTGAAGTTTTCACTGCTATGCCGAGGACACTCCGCTTTACCATTTTTTATCCGGACAGGGTAATCCAATGTTTGTGGCCGAGAATGCTATCTTGGTGATTAAGGACTGGATGAGTGCCAGCTGACTGAGACTCAACCCCAAAAAAACCAAATTGCTTTTGGTGGGACCAGACCACCTGGTGTCTGCACCTATGAACAATGTTACTCTCCCAGTTTTAAATAAGACAAGAGTTGCAGATAAAGAAAAAGGTTCACCATCTAGGGGTGACCTTACAGATAACTGGCTTTAACTTCTCAAATGTCTGCTGTCACTTGTAGTGGGTTTTGCCACTTAAAGAATGTAGCCAGACCGTGTACTTTCCTTGTCCAGAGCAACCTGTGCACAGTGATGCAAGCTTTCATCTCCACAACATGCTTTATTTTGGCTGCCAGCTCCTCAGTACTGCCAACTCCAGCAGCTCCAAAACTCTGCAGCTAAGCTGATAACGGGAATACCAAGATCTGATCACACTACTTCAGCTCTGCGAGAGTTATAATAGCTGCTAGTAAGATGGTGTTCTGAGTTTTAAATTCTTTTGCTGGTTTGTATATCCATAAATGGACTGGGCCTCTTCTACCTCTGTGAGCTACTGGCAACCCGCCAATTCTCAGGGCAGCAGAATCCTTCGTTCGGAATCCCAGGGACATTTAACTTTCCCCTCAGCGAGACTGAAATATGCTGGGGACTGAGCATTCTCTGTTGCGGCTCCAAGATTATGGAATACTGTCTCGAGTTCGATCCGTTCTACCCCTTTGGTTGAAAATTTTAAATCTAAACTTACGACCTGGCTCTTTAGACAGGCTTTCTCGGGTGACTGATGGATAAATGTTTAATACTGTGATTATAATTTATCTGAAATGTATATTATTGTGATACGTTGATTTGTTTTAATGTGAAGTGCTCTGAGCTCTGGAATGGTACTATATAAAAAACATTCCATCTACCCATCAATCAGTGTTTATTCTCCAGTCACTAGCCCAGCAGGCTAGTGGCAACAAAACTTAATCCTGACCCCTGTATCTGTTTTCTTGACAGGGGAATATTGTCCAGGACACGGCGGGGGGTAGAGGAGTCTGGGGCCTTCTTCCACATGAACAGCCACCATATATGGGCAGAGGGAATAAATTAAGCATTTCAACATAGGATGGCAGCTCAAAAGTGCAACTACCCCAACCCCCACCACACTACACTACAGTGTCCGTTAGTAATGGGCACTGGCCCAAGTTCCTGGTGTGGGACTAGAACTCACAAACTTCCAGTACCACAGCTGAGCATACAACCTATGAGCCCCTGCCATTACTGAGGGCTACACAGAGTATAAAACACTAGTGTGGAGGATCATCGTGCAAAAGCCAACATGGAGAGGCGTTTGGCCAATCATTTAAGTGCTTGGCATCGTCATGATGGGGCAACTGGAATGGTGATAAAGTCTCTGTATTGTAGCCTGCCCCCAAATTATTTAACAAGAAGCAAATAATGTGGAACCTATAGAAATGCAGAACTGGACTGATTCCACCTGAGAAGCATACACGATACATGTTCGGGCTCTCGTCCCCATAGAAAATGCTATTATATATTCCCCTGCATACCACTGTAGCCAATTAGCATATATGGAAAAAAAATTAGCATGCATCAAAAAAACAGCTAGCATATATGAAACCAACCAGCTAGTTGTACTATAGTAATGTGTTAAAATGTATGGTAGAACGCTGTTAATGTGAAAAAATCATCTTTCACTAAGTGTGTTATACCATCAATGTGACGTAGCAGTGTTAACCCATCGACGGTACGTCATATCGATGGCGTAACAAATTGGAACCAACATTCACGGGCGTTACCAAGGCAGCATGGATATCCACGCACGGGTAAATTCTGTTCAAATCAGGTAAAAAAACAAACCTGTCTCCCCATTTAAAACACTTTCACACAAAGGCACACAACTACATAATGCAGCTGCTAGTAAAATGTTTTTTTTTTTCAGAACCCAAAAGTATAGAAACTCTTAACTGTCTGGGCCATTAACACTGAGCCAATACCTGCCTTCTAACGCGTGTTTGTCCATTCTTCCTTTTATATTCTGCCCCCTTTTCTTGCAGGTAGAACTGGCAAAGCTCCATGAAGCAGAACATTTGCACAGCGAGTTACGGTGCAACTGAACAAGTGTTCTATGGCTAGGCGTTTGGTTGTCTTGTGTCACATGATCTGCTCTGTTGTAGTGGTTACATTAAGCTGTTTTTTTTTTTTTTAAATCTGCTTCCCATTGTATCCTGGCTGAAAGGGCCTTTTCTGTATGTTAAATATATAGTTTTTCTTCGCACAAAACTGACCGTCTCGTTGTCGTCTGCGTAAGGTAAGAGACTGAATCACACTTAAACCGCTGTATTTTACTATCTATAATTTGGCAACAACGATGCCCATACACTATAAAAGACAGTGTATGGGTATCAATGGTTAACCACACTATGCTAGCGTCTCATGTTTACCTTGGCAACTAATTAACCTCTCGAGCTGCGCTCTCGAGGTTAATCATGGTTGCCAAGGTAACCACTCGATGCTAGCACAGTGTGGTTAACCACTGATACCCATACATTATCCTCTATATTAACACCTTAATGCAAACACATTAATATATAAGGGACTACAAACCACCCTAGTACACTTGCTATAACACACGTAAAAAGCACCTTAACATAGAGAATACGAGATTGGCAACTATGCACAAACAGTGTGTTCTGCCACAGAGGCGTTCTGATTCCCTCTGACCTTGACAGCGAAGCTCGAGAGGTCCATGGGAATCAGAACCCCGAGGTGACAGAACACACAGGTTGTACATAAAGTTGCTCATCCTGTATTTTTTATAGTGTATAGTAGTATTATGTGAAATGTGTGCATTATTTTTTCTCTTCTTCATAATGAAACCGACTTGAAAAGTCTCTAGAGGTTCTAGAATACGGTCACCACAAAATTAAACAGAGTAAAGCAACAATGTGCCAGCATTCCAAGTGGTTCTACTGCAGTAGTGACATCACTGCTGCACCAGAACAACATAATGACATCACTACTGCAGCAGAACAAGCATATTCCAAGCATGAAATTTCATGCGTAACAGCACTTCATTATACACTCTATAGAGAATACTGGATGGGCAACTATGCACAGCCAGTGTATTCTGCCACAGAGGGGTTCTAATTCCCTCTGACCCAGAGAGCGAAGCTACAGAGGTCCATGGGAATCAGGACCCAGAGGTGGCAAAACACACTGGTTCGGCACAGAGTTCCTCATCCTGTATTTTTTATAATGTATAGTATTGTGTGAAATATGTGTGAGTTCTTTTACTTTCAAAATGAACCTGACTCTGGCAATCTCTAGAGGTTCTAGAATGCTGTTCTACCACAGTGGGTAGAACCACATTCCATGAACTCTGAACTGTGGTACAACAGCATTTTGAAAGGGATGGAAGTCTATACAGTACAACACTCCACTATACACTAAAAAGCATTAACAGAAACCTTAACAAATATATACTGCACATGTAACAAAATCTATGCACACCTGAAAACCATGCGGCACAACCGCTATAAAACCAGCACATAAATAGTCCCTAACCTAAAGAGCAATACAAAACCTCACTCCAACTTAACTCACTGCGCAGCCATGTCCCTTGAAGCTCCAGGCCTTACTCCAGCTTGCCAAGCCCGCCATGTTGCTTCATCTGCTCCTCTGGACCACCGCTAACATGAACATGCTGACATGCCGCCACTCCCGACCGCCCAGCCACACCACATAGCAGCTCCAGATCACTCAGCCATGCCACACTGCCACTTCTAACCACAAAATAAACCCCAAAGCGGGAAGCCATGCCAGACCACTTGAATGTCATCCTGAAAGGAAACAATGGCAAACCACTCCCCCTCTGTATACTGGGAGGGCTAGAACAGGCATGCTCCCAGCACACTACCAAAAAACACCAACGCTATGGAAAAATGCACACAGCACCCAAACTAATGAATTATATAAAATAAATGAGGATTAGTGTGCCACAGGGAAATCTACCATGTCTGAGGACAAATTGGGCAGAAATACCTAATTCCATGTCTCTAAAATTAACAAATCCTCATGAAAATGTTAAAGAGACCCTAGCACTGAGGAGATGGCTACAAAATTTTGCAGCCCTAGACTTTAAAACAGCCAACATATAAGCCTCTGAAAATGGTCACGTTTAACAAAACACCAACACACCTCTAATATACAGGCACTGGAATTACTGGAGCTAGTAGTAGGAGGTACACCAGTTTTGAGGAAAATGGATTTCTCATGTAACAACGAATTTAAAAAAAAAATGAGGCTCCATTAGAGAAAGCAAACACTTACAGTTTCAATATAGCCCCGAATCAGACCGTACTCCTAAATATTCTGAGCACAGACCCTAACTCTAGCATGGGTGTACAGATCTTTATATTAATGTGCTTACTCAAACCTAATATACAGGGGCAAACTCGTCTGTATAACCTATATCTGTATGTCTATATCTAGATACTCGAAGATGTGCATTAAACTTACATTATAAAGACTTATCAATTCCTGGACCACACCCCCTGAAGAAGTGGCATATAGAGCCACAAAATGTGTATATTTATGGCCAGAAAAAAAATAAGCCAGTGTCAGGTGGGATAGGTATCCACTGATTTTGAGACTGGCAGTGGTGGTAAATCACCAAATTCTTCTCACAATGTTTGGGGAGGAAGAATTAGCAGGCATTAGGACACAGCAGTATAATGGAAGGGAAATGGACTGTTTGATACTGGAGGAGGAGCAGAGAGGGATCTCTGAACATAGTAGGACGGGGAAGCGAGACTGAGTTTTGGCACCAGCAGTGGGTCAGAAATCGGGGATTCACTGTAATGGGATGGGGTTTTCAGTTTACGAAAGCTGCCTTAGCGTGCTGAATCATACTTCATGGGACAACATCTATAAATCACAAGGCACATACCAGAGGTTTCATGCCATGTGACTATAGCCTTGCGAATACCCTTACGAAAAAGTGTAGCATGCATGCCCAGACAATTAATGTGTGTGACTTTTTGATGTGAACTACAGGAGTAAAACCTTTTGGTAAAGCTCTGATGAACCTGAAAGTTTCAGGTTTCAAATTTTTACCATTTGTGAAAAATCACATCCCAAAGCAGAAGCAGACAAAAGCCAACAGCAGTTGCTTGTGCATTATCAAGCAGGGAGGAATGGAGGACACTGATGGTATCCTAGAAGGGACACACAGAGACAGTATTTTATTCCTTGGGGGGACAGCTATTGTCCTGTGGACTGCATGCTGGGGCAGAGACAAATAATGCAGGTGTCCTGCTGGGGGGAGACACAACAGTACTGCCCTGCTTGGGGAGAGGGGGATACATAGCAAGCGTGTCCTCCGGTGGTGGTGGTGGGAAGACATTTATGGTGTCCTAATAGTAAGATGGGATAGGGAAGACACAGTAAGAAAAAATTACTCACCGCAGTAATCTTCTTTCTTCCAAGGGGTCCTTTAGCATCAGTAACTTTTGCACTTAGCTGGCTAGGTGTAACCGCCTCGGAGGTGCACCTTTAACATAATTTAAATGAGCTTAGGGACAAGCCAATTAGAAGACAAGAAAGGGAGTGAGCTGAGTAAGAGCTGTTGAATGCTTCAGAATTTTCTCGAAGGAAAAACGAGAGGAAATGCCCCGAAAAAGAATCAACAGGATTCAAAAAATATGCAAATGTCCACAAAAAGTGGAAATGGAAACAACAAGTAGTTAAAAACTCATCAATAAGAAACTCTATAAATTTAGTAAAAGGTGAGATAAAGAGCCCTTCTCAGACAGGTGAACCAGGGAGGAAGGGTGGGAGCTTAATGATGCTAAAGGACCCCTTGGAAGAAAGAAGATTACTGCGGTGAGTAATTTTTTCTTCTTACCCTAGGAGTCCTTTAGCATCAGTACTTTGCAGACTACCGAGCAGTACCACGTGGGAGGTGGGCAGAAAACCTACTTAGGAAAGAGGATCTGCAGAACCGCCCTGCCAAATTTGGCATCAGATCTGGTCAATTCCTGGACCACACCCCTGAAGAAGTGGCATATAGAGCCACAAAATGTGTATATTTATGGCCAGAAAAAAAAAAAAAATAAGCCGGTGTCAGGTGGGATAGGTATCCACTGATTTTTGAGACTGGCAGTGGGTGGTGTAGATTACCGAATTCTTCTCACAATGTTGGGGAGACGCAAACTGTAGTGTTTCACAAAGGTGTGCACACATTTCCAGTTAGCTGCTTTGCAGACATCCAGCAGGGGAATGTCCCTTGCTTTATTTATTTTACTTATTTATTTAAATCTCGGATTACAAATACCTTTGAGCTAGGGGCAGCTCATTTACAAAGGTTCCACGTCAAAGGAAAGGGTTACAATAAGGTTGGGAGTTATAGACAACATTCATGGTATCAACGAGTACAGACAACATTCATGGTATCATCGAGCACAGCAAGTCAACTGGTAACTAAGTGGGAACAGTGCCACATGCTCAAGATTACAAGCAAGCATAGAAAACCATAAGGTGGGGGGGGGAAGAGTAAGGAAGGGGTAGGGGAGATGAGAGGGCAGAGTCCAGATAGAGAAGGAAAAGAAAATATGGCAGTCAGAGGCCTTGTCGTAAGGTGAGACGGAGGGAAGGCTAAGGTGGGAGAAGGGGAAAAGGAGGGCGAATGAAGGGAAGAAGATAAGGGAGAGTGGGGACCAGAGGGCCCTGACAGGTCCAGGAAGAGGGGGGTCAGTGGGATAAGAGCAATGAGGGGGTGAGGTAATGGAGGAGGTAGCAGGGGAAAGGGGAAATTGTTCTGTCAGGAGAGGTGCAACAAAATAGGAAGCCAAGTAAGAGCCTCAGAGAGTGAGAAAAGTGGTATAAGGGTGTCTGCAGAAGTGGGAAACTAGGTGTAACAGTCAAGTGCTTTCGGTTAGGAGATGCTAACAAAGCACAAGTTTAAATTGGGACAGACTAGAAAGACTGCTCTGTTGGTTGCTTAGATTATTAAACCACAGGGGGGCTCTGTATTGAAAGGATAGCTGGTATTGAGCAGTCAGACAGTGGGGTACTAGTAGGAGATCAGAAACAAACAGATACGTGTGCGTTGGGTCTTAGGGGATTTGTTTAGCAGACAACCAATGCTCGGGGTTAGTAATCCAAGCAGAGCTTTTTTGGCCAGGAGGCAGGTTTGATATTTGATCCTGTTATTTAGTTGGAGCCAGCCAGATTGAGCATATAACTCACAAGTATGAGTGAGGGGCATGCACCTGAATTAACCTACAGGCTTTGTTCAGGACCACCGTGAGTCATTTAAGAGATGTGAGGTTGCAGCACAGTATATGATTAGACCATAATCAATGATCGAGAGGACTGAGCTGTGAACTGCAACCTTCAGGGCTTCTTGGGTAAGACTTTGTCTATGTCTGAAGAGGAGCCCAATTCTGGTATTAACATCTCTGGCAACATTTTCAATGTGAGGCACAAAGGTAAGGTGACTATCCAGGGTTAGACCTATGTATTTGAAAAGCTGAGTTTGTTCAAGAGTGTCTCCATGGTTGTTGGTGATAGTGAGTTGATGGGCCTTAAATTTATTCCAAGAGGATGAAAACAGCTGGACTTTTTTTTTTTTTTTTTGTAGTTTAGTACTAGTTTGTGATTATTAAACCATCGCTCTGCTTCTGTGAAGCCTTGTTGAAGACTGTTTTCAAGAGCGTTGGGATCCAGGTGGCTAGTAAAGATGACTGCGTCATCTGCGTAGAGGAGAGTACGCTGGCTGCAGACAGCTGGAAGGTTGTTCAGGAAAATACTGAACAATAAGGTACCCAGGATTGAGCCTTGAGGTACCCCTGATCGGAAAGCCCTCTGCTCTGAAACTACATTTGATATCCTCACCCTCTGCAGTCTATCATTGAGGTAGCTTCCGAACCATTTCAGGGTGTTTGGGGCAACACTAGTTTTAGAGAGTTGGCCAAGCAACAGTGTGTGATTCACTGTGTCAAAGGCTTTTGTTAGGTCAACAAAGGCTGCACCTACAATCTTGCCTTGATCGACTGCCTGTTGTATGAAGCTTGTGAATTCTAATAATGCTGTGGTAGTCCTGTGCCCCTTTCTAAAGCCATGTTGTTGTGAGCACTGGATGGAGTATGTGTCCAGATAAGCACCAAGCTGGGGTTGGTAACAATTCGCTCGAGTACCTTGGAGAGTGGAGGGAGAATGGATATAGGCCTATAGTTACCCTGTAAGGAACGATCACCGGTTTCATGCATCGGAGTTACGATGGCCGTTTTCCAGGCATCAGGAAATTGTCCCAGTGTAAGAGAAAGGTTTAGAATTTTAGTTATAGGTAGGAGAACTTCATTTAGGGTTAGGGTGATAAGCTTAAGGTCTAGTCTGTCACTACTGTGTCTTGCATTTCTTAGGACCTTAGCTAGTAGTTTTCTAACCAGGTTGCATGATACCCTTTTGAAATAAAAAGGGGGGTGCTCAGGACTATTTTCATCACCGTGACTTGTGGAGTGGGCAGCATCATCATCAGAAAAGTCAGGTGGGAGAACACAGCTCAAATTGGTAAAAGCATTGTTAAAGGCAGCAGCAATTTCCAGAGGTCAGCGGTAGGGGTTCCATTTATGTTTAGCACTGTAGGCGATACTTTAGGTTTTTTTGCCAGTGACGTCATTTATATTAGACCAGAACCTTCTGCTAACACCCCAGGAGTTGGTAAGCATCTCCCTATGGTACTTGTCTTGCCTGGTGAGTCTCCCTCATGCAGGTGCTTCTAGCAGCTTTATAGGCTTGTAGGTCCTGCTGCTCACCAGTGGCTTTTGCACAGTGCCAGAGATGGTCCCGAAACTTCATGTGGGAAAGGAGCTCAGGAGTGATCCAGGGGTTAACTGTGCCAGAGACCTTAATCTTTTTGAGAGGGGCATGCGTATCACAAGCAGTGTGAAAAACCCTTATAAAGTGACAGAGGGCTACATTAACATCATTGGCTGAGTCCAGGATGTTCCAATTTTGGGCACAAAGCTGTTTTAGGAGGTCCAAGTGGCCCCTTCTGAGAAACCTGCTGTAGACAGTTTGAGGAGGGTGCTTGCTGCTGCAAGCGAGGCTGCAGTGCTCCTGGCGGAGTGGGCCCTGAGCCACACTGGAGATTGGTGACCAGCTTTTTCACAGCAGAAACTAATACAAGAGACCAACCAGCAGGAAATGGTTCTCTTGGTAGCTGGTCTTCCACTGCCTACATCCCCGTAGGTGGGGAACAACTGAGTGGAGAAGCCTCTGGACTGCCAAGTATGCTCTAGGTAGTAGACGATGGCTCTTTTGACATCCAAGCTGTGGAGCTTTTGCTCACCAGTTGTGGATTTCTAGGTAAAGAAGACAGGCAGAGTAATGGAATGGTTTAAGTGGAAGTCTGAAACCAACTTTGGCAAAAATGTCCTATTTGTCCTGAGCTCAACTTTAGCATTTTGAGGGATGATGTAATTTTGGCTCAGTGCACAGGACCTGTAGCTCTGAAAAACCCCTGGCAGAAGAAATGGCTACCAGGAAGCCTGCCTTCCAAGTTACAAACTTGATGAGGGCTGTGGACATAGGCTCGAAGGGTGGATTCATGAGCCTGTCTATGCAAAGGCTTGTGCTCCAAAAAGGCACTCGGAATGCAGGCTGGAGGTGCAAAAGGCCTTTGAAAAAACTGTTTAAGTATGGTGTGGGGAAAAAATTATTTATTTCTTTCCCACTGAAAGGTAGGCCGAAACTGTCACCATATGTAGCTTGAAAGAAGATGCCTGATTCCTGTAAGAGTACCAGGCAATATAGCAGCTAAGGATCTGAAGCTGAATGGGATTCGACCCTTTTGCTCCTGCACCAGAGGGAACACCCTTTACATTTGGCTGCATAAGTCTTTAATGTTGTTTTTTTTGTTTTTTTTTTTTTAAACCATCCTCAGTATCCTATGGACCTGTTAAGAGCACTGTGAGGATGTAGACTAACTGTTCCGGACCCAGGCCTTGAGGTGAAAGGAATGTATGCCTGGATACTACACTCCTGCCCGAGGAAAGGTCAGCAGGGAGTTGGAGGCAGGTGAATGGACTGCCGCAGGACACGGAGAAAAGGACAGAGTACAAGGCTTGCCTGGGCTAATGCTGAGCATCCAGGATCATAAATGCAGACTGTTGTACGAGTTTCAGAAATACCCTGAGAATCGGGGGAAAAGGAGGGAAAGTGTATAAGAACCTCCCTGACCAGACCAGGATCAAGGTGTCCAGAAGAGGCGACCCCAGGGCTGGAGCCTGCAACAGAACTGAGGAAAATGGAAGCTGAGGGGAGAGGCAAACAGATTCACTTCTGGGTGCTCAACTGCCTTAAACACCGTGGCTAGTACTTGTTTGTTCAGAGTCCATTAACTCCGGCCTTGACTGATGAAACTAGAACATCTGCTAGAGGAGCTCAAGGAGCAGGGAAGAGATTCTACGCTGTACAATGGCCTGGTTAGACCACACCTTGAGTACTGTGTGCAGTACTGGAGGCTGCACTTAAGGAGGGACATCCAGCTCCTGGAAAGGGTTCAGGGGAGGGCAACCAAAATGATCTGGGGTCTAGGGGAGCTGATGTATGAAGAGAGACTAGATGAGCTCTGCCTATTCTCACTGGAGGAGAGAGGGACATGATTGGTCTTTAAGTACCTCAAGGGATCAATAGGGTAAATCAGGAGGGAGCTTTAGGCTAAAGAAGGTGGAATCACCAGAGGATATAGTTGGAGCTTCGAAGGTAGAAAGGATAGGGGGCGGTATTTCACTGAGAGAGTGGTGGAACCAGTGGCAGCGCTGCCTAGTGAGCTGGTTCTGGCTTCTACGTGGAGGGTTTCAAGAGAGGGGAACAGGTATAGACAGGAGATGAAGCAGAGATTGGCTTACTGGGGCTGGGATGGAAGTAAGGAAAACAGGGACAGGAGATGGTGGGATAGCTTCGGTACCCACCCAGGGTTCTGAGGCACAAGCAGACTCGATAGACCGCAAGGCCTAATCTGCTGGTGACTAGTATGTTAGAGTATTGAGTTTGCCTGGGAGGAGAATCACTAAAAGGATGACTCCCAGGTAGAAGGCAAGAGACCAATTTTTATAGTGCCTGCGAACAGAGTACTTCTGATCTAGCCACTGCAGTTGTATCTGTTCGACTAAGTCTGTCCTATTATGACAGGAGCAAATGCTTTGAGCTAGAAAGATTTCTCAGAGTTCTAAAAGAAATATGATTAACTGTGACTCCTGGAGAGTCTAAGTGCCACTTATTGAGGCACTGTCCAGATTCACTTCCCATCATCGGGGGAAGGCGTCTCTGGAACTGCTCTGTCAGAGTTTTCAGCTTTGAAAATTGTTGCTTTCTGAGACCAGCAAGCTACAAGGAGACTTGCAGGTGACGCATCCTGTATCTGAATCCTGGGACCACTGCAGGCACTGAAGCCATGTGTCCCTATAGCATGAGGAAATGTCAAACTGACATGATGTGCTCTGGACTGCATCCTATACTGAACCAGTGAGGGTTAATGATTCGACCTCAGTCAAGCGCTTGCTGGCTGGTCCCACTGTCCTTGGATGAAGAAAACTGCCAATGGGGGACATCTTGAATTCTTGCCTTGGGAAGGAAGGCATATCTTTCCTGGATGCTGGGAGGGTTCCCGTGAGGCGTTGTTTAGATTTATCCAAGAACCCAAGGCTACAGATAGAGCCCTGTAAGGGGGACTCCTTGACCTGACAAGGAGACTTTGGCGGCTAACCAGCAACTTAGGTGTAGCTAGAGACACCCAGATTCCTGAGGCGTGCTACCACTGCCCAGCACTTTGTAAGACTCTTGGGACTGGAGGAAGATGAAGGGCTGCAGGAGCCCGCCTCTCAAAGGTAGACCTTGTTAAAGGTATATGTAAAAAAAGGGGGCCCATCTCCCTACTGTAATGGCTGTATGAATAGTAGCAGAGTTACTATCTTGAATTAGGGTTTTAACAGCAAGATGGGAAGCCACTCCCAAGTTGTCTTTGCGTCAGGAATTACATGGAGAAGAGGCCCTTTCTTCCTTTCATGGCCAGGGACCCTCTCCACCATTCACAAAGCTAGAATTTTTTTTCCCCCCTTCCACTCAAACAGGAATGTCTGTGTTTGGGATAGAGGCTGACACACCTGGGTACACATGAGGTCTGCCCACACTGACTTCAGGCTTTAGACTGTGAAAAATGAAAATTACGTACCTACCGTAAGAAAAAATTACTCACCATAGTAATGTTATTTCTTCTAATGGAGTCTTGCTGTATTCTGACTACATGCAGTTAGCCCCAGCACTTGAACTGCTCCGGAGAGGAAGAGTTAACTCTATGCAGAAGCATAGAACGTTGAGCTCGAGCTCGGTTTTCAAACCTCTGTCTCTGGTACTCTGTAGTGTAACCGTCAAATTTTTACGAGCACTAAACTAATTCAATAGGTAGAAACTGTTTCTAAAATTTTTGTGCCAAATGGCAATAACAGATTTTTAGGGTCAAAAGACTCAAGTCGAGAACCCCAAAAAGAATATAAGCAGGTAGTGAAAGAAGCAAAAACAAACATTTATAATAAAAAACAGAAAAATCCTTAAGATAAAGGCATGGCAAGTACACATCTGGGGTGCAGCACTGTGCCTGCCAACCACATCCCAAAACTACTAGGTTCCAGGAGGGGAGGCAGGAAGGGAGGTCAGAATACAGCAAGACTCCGTTGGAAAAAACAACATTACTATGGTGAGTAATTTTTTTTTTTTTTTCAAACATGAAGTCTTGCTATAGTCTGACTATATGCAGACTACCAAGCAGTACCCCCTTTGAGGAAGGAGTCTCAGAACCTATTTTGGGAACAAGCTCTGCAGCACAGCCGTGCCAAACCTAGCATCACTTCGTGACTGAATGTCCAGAGAGTAATGCTTGGTAAATGTGTGAACAGATTTCCAGGTAGCTGCTTTACAGATGTCCACTAAAGGTATATCTCTAGCTGCTGCGACCCAAGCAGCTGTACCTCTGGTAGAATAAGCCCTCAGGCCTGAGGGAGGCTCTTTCCCAAGTTTTGAGTAGCAGAATTGGATACAGGAGACAATCCACCTGGCAATTTCTCTCTTGGTAGCAGGTTTTCCCTTTCCCACTTCATAAGTGAGAAACAACTGAGAACAGTCATTCCTATGGGCCTTAGTATGTTCCACATAGTAACTAAGAGCCCTCTTTACATCAAGACTGTGTAGTCTTCTCTCCCCAGAAGAATCACCATCAGTAAAAAAAAATACAGGCAATGAGACTGATTCAAGTGAAAGTCAGATACCACCTTAGGCAGAAACTTTCTGTTAGTGCGAAGGACCACTTTATCCCTAGGAAATGAAATGAAATTAGGTTCCACTGATACAGCCTGTAATTCACAGATTCTCCTGGCAGAGGTAATAGCTACCAGGAACACAGTTTTCCAAGTCAAGTATTTCAGCTCAGCTGAAGATAAAGGCTCAAAAGCGGGCTGCATAAGCTATGCTATACAGATATTCAGATCCCAAGAAGGGGAAGACTACCTAAAGGGAGGATTAACATGTACTAAACCCTTGAAAAATTTCTTGAAAACTGGATGAGAAGCTAGGGAAGCACCCTTACCAGCAGAAAGGAAGGCAGACAGCTGCCAAATGTGCCTTGAGAGTAGTAGGCTGGAGGCCTAAACTATTAAGATGCACCAAATAGTCCAGTACAGTGGCAGTATTAGCCAACTCTGGCTGAACATGTTTCTGGGAACACCAAAACCCAAATCTTTTCCATTTGGAGTTGTAAGTCTTTCTAGTAGCAGGTTTCCTGCTAACCTTTAAAATGTCCAAGACCGATAGAGAAAGGTGCAGGTTTGCATGTTCTAGCTCTTCAAGAGCCAGGCCTTGAGCCTGAGAGTCTGAAGATTGGGGTAAAGGATCCTCCCTGTGAGGAGGTAAGAAGATTGAACTGTCTGGGAAGACACAGAGGTATTGTTACTAACAGAGACAACAGAAGAAGGTACCAAGGCTGTCTGGCCCAGTCTGGAGCCACTAGAATCACCCTGCAAGGCTAAGACCTGATCTTGATCAGGACCCTGAATATCAGAGGAACAGGAAGGAATGCATACAGAAACCTGCTTGTCTAATTCAACAAGACAGCATCCTGATGGACAGAGCCCAGAATAGGCGGTCTGCAGCAAAAGAGAGGAAGCTGGTGACTGTCCGGGGTTGCAAAGAGATCCATCTCTGGAGCACCCCACCTCTTAAAAATGACCTGAAGAATTAGAGGATTCCGGGTCCATTCGTGATGACCCTGAGAAATCCTGCTGAGAGCATCTGCTAAAATGTTGTCCTTCCCTGGGAGATGCACAGCCATCAGAGAAGCCTGAAGGGAATAAGCCAGAGACCAGATCTTCATGGCCTCTGTGCACAAGGCCGAGGACAGAGTGCCTCCCTGCTTGTTGATGTACCATATGGTTGTGGTATTGTCTGTTCTGATCTGCACCACTTTCCCTTGAACAACATTTAAGAATGTCTGAAGTGCTAGAAAGACAGCTCTCAATTCGAGAAGGTTTATGTGTAGAAGGGACTCCTGGTGCGACCAGGTTCCTTGAGCTGTAAGCTGATCTAGGTGAGCCCCCCAACCTAGAAGGGAGGCATCAGTGGTGATTCACTGAAGGAGCCTGACTAATAAATGGGACACCCTGTCGAAGACTGTCCTCCTCCGGCCACCACTGGAGGGTCTGAACTAGAGTTTGAGCCACTGGAACCAATTAGGAGAGAGGGTCTCTTTTCTGAAACCAATAAGATCTGAGATGAAACTGAATACCTCTCATCTGAAACCTTGCTCCTTGGACCACAGCTGTGGATGCTGCCATGTGGCCCAGCAACTGCAGAAAGTGTCTGGCTGGATGAGAAACTAGAGGACGAAAAGAGAAAGCCAGAGTGACCAGGCACTGAACCCTTGAGAGAGGGAGAAATGCTCTTGCCTGAATAGTGTATTTCCACCACTATGAAGGTGAGAAGCTGGGCTGGTTCCAGAACAGACTTTTTTAGGTTCAGAATGAAGCCCAAGGATTCTAGAAGTCTTTCAGTAACCTCTAAGGCTGACTTGACATGGTCTGAGGACTGGTCCACTAGGAGCCAGTCATCCAGGTATAGGAACAGAAGGATACCCTGTCTCCTGAGGAATGACATCACTACTACAAGACACTTGGTGAACACTCTTGGAGCAGATGTTAGGCCGAAAGGCACAGCTCTGAATTGGTAATGGCCTGAGGGCAACTTGAACCTGAGGTACCTTTCTGTGGGAATGTCTGATAGGTATGTGGAAGTAGGCATCCTTGAGATCCAGAGAGGCTAGCCAGTCTCATGGTCTCAGAGAGGGAAGAATTACTCCCAGAGTCACCATCTTGAATTTTGGTTTTGTTAAATGTTTGTTCAAGTACCTTAAATCTAGGATGGGTCGCCACTCTCCTGTCTTCTTTGGGGTAAGGAAGTATCTGGAATACAGTCCTTCTCCCCTGTGACAATGAGGTACCTTCTCTACTGCTTGCAAAAGCAGGAGAGAGGAGACTTCTGCTTCTAAGGCCTTTGTCTCCAAGGGAGAGGGAGGACTGAAGAACCTTGCTCTCATTTTTGGGAACCTTTTGAAACTGAGAACAAGTCCCAGGCTCACTACTTTCAGGACCCATTTTTCTGAAGTAACAGACTCCCAGGCCTGGGAGTAGTGAGCCAACCTGCCCCCTACTGGAACTTGGGAGGTGACCCTGACAGACACCTCAGGGTGTCTGTTTGGCAGGGGGCTTAGACTGCGTGGATGATGGGGTCCTGGTCATCCCATGCCTGCCTCTCACCCTAAAGAACCCCCTCTGCTGGAAAGAAGAGAAGGCGGCCTGAGCTTGGTAGAAAGGCCTTTGAAACGGCCTGCTCCTGCCAGCCCTAAATTGCTGCCTCTGAGAAGTAGTCTGCTTTTCCTTGGCTGCTGCAGCACTCCTATAGGCGGTCCTATACTCATCCATCTTCTTCATGTAGTTCTCAGTTTGCCCTCCCAAACAGAGAATTGCCAGTAACAGGAAAATCCATGGCCTGGTCTGGGTATCCTGCAAAAGGCTGGTACATCTAAGTCAAGCAAGTCTTCTCATAGAGATAGATGTTGCCATGACTCTAGAATGGACATCATTCGAGTCCAGAGCAGCATGAAATTGCACTTTGGATGCCTCTACACCATTCACAACCACCTGCTCCAGCTCGTTGGCCAGCTGGGGAGGGACATTCTTAGCCAGCTCCAGAACCGTATCCCACATAGATTTCTGGTGTCTGGCTGTATATGCCATGTAATTAGATTGCCTGAGCCCCAAAGAGGATGCCAAGTATTGTTTCTTGGCCATGGCATCCACTTCCCTGCAATCCTTATTGGGGGGTGAGATGCCAGGGGAATATTAGCCTTGAAACAGGCTGCAGCTTGCACTACCCCAACATGGCTGCAATGTGCTGAAAGGAATTCCATACCAGGACCTGATAAGGCATACCTCCTGTCCATTCTTTTATCCATAGGAGGTATGGATGTGGGAAATTGCAAAAGTTTCTGTGTCTGTTTCCCCAGAGATTTATGCAGGGGGAAAGCCACACTCAGACTCTGGAACATCCATCATCTCCACATAAACAAGTTCCTCCTGATCCTGATCAGCCTCTTCCATGGGAAACTGAAGAGTCTCAGCCACCTTCTTGTAAAACAAGAAATGGGAGGGGAACTCAGAAAGCCTGGGAGGAGAAACACTGGAAAGCCGGTCTGGGGAGATGTCAGGCTCTACTGGCTCATCTGGGCCTTTACATTGGCCTTCTTCATAATCTTCCTCCTCTCCCAAGTCGCCTTCATAGTATGCCTCTGGGTCAATATCTGGAGCAACCATTTCCAACCAAACTAATCACATTTGAACTGATGCTGGTTCGGTTGGAATCAGGCGAAGATTGCACTATAGAAATAACTTACATCTCCTCCAGAGGTGCGGAACATGGAAGTCCAGATCGAACAGCTGATTTTCTCTTTCTCTTAGCCAGAACAGATTCGCAGAATCAGCTATCTGTTTGCCCGAGGAGGTATCGCTCGTCAGTGGGCACTTCTCGGGTTCGGTCGCAACCGAACCAGGCTGGCCATCTGGGTCAGCGGACTTCTCAGCCTCCCTCTCCCTCAGCCTACTCAAACATTTTTCCAGAGTGGCTTTGGGAAAGTTCTGACATATTTGGCAGTCTTCTTTGAGGTGGTCAAACCCCAGACAGTACACACAGATGAAGTGAGGATCAGCCTTAGCAAAGGCCTCCTTACACTCAGTACAGTGCTGAAACCCAGTGGGCCCGGTTTCCTTTTTGGGTTTCCTCAGACATGCCGAAAATTCAAAAAGTTACCCTTGTCAGCATTTAAGCCAGGCAACTAAAAACGTATCGGTTCCCACCATGTCACGGGTCAGCTAAAAAAATCCCACAAGTACCGGATTTTTTTGGGAACCGATAAGTACCGGAAAACCACAATATAAATGAAGACAAACCAATCACAATGAATTTCGGTTCTGAACTGGACCGACCGGAAAAGAACCGAAGGCAGAAACAATTTCCAGCAAAATTAACACTACCTACTACTACCACTTACTGTTACCTAGACAGAGGTAAGAATACTGAAAAGGTAAACAGTTGCAGTTGAAAAATCCAACCGATTCGAACTTATACTGAACCGAAGCGCAGAAGGGATCTCCGGAGCAACTTCACAGTTAGGCGGAGTAAGAAATCTGATGGTTACACTACAGAGTATCAGAGACAGAGGTTTGAAAACCAAGCTCGAGCTCAACGTTCTATACTTCTGCATACAGTTAACTCTTTCCTCTCTGAAGCAGTTCAAGTGCTGGGGCTAACTGCATATAGTCAGAATACAGCAAGACTTCTTGTTTTAATTCTTGATCTTCTCTTGTATCTTCACTATTCATTACTGCTGGTGTGCACCCTCCGCGGGAGCTTTTTTTTTTGGAGGAGGAGTCGGGGCAGATGGCACTGCCCAAGTAGCAGACTTACTGTGTGGGGCACGCGGTGTGGCAGTTAGGTGCCGTAGACTCCTCATTCATCCCAGTTCTCCGTAGCTGGAGAGGCAGAAATTAGGTTAAGGAAAAGAGCGAGGCAAGGGAGCTGAGAGACAGACAAAGGAAAGGATATCAACTGAAAAAGGTATAAGCCGAATAGGGGACATGAAAGAGAGAGAGAGAGAACCCTACCCTAAGTGGCCACAAGGCCTCAATCCTAGGGTGGTTTTAAGGGAAAGAAGAAGGCAAAGGAAAGACAGGAAGGAGCAGAAATGGATAAAAGGGAAGGGAAGGAGTTTTATCTGCCAAGGAATTTTGGAAGACCACTGGCTTGAAATTTTCAAATTCCCAACGGGATTTGAAGACAAGGGAGCAAGGATCCCGCCAGATAAGGGTTAGAAATTCAAGGTTGAATTACAGGTCTCGACTGGCTTGGAGAAGGCAGATTTCCCTTCCCACCCTTTTATCTGTAAACTTTAGCCACCTAGAGCCCAGGTCTCACCAACTGCCCCCTTAGAGGGAGCAGTTCTGCTCAGAAAAGGAGTGAGCCCTGACTTAGGTGTAGGGAAAAAAATCTGGTACAGTTTTCTCATGGAGTACTGGCATAATCCCCACTTCAGAAGAAAAGAACCATGGGACAACCATGAGGGGAAAGGAGGAGAAAAACTGGCCCAGACTCTTCAGGACTATATCAAAGTAATGACAGCTATAGGGAGACAAGCCAGAGGCTTATTCGACTCCAATCAGGGGACACACCATAAGTAAGAGAATCCGAGGAAGTTCCCTCAGAGGAAATCAGGGCGGAGATACTACTCGCTCTCCTCCAGAGTAAACGCTCCATCACTTGAGAGAAAGAACAGAGAGCTCTGAGGTACCAAGGGGACTCAGCCCCCAATCAACCTCAAGAGAAGAAGGGCAAGCTGAGTGGAGGAGACACTCAAGAATTGAGGCCCAAGAGGGGAAGGTGGGCAGGAATCAGTAATGAATGGTGAAGATCAAGAATTACAATAGGTACTAATTTTGATATCTTCCCTTGTCAATCTTCACCATTCATTACTGCTGGGTGAGTACCAAGCCCCCAGAGGGGACCTGGCACACCCTGAGGGAACAGATCTCTCAGCCTCCTACTGGTGAGAAGCAAGAGGGGGAGACCCTGGCCATACAAGAGACTGAGCAAGGTCTAAGGCTACTGAGGACGAGAAGGTGTCCCTCGTGGCAGGGGCGGGGAGAGAGATGAATGCCCATGGAGAATCCTCCATACCCTAAAAAGGCGGTCCCGGAAAGCGAGATCACCCCACATTGGGCAACGGTGACAATCTGGACAGACGCAAGCCACGCCGCTCCACCTATGCAGAGCACTGTCCCTGCTAGTCTGGAAGCCACCTCACCGGTGTCATAAGATGCCCATACCTGGTGCCTTGCAAGCTCCAGACCCTGAGCAGAGAGGATAATGGCTTGTCTAGATTGCGTCGTATCAGGCAAAGATGCTAGCACTTGAGCCAGCACTGACCACAAATGCCTGTTATAGGCAGCGTGGTGTGCCTGATGTGAACCTAGGCACAACGCATGAGTCAAAGATAAAACCCTTCATCCCCCACCAGTCGAATTCTGCGGAATCTGGATCAATAGGTGGGGCGGTCAAGCGCTAGGCACCGAGGCCCGGAGGGAGTGTCTAGAGATGTCAGTCCCGAAGAAAGTTGAGGTAAGGAACCTAGAGACCCCGTGGGGCACAATACCGTCTCCTACAGTCTGCCAGGGCTGGAAAAGGGGAGGCTGGAGACTGCCAGGTGCAGATCCACACCTCCTGGAAGGGGAAGGGCCAGGAGAGCACCACCAGATGGTGGGCACTGAATTCACGAAGGAATGATCGCGTCTCCCACTCAGTATTGGTTCTTAGAACATGGGAGATGCGCAGCTCCTGTACCAGCCTCGAAAGGAAGCACTGATATTCAGTGAAATCAGCAGAGGACGGGTGGAAAACGAGTGTTCCCCTCCCTTGGTAGAGGGAGACGAGGAGCTAAATTGTCCAGATGACTCCTGTGGCCCGGGAAGGGGGAGACAGGCGTAAGACCCACTCGTCCATGGTGCTAACACAGGTAGGGAAGGCTGCCTCAGTGGCTCTGAACATCTCCCAGGTTAAGGGCCCCATAGGACTTACATGGCCTGGGAGAGAAGGGAGTGTGTCTGCAGAGGGATGGGCACCGCACTGAAAGTGCCCGACCTCTGCCAGGGCTCTGAGATGTAGGGGTCGACACCACAACCATACAAGGGGGGCCCTGAGATCGTACCGGGTTGCAAAGGAGAATTCTGGCAAGGCAAACTCCGGAACAGCCCTGAAGAGGAGTCTACCCTATGATGCACCTGGGGTTGCACGAGTCCAGAAGGGCAACCCTCTGTGCTGCCAATCAAAGGCGTCTCCGAACCCTCAAGGGAAAGGCGGGGCTCAGCGTTGAGGCTCCTCCCCACCCCCGGCAGGGTGGTGGGAGGGTGTCGCCACCCCTTGCACCGATCTCTCAACCCCTCGGACTCCGAGACAACCCTCTTCCTTGGTCCCAGCGTGGCTGGTTTCCAGCCAAACAGGGGCCCCCGAGGGAGGCCACAGGAGTAAGAGACCCATCACCCGGAGGGGCCGCAGCAGCACCAAAATGGAAGCTGCCTGGGCCTCCTCAGAGAAGGACACCTCGTCCTGAGCCCCTGAACTGTTGCCCCAAGGGATCCAAGGCCACCCCCTGCCGAAAGATCCTCATTGGCAACAGGTCCCGGGGACTCAGAGATAGGGCCGCTGGGCCACCTGGCTCCACGTCCTACAGGGCCCTCAGACTCCGAAGAGTCAAGATGCCAGTCCAGATCCATCTCAGAGTCGCCCTCCAAGATGAGGTGACCAAGAGGACCTTCAGACTAGCGACCCTGGGAGAGCCCTGGTGGCAAGCTGCCACCCTAGTCTGGCACCTGACCCAAGACGGCGCCTCTTGATAATCACCCAGCACCGCGAACCACACTGGGATCCGGGATGGCACCACCCGATGGCATCAAGGGTCTGCCAGTGCCGGTGCTGCAGCCATGGGCTACGACACTGGGGAGCCTGCACCTCCATGGAGGCGACTGATGGGGCAGAACTAGCAGCACAACTCCGGGAGGAATCACGCTGCTCCTCCGGCACCACGGAAGAGGCCTCCTCTTTGGCAAGGCTGGAACTGCAGGAGGCCCCTCCTCACCGGGCCATACAGACATGAGAGGGGAGTCAGAGGAACGATCTAAAGTCCTGGCCTGGGAAGCCCGCAGGCAACGTTGTCCTCCAAAAGTCGTTGAGGCGCTGCAGACTTTAAACGTGTGGATTTCCAAGACACAGCGTCCATGGAGAAGCAGGTGTTGCAGTGGTCCATATCATGGTTGGATCCCAGGCACCGAAGGCAAACATCATGCCAGTCTGAAACAGAGAAATGCTGGCCGCATGGGCATAGTCCGCTTTAGATTTCTTTTTCGCCCCCGAACCAGACATGATGCGAAATAAACAGTAAAAACAGCCAAAGAACCAGGTGCCATTGAAATAAAAAGAACAGTCTTACCAGTCTTAAAACGGCGTCTGGATAAAACGAACCGGGATGGAGAAGGCTTCAAAGGCAGCGGAGGCCCGATGACGCAGTAGAACTCTTGTAACTTGCACAGCGGGTGCGACCTCAATGGTAGGAGAAAGAGAACTGGATGGAGGAGGAGTCTATCGCACCAACGGCCAACCTGCGTGCCCCTACGCAGTATGCCCGAGACGTAAGGCAGCACTGTTAGCACCGACTCTCCTCAAAAAAAAACTCCGTGGCAGGTGCGCATTCCAGCCACAACCAGCAGTAATGAATGGTGAAGACTGACAAGAGAAGATCACCCCTGTACTGAGAGAAGGTTGAAAACCTCTGCCCCTAATGCCCTCGGGAGGAAATTCCATGGGGCAGGGGGCCTTGTTGCAGCGAGATGTTCTGGAATCAAACAGTATGTTTTGATCACAAGGAAAGTACATGGCTTTAAACTGGGAGTCTGAAAGTACCAGTAGTTCTAGGCCACACAAAGTGCCTGAGAGAGATGGCATAGGCTGCAACTCTGGAGGCGGCATCCTTGTTATCCTGTGGAAAATTGGTACTATGTAGCTTCTGGAGCACTTTAGCCGTACCCACCAGCTCCTGCACCAAGAACCAGGACACAATTCTGCAGCTTTTTTTTTTGTTTGTTTGTTTTTTTAATATTTGCCTAAAAAGCCAAGTAGATAACAATTCCGACAAGCACCCGCAGGTAACCAAGAATCTATTTTCTGGAGTCCTTATCCAGGGAGTTAAGAAGGACAAGGAGACCCCAGCTTTCTCCCAAGCTGCCTGCTGCACTATACTCACATGGCTGGGATGTACAGACAGGCACTCAGTACTGTTAAACAACTGATACATTTACGAATTAATTAACACTTCCAGACTGCTTGTAAACCTCTGCCACAGAAATGGGGGTCTGAAGCAGTTTCATGGTCAAGGCCCCTAGAATTCTGTAGCCGCAGAATTTTGTGCAGAACTTGCAACCTACCACAGAACTCCTGCGGTGCCGCAGAATTCACTCTTCTTGTTGATTTTTTATTAATATTTCTGTTTTTCCACAGAATCTAGTTCCCTTCCCCTCTTTTTATATTCTAAACCCCCTACATACGCAGAATGTTATGTTATCATTGCTATAACATCATACATTGGCTTATGAAATGGCTGCAATCTGCAACAGAAATTAACAGTCACTTATCTACCACAGCTCCCACTGCCAGAGATGGTGGCACAGCACAGCACAGCACATCAGGCATGTTGATATTTGCTCAACCTGCACTACAGCCTGATACAAGTCTTACATTATCAAACTAGGGCCAACCTAAACAAAATCTTGTCAACAGCACAGACCTGTTAAGTCCATACCTCACTCTGTACAGACCTATTTGTGCCTTTAAGGTACAGAGATGCCATCTGAAATGAATAACTGGTAAACATAAATTTAACTGTAATTTTTAAGAAAAATATAGTAATTATGCCCAAAAAAGTGGAATATAATAATGTGTAGACCTGTTGAAAGAATAGACCTGTTAAATAAATAATTGCACTGAACACATTTTTGCCAGGGTTATTGATTACATATTGTCATTGGTTGATAGAATCACCAAAAAGTTATGGAAAAATGTTGTGTGGAGGGACAGCTGTTGGGGGCCAGAGGGTAGCATGCTGTGTTTCCGTGCCGACAACTCAGTTTCAGAGATTAGCTTTGGGAGCTGGCTGGGCAGCACAAGGATTGGTGGAACACATCATTGCTCGGACCCTGAGAAGGTATGGTGCAGTGTTCTGTCACATGGTGGACACATTGTGCTGGTCTGGAGAGCTCTATCTCACGATCGATTCACATGCATGTCATGGCCTGATGGTGTTACACAGCGTGTCAGGGAAAGCAGGTTGACATCAAAAATGAGTTTTGCAATAACTCCTCTATTCCATTTCTAATGAGACCTGTATGAATGAGGATGCAAGTTCATGGAAATGAAAAAAAAAAAACACACACACACACACACACACACACACACACACACCATCTTTAATATCTGTCTCTCTCACCACACACCCACACACATTTGTATGTATGTTACAGATTGCATATAAATCTATCAGTGATACACAGTGGGAACCTCATGAGTGGTGTAGAAAACACATACAAATATAAAAGTGATTGACAGTGGAAACCTCATTAGTGGGATAGATAGCATGCATATAGAAATACCTTATCACATAAGATCCCCTCTGCATATGTCATTTATTTAACAGGCTAGGACCTTAAGGGAGAGACATTTGTTTTGCTTTTCTAGGCATAAAATTATTTTTATAATTCTGTTATTTTTGAACTAGTGGTGCTGTGCTTTCCACCATCCTGATTGCTATAACCACTGCCATGAAAGTGAAGTCAGGATGACGAGCTGTCACTGTGATGTGGTAGTTTGTTAGTGCTGCAGAACTTCCGCAGAAATTACAAACCACCACCGCAGAAGTTCTGCGGCAAATGGTAGTCTTGCCGCAGAACTTGGTCCCACTGTGCCGCAGAAAAGTAGGGGCCCTGTTCATGGCATTTTTATTTATATTCTTCATTATAGACAGGGCTTTTAGGAGGTGGAACCTTTCCTCTCCCTATAATCTTTTCTTATCCTTATCCTCACCTTGGAAGGACTCCTGAGAAGGGTGATCCAGGGTGTCCAATATGTTCTGGATAAATGAAGACATAGATGGAGTACCTCCTTGGATACGTAGGGTTCTAGAACCTCCACATCATAAAAATTCTCAATCATCTCTATCATCCTCACAGTCTCTGGGGCAAGAACTGTGAAAGAGTGATAGCAGTCCCTGTAAGCAGGGGCAAAATAACATTATTTACCACCCACTGTATCATCCTCACAGTCTCTGCGGCGAGAACTGTGGAAGAGTGTTGGCAGCCTCTGTAGGCAGGGGCATCATAAAATTATCTATCATCACTGTATCACCCTCACAGTCTATGGCAAAGAAAACTGTGGAAGAGTGAATGCCAGCCACAGCAAAGAAAAGACCCATCTTTTGTAGGGTCTGAAACAGTTGCTCAGCTTTTTCCATATTTTGCAAAGATGGAAACTGCGTAGACTTTGCAAGTACTTCGTTTTTTCAGAATGCTTTAAGCCGCCTGTTGTCTTGCTACTGGCTTTCCCGGGAGCATGTGTCTCTAGACAGTTTCTTTTTAGCTAGTTCATCAGCGGCTTGAAATAGCTTCCTTCCTTCATCACTTTATTTTTTTATGAGGAACATCATATTTGGAAGCTTTATTTTTGGCTGGGATCAGGAGGGTTCCTCAGCCCCTCCTTACATTTTTATTACTTGTGGATCGCCCCTAGTCGGAAGCTTTTGATACGTCCTCAGCCAAAATAATTAAAGGCTTGTCTGCTATGTTTGCCAATTTAAGCAAAACAAACCAGTCCTGGACCTTACGAACCGAGTGCAGGTTTCTGTGAAAACGCCACCAGCCAGTCCTGCCACAGTTAATTAGCTCTGTCTGTTGCCAGTGCCTTTTTTTGTGATGGTAGAACTGATATCTGTACGAGTGCCAATGTTAATAGAAAACCTAGCAATACTTGTCAACTGCCTCAGGTGGCTGCTGGACCCTTACGGACAGTCCTGCGACAGATGATACTTTAGGTCCAGTTCCTTTATGTACAAATTGATTACACACACACACACACACACACACACACACACACACACACACACACACACACATATATACAGAGACAGATTTCTTATCGCCAATCCTGAGAAAATTCCCAGGCATTGTTAGCGTGAATGTTATCCTATGGGGAAAAAGAAAAGTTCGAGCGCCATAACTTTGCCTCCCTGTAATGTTTTTTTCACCAAACTACTGAAAGGCACATCTGTGGGCTGTTGGCTGTCTTCCTCCAAATTTCAGGAAAAAAGACTAAACCGCTATTTTGCAGCAGGGCTCCAAATGATTTCTGTTAAGTGTCGGGCCGTAATGTTATCCTATGGGAAAACTCAAATTTGGAGTGCCGTGAATTTTGCCGCCATGTGATATTTTTTCACCTAGCTACTGAAAGGCACATCTGTGTACTGTTGGCTGTCTTCCTCCAAATTTCAGGAAAAAGACCAAACCGTTATTTTGCAGCAGGGTGCCAAAGATTCCTGTAATGCTTCGGCACCGTAATGTTATCCTATGGGAAAACTGTCAACTTTGAGTGCCATAACTTTGCTGCTGTAATATTTTTTCAATACAACACTGAAAGGCATATCTGTGAGATGTCGGCTGTGTTCCTCCAAATTTCAGCCCAAAACTCCCAACGGTTATTTTGCAGTGCAGTGCCAAAGAATTGCTGTCATTTTCCCACAGACTAGAAAATTATTGTCGCATTTGCGAAAGCTTGCAGGAATTTGTGACACTTTCGTGGAGCATCTAGTACTTTTTCCAGAAATTTGAAAAACATATTTCTGGGGTGTTTTACCACAAAATAAAGACATGGCAAGCATCCTCAGGGCCCGACTAGGTGAATACAAAAAATTAGATTGCTAGAGGGTCCCAAATTTAAATGCCAACCATTTTTCTGATCACCAACTGAAAACAAATGGCCGATTTGGCAAAAGTAACAGGCCCATTTGTAAAAGTAAAATGCATTTGCGAAAGTGTTGAACTTTTGTTAACTTTTCCCATTGACTTATAATGGGAAACTGTTTTTGAATAACTTTTGAACTGGCTTAATATTTTTTCACGAAGTCTTCGAAGGCACATCGGACCCCGCCGCACGCTCCTGAAGAGTTTGGGCCGGGTCACGCTAAACCGTGTCGACTGTGGCGCACACCACAGAATTTCCAGAAAGCTGAAGATAGTCATTAAGACAGATCACACTTAATAACTCCGCAACCGTATATCCGATCAGTACGAAACTTGGCAGATCCCAAGGCCTATGGGTCTTGATCATACATTCTAAATTTCAGGCAAATCCATCAAACAGTTGCAAAGTTATTAAGGCAAAATTTGGGGTTTAACATGGAAATGGCTCCTCAATTCTATTATGGTAGCACTACCGCGTTTACCATAATATACGATATATATATATATATATATATACACACATATATATATATATATATATTTGATATTCTCCCACCCGGCCCTCCCTCTCAGTATCTACTACCCCCAAAACAAAGAGTGACACTGGGGTGCCTAATCCCCGAGTGTCCCAATGAGGAATCCTCCGGTTTTTTTTAAACTCTGCAACAAAAAAAAGTCCAGTGATGTCTTTGTGGCGAACTGCCTCCTCTCAACACCCCCAAAGCTCCTTTACTTACTCCATTGGGGGTCCAAAGCCTTAATCCTCTCTGGACCGCAGACATGTCTTTACTCTTCAAAGCCGAATCGTGAACTGAAGAAACAGGTATGCCGTTCAATGTATTTCCATGGAGTTTTGATCCGAGTGGCATATTTTTGGCCCAAATTTCCAACATGCCTTCTTTAGGACCCCCCCTCATGAACAATTGCACTGTCATTAGGTAGATCTGTCCCAAAAGGTGATTTTGAGGTCCCTGCATGAAATTACCTTTCGGGCAGAAGTTGAAAATTTTCTCTGCCCTTGTTCTTGAGGTGGGGTCATAAGGTTGTGTTGAAAATGGGGTGTAAAAGTATTAAACAACAAAGTTATGAACCTACATTGAATTTGGCGAATGCAGACTGTAGCTTTTGTAATTTTCAATATTTTCCCTAAAATTTACAACATAGCCATATCTTTACAGCACCTCATGAGTGTCACAGCTGTCATTTTCAAATCCTGGCCAAATTGTTTTTATATCCCAAAAGGTAATTTAGCAGTCCCTATGTGAAATGACCTTTGGGCAGGAGTTGAAGACTTGCTCTGCCCTTGTTTCAGGTGGGTGTCATGAGCAGACTATGTTAAAATTTGATGTAAAAATATTTAAAAAAATAAAAAGTTATGAGCCTATGTTGAATTTTGTGAATGCAGCCTCAGAACTTTGATACTTTTCAATATTTTTACCCCAAATATACAACACAGCCTTATCTTTACATCACCTCATGAATGTGACAGCTGTCATTTTTCAAATCCTGGCCAAAACTTTTTTTACATTACTTAAAGATGATTTTGCAATCCCTGCACGAAATCACCTTTCGGACAGGAGTTGAAAATTTTCTCTGATCTTATTCATGAGGTGGGGTCACAAGAATGCTATGTTTTAAATTTGGTGTAAAAACATAAAAAAAAAGTTATAAGGCTATGTTGAATTTTGCAAACGCAGGCTCACAACTTTGGTACTATTCAATATTTTATCCCAGATTTTCAACATAGCCATTTCTTTACAGCAACTCATAAATGTGACAGTTGTCATTTTTCAAGTTCTGCCCATTCTGGAGCCTATTCACAAAAACGTGCACAAGAGGCTCATATCAGGGCGTGCAGCTCTGCACCCGAAGGATTTCCATGTGGGGGCTGCATTCATGAACACCGCCCCCTGCCCGGCTCCCTTACGCACCACCGCCCCCAGGGTGTGCAGGCAGGTGTATAATGGCCGATCCTGGCAGGCAGCCAACTGGCTGCCCAGGCAGGTACCTGCAGTGGATCCCTTGCGCGCTATGGGTGCCATGTTGCCGGTCGGCATGTAGGGTACCGACCATGCCAATGTGGGGGTTTATCCCATCCGACTGACCCCAGCCTCCTAAAGCACCCCAATGGCAGGGACTGTATTGTTGGGGGGCGATGCCATCCGCCGCATCTGAAGGCAGCCTCCCCCGGGGGGGTATGTAGCCAGCCCCGGTGGTTTACAGCTGCCTTCAGGATGCGGAGTCGGCAGCCCCCACGTACAGTACTCTGCAGGACGGTAACTGCGCAGACTGCTGGATCACCCCGGCACCGCTCCCAGGCCCACCCCATGCACAGCTCTGTGGTCGGCTGGGAGATCAGGTGCATTGGGGTCCCGAATAGGTGGAGGGGTGAAGAGAGCACAGGTAGCTGTGCAGTGGCTATGCACCTGGGTTATGCAGTGCGTAGCCACAGATATCTGCTGTGAATAGGCCCCATTGTGTTTCTGCATCCTAAAAGCTGATTTTGCAGTCCCTGCACAAAATCACCTTTAGGCCAGAGTTGAACATTTTCTCTGCCCTTCTTCATGAGGCAAGGTCATAATAAGGCTATGTTGAAAATTTGGTGTAAAAATAAAAAAAAATAAATGTTCAATATTTTTACCCCAATTCCTCAGCTGCAGCCCCATTTGCTCTGGCCAGAGTTTGTTTTTTAGAGGAGCTGCTGCAGGATGATGCAGTGTCTGGCCCATCAACTGTTAAGTCTTGTGGCTCAAGTTCTGGTGTCGGGTCTTGTGCATCTAGTATGCCTCCTTCGTCATGTAGCATCTTTTGCTGGTATAACTTCTTCTTCCCCAGAGGCCTCTTGCACGTTTGGCTGCTTTCTTTTCAACCAGGTCAATAAGGATGCATGTACCATGTCACTGTCTGTAGCCAGGTAAACTATGGACCTGTCCACCCCTCAAAAAACAAAAACACTTTTTTCTTTTCTCTCACAAAATATCAATGTCTTGGGACTCACCAAGATAACAGACTTTCCTACCTGTTGCTTCAGTAAAAAAGTGTGTGGGGCGGTTGTCTTTTTGTTTTTTGTTAAAAAAAAAATACCCCTCTGTCTTGGGGCTCACAGAGGTAACACGTTTCCACCCGTTTCTTCAGTGGGCTTTTTTCTTTAAACAAATATGACCCCTTGTCTGTCTTGGTACTCACCCAGGTAACACCTTCCCACCCAGTTGCTGAGCTGTTTTTTTTGTCTTTTGTATTTTTTTAACTAACAAAGAAACACACAGACCTTCCCACCTGGCAGCAAGCCTCCAACTTGGCACATACACACAGAGACCACCTTTTGTTGCTTGGCACACAATCAGGACACACAACACAGGGCACACCTTCAAACCCCTTTCATTTCCCACATAGTTCTTGGAAAAGGTTGTTCATGTCTGTTTTGTTATTCTTGTTTTAATAAATCCAGCTTTTCTCACTCAAGTTTTAATTTTTAATAAATTTCCAGCTTCTTGGGTAAAACCCAAACCGTGGTAATTCCTCCCACCCTTGCACTTGTTTCTCCTATCGGTGGTCTCTGCCCAAGTTTTTTTTGTAAATTTAGCTTTTTCTTGGTAAAACCCAGGTCGCAGTCCTTCCCACTCTTTAGTTTCACCCTCCATAACTTTTCAAGCAGCATTATGTGTTAGGCCCCTTTATTTCACTCACCAAACCTTTATTTCAGTATTTTGTGTTTTCATTTGGCTCCGCTACTTCAGTGACTGCCATGTCACTGTGTTTGTTTTTGTTTGAACCGCCAACTGCCTGAAATATGTTTCTGCCACCCAGCCCTACCCTCCACTTCCCACCGCTAAAACTGCATCACTTAGTTGTCATGTTTTTTTTTAACTGGTTTCAGGACCGTTGGTAATCTCACTGCGGCTCTGCCATCCTTGAAGTCGCTGCCGCCCAGCCATGTCGTGTTGCAGGAGTCATCGGTGTTGCGAAGTTCTCCTTGTCAGCTGCTCTGCTCTTCCCTCGTCCTTCTCTTCTCAGTATCTCCTGCTCGCTCTGTGCGTCTCTCCTGTCCCTCCATGTGAGCTGCTCTTGCAAGAGCAGTGGAGGGATGGAGGTGGCGACAAGGAAGTATGGCAGCAGGAAAAGGTCAAAGGACCCCCCAAAAAAAAAGGGTCAAGTGACCAAAAAAAAAAATTGTGTTCCCTTATGGCAAAGTGCCACACACAGCACATTGCCACTGCACTATAAGGAAGTGCATCTGAGCGGACTGTCCCACATGGGGTCCAGAATTTGTGGGGGAGAGCTAAAAAAGGGCGATTTGCACAATCCGCCCCATTTTAAGGTCTGATCAATGTGTTTGTGCAATTAACAAACAAATGATTGTGACCCATCTTTTTCTTTTCATGTCAAATCTGGACAGAAAGAGAATATTGTTTGCAGAATCATAACTAATGTTGTGTTTAATGCAAAAAAGTGCAAAATAATTCACTTGAGTCACAGAAACCCAGGGGTGGAGTACACAATGGGGGGAGAGATACTTGCAAGGACCAAGTAGGAATGAACTTGGGGGTACTCATATCGGATGACCTAAAGGTGGCCAGACAATGTGACAAAGTGATCAGGAGAGCTAGTGGGATGCTAGGGTGTATAGGCAGGGGTATCACCAGCATGAAGAGGGAAGTGGTATTGCCCCTGTATAGGTCATTGTTAAGACCCCACCTGGAGTACTGTGTCCAGTTTTGGAGATCACATCTCAGCAAAGGCACAGACAGAGTAGAGCTGCTCCAGAGGAGGGCTACCAAGATGGTACAGGGTCTGCATCAAAAGCCATATGACTGAGGAGGCTAAAGGAGCTCAATATGTACACCATGGAGGAGAGGAGAGAGAGATATGATTGAGATCTTTAAATACCTCAGGGGTGAATAAGGTACAGTTGGGAGCTATTTTTCAGAGGAAAGGGTGCTCTAGAACAAGGGGTCATGCTATGAAGCTGGAGGGGGTAGGTTCAGGAGAGATGTGAGGAAATACTTCTTCACAGAAAGGGTGGTGGATGCCTGGAACAGTCTTCCAGTGGAGGTAGTAGGAGTGAAAACAGAGGTGGGATTCAAAAAAACCTGGGACAGACACAAGGGAATCATAAGGGAAAGGAAAGGGGTGGAAGAGTCAGTGCTGTAGAGCAAGAGGGGTCTGCAGTGAAAGCAATCACAATAAAAATGAGCAGACTGGATGGGCCAAGCAGCCCTTATCTGCCACCAGTTTCTATGTTAACAGATTTATTTATTTTTTACCAATCTTTGTCCTGGAAAGGATAACTGAGCTGAAACTGGTTTCGGCTGTGTTTTGGGAGCACAGTGAGGTTGAGTGATTTGGTCAGGGTCACACAACATGAAAGCAGAGTATGTTGAAATCAAGACCTGTTCTGCTGGATGAACCAACCATGTTCACAACTCATTGCTCTAAAATTTAGCCAATACTGCCAGCTGATCATCAAAAACTACACACTTGACCAGGCAGTGGAGAGCCCTCACTATTTCTAGCCTACAGGCTCCTCACCTCCCTCGGTTACCATACAGTTGCACTGGACTATGAATGCATTGTGTTATGTATAAGACAAGGCCTCCTGAGGCGGCTTACTACCAACTCATATCATGCACTGCTTTAGCTACCAATTGTATAGGTCTTAACCGCTCATTAGGTAAATATGTTGATAGCTCTGCCCTGTTTTAGTTACCAAATGTATAAGCATTAACCAGTGCTCATTGTACTTATACTCTGTATGATTGCTCACCCACATTTATTCTCTGTATGTACTGTATGAATGTCTATGTTGTATTCTGACGTGGAGCCTTTGGGAACGAGTCTATGACTCAAAGGGTTGTAATTCAGATTTCCTAAATAAATAAATGAACTTTAAGGCTGGCTCTATGGTGCCAATAGTTATGGATTTCCAGACCATGGCTGTGTTCAAGTCAGTACATATTTCTGGGGCTGCCACAGCACCGCCTTTTCTCTTTTTTCATCCCCTCTTTAACAGCCTGTTCTACAATCATGTGCTTCGAGTGTGAACTCTGCAAATGTGGCCCTGTACCTACTGGCCTGGCACTACGGGACCAACCTTGAAATGTGTAGATTCTGATGATCAGCTGGCAGTATAGCCTAAAAGTTAAAAGAGCTGCAAAGAAGCTTGGTTCATCCAGCAGAATGGGTTTCAATTCCAAGATGCTCTACTTGTATATTGTGTGACCCAGAGCAAGTCACTTAACCTCCCTGTGCTCCAAAACACACCCGGGAACAATCTGTAGTTCAGTGTGCCTTTCCTAGACAAAGACAGTAAAAACAATCTGAGCATCTGTTATGATTCAGCAAATATAATTATCATCCTATCCAGATTTTACTTCAAAATAAATAAAAAAAAAACAAAAAAAACAGGACACAATTACTTGTTTATTAATCAAAAAACACATAGATGGACAGCAGTGTTAAAACGTGCATAACTTGAAATGTGTTGTTAAAATAGTATTTTATTTCTTTTGATAAAGTTAAAAGTATAAGTTTCTCACTGAAATACTGATTTTCTAACGTAACAATACCAGAATTCTACAGGATTATTTTTCTAACAGTTTGAAATTTAAAGGTGATAACTTTCTAGTTCCAATACATATACAAAACAATTATAAATGTCGAAAGTGTTGCAATAACACCTTAAAACACACTTAAGAAAATAACTTCCTATTTAACCTACTGGATTACTTGCAGTCAAAGCGGGGCCAAGTCTGTGGTGACATCATTGCTAATTAGCAGCCTAAAACACATGGCTGCTCCCAGCCCACAAAGAGCAACTGACAACTTCAGGAGAACTTTAACAAAACAAAATATTTAAATAAAGTTCAGCTTGTATTTCACATTAGCTCTTTATTCCCCCTCCCCATTATTTATTGCTGAGGTCAACTGCATGAAACCAGGATTTTTGCTCCTGAAGAGTTCATCTATTTCTGTTGCTGTCTCCCTACCTGAGGTCATAATGCACTGCTTGTAACATCACAGTTACTCTCATGGCAACAGCTTGTGATGTCACAACAGAGTATTGTGACTTGCAGTAGGGAGTAAGCTATAGAGGCAGATTAACTTTAAAGTAACTGTAAGGGATAAAAATCATGTATTCAGCTGGCCCGGTGGTGCAGAGGGCTGAGGTGCTGGATGTCTCACCTCGCAGCACGCTGGCGACCTAGGGTCGGAAGTCTGGGTCGTCGGAGGTCGGAAACAGCGGGGAGGGCGTAGCTGGACTGAGCGGCCGGCAGGCAGTTCTCCTCTTTGGGGAGGTGGGATGGCATCCCTCGCTAACAGCTGCCCCCTGGTGGAGGCCGAGGGGCTGCGCAAGCAGGGTGCCGGCGACAGGCCAATGGGGTGAGTGGAGGAGGGTCATTAGCGGGGCTGTAAGGTGTATGTGTACCTCCACACACATGCGACCTTCTCCTGGGGCCCTCGGGAAGAATGGGGAGAAAATAGAGGAAAAAGAAACTGGCGGCAGGATGACGACCGACTCTCCGCAGGCACCGCTCCCGGACCAGACATAAGGTAAGTCCCGGTAATTCCGGGGGATGGAGCTGGGGGAGCCAGTCAGATGGGGGCCGTACGGGAAGAGATAAAATAGAAATAATATTTAAAAAAATCATGTATTCATGCACATTTCCTCAGTAATAAATAATGGGGAGGAGAAATCTAGACTATATATGGAATACAAGCAGAATTTTACCTACTCATTATGTTTTTTAAAGTTTTCTTTCAGGCATCAGTAACTCTTTCATTACAGGCTGATTTACATATAAATAACTCTGGACTGCTAAGACTTGCATGCAACACAATAGTTTGCTCAAATTAGCCTTTTATGGACTTTCCGACACTAAGAAATCCTGAAGATGAGAGTTCCCCTTAAGGCAGCACTAGCCCATTCCTGGCAAAAGTTGAATTTTTAAGCATATACTTTTTGGGAGGGAAGGGATCATAACTGGAGCCGAACCCACAGTCAGCCGATCCCTTCAACTTCCCAGTCCACCAGCCCAACCCCCGTACTCAGACATTTTGTGATGTCTAAGCAGGGAGAGTGCAAGGGTATGCCCCATACAAGTCTATGGGGACATTTTTCAATGCATCTTTCTGTATGTTTAACACAGAAAAACTTGTTGCCATACTGGTCCTTGTAACACAGGATCCACACAAACAGATGATTTGATACCTTTTATTGGACCAACAGAGTTGTCACAAAAGAACATAGGCGCTTTTTTTGTTTTGTTTTTGTAGTTTTCTGATGAAGGATTCTGTGTAATCCGAAGCTAAAAGCACTTGTGTTCTTTGTAACAACTCTGTTGGTCCAATAAAAGGTATCAAATCATCTGTTTGTAGCCGGGTCCGGGTGGCGCCCGAGGGTCGGTGCTGGATGCCACACCTTGCACCATGCTAGTGACCCTGGTTCAGGAATGGACCTGGGCGGTCGAGGATCGGGGAGGATTGAGCATCCAGTGGACTGCTCTCCTCTCCCAGTGTGGGTTGTATGGGGTTCTCGGCACTGTAGCGCCCTCTGTTGGAGACCAGAGACAGTACAAGTGCACGGGACATAGAAGGGGCCACGTCCTGAGGGGGGAACTCACCAAGAAAATTCCTGGTGGACTAAGGGAGGCAACGGAGGCCCCAGGAGCCCAGGCCCACAGCCCGTCGCTGGACCTGCCAACCACTGGCTCTCCCGAGCCCCTCGACCCGGACCCAGGACCATCCCTCTAACTGCAAATAGGCCACCAGGTAGGTGAGGTGGGCCCTCCCCAAGGGATGATCAAGGGGGCTGGATAGGACTGTGGGTCCTGGGGGGTGCTCAGCAATGTGTCTCATGGTGGTACGGAGGATTGAGGCTGGGAGTTGAGGCAGTGACTGAGAGGGCACTCCTGAGAGATGCCCTAGTTCCCAGTGCAGAAATAAAGTGTACAAAAAAAATCATCTTTTTGTCTGTATGTTTAAACAACCTTAGAGAAAACGAAAGCCACTGCTCAGCTAACAGGAGCCATATAGTTGAGCAGTGGCTTTCGTTCTCAAGCTTGTTTAAAGAGAATATGCATTAATGTCAGAAACCTAGGTAAGTAAAATCAGCAGGCTACAGGCGCCGATGGCAGACACTGACCCTGTGGCCACCATGGAAATGTGGGCTACAGAAAACAACAACTGGGACCTGATGGTTCTTAAGTACTCATCGTTCAGAAGGTCTAGAGGAAAAGGTAGGGGGTTGAGTAGCCCTCTGTACGAACGATGGTGTGCATCGGGGTAATAATAGGGAATCAGAGTCACTGCAGGAAACTACGCTTTGGGTGGTCTACAGACCTCCAGGGCAGGGGGAAGAGAAGGACAGAGCGCTCAGGGAAGAACTTGGAATGGAGGTAGCAAAGGGGGAAATAGTGGTATGGTGACCTGAACCTGCCAAACATCGACTGGGATATCCCAGTGGCCAGGAGCACTAGAAGTCAGGCCTTGCTGGCTGCACTCCAGGATTGTCTCCTGGTACGGCTAGTTAAGGAACCCACCAGGCAGATTGTCATTCTCGATCTGGTGCTCACCAACTCAGACCTGGTAGGAGCAGTGAGAGTAGGGAAGCCACTCAGGAACAGTAACCATAACTTCATTTAGTTTGAACTGGCCCTTGCTTGAATTTTGTCTGGCTTGTTGCTATCAACTCCCGAATAATCCCAGGAATAGTACTGCTAGAGAATATGCTTTCTCCATATGTGGATACTCATGAAATTATCTGCATTGGAGATTTTAATTTTCAAGGGTAGATACTGGAGAGTCAAGTTTAATAAAGCTTACAGCAGAAATATTTGGCTTAGAGCAGTTAATATTGACTGTACTAGGATTAATTTGGTGAACCCCTCTAAATCCACTATTTTGGATCTTATTTTTGCAATTTTTTTTTATACTATTTGAGCAAGCCCCCTGAATTTTCAGCCAGCCCTCCAGCCCACCACCACCGACCCACCCCCAAGGAGCCGCAGGCTACCCTCCGGGCAGGGACAAGGGGTGGCCGGCTATGCCCCAACACATCCAAGCGTCGGGGGGCCTTAGCTGGTGGCAAGGAGACCAGTCGGAGCTATGCTTATTTTTTTAGTTTCTGGGAGTGAGAGGCGTGACGTGCAATGACACAAAAGCAGAACTCCACTTAGCGTCTGGATGCCTGACAGCCTCAACTTAAGCACCCCACAAACAGGCTCCCAAGGTCACAGGGTGCTACACATCGAAGCTCCCCCCTCCTCCCCAGAGATGGAGCGCATGCAATTGCCACTCAATCCATCTCCCCACAGGCAACCCTCCAGCCTCCTGGGCTCGCTCCCAACCCGGTCATTGGAGCCAAAAGCGTGGCTCCACCACTGCACTGACAGGCCAGCCTTTGTATTGTTTTGATTTAATTCTACACTCGGGAGTGCTGCTGGATAGTTTCTCACATCATCAGGATTTTCTTGTGTAATAAAATGTTTACTACTTATTTATTTATTTAACTTTGTTGACTGGGTAAACACACTAGCAGTAGAAGCCTTTTTCAGGCACGACCTGGGAGCTAATGCACAGATAACACATGTAGACAATGTACTACATGATGGGCCTAGCGGTCCTTATCTGCCAACAGTTTCTATGTTTCTAATAGCAAGTGATAACAATATGTGCCAGAACAATATGTACATGTCAAGGGAGAGCACTGAAAAGGAGAAGAGAAATCCTAACCCTCCCCAAAAATCAGGGTAGTTAGTGAGGTAAACACCAAGACAGAGCAGTCGATAGGGAGAAGGGCAGGGGTAAACAGAGAAAAGACAAAGGCAGTAAGGACAGGGATGGGGCAAAAGGAATAAGGCCTTAAAAATGGAGGGTAATGAGTACCAATGCCCGTAGTCTAGGTAACAAGCTCCCTGAACTGGTGGCCTTGATGGGAGAGGGATGCCTGGATACAGTAGCAGTCACAGAAACATGGTACACAGAGAACAATGACTGGGATGTCAACATACCAGGGTACACAATCTACTGGAGGGCAGGGAGGGTGAAGAGGAGGAGCAGCTCATGTAAGGGAGGGATCAAAGCAATGGAACTAAAGGGTAAACAGGGAGGAGAAGAGGCACTGTGGGTCACCCTGGAGACTGGAAATGACACCACAATCCACAGGGGTTGTATATAGACCCCTGTCCAGGGAGGACATGGACAAGGAAATGATAGAAGACATCCTTAGGATGGCAGAGAAAGGGAGACATTGCTGATGGGGACCTGAATATGCCAGGTGTTAACTGGAGCACTTTTGCTGCAGCCACATCCAAGAGCAGGGCCATTCTCGATGCCCTACAGGGGGCATGCCTCAGACAGCTAGTTTTGGAACCCACTTGAGAGGGAGCAATCTTAGACCTGGTACTCTCAAATGGGGATGGAGAGAGGATCTCAGATCTAGAAGTGGGTAGCCATCTGGGAACAAGTGACCACCAAACAGTGTGGTTCACTATAAACTTAGCTGTAGAGTTAAACCACAAAAGTGAAGGTACTTGACTTCAGGAGGGCTGATCTTGTCAAATGGTAGAGTGCTTCAGAAAAGCACTAGCAAACAGGCAAGAAGCTGGGTGGAGCAACAATGGGGAAACATCAAAACTGCCATCACAGAGGCAACAAGCCTTTGTACAAGCAAATAAACAAATCAAAATGAAAGAAAAAACACTATGGTTCTCAAAAGAAGTGGCTGGGAAGATTAGGAGAAAAGCATTCAGGAAGTATAAGGAAACACAGAAGGAGCAGGACACAGAAATGTACCAGTTAAAGCAGAACGAAGCAGGGAAGGCAGTCAGAATAGCAAAGGCCCAAACCGAGAATAACTTAGCCAACTCGGTTAAGGAGGAGGATTAAACCTTTTATAGGTACATTAGAGAGCAAAGAAAGACTAAGGCAGGGATACTGAGGCTGAATAAAGAGGAGGGTGGTTGGGCAGAGAGGGACAGTGAAAAAGCAGGGATACTGAACGAATACTTTTGCTCAGTATTCACAAAGGAAGAGGAGGGGAGGTACCTAATCCAGTCAATAGAAGCACTCTGGATAGGGGGTTGATATCAGTCCTTTCACAGAAGAAAGGGTTCTGAAAGAACTCCTAAAACTAAAGGTGGATAAAGCAATGGGGCCTGATGGGATTCACCCCAGAATTCTAAAAAGAACTAAGGGAGAACTAGTGACACCACTGACTACCTTTTTAACAAATCATAGGAGGATGGTGTGGTACCTGAGGACTGAAGGTGGGCAGATGTGATTCCCTTCACAAACGTGGAGCAAGACAGAGGCAGGAAACTACAGACCTGTCAGTTTGACCTCAGTGGTAGGGAAACTGATGGAATCACTTCTGAAGGAAAGAACTGTTGAGTACCTAGAGGCCAGTGGTGCACATGACCCAAGGCAGCATGGATTCATAGCAGAAAGGTCATGTAAGATGAGGCTAATCAATTTCTTTGACTGAGTGACTAAAGTAGTAGACCAGGGAGGGGCTGTGGACATGGCCTACCTAGACTTTAGCATTGCATTTGACACAGTCCCGCACAAAAGATTAATAAACAAATTAGCCAGCCTGGCAGTGGGTCCCAGGGTGGTAGCCTGGGTAAAACACTGGCTGGACAACAGGATGCAGAGGGTAATAGTAAATATAATCCACAGTGAAGTAAGAAGGGTTACTAGTGGGTACCTGAGGGTTCAGTACTGGGCCGGTCCTTTTAATGTCTTTATAAGTGACATTGCAGAGGGACTGGAAGGAAAAATATGTATCTTTCCAGACGACACAGAGATCTGCAACAGGGTTGATATACAAGGTGGGGTGGAAAGGATGAGAAGGATCTTGGCAAGGTCGGAAGAATGGTCAAATATATGGCAGCTTAGATTCAACGCAAAGAAGTGCAAAGTAATGCACCTGGGAAACAAAAACCCAGGGGAAGAGTACACAATGGGGGTGAGATACTGACAATAACAAAAATGGAAAGAGAACTGGGAGTAGTTATATCAGATGACCTAAAGGTGGGCAAGCAATGTGAGAAGGCAGTAAGGAGGGCTGGGGGATAATGGGATACATAGGGAGAGGCATCACCAGCAGAAAACAGAAAGTTGTTATCCCTCTGTACAGACAGTTGGTAAGACCACGTCTGGCGTACTGCATGCAGTTCTGGAGACCCCATCTCAGCAAAGACATAGACACAGTGGAGGCTGTCCAGAGGAGGACAACCGAAATGGTGCAGGGTCCGCACCAGAAGACATATGAAGAAAGACTAAAGGAGCTTAATATGTATAGCCTCCAGGAAAGGAGGGAGAGATAGAAACTTTAAAGTACATCAAAGGAATCAATAAAGTCCAAGGCGGTAGCATCTTTCAGAAAAAGAGATGTGCAAGAACAAGGGGGCACAATTTGAAGATAGAGGGGGAACAGCTCAGAGGTAATGTGAGGAAGTATTTCTTCATGGAGAGGGTTGTAGATGCATGGAACAGCCTTCCTGAGAAGGTCGTAGAGTCAAAAACAGTGGGGGAATTCAAGAATGCATGGGACAGACATAAGGCAATTCTAGTGGGGGGTAGGAGGAAGTAGGCTGTTGGTTAACTACGATCTGCAGCTTATCCATTAAGTGTGGAAATGGACAAACTAGGTGGGCCAAGTGGTCCTTATCTACAATCAAATTCTATGTTTCTATGATTACAAGTCATTGTAAACAGCAGGAGAAGAGATATCAATATTTACAGGGCAGTTTACACATGATTTTGATTACAGAAGGTGCAAAAGGGTGGGATAATATGTTTGAGAACAGTAACGTTTTAGGAGGAAATGGAAAAGGAGTGCAGGTAGTACTAGGTAACAAAGGTAGAGTGGGGTGGGTTAGAGAAATGTTGACATGTGACAAAGGAGGTAATGAGATTTCAAAAGATTTATAAAGGCAGGAGAAGAGGCAGTTTTTCTTATGGAGGAGGTATTGATTGTCCTGTACTGGTTGATGTGGAGGGAATAAACTAGGACAGATTTAGGATTATTCCATCAATTAATGAGGCCTGGGATTATTTCCAGACTGAATTCAGCAAGGTCAGTGATGAACAGAACCTGATTAAATGTAGGAAAGGTGAGCAAGCCAAGTCTCCATGGCATACCAAGGAATTACACGTTATAAAGCAGCGTAATACAACACAGGAAAAAGCCAACATGATAATATCACAGTCTGAAATGAATTTAGGGCTGTTCATAAAGAATATCTTAAAGAAATTAGGAGGGCCAAAAGTAATTTTTTTTAGAAACAGGTGTGAAGAGGAAAGCTGCCCAGCCAGGAACTTTTGAAAATACTCAAGAGTTGTCTGGTAATAGAGGTAATGAGTTACCTCTCGTTAAAAAAATCGGTGCTAGTTTAAATAGTGATCCTGGGGTGATTAGTAATGCTTTAATGACCTGTTCCTTGTGCTGCTAGCTGCTTCCAAGATGCACCACCAGTGGTGAGCAATCAGGATGACGCAGTTTTCAAACTCCTATTTGAGTTTGATGAAATTGAAAAGAAGAAGTTCTAAAGGAACTTCTTCAATTGAAAGCTAATAAAGCCAATGAGCTGGATAGGTTAAATGGTAAATTGCTGAAGTATGCAGTGCTGGGTATTTGTAAGCCACTGAAATACAAGTTTATTTTTTCTCCAGCATAGTACCTTCCCATTTGGCTGGAAAACTGCAAAGGTCTCCGGTCTTGAAGGGTGGGACTGCAAATGTTTTATCTAATTACAGGTTACTTCCTGCTGCCAACTGTGTCGAAGGTCCTGCAGTGGCTTGCGCCAGCAAATGACTGGCTACTTGGATAAAAATAACCTGGTATCATAGTAATGTAACAGCAGAAAAGGACCATCCTGTTCCATCCAGTATGCCCATTTTCTCACTCCCTTATCTGTCTTTCTTTATCAGAGATTCTTTTGCTTCCCACCCACCGACCCCTTGTACCTGCCCCAGGCTCTCTTAAATCCTTCCACAGTTTCGGTACTCACCACCTCCTCAGGTAAACTATTCGATGGCTCCACCACCCTTTCAGTGAAGAAATATCTCCTCACATTGCTTTTAAATATACCTCCTTCCAGTCTCATGCTATGGCCCCTTGTTTTTACTTCTCAAGTTTTCTTTAAATATAGTGCCCTCTCTTACTTCCTTTATCCCTTAATGTACTCAAATGTCTCAATCATATCCACTCTCCTTCTAATCTCCAGAGGGTACAAATCTAACTCCCTCAATCTACATTCATGAGTCTTATCCTTCAGTCCTTGAACCATTTTAGTTGCCTCCTCTGAACCCTTTCCAATCCATCAATATCCTTCTTTAAATGAGGTCTCCAGAACTGGACACCACACTACACATGTGGTCTGATGACTGTCTTATGAAATGGCATTAATGCTTCTTTTTTTCCTCTCTTTTTAAGTTTTATAAGCTGTTGAATAGTAGACAACCAGGATTCTGAATAAGGCCCAACACCGCCACTGCAGCCCTGAAAGTGGCCAATAATATACAGCTGGCCATGGACAGAGGGTGCGTGGTTGGAGCACTGTTTATAGACCGTTCTAGGGCCTTCGACACAATCAGCCATGCACTACTGTTGGAGAGACTGAGTGTGATGGGTTTCCAGGGTAGGTAAAAAAATGTTTTGCATATTATCTGAGAGAGGAAGCATACAGTAGAGTATCGGATGAGATCGGATTTTAAGCCAGATGAAAATGGGGTCCCTAGGGGTCATCCTGGGCCCACTCTGTTCTCCCTGTTCATTAATGATACTGACGTGAACTTACAGAATGTTAATGTGCCTTTTGCAGATGACACAGTTTAATGTGTAGGGGAGTAGTGGTGTGATCCAGGAGTCATTCCAAAATAATTGAGACAAGATACGGATTACTTGGATAACAGTAAACTTTTTTAAATTCCAAGAAAAGCGGATTATGATTTTTGGTTCACCTAAGAGATTAGATTGCAGGAAGCCCAGCTGTCTATTAAAACTTTGAAAGTAGCGGAAAGGTGCAAGTACCTTAGGGCGTGGCTCGATTCTCATCTGTCTTGGGAAGCACATATGTCCTATATAATAAAAGACCTGCCAGGCATCGCAGGAGGAGAGGCTTGTCTGGGAACAGGTATTGAGGGTACACCTGGGTGGGGCAGGTAGGGGTAGATAGCCGCCCACTAGGGATGGGAAGGGCAGTAGGTTCCCAGGGGAGGGTGGTGGAAAGACAGAGGAGGAGCTGAGCCTATAAAATAGGCTGCCGAACAGAGGGTCCCTCTCTTCCAGGCTGCTCCCAGAGAGGTATCCTCTCTTCGCAGCCTATTTTATAGAGTTGGCTCCTCCTCCCTGTCTCTCCACCACCCCTCCCCGTGGGAACCTCCCACCTACCTGCCCCTTCCCAAGGCAAGCTGCAGGTTTTGTGGGCCCAGGGCAATGGACCTCCAATGGGCCCCTCACCTTGAACTCCAAACCAAAATAAACAAGAATTAAACAGAATTTAAGCAAAAGCAACTGAAAACGATAGTTCAGACAATAAGCAACATGTAGTGCAAAAAACAGTACAGTATTTTTATGTCCAGCTGAGTCCTCGAAAAAAGACAGTAGCATATTGCAGCACTGCACATCCAATAAGGTCCTGCAAATGAAAAATAAGAGGTGAAAGAATTAGTGCCTCAGCTGGGACACGAACCCAGGCCACCTGAAATACCATTCCGATTGCGCTAACCAGCTGTGCCACTAAGACAACTGGAACCTGGGTCATCCCAGAGCACATTACTCATTAATATAATGTGCACAGGAACGGCCCAGGTTCAAGTTGTCTCAGTGGTGCAGCTGGTTAGCGCAACTTGAATGGTATTCCGAGTGGCCTGGGTTCAAGTCGGAGCTGAGGCACTTATTCTTTCTCACCTTTGTTTGTAACTCTTACATTCACCTTCTGTGCTGGATTGCTCCCATTATGCTACAAATTCAAGAGGCAGGGTAGAACATTGGGTATATATCAGGCACTGTATCTTTAAATGCAAAACAGGATATGTCTTTAAAGGGAAATCCCATTTTCAACACTAAAGATTTGTACAAGAAAGAAAGTGCAAAAGCAGCAATCACATGGTTAAACGGTGATAATAAAAGTCTACAGTAGACTCAGCAAACCACTCCGTGTCTCTTCTGGCACAGTTCTGCTGTAGTCCCCCTCTCTATGGACAGTTATCAGTACTGTATACCTGTAGACACTGGGAGGGGTGAGCTACACATAGTTTACATCAGAATGCAGATTCAATCCCTGTCTGAATCTCTTGTCTAGGGATTCTCTTCCTTACAATTAAAACCTGTTGCTTCCTTTTGTCACATAACCTAAAGCAGGTAACAGGTTAGAGTTTCAGGCCTTTCTGCTTGAAACATTCTAAGTTAAATCTGAACCCCCATGGTCTGTCCTCTTTAAATGGGGGTGAGATGGGGAAGAACCCTGGGCCAGGCTGCTTTTTCCTCTCACTTACCTCCATCCCCCCCGATGTGCTGAGTGCCCCAAGTTAACAGAGATCCCCCCAGTAGGTCGCCAATGATCTAATGTAAGCAGACAGTCCCAGACACTATCCCTCCATGGTGAATCTGTAAATGACATTGCTCTTGCATTTTGCATCATACCTCTACTTATTGCAGAGTTGCAGTTCATTCTTTCTTCCTTATCTAGACTCCTCTCCTCCTCCTCCGAGTCATCCTCCGCCTCTCCACTCTCCTCATTTCACAGCAAGCAGCTTCCTCTGTGTCTCCTCCTGACTGGAGGACTTAGACTCTGAGAGACGCTGTGCCGCCGTGCGCCCTGGCTGCCCGATAATCGAAAAGAAAATTAGTCCGGCGCTGGCCGACCTTCTCCCCTTACTCCCATCCCATCTGAGACTTGACTCTCCAACCGCCTGACCTGCCGACCACCGTGGTCTGTTACTTTCACCCGCTTTTTTTTTTACCACCATCCCCAACAAACTTTCCCACCTCCGGGCGACCCTGCCTGCTCACACTTAAGAGGCAGGCTCTCCCACTTAAGTGATGTCAGTCCTCCACGTCAGACATGTCCTGCCCACTGCCTTCTTAGCCAAACGCAATCCACATCCTGCTTCCGTGCATGGATAATGAGGTGCAGCTAGCACTATGCACACTGGGACTTGGAGTTTGGATCCAGAAGGACATGACAGTTGTCTGTGTGTTGTTACTAGCTTTCTGCGGGCCGGTGGGGGAGGGCGACTGATGACTCGAGTCTGTCTGGATCACAGCAGCACTCTCACCAGCTGAGCCACCTCCCCCCACCCCACAACCTTTTTCAATTTCTCCCAATCTGGCTGACTGGGTTTTTTTTTTTTTTTTTACACTTTGAGGCCCGTGGTAGGCCCCTCAGTTGTCAGGGGCCCCAGGCAGTTGACCATGTGGCAGATTGCCCTTGACCTGCTCCCTTCCCACCCTAGTGCCTGACTACCTACCCCTCCAGGGGGCACACTGGACTTATTCATTCACTGATATTGGTCACAACCAGAAGTCCCTCTGAAAATAATTAAATTTATAAAGCCAGGGTTGAGCAGATCACACTTTGAATTGGTTTATGATTAGGGAAAGATGTGACTCTTCCCAGTGATTTGCTCCTGCCACGCCTAGTAGACTGCACTTTATAAATGTGAGACAAGGAAGCTGGAGTGCTGTTTTGCAAACAGAGAATAAAACAGCAGGACTTCGACTCAGATCAGCAAGGTACTTCAATATTATTTAAAGTGCAGGACCAAACCAATTGGGGCCACTTTAACGGACTGGTTTGGCTTGTTCACATTTTGCCAAAATTGATAACTAAGAGCCCATATAAAAAAACTCTGTTACAGGCCTGTTTGGGCAGTTTGTGGGGGTAGAAACTGGACTTTATTCATTCATTGATATTGGTCACAACCAGGAGCCCCTCTGAAAATAATTCAATTTATAAAGCCAGGGTTCAGCAGATCACATTCTGAATTGGCTAACAGAGGCAGGTCAGCAAGGTATGCTGGGCTTGCAGCACAGTCAGCCTCAGAGCAGAAGCTCGACTGCTTATTAGCCCCTTCCCAAAGAACTACCAACAGTGGTCGGTAGTTCACAGTCAGCGGAACGCCTGAATATGGGGACCACAGTGGTTAACACCATGACACAACTGGTGGCTTCACAGCCAACACAGCTGGGGTTTGTGTCACTAAGTGAACCGGTGGGGTCACATCTGCCTGATAAAGATAGGCAACAAATTGTAAATGGGGAATACGTGGATGTTTTCTTCACTCCTCAACCGGCCAAAGGACCCTGAAGAGGAAAAAGATAGGGATAAAAAAAGAGAAGGATGATGGGGTGGAAAAGAAGCGCAAGGCATTGGTCCAACACACCTGGGAAAATTGGAAAGCGGGTTTCGCAATATATGCAGGCCTCCTGACCCAGGGCAACCCGGCGTATGCCAAAGGGCTGTGGGTGTATTTGGCGGATCATGACTATGCATGTGAGCAAACCAGGGGAGTTGGTTGGAATATGATGAGGAGTTTAGGAGAAGAAAACAGAATGATACAGGAGGTCTTGGGCTATGTTGGATCTGCCATTACTGTGGACTACAGACATTTTTTTGGGGGTCCAGCATACGGATAGCGGGTTTCGTTCTGGTGGGCCTTCACCAAAAAGGGGTTCTGCAAAGGAGGGGGGGGTACTGTTATAGCTACAATCAGGGATCCTGCAAGCCCAAACAGTGTAGGTACAAGCACCTAATGCATGGCATGTGGGCCAGCACCTATTCCAGCACTGCGGAAAAAGACGGGAATGCCTGTCCATTTCAGAAGAACAGTGAGTTTTGTTCCTTTCGGGGGCAGGGCAAGCCTGTCAACACTCGTAGTGGGGAAACATCTTGAGAGATGGCTGGATCAATACCCAACAAGGAACCTGCTCGCTTCTTGGTTTGGTTTTCCGATGCTCTATGAGGGTCCCCGCGGCATATGAGGCAGATAACCAAGATCAGCTAAGGAGGACCAGAGACAGTGTAAGAAGTTAGAAAAGAGTTAGCAGCAGGTAGGATTAGTGGCCATTATGCGCACCACCCATCCATGGCTTGGGTATCACCAATTGGATTGGTCCCAAAAAGCGCGGAGAATTTGGGATTTGATCAACCATTTGTCACACCGAGGGGAGTCGGTCAACCATTCTCGGCTGACCCAGCACATACACTGTGTCATATGCGGTCATTTGATGAGGCAGGAGGTGGTGAAGCAGGTGGGTCAGGGGGCAATGTTAGGCAAGACGGACATCGAGGCGGCCTTTAGGCTATTGCCTGTCCACCCTGAGGACCGAGAACTGCTGGGGATGAGGTTCAAAGGTCTGTATTATGTCGACAATTGTATGCCAATGGGGTGCACAGTATTCGAGCAGTCCAGCACGTTTCTGCATTGGGTCACAATCAAACAGGCGAAATGTGCAGAGCTGGTCCATTACTTAGATGATTTTTTGTTTGTGGGCAAGGCAGGAACACAGCGTTGTGCGCAGCTGATAGGGGCCTTCCACGAGGTTTGTGCAGAGCTGGGCATCCTACTGGCACAAGACAAGACAGAGGGGCCATGCACACAGCTGTCCTTTCTAGGCACAGAAATCGATACGACAAGACAGGTCTTTCGGCTACCACAGGACAAGCTGGCAGCACTGAAAGAGCTCCTGGGAAGGGTGGCCAAGGCACACAAGGTTACGTTGTGCGAATGGCAACAGCTGATAGGAACCTGAACTTTGCCTGCCATGCACTTCCCATGGTAGAAACATTCACGAGACGATTGGCGGGATAGGGTCTGGCTGCACGAAACCACGCCACAGGATTCGGATAACAGGCAATGAGGGCGATTTAAGCATCTGGCAAGCGTTTCTGAATTGCTTTAATGGGGTAGCCATATGGCCAGTGCCGGTGTCCAGTCAGGAACTGGAGCTCTTTATGGACGCATCTGGGGGCTAGGTTTCGGTGCATACTTCCAAGGGAAGTGGTGCACCGGCCAATGGCCTGAGGAATGGAAGGCGTCAGGGGTACTGACGCAGATAACACTCTTTGGAATTCTTTCCAATTGTGGTGGCATTGGTGGTGTAGGGTGACCAGCTGGAGGGACAAAGCCATTACGCTTTGTTCAGGCAACACCGGTGTGGTGCATGCCATTAATGGCCAGTTGGGGGAAAGGCCCTATGGGTAACCTCATGAGGGTGTTTGTGCTGAAATGTCTTTGCTTAATATACAATTCAAAGCAGTGCATGTCCCAGAAGTTGAGAACTGTATAGCTGATGCTCTTTCTCGTTCCACAGTGGCGGAGGTTTTGAGAATTGGCACCAGGAATGGAAAGAACCCTTCGGGATGTCCCAACATACCTTTGGGGTTTGGTAATGCAGAAGCATAGGAACTGATCAGGAACGTGCTGGCACCCAATATGCAAGTGGCGTATAAAGGGGGCTGGACAGTTTCCTGGCAGTACAGCACGTGCAAGGGTGGAGCAAGGTATGGCCGGTCCCTGTGGAACAGCTATGCAAATACGTGTTCCTAAAAAAATGGGTGGTGGGCTACGCCAGTTACGGTGGAACAACACTTGGCAGGCATAGCCTGGTTCTAGAAGGTGAGGGGGTACATGGATACCACAAGAGCCTTTCCCCTTCACAAAATGCTGCAAGGTTGGGCACGGACGGTACCAAAGTTACCGGATCAGCGACGACCGATTAGCCCCACTCTGTTTAGACATATCTGGGATGCCCTTCCCAGGAGGAGAGATGCCCCTATTCAGAACTGCCTACCTAATGGCACTCTGTGGGACGTTTCGGGTCTCCGAGTTGGTGCAACCAAGCAAGGTGCACACCAACAACTGGTATTGGGTGACGAGGACGTGGTGATAACCATGGCAGGGGTATTCGTCCAGCTAAGAAAGAGCAAGACAGACTAGTCTGCTCGGAGTCGCTGGTGTAGCATGTGAGCTCTAAATGGAGAGCAGCGGGAAGTTTGGGCATGGGTAAAAGACTATATGGTCTGGCAGCCAAGGGTGGGGGAGGTCTACTTTAGACAAGGATGGATCCCCGATGATGGTATACCAGTTCCACCACGTGTTGCAGAAGGCGTTGCAGCAACTGGGGCTGAGGCAAACCAATTCAACACGCATTCATTTAGGATCGGGCAGCGTCGATGCCAGGGCGGAAGGGCTCACGGATGCTAGATTCAAGCCCTGGGGAGATGGAGGTCCTAAGCCTTGGAAGTTATGTCAGACCACTGATGTTCTAATTGTTTCTTCTCTGTTGACAGGTGATGGCTTACTGAAGGCGCAGATTTGGGTGTGCGGACACTCATTTGTACATTGGGCCGCCATACAGGCAGGGCAGCGGAAAGGGGGCAAAAAGCTGGTTTTGGACCCCAGGCGAACAGAAGTGAGCTGGCTGGGACAACGAGGGATGAAATGGGAAGAGTTGTTGCCAAGATTGAGAGCCGCAGTGCAGCAGAGGCAGGCTCCTCCTGATGTCTTAGTAGTTCACTTAGGGGGAAACGACCTGGGCCAGGGGAAGTCCTTCGAGCTGCAACTGCTGGTAAAGAATGACCTGTCAAGATTGAAGGGCATGTGGCCAAAAACTTGCATCATATGGTCTGACATTCAGCTGCGGCTATGGCCCCATGCTTGCAATCCTATGGCAATCGAAAAGGTGCACAGGTTGCACAATGGGGCTATGTGGCCATTCATGGCTAGCACTGGCGGGACCACGTGTCACCCGGAAACTGGGATAAAGACGGGGGGAAACTGTATCGGAAAGACAGGGTACATTTAACAGAGATAGGTTTAGAGATAGTTTTAGATGATATACAACGAGTTGTGGAGAAAGTGTTAGTGTGATGAGCTTGTGGGGGTGTGAGCAGGAGGACAGCTCACCCTGTGGCTGCTCAGTAGTCTTGGAAGGTATGTGCAGAGAGGGTAACAGGGGATTATAAATCTATGCAGCCAAATCCCCCAAGGCTGACAGGAGGTCAGTACCAGGCGACGAGAGTTCCCCCGGTGAAAAGGGGGCAGTCGGGATGGCAGGCCTCTCGGAGCGTATGCTCACGGCAAGGTGGTGTCCTCTGACAGGGGAGGACACATCCAAAGCTAGTGTTGGGAGCCACCCCTCATGCCCCAGAACTGGTGCCCTCGTGGAGTTTGGCATTATTTGGTTGGTGGCTTCCTAATAAGAGGAGGTTGATCATTGGTGAATCAGAACAAGCTGATTCAAGATGTCCAAGACTAAATATGTGCCCTATAAGACACTTAGTAGGACTGGGTAAATATTAGTGGCTCTTTCTTGAATTCGTAATGCTCTCCCTTAAAATTCCAGATTCAAAATGTTAATACTATGCTTTTACCATTAATTCATTATGGAGACTTGGTTTATGGGGGTGTAAATGCCAATCTTTAACTGAATGCTTGGTTTAAAACTGGTGCCCCGTATGGAACCCATTAGATGTGCACTGCACCACCTGGCAGATTGGGCTGTCTTAGTGTTGAGGAAATGACACATCTTTTTAATTTTTTCGCATGAGATTGAAGTACAACGTACCACACTACATACTGGATCTCCTGCAAATGAGGCAATCAGATTAGGTCTGCGATGTGTGGGGTATTGAATTTAGATACCACACACCCTTACGATTAAAGGAAGAGCAAACTTTACGGATACTGTCCCATCTTTTGGAATTCGCTTCTTTATTTTTGCATCCCAATTATGGAGAGCCAATCTCTTTTGAACAACGTTCTGCAGTGTTTGATGACAACAGAACAAGAAAACTGTGTTTGTGGGAGATAGTGAAACGGTATTGTTAGATGGATAGCTTTTTACATTTGTGTATTGAATCCATTATGTTGTAATTTTATAATATTTTAACTGCATGAAGTGTCTATATTTTGTATCTTTATTATTTAGTAAATGTTTATTATTTGTATCTATGTGGGATATGCAGATAATGCCACCATAAAACGAATGTGACAGCCCATATGTCGTAACTTCATCCTGTTTATTGCTTTTAATAAATGAAACTGAAATCAATGACTGGAGTTACTGATCCAAGAAGACTTTGTGGACCACTTGGAGAGAAGCAGTCTCTGGGAGAGTAAACAGCATGGGTTCATGGCAGGAGGGCTCTGAGACAGACCTGGTGGTTTCTTTGATTGGGTGACAATGGAACTGGATAGGACCACACTATGGATTTGCTCTTCGTTGATTACAGCAAGGCTTTAGATTTGGTGCCCCTCCCCCAAGACACCTGCTGAAGAAGATGAAGGATTTGCATGCGGCTAGGACATATAGTTAACTGGTTGAAACTGGCTAACGTAGGCAGCAGAGGGTTGCGGCCAACAGGGTCAAATCAGAAGAGAGGGTGGTCACCAGCAGGGTGCCACAGTGACCTGTCCTAAGCGCCGTCCTCTTTAATATGTTCATCAGTGACATTGGAGAAGGTATCCGGGGTAGGCTGTGTCTCTTTGCAGATGACACTAAGCTCTGTGGGAGGGTGGATAGTGGCGAAGGAATCAGAGAAATGCAGAGCGACTTACAAAAGCTAGAGGGGTAGTCTAAGGTTTGGCAGTCGAAATTCAATGCCAAGTGATTCATCTACAAAATAAGAACCCCAGGATAGAGTACTGGATAGGTGAGATCAGACTCAGCACTACAGGTGAGGAACATGACCTAGGAGTTATCAGTGACACCCTCAAGCAACTGAGTCGGTGCAACAAGGCCTGTGGTAAGGCAAGTAGGATGCTGGGGTGTATAGGGAAGGGTATTGATAGCAGGCATAAGCAGGCCTTGCGTTAGGGTTGGAAATGAGGGGGTCAGTCTGACCCCCTGCTTCCAAAGTAGGGGGTCAGAAGCCAAAAGTTGAGGGTCAATGCACTGAAATTATAAACTTTCGTGAACACCAAAATAAATGGCTTTTATTAATTTGGCTTGATTCTTACAGCCTCCACTTGTATACTCTGCAACTCTAAGCAAGTCACTTAACCACCCAGTGCTCCCAGGTTGCCCTGAAGACAGGCACTTGTGCCTAGTGGGCCTTACCCAGTTACCAAAGACAAAAAAAAAAAAAAAAATCTAGAAAGAATATTAAAGTCAGTACAGAGAGGCAGTGTACCACTTTAGCCAGATTGTGCTGACTAGTCAATCAGAGAAATGCAAAGGTTACTCAAAAATTCAACATCCAGCCCCAAGACTAAAGTCTGAGTTCTACAGACTGTCTTCTTCAAATCCTGAGTGCTTTGCCAACTAGCAAGCTCTTCAGTAATTACTCAAAGCAAGCTGTTTTTAAGAGTCACTTTCTCTGCCTCCTTTGTTTTTTTGCAGCAAGTTACATCCAAAGTCAGAAATAATGTGTATAAAAAAAATGAAAATAAAAATCTGGTTTCTGATCCGTTTCACTGAGGCCACTATTCCCTCAGACTCTCCTACACTACAGTCATGCTGTTAGCCTTTGATCCATCTTAAAAAGCTGTTGTCCAGAGTAATTTTTTATCAAAAACTCAAACAGAAGGAAGAAAGAATATATAAATGAGTTCTTCAGGAGGAGAAAGTTTTAATGTTTTAACATGCCAAATAGTTCAACTGCCCTGCACTGCTAAAGGAGATCCTTCTCCAATGGCTGAGTAGCTTAAAGTAACTGCGTGTTAATGCATAGGTGTAGTTAACACGATCTGTGTACCACTGTGTGCGTATGGAAGACTGAAAGAGGGCACCATGATGATACAGACTTTCTGTTCATGAGCATGCATGTTACGGACACTTACTGGAACCCCTGCCTCTCATATCTGAGTCACAGCACTTCACTGAATATGGCTAAATTATTGCATGCTGCTGTGTAATTAATGCCGACTAGAGCCTGCATAGTGCATCACTCATTCCCCCAACTCCAGGATTGCCACCTCCAGGTAGGTCATTACACCACTGCCTCCCAGTAAGAGAAAACATTTTAGCCCAAGTTCCGTCAATCTGTTATGGCAAGTTCAACTTAAGTCCTCCTAGTTGGGTCAGCACAGTGAGCAGTGTGAAGATCGGAGGCGCCAGGCAGCTGATGTCTTGATCAGACACATGAGTAAAAGCTGCTCTGCTGGCTGTGAAACAAGAGAAAGAAATCTGGGCTGGCTGATTTAAATGGCAAGTCGTCAGCAGCGCTGTTAATGCCGCACCTTCAGTGAACTGTCAAGAGAACAGCAAGAAAACACCAGCCCTGATGCAGTACAAAACACAGAAGGGTTAATAATGAACCCATCTGTGTTGTGTAATACATCAGGCGCTGGTGTTTTTTTGCTGTTCTCTTTACATTACACTGAAGGTGCGGCATTAGCAGCGCCATTGACGACTTGCCATTTAAATAAGCTAGCCTGGAATTTTTCTGTAGTTACGGCACTGGGCAAGCAGAACACCTTTCTATGTCTGACTCGCACAGCTTTCATGGAACCCTCCTTCATGCAGCTCAACCCTGCTCTCTGCATCGCCATCCGATCCATCATGAGCCTTGCCACGATCCTGAGTAAATGAGGACCCCCCCCAAACACACATAAGCAGAACACAACCCAAAAAAGCATCCATTTAGTCTGTCCATCTCTCTCTCTTTACCCCTGTGCACCCAGAAAATTAGTGGGCTGACAGTCACTCTCTTCTTCGGTACTCCTCCTGCCAGACTCCCAAAACAGACCTAGCAGGTGCAACATCACTGGACACCACCACGTACACCAAAGCATTTACCATCCAACAGAAGGCACATCGGGGAGAGGAGGTATTGCAGGGGTCGAAATAAGGATTTAATGGCCAGGAGCCTGGAATAGCTCCTGGGTATCGGCACTTTCTAGCCAACCAGGAGCTACTTTGGCAAACCAGGAGCTGACTTTTAAACACGAACATACACACGAACTGCCAGCATAAAAGGCCAGTTGGTCTGTCGAGCCTGCTAGATTTTGCAGCTAGCACCCTACCTTGCAGCTGCCTCTCCCATGACCCTCCCTTTTCCCCCATCCCAGCCCTCTTGAAGCATCCCACTGTTTTATAGGCCACCACCTCTGCTGGCAGTGTGTTCCATTCTGTTACCACCTTTCTATAAAGAAATGCCTCCTGATTTCCTCCTAAACCTTCCACTGTCCAATCTCAAATCATGACGACTGTCTCTCCCCATTCTCCACTTGAACAGTCCCCTGTGCCTGTCCTGTTTATTCCCTCTCATGTACTTAAAGGTCTCAGTCATATCCCCTGTTCCTTCTCTCCTCCAGAGAATACAAGTTCAGCTTCCTCAGTCTAACCTCATATGGTAACTCCCACAGACCCAGGATCATATTTGTTGTTTGGCAGTGCACCCTTCTAGAAATCTAATGTTCCTCTTAGATAAGGATGCCAAACCGAATGCAGTACTCAGGTGGGGTCTGACCAGTGATCTGTGTGATGGCAGAATCACCTTCTTCCCTTACAAAATGTATGCATTGAGGCAGTGAGGTCTGTTAGGAGACTTGTGGGTATCTTAAGGGTAAGTCTGTGGTTATAATGGTAACACTGGTCTGGGAATTGGGAGACCACAGGCTCAAACCCCACTGAAGCCAAATACAGACTGTGTGACTCTAAGTTTGGCAAGCAATTTCCAATTGTTTAACCAGAGACACAACTGAAGCTGAAAGCTTGTTTACAGGTGTGACCTGGGAGCACAGTGAAGTGACTTGCTCAGGATCACACAATATGCAAGTGGGGGCTATGGGATTCAAACCCAGGGCTCCAGATGTAGCTCAGAGCCTTAAATCATTGTGTTATACTGCCTCAAACCTGCCTCCATTTAACTTCTCAGTGCTCCCGTCCACCAAGCTGCAGGAATTGGAAAGCAGGACCACACAAGAAACAAGATGTTGAATCCAGGCTGGCTTTCCAGGATAAAAAGAAAATATATAACTTTTTTTTTTTTTTTAAGTTCTCTGACACAGTTGTGCTGTTTATCATAATTTTATTTTCACAATAACCTGGCTGCCATGGGAAGGGTGTGTCTACCAGCTTATCCGTTTCCTCTACTGTACCAATGCTTCTGTGCTGTGTTTATAGGTTAGGGTGTGTGTGTGTAGGAGTTCAATATATCCTTCCCTGCTGTAGTATTCAAGGATATTTGCAGTGGTAAACACTTACACAATACCTTTAACCTGCCACGTTATGATTTCTTTCTCAGACTGTAAAAGTACATTACATTCTCAGGCTATTACACAAAGTGTACACACAGCACACTGTACCTATACCAGCAAAACTGAAACTGTGGTAAGGGCACAAGAGCCTGGTAGGGTACAGGTCCATTGAAGCCAGTGCTAGCTTCCCCCCTCCTCTTGTATGCTACTTAGCTTAGACTGTTCATATTTGAACTGGCTTCCTCCCATGACATTTCCAAATTGCAGCTCATCACTATTTGAATACTTCCCATTCTCTATCCCCAGTCTTGTGTTCCATCTGTTTACATACTTCCCCAGTCCCTCTCTTCACATGCACTCGCTCTAATCATTTCTTTCTTCTGGCTTTGCAAAGGAATTTCAGTTCTCCAGCACGTTTTGCATACTTCAGTCCCTTCAGTTTTCAGCCGGTTGACTCGTCCGTATCCAGTTTCAGCTATCCAGCAACATCGTTTGCATATATCACGCCCTTCCATTTTGTGCTGACTGGTCTGCATGCAGTTTCAGCCCTGGGAATTTCAGCTTTCTGGAAACATATTTAAATATGTCACGCCCTTTCCTTTCTGCTTGCCGACTCTCCGCATCCAATTTCAGCACAATGTGCCGTTTACTTAAGATGGAGCTCGGACATGCTTCTCCTGACACTGCAGACACACAAGGAGCTTTTGAAGCACCCTTTAACATGCTGCTCTTTCAGCCCTGTATTGTAATGATGAGAGCTGACTCGTGATCCCAAGCTCAGGCAGTGTAATTAAAAGGGTTAAGTGCTAGCTGTGCACTTCGTATGGTGGCTTTTTGTATTGCAGCTCACAGGCAAGCAAAATAAATTGTTTTTTTCCCCTTCCAGCTGCGATTAAAAGCTAGGGAGTGCTGCGTCAATCAAGATGCACTGAATCCTAATCAGTGCGTCAGAGATGAAATTTCTCCGATGAAGACGTCACTAGTGCGTTAACACGACCCCTGCGGCATAAGGAATATTATCTTTTACACATCTTTAGTGAGGTCACACCTGGAATACTGCACCCAGTTCTGCAGTCACCTCAGGAAGGATAGAGACCCGGCTGGACATGGTGCAGCGCGGGGTAACAAAAATTACCCAGGACCAACAGGGCAGGTCTTACAAGGAGCACCACAAGGCACTGAACACGTATCGCTGGAAGACCAGAATGGACAGGGAAGATATGACAGACACCTACAGGTTCCTAAAAGGTTAAACAAGGTGAACTGCAAGGAATTATTTAGCTTGAATGCTAGTTCAAGGTCACGACAGCATAAGTGGAAACTAATAGGAGAGACATGAGAGTATTATTTTACAGAAAGGTGGTGGAGCCGTGGAACAGTCTACCAGAACTGAGGTCCACAAACAGTTGTTGCACACAAAATAATATAAACTGGACACCTACATAGAAGACGGTGAATACAGCGGACCATTTGAAAAGGTAGTCAAATTACAGCAAGAAGGTTGTTACCATACTCCAAAAGACCCCGACGCTCCACTTTCACAAGTGTTCCTCAGATTGTGTCACCTCTAAGGAATGGAACTTTTGGAGTAGCAGCCTTCTTGCTGTAACTGACTACCCCTTTTTCAAATGGATTAAACTTGTATTTTCACTGCCGATAGTCAAGAGCGTTACGCCTGCACAACCCCGCAATGCGCCCCGCTTGAAATTCAAAAGGGTGACTTGAGCAGCTTAAGTCCCGATGTTGCCAAGAATGTCTAGCAATGCCTTTAGGGTAATGGGTTATGAAGCCCATATTGACAAAAACCTCAACCATTTAATTAGCATTAACATGCACCAGCCAAGAACAAAGTGAAGATCAAGAAGTTATTGCTTTGTGGCAAAACAAGGTCTGCAACAAAAAAGCTCCTTCCTGACCACCCAGCGCTTTGACACCTCGCGGGTTTGTCACCCCTGAGGCCGCCCGTTATTTGCACCATGTAAGACCACTGGAGTTTGCTTTAATGTATGCTTGGGGCTGTTGCCCGTTATTTGCACCATACAATAACACTGGACTTTGTTTTAGTGTATACTTGGGGCTGTAGCCTGTGTGATTTGCACCATGCAGTAACACTAGATTTTGCCTTAGTGTATGCTTGGGGCTGTCGCCGTTATTTACCTTGTAATAACATGGACTTTGCTTCAGTGCATAGCAACTTGGGGAAAATTCCGGCCCTTCCCTACCAGCAGCAGCGCCGCTGAAGTTGAACGCCAGTCCCAGTTCGCGGCTCGTCCAGTTAACGGCACCGCGGTGCTGGGCGCCCTAGCACACAGCGTCACTCCCCGCCACAGAACCTACTTCGCAACACACAGACCGCGGGACCGCAGAACAGAGGCGTAGAACTAGAACCGGTTTAACTTCTGTTCCACACACGTCGGTAATGAGTCAGACAATGGCCCAGCCTGGCTTGGGAAATGAAAAAACAACGGTTTCGGGTCGGATGGTGGGCCAAGGAGACAATCCGCACAACGCCGGAACACTGGCCAGCCAATTTTGGGTACGCCTCCTGAAATAATGCAGTTGTCATCCAGAATGTGCCACAGACCTCGCGAAGTATTTTGGGGAGGCGCTCGAACTGGGAGTGGAACGGAAGTGACGTCACCCCACACCTGTAGTAGTTGCGGCTCGGAGCCGAGTTCCACAGCTGCCTCCCCGGCGAGGCAGTCCAGGAGCTCGGCATGTTCCGGACACGAAGTGATCGTTTCTGTTTGAGGGAACGAACTGCATTTTATTCGCTGTGAAGTGGAGTGGCTAGGAAAAGCATCCTTCGCCTGGCAGAGTCACACGAACCAATCATTTGCCGGTGGAATCCTGCAGGGAAACCGTAAGTTGGGACAGAACTACGATCCTGCGAAGCCTTCCGGGTTTTTTCTTTGCAATGAATAAAACATAATTCTCGGATGCATACGTCACAACTTCCCGTCTTACAAATCAGGCACAGATTGCCAAAATTAGGGGCATGTTTTAAATAACTCTTTATTATAATAAAAGGCTTACAAACACTAGATTTAAGTCAATTGTGTTTTAACTTTATAATTTTCTAGTACGTTATTTTCTCTATTATTCTCTGTTGTTGGTCTACAACATATTGTAGATAATGCAGCAGTTTCTCAGAGTCTTACAACATGTATCTGAGTGACTCTCCCTTCCCACCACACACAATTGCGGTTTGTGTGTGACATCACAATCTGTTGTCATGGTGACCACTATGCTGTAGTAAAACCAAGGCACTGTGCGGTAAATAGGGAGAGGAAATGTTTTCTGCTCAGACTTTTAGCTGGACTAACAAGATGTGCTATAAGTTTTGGAAACGAATATTAAAATTAAAACATGTAGGGCAGGATTTAGAAAGAAGATGTGCCTCGCATCTGAGCTGCCCTGGCGAAGGGGAGATAGATACACTGAGTTCAAATTGGGTGATTCACAGATGAGGGGCAGGAGATGCCCCCAGCGCATCCCCTCTGTGAATAGCACAGGGAGCGCCTGCCCAGGATGCCCAAGGGCATCCCAGGCTGCGCCATCCCCTCATGTCAGGCTGTGAACCCATTGGGCAGGGCATCTCAGGATGCCCTGCACCCAAAAATGCGATTCACAGTTAGGGTGCATGCAATGAGGCCATTAGGCATGCATGGCGCAGTGGGGCCATTGGCATGCCATTATAGCCCGGTATTTGCATTGCATCTGCAGGGATGCCCCAACAGAAGCGTGACCTGTGGCCGTTCCCTCCCTGGCCCGACCCCCAGCCGAGACATGCTGCTCCTGGTGGCAGTTAAAGAAATTAAGAACCCCAAACCCCCGTACAATGCCGCTCCGGCAGCGGTAAATTAAATGAGGAACCTCTCCCAAGCCCCGTGACAATGCCAGTCCTGGCGGCGGTGAAAGAAAGAACAACCCTCCCAGCCCCAAGCCCTCAGTAAGCCACCTTCCACGGAGTCGGCCGGGTGCGGACAGCCCCCATGTACTCCCTCAACTCACTCTCTCCCCTCATTTCAGCAGGGTCCCCACTCATGGGCAGCTACTCCACCAGCATCGCCATGACCGCGAAGCTGTCTGAGAATGACCACTATCATACAGCCTGAGCCCATAATGGTCTTCCGTTGCAACGATAGCTATTGGCCTCAGACAGCTCGGTCGGTGGATCGCCATGGCGGTATGCAGGTGAGTGAGCTGCTCATGACAGTGGAACCCTCTGGGGTGGAGGGTGAGGAGGGTGGTTGGTGCTTGCAGTGCTGTCTGCACCGCCAACTGCTGTGGAGGGCGGCTTTACTGGGGGCTTGGGGCTGAGATGGGGTTCTTTGTTTACTCAACCACTGCTGTGGAGGATAGCTGTACCGGGGACTTGGGGCTGGCAGGGGGGGGTTCTTCATTTCATTCACCACTGCTGGGAGCGGCATTGTATGGGGACTTGGGGCAGAGGGGAGGCATACTGGACTGCCATGGTGGGCTGCCGTGCTGCTGCCTGCAGTACGGTAGCCTGCCTGTGGGTGGCCACCCACTTAGGTCTAGTTTTCTAGACTAATCTTTCTGTGACACATCCCCGGACTTGCCCCGGGGATGCGCCACTGAATGGGGTTGTGCCCAGTATGCATGGGCACGCCCCCTTCAGAGCCCCTCCAGATGTGCCACATATCATTACCGGCAGTATGCGCTCATCGGGGTTGCACTGGCACATCAGTCCCCTGCCCGAATCGCTTTTGGGCGCATGTCGGGGATGCGCTGGCCGCATCCCTTTTGTGAATCCTGCCCCCAGTCTCTAGTAAATTGTAACAGCAGAAACATCTCATTTATGATCCCGTCGTGACTGTCATCGCTAACTCCACCATCCCACCACCCTCATCGCTACTCCCATCTGCAGCACCACAATTTCCTAATCCCCATCCCACCTTATCCCGTTCCTCCCTTTCCCACCCCCTCTCCTACTGTACTCACCATCTGCCTCCACTCTAGTCCCTCCCCCTTCCCTCCTGCTAGCCAGTTTCCGCTCTTTCTCGTTGCTGTTGGCACTTGGGGTTCCCCCCCCCCACCCTTGCACTTAGCACCTTTCTAAGCAATCCTCACTGCTGACAACGGACTGGTATTCACTGTTGGGCATCAGAACTTGTATGTATGTTGACCTTTAAGACTTTTACTGTGTCTTGATTTTATATTACCTGTTTTATACTCTGTATGTTGCAGTTTTCTGTTCAAACTCGCCTGTTGTATTGTAAACCCTGACGGGAACCTATGTAAAGAGCTCTGAACTCAAATGGTTACTCCAAGATTGTAATAAATAAATAAATGAAAACACATGCTGAAGTGCAGAGTTGCTCTTCAAACAAGCATTTGTCAGTGCGAATGTTTGCATATATGGTGTGTGTGTGGCAGGCATGCCTAGCAAGATGAGTAACATTTGTAATGGATCTTGACTGCCTGCTGTCTGTAGGGCTGTGACTGCCAGGGACACCTTTAGGGAGTGTGTGGGGAGGGCCTCGCGGGATTAATGAAGTCTTGCCTCCCTCGTGTGACCCACCACCATGTGTTTGATGGTAGCTCATATGCACAACATTCTATTTTATTTTCACTACAACCAGCAACATATTTATATTGTTTAGGGAGGACAGTGGTGTTAGTCCTGGGTCTGTTCTTCCTATCCCATCCAGTTCTGCCCTTTTGCTTGTGGGGCATTTTGTGACATTATGATGCCATAGCAGAAGGAGCTGCACAGTCTTTTATTGAGTTTTTTGTTTTTTTTAGAAGATAAAAAGATTTAAGGTTACCAGTAAGGTAAAACTGCTGCAGTTGGGGGGGCACACATGAGCAGGGGGCCAAGGCCACTGCAGGGTTTGCTGATGCCTAAAACTCTCACACTAACCTACTTTACCAGATGCAGTGCATGGGCCCATCAGACCATGATACTCGCGTCAACCCCTTGTGAGGGAAGGCTCCCCAGCCTGCCACAAAGTTCCCTATGTGCACAGAACAACTGCTGTGCCCCTTCCCAGGCAGGAACCAGTGCCCCACACTGCAGCGCTTTTCCCCAGCCTCAGTCCATTCAGCTGGCTCACTGAGCTCACACCTGAAGTTGAGTCACTGGCACGAGAAGGCACTGATTGAGGTCCCCACTGGGCCAGCGGTCATCCCAGCAAACAACATTACGTTATCTATGTTTTTTTTGTTTGTTTGTTTTTTTTGTAACAGTTTTGACCACAAAATTTCAACTCTGTCTTTTATCACCACCCCCTTCTGAACATGACAGGGGGCATTTATAAAATAATGACTAAATGTCATTTCCACACAAGTGCAAAATCACATGCTGGTCAGGATTTGAAAAATGACAGCTGTCGGTTCATGAGGTGGTTTGAAAAGATGGCTTGTGGGAAATTTGGGGTCAGGATATTGAACATTATCAAAGTTATGATGAAAGTGCCTAAAAAATGTCAACGTGAAGCTTATAACTTTGTTGTTTTAACAATATTTTGACCCTACATTTCAGCATAGACTTATCCCCCAATATGAACACAGTAGGTGAACATTTTCAGATACCAGACAAAACATCATATCGAGCCAGAGGTCCAAAACACATTTTGCTGGACTTGAAAAATGACAGCTGTTACATTCACAAGATAGTGTGGAAAAATTACTATGTTTAAAATTTGGGTCAGATACTGAAAATTGCTAAGTTATGAGTGAGCATTGAGACATTTCAGTGTATGTTCATAATGGGGCTATGTCAGAGACCGTGCAGTCAAAAGCGGTGAGGGCAAAAGCATGCCGTTGATCCAAACTGCACTAGAGTGAATGAACTCTGAAACTGTGTGGCACTCTTCGTGCCCGTGCAGTTTTTAACCGTGTGTATGTGCTGTTGTGGTTTGGACCAGACACGGTTCTTAACTTGGTTGTTTTAATATTTTTACCCCAAATTTTCAACATAGCCTTCATATGACCCCTGTCATGAACCCGGTAGGTGGAAATTTTCAAATACTGCCTGAAAGGTGATTTCAGGAAGTGACTACAAAATCATCTGTCAGCCCAGAGTTGAAGAAATTCACCTACATTGTTCATGAGGTGAGGTCCCAAAAGGCCATGTTGAAATTGGGGATATTAGAAATGACCATATTATGAGAACAAGTTCAAAACATGTTGAAGTATGTTGACCGCATAACTGATTTCTTCTGTTCCTGGTCCAGCGTAAAGACTGAAGACATGTCTCCGGTCCAAGAGTGGATTACTGACATTGGACCCTGTAGGTAAGCTAGGGCTGGGGAGGTGTGGTGTTGTGGGGCGCTGAGTGGAGGGTGGTCAGGTGGGGGGAGAGTAACGGCAGAGGAGCAGCGGCCGCAACAGACCTCGATGGACCAATGTCTTTTTTTTTTTTTTTTTTAACAGGGATTAAAACAAAATAAAAAATATTGTGAGGGACAGTTTTCTTATATTTCGGGGTCCAACACTGGTGAATGGGCACCCAGTGTCAGTGTCATGTTTTGCGGCACCAGGGGTGGGCTCCCTGGTGCCACACAGTGGAAACTGGTAGGGTGGAGGCCCAGAAACAGAGACGGAGCCTTTGGGAAGGGGCAGTCTCGGGCTGGTCAGGACCTTTGCAGCTGTTGCCAGGTTGTGTGACATCATTAAAAAGATGGAGCAGCTGGGAATGTTTATTTGGAAAGTGGGGAAGAGACTGAGAAGCTGGCCTCAGAGGTGAGCTCAGGTTATCCACTTAGTGTGGAGGCTAACAGCTGGCATGGGTAACTGGGCAGCAGCAGACAGTTGCTGGAGGCTATGTGCTACCAGAGACCGTTGCTGGGCAGGTGAATGCAGATTATAGAAGTGAGCTGTTCCATGAATGGAGCAGATGGCCGCTTTACGCTATGCGCACTTGATGCCCTGCAAAATGAAAACCACGTCACTATCAGCCTCCCAATCACTGGGTTGTCACTGCTGAGCATGCGCACGCAAACATAAATGGGAATATAAGCAGTGGCAACTCCAGCTTCTGTTGTGTACCAGGGCACTGGCAGGGCACAACAGCTGCCAGCCAGGGCACCTGTTTCTATAGGAGTAGCTTTGCACCAACCAGGGCACAGCATTTGTTTACCAGGACACGTGCCTGGTGTTGAGCCACCACTGAATATAAGCTCAAGAAGCCTGCTAGATTGTACGCCTTTTAACGAAAAAGCATTTTCTGATGGAGAAATACAATGTAACATTAACGCTTGTCATAATTTAGTGCCTCAAGTCCATACGTTTCAGGAACAAAACCATAATTTTAGGAGGGACAGAGAATATGTTTGAGGCAAAATCGGGATATCGCTGAAAATTAGGGACAGCTGAAAGGTATGCCTGGAAGTGCATGCAAAGTTTGTATATGGAGTGCAGTTTATAAGGAGCATGCTTAATGTCAGCTTATTTTAGACAGCCAGAATGCCATCAGAGGATGCTACCTGTTTGTTATAATGTTTCAGTTCCTAAAGGGCCAGTAAAATAATAAGTGCATTTTTTTAAAACTTCAAGTGTTTTCAATATATGTTGGTTAAATTATATATAGAGTTACATGTATTATTAATATTGTAATGGACCTGCTGAGGCAGGCCCATCCCAGCTCTCAGAAACCTCACAGGGGAAGGGACTCTGGTAGACTTTTGGGGGAAAGGAGAGACATCAAATTCTGGCACCTTTTCTATCTTGTGGACTGTTGAGTTTCCGGGGCAACAGACCCAGAAACAAACTGAGAACAGAGCTGCAGAATTCCCTAGTCGAGTTTATTGGCAGGAAATAACTCTGATGAGCTTGCTCATTTGCAAGGAGGTCCTGAAACAGGCAAAAGTTGCACAAAAAACAATAAGTACACAGCATGACATAAGTGAAAATAAATACAATCAGAATATGCATTGATTACCACAAACATCACAATGTACACTAATATAGATAATAAACAGATAGTACAAATGAATGCAGGGTACTCAGTAGGTAATTACATTATTCAAAATTCGAGCAGTTGAATTATGTACAGTCAGTCTGCTATCATGTAGTCTGAGACAAGAGTAGAAAGATAGCCTGATCAAGGAAGGCATTTCAGCAGGAGAGGGAAAAGAGAAGGTGAGGGTGAATGAGTGTGTCTTAGGACCAAGATGGTTGAAAATGCAAGGAGAGGAGGGGAGGAGGAAGTATGGGCTAATAAACTTGACTTGTGTTTGCACCCACCACCTCAGCTGACAGACTGTTCCAAGATTCCACCACTCTTTCTGTAAAGAAGTACTCTCACATCCCTTCTGGCCTCCCCTGTTAATTTCCACTGTGGCCACATGACCTAGGTTGGTATTCAGGGTAAATAATTTCTGCAGTTTACCTTGTTAATTCCTTTAAGGAACTTGAAGGCTCTCTCATGTTTTCTCCCTCCCATCTGGTTTCTAGTGGGTACATATTTAGTGCCTGAGGTGCTCTTGATGGGATCTACCCTGCTGGCCCTGAATCATTTTTTTACTCTGTAGTGCACTGTTTCCAAGCTATCAGAAAAGAGATGTGCCAAAACAAGGGGCACAGTTTGAAGAGAGAGGGGGGACGCTGAGAGGTAATGTGAGGAAGTATTGCTTGACAGAGAGGGTTGAGATACATGGAACAGCCTTCCTCAGAAGGTCGTGAGTCAAAAAAGTGGGGAATTCAAGAATGCATGGGACAGACATAAGGCAATTCTAGTTGGGGGTAGGAGGAAGTAGGCTGTTGGTTAACTAGGATCTGCAGCTTATCCATTAGGTAGGGAAATGGGCAGACTAGGTGGGCCAAGCGGTCCTTATCTGCCATCAAAGTCTATGTTTCTATCCCTGTTCTTTCTGAGGTGAGGGCTCCAGAACTGGATGCAGTACTCTAGGTGAGGTCTCACCAGGGATCTGTATAGGGGAAGTATTACCTCTTTTCTTCTGCTATCTGTACCCCTCCTGATACGTCTGTTAGCCTTGCCAGCATATTGCATTCAGCACACTATAATTCTGTATGTAACTGAGTGTAGCAATATATATATTTTATATATATATATATATAATAGAGGTAAAACCCATTTACGTGCAGCAGTGAGGTCACAGCAGCTGAAAACCCCTGATTTTCTCTCTCTGTCGCAGGCGACAGACTGCCGGCCCCAACTCCTCACCCCATGACATGTAAAGCAGCAGAAGTATAGAGAATGGTGAGAGTTAGGACCCACAATCCCAATGCGCACCCCAATGCCGGGTTGGGGTGGGCGGGGTCCAAGGGGGTTTTCAACCCAACAGCGAATTTCCTCACTTTTGTCGCTGTGGAACAACCCTAACTAATGCATCAAATGGAGTTTTTCTCTCAATTTCCTTCTTTTGAGAATGATAATGAGAAATAGTGAATGTAATGCGAAGCGGCGGAGCTGGGCCCATGATGTGTTGTGCATACTAACAGGGACAGCAACAAACAGAAATGCTAACAGTGTGCGCATATGGTAACACAAGCACGAATGAGAACAGAAAGGGTAACTCACATGGTGGCGAGAGATGGAATGGTCTGCCACGGATGTGTTGTCACATAGTAACATGGTGCCTGCAAACAGAAATGTCAATGGGCATGGTGATGTAACGTGAAACAGTAAGATAAACAGTACTGTAGACAGAAATGGCAAAATAACAGAAACGCAAGCGCAAATGAAAACGCAGGATAACGCATATGGTGGCGCAGACGCCAATGGTAGCAAAATGGTACTGATCCGCAAGCGGAAAGGGCAACAGTAACAGTAATGTGGCTACAGGCTGGTTTTCCCCAAACCTGCATTGAGAAAGACAGTGAGTACAAATAATGTATGCAAAATAATGAGTATCAGAAAATGAGATCTTGGAATACTAAATACATTATATTCAGGAACGCGGCGAATGAGAAAAAATTTAAAAGTCATATTATTTACAACTGTCCTGGCTAATTTGGATCTTAGCCCCATTAAAGGGCTAAGAAATTTTCAACTAAAAGTCCGTATCTCAAGACCGTTTCGAGATACAGGCCTGAGAGGCGTGGCTAATGTCGTAATGTTATCCTATGGGAAAAAAGAAAAGTTCGAGCGCTATAACTTTGCCTCCTGTAATGTTTTTTCACCAAACTACTGAAAGGCACATCTGTGGCTGTTGGCTGTCTTCCTCCAAATTTCAGGAAAAAGACCAAACCGTTATTTTGCAGCAGGGCTCCAAATGATTTTGTTAAGTGTCGCCGTAATGTTATCCTATGGGTAAAACCACAATTTTGGAGTGCCGAATTTTGCCGCCATGTGATATTTTTCACCAAACTACTGAAAGGCACATCTGTGTACTGTTGGCTGTCTTCCTCCAAATTTCAGGAAAAAGGACCAAACCATTATTTTGCAGCAGGGTGCCAAAGTTCCTGTAATGCTTGGGCGCGTAATGTTATCCTATGGGAAAAACTGTCAACTTTGCAGTGCCATAACTTTTGCCGCGTGTAATATTTTTCAATACAACACTGAAGGCACATCTGTGAGATGTCAGCTGCGTTCCTCAAATTTCAGCCCAAAACTCCCAAGTTATTTTGCAGTGCAGTGCCAAGAATTGCTGTCATTTTCCACAGACTAGAAAATTACTGTCGCATTTGCAGCTTTCACAAAATTTGCGATACTTTTGTGAGCACGAAAGTAATTTTAGTAGTATTTTTCCAGAAATTTGAAAAACATATTTCTGGGGTGTTTACCACAAAATAAAGACATGGCAAGCATCCTCAGGGCTCCTACTAGGTGAATACAAAAAATTAGGTTGCTAGAGGGTCCCAAATTTAAATGCTAACCATTTTTCTGATCACCAACTGAAAAACAAATGGCCAATTCTGCGAAAGTAACAGGCCCATTTCGAAAGTAAAATGCATTCTATGAAAGTGTTGAGCGTTTTGTTAACTTTTCCCATTGACTTATAATGGGAAACCGCTTTTGAATAACTTTGAACCGCTTAATATTTTTCACGAAATCTTCAAAGGCACATCGGGACCCCGCCAGCACGTTCCCTGAAGATTTCGGGCCGGTCACGCAAACCATACCACTCTGTAGGCACCATCGCGAGAATTCAGAAAAAGCGTAAACGCACGCACAGATCACACTTTACTAACTTGGAGCCGTATATCCGACCAGTAATGAAACTTGGCAGATCCCAAGGCCTATGGTTCTTGATCATAAATTCCAAATTTCAGGGCAAATCCATCAAACGTTGCAAAGTTATTAAGGTGCAAAATTTTGGGTTTAACATAGAAATGGCTCTCAACCCTAACTATGGTAGCACTAACATGCTACCATAATATATATATATATATATATATATACAGTATCTATGTGTTTTATCACACTTGGAACACTTGACATTTTGTCACATTCAACACTTTTGTTCACTGTGCTAGTTTTTTTTTTTTTGTTTGTTGTTGTCATCCCACCAAAACCATGTATCTGCGAGTTTAAATGTTAACGATGCAACTAATGGGGAGTACTGTGCTCCAGGTCAGTTCAATATAAAATGGGACGTCCAGCCTCTAAGACCCCACCCCCTGACGAAGACTATAGTCGATGTGTTGGTGCATTATAATGGGAGAAGTTTTTCTCATCAGACTACACTAAGTCAGTGCTTTGAGTTGAGCACAAAAATCTTCTGGGCACTGCTAGAACAGTAAATGTGATGGATAATAGAACATTCCCATCGAGGTAGTCAAGAACCAACAGCAGCTCGTTAATCTTAGAGGGATATGATGGAACATAGGTACCTTACCGAGGAATAGGTGCAGGAAAACACTATTTTCCAGTGAAAAAGATGTTCCAGGACTAAAGGGCATGGGATGAAGTTGAACAGAGGTGATTCAGAGGAAACATGAGGAAGAATTTTCACAGAAAGGGTGGTGGACAAGTGGAACACCCTGCCTGAAGAAGTGGGGAGGCTGAAACAATCAAAGGATTTAAGGATGCATGGGATAGATATAAGGAATCCTGGAGGTAAGGGTGAGGGGCAACAGACTTCTAGACAAACTTAAAGTGATCTTATGAGCTCAGATGGGGAGACTGGGTGGGCCATAGGCCCTTATCTGCTGAAAGCATCTATGTATATAAAGGGCCTTCACTCATGGATCGGTGGGCAAGCCCATGCCAAACCCCTTCTACTGGAACCACACTATTAAAAACCTCGGCAGTACCAGCTCTCTGAGCTGGCTGCATCATTTTGTCTGCTTACTTCCCTGCCACCTTCCTTTTCTTGTGTCTCCAGATGGGTGGTATAGTTTCCTTCAGCCCTGGTCCATATACCTGGGCACTTGTTATAGAGGCAGAACCAAGAAGTAAATGCCACTAAGTCGTGCATGTTGCTCAGGCGCTCCCTTCACCCTCATGAGTTGCCCCCATGAACAAACAGGTAACCAGTGCAGTTCAGGCAACACAAATGCAGTACTGCATACACTTCAGATGACGTAAAATGAAAGTAACTGCAATCTACACAATTTCCAAACGGTGTGCAGTTGTTTGGTATTGTCAAGTAACCATAGAAACATAGACTTGGTTGGCAAATAAGGACCGCTTGGCCCGCCCAGTCTGTCCATTTCCCTACCTATTGGATAAGCTGCAGATTCTAGTTAACCAGCAGCCTACTTCCTCCTACCCCCCCCACCATAATTGCCTTATGTCTGTCCCATGTATGTTTGAATTCCCCCACTGTTTTAGACCCCACATCCTCCCCAGAAAGGCGGTTCCATGCGTCCACCACTCTCTCCATGGAAAAAATATTTCCTCACATTGCCCCTGAGCCGTCCCCACTCTATCTTTGAATTGTGCCCCCTTGTTCTTGCTCATCTCTTTTTCTGAAAAATGTTACCCTCCTGGACTTTGTTGATTCCCTTGAGGTACTTGAAAGTTTCTATCATGTCCCCCGTCCATCAAGGGTATACATATTAAGCTCTCTCAGTCTCTTCATACGGTTTCTGATGCAGACCCTGCACCATTTTAGTTGCCCTCCTCTGGACCGCCTCCATCCTGTCTATGTCCTTGTGGAGATGGGGTCTCCAAAACTGCACGCAGTACTCCAGATGTTGTCCCACCAACTGTCTGTACAGAGGGATAACCACTGTCCTTTTTCTACTTGTGATACCTCTCCCTGTGCATCCCAATATCCCCCCAGCTCTCCTCACTGCCTTCTTACATTGCTTGCCCACCTTATGTCATCGGATATGACTACGCCCGTCCCTTTCCATTTTGTTGTTGTTAGTACCTTCCCACCATTGTATACATGGAATGTAAGTAATCAAGGTGAGATAATAAAGAAGACAGCTAAGATGGCAACAGGTTTTCATCATGATACTCAGGAATTCGACAACGTTATTTAACTAAAGAAGTAAAAACAATTCTAGCAGCCAAAATTACATATAAAGAAACAACCTGAGAGCTGGTGGGTGAGAATCAACAAATTTGGCAGTCGTCTGCAGTCATTCTGTTTTGTTTTGTTTTTCAGTGCTGTGGATCGGCTGTACACACTGGATGGCTTGATTTTGTAAGTCATTTTGTCACTTTTGCTTATTTGACTGCTGTCTTTGGTTTCGTTTTGCATTAAATATTCAGGCTCGCACCGCTTGCTCCATGAGGACAGGTTCACTTGTGTGTTTTCCTGATTCCATTTTCTACTCTGCTGTATGTCTTGACATTTCAGTAAAAAACTACTGTTGCATCGGAGTTACATTTTCAACCTCTGATGGCAGTGGAAAATCATAACAGCATTTCCGCCACAGTGTATTCCCATCTAACAGCTGAGCGATTCTGACAGTTCAGCAGGGAGGCTGCGATGATCGATGCAGTCTCGTGGCTAGGAAGTCAGACAAGGAGCAACCGACAGGACTGTCCTCGAAGATGTCAGTTTTCCAGTTGGGCTCTGACCTGCTCAAACCCTGAACAAAACAAGCGTTTACCCTGAATAACCATGGCAATATGTACTTCCAACACAGTGATTGTAACAGGTTACAAATAAGACTCCTCACACAGGCAAGTTTTTTTTTTTATATATAGATGTTATTACATTTCACCTTTAAAGGTACATGCTTGAGCCAAAGGATTATATGCACCCTCAAGATGACCTCACACCTTTAAGGGTCTGTGGGTCACCTTACACTTCCAATACTACATTCATGAAACTTTAAAGGGACACTGACAACCCCTTTAGGTCTCAAAGTGTCCCTAGCTTAAAAAAAATAAAAAAATGTTATGATTGCCAACATTCTGTAAAAGATTGCTGATGTAACTGGTAGTTTGATTCTGATTCTTTTTTTCTTTAAAAAAGTGAAAAACAGACTGCCCACCATACTGGTGTTACCACACAAAAACAGGTTTGTTTACATTCCTTGATCAGCTCCAGCTGCATCTTTCCTGGACTTGGGAACACCCACAACACAGTCTAGCCCCTCATGATGCAGTGGGAGTTTAGGAGGCTACGGCCTCGTGAGTGACTGCACTGTTTGAGTGTGTTTCTGATGCTCAGAAAGTATGCAGTAAGAACAGATCCAGGATTGTAAATAAAACAAAGTGTTTATAAATATGCATTAGCATGCATTTTAGTTCTACTTAACAAGGAGACAGACAAAACAAACAGCAACATCAATGCATTGTAGAGAAGGTAAGCAATTATAAAATGTAGGTTTTTAACTAGAGATAATATGATGAAAAAACAGGTTGACAGTGCCCTTTTAAGATCCCAGCTCACCACTGTATGACTGTGAAAATAGGATTGATATTGCTCTAAATTAATCTCCTTTCAAGGGTTAAAAGAAAATTAGCACTGGAATAAAGAATGGGAAGGGACTACATTAGAGGATGTTTACTGTGATATTGTGTATTCCATTTGCACCAGCTGTGAGATCTTGTATAACTAAAGCCACTGCCTTAATGAGACACGGTTCTTTGGGCTATAATTTGAATGAATGCAAACTGCCAGTATAACATGAAATGCACAAACAAATCAAATGGGCAAACAAAGAAGCACACATGTGTCTGTATAATTGGTCTTGTAATTATTCACTTGTTCTGCAAGCGAATAGTGTCCGGCCAATAGTATAATAAAATAAGCTTACAGGAATTATTAGTAGAACTTTAAATCTGTATATCAAAAAGATATAGAACTCTGGCATCATATTAAAGGAGAACTGCAATTACCTGAACCTCCTATCCCCAAAGCCTCACCACTAGGTGGCTTTTGCAACAGAAAAATAAAATTAAATTCCTGTACTTACTAGATGTTATGGTCGTAAAACTCCGCCATTGGGGAACATGGCGGGCGCTGCACGTGCCATCTCCTGTTGAGTGCAGCACTGTACTGCTCGCCTATATGCTTCTAGATACAAGTGATTTGGCGCGACGCTGCACTCTCTAACACGAGATGGCACCGCCGCAGCACCCGCCATATTGCCTGATGGCTGAGTTCATGAACATAACATCAAATAAGTGCAGGCACTTCATTATTTTTTCTGTTGCGAAAAGTCTAACCGGTGGGGAGTTTCAGTAGTTGAGTTCTCTTTAAATGATGGGTAGCTAGTTTTAGTTGGAATTGCTGTTCTGTGCTTGTATGTATGTAAAATATCTAAAACATGAGTATTGAACAAGTGGAGTTTTCTAATTGTACTAATAAGAATAAAACCAGTCATACAGTATATCCTTTGGAAGGAGCTTCAGTGCATGTATAGGCAGTGAAAATATCTTGAGCAGCAGGTCTTTTATGGGTTTAAAATCAGCTGGTAGTAGTTAATAGTACATTAAAAGGTTGAATTTATTTTATATTTTGCTAGGGAAATAATAAACTGTTTAGATAATTAGTAGGCAGACTGTCAAAAGGGTAGGAAACTTGACGGGTTGGTTGAAATGTTGGCAACCTGTCTGGTGCAGATTAAACAGATATAATACAGCAGATTTTCCCGATTCTGTTCTTGTCTCCTGCTCTGTTTCAGTTTTCAAACTTAAAGAAATAATTTAAAACGGCAGCTGTGGACCACATGATATGTTGTCCCACACAGTGGAGTGGCAGCAGATGAGCAGAACCCACTAAACCATGAACATGTCAGACTGTGTGACCAGGGTTAAATTAGCTTATTCTAACAACCGGTGTAGTATGAGGAGAACAATGGATGTTGACCTGGAGCATGGTTATTGGTTAACATCGTCGGGGATAAACTACTCGCACTGCTGAGCAACCCATTGTATTGCTGCTGTCGGGACCTAAAATACTAATTGTGACCAATATAAAAAAAAAAAAAAAAAAAAATGGAAATGCTTTGACACGATGACATCAGATAACTCCGATCAGCTCGACTGCTCATAATTGGATACTAATACTTATTCTTCTTTTTTCTTATCACTTCTAAAAATAGTGCCCAGTTCGCTGGTTCGAATTACCACATAACAAGGGGAGATGCAGGGCTATGAGAACAAAAAAAGACACTCTCGCCTTACTGTATATTTTATCAACAGTCTTAGCAATGATAACGGTTGATCTAGGCATATATGAGTTATCTAAATATATAATGCCATTGTTTGGGCATGAACTAGAACACTGAAACACCCATTCCGTTTATGAGCAGTCAAGCCAAGCGGAGTTATTTGTTGTTATCCTATCAATGCATTATACTTTCATAATACTATAGAACTGCGTTATACTAAAGCCCTACTTACTGGCATATGTACTGTATATGTTTCAGTATGACAGACACTCGGTAAATCATACAAGAAAAGCTGTGGACTGCTAATTTTACTCTGCTAGATGCCATCTTGTGAAACCAGGAGTTAGTATTCCTCTCTAGAAAACACATTTGGCAGTCCTTGTGTGACATAAATAACATACTGTAGGCACAAAATTCTAACTAATCAGCTAAGTTTCCACGTTTTTAGTTTGATAGCTGCTGGCTAACAGTGAACCTGGCTGATGTCTGCTGGACTGCCTACAAGCCAGAGAGACCAAACAAATGTATTACCCAGTCAGGGACAAAAGAGAGGAGCATAGCAGTGAGTCAAGTAGTGTGGCCTTGTGGCTTAAACACAGAAATGTGAACCTGGATGGAGACATAGCTAACATCCCACCTGAGCCAGGTGCACATTGTGTGAACTCATGCGAGGTCATTTAACCTTCCTGTGCACCAGTACACCCAGCAGTAAAGTTGGGTGAAAACAGAACCCCACTGAAAATGAGATGTAGTTTCTCCCATTGGGCCTTCAAGGACAGATCAATGATAAAACAAAGAAAGCACACTGTGCCTATCCGGCTGGTGCCAGCTAATTCTGGGCAAAGGCTAACAGAGGAGATGATGGCCAAGGCTGTCGGGAGGAAAAAGAGACAATGGTGGATTGATGTTAGAGCGTTATGCTCTAAAACAAGGAGGACACCGATGTTACATTTACTGTAACAGAAAATTAGGTTTAGGCAATACCTACCTCCCCACACCACGGTATGGAACAACATGCGACTGACGGGATGGATTTAATTATAAGATGGCTAGCCTAAGGCTTTACTCTTTAACTCCCCACCCCCACCCCATTCTCCTGTGGTCTGCTTCTGCCATACAAATAACTTACCGAATGAGGAAAAGTGGAACCATGAATAATAAAGGTAAAACAGGAAAGATACAGTATATAACATACAGTACCTTTTAAGAATGACTCAGCCATGTTGTGCCTTGCTGTCCTATATTTAGTATAAAAAAAAAAAAAACATTGTATCTAGCCTTCTCAGCTGATTCAAAACCTACAGCGATACTTACTGCAATGCCAGCATGGGCACCTCCTCCATAGGACAGAAATCGGATTTAGGACTTAAACAACACTTTATTTGCAACTTACTTACTTGACTTAAAGCAGCAGTCCTATGAAAAAAAAAGTTGTGCTTTTTTGACAGTTTATTCCCTGTGTCCTGCTAATTGTATACCTGGTACACTTTCTCGCCGGCATTGTACTATCGCCGAGTAATTTGCTCAGTTATCCTCTGCTTTTGTTTACATTTCTGCCACTAAGAATGTTGCACTGGAACCCCCTCTGCTGCCAACTGCACATGTTTATGACTTGCAGGGACATCGGGAATGATCAGCAGAGGGTCCCTCTGCTGTTGTCAAAAGATGTGATGTGACCTGAAGAAAAAGCACAGCTGAAATTAGTCAGCCGCCATATTTGTTGTAGCACTACAACACTTCAAATAAATTCAAATATCTAAAAAACTAAAGACGACTGGAAAAAAACATTTACAGGTATGGAAACTGGAACTTTGGCCGCATGCTTACAGCCGAAAAACAGAATTTTGATAGCTCACTTCCTGATTTCGTAGTACTGCTGCTTTAACTAATTGTCGCCTGACCAGTAAACAGCATTGAGGTCGAGTCGTCCTCTGGTTCGTTCAGCAGGTGACACTGGTCAATAATGATTGATTGGTCAGTACTGCAGCAGCAAAGAAAGGCAAGCAAATAGAGTAGGCTGTAGGCACTGCACTAGCCACCGTGAGGGCAATGTAAATGGCAAGTAATGGATCAGGGGCTTGTTGGGCTATTCTTTATACCCTCTGGATTTCTTTGAAATGCAGCACAGATAGAGCAGACAGAAGTGCTCATCACAAAAGTGCCGCTGCTACCAGACAACATCAGTACAGCCAGCACAGAGGCTGTTAGGATGGAGGAACTAGCAAGTGATTGTTTAATTACTGTAGTCCGTTCCTAAACCTAATCTCTTCAGTTTGTGGCCCTGGCTGTGACAAGGAGTCTGGCTGGGCCAGGGATAGTTGTGTGTCTGCAAACCTGGCACAATACTAGCATTACCACTGCTCAGGAGGAAAAAGGTATGAATTGCTGACCTTTAACTGTCCTCCAGCCAGCTGATTTCAGCTAAAACAAAGTGCTACTTTGTTTCTGGACTCAGTGCAGCCAGCACCTGAGGTGGAGCAGGAAGGAGAGCTGATTGACTGTCTGCCTAAACTGGCGCAGCTTCAAAAAGCATTTGTTGTTTGCTTAACTGGTGCTGCAAAGATGACAGCTTCAAAAGGGTATTTCTGCTTGTATCACTGTTCCTGCTGTTTTTGACAGAGGAGAACTTTGCTTTCAAAGCAAGAAAAGCAGTCTAGAACTACAGAGTTTTTTTTTTTACTACTTGCCCTCCTTCCACCGTAAGCCAGTTCTACTTTGTAGCCTGGATTTGATGTACAACAGGAACTTCCTGTTTGGTAGTAGGAAGGGCAGGATCACTGAGACACATTAGTTTCATCAACTTTGAAGGAACCTAAAAAATAACTCTTTCTACCCCCCTGGCTGGTGGAGGTCTGAATCCAAGCACGGAAGAAGGAGACTACTGAAGACTACAGGAAGTTCCTGTCCCAGAACAGGAAGGGAGAGAGTTGTAAGGGCATGTAGACAGTAGGAAAGTAAGTGTAAAAATACATAGAGGGAGGAGACAGTAAGCATACAAAGCAACAGGAGAGGGGACACAAAATAAGTCAAGATGGGAGTGGTGCAGTGCAATGGCTGTGGGGCAGCAGTGTTCCAGGAGACATTCTGGAGGCTGCGATGCCCTGTTTGCAGGTACCTCTCTGGTCTGAGGGAAGAGGTTGCCCGTCTCCAGGCTGACCTGGCTAGGATTCATGAAACCTCTTCCCCCAGGGGCCACCACTGCTACCTCAGAGTTTGCCAAGAAAGAGGAGCGGTTGGACCAGGGTGGGCTCAGAGAGGGAGAGGGTGGTGGAACAGAGGTGCATGCTTCCAGTTGTACCTCTCCACAATTCATATGCTGTTCTGGCAAAGAGTGGTTCCTCTATGGAGGCGCCTGCAGTGGAGACCAAGGAGGATGCTGGGAATCTCCACAAAGGAGACCCACAGGAGGGTGGCACAAGACCCCACAGGGGAAGGAAACAACTCCTGGTGGGTGACTCGATCATTAGGGGGGTAGAAGTGGGGAAGGAAAGGAATAGGGAGGTAAGGTGCCTGCCTGGCGCCACAGCTCGTAGGGACAGGAAGCGAATCCTCAGGATCGCGGGAGCAGCTGCACGAGGGAGGGAGCTGGATGTCATTGTTCACCTAGAGACAAATTATCTGGCTGTGAGTGGGATCAGAGCAGTGCAAGAGGAGTTTGTAGAGTTGGGGAGGGGCCTTAGACATGTAACATGTACGGTAACCTTCTCGGAGTTGCTGCCTGTCTGGCAAGGATGATGCTAGGGTATTCCACACCATGGGATTCAATGAATGGTTGAAAACTGGTGTGGAGCTCAGGTTTTGGCTTCATTGGGGACTGGGAGCCACCTGAGGGATGCAGGCTATACTGGCGCGATGGTCTGCATCTGTCCGGGGAGGGGGACCAGGATCCTAGGTGATGGGTTTAAATGCTTCATTGGCAAGCATTTAAAGTAGCCAAGGGGGAGGCAGTGAAAAGGAGCAGGAAGCTCAACTTCCCTGACAAAACACAGTAGTTGGAGAGGTAAACACCAAGGTAGAGAAGTCAGTAGGGAGCAGGACGGGGTAAATGCAGAAAAGGCAGTAAGGACAGGGATGGGGCAAAAGGGGTAAGGCCATTTAAAAAAAAAAAAAAAAGAAGGTGATAAGTACCAACGCCTGCAGTCTGTGTAACAAGCCCTGAACTAGTGGCCTTGATGCAAGAGGGATGTTTGGATATTGTGGGAGTCACTGAAACATGGTACACAGAGAACTATGACTGGGATGTCAGCATACCAGGATACATAGTTTACAGGAGCGACAGGGTGGGTAAAAGAGGAGGAGGAGTAGCTCTCTATATAAGGGAAGGGATTAAAGCAACAGAACTAAAGAGTAAACAGGAAGTTGATGAGTCACTATGGGTCACCCTGGAGGCAGAAAACAGCACCACAATCCGCATGGGGGTTGTGTACAGACCCCCACCTCAGGGGGAGGAAATGGACAAGGAAATGATAGAAGGCATTCTTAAAATGGCAGAAAAAGGGGAGATATTGTTGATGGGGACCTGAAATATGCCAGATGTTAACTGGAGTTTTGGACTTTGAAGTTGTTATCCCTCTGTACAGACAGTTGGTGAGACCCCATCTGGAGTACTGCATCCAGTTCTGGAGACCCCATCTCCGCAAGGACATAGACAGGATAGAGGCAGTCTAGAGGAGGGCAACTAAAATGGTGCAGGGTCTGCAAGAGAAGCCGTGTGAGGAGAGACTAAAGGAGCTTAATATGTATACCCTTGAGGAAAGAAGGGAGAGGGGGGACATGATAGAAACTTTTAAGTACCTCAGTGGAATCAACAAAGTCCAAGAGGGTAGCATCTTTCAGAAAAAGAGACGTGCAAGAACAAGGGGACACAATTTAAAGATGGGGGGCGGTTCAAGGGCAATGTGAGGAAGTATTATTTCACAGAGAGGTAGTGGATGCATGGAACAGCCTTCCTGAGGAGGTTGTGGGGTCTAAAACTGTGGGAGAATTCAAGAATGCATGGGACAGACATAAGGCAATTCTTGTGGGGGGGGGTTAGGAAAAAATAGGCTGTTGGTTAATTAGGATCTGCGGCCTATCCTGTAGGTAGGGAAATGGACAGACTAGATGGGCCAAGTGGGCCTTATCTGCCGTCAAAGTCTAAGTTTCTATGGAGTACCTTTGCTGCAGGCACATCCAAGAGCAGGGTTATTCTTGATGCACTACAGGGGGCATGCCATAGACAGCTAGTGTTGGAACCCACTTGGGAGGAAGCAGTTTTAGACCTGGTACTCTCCAATGGGGAAGGAGAAAGGATCTCAGATTTAGAAGTGGGTAGCCATCTGGGAACAAGTGACCACCAAACAGTGTGGTTTACAATAAACACAGCCATAGATTCAAGCCATACAAAAACAAGAGTATTGGACTTTAGGAAGGCTGATTTTGGGAAAATGAGAGAGTGCCTCAGAAAAGCACTAGCAAACGGAAAGAAGAAGGGTGGAAGAACAATGGGAATAATCAAACAGCCATCCAGAAGGCAACAAGGCTTTGTGTGAAGCAAATCAACAAAACAAAATGAAGGAAAAAAACACTATGGTTCTCAAAAGAGGTGGAAGGGAAGGTTAAGGAGAAAAGGGTAGCATTCAGGAAATATAAGGAAACACAGAAAGAGCAGGACAGAGACCTTTATCAGTTAAAGCAGAAGGAGACAGAGAAGGCAGTCAGAATAGCAAAGGCACGAACTGAGGAAAAGATAGCCAACTCTGTTAGCCGGGGGGATGAAACCTTTTTATAGGTACCTTAGGGAGCGAAGAAAGACCAAGGGAAGGATACGGAGACTTAATAAAGGGGAGGGAATGTGGGCAGAGGGTGACAGTGAAAAAGCAGGGATACTGAATGAATATTTCTGCTCAGTATTCACAACGGAAGAGGAGGGGGAGGTACCTAAACCAAACAAGAGGGAAACTCTGAATAGGAGGGTCGATACCAGTCCATTCACAGAATAAAGGGTTTTGAAAGAACTCTTGGAAACTGAGGGTGGGCAGAGCAGTGGGGCCTGATGGGATTCACCCAAGAATTCTAAAAGAACCAAGGATAGAGCTAGTAACACCACTGCCTACTCTCTTTAACAAATCATGGGAGGATGGGGTGGTACCTGAGGACTGGAGGAGGGCAATGTGATTCCACTTCACAGAAGTGAGAACAGGGCAGAGGCAGGAAACTGCAGACCAGTTAGTTTGACCTCAGTGGTAGGGAAAATGTTGGAATCACTCTGAAGGAAAGAATTGTTGAGTACCTAGAGGCCAGTGGGGCACAGGACCCAAGGCAGCATGGTTTCACAGCAGGAAGATCATGTCAGACGAACCTAATAGATTTCTTTGACTGGGTGACCAAAATAGCAGACCAGGGAGGGGCTGTGGATATGGCCTACCTAGATTTTAGCAAGACATTTGACACAGTCTCTCACAAAAGATTAATATACAAGTTAGCCAGCCTTGGAGTGGGTCCTAAGGTGGTAGGCTGGATAAAAAACTGGCTGGACAACAGGACGCAAAGGGTAATAGTAAATGGAGTCCACAGTGAAGAAAGGAGGGTAACTAGCGGGGTACCGGAGGGTTCGCATTGGGACCGGTCCTCTTTAATGTCTTTATAAGTGACATTGGAGAGCACCTGGAAGGAAAGGTATGTCTCTTTGCAGATGACACAAATATCTGCAACATAGTTAATACACAAGGTGGGTGGAAAGGACGAAAAGGGACTTGGCAAGGTTGGAGGAATGGTCAAATATGTGGCAGCTCAGATTCAGTGGAAACAAAGTGCAAGGTAATGCATCTGGGTAACAAAAACCCAGGGGAAGAGTACACAATGGGGGGTGAGTTAATAACAACAAAAATCGAAAGAGACTTAGGAGTAATTATATCAGATGACCTAAAGGTGGGCAAGCAATATGAGAAGGCAGTAAGGAGGGCTGGGGGGATACTGGGATGCATAGGGAGAGGCATCAACAGTAGAAAACAGGAAGTTGTTATCCCTCCTGAGAGACAGTTGATGAGACCCCATCTGGAGTACTGCATGCAATCTGAAGACCCCATCTCCGCAAAGACATAGACAGAGTGGAAGCTGTTCAGAGGAGGACAACCAAAATGGTGTAGGGTCTGCACCAGAAGACACATGAGGAGAGACTAAAGCAGCTTCATATGTATACCCTTGAGGAAAGGAGGGAGGGGGGACATGACAGAAATGTTCAAGTATCTCAAGGGAATTAACAAAGTACAAGAGGGTAGCATCTTTCAGAAGAAGAGATGTGCAAGAACAAGGGGGCACAATTTGAAGATAGAGGGGGGACGGCTCAAAGGTAATGTTAGAAAGTATATTTTCACAGAGAGGGTTGTGGATGCATGGAACAGCCTTCCTGAGGAGGTTGTGAATTCAGAAACAGTGGGAAAATTCAAGAATGCATGGGACAGGCATAAGGCAATTCTAGTGGGGGGGAGGTAGGAGGAAGTAAGCTGTTGATTAACTAGAATCTGCAGCTTATCCATCAGGTAGGGAAATGGGCAGACTAGGTGGGCCAAGCAGTCCTTATCTGCCGTCAAATTCTATGTTTCTGTGTTTAGTCCCGAAAAGGTGGGGGCGTAGCAGCACCACTCACACCAAGCTTCCAACACCCTTGCCTGTGGGGTTTGAGCACATTTCTCTTTTTAAAGTGCGCCAACACCAGCCAGCTCGCAGCAACATCTACAGGTCTGTAGCAATATTACAGCTGCAGTACCCAGGGACTGAGTTAAGGGAGCTCCCATTTTGATCTCTTTAAAACCTGGCACCAGCTGGGATGGGGCAGATCTGGCCTGTCTAGGAAGGCACCTAAGTGGGCCATGTTTAAAGTTGACATTTGCACTAACCCTCTTTCTTGCAGGCGGTCGATTGTTAATAAAGTTATGTTATTCCGTTAAACTTGGTCAGGTTATTGACTCTCCATGTGGTAGAGAAATCAGTGTTTTCTTACCAAGGCATCAAGAATGAAGCCCTTGCATCTCTATCGATTGGAGCGTCTCCAGCACTTGCCTCTGAACTGCAGTTTACCGGACAACACTAGTTATCAGAGGTTGTGGCGTGAACGTGCATGGCCCAACACACCTTGCCATGGGGTCCGGCTACAGACTGGTGGCAGAAGTGGATTCATTGCAGGCAAGTTTGCTGTGTAAAAGAAAAACTTCTACTTTGAGAAATTGTATTATTTTATGTTGCATTTAAAGTTAGACATGTCCCAACTTTGGGAGATCGCCTGGCCTACAGGTAACCCAGGCGGATAAGATATGAGACTGCCTGCTTTAGGCTAATTGGTCAGAGCAGTTTAAACTCGCCGTTGAGTTGAATGAATGATGCAGCGGCTAAACAAAAATTTATGGGCTTTTTTGGGAGGGGAGCCCGTGAAGTGTATCAGGGACTGGGATGTCAAACAAATGCTGCTCTACTGGCCACAAAACAGTCCCTTGAGCCTGCCAAATGTGCTGATCAAGAAAGAACTGTCTTTTCAATAGGAGAGTAAAGGAGGCATCTGCTCAAGACTTTCGAATGGCCCTGCAGCACCTGCTAGTCGAGGCCTTTCTGGATGGTGACTCAGCCACCCAAGATCTGCTGGCCGAGACCATTTCATTGCTCATGCCGAGGTGGAAGGCCATTTCTAGCTATGCCTACAGAAACCCTCGGGGATAAAACAAGCAATCCAGTACGCCACCGAATTGAGGTTGTGCAACATTTGGATTTTCACAAAGACTCCGAAGTACCCAGGTTTGGCCTATAAAGTGTCCAAAGAAACTGTAATTCTTTAAAGAACTGACTGGTGCTATTGAAGAGGTACAAGAGGAAATGGTGGGGGCTCTTGCAGCTCTGCATACTGAACTTGAAAAATGGAAAGTGAAGCTCGAGACCCCTAGGACTCCACAATCAGAACTACTGAATGGGCAAAAGAGACCTATGGAAACCCACATTCTAAGTTAGTGAATTTTCAGAGTTGAAGGTTGGATGATCGGTGTGTCGGAGGTGTGGAGGCCTGGACCACTATGAAAAGTGTCCTCAGTGAGAGGTTCATCAGGACTTGGAGCATGCAGACTGTGGAACAGAACCTGATACCAGGCTGACAAAGGAAAAGATGCCCACTCAGCAAATTGTGATGGAACTGGTCTACTTTCTTCTTGGGGAAACAGAAAGTTTTGGTGCATTCTGGTGTACAGGTGCCACTGTGTATGTCCAGGAGTGGGAGGAGCAACTAAAGATCCTCGCAAAGCTTACAGCCTTAGAAAGGAACAGTCTGTACAGTGAATGTAACTGTCCTCAAAGTGTTGGGAATGTGGCAAACTGTGATTAGCCTAAGGAGCTGTGATTAACCTGTGAATTCTTGTGGCCGAGATGCTACCCAAACTGCACTACTGGGGACTGATTGGTTGCGGCAATACAGAGCAACATTGAATTTTGCCAAAGGTGGCTGTACTGTACTGGGGAGGAATTTCCCTCTTACGTCCGACAGTGAAGGGATGGAGGTCCAAGAGATTGTGGCCAGCAGCTATGTGACACTTCCACCAACAAGTGAAGTGCTCATCCCTGGCCTGGTTGAAGGGGATGAGGCCAACAACTTAAAGGACTTGTGGTAGCCCAGCACACAGAAAGTCATGACTTCCTGGTAGCTTGGTCAATGAGTAGAATAAGACGGGACAAGTGCCAGTCGCGAGCTGCCAGTGTGACTGTTGGGTATGTTGTTGGGTTCTGTTGGACACCCTCTGACTTCGTTATTATGATCTAATAAACCCTTAATTACCTGCAAGGAAACGTAACCCTTTGGGAAATGTCAGGAGATCGCTACACCATAACAAAACGTACAATACCCTTCTTACAGATTCTAGGACTAAAGAAAGGACGATAAAAGAAGTAGTCATCATAAAAGTTGCATAAGGCACATTTATTATCCTACTAGCTTGCCTTATAGCACAGTCATTATACATTGCATGCTAATTATGTAACATACGCACCTGGGAGTCTGGAGTTCTCAAACACTGCAGTGTCATGCAGGGTCTGCCTGCGTTTTCCTCTGAGAGGTTCTGCAGGGTGCACAGGGTTTTATACAGTGATAACATCTAGTCTGGAGATAGATACAGAGCTCAAGTGCACGTGTGATGATCGCACTTTACTATTACTTTGTTGGTCAATTTGGGGGGGCAGCAGAGTATTACCTCAGTTGCCCTTTCGAAAGCTACAGTTTGTAGCATTCTAGTCATAAGAATACAGCTGGACTCCTGAGGTCGCAAGGGCTCGGAGCTGCCCTCCCCCACCTGTGCCGAACTTGACCAGAATCAGCTGGACTCCTGAGGTTGCAAGGGTTCAGAGCTGCCCTCCCCCACCAGCGCCGAACTTGCCCAGAATCAGCTGGACTCCTTTGGTCACAAGGGCTTGGGGCTGCCCTCCCTACCCGCACCAAACTTGCCCAGAATCAGCTGGACCCTGAGGTCGCGAGGGCTCGGATGCTCTCTCGCCACGAACTTGCCCAGAATCAGGCACGCCACGAGGGACTCTGGAGCCTGCCACAAACACTGTTTGCTCGCTACCTAGCAGCTCTGTGGACTGTTACTGTTTTATTTAATTGTTACCAAGCAGTTAAAGGATCCAAGTTATAACTGGTCAGGCTGTTAAAGGATCTAAGTTATTATTTGTGTCCCCACACATGTGGAGATAGTTTTAATTGCTTAAAATTCCACCTGTAGGAAGGTGTCTTGCAGCCCTGCACTTGAGTCAAACTTTTGGCCAAGCCTTTGTTTAAAATGAATGCAGTAAGTACCGCTCTACCTGCCTTTAAAACAATTTAGTTGCACACAGACCTAGGTAACCCTAGCGCAGGATTGAAAGTAACCTATAACTTGTACTGCATTTAAGCCACTTTTGCCAATTACAACTGCAGCTTTAGGCTACTGTAATATTAAACGTGAACTGTATTTTATGGCTGACCTGCCAGTTACAGCTGTAGCCTCAGGATATTGAATTTCGCAGACTGTCCCTGTTAAATTTGAGAAACAGTAAGCAGTCTAGGTTAGACTTAACATTACTATTTTGTAATCTCCTTGCTCCGAATTAATTGTGGCACCACTCCAATCAATTGCTACCATTCTCCGCCTATACCTCTTATTATTATCCCGCCCACCAGCCTTACCTTATTTAATCCTGTCCCTTCTACCCTCCTTCATCCACAGCTGGACTCCTGAGGTCGCGAGGGATCAGAGCTGCCCTCCCCCACCTGCGCCAAACTTGCCTAGAATCAGGTACGCTACAAGGGACTCCGGAGCCTGCCACAAACACTGTTTGCTCGCTGCCTAGCAGCTCTGTGGACTGTTAGCCCCGCCGCCCCCACCACCACCCTTGGTCGACATCGCGTTGTATATCTCGATATCACATGATCGTCTAAAACCTATCAGCACAGTTTAACATTAGCAGCCTATATTAGCTGGCCAGTAGAGGCCTCCTCTCTTCTAACTGCATTGGAAATCACCATCCTACTACAACATGAATAGCTACATTCGGGCACTAGTCCAAGCCATCACAGTGCTGACTCTCCCCACCCCACCTACCTCCCAGTACAAATGCCTCACATAAGGGATCCCAAAGTCTGCCCCCAATCGCCACCACAGAAGTACTGTACCCACCCTATACCCCAAATTACCATCTCCCAGTTCCACTCAGCAGCAACTACACCCACACCCTAAGCTACACTGCAATCTGAACTGTTTGAGCTACCTCCTCCTTCCACACAGGTACCCCTTTGTAGCCCCCAGCACTCTTTGTCCCCAGCTCTGTTGGTTCATCTCATCCATACTCTTCCTATACCAGCCAAAGTACACCAAATTCCCCACTACCCCCGATTCCGCTGTTTCTACCCAGATTGCGCCAGAAAGCTCTCCACGGCATGCAGTCCTACTCCTCCTTCTTCTCTCAGGGAATGTACATCTTAACCCAGGACCACCGCTGCCTAGAGCTCACGAGGGCAGGCATGGTGGCCTACTACTGGCTGCCCTGAACATCTGCAGCCTCCCCAGAAAGTTCATTCCTTCCAAGGCTGGATTGCCCAACACAACCCTGGCATCCTGGCCTTATCTGAGACCTGGCTCTCTTTAAAAAAAAAAAAAAAAAACCCCTGATGCCTCCGTCATCCTCACTGACTACTCCATTTTCCGAACCAACAAGACAGGCAAAGGGAGGAGGATGTGCCATCTATGTCGAAACATCCCTGCAAGACCTCACGGTCCCCTACCCATGATGCCCAATCATTAACCATCAAGGTCCTCCTTGGCACCCCTGGTAAACGGATGTAATGTATAGTGGTTTACATCCTCCCTCAAATCAAAAGCACACCTTGAATCTATACTATCCAGCATCTCCCATCTCCTCCCAAGTGTGAATTGATTATTATGGGAGATTTTAATGTGAATTGGCTATCCAACACGTCTGCCACCTTTAAGGATGCCCGAGCTATGAGCTGACCCAGGTAGTCCAGTCCCCTACCAGGCACGCACCCTAGATCAGGGTCCTTCTCGCTTATTGACCTCATCTTTACTAACCTTCCTAATCACCTCTCCAAGATGAAAGTGCTCCCTGATGCAGTAAGTGACCACTCCCCCATCTCCTGCAGGTGGTCCAATAAAATCCCCCCCAGTGGCCCAAACACTTCCGTCCAAAGGCACCTCAAAAAAAGGTGCCCTCTCACACCTCAAAGGGTACTCTCTTCCTGCGACTGTTCACCCATCCACACTGCCTGGACTGTAGATGCAGCCCTCAACTCGTTTATTACCACCTTCAACACTGCCTGACATCTTCGCCTCCTTCTCAAAGCAGGTCATAAAAGCAGGTGTAACCCTTTGTTACCCGGGTTACTAGAATCCCAGTAAGACCTAGTGGTAGGCAGGAAGGCAGCTTGTAAACTCCAGTTAAATGGGTTTCACACTGTCTCACTCTGTCCTCAGTCACAGCTGAGACTTGAGAGATGACATCACTATAGAACTGTCGCAGCTGCATGAGCCACTTTGGAATCTACAGCTGAGGAAGTGAGTTTAGAACTTTGGGAAATTCAAAAGTCAGTCTTCCGTTTGTCCTTAAGCAAGAAGGAAGCATAAGTCTGCTGTTTTATCTCTCACTAAGAAAAGGGAAGTGTTCCTGTGTTTACCTTTTTAAAGTGGTGGAGACCGCTCCTCTCAGTGCCCCCTCTCTCCAGGGGGAGTTCTGTGGGTTCCAGGGCAATCCCTTCTCCCACCATGGAAGGAAGCTGCCTGATTTTGTTTTGTCTGTTCTTGTATAACAGCAAAGGTTACAGTACTTCGCCTGTGGGGCACCTGCAACGAATGGGTGAGTGTTTGGCTCCATTTGAAGGGGCAAACATATTGTTTTCTTCAGTTGGGAAATAAATGTGGACTGCTATTTGGGAGGACTATGTCAACTAGGACAAACAAACAGAGCAGTCAAACAGTTTAAAGTTTTAAATGGATTTAAAGTTCGCTGTAGAGGGGGTGCTTCAGGTCATCCACCGTTCAATCTACATTTTAAAGTCTAAAGTTTTCTGTGTGTCCAGAGAAATGGCCGGGTATGGGCTGTGGGAGCTGGAGGTGGGAAACCCCCATCTTTAGTAACCAGGTCCACCTTCACGGATTTCTTCTGTGTTTTTGCTACTTGCCTCATGCACTTGGACAGTGATGGGTGGGTACCAGACGTGGGCCAACTTGAAAATCTCTCTAGGAGTTGCAGACTTAAGTGGTGGGAGCCACAGGATGGGAAAATTACTCCTTGTTTGATGGGAGTTTCGTTTTAAGCACGAAACAAATCTCTCTAGGAGTCGCAGACTCTAAGTGGTGTGGGAGCCACAGTTTGGGAGTCTCCTTGTTTAATGGGATGTCTTTCCAAGTAAAGTTTGGGTTCATTCTTCAAGTGGACTGTCAGTCGGAGTGGCGGCAGGGGCGGGCCAGTGAGCTATATTTCAATGCGCATGCAAAGTCCGGGCTGAGTGCCTGGTGGGTCCAAAGCCAGATAACTGTAGTAATGTGTTCATTCCTCAAATGGACCGCTGTGTTAACCTCTAATCTGCACATACAGTAACGTAGTCCTTTGGGGACCATGCAATGCTTTGTTTATGTTCAGTTAGTTAATAAATAAAGCCACACTGAAAATCCCAATTCTGGTTCTGGACATTACAGTTATTGCTTCCTGTAGTTGGATTTACTTGGGTGCCCCCATGAGAGTAGCCAAACCTAGGTCCCTTGTGCCAGGTAACCTCATCCTTCCCCGAACCCAGGTCCCCACTAGGTATTGCTGCAAATGCCAACAGCATGCCACCTGTCATTTTAGTAAAGGGCAGGGGTGGGATCCCTATGTTACACAGGATACCCTTGATCTCACAGGCTTCCTTGACCAGATGCCTCAGAGATGACCTCTGGCACAGGGCCCTGAATTCCCAGCTACCCCAGGACAGACAACTGTACAGAGAGGTGAGAAACAAATGTACCTGGGCCATCAGGCAAGCTAAGGCAACATGCTATAGGCAATCTCTAACAACCACCTGGGGCGGGGGGAAAAACTTCTGGAACAACATCAAGGAGCTATGTGGGAAAACTGACTCCCCTGCCCTGGCACAGCTTCAAGTCAAGGGAGCCCTCTTCCAGGATCCCGCCACCATATCCAATGCCCTAAACAGCACCTTTTCCTACCTTGGCCACATTCTTCCAAAAAACTTTTTCGACCCCATCCCTAGCTGCCCTTCGGACACCTCTGTCACAGCAGCCCCCCCTCCCTTCCGGCTCCGAATCATTTCCTGTAGGAAGGCAAAAACTACCTTTCCAAAGCCTTGCACAACTCCTGCTACAACAGTGACTCCCTAGACCTCAAAATCCTTAGGCTAATTCTTGATGAAACCCTGCCCCACCTTACCAAAATACTAAACTGCTCCCTGCGATTAGGTCAATTCCCATCTCTTTGGAAAAGAGGTATTATAACTCCGATCCTCAAGAGTGGAGACCCAACTTCTCCTGGTAACTACCGACCCATCTCTGTCCCCCCACCCAAAGCTCTTGAGAAAATTGTATCTGACCAGCTTACCAGTTACCTGGCCAAACACAATCTGCTCTGCTGCGAACAACATGGCTTTAGGAAGGGACATGGCACAACAACAGCCTTACTCGAATTCACATCCATACATCGAGGCACTGGAACAGGGGTCAATAGCTGGAGCTATATATGTCGAACTTACCAAAGCATTTGACACCGCTCAGTCACGCACTTCTACTCCACTCCCTCCTCCTACCATTTCTCCACTGAGGCCATCTCCTGGTTCAAGGACTATCTCACTGGCGGTCGCAACAAGTTAAAATCAACACCACCTCTCCTCCAAGCGACCAGTCCTAACTGGCATCCTTCAAGGGTTTATTCTAGGGTCTCTACTTTTCACCCTATTTCTAAACTCCCTCCTCAGTCCTGCAGCAAGCTCCTGCTCTATGCAGACGGTGCCGTACTTTTCTGGAAGCACCCCAATCCTCACTCCCTTCAAAGCGCCCTACAAGGCTTCTTTAGAGAATTAGAATCCTGGTTCACTGACCATTGCTTAATACTAAACTACAACAAAACGAAGTCAATGATCTTTGACCACCGTCAAAGTTCATATAATAATGCCCCTCTAACCATCACAAACTCACAGGGCCTCCATATTGAACAGGTCTCAAACTTTAAATGTCTGGGTGTCATCCTGGACACATTCCCCACCTACCATACACACATCAAACACCTTTCCACCTCTGTAAATACCTGGATAGGGATACTATACAGACATAAACACTGCCTACCCCAGGCCTTACATCTAGCGGTAACCAGCTTGGTCCTTTCATTGATCGACTATGGTATTGTGATTTATGGCTCTCACGGACAAAACAACACTACATTAGCATTAGCCTAGCTCTCAACAAAGCTTGCCATCTGGTCACAGGCTGTGCTAGACTAACCCACACGTGTGAGCTCTACAAGCTTGCAAACTGGCTTACCTTCAAGGTAGACTTAAGTACCATACTTGCCTCCAAGCCAAAAAATACTCATGAATCTCATGCCCAAGGGCCTCCACCCCTCATCCAGTCAGCGACACTCAGAAGTGCCCCAGATGCCCTACAAACACCTCCCTACTAATCCCCACTGTAGAACCTCTCTAGGACAAAGGTCCTTCCGTTATCGTGCTCCCTCCTTTGGCTTAACAACCTACCTCTCTATCTTCTGAGCCACTAGTCTTGGCCAATTCAAAACAAGTATCAAGAGCCTCCTTCTTGACTCAGAAGCCTGTGGCTGTCACCAACATTCCTCTCGAACATAGATACCAAGTGGCTAGCTTAGATCGTGGCAATTAACCCCAAGTCCCACAATCTAGCTGCACATAAACCTCAACTCAGGGTTCTGTAAACGACCCCTCGAAGCTGTCTTGTCTCGCTACAGTGACCCAGGGTTCTATAAGAGCCTGGCGATAGTAACCAGCTAATGTTAATCCACTATATTGTGAGACCAATGTATAAAATATCTATTGTAATAACTGTGTGACCAATGTATGTGTAAAATGTTTAATGTGTATGCTTGTACTGATGAGGAGCCTTTGCAAAGGAGTCTATGACTCGAAGGATTGTAATTCCGATTCTCATCAAGTAAATAAAGAATACACTTATTCACAATGATATGTTCTTATGGATGAAATATTTTGTAATGTATCATCATGATCTCTGAAAGGCCCATTCGTAAATTATTGCTGTGGTTGCACATGACACCTTAGCTGTAGAGGGGGGCTCCAGGACATCCTAGTAATTATGAGACATTATGGCAGCAGAAAGCAGTGCAGTTCTAGCCTAGCATATCATTTGTTGTAATTTTGTTCTCTATCCTGCAGAATCATATGTAGGGTAAAGGTTGTGCTTTCAGAAGCAGTGTGTTGCATAGCTTGGATCTATTATATGTAAATGTGAAAAAAATGACCTAGCCTTATGTGTATGTAAAACCTATATTAATTACTGTGTCAACTCCCCCCGACGTATGTGTCCCCAGTTCCATGGTGTAACTGATACGTCTGTGTGAGACGTCACCACGTTATGTCTGTTTGTGTGTGAGATGCCCCACTTAAAGATGTGGGTATTGTGTGGATGTTAGTACTCCTACTTATTAGACGTGGGTGTACATGTAGGTATGCCCACTTATAGATGTGTGTGTGTGTAAGACTATCCCACTATGGCTGTGGATTATGTACTTGTGTATCGTGCATGTCATGAGCTTACAGGTAATCATGTCATGTCTTGTGCACGTGATAATGTGTGTGGGTAAGATTGTAGTCATCACATACCTTGTATATGTCATGTGATTGTAGGTGAACATAGTCTTATAATCCCTCTCTGCTACCTGTCTCTATACAGGTAACACAAAAGAAGAAAGAAAGAATTAGTGAACAGGAGAGGGATAGACTGCAGCATAGAGAAACTTGAGATATTTAAAAGCTGAGAGTTTTACAGATGCAAAAAGTATGAAAATAAGAAAACTTGAACAATAACAAATCCTTTAAATTTGAAATCCAACTATGTGTTGGTAAGTGCAGTTGTGTATCTCCAGCATGAAACATAGTTTTAATGAATTCTCTGTTTTGTTTGTAACACTATTTTTGATTTGAATAATGTGTGTGTCTTATGTTTTCATTAACCTTTAATACCAAACTGCAGTTGATCTATATGAACATTAAAAACTGGTAAGTATTGGTCCATACTCTTTATATAAGTGGGGTCGCTTTCTATAGAATCATGGCCGTGGAGGGGCACCGGGGTAATGACTCTATGGCCAATGATAGTATGTTCATGGGGTGTAAAGCAGAAATTGGGTGTTGTCACATTATAAATCATATTGTTATAAACATAAGACTTGTGGTTAGTAACCACACAGTATAAACCTTCAGAACTGTAGGTAACTCAAACTTCCGGTACAAGCCAAAATTTGATAAGTCTGATGGGGCACAAAATCAAGGAGTTGGTGAGTTTATTAGAAAATGGAATTCCAGCAGCCTTGATGAAAGCGTTGTTGTCATGCTTGGTCAAGGAGGTCTGAACAGGCCATCTGTTAAAAATACATGTCCTTTCTCCAATAAGTGGGGAACGGGTCATATAGTTGTATACTTAAAAACCTTTAAACAGCTTCAACTGATTTGTGTAGCACCATTTTTTAGTTAGCTATGCTCTTTTTGGCTTAAATGCTCCTAGGTATTCAGTAGTGTAGGGCCCCGCTACTGGGTCTTGAGTACGTGTCTGGTATGCTGCAGGTAAGTTCAGTAACATGGCACTATGCAGCCTAGAAGTGTTGGTACTGGAGCAGGATCTAAATTCTGCCATATTATAGTTGGTGAAATTTAAAATCACAGGGACATGCATAAATTGCCCATTATTTACAAGGGTACCTGGGACTGATAATGCTAACCAGACCACACCTAGTTGATCCGTGTTCCTACTTGGGACATTGGGTGGGTTCTTCCTCTGTTGGGGAAGAACAGTTAGAAGCTGACAGTGCTAGCAATGGAATGAAGTGCACAAGGCTGTCTAATAGTATCATTTGAAAATTGAGCACAAAAATTTGTGTTTGAGTGCAGTGCAGTGTGTGTGTGTGTGGTGTGTGTGTGTGTGTGTATATATATATATATATATATATATATATATATATATATATATGTATATATATATGTATGTGTATGTGTATGTGTGTGTGTGTAAGCAATAAAGTCCCTGGAAGGTCCGGTATAGCACAATACCGCCACCCTGGAGGGTATTATTGCACTTAGAAAATGTGCTACTGTTGGCAGTTTTGTGTGGGGTTTTACAAAATTAAAGAAATAATTAGTAAAACATAGTAAGAGTGACTTAAGTGTTTTGCTTTTAAAGTAGTCCCTTCCTTTCTGTGCTATTCCATCTTTTGTTTCCACTCCCCACAGTGCCATTCTGGTATCCCCCCCCCCCAAACAGGACATTGCATTAAGTTTTCTCAGGAGCAGTTTTCTAAAAAAAAAAAAAAAAAATCTACAATCCCCTCCCTAAAAATAAATAACCACCACAAAACAGTTTTCTGCCCCACATGAAGGAGTGTTTTTTGTTTTGCAGTTTTAAGTTGCAGCTGTTACCTGTGTGCCATTTATCTGACTGTATGTAAAATCAGAAAGTGCAGAGCAAAACATACTATGCAGCAGAGACGCTGCAAAATGTATTTTAACTTGCCCGTTACCACAGACATGCCGCAAAGTGGATCGCTAGCGGGAATAGTTTTTTAAGGGGTTGAAGAGGAGACATAAAGGATATTGTCTGGCGAATGGTGACAGAGTACCAGGTTGAGGTTTGGCTGTTGCAGCACCACGAGCTCGTCGCAATCAAAGACATGGACATAATGTAGAGAGGTAACTGCATTACGTTAGGAGAAGGGGATTTACGTCTAAAAAACAGAAAACTATACGTATTTTACTGTAGCATTTTGGAGTGGTTTGTCTGAGATCGCCAGTGTCTTGGAAGTGGTAGTGGTGGTAGTATTCATAAAGCGAGTGCTGCATGCAGTTTTAAAAGGTACTGCTAGTTCCACTACAGTTACGGGAAGTTGATGATGACAGTGACCGCTTGCTTAATAATTACCTTCTGAAAAATGTTGATTCGGTGTAATTTTTTTTCATGTTGATATGAGTGAGTGCAGCAGATGGTGGTGTGTGGTTTCTTGTGGGAACATTGATTGGGCAGTATCTCTCGCTAAGCGAGAGAAAAAAATGGCGGCAGTTTGAAATTGTGTACCCAGCACTTCAGCCAATGAGGAAGCAGGGTGCTGGGCACACAGATACTTTGCCAGCTATCAGGCAGGCTTAGGCTGGGGCTTCTTATTTGGTGGGCATCTATTGTCTGATAGATGCCCGCCTAAATAAGTGTCTCAGCCAATCAGAAGACAGAATGGTCTTTGCCCATTTTCTAAATATATATACAAACCTGTGTGTTGTGCTTGGGCCTGGAATATAGACAGGGTACCATTAGGTGGCTCTTGTGTATATCTGAAAAAAGCAAACTGTAAGCAACAAATGGATTATTTGTAGACATTTCTTTTTTTTTTTTTTTTTTTTGTGGCTTTGGAGAGATATTGGTATACTTCCTTTATTTCTGGATCTGCCTGCTATGGCTCAGTCGGGTCCAGAGGGACTTTTGTTTTGTTGTTTGCAGCCACCATAGGTGTTGCAATGGAAGGGAGCATGATTCTCCCGAGCTCCTTCTTTGGTGAAAGAGGCAGCTCAGTTATCGAGAAATTGAAGGGTTTGTGAGTTGGCCAATGCTGGAGCAGAGGCCAGACAAGAAATTAGTAAATTCCACTTAAGTTACCTGTAAAGTTTTGCACAGATGTCAAATGACACTCTATTGACACTAGGGGTGGACATTTAACCACAAAAGTGTTGACAATCGTGATTTGTTAATCAGTACCTTAAATGTGTATGCTGAATAGATACTGAATGGGGTGGCCCTAGAGTATCCCAATATTTTTCAAATTTTTAACAGCATTACATTTTAAAGTAGCCTCTCCACACATTACCAGAGGTGGTTTGTAGAATATTGAGTGTTCTCCCCCACCCCCAGGAGGAGTGGGTCTTATATCTTGATTCGTGTCTGCTAGAGGAACCCTTTTCTTCTTCATGGAGAAAGAAAGAAGAAAAAAAAAAACACAACACAAAGAGCAAGTTCTTGTAGACCGTTCTCCCAGCATTAGATTAGTATTGATTTTTAAAGTGCTGCTGCATTAGCCTTATACAGATGTATGCCTTCGGCTACCCCTACCAGCTGTGCCATTGGCAGGGTAGATGGTGCTGTGGCTGCCAGCCACACCTTACTCGATTTCTAAAAATCAAATAAAATCAAACAAAAGAGACAAAAAGGCGCCCCTTTTTTCCTCGGTTTTAATGTCAAAAACATTTTAGCTGAGTCACACAAAATCCTGTACATTTTATATACGTGGTGAGTGAGTCACACCATTCCTGTAACAAAATCTGTAAAAACAAGTCAGAATGAGAAAAGAGAATAAAGCCGAATTTCAACAACTACACCACAAGCTAGCAAATATGGATACGGCGCTTAAAGAAATGGATACAAGAGTGACACAGGTGGAGAGCAGTTCCTCACTGCATACGGAGGCCTTGACCACGGTTTTAGACTATGTTTGATCAGCTTCAAGCAAAGTGTGTGGACCTGGAGGCAGTATCCCCAAGGGACAACCTTCGCTTGTCAGGGCTACCAGAGGGAACCGAGGTGGGCAATATGGCCCATTTCATGCAAGATCTGTTACAAGACGTATTGGCCCTCCCGCCCACACTACAAATTAAAATCGAGTGGGCTCATAGAACACTTGGCCCAAAACCTATGGGACCCCATGGCAAGACCCCGCCAGATCCTACTGAAATTCTCAAGCTATGCCATAAAGGAAGAGGTATTAGACAAGCCTGGCAGATGGGGAAATCAAATATAATGGACATAGATTATATAGCGACCAGGATTACCCACCAGAAATTCAAAAGATGAGGCTGCAGTACAAACCCACTATGAATGAACTTGCTCCAAAAGATCAGATTCCAGACCCCCACCCACCCAGCAAAAATGAGGGTGTTTTGGGCAGAAGGGCCCAGATATATTCCACTCCTGAAGATGTGGCTGAGGTGCTTAAACATAGAGCGCCAGCGTTAGAAGATCTCAGCAGGCTGCCACAAGGGCTGAAGATAGGAACCTCAGGCTCCTGGGAGATCATTTACAGAGGGGACCGGATAAACCAATGGACGCCCATTCCACGCAGAATCCATCACAGATACTGCAACAGGCTGAAGCAAGCCCGAGTACAACAATCTTGAACAAGCAACAAGACCCCAACACCTGAGGGACTTACAGCGATAGAATCAGACTATATTTTGTTGTCACATCCTCCAAGCAGTTTAACTAAACTGAGACATTGGGACTTGTGGAAACGCTGGACCAGCTTCAAGTAGGACATTTGAAGACACATTATGTGCATAGCACTTTCAGTGTTAATGAAGCTGGTAGCTTAGTAATATGTAATCACAGTTGAAGGCCTGACCAAACGGTCTAAAAGTTTTCTGAACCGGTTTACAATGTGGGTGGGGCTTGGCAGTTGGGAGGAAGATAACTTGGTCTGGAACAATAATTAAACTGTCAACCCTCGATCGTTGTGCTGGCACTGTAATCATTGTGTCTCTTGGGAGGGAGAGAAATTGAGAACACTAACATTAGTGGTGGAAAATGTATATTTATGCTTGGGACAGGAGTTAGCTGGGAGTTTTCTCCATAAGCTACTGCCCTGTGGTGACTCTCCATTTGGGAAACAAATAGCACTACATCTCTGTAAAACAGTGTTTTGCAGAGTTGAGAACCAGACTGTTCCCTACCTTGGAAGATTTGTAAAAGTTGTAGTTGGTGGCTATTGCTACCAAATTTGGCTACTTTTAAAGTTTTGCAAGTAGTCCAAGTTTGTTGTTTATGGTACCTAGGTGACATATTAAATCTATTTCAACAGATGGTGTGCTGGAGAGAGGAGAGACATGGAGGACATGGGATGATCCACTGTCAGCCAAACCTTATACCTTGAAATAATGGGGATTAAAGTACTTTCTTTTAACGTAAATGGGTTAACAAACCCGATCTGGAGGAAAAAGGTACTTGGCCTAGTTAAGAAATATAGGACAGACCTTGTATTAATGCAAGAGACTCATTTATCGGATAAAAAACATTTGAAATTAAAAACTTTGGTTTTTCAGAGATTTGCTTCTCATTATACCAGGGGTAGACGGAGAGGGTAGTAGCATCATTCCACATAGCACTCCATTTGAAGTGCTTGATCTGATGATGGATAAAGAAGGCAGATTTGCCTTACTTAAAGGGAGCTTAAATGGAAACTGGCTGACAGTGGTATCACTATACATCCTCCAGGCTCTCCTTATGAAACATACAGAAAGATTTTATCTAAGATAGTAGAAAAGGTGGAAGGGACATTGATAGTGGGGTGGGATATGATATATCAGACCAGACAACAGATACTGCTTCAAGACTACCCAGGAAGACAGACAAACTACAAAAGCAAATTAAGGCTCTTTTACAAACATTAAGACTGCAGGATGCCTGGTCTTCTGTTGAAGGCCACACAAAAGGCTATACACACTACTCAGCAATCTATCGCATATACACCCGACTGGACTGTTTTCTTTTTTTTTTGTTAAATAGAGACACAGTTTCTAAGATAAAAAAATGTGAAATAGGCCCATTTACTGTGTCAGATCATGCCGCACTGTTAATATAGCTGGATTTAGCCCTCCCGCCCGGTAATCCTTTTTGAAGGCTCAACCTTTCTTTACTTCGGAATAAAGAAGTACAAGATCAAGTACCCCAATTAATCACACAAACTTTGCAAGATAATGATATTGGAGAGGTGGGTAGGGGCATAATTTGGGACACCCTCAAAGCTGTGATCCATGGAAAGCTAGTATCTATAGCCTCTGCTAGGAAAAAAAAGAGAGAGCAAAAGCAACAAATACTTGTAAACCAGATCAAAACATTAGAAACACAACAACAGGAAACATTCTAGGCACAAAGAAAAGACTTAACAAAATATAAAAAGGAGTTAAATAATATCCTAGCTGCTAAAGTGGAATTTAATCTCCAGTACTTAAGGCAAAGTTACTATGAGGGTGGTCCACAGTCCCTTGACGCCTTGCCATCCGATTAAGAGCCAAAACTAGAGCTCATATAGTAAAAATGGTGCTCCCCAAACTAGGGTGAAAAGCTCTAAACTAGAGCACATAATATAGGTATTTCAAACATATTACAAACAATTATAGGCTCAACCGAAGACCCACCACGGAAGAGATACAGAGTTTTATGGAGGACCTGAATCTCCCCAAGTCCCAGATTCCTGGAAGACCAGACTTCTGAGCCCTGTATCAGAATGTGAAATTAACAGTGCCATACGGGATGGGAAAACAGGGAAGTCACCAGGAATGATGGACTTTCCATGGAATTCTATAAGAAATTTCAGACCACATTGTCCCCATCATGAAAACCACCTACCAGGGAATAATATCAGATGGAACGTCACTTCCCCCTCTTGGAGACAAGCTATTATCTCAGTTCTTCCCAAACCGCAAGGACTCTTTCTACACATCGATAGACCATATCAATTTTAAATGTTGACTATAAGATCCTGACATCTATTACTGCAGAAAGATTGCAAAACCTAATCCCAACATTAGTACATAAAGACCAAACTGGATTTGTTGTGGACAGACAGGCGGCTGATAGTGTTAGACGCACAATACACATTATTGACCATCTTACTCGGCAGAAAACACCTGCTATTATAATGCGTCTCGATGCGGAAAAAGCTTTTGATCGAGTAAACTGGAGTTTCCTATATGGGGTCCTTGCCGGGTTTGCTTTCCCAGACAAATTTATAACATTAATAAAGCTTTTATATACAGATCCACAGGCCTATATACGTGCCAATGGCATAATTTCCCAAAAAATCAATCTACACAGGGTGTCCCTTGTCCCCTTTTATTTTCTCTATATATTGAACCCTTGGCACAGTGGATATGGAATGATCCGGGAATCAGGAGGGTGTCAATAGGTTCCGCATGCACAACGTGGCGCTATTTGACTGATTTATTTGATTGATCCAGAGACCTCATTAGAACGGGTCATGACAAAATGAAAACCTTTTCAGACCTTTTCCGGTATGCGCTTAATACCAGAAAACGGAAAATACATTTAATTATCACCCCCCAACAATTAAGGACAGAGTATAACATGAAATGGGACCTCACAACATTAAAGTATTTGGGGTGACTCTGAGAGCCTCTAATATGCACTTATTTGTAGATAATTACAAACCTATAGATATGCAGCTTAAATCAGATATAGGGAGATGGTCATTGCTTCCTCACATATGTATGCTAGAATACAGGCCGTGAAAACAAATCTCCTTCCATGACTTCTACACTTATTTCCATGTATTCCAGTTACACCATCTCATAGATGGTTCCAAGATCAGCAGGATTAGGTGTTTAACTTCATTTGGAATAATCGCAGGCCTAGAGTCCGTAGAACCTACTGCTAGCCCCTAAGCAGAGCAGGGGAAGAGCAGCCCCAACCTTAAAGAATATCTGGATAGCAGCACAGGTCAGATGGGTTTTATTTGGGGCACAGACCCCAGCAAGGGCTCATTGGCAAGACATAGAAAAGCCATTAGCCAAGATGTTCATATCCACACTAGTCTGTTTTGTAGGGAAAGACCACAGTACTTCACAGATAACACCCCTATTCAAGTAGCCCTTGGTGCATGGGACTTGTTTCAGACATATCCTGGCCCGAAGAGAGAAATATGGAGGGTGAGATGGTTTATAGCCGACAATAATTTCATACCAGGCCAGGGAGAAATCTGGTACAAGAAACAGGCAGCCTGGGGATTTTGTTCACCCATGCAGCTGTTGAGGGGTGGTGCGATACTCTCTTTTCAGGAATGTGCTTTGAAATGGGGATCGACCCGGGGTGAAAAAATATATTATCTACAGATGTACACTTATATACAGCACAAGCTCCATGGCAGAGAGGAGCTCACTAGCGGGGGACTTACACCGACCCTCAGTGATCTTTTCTGTCTAACAAGTACAAAACAATCCACCACTAAGATATATAAATATCTGAATTCACAGGAGGAGGGGGTGACACAAAACTTACAGACAAAATGGGAACGAGAGGCTGAATTCCATTTAACCACCCCCTTTGGGATAAACTCTGGGACTCCTCATCGAGGGCAACCATGTCACCTCTCTGGCAGGAATACATATGAAAATCAGGTTCTTTTTTTTTTTTTTATTCCAGACAGACTGGCTAAATACTCTTCTACAGGCACAGCCAGCTGTTAGCGACAATGTGGGGAACTAAAAGCAATGCCCACACACATTTTTACACATGTCCTAAACTAGAACAGTTCAGAAGAGATGGAGGAGAAAGATCTCTACTTTGTTTCAGATGCCTACCTATTATTACTGCAAAATTTGATGTTAGGTCTGCCTCCTGAGGGGATAGGGAGCGGATACACTATATTATAGTGCAGTATATATGTGTTTTAGCCTATAACAAAGCTGTAACAAGAAACTGGTTACAATCCACTTCACCAGCTGTTAAGGAGTGGATCCAGATTATTAATGACATACAGCATATGGAAGAACTAACTTACCAATTAAGGGATACAACTGAAAAGGCCTTAGGAGATGGACTAGGTGGGCCCTTTTGACATGAATTGAAATGAAATAAAATAAAGTCTCTAGTATAGGAGCCGTACCCAACAGAGAACATGGGATATGGGTCTTATGACTGGGACTTTGATAGAAAGTGGGATAGGAGAGATTAAAGTGAGCTTAGTGTCTTCATCTCAAAAGCGCACCACCACCTGTACATTAGTTTAATATAAAATAAAATGGAAGTAATACGAAATGATTGATAAAGCAGTGTTACTATATAGAGAAAGTCTTCCTGACTGAAGTACTGGAAAACCTAATCAGATACGTTTGTAGTTAAGCCTTCTTACCTAGGTAATTGAATTATTTGTTTATTTACTGGTTGTATAGTGTTGTTAGTAACAAAAGTCACTCAGTTAGGAGGGTGATAAGTTACATCTACATGTAAAAGCAAAAGAGAAAATTGCTAAATCAAGGATGTATTTTAAATACTTTGTGAACTGACAATAAAGTACATATAAAAATAAAAACAAGTCAGAATGTTTAGGAGAATCTCCTATTGACCTTGCATGTCACTCCTAGATTAAATGCCCCTGGTGTATCTCATGGGCACAGTAAAAAAAAAAAAAAAAATAATAAAATAAAATAAAAAAACATGGTTCTGATATTTTCCTTTTAGCAGTTAGAACGGCGTAGCAATTGACCTTGCTTTTTCCTGTGAGCTGTCAAAATAAGTGGCTTGTTAGATAGATGCTGGGGCATTAGAAAATCCATGTCTCTCCCCCGCCCCGATTGCCTTGCTTGGCAAGGAATAACAATGGGGCTGCCCCCAAAAAAAAAAAAAAGTAGGAGTATAAGCATGAAGCTTATGCTTTTGTGAAAAGTTAAATTACAGGAATTGCTAGTTGATGGGTGTTTTGAAACATTTGCACTCTACTAGAAGTCCACAGGAGGTTCATGCCTCTCATAGCAAACAGATTGTGTTTTGCCAGAAATTAACATTGTATAGCAAACTGTAAAATAAAATAGCTTATTAAAAGGGATGGGCCTTCTGTTTTTTCTTCAGAACACAATGCTGTATTTACATTTTAAACATACAAATAAAATAAAGGATAAAGTATTTATAATAGCATTTAAAACCAAACAAAGCTTTGAAAGCTTTAGTTTTGAACAATGAAGGGTGTGAGAGAACACAGGTGTGTTATCAGCTGGTTAGTCACACAGCTATGGAATGCCCTGCCAGCTGATATAAGACACTCTCCCAACCCCTGCCATCGCAATCGCCTGCTCACCTCTCACTTCTCCTCCTGCTGCTCTTGCTACAACTAATGTCAAATTATGTACACATATTGTGTTTCTGTACTCAGTTGTAACCATCTAAAATATTCCTGTAGCGATCTTCTGACTTTCTATCTATCTGCTGATTGTCTGTATGGCAGATGGACATTCATTGTGGTGTTAACTCTGTACCAAATGTATGTGTCATTGTCTTGGGTCTTGACCCCTAGGTCGCTTCTGGAATCGATCAACTCTGCTCAGTATGCCTTCCTGGTTAAACTCGTAAGTAAGTAATTAAGTAAATAAATAAATAAACTTCCTGGCCTGGCTGCTGCCATGACTGTTGACTTGCTGTTAGGCAAGGCTGAGGTGTCAACCATAGTTTAAAAAAAAAAAAAAAAAAACATTTCTTTTGGAAGAGAGGAAAAAAAATATTTTTAAAACCAACAAAGACATCTCAAGCTATCAAACCTCACCCCAAATTGCAAGTTCCTTGCGAAGCAAACTTTCATAAGCCAACACCGACAAGTAACGCACTTAAGCTCAAACAATTACATATACTAATCCGCCAATTTCTTGCATGAGGCTTGGACCGATGAAATGGCAACATAAAACTCTCCATACAGCCACAGCCTGGCACCTAATCGTATGCAATCTGCCGTAATGCCGGACTGAACTACGAAAGCAACTGGAAAACCCCTCCCACCTCTGCCGCCCACTGTCATTGAGTCTTGTTAGGAGAGCCACACTGGCAGTAGATTCGTAGCTCTCATATCTCCGGGGCCCCACAGTCAGAACAGGCCGCACAGGCCTGGCGCGAGATCTGAATTTGTCTGCAGTCGCTCGCGGTATTTTTGGCACCTGACTACAGCCTGACAGGTCGCGATCACGGTTAACCTCAAATCTCTGTAAAGAAGTACAAGCTGCTGGCCACAGTTCTTTTCTTAAATACAATCCCTGTGCCACAGGTAAAGATGGACGCCTCCAGGGCGATGTGCAAGAGCCCTGCGCACAAGGTGTTCAACCACCCCATGAACAAGCCCAGCTCGGATACTCTCTCAAACATCACAAAGATGTTAGAAGCCCTCCTAACGAGTGAGATAGCATTGGGGCATCCTTGGCGGGAATGTGGCTGAGGAGCAGGTTAGAGGATAAACAAAATGCTTTAGAGCAGAGAACTGAGGAGCTCAAGTGGCAACATGTTACTGTACTGCAACCCTCAGAGATCATGAACCAAACTCTCCAGACTCTGGTATAGAGCTGAGGACCAGGAGGACAGGAGCCGGAGGAATAATATGAATTCTGGGGTCCTGGAAGGGCTGAAGGTCCAAACATGGAGCAGCTTTCTGAATGACTGGCTGCCCCAGCTGCTAGGGGACAGGTGGAAGAACCAATTGGCATGGAAAGGGCTCACAGGGTATCTGGCAGCTCAACACCCCAGAACCATAATTGCATATATTCTGAGGTACCTGGTGAAGGAGAAATTGCTGCAGGCAGCCAGAGACCTGTGAGAGATTATATAGAGGGTGTTAATATTTCTTTCTGTCAAGACTTTACTTGAGAGGTAGCTGCCAGGAGGAGGGCATATGGCCCTCTAAAGAAAATTCTGATGGTCAATTCCTTTCAATACCGATTTTAAAACTTACCATTACATATCTCCAAGGATGGGAAGTTTTCCCTCACAGAATCAGGAAGCTGAAACTTGGATCAACAGTCACTGGCCATGCCTCCTCTCAGACTGCATCCCTTAGATGCCTTTGGGCCCAGGAGATCGTGTGGGAGAGGAACAGATAAACAAGGCACACTTTCCTGAGAAGAAAATTCCAGTCTGACTGGTCCTATCATAAAAACATCCCCGCCCTTCTCTTGGGCCTATCAACAATCCAGGGATTATGGGCACCACTCTACTGATAGCCCACTATCTTCTACTGAGCACCCCCCTGCGGAGCTGGAAAAAGCAGGCAAACAAAACCGGCCCAGTTACCCAAACGCCAACCGGCAACGCCAACGCTCCAGAAGCCTAGGACATCTATCTATAGGCATGCCCTCTGCTTCACCGCCTGCCAAGCTCCCATGGGCAGAAATATCATCCCCAACAGGTGTAAATGTGTACGACTCCCCAAATGAAGAGCCAGGTGAGCCCATGAATGACATTGGCCCACTGGATTGGGCATCCACAGTGGGGAAAAACGTGAGGAAGAAATCGCCCTAGCGACTGGCCTACTCAAACCAGGCCCCAAATCTTTTGCAGAATCCTGGCGTGCCCCAACAACCTGGCAGAAGTGAAAAGAATCGGATGGATGACCATGCGAAATCTGGAATGGACAGATGACTTGCAGGACTTTCCAAACATGGCTAAGACTTTCTTTTTTCTAACTGTTCAGAAAGTTAGCGTTTGGGGACACCGTTTGTTTTACTGGCTGGCAAACTCCCGGTTGATACTTGGTGGCTTGCAGGGTTGACTATCTCTGCTGTTGCGCCTCCCCCCTGTATTAGCAGCTATTTGACCACAGTTATCAGACGGCTGGAGAGGCCTACTAAAGGGGGATATCCCAAGAAGCTGGATGACCTTAATTGAGCATATTTCTGTTGGGTGGTACCGCGATGGGTCTGGGGATGAATAGCCAGAGGCCTACCGATCTACGGATACGTGGCAGCCAAACAGAACATATGGCACCTCCCCCTTCTCACTTGTGGCTCTCTGGACCTACCATTAAGATATTTCTAATACTTGGCTGACAGAGATTCCCCCCCCCATGCAGATTCTTTCCAAGCAGAGGAATGCACCTCCCCTTCGCTACTTCCCTCCCACACATACTTCCAGTTGCTAATAATTTATTTGCAGCCTATCAGTGATCGCCATTAGAATACCTGGGTCCTCGGACCTAGTTCAAGTGGTTCTTTGAGACCAGGTTGGGACAGATCACCCATGTTAGGTGTGCCCTTCCCCCTCTTTTTGGTGCTTGAAGCAGTGTGTCATGGAGTATGTGAGACTCCTTCACACGATCACCTCAGCATCACTGACTTTGATCTGTGTGTTTGTTTCTATACCTGTGTTATTGAGGGGTTACTCGCTGTTAATCTGCACTAACAAAGTTTTACTGGGTGTATTATTGTACTGTTACTTTACAATAACATAGCACATAAACTTTCCCTTTCTATTTGGCCAGGTTATTACCATCTGGAGACAGCTGCAGCAGCTCTTCTCATAACTGTTTCTACATGTACAGCACCTTCTGTATACCAGGTCGGGCCCCCGTCTGAGCTAATAACCAGGTGACTTCATGTGCTTACTGTCAGCTACCCTCCCTTCTACCGAGTGAGTACTCCCTCTTCTTTCTCTGGCTACGGGCAAATGATAACAATGGCAGTAACCCTCTACTGTTCAGGGTTGGAGGTGCGTGTCCTGGAATGTCAAGGGGCTTAACCACCCGGCTAAGTGTACGAAAGTTCTACAGTTTTTGAACTCTAAAGGTACAGACATAGCCTTACTCCAGGAGATGCACCTAACCAACAGAACTGTGCAATGGCTCAAAAAATTGTGGGTAGGCTCAGTAATTGCTACCTGCGCCACCACTAAATCTAGGGGTGTTGCCATTTTACTATGCAAAGCCTCCCCTTGGGCGGTAGAAGATAAATGGACAGACTCTCAAGGAAGATGGGTGGCAGTTAGACTCTCCTATCCGGGGGTAGGGTTTTGCTAGCCAATGTATACGGCCATAATACAGACTCTGGAGAAGTCTATCCTGAACTAAGCCAAGCTTTTACTGATCTCACCATTGGCTTTCGGATATCCCGATTTTGCTTGGAGGTGACCACAATCTGATCCTGGATATTTTCCTTGACAAATACCTCCCCATCCCGCAAACCTACAACCAAAGTGCTAGCAGGCCTTACTGAACTTATGGTTGAATGGGGCTTATGTGACCCTTGGAGGAGGAACAACCCAAAGGGTGTGACTACTCTTTTACTAGGTGGTCCATCTAGCCCACAGCAGGCTAGATCTGTGGCTGGCCAACTATGTAGCCGCACCTGGGGTTATGGAAACCTCGACTGGTAGCATTATTATATCCGATCATGCCCTGTGTCGATCTTGTTCTCTCCTCTTGGCCGGGGGCTCCTACCATGAGGTGGAGATGCAACCCACTACTGTTGCAAGATAAAACTTTCCAGGCCTTCATAAAGAAGAGGCTCGCTCCTACTTTCTCTTAATACCTCTGATGAGGTCTCAGCCTCCACGGTATGGGAAGCTTTAAAGCTGTCATCAGGGAGAATTATCCCTTTACAGCAGCCAAGACTAAAACCCATTGGAGACTCTGCGTAACCTGCAAGTAGAGCTACTCAACTTTGGAGAGGCAATCTAAAGCTGTGATACAGCACTGTTCACTCCCCTTCTACCCACCATTATAGGGCTGAAATACCAAATAAACACACTACTAAACAAGAAAGCAGAATGGCAACTTCTGCGCTCCAAACCTAAAGTCGTGGGCAGGTGGTGACAGGAGGCAAGCTACTGGCTTATCACCTCCGTAAGTAACAGGCGTCATCCAGAATACTAGCACTTAAGAACAAAGAGGGTAAAGTAGTCTCGGCACCTAAAGTTATAAATGAAAGGATATGGATATACTATCAGACTCTCTATCAGGCCCAGTCTAAGCTCTCTGCTGGTGAGCTCTCTACACCTAAGTCGGAGCTATGTAAAGGATTTTTTCCTAAACTCTTGCAACTAGACAGTGATACCTAGATGCCCCTGTTACCTCAGAGGAACTACAATCTGCTCTTTCTCAAATGGTGAAAGAAAGCCCGGGACCCAGAATGACGGTAGAACTCTACTAACTTCTCAAAAGCGAGATTTCCTTCCCACAAGTGTTGCGTGAGGCCCAAAATATAGCTACACCCTCTCCAACACCATTGGGAAGCTCTAATTACTTTAATTCCCAAAAGTCGTTAGATGCACTAGATTGTGCCAACTTTAGCCCATCTCATTACTCTCAGTGGACAACAAACTGCTAGCCAAAGTACTGGCAGATTAGACTAACCAGATTCTTCCCACTCTGATACACCTTACCGCAATCTGGTTTTGAAGGCGAGTTGAGGCAGATAATTTGCGCCTTGTCCTTAATCTGAAATGGCTAGTGCTCCAATCCTCGACACCCATGGCTGCGTTGGCGATTGACTAGCCAAGGCATTTGACTCATTGAGTGGAACTACCTCCATAATGTCCTAAATCTTTATGGATTTGGATCCCATTTCTGCTCCTGGGTCTCCACTATACCATCTACCAGTGGCCAGAATTGTCACTAATTGAGATATTTCTGCTCCTTTCACTCTACAAAGGGGCACCAGGCAAGGGTGCCCCTCTCCCCTCTTCTTTTTATCATATCTCTTGACCCCTTGATTAGGAAATTTCTGGGTACCCCGGGTATTAGTGGGATCCCCATCAGAAACCAAGCTTTCCTAGTTAATGCCTATGCTGATGACATGATACTCACATTGTCCAGTCCAGAACTCTCCATACTGACAGTTCTGACGGTATTACAGGAATTTGCTTCCCTCTCTGGCTTGCTCATAAATCAAAAGAAAACAGTTCTTTCCCCGCTCAACACAAAATGTAGTAGGAACTGCCTGGCAGGCACTGATATCACCTGGGCCCCTCAAGATTTCCCCTATCTCGGAATCTCTATCTCCTCGGCATGTAGTGACCTAGAAAAAGCCAATTTCTCCCCCTTCTAGTACCCCTCACAGCTGAAGTCCAGTGATGGTGCAAATTGCAGCTATCTTTGAAGGGCAAAATTAAAGCAGTGCATATGTTCATACCATCAAGAGTCTCAGGTGAAGCTGCCTCTGGCTGGAAGCTGCAATACTGAACATAGGATTTGCAAGAAAGCGAGTTGTGCTCACAACAGAGGAGGTGAACCTTACAATTGTCTTTGGTTTGTAGCAGATATTCTGCAGGTGGAGGCTACTTCTAACTGAAAGGTGAAATAAAGGAACTTAGAATTATCAGGAAAGACAGTCTTTCAAGCAACAGAGGAGGTGGATCTTGCTTTACTTTTGTTACAATTGTTAAGATTTTCAGTGCAGGAAGAGTTTAAACCCTGAGGGACGGAATACTGTTTACTGTGTCTGTCCTGGTGCACAGCTGACTTATTTTGGGGCTGACTGCTTTCAGAGCACAAATCACCAGGCTGTTTTGGGGCTGGGGAGGTTTACCTGTGTCTGACTTGGATGTCTGGATTTTTCTCTGTTTGATTAGCAGGGTATTTTCTCTGTCAAATTGTTGTGTAGGGCATCTTGCTGACAGGAAGGCACTCATCACAGCGGTGGGTCAGAGCTTTGCTGATGTTTAAGTGAGGCACAGTTTAGGCCCACCTGCCCACCCCACCCACCCACCCTGGAAATAGTTCCTTTATACCTGGGGTTCTGACATCATTTCCTCAAGATTGCAAGGTGCCTATCACTGTCACATCCTCTCCAGCACACTGCACTGACAATATAAGCATACACATTGTATAATATATATATTTCTATATAACAAACCAATCACACACACACACAAAAAAAAAGTAGATAAACATGTGGTGAGTAGTGCAATGTAATGGCTGTGGGGCAGCAGTCTTCCGGGAGTCTTTCTGGATGCTGCCCTATTTGCAGACAACTCTCTGCCCTGAGGGAGGAAGTTGCCCGTCTTCAGGCCACACTGGACAGTAGTAAGGGAACCTTCCCCAGGCCACACTGGACAGTAGGAAGGGACCTCCCCATCCAGGGAGCACCAAAGCCACCACCACTACCTCAGAGGTTGCGAAAAGCACAGCAGTTGGACCACAGTGGGCTCAGGGAGGGTGAGGATGGTGGAACAGAGGCACACCAGTCAGTTGTTCCACTCCACAATCTATACACCATTCTGGGGAGCATAGTTCCCCTATGGATGCACCTGAGAGGAGACTAAGGAGGCTGAGGACAACTGTCACAGGGAGGCCATAGAAACATAGACTTTGACGGCAGATAAGGACCGCTAGGCCCATCTAGTCTGCCCATTTCCTACCTACAGGATAGATCAGTAGATCCTAGTTAACCAACAGCCTATTTCTTCCTACCCCCACAAGAATTGCCTTATGTCTGTCCCATGCATTCATGAATTCTCCCACAGTTTTAGACCCCACAACCTCCTCAGGAAGGCTGTTCCATGCATCCACTACCCTCTCTGTGAAATAATACTTCCTCACATTGCCCCTGAACTGCCCTCCTTCTATCTTTAAATTGTGTCCCCTTGTTCTTGCAAGTCTCTTTTTCTGAAAGATGCTACCCTCTTGGACTTTGTTGATTCCACTGAGGTACTTAAAAGTTTCTATCATGTTTCCCTCTCCCTTCTTTCCTCAAGGGTATACATATTAAGTTCCTTTAGTCTCTCCTCATCCGGCTTCTCTTGCAGACCCTGCACCATTTTAGTTGCCCTCCTCTGGACTACCTCTATCCTGTCTATGTCCTTGCAGAGATGGGGTCTCCAGAACTGGACACAGTACTCCAGATGGGGTCTCACCAACTGTCTGTACAGAGGGATAACAACTTCCTGTTTTCTGCTGCTGATGCCTCTCCCTATACATCCCAGTATACCCCCAGCCCTCCCTACTGCCTTCTCACATTGCTTGCTAACCTTAAGGTCATCTGATATGATTACCCCAGGTCCCTTTCCTTTTTTGTTGTTGTTACTACCTCCCCCCATTGTGTATTCTTCCCCTGGGTTCTTTTTTCCCAGGTGCATTATTTTGCACTTCTTTGCATTGAATCTAGCTGCCATACTTCTGACCATTCTCCAACCTTGCCAAGTCCTTTTCATCCTTTCCACGCCTCCTTGTGTATCAACCCTGTTGCAGATCTTTGTGTCATCTGCAAAAGGCATACTTTTCCTTCCAGTCCCTCTGCAATGTCACTGATGAAGACATTAAAAGGACTGGACCCAATACTGAACCACGGTGCCCACTAGTAACCCCTCTTTCTTCAGAGTGGACTCCATTTACAATTACCTTCTATGTCTTGTTGTGCAGACAATGTTTTACCCAGGCTACCACCCTGGGACCCACTCCCAGGCTGGTTAATTTGACTATTAATCTTTTGTGTGGGACTGTGTCAAATGCCTTGCTAAAGTCTAGGTAGGCCATGTCCACAGCCCCTCCCTGGTCTACTACTTTGGTCACCCAGTCAAAGAAATCTATTAGATTCGTCTGACATGACCTTCCGCTGTGAACCCATGCTGCCTTGGGTCCTTTGCTCCACTGGCCTCTAGGTACTCAACTATTCTTTCCTTCAGAAGTGACTCCATCACTTTCCCTACCACAGAGGTCAGACTGAAGGAACAGGCCCACAGGAAGGAGGCAGAGGACACCACAGGGGAAAGGAAGCAGCTCCTGGTGGGGACTCAATTATAGGGGATAGAACTGGGGGAGCAGGGAAAACTGAAGTAAGGTGCCTGCCTGGTGCCATGGCTTGGGGCACAGGAGCGCATCCTCAGGATCACGAGAACAGCTGGGCGTCATTGTCCACCTAGGGACAAATGACTTGGCTCATCATGAGATTAGAGCAATGCAGGAGGACTTTGTAGAGTTGGGAGGGCCTAAGACAAGTAGCACACACAGTATCCTTCTCAGGTGCTGCCTGTCAATGGCATGGGTGAGGCGAGGGTACTTTGCACCATGCAGTTTAATGAATGGTTGAAAAAGTGGTGTGGAGCACAGGGGTTTGGCTTCATTGGGGACTGGGGTTCCACCTGGAGGGACACCAGCCTATACTGGCAGGATGGTCTGCATCTGTCCAGGAAGGGAACAAGTCTTTTGAGCAATCGGTTTAAATGCTTCATTGGCAAGCTTTTAAACTAGTCAAGGGGGGAGGCACTGATAAGCAGCAGGAAAATCCCAGCCTCTCCCTACAAAACAGGGTACTAAATGAGAAAAAGACTGAGGTAGAAAGGTCAGTGGGGGATGCTGCAACAGAAGGTAAAGCCATCAAAAAATGGAGAGCAATGAGTACCAATGCCCGTAGTCTGAGTAACAAGCTTCCTGAATTAGTGGCCTTGATGGAGGAGGAACATCTGGATATCGTGGCAGTCACAGAAACATGGTACAAAAAACCATGACTGGGATGTAAACATACCAGGATACACTATCTACAGGAGGGACAGGGAGGGTAAAAGAGGAGGAGGAGTAGCTCTTACATAAGGGAAGGAATCAAAGCAACAGAACAAAAGGGTAAACAGGAGGAGAAGAAGCACTGTGGGTAAATTTGGAGACAGGCAATGGCACCACAATCCGCTGGGGGTTGTGTGACACCCCTCTCAGGGGAGGAAATGGACAAGGAAATGATAGAAAGTATACTTAGAATGGCAGATAAAGGGGAGATATTGCTGATGGGTGATCTGAATATGCCAGATGTTAACTGGAGTGCAGTTGCAGCAGCCACTTCGAAGAGTGGGGTTGTTCTAGATCCCTACAGGGGGCATGCCTTAGACAACTAGTATTGGAACCCACTCGAGAAGGAGCAGTCTTAGACCTGGTTCTCTCAAATGGAGATGGAGAGAGGATCACAGATGTAGAAGTGGGTAGCCATCTGGGAACTAGCGACCATCGAACAGTGTGATTCCAATAAACACAGCAATAGAGTCAAGCCATACAAAGGTAAAAATACTGGACTTTAGGAGGACTGACTTTGCCAAAATGAGTGAATGCCTAAGGAATGCACTAGCAAATGGGCAGGAAGGAGGGGTGGAAGAACAATGGGGAATAATAAAAACTGCCATCACAGAAGTAACAAGCCTTTGTGTGAAGCAAATAAACAAAACAAAACAATGTAAGAAACCACTATGGTTCTCAAAGGAAGTGGCAGTGATGGTTCAAGAGAAAAAGCATTCAGGAAGTACAAGGAATCACAGAAGGAGCAGGACAGAAAACTGTATCAGTTAAAGCAAAAGGAAGCTGGGAAGACAGTCAGAACAGCAAAGGCCCAAATCGAGGAAAAGATAGCCAACTCAGTTAAGAAAGGGGATAAAACCTTTTATAGGTACATCAGGGAGCGAAGGAAGACCAAGGGAGGGATAGTGAGGCTTCATAAAGGGAAGGGGGGTGGGCAGAGGGTGACTGTGAAAAGGCAGAGATACTAAACAAATATTTTGCTCAGTATTTACAAAAGAAGTGGGAGGTACCTAAACAAACAATAGAAACACTCTGGATACAGAAGTTGATACCAGCCATTACAGAAGAAAGGGTTCTGAAGAACTCTTAAAACTGAAGTGGACAAAGCAATGGGGCCTGATGGATTCATCCCAGAATTCTAAAGAACTAAAGGTAGAACTAGTGACACCACTGACTACCCTCTTTAACAAATCATGGGAGGATGGAGTGGTACCCGAGGACTGGAGGAGGGCAGATGTGATTCCCTTCACAAAGTGGGAGCAAGGCAGAAGCAGGAAACTACAGACCTGTTAGTTTAATCTCAGTGATAGGAAAACGATGGAATCTTCTGAAGGAAAGAATTGTCAAGTATCTAGAGGCCAGAGGGCACAGGACCCAAGGCAGCATGGATTCTACAGCGAAAGGTCATGCCAGATGAATCTGATAGATTTCTTTGACTGGGTGACCAAAGTAGTAGCTCAGGGAGGGCTGTGGACATGGCCTACCTAGACTTTAGCAAGGCATTTGACACAGTCCCACACAAAAGATTAATATACAAGTTAGCCAGCCTGGGTAAAGAATTGGCTGGAGAATAGGACACAGAGAGTAATAGTAAATGAAGTCCACTCTGAAGAAAGGGGGGTTACTAGCGGGGTACCGCAGGGTTCAGTATTAGGACCGGTCCTCTTCAATGTCTTTATAAGCGACATTGCAGAGGGACTGGAAGGAAAAGTATGTCTCTTTGCAGATGACACAAAGATCTGCAACAGAGTTGATGCAAAAGGTGGGGTGGAAAGGATGAGAAGGGACTTGGCAAGGTTAGAGGAATGGTCAAATGTATGGCAGCTTAGATTCAATGCTAAGAAGTGCAAGGTAATGCACCTGGGAAACAAAAACCCAGGGGAAGAGTACACAGTGGGGGGTGAGATACTAACAACAACAAACATGGAAAGGGACCTGGGGGTAGTCATGTCAGATGACCCAAAGGTGGGCAAGCAATGTGAGAGGAGCAAGAAGGGCTGGGGGATACTGGGATGCATAGGGAGAGGCATCACCAGTAGAAAACAGGAAGTTATTATCCCTCTGTACAGACAGCTGGTGAGACCCCATCTGGAGTACTGCGTGCAGTTCTGGAGACCCAATCTCTGCAAAGACATAGACAGGATGGAAGCTGTCCAGAGGAGGGCAACTAAAATGGTGCAGGGTCTGCACCGGAAGACATATGGAGAGACTTAAGGAGCTTAATATGTATAGCCTTGAGGAAAGGAGGGAGAGGGGGGACATGATAGAAACTTTCAAGTACCTCAAGGGAATCAACAAAGTCCAAGAGGGTAGCATCTTTCAAAAAGAGGTGTGCAAGAACAAGGGGCACAATTTGAAGATAGATGGGGGCGCTCAGAGGTAATTTAAGGAAGTATTTTTTCACAGAGATGGTTGTGGATGCATGGAATGGCCTTCTGGAGGAGGTTGTGGAGTCAAAAACAGTGGTGGGATTCAAGCATGCATGGGACAGTCATAAGGCAATTCTAGGAGGTGGGGGTAGGAAGAAGTAGGCTGCTGGTTAACTAGGATCTGCAGCTTATCCATTAGGTAGGGAAATGGGCAGACTGGGTGGGCCAAGCGGTCCTTATCTGCCATCAAATTCTATGTTTCTATATCTCTCTTAAATAACCTCCTAATTCCCTTGTCCCTAAACCATTTCCTCTGTCAACAAGCTTATCTCGTCTTTTCTTTGGGAAGGTAAAGCAGCCCGCTGGGGGGCCTTGAAGCTAAGAGCTCACTGGTCTAAGGAGGGCTTGAACTCCCACAGTTTGGCGGCTGTCACCTAGCCTCCTAGCCTTCTGTATGACCCAAGCCACTGCCTGGTTTGTCCCCACCTTGCCCCCCGTGGGTACTCTTAGAATCTGCCATTATACCAGATAATTCTGTCTTTTCCCTGCTAACCAGTAAGAACCCCCAAAAATCAGCTTACCCCAATTATGGAGGACACTTGTAACATGTGGCGTAGCGATAGCCCTCTCGGAGGTCCAGTGCATGCCCCCAATTTCCTATGCCCCTCTTTGGAACAATAAGCTAATTATGGTGGACCATAGACCTTTGAGCTGGCCCACTGGGCCTCCAAGAGATTTGCCTCATTGAGACCTCCTTCTCCCAAACAGTAGAACTCTGATGTCCTTTGAGCAACTGCAAAGTCGCTTTGATCTTAAGGTATAAGACTTTTGGAGATACCTTCAGATATGAAGTGCCCTCTCCCCACTCCTGGTCAAACACACCGAGCAGGGTGGGTGGAGCTGCTTGGCCATGCTCCACAAGCTGAGAAAAGGGCAAGGACTGGTGGGACTCTTTTTTTTTTTTTTTTATAAAATACTGAGAGACTCCCAGCCGGATACCATCTCCGAATGGTATGGGAGATGGAATTCCAGTGTCCCTTGTCACCACAGCTGTGGTCCAACTGTTTAAAGGTGGTACATATGGCATACGAGAATGTTAAAAGCCAACTAATACAGCTAGAAATCCTTCTTCGATGGTATAGGATGCCTGTCTTGCTCCATAAACTTAAAGTATTGAATCATTACAAATGCTGGAGGTTCAGTCCTCCCCATCCCATCTACTTCATATCCTTTGTATGTCAGCCCTACAAGTTTTCTGGTTGCAGATACTGAAAGACTGCTCAAGAATCATGGGCAAAAGCTTTCCCAGTCACAGACTTCCTTCTGTTAGGAGATGTTTCCACATTGGATCCCATTCCTGTCCCTCTTAAAGTATGGACTCCTGCATGAGTCATGGAAGCTAAAGAGCTATCCTGATGAGATGGAGGCAACCCACCGTCCCCTCGGTATCTGCCTGGTGGGCAGCCCTGGCTAGATTGGCCATCTTTGAGAGGCTTACCACAGCATGGAAGGTCACCTCTCCATATACCACAAAGTAATGGAACGCATACCTGCACTCAGCATATCTGTGCAATCCCACCTCCCCGCAAATAATCCCCAAGGCAGTGATCTACAACACCCCTCCCCACTCATCCATCCTGCTTCCACCATGAGAAAAGGAGTCCTCACCTCACTATCGAGAAACTTTCCTATACCTCACCTGATCTCACCTATTGATCCTTTTCCTATCTGTGTCTTAAAATCTACTACATTTACTATAAACTATGCAAGGAGGTGAGTTAGATAATAAGCTGCTCTGCCTTAATTTCTATACTGGGTCAACTCAGAGCCTATACATTTCCTCTGGCTTGTAATAATAGCCTCAACCAGTATGTAATTGTTGACTAGATGGCAATGTGTGCAACATATCCTAGGATCATACTTGATGTGTATTAAGTGGTATTGTACTGTATGAAATCTGGCGATCTCTGTATCAATAACTGATTATCTCTATGTGCTAAACATCTTGTTGCTTTTACCGGCTGTATGAAAAGATGAAACTCAATAAAATATTATATGATAAAAAAATTTTTGCACATAAACCAACCAATCCAATTGTGTCTAAACAAGTCCTGTTATAAAAAACAAAATTTGTGAATAAGGATTCTCCCCATATCTTTCTAGGGACTGGATTTATTAAACAATATACATATTAAACAGCCGCGGAGGCAGCTGAGCTCCCCTGCATGGAGCTTATTTTCCTTAGCTCAGATATAACCTTGATGCTGTGCGGGATTTCGACTGCGGTCTAAAATGTAACTTGTAATATTCGTAGTGCTCGGTTTGGGTTTCTAAGCACCAGGAGCGGTTCAGATTAGCAGACTTTACAGAGGCAATATCTTTTTGGAGTCGGCATGCTGTAAAATCGCACTTCGGGACTGCGCTCGTTCATGACCCACATTCACAGCCACCATATGCTTCCGGTGGTAGGTGAGTAATCGTCGGCCCACGCGAAAAAGGATTTTCACTTGAAATTATTAAAAACCGGTACAATTGCATATTTTTACATCTGTGGGGGCATTCTAATGTAAACATTTCATAGGTGCGTGCTAACAAGCTTACAGCTTGGAAATGGACAGTGCCCCTTTAACCAAGAGGGGAAAAAAAACCTTTTTTCTGCATATTTACATGGCACTTTTAAAAATTGCTAGTTTTCAGAACATTTAGATAAAACAAGAAAGGAAAAAATAATTCTTACAGCTTGTAGTGTGTGTGTGTGTGTGTGTGTGTGTGTGTGTGTGTGTGTGTGTGTATTTTCTCTTGCTCTAAGCTGTCAGGCTCAGGAGTTAGAAAGAAGTTCAGTCTAAGGAAATAGAAAACATAGTTCGACTGGCCAGTCTCTTTTTAGAAGAGAGAGAGAGAGAGTACAGTTTAGTTTTGAAAGATTGCATAGGACAGTTATGTGAAAAATTATGTAGCATTTTACATTCAAAACTTCAAGGTTGATAAACAGCACATATGGCAAAGCTTTTACATTACTCATTTCAAATGCATTCTGTATTTTACATGGTTAGTTTGCTGTTTACTAACATAATCCTTCCTATTTGGGTCTCTAACTTCATTCTTTGCTCCTACTTTCCTTTATAGTTTGTTCTAGGGGTGGGGGTTTGCAGGTATTAACCCTTTCTGATCCTGTTTCTTCCTCATCACGTGTTTAGTATCCAAATACAGTGGGACACCCTCTGACTTTGTTATTATGATCTAATAAACCCTTGGTTACCTGCAGGGGAACGTAACCCTTTGGGGAGCGTCAGGAGATCACTATACCATAACAAAGCATACAGTATCCTCTTATAGATTCTAGTACTAAAGAAAAGACAATAAAAAGCAGAATTTGTTATAAAAGTTGCATAAAGCGCATTTATCATCCTACTAGCTTGCTTATAGGACAGTCATTATACATTGCATACTAATTATGTAACATCGCGGCTAGGGGTCTGGAGCTCTCAAACACTGCAGTGTCATGCAGGGTCTGCCTGCATTTTCCTTGGAGATGTTACGGGGTGCACGGGTTTTATACCTGATAACATCTAGTCTGGTGACAGCCAGGTCATGTGCGTGTGATGATCAGCTACTGTTACTTCTGTTGGTCAGTTTGGGGGCAGCAGAGTATTATCACTGATTGCCCTTTCAAATGCTACAATTTGTAGCATTCCAGTCATAAAAATACGCTTATGTCAATGATGTGTTCTTGTGGATGAAACATTTTGTAATGTATCATCATGATCTCTGAAAAGCCCATTCATAAATTATTGCTGTGGTTGCACATGACACCTTAGCTGTAGAGGGGGGCTCCGGGACATCCTGTGTAAATATTAGACATTATGGCAGCAAGAAGCAGTGCAGTTCTAGCCTAGCATATCATTTGTGGTAGTTTTGTTCTCTACCCTGCAGAATCACATGTAGGGTAAAAGTTGTGCTTTCAGAAGCAGTGTGTTGCATAGCTTGGATCTATTATAATATATATATATATTTTTATTTGTATGTGTAATTCCAGTGTCAGAGCACTTCACATACAAACATCAACAAATAATTCATTAAAATCACATAAAATAACAGATTCAATCAAGATCCACAGAATAACCTAAAAGTTCAAGTATTGAACACCTGTTTTAATAAATAAGTCTTCAAACTGGTCTTGAAGCCCTCCACTGTCCCACTCTCTAATCTGGCGGTAGAGAGTTCCACAGGGATGGCGCCATGAACATAAAAGCCCTGGCAGCAGATGTCTTTAGCTGCATCCTGGGAACCTGTAACAACCCCTTGTCAGTTGAGGATGAGGTTGGCCAGGCTATAAGGAACCAGGAGTTCTTGCAGGTAATTCGGTCCCAATCCATGTGGGGCTTTATGGGTCAGGAGACCCGACCTTGAAGGTGGACCGCCACTGTATAGGCAGCCAGTGCAGATCGCACAGCACAGGAGTAATATGACTGGTGCGAGAAGCATATGTAAAGTAAAAAGCCCAGTGTAAGTTTATACCAATTATCAGTCAACCCTCCAATGGTAGGTATGTCTAGCTCTCACGTGTATGTGTGTGTGTGTGTGTGTGTCCCAAGTCCGTGGTGTAACTGATACGCCTGTGTGAGACATCACCACGTTATGTCTGTTTGTGTGTGAGATGCCCCACTTATAGATGTGGGTATTGTGTAGATGTTAGTACCCCACTTATTAGATGTGGGTGTGCGTGTAAGAATCACTACTTATAGATATGGGCTTGTGTATGTAAAAACTATCCCACTTATGGCTGTTGGTTATGTACTTGTGTATCATCTGCATGGCATGAGCAAACAGGTAATCAAGATGTGCCTTGTGCCGTGATGGCCAATGTGGGTAAGATTGTGAGTCATAGCGTGCCTTGTGTACGTCGTATACTAATGAGTGAGCATATTCTTGCATGACAGCAGAGCTGCAGATGCTGTACCAAGGGATGATGATCGGCACCTTCTACTCTGGGTGAGTTATTACCTAAAGACTTGATGACAGTTCAAGGCTTGCAAACTGAACCCCAAGAACCACAAAAGGAGAGCAAGTACTGGGTTGGATGAAACAGACTATCTCAAAAACTCCAACTTGAGGAACAGTACTGACACCAGAGCAGATAGTGAAGCAGCCTGGCTGATGAGGGAGTGCACCAATGTATCCAGTATTAGGGATCATGACCTGGGATGTATTGGGCTAACCAAGCACCGGATTGTCACTGGAAGCACCCATCCGATCAGGCACAGACCTTGGAGGATATTGCTGCATTTTCAGGAGAGTTCACAGAACAGTTGCAACAGATGAATGACCAGGGACTTATTTGGCCTGTGGGCCACCCACTAGTCCTGGTACAGAAGAAGGATAGGGATGGGCTGGCTAGGTGGCACTAAGTGCTGTTCAAGTGCTTTACCTTGAGCCACACTGGTGACTCAGTCTGCTCCAGAGCCTAGGGTTGCTGGGGTCTGGCCTGAGGGTGGATGGGAGTAGGATTACACGCCAAAGGCAGCTCTCCTTTCGGGGGTTTTCATACCATCTCCATCTTGGCTGACACCCAGTGGTGGCTGGGCATCAGAACATAGGCGCAAGGAGGTCGGCGTACATGTCGGGAGGGTGGAAGAGGGAGTGGGCCGGAGTACATGCGTGCGCCCTCTGTTGCCATGACCTCAGGCTGGGAAGAAACCAGAGGAGAAAGGCTTGGTGTGGCAAGGTCACATGATGCCCGCTCACCACGGCACTGTCCAATGCATCACTGCCACCTGCAGGGCATATTGGATTGTACTTCCGGGGACGACGACGCCTTCCTGACCTTGCCAAGGGGAATCCATGGGGTACAACTCAACAGGTGAGCCGGGGATTGTGGACGATGAGTGGGATGGTCGAGTCGGGCTGAAGGGAGCCTGCAATGCCACAGCCTGGAGAAATAAAATGTATATGGAAAAAAAAGGATGGGGGCATATGTGTGTGTGTGTGTGTGTGTGGACTATCATACACTGAATGAAGTTACCATAAAGGATGCATACCTACAACCTTGTATCAACAACACACAAGATTTGTTGGCAAAGCTTGCTGGTTTTCCACCCTGACAGAAGCTAGTGATGCTGGCAAGTCTCTTCTCCAACGACCAGTCAAATCGAACTGACACCCAAACAAGGTCTGTTTGAGTTCAGTCTCATGCTATTTGGATTGTGTCTCCGGACATGTTTCAGTGACTGGTAGATGTCATGATGTTGTGCTAGTGGATTTACAAGGGACAACATACCTGGAATACCTCAGTGGCATAATAGTTATTGGCAGGACTTTTCTAGATCATCTTTACAAGCTGAAAGTGGTTCAGAGGAAGCTAGGGGCCATGAACCCGAAAGGTAGGCCATCAAAGTGTAACATCTTCTGCAGTGAAATGAAGTATCTGGGACACCTAATCTCAGCAGATGGAGTGGGAACAGACCCAAAAAAAAGTGGTGGCAGTGTGGTGATGGCCAATACTTCGCTCGGTGCTGGAGGTGAGGAGCTTTTTGGGACTGGTGTCATATTAGAGAAGACTCATTGCAGAGTTCGCCACCATTACCCAGTCATTGCACAAGCTTACTGAGAAGGGACGAGCTCATCTGGGCAGATTCCTGACCGAGGCCTTCTGGAACTGAAACGATGACTGATTTCTGCACCCATCCTAACATATGCCACCCACAACTGCCGCTTATCCTTGCTAACAGCAAGATGGTCATCAAAGCGGTGTTCACTCTAGGCGGTAGATGGCAAGCATAGAGTGGTCACAGACATGAGTCAGGGCTGTAGCTAATGCAGAGTGCAACATGCCACAGCAAGGAGAGAGCTGTTAGCTGTTTTAACCTTAACTTTGCCATTTCTGCCACCTCCTGTTTGGAAACTCATTCAAGTTAAGGACGGACCATGGCTGGCTCCATTGGCTACACAACTTCATGAGCCTGAAGGATGGCTTACTCATTGGCTGGAACAGTTTGATTACCATATCATACATTGCCCATTGCCCAGGACAGTAGCATTATAATGTAGACGCCCTATCCAGGAGGCCAACATAAGTGCCACAATGCCAGAGGAGGTTCTGGGCCTGGAATATGCTGAGTCTCTGGCCCCTGCCAATATAGAAGAGGATGCAAAATGGCCAAGTTTGCTCGACCACCAGCAGGAAGATCCAGTGGTCACCAGTTTGATGTTCTGGTTAGAGAAAGGACTCGCTGTACTCTCCGAAGGGGCCTCACATAACCCTGAACTTTGCAAGTACCAAGTTGTGTGGCCTTGCCTTCAGAACAGTACAACAAGGACTTTTAGTGCTGAAGACCTAAAATACCAAGGGCAGGCCTGATCACAAATGCACAGTAGTCCCCCAAGGGGTAGCTCCGAAGGTCCTTCAAGGATTGCATGACACCGCCACTGGGAGACATTTGATAGTAGAAACGCTCCCAAAAAAGTGCAGGTTCGGTACTACTGGCTAGGGTGGAGAAAGTCCGCTAATGAATGGTGTAAAAATCGCTGGCCTTAGAGCCCACTCTTATTTATTTATTTATTTATTTATTTATTTATTCATACTTACCAGGAAGAGCACACTGAACAACATGTTGCTTGTCTCACAGTGCGTCCTGGGAGAGAGGAGGGTAACAGGAACATACATACAGCCAATCATTTATACAGATTATACAATAAAAGCATAATGTATACAATGCTGAAGATTACAGAAATAACGTACATAAAATAAGTGCAACATATGAACAATATATACAGTACAAACTTGAGGAAGCGGACCAAATGCTATAAGTACAAACTTTATAAGTACAAAGCTTTATCAGTATTGAGATATATAACATTGAACCAGTTAGACAGTGAACAGAGAAGTAAAGTAGGGGTGAATATGGTGCAGGCATAGGAATTGGCAGAAGAGGGATACAGGAGGGATGGATAGGTGCAGCAATAGGAATAGATATGATTATTATATTGGTAGACAGAGTAGGAGGAGATGAGGGAGAAACAGGAGGGGTTAGCCACAGGTACAGTTTCTGAGAAGAAGTTATGTAGGGCAGAAGAGATGGAGTATGTGGAGGATGAGTGCGAATCTGGTGGGGAAGTACATACCATGGTTTAGGAAGTGATATGAGAGGCTGCCTGGCCTACAGTGGTTGACTGACGAGTCTACCATTAAGCAGGAGTCGTATATGATCTAAGGGAATGAGCAGGAGGGGGGAGGATGCAAAGAGAGGAAGTAAGATGGGGGGTGTACCAAACCAAAATTTAGACACAAATTTAGCGCAATATAAGTGACGTTGATTTTCTAATGATGAAAAGGCATGGGAGTGGTAGAGATTACGGTGATGTGTGAGAGAGGAGGAGTCCAGGGCGAACTGACAGAAGGAGTTAAAAAGGGTGTCCAATCTGGTTAAGGAAGACTTGGGAGCAGCACTGTAGACTACATCATGATGATCGAAGATGGGTAGGATCATCTTCTGGACAAGTTCATATCTAGTCAGTAGTGGGAGGCAGCTACGGTTCCTGTATAATGTGGTGAGCTTGGGGCTCAGCTTTTTCTGGATGGCATCCGCATGATCAGAGAAGTTGAGGTGTTGGTCAGGCCAAACCCCAAGGTACCTAAATGATGCATTGTCCTCAGGGACTGTCCGTCAAGGGTCTCATCACAAACTAGTCTGCCCTTAGAGAGGTAGCAATGAATATCCTGGGCCCCTTGACACTCACCTCTAGGAAAAACAGGTATATCTTAGTAGTGGAGGACTATTTCACAAAATGGGCGAATGGGCCACTGCCTGTCAGGAAGCTCAAACAGTTGCTAAGGTTTTGGTGGAGCAATTAATTTGCAAGTATGGGGCCTCCAGATCCGTACATATGGACCAGGGATGCAACTTTGAGTCTAGGTTGTTCCAAGAGGTGTGAAAACTCCTAGAAGAACACAAAACCAGGACCACTCCACACCACCTGCAGTCAAAAGGACTGGTCAAACAGTTGAACCACACGCTCCTAGCCATACTGTCCTCCTTTGTGTGGGAAAACCAGATTGAATGGGACAGTCTGCTGCCATGTCATGCTGGCTTACAGAAGTAGTGTGCAGTCCATTGCAGGATACACCCCATTTGTGGCCATGATCAGCCATGATATCACACTCCTGTGTGAGCTGCTCCATGGGCCAGATGTCCAGGAGAGGTACACTGATCCTGCTGATTGTGTCTGAAGTGGCAGAGTGCCTCCATGCGGTGTTGGCAGCGGTAAGAGAGCACAAGAGAGACCATGGGTTAGCAGAAGATCAGTACGACCTTAAGGTAAGTGGCCAAGTTTATGCGGAAGCGACTGGGTATGCTATTAAGAATAAGAGTCCTAGATCGGGCATTTGTCCCAAGCTGCAGCCATGGTTCAAGGGCCCATATAAGTGATTAAGACTCTCACAGATATACAGATACACAGAAGGTGATGGCAGATAAGGACTGTGTGGCCCACCTAGTCAAGCCCTTTTCCTACCTAATGCATTACTGCAGACTTTAGTTGATCTTGGATTACCCGCTCTTCTCTATTGCTAGAGTACTCTTATGTCTATCCCATGCATTCTTGAATTCCCTACTGCTTTTGCTCCCACCACCTCCATGAGGAGGCTGTTCCAAGCATCCAGTACTCTTTCTGTGAAAGGTACTTCCTCACGTTGCCCTGAGACCACCCCCAGCCTCATATCATGCCCCTTGTTCTTTTACACTTTCTTTTCTGAAAGATGCTACTCTCCTGTACCTTGTTTATACCCCTGATGTATTTGAATGTCTCTGTCATATCCCCCCTCTCCACTCCTCCAGGGAATGCACATTGAGGTCCTCTAGTCTTTCCTCATATGACTTTTGGTACAGTCCTTGCACCATTTTTGTTGCCCTTCTCTGAACTGCCTCTATTTTGTCTATATCCTTCTGGAGATGCAGCCTCCAGAACTGGACACAGTACTCCAGATGAGGTCTCACTAGTGATCTGTACAGTGGCATAACCACCTCCTTTTTCTGCTGGTGATACCTCTCCCTATACATCCTAACATCCCACTGGCTCTTCCCACAGCCTTCTCACATTGTTTGGTACCCTTAGGTCATCAGATATGATTACCCCCGTCCCTTTCATAACTGGTGGCCGTCAGTACCTCCCCTTTTTCAAGCGCCCTAAGTGTATGATTTTGTACTTCTTAGCATTGAATCTTAACTGCCACACTCTCAACCGCTCCTCAAGCATGTTTAGGTCCTTTCTTATTTTTCTGCAAACACCCGAGTGTTGACCCTGTTGCAGATCTTAGTGTCATCTGCAAAGACAAACCTTCCCTCCAGCCCTCTGCAGTGTAATTTATGAAGACATTAAAGAGGACTGACCCCAGCACGGATCCCTGTGGCACCCACCTGGTCACCCCTCCATGAATTGAACACCATTTATCACCACCTCTGTATCCTGTCACCAATCAGTGTCTGACCCAGTTTACCACCTTGGGGCCCACTCCCAGGCTGCCCAACTTATTTATCAACCTCCTATGTAGGACAGTGTTGAAGGCTTTACTGAAACCTAGGTAGACCACATCAACTGCCCTCCCTATCTACCTCCCTGGTCACCCAGTCAAAGAAATCTATCGGATTTGTTTGACAAGACCTTCCACGGTGAATCCATGCTGCATTGGATTCTGTGCTCCACTAGATTCAAGAAATATCAATTCTTTCCTTGAGCAGTGACTCCATTAATTTCCCACTGCTGAGATCAGGCTGACTGGCCTGTAGTTGCCAGCCTCCTCAGTGTTCCCACTTTTGTGGAGAGGGACTACATTTGCCCTCTTCCAGTCCCTTGGAACCACCCCTGTCTCTATCAATTTGTTAAATAGGGCTGTTAGTAGTCCTGCCACCATCTCTCTCTTAAGTTCTTTTAATATTCTGGGATGTATCCCATCCGGACCCATAGTCTTGTCCCCCTTTCAGATTTTTGAGTTTCTTTAGGACTCTTTCTTCCATAAACGGGCAGGTGTCCGCCGCTTTCTCCCACTGGTGCTCCCATCCCCCAGTAGTGGTCCTTCTTCCCCTTCTTCTGTGAATACAGAACAAAACTATTTGTTCAGGATTGTTGCTTTTTCTAGGTCCCCCTCCGCACACCCCCTTCCTCCCTTTTTAATCTCACAATCCCACCCCTGGTCTTCTTTCTATCACTAATGTACCTGAAAAAGGTCTCGTCTCCTTTCTTAATTTCCTGGGCTATTTTTTCCTCAGTTTGCACCTTTGCGCTTCTGACTGCTTTCCCCGCCTCCCTCTGCTTTTCCAGATACAGTTCCCTGTCTTCCCCCCCCTCTCTGTGTTTCCTTGTACCTCCTGAAAGCTGGGCTTTTCTCTCTTACCTTCCTGGCCTTGTCCTTTGAGAACCATAGTGTTTTTTTTCTTTCTCTTTGTTTTGCTTACTTGCCTAACACAAAGGCTTGTTACCTGTGCTATGGCTCCCTTCAGGTTTACCCATTATTTCCCTACATCCCCACCTTCTTCTTTCCCTACCAGGGCTTCCTTGAGACACTCCCCCATTTTTGCAAAGTTAACCCATCTGAAATCCAGGACCCTTTCTTTCATGTGGTTTGACTCTCCACTGTTCTCACGTTGACCCCATATGATGATCACTGGACTGCAGGTGGCTACCCACCATTACATCGATGATTCTGTCCCCATTGGTGAGCACCGGTCTAATATTGCTCCTTCTCTGGTGGGTTCCCCATAAGCTGTTTGAGAGTACGCCCCTGCAGGGCATCCAGGATACCTTGCTCCTGGCTGTGGCTGCAGCCTGGGTGCTCAATCCACATCAGGCAAACTGAAGTCTCCCATCAGCAGCACTTCACCTTTGGCTGTCTTCCACTAGTACCCCATCCATCTCCTCCCTTGTGCTGGAGGTCTGTAGATCACGCCTCTGCAGTGGCACTGTCTCCAGGGTGACCCACAGTGCTTCCGCTCCTCTTACATTCTCTGAACTTCAGTTGATTTAATTCCTTCCCTAGCCCTCCACCATTTCCCCACCCTGTCTTTTTCTAAATAGAATGTAGCCTGGTATGGCTATATCCCATTCATGGTGTCCTGTGTCGTGTCCGTAACAGTGACAATGTCCTGGTCTGTCTCTGCCATCAAGGCCACTAGGTCTGGGATTTTACTTCCCAGGCTGTGGGCATTCGTGCCGTGTTCTTCCAAGTTTGCAACCTCTTCTTCTAGTAGCTCCCTCCTATCCCATGTCTTCCCTCCCTTCCTCTCCTGTTTTTACTCCCATTCTTCCTTATCTCTGCCATTCTACCTCTCTTGGTTTTAGGTTTTAGTGTCAATTTCCCAACCTCAGGGTCCTCCCTACTGACTGCTTCATCCTGTGGGGGTGGGGGGCAATTTAACTTTTCCTGCCTACTATTGCCTCCCCTTAGGTAGTTTAAATGCTTGCCAGTAAAGCATTAAACCTCTCACTAAGGTCTCTTAAAGTGTTATCTATAAATAACAGACAGACTGTAATCCTGTAATATAACTGACTGAAAACTTATCACAGGGACAAACCCACTGAAGGAACAACTGCTGAACCACAGTCCCTCAAGTGACCAGGTGGCTGCCAAAACCTGAAAACTGCACGGCGCCAGCCATCAACAGAGACAGAAGCCAGTACAGGAACCATGGCCTACTTTTTATGGACAGCAAAGACTCCAAAGATGAGGACAGAGAAACTGGTCGCCTAGAAGGATGACTTCCCTAGCAGGCCTAGGTGCAGTGATTAGTCCCCATCACTGAACATAAGTGGGCCCCAATTCCTGAGAAAGAAGCTGACCCTGATGATCCTGGTGAAGAGCCCAGTGGTGAGATGGCAAGAAATAGCCCTGTTCTGCCAAAGGGCAGAAGCAGTGACAGACCAGAGAGTGCACAGGGCTCCTAGTTGGCACAAGGACTTTGTCATGGAGAGTGAGTCAGACTCCAGGTTGTGCCAGGTGGATGGCGGGACTCATCCTCATATGGAAGGGGGGTAGTGTAATGGATCCTGTCAGGCAGGCCTGCCTCCGTGCTCAGAAATCTCGCAAAGGAAGGGACTCTGTGAGGCTTCTGGAGAATGTAGGGGCTTCTAATTCTGGCACCTTTTCAGTATCTTGTGAGCTACCAAGTTTCTGGAGTGAGTGCCCCAGCCACAAATTGAGGCTGACTGTGTTGGAGGAGGGCAAATCTGGTGGCGATCTTGTGGTGGAAAGGTCTACAGTGCTGTGAGTGGGTGCAAGTTGTGCCATCACAGGCTTGAAAAGCAGAGAGCAAATATATGAACAGAGGTGTGGAGTTCCGGAGATGAGGAGAATGGCAGCCGCATGCAAAGTAGCATGTGGGCAGCGTTGAAGATCCAACATGGAGAAGAAGACCAAGGGCTGCTGAACCAGGCCCTTGGCACTACAGCATGGTGCTGGGCTGCTTTTGACCTAAGGGTTTGGAAACCACAATGTGTGAGGGTCAGCTCGGAGCCTTAGCAGCCTGGAACAAGTGAAAGGAGGTCAGAAGAGCCTGAAGCCAGTGCCCAAGGTAGCCAGTTCAGCACGGAGCAGAGACAGAAAGCATGCCTGCATTGTAGGCGCCATGGGGGAGCAGAGATCCAGTGGCCTGCTGTATCGGGAGGAGCCACCCGGGTCCGGGAACCATGAGTATACCACAGTGCCGCATTGTTTCAAGGGACAGTAACTGTTGCTTCACAATGTTTTGCAATTTGGATTACAAATATCGTGTTATGAGGGGTTTTCTGCCATTTAAGAATACTGACTCAACCTAACCACTGCTACACCTAATGCACCATTTTCTACCACCCCGATGCCTTCCCCGACAAAAGGCACCCCTCCCTCTACCAGTTCCTCTATCTCCATCCCTCCTGAACAGTGAATACCCAGGGACTGTCATCTCCCAGTCATTATTATTTCTATTCTGTTTCCATAGATGGCCACAAGGTCCTACCAGTGTCTCCTATCAGAGCCTGGATCTCACTGAATTTGTTACCTAGGCTCCTGGCATTAAGAGCATACCCCCTTCCATCTGACCCTGCTCTTACTTTGTTACTGTGCTTATGTTTTCCATGTTTTCTCCCACCTTTGTTGGGGCTTTTGCCCTTTGTTTTATCCATAACTACTGTCCATTCCTTGGTCCTATAAACACTACTGCTATCTTTGTACCCTGTTTCCTGCTACAGTCCCTGGATGTGGGAGAGTGCTGTCCAGGATCCTTCTTCTCACCTTCCATCATGGTTACCCTAGACCCGTACTCCCCTGCAGTCAAACACGTCTTATATAGATGTCAAACTTCTGCCCCAACACACTGCCCCGTTGGGTGAAGACCATCACCCTTGAAGAGTCTTCTGTCCCAGAAGTCCCTCCAGTCCCTACAAAATGGCACTCCATGTCACGGCACCAACTCTTAAGCCAACTATTAAACTTGGCTATTTCAGCACTCCTTATCCTAGATCTAAGATCTAAATAGATCTAAAAAACAGAGGTACTACTCAATAAAATCGAATATCGGTCCCAAAGGTATGGTCAAACAGATACGTTTTCATCCCCCTTTTAAATACATCCACCGGGGGGGGCCTCCTCAAATGGAAGGACAGGGAGTTCCATATAGTCGGGGCCACCACTGAGAATGCTGTATCCCCAGATTGCTTCAGGCATGACCTCTGGACAACTAACTACAGTTCCTTGGTGGAGTGGAGAGAGAGCAGCTGTGAATATACCAGACCAAGCTGTCTTTCAGGTAGGCAGGGTCCGACCCTTGCAGGGCTTTGTATGTTAACAAAGCAAGCTTGAAGGTGGTGCATCACCGAATCGAGACCAATGTGCTGCCACAGCACAGGGAGATATGGTCAAAATGACAAAAACATCCTGCACTCCAGGAAAATTCAGAGAATATTTATTAATACAAAAAGTTGTGAAGAGTTACTTACAGTTGTAAGCAAAATAGATTAGAAGTACGTTTCAAATACAAAATAACATCAAGGCTTCAAAATCCTTTCCAGCCTCGGGGCAATGCTACCCCTTTGTCAGGAGGGGATATATGGTTCCTGTATGACACACCTGATATCAACCTGGCTACGGCATTCACCAGCTGTAGGCAGTGCACCTACTCTCCTGATAACCCTAAGTATAGGGCATTAACAGCAGTCCAGCTTTGAGATCACAAAAGCATGCATTAGGGGTCTGTCGGCTCAGTCTAGCCTTGAAGCTCACGCCACTTGACCTATAGCTGCACTTTGACAAGTGGCAGTCACCATCCTTGGAGGACATTTGCAAGGCCATTACTAAGACCTCTGTCCATATAGTACTTTCACCAAGCATTAACACCTGGATGTTCTTAGCTCCACTAGTGCTGCTTTTGACAGGCATGTGTTGAGCTCAATTGTACAACACTGACTCTCCTGGATCAGGACTGCTTATTAGGGCCCACACTATCTAGTATTCACCATAGGAGCCAAAAGACTAAAGGAAATTATAATTTACTAACCAGTGATTCCAGTGTGTGTAGGCTCCAAGCATGGGCAGGCAGGCCCTCACAGTTTACAGTGCAGTATGCTTTACTGACTTATATCTTCTGTCCTATGTTGTGTTTAGTTCCCTTAATTTAAGGACTAGTAGAGTTGTAGACTTGCGTTACTGATGCTATTTCTGGTAGTTTTCAATGTTCAGCCTACAGGCTGAAAGGTTGACTGAAGCTAATGGGATAGAGGGTGTGTCATTACACTCTCAAGACTCGAGTCTGGCCCAGCTGAGAGGGGAAGACCGCCCATACCATCTACTGCCTGCCTACAAACATAGCCTACACACAACCGGCATTACTGGTAAGGAAATTATAGTTCCTCTTTGGGTGCCAAGAAGCAGTGTTGTATAGGGGACTTCCCCCACTGCTGACAGCGCACTGACTCTGTTGAAATGTGTGGTGTTGCCATAGGGAGCCTATTGCACCCAGGCCTTGTCCATTATATATTGAGACTGTATTTCAGGCCTCATAATTGTACAACGTGGTCAGGTTTACCTCTAAAGGGATAACATAAAAATGTATGAATGGGATTTTTATGTATGTTTTTTTCACCGTGGTTCTCTGTAGGCATGTCTCATCTAATACAATGTATATTCTAAACTGACAAATACATTTTGTATAAATGAAGTGTATCTATGTTTTGAGCATGATAAGGAGTCATAAAATGGGTAGGTAAAAACAAGAAAATATGGAATCTTCATTGGCTGAAGTGCATCACCTGACCATTGATTAATGCAGCACCACTGCACAGTACCCTACAACTAAACCAACCTAAAAAAAAGACAATCGTTGAGTTTCATGCAGCAGAAACTGTTTCAGCAAAGTATCAAAATGAGTGATAGACCAAAATCCAATTTTGCTGTGTTTGGACATCTCGCAGTAAGTGACTGGGTCGATTAATATTTTGATGTTAGCATTAACATTACAGGAAAAACCTGCTGAAGGAGTGGCAATACGGGTGGTGAGGTCCAGGAGGCACCCTGGGGCAAAATGGGTACAGGAGAGGGTCTTCCCCATCTTGTGCCCATTCCCAAGTGCTCCACTGTTGGTGAGCAGGTGGTCCATGGTCCAGCAGCTCCCACTCATCTGACCTGGGCTGTGCTTTGCAATGCCAGGTCGATGAGGAACAAGACCGCTGTAATGGCGGACTAGGTTTCCTCAGTAGACCTGGCTTGCATTACAGAGACCTGGCTGGATGAAAATGCTGGCCCTGTATTAGAGGCAGCGATTCCGGACAGGTACTCTGTGATACACAGCCTGAGAGAGGATTGCAGAGGTAGGGAAGTGGCCATTTGTTTTAAATCCAACATGAACCTCTCGGTACTCCCAGTGGGTGCTATCAGGTCCTTTGAGTGTGTGGCTGTGCAGGGGGTCCTGGTGTAGGCTGCAGGATCCTATTTAGTTACTGCCCACCTGGCAAGGAGAGGTGATTCCTGCAGGAGATCAGAGACTTAGTGTCCAACCTGGTGTTGGACTCCCCAGATGGTTGATTATGGGGGCTTCAATGCCTGGGTCGATGACAAGTTCTCATCATTTGGTCATGATCTCCTACGGTATGGAAGCATTGGGCCTGTCACAGGTAATTACCTCAGCGAACCCACTTGCGGGCACACATTGGGCCTAGTGTTCTCACTGGGGCTTGATATCATTGAATTTAGGATTGATCCAGTGATGTGGTCAGATAATAGCACCGTGAGGTTTGTGTTTGGAGCCCCCCTTCAGAGTTCTTCCTCTATGGAGATGGTCCAGTACCATTCTTTATGGGAATTGTCCCCAGTGGGACTACAAGTGGTGCTGGACCTATTGAGTGTGGAAGCTGCCTGCGTGATGGGTGTGGAGGCGGTGGCAGCCTATAATAAGGCTGTCACACCACCTTCAGCATTATCATGCCTGTTTGTGTACAGCCTTATCTACTCACTGGGCCCACACACACACCCTCTGCCCAGTTTGATGGGGAGCTCAGGGAGTTAAAAATTAAGGACCAGAGGTTAGAGCATTGCTGGAGGAGGTCGGGTTAATGGAGGACAAATTAGCCTTGAGGTCACATTATAGTGACTATCAAGGGGCAATCTCCTGAAAGAAGGCAGATTTTTTGTCTGGGGAGATTTCTGCAGCAAGGAACAGACCAGCTCAGCTCTTCGTACAGTGGACAGGTTATTACACCCATCCTGTCTCCGTTCCAGAGAAGCTACTTCAAACACTAGGTATGATGAGTTTGCTCTGTTCTTTGTTGAAGTGTCCTTTATCAGATCCAGGGTCACTCAAATTGGATTGTGGGGTTGGGGTGTCAGCGTGGGGGGCACCCTGGGTGTGTCAGACTGAGTTTGATCCAGTTGAAGTAAAGGAGGTGGACGAGATAGTATCAAAGCTGCAACCCTCCAATTGTGATCTAGACCAAGGCCCAACCCAACTTCTAGTGGATGTATGGACCTGGTTGGTCCTATGGTTGCTGAGATTGTCTGGTGTTCCATGAGGAGCGAGGTCTTCCTGGTAGCCTTGAAAGAGGCTCTGGCGAGACCCCTTTTAAGGAAGCCCTCATTGGACCTGGACTGCCTCACCAACTACAGACCAGTCTCAAACCTCCCATTTGTAGGTAAGGTTTTAGAAAAGTTGGTGACTGCACAGCTTGAGACCTGTCTCTCTCTCTCTCTTCCTCTGACATTTTCGAGTCATTCCAGTCTTGGTTTAGGCCACCCTGGTAAGGGTGTCCGCGACCTCCTGAGAGAGGATAGAGGAGAGCGATCTATTCTTGTTCTCCTCGATCTTTCTGAGCGTTTGACACCATGGATCATAAGGTGTTGTTGGACTGCCTTTGGAACTGGTGTGGACTGTCTGGCAATGTCATCAGCTGGTTAAATCCTACCTCATGGACAGAGTGCAGAGAGTTGTAATGGGGTTATCCTCGTCCGACCCAATGCCCCTGTGCTGTGTAACTCCACAGGGATCTGTCCTTCACTCTGTTGTTCACGGTGTATATGCTGCCTTTGAGAGGCGTTATCTGGCAGTATGGCTTGGGTTTTCATTGCTGTGCTGAGAAACCCAGTGATACCTGTGCTTTGTGCCTGGAAACCAGATAGCGGTTTCTGTGTTTAACACCTGCCTGGCCAGGATTCAGGACTGGATGACACGAAACTGGTTACAACTCAGTCCAGACAAGATGGAGGTATTGGTGGTGAAACCAGGTCGCCGACAAGGAGGAGGGTACAGGGTAGTGACTTGGGTTTAAAAACTGGGTGGCTTATCTTTGATCCCCTCCCTCCGGGTCAGGGATCTGGGTGTTGTTCTCGATTATAAGTTGACACTTGATGCTCAGGTGCTGGCTGCCCAAAGTGGCTTTACCATCTGAGAAACATTGCCCCGGATTAGGTGCCTGATACCGCCCTGATGACATGACCACCTTAATACATGCCTTTGTTAAGTCACGCTAGACTACTGCAGTGCCTTATACCTGGGGCTTTCTGAGGCAACCTCTGCCTTCTGCAGCTGGCCAGGCTTTTAACGGGTGTTCCTAGATTTGAACATATCATGCCGGTTTTCCTTGGGCTGCACTGGCTGCCAGGTAAGGTGGAGGACTGCCTTCAAGGCCGGTTTGCTAACCTATAAAGCTCTACACAATAGGGGACCTGGCTGCCTGCAAGATCTCCTGGTTTCACACCATTCGTCCCATGCCCTTCGTTCCTCTGAGGGTGGCCTCCTGACATTTCCCAGGGCAAGGCTGTGGCTATCGGGTGACTGGGCTTTTTTGGTGGCCGCACCTGTCCTGTCCTGTGGAATTCATTACCATTTCAACTTAGAGAGGCCCCCTCATGGAAACCTTTAAGAGGGGGCTTAAGAAACTCCTGTTTGAACAGGTGTATAGCCTTATATAAATGTATATGTTGGGGCAAATTACTGCTAACAGTGTGATTAAGTAACCGATAATTTGTTGGGGTGGGGGTTGGAATGCTCAAAATCGTGTCTGAATAAGATTTTATAAATAGTTTATTTATGTGTGATGTATTGTATGTGTGTATTACCGTGTACAGCGCTCTGAGCCCCCAGGAAGGGGCACTATATAAATAAAATTTTGATTGCTGATTGAAAAACAAAAGCCAGACCATCTTGAAGCTGATAAAGCACATCAAAGTAAGTATTTAAAGCAGCAGTACAACAAAATTTGGGGACAAAATTTGACCAGACCTTTTTTTTCACTATAAAAGAGTACAGCTGTCTTCCAGTTTCATTTGGTGGTAAAATTGTCTAGTTCCACCAAATTTGAGTATTTTTTTTAAATATTTTAATACTGTACTGCGTTAATTTAGTATTTTCATAAGAAAAAGATAGTTGTTGCCACCTTTGATTTAGAAATAGCATTGTAGTCCCGGCAAGGATTGGGATCGAGGGGAAAAAAACGAATGGTGTGCAACATAGTATATGTACCTAGAAAAATAGATTTGACAGGCATGCTGGTATTTTTAATAACTGTAGCTGAAACTAGCTTTCTGGAAAAACATTTTTCATTGCATTTCTGTTTTAAAAATGAAACTACAGCTTATTTAAAGCAACAGTAGTAGCGGTTAGTACTTTTCACTCCAGTTAGTTTTACTTGCATTATGTTTTTTACTTTTTATATTTGAATTGTATTAATTTTAGACGTAAAATGCTTGTATATACAAAATGTATGTGTCACTGTCATAAAGATTAATTTCTAAGAATGTAACTCATAATTGTAAGTTAACCTAATCTGAAACATGTGGAGCTACTAAAACCTATTGATACAAAATGAACTCCTGAAGTATGTCTCCAGTCTGTTTCTGTAGGCCATTCTAATAAGAAAAATATTTTCCACACAAACAAGAAAAGATTATACATGGTACCAACAAAGCACAAGAGATAAAAAGCAGTTAAGACTAAAGTTTGATTTACCAAAATTTGATTTTGTCAATTACCTACAGCTAAGAAAAGCTCTTCAGGACTCCATACAAGGCCCCAATCTACAATGGAATGGAGTGAATGAATGGGACTCGCTCCGTAAGGTAGCCAGTCTTAAAGGAGGGATAAGTCTAACCTACAAACTTCTAGTGAATGCTAAGGATCATTCATTACTGACTTCTCCTGCCAAACTAAATTGGGAGAGTGAGCTTTGGTGGGAATTTCCAGTTTGGAATAATGCTAATAATAGTTGCAGAGAGGTGCAGGGGAGAACAATCCCATATAAAATTTTACATTATTACTAGTACTCCCCAACAGGTTAGCAGCATTGGGTTTCCAACCTGAGGGCAGATGCTGGAGGTGTCAGATGGAAGATGCAGGCTTATTACATATGCTCTGGTCCTGCTCCGCTGTTAAAGAACTTTGGGCTAAGGTCCACATATTGTGAACCTAACTTTAACATAAAATACCTTTTACCCTAAAATTCTTTATTTTTGGGGATACCAGATGTTTTTTTTTTGCTATCAAAACTCCAAAATTCTGGAGTGTGGGCAGCGGCTTTGACACTTAAGAGGGTCCTCCTCACTCAGTGGAAAACTCAATCTCCCCCTGGAATTAAGGAGTGGAGTGGAGTACCAAAATGAGTGAAATTATCAATAATGAGAGATTGGCTCTTCAAATCTTGGGGGGGAAATGATATATTTGTTAAAATATGGACCCTTTTTTAACTTCCCTTAGTATGATATAGCTCATTCTTTTGGTCCCCTGAACCTCTTACTAATAGTGGTCCCATGAGACTAGCCTTACCAAAAGATGCCCAGTTCTAATCCTGTTCTTGTTGTTTTCTGACTGCATAGTTGATTTGTCTCGTAAATATTCTTTTATATGCAATCTAGAACGGTGTTAGTGCAGTTTTCTTAAATTTTTAAGGTGTTAATGCTTCATGTGAGACCTGATGTATACAGTGCTTGATTTCTTCTTACATCTGTATAATTCACTGTGTTGATTGGTTTTCTGCATTTGTACTGTAAACCTTTCTAATGTAAATTCAATAAATGCAGTGTCAGTGGCTCAGTAGGTAGCACACTCTCCTCTGAGGCCTGGAGATCAGAGGGCTGTGGGTTCAGTTCCCACATCTGGCACTTGGGTTAATATCCCAGTACTAATACTGTAGTGCAGCATGAGGGGGTGCTGCACTTCTGACGTGCCGTCTTTTGGATGAGATGTTAAACCTAGGTCCCATCTGCCTGGATTGGTGGTAATTCGGGTGGATGCTAAAGATCCCATAGCACTTACTGAAAAAGAGTAAGGGAATTTCCCCGGTGTCCTGGCCAAATTTCTCCCATTCACAAAAAAAAAAAAAAAAACACACCAAAAGGGACTTCTAGGCCCAGTGGGCTTACCGGGTCAACAAAATTCAATAAATAAATAAATTCTTTAAAGCAAAAAAAGAAGAGGAGGAGATCTAGTTGCAAAAGAAAATATGTACTTGAAAGGTAATTTCACCCTGGATAAAACATTCTATTGTACCATAAAAATTCTATCATTTCATCAGTAGATCATTGCAGACAAGTACAGTATATGTCTCTTTATCAGAAATCGGTCATTTTAGCGAGAAATGAATAGTGAAGACTACACATTTAAAGTAAATAATAAGGTTTTATGTTTGGTTATTTCAACTTCCCTTTGGGGTAAAGCTACCCCCTGCTGACAATAAAAATCAAAGAATTAAATAAAAAAAAAAAAATCAGTATTGGACATTGTAACACTGTAAAGCCTATTGTTACATGTTTTTCTATTTTTAATTCTGGTTAAATGTATGTGTAACCCCCCTGCAAATGGGGGTTCCCAAAAGACTTCCAGGAGCTTGCTTGAATGCTCCAAGCCTGAATGGTGTTTGGCATTTAAGCCATTTATCAGTGAGTGTTTTTAGAACCTCTGGTACTGTCTCTTTAAGAGCTGTCTGCTTGCAGACATAATTAGTTTGTATGGGGACTGTGTGTTTCTTTGATTGAGTACCACTCGAGCTGCTGCCAATTCACTTCATTTTGCAGTCACTAGGAGTGCAAAGGAACCTATCTGAAAGATGTAACTGTTTGCCAGAAATTATTTAGAGTAATAATGAAATTACAGTTTGTCTAACCTGCTTTCTTTGCAGTCAGAACTGTGTCTGCTAGTTCCCCATTCTAGTTTTGAACTGCTGAACTGGACCAATCAGTGTGGGTAGCTAGCTCTAAAATGGTGCCTTGGACGAATCAGAACTTGGACTCATAATCTGAGCCAGCCACAAGAGGATTGTATGGGCAGTGACTCTGGGAGATGTAGTTTAGACTTTCCATTATACAGTTTATCGGCATTTCCTCAGTTCGCGGTCGGCTTTGAAGAGTGAAGATGTTCTCGATCCACGAAGACTGTTGCGCCGAGGTCCAGAGGTAAGTATGGGGTGGGCAGGGTGTGGAGGGCAGGGTGCGCAGTGGGCGGGTGCGGGTTGTGGAGGGGCAGGGAGATGGCAAGAGACTGCTTTCTTTTTACAGGGAGAACAAAACAAAAAAAACATTGTGGGACCATGTTTTTTGCAGAGTATATGGCACGCTGGGGTGGGCTTCCAGCATGCCACGGACTCTTTTGAGAGCTGCAGCTGATGGGAGATTGGGCACCCCATTGGCTTGCAACAAAAGGGGCCGCATCATGCCGACAGGGATTAGGCACCCGTCGGCACACATGAAATGGGGGGATATGCTGATGGGGATTGGGCACTCCTGTCATCAAAGACAGAAGTGGGGTGAACAGAAGCCGAGGAGGATTGGGCACCCTCGGCAGACAATAAATTGGGGGGGGGGAGACATATGCTGGTGGTGACTGGGCTCCCCGTTAACAAGAGCCCTGCAATGAGGGGGCACTTCCTCATTGCAGGGATGACGCTGCAATGATGAAGCAGCCTCTGATTGCAGCTGCTAAAACGTTAGAAAGTTGTGGCATGCTAGCTGAACTAGTGTCAGCAGCAGTGTGCCATGGCATTGGGGAAGAAGGGCCAAGCCTTTAAAGGCTGTGGGGTATTGGCCACAACATTGCCACGCCTGCAACCTGCTTCTGGAGAAGCTGCTGCATTATGTTTGTTCGCATGCACGCAGTCAACATAAAAGCGTGCTAGAAACCTGATCAGAGCAGGTTTCTTGCATGGTTTCACCTCCAGAATGGTTGCCTTAAACCGTGTTAACAGTAGTGTGAATGCAATTCATGCTGTAACATGGTTTAATGTAATCTCTGCCAACTTCCATGGCTTTTTTTAATGCTGACCTCCCAAAAAAGGATAATTTACTTACATCCCCAACCTCACAATGATGTCCTGAATTCAGCAGTTATATTTAATGGAATCCATTATTGTGCCTGTTCACAAGTATCGAATCATTGCCACAAGCATGCCTGAGATCTCAAGCGGGCATGCACAGTGTCAGATCACAGTGTGGACACATCGACAACTGCGCTCTAACACGGAACGCAAAATGTTTTGAAAAAATATTGAAAAAAGAAGAGCAGTGTGGACAGGGCCTTAGACTGTATAGCAAATGAGTGTATGCAGGTTATACCTTCGTGTGACTTAAGTATCAATAATTGTACTCTCTTTGGCAAGCTCAACTGGCTAAGTCCCTCAGGAAGATTTGACCATCACTGGTTCTCTTTGCTGTACAACTGGGTACATGGGAGAGCCTCTGATTATCTCCTGACTAACTTTACGCAATCAAGAAATGCCTACTCACTTCATTCATCTGCAGCATACCACATTTCAACTCCCAGAATAAAGCATGATTCTGGTCAGAAGGTCTTGCATATTCTACCCTGAATTCCTGGAATAAGCTCCTCCCTCAGCTTAGGAATGCCCCAGCTACACACATCTGATAGGGTAATCCCAGCTGGAGTAAATCTCAAATACATAAATAGTTGTCTTAATAATGTTTCTGGCACCTTAATAACTCTTCAGGAACATCTCAATAATGTCTCAACAATCTCTCACGAACATCTCATTAATGTTTTAGGAAACACAATCAATTCAGTAACCCCTCACTAACATATCAGGAACATTTTACTAATGGCTCAGTACTGTCTCACTAACATCTCAGGAACATCTCACTAATGTCCCAGTAACCCCTCACTAACATCTCAGGAACATCTCTCTAATGTCCCAGTAACCCCTCACTAACAATGTCAGTAACATCTCCCTAATGTTGCAGTAACCCCTCGCTAACATATCAGGAACATCTCACTAATGTCTCAGTAACCTCTCATTAACATCTCAAGAACATTTTATTAATGTATCAGGAAACCCTCACTATCCTCTTAGTAATCCCCTCACTAACATATCAAGAATATCTCACTAATGTCTGAGTAATCTCTTGCTAACTTCTCCAGAACATCTTACTAATGTCTGAGTAATCTCTTTAATCTCCAGAACATTTTACTAATGTCTGAGTAATCTCATGCAAACATCTCAAGGACATTTCAGTAAAGTCTCAGAAACTACTCAGTAACATATTGGTCAGGAACCCTTCACTGATACATCAGGAACATCTCACTAATGTCACAGTAACCCCCCACTAATGTCTCATTAATCACTCACTAACATATCAGTCATGAACACCTCACTAACATATTACGAGCATGTCACTAATGTTGCAGTAACCCCTGACTAACATGTCAGGAACATCTCTCCAATGTTGCAGGAACCTCTCACAAACATGTCACAAACATCTCATTAATATTTCATGAACATCTCACTAATGTTGCAGGAACCTCTCACTAACATATCAGGAACATCCCACTAATGTCACAGGAACCTCTCACTAACTTATCAGGAACATATCACTAATGTTGCAGGAACTGCTCACTAACCATGTCAGGAACATCTCACTAATGTCACAGGAATCCCTCACTACCATATCAAGAACATCTCACCAATGTTGCAGGAACCCCTCACTGCCATATCACTCCACTGACAGGATCTGACTGATCAGGAACATCTCACAAACATCTTACTAATGTCTCTATCCAACAGGACACCTCTGTAAAACATAGAAACATAGAATTTGACAGCAGATAAGGACCGCTTGGCCCACCCAGTCTGCCCATTTCCCTACCTACTGGATAAGCTGCAGATCCTAGTTAACCAGCAGCCTACTTCTTCCTACCCCACCCCCAGAACTGCCTTATGACTATCCCATGCATGCTTGAATTCCACCACTGATTTTGACTCCACAACCTCCTCCGGAAGGCCGTTCCATGCATCCACAACCCTCTCTGTAAAAAATACTTCCTTACATTACCTCTAGGCACGCACCCCTCTATCTTCAAATTGTGCCCTCTTGTTCTTACACACCTCTTTTTTGAAAGATGCTACCCTCTTGGACTTTGATGATTCCTTGAGGTACTTGAACGCTTCTATCATGTCCCCCTCTCCCTCCTTTCCCTCTAGGCTATACATATTAAGCTCCTTAAGTCTCTCTTCATATGTCTTCCAGTGCAGACCCTGCACCATTTTAGTTGCCCTCCTCTGGACAGCTTCCATCCTGTCTATGTCTTTGCGGAGATTGGGTCTCCAGAACTGCACACAGTACTCCAGATGGGGTCTCACCAGCTGTCTGTACAGAGGGATAATAACTTCCTGTTTTCTACTGGTGATGCCTCTCCCTATGCATCCCAGTATCCCCCCAGCCCTCCTTGCTGCCGTCTCACATTGCTTGCCCGTCTTTAGGTCATCTGATATGACTACCCCCAGGTCCCTTTCCATTTTTGTTGTTGTTAGTATCTCACCCCCCATTGTGTACTCTTCCCCTGGGTTTTTGTTTCCCAGGTGCATTACCTTGCACTTCTTAGCATTGAATCTAAGCTGCCATACATTTGACCATTCCTCTAGCCTTGCCAGTCCTTCTCATCCTTTCCACCCACCCTGTGCATCAACTCTGTTGCAGATCTTAGTGTCATCTGCAGAGAACATACTTTTCCTTCCAGTCCTTCTGCAATGTCGCTTATAAAGACATTGAAGAGGACTGGTCCTAATACTGAACCCTGCGGTACCCTACTAGTAACCCTCCTTTCTTCTGAGTGGACTCCATTTACTATTACTCTGTGTCCTATTCTCCAGCCAATTCTTTACCTAGGTTGTCATCTTGGGACCCACCTCAGGCTGGCTAACTTGTATATTAATCTTTGTGTGGGACTGTGTCAAATGCCTTGCTAAAGTCTAGGTAGGCCATGTCCACAGCCCCTCCCTGATCTACTACTTTGGTCACCCAGTCAAAGAAATCTATCAGATTTGTCTGGCATGACCTTCCCGCTGTGAATCCATGCTGCCTGGGGTCCTGTGCCCCTCTGGCCTCTAGATACTCGACAGTTCTTTCCTTTAGAAGTGATTCCATCATTTTCCCTATCACTGAGGTTAAACTAACAGGTCTATAGTTTCCTGCTTCTGCCTTGCTCCCACTTTTGTGAAGGGGAATCACATCTGCCCTCCTCCAGTCCTTGGGTACCACCCCATCCTCCCATGATTTGTTAAAAGGGTAGTCAGTGGTGTCACTGGTCTACCCTTAGTTCTTTAAATTCTGGGATGAATCCCATCAGGCCCCATTGCTTTGTCCACCTTCAGTTTTAAGAGTTCTTTCAGAACCCTTTGTTCTATAAATGGGCCGGTATCAACTTCTGTATCCAGAGTGTTACTACTGTTTGTTTTATGTACCTCCCCCTCTTCCTTTGTAAATACTGAGCAAAAATATTTGTTTAGTATCTCTGCCTTTTCACAGTCTCCCTCTGCCCACCCTCCTCCCCTTTATTAAGCCTCACTATCCCTCCCTTGGTCTTCCTTCGCTCCCTGATGTACCTATAAAAGGTTTTATCCCCCTTCTTAACTGAGTTGGCTATCTTTTCCTCGGTTTGGGCCTTTGCTGTTCTGACTGCCTTCCCAGCCTCCTTTTGCTTTAACTGATACAGTTCTCTGTCCTGCTCCTTCTGTGATTCCTTGTACTTCCTGAATGTTTTCTTTTTCTCTTGAACCTTCACTGCCACTTCCTTGAGAACCATAGTGGTTTCTTACATAGTCTTGTTTTGTTTATTTGCTTCACACAAGGCTCGTTGCCTCTGTGATGGCAGTTTTATTATTCCCCATTGTTCTTCCACCCTCCTTCCTGCCCATTTGCTAGTGCATTCTTTAGGCACTCACCCATTTTGGCAAAGTCAGCCCTCCTAAAGTCCAGTACTTTTGTCTTTGTATGGCTTGACTCTATTGCTGTGTTTATTGTGAACTATACTGTTCGATGGTCGCTAGTTCCCAGATGGCTACCCATCGCCTACATCTGTAATCCTCTCACCATCTCCATTTGAGAGAATCAAGTCTAATATTGCTCCTCTCGAGTGGGCTCCAGTACTAGTTGTCTAAGGCATGCCCCCTGTAGGGCATCTAGAATAACTGCACTCTTCAAGTGGCAGCTGCAACTGCACTCCAGTTAACATCTGGCATATTCAGATCACCCATCAGCAATATCTCCCCTTTTCTGCCATTCTAAGTATACTTTCTATCATTTCCTGTCCATTTCCTCCCTGAGAAGATCTTCTCTAACCCTGTGCGTATGTGGTGCCATTGCCTGTCTCAATTTACCCACAGTGCTTCTTCTCCTGTGTACCTTTTTGTTCTGTTGCTTTTATTCCTTCCCTTATGTAAAGAACTCCTCCTCCTCCTCCTCCTCTTTTACCCTCCTGTCCCTCCTGTACACAGTGTATCCTGGTATGTTTATGTCCCAGTCATGGTTTTGTGTACCATGTTTCTGTGACTGCCATGATATCCAGATGTTCTTTCTCCATCAAGGCCACTAATTCAGGAAGCTTGTTACCCAGACTCGGGCATTAGTACTCATTGCTCTCCATTTTGGCGCTTTACCTTCCAGTGCAGCATCCCCCACTGACCGTTCTACCTCTGTCTTTTTCTCATTTAGTACCCTGTTTTGTAGGGAGAGGCTGGGATTTTCCTGCTGCCTGTCAGTGCCTCCCCCTTTGACTAGTTTAAAAGCTTGCCAATGAAGCATTTAAACCGATTGCTCAAAAGACTTGTTCCCTTCCTGGACAGATGCAGACCATCCTGCCAGTATAGGCTGGTGTCCCTCCAGGTGGAACCCCAGTCCCCAATGAAGCCAAACCCCTGTGCTCTGCACCATTTTTTCAATCATTCATTAAACTGCATGGTGCCAATTACCCTCGCCTCCCCCATGCTTTTGACAGGCAGCACCTCTGAGAAGGATACTGTGTGTGCTACTCGTCTTAGGTCCCTCCCCAACTCTGCAATTGCCTCCTGCACTGCTCTAATCTCATGATGGGCCAAGTCATTTGTCCCTAGGTGGACAATTATGTCCAGCTCGGAATCCCTTGCAGCTGTTCTCATGATCCTGAGGATGCGCTTCCTGTCCCTCCAAGCCATGGCACCAGGCAGGCACCTTACTTCATTTTTCTCATCTCCCCCCAGTTCTATACCCCTAATAATTGAGTCCCCCACCAGGAGCTGCTTCCTTTCCCTTTGGTGTCCTCTGCCTCCTTTCTGTGGGCCTCCCTTGTGACAGTTATCATCAGTCTTCTCTGCGGGTACACCCATAGGGGAGCTATGCTCCCCCAGAATGGTGTATGGATTGTGGAGTGGAACAATTGACTGGGTGTGCCTCTGTTCCACCCTCCTCACCCTCCCTGAGCCCACTGTGGTCCAACTGCTGTGCTTTCTTCGCGACCTCTGAGGTAGTGGTGGTGGCGCTCGTGCTCCCTGGATGGGGGAGGTTCCCTTCCTACTGTCCAGTGTGGCCTGGGGGAAGGTTTCCTTACTACTGTTCAGTGTGGCCTGAAGACGGGCAACTTCCTCCCTCAGGGCAGATAGTTGTCTGCAAATAGGGCAGCATCTCAGCCCCCAGAAAGACTCCCGGAAGACTGCTGCCCCACAGCCATTACATTGCACTACTCCCCACATGTTTATCTAGTTTTTTTTATTGTATTTGTATGTGTGCGTGCATGTGATTTGATTATATAGAAATATATATATATATTATACAACGTGTATGCTTCTATTGTCAGTGCAGTGTGCTAGAGAGGATATGACAGTGATATGCACCTTGCCCTCTTGAAATGATGTCAGAACCCCAGGTATAAAGGAACTATTTCCAGGGGTGGGTGGGTGAGGGGTGGAAGGTTGGGCTCAAACTGTGCCCTCGCAAAACAATCAGCTAAAAGCTCTCACCCATCACAAGTGATGAGTGCCTTCCTGTCAGCAATACCCTACACAACAATTTGACAGAGAAAGTACCCTGCTAATCAAACAGAGAAAATCCAGACATCCAGAGAGAGAGTTTAGTTACAGATAATTCGTCCAAAATAATATATTCCACACAGCTTCTCAGTTGTTCCCAGCACTCCTGTACACAACCTGGAAGAAGATGGAGCTTCGTCTGGAAATGAATTAATTAAGAAGCTGTGGCTAGCCCATGTGATTTTTTTTTGTTTTTAATTTGCTATGCTTTTCATCCCTTTCTCATCTAGGCAGCTCCCATCAGCTGTGCTCCTGTCCCCAGCCCATCACTTGCCTTCCCCGGGACTTACCACCACTGCCTGGTCTTCTGTGATTAGCCCCCAGGGGGGCAGTTGAAGGGGGCATCATACCCCCAATGGAGTTTTAGCACAGTTCAGTTGTGGGAGCCACGGTGAGCAGTGTGGGGCATGAGGAATGGAGCTGGCATCCTCCTGCTCACCTGGCATGTTCTCCTTTTACTCCCACCCCCTTTAGATGCAACCTGGCCCCTGAAAGCATGCTTATTCACGCTGGTGTGTGGTGACATGCAGTCAGGCAGTCAGCATCTTCCCTCCCATCTACCCTCAGCTCCAGTTTGTACAATACCACCTCCTGTGGTCACCTAAGTGGCAGTAGCACAGCAGAGGCTGGCAGCCGGCCTCCCCATGAAGGAGCGTGTCCTCTGGGATGCTTGATCCTCATACCTGAGCCGGCATTCCTGTGACTTGGACTTGTTACCAAACCCAGGTCACTGGCATTGCAAGTGGTAGTGCTACTGCTGCACTGACAGTTTGGCTTCCTTTAGGATTTAAGGATGTCATCCAGGTACAGTAACTTAACATCTATCTTCTGGCTGGAGCAGTCCTGGCCAATATAATTCAGACCTTTGAACTTCATACTGCCTATACAGTACCTATCTCAAATTTCAGGCAACCTAACAGCTGTTTTATTGGACAGATGCAAATAGAGCTCCAGTATGTGGGATTTTCAAATTCTGTTCCCTCCAGAATTCCATGGAATTTCAAAAATTCTGCATCTGGAATTTTTTTAACTGCAGATTTGTATTCTGTATTTTACATAAAATGCTGAATAAGTTTCCACAGTTTGCGTAAATGGTGGATTAATTTTCCACACTCTGCAGAATAATATTCTGTGCATCATATTGTCTCCAGGATTTTATGCTGCAGTTTACATGGAAGCGCTTTTTTGGAATTTCATTGAATTAAAAAGCAAATTAAAAAAAAACATTTAGAAAGAGGAACTGTCATGCCACGTGAATTCCACCAGTGGAATTCTATGTTCTGCACAACTCCTGGTGCTGAGCTTTGGTTCACTCCATTTTGGAACTATTCAAATTTTGATAATAAGGTGAAACTCCCCTGATAAAGGTGGAAGAAGTATATGAGTCCCAAAAGGGAAAATAATCTGGTTACATTCAGTGTTAACAACTTGAAGAAGAGCCACTGGCTTCGATGTGGTGCTTGAAAGTCCAGTATCCAAACGTAGAAAGTGCACGACCCAGCACTTGGCTTGCGTTTTACCAGTAGTAAATGTTAGAAGTCTCAGAAATAAGATTCTAGACCTAGAGGCCATCATGGCAGAGGCTGAGCTGGACATTGGGACCATTACTGAGTCATGGTGTGCTGAAAACCATGACTGAGACTTATGGCCATACTAGGCTATACACTGTTCAGGAAGGACCGGGTGGGAAGGCAAGGAGGATATGTGGTGCTTTATGTGAGGGAAAGCACAAAAGAAATGGAGATACAGGGAATACAAGGGGAGGCAGAGGTACTGTGGGTCACCCTGGAGATTGGGTATGGATCCTCTATTCCCACCGGTGTGATCTACAGACCTCCAGCACAGGGGGCGTGTGACCGGGAGCTCCTGCCACTCTTGAGGACCGACCTTTTCTTAAATCTGTTGCAACAGTTCATGTATTTCTTAGCCTAATCTAGCCTTTATAATTTCTAGTCCATAAGGTTAGCCACCTATGGGCAGCCCCCTCCCCTCTCTTGACTGTGCTGTGATGTCCTCTTTGGTTTTCCTTTTCCCTCTCAGATCCTTGTACAGGGAGGTTATTGTGGTGACTTCAGAGTATATGTAAAACAGGTTGTATTTATTGTTGTTGGATTTCGTATGTAATAGCACTATGTTATAAAATACCCTGATGTATATACCTTATGTTTATAAAAGCTGTAAATGTTAAATACCATGGCACTAGGTTTTTTGATAATGGTAAAACATACTAGGTGTCTCTAATAGAAATTAAGCTAGTTGTGCTATCTAAAATGCATGTAAATTGCTGTAAACTTAACAAGCCAGAAATGTCATGGTGATTTGCATATATCCCATGATGCGTTGCATAATGGAAGTATGTATGATGTTGTATTTCTTTGAAACTTGATTTCTTGCCAATGCCTTTTGGGGTAACTGTTCTTTCAGTGATTGTGCATTGAGGTTTTTTGTTTATAGCTTGTTTTGTGTTTCTTCTTTTTGGGTCCCTACTATGTAAGCAAATGAGGGCTTGCATAAGAGTTATGGGTACATCTCAGCTATTGAATTGGATCAGAGATCAGTGTCGGTAGGTGCTGGCTAAGTGCAGAGAAAGGACATTTATAATCTGTTGATGCAAACTGATGTACTGAAGAAGAAATATGCCATTGCAAAAGGTTATTTTTTTGTATTTTGAATAAACATCACACAGGGATTGTGTGTTGAACCTGAAGCTCAGTGTCTGGTCCATCTGTTATCCCACAACCCCTCCACAGGGAGGAATTGGATACAGAACTGGTGGGAGCCATTGGTAAGATGGCAGAAAAGAGAGAGGTGCTGCGGCGGGAGACTTCAACCTGCCAGATGTGGATTAGAGCCTCCCCGCAGTGGCTTCAGCTGGAAGTAGGGACATCCTGGACTCTCTGCAGGGGACATTCCTCTGTCAACTAGTCAGTGAATGCACTTGTGATGGGGCAATACTCAACCTGGTACTCACTAACCGGGACAATGTTGCAGGCATCCAGGTGGGAGACTAGCTGGGGATAAGAGATCACTGCACAAAGTGGTTCAATGTAAGGATAACACATGACCTTTTGTTGGTAACCCCATGCTGGGAATGGTCCACCAATCTCTTATTCCTTAACACCATGTTTAATTGGTCCTTTATTGCACCCTCTACTATATTACCCACAATGGATGTTAAACTAATTGGTCTATAGTTAGCAGGATTTGCCTTACTACCTTTTTTATTAATAGTATTACAATTCTTGCGCACCAGTCTTTTAGTACACAAGCTTCTGCAATCAATCTATTTCCAATGTCGGTAATCATAGGTGCTAGAACTGCAGCTAGTTCCTTTGACAACCTAGGATGGAGCCCATCTGGTCCAGCCAATTTGTTCACTCTTAACCCAATTAGTTTTGTATGGACACTTTCCATTTCAATAAATGTGTTAGTTACCAAATCCTCTTTTGCTGGGTCGGGGATAATTGGTTGATCCTCCTCGGGATTATATATTGAGCAGAAGGATGCGTTAAAGTCTTCTGCCATTTCCTCCGGTGTACTCTATGTAGTTTGATCTCTAATGAGTTGTCCACTGACTCTATTGCTCCCCTTCTATCATTGATATAGGAATAAAATCCCTTGAGGTCTTGTTTATTATTGGCCAGCCTGAACTCAGTGTTGGCCCTTGCCCTTTTCATCTCTTTTTTAAGCTATTTTAATGTCCCTTTATAGCTGTTGGTATTATTAACAGTGGGGTTCTTCTTCATTTTTGTGTTCGCTTGCGCGCATGCACAAGGAACATCTTGAAACAGTATGACTTTTTGGAGGTGTGTGACCCTCCTCGCAAATGCAGTGCTCAGTGTAGCAGGTGCGGCCCTACTGGACCAATACCTGCCAAGCTGTGTATGACAGCAATGCGGCTGTGCTGGTCTTCACTTCAAACAAAAGGACTGCTGCAATCAGCGGTGGTAATGTGTGTGTGCAATTAGCATACTGACGTCTTTACGTCTTTGGCACAGGTGAACTGCTGTCGTACACAGCTCTGCATAAAATCCCGCCCGCTTCCTCCATGTGCTAATGTCCTCCCCCTCCCTTGTTATTGTCCTCTCTGGCCCCCACGTTGTGTGCCAAGGGGGGTGCCCAATCCCCCTCAGCTCATGTGCCCCCCCAGCACATTGTGTGGCCGATGGGGGTACCCAATCCCCTGTTGGCTGCAGTCCCCCAACAAACAACCAATTGGCATGCTGGGAGCCCACCCCAGCATTCTCATGCCTTCCCCCACCCATGTGCACTATATGGCTGATGGGGTGCCCAATCCCCGCCAGCTCCAGTCCCCCAACAACCACATAGGTGGAATGCTGGCAGCCCACCCCAGTGTACCAAAAGCATCCCACGGCATCTTTTGTTTTAAAATTCCTGTGAAAGAAGAAAACAGTCCTTGCCCTCCCCCAACCGGCACCCATCCTCTGCACACCCAGCCTCTTCACACCCCCCTCATCCAATACTTACCTCCGGAGCCCAGCGCGATGATCTTTGGCAGACCGAGAACACATCTGCACTCTTCAAAGCCGACCACAAACTGAGGAAATGCCGGTAAGCTGTATAATGGCATAAATGGCTTTTTTTCAACTTGGGTTGATATCACGGCTATTCTTTTTGACTTTTGGCACTGAAGTTTCAACATGGGGTTCTTGGGACCCCTCATGAATTCAGTCACTGTCATGGCTTTATTCAGTCCCGAAAGGTGATTTCATGGTCACTGTGCGGAACCACCTTTTGGGACCGATTAATGAAACGACAGTGTCAGTGTTCATGAGGTGGGTTCTCAAAAAGCCTATGTTGCAGATTTGGTAAAACAATTCCAAACAAGCATTTGTCAATGCTGAATGTTGTCTCGCTGGCATTGGCATTGGTAGTGCCGGAGTTAAAGATGCATAATAGGAATGACAGTGAAGTATTGAAGTGACGTCAACCCCACCCCCACCCTGTAGAGACTGACATGTATTGGGGTGTGCCTTTGGGTCATCAGCTATAACGCTCGTGGCATTGTACCTCACCCTACCCTGTAGACACTGACAAGTGTTGTGGTGTGCTTTGGGGTCTTTGGGCATTATACTTACCCCATTCCATAAGACAATACGCTGAGGTGGGTGCAGTATAGGAGAATGAGGTGAACTTTGTGGCCAAACAGTTCAAGGCACACCATGATGCCTGTCACTGGCTGCAGGGTGGGGATGGGGGTGGAATGACATGAGCATTACAGCCAATGATCCCAAGCCACACCCCTGATGCCTGTGAGTCTCTACAGGGTGGGGTGCTACAGTTGAAAACCCTAACACCATAGGCGTGTGTTTGTATTTTCACTCCAAATTTTTAACATGGACTTTTTGTGAGCCCACCTCATGAAAAGCGGCACCATCAGTTTGTTAGCTGAAAGGTAGTTTTGCACAGTGGCTATACCATTTGGCGACACAGGGACGAAAACACATTTTGGGCAGGATGTGGAAAATGACAACTGTATTGTTCATGAGGAGATGTAAAAAAATGGTAATGTTGAAAATCTGGAGTGGAAATATGAAAAATTGGTGAAGGTATGAGCATGCATAGAAACTGTGCAACACACGTCAGTAACCCAATTATTTTTGAATTTTTTTAACCACATCTTTAACATAGGCATTTTGGGACCTCCCCTCATGAACAGTGGCAGTGTGATTCTGTTAACGTGTCCGAAACTTTGATTTCGCACAGTGACCACGCCATTGTGCGCCACAGGTGCAAAAACACATTTAGGGCAAGATGTGAAAAATGACAGCTGTACTGTTCATAACGAAGCGTAAAAAAATGCCAGTGTTGAAAATGTGGCGTGAAAATAGTGCAAGTTTGCGAAGTTGCAAGGTTGTGTAGAAACTGCGCAACACACGCTTGTAACACAATCATTTTATGGAATTTTGTCACCAAATTTTCAACATAGGCATTTTAGGACTTCTGCTCATAAACAGTGTTACCATCATTTCCTGAAACTGTCCCAAAAACTGATTTCATGCAGCGACTGCACTATTCTGCGCTGGACGCAAAACACATTTTGGCCAGGATATGTAAAATGACAGCTGTACTGTTCATAAGGAGGTGTGGAAAACACCAATTTTGAAAATCTGGAATGAAAGATTACAAATTCACGAAGTTATGAGTGTGCATGGAAACTGCGCCAATGCATACTCAGTAAAACAGTGATTTTAGGGATTTTTCCACCAAATGTCGACATAGGCTTTTTGAGAGCCCACCTATGAACACTGGCACTGTCATTTCGTTAATTGGTCCTGAAAGGTGATTCCATGCAGTGACCGCGAAAATCACCTGTCGGGGCCGACAACGCCATGACAGTGCCAGAATTCATGAGGAGGGGTTCCAAAACTCATGTTGAAAATTTGTGCCAAAATTCCAAAAAATGCCTGGGATATGCATCAAAGTTGAAAAAATCCTATTTATTCCATTATACAGCTTACTGGCATTTCCTCAGTTCGTGGTCGGCTTTGAAGAGTGCAGACGTGTTCCTGGTCCACAAGATCATCGCGGACTCCAGAGGTAAGTATGGGAGGTGGAGGGGCGTTCAGGAGTGGGTGGGCGCGGGTTTGTGGGAAGGGGCTGGGTGACGGCGAGGACCGCTTTCTTTTCACAGGGTTTAAAAAAAAAAAACCTTGCAGGATGGTTTTATTTTTTCAGGGCGATTTGGCACACTGGGGATGGCTCCAGCATGCCACCTAAGTGTTTTTGAGAGTGCTGTAGCCGATGGGGTTAGGCACCCCATCGGCAAACAATGAAAGCGTGGGGTAAGAGCCAGGGATTGGGCACCCCCTCAGCACATAACAAATGGGAGGCGTGCATTATGCTGATGGGGAGTTGGCTCCCTTGGAACACAAGACAGGCAGGGCATGCCGACAGGGGATTGGACACCCCCAAGTCGACAGTATGGCAGGCAGTGTGCCGTCATGTTAATCTTTTTCACCACCAGGAAAGCCGTCATGAAGTCCCCTGAGTATGACGAGCTTTGCTCGCATTGCAGTGGACCTTTCGTTTGATGTGATTGCCACATTAAGTATGCATGGTGTGGCGCCCTGCATACAGGCTGATTGGGGAATGAGGGATGCACCTACTGATGCATGCCCTGCATTCACCCAACAGTGAACGTGCCTTCAAATCTGCTACTACCTCAAAATGTTGGCTGCGCATGCACGAGCCAACATCAAAATGACTATTTTATGAGCATACATTGCACAGTTTCCATGCACACTCATAAGTTCACGAATTTGCAATATTTTCACTCCAGATTTTCAACACTGGCATTTTTTCACACCTCCTTATGAACAGTACAGCTGCCATTTTTCACATCCTGCCCAAACTGTATTTTCGCACTCTGGTGCAGAATACCTCGGTCGCTGTCAGAAATTAGTGTTTGGTACACAGTAAGACAATCACAGTGACACTGTTCATGAGCAGAGGTCCTAAAATGCCTATGTTGAAAATTTGGTAACAAAAGTCCATAAAGTGGCTGAGTTACGAACGTGCTTTGCGCAGTTTCCACGCACACTCATGAGTTCGCGAATTTGTAATATTTTCACTTCAGATTTTCAACATTGGCATTTTCCACATCTCCTTATGAACAGTACAGCTGTCATTTTCACATCCTGGCCGAAATGTGTTTTCACACTCCAGTGTAGAATAGCGCGGTCGCTGTGGGAAATCATTGTTCGCTACAGAGTAAGAAAATCACAGTGACACTGTTCATGAGCAGAGGTCCTAAAATGCCTATGTTGAAAATCTGGGGACAAAAGCCCATAAAATTATTGTGTTATAAGCGTGCTTTGCACAGTTTCCATGCACTCTCGTAACTTCGCAAATTTGTAATATTTTCACTCCACATTTTCAGCATTACCATTTTTCCACACCTCCTTATGAATAGTGCAGCTGTCATTTTTCAGATACTGGCCAAAATGTGTTTTCTCACTTCCAGTGCAGAATATCGTGGTCGCTGTGAGAAATCAGTTTTCAGGACAGGTTAAGAAAATCACAGTGACACTGTTTATGAGAAGAGGTCCTAAAATTCCTATGTTGAAAATCTGGTGACAAAAGCCCATAAAATGACTGTGTTATGTGTGTACATTGCACACTTCCCACGCCCCTCATAATTATGCAAATTTGTAATATTTTCACTCCAGATTTTCAACATTTTGCCATCTTTTCATTCCTCCTTACGAACAGTACAGCTGTCATTTTTCACAACCTGCCAGAATTATGTGTTTGCGCATCTGGCGCAGAATGGCGTGGTCGCTGTGGGAAATCAATGTTCAGGACACATTAAGAAAATCATTGTGACAGTGTTTATGAGCAGAGGTGACATGCCTATGTTGAAAATTTGTTGAAATAATTCCACTGAATGACTGTGTTACGAGCCCGCATTGTGCAGTTTTCACACAGGCTCGTAATCTTGAGCATGACCAGGGCGTTAGGGTTCTTAATACAGACACTTAAGAAATATGAGGCTGAAATGTTAATCAGATGCAAGAGGAGTTGCAGAGAGGTACTGTTTTGGGACATGGATGCTGAAGGGACATGGATACAATGGGGGCCTGCATAAATGCCAAACACCACTGCAAATACCTGCAAGCGAACGTCCGGCATTGACAAATGCTTGTATTATACAGACACTTTTTGACTAAAATAAACCTTCTGACCCTGCCGTTAAACTATAGTAGTTTCTTGCCTCTATTGCTGTACACACTATTAGTTGGGATATATTTGTGCTCTAGTGTTGCTATTGTACAGGTTAGAAGTTTCCTGGTTTCCTCCACATCCAGATTTATAGTTTGTCCCTTCTCATCCATTTTTTGTAGTTCTTCCCTCATAGCTGAGAAATTAGCTGTATTATAATTCTTGTATATAGTTTTCCCCTAGTAAATTTCCTAGTGTAACCCCCCTGCAAATGGGGGTTCCCAAAAGACTTCCAGGAGCTTGCTTGAATGCGCCAAGCCTGAATGGTGTTTGGCGTTTAAGCCATTTATCAGTGAGTGTTTTAGAGCCTCTGGTACTGTCTTTTAAGAGCTGTCTGCTTGCAGACTTAATTAGTTTGTATGGGGGACTGTGTGCTTCTCTGCTTGAGTACCACTCGAGCTGCTGCCAATTCACTCCATTTTGCAGTCACTAGAGTGCAAAGGGAACCTATCTGAAAGATGTAACTGTTTGCCAGAAATCATTTAGAGTAATAATGAAAATACAGTTTGTCTAACCTGCTTTCTTTGCAGTCAGAACTGTGTTTGCCTAGTTTCCCATTCTAGTTTTGAACTGCTGAACTGGACCAATCAGAGTGGATTAAGGTAGCTCTAAAATGATGCCTTGGATGAATCAGAACTTGGACTCGTAATCTGAGCCAGCCACAAGAGGATTGTATGGGCAGTGACTCTGGGAGATGTAGTTTGGACTTCAGCGCCTTTTTGGACCAACAGGGGCAGTCTATTGTGAGTGACAGCCAATCCAGCCAAGAACTGGGAGGAACTCAAAGGAAGTGCCTGGTTTGTCTGCTGGAGTTTCAGTTGAGGTCTGGCAGTGAAGAGGGAAGGAGCCCTGTGCTTTTTCGGTGTGCAGTTTTAGTCGGGAAACGTGTGTAAGGCCCAGAGTTCCGGTCTGCAGCTTGTGTAACTGCTTGTTAGGACTGAATCCGTCCTGTGAAGAGAATCAAAGGATATCTGAAGAGTAGAAACCAGGCTCACCCTGTAGAAGACTGGAGAAATTGCTGATTTGCACTCGGTCTGTCAGGAACTGAATCTGCTGTGTGTTCTCCCGGGTATTGTGCAGTAATTGCGATCGGGATAGAGAAGCAGCCTGCCTGGTATAGTACTTTCTTTTTACCATATAAATGTGTGAGGAGGCTCGTGGAGCTCAAGAGTAGCCCTGCTGACGTTGAAGGACCCTATCTTGTTTGGAGGTCGTAAGTACTAATTCAGGGTTGCTCCCTGTTGAATTGGCACATTGAATCCAAATGGAATTACTGTACTGCTGACTGTTTAAACTAATTTTTCTTTTCTCTGTGTGAAAGGGCCCCTACCAGCTGCCACGGTTTGGACTAGCCACTAGGGCTTGGGTACCCAGGGACAGTAACTGGTAGGGATAGGCCTGTGCACAGAGCCATAGGTAGATGAATAAAGTGATAAGCTAATTAACCTGATTTCCCCCTGTCCTTGTTATATTCCCCCTAAATAAATCAGAGCTGCTTGTTTCAGCAAAGTTATACTGCCTGAGGTATTTGTCTATGTTAAAGTATTGTACTGTGATTGTTGCACTGTATCTTATGTTACAGGAGGTCCCAGTGCCTGAACCAGTCCTGGGGGTAAGTGTATACTGTGAAGGTAATTCTGATATATTGTGTGGGCCACTAGTGGGAAGAAAGGGGGGTTGCAGTGTCCCAGAGGGCTGTGACCAAGTTAGTTTAACTATTGCAAACCCTGACCTCTGGGTGGAGGCACCCGCCATCTGATCCAGGCCCCTCAACCTGTTAGTGGCAAATCAGGCAGGGGTAGTAGCCCCTGGGATAGCGCCATCTAGGGGTTACATCTTGGAGGCTCACCGCTGGGATTGTGTGTCCTCTAGTGGCCATATTTACGAACCACTGTTAAGAAAAAAAATGGGTACCCCAACAGAAGTGGCTGTGCACCGGCTGGTGGAGTGGTGTACTGGGGAGGAGATTGACCCCCAAAATGCTATGCTTATCCTGGACATCCCCCTGGGTATCAATACGGACACTGTACAGGGAGTACTTTCCAAGGTGGAAGGTTTACAAAACCCTGTGGTGGTGGGTCGGCATGCTAATCTGCTCACCCACACTTTCCTGGCCCTAGTAGAGTTTAAGGATCCCATAGATAACTCCAAAGTGCCACAGACCATTACCCCAGAGGGAGCCCTCACTGCCTGGAGAGTGATAACTAAGTACAGTAAAGACCTGGGGGGGAATGAGCCCCCACCACTGTCTGAAACTTTTGAGGAGAAATTTGATAAATGGTTGCTGGGGGAAGGGAAAACTGTGGAGGACTTGAAGAAACTATTCTTGCCACCTGGGGGTGTTCCTCCCCCAACACCCTCTCCCGCTCCAGTACCCGTAATGGTGGCTGAACCAATGCAGACTCCTATTTCTGCACCTGCCATTAGTCATGACTCTTACCGAAGGTTGAGGATCTTCTCTGGCACCCTCCCAACCCCCCAAGGGGAGGATGACTGGGAAATCTGGATAGACTATGTTGCTCCCCAAGTGCTAGAATGGCAATGCTCGGAAGCCAAAAGCGAAAGAGGGTTAGTGAGAGCCTCCGAGTTCCTGCCCTGGCTACCATCCGTGCTAAATGGGCCAGTAACCCTGAAGTGACTGCACAGGCCTATCTTGAGGCCTTGGAGAATGTGTATGGGAGCCCAGATTCTGATGAGGATCTATGGTGGAGAGTAAGAAATGCACAACAGTACCAGGGAGTTGTTGTCTGTGTATGTATCTCGGCTGGAAAAATTGTTGCAAGAATGCCTCAGAAAGGGTAGTTTGCCAGCGATTGAACTGGACTGAACCAGGCTGGACAGGATCCTTAAGTCTGCCCCTTCTCAGAACTGCTGTTGCTTCAATTCGCCTGGCAAATCGACTGGAATCCCCACCCTCCTATGATGAGTTAATGAGGAAATTCGAGGAGTTGAGAAAAGCGACCTCGGGAGGGACCTGCACCAATAGCTGCACTACGACCCGAGTGACTGAGGGTGGCCCATCAAGTGAAGTTCAGGGCAGAGGTTGGCAGTCAATGAGTGCTCTGACAAGGAAAAGATATGCCACAATGGGGCGAACTGTTGAGAGAGATCCTGAATTCAAAACAGTCCCTTTATGAAGGCCACGCCTGCAAGTACAGGCCCGACCTATATCCGACTGCATCTGCTAGGGGGTGGGGTACCCACCCATGTATCTCCTGCTGATAACAGCTCCAAACTCAATTCCTTGGCCATGGAAGTGGAGAAACTGACGAGATGTCTCCAAATGCTTATCACGCCACAGACAGAGATGGCACCCAGGTTTCCAGTTAGTAATACCCCGCCCTGGCTCCCAGTGTGGCGCCTCGGCCAGCTCAAACTCCAGAAAGTATGTTTTGCTATAATTGTGGGAAAGATGGGCACATGAAAAGGAATGCCGGTCCCAAAAGACACTGACAAAGTTGCATATAGGCTACAAGGAGAGCTTGGAGAACAAATCAGTGGTTAAGAGGTGCACGAAATGATCCCAGTGAGGGCACCAAAAATGCTAACTCACGTCCTTTTGTGGCAAGGTCAGTTGCCCAGGCCCCCACTACCGCCTCTCCAGACTGGTCCAGAATAGTGGGTCCCTCCATGGAGACCACTGTAAAGGTGAATGGAGTGTCTACAAGAGCTGTATTAGACAGTGGCTCCCAAGTGACAATTATGTTCCAGGATTGGTATCAGCAGCATTTGTCAGATGTACCCTTACAACCATTAGAAGGACTGCATGTATGGGGGTTAAGTGAGAAGGCCTACCCCTATTCCAGGTATATCCAAATTTGGCTGTCTTTCCCCACCTCCGTGGCTGGAGTGGCCGAACAAGTAGAGACCCTAGCCTTAGTGTGTCCCCCCACTGGACTGTATGATGGTGTCCCTTTGTTGATTGGAACAAATGCTCATATGTTCGGAAGGCTGGCACAGTTGTGTTATGAAAACAGGGGTCAAAGACTAGTAGAGCTTAAAGAATTCGGCTTTAATTAAGAAGGCCTATGAGGCACAGAGAGATGCTGAAAAATAGAACCAGAGGAACCGGTCGAATTGTATGGAGAAGGATCATGAGTCTCTGATCCTGGCGCCAAATGCCAGTGTACCTTACAGGGAGAGGTCCGTATCAGAAAGGATGTTAAGAATAAAATATTAATGTTGGATGCACCAGGCGATGGAAAATTGCCAGAGGGACTGCTGGTCAAGCCTAGTATTTTGCCCGCTAGAGCCCATGCTTATGCCAGAAGGGTAATGGTCCAAGTTCATAATGTGTCTGAAAGAGACATTCGAGTAAATAGAGGTTGCATCCTGGCTAATGTGCATTGTGCAGACACTGCAGTGCTACCCAGCAGCAAGAGTTCGAGGAAGAATGACAGAGTAACGCCTGACTTGTTTGATTTCGGCGACTCCCCGTTGCCAGCTGAATGGAAAGTGAGGATCAGTGAGAAGCTTGCCCAGAGAGACCAGGTGTTTTCTTTAAAGGAATGGGACGTAGGATGCGTGCAAGGAGCTGAGCACAATATCCGGCTGCATGACGAAAGACCATTTCGTGAGAGGTCTCGACGCCTGGCACCTGCTGATATAGATGATGTGAGACGGCATCTGCAAGAGATGTTAGCTGCTGGTGTAATACAAGAATCCAGAAGCCCTTATGCTTCCCCCATTGTGGTAGTGAGGAAAAAGAATGGGACAGTAAGGATGTGCGTGGATTATTGCACTTAAACCGTGGACTATCTCTGATCAGTACACAATGCCCGCATTCAGGATGCTTTGGACTGCCTAACGGGAGCAAGTGGTTCTCTGTGCTGGATCTCATCAGTGGGTACTACCAGATCCGATGGCCCCAGAGGACCGTGAGAAGACAGCCTTTATCTGTCCGCTTGGCTTCTATGAATTCATGAGGATGCCTCAAGGATTTCAGGTGCCCCAGCCACTTTTCAACGATTGATGGACATGCAGTGGGGACATGAACTTACTAGAGTGCCTGGTATACCTAGATGATGTTATTGTGTTTGGCAGCTCACTGGAGGAACATGAGAGCAGATTATTTAAGGTATTGGACCGACTGGAGGACTTTGGCCTTAAACTGTCCATTGATAAGTGTCAATTCTTTCAAACATCAGTAAAGTATGTGGGACACATAGTATCCACCGAGGAATAGAGACCGACCCAAGTAAAGTTGAGGCCTTGACCACCTGGCCACAGCCAAAAATCTAAAAAGAACTGCAAAGATTCCTGGGATTCTGTGGTTATTATCGGCGCTTCATCAAGGACTATTCAAGAGTGATCCGCCTTTACTTAACCTTACTCAAGGGTATCCCCAACCCACAAAAATACAAAAGTCAGCATCCCTCAAGACTGAAAGAGTGTATTTTGTCCGAGTGAAGTATTTGAGGCCGCTGGACTCCTGATTGTGAGACTGCTTTTCATGAGATCATATATCAACTACCCATGCTCCAGTGCTGGCCTATGCCGATCCAAGAAAACCTTATGTCCTGCACACTGATGCTAGCTTGCAAGGGTTGGGGCTGTGTTGTACCAAGAGCATGAGAATGGCCTGAGACCAGTGGCCTTTGCCAGTAGAAGCCTGACCCATCCGAAAGAACTATCCTGTACATAAGTTAGAGTTCTTAGCTTTGAAGTGGGCTATTGTTGACCAATTCCATGAGTACTTGTATGGGGCTAAAATACTAGTAAAACTGACAATAATCCTTTGACCTATGTGCAGACCTCAGCTAAGTTGGATGCCACTGGCCATAGGTGGCTTTCTGCATTATCTACATATGACTATGCTCTCCGAATACCGAGCAGGTCTGAACCACATAGATGCTGATGTCTCTCCGGAGGCCTGTTCCCAGAATGATTGGGTCCGATTGGCAGAACCTGACATTCGGGCACTCTGCGGAAGTTTGACAGGGAGGAACAAATGTCGCGGACGCAGTGGACTGCATGGTGGATTGCTTGGGGACCTCTGAGAATTGCATACCTGCTGCTTATTGCCACTTTTCTGCAATAGACATTGGTGCACTGCCTCAGCTGGACAATGACAGTATTCAGCGGGCTCAATCCCCGATCCCATGATCAAAGCATCTTTAGAAGCCCTCTATGCAGGAAAAAGATGTGTCCAAATTACGCTCCACTGATTTGAGAACTGCACTGTTATACAAAGAAGGTCCTAAGTTGAAACTGATCAATAAACTGTTATACAGAGAAACAGTAGACAGAGGGGACAAGTAGACAAACAACAACTAGTGCTGCCCACTGCTTTCGAGACTCAGTATTGGGGTCCTTGCACAACCACAGGAGCACCTTGGTATAGACAGAACACTTGACCTGGTGAGATCCAGATTCCTATTGGCCTAAGATGGGGCTGATGTGGAGCAACACATTCGAACTTGTAGTCGCTGCTTACAGAGGAAAGCTTTGCCCCAGAGGGCTGCCCCCCTTGTTAACATAACCACCAGTGCACCCATGGAGCTGGTCTGTATTGATTTTCTGAGTTTGGAGTCAGATCAAAGAAATGTCAGCAATGTGCTGGTGGTCACTGACCATTTCACGAGATATGCCCAAGCTTTCCCCACCAAAGACCAGAAAGCATCCACTGTAGCCAAAGTACTTGTAGAAAACTTTTTTGTTCACTATGGGGCTCCACAAAGAATCCATTCTGATCAAGGGAGAGACTTTGAGAGTCGTCTGATCAAAGAGATGCTTTCTCTGTGGGGACTGCGAAAGTCCAGAACCACTCCTTACCACCCCCAGGGGGACCCACAGCCTGAACGTTTCAACCGCACTTTGCTAGATATGCTAGGCACCCTGCACCCAAAGGACAAGCCTAGATGGAGCCAACAAATTAGCACCCTGGTACATGCTTATAACTGCACCAAAAGTGATGCCACTGGGTTCTCCCCCTACCGCCTGATGTTTGGAAGAGAAGCTCGACTACCGGTAGATGTGTGTTTTGGGGTCTCTCCTGATGGGGTTCAAGCTGACAACTATTTACAGTGTGTGCAAAGTTAAAGGCCCAGCTAACTCATTGCGTACCAACTGGCTCAAACCATGGCTGCCAAAAGAAATCTGGCCAACAAAGAAAGGTATGATAAAAAGGTGAAAGCTCAGGAACTCCAGGAGGGAGATCGGGTATTGTTAAGAAATCTGGGACTGCATGGCAAACACAAGATTGCTGACAGATGGCACCATCTCCCTCACATTGTAGTGGGCAAACTAGATGATCTGCCAGTGTACAAAGTAAGGCCTGAGAATAATTCAAAAGATGTAAAAACAATGCATAGAAATCATTTACTGCCCATTGGACAAATCTTGATTGAGTCTGAGCCCTTAGAAGATGCCCCCTCTGGACCAGTGACTAGAGCTGCTGCTAAGAAAAGATCAAGAAAGTCTGCACCTACAGAAGCAGAGTTAAGTGTTCCTCCACAAGTCCCAGTTGAGCATGACTGTCAGTCCATATCAGAAGAAAGTGAGAGTGACTTTGAATACTATCCTTCTTACGAACTGAGTCAATTGTTTCGGGCAATCCCTAGTCAATACTGGAGACGAAGCTGGGCCTTCTGGACTGTCTAAGCCCCAGTTTCGTCCCTGAGCCAATGCTCCCAGAAAGTGAAGTGCAAAGCATCAGATCAGATGAAATGGAATCATTGTGCATGGTTGAACTGTTTGAGCTTTCAGGGAGGAAAATGATGGATTGGTCAGACTGGTGATACACCAGAACAAGAAGAGTATTTTGAGTGCCCTGACAGTCCACTGCCAGTGTCCGAAAGCTCTCCATGCGAGCCAAATGTTGTGGACTCAGAAACTGTAACTCCTGGAGCTGAAAGTGCCCCAAGTACTAGCCTCTCTACCCCATGGAGACACCCCTGACAAGTGAGGACAATGCTGAAATGAGGCTCAGAGTGCAGAGACTGTAACAGTTCCCCTAGAAAGACTGGTCGAGCTGTAAAGCCTGTGGTGCACCTCAGTTATGATTCACTTGGGAGGCCTGTGGACTTGCCTCTCAATGTCCATAAAGGAGTGTATGTGTCCCGAGCTCATTGCCCAAACTGAGCATCAGTGCCAACTCCAAGTTACTTGTGTTGCCCTCTAGTATGGTGCCCTTGCCCCATCCAGCCCCAAGGTAACTGATAGGGAAGGGCCCCCTCTCTTCAGGTTTCATGTACAAGAGGTAATAACTTGAGTTATGGTACAATGTGTGTGTAATACTATGTAAAGAGTGACGTACTGCAATGTTTCAGAAATGTGTTCTTGGTAAAATGATATACTGACTGATGATTACATGTGTGAGCCTAATGCAAATGTATATGGTTGCAGTTGAAACTTATGGGGGTACTTGCTTGACGCGGACGTCAAGCTTTCCCAGGCCAGGAAGGGTGTAACCCCCCTGCAAATGGGGGTTCCCAAAAGACTTCCAGGAGCTTGCTTGAATGCTCCAAGCCTGAATGGTGTTTGGCGTTTAAGCCATTTATCAGTGAGTGTTTTTAGAGCCTCTGGTACTGTCTCTTTAAGAGCTGTCTGCTTGCAGACATAATTAGTTTGTATGGGGGGACTGTGTGCTTCTCTGCTTGAGTACCCACTCGAGCTGCTGCCAATTCACTCCATTTTGCAGTCACTAGAGTGCAAAAGGAATCTATCTGAAAGATGTAACTGTTTGCCAGAAATCATTTAGAGTAATAATGAAAATACAGTTTGTCTAACCTGCTTTCTTTGCAGTCAGAACTGTGTTTGCCTAGTTCCCCATTCTAGTCTTGAACTGCTGAACTGGACCAATCAGTGTGGATTAAGGTAGCTCTAAAATGGTGCCTTGGACTGAATCAGAACTTGGACTAGTAATCTGAGCCAGCCACAAGAGGATTATAGGGCAGTGACTCTGGGAGATGTAGTTTGGACTGGCGCTTTTTGGACCAACAGGGCAGTCTATTGTGGTGACAGCCAATCCAGCCAAGAACTGGGAGGAACTCAAGGAGGTGCCTGGTTTTGTCTGCTGGAGTTTCAGTTGAGGTCTGGCAGTGAAGAGGAAGGAGCCCTGTGCTTTGGTGTGCAGTTTTAGTCGGGAAACGTGTAAGGCCCAGAGTTCGGTCTGCAGCTTGTGTAACTGCTTGTTAGGACTGAATCCGTCCTGTGAAGAGAATCAAAGGATATCTGAAGAGTAGAAACCAGGCTCACCCTGTAGAAGACTGGAGAAATTGCTGATTTGCACTCGGTCTGTCAGGAACTGAATCTGCTGTGTGTTCTCCGGTATTGTGCAGTAATTGCGATCGGGATAGAAGCAGCCTGCCTGGTATAGTACTTTCTTTTTACCATATAAATGTGTGAGAAGGCTTGTGCAGCTCAAGTGAATCCTGCTGCCATTAGAGGACTTTTGCCTGTTACTGTTTACCATATAAATGTGTGAGAAGGCTTGTGCAGCTCAAGTGAATCCTGCTGCCATTAAAGGACTTTTGCCTGTTGCAGTTTGCCATATAAATGTGTGAGGAGTCTCGTGGAGCTCAAGAGTAGCCCTGCTGAGTTGAAGGACCCTATCTTGTTTGGAGGTCGTGAGTACTAATTCAGGGTCGCTCCCTGTTGAATTGCCACATTAAATCCAAATGGAATCACTGTACTGCTGACTGTTTAACTAATTTTTCTTTTCTCTGTGTGAAAGGGCCCCTACCAGCTGCCACGGTTTGGACTAGCCACTAGGGCTTGGGTACCCAGGGACAGTAACTGGTAGGGATAGACTATGCACAGAGCCATAGATAGATGAATAAAGTGATAAGCTAATTAACCTGATTTCCCCTGTCCTTGTTATATTCCCCTAAATAAATCAGAGCTGCTTGTTTCAGCAAAGTTATACTGCCTGAGGTATTTGTCTATGTTAAAGTATTGTACTGTGATTGTTGCACTGTATCTTATGTTACAGGAGGTCCCAGTGCCTGAACCAGTCCTGGGGTAAGTGTATACTGTGAAGGTAATTCTGATATATTGTGTGGGCCACTAGTGGGAAGAAGGGTGCAGTGTCCCAGAGGGCTGTGACCAAGTTAGTTTAACTATTGCAAACCCTGACCTCTGGGTGGAGGCACCCGCCATCGGATCCAGGCCCCTCAACCTGTTAGTGGCAAATCAGGCAGGGTAGTAGCCCTGGGATAGCGCCATCTTGGGGTTACACTAGTTTTGTTAATTTCAAACCTAATTGTACTATGGTCACTGTTACCGGGGGACCTCTATTTTGATAATATCTGTGCCTATGTTGGGTACTAGTACATCCAGTACATTCCCCCTCTCGTAGGTTTGTCAATGAGCTGCTCAAGTCCTGCTGATGTCACTGTGAATACTTTATTTTCTAGTTGCCCTTTTGTCTCATTTGTGGACCAATAAATGTCTGGTAGGTTCAAATCCTCCCAGTAATAATACGTCACTGTCATCTGCCACATCAGTAACGTGTTCTGTACATTTTTGGTATCCAATGCAGGACTGTCTGGTGGTCTGTAAAAAACACCCATTTTTGGTTTTTATCCTTTCCGGCCCATTAAATCAACCCATATCGTTTCTATGTAATTGCCAAAGTCATTCTAGGAGTCTATGATGGACCATTCTATGTTCTCCTTGATGTAGATTGCTACCTCCCCTCCTCTAAAGCTCTCCCTGTCCTTATTGAATAATTGAAAACCAGGTATAGCTTACTCCAGTCATTGTCCCTGTTCTACCATGTTTCCATCACTCCTATGATGACTATTTTGTGGGCTATTATACGGCATTGGAGTTCAGCCATCTTACTGTATCTTTATTCAGACTTCCTGCATTCAGATACAATATCCTGGCACTGTTGGGAACTTTCTGGCAGGCACTATTAGGGGTGGAACTGTTCACACAGTTTTGCATGGCTTCCTTTGGCCCCAATTCATTTAGCTTAAATTGCTATTAATCTCATTTTTCAGGCACATACCCGGAAGCCTAGTTCCCTTAAAGTTAAGATGTAGCCCGTCTTTGCAGTATAATTCTGGCTTGTTTAGAAAGGTGTCCTGGAGGTCACGTGGTGCAGGTTTCATGGTGGCTGCCTGATTGTGTTCGCTCCAGCCTTCCGCTCCATTACGAGCCTATTATACCCAGTTAAGAAGGACCTATACCAACTGCGATCACCAAACTGTGTGCCTGAATACTGTTAGAGCACCTTGCAAGATTTTCCAGAGCCGATGGATGCAGAGATGAGAAAACCCCAAAAACATACCCGCCGCGTTTCCAGCTAAGGCCTTGCCAAAAAAGCCAGAACCTCTCCGCAGACAGGAGGACCAGAAACTGAAAGCGGCAACCCAGATAAGGAGCCCCTGACGCTGGCGCAATTTTTAGCAGAGTTCAAACCTTTCCGTTCTGAGCTGTGCTCAGTGACTGAAGAACTGAAGGCAGTGACGCAGGCATTGGAGGATCTATGTCGCCGAACGGGAGACACGGAAATCAGGGTCGCCTCACTAGAAAAACGGATGGAGAAACAAGAGCCTGAGCTAATTCAACTAAAACAAAAAATTAATAAAATGGAGATGAAGATAGAGGACCTGGAGGGAAGAAGCAGGCGTAATAACATGATAATTGTTGGTCTCCCTGAAAGGAAGAGGGCCCCGATGTAACTGCTTATCCAGAAGTTCTCCATTGATTATGGGCCGACGCCTTTTGGTGACAACTATACGATAGAGAGGGCTCATCGTGCATTAAGGGCCATGCCTCCTGCCGGCTCTCCGCCTCGCATATTGATTTTCCATTTCCTAAACTATCAAGAGAGACAGTATGTCCTAACAAAAATGAAAGACCTTAAGGAAGTTAGGTGGGAGGGGTCTTTGCTGAGAATTGCCCAGGATCTCCCACTAACTGTGCACCAAAGGAGAGCGGAATATCATCAAGTAGTCACCAAATTGATAGCCGCAGGCATCCGCTTCCGTATGGGGTACCCAGCGCGTCTGCAGGTGGTCCTGTCTGGCCAGTGGTCCAGCTTTGAAAATGCTCACGCTGTGGTAAAAGGGTTGCAGGAGGCCCTTCCGGATCTGTTAAACAAAAAGTAAAAACTGTATCTATGTAGTATAACAGACTCGTCTTGAAGGGTAAAGAAACATATTACAGTAGCACGGAGTGGAGAGGATGATGCACCTACGGGGCAGTGTGTAGGAAATTGCCGAGAGATGTTATTGATGCTAGACCCCAAAATAGACAGTTTTACTAGAGAGAGGTGGATCGCTCAAGAGTACCTCAAGTGGTGTCCTCTCTGTTTTTTGCTTTTTGCCTTGGATTCTTTGGACCAGAAAATGAAACCCGGGTTCTGGTTGGTTTTTATTTAAGGTTTCTGGGAATCGCGATCCAACTGGAAGGTAGCAGTCAATAATTATCACACCCCGGGAAGCTCTACTTAAGCACCGGCGCGTCCTGCAGAGACTTGCTCTAAGTATCATGTACTTACTGGAGTCCTTCCTCATATCGTCTCAAATGACCCCTCATCCCATAATAAAATCTAGCACTCTTCAACATGCACCTTGCTTTTTTCCAGGGTGACGTCTTTCAGTTTGGCAAGTCTCCTCGGGGGTTGTTGAAAGAGTATTTGGGAGATTGTGTTCCTGTTTTCGCCAATAGTAATGCCCGATGGACTGGAACCGGGTTAGAGGGGTCTGCCACGGTAATTGCAGAGCCGAACCTTTCTGAGTCGTTTCAATGGAAGTTGGTAAGGTTGTCCTGACCGTTACTCACCAGAGGGAGCTCCAGTATTATGCTTTCTGCCGAGAAGCCTCTGCTAGGGTTTTGACAGTCCAATCAATCCTGCATCCCTGGTTTCTGCAAGCTGCAATCTTAGTGCTTTCTCCCTTGGTCACACTTTTTCTCCCCTTTTTTTTTTTTATTGCTGTTGCCCGATTATTCCTATTATAGGGATCCGGAGACCAGTTGTTTTGCTGTTTCTTCCTTGGAAAAGCCAGTCTCATTGGGGAGTGTCCAAATTATGCCATGCGTGTGTCTCCCCACCAGTTGTTCGTTTTCGGGCTAAACGGACACGATCTTCTGGACACTTTCCACACGGAATTTTATTATTTAAGTAGTTAGTATGTTGTGTAATTCATGGGGTTGTTTAACTGTCTGTTAAATGGGCTGATAGACTCAAAACACAGTATTATGGAATTGTTGGGTGCATGCAGTGTAGTTGGGCAGTATTTTCTTTCCCAGTCTGCAAGGAGGAACTATCCTTTTTCTTTATTATTAATATTTTAACAGGTCTGGGGAAGCTCAGATTGTTAAGTGTCCTACTTTGAAGAGCAGCAGACCTTATACAAAATGCCCCAGGAAGAGTTTTATTCTGGGATGTCGGGTAGTTCTTTCTTGAGAACGGTCACGCTTTCTTGGCTTGAGGAGGTATAGTTAAAGGTTTTGTTATAGGGTAGACTTTTTCTGATAAATAATTGTTCTTGCTGACAGTGGAGGGGAGGCTGAGGAGTCAGAAGCTTTGAAACTGCGAACTCATGGGCCGGGAGGTGGTTTTGTGGGTGGAGGAGGGTGGGTTTCTTTATCAACCTAGGTTAAGGTTTAAGACACTTGATGTAGGAGGAGTGGGGACAAAGGGGTTACTTAGAGGTTAGAGAAGGAAAGGGAAAACAAGGGGACTGTAGCATTAAGGCTTGAAGGTAACGGCTTGGAGGATCTGTCGTGAGGGAAGGCCAGTAGAAGGAGGAGATTTGAATGCAGTCAAATATAGGTAGACTCCAAATGGAATACAGGGACAATGGGTAGCACCCAGGAGTTTATCACATGGAATATTAAAGGGGCTAGGAAGGAATTAAAGCGCTACAAGGTTCTGCGACACTTGCAGTTGCAGAAGGCCCAGATAATATGTTTGCAGGAAACGCACTTATTAGAGAGGGAAGCTAAGGTTTTGAGACGTCAATTTGTGGGCCAGGTATACGCTGCAGGCGATAGCACTGCCAGTAAGGGAGTAGCCATTTTAATAACCAGGAATATTCCCTTTGTATGTGAGGAACAACTGGCAGATCCTGAGGGTCGGTATATAATAGTAGTAGGGTGTATTAGTCAAACAAGGATGGTGATAGGTAGTATATATGGTCCAAATGGAGACTCACCCTGGTTTTTCGCTGATCTACTAAATGTTTTGTCCCCCCCTTTCTTCATCTCCCAATGTTGTTGGGAGGTGATTGGAATCTGGTAATTAATGCAGAATTGGATAGAGAAGGTAGGCGAGACAGGGGTCTCTCTCCGGCTCAAAGAGCCATTAGGGAGCTCGCAGACAATTTGGGCCTGTGCGACCCGTGGAGGGTTTTGTGCCCCTCTAGGAGGGAATACACATTCCTGTCTGAGGTCCACAAAAGCAGGTCTCGAATCGATTATTTTTTAATGAGTCAGAGCATGCTCCCTGGTCTGATAGATTGTACAATTGCGCCAGGGGTCATCTCGGACCACTCCATGGTCCGATGTTCCCTAAATCTTGTATTTAATACCCCCAGGCAAACCATTTGGAAATTAAACAATCAGCTCCTCTGCGCACCGGAGATTAGAAATAGTATAAGCCAGAGTATAGTACAATACGAGCAGGAGAACTGCAACATGACGGGTAGGGGAGATATAGAATGGAGTGCACTAAAATGTGTATTAAGGGGGGAGCTTATCAAGTTAGCTGCTGCTAGGAAGAAAAAGAGAGAGAGTTTGGCCAAACAATTGCTCACCCAGATCAGAGATATAGAGAATATTCTTTCAAAGAATACTCCAACGGCAATTAGGGAAAAGTTGGTCAGGCTCCGGCACCAATATGATGACATTCTGAGAGAAAAGGCAGAGTATGCCATTAATAAAACGAAGCCCTATATTTAGATCAAGGGAGAAAATGGGTCATCTCCTGCCATGCGACTTAAAGCAGCCAAACATCCAGAATCATTCAAAGTATATCATCCTCACTGATGGGTCCATCAAAACCACCCCCACGAAATTGTTAAAGAATTTGAGGATTACTACAGGAATTATATAGCCCATGCCCAATAGACCTAGGGACGAGGAAGTCAGGGCGTATCTGTCACATCGTAACTTACCTCAGATAATGGAAGATCAGAAGGAAATGCTTACTTCCCGTATCAGAATCTGAAATCCTAAATGCGATTCAGACGCCCCAGCTGACAAAGCTCCTGGACCGGATGGTTTCTCCGAATTTTTATAAATGTTTCACGAGACAGTTATCCCCAGGATTAAAAAGGTTATTCCACAGTATATTTACTTCCAAATCATTGACAGTCACCTTTTGAATCCCTGATAATGCTTATCCCCAGAGAAGGGAAAGATCGAGAGAAGGTCCCAAATTATAGGCCCATAGCCTTAATTAACTATGATATAAAATTCTAGCGAAGGTTCTAGCAGCCCGCCTAGTGAAGGTCCTCCCAGGTTAATCCACCTGGATCAGGTGGGATTTATGACCGGTAGACTGGCATCAGACCATCTCCGTAAACTATCCCACATCTTCTCAGCATCCAAAGACAGTAAAATCCCATGTGGTTTGATGTCTGTCGATGCTGAGAAAGCATTTGACAGGGTGGATTGGAGGTTTCTGTCTTTGACCATGGAGCATTTTGGTTTTCTGGCCCACTTTATCGACATGGTGTTTGCGTTATACAGATCGCCGTCTGCAAAAATATACTGTAATGGGGTATTTCCGCAACCTGCCTCTTGCTATCGGGTACTAAGCAGGGTTGTCCTCTGTCCCTCTCTTGTTCAACCTATATTTAGAGCCACTGCTGTAGTATCAGACAGGAACCTAAGATTAAAGGGATAAAATTGGGTCGCTGGAGTTTAAGGTCTCTGCATTTGCGGATGACATCCTACTTCATATTAGCCATCCCCGAACCTCCATTCCAGTGGTGCTCGATGTTATCGCGTCCTATGGCAAACTATCCAGTTATAAAGTCAACATAGGGAAAACTCAGTTTTTCCCTCTTAATGTAAAAGTTTATAAGTCAGATATCTTGAAGCTGGGGATACATTGGACCCCTCTCACCTTGAAATATCTTGGTATCACTTTGGCCACTTCAGAGGCCAAAATGGTGAAACTTAATTTGGATGCCCTTAAGGTAACTATAAAGCAAGATCTGGAAAGATGGGGCAAACTTATGCTCTCTCTCTGGGGAAGGGTCAACATAATAAAGATGAATGTGTTGCCGAGGATTTTTTATCCTTTAAATATGCTTAATGTATGGTTACCCTTAAAGTGGCACAAGGCACTGCACTCAATTATCTCAGACTTTATCTGGGGAAAGAAAACACCCCTCAGAGCCTATTACAAACTTGCCACCCCTAAGGAGAAGGCTGGTTTAAGGCTGCCGCACTTTGGGTTATATCACTGGGCAAGCAATCTCTGTAAATACATGCGCTGGCTCCTGCCCCCCAGGGATTTGGAACTTTTATTGTATGTTCCTTCCTGGGTTAAATTGGAAACAGAGTTAATAAAGGAGGCGGCATGGACCCGAAGGCTCTTCTTTCATCCCACTAAAATCTCTCCCTCTAGTCTAGCAGCTACCCCAATTAAACTTTCCTTACGTACGAATCCAACTGTGTGCCTCTTCGCTACTCCCCTGCAGTAGATAGATACCAGCCATTATGTCATAACCCTAATCTGCGGATTGGGGGGAACATGATAAAGGCAATCTTTTTTGAAAGGGTTAAAGGTGGCAGATATCATGCAAAGGGATAGGTGCCTAACAGTTGCAGAAGTTTTAACAAAGTATAACATAGGGCCTAACCAATCTTTTAAAATATACCAACTCACACACCTGTTGGGGAATTTCAAGTCTAAATTAAAAGAGAGAAAGATCAATGGGACATGGTTTGAACCCCTGATCTGTTGGGTTTGGGAACCGCATGCAGTTTCTAAGGTCTACAAAGCACTATTTGAGCAAGTCTATATAGACACTGTTAACAAGCCGAGGATTTGGGTGGACCACTTGGGGATCAGGACCGGAACTGGGATCTTGTTTTACGGCACATGCACCAGTATATTACTCAGGACAGATTACGTATCATGCAATACCATTTTTAAACAATTTGTTCTGGACACCTTCCAAACTATACAAGATTGGCGAGCCAGATGCGTTATGTATCCGTGTCATCAAACGGTGGGAGACCTAAAGCATATTTTTTTGGATTGTCCACCGTAAAAGAGTTGTGGGACCAAATTAAGCACGAGGCGGACTCGGTATTGGGCATTGAACATTGCTTTCCCCCATGTCTAATAGGGATTATACTGGTATTGCTGTCAAGTCCTGAAGATACTATATGGCCTTGATCTCATCCTCGGTCAAGAAAATAGTGTTAAGGCACTGGTTGGATAACACCTCACCCAGTTATGTGGAATGGTTACAAGAATTGCTTTTAACTTAGGCATGAAAAATTTGGGGCTATGAGGAGAGGTAATATTTCAAATTCTACTGGTGGGGCCCTCCAGGCCTCTTTACTTGCTCCATTCATAACTAGCCATGGCTTGATAAGTTGGCCCTGTCTGTTCCTCATGAGCAGATCTACCTCAGCCTTTGCAACCCTGGGGAGGGTGGGTGGGCAAGGGAGGTTAGGTGGGGTAATTAGGCCGGAGGGGTTAACACTATAAAATTGTTGTTGGTCATTTACTAATGGAACATTGTAATTGGCACTGTGCTGTCAGGGATTATCTTCTGTAAGGTTTGGCCTCTATCTGTGTGCCGACTGTATGTCAATAAACTTGAATTTTAAAAAGAAAGGTGTCCGATGTCTAATAAATCTGAAACCTTTCTCCTTAGCCCAGTTCTAGCCAAGCATTAACCTGAATGATTCTTCTATAGTTACGTGTGAAGCCCTTGGCACAGGTAACATTTCAGAAAAAACACTTCACTACCCTTGCTAAATAATTTGTCTGCTAACTCATTGAAATCTGCCTCTATCGCTGATTGTGTTTTTCCCAATGCCATTTATCCCCACATGGATGACAACCAGGGTCTATCCCACTTCCTTTGAAGATGTTATCTGCCATTGCTGTTAAGTGATGTATCCCTGCCCCTGGGAAACAACTAACCATAGTGTTTTCCTCGTCATCCCCACATGCATATTTATCTGTGTACTTAATAACTGAGTCGCCCAAAACCATCGTTTGTCTTGGAGCTGGTGACTAGCCTATCACGGATATGTTGTCAGGGGGTTGACACCAGCTTCAGGTATATTTGCATTTTCCTCATTACTACCCTCTGTCTCAGAGAGGAAGAGAGAGAGAGAGAGCGAGAAAGAGGGTCTTGACACCTGGAGCCAGTGCCAGAATTAGCACTAGACCCTGTGCTGCCAGGGTTCGTGTCAGAAAAGTCCAAATTTGACATTGTTTGAGGTGGTCTCATCAGTCATCGTCACATTGGAAAGTAGATTGGTATTATTACATTGGAAATTAGATCAAAAGAAAACACCCTGCAAGCACCCCTGTTCCCTCCTTTTAGGCCATGTAAGCTGCAAAATAAGTTAACTTCACAACTCTACTACTTTGGGGAAGGGGTGGGGATGGTGTGGACCCTTGATGGGAATGTACAGGAGGGGAAGGATCTAATGCTGAGAAAGGAGGAAATGTGACAAACATATATTTAGGGGGGCCTTTAGCATTACCATACTCTATGCTGTGGGGACCTTGGGTCCTACCCCCCTTTTGTCGGGTGGGGCTTGGAATCCCATCAGTGGTTATATTATGAGTACAGTAAGAGAAACTGTTACTGCTACTTAGGGTAACCTATATAACCTATGCTTCCGAATGATCCTCAAGAAAGTGTCACATTATGCTTATTTCTTCTCTGTAATGATGGATTGTGTTATGTATTCTGCAATTATGAAATCCTGTAAACCTGCTGAAAGCTAAATAAAGTTTACTCTATATATACAGAACTATATATAAATATATATATATATATATATATATATATATCTTCATATACAGTATATGTGTGTATATATATATATATATATATATATATATATACAATGTATGTTTTGGTATAAATGTCAGGATAAAATGTACTATCTCAGCCAGGTCATGGAGATATCATTGATATCTTCACATGTGAAGATATCATTGATATCTCCACGTTCCTATACGTCATCACATTGAAAGTGAAACTTTTTCACTTTGTATCGTCTGGCATTTTCGATACGAGCAGCCCCCACCACGCCCCGTGGCTTTTCTTTACAAGCAGGACCCCCATACATTTCTCAAATTGGCTCATATTTTTACACAACTAAATATTTAAAAACATATCTGGTTGATCCTGCAACTTCCGTTTATCTACTTCTTCGTGGAACGTAGCGTGACCGAGCAGCTATCCCCTGAAGTGTAGCGTGGCCGAGCGCTATAAATATGAGAACCTGAGGCACTGTCTGATAATTAAAATGACAGAGTCATCACTGCCACATATAGAAAAGTTTTTCTTTTCTTATTTTAGCTCTGTTTCTTAAAACGAAGCTGCCGACAGTACTGAGAGGAGAACGAGTGAGTCGGCAGCTTCAAACCACCAGGTGAAAGTGCGAGCGTATGTTGCCATAGCAACACATGTTCGCACTTTTGTCTGGTGGTCTGAAGCCGACTCACTCGCTCTCCTCCTCAGTACTGTTGGCAGCTTCGCTTGAAGAAATAGGGCTAAAATAAGAAAAAATATTTTCAAGTGTGGCAGTGATGACTTCCTCATTCTGAAAATCGGACAGTGCCTCATGTTTTCATATTTATAGCATACGGCCACACTACACTTCTGAGGATAGCTGCTCAGTCACGCCACGCTCCACAAAGCAGTAGATAAACAGAAGTCACAGGATCAACCAGATATGTTTTTTTAGTAAGGATTTTTTTAACATACAGGCAGGCTCAACCAGATATGATTTATTAAATACATTTACAGTGTCAAGATTAGGCATTTTTTTTTAACATTTAATATATGTAATCTGTTGGGTGGGTGGTGGTGGGGGGGTATAAAGAGTTGTGTTTGGGTAATCCAGAACATTTTTTTTTTATTTTAAGGTGGCAAGATCAACCACACATATTTTTTTAATTATACAATGGCAAGAAAATTTCCTGGACTCTGATTGGTCAGTGTGTGCCTGAGACAGTGATGTTATTACACAATAACACACTGTGCTGATTTTTTGGATCAGCACATGGCTCAGTTTTTTCAGAAACAGATATACTGCCTCACTAAACATTTTTATTTTTATTTTTGTTTTGTATGACATTGAGCCATTGTATAATTGCAATAAGGCACTCCAAGGTGTGTGTTATCCTATGTAATAACGTCACTTCTGGGGTGGTGGAAGCACTCGGCTTCGCCTCGTGCTTCAACCCACCCCAGGAGTACGTTATCATGATAACACACACCTTGTCGTGCCTTATTGCTTAAATAACATATGCCATCTGTTGTGTTACAACAGATATGCACAGTTGAGATGGAATAGCCATTATTTCTATGTTAAGGATTGTATCAAGGGGCCATTTGGGATTGGCGTTGAGTGGGGTCCAAAGCATACATTGTATAAACAGAACATGACATGGCCTGACTGAAGATATCATATTTATCTTCACGGGGGCCAACGACATCATGATATCTCACCGTGGCTCACTCCGTGAGATATCATGATGTCATTGGCCCTCGAAGATAAATATGATATCTTCAATCAGGCCATGTCATACCCCTATATATATATATATATATCAAGTACCTATTTTTCCAATAAGAATTATATGCAAAAATGACTTTCTCATTTTCCTAACAACAATAAGTAACAATCCCAAGAAATGTCATATTTTGAGCAATAACAAAGCAAAATAATTATCTTGTATTCTTACTTTTTGTATTATTCATATTCCTAACAGCAATAAGTGACAATAATAGGATATTGTATATTTTGTGCAGTAACAATAAGTGATAAGTAAAATGTTTTTATATTCCTGCCAGCAGCAAGCAAACATAATTATGAACTAGGGAAAAAAAATCCAACACTCTGATTGGTCAGTTCCTCAGTAAAGGTGTGATGATATCTAGCTACATCATCACACCAAAATAAGACCCAGCAACAGACCAAACCTTCTAATGACCATATCACTACACCCCTGATAGAAATCAACACTTACCTCAAATGGAAACAGAAGCAGCATCTTACCAGGTAAACTTGACCTTGGGCATTGAACACACCTTGAAAAACTTTCAAAAAAAAAAAAAAAATGAGTAAACCAACTGTAAAAAACGATGTAAAACGCCATATACAGGTTACAGCTGAACAGTTAAACTCAATAGAAATGAATAAAAACGAGCAGAATACCAAACGTCAAACCAATTGGGTAGTGAATGTCTTTAAAGATTGGCTGACAGAAAAAGAAGTAGACATTGACTTTTCAACAGTAACATCTGAAAATTGAAATACATTGCTTCATGAATTTTATGGCAGCGTTAGAACAGCAAATGGGCAAGAATATGGCATAACTAGTTACACAGGAATACAAGCTGGTCTTAACCGTTTTTTTAAATGAACCGCCTCTTAGAAATTTCTGTTTAATGACTGACCCTTCCTTCACAACATCAGACAACGTATTCATTGGAGTTATCAAGAACATTAAGCGTGAAGAAAAGGATATAACAAAACACCACCCAGCGTTATCTGAAAAGCATCTCTACTTTTCATAAAAAATTCAGCAACCCTTAACTCAAACACAGCACCAGGTTTACTATGCAAGGTTTGGCTAGATTTACAGCTTAATTTTGCTCGACGAGGAAAAGAGGGAGTCTGATAGTTAAAACTAAGTTGCTTTGTTATCCACAACAACGAACAAGGGTTGCGATATGTATCTCTAGCATGTAATGAGTACACTAAAAATCACAACAACCCTATTGAAAGGAATAAAGAAAGTACACGCGGCTTCATGTTTGAAAACCCCACTGACCCACTGTGCCCTGTCAGAAGCCTCGAGCTGTACCTACGAAAACTTCCCCAGATGCCCCTGTGCTATACTGCCATCCCAAATGACTACCACAAACCTCCTAGACAAACAACTTATATGGTACAGTAAAGAACTCTAGGTGTAAATTACCTTGCTTCTATGATCCCCAGAATCTGCAAAGAAGTAAACCTTGACAAAATATACAAACCACAGCCTATGAAGCATCGCAGTGCAACTTCTCTCTAAAGTCGGACTAGAAACAAAAGAAATAATGTCCGTTACTGGCCACAAATCAGAAACAGCAATTCAAAGCTATTGGCAGCCCTCTTTAATGGACAGACAGCAGTGGAGCAAAATTCTAACGACAGTTAACACCAACACAGAACTGCCTGAAACATCTCTTCAATGTGTTACTGAATTAGCCAGCATCCCAAAAGAGAATTCACAACCCACAATCCCACCCGAAGAAACACCAGTCCCTACCAAAAAATACGAATCAACCCAGCAGCCAAATATAGACAACAACTTGGTAAGTACTAGGGTTGTCAGAACAGGTTCGGCAAAGATTCGAACCCTCCTCGAACCCTGGTGTTCGAGTTCTAACTTAGAACTCGAACACTAAACGGTTCGCAAAAGGGTTCGAATCACCGCGAGATGTGAGACGACGTGGGGTCGAATAAGCAACGCGAGCAGCAGGATCTGTGGGAGTATTTAAAGAGATGCGCCACGAGGAGGAGCACCATTTGACTGAGGATCATCGCAGGCAGAGGCATCAGCAGCAGGCAGCACCAGCAAACTGTAGCAAAAGCGGTTAGTGCATCCGCTACTCTTGTCCAGTCGTGGCCACTTCTTCTCCTGTGAGACTGAGAACAAGAAAAAGCTAAAAATCGGGGAGACTGGGAGTGGGACTAGGGGCCGGTTCAGGACAGAAGGAGGGAATCGGGAGGGATTAATCAAGATTGGGGGAAGGGACTGGGGAATAGGGAGGGATTGATGAGACCAATATCAGGAGGACTGGAGGAGGACTCGGAGAGAGACTAAAAAAAAAATAAGAAGACTGAAGATTATAAGAACCTTTGTGAATGTGAAATGTGATTATTTGAAACTGCAGCACACTGCACACTCAGCAGCTGCCAGCAACAAGCATACAAGGGGGCAAAAAGGCAAATAAATCTTTCTGAACCCTAGTGAGGTGTGTCACAGAGAAGCCCAGTGTGTGCCTTGACTGCACTGTACCGTACCCTACCCAGTGTGTGTTACAGAGAGAAGCCCAGTGGCCAGTTGTGTGGTGGCATTAACCTTACATGACAGAAACGTAGAAATATAATTCTCATTCCCTGGTTTGCGTATGTGACTCCGTCTCCTGTGGTCAGCCCATCACTCTGCTGCTGTGTGCCCCTTGACTGCACTGTACCCTACCCAGTGTGTGTGTTACAGAGAGAAGCCCAGTGGCCAGTTGTGTGGTGGCATTAACCTTACATGACAGAAACGTAGAAATATAATTCTCATTCCCTGGTTTGCGTATGTGACTCCGTCTCCTGTGGTCAGCCCATCACCCTGCTGCTGTGTGCCCCTTGACTGCACTGTACCCTACCCAGTGTGTGTGTTACAGAGAGAAGCCCAGTGGCCAGTTGTGTGGTGGCATTAACCTTACATGACAGAAACGTAGAAATATAATTCTCATTCCCTGGGTTGCGTATGTGACTCCGTCTCCTGTGGTCAGCCCATCACCCTGCTGCTGTGTGCCCTTTGACTGCACTGTACCCTACCCAGTGTGTGTTACAGAGAGAAGCCCAGTGGCCAGTTGTGTGGTGGCATTAACCTTACATGACAGAAACGTAGAAATATAATTCTCATTCCCTGGTTTGCGTATGTGACTCCGTCTCCTGTGGTCAGCCCATCACCCTGCTGCTGTGTGCCCTTTGACTGCACTGTACCCTACCCAGTGTGTGTTACAGAGAGAAGCCCAGTGGCCAGTTGTGTGGTGGCATTAATCTTACATGACAGAAATGTAGAAATATAATTCTCATTCCTAGGTTGCGTGTGTGACTCCGTCTCCTGTGGTCAGCCCATCACCCTACTGCTGTGTGCCCCTTGACTGCACTGTACCCTACCCAGTGTGTGTGTTACAGAGAGAAGCCCAGTGGCCAGTTGTGTGGTGGCATTAACCTTACATGACAGAAACATAGAAATATAATTCTCATTCCTTGGGTTGCGTAGTGAGCTCCGTCTCCGTGGTCAGCCCATCACCCCTGCTGTGTGCCCTTTGATTGCTATGTGTATGCCTATGCCCAGCAGCCCAATCATTCTGTAAGCCTTGAACCTGGGATCCTTTAGTTGCAAACTGTCATATTCTTCAATTACTTTCAGTCCACGTATCACAGTGTCACACAACCAAAATAAAATTTTGGAGTTGTAGCCAGCGATTACAGATCACATTGCTTTGTTACACAGGAATTGTTTGGGTGTTGGTGTGTTCACTGCAGTATACTGGGCTGGTAGTACTGGTACTTACTGTCTGTTATGGCTGACACCAACATAGATGAAGCATTTAGTGCTGGTGTTGGAGCAGGTGTTGGTGGTAGTGGTAATCCTGGTGCTAACAGAAATAACCAAAATGTTTCACGTGATAAAAATTCAACAAACAGCAAAAGAGCAACAGTGAAGTGTGGTAAGGGGACCTTTTAAGAAAACCTGTACAGCTGCTGGGGTCACACGGAGAGGCACCATAAGGTATGCCATTCATGCCGTTAAGATCCCTGTGACTAGCAGCAATAATGAAAGTGACAGTGAGTCCCTCTCTGACTCAGACAGTAGCTCTTTGTCTCAGTCCCACACTGTTGTGTCTCGTGACAAATCATTACTTCCTCAACAAAGTGAAATGAGCAAGTCTGCTGACAATGAATCAGGTAGTGCACTTGCAAATACATCCAGCACTGTTGGCAATGAAAAGGACATATCCATTGAATCCACCACTTGTGTGTTGGCCAGCAATGAAAATCCATCAGAGTCTTCTGTCCACTCTTCTAGCACCAAGGAGCATGTCCCAGGTTCTGTTAGGACAGGTGAAAAGACACAAACAGTCTTTAGCTATCTTCCTAACTTTCGAACAAATCTGTCACATCTGAGGTGTGGAATTATTTCTCAGTCAGTAAAACTGATCCATGCAGAGCAATTTGTTCCTGTGTAAACAGAGTGTAAGCCGTGGTAAAGTTGTGTCATGCCTGGCACTACAGCTCTTAAACGCCATCTGAAAAGCATTCGGTTTTGCTTGATCATCCAAAACCAAAACCCGTGTCCTCCATCTTCCAGACCGCACGTGAGAAGGGTCAGGATCAGGAATCTGAAATGGATACTGAATTGTCTGAACTTGATGCGGGCAGAACCACTGCCAGCCCTAGGATCACTGTTACCACCAATGCCAGCACCATTAGTACCAGTTGCACATCCAGTGATGGCACTGAATGTATAAGTCCTAGTCCACCATCTCTGCGTCCATCTGCACATCGAAGCACGGTGTATAATAAACCAGCAGGGACATGTTGCAAACAGCTAACACTGTCTCAGGCATTTGAAAGGAAGAATACCTTTACTAGAAATCATCCAAAGACCCTTCATCTTAATCACCAATTGGTGAACTGTTAGCCGGAGACCTTCTCCCATACTCTTTGGTAGATCATGAGGATTTTAGGGAGCTCATGACATTAGCAGCCTCGTTACAATGTTTCTCATCGAAGGTACCTTTCCTATGTTGAAATACCAAACATTTATCAGGCTTTAAGCGACAGTGATGCTTGCACTTAAAACTGCAGAGGGTGGGGTTATTCATGTCACAACAGATATGTGGACCAGCACTCAAAACATAGATTACATGTCCTTACCGCTCATTGGGTCACGTTTTTTGTGCTTTCACAAAACAAAGACACCCCAAAAGATGGCGCTGCTGCATATAAAGAAGTTTGGGCAAGTCATACTGCTGCAAACATCTTGCAGGAACTAAATGACCTCCTTGACGAATGGGTTTATTCTCACGGTCTAAAATGTGGCTTCATAGTAAGTGACAATGGAGCCAACATCTCAAAAGCAGTAACAGGATGGAGGATTTCTGCATGCTTCTTGTTGCAAATTGCTTACACTTAATTGTCACGAGTTTCTCAGCAACGAAACACAAGTGGATGGTTATGATTGCTGTTTGCAAAAAATTGTGACTCACTTTTCACATTCAACCAAAGGCTATCTGGACATTGTCCGAACTGCAAAAAACACAAAGCTGCCCCAGCAAAAGCTGATTCAAAATGTTTCCACTTGTTGGAACTCAACGCTTTATATGCTGCAGCGCCTCTTGGAGCAAAAGCAAGCTGTACATGAGTACTGCTCCAGTTACATTATGGAGATGGCATTATGCTGTCTGTGCTGCAGTGGAAATTAATGGAGACAGTGTGCTGTATCCTAGCTTCTTTGAGACAGCTACAAGGGACATGTCTTCTGAAGGTGCATCTGTGAGTCAGGTTATCCCACTCATAATGCTCATTTCGCATCATCTTAGTGTTCTAAATCTACAAATAGAGAAAGACAGATCTGAGCTAGACAACATGTCGCCTATATCATGGGAATCTCTTAAAAGAGAATGAGCGAGCTTCAAAACCAATGACAAATTAGTTGCAATGACGAAATCAAGACACTACATCCTTGCAACTCTCTTAGATCCCAGGTTCAAGGCTATACATCTTCCAAAACAGATGATATAGAGCAGTACAAATGTATGTTGCTAGATGAGCTGCAGCACTCACAGGAGTCAAACACAGACACGCACAGTACCATCAGGTTGTCATCACCACAACATGCAGGTTCATCTTCACAAAGGGATACAGAACTGGAAAAGTCACCAAACATTAAAAGTAGTTGTTCCACAACTGCCACTTCTTCAGCCCTTAGTAGCAAGCTAAATCTGTGGCAAAACCTTTCCCAAATTGCTGCCATACCAGCTGCTTCTGCTGATTCCTCTTCTGAGCGGTCTCTGTCCAACATGGTAGACAGTTACCTGCAAGAACTGCCTATTCCTATTGATGCATGCCCTTTTGAATACTGGAGATCAAAAAAGTCAATTTGGACAGAGCTGTATGATGAAGCCTGTAAATATCTTGGTTGTCCTGCAACAAGTGTCTCTTCAGAACGCATGTTTAGTACAGCTAGCAATATTGTGACAGAACACAGAAATAGGTTGCTGCCAGAAAATGTACACACGTTAACTTTTATTAAAGTTAATAAGTCAAGATTTCAGTATCCCTACAAGAGTATACAAACTGATCCTGAAGTGATTGATATTGTGGATGTTGATGGTGATGATGACAACTCAGATGGTGGTGGCTGGTAAAAATACTGTGTGGGACGGAGTCTCTGCACCAAAAGAAACTTTACAGACTGTGATGACTTTGGTTGTCGTCTCTCTTTCTTGATCTACTACCTGGACTATATACCCCCAAAACTTTCACCATTTTATGGCAAACTGCTTTGTAGCTAGGGTCTAAACTAAAGTCAACAAGTTTTATATACAGGGTAATTTTAACATCAGTGGGAACAGGCCCAAATTTGGCATAAAGGGACACTCAGTCAATCCTTTCTGTATCATATTATTTATAGTTAAAGTGCAAACATATATTTTTGGATTTACCTTCTGTGACTTTGTGGTGCATCAGCATGGGCTGGGACAGAGACTGTCTATATTTTCAATTTTAAAGAGGACAAAACAATGAGTTCTAATTGGTAGCTGTTTATTATTTTTTTCAATTACAGAAATGTTAGCCATAAACGAAAATGGATGCTAGTACATGGGTGAGGGTTGTGGGTTGGTTTTAACATGGGTGTAAAGGGTGGCATGGGTGCTACTGCACAGATGAGGGTGGTGGAAGAAAAAGTGGAATGGGTGATGGGGTGAAAGATGGGTGTTGTTTTAGTTCTCTTCATTTGCAGATTCGTGATCAGCTGGGGATGGTGAGAAAAAAATGATGACAGACCGAACCTACTGTACACATAATATATATTCTTATTAAATACATTGCAAACTGCTGCCACCTAGACAATTGTCCTGTCCTTTAAAAAAGAATAAAGGAATCAGAAATAAAAGAAAATCTGCATCAGCAGTTTTCACAGAATGTGACGTATCATAGTGTTTTTTGCTTTATAAGTAGTGATAATTTGATACATAATGGGGCTGACAGATGCTGTCCCTTAAACATCACATGCCAACTGCTGCAGCTACATAAATGTTCCTTAGTATGTGGTGAGAAACCACTGTTTTTATTTATGTGACTGAAATACAGATTTTATTGAAGTATCAGCTGCAAAAATGCATCATCTTAGAATTTTTGTATGTATTACTTCAATTTGCCAACAAAAATGTTGGTATATGTATGCATTACCTTAGAAATTGCATGCATTTGCCAGCAACAATGACTGGCATATTTTTTATTAAGAACAAAAGACACAGCACCAACACTTCCAAAATATATTGAGGTTGTGCTTTTAATCTGATAGTTATCACAGTAGAACGCCATATGTGAAAATAGTTTAAACAGACAAAAAGGACCTTTTGTCTGTTTAAACTGCTTTTGTCCTGCATGCATGCTTCTGTACTGTGATGCTATCAGTTAAAACGCACAATACAGTATATTTTTGGAAGTGTTGGCTGTGTCTTTTGTTCTTGGTGCTCAGCTTTCACACAGGCACAACTTAGATTGGAGAAGCTTCTTGTGGTTTCTGAAAATATTTTTTTATTCCAATGTCTTGACTGAATATGTATGACATAATATGTTTTGTAACAGTTCCACATGTTGCTGCTGTAGTACTTGCTTGACTTTGTTATAAAAACTTTCTTTTAAACATAGCAACTTTTGATTCACTCATTTAAAACAGAAAGCAGCAAATAGCTGAAATTAGGTAATATCAGTTATTTTTCTCCTAATTCATGACGATGAGTATATATAGCTGAGTACATAAATGGCTAATGTGCCTCTTTCTTTCACTAAGGAACTATGATGCAGCTGCAGCAGGAAAACTTTAACATATGGGTGGGTGGGTGGGCCTGTTACTTATTAAGTTGCTGTCTTTAGCAAACAGAAGAAACTATAGATAAACCTAGTTGTATTCCTATCAATGTCACACAAGATAATTTCTCTCCCCTTATTTTGAACAGTTTTTCCTTTACATGTATTTTATTACTATCTTCGTTACTGGCAGCACAATAAAAAAATAGGGTTCGAGTTCTAAAAAGTTCTAAAAAGATTAGAACACTAGAACTTTTTCAAAAGTTCTAGACTAGAACTAGAACCCAGAACTTCAGAGGGTTCTGACAACCCTAGTAAGTACATCACACCCCCCCATTCATTCACTTAACGTCTAACTACCTTTTTTTCTTCTCCGCAGATCTCAACATCCACCGAAGTTGACAAAAATATGACTGCATCCCACATGAATTCACCGTCACTTCTGGTAAGTCGGAAACAATATCTACATTTCCCAAAAAAATCGCACACAGCAAATCACAAAACAAACACGGACTTCAGCAGTTTCGAACTTGTGACCCACAAACATTCACTCGACGATGCACCTCCCAAAAGCTGCATACCGCTTACCTTTCTGAAGCGGCAGAAATTCACACCACACTAGGCCACACACTATAACGCTCCACACCAACGCTCAACTCGTCCCGTCTTCAAAAAAAGCAAAAAACAACTGAGCTACGCATAACGCTAACATCTCTTCTCTTTCCTACAGCTCTACCCACAGCAACAAGAACAGGATATCCCCTCAACGAGCTCACTCAGTCCACCTACTGTACATGCAGCAAAACAAAGCCGACTGGAAACCTTTACTGAAGACCTCTGCATACCACCCTCAAGCAAACACTTTTTCCCTTACATACAAGTAGGCATAATGTCTGGCAATATCCAATTTAATCTTTACAATTATAAAGAGAAAGAAAATGAAAAATAAAATACATTTATAACTGTTACTGTTCATAAGCAATTGCTTTAGTATGACTGTTACCACTGTTAATTTTTATCTTAAATGTTTAGATTTTACCATACTGCAACAAACTACAAATAAATTATTTTCATCTAAAATGTTACCATACACAGTATGTGAAACATGTTCCTGCTTTACTGTTTGCTTACTTTAAGCTACCTTAAATAACAAAACAAAAAAAATACAGCAATAACTATTTAAGTTATACATTTGTATACTGCCTCAAAAAAGGGACTATTTTTTCTCTTCTTTAAAACAAATGTATTCAGGCAAGAAATAAATGTTTAAAAAATAAAAAATGACTCTTCTTTCAATTTACTAACCACTTTCTCTTCACAGCCTAGTTCATAATAGCAATAATGCACTCCAGGGTGTGGTATATCATGAGATATTGTCACTTCCCAGGTGGTTGGACGTACCCGCCCGGGGCGTGATGATATCTCATGATATACCACGCCCTGTCGTGCATTATTGGTTAATTATGAACTGAGGAACATAAATAGAGGAATCTGATTGGCCGAGAGCTCTTTGAAGCCGTGATGATATGGGGCTACATCATTACCACTTCAAAAAAGCTCCGGCGCCATCAGCCTCCTTGCTCTCTACTGTCTGAGAACTATTTTTTCAAAATGTACTCCTACACCAACCCAAAAACTTCTTCATAAAACATTTTAAAACCTGTTTCTTTTATTTTATTTATAAAACTTGAAACTCAGTTCATAATAGCAATAAGTCACTCCAGGGTGTGGTATATCATGGGATATCATCACTTCTCAGGTGGTTAGATGAATTCGCTCTAGCGATGCCTCGTGCCCACCACCAAGGTGTGACAATATCCCATGATATACCACACCCTGTCATGCCTTATTGCTTAATTGTCTCATGTGCATATTATAATCTAGCGCTCTATCAGAAAGCTATTTTCTTGCCTAGGCCTAAATAAAGCAAATATTTTCCCCAATAGCAGTCTTTGCTGGCTTACAGCCTGTGACTCTGGCATAAAAGGATTAAAGTATACCAGAAGCTCTGAGCTGATCATTTTTCTTACCAATTCTTCCGAGTGTCTATGCCCCATCAGGTTTGTTTGTGACCCATCACTTGTGTGTCTATCATGCAATGTCCAGCTGGACTCACTGAGATGGTAGCCGTCTTTTAGCTTGCCCTGGGCGTCCTGTCTCCACCTGAGACTTCCCTTTTATAGTGTTTGTCTCTGGTTAGAATTTTCCAGAGAACCCAAACAGAATTTTCTAGTGAAAGCGTCTGGCAAGAAATGGTCTCATATATTTTGGTAATTTCCAGTTATTAATTTCTTTGGTCATGCCTATAAATAGGCAATGTTTTTGTCTAGTGCACTTACCGGAAAACAAAAAGAAAACTAATAGATACAAAAACAAAGCATGGCTTCTCATATCTAGTAAACAGCAGTTTGTGGTGAGGTGTGACGACAACTCAGGCATGAGACACTGTAGTTAGGTTAGATATGGGGAGCAGAGCTTGTTAATTTTGTCTTTGAAGCAAATAGACTGTTTGCTACATATTTCTAAGCTAACTGCTTTTTCTCGTCTCTGTCAGAGATACAAAATATCTCATTTGCACTGGAGTCCAGACTTTGGCCTGTAGGACATGGGTCCTTTTCAGCTTTTGCTCTGGCTGGATGTTCCAGGTCTATGGGGGGGGCTCCTCCTCACAGGATAGGGAGAGTAGGCCACCTGTGAGAGTGATTGTCCATAGCCTACTGCCATTTAGTGAAGAAGTTCCTACGTGGGGCAGAAGAGGAGAAAGTCCCTGCCAAATGGTGAAGATCTCCCCACAGTGGGTGAAGATCCGCATGACTGAGGCATACTCATCACAGCTCGCCTTGAAGCCTCTTGTGCTGCACTGGCTACTGTGCAACAGCGCTTGAGAGACGAAGCCTGATGTAGCCTCTGCAGCCTCTAAAAACTGTATCTACCAGCTGAGGCCGTCTCGGGTCTGTGAAACTGTGAGCAACTGATCAGGGCTTGGCCTCAAAAACACATTTAGTTAGCTTGCAAGTCAGTCACTTAGTTAGTTAGGGCAGGGCACCAGAAGCTCTGGGCTAGGACTGTGCGTTATTGGCCAGCCTGGGCAGAAGATCAGCATTGAGGTCCCACAGGGCCTGGGATTACAGACATTTGCAATTTGCATGCGTGCACATTTTATTTATTCACCATCCATGATTGTCTCCTCATGAACCATGTGCCAGGCCTGCAACGTTTTACCCTAGACTATGTGGTGCTGCATTCTGAGAACCAGATGGGAGAGGACTGTTATGGGACTATGGGAGTTGGGCCCGTGTGATTTTGCAAATTGTTACTGTTGTTGCCTTTCTTAACCCTTACCCTTCCTTCCTTTCCCACATCCTTGTTCCTGCTTTCACTGCTAAACCTTTTCTCTTGTTTGCATTTTACACTTGGGTACCATTTAGAGATGCTCAGCACTGGCTAATTCCGATCTGACTTTCAGAAATCCGATTCTAACTGAAATCCTAAAAGGACCTCACAATCAGACTCAAATTTGGATTTGGAATTCTAAATCCAAAATTTCTATGTAAAAATAGGTTTTAGGATTTAGTACAGGAGTTAGGATTCTGAACTTTGCTGTTGGAAATCCTAAATCTGGAAGGCGGATCGGGAATCCCACATATCCAGTTCCATTTGGCAGATTCCAAGCAACCCTTGTACCATTTCCATATTGTTTGTACAGTCTTTTTTTTTTCCAGCTTTTGCCCTGAACTGGTGATTAATTCTGTCCATTCAGGTCTCAGACCCCTCCCAGCCCCATCTGCTTTCTGCCCACTTTCAGGCCAGCAAGGATCCATGCAAGCTGGGGCCAAAAAGTGCTAGAGACTCTCATTTAGACTGCTCATGGTTTACTCTGTTTTTCTTGTCCTGCCTAAACTCAACCATCAAGAAATGCAGCACCACCACAACAACAGAGACACCAGAGACATAAAATATGCTCAAAGCTAAATGAGACTTTAACGATGAAAGGGCAGACCTCAAACCATGCTGTATATGGTTTAAGGTCTGCACTTTTCATGTGTTAAAGTCTCATTTAGTTTGAGCACATTTTATGTCTCTGTTGTGGTGGGTTGTGCTGGATTACTTGGATGGTTGTTCGTATCTTTTCTTGTTGCACACCCAGCCATGGGGCGGCTTCAGCATTTTGTACCTGCCTAAAATTAGCACAATGGTAGATGGTGCCTTGACAGGCCTCACATGCATATATTGTGCCCCCAAGGAGAAGGAAAGCTCCCTGGATCCCTGCAGGGGTCACTGCACCAAGTGGTGCCCCTACAGGCCTCATATATATGTATTATCCCCCTGTGAAGAAGGAGGAGACAAGCTCCTGGGCCCTCTGCAGGGATTACTGTGGCAGGCAGTGCCCCGACAAGCTTTCCATGCTCACAATGTCCCCTGAGGAGGACGTGGCAAGCTCCCCCGCCCACTGCAAGGGTAGCAGCCGCAAGCAGTGGCTTGACAGGCTTTGCATGCATGCATGCAGTGTCCCCCTGAGGAATGGAAGAAAAGTTCACTATCTCACTGCAGGGGTCACAGTGCCAAGCAGTACCTTGACAGGCATTACATGCACACAAATGTCCCCCTGAGGAGGAGGAGAAGGAGAGCTTCCCAACCCCCTGCAAGGGTCACTGCACCATGCATTGCCTCTACAGGCCTCAAATGCATGCAATGTCCCCCTAAAGAGGAGGAGGAGGAAAGCTCACTGGCCCTCTGCTGGGGGTCAAGGCACCAGGCAGTGCCACAACAGGTCTCGGACGCATGCAATATTCCCTGAGGAGAAGGAGGAGGCAAGCCTCTGCCCACAGCAGAGGCCATTGTGCCAGGTGGTGCCACAACACACCTTGCATGCATACAGTGTCCCCCTGAGGAGGAGGAGGAGGGGAAAAGCTCCCTGGTCCCCATGGGGTCTCTGTGCCAGGCGGTGCCCCAAAAGGCCTCGCATGCATGCAATGTCCCCTGAGGAGGAAGGGGCAAACTCACTGGCCAACTGCAGGGGTCACTATGCCAAGTGGTGCCCCAACAGGCTTCGTATGCATGCAATGTCCCCCTGAGGAGGAGGACGAGGCAAGCTCCCTGGTCCCCTGCATGGGGTCATGGCACCAGATGGTGTGGTGGCTCGACAGGTTTGACATGCACAAAATATCCCTCTGAGGAGGAGGAAGAAAGCTCCCTGGCCTTCTGTAGTGGTCACTGTGCCAGGTGGTGCTGCAACAGGCCTTGCATGCATACAATATCCCCTGAGGAGAAGGCAAGCTACTGCCCTATCACTGGGGTAATGGCACCAATCAATGCCACAACAGGCCTTGCATGCATGCAATATCCTTCTGAGGAGGAACAAACCTCTGACCCACTGCAGTGGTCACTGCACCAGGAAGTGCATTGACAGGCCTTCCATGCATGCAATTTCTGAGGAAGAGGTGGAAAGCTTCCTTGTCCACTTAGTGCCCTGACAGGCCTTGCACGATGCATTGCCGCCTTTGAGAAGGAGGAGGCAAGTTCAGTGATCTCACAGCAGGGGTCACTGCACCAGGCAATGCCATGACAGGCCTTGTGTGCCCACAGTGTCCCCTGAGGAGGAAGAGGAAGAGGAGGAAAGCTCCCAGGCCCCCCTGCAGGGTCACTGTAGTAGGTGTTACCCCAACAGGCCTTGAATGCATTCACTGTCCCCTGAGGAGGAGAAAGCAAGCTCCTGGACCCCTGCAGGGATCACTGTGGTAGGTGGCACCCCGACAGGCCTTGCATGCATGCACTGTCCCCTGAGAAGAAGGAGGAGGAAAGCTCCCTAACTCACTGCAGGGGTCAGTGCAGCAGGCAGTGCCATGGTAGACCTATGCATGCAATGACTACGCCTTATGCCATATTAGGCCCCTAGAGGGTAATTAACAGACCATTAACGTAACCTCTGGTCATGCCTTATTGCTTAAACTGTTTCTGCTGTGTGATAAATTGTCAGATTTCCCAGATTTCTGAAAAATTGTGTTTTTCCTTCTGCAATGATTTTGAACTGTGCTGGGGTGATCATTTGAGTGTTGATGCCCTTATCCCTAAGGGCCTTCACTATCTGCAAAAGAAAGAGTAGTGTCTCTGAACAGAACTCCTTTTGGCCCAGGCCAATTTTAGCACAAGCATCTTAACTCTGTAGTCCATGAAGTGAGCTACACAGGAGTGGGAGGGGCACTTTTTCTTGAGACTGAGGTGCAAGACCCTGAGTGCCCTCCACATCCAGGCATTGGTCCACCAGAATGTCTCGAAGCTCACAGCTAAAGGATTTGAAAAAGACGACAGTGTCCCTAGATTTGGTGCCTTCAGGGATACATGCACTTTGATGTTGTTTGTTTGGGGGCCATCTGTGTTACCCATTGATATATGAGTATACGAATCTGCCAGCAGAAACAGGCCTCATGGTCTATCAAGTCTGCTTGAATGTGCAGCTAGCACCCTTACATTGCAGTTGCCCCCCTCCCCTACCCCCCTCACAGTTACCCCCTCACCCTGTCCCATCCCCTTTTAAAACTTGGAATGAAGACTGATATAAGTGCAGGAGCATTGAGTCGTGAGAGTCCACCAGCTCAGATGTCGTGATTGAGGACTTGTTCAAGATCTGGGGTACTGGTGTTCAGTTCCGTGATATCAGTTTTCACCTCTGTTAGCCCCATTTCTAGTTGCTTCAGACTGTTTCCAAATATTCTGAGCACTAAAAGAGGTTTTAGATGTGACTGTGAAGTTTTCTTCACCTTCGTCAGAGTCTGGTGGGTGGTTTGGCAAGCCGCCTTGCCAGAAGCAGGAAAGTCTATTGCTACACTCCGGTCATTGATCTCAGTGATCACTGTGATTTTGGGATACCCATGGCAAACTCTGCAAGTTTATGCTTTGCTGTCATCCCAATACCCAATATTCTAGGTGATTGCTCTAATTTTGTCAGTTATTTAAAAGCATTTTGGCCTTTTGACTTAAGAGCTGAAGTGGAGCTGTCTCATTGAGTGGACTACTCCATAGGATGATGTCACGAGCAATCATAGAATGTTGTTTTACCTTTCCAGCTGTTCAGAAATCCTCTTTACCACCTGTTTTCTTGCATCCGAGCTGCCACGACACTGATCAGTTTCATTGAAAAGCAATGCCTTGCAGGCAAGTTGCTAGGGACCGCTTTTACTTTCACTTTGCCAATGCTGCTTTCGGCTCACACTCTGACATGGTTAGTGGATCACAATGTCATTTCTATTCCTGCCTTTCAAAAAAAAACAACTACTATGTGCTATAAAAAATACTGGATGCTTTGATCTCAAGGTCTGATGTAATCAGAAACCCCCATGGCAGCACAGACTTGCTGTGCACTGTTGCTCATTCAGTATTCTCTTTTTTGGGGTTCTGATAGTAGTTACATTCAGATGCATCTGCAACATTTGTACATCAGGCAGCAAAGTTTAGGAAGCAAAACACTACTAATGCATGAGTTTTGAGGTGCAAGAGAAACAAAATGCACCTAAAAGGCACTAGGTGCGTAGTTCCCAACTTCTAGTCAAAAGTGAAGAACTCATCTGGGGTAACTGAAGCCTGAAATATCTAGACTTTGACTCGTGATCATCTCATAGTGTTCGAGATGCTGTTTATGAACTAAACTTCCTGACCGTTCTCTTTAAATCTGTTCATGCAATTTTAAATCTCAGGCTAAGTATTGTTACTTTTTATTGTGCAAATTTTATGAAGATAACACCAGCTTTGGAAGTGATTCATAGCATATATACTGCAAAAAAATGCATACATTGCTAACGTAGCAGTCAGTTTAGAGGGAGTTGAAATGTTGCCGTGCAAATAATTACCACTCAAAGGAATGAAAGGCATTAGTTATTTTTTAAATTTAAACTTTATTATAATTTTTCACAAAGACCATGACGTGCTCATATGATAACATCTTAAACATCATAACAGGTACACCACGTCAGGGTCCCCCCCACCCTGGCTTGGCATCTGATCATTAGAGGAAGTTATAAACCTCTGAAAACTGAATGAATCTAACCATGAATCTAGGCTATGCTAGGAAGGTTCACTGTTACACCTTTCAGGGCTGTTCCTTGAGATGGTTCCTGATTGCATTAGGTATAGCGTGTGAAACCCATCCCAAATTTTTTTACAACGAGGTAAGGACCCTCATAAACTGACCTTGAGTTGCTCTGCATGAAGATTGGAGAGCATGTCTTGAAGACACTCAGTGTATGAAATGTTATGATCATCCAACCAGTGACATAGTACTAGTTTTTTCAATGTTAGGGAGATCATTGCCATGTGAAACCTGCGTGCTCATACTGGAATTAGAGAAAAGTCCCCCAGAAGGCAAACCTCTCGGGTAAATAGATCTGCAATTCCCAGCAAGGGATTGGCTCTGGCTCTGATCAGATCCCAAAGTGGCTTAACCAAGGAACATTCCCAGAATATATGCTTGAGAGACCCTTCCTCTTCTCCGCACCTGGCACACATGGATGTGGGAACTCTCCCGATTTTTTGTAATTTGACTGGGGTCAAGTATATATCATGTAAAATTTGAATTGGGTGAGCCTTAATCTGTCCTGAGAGATGCGAATGTGCAAATCTTTCCAGACAGACTGCCAGTGATGTTGTGAGTTGGGAAATTGGTCTGACCAGTATCTAGGGTCCTTGTATTGGGCATCCAGTGACCTGGATACAAGCTAGGAATACAACCTGGAAACCACTTTTGGTTTGCCACAAACCAGGCTAAGGGCACAGACCCACTCCCCATCCACCCCATCTTCTTTCAACCAGGGTGATATCTGCCCTAAAAGACGGTGTAGCTGGAAAACTTTGAAGATTTGATTTCTGTCTATTACATAGAAAGACATAATAGATAGAGGGGACAGGCAAGTACCATCTGGGAAGAAAACTATGATTTTGGCAGCCCTAAGCTGGGGAAGCCATCACTTTGGGATACACTTACTCCCAATTCTGAGGTTGGGATTACCAATTGGTGGTTGGAGGGGATCCTTGGTATGTTTGTACTGCAGGAAAGTACATAGCTGTGCATGCATTCATATGGACCAATGATTAGGAGAGCTAACAAGTTCACTTGGTATACTTTTAGGGGAAATGTGTAACAAGGCCTGAGGGGTGAGACACACCTGCAAAATCATTTCCCTTTCCAAGTTCAACTATGCTGGATTATAGGAGCAAGAGGCAGTCTCTTTGTCACTTGGGGCCCACCACAAATATTTTCCAAGTTGACTTGCCCAAAAATACAAACCAAAATGGAGTAGTCTCAATCCACATTACCACTTGGAAGCCGTTAGTTTATTATATGCCCACCTGGGAGATATTCCAAGTCAAATAAAGAAGATGTAATGGAGTGTACCTTTTAATCCACGCTAAGGGATCCCATAATTTAACATACTTAGGAGTAGAACAGCCTCGGAGAATGTTCATTTTAACTAAGTTTATATGACCCCAAAGCTAAATGGGAAGAGACTGCCACTTACTAAGATCCTGTTGAATAGCACTGAGCAAGGGCTCCAAATTCAGTTTCCTCATCGAAATGTCATTTCTTGACAGCTGCAGACCCAAGTATTTTATAGTAGTTGGACACCACTGTAACCCAGCTTGTCTAGGAAATTCGGTTGAGAGGAAACACTGTTGTCTTACCCAAGTTGACTTTATAATTTGAAACCTTACTAAACCCCTCTATAATAGTGAAAGCCACGGGGAAGGATTGTTCTAGGTTTAACAAGTGCAAAAGGACATCGTCTGCTTATGCAGACAATTTAAATGATTGGGATCCTGTTTTTATCCCCTGAACCCCTTCATGCTCCCGCAACTAAGCTAACAAAGGCTCGAGGTACAATGGACAACCTCGCCTGGTACCCGAATAAAGCTGGAATCTATAGGAAAACGCCCCATTACAATAAATACGAGCATGAGGGTTTTGGTATAGGGATGAGACCCAGTTTAAGAATTTGGAGAGAAAGACAAATTTACTCATAGTGGAGAACAGGAATTGCCAGTCCACCCTGTCAAATGCCTTCTCTGCATCCAGGGAGATCAGGCCAGCCGGGATATCTGAATCCCTGGACGCAGAGAAGATGTGAGCCAGTTTGTGAAAGTGATCAGAGGAGTGTCTGCCCTTCATGAATCCGACTTGGTCGGGATGTATAATATGCTACAATACCCGGCTAAGTCTACTGGTCAACAGTTTCACCAAAGATTTTATGTCACAGTTCAGGAGGGAGATGGTACAATAGCTGGATACTAGCTCAGGGTCCTTTTCTGGATTGTGCAGTACTATTATTAATGCCTTCAATGAGGAATTGTCTAGGGGGTTGCTATTTAAGATCCAGTCAAACAGTCTGGTGAGCCAAGGGCTAAGCTGTTTGCCAAGTCTCTTACAGAAATTGGGAGAGAAGCCATCTGGCCTTGGGGCCTTGCTCGAGAACTAGTGAGGGATACAAGTCATAATTTCCACCTCGGTGATGGGGCTATTAGGCTCTTCTGCTGTTCAGGGCTAAGAGATGGGAGGGGATAAGGTCTAGATACACCGCACCTGCAAGGGGTCAGGCGGTTGATGCATTAGGACTATACAGACCCTGGTAATATTTTGCAAATTCTCCTGTTATCTCTTTAGGAGTGAGATGGATAGATTTACCAGCTTGGGACCTGACAGATTTTACCAGTCTATAAGATTCCACTTTTTGAGCAGCAGAGCTAGAAGGCACCCACTTTCTCCCCTGGTCAATGTACTTTATCCATTTTCAGAATGGCGGCTTCACCCTTTCCTCAACAGGTTATAGTATTGATCACAGAGCCCCAGCAACTCAATCGGGTCTCTCAGCGGTGGTTGGAGATAGTGATGTTTCTATATTGTGATGCTCCCCAAGAGAGAGAGAGCCTTTGATCCCTAGCCCATTTTCTCTGGGAGGCTAATTTAATAAACAGCCCCTGCAGAATGCACTTTAATGCCCTCATTCTAGGTCAGGGCACTTGGTGGAGTTCAGGCTATCTGCTGTAAAATATTCTATTTCTTGGGTGATGGAGTCTATGGCTGATTGGTCTTTAAGGATCTGATTATTCAACACTATACTGGCCAAATTACAGGATCGACTAGTCTTGTCACAACTGACTCATTACTTGACACCTCCTCATTCTTCACGCCTACCAATCCGGATTCCACAAAGCCCACTCAACCATCACCTCCCTACTACGTGTTACAGGAGACATTCTTGCCAGCATCGACAAGGGACATATCACCACGGCCACCTTTTATAGACCTTGCAAAGGCATTTGATACCGCTCTCACTCCTTACTCATCTCTAAACTTACTAACGCTGGGCTTGCACGCCTGCCACAGAGTGGTTCCAAGATTATCTAGCCGGGAGGAAACAAGTGGTCAGAATTGCCTCCCACACGTTGAACCCCTTCCTGTAACATCTGGTGTCCCCCAAGGTTCAGTATTAGGACCCATACTCTTCTCCATCATTCTAAATGACCTCCCATCGGTATACTCCCATTCATCAGTTCAAATGTATGTGGGACTACACAGTCCTGTATGCAGCTGGACCCTCCGCTTGCAGTGTGGCATCTCTCCTTCAGGAGGATTTTTTCTGCCATCCAGCTATGGTTCAGAACTAACCAGCTATTCCTAAATCCAACAAAAACTGTGTCAGTCACATTTGGCTCCCATCAAAGGCTCTCCCGACAACCCCTGTCCCCGTTCAAAACACTGGAAGAGATTTCCACTAGAGCAATGAACTAGATATAGGTACCTAGGAATCTGGCTCTATCAATACTTAGACTTTCGTCTCACATTGACTCCCTACACAGAGGCTGCTACTTAAACTGGGTGCACTTTCCGTAACAAGAACTGCCTCTCCACGCAAGCGAGACTAGCCATTGTACAAATATGATACTGCCTGTTCTCGACTATGGGGACATAGTATACACTCACCGCAACCGCTACCACTCTAGCAAGCCTAGACACCCTATTCCACTCCTTCTGCCGCTCATCATAGACTGCCCGCAAACCACTCACCACTGCACGTTATATAGCTCCCTCAACCTGCCATCCCTCCAAGATCACAGATTAATTAACTGTGCAAGGTTCCTGCCAAATACTGGTCCCTCTCCACCCTCCTACCTGAATCCACCCTTTCCCAACAACCTCCTCCAGTGTACTCCTTAAGAGGCACAGACCCCAGACTACTCCATGTTCCACTCATGCACTCCACCAAGGGACAGGCAGCTTTTAAATACCGAATCCCACAGCTATGGAATGCTCTACCCGCCCCATACGTACATGAGAACAAACCCCTACCTTCGTGACTCCACTACTCAAGGCTCATTTCTCCTCCAACTGCTCCTGCTAGCTCACTCAATCACCACTTTTATGGGTGTACAACCTACTTTCTCATTGTTTACTTGTCTCTATCTGTAACTCCTGACCATGGCTGCCAGGTATAATTCTGCCTGTAACTAATTACTGTATTGTGTTGCACAAATGTTTTGCTATGTACTGGCCTTTGCCCCAGGTCGTTCTGGAATCGAGCATTGTTGCTCAGTATGCCTTCCTGGTGAATCTTGTAAATAAATAAATAAATAAATAAACTTCCATATTGACTCTTTAGAGGCGGTCAGCTGATAGTGATAGGAACACCAAGACCAGCAGTGGTCGATACTACCCCGGGCTCTATTTTAGTATCCAAAATACCACACAGTAAGCTTTGGCTCACCAAGAAGTAATCTATTCTAGACCGGGTACCATGTACATCAGACTTGAAGGTGTATTCCCTTAAAGTAGGGTAAAGGATCCTTTGTGGGTCACAGAGCCCAAAGTGGTTGACCAGCTCACTGATGGACCTCTGGGCTGGTGACAGACCTTTCTTTTTAGGTGTGGATTTATCTATGTATGGGGAAAAAGGGAGATTCCAGTCTCCCCCCATAATAACAGGAAGGGTGGTAAAAGGAGCCAGGGCCCAGATTAGCTCCGTGAAAAATCCTGGAGTGTCAGTATTAGGACCATATACGCCACCCATTACCACTGATGTCCTGTCTAGTAACCTTCACAAAGATATACCTACCAGTTTGATCTCTGACAAGGCATTAGGTTTTATGTAACACTTTACATAGACTATATCGCAAATGCTTTGCATTCCTGGAAGGGGTGGGAATGCTGATGTCATGCTCAGTGCACAGGGAGATTTAGACAGCACAGAGAGATTTCAGGGAGAGAGATTATAGAAAGGTTACTGTATTTGCTGAGTGTCCTCTAGGGCTCAGAGCCAAGACCCGTATATGTAGGGATAACAGACAAATAAAAAGTGCATTCATAACTGCTTGTGAAATAATTGAATCTAAAACCTAGAAATATACAAAAATGAAAAACTGTTAGTCTGTGGAATGCTTGATTAAACAGATAATGTCCCATCTTTGACTGAAACACTGTAAGGTGGGGCAAGTGTGTTTATACAGGCAGTGCATTCCACTATGCCAGAGCACAGCAAGTCCTAGTAAACTACGGAGTTCAGATGGGATGTGGGAAGGGGGCACATTTAGCAGCCATTGCTGAAAGGCTATGTACAGGGAGGTTAAGGTGCTCGCCAAAAGTCACATGGTGAGTGCATAACAGCAGTGGTATTCACATCTGACTCTCCAGGTTTACAGATCTGCACACAAACCACTAGGCCAAAGGTTCACTGTTTTGAATTATAGCCAGCATCTGCACTCAGCTACAGTAGCACTCAGCTGGAGCCTTGTATCTGATCCATCACGTGAATCACCAAACTAGCAGTCAACTGAACCCTTATTTCTTAACCATCACATGAAGCATTTAACTAGCACTCAACTGGGACCTTGTATCTGAGCCATCACATGGAGCTCTCAGTTAGCACTCAACTGAGCATTATTTCTGATCCATCACTTGAAGCACTTAACTTGATGAGTGGGTCAAGAAGTTCTTTTTTGCCAACAAATTCTATGTTTCTGTGTTTCTACTAGTACTTTCCTGAATTTTATGTCTGAGCCATCCTGTGGAGCTCTCAACTAGCATGTAATGGGAATCTTATATCTTAGCCATTACACGGAGCTGTTAACTAGCACTGGTCTGCTGCTCCTCCTGGACTTTTCTCCACTCATTTTTCCTCCCCCACCGCTCCTGTTCGTGCCCTTGTCCTGGGGCTCCTTTGCTGTTTGCTGGCTTCCTGTTTTCTTTTGGGCATTTCAGCACATCGGTGACCTGCTACAACTTTTCTCTAATGCTCAAGGTGCTGTGCTGTAGCGTCGGATTGAACCCAGCTTCATTTTTAGTATCATTTTGGATTTAAATGGCTGTCTTAGCTGCATTGTGTACAACGGCATTTAAAGGGGCTGCAACACAGCTCTGCAGGTGGCCATTCTCCTTGCAAGTCCAGCACAGCTACAGCCGAGGATTACCTTACTTCGACGTGTACTACAGCTAGCCAGAGTACGTAAAATGTCAGTGCTGTGTACAAACTACTCCCTCTATGATTCATTAAGACGCACCTGCAGCAAACCAAGTAAGACATTGTCTAGACAATAAAGTTCTATTGATACGCATGTTTTTAACCTGTCATGTGACTTCCACACAATCATGTCCTACCTCCGTGCCTCAGGACGAATTCGCATTTATCCCCCTGTATTGCTAACTACATAACCAATGCTGCCTTCTGGAATGCACTGCGTATTATTCTGAGATCTCTTGGGTCTCCCTACAATCTGGGACATTCTGAGGTCTGCTGGTTATTTCTGCCGCCTGGTTTCGCTGTTCTGCCATTTCTGGAATCCATCATCGCACCTGACCACCCCATGAAGGGCTTCATTTATTGCTTCTATCTATTTCCATCAGCTGGCGAACTTGTCTCTGGTCTCGTCCCTTATTACCTTGGAACTATATGCTTGCACTGTGCTGTCAGACCACGGAGGTCCTGTCATCCCTTTCTACAGAGTGCACTACTCAATGGGTCAAGGGGTCCCACCTTTCATTTCATGCACAACTCCTGCAACGGTGATGATGGACCACGGAGCGTCCTACCATCCCACTCAACATCTAGTTTAAGGGATTCAACTCATTGCTCCATCAAGTCCCCTTTACTGCAGACTGGCTTACTTTGGGTCTCGTCCTCCTTACAGTACTTGGGACTGTGCTACTACCGTGATGACAGACTGTGGGAGTCCTGCATCCATACCTTATTCAGGCTGTTCTACACCAATGGTGGACCACATGGGGTCCCACCATCCCGCACTTACTCTACTCCATACCATGGCGATGGCGAACCAGATGGGGTCTCGCCATCCCAGTCATGCACTACTCAGTGGTACGGTGATGGTGGACCATGTGGGGTCCCGTCATCCCAAACATAGTTGCCCTGCAAATGGGCCCTACCATAGCTCAAAAATATTTCCTAATCAGTTCAGGAGTACATACACGGGGGTATCGTCTTCTTTACCCTGGACTGCAATAGATTCTACTCACGGGGGTACCCCTTAACACCCCAATCGTTATATGCAATGGGCTAGACCATGTGGGGTCCCGCCATCCCTCTTCTACATGCCCTTCAAAAGCCATCCTCGTATTCCTTGTCTTCCAATCCAACTTCTATGACCGTCACTTTATCTTGAACTATACAATAGGACAGTGATTATAGACTTATCTCAGACTATGTTTTACTCAGCAAATCAGAACATGCAGATACATCCTGCTATCCTTTCTCAATGCATCCTTGTGGGGCCCTCCTCAACTGCATCCATCATATTACAATTTTCGGTGGACTTTCACCCCTCACCTCAGAGTCATCGTTCTATGACGATGGTGAACCCACATGGGGGTCTCACCATCCCAACAGTTCATATCGCCCCTCAATAGGGGTTATCCTCTAGTCAAATGTACTTCTACTTGCACTACGGCAGACCCTCGTCAGGGGAGACCCTTACCACTTTGGCCACCTGAGACTTTCTGTCACTCAAACATGGCTACTACATTCATCTGAACTCCATGGAATTTCAGTCCCCAGCTAGCATACCTCTGAGCCTACTATCATCATCAATTCATTAATGTCTTCTGTTACAATCCACCAGCTTCCATTCCAGTTCCAGCGCCTAACATCTCTGTGGTGATGGCAGATCATGTTGGTCCTGCCATCCCATTTCGCATGCCCATGACAGGCCTTACTGGTACTTTCATGTCATTTCAGTCAGCCTCATGCAACTCTCGTCTTCATACCTTGCATTATTCCATACTACTGCAATGGTGGACCACATGGGGTCCCGCCATCCCAACAAAGGCCATCGTCCTTTCTGTCTTGGATTATGGCATAATACAGTAATGGTGAACCTTCAACAGGTTCCAGCCATCCCAACAAACAGACCCACTATGGAGCACTATCTATTACTCAAAGCTGTGCTATGGATGTACAACTGTCATCTAACTCAGACTCGGATTAACCATTGTCACAGCATCCAGACATCATTCCAAGTTGGATAGTCCATCTGCTCGAACCTTCATCTGCAACTTTGACTTAATGCTCATCTTGACCTCGAACAGGACTACTATTGACCAGCAACATTACACCAAACTCTTGACACAACCATACCTAAACCTAAGCGACATTTAGGATTATCCTCCTCTTAGTATGCCCAGAGGACGGGCAGGTCAGTCAGCATGGGTTCTCGGAGGTTTCCTCTCTCCTGTGTGCTACAGATCACACTCTCAGAGTTGGAGGAGGTAGTCACTTCTCTATTTCTTTTGGGCCTTATGTCTACACCTACCCACTATCCTACAGAGGGTGAGATGTGGATAAGCGCCAAAGCTCATGTCATAAACACCAAGCATATACCAGTCAGCTCATAAGTATACAAAAGCACCAAGCTATGTACCACACATTGAATTGGAAGGCTTTCAGCATGCTGTTCAATGGGGGAGGGATAGCACCTCCCCATCCTCTACTTAAACAGCAGGCCACCTCTCGCTCTACTTCGAGCATTTCAGCGGCGCCCTCCATCCTCCCCTACCTCCTCCTCCTTCTCAGGCACTCCTGTCTCAACCTCTCCACTCGGCCTTAACTCTACATCTACCCACTATCCTACAGGCGTGGATGCAGAGAAGCCGCCAAAGCTCCTGCTCGTAAACACCAAGCATATGCCAATCCAGTCCAAGTATACACAACACCAAGCTATATACCACACATTGAATTTTTGACTATGTCCGCTTCCCTGAGTCTGTAATCTTACTCATGGGGGTTGCCCCCAAGATTGGGGGGTGAGGGCTTGCCTCACATAAAAAAAATACTTGTTTTCTTTGTGACGCTTGATTAAGTAAGCGACCATTGCTATTTGTGACGTCTGGTGCTGTGCAGTTCACCCTTTTGATGTAGGGCGCTTATTCCATCACTCTGTGTGATTCATGCTGTAACAGGCTCACTGTTATCACATAAAACTGACTGGAAACTTTTAACTGACTCATCACATGGAATTTTCAACTAGTACTCAACTGGAACCTTATCTCTGAGCCATTACACTGAGCTCTTAACTCACACGCAGGTGGAACCTTTTGTCTGATCCATCACATGAAGCACTTAACTACACTCAGCTGAACTCCTTAATACGTCCGAGCCATCACATGGAGCTTTCAACTAGCACCTCAGCTGGAACCTTATAACTGAACTATCATGTGGAGTTCCCATGTAGGGAGTGCGTGAGTAATGAATATTATTCCCTGAATACCATGAATAATGCACTATTAGTTATTCAGATCCAAATAATGAATAGTGACACTATTTGTCCCTACTCAGGAAATACTTGCTAAAAACAAAAGAAAAAATGAAAAGAAACAGACCCCACCCTCTTTCCTAGCCCATATCCTTCAAACTATCCCAGCTTCCTGTCCGCCCACCCTCAGTTAGAACACCCATCCTACCATCCTCCCCCAAGCACCACATTTTCATAGTGTTGCTAATTTTGTGTGTAAACAAACAAAAAAATCAGATGGGCGCCTGGCATGATATGACCACCTCCACAGTTAGTTGCTGACTTTCAGTGCTGTGCATTTCAGTGACTTCACGAACAGACTGTTTCCCCGCACCCCACACCCTATAGCAGTGGCATTCAAGTTCAGCTTCGTACCAGAGGGAAGAATGTGACGAACACAGCCTGCCCTCCTCCACGGCCATCTGCCTTCTTCTCTATGAAAGCACTCCTGCACTTGCTTGCATAGCAAAACCAGCTGATCCTGTGAACTTGGGTACCACTGGTGGGATGGGTGTTCCAACTGAGGTGGGGGACAGGGGGCTGGTATAGTTTAAAGGATTTGGACTAGGAAGGAGGATCGGGGGATTTTTTCCCTTTTATGGCTGTGGATGAAGCCCACAGCCACTTTCATGATCATAGTTTAAAATCGCGATCATGGTACCTTCCGTTGGACTTTGGAAGTATCCTTCTAAATGTCCAATGGAGCTTGTAACACTCTGCCATGATCAGTTGTACAGAGTAACAGCCACACTATTTTGGCTGTTACTTCTGTATTCAGGACAAGAACTGTGCATGCTGCGCAGTTCTGTAGGTACCTCATCGTGGTGAATGGCCAATGCCATTCACTGCAACTATGCATTTTATGAATGCCATACATGCGAGTTGTGGCACCACTGCCATCTTGCAGATGGTATCACTCCATGCACCCTCCACAGCTCCTGTCCTCCCATTCCTTTCCAGCACTGGCACCAAAACAAATCCTCCCGCCTCCCACTGCTGCTTTCCTCCCCGCCTCCTTGGTTCCTGTCTCTGTGCTGACATCGGGCCCCAATCCCTGTGTCAGCATTATGTACCCCCCAACTCATGTGGCACACTGGGAGCCCACCCCAGTGTGCCCATATTTATGTTATTTTCCTTTTGTCCCACCACATCGAGGTACCCAATCCATGTGTTGGCATCATCTATGTACCCCCAACTCATATGGCACACTGGGAGCCTACCCCAGTGTGCACAAATTTATGTTTTCCTTTTTTTGTTCTGTAACTAAAGAAAACAGTCCTCTGATGTCTTCATTTTTTTTTGCCTGTAAAAAGAAAATGGTCCTCGTTGTTGCTCCAGTCCTCCTCCCCATCCCCACCCTCCCACTGAGCACCCCTCCCTGCACCTCATACTTACCTCTGAGGTTGGCGTATGTCATCTTCTCTGGTCCGGGAACATCTGCACTCTTCAAAGCCGAACCGCAAACTGAAGAATCAAAGGTAAGCATGCTATAATGGCAGTCAACGGGGTTTTCAACTTTTGTTGATATATCAGCCATTTTTAGGAATTTTGGCCCCAAATTTCAACATGGGGTTCTTGGGACCCTACCTCATAAACACTGTCACTGTCATTTCATTACTCGGTCCCGAAAGGTGATTTCGTGGTTGCTGCACGGAATCACCTTTCCAGGACTGATTAACGTAAACAGTGCCACTGTTCATGAGGTGGCTTACAAAAAAGTCAATGTTGCAAATTTGGTGACAAAGTTCAAATAAATGACTGCATTATGAGCGTGCATTACGCAGTTTCTATTCACGCTCCTAACCGCTAATTTTTAATATTTCACTCAGATTTTTAACATTGCTATTTTGCACACCTCCTTATTAATAGTACAGCTGTCATTTTCACATCCTGCCTAAATTGTGTTTTCACACCAGTGGTACAGAATGGCATGGCTGCTCTGTGAAATCATCTTTCGGAACAAGTGAACGAAATGACAGTGGCACTCTTCACGAGGTGGGGTCCATGTTGAAAATTTGGAGAAACAGCTCTAAAAAATGGTCAAGTTACACCCAATCATTCAAAAGTTTCTATGCGTGTAACTTTGGTCATTTGGCAGCTCGCCACAGCCGTAACGGCTCTGGCTAGACTTTGTTTTTAATGGAATCTAAATAAGGAATATGAATATTGAATATTTGGAGGCCCTGAATAGAATATTTGGCCAAATATTCAAACAAGGTATTCACACGCCTCTATTCTCAACTAGCACTCAACTGCAGCCTTATAACTGAGCCATCACATGGAGCTCTCAACTTGCATACAACTGTCTCTAGCTGTGGTTCAGCACGCAAATGCCTGTGACTACAGACTTTTACACTGCCTAGCAGTTACTCAGATCTGATGCTTGACAAATTTATTTTGGGAGGGGGGTTTAAGAGGGTTGTAAGGAAGTACTATTTCACTGAAAGAGTGGTAGATGCCTGGAACAGACTGTCAGCGGAAGTGATGTAGGCAAAAATAGTAGGGGGCTTCAAGCATGAGTAGGATAGCCATAAGGGAATATTTGTTAATAGGCAGGGAGGAGGGAGGGTCACCGGAAACCAGTTTGGATCTGCGGAGATAGACTAGGCAGGAACCATCTGAGCAGACTGGGTGGGCCGAGCAGTCCTTTTCTGCTGACAAATTCCTTATTTCTGTGTAACTGCAAACTGTCCCTAGCAAAACAATGCTTGCAATCTGAAGTTTATATCTATCAGAAATAAACTGGCATAATTTTTATTTATTTTTCTTTTTTTATCTCTATATCCCCCCCTCACCAACTGGCTCCTATCACCCCACTCCCCATTCACATTACCCAAATTCTCCTGGTCTTATCAGCTCTGTCCTCCATGGTTTACCCCTGCCCCTTGGCTGGGTGGTGGAGAGATCTCCTCGATCCGCCAGCAAGGATCGGTAGAGCCACATCAAGGTCATTGGCAGGGCCCTGTGAGGGGTCAGAAGAGAAACATGCCAGCTCAGAGACATTTTCATCCCTGGGTGTGCATCCTGGAGGAGTGGCATGCAATGCCATCAGTGTCATCAGCATACACACTCCCATGCATGTGGTGTCGGATGCCTGCCACCCCTTCCACCCTCACGTCACCATCCCAGTGCTCTGCCCCCAGATGCTGACAGGGGCCAGCTAACTCAAGGTGCCATACCACCCCACACATAGAGGAGGAGAGCAGCCCTCGGATGCTCAGCCCCTCCCTGGCCAACCCCTTGCCCTCTTGAGTCTGCTTCTGAACTCAGGTGTCCAGCTAACTTTGACATAATTTTAAATCCTGCAAATCACCATCCAGTTCAATTCATAACAACATTGAAAGCAGTTAGTCAAGCATCGGCTGGCACAGCAGTAGTGCTACTGCTTGTAATGCCAACGACTCAGGTTCAGAAGCTGAGCCTGGACATTGAGGGATGGGCCAGAGAGAGGAGGATTGAGTGCCATGGACTATTCTCCTCCCTGGGGGAGGGTGGGGAAGCTCCCAGTGTTTGCCCAACCCCTGGTGGAAACTAAGGGTCCGACAACCAGCGCCAGTATCTACTGGAGGTGGGAAGACATTGACATGTGTGCCCCTGATGTCATTGCATTTATCACCTCCCATGGAAGAAAAAGTGGAAAAGTCAGGCAACAGGATACTGCCCTCCTTCCTTCCTCAGGCCCCGCACCACTGACCCATGGCACCCCAGGAACTGAGTTTGGTCATCTGTTGGGAGAAAGGGCCCCTCCAGAAGGACCTGCCCTGGGGAAAAGCCAGGGAGGAGCACGGGGTAGGGTAACTTCTGTGGGTGGTGGATGTGGGATGAGTGTGGGGAAGGTCCACTTGGGCCCAGTCCGTCAATGGAAACATAAATAACAGAAAATAAGAACATTGAAAGCAGTTAATTTTGCACTGTTAAAATATGCAAATGTGTTTGCTGGATCCAGTTGACATCAGCTAGTGTTCAAGTTTTAAAGGATCCCAGCCCAGCCCAGCGGTGCAAGCCTTAGTGTGTTTCTATAACGTGGGGTTTGGGTTTTGCGGTGCTATCAGACTTGGGGGGAAGGATGTGTGTAACAATACCTCCTTGATCAACATAAGAGGTCGATGTTGCAGGTAACTAAAATGTAGGGCCCCCAGCAAGAACAGCATGGCACGAGTGGGTCTATTCATAAGTGGTGGTGGGACAAAACAAAAAGCTCCAGCTGCAGATTGATGGCCCTGATGTTCTTGGGGCCCTGCTTCACCCACGACTGCACTGGCTGTGTATTGCTTTTCCGTTTTACTCAGTGCCACGTGCCTCCTTCCGCACATGCCACTGCTAAAATCTTTATTCTCATAATCTTGCCTCAGAACATGCTGCAGTAGTTTATCCCTTGTCCTTTCCACAACTACACACACACACGCACGTACACACACACACACACACCAGGAGATTTAGCTCATTAACAGTTAATTGTATCCTTTTGTCTAATTTATTCCCTGCAACCATTGTTACTTCATGTGACTAAATCCTTAACTACAACCGACAGCCTGGAAATGTCCTGCCTTTCAGCGTTCAGAACTAATCTACTATACCAAGATATGAGTTAATATCATCTTCTGCTACCTGTCTCCTTGAACTCTATATGTTACCAGAATACTTGTAGAGAAGACACTTTTCTGCAGTGGGTTGGGACCTGCAATGTAATGTATACAGTAAGTGGCTACTTCCACCCATAGGGAGGGAGTAGAATTTGTAGGCAACTCAGGCCTATAGCAACAGGAAAAAGGAGTTGGGTATGCAGGGCTGGCAGTATAGCCTAGAGGTTAAAGAAATGAGCTGTGAATGAGCTTGGTACATCCAGAAGACCTGGGTTTGATTCCCAACACCTCTAATCGCATACTATTGGGTAATGAGCAAGTCACTCTCTGCTTCTGGGATGCACCTAGAAATGAGCTTGGGGCTCAAAGTGTGCCTTTCCTGGCCAAATATTTGTAAATAAAATAAAAGCTGATCCCCACCACTTTACACTGTGGTATTAGAGCAACAACACAAACCTGGGTTTGCGGTTGTGTTCAGTTTACTGAAGATACAGGTGATTGAAGTCAGTCAGCAATCATATAAATGTATTTGTGAAATTTTGAGCAAAACTGAGGCCACTGCATATATGGTCACTTGGGGTAGGGTGGGGAAGAAACAGGAGAATCCAGCTATAGCACACCCTACCTACAGTATGCACTGCTATGGCTGGGTAGCGGGTATGTCAGCTATTTTTTCTTGTTTGTCGACTCTGGAAACTGTTTTACTGTACAACAAATGTCGGGCACACTGCCACTTAATTTCCATACACTATAATTGCTTGTACTGTGGTCGCTTGTACCTAAGGTAGATTTACTCACTTCAGCACCTTTTGCTTCATTTCATTTAATGTTTCACTTATGCACTGTAACTACTTACTGTCCACTGTACATTTTATGCCTGTTTTCCTTTCACCACATTTGTGCTATCTTTATTGCCCAGGACGTGCTTGGAAACAGTCCTGGATCAGTGCACCCACCAGGTTAGCAAACGGATTAATAAATAAATACATATAGTGTATGGTGGAATGTGACTGTGTATGGAATTCAGTTACTGGAATCACTATTTATTTATTTATTTGTTGTTTATCTATACAATCGGATTTACAGACCTTTGAGTCAAAGACTCATTTTACAAAGGCACCTCATCACAGAAAACAAAGACAAAACAAATTACATTGATTGAGAGACAATGACAGTTACAAGGTTCCAGGCATGCATTACAGTGAGTCATTGCTGCATGATACATAAGCAGCATACAGTTAAGTAGAATACATAGCATACATTGTAAGAGAGTAGCAGTGCAGTAACACATTGAGTAATCAGGTTGTGCTGGCAAATGTTTGTACATGAAATGAAGTGAGTACATATACCCTGGAGAGGACTGAAGTATTAGTTTGAGAGGAGGAGCGGAGATATGGGAGGGTGGAGAAATAAGCAGTCCTGGGGACATTGTCAGATCCAAAGTTGTCTGGTAGTTGGACCCCACAAGAGAAGGTCCAGATGAGAAGAGGGCAGCGAGACAGAATTAGGACACACCCACAGCAGCTAGAGGTGAATAGGTGGTTCCTGAGTGCAGCCTTGAAGGGACCAGTTTTGGGGAGGTTGCTGATGTTGGCTGGGAGGGAGTTGAACCTGGAAGGGGCTCTGTAGCAGAAAGTCCTCTGAGCTAAGGAAGTCCTGGTTCTAGGTACCAGAATGGAAGCCTTACAGGCATTGCGAGTGGAGACAGTGGGGTTGGCACGGTGAAGGAGGTGGAAACCCCGGGGGTGGTGGAGAGTCTGAGGAGTGTTTTTGGTTAGCAGACATTTCTGGTATCGGAGTCTCACAGTTGGCAATGGAATAAAGCAAACAGGTGTGTGTGCGTCTAGTAGCTCCCGTCAGGAGCCTACAGGCCTTGTTGATGGAAAGCTGGATTTTAGTGAGTGCAGTATTGTCCGCAGCTGCGTAGATTGGCAGGCCATAGTCCACTAGGGACAGGACTGAGGAGGTGATAGCCAGCTGGAGAGCTTCAGGGGGGAGATAGTCCCTATGCTGGTATAGCAGCCCAATCCGGGAGTTTGTGGTGGTAGAGAGGGCGCTGATGTGGGAGTGGAAGGTGAGGGCAGAATCAAAGGTGATGCCTAAGTATTTGTAGGAGCACACTTTCTCTAGGGGGTGCTGAATGCTGGGAAGTATCTGGAGGGGGGAATTTTTGGCCTTGCTTTGGTGATGTATGAAGAGCATTGCCTTTTTTTTTTTTCAGGTTAATAACCAACCTACGATCAGTGAACCACTGCTCTGCTTGGTTAAAGGAGTGCTGGAGAGAGGCCTGTAGGAAGGCAGGATTAGGATGTGAGGCAAATAGGACTGCATTGTCCACACAGAGGAGTACTCTAGCTGCACAGGAGCCGGAGCATGAGTTAAGATAGTAACTGAAAATAAGGGGTCCCAGGATGGAGCCCTGTGGGACTCCGGAGTGGACAGGCCGGGTGTTAGACAAGGAACTGTGGATTTCTACCCACTGGGATCTGGAAGATAGGTAGCTATTAAACCATGAGAGGGACTCGTGAGCAACCAAGTTGGAGGAGGGAATCAATCAAGAGGGATGGCAGACCATGTCAAAGGCCTTGGAGAGGTCAATGAACATGGCTCCAGCAAGGTTGCCAGAGTCTAGGGCAGTATGCAGGAAGTTAGAGAATTCCAGGAGGTGGTAGTGGTGATGTGGCTGAGTGGAAGCCATGCTGCTCAGGGCACATAATTTTGTATTTGGTCAAGTATTCAGTGAGTTGATCAGCTACCACTTTTTCTAAAGCTTTAGATAGTGGGGGGAGGATAGAAATTGGCCGATAGTTACTGGGGGAGGACCAATCCCAGCTTTTGTGTATGGGAGTGATGACAGCTGTTTTCCAGGCTCGGGGGAACTGACCCAGACACAGTGAGTGGTTAAGAAGGTCGATAAGAGGGACTAGTATAACATCCAAAAATCACACATAGGAGCCTGGTGTCCAATTGATCATTACTGGGACTATTGCGACTGAGGCCTTTTAAAAGTTATGGTCTGGCTTCTTGTGGGGATACTGTACGTAGGTAGAATGGAGGGTGATGGAGGGTGGGTGGCTGCGAGGGAGGGATAGGGTCAAAGAAGCTGCTGGGAAGGACAGAGCTAAGGTCAGAGAATGAAGCATTAAGCAGTGTGCAATGTTGTTGGGGTCTGTGATGACAGCACCATTAACGGTGAGTTGGGATGGGGGAAGCATGACTTCCCTTTCAGTTCTTTCATGTTATCCCAGAAGTTCTGGGCTTGTTGTGATGCAGTTGTGATGTCAAATTGCTGTTGTGCTGCACTGGCTACATCACTATTGCAGCACAACAACTCAGAACGTCTTCATGCATGCATGATGAAGTGGCTGCAGCAATGAGATCTGGTGAGGAAGTGAGCAGTGCTGGAAAGAACCATGCCACAGGAAATCACTGTTAAGTACTGGGGGATATTTGTGGGACACAGGATCAGAATAATGGTTGCCATACACTATAAAAGATTGTGTATCAGCAACACATACAAAGCTATTTTTATCTTGATATTTCTATAGTATGAGACCTCTTGAGCTGCGCTCTCAAGGTCTGTTGTTACCACAGAACCTCTTGATCAAAAACAGCCTTGAAATGGCTTTCAGGCAGGGAAGTCATGCGTCACAAACTTGTGTTTTATGAAAAATATCTTTTGCTTTAGGTAGTGGGAAACCATGGATTGCATATATTTGGATTTTGCTAAGGCTTTTGACAAGCTACCACTGTGAAATCATCAATATCTTAATAGATTTTGGACTGGATATGGGGATAGTGGGATGGATTGACACATGGTAGATGGGTAGGACTCAGAGGGTATGTATAAATGAATACCACTCCATTTCCATGCCCCTGACAAATGGGGTGCCTTGAGGGTCGGTTCTGGGTCCAGTACTGTTTAGGGTGTTTAAATGTAGCATGGGAGAGACACAATGAACTGGCTAAGTAAATATGCAGATGATACTAAATTTGCAGGAGTCACACCAGATGATGAGGGCATCACTCTATACAAAAGATCTGGATAGAATACATAACTGGCTACCCAAAAGGGTATGAGCTTTAATACTGATAAGTGCTGTGTTATACATTTGGGCAAACATTATCAAATGGCAGACTATTCCCTAAATGGACAAACCCTAAGGCATTCAGCTGAGGAAAAAGTCCTGGGCATAGTTATAGATAATAAGTTAACATGTAAGGCTCAGTACACAAACCGAATAAATAAAGCAAATAACATACTGTGGGCTATAAAAAGAAACTTGAGAAGCAGAAGCTGAAAGGTGATGATGCCAGTCTATAGAACATATTTGAGACCTTTGCTGACTATGGTAGCCCAGTGTGGGACCCAATATCGAGAGGTGTGTGGACAGGCTGGAGAGAGTGAGGAGGGCTACAAAGATGATATTTGATTTTAGGAAATATCATACAAGGAAAGACTCCTCGACTTGAACCTTATGACCTTGGAGACAAGAAGGATTCCTGGGAGACCTTTTGATGTGTTATGACATCATGCAAGACACCTACTTAATAAATGAACTACAGTTAGAATTAAAAAATATTTCGCTACGTACCAGGGGACACCAATTGCAGCTTCAACCCAGAAAATGTAACAAAAATAAAAGAAAAACTTTTTCACATAGAGAGTGGTGTCACCTTGGAATGGGTTTCCCCTAGAAGTTATCATAACTAAAAGTAAACAACAGTTCAAATACGGGATAGGTGTGTGTATATATATATATATATATATATATATATATATATAAAAACTGTTTATGCATTAGTAGGGTTGTTCAAGCGACAAAAGTGTGAAATTCAGTGTTAGGTTGAAACCCTTGGACCCCCAACCGGCATTGGGGTGTGCATTGAGCCGCTGCCCCAATCACCCCATCACATGTGTAAAGCAGCAGAAGTATAGGAGAATGGGTAAGAGTTAGGATCGACGACCCCAATGCACACCCCAATGCCAGTTGGGGGTCCAAGGGGTTTTCAACCCTAACACCGAATTTCCTCACATTTGTCGCTGTGGAACAACCCTAACTAATGCATTAAACAGAGTTTTTTGCCTCTAATTTCCCTTCTTTTTGAGAATGATAATGAGAAATAGTGAATGTAATGCAGCGGCAGGAACACGGGGCGGGGCCCCTTCGGCCCTGCGCTCCCGCCACGTGATGTCTTGTGGCATAGTAACAGGAACAGCAACGCAAACAGAAGTGCTAACAGTGGCGCACATGGTAATGCAAGCGTGAATGAGAACAGAAAGGGTAATGCACACGGTGGCATAGACGGGAACGGTCTGCCACGTGATGTGTTGTCACATAGTAACATGGTGCCTGCAAATGGAAATGTCAATGGGCATGGTGACGCAAAGTGAAACAGAAAGAGAAACAGTACTGTAGATGCAAATGGCCAAAAATAACAGAAATGCAAGCGCAAAGGAAAACGCAAAGGATAACGCACATGGTGGTGTAGACGTCAACGATAAGTGAAACGGGTACGGAACCGCAAACAGAAAGGGCAACGGTAACAGTAATGTAAGCGCACAGGCTGGTTTTCCCCAAAAGCTGCATAGAGAAAGACAGTGAGTACAAAGAATGTATGCATAATAATGGGTATCGGAGCAGAAAATGAGGACTTGGAATACTAAATAGGTTATATCTCAGGAACCATACGAGAGAAAAAAATTTAAAAGTCATATGATTTATGACTGTCCTGGCTAGTTTTGTACTTAGCCCCTATTAGGGGCTAAGCATTTTTCGACGAAAAGTCCGTGATTCGCGACACTGCTTCTGAGATACAGGCCTTGGAAAAGGCTGGGTTTGCTGTCTTCCCCTCCAAATTTCAGCCTAAAAAGACTGAAGCTGTTATTTTGCAGCAGGGTGCCAAAGGATTCCTGTAATGCATCGGGCTCGTAATGTTATCCTATGGGAAAAAGCATCAACTTTGGAGTACCATAACTTTGCCGCCATGCAATATCTTTTCAACAAAACACTGAAAGGCACATCGGTGAGATGTCGGCTGCGTTGCTTCAAATTTCAGTCCAAAACTCCAAACTGTTCTTTGGCAGGGAGTGCCAAACAATTACTGTTATTTTAAGAGAGGTCACAGCAGTGTCGTGATTTATAAAAGCTTTCACAAAAAATTTGCGATCTTTCATGAGTGCGACACTACTTTGCAAAAGTACTTTTTCCAGAAATCTGAAAAACATATTTCTGGAGTGTTTTACCCCAAAATAAAGACATGGCTAGCATCCTCAGGGCCCGACTAGGTGAATACAAAAAGAATTAGGTTGCTAGAGGGTCTCAATTTTAAATGGCAAGCATTTTTCTGATCACTAACTGAAAACAAAATGGCGGATTTGTGACACTAACAGGGCCATTTGCAATACTAAAAAGTGCATTTGCGACACTGTCGAACTTTTTAACTTTTCCCATTGACTTATAATAGGAAATTATTTTTTGAATAACTTTTGAACCGTTTAATATTTTTTCATGAAATCTTCAAAAGGCACATTGGGGACCCTTGCCGCATATTCTCTGAAAATTTTGGGCAGGTCGCGCAAACCGTGCAACCTGTAGGCGTGACAGTAGAATTCCAGAAAAAGCATAAACGCACGTGCAGATCATGCTTAATAACTCCGCAGCTGTATATCCGACCGGCACAAAACTTGGCAGATCCCAAGGCCTATGGTTCTTGATCATGTATTCCAAATTTCAGGTAAATCTGTCAAATGGTTGCAAAGGTATTAAGGTGCAAACTTTTGGGTTTAACATGTACTGTAAATGGCTCCTCAACCCTAACTATGGTAGCACTACCGTGCTACCATAATATATATATATATATATGTGAACAGATAGGAGCGTTTTAAAAGGTTTTCTGCTTCCTTGGCTCCTAAATACCTTAGTATGAATCTTAGTATGTGTATGATTACTCATACACAATCCTCTATTTTGCATACAAAAGCCTGAACCATAAATTTTAATATTAATAAATGAAGATGTTCGTACTTGAACAAAACACTTAAAAATCTTTAAACCCAAAGTCATAACCTTCATCTTGTGTATTGTGTTCATTTACTGCTGATTACTGATTATAAAGTGGAATTGAGAATCCAGTCTGCAGACTGGATGAGACCTGTGGAATAACATACGTGAATGCGCAGTTATGCCAGCTGGCAAAGTTTGTGCAGAACTGGCAGTTTCACTTTCAAAATGCTTTTTAAATCGCTGTTTGAATTCCATGGATTCCCAAAAGAATTTCTATGTAAACTGTGGACTAACTTTCTGTGGATAATGTAAACCATGGAATAATTCTCTATGTATTGCAGAAAAAAGGATCAGCAGTTTTCACAAACCATGGGATACTAATCTGTGAAAAGTCATTCTGCTTTTGAAATTTTGGAATTCTGCTACTTACAGAATTCCATGGAATTAGAATAGTCTGGAATTCTGCAGAATTATGTCCCACTAGAATTTGAAAATTCCATGCTGCACTAACTACATGGTATTCATATGGCTCTCTTGTGCTCCCTGCCATTGTGTACACCAGGGCATGCCCACAAGAGATGTGGCAAACTTATTTTAGCTGGGTTAAAAAAAAATGCAGAAACACGTTTATAAGTTAGAAAAAGAATGGGCAGACTGGATGGGGCTTACGGTCCTTATCTGCCGTCAACCTCTGTGTTTCTATGTTTCAATATCTTATCTTGTTTTATAAAAGGCGATTCTGAGGGTGGGTAAAAAAATTGATTAACCTACCCACGTGACAGCTGTCCCCACCTTCAGCTTATGTTGTTTGGCATGTGGGTGGGGAACTGGGGATTACCTGACAGTATCCGACCCCTGTCACACCTTACCACCTAAACATGAGGTGTTTATTTTGTAGTTAATTTGTTTATTAAGCATTTTCCAAATACATATCAGATATAGTACAGAGAACATTTGAATGGTAAAATGGGTACAGCATTATATGGTATTCTGCAATCATCGTCAATTAATAAGATGCAAAATAAAAGGTAACTACTGAGAGTGTATGTACATAATAACGAAAGAATAATGTGTAGTGATTGTCAGTATGACATTAAGGTTCCTCTGCACTGTTAAAAGAAAAAGAGAGAAAACTAACATGAACAATAACAGTTTCAATACACCTATATAACAGAGAGAAAAAGCAGAAATAACAAGCAAAACAAGCATTTGTCAATGCCGAACGTTCACTTGCAGGTATTTGCAGTGGTGTTTGGCATGTATGGTGCTTTACCCTAATGCCCTGTGCGATTGCTGGTATTTGCACAATAAATTTTCAGCATGACCTTTTTGTTACCCCCATTGTGCGCTGCATAGGCGGAAACACGTTTTGGGCAGGATGTGAAAAATGACAGCTGTACTGCTTATAAGGAAGTGTGGTAAAATGGCAATGTTGAAATTCTGGAGTGGAAATATTGAAAATTCGCAAGCGTCTGACGTCGCGTGGGAACTGTGCAGTGCGCTCATAAAACAGTCATTGTTAGGAATTCTTTCACCAAATTTTCAACTTAGCCATTTTAAGATCTCTGCTCATGAATAGTGTCACTGTGATTTTCTTAATGTGTCCTCGTGACATTGATTTTGCATACTTCCACTGCGCCTATTGTGCACTACAAGGGCGGAAACACGCTTTGGGCAGGATGTGAAAATGACAGCTGTACTGCTCATAAGGAGGTGTGGTAAAATGGCAATGTTGAAAATCTGGAGTGAAAATATTAGAAATTTGCAAACTTACGAGCGTGCGAGTGATACCCTATGTCTCCCTCCTGCCTTTAGTGGATTCTTTGTAGGAGCTGCTACCTTATACACTAGTTTAAATCCTCTTACATCCCTGTCCCATGTCCTGGCTAGTACGCCCACTTCCTCCTGTCACAGATGCAGACCATCATGTGTGTACTACAGAAGGCTCTCCAGACCCTTAGCTTAACATATGTAGTTAATTGTTTATTTAAAATTTGATAACCAGGATAGACACACTGTGCCAGGGCTCTGTTCTAGGAGTGACTCGGGAAAGACAATACAACAGGGAGTAAAACAACAATAGCATAATGACAGCAATAGGTGCATGAACATGTACAATAAAATCACAGTACAAGTAACAAATTTCAGAAAAAAACAGAAACGGTGTAATAAGTGTACATGCACATTTTTTTTTTATTTTATTGAAATCTAGGATTACAAATACCTTTGAGCAGGAACTGCTCGTTTACAAAGGTTCCACGTCGAAGGAATGGGGGGTATACATACATACAAAGGTCAATATATTAATACATAGTTACACAACAACAAGAAGTAAGAGACTGAGGCTTAGGAAATTCCAGTAATTCAAAATGTGCCAAATGTTAGGTAGCATGACATAACCAGCCAAGGGCAATCTTAGAAATAAGGACTGCAGGTGAGAGGGAAGGGGGTATGCAGGCAGGAAGGCCATTGTCGGAGGGTAGAGGGTGAGGGTAAGAGCTCTAAAGGGGAGGAAGAGGAGGATAGAAGTCAGGAAATGCCCCGGGAGGAAGAGAGGGGCAAGGGGTAGGCAGGTGAAGGGGCAGGAAGATAGTTGTCAAGACTGAAGCGGAGGGCAGTGAACGGTGGGCCCCTTGATTAGGCGAGGCAGTCACAACGACTAGTTGAGATGAGATGAAGTCGGAGTTGTCTCTTAAAAGGGCCAAAAGCAGCAGCAGTAAGAGTTTCTTTGTTGAGAGTATTGTACCACTGTGGTGCTCTGTGGGCAAAGGTCCTCTGGCCCATGGTAGTCCGGCATCTGGGGACAAAGAAGGTTAGTTGTTGTGAACTTCTAGTTCTCTGGGTGCTGTGTGTGGTCAATAAGTAGCTTTTCAATGCCTGGGGCATGACCCTGAGGAGGACTTTTCTGACTAAGAGGCAGGTTTGATACTGTATCCGGCTGATAGAGGTAGCCATCCTGCCCAAATGTACAGGTCACAAGTGTGTGTAAGTCGATCAGCCCCAGTTAGCAGCCTGCATGCTTTGTTGAGTGCAACTGTAATTCTACGGAGGGCAGAGGCGGAGGCAGAGCCATACAATTGCTAGCTCGTAATCAATGATGGAGGTGAAGAGCTGTTGATAGCCAACCGAGAGTGTCAGGAATCATGCAGTATTAGTGCCTGTAGAGCAGGCCTACACGGATGTTGGTGGCTTTGGCGACAGAATCTATGTGCCGATGGTAGGACAGTGAGCTGTCCAGTGTGACACCTAGGTATTTAAATCAGGACGCTGCTTCAAGTAAGGTCCCTGTTTGGGTTAGGATGGTGAGGTCATGGGATTTGTACTTGCTCCTGGCATTGTAGAAGGTCATAACTTTGTTTTGCTGTAGTTCATGACCAGTTTGTGTGACTTGAACCATTGTTTGATGCGCATGAATTCAAGCTGTAATTGTTTCTCGAGGAGCTCTATGCTTGGTGGTTGGTGAACATGACTGCATCATCGGCGTAGAGCAGTAATTTCTGGTGGCAGACACTGGAAAGGTTGTTGAGGAAGAGGCTGAAGAGTAGTGGCCTGAGGATGGACCCCTGTGGGACCCCTGAAAGGACTGGCTTTTCTTCTGAGGTAACACCGGCAATCCTAACCTGCTGGACCCTCTCCCCAAGGTAACTTGAAAACCAGAGCAGTGCTTCATTGGAGAGCCCAATGTTTGCTAATTGCTTGAGTAGGAGTGGGTGGTTCACAGTATCAAAGGCTTTATAAGTCGATGAATACTGCCCTACACAGTTTCCTTGATCAAGTGTGGTATGGATGAAGCCTGTGAATTATAATAGTGCAGTGGTGGTACTGTGCCCTTTTCGGAAACCATGTTGCTCAGGACACTGGATGTCGTATTTTTCCAGGTACTTGACTAATTGGTCTGAGTCGATGCGCCCCAGGGCCTTAGACAATGGAGGGAGGATGGAGATAGGTCTGTAGTTGGAATGCAGTGATTTGTCTCCACTCATGTGTACCGGTGTGATGGTCGCCTGTTTCCAGCGAGATGGGAACTGGGACATCCTTAGTGATAGATTTAGGACCTTTGTCAAGGGTTCAAGGACTTCTTCAAGGACTAGTGCTAATAACCCTTCAGGTCAAGGGAGTCACTGCTGTAGCCTGCATGTGAATGAATGGCCTTCCGAATATAGGTTCTGGCTTCATGCACGGGATCTCCTTGAAGTAGAATTGTGGGGCAGGGTGTAGGAGAGGAGTAGTTGCAGGAGGGTTACTACCAGAGGGGGCATCAAAGAAATTAGAAGGGAGGACACTATCCAAGTTGGAGAACGCATTGTTAAAGGTGTTGGTGATGGTGTACAGGTCAGTTGTTGGTGTTCCATTTATGTTGAGCATGGTGGGTGGTGACTTAGGGTCCTTGCCTGTAAGGTCTTTCAAGTTACTCCAAAATTTCTTTTCATCACCCCAGGAGTTGGAGAGAGCTTCCTTGAAGTATTTGCTTTTGGCTCTCCTAACTGCCAGTGTGCACTCATTTCTGGCAGCTTTATATTTATGAATATCCCCAGGTTTGGATGTTGAATGGGCACAGTGCCACAGATGATCTCTATGTTTGAGTAAAGTGATTAGATCGGGGTTATCCAAGGGTTAGCTCTGCCCCTGACCTTCAGCTTTTTGAGAGGTGCAAAGATATTGCAGGCCGCAGTGAAGTGGCTGATGAAAAGGTCTAAGGCTTGGTTTACATCAATGGTAGAGTCGACTGGTGTCCAGTCCAGGTGGCTTAGGTGTGTCTTTAGTAGCTCAAGGTACCCCTGCTTTAACACTCTGGTGTGGATTATTTTAGGAGGGGGCTTAATGAATTTGTTTGTCCAGGTACATGTGACCGGTGAGTGGTCACTGATCCCATCAGGGAGCACTGAAACTTTTGAGATTCGTTCAGGGTGATTAGTTAGGATCCAGTCCAGAAGTGTTCATGACCCCTGTCCCGGAGTTGCATCTGGCGGGGTGGTAACAAGCTGGGTGAGGTTCTTGTGACGTGATAGCATCCTTGTAGTTTCTGGCCTCCAGCATAGCCAATTTATGTTGAAGTCACCTAGTACTATGAGTTCAGAGTTATGGTGTAATCCTCTAGGCTTTCCAATATGCTCATAAATCCATTGTGCTGATCTTTAGGGGTAGGTACACAGAGGCAATGGTGAGCTCCTTGTTGTCGCGCCTGGTAGAACTTTAATAGCGAGAACCAGCGAGGGTGGTTTAGGGTTTGAGAATGGGAAGACTTGACCCAGATAGGAATTCCTCAGGTAGATGGTACAGCCCCACCTCATTTGGAAACCCTGTCCTGCCTGAATATAGAGTATCCAGGATGGTGACTGCAGGCGTCTGGTACCTTGAGGTTAAGCCATGTTTGACAACAGGGAGTACATCAGGGCTATGTTGCTGGACCCAGGTTTGCAAGATGTCAGGTTTGTTAAGAGGCTGCAGATGTTGATTGAGGCTAATGTGAGGGACTCTTTCCACCTTTTGTGGCATGGGGTGCTAGGCGGTAGGCCCCAGGTTAAGACCAACATTTCCAGATATCAGAAGTAGTAAGCAGTATCCTAAGAAGGTACGCTTTAATCATTTTGCAGACTAGTTTTGTTGTAGGGCATCTAGTCCTCTTGGCCTTGCTGATCTGCGTTGCTCTGTGATATTGCAGAGCACAATATATAAAGACATGTTCTCAGAGGCCACGTGATTGATGAAAAGTAATAAAATCCACAAGAAATGGTGAACTACCTGTGACCAGAAAACTGTTATTGTAGCTCAAAGACCCAGAATGTGATAAATTCCTGAAGGGTTAAATTCCTGAAGGTGATGAACATTGGCCTGGGGCATATGCTAGGATGTAAAATCCTTTGTTAGTCTCTTCCCTTTGTTCTCCAAAATGGTTTTGAATAGACCTCAAAGACAAGTACACATCTTTTAAGAACAAGTCAGATGGAAATGTGGATTCATGCAGCACTCCACAACTCAGTGCTTGTATAACAGATTTACTGACCTTACTTTTGGCTTTGATGGCTTCCAAATAAGTTGATTTATGATGAGAATGCCAATACCTGGTGTTGATGTTTTGCAGTTTCTTAGTCCAGGAAATGTTCATAGATGTTATGTGCAAGAATGGTCTAGTTCCTCCAAGCTTAAACACATGAAAATCCACAAAACTAAACTACTGACAAGAGACAAACACAAACAGCCAGCCACACAGGCTCTAGTCGAATCTAGCATTGGTTATGGTTAGCCACACTGAGCACTAAGGACCATGCTTGCAATTATAGGGCACGATGTTTGTACAGAACCAGTAAGGCATAACATCTGGATTACAGAGTGCGAGATGTAAGCTATATAGTTGAGTAGGCAAAAGTGGTCAAAACAGATTATATAGCAGAGGGTTTGATAGGACATGGGTTATTGTAATGTGAGAGAAGAGGAAGTAGCCTAACTGCAGGGCATTATTTGGTGAAGAGTGTCAGAGAGTGGTTTAAGAAAGTGGAGGGAGAGATAGAGAGAGATGGATGGGGAGTGAGAGGCTGTTCCAAAGTGTAAGAAGTCAGATAGAGAAAGCAGACTGGCAGATGCAGATTTACTGAGAGGGATACGAAGGAACACGATCAGATGAACAGAGAGCAGGCAGAGGGATGGCAGGACTAAGGAGAGACTAGTGGTAAGTGGGAATAGTGGCAAACCAATATCTGGCCATGAAGGTGGAACAGTATGAGAGACATGGGGATTCCAGGGAGATTAGCATACAGAGATCAGTAATGGATGAGAGATGGAGCATTAATTGACAAAATGGCAGAAGGAATGAAAAAGGGGGTATTGCCTGGCAAGTGTAGAGTCTGGGGCAGTGCTGTAGACTACATCTGTGCAATCAAACACGGGCAAGATAATTTTAAGGACGATCTCACAGCGGACTGGAAAAGGAAGGCATGATGTGTTTTGCTACACTATACAGTTAAAGCCGCTTATACTGGTGCATTCGTGATTTGACATTCTGCTTGTTATACAGTGCGGACGATTTAAGCAAAAAATATGTTGCTTCAGACTCACCACTCCAGCACTTCTCCTTTTCAGAGCACAGCACCTCCGGCCTCATACTGAGTCACTCCTTCACCTCTGCTATCTAGCTGATCACGATGGCAATCATTTTGCCCTGCTTTGCCTATTTTAATGTGCAACTTCACAAGACGTTACAGTACAGTACCTTGAGATGATGCTCTTGCTCACCAAGGCACTCCTTAAAAAAAGAAGTATCATTTTAATGTTTAATTTTTCAAGATGTTACCTTGAGATCAAGCTCTCACTCACTCCAGCACTTCCATCTCATACTGAGTTGCTTCTTCACCTCTGCTGTCTAACTAACTGCGATTGCGATCACTTTGCACTGCTTTGTCCTGTCTAGTAAGTTTCTTAAAAAAATACATCATTTTAATTTGTTACTGATTCATTCCTTCAAGTTCATAGGAAAGGGGGGAAATGGACAGGGAAACAGGCAGAAAAGGATGAAATAGCAGGCGGTAATGTTCGTTATATACCTATGTTTTTTAATAGCAATCCCTTTAAATGTCAAATGGATTTTGGTTTCTGCCCATTAAAAACAGCTGCCTGTGGTAACCGTGGGCGCTATAAGTGGTGGCTACTGTACCAAGCTTAGAGCAAAGTTTCTCATGCATGGCATCACTGTGGGCAGAAAAGCTGAGATTCTGATCCAGCCACACCCCTAAGTACTTGAACTGGGGTACCTGTTCAAGCAGGTATCATCTAGAATGGAACACAGGTGTATTTAGACCTTGCTAATCTCTGTCAGCTCACAGATGTCATGAGGCAGCTTTTTGGCATTAGTGAGAGCTGGCTTGCATGGAACCAACACTGGACATTGTCAAAGTCACTCTGAGTGAGGACTCCAGCTCAGGGACCGAGACACCTGAAGAAATAGAACTGTGTCAACTGCATACATGTGTATGTGGGAGGAGACACAGGTGGAGGGGAGTTCATTTAAGAAGATGGAGAAGAGGACTGGGCCAAGGATGGAGACCTAGCAGACACACAACTTGTTAGGCAGGGAGGTGAATAGGGCACCAGCAGCTTGGATCGACTGGAGCTGATCCGAGAAGAAGAAGCGGAACCACCTGACTGACAGGTTGGATAGACCTGCAGCACCTAACTTAGCTAAGTGAAGGGGGTGGGCCACTGTATGGAAGACCTTTGTGAGGTCTGTGAAAATGGTTGCAATTAACAGGCCCTGGTTGATGCCTTTCAGCACACAATCCATAAACCAGAGGAGGGAAGAGATGGTGCAGTGGTCTTTTCAGAAGCCAGACTGAAAAGGGGAGAGGAAAGAAGCAGTCAAGATAGGTGGACAGCTGGGAGAGAATATGTTTTCTTGCACCTTAGCCAAGGGCAGGGAGGAGCAAGATGGGCCGGTAGTTACCTAAGGAAGAAGAGTCACCCCCTTTGAGGAGAGGGACTACTTTAGCCTGCTTCCAGGACTGGGGGACAGATCCAGGTTGGAAAAAAAGATTGGAAAGGGAGGCAAGGGGGGCAGCAATGGCTGGCACAAAGAGATGAAGAAGATTAGTATCCAGACCACCAGTACTGTTCCACTTAGAGGAATCACAAGAGAGTGAAGCAGCAAGGGTGGCTTCTGCAGAGACTGGGGAGAAGAAAAGGATGATGGGGTTGAGGGTGAGGAGATGACGGGCATGTGAGCAGAGACATGGCAGGCAGAAGAGGGAGAAGGGAGGGAAAAGGAAGAGGAAAAAGGCACAGGAAGTGAAGAAATTGATAAAGGTATTAGCAACCTCAGTAGGACCAGTGAAAGGTAAGTTTTCTAGTCTGCATGAATGGGGAGGTCGTTGTGTGTGTGTGGGGGTTGGGTAAAGTATGAAGTGTATACCATTCCAGAACCTATTAGGTATTTAAGGTTGTTCTGCAGGTTGTAGGCCAAGTAAATTGATTTGATGTCCCTGGTGGCCTTAGTACATGTAGTTGTTTGTATCTCAAGAAATCCTCTAGGGAGCCAGATGCTATTCCTGCCTAATGGTCCATTGCCTCTTCTCTCTAGCACCCTGGACTGCGAAGTGGTAAGAAAAGATCAACCCTTTCTCTAAAAGAAGTCAATTTATTCAAATTAATTTGTATCCATTTATCCCTAGGGGTGTCCAACTAGATGCCTTATAGGTGCAGATCACAACAACCTTCCTGTACCACAGGGTGGGCATAGATGTCACTGGAAGTATTGGGTCCATTAATCTTCTTTGATTGTGGGTAGAGTCTTGTCCAGTTGGAAATTAAAAATAGTATGGTGCCTCCACCCAGAGACAGAGTACAGTGGGCCCCTTGTGGACAGTGGTACCACCACCTGAGATGCAGTACCTGCCCACCTGCCCACTAGGTTCACACACCTCTGTGGACCCACACCCTGCAGTGACAGTCTCAGCAAGCATGCACTTACAAAGTCTAAAGTCATTCATTAGGCCGCATCTTGATTATGGCTCTCCATTATGAAGTCCACATCAAAACGCAGAGGTGGAGTGGGTAGAGAAGATTCAGTGCAGAGTGACAAGATTGGTTAGGGGATTGAAGTGTCTCCAGTATGATACAAGGAGACAAAGATTAGGACTATATAGCTTGGAACAGAGAAGGAGCAGGAGAGACTTATTGGCCAAGTACAAAAAATTACACAATGAGGAATTAATGAATGAACTTGGGGTAGAAATCTAGGCCAAGCCTGAGGGCCTGAAAGGACACAAATTACAGATTAAGTTGGATTCTGTAGTAAAAATTGGGAGATATAATTTTTTATTCACTGTACTGCCAGGCGATAGAACTGACTACCTGGAGATACTGTATAGCAGAATGTCAGTATTTGGATTGGTTCAGGAAGAGACATGGCACCCTGTTGTTGCAGGGAGGGACTATTTGGACCCGCACATGCGGGTGGATGGTACCAATGGGCATGTAGCCTTCTCCCATCCATTACCCAGTATGATAACCCAGTATGATAAAAAAAAAAAACTGATATTGAAATCAAAAAAGAACACCACTTTCTCTTAGAGCAATAGACCTTAAAGAGGAAAATGGGGTGGTTAGTTATTATCATTTGAGGTAGACAGTGTATGGATGGCTGGTCTTCTGGTGTCCAGTTTAAGACCAGCCCTTATAACATGCCAGTGTTCTTCACTTGTGTTTTGAGTGACAGCCACAGTAGCACTTCCCTGGCCTTTTGTTAGATGCCTTCTCTGGCTCTGCCCTCAAACCTTAACTGGCTCCACACTATCGTGTGCAATACAGTGGCTTACTTGAGCCATCTGGTACAGGGGCACTATACTCTCCCCATGGGTACCAGTGAATTATCCTTTGAATACTTTGAAGGTGTTGTAAACCCTCATCTCTTGTAAATGTTATTTGTTTCCTTGCCAATAGATAAATCTTTTTTTGTACTGTAACTGTTGGGGATATATGTGTTTGCTTTAGTTTCTTTGCACTGTTCACACCAGCCCCAGTAACTAGCCGGAGGGTCTCCATTTTCTTTTTTTTTTTTTTTTTGGTATTATTTGTTTATGCACTTCCCTGCATCCCAGCAGGCCTCTCCTTTGGACCATCAGGGACCAGTCTCACCTCTGGCAACCCCCGTCACCACCTGCCGACCCCAAATTGCAGCCCTCCCCAGGGTAACCCAACATATCCCTTCGTTGGGTGGGTCCTCTCCCTTCACAGAAACATAGAAATATAGAATTTGATGGCAGATAAGGACTGCTTGGCCCACCTAGTCTGCCCATTTCCCTACCTAATGGTTAAGCTGCAGATCCTAGTTAACCAACAGCCTACTTCCTCCTTCCCCTCCACTAGAATTGCCTTACATCTGTCCTGTGCATTCTTGAATTCCCCCTCTGTTTTTGACTCCACAACCTCCTCAGGAAAGCTGTTCCATGCATCCACAACCCTCTCAAGAGAGAATTAGCCTTGTGGCTTACCTGCTTGGTCCTGGGTGCTGCTGAGGTCAGTCCTAGCTATCCAGGGGCTCCATGGCAGTGAGGGTCAGGGCAGCTGCCATCTGGTCAGCTGAGACACCTTTTTCCTGTTTTCCTCTGGCTTTCTCCAGCAAGTTCTCGGCCTTGTGGGTGGCATCCTCGGGCGGGGGCATGTAGGGGATGCGTCAAGGCCTCACTTCCCCAAGCACGTGCCAAATCCACCCCGAGGTGCCAAGGCAGGACCCCTACCCTGGGGAAGCATCTAATAGACGCCAGGCATCCCTCCCTGCTGGTCTCCGCCTCCTGATACCTGCCTTGGGGCAAAATACATTAGAGTCGCCAGCATGCCAAGCAACCCTGCGCTGGTGCCATGGAGCCGGCACTCCCCATTTTCTGGCTGTTGAAATGTCATTGTCCCAGACAGCTGCATTAGCATATGAGAACATGATGTCACAGCACTCATTTACACCATTATATCTCTATACTGAAAGTACACAGACCTGAAAAAGCTCTCTAGAAACACATAGATGGAATGCAATTTAAACGGAAAAAACCCTGCATTACATCTAAGACAGTTTGAAAAGATAATTGAAGATAAATGTGGTATTTTACACCTTCCTGCAACTTGTTTTGTTGAACTGTAATTAAGCAGACAGGCAGAATACTGTGGACTCTAAAGGGTACTGACACATCGTGTTCTCATATGCTAATGCAGCTGTCAGGCACAATTCGATTTCAACAACCAGAAAATGGAGACCTCCAGGATAGTTACAGGGATTGATATGAACAGAGAAAATACACTAAGGCAAACAAATATATATATACTGTATATACCTAGTAACTACACAAAAAGAGTTGTCTGTTGACAAGGAAACAACATTTACAAGATATGAGGGTGCACTACTCTTTTAGCGGAGCTCCCAGAGTGCTACTGGATACCCATCCGTGTAATCAGTGTCGGACTGTTGTTATTGCATGTGGTTGGCTGGCTGTAGTGCACTTTAAATGAAAGGTTAGCAGATGCCACAGTAGGTGTAACAGAATCCCCCACCCCAACCCAAAGGACATACAATTGCAAAAACATAACCTTCCACCTGAGGTATTTGTAAACTCCTGGTCAGTGGACCAAATCCAGTAAGTATTTTCCCAGTCTATTTTACTGTGTCCCAGTTGCAAGAGCAAGCCCTGTTTTCTAATAGTTCCAGTGCTATGTGATCTCTCTCTCTCTCTTTCTCTCTTGCTGTCACAGCCTGTGACGATCACTTTCAGGTGGTCAGTTGGTCTGTCACTTGCATTTCGTTGTCGGGTGTCTGAGATGGTGATGCAGCTCACTTATCTGTCCTCTGGTTGATTAGGCCACTATGATCTGCGCCATCCTCTGCATCGAGGTATCCAGTCCTGCTGGGTGGCGATAGCTTACCTCTGGGCTATGGTACCCATTTGGTGTGTCCCCTTTTTGTCTCTCTCCTTCTCTCTCTCTCTCTTTCTCTAGTTGGTATTGTGCCACATCACAGGCATGCTTGGCTAGCATGAGAATTCCTCTTTTTTCTCCAAGCAGGGAATCCACCCCAAATTTCACACCATAGCTCTCTACAGCACTTGGCAGTCCTGCTCAATCGAGATTGCATGCAAATCTGCCTTAAGGGCAGCTCAGCACCAGCTTTTCCAGGGGAAACAGCAAAGTTCACAGCCCAAACATATAATCTCAACCCAAACCACTCCAGCTGGGTGCAAGATCACATTCAGTTCGGTCAGCACGCAGATTGGGAATTCCCCAGTCCTTTTGCTAATACAGCAGTGCCCGCTCCATTGGTAGCAACAAATGCCTTTGATGTGCGAGTAGTAAGGGACTCTTGAAGGCACTGTAACTCATAGGTGGGCTATAAATTCATGACATGACCTCTAAGACTTTAAAGGTGTTGTTCACCCAACCATACCTCGCCCCTTGTCAAAGCTTGTGTTAGAGTGCAGCACTGGGTTTGTATGGGCCAGTCCATGAGTCACTATTTTGTCTCTTGTATTGAACTTAAACTGATTGTTTCTCAGTTGCTGATTAATTTCTGGTGGCAATAAATTCCAAGCAACATGAAGGAGTTACAAGACTTCTTCTAACCTTTCTGAGTGCATCAGTGTTTGAACTGTCGCTGTTTTCACATCAGGAGCTAGTCTTCCCTACTGACGCAACACCCTGCAGACAGACATGACCTCTGTTTCTTGAACCTGTCCCCTCCAGTGTTCTGGACCCCTAGCATCCCACTTACCTGTCAGAGTCCCCCTCACCAATAGTAGATGTGCTGTGTAGGAGAAAGCTCATGTTTAAAACTCATATTTGGGGTCATGGCTTGGCTCTGAATAGAGATGGACTTCTAAACTTAGTACTCTGCTTTCTTATCCACTAATTCTCCATCTTTTGCAGCCATCTGAGTTAATCTAAAGGATCTGTTAAAGAACAATGGTTACTTGAATGCTACAGCAGCTATATTAGTAGGTATTTCTTTCTCTTTCTTAGTTTTTAAGACTTTTAAAACAACAGGCATCATCTCTGCAGCAAGAATCTTGGGCCTTAATTATGGCGGGCACTACTAAACAACATCCATCTTTGGAAAATATAGAAACCCTGCTCAAAAAATTAATAAATGATGTGAGCAATTTAAAAATTAATACACAGCAAAACACTACAATGTTGCAATCCATCAATTTGTGTCTAGCCACAACAGAAACCAAAGTACGCTCAAATAAAACCTCTATTCAAGAACTGCAAGCTACACTCCGTTCAGTGGGACCTGATGGCATGCATCCCAGGATACTAAAGAAGCTAAGGATGGAACTAGCAGAGCCATTATCAGAACTGTTTAGTGAGTCTCTGAGCATAGGAGAGGTCCCAGAAGACTGGAGAAGGGCTCATGTGATCCTGCTCCACAAAAGTGGTAGCAGGGAGGAGACAGGGAACTACAGACCAGTCAGTCTTACCTCAGTAGTGGGCAAGATTGCGGAGGTATTCCTTAAGGAAAGGATAGTGCAACACCTGGAATCCATAGGAGCACAGGATTCAAGACAGTATGAGTTTACAACAAGAAGGTCCTGTCAAACAAATCTCATAAATTTCTTTGACTGGGTAACCAGAGTGGTGGACCAAGGGGGTGCAGTTGATGTCGCCTGCCTTGAATTCAGCAAAGCTTTCAATACTGTTCCACATAGAAGATTGATTAATAAGCTGGGTGGGTCAGAAGCTGGTTAACTGGGTGGCAAATTGATTGGCGGGCAGTAAGCAGAGAGTGGTGGTAAATGGTATACAGTCAGAAGAGATGCAAGTCACAAGTGGGGTACCTCAAGGATCAGTCCTGGGGCCAGCCCTCTTCAATATCTTCATCAGTAACATTGCAGATGGACTGGAGGGTAAGGTTTGTCTGTTTGCAGATGACACCAACATCTGCAACAGAGGAGATGATCCAGATGGGGTGGTCAGAATGAGAAGAGAGCTGGATAAACTTGCAAAATGGTAAGAGTGGCAACTAGGGTTTAATGCAAAGGAGTGCAAGATCATGCACATAGGGAAGAGAAACCCTGAAGCCATCTATAGGTTGGGAGGGGTGTTGCTGGCAATCACAAGGGACGAAAGAGACTTGGGCATCATCATCATAGATGACCTGAAATCATCCAAGCAGACCACTAAAGCAGTAGGTAAGGCTAGAGGGATGTTGGGGTGTATTAACAGGGGTATCACAAGTCGTACGAGAGAGGTAATAATCCCTCTTTACAAGACACTGGTTAGGCCCCATCTGGAGTACTGTGTGCAGTACTGGAGGCCACACCTGCAAAAGGACATTAACAAAATGGAGGCAGTCCAGAGAAGGGCAACCAAAATGGTGCAGAGACTGCATGAGAAAACATATGAGGATAGATTAATGGAGCTCAATATGTATACCCTAGAGAAAAGGAGGGAGAGAGGTTGATTGAAACATTCAAACATCTTAAGGGCATTAACATGGTGAAAGAGTCTAACATGTTTCAATATAAGAACAAGCATTTGTCAATGCCGAATGTTGATTGCGTTGGTGTGTTGAGCTCGCTCACTGCCCCTCTGTCACTCGCTTAGTCTGCTACTCCCGGTGCTGCAGGCTGCTCTTTTGTATTGGGCTCCTGCCTGCGTTGGTACCTTGTTCTGCCCACTAAGAAATCTGCAGCTGTCCCAATAGAGCTGCATTGAGGTAGCTCACTCCCCCTCTCTCACTCGCTCATTCCGTTTCTCCTGGCGCTGCAGGCTGCCCTTTTGTGCTGGGCTCCTGCCTCTGTTGGTGGCTTTTTCTGGCCACAAAGAAATCTGCAGCAGTCCCGACTCAGGTCTGCTGAGCCTGTTGACTCCCTGTCTGTCAATCACTCATTCCATTTCTGCCGGGGTTGCAGGCTGGCCTTTTGTACTGGGCTCCTGCCTGCGTTGCCACCTTTTTCTGCCAACAAACAAATTCGCAGCAGGCATGATAGAGCTCCATTGAGCTTGCTCACTCCCTTTCAGTCACTCACTCATTGTGTTTCTCCCGGCGCTGCAGGCTGCCCTTTTGTATTGGGCTCCTGCCTGCATTGGCACCTTTTTCTGCCCACAAAGAAATCCACAGCTGTCCCGATAGAGCTCCGTTGAGGTCGCTCACCCCCCTGTGTCACTCACTTATTCTGTTTCTCCTGGTGCTGCAGCCTTCCCTTTTGTACTGGGATCCTGCCTCTGTTGGTTCCTTTTTCTGCCTACAAAGAAATCTGCAGCAGTCCTGACAATGCTCTGTTGAGCTCGCTCACCCCCCTTCTCTCACTCGCTCATTCCATTTCTCCCGGCGTTGCAGGCTGCCCTTTTCTATTGGGCTCCTGCCTGCGTTGCCGCCATTTGCAGCAGTTACAATACAGCTCCGTTGAGCTCGCTCACTCCCTCTCTCTCACTCGCTCATTCTGGTCTTCCCGTCACTGCAGGCTGCCATTTTGCACTGGGCCCCTGTGTGCATTGCTGCCTTTTTCGGCCCACAAACAAATCTGCAGCAGTCCCAACAGAGCTCTGTTGAACTCACTCACTCACTCCCACTCCCTCACTCGCTCATTCTGTGTCTCCTGCTGCTGCAAGCTGCCCTTTTGTACTGGGCACCTGCTTGCATTGGTGGCTTTTTCTGGCCAGAAAGAAATCTGAAGCAGTCCCGACACAGTTCCGTTGAGCTTGCTCACTCCCCCTCTCTCACTCATTCATTCCATTTCTGCCTGCACTGCAAGCTGGCCTTTTGTACTTGGCTCCTGCCTGCGTTGCCGCATTTTCTGCCCACAAAGAAATCCACAGCAGTCACAATAGAGCTCCTACTGCTCTGTGACTCACTCGTTCTGTTTCTCTTGGTGCTGCAGGCAGTGCTTGTGTATGGGGCTCCTGGCTGCATTGGCACCTTTGTCTGTCCACAAAGAAATTCACAGCTGTACCGACAAAGCTCTGTTGAGGTCGCTCAGTCTCCCTCTGTCACGCGCTCATTGTGTTTGTCCTGGCGCTGCAAGCGGCCCTTTTGTACGGGGCTCCTGCCTACATTGACAACTTTTTCTGCCAACAAAGAAATCTGCAGCATTTCTGATAGAGCTCCATTGAGCTCACTCAGTCCCCCTGTCTCACTCACTATACTGTTTCTCACACCGCTGCAGGCTGGCCTTTTGTACTGGGCCCCTGCCTGCATTGATGCCTTTTTCTGCCCACAAAGAAATCCGCAGCAGTCCTGACAGCGCTCCGGTGAGTTCGCTCACTCCCCCTCCCTCACTTGCTCTCTCGTTCTGTTTCTCCCAGTGCTGCAGGCTGCCCTTTTGTACTGGCCTCTTGCGTTGGGGCCTTTGTCTGCCCACAAAAAAATCTGGAGCAGTCCCGACAGAGCTCAGTTGAGCTCGGTCATTCCCCCCTCTCACTTGTTCCATCTTAATCTACCCCAAACACTGATCTCCCACAGCGACCTTGCTATTCTCCGTTAGGAGTGCAAAAACATATTTTAGCCAGGATGTGAAAAATGACAGCTGTACTGTTCATAAGGAGGTGTGAAAAAATGCCATTAAAAATGTGGCGTGAAAATATTACAAATTTGCGGAGTTACAAGGGTGTGTGGAAACAGTTGAACACACGCTTGTAACACAGTCATGTTATAGAGTTTTGTCTCCAAATTTTCAACATAGGGATTTTAGGACCTCTGCTCATAAACAGTGCCGCTGTCATTTTCTTAATCTGTCCTGAACACTGGTTTCCCACAGCAACTGCGTTATTCTGTGCCGCAACTGTGAAATCACATTTCAGTCAGGATGTGAAAAATGACAGCTGTACTTCTCATAAGGAGGTGAGAAAAAAGGCCATTGTTGAAAATGTGGCATGACAATATTACAAATCTGCAAAGTTACAAAGGTTTGTGGAAAGTGTGCAATGCACACAAGTATCACACTCACTTGATAGGCTATTATCACCAAATTTTCAACATAGGTGTTTTAGGACCTCTGCTCATGAACAGTATCACTGTAATTTTATTAATCTGTCCCGGACAGTGATTTCCCACAGTGACTGCTCTATTCTGCACCGGAACTGCAAAAACACATTTCAGCCAGGATGGGAAAAATGACAGCTGCACTGTTCATATGTAGGTGTGGGAAAATGGCAATATTGAAAATCTGGAGTGAAAATATTATAAATTCGCGAAGTTACGAGCGTGCGTGCAAACTGCGCAATGCACGCTCGTAACACAGTCATTTTATGGAGTATCGTTACCAAATTTTCAACATAGCAATTTCACGACCTCTACTCATGAACAGTGTCACTGTTGTTTCCTTAATCTGTCCCGAACACTGATTTCCAACAGTGACCGTGCTATTCTGCGCCGGAAGTGTAAAAATGCATTTTCGCCAGGATGTGAACAATGACAGCTGTACTGTTCACAAGGAGGTGTGACAAAATGGCAATGTTGAAAATCTGGCATGAAAATATTGCAAATTCACGAAGTTACGAGCGTGCATAGCAACTGTGCAGCGCATGCTCATAAAACAGTAATTTTTTGGATTTTTCCACAAATTTGCAACAAAGGCTTTTTGAGAGCCCACCTCATGAACACTGGCACTGTAATTTTGTTAGTTTGCCCCCAAAGGTGATTCCGCGAAGTGACCAAGAAATCACCCTTTGGGCCCGATTAACGCCATGACAGTAACAGTATTCATGAGGAGGGGTCACAAAAACCCCATGTTGAAAATTTGGTGTCAAAATTTCAAAAAATGCCAGAGATATGCAGCAAAGTTGGAAAAACCCTATTTATTACATTATACAGTTTACCGGCATTTCCTCAGTTCACGGTCGGCTTTGAAGAGTGCAGACCTGTTCCTGATCCACCGAAGATCATCGCGCCCAGCTCCGGAGGTAAGTATGGGGTGAGGGTTTGGGGAGGCAGGGTGCACAGTGCGTGGGTGCGCGGGTGGGGGCGAGGAGACTACGAGGGTAGTTTCCTTTCCAGGTACAAAAAAAACTAGACTTGGCAGGACCATTTTCCTTTACAGGTCCATGTGGCACGCTGGGGTGGGCTCCCAGCGTGCCAACGCTTTCTTTTGGGGGGCCAGCTGTAGCCGATGGGGACTTGACACCACATCAGCAAACAACAAAGGGGTTCCTTTTGCCAACGGGATTGGGCACCCCGTCGGGCAGACAGTTAAATGGGGATTTTGTGCCGACAGGATTGGGCACCCGTGCCGGCAGACAGTTAAACAGGGGAGGGTTATATTATGCCGACGGGAGTGGGCTCCCCGTCGGCAGAAAAACATGGTGGAGGGGTTAATATTGTTTGTGAACATGGCGGCAACCCGCCACCATGTTCACAAACAATATCAGGGTTTTTACATCCCGCCCTGCAATGATGGGTTGCTCCCTCATTGCAGCAGATGGCTTACACTGCAATGACGAGGCAGCCCCTGATTGCAGCAGCTAAATTGTCACAAGTTGGTGCAAACGTTCCAAACTTGTGTCACCAGCAGCCTGCCACGGCATTGGGGAAAGTGGGACAAGCCTTTGCAGGCTGTGGGGGCATTGGCCACAACAGTGTCCTACCTCCACAGCCTGCTTCTCAGCAAGCTGTTCAATATGTTTCTTTCTCTGCGTGCAATCAACATAAAAATAGCAGGATAAGTGGACATAGCATGAGAGTAGAGGGAGACTGATTAAGGGGTAATGTGAGGAAATTCTTTTTCACAGAAAGGGTGGTGGATGCATGGAATGGCCTACCTCAAGAAGTGGTGGATATGAATACAGTGCAGGGCCTCAAACAGGCATGGAATAGGCATAAGGGAGCAATACAGATGAGTATGAATCGATAGGCCATTGACAAGAGTAAAGGCCTATGGCACATTTATAAGGTAGAAAAAATTGGGCAGACTGGATGGGCCTTGAGGTCCTTATCTGCCATCACCTTTTATGTTTCTATGTTTATATTTCTATGTTCACAAAATCATAGTATTAAAGAACGTCAAAGTAAACTGGATGATATAGAAAACCATACCCGCAGAAACAATCTGCGTTTCTTTGGATTTCCCGAGGAGAGCGAATCAACCAATACAACTGCTTTTTTATTACAGGTCCTACCACAGCTTCTAAAATTACCTGCTGATCATAGCCTCATCATAGAGTGTTCTCATCGATCCTTAGGTCCCAAACCCCTACCCGGACAGAGACCTCAACCATTTTTGGCTCGTTTTCTTAATTTTGCCCGTACAAAGCTAATTGTGCAGAAATCTAGAGAAATTGGCAACACCACCTGGCATGCACACTGTATTTTTATGTTGGCGTGCTTGTGCAGCCAACATCTTGAAGTAGTGGAGATTTGGAGATGCGGTCGCTGTGTGGCGAATGCAGGGCATGCACCAGTAGGTGCGTCCTTCATTCCCCAATCAGCCTGCATGCCGTCGCCAAACCATGCATACATAATGTAGCAAGCACATCTAAGGAAAAGTCCACTGCAATGTGAACAAAGCTCATCATATGCAGTGGACCTTCCAATGTGCTTCGTGAGCTACAAACATGGCGGCACAGTGGCTGCTAAACTGCTGACTTCGGGGTGCCCAATTCCCCGGTTGGCTTACCCTGCCCTCATGTGTGTGCTGATGAGGCCCTCCCCATCGGCAAATGTCCCCCTCTTTTTGCTTTGCTGAAAGGTGCCCAATCCTCCTCGGCTCTTTGCACCCTCGCTTCACTGTTTGCTGACGGGATGCCCAATCCCCATCGGCATCCATCCCGCCCTTTCCCACTTTAATGTGCTGACAGGGGCCCTCCCTGTTGGCATGATGTTCCCTCCTTCTTCTGTGCTGAGGGGGTGTCCAATCCCCCTCAGCTAGTATCCCCACTCCTATGTGCTGACGGGGGTGCCCAATCCCCCATAGGCTACTGTATCCCCAAAAAAACACCTGTAAAAAGAAAACCGTCTACTATGTTTGTTTTTTAACACCTGTAAACAGAAAACAGTCCCTTGCAGTCTCCCTACCCCTTCCAACAACCCACACCCACCCACTGTGCACCCTGCCTCCTACCCCCATCCCATACTTACTCCTGAGCTCGGACGTGACGATCTTCGCTGGACTAGGAACACCTCTGCACTCTTCAAAGCCGACCGCAAAGTGAGGAAATGCCAGTAAGCTGTACAATGGAATAAATAGGTTTTTTTTCAACTTTGATGAATATCTCAGGCATTTTTTGCACCAAATTTTCAGCATGGGGTTTTAGGACCCCTCCTCATGAATTCTGGCACCATTATGACATTAATCGGTCCTGAAAGGTGATTTCACAGTCACTCTGTGGAATCACCTTTCAGGACCGATTAACGCAAGGACAGTGGCAGTGTTCATGAGGTGGGCTCTCAAAAAGCCTATGCTGCAAATTTGGTGGAAAAGTCCAAAAAATGGCTCATTACTTCACAAATTCGCAATATTTTCACGCCAGATTTTCAACACTGTCATTTTTCTACACCTCCTTGTGAACAGTACAGCTGTCATTTTTCACATCCTGGCCGAAATGTGTTTCTGCACTTCCGGCGCACAATAGCGCGGTTGTTGTGGGAAATCAGTGTTCGGGAAAGATTATGAAAATGACAGTGACACTGTTCATGAGCAGAGGTCCTAAAATGCCTATGTTGCAAATTTGGTGTCGATACTCCATAAAATGACTGTGTTACGAGCGTGCATTGCGCAGTTACTACGTATGCTCATAACTTCGCGAATTCACAATATTTTCATGCCAGATTTTCAACATTGGCATTTTTGTACACTTCCATGTGAACAGTACAGCTGTCATTTTTCACATCCTGGCCAAAATATGTTTCCACACTTCTGGCACACAATAGCATGGTCGCTGTGGGAAATCAGTGTTCAGGGCAGATTAGGAAAATGACAGTGACACTGTTCATGAGCAGAGGTCCTAAAATGCCTATGTTGAAAATTTAGTGATGATACTCCATAAAATGACTGTGTTATGAGCGTGCGTTGCACAGTTTGCACGCAAGCTCATAATGTTGTGCATTTGTAATATTTTCACTCTGGATTTTCACCATAAGCATTTTTCCACACCTCTTGATGAACAGTACAGCTGTCATTTTATATATCCTGTTTGAAATGTGTTTTTGCACGTCCAGCACAGAATAGTGCAGTCGCTGTGCAAAATCACTTTTTGAGAGAGTTTGAGGAAATGACAGTGATACTGTACATGAGCAAAAGTGCTACAATGCCTATGTTGAAAATTTGGTGCCGAAAGTCCATAAAATGACTGTGTTACAAGCGTGCCTTGTGCATTTCCCACACACCCTTGTAACTTCGCAAATTTGCAATATTTACATGCCACATTTTCAACACTGCCATTTTTTTACACTTCCTTATGAACAGTACTGCTGTCTATTTTCACATCCTGCCCAAATGTGTTTTCGCACTGCACTACCAAACCAATGCCAGCGCGACAACATTCGGCATTATACAATGTGGTAAATCCAATGTCCCAAATCCTGCATCCTGATTGGTTGGCTGGCACAATTACCACCATGATAAATCCTCCAGTGTACCCACTGGAAAAAGTGCCAGCAAACCTTATACCGTGCTAATCCGGTCGCTTTCACTTCAAATGAAACTGCCTCGATTTGTCCTGTCGCCGCTTCGCTAAAATACTGTGGTAAATTGTTTACAAAATGACATCCTCTTTCGAAGTGTAGGAACCTCAGTGAGTTAGAAAATAGTTAAAAAACGTTAAAGAAACAACATTTGCCATTGTATAATATAAGTTTATCCCTCCAGGGTATGGGTACACTGGAGGACTTAACACGACTGGTGTGGTTCGGTCACTCGGCTGCGCCTCGTGACCAAATCACACCAGCCCGTGGTAAATCCTCCAGTGTACCCACACCCTGGAGGGATAAATTGCTTAACTGACAAATGCTTGTTATATAGAGAGATTGCTCCAGGGAAGTATCAACTAGAAGAAGAGCCTTCACAGACTCTCCCCGAGTTATGCGTCAAATGGGGATGCATTTTTCATTACGATATCCTGTGATCATGTGTGTATTCTATGGCAACTCCTTAAAGGACTTCATCCCCCCCAACTCCCTAATGACTTTTCTAGACAGCATATGCATTAAAAACTCCTGAAAAACTACAGCCAATACAACAGCTTTTGTAATGTCTGCACCTGCACCAAATATTACTCATGAGAGCAATTTAGCCCACCTCGACTCCTCCGCTCAATTAATACCATCTGTCACTGTTACCTCCAATGTACCACCCACAAGGCAATCCTCCTGCTTACAATTAAAGTCTTCCCAGAAATCAGCTTATGAGAGAAATTGTTGTTCCAGCCCTGATATTCAGTGTGGTACTACTGCTGAATCAGACTTTGCCTCAGAAATTACAACTGCTATTCCTTTGTCCAACAAATACACCCCTTTGCTTAATGAATCAATCTCCTTGCAAGATTTACCTTATCAGGATAATCTTCACAAGGAAGCTAGCCCATATACAGCGTCAGGTCTGGAATGTGCATCAGCTGACACATCCTGGGCTGATATCACAGCAAGCTCACCCCAGAAAAATTTAGAACCACCTGAAAAGAGACGCTGAAATAGGGGGGGAAAAATAAACTAGACTTAGCATCAACCAGACGTCCACAAGTTCAGCTTCCTTTTTCTTCTTCTTCCCTTTCTGGCACTTAAATCATGTCTTGCCCAATTTCTTTAAATACTCAGTCCTATCTGTGATGAACTCCTTATATTGGAATAATGACACTGTAGCAGGGAGTTCTATACGATCTATATCCCTGCTTGCACTTAAGTTTTCTACTGCCCTGTGTCAACTGTAACCTTTGGGTTTACAATAACTTTTGAACAATCATGCTTAGCTGCATTACACTTTTAAATTCTTTTAATACTATTTGAAACACAGTGGGTGTTAGTTTGTACAATGTAGGGATAACTCTTGAAACTTATCCCTCTGAATCTAACCTCTTAATGAGCTTGCTTTTTGTAAATGTTCTTTATTGTTCAGACAGCATTTCCTGGCAACTCTCCATTGTAATGGTGCATCTCTTTACGTAAGGCTACAATATTCCACCAATACGGCATTCATAAATGAGATATCACGATTGTTCGAGTCATTCGGTCACCTCACAATACTATTAAGCCATCTGTTATTCCGTGATGTTTTATACTAAAAGCAAGGTGCCCTTTTTGCTTCGAGCTTTGCAGGTATGCCGCAGATTATTTTTGAATACTTGAGCTACATTTGCCCAATAAATGGCTAATTAAGTCTTTTATGTGTGGATGTTGTTTTATGATGCATCTGCTTGCTTTAAACACTAGCACAGAACTTTGATAGTACTTTCTTTTCTGTTTTAGCAAGTGTTACTGTCTTACTATACTGTTTGTTTATTTATTTATTAAGATCTTAGATTAACCTTTGAGTACAGGCTCACTGCATAGGTTCCACGTCAGGGTCATTACAGTAACAAACTAAACCACAGCTTATGGGAAAGAGGACAACAATTAAGGCAAATTAGGTGAGCGGTTACATGTGTGACTGAAATAAGCCAAACACTACATACAATGGTACTTGCCAACACAAAAGACAGAAACTTTATCAATACGAACGTTGTCGCTGACTGGCATTGGCTTTATTGGTGCAAGTGGAAAAACACATTTTGGCGGGATGATGAAAAATGACAGCTGTACAGTTCATAGGAGGTGTAAAAAATGCCAGTGTTGAAAATGTGGCTTGTAAATATAGCAAATTTGCAAAGTTACAAGGGTGCGTGAGAAATGCGCAATGCACGCTTGTAACACAGTCATTTTATGGGCGTTCAGCACCAAATTTTCAACATAGCCATTTTAGCACCTCTGCTCATGTACAGTGTCATTGTCATTTCCTCAAACTGTCCCAAAAGTGATTTACGCAGCAACTGCGCTATTCTGCGCCGGAAGTGCGAAAACACATTTTGGGCAGGATATGTGAAATGACAGCTGTACTGTTCATCAAGAGGTGTGGAAAAATGCCAATGGTGAAAATCCAGAGTGAAAATATTACAAATACATGACGTTACGAGCGCACGTGCAATCTGCCAATGCACGCTCGTAACACAGTCATTTTATGGAGTATCGTCACCAAATTTTCAACATAGGCATTTTAGTACCTCTGCTCATGAACTGTGTCACTGTCATTTTCATAATCTGGCCTGAACACTGATTTCCCACAGCAACTGCGCTATTGTGTGCAGGAAGTGCGGAAACACATTTCGGGCAGGATGTGGAAAATGACAGCTGTACTGTTCACAAGGAGGTGTACAAAAATGACAATGTTGAAAATCTGGCATGAAAATATTGCAGATTCGTGAAGGTATGAGCCTGCGTAGCAACTGCACAACGATGCTCAAACAGTCAGTTTTTTGATTTTTTCCTCAAATTTGCAACTATAGACTTTTTGAGAGGCCACCTCATGAACACTGGCACTGTCGTTTTGTTAACTGGTCCCGAAAGGTGATTCTGTTTAGTGACTGTGAAATTACCTTTTGAGGCTGATTAACGCCATGACAGTGATAGAATTCATGAGGAGGGGTCCCAAAAACCCCATGTTGAAAATTTGGTGCCAAAATTCCAAAAAATGCCCAAGATGTGTGGTAAAGTTGGAAAAACCCTGTTCATTCCATTATACAGCTTAACGGCATTTCCTCAGTTCGCAGTCGGCTTTGAAGAGTGCTGACGTGCTCCTGGTCCAACGAAGATCATTGCGCTGGACTCCAGAGGTAAGTATGGGGTGAGGGGGGTGTGGGGAGGCAGGGTGCGCAGTGGGTGGGTGCGGGTTGTGGGAGGAGGGCCAGGGAGACCGTCAAGGGATCATTTCCTTCTTTACAGGGAAAAAGTAAATAAAAACATCAGGGGACCATTTTCATTGTTAATAGGTGCTTTGGCACGCTGGGGAGGGTTCCCAGCATGTCACCTGAGTGTGTGTGGGTACCTGGTTTAGACGACGGGGGATTGGGCACCCCCGTCGGCAAACAAGGAAGGGGAGGAGCCTCAGGAGCCGAGGGGGATTGGGCACCCCCTGGGCAAGTAAAAAACGGAAGGGGGACCACATTATGCTGACGGGAAGTGGGCACCTCAGTCGGCAAAGAGAAACTGTTGAGGGGGGTGCATGATGCAGAGGGGGATTGGGCACCCTCTCGGCAATCAAAAAAGGAGGGGGGTTCCATGATGCCAATGGGGATTGGGCACCCCTGTTGGCACACAATAAAGGAAGGGGGGTTGACAGACAACAGCGGCAGTCACTGCCGCCATGCTGCCTGCACATAGGAGGAGGTGTGCTGTGGTCATGCTGCATGAGAGCTTTGCTCTCATTGCAGCGGACCTTTTCTCAGATGTTGTCGCCTCATTAGCCAGGCAGAGTGTTGGCCCCTGCTGCTGGATGACTGGGGAATGCGGGATGCACCTACTGGTGTGTGTGCCCTGCATTCGCCCAACAGCGACCGCACCTCCAAATCTCCACTGCCGCAAGAAGTTGGCTGCACAAGCACGCCAACATAAAAAAGGAGGAAAAGAGAGAGTGAACAAGGGGAGGGATTGGCTCAGGAAGAGAGGGGTAATGGTGAGAAGACAAACTGGAGAGAGAGAGAGAGAGAATATATATTGAAAATCAGCCCAGAAGGTGGGCCTTGTGACTGGTGAGTGAGGCTTATACTAAGCATACTGACAGTGCCAGTTGCGGGAAGTGTTAACAGAGGGTGTCGGGAGAGGGGGTGGTGTAGGATCAGAGCAGGATGTCAGTATAAGAAAGGGAAAAGGGAATGGGACCATAAGGGGAGTGGTGGAGAGGGGATGAGGGGAGGAAGGGTAGAAGGTGTGTGGAGGAGGTTGGGTCAGTTAGGAGGAAATAGTAGGGGTGGAGGTGCCTGGCAGTGCAGGGGAGTGGTAGCAGAGGGAGGAGGGTGGCACAGTTTAGGAAGGAAGAAATGGGGTATAGACGGTGTTAGGAGGTACTTAGGTTGTCAAACTGCCTGGAGCTGGAGGCCTTAGTGGAAACAGTTGCAACTTGCTTTGGTAACCAGATATTAATGTAGCCCGCACTTGAAAGGGCCCAGCATTGGAATAGCAAAGAGGCTTGATGGCTGGTTGTTAGTCCATTTAGTTGCCTGGTGGGCAAAGGCCCTTTGTCCTAGAGTGGTGCAATATCTTGGAATCTTGAAGACCATGCTCTCAGAGCTTCTTGTGGTGTGGCTGCATTCAAAGGTGAAAAGCTTCTGTGCCAATGGGTAGCATGCCTAGACTTGCGTTTTTGGCCAGCAGATAGGTGTGGTACTGAAGTCTGCTATTGAACTGGGGCCAGTTGGTGCAGGTATAAAGGTCACAGGTGTGGGTTTGACATTCTGAACCAGTGGAGAGGCGGCATGCCTTATTTAAGGTGACTTTGATGTGGTGGAGGGCAGTGTCTGTTGCAGATCTGTAGACTGCAATACCATTACACAAGAGAGACAACTGATCTGTGGATGGCAAGGTTTAGTGCTTCATGGGTGAGACTGTGCTTATGCCTGTGTAGGAGGCCGATGTGTATATTAAGTGATTTTACTATATTGTCTGTATGGTGTAATAGTTAAAAGAATTGCTAGGTTGTTGAATCAGGTATAGACATTCGACATCACTTATGCTAATTATTAATAGGTTTTGGAGTGCCATATTTAACTGTTTATATCGTACTGTGATTTATACCGTTTACTTGGCGGGCTGACTTATTTCTAGTTCACTAAGTGCACTATTGTTGAATCCAGTTTTGTTTTCTTTGCCTAATGCTAATATACTGAATTTGCTGTCCATTTTTAGTTATTTGTTAAGTCGACAAGCTCTGGCATATGTGCCTAAGTCTGATTTAATATTTTACGTTTATGACACACACATGCCCTTTTAATTTCCTTATGGCTGCTTAGATATAAACTTCATAGATCTCTTCATTTCCTTTAGAGGATGGTGGAATATCTGGAGAAGAACTGGAAGTATTTAACATTTCGGTTGCAGAGTTAATTAAATATTTAATAACTTTCTGTGTGCTGTAAGGAGTGGTGGATTTAGTTATACCCTCACCCCTTAATGTTGTATATTCCTGCCTCGATGAGTTGAGCAGGGGTCTTGCTTTGGCTTTTTTTTTGACTGGCCCATACTTCTCTACATGTCCAAAATGGTTATGTTGTGGGTTGTTATTATCAATATGGTTGTTCAGGTTGTTAATGCTATTATTGAGTACCATGTGTGCAGAGAGAGATAAATTTTGACCCCACAGTCCACTTAATTCTTCCTCCTTCCATTTTTCTTTATTCCTGAGCAACCCTTTTAGCCCTGCCCACAGACGGATTACTACCGATGATCCTGCCATTGTGTTTGGATATAAGATGTGCTTTGCTTGCTTGGCTCTTATGGTCCCTGACACTCCCATAAAACTTATTGCATGTAGATGGAGGTTTTTCTTTGATGACTGATCTACTGATGTATACATGGAATGTCAAGGGACTTAACATGCCTAGCAAGTGAAAACAAGTATTGAACCACCTTAAAAAACACAAAACACAAATTGCACTGCTGTAAGAAACTAAGTTACTAACTGAAGACAATGACAGGTTAAAGCAGGATTGGATTGGTCAGCTGTATGCAGCCTCTGCTGCCTCGAAAAAATGTGAGGTTGCAATTTTGCTCCATAAGAATTTAAAATGGACACTTTCTAATATTCTTAGAGATACTAATGGCAGGTGGATAATTGCTACTTTTGGTACTACATCTGGTCCTTTAACACTAGTTAACGTTTATGCCCCAAACTCCAATGACCCTCTGTTTTTCCATAATTTAGCTCAGCAACTAACCCTGTTTAGTTTAAATAACTCCCCTATCTTAATTGGTGGGAATCTTAACCTTCTACTTGATGCATATTTGGATAGGAGCAATTCTCTTTCTGATGCTCATCCAAGGTGTATTGCTGCTCTTTTGTTATTAATGAAGGATTATGGACTATCCGATATTTGGAGGCTCCTCCATTCCAGAGACAAATAGTTTACATTTTACTCCTCCCTTCGTCAATCATACAGTAGCATTGATTATTGACTTACCTCCCCTATAATCACAGAGAATGTAATTGACTCTAGTATTTTATCTATACTTATCTCAGATCATTCACCTGTTAAATTGTATCTAACTTGGGGCTCTCCACCTCTTATATCTCCTTCTTGGCGTTTAGACCCCTTGCTACTTTAAGACCCTGAATTTTTGCCCTGGATCAGAACACAAATACAAGATTTTCTATCCTATAACGATCCCTTGGACACCTCCATGGGCATAACGTAGGAAGCACTTAAAGCAACAATCTGTGGCAAAATTATCCGTTATGCTGCTCACAGGAAAAAAACAAGAAAACAACAACTGTACAACCTTGAACAGTAACTTAAAATTAAAGAGTTAGAATATTTTGCTACCCTGTGTCCCAATCCTAATTCCCTTCTTCATTTTGAGGTAATACAGCTGCATATGCAAATTAATTAACTTATTTCTTACAACTGAAATAGCCCTGTTAAGAATTAAACATAAGTACTGGGAGGCAGGTGAAAAGGGTAGCAACATTTTAGCTTATTGTCTTAGATCACAACAGGTGGAACGGTATATAGCAGATTTGAAAGATACCTCAGGACAAGTGCACACAGATAACACCTCTATAAATACAATTATGACTGCCTTCTATAAGCAGTTACACTCATCCCCCTCGTTCACAGTTCACCTTGATCCAAAGTTTCTTGAAGAAGTTAATTCTTCCCGCTTCTTCAGAAGCAGCAGACTTATTAGATAGGCCTGTCTCAGTAGGGGAGGTCCACAAGCTCTTTGTTGCTTAAATCTGGGAAAGCCCCTGGAGGTGGGTTTTTGGTAGAGTTTTACAAATCACTTGTTGATATATTATGCCCCTATTATGTCAGGTATTTCAGGAATCTACCCATCTTGGTAGGTTACCCTCAACTATGACAGATGCAATAATTACTGTGCTACCGAAAAAGATAAGGACACTACTTTTCCATCTAACTATCGTCCTATATCTTTACTTAATATAGATGGTAAAATATTTGTTAACATTTTGCGATGCATCTAGAACTCCTTATCCCCAATTAGTTCACCGCTACCAAGTGGGTTTTGTTAAAGGACAGATGGGCTCAGGTCACTTACACTCCTATTGAATCTTATGTATAAAGCTAAAAGTCTTAAGTCACCCGCTGCAGCCATAACTGTTGATTTTGAAAAGCTTTTGATTCTTTGAACTGGAACTTTCTTTGCTCTGTGCTATCCACCTGGGTATCAGTGATCGCTTCTGCTCTTGGATCAGATTACTTTATACATTTCCTCTGCCAAAGTTCTTACAAACTCCATGCTATCTCCTCCTTTAATCTTGCTAAAGGTACTAGACAAGGGTATCCTCTGTCTCCCTCTCTTTTAATTTTAGCCATTTAACCCCTAACAGCTGCCCTTCATCAAACCAATGAAATAAGGGGTAATTCAATAGGTGATACACAGTATACCTCTTTGTCATATGCAGATTGCAGACGACCAGCTCATCCTTTTAGAAAACTTGGAGTTTGTTGCACAACCCCTCATAAACTTAATATATTTACTGAACTCTCAGGACTGGCAGTAAATTATAATAAAACTGAGGTGCTCACTTTAAATGTTTTTTGTAGACCCCATATGAATAGTGCTCTTAGATTTTGGTCGGCACCTCAAGGCATTTCCTACTTAGGGATCAAGGTCCTACCAAATTTTGATTAGATCTGGGAAGCAAATTTATATCCTTTGCTTGCTGACATCAAAACAACCTTAGATAGATGGAGAACCCTTAAGCTATAATTCCATCTCACTGAAAATACTTTATTTACTTTTGAACATACTGCTAATTTTACCCCGTTCTTTCCTGTCTAGAATAAATAGATTAATTGGGTTCTTCATCTGGGAAGGAAGCATCCCAATGTTTAGTCGTATTAAGTTGGGGGTCCACTGGTCTAGGGGCGGATTTGGATTAACCTGGTTTTTAGCATACTTTTGGGCATTTCATGCCTCCCAAACCATCAAATGGTTCACTAAGCCTGGTCCTAAAACACCTTTAGGGGCAGATATGGAAGCATCCCTGTCCCCAGGCAGGATCCCCACTCTTATTATTTTTAATACTTTGGCACAAAAACTAAGGAAACACCCCACCATTGCATCTTCAGTTTCTTACTGGTTTAAACTGCATAAATGGTTAAAATTCAACACCACTCCTGTCCTTTATACTTCCATTTGGGGTAACTGTAACATTACCCTTGAAGGTCAATCACTGTTCTCCAACTCCTGGAAGAACAAAGGAATATTCTTTTGAGGAGATATTTTGCTTAATAATTCTCCCACTTTAAATTCCTTTACTGAATTACAAGCCAAATGGGTTATATCTAGACATGATTTTTTGAAATATTTACAATTAAGGTATGTATTGTCACCCTTATTACATCAAGTGACCATGCTACCCTCTTTCGACACTTATATTACTTCATGGATTAACAATAACTCCGGTTTAATCAACAGAATCTATAAGACTGTGAGAGATACCCTACCAGACCAATCTCTTGTTTCTAAGGCCAAATGGAGTGCAGCTTTATAAATGTAATTTAACAGACTCTCAATGGTACAAATGTTGGTCCTTCTGTCACAACACTTTCAAGGATGCACGCAGTATGCGTATTCAATTTAAAATTCTCCACCTGTGGTATAGAACTCCATCAATATTATACAGATCTAGTATAATGACAAATTATTATTGCTGGCATTGTAACTCTCCAGGTGGACTAGAGAAGAAGCCAGAAGGTGAAGGAAGGAAACATATTCAATTCAGTGCTTTAGAGTAACAGGTAATTGGTATTTTTCTTTTAAACTTAGATTGTAGGCTTGTAGTGACACTATACTTTCTTTTCTGTGTTGTCTTTACTTATAATTTTAAGCCCCACCCCTTCCCCAACTCTTAATTATATGCCCTGATAAATCTGATTGACAGGAGCTAAACACAGGGTATAGTAAGAGGTGTGAAGTAGGAGGGGCATAAGGGGGAAGAAGACCACCCTCAGCACGACAAGTGTTTTGACTCATTTATTTATTGGTTTCTTTTTCCTTAAAAAAATATATATATCTGACGATCAGTTACAGGATTTTTAGTACTGTAAATAAATAAAAAGAGAACTAAGAGAGCTTCAGTAGCAGAGAAGTAGTGGAATTGCAGTATAATGTGGGGAGTGGTGCAATGCAGTGGCTGTGGGGCAGCCATATTCAGGCAGACCTTCTGGACACTGAGGTGCTGCCCTATCTGCATGCATCTCTCTGGACTGCGGGATGAGGTAGCCAGACTCAGAGCGGAAGTAAACTGGGTCAGGAGTACCCATCACCCCTATCCAGGGACCACCCAGTCCAATCAGCTGCCCCAAGGATGCCGGAAAGGAGCACTTGGATGACAGTGGGCTCAGGGGGGTTAGAGCAGTCAGGCAGAGGCACATCCCAGATCCTATTCCTCTCAAGAACTCATATGCCACACTGGCAAATGAGGACAACCAAATAGAGGTACCAGGGAAGTGGAAGGAAAGGATGTGGAGGTTGGGCAAGGAGGTGACCTCAGTGGGGAAAGCAGTGGACCACAGAGGAGGAGGAGGAAGGAATCCTGGTGGGGACTCCATCGTAAGAGGGATCCAGCTAGGAACACAGGAGGGGAGGACAGGGAGGTGAGGTGCCTACCAGGTGCCACGGCATGGAGGGATGGAAGGAAGATACTGGGATCACTGGGAAGGCAAGACGGAGGGTGAGCTGGATGTCATTATCCACCTAGGTACTAATGACTTGGCAAATGGAGAGCCAAAGGAAGTTCAGGAAGAGTTTAGGAAACTGGGGAGGGTCTCAAGCAAGTAGCTACTTCTGTCACTTTCTCAGAAGTACTACCTGTGAGAGGCAAGGAGCATAGAGTGCATGCACCAGGAACTTTAACTCATGGTTGAAGAACTGGTGCTGTGAGGAAGGTTTGGATTATTGGTGACTGGGGACCCACCTGGAGGGATGGAGGTTTGTCTCAAGCCTGACGGCCTGCATCCATCCTGGAGGGAATCCAAGCACTCAATGATAAGTTTAAATGCTACATTGACAAGCATTTAAACTAGCAAAGAGGGTGGCAGGCCAGCAAGGACGGTACCTACTTGCTCACCCCACAGCTAGTAGTGGAACCAGTGAACCAGAGGAGGGCTATCTCTGCAAAGCAGTGTGCAAAAGATGGAGATTAGTGTCCAAAAGGTGGATAAGCAGAAAGGGCAAAATTCAGCAGAAAGGCAAACAGCAAGGAGAACCAGGGATAAATGACAACCAAGGAAGGGCTGGAGTAGAACAGTGAAGCAGTCTAGGGAGGTCAAATCTGGAAAGCCATGTGTGCAAATGCCAGGAGCCTTAGCAACAAGATGGAAGATCTGGAGGCTGTCATGGTACAGTCAGACCTGGACATTGTGGCCATCACTGAAACCTGGTGTAATGATAACCATGACTGGGAGATGGCCATACCTGGCTACAACATATTCAGAAGAGACAGAGCAGGCAGGAAGGGAGGAGGTGGCACTGTATGTGAAAATGACATAAGGGCACACAGATCCAGGAGGAACAAAATGGGGAGAGATACTGTGGGTTAAGCTTGAAAGGAAAATGGGGCCAGCCATCCGCACAGGTGTGGTCTATAGACCACCAGCCCAGGAGGAAGAAACAGATAGAGTTGATGCTAGCCATCCAAAGGATGGCAGACAAGGGTGAGGTAGTACTGGTTGGAGACTCAATATACCAGACGTGGACTGGAGCATCCCAGCAGCAGCATCAACTAGGAGCAGATTTATCCTGGACTCCCTTCAGGGTGCCTTCCTCAAGCAACTGGTCATGGAACCAACTCGGCAGAAGGCAATACTGGACCTTGTGCTCACAAACAGGGACAGTGTGATGGGGGTAACAGTGGGGGAGCACCTGGGTAACAGTGACCACCAGTCATTGTGGTTTGAAATCACAGAAAGGGCAGAACCAAACCACACAAAAACACGTATCCTGGATTTTAGGGGGGCAGACTTTGGGAAAATGGGGAGATACTTGAAAGAGGCATTAAGGGGAATGGGACAGGAATCAGGGTTGAGGAACAGTGGGCAGTATTTAAAATGGGATTATAAGAACAACAGAATTATGCATTAACAGGTTAGCAGAGGAAAAGGAAGAGGAGACCATTACGATTTTCCAAAGAGGTAGCAAAAGAAAGTGAAAGCCAAAAAGATTGCATTCAGGCAATACAAAAAGACACAGACAGAAGGGGATAGGAGAAGTACCAGGAGAAACAAAGGAGGCAGGGAAGTCAGTAAGGGAAGCCAAAGCTCAGACAGAAGAACACATTGCAAAATCAGTGGGTAAAGGGGACAAAACCTTTACAGGTACATAAGTGAAAAAAGAAAGACAAAGGGAGGGATAGTGAGACTGAAGGGGGAGGATGGGAGCCGCGTGGAGGATGACAACAATAAAGCTGACATATTGAACAGGTATTTCTGCTCAGTCTTTACTAAGGAAGAGGGGGGTAATGGGTCTGAAGGAGTACAAGGGTGAGAATGGTGCAGAAATGGACACAAGTCCCTTTACACAGAAAGGGTCCTGAAGGAACTGGAAGTAATAAGAGCTGATAAAGCAATGGGGCCAGATGGGGTGCACCCAGGGTCCTTAAAGAACTAAGAGAGGTGGTGGCTGAACCTCTGGCTATCCTGTTCAGCCAATCACTGGAAACAGGGGAGGTACCCAAAGACTGGAGGACAGCAGATGTAGTCCCCTTATACAAAAGTGGGAACAAAGAGGAAGCAGGGAACTACAGACCAGTCAGCCTCACCTCAGTAGTGGGAAAGATCATGGAAGCACTACTGAAGGAGAGATTGGTGGAACATCTGGTTGTCAATGGACTACAGGACCTAAGGCAGCATGGTTTCACCAGGGGAGGTCAGGTCAGACCAACCTCATTGAATTTTTGACTGGATGACTAGGAGGTGGATCAGGGAGGGCAGTGGACATGGCCTATCTGGACTTCAGCAAGGCCTTGACACTGTGCCACATAGAAGACTATTATACAAACTGGGGAATATGGGTGTGGGCAGGACAGTAGTGTGGTGGGTAGGTAACTGGCTGGGTGGCAGGACACAGAGGGTGGTGGTAAATGGCTGTCACTCCACAGAGGGAAGAGTAACCAGTGGGGTACCACAGGGATCAGTGCTGGGACCGGTCCTATTCAACATCTTCATCAGTGACATTGCACAGGATCTAGAAGGCAGAATTTCACTGTTCGCTGATGACACAAAGCTCTGTAACAGAGTAGACACACCAGAGGGTGTAGACAGAATGAGAAGGGACCTGCAGAAACTTGAAGAATGGTCAAGGGTTTGGCAGTTGAAATTCAATGCAAAGAAGTGCAAGATAATGCATATGGGGCACAAAAACCCTGGCACAATATGTCAGTTGGGGGGTGAGGATATAGCATGCACCAAGCAGGAAAGGGATCTTGGGGTTGTCATCTCTGATGACCTCAAGGTAGGGAAACAGTGTGACAAGGCATCAGGTAAAGCAAATAGGATGCTGGGCTGTATAGGCAGGGGCATCACCAGCAGGAAAAGGGAGGTCATAATCCGCTATACAAGACACTAGTGAGGCCCCACCTGGAGTACAGTGTACAGTTCTGGAGACCATACCTCACGTAAGGACATAGACAGGGTAGAGAAGGTTCAGAGGAGGGCAACAAAGATGGTGCATGGGTTGCATCACAAGTCCTATGAAGACAGGTTGAAGGAACTGAACATGTACTCCCTGGAGGAGAGGAGGAGAGAGGGATATGATAGAGACATACAAGTATCTTACAGGGAGGAACAGGGTGCAGGAAAACACTATTTTAAGCGAAAAAGATGTTTCAGGACTAGAGGGCATGGGATGAAATTGGAGGGAGGACGATTCAGAGGAAACATGAGAAAGAATTTCTTCACAGAATGGGTGGTGGACAAGTGGAACACCCTGCCAGAGGAAGTGGTGGGTGCTGAAACAATCACGGGATTTAAGAATGCATGGGATAGACATAAAGGAATTCTAGAGGGCAGGGGTAAGGGGAAACAGACTTCTAGGAAAACAAACTGAACTTACAAGCTCAAATGGGCAGACTAGGTGGGCCATAGGCCCTTATCTGCCGACACTGTCTATGTATCTATGTATCTATGACTATACATATTTCATGGTCCTGCAGACCAGTTTCTACATTATGGTGATTAGTTCACCATCTGGCATCCAATATAGTTGGTTGTTATATTCTCTTTGACCCTAAATACTTCATACTGGGAATGATAAACCATGATAATACACTTTCAAAGTATCAACACAGAAGGTTGAATATACTCTATATGCAAGTCAAATGCTTTATTTTAATGCATTGAAGGCCCTATAGTTCCTACTGTCAGTGACATTCTTAACAATTTAACCCAGACAGCGTCTTTAGAACATCTCTCCGATTTGGCTTTGGATCGTATGATCAAATACAAGCTCTGTTGGCAGGACTATTTGAATTATTTAAAATCTATCTGAATAAGGATCACTTTGGGCTGTATGGGTCAGATATATTCTGTTTTTACGTTCGCCTACGCGCATGAGCAAGGAACGTTTTGAGAGAGTAGCACACTTTGGAGGTGGGCCTCTCCCATTCAATCCAGTGCTCTGTTGAGCAGGCATGGCGGTCCTGCACCAATGGGTGCGGGAGCTCTGCATGACAGTGGTGGTCTTCGGTTCAAAAACCACTGCAGTCATACCATTGCAACTTCACGCCGCCCCCTCGTGTCACGTGCTCCCCACCGCATCACACGCTAAAGCTTTGGTGCCACGCTGGGAGCCCACTCCCAGCGTGGCAAACATTGTTTGCCGATGGGTGCCCAATCCTCCGTCGGCTCCATGGCCCCCTAGCCATCCTTCTGCCATGCTGGGATCCCACCCCAGCGTGGCAAACCTCCCGCTTGTGCGGCCGATGGGGTGCCCAATCCCCGCCGGCTCCCCTGGCCCCCAGCCATCTTCTGCCACGCTTGAGAGCCCACCCCAGTGTAGCAAGCGTCCCATCGTAGTCCGTTTTTAAAAAACTGTAAGAAAAACGGTCCCACGTAGTCTCTCAGTCCCTCCCCACAACCCGCACTCCACCCACTGCGGCGCACGCAGCTTTTCCACACTTCTCATCCCATACTTTACCTCTGGAGCTTGCCGCGATGATCTTCAGTGGACTGGGAACACGTCTGCACTCTTCAAAGCCAACCGCGAACTGAGGAAATGCCGGTAAGCTGTATAATGGTCTAGATTGGGGGGTTTCAACTTTATTGCATATCTCAGTCATTTTTTTGAATTTTGGCACCAAATTTTCAACATGGGGTTTTTGGGACCCCTTCTCATGAATGATGTCACTGTCATGGCGTTATTCGGGCCTGAAGGGTGATTTCGCAGTCACTGGAGGAAATCACCCTTCAGGCTTGAATAACGCCATGACAGTGACATCATTCATGAGAAGGGGTCCCAAAAACCCCATGTTGAAAATTTGGTGCACAAATTCAAAAATGACTGTTTTACGAAAGTACGCGCTATGTATTCTACGCAGGCTGGTAAGCTCATGTAATTTTCAATATTTTCACTCCAGATTTTCAACATTGCCATTTTACCACACCTCTTATGAGCAGTACAGCTATCATTTTTCACATCCTGTCCAAAACGTGTTTCCGCCCATGTAGCGCACAATGGTGCAGTCGGTGTGCAAAATCAATGTATGGGATGCATTAAGAAAATCATGGTGACACTGTTCATTAGCAGAGGTCTTAAAATGGCTATGTTGAAAATTTGGTGAAAAATTCCTAAAAATGACTGTTTTACGAGCGTGCGTTGCGCAGTTCCTACGCACGCTCGTAGGTTTGCGAATTTTCAATATTTCTACTCCAGATTTTCAACATTGCCATTTTACCACACCTTCTTATGAGTAGTACAGCTGTCATTTTTCACATCTCACCCAAAATGTGTTTCCGCCCATGTAGCGCACAATGGCGCAGTCGGTGTGCGAAATCAATGTATGGGACACATTAAGAAAATCACAGTGACACTGTTCATGAGCAGAGGTCTTAAAATGGCTATGTTGAAAATTTGGTGAAAAAATTCCTAAAATGACTGTTTTACGAGCATGCATTGCGCAGTTCTCATGCCTCGTAAGTTTGCGAGTTTCAATATTTGCACTCCAGATTTTCAACATTGCCATTTACCACACCTCCTCTATGAGCAGTACAGCTGTCATTTTCACATCTTGCCCAAACGTGATCAGCTTCCATGTAGTGCACAATGGCGAGTCGGGTGTACGAACTCAGTGTATGGGACACATTAAGAAAATCACAGTGTCACTGTTCATGAGCAGAGGTCTTAAAATGGCTATGTTGAAAATTTGGTGAAAAATTCCTACAAATAACTGTTTTACGAGCGTGTGTTGTGCAGTTCCTATGCACGCTCGTAAGTTTGCAAATTTCTAATATTTTCACTCCAGATTTTCAACATTGCCATTTTACCACACCTCCTTATGAGCAGTACAGCTGTCATTTTTCACATCCTGCCCAAAACGTGTTTCCGCCCTTGTAGTGCACAATGGCGCAGTCGGTGTGCAAAATCAATGTACGGGACACATTAAGAAAATCACAGTGACACTATTCATGAGCAGAGATCTTAAAATGGCTAAGTTGAAAATTTGGTGAAAGAATTCCTAACAATGACTGTTTTATGAGCGTGCACTGCACAGTTCCCACGCGACGTCGTACGTTTGCGAATTTTCAATATTTCCACTCCAGAATTTCAACATTGCCATTTTAGCACTTCCTTATAAGCAGTACAGCTGTCATTTTTCACATCCTGCCCAAACGTGGTTTCCGCTTCATGCAGCGCACAATGGGGTAACAAAAGGTCATGCTGAAAATTTATTGTGCAAATACCAGCAATCGCACAGGGCATTAGGGTAAAGCACCATACATGCCAAACACCACTGCAAATACCTGCAAGTGAACGTTCGGCATTGACAAATGCTTGTTTTGCTTGTTATTTCTGCTTTTTCTCTCTGTTATATAGGTGTATTGAAACTGTTATTGTTCATGTTAGTTTTCTCTCTTTTTCTTTTAACAGTGCAGAGGAACCTTAATGTCATACTGACAATCACTACACATTATTCTTTCGTTATTATGTACATACACTCTAGTAGTTACCTTTATTTTGCATCTTATTAATTGACGATGATTGCAGAATACCATATAATGCTGTACCCATTTTACCATTCAAATGTTCTCTGTACTATATCTGATATGTATTTGGAAAATGCTTAATAAACAAATTAACTACAAAATAAACACCTCATGTTTAGGTGGTAAGGTGTGACAGGGTCGGATACTGTCAGGTAATCCCCAGTTCCCCACCCACATGCCAAACAACATAAGCTGAAGGTGGGGACAGCTGTCACGTGGGTAGTTAATCAATTTTTACCCACCTCAGAATCGCCTTTTATAAAACAAGATAAGATATTGAAACATAGAAACACAGAGGTTGACGGCAGATAAGGACCGTAGCCCATCCAGTCTGCCCATTTCTTTTCTAACTTATAAACGTGTTTCTGCATTTTTTTAACCCAGCTAAAATAAGTTTGCCACATCTCTTGTGGGCATGCCTGGTGTACACAATGGCAGGGGAGCACAAGAGAGCCATATGAATACCATGTAGTTAGTGCAGCATGGAATTTTCAAATTCTAGTGGGACATAATTCTGCAGAATTCCAGACTATTCTAATTCCATGGAATTCTGTAAGTAGCAGAATTCCAAAATTTCAAAAGCAGAATGACTTTTCACAGATTAGTATCCCATGGTTTGTGAAAACTGCTGATCCTTTTTTCTGCAATACATAGAGAATTATTCCATGGTTTACATTATCCACAGAAAGTTAGTCCACAGTTTACATAGAAATTCTTTTTGGGAATCCATGGAATTCAAACAGCGATTTAAAAAGCATTTTGAAAGTGAAACTGCCAGTTCTGCACAAACTTTGCCAGCTGGCATAACTGCGCATTCCGCATGTGTTATTCCCACAGGTCTCATCCAGTCTGCAGACTGGATTCTCAATTCCCACTTTATAATTCAGTAATCAGCAGTAAATGAACACAATACACAAGATGAAGGTTATGACTTTGGGTTTAAAGATTTTTTTAAGTGTTTTGTTCAAGTACGAACATCTTCATTTATTAATATTAAAATTTATGGTTCAGGCTTTTGTATGCAAAATAGAGGATTGTGTATGAGTAATCATACACATACTAAGGTTCATACTAAGGTATTTAGGAGCCAAGGAAGCAGAAAACCTTTAAAGCGGCTCTATCTGTTCACATATATATGTATATATTATAGTACATGATATAGTGCTACCATAGTTAGGGTTGAGGAGCCATTTACAGTACACATTGTTAAACCTAAAAGTTTGCACCTTAATACCTTTGCAACCATTTGACAGATTTACCTGAAATTTGGAATACATGATCAAGAACCATAGGCCTTGGGATCTGCCAAGTTTTGTGCCGGTCGGATATACAGCTGCGGAGTTATTAAGCATGATCTGCGCGTGCGTTTATGCTTTTTCTGGAATTCTACTGTCACTCCTACAGGTTGCACGGTTTATGACCTGCCCAAAATTTTCAGAGAATATGCGGCAAGGGTCCCCAATGTGCCTTTTGAAGATTTCATGAAAAAAATATTAAACGGTTCACAAGTTATTCAAAAATAATTTCCTATTATAAGTCAATGGGAAAAGTTAAAAGTTCGACAGTGTCGCAAATGCACTTTTAGTATTGCAAATGGCCCTTGTTAGTGTCACAAATCCGCCATTTTGTTTTCAGTTAGTGATCAGAAAAATGCTTGCCATTTAAAATTGAGACCTCTAGCAACCTAATTTTTTGTATTCACCTAGTCGGGCCCTGAGGATGCTAGCCATGTCTTTTATTTTGGGGTAAAACACTCCAGAAATATGTTTTTCAGATTTCTGGAAAAGTACTTTGCAAAGTAGTGTCGCACTCATGAAAGATCGCAAATTTTTGTGAAAGCTTTTATAAATCACGACACTGCTGTGACCTCTCTTAAAATAACAGTAATTGTTTGGCACTCCGCTGCCAAAAGAACAGTTTGGAGTTTTGGACTGAAATTTGAAGCAACGCAGCCGACATCTCACCGATGTGCCTTTCAGTGTTTTGTTGAAAAGATATTGCATGGCGGCAAGTTATGGTACTCCAAAGTTGATGCTTTTTCCCATAGGATAACATTACGGCGCCCGATGCATTACAGGAATCCTTTGGCACCCTGCTGCAAAATAACAGTTTGGTCTTTTGGACTGAAATTTGGAGGAAACACAGCCAACATCCCACAGATGTGCCTTTAACTGGTTTGGTTAAAAAATATTACAGGGAGGCAAAGTTATGGCACTCCAAACTTCTGTTTTTTCCCCATAGGATAACATTACGGCGTTTGCCGCACCTCTCAGTGCCTGTATCTCGGAAACGGTGCGAGATACGGACTTTTCGTCAGAAAAACACTTAGCCCCCACATAGGGGCTAAGTACAAAACTAGCCAGGACAGTCGTAAATCATATGACTTTTAAATTTTTTTTTCTACGTCGTATGGTTCCTGAGATATAACCTATTTAGTATTCCAAGTCCTCATTTTCTGCTCCGATACCCATTATTATGCATACATTCTTTGTACTCACTGTCTTTCTCTATGCAGTTTTTGGGAAAACCAGCCTGTGCGCTTACATTACTGTTACCGTTGTTCTTTCTGTTTGCGTTCCTGCACTGCTTCACTTATCGCTGACGTCTACACCACCATGTGTGCTATCCTTTATGCTTTCCTTTGCGCTTGCATTTCTGTTATTTTGGCCATTTGCATCTACAGTACTGTTTCTCTTTCTGTTTCACCTTCGTCACCATGCCCATTGACATTTCCATTTGCAGGCACCATGTTACTATGTGACAACACATCACGTGACGAACCGTTCCGTCTATGCCACACCGTGTGCATTACCCTTTCTGTTCTCATTCACGCTTGCATCACTAGCGCGCCACTGTTAGCACTTGTTTGGCGTTGCTGTTCCTGTTACTATGCCACAAGACATCACGTGGCGGGAGCGCAGGGCCTGGAGGGCCCCGCCCCGTGTTCCTGCCGCTGCATTACATTCACTATTTCTCATTATCATTCTCAAAAAGAAGGGAAATTAGAGGCAAAAAACTCTGTTTAATGCATTAGTTAGGGTTGTTCCACAGCGACAAATGTGAGGAAATTCGGTGTTAGGGTTGAAAACCCCTTGGACCCCCAACTGGCATTGGGGTGTGCATTGGGGTCGTCGATCCTAACTCTTACCCCATTCTCCTATACTTCTGCTGCTTTACACATGTGATGGGTGAGAGTTAGGGCCGACGGCCCCAATGCACACCCCAATGCCGGTTGGGGTCCAGGGGTTTTCAACCCTAACACTGAATTTCCTCACTTTTGTCGCTGTGGAACAACCCTAACTAATGCATTAAACGGAGTTTTTGTTTTAATATATATATATATATATATATATATATATATATATACACACACCTATCCCGATTTGAACTGTTGTTTACTTTTAGTTATGATAACTTCTAGGGAAACCCATTCCAAGGTGACACCACTCTATGTGGAAAAGTTTTTTTTTATTTTTGTTACATTTTCTGGGTTGAAGCTGCAATTGGTGTCCCCTGGTACGTACCGAAATATTTTTTAATTCTAACTGTAGTTCATTTATTAAGTAGGTGTCTTGCATGATGTCATAACACATCAAAAGGTCTCCCAGGAATCCTTCTTGTCTCCAAGGTCATAAGGTTCAAGTCGAGGAGTCTTTCCTTGTATGATATTTCCCTAAAATCAAATATCATCTTTGTAGCCCTCCTCTGCACTCTCTCCAGCCTGTCCACACCACCTCTCGATATTGGGTCCCACACTGGGCTACCATAGTCCAGCAAAGGTCTCAAATATGTTCTATAGACTGGCATCATCACCTTTCAGCTTCTGCTTCTCAAGTTTCTTTTTATAGCCCACAGTATGTTATTTGCTTTATTTATTCGGTTTGTGTACTGAGCCTTACATGTTAACTTATTATCTATAACTATGCCCAGGACTTTTTCCTCAGCTGAATGCCTTAGGGTTTGTCCATTTAGGGAGTAGTCTGCCATTTGATAATGTTTGCCCAAATGTATAACACAGCACTTATCAGTATTAAAGCTCATACCCTTTTGGGTAGCCAGTTATGTATTCTATCCAGATCTTTTTGTATAGAAGTGATGCCCTCATCATCTGGTGTGACTCCTGCAAATTTAGTATCATCTGCATATTTACTTAGCCAGTTCATTGTGTCTCTCCCCATGCTACATTTAAACACCCTAAACAGTACTGGACCCAGAACCGACCCTGCGGCACCCCATTTGTCAGGGGCATGGAAATGGAGTGGTATTCATTTATACATACCCTCTGAGTCCTACCCATCTACCATGTGTCAATCCATCCCACTATCCCCATATCCAGTCCAAAATCTATTAAGATATTGATGATTTCACAGTGGGGTAGCTTGTCAAAGGCCTTAGCAAAATCCAAATATATGCAATCCGCGGTTTCCCACTACCTAAAGCAAAGATATTTTTCATAAAACACAAGTTTGTGACGCATGACTTCCCTGCCTGAAAGCCATTTCAAGGCTGTTTTTGATCAAGAGGTTCTGTGGTAACAACAGACCTTGAGAGCGCAGCTCAAGAGGTCTGCTACTATAGAAATATCAAGATAAAAATAGCTTTGTATGTGTTCTGATACACAATCTTTTATAGTGTATGGCAACCATTATTCTGATCCTGTGTCCCACAAATATCCCCAGTACTTAACAGTGATTTCCTGTGGCATGGTTCTTTCCAGCACTGCTCACTTCTCACCAGATCTCATTGCTGCAGCCACTTCATCATGCATGCATGAAGACGTTTCTGAGTTGTTGTGCTGCAATAGTGATGTAGCCAGTGCAGCACAACAGCAATTTGACATCACAACTGCATCACAACAAGCCCAGAACTTCTGGGATAACATGAAAGAACTGAAAGGAAGTCATGCTTCCCATCCCAACTCACTGCTAATGGTGCTGTCATCACAGACCCCAACAACATTGCACACTGCTTAATGCTTCATTCTCTGACCTTAGCTCTGTCCTTCCCAGCAGCTTCTTTGACCCTATCCCTCCCTCGCAGCCACCCACCTCCATCACCCTCCATTCTACCGTACTGTAGTATCCCACAAGAAGCCAGACCATAACTTTTAAAAGGCCTCAGTCTTAATAGTCCCAGTAATGATCAATTGGACACCAGGCTCCTATGTGTGATTTTTGGATGTTATACTAGTCCCTCTTATCGACCTTCTTAACCACTCACTGTGTCTGGGCCAGTTTCCCGAGCCTGGAAAACAGCTGTCAAACTCCCATACACAAAAGCTGGGATTGGTCCTCCCCCAGTAACTATCGGCCAATTTCTATCCTCCCCCCACTATCTAAAGCTTTAGAAAAAGTGGTAGCTGATCAACTCACTGAATACTTGACCAAATACAAAATTATGTGCCCTGAGCAGCATGGCTTCCACTCAGGCCACATCACCACTACCACCCTCCTGGAATTCTCTAACTTCCTGCATACTGCCCTAGACTCTGGCAACCTTGCTGGAGCCATGTTCATTGACCTCTCCAAGGCCTTTGACATGGTCTGCCATCCCCTCTTGATTGATTCCCTCCTCCAACTTGGTTGCTCCGCAGGTCCCCTCTCATGGTTTAATAGCTACCTATCTTCCAGATCCCAGTGGGTAGAAATCCACAGTTCCTTGTCTAACACCCGGCCTGTCCACTCCGGAGTCCCACAGGGCTCCATCCTGGGACCCCTTATTTTCAGTTACTATCTTAACTCATGCTCCGGCTCCTGTGCAGCTAGAGTACTCCTCTGTGTGGACAATGCAGTCCTATTTGCCTCACATCCTAATCCTGCCTTCCTACAGGCTCTCTCCAGCACTCCTTTAACCAAGCAGAGCAGTGGTTCACTGATCGTAGGTTGGTTATTAACCTGAAAAAAAGGCAATGCTCTTCCACATCACTAAAGCAAGGCCAAAAATACCCCCTCCAGAATACTTTCCAGCACTCAGCACCCCCTAGAGACAAGTGTGTTCCTACAAATACTTAGGCATCACCTTCAACTCTGCCCTCACCTTCCACTCCCACATCAGCGCCCTCTCTACCACCACAAACTCCGGATTGGGCTGCTATACCAGCATAGGGACTATCTCCCCCTGAAGCTCTCCAGCTGGCTATCACCTCCTCAGTCCTGTCCCTAGTGGACTATGGCCTGCCAATCTACGCAGCTGCGGACAATACTGCACTCACTAAAATCCAGCTTTCCATCAACAAGGCCTGTAGGCTCTTGACTGGAGCTAACAGATGCACACACACACCTGTTTGCTTTACTCTGCCAATGTGCCAATTGTGAGACTCCGATACCAGACATGTCTGCTAACCAAAAACACACCTCAGACTCTCCACCACCCCTGGGTTTCCACCTCCTTCACCGTGCCAACCCCACTGTCTCCACTGCAATGCCTGTAAGGCTTCCATTCTGGTACCTAGAACCAGGACTTCCTTAGCTCAGAGGACTTTCTGCTAGAGACCTCTTCCAGGTTCAACTCCTCCCAGCCAACATCAGCAACCTCCCCAAAACTGGTCCCTTCAAGGCTGCACTCAGGAACCACCTATTCACCTCTCGCTGCTGTAGGTGTGTCTAATTCTGTCTCGCTGCCCTCTTCTCATCTGGACCTTCTCTTGTGGGGTCCAACTACCAGGCAACTTCGGATCTGACAGTGTCCCTGGGACTGCTTATTTCTCCACCCCCCTCCCCCCATATCTCCGCTCACTCCTCTCAAACTAATACTTCTGATCCTCTCAGGGTATATGTACTCACTTCATTTCATGTACAAACATTTGCCAGCACAACCTGATTACTCAATGTGTTACTGCACTGCTACTCTCTTACAATGTATGCTATGTATTCTACTTAACTGTATGCTGCTTATGTATCATGCAGCAATGACTCACTGTAATGCATGCCTGGAACCTTGTAACTGTCATTGTCTCTCAATCAATGTAATTTGTTTTGTCTTTGTTTTCTGTGATGAGGTGCCTTTGTAAAATGAGTCTTTGACTCAAAGGTCTGTAAATCCGATTGTATAATAAATAACAATAAATAAATAAATAAATAGTGATTCCAGTAACTGAATTCCATACACAGTCACATTCCACCATACACTATATGTATTTATTTATTAATCCGTTTGCTAACCTGGTGGGTGCACTGATCCCAGGGACTGTTTCCAAGCACGTCCTGGGCAATAAAGATAGCACAAATGTGGTGAAAGGAAAAACAGGCATAAAATGTACAGTGGACAGTAAGTAGTTACAGTGCATAAGTGAAACATTAAATGAAATGAAGCAAAAAGGTGCTGAAGTGAGTAAATCTACCTTAGGTACAAAGCGACCACAGTACAAGCAATTATAGTGTATGGAAATTAAGTGGCAGTGTGCCCGACATTTGTTGTACAGTAACAACAGTTTCCAGAGTCGACAAACAAGAAAAAATAGCTGACATACCCGCTACCCAGCCATAGCAGTGCATACTGTAGGTAGGGTGTGCTATAGCTGGATTCTCCTGTTTCTTCCCCACCCTACCTCCTAAGTGACCATATATGCAGTGGCCTCAGTTTTGCTCAAAATTTCACAAATACATTTATATGATTGCTGACTGACTTCAATCACCTGTATCTTCAGTAAACTGAACACAACCGGCAAACCCAGGTTTGTGTTGTTGCTCTAATACCACGAGTGTAAAGTGGTGGGGGATCAGCTTTTATTTTATTTACAAATATTTGGCCAGGAAAGGCACACTTTGAGCCCCAAGCTCATTTCTAGGTGCATCCCAGAAGCAGAGGGAAGTGACTTGCTCATTACCCAATAGTATGCGATTAGAGGTGTTGGGAATCAAACCCAGGTCTTCTGGATGTACCAAGCTCATTCACAGCTCATTTCTTTAACCTCTAGGCTATACTGCCAGCCCTGCCTACCCAACTCCTTTTTCCTGTTGCTATAGGCCTGAGTTGCCTACAAATTCTACTCCCTCCCTATGGGTGGAAGTAGCCACTTACTGTATACATTACATTGCAGGTCCCAACCCACTGCAGAAAAGTGTCTTCTCTACAAGTATTTACGGTAACATTATAGAGTTCAAGGAGACAGGTAGCAGAAGATGATATTAACTCATATCTTGGTATAGTAGATTAGTTCTGAACGCTGAAAGGCAGGACATTTCCAGGCTGTCGGTTGTAGTTAAGGATTTAGTCACATGAAGTAACAATGGTTGCAGGGAATAAATTAGACAAAAGGATACAATTAACTGTTAATGAGCTAAATCTCCTGGTGTGTGTGTGTGTGTGTACGTGGTGTGTGTGTGTAGTGTGTGGAAAGGACAAGGGATAAACTACTGCAGCATGTTCTGAGGCAAAGATTATGAGAATAAAGATTTTAGCAGTGGCATGTGCCGGAAGGAGGCACGTGGCACTGAGGTAAAACGGAAAAGCAATACACAGCCAGTGCAGTCTGTAGTGAAGCAGGGGCCCCAAGAACATCAGGGCCATCAATCTGCAGCTGGAGCTTTTTTTTGTTTTTTTGTCCCACCCACCACTTATGAATAGACCCACTCGTGCCATGCTGTTCTTGCTGGGGGGGGGGCCCTACATTTTTTAGTTACCTGCAACATGCGACCTCTTATGTTGATCAAGGAGGTATTGTTACATCACATCCTTCCCCCAGTAGTCTGATAGCACCGCAAACCCAAATCCCCCACGTTATAGAAACACACTAAGGCTTGCACCGCTGGGCTGGGCTGGGGATCCTTTAAAACTTGAACACTAGCTGATGTCAACTGGATCCAGCAAACACATTTGCATATTTTAACAGTGCAAAATTAACTGCTTTCAATGTTCTTTATTTTCTGTTATTTATGTTCCATTGACGGACTGGGCCCAATTGGACCTTCCCCACACTCATCCCCACATCCACCACCCACAGAAGTTACCCTACCCCGTGCTCCTCCCTGGCTTTTCCCCCAGGGCAGGTCCTTCTGGAGGGGGCCCTTTCTCCCAGCAGATGACCAAACTCAGTTCCTGGGGGTGCCATGGGTCAGTGGTGCGGGGCCTGAGGTGGAAGGAGGGCAGTATCCTGCTTGGCCTGACTTTTTCCACTTTTTCTTCCATGGGAGGTGATAAATGCAATGACATCCAGGGGCACACATGTCAATGTCTTCCCCACCTCCAGTAGATGCTGGCGCTGGTTGTCGGACCACTTAGTTTCCACCAGGGTTGGGCAAACACTGGGAGCTTCCCCACCCTCCCCCAGGGAGGAGAATAGTCCATGGCACGCTCAATCCTCCTCTCTCTGGCCATCCCTCCAATGTCCAGGCTCGCTTCTGAACCTGAGTCGTTGGCATTACAAGCAGTAGCACTACTGCTGTGCCAGCGTGCCGGCTAACTGCTTTCAATGTTGTTATGAATTGAACTGGATGGTGATTTGCAGGATTTAAAATTATGTCAAAGTTAGCTGGACACCTGAGTTCAGAAGCAGACTCAAGAGGGCAAGGGGTTGGCCAAGGGAGGAGGGCTGAGCATCCGGGGGGCTGCTCTCCTCCTCTATGTGTGGGGTGGTATGGCACCTTGAGTTAGCTTGGCCCCTGTCAGCATCTGGGGGGCAGAGCACTGGGATGGTGACGTGAGGGTGGAAGGGGTGGCAGGCATCCGACACCACATGCATGGGAGTGTGTATGCTGATGACACTGATGGTATGCATGCCACTCCTCCAGGGATGCACACCCAGGGATGAAAAATGTCTCTGAGCTGGCATGTTTCTCTTCTGACCCCTCACAGGCCCTGCACCAATGACCTTGATGTGGCTCTACCCGATCCTTGCTGGCGAATCGAGAGAGTCTCTCCACCACCCAGCCAAGGGGGCAGGGGTAAACCATGGAGGACAGAGCTGATAAGACCAGGAGAATTTGGGTAATGTGAATGGGGAGTGGGGTGATAGGAGCCAGTTGGTGAGGGGGGGATATAGAGATAAAAAGAAAATAAATAAAATTATGCCAGTTTATTTCTGATAGATATAAACTTCAGATTGCAAGCATTGTTTTGCTAGGGACAGTTTGCAGTTACACAGAAATAAGAATTTGTCAGCAGAAAAGGACTGCTCAGCCCACCCAGTCTGCTCAGATGGTTCCTGCCTAGTCTATCTCCGCAGATCCAAACTGGTTTCCGTGACCCTCCCTCCTCCCTGCCTATTAACAAATATTCCCTTATGGCTATCCTACTCATGCTTGAAGCCCCTACTATTTTGCCTACATCACTTCCGCTGACAGTCTGTTCCAGGCATCTACCACTCTTTCAGTGAAATAGTACTTCTTACAACCCTCTTAAAACCCCTCCCAAAATAAATTTGTCAAGCATCAGATCTGAGTAACTGCTAGGCAGTGTAAAGTCTGTAGTCACAGGCATTTGCGTGCTGAACCACAGCTAAGAGACAGTTGTATGCAAGTTGAGGAGCTCCATGTGATGGCTCAGTTATAAGGCTGCAGTTGAGTGCTAGTTGAGAATAGAGGCGTTGAGATACCTTGTTTGAATATTTGGCCAAATATTCTATTCAGGGCCTCAAATATTCAATATTCATATTCCTTATTTAGATTCCATTAAAAACAAAAGTCTAGCCAGAGCCGTTACGGCTATGGCAAAACTATAAATGACCAAAAGTTACACATATAGAAACTTTTGAATGATTGGAATTGTAACTTGACCATTTTTTAGAGCTGTTTCTCCAAATTTTCAACATGGACCCCACTTCGTGAAGAGTGCCACTGTCATTTCGTTCACTTGTTCCGAAAGATGATTTCACAGAGCAGCCATGCCATTCTGTACCACTGGTGTGAAAACACAATTTGGGCAGGATGTGAAAATGACAGCTGTACTATTAATAAGGAGGTGTGCAAAATAGCAATGTTAAAAATCTGAGTGAAAATATTAAAAATTGGCGAGGTTAGGAGCGTGAATAGAAACTGCGTAATGCAGCTCATAATGCAGTCATTTATTTGAACTTTGTCACCAAATTTGCAACATTGCTTTTTGTAAGCCCACCTCATGAACAGTGGCATTGTTGTTTGTTAATCAGTCTTTGAAAGGTGATTCCGTAAAACCACTAAAATCACCTTTCGGGACCCAGTAATGAAATGACAGTGACAGTGTTTATGAGGTAGGGTCCCAAGAACCCCATGTTGAAATTTAGAGCCAAAATTCCTAAAATGGCTGATATATCAACAAAAGTTGAAAACCCGTTGACTGCCATTATAGCATGCTTACCTTTGATTCTTCAGTTTGCGGTTGGCTTTGAAGAGTGCAGATGTTCCCCGGACCAGAGAAGATGACATACGCCAACCTCCAGAGGTAAGTATGGGGTGCAGGGAGGGGTGCTCAGTGGGAGGGTGGGGATGGGGAGGAGGACTGGAGCAACAACGAGGACCATTTTCTTTTTACAGGCAAAAAAAAAATGAAGACATCAGAGGACTGTTTTCTTTAGTTACAGAACAAAAAGGAAAACATAAATTTGTGCACACTAGGGTAGGCTCCCCAGTGTGCCATATGAATTAAGGGGTACATAGATGATGCCAACACATGGTTAGGTACCTCGATGTGGTGGGACAAAGAAAATAACATAAATATGGGCACACTGGGGTGGGCTCCCAGTGTGCCACATGAGTTGGGGGCATAATGCTGACACAGGGATTGGGGCCCGATGTCAGCACAGAGACAGGGAACCAAGGGGCGGGGAGGAAGCAGCAGTGGGAGGAGCGGAGGATTTGTTTTGGTGCCAGTGCTGGAAAGGAATGGGAGGACAGGAGCTGTGGAGGGTGCATGGAGTGATACCATCTGCAAGATGGCAGTGGTGCCACAACTCGCATGTATGGCATTCATAAAATGCATAGTTGCAGTGAATGGCATTGGCCATTCACCACGATGAGGTGCCTACAGACTGCGCATGCATGCACAGTTCTTGTCCTGGAATACAGAAGTAACAGCCAAAATAGTGTGGCTGTTACTCTGTAGCAGCTGATCATGGCAGAGTGTTACAAGCTCCATTGGACATTTAGAAGGATACTTCCAAAAGTCCAACGGAAGGTGCCATGATCGGCCGTTTTTTAGGCTATGATCATGAAGTGGCTGTGGGCTTCATCCACAGCCATAAAAGGGAAAAAATCCCCCGATCCTCCTTCCTAGTCCAAATCCTTTAAACTATACCAGCCCCCTGTCCCCCCACCTCAGTTGGAACACCCATCCCACCAGTGGTACCCAAGTTCACAGGATCAGCTGGTTTTGCTATGCAAGCAAGTGCAGGAGTGCTTTCATAGAGAAGAAGGCAGATGGCCGTGGAGGAGGCAGGCTGTATTCATACATTCTTCCCTCTGGGTACGAAGCTGAACTTGAATGCCACTGCTATTGGGGTGTGGGGTGGGGAAACAGTCTGTTCGTAAGTCACTGAAATGCACAGCACTGAAAGTCAGCAACTAACTGTGGAGGTGGTCATATCATGCCAGGCGCCCATCTGATTTTTTTTTGTTTGTTTACACACAAATTAGCAACACTATGAAAATGTGGTGCTTGGGGGAGGATGGTAGGATGGGTGTTCTAACTGAGGGTGGGCGGACAGGAAGCTGGGATAGTTTGAAGGATATGGGCTAGGAAAGAGGGTGGGGTCTGTTCCTTTTCATTTTTTCTTTTGTTTTTAGCAAGTATTTCCTGAGTAGGGACAAATAGTGTCACTATTCATTATTTGGATCTGAATAACTAATAGTGCATTATTCATGGTATTCAGGGAATAATATTCATTACTCACGCACTCCTACATGAGAACTCCACATGATAGTTCAGTTATAAGGTTCCAGCTGAGTGCTAGTTGAAAGCTCCATGTGATGGCTCGGACGTAAGGTTCAGCTGAGTGCTAGTTAAGTGCTTCATGTGATGGATCAGACAAAAGGTTCCACCTGCGTGTGAGTTAAGAGCTCAGTGTAATGGCTCAGAGATAAGGTTCCAGTTGAGTACTAGTTGAAAATTCCATGTGATGAGTCAGTTAAAAGTTTCCAGTCAGTTTTATGTGATAACAGTGAGCCTGTTACAGCATGAATCACACAGAGTGATGGAATAGCGCCCTACATCAAAGGGTGAACTGCACAGCACCAGCGTCACAAAATAGCAATGGTCGCTTACTTAATCAAGCGTCACAAAGAAAACAAGTATTTTTTTTATGTGAGGCAAGCCCTCACCCCCCAATCTTGGGGGCAACCCCCATGAGTTAAGATTACAGACTCAGGGAAGCGGACATAGTCAAAATTCAATGTGTGGTATATAGCTTGGTGTTGTGTATACTTGGACTGGATTGGCATATGCTTGGTGTTTACGAGCAGGAGCTTTGGCGGCTTCTCTGCATCCCACGCCTGTAGGATAGTGGGTAGATGTAGAGTAAGGGCCGAGGAGAGGTTGAGACAGGAGTGCCTGGAGAAGGAGGAGGAGGTAGGGAGGATGGAGGCGCCCCTGAAATGCCTCAAAAGCGAGAGTTAGGCGGCTGCTGTTTAAGTAGAGGATGGGAGGTGCTATCCCTCCCATTGAACAGCATGCTGAAAGCCTCCAATGTGTGGTACATAGCTTGGTGCTTTGTATACTTATGAGCTGACTGGTATATGCTTGGTGTTTATGACATGAGCTTTGGCGCTCCACATCCTCACCCTCTGTAGGATAGTGGGTAGGTGTAGACATAAGGCCCAAAAGAAATAGAAGTGACTACCTCCTCCAACTCTGAGAGTGTGATCTGTAGCACATAGGAGAGGAAGGGAAACCTCCGAGAACCCATGGCTACTGACCTGCCCGCCCTCTGGGCATACTAAGAGGAGGATAATCCTAAATGTCGCTTAGGTTTAGGTATGGTTGTGTCCAAGAGTTTGGTGTAATGTTGCTGGTCAATAGTAGTCCTGTTCGGAGGTCAAGATGAGCATTAAGTCAAAGTTGCAGATGAAGGCTCGAGCAGATGGACTATCCAACTTGGAATGATGTCTGGATGCTGTGACAATGGTTAATCCGAGTCTGAGTTAGATGACAGTTGTACATCCATAGCACAGCTTTGAGTAATAGATAGTGCTCCATAGTGGGTCTGTTTGTTGGGATGGCTGGAACCTGTGAAGGTTCACCATTACTGTATTATGCCATAATCCAAGACAGAAAGGACGATGGCCTTTGTTGGGATGGCGGGACCCCATGTGGTCCCACCATTGCAGTAGTATGGAATAATGCAAGGTATGAAAGACGAGAGTTGCATGAGGCTGACTGAAATGACATGAAAGTACCAGTAAGGCCTGTCATGGGGCATGCGTAAATGGGATGGCAGGACCCCACATGATCTGCCATCACCACAGAGATGTTAGGCGCTGGAACTGGAATGGAAGCTGGTGGATTGTAACAGAAGACATTAATGAATTGATGATGATAGTAGGCTCAGAGGTATGCTAGCTGGGGACTGAAATTCCCATGGAGTTCCGATGAATGTAGTAGCCATGTTTGAGTGACAGAAAGTCTCAGGTGGCCAAAGTGGTAAGGGTCTCCCCTGACGAGGGTCTGCCGTAGTGCAAGTAGAAGTACATTTGACTAGAGGATAACCCCTATTGAGGGGCGATATGAACTGTTGGGATGGTGAGACCCCATGTGGGTTCACCATCGTCATAGAACGATGACTCTGAGGTGAGGGGTGAAGTCCACCGAAAATTGTAATATGATGGATGCAGTTGAGGAGGGCCCCACAAGGATGCATTGAGAAAGGATAGCAGGATGTATCTGCATGTTCTGATTTGCTGAGTAAAACATAGTCTGAGATAAGTCTATAATCACTGTCCTATTGTATAGTTCAAGATAAAGTGACGGTCATAGAAGTTGGATTGGAAGACAAGGAATACGAGGATGGCTTTTGAAGGGCATGTAGAAGAGGGATGGCGGGACCCCACATGGTCCGCCATCGCATTGTATATAACGATTGGGGTGTTAAGGGGGTACCCTCGTGAGCGAGAATCTATTGCAGTCCAGGGTAAAGAAGACGATACCCCCGTGTATGTACTCCTGAACTGATTAGGAAATATTTTTGAGCTATGGTAGGGCCCATTTGCAGGGCAACTATGTTTGGGATGACGGGACCCCACATGGTCCACCATCACCGTACCACTGAGTAGTGCATGACTGGGATGGCATGCACCCCATCTGGTTCGCCATCGCCATGGTATGGAGTAGAGAGCAAGTGGGATGGTGGGACCCCATGTAGTCCACCATTGGTAGAACAGCCTGAATAAGGTATGGATGCAGGACTCCCACAGTCTGTCATCACGGTAGTAGCACAGTCCCAAGTACTGTAAGGAGGACGAGACCCAAAGTAAGCCAGTCTGCAGTAAAGGGGACTTGATGGAGCAATGAGTTGAATCCCTTAAACTAGATGTTGAGTGGGATGGTAGGACGCTCCGTGGTCCATCATCACCGTTGCAGGAGTTGTGCATGAAATGAAAGGTGGGACCCCTTGACCCATTGAGTAGTGCACTCTGTAGAAAGGGATGACAGGACCTCCGTGGTCTGACAGCACAGTGCAAGCATATAGTTCCAAGGTAATAAGGACGAGACCCGAGACAAGTTCGCCAGCTGATGGAAATAGATAGAAGCAATAAATGAAGCCCTTCATGGGGTGTGGTCAGGTGCGATGATGGATTCCAGAAATGGCAGAACAGCGAAACCAGGCGGCAGAAATACACCAGCAGACCTCAGAATGTCCCAGATTGTAAGGGGAGACCCCAAGAGATCTCAGAATAATACGGCAGTGCATTCCAGAAGGCAGCATTGGTTATGTAGTTAGCAATACAGGGGGATAAATGCGAATTCGTCCTGAGGCACGGAGGTAGGACATGATTGTGTGGAAGTCACATGACAGGTTAAAAACATGCGTATCAATAGAACTTTATTGTCTAGACAATGTCTTACTTGGTTTGCTGCAGGTCGTCTTAATGAGATCATAGAGGGAGTAGTTTGTACACAGCACTGAACATTTTCGTGCTGCCTAGCTGTAGTACACGCCAGTAAGGTGTAATCTGGCTGTAGCTGTGCTGGACTTGCAAGGAGAATGGCCACCTGCAGAGCTGTGTTGCAGCCCTTAAATGTCATGGTACACAATGCAGCTAAGACAGCCATTTAAATCCAAAATGATACTAAAAATGAAGCTGGGTTCATCCGACGCTACAGCACAGCACCTTGAGCATTAGAGAAAAGTTGTAGCAGGTCACCGATGTGCTGAAATGCCCAAAAGAAAACAGGAAGCCAGCAACAGCAAAGGAGCCCAGGACAAGGGCAACGAACAGGAGCGGGGGAGGAAAATGAGTGGAGAAAAGTCCAGGAGGAGCAGCAGACCAGTGCTAGTTAACAGCTCCGTGTAATGGCTAAGATATAAGATTCCCATTACATGCTAGTTGAGAGCTCCACAGGATGGCTCAGACATAAAATTCAGGAAAGTACTAGTAGAAACACAGAAACATAGAATTTGTTGGCAAAGAACTCTTGACCCACTCATCAAGTTAAGTGCTTCAAGTGATGGATCAGAAATAATGCTCAGTTGAGTGCTAACTGAGAGCTCCATGTGATGGCTCAGATACAAGGTCCCAGTTGAGTGCTAGTTAAATGCTTCATGTGATGGTTAAGAAATAAGGGTTCAGTTGACTGCTAGTTTGGTGATTCACGTGATGGATCAGATACAAGGCTCCAGCTGAGTGCTACTGTAGCTGAGTGCAGATGCTGGCTATAATTCAAAACAGTGAACCTTTGGCCTAGTGGTTTGTGTGCAGATCTGTAAACCTGGAGAGTCAGATGTGAATACCACTGCTGTTATGCACTCACCATGTGACTTTTGGCAGCACCTTAACCTCCTGTACATAGCCTTTCAGCAATGGCTGCTAATGTGCCCCTTCCCACATCCCATCTGAACTCCGTAAGTTTACTAGGACTTTGCTGTGGCTCTGGCAGATAGTGGAATGCACTGCCTGTATAAACACACTTGCCCCACCTTACAGTGTTTCAGTCAAAGATGGGACATTATCTGTTTAATCAAGCATTCCACAGACTAACAGTTTTTCATTTTTTTGTATATTTCTAGGTTTTTAGATTCAATTATTTCACAAGCAGTTATGAATGCACTTTTTATTTGTCTGTTATCCCTACATGTACGGGTCTTGGCGCTCTGAGCCCTAGAGGACACTCAGCAAATACAGTAACCTTTCTATAATCTCTCTCCCTGAAATCTCTCTCTGTGCTGTCTAAATCTCCCTGTGCACTGAGCATGACATCAGCATTCCCAACCCCCTTCCAGGAATGCAAAGCATTTGCGATATAGTCTCTATGTAAAGTGTTACATAAAACCTAATGCCTTGTCAGAGATCAAACTGGTAGGTATATCTTTGTGAAGGGCTTACTAGACAGGACATCAGTGGTATTGGGTAGCGTATATGGTCCTAATACTGACACTCCAGGATTTTTCACGGAGCTAATCTGGGCCCTGGCTCCTTTTACCACCCTTCCTGTTATTATGGGGGGAGACTGGAATCTCCCTTTTTCCCCATACATAGATAAATCCACACCTAAAAAGAAAGGTCTGTCACCAGCCCAGAGGTCCATCAGTGAGTTGGTCAACCACTTTGGGCTCTGTGACCCACAAGGATCCTTTACCCTACTTTAAGGGAATACACCTTCAAGTCTGATGTACATGGTACCCGTCTAGAATAGATTACTTCTTGTGAGCCAAAGCTTACTGTGTGGTATTTGATACTAAAATAGAGCCCGGGCTATATCGACCACTGCTGGTTTGGTGTTCCTATCACTATCAGCTGACCGCCCTAAAGAGTCAATATGGAAGTTTATTTATTTATTTATTTATTTACAAGATTCACCAGGAAGGCATACTGAGCAACAATGCTCGATTCCAGATGCGACCTGGGGGCCAAGGCCCGCTACATAGCAAAAACATTTGTGCAACACAATACAGTAATTAGTTACAGGCAGAATTATACCTGGCAGCCATGGTCAGGAGTTACAGATAGAGACAAGTAAACAATGAGAAAGTAGGTTGTACACCCATAAAAGTGGTGATTGAGTGAGCTAGCAGGAGCAGTTGGAGGAGAAATGAGCCTTGAGTAGTTGAGTAACGAAGGTAGGGGTTGTTCTCATGTCAGTGGGGGCGGGTAGAGCATTCCATAGCTGTGGGATTCGGTATTTAAAAGCTGCCTGTCCCTTGGTGGAGTGCATGAGTGGAACATGGAGTAGTCTGGGGTCTGTGCCTCTTAAGGAGTACACTGGAGGAGGTTGTTGGGAAAGGGTGGATTCCAGGTAGGGAGGGTGGGAGAGGGACCAGTATTTGGCAGCGAACCTTGCACAGTTAATTAATCTGTGATCTTGGAGGGATGGCAGGTTGAGGGGAGCTATATAACGTGCAGTGGTGAGTGGTTTGCGGGCAGTCTATGATGAAGCGGCAGAAGGAGTGGAATAGGGTGTCTAGGCTTGCTAGAGTGGTAGCCGGTGCGGTAGTGTATACTATGTCCCCATAGTCGAGAACAGGCAGTATCATATTTTGTACAATGGCTAGTCTCGTTTGCGTGGAGAGGCAGTTCTTGTTACGGTAAAGTGCACCCAGTTTAAGTAGCAGCCTCTTGTGTAGGGAGTCAATGTGAGACGCAAAGTCTAAGTATTGATAGAGCCAGATTCCTAGGTACCTATATCTAGTTCATTGCTCTAGTGGAGACCCTTCCAGTGTTTTGAACGGGGGACAGGGGGGGGTTGTCGGGAGAGTCTTTGATGGGAGCCAAATGTGACTGACACAGTTTTTGTTGGATTTAGGAATAGCTGGTTAGTTCTGAACCATAGCTGGATGGCAGAAAAATCCTCCTGAAGGAGAGATGCCACACTGCAAGCGGAGGGTCCAGCTGCATACAGGACTGTGTCGTCCACATACATTTGAACTGATGAATGGGAGTATACCGATGGGAGGTCATTTAGAATGATGGAGAAGAGTATGGGTCCTAATACTGAACCTTGGGGGACACCAGATGTTACAGGAAGGGGGTTCAACGTGTGGGAGGCAATTCTGACCACTTGTTTCCTCCCGGCTAGATAATCTTGGAACCACTCTGTGGCAGGCGGTGCAAGCCCCGCGTTGGTAAGTTTAGAGATGAGTAAGGAGTGAGAGACGGTATCAAATGCCTTTGCAAGGTCTATAAAGGTGGCCGTGGTGATATGTCCCTTGTCGATGCTGGCAAGAATGTCTCCTGTAACACGTAGTAGGGAGGTGATGGTTGAGTGGGCTTTGTGGAATCCGGATTGGTAAGGCGTGAAGAATGAGGAGGTGTCCAAGTAATGAGTCAGTTGTGACAAGACTAGTCGATCCTGTAATTTGGCCAGTATAGTGTTGAATAATCAGATCCTTAAAGACCAATCAGCCATAGACTCCATCACCCAAGAAATAGAATATTTTACAGCAGATAGCCTGAACTCCACCAAGTGCCCTGACCTAGAATGAGGGGCATTAAAGTGCATTCTGCAGGGGCTGTTTATTAAATTAGCCTCCCAGAGAAAATGGGCTAGGGATCAAAGGCTCTCTCTCTCTTCTGGGGAGCATCAGATAGAAACATCACTATCTCCAACCACCGCTGAGGAGACCGATTGAGTTGCTGGGCTCTGTGATCAATACTATAACCTGTTGAGGGAAAGGGTGAAGCACCATTCTGAAAATGGATACACGAGTACATTGACCAGGGGAGAAAGTGGGTGCCTTCTAGCTCTGCTGCTCAAAAAGTGGAATCTTATAGACTGGTAAAATCTGTCAGGTCCCAAGCTGGTAAATCTATCCATCTCACTCCTAAAGAGATAACAGGAGAATTTGCAAAATATTACCAGGGTCTGTATAGTCCTATGCATCAACCGCCTGACCCCTTGCAGGTGCGAGTGTATCTAGACCTTATCCCCCTCCCATCTCTTAGCCCTGAACAGCAGAAGAGCCTAATAGCCCCCATCACCGAGGTGGAAATTATGACTTCTGTATCCTCACTAGTTCCCGATAAGGCCCCAAGGCCAGATGGCTTCTCTCCTAATTTCTGTAAGAGACTTGGCAAACAGCTTAGCCCTTGGCTCACCAGACTGTTTGACTGGATCTTAAATAGCAACCCCCTAGACAATTCCTCATTGGAGGCATTAATAATAGTACTGCACAATCCAGAAAAGGACCCTGAGCTAGTATCCAGCTATTGTCCTAACTCCCTCCTGAACTGCGACATAAAAATTTTGGTGAAACTGTTGACCAGTAGACTTAGCCGGGTATTGTAGCATATTATACATCCCGACCAAGTCGGATTCATGAAGGGCAGACACTCCTCTGATCACTTTCGCAAACTGGCTCACATCTTCTCTGCGTCCAGGGATTCAGATATCCCGGCTGGCCTGCTCTCCCTGGACGCAGAGAAGGCATTTGACAGGGTGGACTGGCAATTCCTGTTCTCCACTATGAGTAAATTTGTCTTTCTCTCCAAATTCTTAAACTGGGTCTCATCCCTATACCAAAACCCTCATGCTCGTATTTATTGTAATGGGGCGTTTCCTATAGATTCCAGCTTTATTGGGCACCAGGAGGTTGTCCATTGTACCTCTAGCCTTTGTTAGCTTAGTTAGGAGCATGAAGGTTCAGGGGATAAAAACAGGATCCCAATCATTTAAATTGTCTGCATAAGCAGACGATGTCCTTTTGCACTTGTTAAACCTAGAACAATCCTTCCCCGTGGCTTTCACTATTATAGAGGGGTTTAGTAAGGTTTCAAATTATAAAGTCAACTTGGGTAAGACAACAGTGTTTCCTCTCAACCGGAGATTTCCTAGACAAGCTGGGTTACAGTGGTGTCCAACTACTATAAAATACTTGGGTCTGCAGCTGTCAAGAAATGACATTTCGATGAGGAAACTGAATTTGGAGCCCTTGCTCAGTGCTATTCAACAGGATCTTAGTAAGTGGCAGTCTCTTCCCATTTCGCTTTGGGGTCGTATAAACTTAGTTAAAATGAACATTCTCCCGAGGCTGTTCTACTCCTTAAGTATGTTAAATTATGGGATCCCTTAGCGTGGATTAAAAAGGTACACTCCATTACATCTTCTTTTATTTGACTTGGAAAATCTCCCAGGTGGGCATATAATAAACTAACGGCTTCCAAGTGGTACGGTGGATTGAGACTACTCCATTTTGGTTTGTATTTTTGGGCAAGTCAGCTGAGAAAATATTTGCGGTGGGCCCCAAGCAACAAGAGTCTCTTGCTCTTATAATACAACATGGTTGAATTTGGAAAAGGAAATGATTTCACAGGTGAGTCTCACCCCTCAGGCCTTGTTACACATTTACCCTAAAAGTATACCAAGTGAACTTGTTAGCTCTCCTAATCATTGGTCCATATGAATGCATGCACAGCTATGTACTTTCCTGCAGTACAAACATACCAAGGATCCCCTCCAACCACCAATTGGTAATCCCAACCTCAGAATTGGGAGTAAGTGTATCCCAAAGTGATGGCTTCCCAGCTTAGGGCTGCCAAAATCATAGTTTTCTTCCCAGATGGTACTTGCCTGTCCCCTCTATCTATTATGTCTTTCTATGTAATAGACAGAAATCAAATCTTCAAAGTTTTCCAGCTACACCGTCTTTTAGGGCAGATATCACCCTGGTTGAAAGAAGATGGGGTGGATGGGGAGTGGGTCTGTGCCCTTAGCCTGGTTTGTGGCAAACCAAAAGTGGTTTCCAGGTTGTATTCCTAGCTTGTATCCAGGTCACTGGATGCCCAATACAAGGACCCTAGATACTGGTCAGACCAATTTCCCAACTCACAAGGTCGTTGGCAGTCTGTCTGGAAAGATTTGCACACTTACATCTCTCAGGACAGATTAAGGCTCACCCAATTTCAAATTTTACATGATATATACTGGACCCCGGTCAATTTACAAAAATTCAGGAGCGTTCCCATGTCCATGTGTGCCAGGGCGGACAAGAGGAAGGGTCTCTCAGCATATATTCTGGGAATGTTCCTTGGTTAAGCCACTTTGGGATCTGATCAGAGCCAGAGCCAATCCCTTGCTGGGAATTGCAGATCTATTTACCCCGGAGGTTTGCCTTCTGGGGGACTTTTCTCTAATTCCAGTATGAGCACGCAGGTTTCACATGGCAATGATCTCCCTAACATTGAAAAAACTAGTACTATGTCACTGGTTGGATGATCATAACATTTCATACACTGAGTGTCTTCAAGACATGCTCTCCAATCTTCATGCAGAGCAACTCAAGGTCAGTTTATGAGGGTCCTTACCTCGTTGTAAAAAAATTTGGGATGGGTTTCACACGCTATACCTAATGCAATCAGGAACCATCTCAAGGAACAGCCCTGAAAGGTGTAACAGTGAACCTTCCTAGCATAGCCTAGATTCATGGTTAGATTCATTCAGTTTTCAGAGGTTTATAACTTCCTCTAATGATCAGATGCCAAGCCAGGGTGGGGGGGACCCTGACGTGGTGTACCTGTTATGATGTTTAAGATGTTATCATATGAGCACGTCATGGTCTTTGTGAAAAATTATAATAAAGTTTAAATTTAAAAAATAACTAATGCCTTTCATTCCTTTGAGTGGTAATTATTTGCACGGCAACATTTCAACTCCTCTAAACTGACTTCGCTACGTTAGCAATGTATGCATTTTTTGCAGTATATATGCTATGAATCACTTCCAAAGCTGGTGTTATCTTCATAAAATTTGCACAATAAAAGTAACAATACTTAGCCTGAGATTTAAAATTGCATGAACAGATTTAAAGAGAACGGTCAGGAAGTTTAGTTCATAAACAGCATCTCGAACACTATGAGATGATCACGAGTCAAAGTCTAGATATTTCAGGCTTCAGTTACCCCAGATGAGTTCTTCACTTTTGACTAGAAGTTGGGAACTAGCACGCCTGTGCCTTTTTAGGTGCATTTTGTTTCTCTTGCACCTCAAAACTCATGCATTAGTAGTGTTTTGCTTCCTAAACTTTGCTGCCTGATGTACAAATGTTGCAGATGCATCTGAATGTAACTACTATCAGAACCCCAAAAAAGAGAATACTGAATGAGCAACAGTGCACAGCAAGTCTGTGCTGCCATGGGGGTTTCTGATTACATCAGACCTTGAGATCAAAGCATCCAGTATTTTTTATAGCACATAGTAGTTGTTTTTTTTTTGAAAGGCAGGAATAGAAATGACATTGTGATCCACTAACCATGTCAGAGTGTGAGCGAAAGCAGCATTGGCAAAAGTGAAAGTAAAAACGGTCCCCTAGCAACTTGCCTGCAAGGCATTGCTTTTCAATGAAACTGATCAGTGTGCGTGGCAGCTCGGATGCAAGAAAACAGGTGGTAAAAGAGGATTTCTGAACAGCTGGAAAGGTAAAACAACATTCTATGATTGCTCGTGACATCATCCTATGGAGTAGTCCACTCAATGAGACAGCTCCACTTCAGCTCTTAAGTCAAAAGGCCAAAATGCTTTTAAATAACTGACAAAATTAGAGCAATCACCTAGAATATTGGGTATTGGGATGACAGCAAAGCATAAACTTGCAGAGTTTGCCATGGGTATCCCAAAATCACAGTGATCACTGAGATCAATGACGGAGTGTAGCAATAGACTTTCCTGCTTCTGGCAAGACGGCTTGCCAAACCACCCACCAGACTCTGACGAAGGTGAAGAAAACTTCACAGTCACATCTAAAACCTCTTTTAGTGCTCAGAATATTTGGAAACAGTCTGAAGCAACTAGAAATGGGGCTAACAGAGGTGAAAACTGATATCACGGAACTGAACACCAGTACCCCAGATCTTGAACAAGTCCTCAATCGACATCTGAGCTGGTGGACTCTCACGACTCAATGCTCCTGCACTTATATCAGTCTTCATTCCAAGTTTTAAAAGGGGATGGGACAGGGTGAGGGTAACTGTGAGGGGGTAGGGGAGGGGGCAACTGCAATGTAAAGTGCTAGCTGCACATTCAAGCAGACTTGATAGACCATGAGGCCTGTTTCTGCTGGCAGATTCGTATACTCATATATCAATGGGTAACACAGATGGCCCCCAAACAAACAACATCAAAGTGCATGTATCCCTGAAGGCACCAAATCTAGGGACACTGTCGTCTTTTTTCAAATCCTTTAGCTGTGAGCTTCGAGACATTCTGGTGGACCAATGCCTGGATGTGGAGTGGGCACTCAGGGTCTTTGCACCTCAGTCTCAAGAAAAAAGTGCCCCTCCCACTCCTGTGTAGCTCACTTCATGGACTACAGAGTTAAGATGCTTGTGCTAAAATTGGCCTGGGCCAAAAAGGGAGTTCTGTTCAGAGACACTACTCTTTCTTTTGCAGATAGTGAAGGCCCTTAGGGATAAGGGCATCAACACTCAAATGATCACCCCAGCACAGTTCAAAATCATTGCAGAAGGAAAAACACAATTTTTCAGAAATCTGGGGAAATCTGACAATTTATCACACAGCAGGGGAAACAGTTTAAGCAATAAGGCATGACCAGAGGTTACGTTAATGGTCTGTTAATTACCCTCTAGGGGCCTAATATGGCATAAGGCGTAGTCATTGCATGCATGTAAGGTCTACCATGGCACTGCCTGCTGCACTGACCCCTGCAGTGAGTTAGGGAGCTTTCCTCCTCCTTCTTCTCAGGGGGACAGTGCATGCATGCAAGGCCTGTCGGGGTGCCACCTACCACAGTGATCCCTGCAGGGGTCCAGGAGCTTGCTTTCTCCTCCTCAGGGGGACAGTGAATGCATTCAAGGCCTGTTGGGGTAACACCTACTACAGTGACCCCTGCAGGGGGCCTGGGAGCTTTCCTCCTCTTCCTCTTCCTCCTCAGGGGACACTGTGGGCACACAAGGCCTGTCATGGCATTGCCTGGTGCAGTGACCCCTGCTGTGAGATACTGAACTTGCCTCCTCCTTCTCAAGGCGGCAATGCATGCGTGCAAGGCCTGTCAGGGCACTAAGTGGACAAGGAAGCTTTCCACCTCTTCCTCAGGGGGGGGAAATTGCATGCATGGAAGGCCTGTCAATGCACTTCCTGGTGCAGTGACCACTGCAGTGGGTCAGAGAGGTTTGTTCCTCCTCAGAAGGATATTGCATGCATGCAAGGCCTGTTGTGGCATTGATTGGTGCCATTACCCCAGTGATAGGGCAGTAAGCTTGCCTTCTCCTCAGGGGGATATTGTATGCATGCAAGGCCTGTTGCAGCACCACCTGGCACAGTGACCACTACAGAAGGCCAGGGAGCTTTCTTCCTCCTCCTCAGAGGGATATTTTGTGCATGTCAAACCTGTCGAGCCACCACACCATCTGGTGCCATGACCCCATGCAGGGGACCAGGGAGCTTACCTCGTCCTCCTCCTCAGGGGACATTGCATGCATACAAGCCTGTTGGGGCACCACTTGGCATAGTGACCCTGCAGTTGGCCAGTGGGTTGCCCTTCCTCCTCAGGGGACATTGCATGCATCAGCGAGGCCTTTTGGGGCACCGCCTGGCACAGAGACCCCATGGGACCAGGGAGCTTTCCCTCCTCCTCCTCCTCAGGGACACTGTATGCATGCAAGGTGTGTTGTGGCACCACCTGGCACAATGGCCTCTGCTGGGGCCAGAGGCTTGCCTCCCTCCTTCTCCTCAGGGAATATTGCATGCGTCCGAGACCTGTTGTGGCACTGCCTGGTGCCTTGACCCCCAGCAGAGGGCCAGTGAGCTTTCTCCTCCTCCTCTTTAGGGACATTGCATGCACATTTGAGGCCTGTAGAGGCAATGCATGGTGCAGTGACCCTTGCAGGGGTTGGGAAGCTCTCCTTCTCCCCTCCTCCTCAGGGGGACATTTGTGTGCATGTAATGCCTGTCAAGGTACTGCTTGGCACTGTGACCCCTGCAGTGAGATAGTGAACTTTTCTTCCATTCCTCAGGGGGACACTGCATGCATGCATGCAAAGCCTGTCAAGCCACTGCTTGCGGCTGCTACCCTTGCAGTGGGCGGGGGAGCTTGCCACGTCCTCCTCAGGGGGACATTGTGAGCATGGAAAGCTTGTCGGGGCACTGCCTGCCACAGTAATCCCTGCAGAGGGCCCAGGAGCTTGTCTCCTCCTTCTTCACAGGGGGATAATACATATATATGAGGCCTGTAGGGGCACCACTTGGTGCAGTGACCCCTGCAGGGATCCAGGGAGCTTTCCTTCTCCTTGGGGGCACAATATATGCATGTGAGGCCTGTCAAGGCACCATCTACCATTGTGCTAATTTTAGGCAGGTACAAAATGCTGAAGCCGCCCCATGGCTGGGTGTGCAACAAGAAAGATACGAACAACCATCCAAGTAATCCCAGCACAACCCACCACAACAGGGCATAATGTGCTCCAAACTAAATGAGACTTTAACACACATAAAGTGCAGACCTTAAACCATATACAGCATGGTTTGAGGTCTGCCCTTTCATGCTTAAAGTCTCATTTAATTTGAGCATATTTTATGTCTCTGGTGTCTCTGTTGTTGTGGTGGTGCTGCATTTCTGGATGGTTGAGTTTAGGCAGGACAAGAAAAACAGAGTAAACCATGAGCAGTCTAAATGAGAGTCTCTAGCACTTTTTTGGCCCCAGCTTGCATGGATCCTTGCTGGCCTGAAAGTGGGCAGAAAGCAGATGGGGCTGGAGGGGTCTGAGACCTGAATGGACAGAATTAATCACCAGTTCAGGGCAAAAGCTGGAAAAAAAAGACTGTACAAACAATATGGAAATGGTACAAGGGTTGCTTGGAATCTGCCAAATGGAACTGGATATGTGGGATTCGATCTCCTTCCAGATTTAGGATTTCCAACAGCAAAGTTCAGAATCCTAACTCCTGTACTAAATCCTAAAACCTATTTTTACATAGAAATTTTGGATTTAGAATTCCAAATCCAAATTTGAGTCTGATTGTGAGGTCCTTTTAGGATTTCAGTTAGAATCGGATTTCTGAAAGTCAGATCGGAATTAGCCAGTGCTGAGCATCTCTAAATGGTACCCAAGTGTAAAATGCAAACAAGAGAAAAGGTTTAGCAGTGAAAGCAGGAACAAGGATGTGGGAAAGGAAGGAAGGGTAAGGGTTAAGAAAGGCAACAACAGTAACAATTTGCAAAATCACACGGGCCCAACTCCCATAGTCCCATAACAGTCCTCTCCCATCTGGTTCTCCAGAATGCAGCACCACATAGTCTAGGGTAAAACGTTGCAGGCCTGGCACATGGTTCATGAGGAGACAATCATGGATGGTGAATAAATAAAATGTGCACGCATGCAAATTGCAAATGTCTGTAATCCCAGGCCCTGTGGGACCTCAATGCTGATCTTCTGCCCAGGCTGGCCAATAACGCACAGTCCTAGCCCAGAGCTTCTGGTGCCCTACCTGCCCTAACTAACTAAGTGACTGACTTGCAAGCTAACTAAATGTGTTTTTGAGGCCAAGCCCTGATCAGTTGCTCACAGTTTCACAGACCCCGAACGGCCTCAGCTGGTAGATACAGTTTTTAGAGGCTGCAGAGGCTACATCAGGGCTTCGTCTCTCAGCGCTGTTGCACAGTGGCCAGTGCAGCACAAGAGGCTTCCAAGAGCGAGCTGTGATGAGTATGCCTCAGTCATGCGGATCTTCACCCACTGTGGGGAGATCTTCACCATTTGGCAGGGACTTTCTCTCCTCTTCTGCCCCACGTAGGAACTTCTTCCACTAAATGGCAGTAGGCTATGGACAATCACTCTCACAGGTGGCCTACTCTCCCTATCCTGTGAGGAGGAGCCCCCCCCATAGACCTGGAACATCCAGCCAGAGCAAAAGCTGAAAAGGACCCATGTCCTACAGGCCAAAGTCTGGACTCCAGTGCAAATGAGATATTTTGTATCTCTGACAGAGACGAGAAAAAGCAGTTAGCTTAGAAATATGTAGCAAACAGTCTATTTGCTTCAAAGACAAAATTAACAAGCTCTGCTCCCCATATCTAACCTAACTACAGTGTCTCATGCCTGAGTTGTCGTCACACCTCAGCCCACAAACTGCTGTTTACTAGATATGAGAAGCCATGCTTTGTTTTTGTATCTATTAGTTTTCTTTTTGTTTTCCGGTAAGTGCACTAGACAAAAAACATTGCCTATTTATAGGCATGACCAAAAATTAATAACTGGAAATTACCAAAATATATGAGACCATTTCTTGCCAGACGCTTTCACTAGAAAATTCTGTTTGGGGTTCTCTGGAAAATTCTAACCAGAGACAAACACTATAAAAGGAAGTCTCAGTGCGGAGACAGGACGCCCAGGGCAAGCTAAAAGATCGGCTACCATCTCAGTGAGTCCAGCTAGACATTGCATGATAGACACACAAGTGATGGGTCACAAACAAACCTGATGGGGCATAGACACTCGGAAGAATTGGTAAGAAAAATGATCAGCTCAGAGCTTCTGGTATACTTTAATCCTTTTATGCCAGAGTCACAGGCTGTAAGCCAGCAAAGACTGCTATTGGGGAAAATATTTGCTTTATTTAGGCCTAGGCAAGAAAATAGCTTTCTGATAGAAGCGCTAGATTATAATATGCACATGAGACAATTAAGCAATAAGGCATGACAGGGTGTGGTATATCATGGGATATTGTCACACCTTGGTGGTGAGCACGGGCCATAGCCGAGTTCTATCTAACCACCTGAGAAGTGATGATATCCCATGATATACCACACCTGGAGTGACTTTTGCTATTATGAACTGAGTTTCAAGTTTTATAAATAAAATAAAGAAACAGGTTTTAAAATGTTTTATGAAGAAGTTTTGGGTTGGTGTAGGAGTACATTTTGAAAAAATAGTTCTCAGACAGTAGAGAGCAAGAAGGCTGATGGCGCCGGAGCTTTTTTGAAGTGGTAATGATGTAGCCCCATATCATCACGGCTTCAAAGAGCTCTCGACCAATCAGATCCCTCTATTTATCATTCCTCAGTTCATAATTAACCAATAATGCGACCAGGTGATGGTATATCATGAGATATCATCACGCCCGGGCTGCGCAACCACCTGGAAGTGACAATATCTCATGATATACCACACCCTGGAGTGCATTATTGCTATTATGAACTAGGCTGTGAAGAGAAAGTGGTTAGTAAATTGAAAGAAGAGTCATTTTTTATTTTTAAACATTTATTTCTTGCCTGAATACATTTGTTTTAAAGAAGAGAAAAATAGTCCCTTTTTGAGGCAGTATACAAATGTATAACTTAAATAGTTATTGTTGTATTTTTTTTGTTTTGTTATTTAAGGTAGCTTAAAGTAAGCAAACAGTAAAGCAGGAACATGTTTCACATACTGTATGGTAACATTTTAGATGAAAATAATTTATTTGTAGTTTGTTGCAGTATGGTAAAATCTAAACATTTAAGATAAAATTAACAGTGGTAACAGTCATACTAAAGCAATTGCTTATGAACAGTAACAGTTATAAATGTATTTTATTTTTCATTTTCTTTCTCTTTATAATTGTAAAGATTAAATTGGATATTGCCAGACGTTATGCCTACTTGTATGTAAGGGAAAAGTGTTTGCTTGAGGGTGGTATGCAGAGGTCTTCAGTAAAGGTTTCCAGTCGGCTTTGTTTTGCTGCATGTACAGTAGGTGGACTGAGTGAGCTCGGTTGAGGGGATATCCTGTTCTTGTTGCTGTGGGTAGAGCTGTAGGAAAGAGAAGAGATGTTAGCGTTATGCGTAGCTCAGTTGTTTTGCTTTTTGAAGGCAGGACGAGTTGGCGTTGGTGTGGAGCGTTATAGTGTGTGGCCTAGTGTGGTGTGAATTTCTGCCGCCTGAAAGGTAAGCGGTATGCAGCTTTGGGAGGTGCATGCGTCGAGTGAATGTTTGTGGGTCACAAGTTCAAACTGCTGAAGTCCGTGTTTGTTTTGTGATTTGCTGTGTGCGATTTTTTGGGAAATGTAGATATTGTTTCCGACTTACCAGAAGTGACGGTGAATTCATGTGGGATGCAGTCATATTTTTGTCAACTTCGTGGATGTTGAGATTCATGGAGAAGAAAAAGGTAGTTAGACGTTAAGAATGAATGGGGGTGTGATGTACTTACTAGGGTTGTCAGAACCTCTGAAGTTCTGGGTTCTAGTTCTAGTCTAGAACTTTTGAAAAGTTCTAGTGTTCTAATCTTTTAGAACTTTTAGAACTCGAACCCTATTTTTTTTATTGCTGCCAGTAACGAAGATAGTAATAAAATACATGTAAAGAGAAAACTGTTCAAAATAAGGGAGAGAAATTATCTTGTGTGACATTGATAGGAATACAACTAGGTTTATCTATAGTTTCTTCTGTTTGCTAAAGACAGCAACTTAATAAGTAACAGGCCCACCCACCCACCCATATGTTAAAAGTTTTCCTGCTGCAGCTGCATCATAGTTCCTTAGTGAAAGAAAAGAGGCACATTAGCCATTTATGTACTCAGCTATATATACTCATCGTCATGAATTAGGAGAAAAAATAACTGATATTACCTAATTTCAGCTATTTGCTGCTTTCTGTTTTAAATGAGTGAATCAAAAGTTGCTATGTTTAAAAGAAAGTTTTTATAACAAAGTCAAGCAAGTACTACAGCAGCAACATGTGGAACTGTTACAAAACATATTATGTCATAACATATTCAGTCAAGACATTGGAATAAAAAAATATTTTCAGAAACCACAAGAAGGCTTCTCCAATCCTAAGTTGTGCCTGTGTGAAAAGTTGATTATCATTTCAAGATATAAATATTATAAAGTTTATTCGATAGATCATAGTTTGAACATGTAGACAAATAGCTGCAACAGACAAAAGTTCCTGTCTGTTTAAACTGTTTTGTCCTGCATGGCGCTTCTGTACTGTGATGCTATCAGTTGTTACCATTGACAGTATATTTTTTTGAAGTGTTGTGCTGTGTCTTTGTTCTTATTAAAAAAATATGCCAGTCATTGTTGCTGGCAAATGCATGCAATTTTCTAGAGTAATGTATACATATACCAACATTTTGTTGGCAAATTGAAGTAATACATACAAAAATTCTAAGATGATGCATTTTTGCAGCTGATACTTCAATAAAATCTGTATTTCAGTCACATAAATAAAAACAGTGGTTTCCTCACCACATACTAAGGAACATTTATGTAGCTGCAGCAGTTGGCATGTGATGTTTAAGGGACAGCATCTGTCAACCCCATTATGTATCAAATTATCACTACTTATAAAGCAAAACACTATGATACGTCCATTCTGTGAAAACTGCTGATGCAGATTTTCTTTTATTTCTGATTCCTTTATTCTTTTTAAAGGGACAGGACAATTGTGCTAGGTGGCAGCAGTTTGCAATGTATTTAATAAGAATATATATTATGTGTACAGTAGGTTCGGTCTGTCATCATTTTTTTTCTCACCATCCCCAGCTGATCACGAATCTGCAAATGAAAGAACTAAAACAACACCCATCTTTCACCCCATCACCCATTCCACTTTTCTTCCACCACCCTCATCTGTGCAGTAGCACCCATGCCACCCTTACACCCATGTTAAAACCAACCCACAACCCTCACCCATGTACTAGCATCCATTTTCGTTTATGGCTAACATTTCTGTAATTGAAAAAATAATAAACAGCTACCAATTAGAACTCATTGTTTTGTCCTCTTTAAAATTGAAAATAGACCGCCTCCTGTCCCAGCCCATGCTGATGCACCACAAAGTCACAGAAGGTAAATCCAAAAATATATGTTTGCACTTTAACTATAAATAATATGATACAGAAAGGATTGACGTGACAGTGTCCCTTTTATGCCAAATTTGGGCCTGTTCCCACTGATGTTAAAATTGCCCTGTATATAAAACTTGTTGACTTTAGTTTAGACCCTAGCTACAAAGCAGTTTGCCATGAAATGGTGAAAGTTTTGGGGGGTATATAGTCCAAGGTAGTAGATCAAGAAAGGAGAGAGACGACAACCAAAGTCATCACAGTCTGTAAAGTTTCCTTTTGGTGCAGAGAGACCTCCCCACAGTATTTTTACCAGCCACCACCATCTGAGTTGTCATCATCACCATCAACATCCACAATATCAATCACTTCAGGATCAGTTTGTATACTCTTGTAGGGATACGAAAATCTTGACTTATTAACTTTAATAAAAGTTAACGTGTGTACATTTTCTGGCAGCAACCTATTTCTGGTGTCTGTCACAATATTGCCAGCTGTACTAAACATGCTCTGAAGAGACACTTGTTGCAGGACAACCAAGATATTTACAGGCTTCATCATACAGCTCTGTCCAAATTGACTTTTTTGATCTCCAGTATTCAAAAGGGCATGCATCAATAGGAATAGGCAGTTCTTGCAGGTAACTGTCTACCATGTTGGACAGAGACCGCTCAGAAGAGGAATCAGCAGAAGCAGCTGGTATGGCAGCAATTTGGGAAAGGTTTTGCCACAGATTTAGCTTGCTACTAAGGGTTGAAGAAGTGGCAGTTGTGGAACAACTACTTTTAATGTTTGGTGACTTTTCCAGTTCTGTATCCCTTGTGAAGATGAACCTGCATGTTGTGGTGATGACAACCTGATGGTACTGTGCGTGTCTGTGTTTGACTCCTGTGAGTGCTGCAGCTCATCTAGCAACATACATTTGTACTGCTCTATATCATCTGTTTTGGAAGATGTATAGCCTTGAACCTGGGATCTAAGAGAGTTGCAAGGATGTAGTGTCTTGATTTCATCATTGCAACTAATTTGTCATTGGTTTTGAAGCGCTCATTCTCTTTAGAGATTCCCATGATATAGGCGACATGTTGTCTGAGCTTCAGATCTGTCTTTCTCTATTTGTAGATTTAGAACACTAAGATGATGTGAAATGAGCATTATGATGGGATAACCTGACTCACAGATGCACCTTCAGAAGACATGTCCCTTGTAGCTGTCTCAAAGAAGCTGGGATACAGCACACTGTCTCCATTAATTTCCACTGCAGCACAGACAGCATAATGCCATCTCCAATAATGTAACTGGAGCAGTACTCATGTACAGCTTGCTTTTTGCTCCAAGAGGCGCTGCAGCATATAAAGCGTTGAGTTCCAACGGTGGAAACATTTTTGAATCAGCTTTTGCTGGGGCAGCTTAGTGTTTTTTGCAGTTCGGACAATGTCCAGATAGCCTTTGGTTGAATGTGAAAAGTGAGTCACAATTTTTTTGCAAACAGCAATCATATACCATCCACTTGTGTTTCGTTGCTGAGAAACTCGTGACAATTAAGTGTAAGCAATTTGCAAAGCAAGAAGCATGCAGAAATCCTCCATCCTGTTACTGTTTTTGAGATGTTGGCTCCATTGTCACTTACTATGAAGCCACATTTTAGACCGTGAGAATAAACCCATTCATCAAGGAGGTCATTTAGTTCCTGCAAGATGTTTGCAGCAGTATGACTTGCCCAAACTTCTTTATATGCAGCAACGCCATCTTTTGGGGTGTCTTTGTTTTGAAGAAGCAGAAAACGTGACCCAATGAGCGGTAAGGACATGTAATCTATGTTTTGAGTGCTGGTCCACATATCTGTTGTGACATGAATAACCCCACCCTCTGCAGTTTTAAGTGCAAGCATCACTGTCGCTTAAGCCTGATAAATGTTTGGTATTTCAACATAGGAAAGGTACCTTCGATGAGAAACATTGTAACGAGGCTCTGCTAATGTCATGAGCTCCCTAAAATCCTCATGATCTACCAAAGAGTATGGGAGAAGGTCTCCGGCTAACAGTTCACCAATTGGTGATTAAGATGAAGGGTCTTTGGATGATTTCTAGTAAAGGTATTCTTCCTTTCAAATGCCTGAGACAGTGTTAGCTGTTTGCAACATGTCCCTGCTGGTTTATTATACACCGTGCTTCGATGTGCAGATGGACGCAGAGATGGTGGACTAGGACTTATACATTCAGTGCCATCACTGGATGTGCAACTGGTACTAATGGTGCTGGCATTGGTGGTAACAGTGATCCTAGGGCTGGCAGTGGTTCTGCCCGCATCAAGTTCAGACAATTCAGTATCCATTTCAGATTCCTGATCCTGACCCTTCTCAGCGTGCGGTCTGGAAGATGGAGGACACGGAGTTTTGGTTTTGGATGATCAAGCAAACCGAATGCTTTTCAGATGGCGTTTAAGAGCTGTAGTGCCAAGGCATGACACAACTTTACCACGGCTTACACTCTGTTTACACAGGGAACAAATTGCTCTGCATGGATCAGTTTTACTGACTGAGAAATAATTCCACACCTCAGATGTGACAGATTTTGTTCGAAGGTTAGGAAGATAGCTAAAGACTGTTTGTGTCTTTTCACCTGTCCTAACAGAACCTGGGACATGCTCCTTGGTGCTAGAAGAGTGGACAGAAGACTCTGATGGATTTTCATTGCTGGCCAACACACAAGTGGTGGATTCAATGGATATGTCCTTTTCATTGCCAACAGTGCTGGATGTATTTGCAAGTGCACTACCTGATTCATTGTCAGCAGACTTGCTCATTTCACTTTGTTGAGGAAGTAATGATTTGTCACGAGACACAACAGTGTGGGACTGAGACAAAGAGCTACTGTCTGAGTCAGAGAGGGACTCACTGTCACTTTCATTATTGTGCTAGTCACAGGGATCTTAACGGCATGAATGGCATACCTTATGGTGCCTCTCCGTGTGACCCCAGCAGCTGTACAGGTTTTCTTAAAGGTCCCCTTTACCACACTTCACTGTTGCTCTTTTGCTGTTTGTTGAATTTTTATCACGTGAAACATTTTGGTTATTTCTGTTAGCACCAGGATTACCACTACCACCAACACCTGCTCCAACACCAGCACTAAATGCTTCATCTATGTTGGTGTCAGCCATAACAGACAGTAAGTACCAGTTACTACCAGCCCAGTATACTGCAGTGAACACACCAACACCCAAACAATTCCTGTGTAACAAAGCAATGTGATCTGTAATCGCTGGCTACAACTCCAAAATTTTATTTTGGTTGTGTGACACTGTGATACGTGGACTGAAAGTAATTGAAGAATATGACAGTTTGCAACTAAAGGATCCCAGGTTCAAGGCTTACAGAATGATTGGGCTGCTGGGCATAGGCATACACATAGCAATCAAAGGGCACACAGCAGCAGGGTGATGGGCTGACCACAGGAGACGGAGTCACATACGCAACCCAAGGAATGAGAATTATATTTCTATGTTTCTGTCATGTAAGGTTAATGCCACCACACAACTGGCCACTGGGCTTCTCTCTGTAACACACACACTGGGTAGGGTACAGTGCAGTCAAGGGGCACACAGCAGTAGGGTGATGGGCTGACCACAGGAGACGGAGTCACACACGCAACCTAGGGAATGAGAATTATATTTCTACATTTCTGTCATGTAAGATTAATGCCACCACACAACTGGCCACTGGGCTTCTCTCTGTAACACACACTGGGTAGGGTACAGTGCAGTCAAAGGAGCACACAGCAGCAGGGTGATGGGCTGACCACAGGAGGCAGTCACATCACATAACCAGGGGAATGGAATTATATTTCTACGTTTCTGTCATGTAAGGTTAATGCCACCACACAACTGGCCACTGGGCTTTCTCTGTAACACACACTGGGTAGGGTACAGTGCAGTCAAAGGGCACACAGCAGCAGGGTGATGGGCTGACCACAGGAGACGGAGTCACATACGCAACCCAGGGAATGAGAATTATATTTCTACGTTTCTGTCATGTAAGGTTAATGCCACCACACAACTGGCCACTGGGCTTCTCTCTGTAACACACACACTGGGTAGGGTACAGTGCAGTCAAGGGCACACAGCAGCAGGGTGATGGGCTGACCACAGGAGACGGAGTCACATACGCAAACCAGGGAATGAGAATTATATTTCTACAGTTTCTGTCATGTAAGGTTAATGCCACCACACAACTGGCCACTGGGCTTCTCTCTGTAACACACACACTGGGTAGGGTACAGTGCAGTCAAGGGGCACACAGCAGCAGAGTGATGGGCTGACCACAGGAGACGGAGTCACATACGCAAACCAGGGAATGAGAATTATATTTCTACGTTTCTGTCATGTAAGGTTAATGCCACCACACAACTGGCCACTGGGCTTCTCTCTGTAACACACACTGGGTAGGGTACGGTACAGTGCAGTCAAGGGGCACACACTGGGCTTCTCTCTGTGACACACTCACTAGGGTTCAGAAAGATTTATTTGCCTTTTTGCCCCCTTGTATGCTTGTTGCTGGCAGCTGCTGAGTGTGCAGTGTGCTGCAGTTTCAAATAATCACATTTCACATTCACAAAGGTTCTTATAATCTTCAGTCTTCTTATTTTTTTTAGTCTCTCTCCGAGTCCTCCTCCAGTCCTCCTGATATTGGTCTCATCAATCCTCCCTATTCCCCAGTCCCTTCCCCAATCTTGATTAATCCCTCCGATTCCTCCTTCTGTCCTGAACCGGCCCCTAGTCCCACTCCCAGTCTCCCCGATTTTTAGCTTTTTCTTGTTCTCAGTCTCACAGGAGAAGAAGTGGCCACGACTGGACAAGAGTAGCGGATGCACTAACCGCTTTTGCTACAGTTTGCTGGTGCTGCCTGCTGCTGATGCCTCTGCCTCATGGGATCCTCAGTCAAATGGTGCTCCTCCTCGTGGCGCATCTCTTTAATCCCACAGATCCTGCTGCTCGTGCTTTTCGACCCCACGTCGTCTCCCATCTCAGGGTGATTCGAACCCTTTTGCGATCCTGCTTAGTGTTCGAGTTCTAGTTAGAACTCGAACACCAGGGTTCGAGGAGGGTTCGAATCTTTTAACCTGTTCTGACAACCCTAGTACTTACCAAGTTGTTGTCTATATTTGGCTGCTGGGTTGATTCGTATTTTTGGTAGGGACTGGTGTTTCTTCGGTGGGATTGTGGGTTGTGAATTCTCTTTGGGATGCTGGCTAATTCAGTAACACATTGAAGAGATGTTTCAGGCAGTTCTGTGTTGTGTTAACTGTCGTTAGAATTTTGCTCCACTGCTGTCTGTCCATTAAAGAGGGCTGCCAATAGCTTTGAATTGCTGTTTCTGATTTGTGGCCAGTAACGGACATTATTTCTTTTGTTTCTAGTCCGACTTTAGAGAGAAGTTGCACTGCGATGCTTCATAGGCTGTGGTTTGTGTATATTTTGTCAAGGTTTACTTCTTTGCAGATTCTGGGGATCATAGAAGCAAGGTAATTTACACCTAGAGTTCTTTACTGTACCATATAAGTTGTTTGTCTAGGAAGGTTTGTGGTAGTCATTTGGGATGGCAGTATAGCACAGGGGCATCTGGGGAAGTTTTCGTAGGTACAGCTCGAGGGCTTCTGACAGGGCACAGTGGGTCAGTGGGGTTTTCAAACATGAAGCGCGTGCTTTCTTTATTCCTTTCAATAGGGTTGTTGTGATTTTTAGTGTACTCATTACATGCTAGAGATACATATTCGCAACCCTTGTTCGTTGTTGTGGATAACAAAGCAACTTAGTTTTAACTATCAGACTCCCTCTTTTCCTCGTCGAGCAAAATTAAGTGTAAATCTAGCCAAACCTTGCATAGTAAACCTGGTGCTGTGTTTGAGTTAAGGGTTGCTGAATTTTTATGAAAAGTAGAGATGCTTTTCAGATAACGCTGGGTGGTGTTTTGTTATATCCTTTTCTTCACGCTTAATGTTCTTGATAACTCCAATGAATCGTTGTCTGATGTTGTGAAGGAAGGGTCAGTCATTAAACAGAAATTTCTAAGAGGCGGTTCATTTAAAAAGCGGTTAAGACCAGCTTGTATTCCTGTGTAACTAGTTATGCCATATTCTTGCCCATTTGCTGTTCTAACGCTGCCATAAAATTCATGAAGCAATGTATTTCAATTTTCAGATGTTACTGTTGAAAAGTCAATGTCTACTTCTTTTTCTGTCAGCCAATCTTTAAAGACATTCACTACCCAATTGGTTTGACGTTTGGTATTCTGCTCGTTTTTATTCATTTCTATTGAGTTTAACTGTTCAGCTGTAACCTGTATATGGCGTTTTACATCGTTTTTTACAGTTGGTTTACTCATTTTTTTTTTTTTTTGAAAGTTTTTCAAGGTGTGTTCAATGCCCAAGGTCAAGTTTACCTGGTAAGATGCTGCTTCTGTTTCCATTTGAGGTAAGTGTTGATTTCTATCAGGGGTGTAGTGATATGGTCATTAGAAGGTTTGGTCTGTTGCTGGTCTTATTTTGGTGTGATGATGTAGCTAGATATCATCACACCTTTACTGAGGAACTGACCAATCAGAGTGTTGGATTTTTTTCCCTAGTTCATAATTATGTTTGCTTGCTGCTGGCAGGAATATAAAAACATTTTACTTATCACTTATTGTTACTGCACAAAATATACAATATCCTATTATTGTCACTTATTGCTGTTAGGAATATGAATAATACAAAAGTAAGAATACAAGATAATTATTTTGCTTTTGTTATTGCTCAAAATATGACATTTCTTGGGATTGTTACTTATTGTTGTTAGGAAAATGAGAAAGTCATTTTGCATATAATTCTTATTGGAAAAATAGGTACTTGATATATAATATATATATAGGGGATGACATGGCCTGATTGAAGATATCATATTTATCTTCACGAGGCCAATGACATCATGATATCTCCGAGTGAGGCCCGGTGAGATATCATGTATCTTGGCCTCAGTGAAGATAAATATGATATCTTCAGTCAGGCCATGTCATGTTCTGTTTATACAATGTATGCTTTGGACCCCACTCAACGCCAATCCCAAATGGCCCCTTGATACAATCCTTAACATAGAAATAATGGCTATTCCATCTCAACTGTGCATATCTGTTGTAACACAACAGATGGCATATGTATTTAAGCAATAAGGCACGACAGATGTGTGTTATCATGTAATAACGTCACTCCTGGGGTGGGTTGAAGCACGAGGCGAAGCCGAGTGCTTCCACCACCCCAGAAGTGACGTTATTACATAGGATAACACACACCTTGGAGTGCCTTATTGCAATTATACAATGGCTCAATGTCATACAAAACAAAAATAAAAATAAAAATGTTTAGTGAGGCAGTATATCTGTTTCTGAAAAACTGAGCCATGTGCTGATCCAAAATCAGCACAGTGTGTTATTGTGTATAACATCACTGTCTCAGGCACACACTGACCAATCAGAGTCCAGGAAATTTTCTTGCCATTGTATAATTAAAAAATATGTGTGGTTGATCTTGCCACCTTAAAATAAAAAAAATGTTCTGGATTACCCAAACACAACTCTTTATACCCCCACCACCACCACCCAACAGATTACATATATTAAATGTTAAAAAATGCCTAATCTTGACACTGTAAATGTATTTAATAAATCATATCTGGTTGAGCCTGCCTGTATGTTAAAAAATCCTTACTAAAAAACATATCTGGTTGATCCTGTGACTTCTGTTTATCTACTGCTTTGTGGAGCGTGAGCGTGACTGAGCAGCTATCCTCAGAAGTGTAGTGTGGCCGTCTGCTATAAATATGAAAACATGAGGCACTGTCCGATTTTCAGAATGAGGAGTCATCACTGCCACACTTAGAAAATATTTTTTCTTATTTTAGCCCTATTTCTTCAAGCGAAGCTGCCAACAGTACTGAGGAGGAGAGCGAGTGAGTCGGCTACAGACCACCAGACAAAGTGCGAACATGTGTTGCTATGGCAACATGCGCTCGCACTTTCACTCAGGGTTTGAAGCTGCCGACTCACCTGCTCTCCTCTCAATATGTCGGCAGCTTCGCTTTAAGAAACAGAGCTAAAATAAGAAAAACTTTTCTATATGTGGCAGTGATGACTCTGTCATTTTAATTATCAGACAGTGCCTCAGGTTCTCATATTTATAGCGCTCGGCCACGCTACACTTCAGGGGATAGCTGCTCGGTCACGCTACGCTCCACGAAGAAGTAGATAAACGGAAGTTGCAGGATCAACCAGATATGTTTTTAAATATTTAGTTGTGTAAAAATATGAGCCAATTTGAGAAATGTATGGGGGTCCTGCTTGTAAAGAAAAGCCATGGCGGGGGGGGCTGCGTATCGAAAATGCCAGACGATACAAAGTGAAAAAGTTTCACTTTCAATGTGATGACGATAGACGTGGAGATATCAATGATATCTTCACATGTGAAGATATCAATGATATCTCCATGACCTGGCTGAGATAACATTTTATCCTGACATTTATACCAAAACATACATTGTATATATATATATATATATATATATATATATACACACATATACTGTATATGAAGATATATATATATATATATATATATATATATATTTATATATAGTTCTGTATATATAGAGTAAACTTTATTTAGCTTTCAGCAGGTTTACAGGATTTCATAATTGCAGAATACATAACACAATCCATCATTACAGAGAAGAAATAAGCATAATGTGACACTTTCTTGAGGATCATTCGGAAGCATAGGTTATATAGGTTACCCTAAGTAGCAGTAACAGTTTCTCTTACTGTACTCATAATATAACCACTGATGGGATTCCAAGCCCCACCCGACAAAAGGGGGGTAGGACCCAAGGTCCCCACAGCATAGAGTATGGTAATGCTAAAGGCCCCCCTAAATATATGTTTGTCACATTTCCTCCTTTCTCAGCATTAGATCCTTCCCCTCCTGTACATTCCCATCAAGGGTCCACACCATCCCAACCCCTTCCCCAAAGTAGTAGAGTTGTGAAGTTAACTTATTTTGCAGCTTACATGGCCTAAAAGGAGGGGAACCAGGGTGCTTGCAGGGTGTTTTCTTTTGATCTAATTTCCAATGTAATAATACCAATCTACTTTCCAATGTGACGATGACTGATGAGACCACCTCAAACAATGTCAAATTTGGACTTTTCTGACACGAACCCTGGCAGCACAGGGTCTAGTGCTAATTCTGGCACTGGCTCCAGGTGTCAAGACCCTCTTTCTGGCTCTCTCTCTCTCTCTTCCTCTCTGAGACAGAGGGTAGTAATGGAAAATGCAAATATACCTGAAGCTGGTGTCAACCCCCTGACAACATATCCGTGATAGGCTAGTCACCAGCTCCAAGACAAACGATGGTTTTGGGCGACTCAGTTATTAAGTACACAGATAAATATGCATGTGGGGATGACGAGGAAAACACTATGGTTAGTTGTTTCCCAGGGGCAGGGATACATCACTTAACAGCAATGGCAGATAACATCTTCAAAGGAAGTGGGGATAGACCCCTGGTTGTCATCCATGTGGGGATAAATGGCATTGGGGAAAAAACACAATCAGCGATAGAGGCAGATTTCAATGAGTTAGCAGACAAATTATTTAGCAAGGGTAGTGAAGTGTTTTTTTTCTGAAATGTTACCTGTGCCAAGGGCTTCCACACGTAACTATAGAAGAATCATTCAGGTTAATGCTTGGCTAAGAAACTGGGCTAAGGAGAAAGGTTTCAGATTTATTAGACATCGGGACACCTTTCTTTTTTTAAAATTCAAGTTTATTGACATACAGTCGGCACACAGATAAGAGGCCAAACCTACAGAAGATAATCCCTGACAGCACAGTGCCAATTACAATGTTCCATTAGTAAATGACCAACAACAATTTTATAGTGTTAACCCTCCGGCCCTAATTACCCCACCTAACCTCCTTGCCCACCCACCCTCCCCAGGGTTGCAAAGGCTGAGGTAGATCTGCTCATGAGGGAACGAACTAGGGCCAACTTATCAAGCCATGGCTAGTTATGAATGGAGCAAGTAAGGGCCTGGAGGGGCCCCACACCGTAGAATTTCAAATATTACCTCTCCTCATAGCCCCAAATTTTTCATGCCTAAGTTAAAAGCAATTCTGTAACCATTCCACATAACTGGGTGAGGTGTTATCCAACCAGTGCCTTAACACTATTTTCTTGACCGAGGATGAGATCAAGGCCATATAGTATCTTCGGGACTTGACAGCAATACCAGTATAATCCCCTATTAGACAGATTTTGGGGGTAAAGCAATGTTCAATGCCCAATACCGAGTCCGCCTCGTGCTTAATTTGGTCCCACAACTCTTTTACCGGTGGACAATCCAAAAAAATATGCTTTAGGTCTCCCACCGTTTGATGACACCGGATACATAACGCATCTGGGCTACGCCCAATCTTGTATAGTTTGGAAGGTGTCCAGAACAAATTGTTTAAAAAATGGTATTGCATGATACGTAATCTGTCCTGAGTAATATACTGGTGCATGTGCCGCCAAACAAGATCCCAGTTCCGGTCCTGATCCCCCAAGTGGTCCACCCAAATCCTCGGCTTGTTAACAGTGTCTATATAGACTTGCTCAAATAGTGCTTTGTAGACCTTAGAAACTGCATGCGGTTCCCAAACCCAACAGATCAGGGGTTCAAACCATGTCCCATTGATCTTTCTCTCTTTTAATTTAGACTTGAAATTCCCAACAGGTGTGTGAGTTGGTATATTTTAAAAGATTGGTTAGGCCCTATGTTATACTTTGTTAAAACTTCTGCAACTGTTAGGCACCTATCCCTTTGCATGATATCTGCCACCTTTAACCCTTTCAAAAAAGATTGCCTTTATCATGTTCCCCCCAATCCGCAGATTAGGGTTATGACATAATGGCTGGTATCTATCTGCACACGGGGAGTAGCGAAGAGAGGCACACAGTTGGATGTGCGTACGTAAGGAAAGTTTAATTGGGGTAGCTGCTAGACTAGAGGGGAGAGATTTTAGTGGGATGAAAAGAAGAGCCTTCGGGTCCACGCCGGCCTCCTTTATTAACTCTGTTTCCAATTTAACCCAGGAAGGAACATACAATAAAAGTTCCAAATCCCTGGGGGGCAGGAGCCAGCGCATGTATTTACAGAGATTGCTTGCCCAGTGATATAACCCAAAGTGCGGCAGCCTTAAACCAGCCTTCTCCTTAGGGGTGGCAAGTTTGTAATAGGCTCTTCGGGGTGTTTTTTCCCCAGATAAAGTCTGAGATAATTGAGTGCAGTGCCTTGTGCCACTTTAAGGGTAACCATACATTAAGCATATTTAAAGGATAAAAATCCTCGGCAACACATTCATCTTTATTATGTTGACCCTTCCCCAGAGAGAGAGCATAAGTTTGCCCCATCTTTCCAGATCTTGCTTTATAGTTACCTTAAGGGCATCCAAATTAAGTTTCACCATTTTGGCCTCTGAAGTGGCCAAAGTGATACAAGATATTTCAAGGTGAGAGGGTCCAATGTATCCCCAGCTTCAAGATATCTGACTTATAAACTTTTACATTAAGAGGGAAAAACTGAGTTTTCCCTATGTTGACTTTATAACTGGATAGTTTGCCATAGGACGCGATAACATCGAGCACCACTGGAATGGAGGTTCGGGGATGGCTAATATGAAGTAGGATGTCATCCGCAAATGCAGAGACCTTAAACTCCAGCGACCCAATTTTTATCCCTTTAATCTTAGGTTCCTGTCTGATACTACACAGCAGTGGCTCTAAATATAGGTTGAACAAGAGAGGGGACAGAGGACAACCCTGCTTAGTACCCGATAGCAAGGGCAGGTTTGCCGGAAATACCCCATTACAGTATATTTTTGCAGACGGCGATCTGTATAACGCAAACACCATGTCGATAAAGTGGGCCAGAAAACCAAAATGCTCCATGGTCAAAGACAGAAACCTCCAATCCACCCTGTCAAATGCTTTCTCAGCATCGACAGACATCAAACCACATGGGATTTTACTGTCTTTGGATGCTGAGAAGATGTGGGATAGTTTACGGAGATGGTCTGATGCCAGTCTACCGGTCATAAATCCCACCTGATCCAGGTGGATTAACCTGGGGAGGACCTTCACTAGGCGGGCTGCTAGAACCTTCGCTAGAATTTTTTATATCATAGTTAATTAAGGCTATGGGCCTATAATTTGGGACCTTCTCTCGATCTTTCCCTTCTCTGGGGATAAGCATTATCAGGGATTCAAAAAGGTGACTGTCAATGATTTCGGAAGTAAATATACTGTGGAATAACCTTTTTAATCCTGGGGATAACTGTCTCGTGAAACATTTATAAAAATTCGGAGAGAAACCATCCGGTCCAGGAGCTTTGTCAGCTGGGAGCGTCTGAATCGCATTTAGGATTTCAGATTCTGATACCGGGGAAGTAAGCATTTCCTTCTGATCTTCCATTATCTGAGGTAAGTTACACGTGGACAGATACGCCCTGACTTCCTCGTCCCTAGGTCTATTGGGCATAGGGCTATATAATTCCCTGTAGTAATCCTCAAATTCTTTAACAATTTCGTGGGGGGGTGGTTTTGATGGACCCATCAGTGAGGGATGATATACTTTGAATGATTCTGGATGTTTCGGCTGCTTTAAGTCGCATGGCAAGGAGATGACCCATTTTCTCCCCTTGATCTAAATATAGGGCTTTCGTTTTATTAATGGCATACTCTGCCTTTTCTCTCAGAATGTCATCATATTGGTGCCGAAGCCTGACCAACTTTTCCCTAATTGCCGTTGGAGTATTCTTTGAAAGAATATTCTCTATATCTCTGATCTGGGTGAGCAATTGTTTGGCCAAACTCTCTCTTTTCTTCCTAGCAGCAGCTAACTTGATAAGCTCCCCCTTAATACACATTTTAGTGCACTCCATTCTATATCTCCCTACCCGTCATGTTGCAGTTCTCCTGCTCGTATTGTACTATACTCTGAACATATATTTCTAATCTCCGGTGCGCAGAGGAGCTGATTGTTTAATTTCCAAATGGTTTGCCTGGGGGTATTAAATACAAGATTTAGGGAACATCGGACCATGGGTGGTCGAGATGACCCAGGCGCATTGTACAATCTATCAGACCAGGGAGCATGCTCTGACTCATTAAAAATAATCGATTCGAGACCTGCTTTTGTGACCTCAGACAGGAATGTGTATTCCTCCTAGAGGGCACAAAACCCTCCACGTCGCACAGGCCCAAATTGTCTGCGAGCTCCTAATGGCTCTTTGAGCCGGAGAGAGACCCCTGTCTCGCCTACCTTTCTATCCAATTCTGCATTAATTACCAGATTCCAATCACCTCCCAACAACATTGGAGATGAAGAAGGGGACAAAACATTTAGTAGATCAGCGAAAAACCAGGGTGAGTCTCCATTTGGACCATATATACTACCTATCACCATCCTTGTTTGACTAATACACCCTACTACTATTATATACCGACCCTCAGGATCTGCCAGTTGTTCCTCACATACAAAGGGAATATTCCTGGTTATTAAAATGGCTACTCCCTTACTGGCAGTGCTATCATCCTGCAGCGTATACCTGGCCCACAAATTGACGCTCAAAACCTTAGCTTCCTCTCTAATAAGTGCTTCCTGCAAACATATTATCTGGGCCTTCTGCAACTGCAAGTGTCGCAGAACCTTGTAGCGCTTTAATTCCTTCCTAGCCCTTTAATATTCCATGTGATAAACTCCTGGGTGCTACCCATTGTCCCTGTATTCCATTTGAGTCTACCTATATTTGACTGCATTCAAATCCTCCTTCTACCCCTGGCCTTCCCTCACGAGCAGATCCTCCAAGCCGTTACCTTCAAGCCTTAATGCTACCCAGTCCCCCTTGTTTTCCCTTTCCCTTCTCTAACCTCTAAGTAACCCCCTTTGTCCCCACTCCCTCCTACATCAAGTGTCTTAAACCTTAACTTAGGTTGATAAAGAAACCCACCCTCCTCCCACCCACAAAACCACCTCCCGGCCCATGAGTTCGCAAGTTTCAAAGCTTCTGACTCCCCTCCAGCCTCCCCCTCCCACTGTCAGCAAGAACAATTATTTATCAGAAAAAAGTCTACCCTATAACAAAACCTTTAACTATACCTCCTCAAGCCAAGAAGGCGTGACCGTTCTCCAAGAAAGAACTACCCGACATCCCAGAATAAAACTCTTCCTGGGGCATTTTTGTATAAGGTCTGCTGCTCTTCAAAGTAGGACACTTAACAATCTGAGCTTCCCCAGACCTGTTAAAATATTAATAATAAAGTAAAAAAGGGATAGTTCCTCCTTGCAGACTGGGGAAAGAAAATACTGCCCCAACTACACTGCATGCACCCAACAATTCCATAATACTGTGTTTTGAGTCTATCAGCCCATTTAACAGACAGTTAAACAACCCCATGAATTACACAACATACTAACTACTTAAATAATAAAATTCCGTGTGGAAAGTGTCCAGAAGATCGTGTCCGTTTAGCCCGAAAACGAACAACTGGTGGGGAGACACACGCATGGCATAATTTGGACACTCCCCAATGAGACTGGCTTTTCCAAGGAAGAAACAGCAAAACAACTGGTCTCCGGATCCCTATAATAGGAATAATCGGGCAACAGCAATAGAAAAAAAAAAAAGGGGAGAAAAAGTGTGACCAAGGGAGAGAGAAGCACTAAGATTGCAGCTTGCAGAAACCAGGGGATGCAGGATTGATTGGACTGTCAAAACCCCCTAGCAGAGGCTTCTCGGCAGAAAGCATAATACTGGAGCTCCCTCTGGTGGCTAACGGTCAGGACAACCTTACCAACTTCCATTGAAACGACACAGAAAGGTTTCGGGCTGCGAATTTCCGTAAACGGAGCCCCTCTAACCCGGTTCCAGTCCATCGGGCATTACTATTGGCGAAAACAGGAACACAATCTCCCAAATACTCTTTCAACAACCCCCGAGGAGACTTGCCAAACTGAAAGACGTCACCCTGGAAAAAGCAAGGTATGTTGAAGAGTGCTAGATTTTATTATGGGATGAGGGGTCATTTGAGAGATATGAGGAAGGACTCCAGTAAGTACATGATACTTAGAGCAAGTCTCTCGCAGGACGCTACCGGGTGCTTAAGTAGAGCTTCCGGGTGTGATAATTATTGACTGCTACCTTCCAGTTGGATCGCGATTCCCAGAAACCTTAAATAAAACCAACCAGAACCCGGTTTCATTTTCTGGTCCAAAGAATCCAAGGCAAAAGCAAAAACAGAGGGACACCACTTGAGGTACTCTTGAACGATCCACCTCTCTCTAGTAAAACTGTCTATTTTGGGGTCTAGCATCAATAACATCTCTCGGCAATTTCCTACACACTGCCCGGTAGGTGCATCATCCTCTCACTCCGTGCTACTGTAATATGTTTCTTTACCCTTCAAGGCAGGTCTGTTATACTACATAGATACAGTTTTTACTTTTTGTTTAACAGATCCGGAAGGGCCTCCTGCAACCCTTTTACCGCAGCGTGAGCATTTTCAAAGCTGGACCACTGGCCAGACAGGACCACCTGCAGACGCGCTTGGCACCATACTGAAGGATGCCTGTGCTATCAATTTGGTGACTACTTGATGATATTCCGCTCTCCTTTGGTGCACAGTTAGTGGGAGATCCTGGGCAATTCTCAGCAAAGACCCCTCCCACCTAACTTCCTTAAGGTCTTTCATTTTTGTTAGGACATACTGTCTCTCTTGATAGTTTAGGAAATGGAAAATCAATATGCGAGGCGGAGAGCCGGCAGGAGGCATGGCCCTTAATGCACGATGAGCCCTCTCTATCGTATAGTTGTCACCAAAAGGCGTGCGGCCCGCAATCCAATGGAGGAACTTCTGGATAAACGCGATTGCGTCGGGGCCCTCTTCCTTTTCAGGGAGACCAACAATTATCATGTTATTACGCCTGCTTCTTCCCTCCAGGTCCTCTATCTTCATCTCCATTTTATTAATTTTTGTTTTAGTTGAATTAGCTCAGGCTCTTGTTTCTCCATCCGTTTTCTAGTGAGGCGACCTGATTTCGTGTCTCCTGCTCGCGACATAGATCCTCCAATGCCTGCGTCACTGCCTTCAGTTCTTCAGTCACTGAGCACAGCTCAGAACGGAAAGGTTTGAACTCTGCATAAAATTGCGCCAGCGTCAGGGGCTCCTTATCTGGGTTGCCGCTTCAGTTTCTGGTCCTCCTGTCTGCGGAGAGGTTCTGGCTTTTTTTGGCAAGGCCTTAGCTGGAAACGCCGGCGGGGTATGTTTTGGCGGGGGTTTTCTCATCTCTGCATCCATCGGCTCTGGAAAATCTTGCAAGGTGCTCTAACAGTATTCAGGCACACAGTTTGGTGATCGCAGTTGGTATAGGTCCTTCTTAACTGGGTATAATAGGCTCGTAATGGAGCGGAAGGCTGGAGCGAACACAATCAGGCAGCCACCATGAAACCTGCACCACGTGACCTCCAGGACACCTTTCTAAACAAGCCAGAATTATACTGCAAAGACGGGCTACATCTTAACTTTAAGGGAACTAGGCTTCCGGGTATGTGCCTGAAAAATGAGATTAATAGCAATTTAAGCTAAATGAATTGGGGCCAAAGGAAGCCATGCAAAACTGTGTGAACAGTTCCACCCCTAATAGTGCCTGCCAGAAAGTTCCCAACAGTGCCAGGATATTGTATCTGAATGCAGGAAGTCTGAATAAAGATACAGTAAGATGGCTGAACTCCAATGCCGTATAATAGCCCACAAAATAGTCATCATAGGAGTGATGGAAACATGGTAGAACAGGGACAATGACTGGAGTAAGCTATACCTGGTTTTCAATTATTCAATAAGGACAGGGAGAGCTTTAGAGGAGGGGAGGTAGCAATCTACATCAAGGAGAACATAGAATGGTCCATCATAGACTCCTAGAATGACTTTGGCAATTACATAGAAACGATATGGGTTGATTTAATGGGCCGGAAAGGATAAAAACCAAAAATGGGTGTTTTTTACAGACCACCAGACAGTCCTGCATTGGATACCAAAAATGTACAGAACACGTTACTGATGTGGCAGATGACAGTGACGTATTATTACTGGGAGGATTTGAACCTACCAGACATTTATTGGTCCACAAATGAGACAAAAGGGCAACTAGAAAATAAAGTATTCACAGTGACATCAGCAGGACTTGAGCAGCTCATTGACAAACCTACGAGAGGGGGAATGTACTGGATGTACTAGTACCCAACATAGGCACAGATATTATCAAAATAGAGGTCCCCCCCCCCCCGGTAACAGTGACCATAGTACAATTAGGTTTGAAATTAACAAAACTAGTGTAACCCCAAGATGGCGCTATCCCAGGGCTACTACCCTGCCTGATTTGCCACTAACAGGTTGAGGGGCCTGGATCCGATGGCGGGTGCCTCCACCCAGAGGTCAGGGTTTGCAATAGTTAAACTAACTTGGTCACAGCCCTCTGGGACACTGCACCCTTCTTCCCACTAGTGGCCCACACAATATATCAGAATTACCTTCACAGTATACACTTACCCCAGGACTGGTTCAGGCACTGGGACCTCCTGTAACATAAGATACAGTGCAACAATCACAGTACAATACTTTAACATAGACAAATACCTCAGGCAGTATAACTTTGCTGAAACAAGCAGCTCTGATTTATTTAGGGGAATATAACAAGGACAGGGGAAATCAGGTTAATTAGCTTATCACTTTATTCATCTATCTATGGCTCTGTGCATAGTCTATCCCTACCAGTTACTGTCCCTGGGTACCCAAGCCCTAGTGGCTAGTCCAAACCGTGGCAGCTGGTAGGGGCCCTTTCACACAGAGAAAAGAAAAATTAGTTAAACAGTCAGCAGTACAGTGATTCCATTTGGATTTAATGTGGCAATTCAACAGGGAGCGACCCTGAATTAGTACTCACGACCTCCAAACAAGATAGGGTCCTTCAACTCAGCAGGGCTACTCTTGAGCTCCACGAGACTCCTCACACATTTATATGGCAAACTGCAACAGGCAAAAGTCCTTTAATGGCAGCAGGATTCACTTGAGCTGCACAAGCCTTCTCACACATTTATATGGTAAACAGTAACAGGCAAAAGTCCTCTAATGGCAGCAGGATTCACTTGAGCTGCACAAGCCTTCTCACACATTTATATGGTAAAAGAAAGTACTATACCAGGCAGGCTGCTTCTATCCCGATCGCAATTACTGCACAATACCGGAGAACACACAGCAGATTCAGTTCCTGACAGACCGAGTGCAAATCAGCAATTTCTCCAGTCTTCTACAGGGTGAGCCTGGTTTCTACTCTTCAGATATCCTTTGATTCTCTTCACAGGACGGATTCAGTCCTAACAAGCAGTTACACAAGCTGCAGACCGAACTCTGGGCCTTACACGTTTCCCGACTAAAACTGCACACCAAAGCACAGGGCTCCTTCCTCTTCACTGCCAGACCTCAACTGAAACTCCAGCAGACAAAACCAGGCACCTCCTTGAGTTCCTCCCAGTTCTTGGCTGGATTGGCTGTCACCACAATAGACTGCCCTGTTGGTCCAAAAAGCGCCAGTCCAAACTACATCTCCCAGAGTCACTGCCCTATAATCCTCTTGTGGCTGGCTCAGATTACTAGTCCAAGTTCTGATTCAGTCCAAGGCACCATTTTAGAGCTACCTTAATCCACACTGATTGGTCCAGTTCAGCAGTTCAAGACTAGAATGGGGAACTAGGCAAACACAGTTCTGACTGCAAAGAAAGCAGGTTAGACAAACTGTATTTTCATTATTACTCTAAATGATTTCTGGCAAACAGTTACATCTTTCAGATAGATTCCTTTTGCACTCTAGTGACTGCAAAATGGAGTGAATTGGCAGCAGCTCGAGTGGGTACTCAAGCAGAGAAGCACACAGTCCCCCATACAAACTAATTATGTCTGCAAGCAGACAGCTCTTAAAGAGACAGTACCAGAGGCTCTAAAAACACTCACTGATAAATGGCTTAAACGCCAAACACCATTCAGGCTTGGAGCATTCAAGCAAGCTCCTGGAAGTCTTTTGGGAACCCCCATTTGCAGGGGGGTTACACCCTTCCTGGCCTGGGAAAGCTTGACGTCCGCGTCAAGCAAGTACCCCCATAAGTTTCAACTGCAACCATATACATTTGCATTAGGCTCACACATGTAATCATCAGTCAGTATATCATTTTACCAAGAACACATTTCTGAAACATTGCAGTACGTCACTCTTTACATAGTATTACACACACATTGTACCATAACTCAAGTTATTACCTCTTGTACATGAAACCTGAAGAGAGGGGGCCCTTCCCTATCAGTTACCTTGGGGCTGGACGGGGCAAGGGCACCATACTAGAGGGCAACACAAGTAACTTGGAGTTGGCACTGATGCTCAGTTTGGGCAATGAGCTCGGGGACACATACACTCCTTTATGGACATTGAGAGGCAAGTCCACAGGCCTCCCAAGTGAATCATAACTGAGGTGCACCACAGGCTTTACAGCTCGACCAGTCTTTCTAGGGGGAACTGTTACAGTCTCTGCACTCTGAGCCTCATTTTCAGCATTGTCCTCACTTGTCAGGGGTGTCTCCATGGGGGTAGAGAGGCTAGTACTTGGGGCACTTTCAGCTCCAGGAGTTACAGTTTCTGAGTCCACAACATTTGGCTCGCATGGAGAGCTTTCGGACACTGGCAGTGGACTGTCAGGGCACTCAAAATACTCTTCTTGTTCTGGTGTATCACCAGTCTGACCAATCCATCATTTTCCTCCCTGAAAGCTCAAACAGTTCAACCATGCACAATGATTCCATTTCATCTGATCTGATGCTTTGCACTTCACTTTCTGGGAGCATTGGCTCAGGGACGAAACTGGGGCTTAGACAGTCCAGAAGGCCCAGCTTCGTCTCCAGTATTGACTAGGGATTGCCCGAAACAATTGACTCAGTTCGTAAGAAGGATAGTATTCAAAGTCACTCTCACTTTCTTCTGATATGGACTGACAGTCATGCTCAACTGGGACTTGTGGAGGAACACTTAACTCTGCTTCTGTAGGTGCAGACTTTCTTGATCTTTTCTTAGCAGCAGCTCTAGTCACTGGTCCAGAGGGGGCATCTTCTAAGGGCTCAGACTCAATCAAGATTTGTCCAATGGGCAGTAAATGATTTCTATGCATTGTTTTTACATCTTTTGAATTATTCTCAGGCCTTACTTTGTACACTGGCAGATCATCTAGTTTGCCCACTACAATGTGAGGGAGATGGTGCCATCTGTCAGCAATCTTGTGTTTGCCATGCAGTCCCAGATTTCTTAACAATACCCGATCTCCCTCCTGGAGTTCCTGAGCTTTCACCTTTTTATCATACCTTTCTTTGTTGGCCAGATTTCTTTTGGCAGCCATGGTTTGAGCCAGTTGGTACGCAATGAGTTAGCTGGGCCTTTAACTTTGCACACACTGTAAATAGTTGTCAGCTTGAACCCCATCAGGAGAGACCCCAAAACACACATCTACCGGTAGTCGAGCTTCTCTTCCAAACATCAGGCGGTAGGGGGAGAACCCAGTGGCATCACTTTTGGTGCAGTTATAAGCATGTACCAGGGTGCTAATTTGTTGGCTCCATCTAGGCTTGTCCTTTGGGTGCAGGGTGCCTAGCATATCTAGCAAAGTGCGGTTGAAACGTTCAGGCTGTGGGTCCCCCTGGGGGTGGTAAGGAGTGGTTCTGGACTTTCGCAGTCCCCACAGAGAAAGCATCTCTTTGATCAGACGACTCTCAAAGTCTCTCCCTTGATCAGAATGGATTCTTTGTGGAGCCCCATAGTGAACAAAAAAGTTTTCTACAAGTACTTTGGCTACAGTGGATGCTTTCTGGTCTTTGGTGGGGAAAGCTTGGGCATATCTCGTGAAATGGTCAGTGACCACCAGCACATTGCTGACATTTCTTTGATCTGACTCCAAACTCAGAAAATCAATACAGACCAGCTCCATGGGTGCACTGGTGGTTATGTTAACAAGGGGGGCAGCCCTCTGGGGCAAAGCTTTCCTCTGTAAGCAGCGACTACAAGTTCGAATGTGTTGCTCCACATCAGCCCCATCTTAGGCCAATAGGAATCTGGATCTCACCAGGTCAAGTGTTCTGTCTATACCAAGGTGCTCCTGTGGTTGTGCAAGGACCCCAATACTGAGTCTCGAAAGCAGTGGGCAGCACTAGTTGTTGTTTGTCTACTTGTCCCCTCTGTCTACTGTTTCTCTGTATAACAGTTTATTGATCAGTTTCAACTTAGGACCTTCTTTGTATAACAGTGCAGTTCTCAAATCAGTGGAGCGTAATTTGGACACATCTTTTTCCTGCATAGAGGGCTTCTAAAGATGCTTTGATCATGGGATCGGGGATTGAGCCCGCTGAATACTGTCATTGTCCAGCTGAGGCAGTGCACCAATGTCTATTGCAGAAAAGTGGCAATAAGCAGCAGGTATGCAATTCTCAGAGGTCCCCAAGCAATCCACCATGCAGTCCACTGCGTCCGCGACATTTGTTCCTCCCTGTCAAACTTCCGCAGAGTGCCCGAATGTCAGGTTCTGCCAATCGGACCCAATCATTCTGGGAACAGGCCTCCGGAGAGACATCAGCATCTATGTGGTTCAGACCTGCTCGGTATTCGGAGAGCATAGTCATATGTAGATAATGCAGAAAGCCACCTATGGCCAGTGGCATCCAACTTAGCTGAGGTCTGCACATAGGTCAAAGGATTATTGTCAGTTTTACTAGTATTTTAGCCCCATACAAGTACTCATGGAATTGGTCAACAATAGCCCACTTCAAAGCTAAGAACTCTAACTTATGTACAGGATAGTTCTTTCGGATGGGTCAGGCTTCTACTGGCAAAGGCCACTGGTCTCAGGCCATTCTCATGCTCTTGGTACAACACAGCCCCAACCCTTGCAAGCTAGCATCAGTGTGCAGGACATAAGGTTTTCTTGGATCGGCATAGGCCAGCACTGGAGCATGGGTAGTTGATATATGATCTCATGAAAAGCAGTCTCACAATCAGGAGTCCAGCGGCCTCAAATACTTCACTCGGACAAAATACACTCTTTCAGTCTTGAGGGATGCTGACTTTTGTATTTTTGTGGGTTGGGGATACCCTTGAGTAAGGTTAAGTAAAGGCGGATCACTCTTGAATAGTCCTTGATGAAGCGCCGATAATAACCACAGAATCCCAGGAATCTTTGCAGTTCTTTTTAGATTTTTGGCTGTGGCCAGGTGGTCAAGGCCTCAACTTTACTTGGGTCGGTCTCTATTCCTCGGTGGATACTATGTGTCCCACATACTTTACTGATGTTTGAAAGAATTGACACTTATCAATGGACAGTTTAAGGCCAAAGTCCTCCAGTCGGTCCAATACCTTAAATAATCTGCTCTCATGTTCCTCCAGTGAGCTGCCAAACACAATAACATCATCTAGGTATACCAGGCACTCTAGTAAGTTCATGTCCCCACTGCATGTCCATCAATCGTTGAAAAGTGGCTGGGGCACCTGAAATCCTTGAGGCATCCTCATGAATTCATAGAAGCCAAGCGGACAGATAAAGGCTGTCTTCTCACGGTCCTCTGGGGCCATCGGATCTGGTAGTACCCACTGATGAGATCCAGCACAGAGAACCACTTGCTCCCGTTAGGCAGTCCAAAGCATCCTGAATGCGGGCATTGTGTACTGATCAGAGATAGTCCACGGTTTAAGTGCAATAATCCACGCACATCCTTACTGTCCCATTCTTTTTCCTCACTACCACAATGGGGAAGCATAAGGGCTTCTGGATTCTTGTATTACACCAGCAGCTAACATCTCTTGCAGATGCCGTCTCACATCATCTATATCAGCAGGTGCCAGGCGTCGAGACCTCTCACGAAATGGTCTTTCGTCATGCAGCCGGATATTGTGCTCAGCTCCTTGCACGCATCCTACGTCCCATTCCTTTAAAGAAAACACCTGGTCTCTCTGGGCAAGCTTCTCACTGATCCTCACTTTCCATTCAGCTGGCAACGGGGAGTCGCCGAAATCAAACAAGTCAGGCGTTACTCTGTCATTCTTCCTCTAACTCTTGCTGCTGGGTAGCACTGCAGTGTCTGCACAATGCACATTAGCCAGGATGCAACCTCTATTTACTCGAATGTCTCTTTCAGACACATTATGAACTTGGACCATTACCCTTCTGGCATAAGCATGGGCTCTAGCGGGCAAAATACTAGGCTTGACCAGCAGTCCCTCTGGCAATTTTCCATCGCCTGGTGCATCCAACATTAATATTTTATTCTTAACATCCTTTCTGATACGGACCTCTCCCTGTAAGGTACACTGGCATTTGGCGCCAGGATCAGAGACTCATGATCCTTCTCCATACAATTCGACCGGTTCCTCTGGTTCTATTTTTCAGCATCTCTCTGTGCCTCATAGGCCTTCTTAATTAAAGCCGAATTCTTTAAGCTCTACTAGTCTTTGACCCCTGTTTTCATAACACAACTGTGCCAGCCATCCGAACATATGAGCATTTGTTCCAATCAACAAAGGGACACCATCATACAGTCCAGTGGGGGGACACACTAAGGCTAGGGTCTCTACTTGTTCGGCCACTCCAGCCACGGAGGTGGGGAAAGACAGCCAAATTTGGATATACCTGGAATAGGGGTAGGCCTTCTCACTTAACCCCCATACATGCAGTCCTTCTAATGGTTGTAAGGGTACATCTGACAAATGCTGCTGATACCAATCCTGGAACATAATTGTCACTTGGGAGCCACTGTCTAATACAGCTCTTGTAGACACTCCATTCACCTTTACAGTGGTCTCCATGGAGGGACCCACTATTCTGGACCAGTCTGGAGAGGCGGTAGTGGGGGCCTGGGCAACTGACCTTGCCACAAAAGGACGTGAGTTAGCATTTTTGGTGCCCTCACTGGGATCATTTCTGCACCTCTTAACCACTGATTTGTTCTCCAAGCTCTCCTTGTAGCCTATATGCAACTTTGTCAGTGTCTTTTGGGACCGGCATTCCCTTTTCATGTGCCCATCTTTCCCACAATTATAGCAAAACATACTTTCTGGAGTTTGAGCTGGCCGAGGCGCCACACTGGGAGCCAGGGCGGGGGTATTACTAACTGGAAACCTGGGTGCCATCTCTGTCTGTGGCGTGATAAGCATTTGGAGACATCTCGTCAGTTTCTCCACTTCCATGGCCAAGGAATTGAGTTTGGAGCTGTTATCAGCAGGAGATACATGGGTGGGTACCCCAACCCCCCCTAGCAGATGCAGTCGGATATAGGTCGGGGCCTGTACTTGCAGGCGTGGCCTTCATAAAGGGACTGTTTTGAATTCAGGATCTCTCTCAACAGTTCGCCCCATTGTGGCATATCTTTTCCTTGTCAGAGCACTCATTGACTGCCAACCTCTGCCCTGAACTTCACTTGATGGGCCACCCTCAGTCACTCGGGTCGTAGTGCAGCTATTGGTGCAGGTCCCTCCCGAGGTCGCTTTTCTCAACTCCTCGAATTTCCTCATTAACTCATCATAGGAGGGTGGGGATTCCAGTCGATTTGCCAGGCGAATTGAAGCAACAGCAGTTCTGAGAAGGGGCAGACTTAAGGATCCTGTCCAGCCTGGTTCAGTCCAGTTCAATCGCTGGCAAACTACCCTTTCTGAGGCATTCTTGCAACAATTTTTCCAGCCGAGATACATACACAGACAACAACTCCCTGGTACTGTTGTGCATTTCTTACTCTCCACCATAGATCCTCATCAGAATCTGGGCTCCCATACACATTCTCCAAGGCCTCAAGATAGGCCTGTGCAGTCACTTCAGGGTTACTGGCCCATTTAGCACGGATGGTAGCCAGGGCAGGACCTCGGAGGCTCTCACTAACCCTCTTTCGCTTTTCGGCTTCCGAGCATTGCCATTCTAGCACTTGGGGAGCAACATAGTCTATCCAGGTCTCCCAGTCATCCTCCCTTTGGGGGGTGGGGAGGGTGCCAGAGAAGATCCTCAACCTTCGGTAAGAGTCATGACTAATGGCAGGTGCAGAAATAGGAGTCTGCATTGGTTCAGCCACCATTACGGGTACTGGAGCGGGAGAGGGTGTTGGGGGAGGAACACCCCCAGGTGGCAAGAATAGTTTCTTCAAGTCCTCCACAGTTTTCCCTTCCCCCAGCAACCATTTATCAAATTTCTCCTCAAAAGTTTCAGACAGTGGTGGGGGCTCATTCCCCCAGGTCTTTACTGTACTTAGTTATCACTCTCCAGGCAGTGAGGGCTCCCTCTGGGGTAATGGTCTGTGGCACTTTGGAGTTATCTATGGGATCCTTAAACTCTACTAGGGCCAGGAAAGTGTGGTGAGCAGATTAGCATGCCGACCCACCACCACAGGGTTTTGTAAACCTTCCACCTTGGAAAGTACTCCCTGTACAGTGTCCGTATTGATACCCAGGGGGATGTCCAGGATAAGCATAGCATTTTGGGGGTCAATCTCCTCCCCAGTACACCACTCCACCAGCCGGTGCACAGCCACTTCTGTTGGGGTACCCATTTTTTTTCTTAACAGTGGTTCGTAAATATGGCCACTAGAGGACACACAATCCCAGCGGTGAGCCTCCAAGATGTAACCCCTAGATGGCGCTATCCCAGGGGCTACTACCCCTGCCTGATTTGCCACTAACAGGTTGAGGGGCCTGGATCAGATGGCGGGTGCCTCCACCCAGAGGTCAGGGTTTGCAATAGTTAAACTAACTTGGTCACAGCCCTCTGGGACACTGCAACCCCCCTTTCTTCCCACTAGTGGCCCACACAATATATCAGAATTACCTTCACAGTATACACTTACCCCCAGGACTGGTTCAGGCACTGGGACCTCCTGTAACATAAGATACAGTGCAACAATCACAGTACAATACTTTAACATAGACAAATACCTCAGGCAGTATAACTTTGCTGAAACAAGCAGCTCTGATTTATTTAGGGGGAATATAACAAGGACAGGGGGAAATCAGGTTAATTAGCTTATCACTTTATTCATCTACCTATGGCTCTGTGCACAGGCCTATCCCTACCAGTTACTGTCCCTGGGTACCCAAGCCCTAGTGGCTAGTCCAAACCGTGGCAGCTGGTAGGGGCCCTTTCACACAGAGAAAAGAAAAATTAGTTTAAACAGTCAGCAGTACAGTAATTCCATTTGGATTCAATGTGCCAATTCAACAGGGAGCAACCCTGAATTAGTACTTACGACCTCCAAACAAGATAGGGTCCTTCAACGTCAGCAGGGCTACTCTTGAGCTCCACGAGCCTCCTCACACATTTATATGGTAAAAAGAAAGTACTATACCAGGCAGGCTGCTTCTCTATCCCGATCGCAATTACTGCACAATACCCGGGAGAACACACAGCAGATTCAGTTCCTGACAGACCGAGTGCAAATCAGCAATTTCTCCAGTCTTCTACAGGGTGAGCCTGGTTTCTACTCTTCAGATATCCTTTGATTCTCTTCACAGGACGGATTCAGTCCTAACAAGCAGTTACACAAGCTGCAGACCGGAACTCTGGGCCTTACACACGTTTCCCGACTAAAACTGCACACCGAAAAAGCACAGGGCTCCTTCCCTCTTCACTGCCAGACCTCAACTGAAACTCCAGCAGACAAAACCAGGCACTTCCTTTGAGTTCCTCCCAGTTCTTGGCTGGATTGGCTGTCACTCACAATAGACTGCCCCTGTTGGTCCAAAAAGGCGCTGAAGTCCAAACTACATCTCCCAGAGTCACTGCCCATACAATCCTCTTGTGGCTGGCTCAGATTACGAGTCCAAGTTCTGATTCATCCAAGGCATCATTTTAGAGCTACCTTAATCCACTCTGATTGGTCCAGTTCAGCAGTTCAAAACTAGAATGGGAAACTAGGCAAACACAGTTCTGACTGCAAAGAAAGCAGGTTAGACAAACTGTATTTTCATTATTACTCTAAATGATTTCTGGCAAACAGTTACATCTTTCAGATAGGTTCCCTTTGCACTCTAGTGACTGCAAAATGGAGTGAATTGGCAGCAGCTCGAGTGGTACTCAAGCAGAGAAGCACACAGTCCCCCATACAAACTAATTAAGTCTGCAAGCAGACAGCTCTTAAAAAGACAGTACCAGAGGCTCTAAAAACACTCACTGATAAATGGCTTAAACGCCAAACACCATTCAGGCTTGGCGCATTCAAGCAAGCTCCTGGAAGTCTTTTGGGAACCCCCATTTGCAGGGGGGTTACACTAGGAAATTTACTAGGGGAAAACTATATACAAGAATTATAATACAGCTAATTTCTCAGCTATGAGGGAAGAACTACAAAAAATGGATGAGAAGGGACAAACTTTAAATCTGGATGTGGAGGAAACCAGGAAACTTCTAACCTGTACAATAGCAACACTAGAGCACAAATATATCCCAACTAATAGTGTGTACAGCAATAGAGGCAAGAAACTACTATAGTTTAACGGCAGGGTCAGAAGGTTTATTTTAGTCAAAAAGTGTCTGTATAATACAAGCATTTGTCAATGCGGAACGTTCGCTTGCAGGTATTTGCAGTGGTGTTTGGCATTTATGCAGGCCCCCATTGTATCCATGTCCCTTCAGCATCCATGTCCCAAAACAGTACCTCTCTGCAACTCCTCTTGCATCTGATTAACATTTCAGCCTCATATTTCTTAAGTGTCTGTATTAAGAACCCTAACGCCTGGTCATGCTCAAGATTACGAGCCTGTGTGAAAACTGCACAATGCGGGCTCGTAACACAGTCATTCAGTGGAATTATTTCAACAAATTTTCAACATAGGCATGTCACCTCTGCTCATAAACACTGTCACAATGATTTTCTTAATGTGTCCTGAACATTGATTTCCCACAGCGACCACGCCATTCTGCGCCAGATGCGCAAACACATAATTCTGGCAGGTTGTGAAAAATGACAGCTGTACTGTTCGTAAGGAGGAATGAAAAGATGGCAAATGTTGAAAATCTGGAGTGAAAATATTACAAATTTGCATAATTATGAGGGCGTGGGAAGTGTAATGTACACACATAACACAGTCATTTTATGGGCTTTTGTCACCAGATTTTCAACATAGGAATTTTAGGACCTCTTCTCATAAACAGTGTCACTGTGATTTTCTTAACCTGTCCTGAAAACTGATTTCTCACAGCGACCACGATATTCTGCACTGGAAGTGAGAAAACACATTTTGGCCAGTATCTGAAAAATGACAGCTGCACTATTCATAAGGAGGTGTGGAAAAATGGTAATGCTGAAAATGTGGAGTGAAAATATTACAAATTTGCGAAGTTACGAGAGTGCATGGAAACTGTGCAAAGCACGCTTATAACACAATAATTTTATGGGCTTTTGTCCCCAGATTTTCAACATAGGCATTTTAGGACCTCTGCTCATGAACAGTGTCACTGTGATTTTCTTACTCTGTACCGAACAATGATTTCCCACAGCGACCGCGCTATTCTACACTGGAAGTGTGAAAACACATTTCGGCCAGGATGTGAAAAATGACAGCTGTACTGTTCATAAGGAGATGTGGAAAATGCCAATGTTGAAAATCTGAAGTGAAAATATTACAAATTCGCGAACTTCTGAGTGTGCGTGGAAACTGCGCAAAGCACGTTCGTAACTCAGCCACTTTATGGACTTTTGTTACCAAATTTTCAACATAGGCATTTTAGGACCTCTGCTCATGAACAGTGTCACTGTGATTGTCTTACTGTGTACCAAACACTAATTTCTGACAGCGACCGCGGTATTCTGCACCAGAGTGCGAAAATACAGTTTGGGCAGGATGTGAAAAATGGCAGCTGTACTGTTCATAAGGAGGTGTGAAAAAATGCCAGTGTTGAAAATCTGGAGTGAAAATATTGCAAATTCGTGAACTTATGAGTGTGCATGGAAACTGTGCAATGTATGCTCATAAAATAGTCATTTTGATGTTGGCTCGTGCATGCGCAGCCAACATTTTACGGTAGTAGCAGATTTGAAGGCACGTTCACTGTTGGGTGAATGCAGGGCATGCATCAGTAGGTGCATCCCTCATTCCCCAATCAGCCTGTATGCAGGGCGCCACACCATGCATACTTAATGTGGCAATCACATCAAACGAAAGGTCCACTGCAATGCGAGCAAAGCTCGTCATACTCAGGGGACTTCATGACGTGCTTTCCTGGTGGTGAAAAAAGATTAACATGACGGCACACTGCCTGCCATACTGTCGACTTGGGGGTGTCCAATCCCCTGTCGGCATGCCCTGCCTGTCTTGTGTTCCAAGGGAGCCAACTCCCCATCAGCATAATGCACGCCTCCCATTTGTTATGTGCTGAGGGGGTGCCCAATCCCTGGCTCTTACCCCACGCTTTCATTGTTTGCCGATGGGGTGCCTAACCCCATCGGCTACAGCACTCTCAAAAACACTTAGGTGGCATGCTGGAGCCATCCCCAGTGTGCCAAATCGCCCTGAAAAAATAAAACCATCCTGCAAGGTTTTTTTTTTTTAAACCCTGTGAAAAGAAAGCGGTCCTCGCCGTCACCCAGCCCCTTCCCACAAACCCGCGCCCACCCACTCCTGAACGCCCCTCCACCTCCCATACTTACCTCTGGAGTCCGCGATGATCTTGTGGACCAGGAACACGTCTGCACTCTTCAAAGCCGACCCTGAACTGAGGAAATGCCAGTAAGCTGTATAATGGAATAAATAGTTTTTCAACTTTGATGCATATCCCAGGCATTTTTGAATTTTGGCACAAATTTTCAACATGAGTTTTGGAACCCCTCCTCATGAATTCTGGCACTGTCATGGCGTTGTCGGCCCCGACAGGTGATTTTCGCGGTCACTGCATGGAATCACCTTTCAGGACCAATTAACGAAATGACAGTGCCAGTGTTCATAGGTGGGCTCTCAAAAAGCCTATGTCGACATTTGGTGGAAAAATCCCTAAAATCACTGTTTTACTGAGTATGCATTGGCGCAGTTTCCATGCACACTCATAACTTCGTGAATTTGTAATCTTTCATTCCAGATTTTCAAAATTGGTGTTTTCCACACCTCCTTATGAACAGTACAGCTGTCATTTTACATATCCTGGCCAAAATGTGTTTTGGTACGTCCAGCGCAGAATAGTGCAGTCGCTGCATGAAATCAGTTTTTGGGACAGTTTCAGGAAATGATGGTAACACTGTTTATGAGCAGAAGTCCTAAAATGCCTATGTTGAAAATTTGGTGACAAAATTCCATAAAATGATTGTGTTACAAGCGTGTGTTGCGCAGTTTCTACACAACCTTGCAACTTCGCAAATTGCACTATTTTCACGCCACATTTTCAACACTGGCATTTTTTTACGCTTCGTTATGAACAGTACAGCTGTCATTTTTCACATCTTGCCCTAAATGTGTTTTTGCACCTGTGGCGCACAATGGCGTGGTCACTGTGCGAAATCAAAGTTTCGGACACGTTAACAGAATCACACTGCCACTGTTCATGAGGGGAGGTCCCAAAATGCCTATGTTAAAGATGTGGTTAAAAAAATTCAAAAATAATTGGGTTACTGACGTGTGTTGCACAGTTTCTATGCATGCTCATACCTTCACCAATTTTTCATATTTCCACTCCAGATTTTCAACATTACCATTTTTTTACATCTCCTCATGAACAATACAGTTGTCATTTTCCACATCCTGCCCAAAATGTGTTTTCGTCCCTGTGTCGCCAAATGGTATAGCCACTGTGCAAAACTACCTTTCAGCTAACAAACTGATGGTGCCGCTTTTCATGAGGTGGGCTCACAAAAAGTCCATGTTGAAAATTTGGAGTGAAAATACAAACACACGCCTATGGTGTTAGGGTTTTCAACTGTAGCACCCCACCCTGTAGAGACTCACAGGCGTCAGGGGTGTGGCTTGGGATCATTGGCTGTAATGCTCATGTCATTCCACCCCCATCCCCACCCTGCAGCCAGTGACAGGCATCATGGTGTGCCTTGAACTGTTTGGCCACAAAGTTCACCTCATTCTCCTATACTGCACCCACCTCAGCGTATTGTCTTATGGAATGGGGTAAGTATAATGCCCAAAGACCCCAAAGCACACCACAACACTTGTCAGTGTCTACAGGGTAGGGTGAGGTACAATGCCACGAGCGTTATAGCTGATGACCCAAAGGCACACCCCAATACATGTCAGTCTCTACAGGGTGGGGGTGGGGTTAGCGTCACTTCAATACTTCACTGTCATTCCTATTATGCATCTTTAACTCCGGCACTACCAATGCCAATGCCAGCGAGACAACATTCAGCATTGACAAATGCTTGTTTGGAATTGTTTTACCAAATCTGCAACATAGGCTTTTTGAGAACCCACCTCATGAACACTGACACTGTCGTTTCATTAATCGGTCCCAAAAGGTGGTTCCGCACAGTGACCATGAAATCACCTTTCGGGACTGAATAAAGCCATGACAGTGACTGAATTCATGAGGGGTCCCAAGAACCCCATGTTGAAACTTCAGTGCCAAAAAGTCAAAAAGAATAGCCGTGATATCAACCCAAGTTGAAAAAAAGCCATTTATGCCATTATACAGCTTACCGGCATTTCCTCAGTTTGTGGTCGGCTTTGAAGAGTGCAGATGTGTTCTCGGTCTGCCAAAGATCATCGCGCTGGGCTCCGGAGGTAAGTATTGGATGAGGGGGGTGTGAAGAGGCTGGGTGTGCAGAGGATGGGTGCCGGTTGGGGGAGGGGGCAAGGGACTGTTTTCTTCTTTCACAGGAATTTTTAAAACAAAAAGATGCCGTGGGATGCTTTTGGTACACTGGGGTGGGCTGCCAGCATTCCACCTATGTGGTTGTTGGGGGGGGACTGGAGCTGGCGGGGATTGGGCACCCCCATCAGCCATATAGTGCACATGGGTGGGGAAGGCATGAGAATGCTGGGGTGGGCTCCCAGCATGCCAATTGGTTGTTTGTTGGGGGACTGCAGCCAACAGGGGATTGGGTACCCCCATCGGCCACACAATGTGCTGGGGGGGCACATGAGCTGAGGGGGATTGGGCACCCCCCTTGGCACACAACGTGGGGGCCAGAGAGGACAATAACAAGGGAGGGGGAGGACATTAGCACATGGAGGAAGCGGGCGGGATTTTATGCAGAGCTGTGTACGACAGCAGTTCACCTGTGCCAAAGACGTAAAGACGTCAGTATGCTAATTGCACACACACATTACCACCGCTGATTGCAGCAGTCCTTTTGTTTGAAGTGAAGACCAGCACAGCCGCATTGCTGTCATACACAGCTTGGCACGTATTGGTCCAGTAGGGCCGCACCTGCTACACTGAGCACTGCATTTGCGAGGAGGGTCACACACCTCCAAAAAGTCATACTGTTTCAAGATGTTCCTTGTGCATGCGCGCAAGCGAACACAAAAATGAAGAAGAACCCCACTGTTAATAATACCAACAGCTATAAAGGGACATTAAAATAGCTTAAAAAAGAGATGAAAAGGGCAAGGGCCAACACTGAGTTCAGGCTGGCCAATAATAAACAAGACCTCAAGGGATTTTATTCCTATATCAATGATAGAAGGGGAGCAATAGAGTCAGTGGACAACTCATTAGAGATCAAACTACATAGAGTACACCGGAGGAAATGGCAGAAGACTTTAACGCATCCTTCTGCTCAATATATAATCCCGAGGAGGATCAACCAATTATCCCCGACCCAGCAAAAGAGGATTTGGTAACTAACACATTTATTGAAATGGAAAGTGTCCATACAAAACTAATTGGGTTAAGAGTGAACAAATTGGCTGGACCAGATGGGCTCCATCCTAGGTTGTCAAAGGAACTAGCTGCAGTTCTAGCACCTATGATTACCGACATTGGAAATAGATTGATTGCAGAAGCTTGTGTACTAAAAGACTGGTGCGCAAGAATTGTAATACTATTAATAAAAAAGGTAGTAAGGCAAATCCTGCTAACTATAGACCAATTAGTTTAACATCCATTGTGGGTAATATAGTAGAGGGTGCAATAAAGGACCAATTAAACATGGTGTTAAGGAATAAGAGATTGGTGGACCATTCCCAGCATGGGGTTACCAACAAAAGGTCATGTGTTATCCTTACATTGAACCACTTTGTGCAGTGATCTCTTATCCCCAGCTAGTCTCCCACCTGGATGCCTGCAACATTGTCCCGGTTAGTGAGTACCAGGTTGAGTATTGCCCCATCACAAGTGCATTCACTGACTAGTTGACAGAGGAATGTCCCCTGCAGAGAGTCCAGGATGTCCCTACTTCCAGCTGAAGCCACTGCGGGGAGGCTCTAATCCACATCTGGCAGGTTGAAGTCTCCCGCCGCAGCACCTCTCTCTTTTCTGCCATCTTACCAATGGCTCCCACCAGTTCTGTATCCAATTCCTCCCTGTGGAGGGGTTGTGGGATAACAGATGGACCAGACACTGAGCTTCAGGTTCAACACACAATCCCTGTGTGATGTTTATTCAAAATACAAAAAAATAACCTTTTGCAATGGCATATTTCTTCTTCAGTACATCAGTTTGCATCAACAGATTATAAATGTCCTTTCTCTGCACTTAGCCAGCACCTACCGACACTGATCTCTGATCCAATTCAATAGCTGAGATGTACCCATAACTCTTATGCAAGCCCTCATTTGCTTACATAGTAGGGACCCAAAAAGAAGAAACACAAAACAAGCTATAAACAAAAAACCTCAATGCACAATCACTGAAAGAACAGTTACCCCAAAAGGCATTGGCAAGAAATCAAGTTTCAAAGAAATACAACATCATACATACTTCCATTATGCAACGCATCATGGGATATATGCAAATCACCATGACATTTCTGGCTTGTTAAGTTTACAGCAATTTACATGCATTTTAGATAGCACAACTAGCTTAATTTCTATTAGAGACACCTAGTATGTTTTACCATTATCAAAAAAACCTAGTGCCATGGTATTTAACATTTACAGCTTTTATAAACATAAGGTATATACATCAGGGTATTTTATAACATAGTGCTATTACATACGAAATCCAACAACAATAAATACAACCTGTTTTACATATACTCTGAAGTCACCACAATAACCTCCCTGTACAAGGATCTGAGAGGGAAAAGGAAAACCAAAGAGGACATCACAGCACAGTCAAGAGAGGGAAGGGGGCTGCCCATAGGTGGCTAACCTTATGGACTAGAAATTATAAAGGCTAGATTAGGCTAAGAAATACATGAACTGTTGCAACAGATTTAAGAAAAGGTCGGTCCTCAAGAGTGGCAGGAGCTCCCGGTCACACGCCCCCTGTGCTGGAGGTCTGTAGATCACACCGGTGGGAATAGAGGATCCATACCCAATCTCCAGGGTGACCCACAGTACCTCTGCCTCCCCTTGTATTCCCTGTATCTCCATTTCTTTTGTGCTTTCCCTCACATAAAGCACCACATATCCTCCTTGCCTTCCCACCGGTCCTTCCTGAACAGTGTATAGCCTAGTATGGCCATAAGTCTCAGTCATGGTTTTCAGCACACCATGACTCAGTAATGGTCCCAATGTCCAGCTCAGCCTCTGCCATGATGGCCTCTAGGTCTAGAATCTTATTTCTGAGACTTCTAACATTTACTACTGGTAAAGCGCTTAAGCCAAGTGCTGGGTCGTGCACTTTCTACGTTTGGATACTGGACTTTCAAGCACCACACTTGAAGCCAGTGGCTCTTCTTCAAGTTGTTAACACTGAATGTAACCAGATTATTTTCCCTTTTGGGACTCATATACTTCTTCCACCTTTATCAGGGAGTTTCACCTTATTATCAAAATTTGAATAGTTCAAAATGGAGTGAACCAAAGCTCAGCACCAGGAGTTGTGCAGAACATAGAATTCCACTGGTGGAATTCACATTAACATAACAGTTCCTCTTTCTAAATGTTTTTTTAATTTGCTTTTTAATTCAATGAAATTCCAAAAAGCGCTTCCATATAAACTGCAGCATAAAATCCTGGAGACAATATGATGCACAGAATATTATTCTGCAGAGTGTGGAAAATTAATCCACCATTTCACAAACTGTGGAAACTTATTCAGCATTTTATGTAAAATACAGAATACAAATCTGCAGTTAAAAATTCCAGATGCAGAATTTTGAAATTCCATGGAATTCTGGAGGAACAGAATTTGAAAATCCACATACTGGAGCTCTATTTGCATCTGTCCAATAAAACAGCTGTTAGGTTGCCTGAAATTTGAGATAGGTACTGTATAGGCAGTATGAAGTTCAAAGGTCTGAATTATATTGGCCAGGACTGCTCCAGCCAGAAGATAGATGTTAAGTTACTGTACCTGGATGACATCCTTAAATCCTAAAGGAAGCCAAACTGTCAGTGCAGCAGTAGCACTACCACTTGCAATGCCAGTGACCTGGGTTTGGTAACAAGTCCAAGTCACAGGAATGCCGGCTCGGGTATGAGGATCAAGCATCCCAGAGGACACGCTCCTTCATGGGGAGGCCGGCTGCCAGCCTCTGCTGTGCTACTGCCACTTAGGTGACCACAGGAGGTGGTATTGGCCTGAAACTGGAGCTGAGGGTAGATGGGAGGGAAGATGCTGACTGCCTGACTGCATGTCACCACACACCAGCGTGAATAAGCATGCTTTCAGGGGCCAGGTTGCATCTAAAGGGGGTGGGAGTAAAAGGAGAACATGCCAGGTGAGCAGGAGGATGCCAGCTCCATTCCTCATGCCCCACACTGCTCACCGTGGCTCCCACAACTGAACTGTGCTAAAACTCCATTGGGGGTATGATGCCCCTTCCAACTGCCCCCCTGGGGGCAGATCACAGAAGACCAGGCAGTGGTGGTAAGTCCCGGGGAAGGCAAGTGATGGGGCTGGGGACAGGAGCACAGCTGATGGGAGCTGCCTAGATGAGAAAGGGATGAAAAGCATAGCAAATTAAAACCAAAAAAAAATCACATGGGCTAGCCACAGCTTCTTAATTAATTCATTTCCAGACGAAGCTCCATCTTCTTCCAGGTTGTGTACAGGAGTGCTGGGAACAACTGAGAAGCTGTGTGGAATATATTATTTTGGACGAATTATCTGTAACTAAACTCTCTCTCGGATGTCTGGATTTTCTCTGTTTGATTAGCAGGGTACTTTCTCTGTCAAATTGTTGTGTGGGTATCTTGCTGACAGGAAGGCACTCATCACTTGTGATGGGTGAGAGCTTTTAGCTGATTGTTTTGCGAGGGCACAGTTTGAGCCCAACCTTCCACCCCTCACCCACCCACCCTGGAAATAGTTCCTTTATACCTGGGGTTCTGACATCATTTCTCAAGAGGGCAAGGTGCATATCACTGTCATATCCTCTCTAGCACACTGCACTGACAATAGAAGCATACCGTTGTATAATATATATATATTTCTATATAATCAAATCACATGCACACACATACAAATACAATAAAAAAACTAGATAAACATGTGGGGAGTAGTGCAATGTAATGAAGCTATGGGGCAGCAGTCTTCCGGGAGTCTTTCTGGGGGCTGAGATGCTGCCCTATTTGCAGACAACTATCTGCCCTGAGGGAGGAAGTTGCCCGTCTTCAGGCCACACTGAACAGTAGTAAAGGAAACCTTCCCCAGGCCACACTGGACAGTGGAAGGAACCTCCCCATCCAGGAACACGGCGCCACCACCACTACCTCAGAGGTGCATAGAAAGCACAGCAGTTGGACCACAGTGGGCTCAGGAGGGTGAGGAGGGTGGAACAGAGGCACACCCAGTCAATTGTTCCCTCCACAATCCATACACCATTCTGGGGAGCATAGCTCCCTATGGAGTGTACCGCAGAGAAGACTGATGATAACTGTCACAAGAGGCCCACAGAAAGGAGGCAGAGGACACCAAAGGGAAAGGAAGCAGCTCCTGGTGGGGACTCAATTATTAGGGGTATAGAACTGGGGGATGAGAAAAGAAAATGGTGCCTGCCTGGTGCCATGGCTTGGAGGGACAGGAAGCGCATCCTCAGGATCATGAGAACAGCTGCAAAGTTCCGAGCTGGACATAATTGTCCACCTAGGGACAAATGACTTGGCCCATCATGAGATTAGAGCAGTGCAGGAGGCAATTGCAGAGTTGGGGAGGGACCTAAGGCAGTAGCACACACAGTATCCTTCTCAGAGGTGCTGCCTGTCAAAAGCATTGGGGAGGCGAGGGTAATTGGCACCATGCAGTTTAATGAATGATTGAAAAATGGTGCAGAGCACAGGGTTTAGCTTCATTGGGGACTGGGGTTCCACCTGGAGGACACCAGCCTATACTGGCAGGATGGTCTGCATCTGTCCAGGAAGGAACAAGTCTTTTGAGCAATCGGGTTTAAATGCTTCATTGGCAAGCTTTTAAACTAGTCAAAGGGGAGGCACTGACAGCAGCAGGAAAATCCCAGCCTCTCCCTACAAAACAGGGTACTAAATGAGAAAAGACAGAGGTAGAACGGTCAGTGGGGGATGCTGCACTGGAAGGTAAAGCCAAAAATGGAGAGCAATGAGTACTAATGCCCGTAGTCTGGGTAACAAGCTTCCTGAATTAGTGGCCTTGATGGAGAAAGAACATCTGGATATCATGGCAGTCACAGAAACATGGTACACACAAACCATGACTGGGACATAAACATACCAGGATACACTGTGTACAGGAGGGACAGGAGGGTAAAAGGGGAGGAGGAGGAGGTTCTTTACATAGGGAAGGAATAAAGCAACAGAACAAAAAGGTACACAGGAGAAGAAGCACTGTGGGTAAATTTGGAGACAGGCAATGGCACCAAATACGCACAGGGTTAGAGAAGACCTTCTCAGGGAGGAAATGGACAGGAAATGATAGAAAGTATACTTAGAATGGCAGAAAAGGGGAGATATTGCTGATGGGTGATCTGAATATGCCAGATGTTAACTGGAGTGCAGTTGCAGCTGCCACTTGAAGAGTGCAGTTATTCTAGATGCCCTACAGGGCATGCCTTAACAACTAGTACTGGAGCCCACTGAGAGGAGCAATATTAGACTTGATTCTCTCAAATGGAAATGGTGAGAGGATTACAGATGTAGGCGATGGGTAGCCATCTGGGAACTAGCGACCATCGAACAGTATAGTTCACAATAAACACAGCAATAGAGTCAAGCCATACAAAGACAAAAAGTACGGACTTTAGGAGGGCTGACTTTGCCAAAATGGGTGAGTGCCTAAAGAATGCACTAGCAAATGGGCAGGAAGGAGGGTGGAAGAACAATGGGGAATAATAAAACTGCCATCACAGAGGCACGAGCCTTTGTGTGAAGCAAATAAACAAAACAAGACTATAAGAAACCACTATGGTTCTCAAAGGAAGTGGCAGTGAAGGTTCAAGAAAAGAAAACATTCAGGAAGTACAAGGAATCACAGAAGGAGCAGGACAGAGAACTGTATCAGTTAAAGCAAAAGGAGGCTGGGAAGGCAGTCAGAACAGCAAAGGCCCAAACCGAGGAAAAGATAGCCAACTCAGTTAAGAAGGGGGATAAAACCTTTTATAGGTACATCAGGGAGCGAAGGAGGCCAAGGGAGGGATAGTGAGGCTTAATAAAGGGAGGAGGGTGGGCAGAGGAGACTGTGAAAGGCAGAGATACTAAACAAATATTTTGCTCAGTATTTACAAAGGAAGAGGGAGGTACATAAAACAAACAGTAGTAACACTCTGGATACAGAAGTTGATACGCCCATTTACAGAACAAAGGGTTCTGAAAGAACTCTTAAAACTGAAGGTGATGCAAATGGGCCTGATGGGATTCATCCCAGAATTTAAAGAACTAAGGGTAGAACTAGTGACACCACTGACTACCCTTTTAACAAATCATGGGAGGATGGGGTGGTACCCAAGGACTGGAGGAGGGCAGATGTGATTCCCCTTCACAAAAGTGGGAGCAAGGCAGAAGCAGGAAACTATAGACCTGTTAGTTTAACCTCAGTGATAGGAAAATGATGGAATCACTTCTAAAGGAAAGAACTGTCGAGTATCTAGAGGCCAGAGGGGCACAGGACCCTAGGCAGCATGGATTCACAGCGGGAAGGTCATGCCAGACAAATCTGATAGATTTCTTTGACTGGGTGACCAAAGTAGTAGATCAGGGAGGGGCTGTGGACATGGCCTACCTAGACTTTAGCAAGGCATTTGACACAGTCCCACACAAAAGATTAATATACAAGTTAGCCAGCCTGGGAGTGGGTCCCAAGATGACAACCTAGGTAAAGAATTGGCTGGAGAATAGGACACAGAGGTAATAGTAAATGGAGTCCACTCAGAAGAAAGGAGGGTTACTAGTAGAGTACGAGGTTCAGTATTAGGACCAGTCCTCTTCAATGTCTTTATAAGCGACATTGCAGAAGGACTGGAAGGAAAAATATGTCTCTCTGCAGATGACACTAAGATCTGCAACAGAGTTGATGCACAGGGTGGGTGGAAAGGATGAGAAGGACTTGGCAAGTTAGAGGAATGGTCAAATGTATGGCAGCTTAGATTCAATGCTAAGAAGTGCAAGGTAATGCACCTGGGAAACAAAACCCAGGGAAGAGTACACAATGGGGGTGAGATACTAACAACAACAAAAATGGAAGGGACCTGGGGTAGTCATATCAGATGACCAAAAGGCAGGCAAGCAATGTGAGACGGCAGCAAGGAGGGCTGGGGGATACTGGGATGCATAGGGAGGCATCACCAGTAGAAAACAGGAAGTTATTATCCCTCTGTACAGACAGCTGGTGAGACCCCATCTGAGTACTGTGTGCAGTTCTGGAGACCCAATCTCCATAAAGACATAGACAGGATGGAAGCTGTCCAGAGGAGGGCAACTAAAATGGTGCAGGGTCTGCACTGGAAGACATGAAGAGAGACTTAAGGAGCTTAATATGTATAGCCTAGAGGGAAAGAAGGGAGAGGGGACATGATAGAAACGTGTTCAAGTACCTCAAGGGAATCATCAAAGTCCAAGAGGTAGCATCTTTCAAAAAGAGGTGTGTAAGAACAAGAGGGCACAATTTGAAGATAGAGGGTGCGGCTCAGAGGTAATGTAAGAAGTATTTTTACAGAGAGGTTGTGGATGCATGGGCAGCCTTCGGAGGAAGGTTGTGGAGTCAAAATCAGTGGTGGAATTCAAGCATGCATGGGATAGTCATAAGGCAGTTCTGGGGGTTGGGGGTAGGAAGAAGTAGGCTGCTGGTTAACTAGGATCTGCAGCTTATCCAGTAGGTAGGGAAATGGGCAGACTGGGTGGGCCAAGCGGTCCTTATCTGCTGTCAAATTCTATGTTTCTATGTTTTACAGAGGTGTCCTGTTGGATAGAGACATTAGTAAGATGTTTGTGAGATGTTCCTGATCAGTCAGATCCTGTCAGTGGAGTGATATGGCAGTGAGGGTTCCTGCAACATTGGTGAGATGTTCTTGATGAGTGAGGGATTCCTGTGACATTAGTGAGATGTTCCTGACATGGTTAGTGAGCAGTTCCTGCAACATTAGTGATATGTTCCTGATAAGTTAGTGAGAGGTTCCTGTGACATTAGTGGGATGTTCCTGATATGTTAGTGAGAGGTTCCTGCAACATTAGTGAGATGTTCATGAAATATTAATGAGATGTTTGTGACATGTTTGTGAGAGGTTCCTGCAACATTGAGAGATGTTCCTGACATGTTAGTCAGGGTTACTGCAACATTAGTGACATGCCTCGTAATATGTTAGTGAGGTGTTCATGACTGATATGTTAGTGAGTGATTAATGAGACATTAGTGGGGGGTTACTGGACATTAGTGAGATGTTCCTGATGTATCAGTGAAGGGTTCCTGACCAATATGTTACTGAGTAGTTTCTGAGACTTTACTGAAATGTCCTTGAGATGTTTGCATGAGATTACTCAGACATTAGTAAAATGTCCTGGAGAAGTTAGCAAGAGATTACTCAGACATTAGTAAGATGTTCTGGAGAAGTTAGCAAGAGATTACTCAGACATTAGTGAGATATTCTTGATATGTTAGTGAGGGGATTACTAAGAGGATAGTGAGGGTTTCCTGATACATTAATAAAATGTTCTTGAGATGTTAATGAGAGGTTACTGAGACATTAGTGAGATGTTCCTGATATGTTAGCGAGGGGTTACTGCAACATTAGGAGATGTTACTGACATTGTTAGTGAGGGTTACTGGGACATTAGAGAGATGTTCCTGAGATGTTAGTGAGGGGTTACTGGGACATTAGTGAGATGTTCCTGAGATGTTAGTGAGACAGTACTGAGCCATTAGTAAAATGTTCCTGATATGTTAGTGAGGGGTTACTGAATTGATTGTGTTTCCTAAAACATTAATGAGATGTTCGTGAGAGATTTGAGACATTATTGAGATGTTCCTGAAGAGTTATTAAGGGGTGCCAGAAACATTATTAAGACAACTATTTATGTATTTGAGATTTACTCCAGCTGGGATTACCCTATCAGATGTGTGTAGGCTGGGGGCATTCCTAAGCTGAGGGAGGAGCTTATTCCAGGAATTCAGGGTAGAATATGCCAAGACCTTCTGACCAGAATCATGCTTTATTCTGGGAGTTGAAATGTGGTATGCTGCAGATGAATGAAGTGAGTAGGCATTTCTTGATTGCGTAAAGTTAGTCAGGAGATAATCAGAGGCTCTCCCATGTACCCAGTTGTACAGCAAAGAGAACCAGTGATGGTCAAATCTGCCTGAGGGACTTAGCCAGTTGAGCTGCAGAGAGTACAATTATTGATACTTAAGTCACAGGTATAACCTGCATACACTCATTTGCTATACAGTCTAAGGCCCTGTCCACACTGCTCTTCTTTTTCAATATTTTTTCAAAACATTTTACGCTCCGTGTTAGAGCGCGGTTGTCGATGTGTCCACACTGTGATCTGACACTGTGCATGCCCGCTTGAGATCTCAGGCATGCTTGTGGCAATGATTCGACATTGTGAACAGGCACAATAATGGATTCCATTAAATATAACTGCTGAATTCAGGACATCATTGTGAGGTTGGGGATGTAAGTAAATTATCCTTTTTTGGGAGGTCAGCATTAAAAAAGCCATGGAAGTTGGCAGAGATTACATTAAACCATGTTACAGCATGAATTGCATTCACACTACTGTTAACACGGTTTAAGGCAACCATTCTGGAGGTGAAACCATGCAAGAAACCTGCTCTGATCAGGTTTCTAGCACGTTTTTATGTTGACTGCGTGCATGCGCAACAAACATAATGCAGCAGCTTTCTCCAGAAGCAGGTTGTGGAGGCGTGGCAATGTTGTGGCCAATACCCCCACAGCCTTTAAAGGCTTGGCCCTCTTCCCCCAATGCCATGGCACACTGCTGCTGACACTAGTTCAGCTAGCATGCCACAACTTTCTAACGTTTTAGCAGCTGCAATCAGAGGCTGCTTCATCATTGCAGCGTCATCCCTGCAATGAGGAAGTGCCCCCTCATTGCAGGGCTCTTGTTAGCGAGGGCCCAGTCACCACCAGCATATGTCTCCCCAATTTATTGTCTGCCGAGGTTGCCCAATCCTCCTCGGGCTTCTGTTCACCCCACTTCTGTCTTTGATGACAGGAGTGCCCAATCCCCATCAGCATATCCCCCCATTTCTTGTGTGCCGACGGGTGCCTAATCCCTGTCGGCATGATGCGGCCCCTTTTGTTGCAAGCCAATGGGTGCCCAATCTCCCATCAGCTGCAGCTCCCAAAAAAGAGTCCGTGGCATGCTGGAAGCCCACCCCAGCGTGCCACATACTCTGCAAAAAACATGGTCCCACAATGTTTTTTTGTTTTATTCTCCTGTAAAAAAAAGCAGTCTCTTGCCATCTCCCTGCCCCTCCACAACCCGCACCCGCCCACTGCGCACCCTGCCCTCCACACCCTGCCCACCCCATACTTACCTCTGGACCTCGGCGCAACAGTCTTCGTGGATCGAACATCTTCACTCTTCAAAGCCGACCGCGAACTGAGGAAATGCCGATAAACTGTATAATGGAATAAATAGGGTGTTTTTAACTTGGATGTATATCTCAGGCATTTTTTGAAATTTTGACACCAAATTTTCAACATGGTGTTTTTGGGACCCCTCCTCATGAATTCTGGCAATGTCATGGCGTTAATTGGTCCCAACAGGTGATTTTGCGGTCACTGTGCAGAATCACCTTTCTGGGCGAATTAACGAAATGACAGTCCCAGTGTTTGTGAGGCAGGCTTTCAAAAAGCCTATGTTGCAAATTTGATGGAAAAATCCAGAAAATGACTGTTTTATGAGCCGCACGCTGTGCAGTTGTTACCATGCTCATAACTTCGCGAATTTGTATTTTCAGGCCAGATTTTCAATGTTGGCATTTTTCACACCTCCTTGTGAACAGTACAGCTGTCATTTTTCATATCCTGGCCAAAATGTGTTTTCATACTGCCGGTGCAGAATAGCATGGTTGCTGTGGGAAATCAGTGTTTGGGACCGATTACAAAAATGACAGTAACACTGTTCATGAACAGAGGTCCTAAAATGCCTATGTTAAAAATTTTGCGATGAAACTCTATAAAATGACTGTGTTATGAGTGTGCATTGCACAGTTGGCACTACAAGCTTATAAGTTTGCAATTTATACTATTTTACTCCAGATTTTCAACACTGCCATTGTTCTGCATCTCCTTATGAACAGTGTAGCTGTCTTTTTCACATCCTGGCTGAAATGTGTTTTGTACTCCGGCAAAGAATAAGCGTGGTCACTGTGGAAAATCCATGTTTGGGACACATTATAAAATGACAGTGATACTGTTCTATGCAGAGCCCTAAAATGGCTATATTAAAATTTGGTGATGAGAAGTCCATAAAATGAGTGCTGTAGCGTGCATTGCACAGTTTCCACTGCCTTTCGTACCTTCACAACTTTGCAATATTTTCAGTCCAGATTTTCAACATTGTCATTTTACAAACCTCCTTATGAACTTATTTATTTACCTAATGTACTGTACATTTATATAATTTTATATGATTATGTATTTACCTAATGTACTGCATGTTTATATAATTTTATATGATTATTATATAATTTTATATGATTATTAATTTACCTAATGTACTGCATGTTTATATAATGTTATATGATTATTTATTTACCTAATGTACTGCATGTTGATATAATTTTATATGATTATTTTATTTACCTAATGTACTCTTGCGTTTATATAATGAGCGAGTGGAGACAGGTTAGTGGAGTGACCTCAGCGGGCTCTGTTGTGACTGCTGCAGAATTCTTTGTGGGCAGAAAAGATGGCAACACAAGCAGGAGCCCAGTACAAAAGGCCAGCCTGCAATGTCGGCACATGTGATCATCACACCTGCACATGTGATGATCCACATTTGCAACATAGACAATCCGACTGCAGAATAGGACGGAGGGATGAAAGTGTTCAGAAAACTGGGAGAAAAGGGGAAGTATGAGGACAGGCAAAGAGGCACAAATTAAATAACTACAATTTAATCAATGTCCAGCCCAAGTTCACAGTATTGTAGGTAATTTGCCTTTGTTTACTTACAACATATAATGAGATAAAATATAATAAAATTATATAAATGTACAGTACATTAGGTAAATAAATAATCATATAAAATTATATAAATGTGCAGTACATTAGGTGCATAAATAATCATATAAAATTATATAAACATGCAGCACATTAGGTAAATAAATAATCATACAAAAATTATATCAACGTGCAGTAAATTAGGTAAATAAATAATCATATAAAATTATATAAACCTGCAATACATTAGGTAAATAAATAATCATACAAAATTATATCAACGTGCAGTACATTAGGTAAATAATCTTATAAAATTATATCAACGTGCAGTACGTTAGGTGCATACATAATCATATAAAAGTGCAGCACATTAGGTGCATAAATAATCATACACAATTATACAAACATGCAGTACATTAGGTAAATAATCATATAAAATTATATTAACGTGCAGTACATTAGGTAAATAATCTTATACAATTATATCAACATGCAGTACATTAGGTGTATAAATAATCATATAAAAGTGCAGTACATTAGGTGCATAAATAATCATATAACATTATATAAATGTGCAGTACATTAGGTAAATAAATAATCATATAAAATTATATCAACGTAGTACATTAGGTAAATAAATAATCATATAACTTTTATATAAACGTGCAGTACATTAGGTAAAAGAATAATCATATAAAATTATATAAACGTGCAGTATATTAGGTAAATAAATAATCATATAAAATTATATAAACGTGCAGTACATTAGGTAAATAAATAATCATATAAAATTATATAAACGTGTAGAACATTAGGTAAATAAATAATCATACAAAATTATATAAACGTGCGGTACATTAGGTAAATAAATAATCATATAATAATAACTGGCATGTCCTTTTTCCCACTGGGAAACTGTGGCATAATTAGTCATTTAAAGGAAGCGTTTATAATGGCGAACACAAGCTGTTTCCCTGCACTGCTCAGGCGCCTCACCTCTGACACTCTTCCTCCCAGCCACTGTCCACCTCATATTTCCCCCTCTGGACCGCTACTCTTAACTTTGGTAAGTGCTGGCATGCAGAAATGACTAGAAATGAGGGAAATACCCTCAAAATGAAATAAAAAAATAAATAAAAAAGCAAGCGATCGCCAAACGTAGAGCACATGCTGACAGCTAAGCAGACTACTGCGGTCGCACAACAACATCTTTTTTTATTTTATATAGTTGCTGTGGGGAAAAAGTACATCCCGACAATTATATAAAATAAAGTATGGGTCTAAGTGTGTGTAAACTTGAATTTACACACACCCACGCAGTTAGATGCTATGCATAAACCCCTTGAGTGTGTGTAAATTCTTGTTTCACACCCAGACCCATACTTTATTCTCTATAAATTATATAAATGTGCAGTACATTAGGTAAATAAAATAATCATATAAAATTATATCAATGTGCAGTACATTGGGTAAATAATCATATAACATTATATAAACATGCAGTACATTAGGTAAATGAATAATCATATAAAATTATATAAACATGCAGTACATTAGGTAAATACATAATCAAATAAAATAATATAAACGTACAGTACATTAGGTAAATAAATAATCATCGTAAAGAAATAAATGCAGCAAATGATGGAAGTGAGCAAAATACAGCAATAAAGTAACACGAAGAGCCAGAGGTTGCAATGCCATTTGTTGTTTGATGGAAAGGGGGTGAAAGGAGCTACTGATACTAAATTGCGACAGCACAGGATCTATTTAAAAGAGCACTCTTGGTGCATTTCAGCTGATGGTAGCTCTGTCAGAAACTCAGCACATTTCTAACACATTGGTAAAGCATTAATAACATGCTGTTAATGTGTTTTCCAGTGATGTGACTAATGCATCATACCTCAGCACTGTTATACTTCTGACTAACTCTACGCTAGGACAGTCAACATTCTCTTAGAGCCTTCCTGCCCTCCCCTCTGCAGTGAAATCTGTGCTGTTGAACCACGCTCTCATGTCTGCTCTAGTACCTTATTCTCCTCCCCTTCTTCCTCTACTCTTACTCTCCTCACTCCCCCCCCCAACAGAGATCCTATATATAAAAACAAGAGGGGGCATCACACTGAGCACTGTGAGCCTTCATGCCCCAGATGCAAGTGGCTTATACTATATCTATGGGAATAATATGTAAATGAGTGGAGGGGGTCACGTCACGACCTCTCTAGTTTTTATATATACAATCTCTAGGCTTTCTGTCCCTCTCCCATTGGTTCCTGCAGCACCTCTCTAGTCTGTTCCCCAGGATACCTCACCCTACGTATTGGATTTGCAGTTTCTGTGCTAGGCAACTGGCTGTGCTCCTGCTTTGGTAGTCATCTGGAACTTGCTGTTATATTTTCTCTTGCTTGCCAACCCATATACGTACTGTAATGTCGCTCACGATTGTACAACATGGTATGTCTCAATGGGTCATTATGGCATAGGTATTGCCTGTCCTGCTAGTGCCAGGTGTCATTGGTGATATGCCCCCATTATGGAAAGCTCCACACTGCATAGCTTGCGTTCCTTGTGCCTGGCTTTCTGTGCCTTAGTAACAGGCATGGAGTGTGGGTACACCCCCTGTCGCACACACTCACCGCCCGTGGCATTTAGCTATGTGGATCCCCGGGGATCGACTGTGCACTGTGTTCGCACACCAGCTGTGACTGCACCCAGGGGTCCTGGACCTCTGCACAGCATTTGATTTTAGGGTTGCCTATGCACATCAGATATGCAGTGCATAGGCAAGTTACCTCTATTGTCCATAGGGCTGCTGTCATTTTATTTCTATAACCTTGTTTTACATTTATGTATTCATCAGAGCTGTCCAGAATGCAACATATCTCTTAGGAATTCATGCCTCATGGCAACTCCACTCCCAAAATGCTTCTTGGAATTTCTTTTAAATGTGGGAATCCCTAAAGCATTTTCTTTGACAGTAAGTTGTGGAATAATATTCTGCAGTGTATGAAATTCATGGAATTATTCCGTGATTTGCTGAAAATGAATCCTGGTTTATATAAACAGCTGAGTACTATACGCAGTTTATATGAACCACAGGATCTAATCCCCAGTTTTAAACAAAACATTCTAACATTCCAACATTCCAATTTCTGTTTCGACAGAATTCCATGGAATAAGGTGGAATTTCCAAATTCCACGGAATTTGGGAAGCAGAATTTTAAAAGTCCATGCAGCTCTGTTATTTACTTATATATTTTGCAATACTGAGAGGCAGTATAGTGTAGTGGTTAAAAGCTCAGAGCTTCAAACCTAGAGAACTGGGTTTGAATCCCACAATCACCACTTGCATAGTGTATGTCCAAAGGCAAGCCACCTAATGTCCTGTACTCCCAGAATGCACCTGGAAACAAGCCTTGGCTTAGTGTGTTTTTCCTGGTCAACAATTGTAAAATAAAATGATTATTTTGCTCCGCATTGCGACGCTCAACATTGCACCACTCACATGCACCATCTTGCTTCTACCCATTTCTGCAGTGTGGTGGACTTGAGCAGTAAGCCTTTACGTGACTTGCCAAGGTTACACAGCAAGCATTTGGCCCTAGTGGGGTTTGAACCTGCAACCTCCCAGTTCTCAAGCCTGTGCTCTAAACCACCAGACCTCACTGCCTTTTTGTTGTCTGCCACAGTCTGTTACTGCACTCACTGATGATCTACTAAAAAAAAAAAAAAGAACCACAAGAAGCATCTGCACATCTTTTATTTCCCATTGTGCTTGGCAGCAAAGCTTTCCCATTTTACAGAGAAGGAAATAATCCCTGTTTGTCATAATGCTCCACTCAGCCCAGAAGTACAAATTGCTGTAATTCAACAGCTTTCTCTCCAGCATCAAGAGAGCAGAGGAAGGCAGAAACAGCAGGGTTTGATGTCTGTGGTGATATTAAGGCTTGGCCGTCAGACACACTGCCTGGGGCGTTCTCACGTCTGTTGTTTTTTTTTTTTTTGTTTCCTTACAAACCCGGACAAGAAAATGGATTTTTTCCTTCCCCTCAACAGCCCTGTCTTTTAGAGAAGGGAGTTCTGTAAGTTCTTGAAATGTCAGCAGCACTGAGATGCAGTCCAGCTGATCCATGTTAAAGACACGGCAGCAGCCAGTGCAACGCCAGCATTCCCCAGCAGGCTCATTACCAAGTGACCTTTTCCTTCCGCGTGCCAGCTACACGAACAGCAAGTCAAGTCAGAATACAAAACAGAAGTGCCATCAGGTGAGGATGTGAGTACAAAACACAAGAATGTAAACACACTAATACTATATATATATAACTTAGTTGCAAAAATATCATTAATGCACTAGTTGGGGTTGATGTGACAGAGTAGGAAATGTGGCATTGGGGCTTCCAACCTAACACCGTCTCCCACCGTCCAGGCAGCACAGCAGGTGTGGTGTGTGCCTGGGGTTCTCAAGCCTAACGCTCACCCCATTCTCATCACACTGCACACATCCCAGCTTATTTACTGATGGAATGGGGTGAGCATTAGGTTTGAGAACCTCCCACACCTGTTGTGCTGCTGGGTTGGAAACCCTAATGCCACATTTCCCTACTTTTGTCAATTTAACCCTAACTAGTGCATTGACAATGTTTTTTTTGCAATGATTTCCTTACTTTTTGAGATAGTATAATGGTATCCTTATTTGGCTGTGGATGAGGAATTGGAGAGGGATAACAGTTATAGGAGTAAAAAAGAAGTACAGCTGTGTGTCATCTGCATTGCATAGAAATGATAGCCTAGATTATAGTGTCAGATGAGGAGTGCATGTGGAGGAAGATAGATTGTAAAGAGACTAGGACAAAGTAAAGAGCCATGTGGTACACCATAGAGAAGTGGATAGGGTGAGGAAAAGAAATTAATCTGCTGAGACAAAGTAGAAGTGCTCTGTGCAGTAATGTACAAGCACTGTACAAGGGAACCATTATAGGAGGATTAGCAGCACTTATGTCAAGGTGGATGAAAGGACATAGAAGGACCAATTAAATGTGAACAAAACAATGTCCTTAATGACTCCGCAGAGGGCAGTCTCAATATTGTACAAGGGGCAGAAACCAGAATACAAGGGGTTCTCTACTATAGAGTTACTTCCCCGGGGCGAAACAAAGGGAGGACTATACTGATGTAATGCCCCATGCTGAAAGAAGAGGGGGGGGGAGGAAGAGACCCCAGTCCAAAACCAGCAAAAGTACAGTTATGATGGGAATGGTGATTCAAATAAGGGAGAAGTTATATAAGGTGTCATGGAGGAAGAGATGAAACCTGAAGGTGGTAAACACGGTTCTTATATTCATGCTCCTTGCCAGACTAGATTGGCTTTGCACTTACTCAAACCTAGATGTAAAACCCCAATGTGCCCTAAGTTTTTTTTAACCTAATAATAAAGAAAACGGGTCCCGCAGAGTCTTTTTGTTTGTTTGATTGTTAAACTGTAAAACAGAAAACCATCCAGTGTCATCTCACGGTCCCCTCCCCAACCCAACCTCCCTCTGCGCACTCCCTCCCGCACCCCCCCTCACCTATACTTACCCTCCAGAGCTCAGAAGCAGTGATCTTCTGTAGACCGAGATACGTCTGCATTCTTCAAAGCCGAATTATGAAATGGGGAATCGGGTAAGCGCTGTATAATGGGACTCAATGGGGGGTTTCAACTTAGGTTGATATCTCAGCCATTTTTAGGAATTTTGGCCCCATATTTTCAACATGGGGTTCTTGGGACTCCACCTCATGAACATGACACTTGTTTAATTTCTCAGTCCCGAAAGGTGATTTCGCAGTCACTGCATGGAATGACCTTTAAGACTGATTAACAAAATGCCAGTACCACTGTTCATGAGGTGGGGTCCCAAAAAGCCCATGTTGAAAATTTGGTGAAAAATTCAAAAAAGGACCGCGTTACAGGAGTGCATTGCGCTTTTTCTATGCATGCTTGTAACTTAACCACTTATTAATATTTTCACTCCACATTTTCAAAATTGCCATTTTTTAACACCTCCTTATGAACAGTATGGCTGTCATTTTTCACATCCTGCCCAAAATGTGTTTTCGTTCCTGTGGCACAGAATGGCATGGTCACTAGGCGAAATCAACTTTCGGGATGGATTAACAAAATCACAGTACTACTCTTCATGAGTGGAGGTCCCAAAAAGCCAATGTTAAAATTTGTGAAAATTCCAAAAAATGACCACGTTACGGGTGTGCGTTACACAGTTTCTATGAACACTCATAAATTCGCAAATTTTTCATATTTTCACTCTAGATTTTCAGCATTGCCATTTTTTCACACCTCCTCATGAACAGTACAGCTGTCATTTTTCACATCCTGCCTAAAATGTGCTTTCGCACCTGTGGTGCCAAATGGCGTAGTTGCTGTGCGAAATCACTTTTCAGGATTGAATAACAAAATGATAGTGCCACTGTTCATGAGGTGAGGTCCCAAAAATCCCATTTTGAAAATTTGGTGCAAAAATACCAACAAATGCCCAGGGCATTAAGGTTTCCAATCATGACTCCCACCCTGTAGAGACTGACAGGCGTCGGGGGCGTGACTTAGGTTTATCGGCCGTAATGCTCATGGCATTCTACCCCACCCTACAGCCACCGACAGGCATCAAGGTGTGCCTTGGGGTCTTCGGCCATAACATTCACCGCATTGTCCTATACTGCACCCATATCAGCTTATTTATTTATTTATTAATTAAACTCTAGGATTACATAGAGGATAATGTATGGTCCTCTATCGTTAACAGGTTTGTTAACCATCGACAGGTTGCCAGGATGACCATGTAAACCTTGAGAGCGAAGCTCGAGAGGTTTACGTCACCATGGCAACCTTGAGATGTTACACAAACCGGTTAACGATAGAGGAACCATACATTATATTTTATAGTGTATGGTCCCCATAAACTGACAAAACAAATAAACGTGGCTTACTTTTGGCACCACCGCAGACGTTCTGGGTAATTTTCTCGCTGCTGCACTACTTTCAGGAAGGCCATCAGTGCATGAGATAAAAGGTACACGCATGTGCAGATGGGCTCTGTTTGTAATCCCATCGCTATGACATACTCAAGAGAGGTTTATAACCATTTACATCATAGCAATGGGATTATCAAGAAATTATTTTGCCGTTTTTAGCAGTAATAAGGGCTCACCATACATTATAAATATCTTTGAGCAAGAACTGCTCGTTTACAAAGGTTCCACATCAAAGGAAGGAAGGTTAACATACAAACAAAGGTAAACATTAATAGAGACTCAAAAAACAAAATACCATATTTCAAGTGGAGAGACAGCAAAAGGATAGTAAGGCCAGTAATCAGTAGGGGTGGGGAGGGTGGGTGGGGGTCAGAAGGAGGGCAGGCTGAAGAGCCATTGTCGGGGGCTGGTATGAGAAGTGCAAGGTAGAGGGGAAAGTCTGAAGTGCTAAAAGATGGAAGGGGTGTGGGTGAGGTAGGGGAGGACTGGGGGAAGGGGTAAGGTGAGAGGGAGGAAAGTGGAGGACAAGGATAATTGGCCAGAGGATGTTTAGGGCCACATGATGCCAAGCGTGAGTATAGAGGTTGACCAATTAGGAGAAGCAGTCACATTGGCTGGTAGTACAGAGGTGAAGTCGTAGTTGCCTTTTAAATGATCCGAGCATAGTAGCTGAAAGAGATTCCTTGTTGAGTGAATTAAACCACTGGGGGGGCTCTGTGGGCGAATGACCTCTGGCCCATAGTGGTCCAGCATCTGGGGACCTGGAAGGTTTGACTTAATGTACTTCGGGTGTGTTGGGTGCTGCAGTGAGCAGTCAGGAACTCTTCAACCCCAGGTGGCATGAGCCTAAGGAGAACCTTTTTGGTTAAGAGGCAGGTCTGGTATTTGATCCTACTGATGAGAGGGAGCCACCAGACTAGGCGTACAGGTCACAAGTATGTGTTAGGTGGGCAGCACCTGTAAGAAGTCTGCATGCTTTGTTGAGCACCACAGATATCCTGCGGATTGCTGTAGGAGAAGCAGAGCCATAGATAATGAGCCCATAGTCTATGTTGGAGGTGATACAACTGTAGATAGCCAGTCTAAGGGCCTCTGTGGTCATACAGTGTTTGTGCCTGTGGAGGAGGCCATTCTGTATGTTGGCGGCCTTTGCAACATTGTCAGTGTGCTGAGCGTAGGAGAGGGAACAGTCCACAGAAACGCCAAGGTATTTGAACTGAGGAACCTGCTCTAGTGTAACCCCAGAATGGTTAGTGATGATGAAGGGTAGAGAGTTATGTTTGCTCCTTGTGTTGCAGAAACTCATAACTTTTGTCTTGCTGTAGTTCATGACAATTTGTGTGAGCTGACCCATTCCTCAAAACGTTTGAAGTCAGCTGTAGCTGCCCTTCTAGATGCTTGGTATCATCAATGGCTATAAAATAGGACTGCATCATCCACGTAGAAAGTATTTTCTGATGGCAGATGCTAGGCTTGCTATTCAGTAAGAGACTAAAGTAGGTGTCCAAGGCTGGACCCCTGCAGTACTCCTGAGAGGACCAGTTTCTTATCAGAGGTGGCATCAGCAATCTTAACTCGTTGGACCCTTCCTCAAGGTAGCTTGTTATCCAGAGCAGGCACGTTGACAGCCCGATAGTTGACAGTTGCCTGAGTAGGAGTGGATGATTGACTGTATCAAATGCCTTCATAAAGTCAATGAATATTGCACTCACACAGTTTCCTTGGTCAAGAGTGGTGTGGATGAATCCTGTAAATTCCAGTAGTGTAGTGGTAGTGCTGTGCCCTTTTCTAAATCCATGTTGTTCAGGGCACTGAATATCAAATTTACCAGATACTTGGTTAACTGGTCCCATACGATTTGTTCCAGGGTTTAGACGGAGGGGGGAGATGGAGATGGTCTGTAGTTGGTATGCAGTGACCTATCACCACTTTTGTGTACACGTGTAATGGTTGTCTGTTTCCAGAGAGATGGGAATTGGACCAGCCTTAGAGAGAGGTTGAAGATCTTTGTCAGGGGCTCAAGGATTTCATATAGGACAAGTGCAATCAGCTTCAGGTTGAGGGAGTCACCGCTGTACCCTGAATTGTGGATGGCTTTGCAAATATATGTATGGGCTAAGTGCATTGGGAGCACTTTGAAGTAGAATTTCGGGAGTGAGCAACCGTTGCAAGCAGTGTCATGTGGAGTGCTAGAGGAAGGGGCATAGAAAAGTCCGGTGGTGAGTACACTGTCCAGGTTTGAAAACACATTGGGACTCAATGGGGTTTCAACTTGTTGAAGGGGTGGTGATAGTACCAAGGTCAAGCGTAGGAGTTCCGTCAATGTTTAGCATGGTGGGTGGAAATTTTGGGTCTTTCCTGTGAGGTCTTTTCCCATCCCCATGTGTTGGAGAGTGCCTCCTGAAATATTTGCTCATGATCCATTATGCCACGTGTACATTCATTTTGAGCTGTTTTATATTTAATTATATCCCCAGGCATAGATGTGGATCAAGCATGAAGCCCAAGGTGGTCCCTATGTTAGAGATGTGTTATGAGTTTGGGGGTTATCCGTGGGTTGGACCTTCCTTTGACCTTAAACATCTTCACAGGTGCATATATGTCGCAGGCTGCAGTAAAGCGGTTGATGAACATGTCCAGGGCTTGATTGATATCATTGCCTGAGTCAAGTGTAGACCAATCCAGTCCACATAAATGGGTTTTTAGTAGCTCTAGGTTCCCATGCTTCATCACCCTGGTGTAGATTACCTTAGGAGGGGGTTTATCGAATTTATTGGCCCAGGTACATATAACGGTTGAGTGGTCACTTATGGTGTCAAGGAGCACCGAGACCTTGGAGATTCGTTCTGGTCGATTTGACAGAATCCAGTCAATTAGCGAAAGTGACCCAGTCCTATAATTGCACCTGGTGGGAGTGGAGACAAGTTGGGTGAGGTGCTGTGCCGTGATCGCATCCTTAAATACGCTGGCCTCAGGCAAAAGTCAATTGATGTTGAAGTCACCCAGTATTATAATTTCCACATTGTGATGAAGGCTCCTTAGGTACTCCATGACCCTATAGAAGCCATGGGCCTGGTCCTTGGGGGTAAGTATACAGAGGCTATAGTCAGCACCTTATTGTGGGCACCATTTCCTTATTGAATGGGGTGAGCGTAAGGGACAAAGATGGTTCCATGTCATAATAGTGATCGAGCAACAGCGATCACTATTATGGTGAGTGTACATCACAGAAAAATAATTTTGGCGATGCACACCGGAAGTGCATTGAAAAACAGCACCCAAGACCTACAGGTCTCATTTTTAATGCGGGGGGCTTCACCCCCCACACCTTCCTACTTATGGATTCTCAACTTCAGGGGGTACATGTCGGGGGGGACTTGGGGCAATACATGCCGCCAGGCAGCAAAAAAAAACCCCTCCCAACGCCGGACCAGAACCCAGTACTTCATTCTTCCCAGCCGACCACCCTCCCCATGATGCCAGCGATCCGGCTCGGCAGCTGCTCGCCACAACCCCTCCCACATGCCATTCCTCCCCGCATCTCCCCCCCCACCCCGCGGGCACACATGCATACACGTGTGAGTTCCTGTCGCAGTTTTCACTGATCGCAGTATCTGGTCACCCTCTTCCCTAGGTAGCCGTGATCACAGTCGCTGAGACTGAGTCACCATTTTTCTAGGCGCTCAATCTCAGTCACTATGGTCATGGACTACTGCTGAAGACCCTGACTGCTGTCTGCAGGGTGGGTGAGGTGGATTGGCTTCAGCATTATGGCCGAAGACCCAAAGACACACCCCCAATGTATTTCAGTCTCTGCAGGGGGGGGGGGTGTTAGTTCCATACTTCACTGCCATTCCTATTATGCATCTCTCTAACTCCTGCACTACCAGTGCCAATGCCAGCAAGACAAACATTCGGCACTGACAAATGCTTGTTATTCCTTGATTCTGTTTCCTCCTCTCTGCCTCTTGGAAATCCCATACCTTTTCTTTTCATTTTTTGGTTTTTTTGTTGTTGTCTTGTGTTCTGGTCTCCCCTCTCCATTCTTGGGCTCCCCTTTGACTCTTTCTTACTCTTAGCTGTTGGAATGGCACCTTTGGGTATGGTGTCGCTCCTCCTTTTTTGTGTGTTTTTTGTCTCAGAGGTTGGATATATGCTTTTTGGCTCTTTGCTCTTTGCTGAGCATTTGGATTGTGGCAGCAATTATCTCACCACTTCATTGTATTTTTGTATACACGCACAACACAGAACGATATAGCTCAGGGGTGATTTCTGTGATTGTGGAGTTCCTCCATTTAGTCCAGCTGCAAGCCCTCTTTCGTGTTTATTCCATTTCTTCCCACCTCTCACTGAAGGGCCCTGTGCAACACACACTCACACGAGATGGTGTGTCTCATCAACTGAACTGCGCCTTCACACAATTAGGAACAAATTTAGGGATCTGCTGCTACTGGCATTGGCTTTAGACATTGTACTATCTTTCAGCATAACGTCTGCCTGTGCAATATGAGCATTTCATCTGTGCTGCTTCAGAGATAAAGCAGTTGGCTGTCTCTTTAGCCTTGTTTCTGAACAGCATATGTACCTGCATTGTAAATTGTTTTTACAGGGGTATGCGTGCCAAAAGTCATTTCTGAGAAATCTCCATGTAAATGTTTAAAGAATGTCTAGAGCAGAAAGGCTTGACTTCCTTACCAAGATGAAATCATTATCGTTCGAGCAAGGTTAAAACCTTTGGATTTAACGTGTGTGGACCTAAACATTAAATTAAAGGATGAGTCGGTATTGCACTCTCTAATCTTGAAAAGAAAGTGAAATTGACTAGCCTATTCTATCATATTACAGCTGTAATAACCATGTTAGATATCAAGTATTTTTCTTTTTTCTTTGATAATAAAGACAGGTCTGCAGAGGAACCAAAACAACAGGTACGTGACGCATTCATACACACACCAGATGTATATTCATTAACATTACTTTTATTTCATGTGAACAGTAGACAGTGTGTATCATGGATATCTGACAACCTAAGGCAACATGCATAGTGTTTTAAGTACTGAGACACACTAGGGACTGGGTTACCGCTGTTAATATTACCATAGGGACTGATGAGATATGAGGCGAGCCAGGTGTCTTATGCCCTGAGGGTTATATTAACAGATGGTAACCAAACCTCTGAAGTGTGTTAATGCCTGTGTGTTATATAGAAGCATGAAGGTTTCCAACTGTTAACCTAACAGTTTAGAATATCGACAGCCAATCAGAATGCTCCATTTTCAACCCCCCCCCCCAGCTTCTACAGTAGTCAAACTGCAGCTTTACTTATTGGAGGCTACTGCCGCCCTCCACTTACAGGAAGCCAGTACCAGTACCAAACACCACTGCAAATACCTGCAAGTGAACATTCGGCATTGACAAATGCTTGTTATGAGTTCGGTGACCTCTGGGCCATGCTCCAGCTTGCTGCTTCTGAGATTTGAGGTTATATCTGACACTTTTGACCAGGGTGCAGTAAATACACTGCTATGTTTAGGGGGGCCTGCATGACATTTGTAATGCACCTTTTCAAGGTTCACTACATCAGTATAACAACATATGGAGGTCCGCTGACTACACAAACTTACAATCAAAGTACTCCACCCTCCATCGACATTATTGCTGAGAGCTCCATTACAATTGTTCACACGTCCCATTGCTTCACCACTGTATCATGACTGTGTAATCTCCCCCCTCCCTCCCCCACATGTGGGTCTTACCTTGGTTTGCCCCCTGGGGTGTTGTCCTGCATCCCAGTCCATTAGTCCCATCAGTCCCGATCTTCTTTAAGGCACCCGAATACTTCTGCTGGCCCCGTTGTTCCTGTCTATGCTGTGCGAGCTGATGGGGTGCACATGCATGGAACAGCGCTATGCATCGGTAGTTTTAAGTGTAACCAAGGTGTGGGTTTAGGGTTTGTTGTTATTTAGTACCTGGTGCCTCCATTTTTGTAACCCACTACCTGGCTAGCCTGGGTTCGGGGAGAAAACATTCGCTCGGCATCAGGGCTAGGTTTGCACTTCTGGACAGGGGCACCCAAGTAATTCCGCACACAGGAAGCAAGAACTGAGAATGTCCAAACCAGGAATGGGATTCTAAAGTGGGGCTTTTATTCACTTCAGCACAAGAATACAAAGCAAGATGGACCCCCACGGGGGCTACACTCACTGGTTATGCAACTCTATAGAGGTCAGCACACATCTTCTTCATCATCACAACAACCCTCAGGTTTTGAACACACTGGGCTCTCAGCCCAAACTGCTACTCTCTCTCTCTCTCTCTCTCTCTCTCTCTCTCTCTCTCTCTCTCTCTCTCTCTCTCTCTCTCGGATTCCTGGCATGGCCTCGGCCAGCTCTAGTACACATTTCCATATGTCATGGATTTTCTGTTGGTGGCTCCCTCAGCCACCCATGCGTCTTCCTAGCCCTAAATGGAAAAAACACATCCTTAATTCCATGTCTCGTACTTTCTGCAGACACTGGCCAAGTGCCTGGGAGAAAGCTATAAGTACCAAAGTGAATCCGTGGAGGTAAAGCTGGTTACTTCAGATGGGGTCTCCCACCCTTGTCCCCAAATCCATACTGGCCATTCATTTGAGTCAACACCTTTCTTAAGAAACTCTCTGCTTGTAGAATGCTACCTCAAAATGTATATCACATTTAATATTCTGCTTTCTAGGTAACTGGTGTCCTGACTTGCAACGTTCTTTAAGTGGCTATGTCCATCCCTGTAGATCCCCACTGATTAGATGCATTTCAAGCCATACACATAACTTATAGTATTGTACTTGACTGTCCTTTCCTGACCCACACTAACAGATACTATACTCAACAGTTTCAGTGAAAACATAGGCTCTCTGGCAGAGCAAACTCACCATGGTTACAGGTGCCCCAGGACTTCTCTCACAGGAAAACTTACTTTTGGTACCTCAGCACAAGTTCTCTTCAGGCAGCTTTTCTTCTTCCAGCAGGGCCTGGGGATTGCCCCTGAAGAGCTGGTAGTTGTCCCCCCATCCCTCTCAGGGATGGGGCACTGGAACAAACTGGGAAACGGTCTCAACCACTTCAGCAGGTTTCTTCTGTGTCCTTCTAGGGCGAAAGCACACGCCTTTCTCCTGTGGTAGCTCTGTTACAGAGTTGGGGCTTTGAGGGCTGCCAACTATAGTGCACCTCCTTCCTCCACTGAGTCTCCCACTAGACTAACTTTGAAAACCCCAATGTTCTAACCCAACTCCCAGCTGCAACATTCCACTGTGGCTTATGCTGCTAGAATTCTATATGATGTCATCCCTCCAGCTCAGCTGAGACTGAGGACAGAGTGAGACAGTGTGATCCCATTTAACTGGTGTCTCACAAGCTGCCTTCCCCTGCCTGCCACTAGATCTAAGTGGGATTCTAGTAACCTCGGTAACAGGGGTTACGTAAGTCATAAGATTAGGTGTACAATTGTTCCCCGCCATGTGCTCTAATCCCAGGGTTGCTAATCAGGGTCCAGAGACGATGGGAGCGGTAAGAGGAGCAAAAATGAACATTGTTGTGGCACTAAAGGAGCCTGTCCTTTAAATGTAACTGCTGCTGCTATGGATTCCCAAGCTTTGCCTGCCACTTGGGGGGGGGGGGGAGAAGTCAGCGCTATGGCACTAGTGACAAGCAGGATGAGACTCTGCAAAGCCCCACTCTGTCACTGGATGCAAGGGCAAAGGGGCACCTACTAAACATGGTGGTGGCAATCAGGGCCGCAGTAATGGGGGAAAGTGGGAAGTTGTCTGGGGCCCTGAGCTCAGGAGGGCCCACCTGAGGAGTTGGCATTACCCCTGGCATTAGCTGGTTTGGGAAATGGGCCCATTTCAAATGACTTGTCCGGGGCCCCAAAATTCATAGCTGCAGCCCTGGTGGCAATAAATATTGAAACTATTCTGTTTGACTGCAAAGAACAGTTATGGACCAGCATAGAGGTTCTGGCAATATCAGCTTGTACAATATAAGTGATCACCAGAAAAGTCTATGAATGACTCAGAAGTCCAGTTTGATCAGACGTCTTCATGCACACAGCTGATAGAAACAAGGGAACGCAAAAGGGAAATGGAGAGGTTTTATGAACAGGCCATGGGTCCATCGGCTACACCCACCTCTCATGGGTTGCTGGAAACAGAGCACAACATAAAGGATTCCCTCAGCTAAGAACCCACAGGTGGGCCGCCGGAATTTAAAGACAATCGCAAGGACTCTCTCAGCTAAAAACCCACTGGTGGGCCACCAAGAATGAAGAACGGATGCAGACCACCCTGCCACAGCCCTCTTCTGGACTGCCGGGTAAGGAACAAGATGCAGAATACCTGGACTCAGCCTGCTTCTGGACTGCTGGATAAGGAAGAAGTTGCAGAGCACCCCGCCACAGCCTGCTTCTGAACTACCAGGTAAAGAAAATGATGTTGGGAGGACCCCACAGAATTCAGGAATCAAGAGACAAGGAAGTCTTCAGATGTGGGAGAATGATAGAGTTCTGGGCAACAAGGCCGGACAAGCCATGGATACATGAAACCAATAAACGGGACATTGGTATGGAGAAACTGGAACAGAAGATCTTAAAGAGACTGATGAAGAAGCATTTAGAAAAAAAGCATTTAGGTGGATCAGAGGAGGGCAGTGGACATGGCCTATCTGGACTTCAGCAAGGTCTTTGACACTGTGCCACATAGAAGACTATTGCACAAACTGGGGAATATGGATGTGGGCAGGACAGTAGTGTGGTGGGTAGGTAACTGGCTGGGCGGCAGGACACAGAGGATGGTGGTAAATGGCTGTCACTCCACAGAGGGAAAAGTGACCAGTGGGGTACCACAGGGATCAGTGCTGGGACCGGTCCTAGTCAATATCTTCATCAGTGACATTGCGCAGGACCTAGAAGGCAGAATTTCACTGTTCGCTGATGACACAAAGCTCTGTAACAGAGTACACACACCAGAGGGTGTAGACAGAATGAGAAGGGACCTGCAGAAACTTGAAGAATGGTCAGGGGTTTGGCAGTTGAAATTCAATGCAAAGAAGTGCAAGATAATGCATATGGGGCACAAAAACCCTGGCACAATATATCAGTTGGGGGTGAGGATATAGCATGCACCAAGCAGGAAAGGGATCTTGGGGTTATCGCTCTAATGACCTCAAGGCAGGGAAACAGTGTGACAAGGAAGCAGGTAAAGCAAATAGGATGCTGGGATGCATAGGCAGGGGCATCACCAGCAGGAAAGGAGGTCATAATTCCACTATACAAGACACTAGTGAGGCCCCACCTGGAGTACACTGTGCAGTTCTGGAGACCTTACCTACATAAGGACATAGACAGGGTAGAGAAGGTTCAGAGGAGGGCAACAAAGTCGGTGCATGGATTGCATCACAAGTCCTATGAGGACAGGTTGAAGGAACTGAACATGTACTCCCTGGAGGAGAGGAGGGAGAGAGGGGATATGATAGAGACATACAAGTATCTTACAGGGAGGAACAGGGTGCAGGAATACACTATTTGGCAGTGTCAGTGGCTCAGCAGGTAGCACACTCGCCTCTGAGGCCGGGAGATCAGAAGGCTGTGGGTTCTTGCCCCACACCAGGCACTTGGGTTAATATCCCAATACTGACACTGCAGTGCAGCATGTGGGGGTGCTGCACTCCTGAGGTGCCGTCTTTCGGATGAGACGTTAAACCGAGGTCCCATATGCCTGTTCTGGTGGTAGTTCAGGTGTATGTTAAAGATCCCATGGCACTTCGAGAAAGAACAGGGAATTTCCCAGTGTCCTGGCCAATTTCCTCCCATTCACTAAATACCACCAACAGCTTAATCTGGTTCAAAGTCAGTTGACATTCATCTGTATCCCTCTCCCGGTCGTGCCTGAAAATAGGCAGAATTTGTCTAGTGCACTTACCCGGTCAACAAAAGCTAAATAAAATAAAATAAAATATTTTAAGCGAAAAAGATGTTCCAGGACTAGAGGGCATGGGATGAAGTTGGAGGGAGGATGATTCAGAGGAAAAGTGAGGAAGAATTTCTTCACAGAACGGGTGGTGGACAAGTGGAAAACCCTGCCAGAGGAAGTGGTGGGGGCTGAAACAATCACGGGATAGACATAAAGGAATTCTGGAGGTCAGGGGTAAGGGGCAACAGACTTCTTGAAAAACATAAATTGAACTTACAAGATCAAATGGGCAGACTGGGTGGGCCATATAGGCCCTTATCTGCCGACACTGTCTATGTATCTATGTATGTAAAACAAAACGGCAGCCGCAACGCAGTCCTGGGCTATGTCACACTACGACTAGCGGCAAACGACAAAAGGAGATTGATGTGATTTTTCAGAGAACCTTATGGCAGGATCTCACTCTTCAGGCAAAGACTTGAAGGTGTGAAAACACCGGCTTAACACCTTCCAGGTGCTGCTGTGGACTGATTTGGGAACTCACTTGCAGAACACCCTTCAAAGGCTACTGAAGACTGATTCAAACACACTAGCACAAGATGCTGGCTCAATGCAATTAAAAGTCACAGTTCCGACAGAGTTGCTTAATATCACAGTTCCAACAGTTGCATACAATATCACAGTCTCTAGATGCACAGACCATAGTAAGTAACAGGCACTTGGTTGCTTCTATCTGGTCACCTTCTTTGGTGAGGCCCTTGGTATGCATGGACTGACTGTAGTGGGGTCCCTCTAGCTAAAATGGGCTCTCCTGCTACTGTGGGTACTGTGGCTACTGACCACTAAATGGCTTCCTGAGACTGTGAGGCATACTATTGGGGTGGGCCTCATCTCTAGGCACGCTGGGCCTCTTTTAAATAACTGGTCTCCTGTGACTGCCTAAGCTCCTTTTGAATCTAGGGCCTCTTTATGAGCTGTGAGCCTTCCCTTAGCTATACCCCTTTAACTGGTGGGCCTGTTTGGCAGTGCCCTTCACCAATCACTCTATCACTCTGGTGTTTGCTTTCACTCCACTGAGTCTGTTGGGCCTATCATTGCCCTCTACATCTATTGGGCCTGTCATTTGCCCCTTTAAATTTATGGGCCTAATGTTGCCCTTTTAAACACTCTGGGCCTTGTGGCTGGCCCTTTCATCTAGGGCCTAGTTGCCCTGTACCACTCTGAGCCTGACACTGCCCCTTTAAATATTCTGTAGGCCTGAGCAAGGCCTCTCCATCAATCACTTTCCTTGCTCTGCCTTTGCTCCCCCCTTCATGAATATTTATAAAATCATTCTAAGGCTTCTATGCCCTGGCCCCTACTATAGGCGTCGCCATACCGAATAATTTATTTATTTAAACTGTCCCCAGCCCAGACCTCTGGCCCATCCCACGGCTCTCTGCTGTTCTGCCTGGTGCCCTACCGGCACTGTTAATAAAAGATTTAAAAAAAAACTTTTACTTTGTTTCAGGCAGACAGCACTCTTCTTGTGCTGCTGCCAACTCACTGCCCCAGCCCAGGGTGAAAGAAGCTGCTTTGGGAGACGGGAGGTGTTAGCTGGCAAAGGGAGAGACTTTTTCTAGACAAGCAGGCAGGAAGACGGATGACTGGGGGGACTTGAGGGACCTTGCGATGCCCGATGCTTCCTGGATCTCTCTTTCTTCGTGGTGTGGATAATGTGGCTCTACCTATGCTGCTGAAGAGGGACCGAAATGTTTACTTTTAATTTAAAATAAAAAGAAGGGGCTGAACAGAGCCCTCACTGTGCATCGAGGATACTACTTCTCTTCTGTTTGGCTGCCGCACACTACTGGATGCTGCCACACCACGGAGCTGACCGGATCACCGACTGGAGGGAGGCACCGCAGGAGAGCCAACGGAACCAGCTTAATTTTGACAGGTAAGCCATAGCCACTTCGGTTCCCGTTGCTCCTCCTCAGTCCTGCTCCTTCCTCGGTCGGCAACTGACTGATACTGATACAACGATACTCCTTGTTTTTAAAAACAAACACTCGGGGTTCCAGTTCTCAAACCCTGAGCACCTGCCACCAGCTAGCTTTTTAAATATTAACACCACATGCTGGGCAGGGACAGCAGTCCCAGTGCGTGGGTGCCCTAGACTTGCGCTGCCTGCTCGAAGGGGGAGGGGGTTCTGGAAACACGGAGCAGGCAGCCAGGAGAAACTTTTTCTTTTTTTTTCCTTTTTTAAATGTTTATGCTGCAGTTGTTGTGGGAAGGGGAAACACACTGACAGGGGCTCCTACATACTACCACTGATACCCACACTGCCCTGGGGCACCTTTTACTTAATTTTTCTGTTGTGCCCCCAACTTTGGGGCACTACAGGGAGAACAGAATGGGCCCTAGGACTGACCCCTGAGGAACCCCAGTTTTGACAGAGCTGGGCTCTGAGTAGACCTTATTAAACTTTGAGTTGCTGCTTCCCTTGCAGATAATTAGTAAACCAGGATAGTACAGGGGGAGACAGACCAAGGGACCGGAGTGCAGAACACAGGAGAGTGTGATCAACCAGATCAAAGGCTTTGGAGAGATCAATGAAGATTGCTCTAGTTAAGCTGCCTTGATCAATAGCAACCCTGGTTTCAGAGGTAACCTGGGCCAGGGCAGTGGAGGTACTATGACCCTTTTGGAAACCATGTTGCGCTGGGCTAAATAGGTCATAGTTTTGGATATGGGCTGTGAGCTAAGTAGCAACCACCTTTTCAAGCAGCTTGCTAATAGCTGATAGGATAGCTATCGTGATAATTCTCAAGGCTTTTGGATCACCTTGTTTGAATACTGGGACAATCTTAGGCATATTCCATATGGGATGGATCCACTAATGAAAGATGAGTTGAAAATGTGGGTAATAGGTAGGGCAAGGAAAGGGTCCCCAAGGCTGATAAGTCTGGGCTCCATGTTGCCGTGGCCAGCGCTAGTGTGGGTGAGTGTCGTCCAGGCACAGGTCAGGAAGCATAGAAAAAAACAGGAGCAGTTGTAAAATTTGCAACAAGAGTTTTATTTGTATTAGCAGTTACATAAAAAATGATATTGTTCAGTGTAACTATTTACAAAGGCCAAATAAACAGAAAAAGTCCATCTGAGTTTTTCTTCAATCTCTGTGTCCATCTCATATGCAATTGCAGCTCAGCTGTCTTATGAGTCCTTCCAACCCCATTCTTAACAAAGCATCCTGTTTCTTCCAAAGTGTTCTTGTATGTTTCATGCAGGTGCTGGCAGGAACACAGTGTGCCTGAGCTGAGTCCCCCTTTCCACAGCTCTTCTGCAAAAGGCTTAAAAATTGCACTCAGATAACCTCATGAGTTTCCAATAGCTTTATGCAATCATCTCAAACTATAATTATATACATTTCAAAAATTAACACTATGTAATTTCTAAACAAAGGGATTCCAATATGAGTTACATTTTCCCCATAATAATTTGCATATATTTTTATACCAGCATATAAGCAAGGGAGAAAAAGACAGAACAGCAAGGGAAGACTGAGAGACAGTGAGAGGCAAATAATTGCGAGACTGTCGGGGTGATCAAATCCTAGGTCTCATGAGAAAATTTGGTTGTGCAACCAGACATACAAGAGACAGGAAAGGAAAGAAGAGAACAGATCCTTGCATTCAAACTCTCCCTAACAACTGGGACAAGGTCTTATTCAACCCTGTCACGTACACCCCCCCCAAGAGGAGAACCTGTTTTATCAAACAGATTTCCAAAACCTTCTATCAATTCTCTACCATTAGCTTCTAACTTTCAGAAACTAAGCACGTGTTCAGTATCCTTTTTCTATAACAGTACAGCAAACAGTAAAGTTTAAACTCATAAATTTGTTTTTCAACCTTCAGAACTCTCAATTCCTGATCCATAGCTTGACAGAAAATCAGTGCTATTCTCTTTACCAGATTTGTGTATCACCTTGATTTTAAATGACTGTAGTGACAGATACCACCTTGTGATTCTGGAATTGCTATCTTTCATTTGGTTAAGCCAACAGAGAGGATTATGATCTGTTATAAGTACAAAGTCAATTCCTAGTAAATTAAACTTAAGGGACTCCATGGCCCACTTTGCTGCTAAACATTCCTTTTCAATGGTGGAGTACCTTTTCTCTTTGCCATGCAACTTCCTACTTATGTACAGGATAGGATGTCCCATCCCATCTATATTTTGACTCAGTACTGCACCTAGGCCTACCTTGGATGCATCTGTTTGTAACAAAAATGGTTTCTCAAAGTCTGGGCTCTTTTAAACAGGGTCTGAACATAATACTGCCTTAATGACTCAAAAAGCTTCATCACACTCTGGGGTCCATTTCACATTATTTGGGTACTGTTTTTTCGTGAGTTCAGTGAGGGGAGTAGCTAACTCAGCAAAGTTGGGAACAAATCTCCAATAATAACCAGCCAGCCCTAAAAATGACCAGACATGTTTCTTTGTTTTAGGTACAGGGCTGTTAGCTACAGCTTCTGTTTTAGAAATCCCTGGTTTAACTTCTCCATTTCCCAACACATAGCCCAAATATCTGGTTTACTGCATGCCCAGTGCACGTTTGGTAGAATTAATAGTCAGACCTGCATTTTTGATAACTTGGATAACTGCTTGTAGGTGTTCCAGGTGGCTTTTCCAGTCTGGACTGTACACCACAACATCATCCAGGTACACAGCCAATAAACAGTGTGAGGGGATAAAATGATATCCATGTACCGCTGGAATGTAGCTGGCATACCATGTAAACCAAATGGCATGGTTGTGAACTGATAGAATCTAACAGGAGTGGCAAATGCAGTTTTGTCTCTGGATTCTTTAGCTAAAGGTATTTGCCAATAACCCTTGGTAAGATTGAGGGTACTGATATACTTTGCACTCCCCAGTCTGTCCACCAAATCATTTATTCTGGGCACAGGATAACTGTGAAATTCCAACACTTGTTTCCTAAAATCAAGGCAGATTCTAACACCCCCTTCTTTTTTGTTTACAATTACCATTGAGATGATCAAGCACTTCTCAACTCTTCTATGATACCCAATTCTTTCATTTTTGTATTTCCTAACCACATCAGCTCCTAACCGCTCTGGTAACCTGTATGTCTTTTGCCTAATAGGACGAGCATTCCTTGGCACTATTACGTGCTTGACCCCTTTTGCTCGGCCTGGTACTGTGGTAAAAGTACTGTTAAACGTCTTTAGCACATTAAAAATGTCTGCAGTTTGTTCTGAGGTTAAGGAAACATTCACCTTTACAACATCAGCATTTACAGTTTGTTCCAGTCTATGATAAGCTACATCAATATCTTCCTTATTGGTTTCTGGTAAAATTAGCAAAACAGCTTTTGGCATTTTTTCAACCCATTTCTTGAGGAGGTTAGCATGGTATATCTTAGTAGGATTTTTCCTTGTCGGGGGTCTCAATCTTGTAGTTAACGGTGCCAGTACGTCTAAGCACTCTATAAGGCCCTTGCCACTTCATTAACAGTTTATTTTCTGTTGTGGGTAACAGTAGCAAAACCTTTTCACCTGGCTCAAAAACTTTTTCTTTAATCCCATGGTCATAATATACCTTCTGCTGGTTTTGGGCCTCTTCCTGATTACTATGGGTAATTTCAACATATTTTGCCAGCTTCTTTCTTAGGGCACACATATAAAACATTATAGATTGTTTCTGAATGGGGTTGTCTTCCACATTTCTTTTATCACATCCAGTGGCCCTCTTGGACGCCTACCATACAGCATTTCAAATGGTGAAAACCCTGTTGGGCCTAGTGGCACTTCTCTGTAAGCAAAATGTTAGGTAAGGCAAGTATTGGTCCCAATCTTTCCCTTCCCCTTTTACAAACCTTTTTAACGTGCGTTTTAGGGTTTGGTTAAAATGCTCAACAAGACCGTCTGTCTGAGGGTGATGGGGGAGGTTCTTATGGCAGTGATACCTAGTAGTCTGTACAGCTCCTTAAGTAATGCAGCACCAAAATTACTACCCTGATCAGTAATAATCTGTTTAGGGATTTCAATTCTGCTGAAAAAAATTTGCAAGCTCTGCTGCCACTTTTGAAGCTGTAACTGTACGCATTGGAACTGCTTCTGGGTATTGAGTAGCATAGTCGCATTCTACCAGGATAACTCTATTACCCTTTTTATGTTGATTGCGCGCATGTGCAAGAAACATATAGTGTATAGTGGACCCATATTGTGCATGGAAACCAGCGGTGCTCAGAATGTTGTTCTGCTGCAGTTCAAAAGGTCATGGAACGTGATTGTACCCTACTGCAGCAGAACAACATTTTGAAAACCTCTAGAGGTTCCACGCGCTCAGTCGCTTACCTGTACTCGGCTGAAAAAGGCAGGCTCCACACTCCAGCGGCAGCAGTACAAGCAGCGTCACTGGAGTCTCTCAAGATGCAGGATCAACCAGATATTTTTAAAATACAGGACCAACCAGACAGATTTAGTTTAAAAAAAAAGAAAAGAAACCGAGCGATCCTCAAACCCTCTCTCTCTCTCTCTCTCTCTCGCTTAGCGAGAACTACGGCTGCCATTTTATTTTTGTTGAACATTCCTCCCACACGGACTTGATAGCCAATAGAAGGCTATGCATCCAACACAACATCTCTGCACAGCAACCACACACACAATACCCAACAGCAGCCTAACTTTAGACAACCGCAGCCAGACAGCAAACCTTTTTGTTTTGTATTTTAAAAATTAAAAATGTAATGCCTAATCGGAAACTATACACTACAAAAAAATAGCGCATCGGCAACCCACATACGCCAGCCTACTGTGCCACCTCGGGAGTTCCGTTTACCTAGGACCTCTCGAGCTTAAGCTCTCAAGGTCTGAGGTAATCAAAACCCTCTGTGGCACAGTAGGCTGGTTGCTCATGAATTGCCATGCATTATTCTCTATGATGTCGCAGGTTTCTCCACAAGCAGGTTGTGGAGGCGTGGCACTGTTGTGACCAATTCCCACAACCTGTAAAGGCTTGTCCCTTCTCCCAATGCCACGGCACGCTGCTTCTGACGCTAGTTCAGCCAGCGTGCCACCAACTGTAAAAAAATTAGCCGCTGCAATCAGGGGCAGCAAATCATTAGCAGCATCAGCCATTCGCTGCAATGAGGGTGATCCATCATTGCAGGGTGAGATCTTGAAACCTGATATTGTTTATGAACATGGCGGCAGCTTGCCACCATGTTCACAAACAATATACCTCTCCTGCCGGTGCCCAATCCCCTCGGCAGTATCTTGACCCCCGACCGTGTTTATTTGCCGATGGGGGCCCCAATCCCCGTCGGCTGCAGTGCCCCAATATTTATGTTGCCGACAGGGAAGCCCATTCCCCATCAGCATTATGTACCTCCCCCCACTTTTGTTGTGTGCTAACAGAGGTGCCCAATCCCCATTGGCATAATGTAATAACCTCCTCCCCTTTTGTTGTGTACCGACGGGGGTGCCAATCCCCGTCAGCTACAGCTGCCCCAAAAGAAAGACTTCATTGGCATGCTGGGAGCCACCCCAGCATGCCACATCCCTCAAAATAAAAAATGGTCCTCCGATGTCTTTTCTTTTTGTGTAACCTGTAAAAAGAAATGGTCCTCGTGGTCTCCTGCCTCCCCACACCGCACCCACCACTCGCACCCTGCCTCCCCACACCCCTCACCCCATACTTACCTCTGGAGTCTGGTGCGATGGTCTTGCAGACCGGGAACACGCCTGCACTCTTCAAAGCCGACCACGAACCGAAATGCGGTAAGCTGTATAGCTGGGCTATAGGGTTTTTCAACTTTAGTGCATATCTCGGGCATTTTTGGAATTTTGGCACAAATTTTCAACATGGGGTTTTGGGACCCTCCTCATGAGTTCTATTACTGTCATGGTGTTAATCAGCCCGAAGGGTGATTTTGCGGTCACTGCGGAATCACCTTTCAGGACTGATTAATGAAATGACAGTGCAACTATTCATGGTGGGCTCTCAAAAACCTACGTTACAAAGTTAGTGGGGCATCAAAATGACAGTTTCTGACGTGACGTTGCGCCAGTTGCTACGCATGCGCTCATAACTTTATGAATTTGCAATATTTTCACCCCAGATTTTCAACATTGGCATTTTTTCAGACCTCCTTGTGAGCAGTATAGCTGTCAATTTTCACACCCTGGCTGAAATGTGTTTTCGCACTTCCGGCGCAGAATAGCGCGGTCGTTGTGGGAAATCAGTGTTCTGCACAGATTAAGAAACTGACAGTGGCACTGTTCATAAGCAGAGATCTAAAATGCCTATCTTGAGGTAACGTATGACTCTCATAAAATGATTGTGTTATGAGTGTGTATTGTGCATAAGTTCATGAATTTATGATATTTTCACTCCAGATTTTCAACATTGCCATTCTTCTGCACCTCCTTATGAACAGTACAGCTGTAATATTTTCACATCCTGGCCAAAATGTGTTTTCGCAGTTCGGCGCAGAATAGTGTGGTCGCTGTGGAAATCCGTGTCGGTTCACATTATGAGAATGACAGTGACACTGTTCATTAGCAGAGGTCCAGAATGCCTATGTTGAAAATTTGGTGATGAAAGTCCATAAAATGAGTGTGTTACGAATGTGCATTGCGCAGTTTCCACACACGGTCGTACCTTCGCAACTTTGCAATATTTTCACTCCAAATTTTCAGCATTGCCATTTTGCCACACCTCCTTATGAACTGTACAGCTGTCATTTTTCACATCCTGGCTGAAATGTGTTTTCGCTCTTCCGGTGCACAATGGCGCAATTGCTGTGGGAAATCGGTGTTCAGGATATATTCCGAAAATCTCACTGACACTGTTCATGAGCGGAGGTCCTAAAACACATATGTTAAAAATTTTGTGATGAAACTCCATAAAATGACTGTGTTATGTGCGTGTGTTGTGCAGGTGCCATGCACCCTTGCAAATTTGCAATTAGTAATATTTTCATGCCAGATTTTCAACACTGGCATTTGTTCACACCTCCTTATGAACAGTACAGCTGTCATTTTTTACATCCTGGCCGAAATGTGTTTACTCGCTTCCGGTGCAGAATACCGCAGTCGCTGTCGGAAATCAGTATTTGGGACAGATTAGGATCGAGCAACTGGGGGGGGTAGTGACAGAGCTAAACTGAGCTCTGTAGGACTGCTGGGATGTTTTTGTCGGCAGGAAAAGGTGACAATGCAGAAATGGAATGAGCGAGTGAAAGAGGGGCGTGAGTAAGGTCAACGGAGCTGTCGGGACTGCTTCAGATTTCTTTGTGGGCAGAAAAAGGTGCCAACAGGCAGGAGTCCAGTACAAAGGGCAGCCTGCAGTGCCAGGAGAAACAGAATGAGCGTGAGACAGGAAAGTGAGCGACCTCAACAGAGCTCTGTCAGGACAGCTAGATTTCTTTGTGGGCAGAAAAAGGTGCCAACACAGGCAGGAACCCAGTACAAAAGGCCAGCCTGCAGCACCGGGAGAAACACAACGGGTGAGTGAGAGAGGGGGAGTGAGCGAGCTCAACGGAGCTGTGTCGGGACTGCTGCAGATTTCTTTGTGGGCAGAAAAAGCCCCCAACACATGCAGGAGCCCAGTACAAAAGGACAGGCTGCTGCAGCGGGAGACACAGAATGAGCGAGTTAGGGAGGGGGAGTAAGTGAGCTCAATGGAGCTCTGTTGGGACTGCTGCAGATTTGTTTGTGGGCAGGAAAAGGCAGCAATGCATGCAGGGCCTGAGTACAAAAGGGCAGCCTGAAGCGGTGGGACAAACAGAATGAGCAAGTGAGAGAGGGGGGACTGAGCGAGCTCAACAGAGCTGTATCATCATTGCTGCGGATTTCTTTGTAGGTAGATAAGGGTGGCTATGCTGGCAGGAAAGGCAGTCTACAGTGTCGTCAGAAACGGAACGAGCAAATGAGATGGGGGTGAGTGAGGCCAATGGAGCTGTGGCCAGGACTGCTGCAGATTTCTTTGTGGGCAGACAAAATGTCGACAGAGGCAGGAGCCCAGTACAAAGGGCAGCCTGCTGCACCAGGAGAAACAGAATGAGCGAGTGAGACAGGAGGAGTGAGCAAGTGACCTCAATGGAGCTCTGTCGGGACAGCTGCAGATTTCTTTGTGGGCAGCAAAGGTGGCAATGTACGCAGGATCCCAGTACAAAAAGGGCAGCCTGCAGCACCAGGACAAACAGAACGAGCAAGTGAGAGAGGGGGGGGCGAGTTCAATGGAGGTGTATCGTGACTGCTGAGGATTTCTTTGTGGCCAGGAAAAGGTGGCAATGCAGGCAGGAGCCCAGCCACAAAGGCCAACCTGCAGTGCTGAGAATTGGAATGAGCGACTGAGAGGGGAGTGAGCGAGCTCAATGGAGCCTCTCGGATTGCTGCAGATGTGTTTGTGGGCAAAAAAGCTGCCAATGCAGGCAGGAACCCAGTGCAAAAGGGCAGCCTACAGCAGTGGGAGACACAGAAAAAGCAAGTGAGGAAGGGGGAGTGAGTGAGCTCAACGGAGCTCAGTTGGGACTACTGCAGATTTTTTTGTGGGCAGAAAAAGGCAGCCGTGCACATATGGGCCAGTACAAAAGGGCAACCTGCAGCAGCGGGAGAAACGGAACGAACAAGTGAGAGAGGGGGAGTGAGTGAGCTCAACGGAGCTCTATGTTGACTGCTGCAGATTTCTTTGTGGGCAGTAAAGGGTGGCAATGCAGGCAGGAGCCCAGTACAAAAGGGCAGCATGAACCGCGGGCAGAAACAAAAGCGAGCAAGTGAGACAGGGGGAGTGAGTGAGGCCAACGGAGCTCTGTCGAAACTGCTGCAGATTTCTTTGTAGACAGAAAAAAATGCCAACAGAGGCAGAAGCCCAGTACAAAAGGGCAGCCTGCAGCACCACGAGAAACAGAATGAGCGAGTGACAGAGGGGAAATGAGCGAGCTCAACAGAGGTCTGTTGTCACTGCTGTGGATTTCTTTGTGGGCAGGAAAAGGCAGCAATGCAGGCAGGAGCCCAGTACAAGGCCAACCTGCAGCCTCCACAGAAATGGAATGAGCAGTGACAGAGGGTGAGTGAGCGACCTCAACGGAGCTGTGTCAGGACTGCTGCACATCTCTTTGTAGGCAGACAAAGCGACCAACGCAGGCAGAAACCCAGTACAAAAGGGCAGCCTGCAGCAGTGGGAGACACAGAACGAGCGAGTGAGGGAGGAGGAGTGAGTGAGCTCAATGGAGCTCTGTTGGGACTGCTGCAGATTTCTTTGTGGGCAGAAAAAGGCAGCAATGTACACAGGGGCCCAGTACAAAATGGCAGCCTGCGACGGCGGGAGAAACAGAACGGACAAGTGAAAGAGGGGGAGTGAGTGAGCGAGCTCAATGGAGCTCTATCATGATTTCAGCAGATTTCTTTGTGCCCAGAAGAAGGCGGCAATGCAGGCAGGAGCCCAGTAGAAAAGGGAAGCCTGCAGCACCGACAGAAATGGCATGAGTGAATGAGAGAGGGGAACTGAGCGAGCGCAAGTGAGCTCTGTCGGGACTGCTGCAGATTTGTTTATGGGCAGAAAAAAGGTGCCAACAGAGGCAGGAGACCACTACAAAATGGCAGCCTGCAGTGCCAGGAGAAACAGAATGAGCGAGTGAGACAGGCGGGCGTGCGACCTCAACAGAGCTCTGTCGGGACAGCTGTGGATTTCTTAGTGGGCAGAAAAAGGTGCCAACACAGGCAGAAGCCCAGTACAAAGGGCAGCCTGCAGTGCGGGAGAAACACAAAGAGCGAGTGAGAGATGGGCAGTGAGCAAGCTCAATGGAGCTCTATCATGACTGCTGTGGATTTCTTTGTGGGCAGAAAAAGGCAGTAACGAAGGCAGGAGCCCAGTACAAAAGGCCAGCCTGCAGCGCTGGCAGAAACAGAACGAGCGAGTGAGAGAGGGGAAGTGAGCTACCTCAATGGACCCGTGTCAGGACTGCTGCAGATTTCTTTGTAGGCAGAAAAAGCCGCCAACAGAGACAGGAGCCCAGTACAAAAGGGCAACCTGCAGCACCAGCAGAAACAGAATGAGCGAGTGACAGAGGGGGAGTGACACACCTCAACGGAGCTGTGTTGGGACAGCTACAGATTTCTTTGTGGGCAGCAAAACCTGCCAATGCAGGCAGAAGCCCAGTACAAAAGAGCATCCTGCAACACCAGGAGAAACAGAATCAGAGAGTGAGACAAGCAGAGAGAGCGACCTCAACGGAGCTGTGTCGGGACAGCTGCAGATTTCTTTGTGGCCAGAAAAAGGTGCTAACACAGGCAGAAGTTCAGGACAAAAGGGCAGCTAGCAGTGTTGGGACAAACACAATGAGCGAGTAAAAGAGGGAGAATGAGCGAGCTCAACAGACCTCTATTGTGACTGCTGCGGATTGCTTTGTGTGCAGAAAAAGGTGGCAACGCAGGCAGGAGCCCTGTAGAAAAGGCCAGCCTGCAGCACCGGCAGAAACGGAACGAGCGGGAGAGGGGAAGTGAGGTAGCTCAATGGACCTGTGTCAGGACTGCTGCACATTTCTTTGTGGGCAGAAAAAGCCGCCAACAGAAGTGGGAGCCCAGTACAAAAGGGCAGCCTGCAGTGCCAGTAGAAACAGAATGAGCGACTGAGAGAGGCCAAGTGACCCACCTCAACACAGCTCTGTCAGAACAGCTGCAGATTTCTTTGTGGGCAGAAAAAAGTGCCAACGCAGCCAGGAGCCCCATACAAAGGTGCAGCCTGCAGCACTGGGAGAAACAGAATGAGCGAGTGACACAGGGCCACTGAGCGAGCTCAAGAGACCAACGTAATCAACATTTGGCATTGACAAATGCTTGTTACTTTGTCTAAAGGATCAACCACATCCATTGCAATTCTCTCAAAAGACACATCTATCAAGGGTAGGGCACCAGGGCACCTTGTCTTTTCTAGTGACTGGGGCTACTTTTCTGGCACTCAGCACAGGAATTACAATAGGTAGCAACATCTTCATGAATTGCAGAACAGTGAAATCTATACAGCTATCTGGCAAGGGTTAGATCCCTCCCTGAGTGACCAGCCATAGGACTATCATGTGCTATCTGTAACAACTCTGTTCTATACTTCTGTTGTATAACCAATTGTTCTGTCTGTTCCTGTGTCTGAGGTTTAACCCAATCTCTGTACAGTAACCCATTACATTTTTTAAACATTGGTCCACCCTGTTTTGGTTTCACCCCCAGCTGCTTAAAATAACCCTGAAAAGAAACATTGCTAGCTTGTTCTGAATGACAATCACAATCAGTTATTAGTTTAGCTTCAGCATTTTCATATTTTAACCCTTTATGTTCATCAGTCATTTGTTGCCACAGTTTCTTCAGGCATCGTCTTTCTTTCCTGGATTTCCGGATCTTAGAACTGTGCTCAAAGGTAGCACGTCAATTCGCCACAAACATTTCAGCGCAGACATCACAGCACGGCAAAATCAGCTAATGTAAAAAACAGCGCAAGGAACATTGCAGCATAAATAACATGTCAACTAAATCCAAAATAGCGTGATCTTCTCAGCGTATGTAGCAAAGTGCAGCCACCGAAAAACAACATCGCTGTTTCCAACACGGATTAAGCTTAAGATATAGCAACCACATAGAAGATGTGCTCTGCTCTTCTGGTCACCATCTCTGCCTCTTCTGCTTCCCGTGTCTCAAGCTCTGCTGGCTCTCTGTCTCGCTGTCTGTCTCGGGTACTTTGGGTGGGGGTGGCTGCCCAGAAAAAAAGGGAGCAGTGCAGGAATTTGCAGTTGACAGTTCCATTGACTGCCAGCCTGTACTACAGTCCAACAAACCTCTCAGCAAGGACCGTTTGCCTACCTCCGACTCTTTCACTTTCTCCCTACTCACAAGCATACTCTAAGGATGGGGACATGTGGCAGGATGGCACGTAGCTGCACAGCTGGTTGCCCCGTGTGTGTGTCTGTCTGTCTCTCACTGCTTCGGGGAAATGAGATTCCCTTATTCTATACAGCACAGAGCGATCACCCGAACACTGTGCTCCACCTGCTTCTCCTAGACTTCCACTATTGGCTAATCTTGATAAACATCAGTTCTCTTCCGCCTATTGCCGCTAGGTGCTCAGGCTGATTTCAGCTTAATGGTATCCCTCTGCCTGAGAAGTTATATCCTGAATTTAGGCACACAGTGCTACAGGAAATGTACCAGTGTATGCTGGGTGATCTTCCTATAATGAGGGTATTTTATAATTGCCTTTGCCTGTCCCTGCTCATCTTATGCTTCCTGGGTTTAAACTCAGTTGGTCAGATGTCTCCTAGGACAGACTGTGGTTCTTATACTATATCAGCCTGCTTGAACATATGCCATCTTGTTGATCAGCTTGCACGTACCCTAATAGTCCCCTCCTCGGAGCTAGTCCATTACCCATCTTGGCACGCAGGAGCTATTACAGAGTTGTCCCACAGGGGTACATCCCTTTCCACCTTCACTCACCAGCCTTCCTGGCTGATCCCTGCCATGGTACTATTATACGCAGCCTTAGGTCAGCAAGGAGCTAGCCTTAGGGCTCCACCAGTCTACTGCCATGAACTTTACATATGTAAAAGGACTAATCAGTCCAAACTCTTCACACGTTTATGCAGGAAGCTTCTGCTTTTACTCCTGCTGTGTTCGGGTAATGTTGAGCTCAATCCAGGCCCCCCTGCGGTCACAGAAGCACCAGCTGACCTACATAGCCTGAAGGGGTTACGTTTCCCGCATGTCATCTTGTGCAGTTCATTACAAAAAATAACATCAGTACAGGCCTGGGTTTGTCATACCGCCCCGGACATGTTGGTAGTCACAGAATCTTGGCTTAGACCAGAAACCAGCAGCTCGGAAGTAAACATTCCCTCCTACTCTTTATTCAGAGCCGCAGGTGGACCAGAGGTGGTGGTGTAGCCATATATATCAAGGATAAATTTGCTGTCTCTACTGTCGACTCTACCTCAGTCAAAAATGAATTTGAAAGTCTGTCCTTAAAAATTGATATTGCAAACGGTGCCTCAATCTGTGTAACGGACTGCTACAGGTCCCCGTCAGCTGGACTGCAACAGCTGAAACACCTTGGGAACATCATGGATCTAGTTGCTTCAGAGTATATCATACTAGGGGATTTCAACTTAGATTGGCTTACCAGTGCCTCCACGCCCCTAAAAACATTCTGCGACTCCTTTGGACTGTTCCAGCTGATTAACGGGGCTACTCGTCCTGACAAAAATAACCTTATTAAAAGTACCCTGCTACTGTAGATGTTATCTTAGCAAACCTCACCTATTTTCTCATGCTGGTGTCTTCTTCTCGAACATTAGTGACCATTGCTTCATCACATTTGTAAGATCAACTCACAAAGTTACAGAGGTTCCCAAGTTCACTATTAAAAGATGTACTTGTAACTTTGATCCTTGTGGGTATATCTCAGAGCTAAGGGACTCCTGCGCTGGCAGGACTTTTACATAGCTAAGTCCTTGACTGCAGCTTATGACATTTTCTCTGAAATTGAGTTAGGGGCTATAAACAAATATGCTCCTCTGGTGAAAGTCCGTGCCAGGGAAAAAAGCTGCAGATGGTTTACGGAGGACTTGAAGGGTGCACTGCGGAGCATGGAGGTGCTCTGGATAACTGCCAGGAAATCCAATCTCTCTAATGACTGGTGTGACAACCCACCTCTCCCTCTGGGCTGAAACAACTTTTAGAGAGGTGTGTGTCCTCGGGTATTCACTGCCACCAGTCGAACTTTCCTTCCGGCACCTCTTTCAAGTGTACAAACTTGAATAATCACACGTGCAATTGCACAAGTTAAAGTCTGGTAGTGTGTCTCTTTCGGTCAGAGTTTACTTTAGCCAGGGGAAATCCAAATCTTACCTTAGAAAAATGACATCAGAGTCACAACTGTTGAGCAAATAAATAGCTTTTACTTAACAGAAAGTGCAATGAGCATTTACAGGATATGTATTTACAACACAAGAGAATAACACTCATACAGGAAAAGCAAACAAATGTTTTTAAATAACAGATGGCAAAAGAAGAAGGCTATTACTGAAATATGCTATCACTAAACTTACCCTTCCCTGTCCTTACAAGAGACACTGGACCCTGTTCTAACTGCCAGCTCCCACGGACACAGCTACAAGGGTAGGCTCCAAGCTTATGCTTCTCCTCCCAGCTTCCAAAGGCAAGAGAGAGCCTTCTCTGTCCTACAGAAGGTTATATATTCTCTGGAGAATAGGTCATTCCTATTCTCCCCTTAAATGCACCAACCAACTAGCATGTATGTATTTAATTGTCCCAATCAGAGTGAACACCTATCTGTGACCAATTATATTCTCTTTTCACCTGAAGTTTATATTTGAATGATCCAATCCATTCAACTGCCCTGTGTCCATGTCTGCAAGGTCTGTGTATGTCTGGAGATGTCCACTCGAGATTTATGACCCAGCTCTTATCTAGCAGCTAGGAATTCCACAAGCTGGTTGCTGCTGGAGGATTTCAGCCTCAGTGTATTTTTTCCACACTGCTAAAAAAATAAGGCACCTACAGAAGCCAAACCATTAACTCTTTCCTTCCCATTTCTGTCACAACTGGAATCTATTCAGAAGGGCAAGAAATCATTGCACCAAGCTGGTCAGAGAAGCAAAAGCACATTTTTACTGTGCACAGCTAGAGCTAGCTTCCAGATGTTCCTCTAAATTTTGGAACACAATCAAAGTGGTTGAAGGCCATTCCTCTGAAAATCACCTTCCTGCTAAAATTTTAGTTGGCGATACTGTAATGTCCAATGGGCCAACTATCCTTGACTCGTTTAACAATCATGTTGCTACTGCTGGCCTAGCCTTTGACTCTTCCACTGCCTGCTCTCTCCGTCAACAACTTGGAGAGGATACCCAAGATAAACCTATCTGCAGCCCATTATTCTCACTCCAGCCCACAATCTTGAAAGAAGCTGAAGACCTTCTCCTTCAGTTAGATTCCAAAAAAAGTGCCGGAGTTGTCCTTATGGACCCCTACTTCTTTAAGGTTGGTTACCATGTCCTAGCAGTCCCAATTACACATCTCTTTAACCTATCCCTGTCCCAGGGTGAACTTCCATCCATTTAGAAGACTGCTCTTGTGGTCCTGTTGTTTAAATCAGGAGATCCCAGTGATCTCAATAACTACAGGCCAATCTCATTACTTCCAATCCTGTCTAAGTTGCTGGAGAAAATAGTGAGTGTCCAACTACGGAACCATGTGGAATTGGAAAACTTGCTCAATCCCTACAATCAGGCTTCAGAGCACAGCATAGCGCTATATCTGCACTCGCTAAAATGACCAATGACTGGCAAACAGAACTTCATCTGTGCAGTGTTCTTGGATTTAAGTAACAGATCCAGAAACAAATGATTTGATACCTTTTATTGGACCAACATGGACGTTATAGAAAAGAACAAAGTGCTCTAGCTTTCGAACCAACCAGGTCATTCTTCAGAAGCTTTATGGCAGTTATTTTGAAAATCCCATACTATTAACACCAGATTATGTTGGAAAAAACAGAAATAATTCTCATTGGTTTAACATATACATTTAAAACATAACAGAAGATTACGTCCGAGAAGCTAATTAACACCAGTGTGCTGTTAACTGAGAAGCCTCAGAAGGGCAAAGGTAATCAAGAATTCTCAACAAGGTAAGGCATTTGACACCATGAACCACAGCCTGCTTCTTTCATCCCTTTGGAATATGGGCTTAGATGCCCTAACCTTAAGATGGTTCACAAACTATCTCTCTGGCCGATTTCAGCAAGTAAAGGCTGATTGAGAAGTCTCTCCTTTAAAATACTTGCTGAGGGGCGTACCACAAGGTTCCATTCTGGGACCCTCGCTTTTCTCTATCTATATCAACAACATCGACGCTACCATCAATGAAGCTAAAATACATTTATTTGCAGACGACACAGTGCTTTACGTCAGCAACCCTTCCCCTGATGCTGCCTGGAAAACCCTTCAAAGTGAATTCAGCCTGCTGCAGCTACAGCTTCTAAACCAAAAGTTACTTCTAAACGCTAAAAAAAACAAAGCATTGCTCCTCTCGCCTCTTTCTTACACATCTAACTCTGCTACTGATGGAGCGTTTCACATATTACCACTATTCTTGGGGAGCAGTTGGATTATTAACAAAATTCAAATACTTGGGGGTCTGGTTAGACAACAAGCTCTCATTCATTGATCATATAGAAGAGCTTTTAAAGAAACTTAGGCAGAGACTTGGTCTTTCTTAAGGATTAATAACCTACTCACTAGAGACGCCAAGCTGAAGTTGGTTCAAACCACCTTTGTTTCCTTACTTGATTATGCAAATTTCTTATACGGCCAGGGTTCTGTAGGTGCTCTAGCAAAACTAGACACACTCTATCACCATGACTTAAGGTTTGTCACAGGTTTACCGTATTCTACCCATCACTGTTCCCTGTACACGGCAGTAGGAAGGACATCCCTTAGCTGCAGACGAAAGAGGAATGCTGCGTTCTGGACTTACAAAGTGATTATAGGAAAACTGCCTCAGTACATCTCCGTCTGCCTCCTGATATGTACTGTCAACAAGTATGCCCTGAGAAGCACTTCCCACATTTCTGTATGTATATAAGGCAAAATCAATGCTTTCGCAGAGCAGCCGAAGCTATGTATTACCTCAGATGTGGAACAAGCTGCAAAAGACCTTGAAACTAACCCACCCTATCACCCTATCTACCTTCAAATCTCTTTACCTAAGTCACAACAAGGAGCCATGCACCTGTTTTACCTGATTCCTGATATTCTTATCACCCTAGCTCACACAAGTCCTGCTACCACAGATACACTGTGATTGACATTAATAATTTTGGGCTCCCCCATTGTCTCCCCTTACCCTCTGCTCTCGCCTCATCTATCACTTCCAGTTTGTATAACCCCGAACTCAGTTTACTTACTATTCTCCTATCCCCTCATACCTCTCTTCTCCTCCTTGAAACCCTTTGTTGGCTGAACCTTGAATCCCTGCTGTTGTTGTTGTAATAATTTTTATTAATGTTTCAAAAGATAAAAAAACAAAACATAAAATCACATTACAAAATACAGTGATCAATTGTAAAAGTACAAGTACAACCAACCCCGCCCACAAATGCTGGGGTGGTTACCGATCTAGTTGTCATATGAAGACAGCAAAGTATAACCTAAGAGTAAACTATATAAACGTAACATTACAGCTCATAGAATAAAGAATGCTGTATTGCGACTGGGTTACATGCTCTATTATGTAGAAACATACCGTAGAATTAAGCAGGACACTCCCTGGGTACCACATAACCTCCCAGTATTAAACATATAAGGAGTACTTACCAAAGCCTTGGATTGGATCAGAACCTTCACATTGCCGGACATACTACTCTACAGAAGTAATTTTATACTTGCCGCCAGGGGTGTTCCTTTTCAGGGCATTTGGAGCACTATGACTTAGAGTATAGATATGTTCTGCAAGGACCAGCCTGTTCCTGTAAAATACCAAAATATCCCAAGCTTAAATCTGTACTCCTAAAATAACTTTCCGTATGTCCACCTGACCCGACACAGTCAATCATAGCAGTTATAGTTCCGGAAATATCACATCCCCCACGAGACTTGGGGCACCATTGCCAAAACCTTTGTTCGAGTCCCACCTCGTCCAACTACATGTACAGCCATCAGAGGAAACTAAGGGTGATCACCCTATTCCCGCTGGTGGAAGAACTTGCACCAAGTATCTCAGGTATGGGTCCCAACAGGCTGTGAATGAGGATAATTTGGATTTCTGTAGTTGGGATATCTTATCCAGTTTGGCCAGAGTAGACAAAGACCCCATTATTACTGTTACCGTAGGGATCACCATGGTCCTCCACTGGCTTAATATAGCTCTCTTGGTTTGTACGCTAACAAGGCCAGCCATCTCAATTTTAATGGTGACAATTTAGGCATTACCCCACTTAACCCCAAGATACAAAAAAGGGGACATATGGGAATGGTCTGTTGGAGAACCCGAGAAGCAAGAACCAGAATCTCTTGCCAGAGAGGTTGGATCTTGGGGCAGGTCCACAATATGTGCAATAGATCTCCCCCTGGCTGTTGACACCTCCAGCAATTATCCCTATCTATTACTTTAGCTCTATATAAAATGACTGGAGTTCTATACCAAGAGTGTGCAATTTTGTTTTGAATTAGTCTAGATTTGGCATCGGTGAACCAGGAGTGAACATCTACCCAGGCTTTATCCCAAGCCTCAGAGGATATAGGAGTCTGCAACATCTTCTCCCATCTAAGCCTCACTGTCTCAGATTGAGATGGAAGGGTATCACGAAGGGTAACATATAACTGACCATAAGTCCCTTAGTGCAAGACATCCACTTAACCAATGGTGATGGTTGAACATGGCTCAAAGGACAAAGCAGAAGCTGCCTGATAGCATCCCTGATCTGGAGATATCTCCAGAAATCCTCTGCTGGAATTCCCCATTGCTGTCTTAGAGACTGAAATGTCTGGATATTCTTATGATCGGGGGTCAACAGGTCTCCTAGTTTGGTGATACCCAATGCTGCCCAATGTCTCCACATAATTCTGCTACCACCTATGGTAATGTCTGGATTGTGCCAGATAGGCACGTAGGAAAGAGGAATAGGTGCCAGATTAAGTCTACGATGATAGCTAACCCAATTTCTCCTGGCCGAATCTATTGTAGGGGACGTACACTCTATCCCAAACTTATTAACCTTAGCTTTTTTGGGATTATCGTTCTGTACTAGAAGAGATAAGGGATGACACAACCCTGCGATATCTGTCTCTAGCTGCACCCATTGTGGTGAAAGAGGGGAAAGCGGTCGAGTCCAGTTAATCGTTTGAGCTAAAAGAAAGGCTCGGTGGTATCCTTCTAACCACGGGAGGTTCCACCCCCTGCCGCCAGTGTGATCTTAATTTAGCATGACTTAACCTAGGTTTGGAACCCTCCCATAAAAAATCCCCAATTACTTTATCAATACTCTGAAACCACTGTGCAGGTAAAGGGACCGGTAAATGTCTCAGGAGATAAAGTAGTTTGGGTGCAGCAATCATAGTCACTGCCGCCACTTTCCCAGCAAGAGTTAGTTTAAGTAACCTCCATCTATCGAAATCTGTCTTCAGGGAGGAGAGAAGAGGGGTTGTATATTGGCCTGCCATATAACCTCTAAAGATGGAGTGAGGAAAACACCCAAATACGTGATCCCTCCTGGAGCCCAAACTAGCTCCCCCGCACCCATGTCCTGCTGAACACAGTGCACATTCAGGGGAAGTATCTCTGTCTTGTGCCGATTCAGCCGAAGGCCGGAATGCTTAGAGAATTCTTCTAACAGATCAAGAAGCAGGGGGACAGCGGTATGAGCATCCTCCAGCAGAAGGAGAAGGTCATCAGCATACATAAAACTTACATAGGATATATTCCCCACTGTCAGACCATTAATCTTTGGGTGATTGCGAATAGCCGCGGCCAACGGTTCTATCGCCAAGACAAAAAGTAAGGGAGAGAGCGGGCATCCTTGCCTCGTCCCTCTACCCAATGGGAAGGTTGGGAAAGGGTTGAATTAGTATTAACTCTGGCAAAAGGGGCTCCATATATAGCTTTTATTCTTGCAAGAAAGGTGTCTCCAATCCCAAAATGAGCAAGGGTCAGATATAGATAGTCCCATTCCACTGAGTCAAATGCCTTTTCAAAATCTACCGTAATGGCAGCCGCAGGGGTGTGAAGAGACCTGGCCAGAGGAATCAAATTCATCAGGGTTCTTAAATGATCTGAACTATGTCTGCCAGGTATAAATCCCACTTGTGATGGGTGTATCAATTCAGCCAACAAAGGACTGAGTCTGTAGGCCAGGATTTTGGCATAAAGTTTACTGTCCAAATTTTTAAGTGAAATAGGGCGGTAATTTCCCGGATTTGTGGAGTCCTTACCTTTCTTGGGAATCAAAAGGGGAGAGATAATATGGCCCAGAGTCTGATAGAATTCTGCGGGGTACCCATCACTACCCGGGGATTTTCCCTTTTTTAAGTCCTGAATAGCTACCATCAGTTCTTCCTTTGAAATAGGGAGATCTAACCCTCGTGTGTGCTGGCTCTGCAGCTTAGGCAAGCTTAGAGAATTTAAGAAGCCCTGAGTGTCCAAATTATGGTTAGTATGAGTGGAACAATATAAGAATGCAGACATAATCTCATTAATATCCCCTGGAGAGGTACATAATGATCCTAGATTGTTTTTTAGGCCAGGGATAAATCTGCTAGCCTGCTGTTTCCTTAATTGGTATGCAAGTATCTTGCCCCCTTTGTCCCCCCCTTCCCAAAACGTATGTTTAAGACGTAAAATAGCAGCTTCCGCTTTCCTACTCATGATCTGATTAATTTCAAACCGAATGGCCAACATAGATTTCCCAATGGGAGAATGAATATTGGGAGAGGGCAGCGACTTAAACTTACTCTCAGCATCAGCCAATTTCCACTCAAGATCAAGCAGCTGAGCTTCTCTTTGTCTGCGTCTAGCAGCCGAAAACCCCATAATGCTGCCTCGCAATGTGGCTTTAAAAGCCTCCCAAGTTGTACAGGCAGAGGTGTCATTAATAGGGTTTTCTGCAAGGAAGAGAGAAGCCTCCTTAATAAGCCAAGGGGTGAACTCGGGGTCCTGTACCAGAAGTGGGTCCAGTCTCCACTGTTTAGTTGGGGGCACTGGGTCCCATTGTAATAGGAGCTGGACTAAAGCATGATCAGAGACACAGCAAGGGAGAATTGAAACCTCCTAAGTTTTAGTAGTCAGATTTGATGAACCAAGCCAGAAATCAAGCCTACTATATGAATCATTAGGAACAGAATGAAATGTATAGTCTCTAGTTCTAGGGTGGAACAATCTCCAGAGATCTACTAACCCCTGGTCAAACAGCATTTGATGAAGAGCCTTCACACTTCTAGGATGTGCCTCTTTCCCCCCATCATTTCTATCCAACATAGGCATCAAGGTCAGATTAAAATCCCCACCAATGAGTAGCGGACACTCTGGAGGGTTAAATTCAAGTGTTACTTCTGCCAGCTTATGAAAAAAAAATGGGGCATTATCATTGGGGGCATATACATTGCATAAAGTAATTAGGCCTGTGGGAGTGTTATACGTAGCCATAACCCATCTGCCGTCAGAATCTGCACGTGTCTGGGTTAACTTCCAAGGAAGGGGCTTGTGCACCAAAATCTGGACTCCATGTTTCCTGGTCAAGGTATTAGAGTACACCTGCTGGCCAACCCAATCCTTCACCATACGGGTATGATCCTCCTCTGCAAACTTAGTCTCCTGGAGAAAGGCCACTTGAGAACGTTTACTTTTCAGGTATGCGAGAACTTTCTTACGTTTAATCGGGGAATTTAACCCACGGACATTCCAGGTATGCATCACAATATCAGCCATTTAGCTACACTCCTCAAGGTACCCTAGTCTAAGCTATTAAAATAACTGAATCTATCTATATGCAAGGTATGAAAAGTCACTGTACCAATCAGGGCAAACACGAACCCCAACAGTAGGCGGGGATTAGCTAACCTGACTACAACTACTCTATACTACTACACTATCTAAATAACAACCAACCAACCAAACTACCTACTACTATTAGAGGAACTGGTAGGATTAAGCCGGCTAGAGACCTAGCCAATGGTATATCCTGTTGATCCTGGGGGGGGAACCAGGTACTTCTCAAAAGGGAGAAGATCCCTATCTACTATGGAGCATATATCAAACTTCTCTAAAACGGTACAAAAGCAACAGACAGAATCCGCACTTACTAGAGCCTGCTATGGATCTGCCTATAATCCCCTCAAGCGGGGCGGGGGTACAAGTCCTGTGACCGAGTCCTAGGACCAGTTATTGCTCTACTGCTAATGGGAAACTCAAAACCCCCTCGTACCAACTTCATGTCTTCAGAAGATACTATAGGACATCCCCCCCCTAACTGAGCTTCTAATAATCCCTTAAACATTTTTCTTACTATTGAATCTTTACCGACAATCATTAGGGCCTACATATATAACAAGCCGTGTACTGCATAGTCTGAGTAAAACTATGAGGTACATCTTGATCATTACCACATACTACGGAACCGATATGACCCCTCTGGCAATGTTAAGTTCTACATATCGCCTATAGGGACAAGTTGAGTCACTTAATCCCTCCCATTAGGCCCTCGGGACAAAATGCTACGAAGGGTGGGGTACTTGTCCTAACAGAGATAATAAACTTCCTCCTATAGAAAACAGGCAGGAAGGAAAATAGGGGATAAATCGCATCCCGGGGATCTACACTATCACAGGAGGATATTCAAACATCCCTAGCCTCATAGATGTACCTCCCACAATATATGTTTATGTATTCACTTCCCTTCTACCCCAGCCGATACCCCAGATAGGCCACCAATGGCAGCTTGACATAAAACCTTCTGATAAACACTACCCCAAGGGCTTCACCCAGGTATAACCAAGCCATACCTATTCCCACCCGCAATATTACAACATTAGACTAACAGCAATTCAGATACTTATCTAACATTAAACAGTTTAATCCAAGGAAAAACAGTCCAGCTGCTCATGAAGTTTTCGGTTGCTTTCCCTCTTCTGGTTCTTGATCCGTAGATTGACCTGGGGGGGAACCTGGGGCCGGAAAGTCCAATGATGTACTTGCTGTGGCACTATCCATGCCCTGAAAGCTGTCCTTATGGGGGTCTTCCTGAAAACTTCCACCCGAATGACCCGGCTGTCCCCCCCCACTGTCCATTGCTTCACATCCTTCTTCATCGGGGAGATCGTTCAGAATCGCAAACCGGTTTTTGGCAAAGTAAGGGCTAACGTATTCTATCTGAACTTCCCCCTATGTATCTGGGGGGAAGGAGTCAGGTTGTCGATGGTGCTCTTCCTTTCCTGTGGATGGTCCCTTTTAGTATGCGGGGAGGATGGAGGCCTCTTCCGAACTTTCAAGTTCCTGGGTTCTAATCCCACCAGTGGTGCAGACTGAGAAGAGGTAACTGGAGTAACAGCAGCTGAAATGGGGATTCTCTGGACATTTTCAGCCTGACTAGAAGACTGGGAAATCAAACCTCTAGGGCAGGAATTGGCAATATAGTCCAGAGCTGCCTCTGAAGATGAAAATTGCTGAATGGTACCATTCATAGAAATTTGCAGTGTGGCCGGGTACCTTAGAGTGAAAGGGATCTTTAAAGCGTGTAGCTTCCTTCGAGCTTCAGTGAAAGCTTTTCGCCGAGCAGCCAATTCCTTTGAATAATATTGAAAAATCATGATCCTATTCCCTTGCCACTGTAGCTGCCTGAGCTCTCTCGCCCTAGCCTGTATTGCCTCTTTTTCAGCGAAGTTCAGAATTCGAACCAGGATGGGGCGAGGACGTTCCCCCTGGGCAGGCCTAGGCTGGGCTGTACGGTGAGCACGCTCCATTGTGATTTTAGTGCCATCGGGAGCTTCAAAATTTCTGGCAATACCTGTTGTAGAAATGGCAAGACCTTCCCTTCCTCACAGCCCTCCGGAAATCCCAGTAGGCGCAAATTATTACGCCTACTCCTATTCTCCAGATCTTCCACTTTATCTTGCAGCTGATTAATCTTAGCTGCCTGGTCTCTCATTAGGGCCGAATAGTTGAGAAGTGAGTCCTCCTGCGTGTTTACCCTTTGTTCCAGTGCGTCCACACGTACATTAATTTGCTGAATTGCAAAAGCAGAATTATTAGCTGCCAGTGTGAGGTTGTCTATACTTGCCATGATCGACGCAAACATTTCCCGTATCGAGGGCTCCTCTCGCTCATTTGCTGACTGCGCCATCATGTACAGCACGGAGAGCTGGGATACGATTCCCTCATTTGCAATACGCTTTGCCGAATGTCCCTGGAATTCAAAGCTCCCGTTTCATTAGTGCAGAGTTTCGGCAGCCTGGTCCGTTATTTCCCAGATGTGAATCCTCCCCAAAGGGTATAACTCCCGGGTACTAGGCTCTGTGCGACAAGAGCTACACAATTAAGTCGCCATCTTAGACGAGCGCTAACCACGCCCCCGAATCCCTGCTGTTGTGGCTGCCCACACATCAACTCCGTATGCTTTTTCTTTCATTCAATCCCCCCTATGATCCTGGTCTTGATTGTACCCTTAACCTGTCTATATTCCCTCCTTAGAAATACCCTCTAGAGTTGCCTTGTAACCTTCGCCTTTTCCAGGACCTCTACATAAACTGTATATTGTGCACTTTTTAATCTGTTGTACACATCTGACTATTATATCCATACATGCATTCTCTCATATATATCTTTGTATGACGGTTACTATTTTATATCCCTTGACCTATATCCCAGCTGTCACTCATTACTGTACATGCCTCTTGTTGTTAATTATTGTATATATTATTTATTGTATATATTCCTGCCTTGTACATTGTTCATTGTATCTTTCTGATATGTTATCCTGAAAACCCCAGGTCCACCTTGAAAATGAGTTATGCTCAACGGTGATCGCCTGGTTAAATAAAGATTTTGACTGATTGATTAATCTGTGGTACTGTTTTGCTCTCTGTTTGGAGCCATTTTATCAGGAGTTCTCTGAGTTGGGTGAAGGCTTCTCGAGGATTGTCGACTGAGTTGTACTTCAGAGTTCAAATCTCTGCCTATAGGTCTCTCCCAGATGTCATACCTTTTCAGGATTTCACTTTTCACCAGATCATAGTTTTCTGACTGTGCAGTGTCCATATTGCTGTAGGCAAGTTGGACTTTCCCTGTCAGGTAGGGTACCAGTCTGATTGTCCATTGCTGCTTTGGCCATTGGCAGGCTGTGGCAACTCTTTCAAAAGTTGTCAAGTATGCCTCAATATCATCCGATGGACACAATTTTGTAAGTTTAATGGCTTTTAAGTTGCTTGTGTTCTGCTGTTTGTCTGTATCTGTGCAGATCCTCTGCCTTTGATAGCTTGCAAGGCAACCAGCCATCACTGTTCCTGTCACTGCATTTCTTCTCTTCGTTGTGCTTCTAAATGTTGAAGCTCTTTTTCTCTCTGCTTCTCAGTCTCTTTTTGTTGTATAGCCCACCATTTTAAAAATTTCAACAGGCTTTCAGGTTCTGTCACTGCCTGTTCTTTTTCTATAACTTGTGCTGGCTGTACAATCTCAGCTTGGACTTCTGTCTGTGCTGGTATCCCGTGAAGGGGGCGCATGAGGAAGGGTGCAGTCTGTAATGGCGACTCCATGCCAGTGCAATCCCTCATGGCGATGGGAGGGTAGGGTGACCTGATGAGGCTGTGGGCGAACTGGGTGACAGGATGTCGCTATGCGTACGCGCGCGGGGGATGGGAGCAAGCATGGTGAGCATGGGCAGGGAGGGGTGGAGAGGCTGTAGGGGGTGGCGCTGCAGTGGCTGGCTGAGCTGCGTCGTGGTGTTGGGGGTTGACTAGTGGTTGCGGTGGGAGAGGTACTGGGTTTGGGTCCGGGCGCCGGTGCGATTTTATTGCGCCCGGCCCGAACCTTAATTTTTTTTGCTGCTTTCACCCCCCCGACATACCCCTGGAGTTATGAATCCTTAAGTAGGAGGGTGTGAGGGTGAAGCCCCACGCAAGGGTGTGTGAGGGTGCCCCAACAGAAAGCAGTAAAAACTGTCCTGGTGCCCTTGTCCTGAGGGTGTTGGGTTATTGTGAGTGCCGAAATGTTTTCGGCACTCTGACTGCGCTGATAATGGTGATCAGTCTTAGGCATTCACAGTTATCCATAAACCCGCCTGTGCTAGTTTGGCTGCCATTTTCTGGTAACCACTCCTGGACTTGCCGCTGCAGAATCCATACCTTTCTATGCTTCCCTCTACTAGGTCCAGTACCGATTCACAAAACTCCTTGCTTAGAGTATGCATGGTGTAAATCCCACTTAGGCTGACACCATCGGTCATCAAGGCACAGGTCAGGAAGCATAGGAAAAACCAGGAGCAGTTGTAAAATTCACAAGAGTTTTATTTGTACTAGCAGTTACACAAAAACATAATATTTTTCAGTATAACTATTTACAAAGGTCAAATAAACAGAAAAAGTCCATCTGAGTTTTTCTTCAATCTCTGTGCCATCCAACATGCAATTGCAGCTCAGCTCTCCTATAAGTCCTTCCAACCCCCATGCTTAACGAGCATGCTGTTTTCTCCAAAATGTTCTTGTATGTTTCAGGCAGGTGCTGGCAGGAACATAGTGTGCCTGAGCTGAGGCCCTTTTCCACAGCTGTTCTGCAAAATGCTTAAAATTGCACTCAGGTAACCTCATGAGTTTCAATAGATTTTGCAATCATCTCAAACTATAATTATATACCTTTCAAAATTAACACTATGTAATTTCTAAACAAATGGATCTCAATATCAGTTACATTTCCACATAATGATTTGCATATATTTTTATATCAGCAGATAAGCAAGGCAGGAAAAGACAGAACAGCAAGGGAAGACTGAGAGACAGAGAGAGGCAAATAACTGCAAGACTGTCGGGATGATCAAATCCTAGGTCTCACGAGAACATTCTTTTGTGCAACCAGACATACAAGAGACAGGAAAGGAAAGAACAGATACTTGCATTCAAACTCTCCATAACAACTGGGACATGGTCCTATTCAACCTTATCACAGTGAGAGGCCATCTAGGAGTCTCTGAATATCACTGGTTAATACTGCCTTCAAAATAGAAAGGGGACCGAGGCCGACCCAGTCTGGGGACCGAGGATAGATCAGGTTCCATATGGTCAGGAAACTGGGAGATGCAGGCAGACAGGTCAGAGAACTCAAATTTAAACCCATTAGCAACTGGCAATGCATTGTTGCAGTTTACACCACCTGCAAGCATGTCAGTAACATAGGCTTTGGAGGAGCCACTAACAATACTCCTAATGTTTTTCTAGAAGCTCCTCGGGTCTCTGGCTGAGGACAGCAGGGCAGAGTTGCAAAATTCACTCTTGGCAGAATGGATGGCTTTGTTGCAAGCATTTCTGAGTTGTCTGTATTCTTAGAAGGCCGACATATCATGGGAGATCTTAAATTTGAGCCAGCATTTATCTTTAGCCTTCATGAGGAAAATAAGCCTCCTTGGAGCCATTTGGTGACCGTGCCCCCCACTCTCCTTTTTGTAAGGGGGCATGTTTATCTTGCAGGATGAGAATATAGCAAGAAAGTTGTCAAGGGCAACAGAGGTGTCATTTGTGGCTAGGACAGGGACCAGTCGGTATGTTTTAAACTACTGGTAGGATTCTAAATTAAACTTTGAAAATCCTCATTTGGATGACCTTGCAGGAATTTGGGGTAGGGAGGCTCTCCAGGCACAATAGCTAGGGCTGTGGTCAGAGACTGAGTCAGGAAAAGTACCAGATAAGATGATCCACTCAGGCCTATTGGTTAGAATCCAATCAAGGAGGGTGCCTTTCCCAGTGGGTGAAAGCCTGGTAGGCTGAGCAATGATCTGGCATAGAACGATGCCCAACAACAGGGGTTCATATTGTTTGACACTGCAACCCTCCTAGTTTAGGTTGAAGTCACTGAAAACTAGTAATTCATTGGAATCATGCATGAGTCACACATGCATATGTAACCCCTACTGGCCCCTTATTTAACTAGAAGGGCACACCTCTCACCACCAACACAGGTCTAGGGGTAGAAACAGAGAGGGTGGGGTTATATATGAAATATACCATAATGTACAAAAATTAGAAAACTGTGTTTCATTGCCCACCATAGACAAGATGGGACCATGCAGAACACAACCAGGTGTGGCACTAAATACCTGGTACACACCTGGTAGGACCAGTGCATGGCCAACAACCCAGGTCCCGGGGAGAAAACATTTGCTCAGGGCTATGTTAGGTTTGCACTTCAGGACAAGGGTACCCAAAGTACTTACACATGGAAAGCAAAAACAAGAATGTCCATACCAGGTTGGGATTCTAGTGTGTGGCTTTATTCCAAAACGCACGTAGGAACAACACAAAGCAATGATGGACCCCCAAGGGTTACACACAGGGTACTTGCAGATATTCCGGATACAGAACTTCATGAATTCCCATTTATCACAGGATAACTATCAAACTGTGGACTAGCCATTAGAAGAACACACTTTCCCTCAACTAGGCACATCCGGCCAGTACTTGGACACTTTCCATCGACTAGGAACATCCGGCCTGTACTTGGACACTTCCCATTTTGCATAGGATGGACATGGTACATGGACCTCACAGAGCACTAAAAGCTCAACACTGTAGGACCCACATACTACGGGTAACTGAAGAAAACCCACTCACTGGGGCAAAACTGTAGGAAAAGCCCATTCACTGGGGTAAAACTGTTTCTTCAGGCATTGGCCACATGCACTGAGAGAAAACACAGGTGCCCTTCAGAACCCGGAGAGGTAAACTGGTCACTCCAGATGGGGGGTCTCCCACCTTCTGTTTCCTACTTCATACTTGGCCATTCATCTGGTAAATACACCTCACACACTGTAAAAAACTGTAGATGCTGTCTTGAAATGTATATCACACTTAACATCATACAAAAAACCCTCAGGGGTGTCAGAAGGTAAAAGTTCTGTCACATGGATGGTCACATACTGGACTCCACTGTGGGCAGACAATTTTTAAGGAAATCTCTTAGGTGACAGGGTCCCTTTGTCAGAGAATCCACCTTTAAACACTGCAGGTACTCCTGGGCGAACTTCACAAACAAATGTGCCAACAGAAAGTTGTCATCAAATGGCAGCTTCCAAAGTCCTGGGAGGATCAGTGGGGGAATTCAAGAATGCATGGGACAGACATAAGGTAGTCCTAGTGGGGGGGTAGGAGGAAGTAGGCTGCTGGTTAACTAGGATCTGCAGCTTGTCCATCAGGTAGGGAAATGGGCAGACTAGGTGGGCCAAGCAGTCCATATCTGCCATCAAATTCTATGCTTCTATGTTACCCCTGCATCCAAGAGTCCTGTTCCTTCCCTCCTGGGATGGAGCACAGGGAAACTCAAAGGAACAGGTTTCCACCACTTCCACAGGCTGGCAAGGTCGTCCACCACTAGGTTGAGAACTAAAACACACAAGAAAACAAGGATTTGTCAATGCCGAATGTTGATTGCGTTGGTCCGTTGTGCTTGCTCACTGGCCTTCTGTCACTTGCTCGTTCTGTTTCTCCCAGTGCTGCAGGCTGCTGTTTTGTACTGGGCTCCTCCATGCATTGGCACCTTTTCTGTCCACAAAGAAATCTGCAGCTGGCCCGACAGAGCTCCGGTGAGGTGGGTCACTCCCCCTCTCTGACTCGCTCATTTTGTTTCTCCTTGCGCTGCAGGCTGACCTTTTGTACTGGGCCCCTGGTTGCATTGCTGCCTTTTTCTGCCCACAAAGAAATCTGCAGCAGTCCCAACAGAGGTCCGTAGACCTCACTCACTTCCCCTCCCTCACTCGCTCACTTTGTGTCTCCCGCTGTTGCAGGCTATCCTTTTGTACTGGGCTCCTGCCTGCATTGGCGGCTTATTCTGCCCACAAAGAAATTTGCAGCAGTCCCAACACAGCTCCGTTGAGCTCACTCACTCCCCCTCTCTCACTTGCTAATTCTTTTTCTCCCAGTGCTGCAGGCTGCCCTTTTGTACTGGGCTCCTGCCTGCATTGGCACCTTTTCCTGCTCACAAAGAAATCCGCAGCTGTCCCGACAGAACTCCGTTGAGATTGCTCACTCCCCCATCTCACTCGCTCATTCTGTTTCTCCTGGCGCTGCAGGCTGCCCTTTGTACTGGGCTTCTGCCTCTGTTGGCATTTTTCTGCCCATAAAGAAATCTGTAGCAGTCACGATAGAGCTCCGTTGAGCTCACTCACTCCCCCTCTCTCATTCACTCATTCTCTTTCTGCCGGTGCTGCAGGCTGGCCTTTTGTACTGTGCTCCTGCCTGTGTTGCTGCCTTTTTCTGCTCAAAAACAAATCCACAGAAGTCACGATAGAGCTCCGTTGAGCTCACTTACTCCCCCTCTCTCACTTGCTCATTGCGTTTCTCCCGGCACTGCAGGCTGCCCTTTTGTACTGGGCTCCTGCCTCTGTTGGCACTTTTTTCTTCCCACAAAGAAATCTGCAGTAGTCCCAACAGAGCTCCATTGACCTCACTCACTCCCCCTCTCTCACTTGCTCGTTCCATTTCTGCCAGCATTGCAGGATGCCCTTTTGTATGGGGCTCCTGCATGCGTTGATGCCCTTTTCTGCCCACAAAGAAATCTGCAGCAGTCATGATAGAGCTCCGTTGAGCTCGCTCACTCCCCTTCTCTCAGTCACTCATTCTGTTTCTTCCACCGCTGCAGGCTGCCCTTTTGTACTGGGCTGCTGTGTGCATTGCTGCCTTTTTCTGCCCACAAAGAAATCTGCAGCAGTCCCGACAGAGCTCGTTGAGCTTACTCGGTCCACCTCCTCACTCACTCATTCTGTGTCTCCTGGCGCTGCAGGCTGCCCTTTGTACTGGACCCTGCTCATGCTTGGCGCCTTTTCCTGCCTCCACAAAGAAATCCTCGCAGCAGTTCCGGACAGAGCTCAGTTGAGCTCGGTCACTCTCTCTCCTCTCACTCGCTTGATCCTAATCTATCCCAAACACTGATTTCTGACAGCGACTTCGGTATTCTGCGCCGGAAGTGTGAAAACACATTTCAGCCAGGATGTGAAAAATGACAGCAGTACTGTTCATAAGGAGGTGTAGAAAAATGCCAGTGCTGAAAATATGGCATGAAAATATTATTAATTTGAGAAGTTACAAGGGTGCGTGGAAACTGCACAGCGTAAGCTCATAACACAGTCATTTTATGGACTTTCATCACAAAATTTTCAACATAGGCATTTTAGGACCTCTGCTCATAAACAGTGTCATTGTGATTTTCTTAATGTGTCCCAAACACCGATTTCCCACAGCAACTGCGCTATTGTGCACCGGAAGAGCAAAAACACATTTCGGCCAGGATGTGAAAATTGACAGCTGCACTGTTCATATGGAGGTGTGGAAAAATGGCAATGTTGAAAAGCTGAAGTGAAAATATTGCAAAGTTGAGAAGGTACGAGCGTGCGCTGAAACTGCGCCGGAAGTGCGAAAACACATTTCGGGCAGGATCTGAAAAATGACAGCTGTACTATTCATAAGGAGGTGCAGAACAATGGCAATGTTGAAAATCTGGAGTGAAAATATAAATTCGCAATCTGCGCAACGCACGCTCGTAACACAATCATTTTATGGAGTATCGGCATCAAATTTTCAACATAGGCATTATAGGAACTCTGTTCATGAACAGTGTCACTGTCATTTTCATAATCTGTCCTAAACACAGATTTCCCACAGCGACCGCGCTATTCTGTGCCGGAAGTGCGAAAACAATTTCGGCCAGGATGTGAAAAATGACTGCTGTACCGTTCACAAGGAGGTATGGAAAAATGCCAATGTTGAAAATCTGGCATAAAAATATTGCAAATTCGCGGGATTACGAAAGTGCAAAGGATAACTGCACAATGCATCAAATAGAAACAGTCATTTTTTTATTTTAATTACATTTGTAATATAGGCTTTTGAGAGCTCCACCTCATGAACACTGGCACTGTCGCTTTTGTTAATCAGTCCGAAAGGTGATTCTGTGCAGTGACCGGAAATCACCTTCGGGCGTGACTAATGGCATGACAGTGGCAGAATTCATGAGGAGGGGTCCCAAAACCCCATGTTGAAAATTTGGTGACAAAATTCCAAAATGACTGAAATATGCATCAAAGTTGAAAACCCTATTCATTCCATTATACAGCTTACCAGCATTTCCTCACTTTGCGGTCGGCTTTGAAAAGTGCAGACGTGTTCCCGTCCACCAAGATCGTCGCGCTGGACTCGGAGGTAATCATTGGGTGGGGGAGGTGGGTAGGCAGAGTGCAGCTACAGGGTACGGGTGGGCATGGGTTGTGAGGGGGGGCAGGAGACCGCCAAAAGACTGTTTTTTCACAGGTCAAAAAAAAGATATCGCGAGGACTGTTTTTTGTTTTCGGGGCATGTGGCACGCTGAGGTGGGCCCCAGCATGCCAACGGATTCTTTTGGGGGAGCTAGCTGTAGCTGACGGGGATTGGGCACCCCTGGCCGCCACATACTGGTAAGGGGGGATCTCATGAGCTGAGGGGAATTGGGCACCCCCTCGACACACAAGAACTTGGGGGGGCGGAACATGCCGACGGGGATTGGGCACCCTCTTCGCCAAAAACCAGAGGAGGGGACATGATGCTGAGGGGGATTGGGCACCCCGTCAGCAAACGGGGGGGAAATGCAAGGGAGCCCTGCAATGATGGGTCGCTCCCTCATTGCAACGGATGATGCTGCAATGATGAGGTGGCCCCTGATTGCTGCGGCTAAAACCCTCTCAAGGTTGTGGCACGCTGGCTGAACTAGTGTCAGCAGCAGCATCCCACGCCATTGGGGAAAGCGGGCCAAGCCTTTAAAGGCTGTGGGGGCACTGGCCACAACAGTGCCACGCCTCCACAACCTGCTTCTGAGAACCTGCTGCAATATGTTTCTTGTGCATGCACGAAATCAACATAAAAACTGCAGCTCTATCTCAGAGCTGCTTGAGGAGCTGTAGCTGCATTCTGCAGCCTCCTCGTTCAGACTACTACTTCAGACTCACTTCAACATTCTGTCTCCGTCACTCATAGCTACAAGAAGTGTGGCTTATGCAGCTGCGAGAGTTCTGAAATGACATCACCTCCCCAGCTCTCAGCTGTGACTGACAGCAGAGAGGGAGACAGAGTGAAATCCATTTAACTGACATTTCACTATCTGCCTTTCCTGCATACCACTAATTTCTAACTGGGATTCTAGTAACCCTGGGAACAAGGGGGTTACACATAGAATCCCAGTTTCTGCTGAAAGAAGTTAATTTGGCATCATGAAGAATAGCCCCTAGCCATTATGGGGGCTGGGACTGTGTAGCCAGAGTGCAAAGTGGTTCCAGAGACAGAGATCAGCCTGAAGTCTGTTTGGGTTCTTTAAACTGGAGAGTCCAAAAGCATTGAAGATTACTGTCAAAGAGCAAGGAATTTTGCCAAGAGACTGTATGCCAGTTTGCCAGGATGGTATCAAAGCTGCCACCAAACTGTATTTGTTGCCTGCAGAGCATGAGAGACCATTTGAACTCTGGTTTAAGAAAGGACTGCATGCACTCAAGTTGGTCCGGGGAGTCAGCCCAGTATTGCCCATGCTATCGTAAGCCCCCCCATTTGGAGGCTTTCCTTATGGGGCTATCGCCCCACAGAGTTCTACTTCTGCCTCTAGTCTCCTGTGTTCCTGGAACGGGAGCCAGAGGGCTTCTGTGGTCCTCACAGCAGCAGCCACTGAAATTCCCTCTCCTTGACCCCATTGGGAGAAGGGGCCAAGATCCAAAGGGCAGTGTTGTGCCTCCGGGTACTGTTTGGGAGAAGTTGCCAGTCTATGGAGTGGTCATGAAGTGGGGGACCAAGAATGTAAACAATAATGGCCGCGATGCCATTTGTGCATGCATAGATACATAGATACTGATGGCAGATAAAGGGCCTTTTGGCCACCTAGTCTTCCCAGAGTGCCTCTTAGCTTCCTTGAACTGGCTGTCCCCTTCCCCAACTGCCAGCATCCCCGATGACCGTCCCATGCATAGGCACGAGGGATCCTAGCAATTGGGGGAAGGGGACAACCTAGTCCAAGAGAAGCTTGAAAAGGCAAAATTATATGCACAACTGGGCAGACTAGGTGGGCCAAAGGCCCTTATCTGCCATCAGTATCTATGTATCTATGCATGCACAAATAGCATGCATGGCACTAAAGTCTTAAAGGAGCCACGGCTCCATTACTAGTACCTGGGGAAAGGCGTGAAAAAGGTACCTATTATTGCGGGAGCCCTGGTGGGCAGAAGGGGGCTCCTACAAAGAAAAAAAAGAGGTTCTTGGCCCCATTAGGGCAAGCAGGGCCAGAACATAATGTTATTAGCCCCTTAATGGGCTTACTAATAAAGATATAGGCTAGCAAATCAGAGCAGCTAAAAGTAAATAACAATGGCAGTCCCCATAAGTTTCCAGGCACCAGGGGCCTCTGGGAAGGGGTTAAAGGGCATCACCCAGAGCCTGGAAAAGTCACAGCCAATCAGAATGGGAGATGGGGTTGGTAATTTAAGGCAAGTGCCCGCCACAGGGAGATCCCCCAAGAGATCAGAGTGGAAGAGACTGCAGCAGGGCTGTTCCAAGCCCGAGGGTGAATTTGGATGCTTTTAAGCCCCTCTGGCCCTCAAAGACAACTTTAGGCAACCTTAGGCAGAGCACCTTCAATATTATTTTTTAGCTGGGGATAAAAGAACTGATAATTTTGGTATTCCCTGTGTGATAATTGAGCCTGTACTCTTGTTTTGGTGTTTGCAGCCTGTAACCTTAATCAGACTTTGAAACTGTGTGAACCATGCAAGAGACTGTGTGAACTGTGCTACCCGCAAAGAGACCAGGATTAGAGACTGTTTGAACTGCTTAGCTTGAAAGAATGTTATTTGCAGTGGGCTTAAGGCAGTGTAGGAGCCAGCTGTGTTTCAAATGTCTGAGGAAGCAATGTGTCCAACATATGTCCAGGGGACTCCAAGGTTGCCCAGACACCCTTGACCAACGAAGGGCAGAAGAGGTGAAGACGATGAAAGGCCAGAGGAGGTGAAGATGATGAGAGGTCTGTCAGGTGAAGACCCAAAAGGCCCCAGTGGTGAAGCTGAGGAAAGGCTTGACAGGTGAAGGTCCTGCTTGCTGCAATTCTATATCCAACTTATGTGGTGCCAATTGACTGTTTGCTGATACCAGAAAGGTACTGTTTGTCTGTGTTTTCGACACCCCCCGAAGCCTTTGGACTGTCAGTACCTCCGGGCTGCAGCCCTGAGGAGTTTCATCTGCAAACTAGTTAGTCAGTTAGATAGCTATGTTTGGGGGTGGAAGTCCTTGGCAGGACTTTGTAATTGGCAGGATATGCCCAGGCCAAAAAGAGGAAAAGACATTGCTGAAGGCCAGCCTGGTGGTGATGAGGGCTGAGGAGCTGGACTCCTTACCTCGTGCTATGCCAGCGACATATGTTCTAGAATGACCTTGGGACATCAGGGAGCCAGCATGGGGGGGGGGCGAGATTGAGCAGCCACTAGGCAGATCTCCCCTCCCTTGGTGGCTGCCACCCCTGCAGTTCCGCTCCCACGGGTGGAGTCCGTCTGGCGTGAGCAGGGAGGCGGTGGCAATAACCAGGGTGGGGTGGAAGGCGAGCTGGTACCTGGTGCGCATGTGCCTCCGCATGCGATGCATGTATGTGTGCTGGTCCGAGGGCCAGGGAGAAAACAGGAACAAAAAAAAAAAAAGGACATCCCAAAGGTGACAAGCTGCAGGAGCCTGCAACCGCCTGGAGGTGACAAGCTGCCAGACATCATAACCAACCTTGACAAGTGCCAGTCCTGCCATTCAAGGCCCAACTCAACAAACGCCATCTGCATCATCTGATCCAGTTCAGACCCTGTGCTGTGAAGCTTCCGAACCGTGAGTAAATACAGGCCTGCCCTGACCTGAGGAGTTATATTAAAGTTCTCACACCAAGTTACAGTTATTTAAAAGTGCAGCAACGCCGGCCAACCTGTGGCAATGATCAGGCCTACATCTCAATCTGGTACCCAGGTAGACTTTAGGAACACTGGTACCAGGGGAGAGAAGTGCCAATTGGAATGTATGGTTGTTGTTTGGGGGGGGCACACAGTGGTTGTCATACCTCTCAAGTGTCCCTGATTTTCAGGGATGTCCCTGATTTCACCTCAACATTTTACTCTGTCCCTCCTAAAATCTGTGTTCCCCTGACTAAACAGTGATGATTGTAAGAATAAAATTATGTCAAACAATACAGTTGCAGACTTCTTATTCTTCAGAAAATGTATTATACACGGAGTCCCTTAGTCTGCCAGCTTCCTGAGTGGATAGCAACAATTTTAAAAATGTGTCCCTGATTTTGGGCCTTTGTCCCTGATTTTTTAAGCCTTGTCCCTGATTTATGAGGCAGGAGGTTGAGAGGTATGGTGGTTGTTACTCTTATTGTTTGACCATTCAAACTGATATTCTTCTGCATCCCCATTCCCCTTCCCTTTTAAATTAATTGTTTCTTGTAGTTGGTTAAAACTGTCTGTGAGCGTATTATTAGCCATAGCCACAAAGTGCATGTGTTTTACAGTACTGCAGTTTAAAGTGGTATTCCATAAGTGTGGAGTGACTGGAAGGGGGTGGTGGGTACAGCATCCCAAGGGGTTGTACCAGACAGATATTTGGTCCACTATATCTTACTCTGGGTGGATCGGGCACCATGCTATTTACCTTTTATTTGGAAAGGAACCTCTTTTCCACCTGAACAAGAGCCCAGGCCCCTCCACCATGGTGAGACCACAAGGCAGGTAGCAGCCTCTGGTACACGCACCCGGGTTACAACTGGATTTTACAGGTCACTAGAAAAGTGTTTTAATGGTTTGCAACCATTTGCATGCTGTTAAACATGATTTGTGAAGGGTTAGCTAGTACTGCACCATTGGTTTATGCATTCACTGGGCTTCCAATATGCCATCTGGCTATGAATGTGTGCTCCATCTTGCCTTTCACTAGCATGCACTCTGATCCTGCCTTACTCAATTGCTGTGCAATCTGCTTTGTGCCACTGAAACTTCTGCTTCGGGATAGGGATTGATGTTCCAACTAATCTCTGGGCCCTAACATCCCAGTTTGCCCGGCATAAACACAGTCTATGAGATGCAAGCAGTTTGAATATGCTGCTCATGGAGTTCCAGGGTTGTGCACAGAGTTTTTACATAAGAAGATACGAGTTTAAATTTTGAATAAGGTTAAGCATCGAACCTTTTGACACATGTATACAATCCAGGGCTGGGTGAGTTAATACAGAAAGATAATCACTGGCCCATCGAGTTCCTTCCTCACCAGCTCATTGGGATACCTGGTCACCTAACATATACTTGCTTTGTCTGTGGATTTTATGTAGATTCTTGAATTGGTAATGTCTGATTTTTAATTGTTTATGTATTTATTATTGTTGTTGGTTGTATTCTTTGTAACATGCCCTGAGCCTCCAGAAAAAGCACCATACCAAATAAACTACTACTGCTCTTCCAACTACTACTACCACTCCAGCTACTCTGCTATTACTAATCCTCCTACCACTACTAGTACTACTCCTACTCTACTACTGCTACTACTTTTCCTACTATTCTCTCCTACTAGTACTAGTACTATTCTACTACTACTACTACTACTGCTGCTACAATCACTTCAACTACTCCTGCTATTACTTCTACTACTACTGCTAGTACTACTCCTATTACTACTTCTACTACTGCTACTACTTCTCCTACTACTCCTGGTATTACTTCTCCTACTACTAATACTGGTACTACTCATACTATTACTCCTACTACTGCTACTATAACTCCTGCTACTACTACTACTCCAACTACACCTGCTATTACTCAAACTACTACTAGTACTATTCCTATTACTACTCCTACTACTGCTACTACTACTCCTACCACTAGCACTATTCCTACTCCTATTACTCCTACCACTACTACCACTCCAACTACTCTTGCTATTACTACTACTACTACTACAAGTACCATTCCTACTACTGTTACTACTACTGCTACTATTGCTTCAACTAATTCTGCCCACCACTACTCCGTCTACTACTACTACTACTGGTAATAATTCCTAGTACTACTCCTACTATTACTACTTCTATCTCACTATTACTGCTGCTACTACTACTCCTTCTGTTCCTCCCTACTATTGCTACTTTTCCCTACACTACTCTACTACTACTCCTCTACTACTAGCTACTCCTATTTCTTCCTACCACTACTACCACTCCAACTGCTTTTGCTTTTACTCCTCCTACTACTACTAGTACTATTCTACTACTATCATTACTACCTCTACTATTGCTTCAACTTAATCATGCCATCCTACTCCTTCTGCTGCTACTACAGTCCTAGTACTACTCCTACTACTGCTACTTCTCCACTACTGCTACTGCTACTCTACTTCTTCTGCTCCTCCTAGTACTCCTACCACCACTTCTCCTACCACTACTTCTACTGCTACTACTACTCCTACAATTTACTACTACTCCAGCTGTTTCTCCTACTATTACTACTCCTACTGCTAATACTACTACTTCTTTTACTACAACTACCATTACTCAGACTCCTCCTCCTGTTACTAGTCCTGCAACTACTCTTTCTTCTCCCCTCCTACTACTACTATTTCTAATACTCTTACTCCTACTTTGCCTACTCCTATTCCTTTTCTTCAAAGTACTTATCTAGTTTCACTTTTCAGTGAGTAACGGTGTTGACAGACATCACCTGTGTCCCCCTCTCATTCTGTGACATGTGCTTCCTGATGTTTCCCTTGAATTCCCATCCTATTTGGAACACTGTGCACCCCCTTGCTTTCGCATCCCTGTACATCCTGTAGAACTGTATCTGGTCCGATGGGGTTGTCCCTTTCTATTATCTGAATACTGTAATCCTATCTCTCCTGAGTCTCCTTATTTCCATGAAGAACAGTCCCAGTTCTGCTTCTTGGTACTTACAGCTAGGGACAGGATAACCACAAAATGTCTGGAGGTTCTAAAAGGTTCTGATAAGCCATACAAGGTTTTAACTGTTATCCGAGTCTTATCAGAACTTTCAGAACCTTTTAGTTTACTGCATAAAAAATATTTTAACCATCACTGTCCACCCTTAAGTTATTGTCAGTGAAGGGAAAGGAATGCAAAACAGCTTGGAGTGGTACTGCACTAAAGCCTGCCTCTTTTGGGGTCTTTCTACCACTACCACTACCAGTGACAACCAGCCTTCTTGCTAGATAAAGACATGCTGAGTGAGTATATTATGCTCCCAAACCAATGTTTTGAAAATGATCAGAACCTTATCAGAACCTGAAAAAGGTTCTGATAAGTTTGTTTTTTTTTTTTTACAGAAAATGGCATAGGTTCTGGGTAGTTCTAAAAGGTTCTATGTTATAATGGTGAAGTCAGAGCACTGAAAATCAGTCTCAGCACTCTGACTCCCCAGCGCACAACAAAACAGTGCTGGGGACGTGTGTTTTTTTTTTTTATGTTTATGCAGGGGTCTGAGCCCCACCCTCTACTAAAGGATTCTCAACCTCCGGGGTGTACGTGGGGCAAAACATAAAATATTCGAATTTGGGCCGGGCGTAGCAAAAATGAACCTGCGCCCGGACCCAAACCCAGCACTCTAGCTACCAAGGCTACAAGCTGACCCACTGCACTATGGGGCCTGCTCAGCAACCTACTGCAGCGCCATCCCTCAAATCCCCCCCACCCCTCGCTGTGCATGCTCGCTCCCACCACCCTGCGTGCATACCTGTAGCGACTTCCTGTCGCTACGGTCATCCACCCCCCAATCCGGTCACTGTCTCTAACCTAGCCCCTGTGATGGGCACCACAATTGAGTTGTCCTTTAGTGGGTCATTCAATTGCGGTCGCCCACATCACGGGCTACCATTCTAAACATATCCAAACTGGTTCTTCTACAGTCTGCCTGTTCATTTTTCCTGATATAATTAATACCAAGTTTTATTTTTTGTATACTTTTGTGTATACTATGCAGCTTTATTACACGGTCTTAATATATGTGCTTTATGAGTGATTCCTTCTGCTTTTCCTATATGGTGGATACCTCTTTATGTATATGTTTGTATATTTCCTTATGTATTTCAATAAAAAGATAAACACAAACTGGTTCTTCTGATTCTACATATTGCCCAAGTTTCCCCAGTGTTCTACCACCTTGGTCACTTTATGTTCTGCACCTTCTCAGTCCTTTATTTATTTTTTTGCTGCACCCCTGGAGTGTGTCTGCATCCATGTTCCCCTGTGGATGACCCCTCATGGGTAGGGCCACCCTGAGACTGACCCCAGTTAGCCTCCGAGCGTAGTTAGAGCATTGGTCAGGGAGACATAGTCCAGGTGGCAGTGCAGGACCTATGACGGAGTAGTGGGTGGCATCCTGCACGGTCATGGATTTTTCCAGTTTTTCTCCCCGGGGAGGCACAGCGTGCAAAGACATTGTGACATGGCTGCATACGTCTTCCCCACCTCCCTGTACTTACCAAGCTCCTCATTGCCAGACCACATGCCTCCTCAAGGGGCCAGTCAAGCGCTGGATGCTGTCCCACCCTCTCCCCGGAGATGAAGGCAGTCCACCGTCAGTGTCTCAAGCGGTACCTCTACCGCCCGTGCTGGTGGGCTGGCGCTGTACCTTCTCAGTCCTGTTGATATTAGGGATGTTCAAATATCTCAAAATCCAACCCAACCTTGGCTATTCAAATAGTAGGATTATCCATATCAGAATCCACAACTGATCCTAACATTGAATATAATCAGATTCAGTTTAGGATATCCTAAAATGCGATTTAATATCCCAAGTTTTTATTATATAAGATATTGCGGACCAATATCCCAAAATTCCATATTTCTAAAAATAGTCAGATATCTGAAATATCTATTTAAAAAAATGGAAAGCCGAGCAACCCTAGTTGATATCTCCCCTCGGATCCAGGTCCCAGCACTGTACAATGTACTCAAGATGGGTTCTGCCCAGTGATCTGTATTTTGGGTACTTGTGTCTCTGAGTTTTGAACTTTTTAACCTTTTGTCTCCCGTGTGTGAATGTAGTGCTAATGAAAGGTGCTGGATTGACAGCACTGGAACCTGAAGTCCTCTGCTTAACCACATGCAGATACAGTATGGGCAATCATAATGCAAGTTTCTCTACACTGCCCCATCAATTTGTGTCATCTGTGCCAAGGTGAGACCACCATGTAGATGAAAGCAGAGATCAGACTCCATGCTCAGTCAGTCCTTGGCCTCTTATATGGGACTGCCAACCAGGGTACCAAAATGTGGACGCTTGTCCACTGGGAACAGGACTGAGACCACTACAACTCTACACGAATGGGCCAGTGAGCAGCCCTCAGGTGTTAATGGCTTTCTACCACTACTGACCTGTGCTGGATTTGAACCCATGATTGACCTGCTGGGGAAAGGATCCTTAACCCGCTACCAATCCACTGAGCCATTCAGATCTAATTGAGTTTTGAACTTGTGTTGGTTTGCATGTTTGTGTTTACTATACAGGTATTATATTTTAAATTTCAGACTTTCTTAATGATGGCACAAGATCAGTGGTTTGAGAGTTATTAATGCCATGTATTCATGTTATAAGCAGTAGTAGTTGTATGTCCGTCAGTCTACTAGTTCTTGTGGTGTTGCAACAGATACACATATTTAAGAGCAATATTTATTTTATTGATTAATTAATTAATTGTTTTTATTTATTTGTGTCTACTGAGGCTATGAGCAAATCTGCCTGATTTCACAGATGACCAGAAAAGTGCACACACAAGGAAAAGACTGGATTACTAGTACACAGTGGGTGTGATGTGACAATGAAGTAAAGTGGCTCGTGGTAGGCAAATACACGGCAAGCAATGGGCATGTTACCGGCATTCACAAGTGCCTGTGTTACATAACCAGTCACAAAGTTTAGTTTTGAAAGCAGAGAAAGCTAGAGTTTGGTCAGTCACATGCTGGTGGAGGGAGTTATGGAGACAGGGCAGCTCAGACAATATATACAGAGTATGTAAATAGTGCTTTTTATGTATTTATGCTGAAGAATATTTGAACTGCAAATAGCACCATTTCTTTGGAGGTGAAGGACACCAGAGTTGATTTAGCTTTCAGAATAAAGGAGGCTAATTTTCTCTAGCTGCCAACAGTGAGTGAGTGGGCAGTGGGAGGCCTTTAAAGTGGCTTTGTTAGAGCAGCCATTATCGGCTTTCACTGCAAACACAGACCAGCTCAGCTGCAGGCTGATTGATAATTTGGACTTTTATTTTCAGATCATTTAGGCCGATTTGCTTTCTCATGTGTACAAATGGCTTCCCGGTTGCAGACTGTGATGGTGGTTCAGAAAGATAGCTGAGATCAGAGACTCATTGCTCTAAGTTTTATTTATTTATTAATTTATTTTAATTTTCGGATACAGCCTTTGAGCACAGAGCTCGTTTATGAAGCTTCCACGTCAAGGAGAACAATATAATGGCAGACAAGCATATTGGGTATACAGCAGCAAGTACAACTTTACAGAGCACATAACATCAGTAGTCAAACTAAGTACAAGCAACACTATACGATAAGATAAAAATATGACACATAGATGAACTATAAAAAATAAGGGAAGGTATGGAGAGCCATAGGCCAGCACCCAGAGAGGAGGGATTGCCACAACTGTATCAGTAAAGTGAGGATGGGAGGCCAGAAAGTGAGAGATAGGTACAGGTGGTTGGGGTTGGGGGGAGGAAGTTTCATGGGGAGGGTTCAGGGTTAAAGGTGTGCAGCTGAGGTTGGGAAGGCAGTGGGGAAGAGGAAGTAGAAAGGGGGAGACTGGTGGCAGGGAGATGAAGGGTATGTAAAAGGGTTAAATAGAGGTCCCTGGGATAAGGATGGGGTGAGGTCAGCTTTGCTAAAGCAGAGGGGAAAAAGCAGCCTCGAGGGCAAAGAGTTTGAGGCCATTTAGCAGTTACAGCTGCTGAGTTTTCAGGTTTAGATGCAGGTTCACAACTTGTGTTTAGTAAGTGGTGACTGAAGCTGGCCCTTCCTGCCTCCACTGCTCACATCATCCTCACAATTAAAATCAGCACCACTCCTCACACTCCTCTCTCTGATTAAAATCAATCCACTCCTCACACCTCTCTCTCTGATTAAAATAAATCCGCTCCTCACACTAGTGTTGCTCGGATAGTACCGTATAAATTAGGATACCACCAGATACCTGATGTTTGGCCAGATAGTGGATCCGGTTGGACAGTAACTATCTGACCATGGATCCGACGATCCCGGATCCAGTTCGGATCCCCCAGATCCACGGTCAGATCCCTGGATCCGATGTTGGATCCCTGGACCCAACTGTGGATCCCTGGATCTGACCTCAGATAATGCGGGATCTGACCAGGGATCTGACCTCCGACTTAGGTCGGATCCCAGGTTGGATACTGCTACTATCCGACGGATCACAATCGGATCCACAAAGGCACTATCTGAGCATTTCAACCTCACACCCAACTATAAATACTGTACCTGTCACAAAATCATCTGTCAGTTACAACTCTCACTCTGTAAACTCCCCACTCCCGATTCACACACATTCAGTCACTTAATTTTCCAATCTCTCATTCCTTGTAAAGCAGTTTGGGATACGATGCATATGAAAACTGCTATATAAATGCTAATTCTTCTTCTGATGATGATAATTCAAACATCGACCCCAGGTAAAATCACCATCAGTCCTTTCACCATATGCCCCACCCCCCATTAAAATCCCTACTCCTCATCCCACACTCCTTAATTAAAATCCCCCACTCCACACCTTTCCTTGATTAAAATCCTTACACCTCACATTAATCTTTTCTGATTAAAATCCCACACTCTGCATGCCACCTGCATAAAATCCCTTACTCCACATGCCACCCTACCTGCCTAAAATGCCCCACATCACCCTGACTTGATTAAAATCATCCACTCCTCCCCCTAGCTTTCAAGTTAAAATACTCAACTCTTCACACCACCCTCTCGAATTAAAATCCCCCCACTTTCTGCACAACCCTGCCCAGGTATAATTCCCCATTTGTCGCCCTGCAGCCCTTAATAAAAGCCTTGCTCTCCTCTCACAAACCTTCCTGCTTAAAATCCCCTCACTTCTCATATCACCATCTCTGATTAAATTCAAGCCTCCTCACTCCCCCATCCTGATTAAAGTCCTTCGTTCCACAACCCTTCCTACATTAAAATCACTACCACTGCTCACCCCCTCTCCACATATTTAAATCCCCCACTCCTAATTCCCTCTCTGATTTAAATCCACCACTCATCACACAATCCTCCCTTGTTAACTCCCCCCCCCCAAAAAAAATCACAGAAAAAGCTTGTGTAAGGCTCTTGAGGGGGTGGGTGTCCCAACCTTACACCACCACTGGGCTGCTGTAGATGGTAATGGTGGCTCCAGGATTCTTTCTTCGATAACAGTAAGGGGACCCATATCTCTCCCAAAAATAGTATTGCATGGCGTCTCCATCCACAGAAAGGTTACAGTGGGTAAGGTGACTACTTAATACAACTCCCTGGGATGTACACACCCACCTTCCTACCATTGTCACTCTACCCCTAACCATGAACTCACAACCGCAATCATCCCTCAGTGCCATGCACAGTAGAATTGTAGTCAGTGACAATAACAAATTTAAACAGCAGAGCACAGTGCTATTGGTCACTAGTATCTCCAGCAAAGGAAGGCAGGTTAAGTTAGTGTAACCACCCCCGGCCTGTCTAGGGGCATACTTTCACAATCGCAGCTGGTCCGGACAGAAAAGGAAGAGCACTTCTAAGCACAAGCATTCGAGACCTGTGCACTTTAGAACAGTAGGGAAACGTTGGTCTCCTACCTGTTCAGAATCTTCCAAGTTGCGCATATTACCTCCTTTCTCTCTCAGCATCTGATTTCCTCCCTGAAGCTGTCCACCAGATAGGGACCTCCCTCTGCACCTAGGCTGTCTTAGAAGCCCTTGCAGCCCCAACCAGGCTGGATCGAAAATTGCCACTGGAATGCAGCTCATGGAAGAATTAATTAGACTGCAAATACAGGGGGAAAAGAAGGATTTCATTTCATTTGCCTCCATCCCCCCCCAGTCAAATAATGCACAAACTACTATTTCCTCCCCAAACTGGCTTTTATTTTGCACCTGTACTGCAAATGATTCCAGCGATGCAGTGGTCACATACTTCATTGAAAAATAGATAAAGCACCTCCATGGGGCTATTCAACTTTTTACAATACTGGCTGGACAAAAAAAGCCAGCAAAAACTGATGGATTCAGGCAGACACAAGTAAGGACTTTCCTCTGCCTACTATCCCCCTCAGGTGTTCTACCGGAGACTTACTTGAACTCAGATCCCTACAATCTCCTGGCTTCTCTGGATTTGGTAAGCTAACCTTCTTTTTCCTGGGGTCACTCTCTCTCACTGGCACTGGTCATCCCCCCTTTTACTCTGGCACAGAAAAGTGAGTGATCTTCCCTACCTGGACCACTGGGCACTGGTCCAAGCCACAAGGGCCTCGACCCTCCTTCAGAGGCTGGCACTATTCCCGGTGCTAAAGCAACACCTGCCACTGTCACTCAGCTGTACCTCAGTACCTGCCTTACTGCACCATGGCCCAAACTCTCCCTGGGGATTCCGCTGGTCTTACTTTCTTGGGGGTCCCTTCCAGGCCCACATCCTTGCTTCACTGCCTGGGCTTGAATTAAGCTCCAGCATGGGGGCTACCCTCCAAGGCCTGTCATTTTTGGCCTCTGCCCCACCCGAGCCTCAATGTACCAGTGCCCCAGGACCTCTCCCTCCAAACAGACCCCCTGATTTGGGTGAAGGGCTCCTCCTCTCCCTTGACCCACCCCCAGGCCGCCCTAACACACTAGGTACGAGGGGAACAACTGCAGCCAGTTCCCCTCCTGGGAGGGCCCTGCCACTGCCCTCCCAGCCCAGGGGACCTGGAATATTACACACATGGGCTTCCTAAGGGCTCCTACTTTCTCCTGGCAGGCTAAGCCTCCTACTGCCCTAGCCCCCAATGATGCAGGATCTGGCTACCAATTCCCCCATGGAGCTCCATTCCCGCACTCCTTGTTGACCATGGTGCATGGAAAACTGTCCTGACTATACTGTTTTGGGGGGGTTCGCCACTGGCCCTCCTGGACCCCGAGTTCCCTCATTTGCCCACCTTATATGCTCCTTACTATATGTTTCCAACCTCCCCCCTCCAGCCCCAGGTCTAATATCTGGGCTGGAAAGGCCCTGATACTTCCTGTCAGTCCACTTATAGACCCTCTGAATCGACTCTCTGCTGCTACATTGAGGCGTCAGACACTATCCCCACAGCACTAAACCCATTTCCAAGCTCGAGGGGAGTAGGGGAAGGGATGCCTAAAAGTAGGAAAATAACCTCAAAGCACTCCTTTAACAACTTGCCATATAGTTTTGTACTGCAGAGTTTTTTTTATTTCCTTCTAGCTGTATTGACAAGTTTGAATGGATCTGTGAAGGGAAATGAGATAACGTTAGTTGCCACAGACATTCTAGATGACTGGAGTGATTATAATCTCTTTGACCTGTACTACAGGACCTGCTGGCCAGTTCATGGGACAGCTGAAGGACAAAACAACCCTTTCATGCTTCAAAGTCAAAAAATCCCTTTAAAGTTATGTGAAGGACCCAAGGGAACCAGTCACTCCTGCTGTGTGAGACAGGAGTAGGACAGTGCCCTTTGGAATATGCAAACCCCTAGAAGTCCAGATCAGACTGGTTTCCCAAGAGGACCCAGCTGTCAAGACATAAAGCACTGGCCTGGAGGTGATGTTATAGGAAATACGTGCTGAGGGTGGGTGGAGACTGTTTTTTTACAACATTCTTAACCTGAATTTTGTGAGAGACTAGTTAGTCAGGTTTACTTCAAGAAGTTAATATCTAAGGTTTGAGTTTGCCTTGATTTACCAAAATGTCCTGTGTGGTCAGCTCTGTCTACTGTATGAAAGTTAAGAAGTGTAGTAAGATTTTTCTGTGCATTTTTTCTACTGCTCAAAAATGTTTTCATTTTATCTCTGTGGAATTATTGTTCCCCAGTCTTTGTGTAGTATCTTGTATTATATGTGTAAATATCTTGAAGTAACTAAAATATTATTTTTATGTCTCATGTTTCTGTGACTGAGTCCTTTGAGGTACATGTGACTGGGTTATTATTGACAAAAACTGTGTTTCCATCTCCGAAGAGAAGGATATAGTTACTATATAGCTGTGACAGGGAAGGGTGGGTCATTTGCCCTTTGTTAAGGAGTACTGTACTGTGTGAGCATAGGCTGTGCTGAGATTCAGACCTGGAGATACCTGAGAGTGTGTCTATACTAAGTGGAGAGCTTCAAAAGGATGGGATAGGGTTAAGGGCAAGATACTAGTCAGTGGGAAGATATGGGGAAAAGAGGGACAAGGGGTGGGGGAGCAGCAGGAGTCTAATTATGTGCTGCATACTCAAGCAGATGTGATAGATCATTTGGCCTGTGTCGCTGGCAGGTTCATATTTCGTATGTTCTTAAGTGGTGGCATCTACAGAAATGCACTTGCAGGCATTTGAAGGTTGAGAAAGCTGGTAACAGTGTACAGGCGGAAAATGAAAGCAACCAGTCTGTCACACCTCCACCCACACTGCACCCCAGATTGTTACCTCTCATTGACGGGATCTGTACTACCACTAAAAAGGCATGTCTGATATTAACCCTGATGCTGTAGATTGGCTACTGGCTAAGATATATTTCCATCCTGTACTGCTTCTCCCACCCGGTACTAGGATTTCTAAAACAGTAAGGAGGTCCTTTATAGTAATTCCTGGGTAGCCAGTGTTGAAAAGATGCAGGCCCATAGATGCTGACGTGAGTTGGCCAATGTTGATGATCTTCTAACTGGGGAACAAGTTCCTTAACAATTCACCTCAAAAGGCCATGCAATTGACAAAATAGCTCTTACCCTCTGCAAGTGAGGTGTTTGTGATCTGGCCAAACCAACAACTTGTAAACAACTCCGGTTTCTTGCACAGTTCTTGGTAATGGGGCAGTCCCTGGTTGTACTCATGGTTGCCAGTTTGGTGGCTCCTCTGGGTTCTGTAAGTCTCAGGCACTCCGATCTTCCACTGAACCTCTGGGATAAGCGGCGATTTAGTACGGGATGCAGATTGCCTGGTCAGACACCATCCACTGCAATCTTTCTCTTTTCCTCTGTGGATTCAGCCGAGTCTTTGGTTAAAACAGACAGCCCAGGGTTTATGCCGTTGCTATGTGCTGAATCCTCTGACTACTGTCTCTCATAGGCTAGCATGTAGTTGCTGCTCTGTGTTCTCCTCTGATCTCTACCCATACGACTCTCTCTTTTAATGACCAGACACGTCCTGGAGTTACGTACTATGTGCATTGGAGTATGACATAGTCCTCTCAACTCAGGATCCTCACATATCTGGAGTCCTCCAGACCAAACCAGCTTATTTCACAGCCATGTCAGCACAGAACTTTGACTGATCCAGCTCCATGCCATTCACAACTGTTGGTACCTAATAAGTTTAGGAAAAGCACAAACACACTGTTCCACCAATTTCCAGAGGCCTGCAGGGAACTTAGACAGATACCTCCATTGACTGGTCATCCCAGAGGTTAGCAGGTCACAAGATGGAAATCCCCATGGAGTCCACACATCTGCCCCAAAATACAACCATTCCAACAGGTGTCTTCAGCTACCTATCTCCTGCTTTAGGAATCCTGGGGGGTTGGCACAATCTCACAATAATTCCTACTTTGAAAGAGTTGAGTTACACTTGATACATCCAGCAGACCTGGATTTGAATCTCACAACCTCCACTTTCATACTGTGTGACCCTAAGCAAATCACTTAACCTCCCTGTATTCCTGGGATGCACCTGTAAATAAGGTTTGGCTCAGTCTGCCTTTCCCTGACAAAAATTGTAAACATTTAAAAAATAAAATAAAACAAATGACCTGCTCCTCACAAAATGCTCCCAGATTAAAATCTCTCACTCCTCACATAACCTTCCCTGATCAAAATCCCCCCACTCCTTACACAACCCTTACCCAATTAAGATCCATCAATCCAATCCTTTCCCAAGAAAGATTCCCCCACTCCTCAGTCTCCACCCTGATTAAAAATCACCCACTCCACATGCCTCCCCAGGTAAAATCACTACAACTCATATCACCAAACCCATTAAAATCCCTCTACTCTACCCCCTGATGAAAATTCCCTCATTCCACACTCCACCCTTCTGAGTAAAATCCCCAACTCTGCCCCATCCCTATTTGAAATCCCTCATTCCTCACACCACTCTCCTCCCAATTAAAATCCCACCATTCCACACCATTCCCCCACCCCGCACACTACCTTTCCAAATTAAAATCTCCTAAGAGGCAGTATAGCGAGTAGATTAAGGCTCTGATCTGCAGATCTGGAGACCTGGGTTTGAATCCCACAGCCATCTAGATGCATACTGTATGATCCTGAGCAAGTCACTTAACTTCCTTGTGCTCCCAGGTTTCATCTGGAAACAACCTGCAGACTTAGTGTCCTATTCGTGGTTAAACAATGTTCCCTTTCCCTTTTCCCTTACTTCTCTCTCTTCCCGAAAAAAAAACCTTCCACTCCTCACACCACCCTCCTTCCCCTACTTCAGTTCCTCCCCAACTAAAATCCATGCAGTCTTCACACCACCCTTATGTAAGCCCCCCATTTGGGCTTACCTGTCTGGGCTATGGCTGTCTGTTTCACGCCGGTGTCCTGCAATGGACTCTGGAGGACTTGAACCTGGTTGCCCCGCTGGTGTTCTGCGGCCAATGCCATCAAGTTTCTGTGATCTCAGCCCATGGTAGAGAGGGGCTGAGGTCTGATCCTCATTACAGCGCCTCCAGGTGCATTTGGGAGTAGTTTCGGCAGTCCAGTAAGCAGATAAAGTGGACCGCCGAAGGTAAATAAAAAAGATGGTGGCATGTGGCTCTATGCGCATGCTCAGCTGCCAAGAAGGTAGAAATTAAAAGAGCCACAGCTCCAAGAAAAAGTGTTTCGGCTGTGGCCCATACTTAGACATATCCCCCGCACCAGGGCAGGCAGCGGAGCTGTGGATCAGCAGCGCAAAACCTCCTGGCACAGGGAAGGTGATCTGTGCCCCTGTGAGGGCAAGATAAGTAACTATAGGTGCAGCAATGATTGGGACTAAAATGCCAACAAACATGGCAGTCCCCATGGACTTAGGTAGAGTGGGGGGCCAGTGGGTAAAGGTCAGAGGGCACAAGATTTGCCCAAGCAGGCAACAGCCAACCTGATAAATGCTGCTGCAAACCCGTCAAAGAGAGATTAATTTTTGTGGGACTTCAGAGTGAGCAGAGTGCAGGACAGACTGCTGAGGGCTGCCCTGCCCAATACCTGCACCCAGACACCAATGGCCAGTTCAACCCCAGCTGGGTGCAGCTGGGCAGCGTGCCTAAAGAACAGTGCTGCTGAAAGGAGAAAGGAAGCAAGTTTGGAGTGTTTTGCTGAAAGAGGAATTTAGAAGTTTGCAGCCAGAGAAAGAAGAGATCAGGTGTAGCAGTGAGAGAGCAGAGCCTGTAAGTGTGCCACCTGGATTCCAAGTGCTGCAGCTACATGCAAAAACTGAGCCAATGTGTTTTACCCCTCAGTGGGGTAAGTTTGTGAAGATTGGCAGTTACTGCACTCAGAGAGACAGAGTGTGCTGCGGCTTTAGACTGTGCTTGAGCCCAGCAACTGCGATGCATATGTAACCCCCAGGGGCGCTATCCTAAGGGCTATTACCCTGCCTGCCCTAGACGTGCAGGTGAGGGGCCCAGATCCGCTGGCGGTGCCCACCCAGAGGTCGGGGTTAGAACAGTCGAGGTTGACTCGGTCACAGCCCTCTGGGTTGCTGCAGCCCCCCTTTCTTACCACTAGTGGCCCACGAAGTTCAATCTCAGTGTCCTTACTATATACACTTACCCCCGGCTCGAATCAGCCAGCTCACTCCGGGACCCCTGAAAGTAAGGTACAGTTACACCACATTCACTGTGCAGTATTTCACCATTAGTACACAGACTAGCCAGAGTACTTTTGCAAAACAAGCAATCTGATTATTCGAGGGAATAACAAGGACCGGAGAAATCAGGTTGATTAGCTTACCACTACAGTATATGACAATCTACCTATGGCTCTGTGCACAGGCCTAACTCTATTAATTACTGTCTATGGGTACCCAAGCCTTTATGGTTAGTTCCTCGATGCAGCTGGTTGAGGCCCTGACATAAACGAGCATTTAGTTCCTGAGCAAATCAGATGGAGCCAGAAAGCTCAATCAGTGCAGTCAGCAATACAACAAAACGATTTTTCGTTGTTTGTAAGCTTTAACAGGGAGCTACCCTGATTCAGTACTCACTACTCCAGCCAAGAACCACTCTTCACCACTTGCAGGGATGAGCTTGAACTTCAAAGGCCTCCTAACACATTTATGTGAAAACAACAGAGGGGTACCATACCAGGCAGCTGCTTACAGGACCCGAACGAACTCACAGCTAACGCGGGCGTTTCACTGCAGCTTCAACGTCCTGACAGACCGAGCGTGATTCAGCAGATTCTCCAGTCCTCTTCAGGTGAAGCCTGGTAGATAGCTGTGTTGGTACACTGCCTCCTCTGACCGCCAGCCGGCGGCTTTAATCCGTGGAGCGCTGGCAGTGATAACGGCCACCTCAGGCCTTTCACGCGCTTCCCGCGTGAACACTCAACGGTGCAGGAGCTCAGAGCTCCCTTCTCCTTTACAGTCACAACGCATCTCCCCCTTGGCAGCTGGGGCAAGTCTCTCTAGTCGGGTGCCACCCGATCCCATTGAAGGGCTGCAGATGCCAGTCACTTGTTACTGCCCTCATTGGTGCAAAACGGCGCCATGGCCCAGAATGCCATTTCACAGAATTACAAGCTGTGTCCCCATTTGTCAGCTGGCTCCATCTAGAGTCCTGGTTTCTGGTTGGCTGTTTTTTTACTCCAGATTAGATACCCCCTCGCTCCTATTGGACCCCTTGAACTGTCCTGGTCCAAGATGGAGGGGAACAGCACACAGAGTCCCATCTGAAACAAAAGCAGGTTAAACAAACTGCATTTTCACTATCACTCTAAATGATTTCAAGCAAATAGTTACACCTGTCAAGGGGGCTCCCCTGGCGCTTTCAGCGACCACAAAGAGGGGCAATTACAGTACAGTTCAAGCAGGACTCGAGCAGGGAAACACACAGTTCCCCTCATAAACAATGATTTTGCCTGCAAGCAGACGGCTCTTAAAGAGACAGTATGTGGAGGCTTTAAAAGCACTCACAACCCCCACATTTAGTGGCCTTATGCCGAACACCAGCCAGGCATGGAGCATTTAAGCAAGCTCCAGGAAGGCTTTTAGGAACCCCCATTTGTAGGAGGGTTACACATAAAGAAGAAAATTGAGAGTACTGGGGCTTGAGACTGAGCTGAAGCCCAGCCACTAATTGTGTTTAAAAAGGGTGTGCAACAGAGAGGTCTATATGACCACACCTCCCCTGTCCATTGATGGAAGAAGACCAGTGGAGGAAGATGACGAGGCCTGCCTGGTGAACACTGTCTACAAAGGCCTCAGAGGCAAAGTCGGCAAGGCCAAGCAAGTGAAGACTAGCGTTTGTCAACCTCTTCTGTCAGCTCTGCTACTGTGGTGGTGTACCACTAACCAGATATCTCTATAGTACAGCAAAAGCCAGTTTGCTGAACCCCCTTTTGAACTGCTGAACTGTACGTTCCCCAAGATGTGGCTTTGGGTAGTCTTTATTTAGTTAGCTAGCTAGGTAAAAATTAGGGGGTTAGGTCCTGAGTAGGATCTTTGTCAGAAAACTGTGCCCAGACCTGAAGTTCCATTGTTCCTACTGTTTAAAGCTATTCGGGCCCCAACAAAAGATCCCCAGTGAAGTTTACACTATGCTCTGGTACCCACCAAGGGGACTTCAGAGATATTTTGGGCACCTGCCACTGGGAAGTCAGATACACCCGCAAGTGGGAGGTGGGGATTGAGTGGGGTGAAATGGTTTCAGCCAGTTATTAATGTTGTGCCACATTCCTCCTGTTTTGTCCCCTTCCCCCAAAAATAAATATAGTACTGCTAATTGTTAATGTTATATTCTGATACTGCGAATCAATGCAAGAAGGAGGAATTGTTATTTTGTAGGGAAGTGTCTTTGGGGGCACCTGTTGTATATTTCCTGGGGGTGGTAACCTGCAATTTGTTCACAGGTATTTCCTGCCATTGCCCCAGGTGGAGGCACTGTGCCACGTCTCCTCTTCACTTCAGAACCTGGAGTAGGCCAGTGGAGGTGTGTGCAGTGTGGCGCTGAGGGCCATGGAAACAGCTAAGGTGTGTCTAGGGGCTGTTACACTTATGATTAAAATTACCCAATCCACTCCAACCTTGACCCAAATCCTTACACCACCCTCCCATTAAAAGACCCGCTGCAACCCCTCATCATTAAAATCCCCACCTCATGTCAGCATCCCCACTAAAATCCACTCCTGCTCACACCACATTCCTCTAGTTAAAATACCCACTCCTCACACCACATTCCTAAAATTATTACTCCCAGTATCCACCCAGCTGCTTTCAACTAACCGCCATTCCACTAGAGTCTTCCTGCAACCACTCAATGACTGTTATCTGCTACTTTTACTGCCTCTGATCTAGTACTTCTACAGCAGTTAGAGAACAACACAAGGTCACTGTAAGTAAAAGCCAATCTTAGAGCAAGCAGAAGAGTTACAATTCCCTGCATTCCTTTATTTGACCTGGGGTGGGGGAGTGCCTAGGTGCTGCGGGCCGGCAGACAGTTCTGAATACTTGAATGTGGTGGTGGTGGTGGGGGGGTCTCCATGTCTTTATCCTCTCTTTTGATAACTGTATTGCACTGCTGTTAGGTCCCAGATGGGACAGCAAGCAAGAGACTGCTTCTGCAGCCCATGGTATTGTAGACAACAGCTGGCAGTGGTGGGGTTCAGCTGGTGTACCACTCCTCTGTGTCCGGAAGAAAAGGCTGTAGGTTCGATCCTACATTTGGATTTGGACCCATGAACTGTACTGCAGACTGGGGATGATGCTGCCAACACAGTTGGATGTGCTAACCTTCCCATGAGGCATGAAACGCCTTCTACATATCACAGTGGTGTCCAGGTAGAAATTAAAATGCCCTCATATCACCTTAAAACATTCCATTTCTCTGTCAATAAAGCATGGACTAATCCACTGCATGTTGTTGCTCCATTTGCTCTCTCTGAACTAGAATTATTAAATGGTGATATAACTGTTTGTCTGTCAAGTGCAACATCTGCCTCAAAAGCAGAGCTTGTCTTTGGGGCATAGCCTTGAGGCAGAGCAGCCTGGTAGGGACAATAGCTGCCTCGGAGGCACTGCATGTCTTGCAAGGTGCTGACCAATCAGCAGAATGAGAGGGATGAGTTTTGTGGGCTGCCTTGGAGGCAGGCCTACCTCTGAAGCAACACTGGTTGCCCATTCATGCCTCTTGCATGACACACCATCACCTCTATTTCCCCAACACTTCACTCTCCACTCTCATCTCACTGTGCCCTGCAAGGCATTGTGGTCTATGTAGTTCACATGGAATACAACAGTCTGCATGTGACAGAGCACATCCTGCTTTACAACAGAGTACTGTAGGTACCCTTTAAAAAAACAGTATTAACAAGAAGTGCCTCATTTATGCCTTTTAGTCATTATTTATGTATTGATTTATTTATTTCAAAAGTTTTACCAGGAAAGTCATACTGAGCTGGTAACAGCATCGCTTCCAGACGTGACCTAAGGGGAGGGGGAGTAGAGAACTGAACACAATGCAATGTACAAAATAATGCAATAATATAGAAATAAGTATAACAAAATAAGTAAATTACATGAAAACACTTCAAGAATAAAATTGTCATGCAGTAAATTGTGTGTAGCCCAGGTGCTATGTGTCTGTGGGCTACTACCCCTGTCTGTTGACCCTCAAACAGGTTAAGGGGCCTGGATCCTTCTACAGTGGTGGTCATGGGTTATATCCCAAAGTTATAGTAAATAGCATGGTGCCTCCACCCACAGTGAGTTATAAAGTTATAAGTGGGTCAGGTGACTGATTGGCACAGCCCCCTGGGATGCTGCACCTACCCACCTCCCCTACCAACCACCCCACACATTGAATACCCAACAGTTTCCCAATACCAGTAACCATAAACACTTTGTAATTGACTGTTCGATGTGATTACACAACAGGATGAGATGAGATGATGCTTGTGTAACTTGATTTGCTTTGTGGCTTTCCGCCTCTCTATCTGTGGGATATACCACTCTGTAGGGGTACGACACAAGGAATCCTAAAACAGTGTTCCCCTTACAGGTGCCCTGGGAATGACTGCATAGGCTAAAAGTAGGTTAGAAGAAGCCCACGTGGTAAGATAGGCGAGCAGCTGGAGGAGGAGGGGTGATGATAGGAACGAAATGAATCCTGGAAGTGTCCAGGATGATTGACCTTTTAAGCCAGATGGGAGTGACATTGTTGCTCTAGCTCCATTGAGCTTAAGCCCTCCCATTCAATGTGCTTAAGCAACTGGATGAGATGAGATGATACTTGTGTAACTTGATTTGCTTTGTGGCTTTCTCCTCTCTATCCATGGATATACCACCCAGTAGGGGTACAATGCAAGGAACCCTAGAGGAGGGTTCCCCCCCACAGGTGCAGCGGGAATGATTGCATCGGCTAAAGGTAGGTTAGGAAGAAGCCCAAAAAGAATACCTAAAGGTGTCAAGCATCGAAGAGGTGAGGATGATGAATGAATTCTGAGAAGATGATAAGGGCTGACTTCCTAAGGAGAGAGGGGAAAGTCAGGGCCACCATCCGCCTCCATCCAACAGCAGAATCTAACTAATTAACCAAAGAAAGCACTAACTCTAACTAATATTATAACCATTGACATGGAGGAGAGGAAAAACCCCTTTTGAGGAGGAAACCTCTGGGGATCCAAGGCCTAGGTTTCCTTCCCTCCAGGCTGACGGTGTTTGATTTGAGGACGTATGTCATTAAAGAGAACGGTTCATTAACAAGAGGGATATCAGTAGAGAGGATGATGATGAAATAGGGAAAAACCCCAAGGAAGCACAGATCAAAGAAGGAACATGAGGAGCAGGGACCCGAGAGGGTATGCTCGAGTAGTTGATGGGAAGATCCATGTGGAAGTCAGAGGAGCCAGGGGTATCCAGATGTGCTCATGAGGAGACCGAGGATAATGCTGACTGACCTGAATGAGGGATGCGAGGGAGTAGACACTGAGGCCAATGAGGCATGCTTGATTATGCAACGTGAACAATTAGACACTGAGGCTGGAGTTGATGAGGTAGCATAGGATTCAATGATTAGACCTTTGTCTGGAACTAGATGCTCAATGACGTCAAGAAGGCATGGCTGTATCTGGAACCAGAGGGTAGAGGATACATAAATGAACTGGAAAATGAACTTGAACTATGGTAGAGAACAGCCAGCCAGCCCTTAGCAAAGGGCAATAGACAGGAAGGCATGTCCTGAGGAGGAGATGGAGTCGATTCAAGGTAGCAGGGATAGTATGGATGAGGGAATGCTGACCGAAGTCATGAACCTGAAGACACACGACTGGAGGGCCGCGGGTCGATGAGGTGGCATAAGAGTCATGATAGCTATGCCCAAAAAGAAATATCGAATGCAGGCCATGAAGGGATTGAAGCCATGAAGGCCGGCACAGGAGCCAGACAGAGTCAGCCGAGGTAAGCTGATTGGTCAGCTGAGGCGTACAAATTCAGCAATGGAAATAGATGAGCAGGTTGGTGTGAGGCACCACGGAGCTGAGATGATGAAGACTGACAATCACTGCAAAAGTGCAACAGTCGAAGAGGAGAAGACTGAGGGCGATGAAGATGGATAATGATGAGCGCTGCAGGCGCAGCGGGTCACTGAGGTAGCATAAGACCCCAGAAGAGGTATGCTTGTGATTGATGTGAGTGGCAATGAGAAGGGGATGCCAGGAGAGAAGGGCGGGGGACTACACACCTGGAAGCATCTGTGAGCATGCAGAGGCAGAGCCAGAATACCGAAGCAGAGAGGTGGCGGGAAGTTTAAAAACTGGTAGAATAGTGCCCCAATGCAGTGCCAACAGATACAGCTGTATGGGACAGATAATGTGGTGGGAACATCATCACATTACTGTGATGCCTAGCAGAGAGGCTGCGAAGTATAAATACACCAGTGAAGATGAAGCAAAGGAAAACTGCCCCTTACTGGAAGGCTAGGCATAGGATAAGCATGTTTGGCATGTCAACCAAATGAGCCCACGAAGTGGTGAAGTGCACCGTGCCGCTAAAGGTGATCTGAAACAGAATCACAGGACCAACAGCCAAATGTAGTGCCAATACCTGGAATTAACAATGAAAAATCGGGTGGACAGGACCTACAAATGTAGAAGCATCAATATCCCCTTCCTCCATGCCCCACAGTCACAACAATAAATATACAGACTAGGTACTGACTGCCAAGGGAGAATGCCCAGAGGACCTTGAAAAGAACTGCGAGCCACTCAAGGCACGGGGAAGTGCAGCGGTGGAGCTGAAGACTTGGCTGAACTAGAGACTGGGAGATAGTTGAAGGCAAGACAGGAGCGAAATGCAGTAGGACCAAACTGAGGCAGTGCAGACCAAAGCAGGACCTGAGGTTCATGGATGTTAGAAGGTGCAGGGCTTCCATGCAATGGCTTACCCTGGGGGGGAGTTGAATGCTGATTCCTGGAAGGGGGGCACAAGAAGAGAGTTGGCTGAAGGGCTAGGCATGCCGGTGCACCCCCGCTGCAAGGCAGGAAGGTATGAGGGAGCGGGGGGGAATAAGTAGGGAATGGATGCCGAAGAAATGGAGCAGGGAGGAAACAGACACCAAAGGAGAGCACAAAATGGCTGCATGTACGAGCGTCAGGCAGGAGTGGGGGGGGAGGATGGGACACACGAGAGCGGGTGCAGAAGAGCCACATAGCTGACACCAGCTTGAGACAGGAACTGCTAGATGAGCCAAGAAAAGAGGAGCGAGCTGGTGGCTGGATGCGCTGCAAAGCACACAACAAGGGAAAAGAAACATAGGCAGGTGTGGCAGCGCCTCAGGCCGCAACAAAATGAATCCTGAAGGGGCCCAGGATGATTGACCTTTTAAGCCCGATGGGGGAGTGATGTTGTTGCTTTGCCCATCGAACCTCGGGCTTAAAGCCCTCCCATTACAAATTACCCCTCACACAGCAATTCAAAACAAAAAATCACAGCTTTATTGGGGAAAGAGGGTTAAGAAATGGATACCTGGACCAGGGATAGCTGAGGAAGGAAAACGTGTTAGTAGAAGGCAGTAACAAGAGGGCCTGTAGACCAAATCACCCTAGAGACCCACCCCACTGGTACCAGTGCTATAAATAAACAGTCTCCTGGGCACCCAAAAGGTGGATGATGCCATGGGTTTTGGCTGTCGGGCCCCTAAAAGCTTGAAAAAGTATATTTAGTTAAGTTGAACACTCCTTGGCATCCAAGGCAAGCCCTTGGTACTCACGCTTTGAAGATTCTCAGAAGTCTCAGATTCAGCAGGGCTCCACTAATCTGGGAGAGTAGGGCTCAGATTTCAAAGGGATGAATATTAGGTAGCACAAAGATGTATTGAAGCCTTGATCTTGATGGAAGGTCTAGTAGCTTGTCACCTTGATTAAAGATCTCTGCTTGTCTCATTCAGCCTCTTCTGGCCCATTGCAGAGCACTAACACAGGTCCCACCAAACCTCAGCAGACCCAGACTCGTGAGTGGCTCCACAGCCCAGTTCCGCAATGGGTTGTAGGTGCCCTAGCACCCCAGCAAGCGCCAGTGACCCCTAAGACTAACAGGTCCCACTTGAAGGGGTTAGTGTTCCTCCTGGTCCGGAGAGTACCTCCGGTTGGTTGAGGTCACTCTTTTCCTGCTCCAGATCAGCAATTCCAGGGGCAGCCATGCACCTTTATCTTTCGTTCTGCAGTGCCGTTGGGACACTGACTTCCAAGCTTTGTGCAACAGCTCCCTTGACACTGGGACACACAGCAGTAGCAGGGATTCTGGCACCTGAAGACACCTGCTCATCCTTTTGCTCACATAGTCTCTGATTTTCAGACCAGCTTCCAAAGCAGCTTCAGCTCTCAGCAAATTTGTCCATTCCTCAGAGCAGTTTCCACACAGCATGGCTTGCGCCCGGTTCCAGAAACTTTCCAACTCTCCAAAGAGCTTCTCAAAGTCCCAGCAACAGTGCTGGATTTCTGCAGTAGACAATCTCCAAAGGAAACAGCACAGTCCAAAATACCTGAAACATTCTCACAACAGCTCAGTCTCTCTCAGATAGAATTCACTTTTTTCTTCTGTGAATTCCCAGCTTAAGCCCTGTGGAAGGCCTCAGAAGATTCAGCTGTCTCAACACAGATCACTCCTGACTCGATAGAAGCCTGGCCAAGACTGACCCCAAACTCTCCAAACCACTGGGATTTCTCCCCAACAGTCCTGCCTTCTCATTGGTTGCCCAGCATAGTCAGTCATAAATATCCATAATGAACAGTCCTCCTTGATTGCCCATTGGTCATGGTCCTTGGCACCTGACAAAGTCCTTTCTCACAGTTTTGGGTGGCCAGACACCTGGTTGGCCACTGATAAGGAGTCAAAGCACCAACAACATGGGTGCTCCCATGCAGTCCCACTCAGTTCTATGGCAGTCTCACATGGTGTCCCACAATAAAGTTTGTGTGCAACCTGCAGAAATGTTTTTTTTTTTTACACTTTCCCATAGACTGGTAGCCCCTTTTGTGTCCTCTTAAGCAATTACATTATTATATATTTGTATTCAATATTATTCCAGTTGCTGCCGTCGAAGTACCAGTCCCCTAGGCGGCAGGCAGCTACCTCATTCATATGTATGAGGGCTCACTAATACTCATGACCCCTTGTAAGCACCCCATTTTTAAACTCTTTTTTATAGACCCTTGAGGGCTCTCAGCACCCTCCTTCAGGTCACTGGCCCTCAAACACCCTTGTCAAGTTGCCGGGACCACAGACATGCCTCCCGTTTGACTGCAAATGCAATGGTCGGGAGGTGAAGAGACCTCGCACATGCGAGGATTGCTAGCTCAAAGGAGCCAAAACCAAGTGTGGCGGCTTGCGCTGCAGTCCCCAAGCCCATAATGGGCCAAAGCTGAATACTGGGGCCCTCTGGAGGGACCCGAGCACCTCCTGGACTCGGGAAAGGAATGGGAAGTGGGAGAATGGGGCATATAAAGGTAAGCTCCCCCATAGGGAGTGGTCACATGTGGAACAAACAAATGAGCATTAAACAGTGAGCAACTAAATAATAATAGGAGGAGCAGGGAGCAGTGAGTTATGCAGGGCCTAAACTGAGGGAACTGTGGGAAACATTATACTGGGTCACCACCATAAATGATTAAACACAGAAAGGAGGTCATGCCTTTCCTTCTGCTTTCATAGGAACTGTCTGCCCCTAACCATCTGCTCTGCTTCCTCCAAACTTTCTCTCTCCTCCTTGCTCCAAGTCCACACCGCCCTCTCCGGTAACTGCCCCCATCAAAGTGCCCTTCCCCACATTCTACTCTTCTCGCTCCCAGCTATCTGCTGTCATCTTAACCCATTCCCCTCCTCCCCCTCTCCTCCTCCGCCCTTTCTACTCCCCCGTCCACCCCCACCTTCACCCTTGCCCAGGTACATTTCATAATGTCTAGCATGTTATCTGTTCCTCCTTCGTTACCCCTTTATTTGCACCCTATTGTATTAATGCATTATTTGAACATTATTGCAAATGTTAATTATTGCACTTCACCTGTACTTTTTTAGACTATTGTTATTCTCTGCTCTGATTCCCTCTCCCCCTCCCCCAGGAAGCATCAGGAAATACTTTAAACTCAGTTTGTCTCTCCTGGTGAAACACTCTTAAATAAATACATACATACATACGTATATAATAAAGTAGGGATAATGGGTGATGGGCAGGTAAATGTTCAGTACAGGTTAGTGACAATATGATGCATACTTCCATCACATGGTTTGACTGACAACCTTCTTGTTAGATAAACTTAATTGATGACACTTTTGGACCGATGATTTAACTTTTCAAAAATCTCCCACCAACTTCAAGTAGAAGTGCCATTGCATCACTAACTTCTACCTGGACAGTCACCAGAGTTGGGCAGAAGAGGACTTTGTCTGAATGTCTCATCCGAATGACATGCACAAGGCTTTGCAGTGTCCCTGTTTCTTGTTAAATGGGGCTTGTAGTTGTAACCTCTACAGTGGCGTGAAAAGTATTTGCCCCTTCCTGATTTTCTATTATTGCATATTTGTCACACTGGATGTTTTCAGGTCTTTAGAGAAAATGTAATATTAGATAAAGGAACCTGAGTGAACAAATAACACTTTTTTTTTTTTTCTTTATTTAATGAAAAAAGTTAACCAACACCAACTGGCACTGTGTGAAAAGTAATTGCCCCTTACACTTAATAACTGGTTACGCCACCTTTAGCTGCAATGACTGCAACCAAACGCTTTCTATAATTCAATATCAGTCTTTCACATCGCTGTGGAGGAATTTTAACCCACTCTTCCTCGCAGAACTGCTTTAATTCAGTAACATTTGGTAGGTTTTCAAGCATGAACTGCTCGTTCAGGTCCTGCCACAGCATCTCTATTGGGTTTAAGTCTGGACTTTGACTAGGCCACTCCAAAACTTTAATTTTACTTCTTTTCAGCCATTCTGATGTGGACTTGCTTTTGTGTTTTGGATCATTGTCTTGCTGCATGACCCAACTACACTTCAGCTTCAGCTGACGGAAGGATGACCGGACATTCTCCTTAAGAATTTTCTGGTACAGAGCAGAATTCATGGTTCCTTTAATTATGGCAAGTCGTCCAGGTCCTTAGGCAGCAAAGCATCCCCACACCATCACACTACCACCACCATGTTTGACTGTTGGTATGGTGTTCTTACTTTGGAATGCTGTGTTTGCTTTACGCCAGACATTATGGGATCCATGTCGTCGAAAAAGTTCCACTTTGGACTCATCTGTCCACAGAACACTTTCCCAAAATGCCTGTGGATCATCCAGGTGCTTCTTGGCAAATGAGAGAAGAGCATTTATGTTCTTTTGGTTAGCAGTGGTTTCGCCTTGCTACTCTCCCATGAAGCCCATTTTGCCCAGTCTCTTTCTGATTGTGGAGTCATGAACACTGACCTTAGCTGAGGCAAGAGAAGCCTGCAGTTTTTGGATGTTGTTTTAGGATCCTTTGAGACTTCCTGATGATTTAAGCTGCGCTCTTGAATAACTTTGTATTGCCCACTCCTGGGAAGATCTAATATGGTTCCAAGTGTTCTCCATTTGAGATTATTGCTTCACTGTGGTTCGATGGAGTCCCAGAGCCTTAGAAATAGCTTTGTAACCCTTTCCAGACTGCTAGAGGGCAACAAATTTTTTTCTAATCTTTTCAGGAACTTCCTTTGATCATGGCATAATGTGCTGGTTGAATCTTTGTGCTGGCAATGTGACTCTGATGGTAAGGGTCAAAATAAGTGAGGTTTATATTGAGCAGGGCTGGCTGTAATCAAGCCTGGCTGTGTTCAATCAGCTGATTCTAATTATCCCTTTAATTGGGTTGATTTAACTAGGGGGCAATTACTTTTTCACACAGTGCCAGTTGGTGTTGGTTAACTTTTTTCATTAAATAAGTGAAATAAGTAAAAAAAAAAAAAGTGTTATTTGTTCACTCAGGTTCCCTTTATCTAATATTACATTTTCTCTAAAGACCTGAAAACATCCAGTGTGACAAATATGCAATAATAGAGAAAATCAGGAAGGGGGCAAATACTTTTTCACGCCACTGTATGTTTCTTGTTAAATGGGGCTTTGAAAACCCAGTGATTCTTGTTAAAGGTGTGGTTCTTGTTAAATGGGGCTTTGCAACCCCTCTGATTCTGTCGAAATGGGCACTACAATTCCTGTGATTCTGGTGAAAAGGGGCATTTCCAGCCCCAATGATTCTGGTGAAATGATACTTTGCAACCCCTAAATCTCTGGTGAAACTGGGCTTTGTAACCTCTGTGATTTTGGTGAACTAGGGCATTGCAGCCCTTATGATTCTGATGAAATGGGGCTTTGCAACCTGTGATTCTGAGCCGGCCCGGTATCGCTGAGGGTTGAGGCGCCGGACGCCACACCTCATGCCATGCCAGCGACCCAGGTTCGGGAACTAGCCTAGGTCGTCGGGGGTCAGCAGGGGAGGACTAAAATTGAGCATCTGTGGACAGCTCTCTAGTCCTTGGGTGGGTTAGGGGCTCTTCTGTTGCACTGTACCCCTGGCGGAGGCTAGGGGCACTGCAGTACAACGAGAGGGTACGTGGATTGGGGCAGTGGCAGTTGTACTCTGGTGTGCGTAGAACTTGCGTATGCTGGGTGGGACGTCATTGCACGTCCGTGCCTCAGGAGGAAACACTAAGAAAATCCCTCTGCCTCGGGTGAGGCGACAGCCATCACTGGCAAGCAGACCCACCACACGCCCAATACCGCCGACTCTCCGGTCTCTTGAAGTCTGGGGCTCTCTGTGGGGCCGGAGAGCCCCAGATCTTGCATACCCGATGTAGCTTCCGCAGCAACCAGTTCAGGTGGGCAGTTGAGTGTGGCGGCTGTCCGTGAGACCCTGAGAGATGCCCCGAGGACAGGGTGCAGAAATAGACCCTACAAAAAAAAATAAACCTGTGATTCTATTAATAAGTGGGCTTAGTAACTCCTCTGTTTCTTGTTTTAATGGGGCTGTACAATCCCTGTATTTCTAGCTGAAATGGAACTTTACAGCCACTGTGATCCTTGTTGATATGGGGCTTTGCAACTCTATGATTCTAGTAAGACGATGCCACTAACATACAGTAATTAAATCCACATTTTCTTCTGTCCTGTCCTGTTCAGTTCTGGGAGCTACTTGTAAATCAAAAGGACTCCTTCTGAAATTTGAATTTACAGCACCTTATTATGGTTTAGCCTTTGCCATTCTTGACCCAGTACCAGAACCCAGGACTTCAGCTCCCAGTGCTATGGTTGCACACATCTGTGGGACGTTTACACTGTTGAGTAACAATGCTTAGCACTGTTAGAAAATGCAAGCTTGTCCCATGCTGGGGCTGTCTTCAGTACTTAAAAGTACAGACAGAAGTCATAATTCCAGATCCCCCTGTTAACAGGATGTTGGAGGAATCCAATGTGGCCCCGCTGATACAACCATCTAATAATGCATTGAGTCAGATGTGGAAATTGGCATATTAAGAATGAAAAATTGAAGCTTGCCCTGACAGCCAGAAACTTCCCACTGTGTCCCATCTGCTACCACAAACTGTCAGCCAACCAGATGAGTCTCTCTTACATTAAATGTGAGACATGATTTCAATGAGAAAGACATTACTGATGTGTATATTATTTCTAACCCTATCTCAACAGTAGCTGTAGATGCTAGAACAGCAACCAGGTGGATAGGAGAGCAATGAATATGCAAATTGCTTGCCGCAGATAGGATCCAGCATCTGCTGCACCTCCTCAGGTGTCGGGGGGGCGGGGTCGAAGAGCCACATGGCATGCGGGCATTTGTATTTTCAAGCTGCTTGCTGCAGCATTGTTGTGAGGCCAGTTAGCTGCCAGGTGCCGTTTTACCGTTAGCATTTAATCAAGAACAAACAACAGTGATGTCAACCATCTTCTGACACAGGAGCAGAATTCAAATAGGAGACACTCATTATAAGCCTATAGCACACATCCATTGAAATCTGGGTGATGTATGTATTGGAGATGGGGTGTGGATGGGGAGTTAGGGTGTTTGCTTAATGTTCGCTTTTCTTCTGTATGCTAAATGCGTTCTTCAACTCCTCCCTGCTCTGCTGTGGTAATCTGAGCCATGGAGGCTGGGCAGCACTCTTACTCTTTTAAAGAATGTTGGTGAGGAGTCAATGTTGCTGTGTAACATCAATGAGGTGAAGAGGGGGAACAACTGACAGGTGGTCTGCACCTACCACCCACACTGGGAGCAGGGCATCCCACTCCCACTATATCGGGTCAAGCTCGCTTTCTGTCACTTCTAAACGTCATCCTCACTTTTCCTACACATCTGCTCTGCCTTTTCCCCACGCCTCAAATCTCCTCCGTGACTTTACAGCACACTCCTGCAGTTGCTTCTGACCCTGTATCATATGCTGCTCACCTCCACCCTCCAGCCACCGCTTTCCTGTGTTCAGATTAGCACTAGTGAGAGTGTATTCCCCAAAACACTCTCATTCCCATTTACAGCAGTTTTTCCTGCTCTGTACTTATCTTGCCTCTTGTACACTTGCAGTTTTATTAAACCTAATGCACATTATTGCATTGTATTTCTCTGCATCTGGTATCAGCCTTTGGGACAATTATTAATTTTATTTTACTTATAGCACCTTGTTATTCTGTTACTGTTCTGCCCTCCTTTTCCCTTCCTTCAAAGGGTGAATCTGGAAATGAGCAGTTAGCAGCTCAGCGGTCTGTCCTGGTAAAACATTTGAAATAAATCAATAAATATAAATATGACTAAACAGGGTGCCCTGTTCCTGCGTCCCTTATCACTCTGCACAGGAACCTGGCTCACTGGTATCAGTGCAGTGTACTGCCCTTTGTCTGGCTTTGATAATGTACTTAGTAACAGGGTGCTATAACATCAGAAGGGACTCTAGGTCCATCATGTCAACCACCCCACTTCATATGCAGGTCTGATTAGTATGCTGTGCAAACAAATAGAGATTTGTGTAAAAGTGGGAAGGAAGACAATGTTGAATTGGGGTATTTGCCAGGGCTCCTGCTGCCTCCAAGTTCCTAAGGAGCCCCAGTAGCTCATGCATCACTGCCATTGACTTATAATTGTGTAACCCCCCTGCAAATGGGGGTTCCCAAAAGACTTCCAGGAGCTTGCTTGAATGCTCCAAGCCTGAATGGTGTTTGGCGTTTAAGCCATTTATCAGTGAGTGTTTTTAGAACCTCTGGTACTGTCTCTTTAAGAGCTGTCTGAATGCAGACATAATTAGTTTGTATGGGGGACTGTGTGTTTCTTTGATTGAGTACCACTCAAGCTGCTGCCAATTCACTCCATTTTTGCAGTCACTAGGAGTGCAAAGGGAACCTATCTGAAAGATGTAACTGTTTGCCAGAAATTATTTAGAGTAATAATGAAATTACAGTTTGTCTAACCTGCTTTCTTTGCAGTCAGAACTGTGTCTGCTAGTTCCCATTCTAGTTTTGAACTGCTGAACTGGACCAATCAGTGTGGGGTAAGCTAGCTCTAAAATGGTGCCTTGACGAATCAGAACTTGGACTCATAATCTGAGCCAGCCACAAGAGGATTGTATGGGCAGTGACTTGGGAGATGTAGTTTAGACTTCAGTGCCTTTTTGGACCAACAGCAGCAGTCTATTGTGAGTGACAGCCAATCCAGTCAAGAACTGGGAGGAACTCAAAGGAAGTGCCCGGTTTTGTCGGTTGGAGTTTCAGTTGAGCTTTGGCAGTGAAGAAGGAAGGAGCCCTGTGCTTTTTCAGTGTGCAGTTTTAGTCAAAACGTGTAAGGCCCAGAGTTCCGTCTGCAGCTTGTGTAACAGCTTGTTAGGACTGAATCCGTCCTGTGAAAAGAATCAAAGGATCTCTGAAGAGTAGAAACCAGGCTCACCCTGTAGAAGACTGGAGGGATTGCTGAAAATTGCACTTCGGTCTGTCAGGAACTGAATCTGCTGTGTGTTCTCCCGGTATTGCAGTGATGCGATCGGATACAGATGCAGCCTGCCTGGTATAGTGCTTTCTTTTTATATGGATGTGTGAAGAGGTTTGTGTACCTCAAGTGAGCCCTGCTGACATTGAAGGACCCTATCTTATTTGGAGGTGTGAGTACTAATTCAGGGTCGCTCCCTGTTGAATTGCCACATTAAATCCAAATGGAATTACTGTACTGCTGACTGTTTAATTCTCCTTTTTCTCTGTGGAAAGGGCCCTACCAGCTGCCACGGTTTGGACTAGCCACTAGGGCTTGGGTACCCAGGGACAGTAACTGATAGGGATAGGCCTGTGTACAGAGCAGTAGATTATTAGAGTGATAAGCTAATTAACCTGATTTCCCTGTCCTTGTTATATCCCCTAAATAAATCAGAGCTGCTTGTTTCAGCAAAGTTATACTGCCTGAGGTATTTGTCTATGTTAAAGTACTCTACTGTGATTGTTGCACTGTATCTCATTTCACAGGAGGTCCCAGTGCCGGAACCAGACCTGGGGGTAAGTGTATACTGTGAAGGTAATTCGATATATTGTGTGGGCCACTAGTGGGAAGAAAAGGGGTTGCAGTGTCCCAGAGGGCTGTGACCAAGTTAGTTTAACTATTGCAAACCCTGACCTCTGGGTGGAGGCACCCGCCATTGGATCCAGGCCCTCAACCTGTTAGGTGGAAATCAGGCAGGGGTAGTAGCCCTGGATAGCGCCATCTAGGGGTTACAATTGGAAGAGGGGTTCAATTTAAAGATATGACCCTTATACCTCCCCCCCAGCTCTCAAAGTTCATAAAGTGTAATTCCAACATGGGGGTTGGGGGTGCTAAGGTTTGGAGCAACACTTGAGCTTATGGAAGGGGAGCTGAATTTTGAAAGGACATTTAATGTCTAAAAGGTTTGAAGTGCACAAGTGATTATCTCGCTCACTCTGCCACCCCACCCCTGCTTACACAAGTCTTTCCCTACTCTGCTTTTCTTTATCTTGTTACTCTTGTTGCGTAGTGATGTTGAGCGAAACTATGACCCTATCTGCCACTCCTGTCTCCTCATCCCCCTCTCTCCCTAAAGACTTTACTATGTTCCACCTTAATGCTCCTCCTACCTAAGGTTGCTCTTCTTAGAGTGTTGTTCTCTGAGTAGTCTCCCGATACCCTCTGTAACAGAATCCTGGTTCTCCTCGGGAATCTCTGCCAGTGATGTAGCCATTACTAACTACAACCTCCACTAACAGGACTGTGGCAAATATGGAGGTGGAGTTGCCCTCTACGTCTATCAGAGATTCACCTACACTGTTCTTACTGGCAGTGAAGGTCCCTTCCTCTAATGAGGCTTTCCTGGCTAAACTCACCTTTCCCCTTCTATTCCTATGTAATCCCCCTACAAATGGGGGTTCTCAAAAAGTATTCCTTGAGCTTGCCTGAATGCTCACTGCCAGGCTGGTGTCCTGCATTTTAGCAGTTTAAATGTGATTACCAGAGCCTGTATAGCCTCTGTGTACTGTCTCTTTAAGAGCTGCCTGATTGCAGCCTAAGTAATCTGAGCGGGAGCTCTGTTGAAAGATGTAACTATTTGCTGAAAATCATTCAGAGTGATAATGATAATGTAGTTTGTCTAAGCTGCCTTCTTTATAGAAAGGACTGTTTTGTTTGTCTCCACTATCTTGGTCCTGGACTGCAAATTGGACCAATCAGTTCTATAGGACCTAAAATGTAGCCGGACTATAGGAGCTGTCTGAAGTCAAAATCTGTAGGAATTGTAGTTTTTAACTTTTTGTGCCTTTTTTGCAGTTGAAGGGGGAGCTCTTGCTTTGACTGACAGCCAAATCAGCCAACCGAATCTTTTGGATCTTGGGGAAGTACCGTGCTGCTGGCAATTTTCAGTTCTGAGCTGGGAAGTGAAATGAGAACAGCTCAGGTGTATTTGTGCAGCAATTCTGAGTGGATTCGCATAGGAAAACTGTGAAAGGGCTGAGTTTTTGGCTTGCATGTCTGCCAGCTGCTCCTGAGAGGGAGAAAAGAGAATTAGTTTGGACTAAATCCAAGTTTGTGTGATTAAAGTAAGCTACTGAAGTGGGCCAGGCTCAACCTGAAGAAGACCGAAGATTTTGCTGAATGCGATCGGCCTGTCAGAATTCCAGCTACCCCTAAGCTCGTGTGTGCAGAGACTTATGTGATTGTGGACTGGGAGCTTTGCTTGGTATACAGTAGAATTCTGCACATGTAAATGTGCTATGAGCTGCTAGTGGGCTGTGAGTTGGTTCCCCACTGTGCGAACTGTGTTCTGCTTGCTGGAAGATGTATCTATCCCAAAACAGACTGCATCCAAATTTGTCTCCATGCGGTCTGGGCCTTGCCAGACTGGCCCAGCCAGACTACCCACTGCACAGAGAAGCCATTGATGAGAGACCTGCCTGGGGATCAGCCCCCTGCTCCATGCCTGAACAGAAACGACGTCTCTGCGACTCCTGTGGGCCCTGCTTCTCCTGGCATGCCAGATCAACCACCTGCAGTCTCAATTTTCGTCCAGCTTGTGTCCAATCTTGAGTATCGTGAGTAAATACCAGGGTAGCTCCCTGCAAAAACAGCTTAATCTGAGTGTGTATTCTGATTGTCTTGTTGTTTTGTTTCCTTTACTAACTGAGCCCTCTGGCTCCGGATTACAAATATTGTGTGCTGTGCATGTTGTGTTTTCCATCACAGGGCCCCGACTAGCTGCAACCCTGGCAATAGTCCTGGCTAGCCCATCTCTTCTCCACCTGGGTACCTAGAGGTGTGACTGTGTGGGGGGACTCAAAGCGCATGCATAACTGCTTGATTGATATAACCTTTAAGCTAATTAACCTGATTTTGCCCTTCCTTGTTCAAGTCCCCTGAATAAATCAGATCTAACTTTTTCTGCATGTAATCTGACTGTGGTTCCAGTTTGTGCTCAAAGTACTGTACTGTTGCTGTTTGCTGTGTATAGCCTTGTTTTACAGGGGGTCCCCAGGGTCGTGCCAGAGGAACCAGCCCTGGTGGTAAGTGCAAACAGTGTGGGTACTTGTGTGGTGTACCAGGGGTATTGTGAAAGTGATTATTGTGCAGTGCTCAGGCCACTAGAGGGGAAGGGGGGGGTTTACAGTGTCCCGGAGGGCTGTGCCCAGGTTAGCTTGACCACTACCAACCCTGACCTCTGGGTGGAGGCACCCATTTCAGAACTCAGGCCCCTTAACCTGCTACTAGCCAAGCAGGCAGGGGTAGTAGCCCTTGAAATAGCGCCACCTAGGGGTTACACCTATCTTTGTTGATAGTCTATGGCTCCCTCAAAGTCTCTCACTCCATTCTGTCTGATGCTATCTTTTCCTTGGCCTCTCACTCATCTTCTGTGGAACTAATTCTACTGGGGGACTTTAAGATTAATTATGAAATGGGTACCAACAATGCTGAGTCCTGATTGGTCAGGAGGTAGTTTCAGCCGGGCTGTTATCCCAGCACAACAGCCCGGCTGAAAGTACTCCCAGAGCAACAAGCTCAGCACATAGCATTAGAGCCTTCTGTCTCAACCATCGTCGCACTGCCCTACACAGACGATCACAAAAAAGCATAACTGCTTGTCCCCACTACCTACCTGTTAGCATACACACCCTTCGTTGCCACTCAGAACAGATCTGAGGTAAATTCCCAGCTCTTTTCTCCCCAGTCTCACACACTTCTGGGGGTCCCACCTCACAAACAGATTTTCCTATTTTGTATTTGTTCTTGTCATGAAGCACAGTAGGTGTGTGGCTGCATCTTTGTCTCGCGCATGCCACAGCAACAGTTGCCAATTACCATTTTTTTCTTTTTTTTTTTTTTACAAACTCGCTGGAAACTTTTTCATTTACCTGCTCTACCCTGATCCCACTGCAGCCTGCCCTTACTCCACACCGACAGTATGTTAGTGGTCCATTCCTCTGCCAGGACAGGCTAACAGCTGAAGTTACTGTCTGTCCTGCTGGTCCCTTAGTGCTGCTTCATGCAGCAATGACGCCACCTGCTGGCACTCAGGAAAACCAAAATGCAGGCTTCAGACTGGACTATTTCTCTGCCTTAGACTTTTAATTTACGTTTTTTTATATTTGTTTCTAAATGTAGTAATCCTAAAATAATTTTTAAATACTGTGTGCCATTTAGTAGCAGGGACCCATTTCATAATTGCAATAAGGCACTCCAGGGAGAGCGTTATGGTGGGATAATGGGCCTTCTCGGGTGGTGGACGCACTCGGCTTCGCCTCATGCTTGCACCCACCCGAGGTGGGCCGTTATCCCACCATAATGCCCTCCCTGTCATGCCTTATTGCTTAATTGACTCTTCCCAGCTGCCAAACACACAATCCAAAAGCTTGAGCCCTTTAATCTCTCCCAATTCATAACTGAGCTTGCTCAACTTAATGTCCATTGCACCAATCATTCCCATCTCAACTAGGTCCTTTCCTCCCACCCTCACGGGATACTTGCTGTTGGTATGTTACCTGATGCCTTCAGTGACCATAATATGATGTACTATGTAGGAAAATTTGGTTCGCCTCCTCCTGCCCTCCAAATTTATCTGACCAAGGTCATTCAGGTGACTCAGTCTTGACTCCATCCTCCTGGTTCTTTCCTCTACTGACTGATCCTCCCTCCTTACGCCCACAGACATTGATAAGGCCCTCTCCCTGTTCCACTCTAAATTCCTGCACATGTGGGACAAACATACTCTCCTTAGAAGCGTCTGTGTGAATGGGTCTTCCCTCCCCTGGATCTAGGCCAATCTCATTGAACTATGTAGGTTGTAGGACTCTGCCTGGTCTAGCTTAGAGATGTTGCTAGGTTTTAATTCACTGGCAAAGTTAAGGCAAACCTGCCAAATTCACCTTTGGGGATAAATTTGCAATTTTTTTTTTATTTAACAGGAAACTTATTTGTATATATTTATTTATTTAAAGGTTTTACTAGGAAGGAATACTGAGCAGACTACTGCTCAATTACAGATGCACCCCGGGGGTAGGGTGAGAGGGAGTACAGACATATTGTACATGTTCAGACACATTGCAAGATAATCATACAAGGTAAAGTACAGTACTACAGGCAGTTGTGCAAGTCATAAGTCAGTAAGACAAGGAAACAGGTTCGATTATGGTGGTGAGGCATATGACAAATAAAATAAAGGAACAGTACAAATAAAATAAAAGACGCATTACAAGACAATCATACAAGGTAAAGTGCATTACAACAGGCATTGTACATGTCACACTACAGTGAGACATTACAACAGGCATTGTACATGTCACACGACAGTGAGACATTACAACAGGCATTGTACATGTCACACGACAGTGAGACATTACAATAGGCATTGTACATGTCACATGACAGTGAGATGTAGTTCCAGGTTAGATTACAGTGGTGAACATATGACGAGAAAAATAAAGGAGCAGAACATAGTATGGATTCAACCCTAGTTTTGACGGTCCTTTTTACTGAGTCATGAGCTTGCATGGGTGCATGTGCAGATGGGGCAGAAGTGTTTTTTGTGAAGGGAGTTAAGGTGCTGACCGGGGGAAGCATGCCGGATATCTGAGGGGAGTGAGTTCCAAAGTTTAGGCATCTGATATATGAATGCTGACTGGCCTGTCGAGGTTGACATGAGTGGAACGGACATTTGACACAAATCGTTTTTCCTCAGTGCGTAGCCCTGGAAAGTAGGAGCTGAAAGGACAGAGGTGAGATAGGGAGGAAGGGACTGCATCCAGTATTTGGCCGTGAGACTGGCATTGTGAGAGTGATGCTGGTCCTACAACGAGGGGAGGTCTAGGTTACGGTATAGGACACAGTGATGATCGTTAGGAGGACAGTCAAGGGCAAAGTGACAGAAGGAATGGAAGAGGGGGGGCAGCACTGTAGACTATGTCCCTGTAGGCAAAAATGGGGAGAATCATCTTCTGCACAATTGCACGGTGAGCCAGCAGTGGGATGCATCCACGATTAAGGTACAACGCGCTCAGCTTGGGGTGAAGCTTTTTGTGGACGCCATCAATATGTGTGGAGAAGTCTAAGTGCTGGTCAAGCTAGACCTCGAGATATTTGCTGGAGGTGCAAGTCTCAAGAGTAGTCCCATCCAGGGTGTGGAAGGAGGGGGTGGAGGGCAGCCTTGAAAGTCTCTGTCTTGTGCTAAAAGTCATGGAGACAGTTTTCTTGGCATTGAGAAAGAGCTGATTTGAGTGAATCTAGTGCTGAACAGCATTGAAGTCCTGCTGGAGTCTGGTCGCTACATCGGAGAATGAGGGGCCAGATGTGTACAATACTGTATCATCTACATACATGTGAATGGATGTGTGAGGGCAGACAGAGGGCAGGTCGTTGAGGAAGATCAAGAACAGAAGTGGGCCAAGGACTGAGCCTAGTGGTACACCAGAGGTAACAGGGAGGGAAGCAGAGGTGGCGTTGCCAGTTCTGACAGATTGGGATCTGCCTATCAGGTAGGAATGAAACCAGCTGGTGGTGACGATTGAGAGCCCTGCGAGAGAGAGCTTAGATAGAAGAAGGGAGTGGGAGACAGTGTTGAAGGCTTTAGCCAGGTCAATAAAAATGGCTGAGGTAATATGGTCTCGATCCATCCCAGTGAGGATGGAATCGGTGAGTCTTAAGACAGAGGTGGTGGTGGAGTGGAACTTCCTAAAGCCAGACTGGTAAGTTGTAAAAAAGGAAGAGGAATCAAGACAGGAGGAGAGTGTGAGAGGACTAGGTGTTCCTGGATTTTAGCCAATGTAGATAGGACAGAAATCAGGATGTAATTCCCAGGAGTAGAGGGGTCACCACCTTTAGGAAGAGGGATGACTGTGGCATGCTTCCACTCGGTGGGGATAGCAGTTAGAGAGAACGAGAGGTTATAGAGTGAAGCCAGGGAGACAGTGATAGCTGGAGCTGACGAGTATAACAGTTTGGAGTCCAGGCCAGTAGGGCATTTGCCCTTGGTGGGATTAAGGGCAAGTAGGGTTTTGTAGACTTCAGCAGGGGAAGTCACATGGAAGGCAAAAGAGGTGCCAGCTGGGGTAATAATGTTGGGGGGGTGGAGAGGTGGTTAATGGGTCTGGATTGAGGGAGGCCAAAAGTGACGAGGTGCATTCAGTAAAGATGGAATTGAAATGGGAGGCCACTTTGAGTGGGTTTGTAATTTTGGATCCGCCTATATTTAGAGCAGGGGTGGGAGGGCTATGAGGGAGGGGCAAAGAGTGATTTAACCACCTTCCAAAATGTTGATGGCTGGTCTGAGTTGATATTGAAGGTGTCACTGAAATATTTATCCTTTGCTCTACGGATTTGTCTAGTACAGGCATTCCGTAGGGCCTGATACTTTTGTTGGTGCACAGGAGAGCCGGAGGCCTTGAAAGCCTTCCAAGCCTTATCCCTGTCTTTGAGGAGGGTCATAATGTTTGCAGAAACCCATGACCGGTGGGCACCCCTCACCCGAGTTCATTTGAGGGGGACATGTGAGTTCCAGACAGTGGTGAACCTGGCCTTGAAAAACTCCCAGGCAGAGTAGATAGTAGTAGCCCTGGGGATGTAAGACCAATCTGTGTTAGACAGGTCGTATAGGCGAGATGCAAAGTCCAATGATTTGAAGGATCTAGTAAGAATGGTTCGGGGGGGGGTGATTTAGGATAATGGATTTTCCTAACTGAGTAGATCATGTGATGATCGCTTAGGGAGTCCGGTAACAGTCCTGAGGTGAATATACAATGTGGGTGCAAGGTGAGGGACTGGTCTAGGAGAGCATGATCAGGTGAATTGTGGTTAAAATTCACCTTTGGCAGCTTCGACTGTAACTTCACCCTTGGAGTAGATGAAGGCTGCTTTTAGTCAAAATTAGGTTACTGGTAAACAAGTATTTCAAGGTCCCATAGAACACCTTGTGCAGGTGGTATGGTACATCTCTAGACAGTAAAGGTGTGTTTACATGGTGGCTCCATTCTACGCTGCAGTCTGCCCCAGTGCTGCCCTAACCTCCTGAGCCGATTATGTGTTACATCTACTGTACATGGCCCCGCTTCAGTGCCGGAGCAAGTGTGCTGGAGAGGGACTGCTAATCCAGGATACGTTCAGCTACATGGCAATGTTAGCAGTTACACACAAACCCGTTAACATCACAGGAAGGAAAATTGTGGCACTCAGTGAATCGGGGGGAAAAGTGGAAAGAAAATCAGAAAAAAAGGGAAAACAAATGTAATCCCCCGATAGGCCCCTACAAGCAGAACTCCCCGAGCAACTCATTTCTTTAGAAGTTAATTCAGCTGATTTAATTTCAGCAGTTGCTAAACTGTGTGTTATGAAAGCTATGCATTTTCTAATGCTTTCATAACATGCGCGGGTTAGTGGGTGCAGAAATGAATCATCTGAAATTCCTGCCCTGTAACTGGAAAGCTCTGGATGGGGTCAAGCAGAGTTTGTTATATGAAAAACTATCGATTGTGCCCGTGAATGTAGGGGACAGCACCAGTTCTTTCTCACACATAGGCGGAGGAGTGGTTCAAAAACTAGGGGTTCAAAACAAATTATATGACAGTTTCACAGTCTCAGAAGTCATGTTATCAATACTGTGGGAAGGTAATACTTCCATCAATGGTTCATGATATGCCACTGTTTTCTGGTCTTTTAACCTGTTCAGAGGGGTGTTTTTTCATCTGTGCCATCTCTCCCTAAATATAGTAATAAGAAATATGTACCTTAATTTGCCAGGCTTGTACCTTCTGTGTATGAGCTGAGCAGTCATAGAGTGCTGCAGCTGCAGACCTGCCCCTAAAATACATTTAATGATGACACAAACTAGGGGAGGGGTTTGCAGGCGCACTATGTAGAAACAATATTAACAGGACTGGTGGGAGTGGGGGGGGCTCTCTAAACATAGCTGCATTATGTTTGCTGGCAGTTCTCCATGTATGGGGTTAATTACAGACCCATACATATAGAACTTCCAGCAAAAGTAATGCAACTACCTTTAGAGAGTCCCCTTCCCCATATATCTTATTCTTATTTACATGAAGCACCTGCAGCCTGTTCCTTACTTTGGGTCCTCGTTAAGCTTATTTTAGGGGCAGGTCTGCTGCAGCACTCAGCAGTCACTTGGCTCGTGCACAGAAGTTGAAAGTCAGGCAACTTAAGGTACATATTTCTTTTTAAGCTAGCTCTTTGGGCAGCCAACTCTTTGGTATGAGTTGCCTGTCTTGAGTACATCAGTTGCTATCTGAGATACTCTACATGCATGACCCCCAACACACACAGAATCCCAGAACATCTACAGATTATGTCCCCCTGCATTCACTGCTGAACCCTGCATTCTCACAGACCAGATCAACTATATAGTGAGGTTTTAGTGAAATCAATGGTCATACCAGCAATATACAAAGGATTCTAAGTAATAAAACAGTCTTTCAAGTGACTAGTTCTTTCTAGAGTACACTCTGCCTCGTGTCTTCCTAATAAAGATGGCTTATAAACACAACTAGTGGGCTTTATCCCCACCATCCCCCTCACACACAAACATATCTGACTTATTCAACCTCCTGGCGTAACTGGAGAATGGTGGGTCCAAGACATAACATGCATGATAGGATTAGTAGATTTGAGAATTTAAAGTTGGTAGGATCAGGTGGGGGAGTTTCAGGGGCAAGGGAGTAAGGGATCATGGCAAACCACAGAATAGAATAAGTGGTAACAACACTGTCCTCAAAATGGTCATGTGTGCGCCTACAGTCCCCCTCATGGTGTTCTCTCAGGCACTGAGGAATTACTTCACCAAGCTAATTTATCTGCTGGTTGGAATGAGGTCCGCCTTCTTGGTGACCTAAATTTAAACTGGTTTGGTAAAACGAACGAGTCTATCTTGTCCTTAGTCCAATATAGGATCTTGGCATCTGGAACACTGGCTGATGCCTTAATAGACCACTCACCTATATGCTGCATCTGGCGTTCTACATCACTCTTGGCTCCCCCTCATAAATACATTACCTTTAGGAACTTCACTAACCCAGACCAAGATACATTCCTAAATTACATCTCCCAATTTAATCGTTCCCCTATACACCATGCCAGTGATCCTGAGACAGCACTCAGCTACTTTTTAGCTCAATTTGGTGCATTACAGGACAAACACCCCCCCACTTGTATGCACAGAGTCCAGGGTACACATATATGATGGCTATGCAAAGACCTCCTATTGCAGCTAAGAGACTGGGATGAAAGCTGGCAGTGTTTTAAAATGTCTGGTCTTCCCTCTGACTATAATACCTATAGGGCCCAAAGAAATGACTGTAAAAGAATATTCGGCTGGCTAAAAGCTCCTACTGTAAAGGGCTCTTGATAGAAGCTGCTGGGGACTCACGTAAATTCTGGGCTCCCATAAAAACCTTCCTTGGGGCCAGTAGCTACCACTATGCCAACGATATGGTAATTAATGGAACCCACTTTAATAACCCTACAACTATAGCTAACTCTTTTAACCTTCATTTTTTAGATTTGTCCAAATATACATCTTCCTTCACTTCCACTCAGTCCGCATCCCTTCCCATGGTGCCAGACTTCACACATCTGTATCCACCCTTCCACTCCATTTCAAAACCATATATAGAGCTGATATCCTCAAACTTTTTTTTTTATTTATTATGCTTTTTGCCCCCGCTACCTGTGACCCGGCACCTCAGCCTGGTCACGGACCCTAACCTCCACCTCCACATTAGACCCTACCCCTCGGATACCCCCTGGCTTCCCCCCCAGGGTGGGGTGTGGCACCGACCCCCTTAACGGCGCTGCATGACAGGACTAGGTCTGAGGGTTGGTCCTGGAGCTGATGAAGACCAGGGCAGACTTCATCTCAGGCAGCAGGCAGGAAGTGTTTTTTGGTGCTGTATGTGGGGGACGGGAATGTGCAGTGATGTCCAGCATCCATCCTGCCCCTCCGACTGCATTCAGATGTCGGTTGCTGCGGTATCCCCGTCCTCCGCTAGGGGTCTGTCAAGCACCAGACATACACCCTGCCCTCCCCCCGGAGAAGGAGAGCTGTCTCTAGGACGCTCGATCCTTTTCCTCGGCTGGCCCTCTGATGACTCGGGTCCATTCCAGAACCCGGGTCGCCGGCATCGCATGTGGAAATCCAACCACTGCGCTGACAGGCTGATTGACATCCTCAAACTTTTAAATACTATCTCTGATAGTACCAGCATGGGCTTTGACAGGATTGAGCCTAGACTACTGAAATGTGCGTCTCCCTTCATCGCATCCCTCTGGCAAATATTTTTTAACCTACCTCTATGCCATAGTGCAGTCCCTGATATTTGGAAAACTGCCAGAATCACTCTGGTTTTAAAAAAAAAAAGGGACCCAAAGGACATCTACAACTATCGCCCTATAGCTATTCTGTCTGTTCTGAGCAACATTCTTGAGAAACTGGTAGCTACACAAACTACCTCCTTCCTTCTGGACAACAACCTTCTCTCTGAAAGCCAACATGGCTTCCGTAAAGGACACAGTACCACAACTGCACTTCTCAAACTTACAAATGATGTCCTCATTGCCATGGATAAGGGTTCTTTGACAGGCACAATCTTCATAGATCTATTCAATTCAATTCATCTTTATTTTTAAAAGGCGCTTTTCTTAAAATCAAAGCGCCTGTACAAATTCACAAAACAATAAATACAATAAAATTAAAAAACTAATACGAATCCTTAAAAGCTATGCTAAAAAGGTGGGTTTTCAAAGCTCCCTTAAAACTAAAGACGGTCGGGCAATCTCGCACCTGACGAGGTAGAGAGTTCCACAGGGTTGGTGCCATAAAACTAAACGATCTAGCACCTGATGTTTCAAACGAGCCCTGGGAATCTCTAGCAATCCCTCGTCAGTGGATCGGAGGGAGCGGGAGGGATTGTAGGAGCAAAGGAGCTCTTTCAGGTAGGTAGGTCCCAGATCATGTAGGGCTTTATAGGTCAGTAAACCGACCTTGAAGGTGATTCGCCAAAACACTGGCAGCCAGTGCAGTCCGCGAAGCATAGGCATTATATGGCTGGATCTAGAAGATCCAGTCAACAACCTGGCTGCCGCATTCTGCACTAGCTGCAGACGGCAAAGTTCAACCCCCGATAGCCCTAGGTATAAGGAATTACAGTAGTCAAGACGGGAGGTAACGAAGGCGTGGATCAATGTTGGAAAGTCCTCTGGAGGAACCAGGTGCTTCACCCTGGCAATATTCCTCAGATGAAAAAAGGAAGTTTTGACGACCCGCTGACACCTGAGATTTAAGTGTCAGGCGGTGCGTCAATTGTCATGATTCCGCACCCTGATCTGAGGTCGCCAGTTGAACACCTCAAGCCATAAGCCTGAGGGTGATCCCTCCGCAGACCTGCCTCACAGCGCACCTTTGTCCACAACCAACACCTCAGTTTTCTCCGTTTAACCTCAGCCAACTCTCATTCATCCAGTCTTGGATTTCTTCAAGGCAGTTATTAAATACCGACAAGGCAAGCGTCCTGGCGGCACATAAGACATATACAGCTGGGTATCATCTGCATAGCAGTGAAAACCCAAACCGTATCATCTAATAATCACCCTAACGGTAGCATATACACGAAAACAACATAGGTGCTAAATAGAATTCTCATGGACATTCTCAGGGTAGGGAGAGTGATGCTGAGGAAAAATTCTTGACACCACTCTCTGAGTCCTACCCTCGAGGTAAGATTGAAACCATCTGAGGACTCGTACCAGACAGTCCACAGACTGACCACAGACGCTCCAACAGCACACCATGGTCAATGGTGTCAAACGCTGCAGTGAGATCAAGTAGTACCAAGATGGATCGGGTCCTACTATCTCTCGCTGTTAGGAGGTCATTTAGTACCCGTACGAGCGCTGTCTCGGTACTATGCCTTTTCCTAAATCCAGACTGGAGAGAATCGTATATATTGTTATTGGTCAGATGATCCTCCAACTGCACTGGCACCACTTTCTCAATAACTTTACCCACAAAGGGTAAGTTAGAGACTGGCCTGTAATTTGCTAGACAATCTGGATCTAAGGAGGATTTCTTTAATAAAGGCTTAACTATAGCCTCTTTAAGGGGATCTGGAAAATTCCCCCTCTCCAAAGACTTCCAGATGATCAAAGCTAGGACTAGGCCGATCTTATCCACACAACCCACTAAAAGGCGTGTAGGGCCAGGGTCCAGATCACAGCTAGTCGGTCGCAGTGCTCGAATGATCATCACAACATCATCGATTGTGGGAAGGCTGAAGTCAGACCATCTAAACTGGGTGTTCGACATCTCCTGCCGACCACTGTCGCTCCACTTAGGGAGGGACGAGCGAATATCCGATCTGATTTTGACAACCTTATCTGCAAAGAAGAGAGCAAGCTCCTCACACCATTCTTGAGATAAAGCTCTTCTGGGCTGAAGACAGACTGGATTGCACAGTCTGTCCACAGTCGAAAAACTGAGCTGGTCTATTCTGTGCAGCCGCTATCTCTCGGACAGGAACTCTGCCTTCTTACGAGAGATTGCGGATTGATAGGCCAAATAATGGTCCATCAAACTAAGCCTGTCATCAACAAGACCGGACCTTCGCCAATGCCTCTCCAGCCTTCGTCCAACCCTCCTCAACTCCCTCATGGTCTCATCAAACCAGGGAGACCTGGGGCGAGGAGTAAGAGGACGAACACGAACTGGTGCAATAGAATCCAGGGCCCCTGTTACTGCCTCATTATAAGCATGTACCAGGTCACCTGGATCTAAGCAATCTATCGGTAGGCTTGATAGGTCCAACACCGCCATCAGGTCATCTGGGGATACACCCCTCAAAGGGCGGTATCGGACCATCTCCATAGGGGCAGACCTAACAGGGTGGCCTCAAACTGAACCTAATGGAGTGATGGTCAGACCATCCGACCCGGTTCCACCACTAAGTCAGATATCCCCATCCCCAGAAGGAACACCAGGTCCAATGAGTGTCCGCCAACATGGGTCGAGAGGGAACCACCTGTGTGAAGCCCAGTGATATCATCAACTGGAGGAAATCTTGACCAAATCGAGAGAGTTCATCGTCGACCCAAATATGAATCCCCAGAACCAACCATCTGGGGGACCCCAACGTTAGGTCAACAATGAAGTCTGTGACTTCCTGCAGGAAAACATTCTCGCCACCTGGTGGACGGTATACAAGAAGTATCCTGCACCCCACACCCTCGCCCACAATACACTCAAAGGATCTGGTGACTCCCACTGGTACCTCCACCAGGCCCAGTTCTGACTTAAAACATATAGCAACACCCCCGCCCCTACGATCCTGCCTCGGGCGGTGTATCACCGAGTACCCAGCTGGAATTGCTGCGGCTAAAACTGGCCCAGCATTTTCATCCAGCCAAGTCTCGGTGATGACCCGACAAGATCGGCCACAACAGCCGTCTTTGTTTTTAATAGACCTGGCATGCATAACACCCTTTGAGTAGGATAAACCTCCGATAATGACTGCCCCACCGGCTGATCCAAATCAGAACCCTTGGGTATGGGCACAAGACAGGGAGGACCCTCTCCAGCCCATTTCGCCCCAGGGCGCCTCCTGACCCCACTATCCCAACTGGCCACCTTTCCATTCCCCCAAGCCCAGCACCCAACCCTCCGTCTCCTCTCTCACAATCCCCAGAGCCCTACATTTTCTGTAGACTTCCAGTGACAAAGGGGACAGGACAAAAGATCGAGGTCCCTGAGTGAGAGGGAATAATACCACCGCCTTATTATCATTCCAGCACATAGTTCACCACAATTAATAATAATCAACCCTACTCAACTTATATAAAACAAAATTAAATAAACTTATATAAAATAGAGTTTCAAATAGAAAAATAAAACACTAAATAGTCATAATATAATACAAAATCTATTAACCAATTCTAGTGCTGTCAAATTATCAAAACATTATATTTCTACCCCATCCACAGTACTCTCACCACTGCGGGGAGAGGAGCATACCACCTAAAACCACAAAAAATGGCCCTTCACTTTAAAACCCATCCATCAGTACCCTCATTTAACTCAAAAAGCAGAGTTCAAGGTCTTCTGTTGTATAGTCACACTTCTGTGCTCTCACCACACTGTATGGCTCCAACATTAATCAGACTCCTCTCACGAGACTAATATTTCAAGGTGAACTCAGTTACAGTTAAATTTCATGTTGGTCTCCCGTAATCTCCCAATAATTAAAACACAACAGTTACAGCAAGAAATGGTTCAGGGATACTTCACCAAATCCGACTCCACACCGCTCTAACTTCTGTCAAAGTCTCCAAAACTCCCAGTAGCCGAGATCATGGAAGCAGCAAACAAGCAGACAGCAGATAGCACAACAACTCCTCCACCTCACAGGTACTAGCCACGAACTCCAGCTCACCCGACCCTCACTATGATGGGCAGGCAGAACCAGCCTCCGGTAGCACCCCTGCCTCACCCAGGAGCAAGCAAGCCCCACCACCTCCAGAGGCAGGAAAACCAGCCCCTGTCTGGACCAGGGAGCCAAACCTCCAAATTATGTGGACAGCTATTACTCAATCTTCACTGCCATTCTTCTGCCTTCCACTTCCTTGTAGAATAGTCCCACACACACGAGAGCCGACAGCCTCTTTCCACGGTCCAGTGAAGATTATGTCCCCGAACAGAAACTGCAGTTCACTTGCTGAGTTCCGAATGAGCGTTCACTGCAGTTCCCGGAACGTACTCTGTGTGTGCCCAACAGAAGGAAGAGCCGCCACCAAGCCTCCAGGCTACAGGCCACCAACCTCTCCAAAAAATGTCCAGGCAGACCGACACCCAGCACAGCACCCCAAACGAACCACCCACGACCAGGTCAGTCTCTCCAAAGCATCACAGACTTTAGATAGCAAAGCATAAATAGTCGCAATAATAAACGACTGCTAGCGACTATATAGCGGGCGGTACTATGATTCAAATGGCAACGTTTAAATAAAATAAAATCGGGCCAAAGATCAAAACTTCTAGACGCTCATAGACGGCAGCCCAGTGTGGCCGCCATCTTGAATTCTCTCTAACTAAAGTGTTTGATCTTGTTGACCACCCACTTCTCCTTGCTAATTTGTTATCTCTGGGTTTCTCTCCACATGTTGTGCAATGGTTTGGCAGCTACCTATCTAATTGTAAACAGATTGTGAAATTTAATTCTGCCCTATCCAATCCTGCAGTCATAAACATAGGTGTACCCCAAGGGTCCATTCTTGGCCCTCTCCTCTATACCATCTTTATCAACAAGATCTCTCTCTGCATACCCACTCCTGCTCATCCATACTGTATGCGGATGATCTAGTACTATATTACAGCTCTAGGAATATGGCTGATATCAACCAAACCCTCTCATCTGACTTCATGACCATTCAGTCCTGGCTCTCAAAGAACAAACTTGTCCAAAATACTACCAAAACTCAAGCTATTATTTCTGGTTCTGATGTTGAACTAAGAAACAACTCAACAATCTCAAACTCCACCATGCGAATGGCTCTCTGTTAAATACATTTAGCTTATTTAAATACCTGGGCGTGCTGCTTGATGGATCCTTAAACTTTGATCTTCACATCTCTTCTATCTGTAAATCTGTGAATGCTAAAATTGGGGTTGCTTATAAGACCAGCTATGCGCTTACCCCCTCAGTCAGACTAGCTGTGGCACGAGGCATCCTTCTACCAGACCTCACCCATGGTGCTGTTACCTTATTAGGTGCTTCCAAAACCTCTTTACATAGATGTGACACAACTTACAATAACATTTGCCGTTATGCCTCTGCCTCCTATCATCACAAACACCACTGCCAGTTCTATGCTGATCTAAAGTGGCCCTCCCCATCTGCTCGACTCCTCTCTTTCTTGGCTCTCTGACTGATAGTATCCTCAGATCTGGAACCCCAGCATCGTTAGCTGCTATGCTGTCCTGGCAAACCTCCTCTCATGGTCTACGGTCAGCTGACCATACCTTCCTGCATATACCAAGGTGTAAAACAGCCAAGGGTGTTCATGCTTTCTCCTTGCTGCCCTGCGCTATTGGAACTCCATTCCTCTAGATGTACGGCAAGCTCCTAGTCATGCCCTCTTTAAAACATGTAAAACATGTAAAGACGTGTATACTAGAGGGGACATTGTTGCTGAGAACTGTTACAGGCATTTTCTCTTACCTGCTATGGCATAGCTCGTGGTGTCCCATCTCCATTTTGATCAGGATTGTTCGCGTATGCACACTGGGGACTCTGTCCCAATATCCAGACTAAGAGTTGATGCATGCGCAGTAGGGCCTTCAGAGCCTCCTAACCTCCTGCTGCATATTAGTGGGTTCTATTGTTTCTCTACCACTTATAGGCCTCAGGGATCCCCTCCCCCAGCAGAACTACCACAACACTACAGAACGCTCCAACAGGGGCAGGGAGCACCGAGAGTGCCTTGAAGAGGTAAAGACTACCTCCTCCTGCCTGCTTGTTTCTTAGGGGTGTTAACCCGTGAACACTGCGTGTCGACTGCCCCGCCCACCAGCACCACCCTCCCACCCAAACCTGACCCTCAATTTATAGGTCCTCCCCATCACATGACTTCCTGTTGCCATTTTTTCTAAGTCCTTACTTCTCCATTTGCAGGTTATACTCGCCTGCCACTAGAGAGTATTCCTTGCTCAGCTTCCCTACCCACTCTTAACCTCAGTACTCTTTACTGCTCTCCAACTCTTCTACCTACCACAGCTACTCCACTGCTCTCTCTCCCATCCCTACCTAGCCTATCTCACTGCCCATATCCCCCGCCATTCTCTAACCTGGACAACCCAGTTGCTATCTAGCCATTCTGCCCCCCCCGCCGTCCACCTCCTTGGCCATCTTCCATTACCCTTCTGGCCACTAGGAGTCGCTATTTCACCCCTCTGTCCTGTGTCTAATCCAGCCCATTCCAGCCTCCCAACCACCTGGATTACAATCTTTCCCAGGCTTAAAGGACACCTGCCCCCCAGGGTATCTGAACCTGGTACCCTGTATACCAAAGTCCACTCTATCCTGGGGCCCCTACTTTTCAGTCTCTACCTCAACACTCTGCCCAGTGCCTGCTCTGGCAAAATTATTCTATATACGGATGATGCCGTTCCCTTCGCCTCCAACCATATGTCTGCCTCACTCCAGGACTCTCTCCAACTCACCTTTAACCAAGCTGAAAAGTGGTTCAAGGATCATAGACTTGTCATTAATCTAAAAAAGACTAAGTCACTGGCCCTCAGACGGCTGAGGCACTGGACGTCTCATCTCGCGATACGCCAGCGACCTGGCTTTGGGAGCAAGCCTGGGTCATCGGAGGTCGGCACAGGGGGGAGGGTGGAGTTGGATGGAGCTGCCGACAGGCAAGCTCTGCTCTCCGGGGAGGTCATACGGCATCCCTCACTCATGGCTGCCCCCAGTGGAGGCCGAGGGGCTGCGCAAGCAGGGTGCCAGTGATAGGCCAGTGGGGCGGGCGGAGGAGGGTCGGTACCAGGGCTGTGAGGCGCATGAGTCCTTCTCTTGGGGCCCTCAGGTAAAATTGGGGAGAAAATGAGAAAAAAAACAGTGGCAGGATGGAGACTGACTCTCCACAGGCACCACTCCCAGGCCGGGCATAAGGTAAGCCCTGGTGATTCCGGGGGACGAAGCTGGGGAAGCCAGTCAGATGGGGGCCATATGGGGAGGAACATAAAGCCTTGTACAAAAAAAAAAAGACTAAGTCAACGCTCTTCACCCACCACCAAAATAAGGCCAGAAACGCCTTCCTCCTAAACCTCCCCAGCACACAGCACCCCTTAGAGCAAGTGTCCACCTATAAATACCTAGGGATTACTTTTGACACTGCCCTCACTTTCCACCCCCACATTAATGCCTTCTCGACCGCCACTAACTCCCGGATAGGCCTTCTCTACCACTACAAGGACCAAAACATAGAAACACAGAAGTTGATGGCAGACAAGGACCGCAAGGCCCATCCAGTCTGCTCGTTTCTTTTTCTACCTTATAAATGTGCCATTGGCCTTTGCTCTATCAATGGCCTATCTATTCATAGTCATCTGTATTGCTCCCTTATGCCTATCCCATGCCTGTTTGAAGCCCTGCACTGTATTCATATCCACCACTTCCTGAGGTAGGCCATTTCATGCATCCACCTCCCTTTCTGTAAAAAAGAACTTCCTCACATTACCCCTTAATCGGCCTCCTTCTAATCTCATGGTACGTCCTCTTGTCCTGCTATTTTTCTTATATTAAAACATGTTAGACTCTTTCACCTTGTTAATGCACTTAAGATGTTTGAATGTTTTGATCATATCACCTCTCTCCCTCCTTTGTTCTAGGGTATACTTATTGAGCTCTGTTAATCTGTCCTCATATGTTTTCTGATGCAGTCCCTGCACCATTTTGGTTGCCTTTCTCTGGACTGCCTCAATTTGGTTAATGTCCTTGTGAAGGTGTGGCCTCCAGTACTGTATGCAGTACTTCAGATGGGGCCTAACCACTGTCTTGTAAAAAGGGATTATTACCTCCCTCTTCCGACTTGTGATACCTCTACTAATACACCCAACACCCCTTAGCTACCTACTGCTTTGTGTGATCTGCTCGGATGATTTCAGGTCATCGGTGATGATGATGCCCAAGTCTCTTTCTTCCCTTGTGACTGCCAGAAACTCCCCTCCCAGCCTATAGGTGGCTTCAGGATTTCTCTTCCCTATGTGCATGATCTTGCACTTCTTTGTATTAAACCCCAGTTGCCACTCTTCCGACCATTTTGCTAGTTTATCCAGATCTCTTCTCATTCTGACCACCCCATCTGGATCATCTACTCTGTTGCAGATCTTGGTGTCATCTGCAAACAGACAAACCTTACCCTCCAGTCCATCTGCATTGTCACTGTTGAAGATACTGAAGAGGACTGGGCCCAGGACTGATCCCTGAGGTACCCAACTTGTGACTTGCATCTCTTCTGACTGTATACTGTTTACCACCACTCTCTGTTTTCTGCCTGTCAACCAGTTTGCCACCCAGTTGACCATTTCCCTGACCCACCCTGAGCCTACCCAGCTTATTAATCAATCTTCTGTGGAGCAGTATCAAAAGCTTTGCTGAAGCCAAGGTAGGCAACATCAACTGCTCCTCCTTGGTCCACCACTCTGGTTACCCAGTCAAAGAAATCTATGAGATTAGTTTGACAGGACCTTCCTTTTGTAAACCCATGCTGTCTTGGATCCTGTGCTCCTAGGGATTCCAGGTGTTGCAGGATCCTTTCCTTAAGGAGTGCCTCCATAATCTTGCCGAGAACTGAGGCAAGACTGACTGGTCTGTAGTTGCCTGCCTCCTCCCTGCTACTACTCTAGTGTAGCGGGATCGCATGAGCCCTTCTCCAGTCTTCTGGAACCTCTCCTGTGCTCAGAGACTCACTAAACAGTTGTGATAATGGCTCCACTAGTTCCAACCTTAGCTCCTTAAAACCCTGGGATGTATGTCATCAGGTGCCATTGCCTTGTCCACCCTGAGCTTATCAAGCTCTTGCAGGACCCTTTCTTTGTGAAGGGACTAGTGCACACCTCCCTCCTTCCTGTGTCCATGGTGCTGAGCTGTGGGCCCTGCCCTACCTTCTCTTCAGTAAATACTGAGCAGAAGTATCTATTTAGGATAGATGCTTTTACATGGTCCTCCTCCTCCTCACACACACCCTTATCTCCTTTGATTTTAGCACTACCCCCTCTGGACTTATTCCTTTCACTAATATATCTATAGAAAGTCTTGTCACCTTCTTTTACTGTTTGTGCTAGTGTTTCCTTGGTTTGGGCCTTTGTCTGCCTTCCTGCCTTCCCTGCTTCCCTTAGGGAAGTTTGGTATGCCTCCCTATCTTCATCCCACTGCGTTCCCTTATATTTTCTGAAGACCAGCCTTTTAGCTCTGACCTTTTCTGCTACTGTTTTTGAGAACCAAAGTGGTTCCTTTCTTCTTTTGCACTTCCTTTTCTCTCTAACACAATGGGATGTTGCTTCAAGTATGGAATCCTTAATGCTTGCCCACTTTGCCTGTACCCCCTCGCCTGTATTTCTTTTTGCCAGGGCTAGCTTAACTCTGTTGGCCATCTTATCAAAGTCAGCTCCTCTGAAGTCCCATATTTTTGCCTTGGAATGGGATGATTTGGTTCTAGTGGTCAAATTGAACCATACCATGTGATGGTCACTGGCCCCCAGGTGACCTTCTACCTGGAGATCTGTGATCCTTTCTCTGTTAGTCAGTACTAGATCTAGGATAGCCCTGTCTCTTGTGGGTTATTGTACCAGTTGTTGGAGGCCCTCCCCCTGCAGGGAATCCACCATGTGTCTAGTTCTGGCAGATGTTCCTGCTGGTATTGACCAATCTGTATCTGGCATGTTGAAGTCTCCCATTATCAGAACCTCCCCTTTAGCTGTCATGTTTTGTATATCTTCTAAAGTAACATGTCTATGTCCTCCCCTGTTCTGAAGGCCTGTACACAACCCCAGTTCGTATGGCTGTGCCATTTCCTGTTTCCAGGGTGACCCACAGTTCTTCTGGCTCCTTATGTGTATTCTGAATTTCTGTAGCTTTGATATTTTTACTGACATACAAGGCCACTCCACCCCCTTTTTGCACCTCGGTCTCTTCTGAACAGTACATAGCCAGGTACTGAAGTCTCCCAAGTGTGGTTACTGGTAAACCATGTCTCGCTAATTGCTACTATGTCCAGTTTAATCTCTGTCATTATTGCCTGCAGGTCTGGGATCTTGTTTCCCAGACTGTGAGTATTTGTGTACACGATTTTCCATTGGCCAGATTTTGGTGTGTTAGTTGTTGGGTGAGGTCTGGCATTTCCCCTGTGCATCGTATGGGGAGCCGGACCTTTTTCCTTACCTGGTGATGCAAATGAACTGTAAACATGCTGAACTCCTGTTTGACCACTAGCTGAGGGGGGAGGGGTGTTCTTCCCATTGGCGTATGGGGTGCTGCACCCCTTCCCCATTTGCTAGTTTAAATATTCTGCAAAGACGTCAAACTTCTGCACCAATGCACTGACTCCCTCCTTAGTCAGATGCAGTCCATCAAATTTAAAGAATTTTTGCTCCCCAAACTGTTGCCAGTTCCCTACAAATTTGTGTCCTTTTTCCTGGCACCAGCCCTTGAGCCACATGTTTTGCTCCCCTATCTCCCCTTCTCTAACCTTCCATCCATCTTCCCCCCTTTCCCAGACCGGCAGGATCTCAGAGAAGGAGACACCGGATGAAATGGATGATAGTTTGTCACCCAACCTGGTCAGGTGTTCCTTGGTCTCTACAACTGACCGGCTGGCGAGATCATTAGTCCCTATGTGTACCAGGACATCAATGTTTTCTCCTGCTTCCTGAACAGTTTTAGCAATGTGGTCAGTGTCTCTCCACGCTGATGTGCCTTGGAGACATCTGACCATTACCTTTGGCTGGAGTTGGGTATCAACTCCCCGAATCATGGAGTCTCCTATGATCAGAAGTTTTTTGGATTTCCTTTTTGCTTTTTTTGTTTTGGTTCCTGTTTTGGGCAAGTTTTGTTGTGCTGGCTCCTGTGCTGCAGTGTCCTACTCTGCAGTGTCCTCTGCCCCTTTGTTTGATTTCAGACATAGGGTAGATACCTGTTTTTTAGTTTTCATATGGTTTGTGGAGGTAATATGTTGGCGAGCACTGAGTGATGGGGCACCCGATTTGCCCCTTCTAACCACCTGCCAACCTCCCAGACCAACCACACTCTGTAGTCGAGGTGCTTCTGTTGTATGTTGGGGAAATGGCGGGTGGTTCTAATAATATTTTTCCTCTTAAATATGCAGTTTGAGATGTGCAGTCTCTGTCCATGCTACCTGGAGCTGAGCCCTTAGATCTCCAATGGCCCAGCATGTAGGACAGTGTCCTAAATCCTGTAAAACTGCCCTTCTGAAGTGTTCCACAGTACCAGCAGTTAATGATATCCATGCCAGCTAAGTTTCTGGGTTTATAACCTGGTCAGAGTAATTAGAAGGAAGAAAATGAAAGCAAAAGTTTGATTTTGGTTTTGTTTGTTTTTGTGTAACTTGTTAGAACAAGTTAAATTACTAGTGCCCTGTAAATGATGTTACCGTGTGGATACCCACTGATCTGCCCCTTCCTGCTTTGCCACAGGAAATGTCACGACTGTGCTACCCTATAAAAGGAGTGCAGTGTGGGGTGGTAGGGATGGGGTGGGTGGCTGGGCCCTTCCCCTGCTGAAAAAGAACAACCACAGATGAAAGAAACAAGGAGGTAAGAGCAGAAACTATCAACCAGCAACAAATGCAGTAGCCCTGAAAGCTTAAACTAATGATAGATAAAACTGTAAAACCTGTAAAGCACCACCTGTAATAATTTCACAGAAGAGATACCCTGTAAGAAACACTTTACTACAGAGAAAAATAAAGCAGTAACAGAATATATACCTTGCAAAAGACAATTTGAATCAGAAGATTACAGCAGTAATCTGTTAGCACACGCCTGTAGGCACACCCTGTAATAATGCAGCAGAAGGTATACCCAGCAACAATTTGAACCAGAGAAAAATAAAGCAATAAAATGTTAGCAACAAACAGTAACAATCCCTGTGAGTACAAAATAAAAATAACACACAGTAAATCTGCCTAGCCAAAAGAAGCCTTAATCCTTTCCCTTGCTCTGGTAAGGTTCTTTGCACTGTCCTTTCAAGCAATCTAGAAGGAAAGAGCTCAGGTGAAGCTTGGTGCCTTGGCCAGCAAACCTAGTCTTCCACCTCTGCCTTCCTTCCCATGAACTCCGGCTGGCCATCACATCCTTTGTCCTGTTCCTAGTGGAATATGGCCTGCCTATATACGGAGCTGCTGATAACACTGCATTCAATAAAATCCATATCTCTGTCAACAAGGCCTGTAGGCTCTTGACCAGAGCACCCAGGCTCACCCATACTTGCCTACTCTACTCCACCTCAAACCTCCTCAACCTTGAAGAAAGACTCTACTACCAGACCTGCCTACTAGCCAAGTAAATTGTACTCGGGCTCTCCCCGGGTGTCTGCCTCCTTTCAACATGCCACCCCCACTGTCTCCACCCACAGCTTGGATAAGACGGCCCTACTGGTTCCTAGAACCAGGACCTCCCTAGCTCAGCGATCCTTCTGCCACAGGGCTCCTTCCTGGTTCAACTCTCTCCCAGTCAACATCACCAACTCGACCAAAATTTGTCCCTTTAAAACCGCCCTTCATGACCAGCTTTTCAACACACGCTGCTGTAAATGCAACTAACTACTGCTCACTTCCGCTCCCCTGGCTTCTAAGGATCCATGCCATTCAGCACATTCCAATTTCAACAATGTCCACCGGACAGCTCACCCTCACGCACCCCCCTTCACAGATTGGTGTGCTGTGCATCTGCTATCTTGTCATGTATTTCACTTTGTTGTAACCTTCCGGGTCGTGTCTGAAAATAAGCATTTCTATGTCTAGCACACCTTACCCGGTTATCAAAAACAAATAAATAAAACTACTAGGAGAAAACAAAGGGAAGAAGGGAAGGCAGTAAGATTCGCAAAGGCACAAACAAAGGAGAATACTGTCCAATCAGTAAAAGAAGTGGATAAACCTTTCTTTAGCTATATAAGCAAGACGAGGAAGGGTAAAAGGGGAAGATGGAGTTTACGAGGAGGAGGACCAAAAGAAGGCAGTCATATTGAACAGGTCAGTATTTACAGAAGAAGGGATCAGTAATGGGCCAAAGATAAGGAACAAGGGAATAAATGGGAGGGAGCGGGAGGTGGGCACCAGCCATTTTACAGAGGAGAAGGACCTCAAGGTACTAGCACAATTAAAAGTAGGCAAGACAATGGGACCTGATGGGTGCACCCTAGGATACTGAGGGAGCTCAAAGAGGTGCTAGCTGCACCTCTGACAACTCTGTTCAACTTATCATTAGATACATGGTAGGTTCCAAGGGACTGGAGGAGGGCAGATGTGGCACCACATCACAAAATATGGGAACAGGGAGGAGGCAGGAAATTACAGGCCTGTCAGCCTGACTTTAGTAGTGGGCAAAGTAATGGAAACACTACTGAAGGAAAGGATAGTAGAATACCTTGTAACCAGTGGGTTACAGGATCCAAGCCAACGTGTGGCACAGAAACACGGGGGCTATGTATCAATTGGGAGGGGAAGTACTGGCAACCACCAAACAGGAAAGGGACCTGGGAGTAATCATTTCTGATTATCTGAAGGTAACCAAGCAGAGTGATAAGACAGTGGGGAAGGTTAGCAGGATGCTCGGGTGCATAGGGAGGGGTATTGCCAGTGGGAAGAAGCAGATATTACCCCTGTACAGATCACTGGTAGGACCCCACCTCGAACACTGTGTCCAGTTCTGAAGGTACCACCTCTGGAAGGAAACTGATAAGGTGGAGGCGGTACAAAAGAAGGCTACCAAAATGGTGCAGGGCCTGCATCAAAAGCTTTATGATGAGAGAGTTAAGGAACTGAATATGTACTCTCTGGAGGAGAGGAGGGAAAGGGGGGATATGATAGAAACATTCAGTACCTAACAGGTATTAATAAGGTACAGGAAGATAGCATTTTCTACAGAAAAAGAAGCTCAAAGATAAGCTGTCACGCCACGAGGTTGGAGAGGGGGAGACTCAGAGGAAATGTGAGGAAATACTTCTTCACAGAGAGGGTAGTGGATGCCTGGAACAGCCTTCTAGCCGAGGTGGTGGTTGCCAAAACAGTGACGGTATTCAAGCATGCATAGGACAGATACAAGAGGACCTTGGTAGTAAGCCAAGGGAAGGAGATGACCGGAGATAGAGTAGGGTCTGTAGTGGCACAGTAGGCAGGGAAAACTGGGCAGACTGGGTGGGACAAGAGGTCCTTATCTGCTGAAAAGTTCTATGTTTCTATGTAGGTAAGTTTGGCCATCTTTTTGTATTTGTAACCAAGACTGAGGTGTTGCTATTGAAAATGTGAAGGTACCAACTTTTGTTGGAGCTTTATGGGCACAGTATTTTAATAGGTCGTTAGACCTCAGACCAATTTTATTTTTGCAGCTACTGCTGTTTTGGCCCCTGCGTCTCTGGTCACCCCCATTCTGTTTGGCCACTCATGTTCCATCACTCTGGTGTCCCCCCAAGACTTATTCTTACCTTCTAAGTTCCTCCAGAACTTAACCCCCTCTGCCACAGAATGGATCCGGTACATGGAGATGGTGCCTGGGTAGCCAGGTGCATGGCCTGTGGGCGGCCAGCATCATCCTGCCAGCTGGGGTATTTTACGTGTCTTTCCATCCCCTAGGATGTCAGTGACAAGGGTGCACAAGCACGTGTGCACGCAAGCATGCACGGTGCAGCATAAGCCAATGTCCCCCCCATGAGCCACTCCTGACTGCACTGCCACCTTTGGTCACTGAGTGGGCAGTATTGCAGCGGAGACGACTGTCTCCCTCCTTGGAGGAGGGGAGCTTCCCCTGGGGCACTCAATCCTCCTCCCCCTAGCCAGCCCCCCATTACGTGAGCTCATTCCTAAACTCGGTCTCTGGTGTAGCGAGCGGTTGCACTACCACTGTGCTGACGGACTGGCCACTTCAGACCAATCTTACAAGAAATCTTAGTATGCACATAGATTTGTGAGATATACTAGAGCTTTACCAAGAACTTTATAAACAAATGGATACCAATGTTTTACTCTCCTTTTTGCTAAAGATAGCCAACCCAACGAAGAATACAATGCACAGTGATTGGTTCTTCATGGAAGACCAGTGGTATATATCTAAGAGAACTATGATAAAGGGGATCCAGTCTCAAGCAAAACCATGAAGGCAAGTCCCAAGGTGTGGAAGAGATGAACCCGAGGATTATAGTGGAACTAAAATAACAATTGGCAGTTCTGGCCACTTGCAATAATCTTTCAGGAGTCTGGCCAGACACGTGGCGAGGCATAGGACTGGAAAGTGGGCAGTGTCATCCCCATATACAGGAAGGGGGCAGCGTCAGATCCAGGCAAGCACAGGGGGTTCAGCCTGATGTCAGTGCTGGAGGCCATTATCAAGGACAGAATAAAGGAACACCCGGTTAAGGACAAGGTTCTTGCCCCCTCAGATTGGCTTTATAATGGACAGATTATACCAAACCAACCCAATCATCTTTCTTGGGGATGGGGTGACCGGGGAGGTGGAAAGGGGCAGGGATGAGGATGCAGCCTATCTGAACTTCAGCAGGGCCTTTGATGCTGCAACACATGAAAAGCTTTTACGCAAAGTACACCACTGCAGTGTACACAAAACATACACAAGATGGATTACTAGCTGGCTTGATGGTTTGAAGAAGAGGGTGGTGGTGGATGGTCATTGCACTCAGTGGAGAGAAGTGCTCAACGGTGTCACTCAAGGATGAGTGCTTGGATCACTGCTTTTCAGCATCTTCAACAATCTGGAAACTAGGGTCTACAGCAGGCTAACTGCTGATAGCACTCAGGTGCTTTAACCAGGGTGGTGGACTGCCTTGAGAATGGGGACAATCTTCAGGAGGACCTGAGCAAGACTGACAGTTGGTCTGACTCCTGAGACCTTAGATTTGATGTAGTCAAACGCAACGTGTTACACATTTGTGAGGGAGGCAAAACCTCGCACTGTGGGGGCTCCTCTTGCTACAGTTGAGGAGAAAAGGACCTGGAGGTCAGAACTGACAAGGGCTGAAGTAGGACAAGCAGTGCACAGCCACTGCTAAGAGTGCGAGCAGAATGCTGGGGTGCATCGAAAGAGAGGTGACCAGCAGAGCAGGGAAAGACTCCAGCTACTTTACAAGGCTTAGGTCAGGCCCCACCTGGAAAGCTGCATGCAGTTCTGATGGCATCAGAACAAAAAGGACCTTGAGGCAGTTGAGTGGGTGTACCACAGGGACACCAAATGCTCTGAGGTATTGTGGATAAAAGTTATAGACAGAAGCTGGAGGTCCTTCACATGCTTCCTCTGAAGTAAAAGAGGCTGAGAGGGGGCATCTGGGTGTTTTGCATACTCCAGATTATCGAAAAGCTCAAACAGTTGGAAACATGCATGTGATCTGGTGTCCTGCAGCAGGACACAGAGATACACTCTGAAGCTCAAGGGTGGTAAATTTAGGGGTAAAAGTAGGAGGAACCTGTTCTCCGAGAGGGTGGTGACCCTATAGAACAGACTACCAGCAGAGACGGTGAACGTAAAAACATAGAAATATAGAATTTGTCAGCAGAAAAGGACCGCTTTGCCCACCCAGCCTTACCAAGTGTTTCCTGCCTATTCTACCTCCACAGACTCCATCCGGTCTCTGGCGACCCTTCCCCCTCCCTACCTCTACTATAACATATCTCCTATGTTTATCCCATGCATAGGTGAAGTTCCCCACCATTATCAATCATCAATGAATAAATGAATGAATCAATCAAACTTTATTTAACTGGGCTTTACACCTTTGAGCGAGCTCCTTTGCAAGATGGTCCTGGACAACACAATACAGTTGACAACAATGAAATGACATGGGTATACAGATAAACAACTAATTCATATAGTAAATTACAGTCATCGTTACATCTTTAGCATGTTACAGGAGTTATTATAGCCTCCACCACTTCAGCTGAGAGTCTGTTCAAGGCATTTACCACCCTTTCAGTGAAGAAATATTTCCTCACATTTCTCCTGAACTTGCTCCTCTCCAGCGTCACTGCAGGCCCCTTCATCCTGATGCTCATCCATACATGGAAAAGGGCTCTCCTCCTCACCTTGTTTATCTCTGTGAGGTAGATGAAGGTCTTAATCATGTCACTTCTCTCCTCTTTTAGGGTCTGCATGTTGAGCTCCATCAGTCTTTCTCTTACGGCTTCCCTTACAACCATATTAGTTGCTCTCCTCTGGACCACCTCCACCCTGTCTATGTCCTTTCTGAGTGCAGCCTCCAAAACTGGACACAGTACTCCAGGTGGGGATGTACTAGGGAGTGATACAGCGGCACCACCACCACCTTCTTCATTCTGCTGGAGAGACTTGTCCCTTGGCACCCCAGCATCCCACAAACTCCACCCATGGCCTTCACACTGCACTACCACCTTGAGGTTCTTTGATATAATAACCCCAAGACCCCTTTCTTGACTAGTGACTGTCATTACCTTCCCCCATCCTATACTCAGCACTAGGGTTCATAGGCCCTAAGCGCATACGTTTTCACTTTGTGGCATTGAACCCCAACTGACATGTCTTTGACCACTCCTCATGCTTCCCTAGATCTCTCGGCATTCTCTTTACCCCCCCCCACTTTTGAGTTTGCACCCTACTGAAGATTTCTGTGTCATCTGCAAAAAGGCATAGCTTCCTCTTCAGCCCTTCTGCAATATCCCCTATGAAGACATTAAAAAGGACTGACCCCAGTACCAAACCCTGTGGTACACCGCTGGGCACTCTCCCATCTTTAGAGTAAGTGCCATTAACCACCACCCTCTGTCTCCTATCTGTTAACAAGTTCTGAACCCAATTTACCAATTTGGACCACACTTCTAAGGTGGTCAGCTGCCTGATCAGTCTTCTGTGTTGCACAGTGTCAAACATCTTGCTGAAATCCAGATAGGCTACATCCACTGCCCCTCCCCTTGCCAGTTAAAGAAATCTATGAGATTCATTTGGAATGGCATCCCCCCTCTCGAATCTGTGCTGCTTGCGATCCTGCAACCCACCGAATTCTAGCTGTTCCAACCAGTCTTTCCTTCAGTAGGGTTTCCATTAATTTCCTCACCACTTAAGTTTGGCTGACTGGCCTGCTAGCCTCCTCTCTGCTGCTGCTCTTATGTAGAGGCCTTTGAGGTCAGCCTGGACAAATTTCTGCTTGCCAAGGGAATATCCTGGTACCATGAGTGGTAGAGTATGTGGAAACCACTTTAAATTGGTAAGTGTTCACACAGCACACTAATTTCAACCCTGCATGTGAATCGAAGGGGAGGGTGACACACTTGATAGACACAGTGACACTGTTCATGAGCAGAGGTCTTAAAATGGCTATGTTGAAAATTTGGTGAAAAATTCCTTCAGATGTTCTGCAATATTACTAATGAAGACATTGAACAGAACTGGCCCCAGGACCGATCCCTGCAGCACCCCACTGGTCGCCCTCTCCCTAGACTGCATTCCATTTACCACTACTCTCTGCCTCCTGTCTGTTAGCCAGTTTCTAACCCAGTTTACCACCCTTTACCCCATGTCCAGCCTACCCATCTAGTTTATCAGCCTTCTATATGGGATGGTGTCAAAGGCTTTGCTGAAATCAAGGTAAGCGTTGTCCGCTGCCCCACCCTGATTCACTTCCTTTGTCACCCAGTCAAATACATCAACCAGATTTATCTGACATGATGTCCCCACTGTGAATCCATGTTGTCTATGGTCCTGGTCTCCATGGCATCTAGATGCCCCACTATCCTTTCTTTAAGCAATGTCTCCATGATCTTCCCCACTACTGAGGTGAAGCTGAATGGCCAATTGTTCCCTGCCTCCTCCCTGCTGCGGACTTGTGTAGAGGGACCACATGTGCCCTCCTCCAATTCACTCATGTTGAATGACTCAGTGAACATGGCTGCCAGAGGTACTGCTATCTCCCTTCGCAGTTCTGTTAATATCCTTGGGCGTATACCATCTGGTTCCATCACTCTGTCTACCTTCAATTTAGTGAGCTCCTGCAGGACTCTTTTGTCCACCTCTTCACCCCCTTGGCAACTGCTGTACTGCTGTGGCCCTTGCCCCTCCCACTCTTCTGTGAATACTGAACGGAAAGACACAGTGGATGTCTTGGGAGGAAGGCATGAAACTGTCACTTCCAAATACCTAAACAGCACATACAAGCAAGCAACATTCGGCATTGACAAATGCTTGTTGATATTGTGATGGTACAGACTTGACGCAGACGTCAAGTTTTCTCCAGGCAGGGAAAGGTGTAACCCCTCTACAAATGTGGGTTCCAGAGAAGTCTTCCTTCAGCTTGCCTAAATGCTCACTGCCAGGCTGGTGTTCTGTGTTTTAGCAGTTTAAATGTATTGCCAGAGAGTGCTTGTATAGCCTCTGTGTACTGTCTCTTTAAGAGCTTTCTGGTATAGTGGAATTTCTTACATGTAAATGTGCTGTGTGCTGTTAGCATACCTCTCAACCTCTCAGCACTAAAAATCATAACACTGGCCTTCAAAAGTCATAGCAAAGGGTCAGAATGTGGAGCACTTTCTTATTTTAAACAATATTATGTTTACAGTTAGTGGACTCCATATAGTAAGGGATAAGGAATGTTTCTATCAGCTTAGTTCAATGATTTAATAGTTTGTGTGTCCAGAAATAGCTCTAACATTATGAGGAACATCGGTAAACTTGTGAGGAGCAAGGGTATATTTGAGTGTGAAAATCATAGTGCTATGTGGAATTCACTCGAGTTGAGAACGATGGCTGTTAGTGGCTCATGATTTGGTTCTCCACTGTGTGTTGAACTGTGTTCTGCTCGCTAGAGGCTGCATCCAGCTCCAATGGACTTAATCTGAATTTATTGCCATTTTGCCTGAGCCTTGCCACTCTGGCCCAGCAGGACTACCCATTGCATGGAGAAAGCTATCGATGAGAGGCCTGCCTGGGTATCAGCCCCCTGCTCAAAGCTTGAACAGGAACAACGCCTCCGTGATTCATGTGGGCCCTGCTTCTCCTGGCACTCCAGCTCAACAACCTACAGTCTCAATTTCATCCTGCCTGTGTCCTGTATTGGGTTTCATGAGTAAACATCAGGGTAGCTCCCTGCAACAACAGCTAAATCTAAAGTGTTGTCATCTGACTGTCTTGTTATTTTTTCTTTCACAAACTGAGCCCTCCAGCTCCGGATTACAAGTAGTGTGTGTTGTGCATGTTGCTTTCTTCCATCACAGGGCTCCAACCAGCTGGAACATTCCTGGCTTGCCCACCATTTTCCTACCTGGGTACCCAGAGTGTGTAACTGTGTGGGGACTTAAAGTGCATGCATAACTGATTAATATAGCCTTTAAGCCAATCATCCTGATTACGCCCCTTCCTTGTTCAAGTCCCCTAAATAAATCAGATCTGACTTTTTTTTGCTGCATTTACCCTGACTGTGATTTCAGTTTTGTACCAAGGGTACTGTACTGTTGCTGTTTACTGTGCATAAACTTGTTTTACAGAGGGTCTCCAGGATCGTGCCAGAGGAACCAGCCCTGGTGGTAAGTGCAAACAGTGTAGGTACTGGTATGGTGTACAAGGGGTACTGTGAAAGTGATTATCGTATATTGTTCAGGCCACTAGAAGGGAAAGAGGGGGGTTACAGTGTCCCAGAGGGCTGTGCCCAGGTTAGTTTGACCACTACCAACCCTGCCCTGTGGGTGGAGGCACCCGTTTCAGAACTCAGGCCCCTTAACCTACTACTAGCCATGCAGGCAGGGGTAGTAGCCTTTGGGATAGTGCCACCTAGGGGTTACAATGGCATATTCACGTGTATGCTGATGCCACAGTCATCTTTACCTCCAGTACCTCCAATGTTGCCATGGAAGATCTGCCCCATCAGGACTTCCACAATGTTCTGCATTGGTTCCAGTCTTACCAACTTAGGGTCAACACTGAAGAAATGGTGTCGATGACCTTAGCTGTCCAGCCTCCCTTCTCTCCCTGCTTTCTCCACATTGGATATCCCCATCTTGAAGTGGCACAGTCCATCAAGTACCTTGGGGTGTGACTGGAGGGCAGACTTGTCTTCTTAGCCCGCATTGATGCCACCCATGCAAAACTCTGCCCCAACTTTGGTGCCTTGTACCGCAGCAAAGGCTGCTTATCTCCACATGTCTGCAGGGAGCTTGTTACCAAAATGTTGATCCCTGTCTTCGACTAAGTGAAGGTGGTCTATGGCGCCACCGCACACCACTTCCCTTGCCAGACTGGACACCCTCTGCAATGCATTTTGCCACTGTGCCACTAATGCTCCCCTCCCTCACACCTATCTCTGCTCCATTCTCCTCCTTATCCATCCTCCTCTATCTCATGTCATTACCCATTGTTCTCCTTCATCCCTATATCTCTTTTTGTTGCCTTCTCCTGTTCTTCATTTTCCCATCCCCATTCATGCCCCTTCCCTCCAGAGACCATGTGCACTTTCCATTCACTTCGTTCTCTGTTAGGTAGGTGCTTTTTCCATTGATTTCCATGCTTTGAACTAACCATCTTTCCCTGGGCCTTCCTCCTTTGGATCCTCAGACACCAGATGAAACTTCTGCCCCCCAACTGCTCATGCATTCCTTTCTCCTGGACCCCTCCAGGCTTGGAGCCCTACCATCCTCAGGTCAGGGCCTTTGCCTGGATATCCCTCCACGCCCTCGGCTTCACTCTCTTACTGCTACTGCTTTTCTTTCCACCGCTGGCATCCCCTAATCATGTCTCTTATCAGGTTCGTAATTTATTCTATTATCACACTACCTTGCTGCTGTTAATCTACTGGCACACGTAATTGTGCTGTTATCATCACACTGTACATTGCTTACTGTTAATCTATTGGCATCCATAATTGTGCTGTTATTATCACACTGTACTTTGCTGCTGTATTTCTTTGCACTTTTAAAAGTGTCCCTTGGTATCTGACTGCACTTTACTTATATACCAATAATGATTGTATCAGTTTGCACCTGTGAGTTGCCAGATATACTGCACTTCAGTCTTCTCTTGTTCCCTTTCCCCTGGATCACTCCTGGGAACAAACCTTGGCTCAGAGTGCCTTTCCTAGTTACCAATGTTCAAATAAATAAATAATAAATGAATCCAATATATAAATGAATGTTTATCTCTCAACATAACTGAGCATGTTTGCAATTGTTTGCTAACCAGGTAAGGCCCACTAGACACAAGTACCTGTTTTCAGGGGTGACCCAGCAGCACTGGGGAGGTTAAGTAACCTGTCCAGAGTCGCACAGTATGCAAGTGGAAGTTGTGGGAATCAAACCCAGGTGTACTGGATGCACCAAGCTCATTCACAGCTTGTTACTCTAACCTCTAGGCTATGCAGCCAGCCCCAATATATAAATAAAAGTGTATTCCCCAATATAACTGTGTTTACCCCAACATATGAATGAATATTTATCCCCAAATATAACTAAAAGTGTTTACCACAATATATAAATGTTTATCCTCAAATATAACTATGAGTGTTTACCCCATATATAAATGAATGTTTATCCCCAATATAATTATCAGTTTTTACCACAATAGATACCTAAATATTCATTTTCCAATATAACTGAGTGTTTACTCCAGCAATTAAATGAATGTTTGTCCCCCAGTACAAGTGTTCACCCCACTATATGAATGAATGTGTATCCCCTACTATAAATATAAGTGTTTACCCCATAATATGAATGACTGTTTATCCCCCAGTATAATTGAGTTTGTAAACACAATATATAAATGAATGTTTATTTCCAAATATAACTATTTACCCCACTATATAAATAAGAGATATGTGATGGGGAGCTGTTGATAAGTGATTTATCTTCACAAGAGCAGTTTGACCTCGGGTAACCTCATGAGTGGCGTAATATTTCATTTATGAGAGGTAGGTTTTTTGTGTACTCATTTATTTTTTGTTAAGTTTTTTTTTAAATAAAATAGAGAGGATTACTTTGTACTTGCTGCATGTTAGTATGTGGATAGAGCAGGTTGCTAGGGCTCTAACGTGGTTGCTAGGAATGGCACATCGCTAAGTTTACAGCACCTTCTGGATGGCTGTGAACTCTGTGTGAGTGTGTGGGAAAGTTTTAGAAACATGGTGGCAGTCTCTAATAGCAAAGAGGTGTAGGTTGCCGGTACAGTATACTTTCAATGTGCATCTACGGATCTTGGCATTTTGTTTCGGTTGAGTGTTGTCCTCGATTTGTCACACCACTCTCATTACTTTATGCATTTTTATTAAAAAACCAAAAACAATGTGGGTATTTGCACAGCCACAAGAACCAGCTAGAGGGAGCTGGTGGGCAGGCTTCTGATACAGCTGATGCCTTGGAAGAAGCAAGGGACATGGAAGAAATGAGCCCCAGCAGGCATCAGGGGTTTGGAGAGATGTGCCAGTACTGCAAGGTGAAGCCATGTTCCAAAGTGTCCAAGGCAAAGTTTTAGTGGTTTGAAAATAAAGGTACTGTTTTTTTTGGTAGAGGGTGGGGTTACTGTGGATGTAGAGTACAGCTAAAGGAGGCATGGGTAGGGAGCAAGCAAGCGGGAGTAATTTCTCGGACAAGGATTTTACCTGAATTTGGCAGGCAGAAAGGTGAGAAATACAGCAAATATAAATACTGTAGAATAGAAAATATTCACTATACATAAATTTTCACTATGTTCTCTGAAGTGCTCAGAAGCGTGAAAATAAAATTATGCTAATTAGCACTTTTTCTATTAGGATGAATGGAAGATTTTTAGTTTAGAGTGAAAATTAATTTATAAAAATATGGCCACTTTGTGGCTAGTGCTAAATTTAATTTATGCATTATTTTCCTATTCTACAGTCAGTGGAAAAAAAATGAGAGGTTTGGTTATTCTGCTGCTTTGACTAACTGACTTAAGTTCTGTAACTGCAGCGGAGGAAAGGGCTGGACCAAGCGGCGAAAGAGAGAGTGGGGGACACGAAAGAACACAGGTTGCAGCTACAAAGAAACAAGCATTTGTCAATGCCGAATGTTCATCGTGTGCACTGGTGTCATGGGGGGAAGGGTATTTAGAAAATTGCTTCAGTGAAGTTGTTTGTGAGGTGGGGTCCCAAAACACATATGTTGAAAATTTGGGGCAAAAATATTTTAAAATGGTCAAGTAATGCCACTAAGCTGAAAACCCTATTGAAATACATTGAAGCACTTACCCAGTTCACGGTTGGGCTTTGAAGAGTGAAGACGTGTCTGCAGTCTAAGGTAGATTACGGCGATGGACCTCTGTGGGTAAGTATGGGGTATAGGGGGTGTGGGGTGGTGAGTCCTGAGTGGGAGGGTAGAGGGTTGGGTAACGGCAGAATGGATAATGATGGACAGTTTTCTTTTTTACAGGGGGAAAAAAATGATGAGGGACAGTTTTTTTTTAGGGAGTTTGCTGAACAGATGAGGACACTGGGGATTGGGCACCCCAGTGTCTGTATACTGTTTGGGGGTTCACCAGTGGACAGCAATGGACGGACAGATGATACTGGGAATTGGGCACCCCAGTGTCTGCATACTGTTTGGGGGGTTACAAAGTGCACAACAATGGATGGATAGATGAGGACACTGCAGGATTGGACACCCTCAGTGTCTGTATACTGTTTAGGGGTTCACACAGTGGACAGCAATGGATGGACAGATGACACTGGGGAATTGGGCACCCCTGTGTCTGCATACTGTTTGGGGGGTTACAAAGTGCACAACAATGGATGGATAGATGAGGACACTGCGGTATTGGGCACCCTCAGTGTCTGCATACTGTTTGGGGGGTTCACACAGTGGACAGCAATGGATGGACAGATGACACTGGGGAATTGGGCACCCCTGTGTCTGCATACTGTTTGGGGGTTACAAAGTGCACAACAATGGATGGATAGATGAGGACACTGTGGAAATGGGCACCCCCAGTGTCTGTATACTGTTTGGGGGGTTCACACAGTGGACAGCAATGGATGGACAGATGAAACTGGGGAATTGGGCACCCCTGTGTCTGCATACTGTTTGGGGGGGTTACAAAGTGCACAACAATGGACGGATAGATGAGGACACTGTGGGATTGGACACCCTCAGTGTCTGTATACTGTTTAGGGGTTCACACAGTGGACAGCAATGGATGGACAGATGACACTGGGGAATTGGGCACCCCTGTGTCTGCATACTGTTTGGGGGGGTTACAAAGTGCACAACAATGGACGGATAGATGAGGACACTGCGGTATTGGGCACCCTCAGTGTCTGTATACTGTTTAGGGTTCACACAGTGGACAGCAATGGATGGACAGATGACACTGGGGAATTGGGCACCCTGTGTCTGCATACTGTTTGGGGGTTGCAAAGTGCACAACAATGGACGGATAGATGAGGACACTGCGTATTGGGCACCTCAGTGTCTGTATACTGTTTGGGGGTTCACACAGTGGACAGCAATGGATGGACAGATGACACTGGGATTGGGCACCCCTGTGTCTGCATACTGTTTGGGGGGTTACAAAGTGCACAACAATGGACGGATAGATGAGGACACTGTGGGATTGGACACCCCCAGTGTCTGTATACTGTTTAGGGGAGAGGGGATTTCACAGCAGACAATGATGGACAGTTTTCCTTTTTTTAGGATAACAAACAAGCATTTGTCAATGCTGAACGTTTGATGTATTGAAAGATGTCCAACTCTGCACCTTGTTTATACCCTCGAGGTACTTGAAGGTATCTATCATGTTCCTCTACTCCCTCCTTTCCTCCAATAAGTACATATTGAGGTCCTTTTAATCTCTCCTGACATGTTCTGTGTTGCAAGCCATGTACCATCTTGGTTGCCTTTCTGTGGAACGGCTCCACCCTGTCAATGCCCTTGCACATTTTCAGCCTCCAGAATTGCACACAGTACTGTAGGTGAGGCCTCACTAGTGCATTATACAATGACATCACCACCTCGTGCCTCTGCTAGTGATACTCTACCTGTGCACCCCAGCATGCCACTGGTCAGTCCTTGCAACATTTGTTCTCTGCTTTGATACCTTTTGTCACCAGAACTGATAACTCCTAGGTCCCTTTCTTCCTTGGTGATCATCAGCACCTCCACCCCAGCCTGTAACTCTCCACAGGTTTCCCTCTTCTCAGGTGCATAATTTCGGCTTTTTTGCATTGAACCTCAGTTGCCACTCCTCAGACCATTTTTCAAGCCTCTCCATGTCTCTGCTCCTTTTCTCCACCCCTTCTGGAGTATTCACTCTGTTACAGATGTTGGTGTCATCTGCAAACAGGCAGACAGACCTTTCCTTGTAGCCCTTCCGCAATGTCTGTAATGAAGACATTGAACAGGACTGGCCCCAGGACTTATCCCTGAGGTACCACACTGGTCACCCCCTCTCCCTGGATTGGATCCCATTACCACCACCCTCTGCCTCCTGTCCATCAGCCAGGTTCTAACCCAGTTTATCAGCTTGTGCCCCATTGCCAGACTACTCATCTTGTTAATCAGCCCCTTCTGTGTTGGATGTTGTTAAAGGCTTTGCTGAACTCAAGGTAGGTGACATCAAACATCCCTCCCTGATTTACTTCCTTAATGAGGCATTAGGGTTTCCAACCCTAATGCCCACCACCCTGCAGAGACTGACAGGCATTGGGGGTGTCCTTTGAGTCATTGGCCATAATGCTCACACTATTCCACCCCACCCTGCAGACACTGACAGGTGTCAGGTGTGCCTTGAGGTTTTCGGCTCTAATGCTCACCCCATTCCATAATGAAATAAGCTGAGATGGGTGCAGTATAGGAGAATGGGGTGAATGTTTGAGCCAAAGACTCCATGGCACACCCAATGCTTGTCACTGGGTGCAGGTGAGGGTGAATGGTGTGAACATTATGGCCGCATTTGACTCAAGGCACACGTACCGACACCCGTCAGTTTCTACAGGGTGGGGTGGGGGGCATTACAGTTGAAACCCCAACAACCCAGATGTTTGTTGGTATTTTCACCCCAGGCCCAGATATTCAAACTGCGCCAGGCTGTGGTGCAAGCTTGGGCGCAGCTCAACTTGGCTGCGCAGGGGTGTGGACTGGGTGATATTCAATGGAGCTGCGCCATGGCACAGCATCATTGAATATTGCACCCTGGCCACCTGCAGTGTGCATGGCGCAGTGGCACTGCGCCAGTGCAAGTGGCCAGAGTGGAGCGCGGGATGCGCTAGCACAAGTTCCATTGTGCTATGCACAGCAACTACGATATTCAAAACTTGACATGCAAATGGGGCCATAATGTATGCAAGGCACAAATGGGGCCATTTGCATGTCATTATGGCCCCATTTGCATTCAGGTGCGCCCATCCCCGATGACTTGTGCCTGGCACCCTGCCAGGCAGCAGCTGTCGGGGACCGATTCCCCCTGCAGCCGGCAATGTGCTCCAAAGCACGATCGCGGCATCTGTATAGAAAAAAAGAATTCGCCAATATCCCCTGGTGGTCCAGTGATCGCTGTCTGCTGACGCTGGCATTCAGAGCAGTGGTTTGAATTCACTAATATTCGGTGGTTCAGTGACTGTTGGATCAAGGCATCAGAATTCATTCATATTCGGTGGTCTCAGTGATCGCTTATCTCGCCCATCGCAAGCATTTGTACCAATAGAAGAAAGTTCAATATCCATGTTCAGTGGTCGCCATTCATCGCTGGCCTTTTGCCATTGAATATTTCGGCGGTCTACCCTTCACCCGCCCACTGAGCTCTCATCGCTGCCGGTCAGCCGGGCGGGCGCAGCACCCCACCTGCCTGCAGCGCCCACCGACCGACACCTCAGCTGGTGTTGTTCGCATTACCACACAGCATGAGCCAATGGGCATGCAGCCCATATTAGACATTCCAGATATGTGAATGATTCATTCACATATCTGGAATGTGTAGACGGCAGGACGTTGCATGCCCATTGGCTCACGCCAGGACCAATGGGTGTACAGCCCCACTGACGTGCAGTCGGCAGGGCAGGTGGCAGGCGGTGGATGCTGCTGCCTGCCGGCTGACCGGGGGCGTGGGGCTCAGTGGGCAGGTGGGGAGGGGGGTACCCTAGACCACCAGGGATATAGGACATATTTCTATTATTAATTACAAATGCCCGTGATTGGGCAGACAGCGGTCCACTGGACCACCAGGGATACTGGACGAAATTCTACTTTTTTATACAGATGCCAGTGATCGGGCAGACAGCGGTCCACTGGACCACCAGGGATATTGGACGGAATTCTACTTTTTTATACAGATGCCCGCGATTAGGCAGATAGCGGTTCACTGGACCACCAGGGTTATTGGACGGAATTCTAATTGTTTTTTATACAGATGCCTGTGATCGGGCATGGGGGGGCTGCCAGGTGCAGCAGGCACTCGGGTGGCCACCCACAGGTGGCAGCTGTCGTGTTGCGCCCTGCAATGCGGCAGCTCACCTGTGGGTGGCCATCATTCCTTTTTTTTTTGGATCAACTTTGTGCTGGCACAGGTCGGGGTTACGCATGCATGGCTCTGCACATCCAGGGCTGAATATCGGGCTGTGCAGGGTATGCATGGGCACGCCCCCACCTGCGCCTGCATGCATTACTGATGCACTCCGGTACGTCAGGATTTATATAGCACTTTTCCTTTTGAATATCGCCACACAAGATAGTGCGATGCGCGCAACACTGTTGCGCCATGCACAACCCTTTTGAATATCTGGGCCCAAATGTTCAACATGGCTTTTAGAGTACCACCTCATGAACAGTAGCACCATAATTTCAGATCCCAAAAGGTAATCTCATGTAGCAACTGAGCATTCGCACCACAGATGCTAAAACATATTTTGGGCAGGATGTGAAAAATGTCAGTTGTACCGTTCATGAGGAGGTGTGAAAAATGGCAATGTTGAAAATCTGGAGTGAAAATATGAGAAACTGGCAGTTATGAGCTGCATAGAAACTGTGTAACGATGCCCGCATCGGGTCATTTTTTGGAATTTTTTTACCAAATTTTCAACATGGGCTTTTTGGGACCTCCCCTCATGAACAGTGGCACTGTGATTTTGTTACTCTATCCTGAAAGTTGATTTTACACAGCGACTGCGCTATTCTGCGCTACTGATGTGAAAACATATTTTAGGCAGGACGTGAAAAATGACAGCTGTACTGTTCATAAGGAAATGTGAAAAAATGGGAAAGTTGAAAATCTGGAGTGAAAATATTCAAAATTGGCAAACTTACAAGTGTGCGTAGAAACTGCACAATGCACGCTCATAACACAGTAATTTTTTCGAATTTTTTCACCAAATTTGCAACATGGGTTTTTGGAACCCCACCTCATAAACAGTGGTATTGTCATTTTGTTACTCAGTCCCAAAAGGTGATTCTGCACAGCGACCGCAAAATCACCTTTTGGAACCGAGGAACCAAATGACAGTGACATTATCATGAGGTGGGGTCCCAAGAACCCTATGTTCAAAATTTGGGGCCCAAATCCCTAAAAATGGCTGAGATAGTAACATAAATTGACCCCCCCATTGACTCCCATTATACGGCTTACCTTTCATTCTTTTAGTTTGCTGGTCGGCTTTGAAGAGTGCAGAAGATCAAGGCCTGCCAACCTAGGAGGTAAGTATGGGGTAAGGGGGAGGGGGGGTAAGGGAGGTGGGTGTGCAGAGGGATGGGGGAGACAATGAGGGACGTTTTTAGTTTTTACAGGTGAAAAAAAAAGGCCACAAGGGAGGGTTTTCTTCATTTACAGGTAAAACAAAATATAAACGTAGGCACACTGGGGTGGGCTCCCAGTATGCTACAATAATGGTGGGGAAGGGGGATGCTGACATGGGGATTGGGCACCCCAGTGTTGGCTAGGGATATAGATGGATTGGGGGGGCGCATCCGACACCGGGAGTGGGCATCCTGGTGTCGGAAAGGGGAAACTAGTTAACTAGGAACAACCCACTAAGTGGCAGCAGGGAAAGGGGACATTGTTTAACAAGAAAAGACACACTAAGCCTCAGCTGAAGGGCTCTCATTTCGAAGGACAGAGCCGTGCGAGTGGCACCTTTGATCTAGTGACTGCTCTCCTTTGCGGTCTAGCAGAGACAGTTTTCAGTGATCCCAGTGTCCCCACCTGATCAGTGGGGCCCGGTGACCACAAGCAGGGCAAAGGGAGCCCGTACTTAGAAAAAAATTATAGAGATCCACAAGTCAGTAGTAATCGGTGCTCATGAATATTAATGAGCTAGAACCCCGGTTACATTAATATTCATGAGGGTCTGTCTGTCCTGGGGAAGCTTGTTCTCGGCTGTGGCTGACTGGTGAAAGAAAAGGGAAAGAAAGGATATAAAATAAAGAATTGTAACTGCATTGTGTTTGGGGAAAATGTTCTTGTGGGGGGGTGTTTGAAATAAATAATGCTTTACTCCTATCGCCTTCCCGGTGGCTCACATTATCAACCTGTCTCTTGCCATGGGGGAGATTCCCGATATCTGGAAGGTCGCCAGGGTAGTCCCTGTATTAAAGCAGTGCAACCCTAAAGTTCCTGATAACTATCAGCCAATCGCCATACTACCGGCCATCAGCAAACTACTCGAAAAGGTAGTAGCTGTACAACTCTCTGAATACATTCAAGCATACGAGCTGTTGTCCCCCGCCCAGCATGGTTTTCGTAAAGGGCACAGCACAACTGTGGCCCTGATCTCTGTCTCGTCCAGTATTAGAACAGCCATGGACCAGGGGTTACTCTCTGGGGCAGTGTTCATCGACCTGTCCAAGGCCTTTGACCTTGTTGACCATGACCTGCTTTGCACCCAGATGAGGTCCTTTGGCTTGTCCCCGTCAGTTCTGAAATGGCTAACTGACTGCCTGCATGGTAGAGTACAGTTGACCAAATTCAATAAAATCCTCTCAGATCCCCTTCCCGTGACCTCTGGTGTTCCTCAGGGCTCGGTTCTGGGACCCCTTCTCGTCTCTCTCTTTATTAACCATCTTCCTACCGTAGTAACCAAATGTCGGGTCACCCTGTATGGATGACCTGGTCATCTTGAACCACTCCTGGGATACTGCCACCCTTAATCTCCATCTATCTGAGGACTTCAAAACATTCAGGCCTGGCTAACCCAACAGAAGTTGGTCTTCAACCTAGAAAAAACACAGGCTATGTTATTTGGTTCAACAGCCAGGATACATGCCTCCCCAATCCCGCTGCAAATCAATTGTGCTGATGGAACCCCACTTCTCACTGTGACCTCCCTCAAATACCTCGGGGTGACACTCGACCCACAACTGAACCTGGGGAGACATATTCTCAATGCCTGCAGAGCCGTGAACTGTAAGCTGGGACTGGCCTACAGGGCCAAATACAACCTAACTCCTGCTGCTCGTCTGGCACCTGCTAGGGGTGTACTACTCCCTTCCCTCAGCTATGGCCTCCACCTTTTTGCTCAAACCTCGAAAGCCCTCCTCACCCGATGGCACACGACGTACAACAATATTTGTCGTTTCGCTCTGGCCACCCCCCGCCTTATCCATCATTGTGAACTCTATGACAAGCTTGGTTGGCTTTCCCTGACTAATCACTTAAACTTTGGACTAAGGTGCCTTGTGAGTAAGGTGATCAGTACTGGCTCCCCCCTGGAGGTGGCTCAGCTCCTCTCTCCTGCTGACCGCTCCTCCTACCCCCTCAGGTCCCATGGTCCTGGGATACTAAAAGTACCCACAACCCGCACCCTTATGGGGGACAGGGACTTCACTGTATGGGCTCCTAGGCTCTGGAACACCTTTCCTGAGCTGGTTCGCTCCGCCCCCTCTCACCTGTGTCTCCGGAAATCCCTGTGGGAGCACCTAAAGCTGGCTTTGCATTGCAGTGCCCTTGTACCTGCTCCATGCCCTAGGTACCGTAATTTCTCGGTACTCTCTCACATGGAACACTTACCGAACCGATGAGATTGTTGACCTCGGGCCATCCCTTCCTAAGTACTTGCCTATGCTACTTGTAGGCTCAATGCTACCGAATTCTTGCTCACTACGTACCTTACCTTTGTCTGTCATATTTATTGTTGCATTTCCTGCCTGTATGTTCCGCTGACTCAATGTATTAAGTTGCAGTATTGTACCGGTTCACCTGCTACGCTGTTACAATGTGGTCTGTAACACTCATTGTACTAAGTTACGATATTGCACTTGTTCACCTGTAACGACGTGGTCTGTAATACCTGGTGTAATGATGTGGTCTGTTATACTTGTTGTACTCTCCCGGGTCGTTCCTGAAAATAGGCATACAACTTGTCTAGTGTACTTACCCAGTAAACAAAAGCTAAATAAATAAATAAATAGCTGCTCAAGACTAATATTGGGACTCAGATAATGACAGCCTGTGTGCTGCTGCATGTCAGGGAGCTAAAATATCAGCAGCAGCAACAGAAGATTGGACTGAGCAATTTAAAAGATCTGTGCAGCGACAGCAAGTACACAACTGGGGCTAACGAACGAACTGTGGGGCATTTGGGCAAATATCTGATTTATTCTGGCTGCACCAGGACCTAGCTTGAGACTGTACCTAATCTGCTTAAAGGACAGTGGGTTAAGCAGCCATTACAAGCAGCCACAGCCAATCAGAAAGTCAGGATGACAAAGCCAGGACTTGTGGGACATTAGCCCAAGCTCATGGGAAAATACCAAGTATTCATGGGGAACTGCAGTGACCTAATTTCAGGCACCAAAACAGCAAACCAACAGTGCATCAAGTGAGGTTCATGCATAATTCATTTTCTTGATTGACAGGCCCTCCAGCCAATTGGGGCGTAGTCAAACAGCAGAGTTTTGCTTCTTCTTCTTCATCGGTTGTTTCTCTGAATGAAGAGACCGCGACGTGTTATCAGAAACCAGCTGACTGCCACGATCAGCTGGTTTTACCATGGCAAGAGTGCGTGAGTCTCTTCATTCAGAAGAAGGTAGCCGACCGTGGAGGAGGAGGGCGGGGCTGTGCCAGCTGCTTTCTCTTTCCATTTTAATTCAGGGGTGGGTGCAGGTGTGGGGTGTGGGGTGCTGCTAACTATGGGGGGGGTGATGAGAGTTATGAAAACCTCGGTGGCTGGACGTGGGGGTGGGTGGGTAGTGCCGGTCACCTATCCTTGTACTTTTTCTTATTCCTGGCAATAGCATTTCAAAAATGTGTGTGGGGAGGGGACTCAGGAGGGTCGGAACTGGGTGCTAACTGAGGGTGGGGGGATAGGGACTTATGTACCATACTGAAACTAGGCTAGAGAGGAGGACGGGGGTCTGCTTTCTATTAAAAAGCCGAATAATGAACAATTCAGCCGAATACCGAATACCTGAGTACCGAATACCAAATATTCGGCCAAATATTTGAAAAAAGGTATTTGCATAGCCCTAGTTTAGATAGCTAGGGCTCTAGATGTCTATCTTGGTGGAAATATGATTGTTTCTTCTAGTATAACTGGTAACCACCCAGCCAGAGGGTTTTCACCAGCAACCAAACCAATCCAAGCAATTAAATGTACATTTTGTAAATCGAATCACTGCAGAACCTCTACTCCTCCTGTTTCCCCAGTCCTAACTCCCTATGCCCCCTAAATAAAGATTGTTGTTACTGTTTTGCAAATGGTTGTTGTGAGCATATTATTAGAGAGAGTCTTTCATTATGAAAATGTCTAAAATGTGGGGAAATGTTATCGGGTCATGTTTTGGGGTGGCAAATGGTTATAGTGGGTGGTATGACACCCCAGGGGGTTGTAGCAGATAACAGCAAGCTCACTTAAAAGGGAAACTCTGGATGGAGGCACTGCACATTATGAAACGTTATGGAAAGAACCAGTGTAAAGTAAGTTTTGGGAACTCAGGCCCCTCAACCTGTGCATAGCCATTCAGGCAAGGGTAGTTGCCCTTGGAGAAGCATCACATAGGGGTTACATAAATAAATGTTTAGCTTCCAATATGAGTGTTTACCCCAAAGTATAAATGAATGTTAAACCCGAATATAACTATGAGGGTTTACCATAATATATAAATGTTTATCCACAATATAATTGAGTTTTTACCACAATATATAAATGAATGTTTATCTCCCAGTATGAGTGTTTACCCAATACATAAATGAATATGTAGCCCCAAAATATCTTTGAGTGTTCACCCCATGTACATGTTTATCCCTCAATATGATCATGAGTTTCAAACAACATGAAGTCTTGCTATATTATGACATATGCAGTATAACCCCAGGTTAGAACTGCTCCGGAGGTGAAAGAGTTAACTTCCATGCAGGGCATGGAATCTTGAGCGCGAGCTTGGTTGTACACTCTATGTGTTGAAGCTCAAACTTAAACTGTCAGATTCTTTACTCCACCTCACTGAACAGTCGCTCCGGAGATTCCTCCTGCTGCTCGGTTTGTTTGTCGGTTTTAGAGTGTAATTCTCGGTTTATTTTACCGAAATTTAACCGCAATCGTCAGTTCAAGCTCTGTCTTTGGTATTGTAAGTAATAGATAGGCTTATTTATTATTTTTTCTTCTGTGTGGAACTTGTAAACGTCTTTTCGGTTCGGTTGAACCGATCAGAGGGGTTTTAAAATTACTTTCTAGCCCTTTAGAGTGCGGTTCCCGGTTCTTATCGGTTCTCAAAAAAACGGATTTTATTACGGTTTTTTCCAAGACCCGTGACACGGTTGGGAACCAGTAAGAGAGTCTTGCTTGGTGGATTGCCATTAACGGGCAAGTTTTGGTTAGGCTGGCACTATGTCTGAGAAACCCAAAGAAAACCGACCCACTGGGTTTCAGCACTGTGGCCTCTGTGGGGAAGCCTTTGCCAAGGCTGACCCACACACCATTTGTGTATATTGTCTGGGGTTTGACCATCTCAATGCAGACTGCCAGATTTGTAAGAATTTTCCTGCTGCCACTGTGGAAAAAAGAGTTGGTAGGCTCAGGGAAAGGGATGCCAAAAAGTCCGCTGACCCGGATGGCCAGCCCGGTTCGGTTCCAACCGAACTTGAGGGAGTGCCCTCTGACCAGGGCGTTGCTTCCTTGGGCAAATGGAAAGCCAGCTCTGAGGAGCTGGTTCCAACTAAAAGGGCTAGAAGGTCAGCTAGTTTGGTGCTGAGGAAATAGCCAAAGCTATTCAAATTGTTCAGTCTCTTTCCCCAGTTCCGTCCGAACCGGCACCATCGGGCAAGCGCCCGGTTCGGTCGGTTCCCTTGGTTCAAGATTATGATTTTGAAGATTTTTATGAACCAGGGGAAGGGGAGGAGGGGTACGAGGAGAGTGAGTGTGATTTTGACAGTCTGGATGTGCCCATTGAACAGGACATCTCTCCAGACAGACCCTCAGGAGTATCCCCTCCCAGGCTATCTGAGTCCCTTCTCATTTTTTGTTTTACAAGGAAGTTGCTGACACTCTGCAACTCCCTGTTGAGGAAGCTGTTGATGATCTAGAAGAGCCTGATTTTGTGGAAATTATGGATATTCCAGAGTCTAGGAGACTGTCTATTCCCTGCATAAATCTTTTAGGAAACAGACAGTAAAAATTCTGAAAACTCCTCATTCTATCCTCCTGTGGATAAGAGGATGGACAAGAGGTATGCTTTATCAGGCTCTGATACGGAGTTCCTATCCCAGCAGTGCAGCCATGTGGGGTAGTGCAGGCTGCAGCCTGTGACAAGGCTAATATTCCTCTAGCTTTCTCACCCTCCTGAAAAGGATTCCAGGAGGATGGATGCCATGGCGAAAAAGCAGTACATGGCAGCATCTTTGGGACTCAGACAGGCAAATTATATGGCTTACGCAGCTAGGTACCAGAAATCCAGGTGGGATACTGTCCTGGCCCTAGCAAAACAGGTCCCTGACCAGCTTGCCAGGGAGCTGGAGCAGGTGGCTGCGGATGGTATTGAGGCATCCAAGGTGCAATTTCATGCTGCTGTAGACTCTAATGATGTTTCATCTAGAGTTATGGCTACATCTGTGTCTCTTCGAGAATGGCCTGGCTCAGATGTACTGCCCTGTCACAGGATACCCAGTCTAAGGCTATGGATTTTCCTGTTGTGGGAAATTCTCTGTTTGGGGAGCAGACAGAGAATTATATGAAGAAAATGGATGAGTATAGGACCACCTATAGGAGTGCACAGGCCAAAGAAAGGCAAGTCACTCCTCAAAGGCAGCATGTCAGGGGCAGGGGCAGGCCTTTTCATAGGCTGTTTTACCAAGCCCAGGCCTCCTCTTCTGCTTATACCCAGAGGGGGTTCTTTAGAGGAAGGGGCAGAAGGGGCTCTAGTAAGCCTGCTTCTACCCCTCAACCCAAAGCTCCTGCAAAACAGGCTCCCTGATGGGGTGGCCAGGGCCGATTCTCCAATACCGGGAGGGCAGGCTGGCTTACTTTGTCCAGGACTGGAAGTCTTTAACATCAGACAAGTGGGTCCTGGAAGTAGTAAGCCAGGGACTGGTTCTCAGTTTCAAAAAATTTCCGAAGATGAGAGCCAGGTCTTTTCCACCTGCAAACCCATCAGAGGCACTTGCCCTGGAAGCAGAAGTTTCTTCCCTCCTGGCTCTCAGAGGCATGGAAAGGGTTCTACCCATACACCAGGGCAAAGGGTTGTACTCCAGGTACTTCCTTACCCCAAAAAAGACAGGAGAATGGCGGCCCATTCTGGATCTCAGGTATCTAAACAAGCACCTTTTAAAACCAAAGTTCAAAATGGTGACCCTGGGGATTATTTTACCCTTTCTAAGGCCAGGGGACTGGCTAGCCTCCCTGGACCTCAAGGATGCCTACTTCCATGTTCTCATCAGAAGCTCCCAGCGAAAGTACCTCAGATTCAACTGCCTCAGACCATTACCAGTACAGAGCAATGCCCTTCAGCCTCACCCGGCTCCAAGGGTGTTCACAAAATGCCTGGCAGTAGCAGTTGCTCATTTAAGAAGGCAAAGATTGCCATCTTTCCTTATCTGGATGACTGGCTCATTGTAGGCCAGTCTCCAGAACAGGTCAAACTGCATTTACAAGTAACCCAGCAGCTGCTTACATCTCTAGGTTTCCTTTCAATATTCCAAAGTCAGTTCTGGAGCCTGTCCAGCTTCTCACCTTTATTGGCGCAGAACTGAACACAAAAGAAGCCAGAGCCTTCCTTCCTCTGGAAAGAGCAAGGACCCTGGTGTCTCTGGCCTCTCTTTCACCCTGCAGGTCTCGACCAGCAAGGCATTTTCTACAGCTCCTGGGGCACATGGCTGCTTCTACAGCAGTGGTGCAGGGAGCGAGATTTCAGATGAGGGACATTCAGTTCCATTTGAGAGCCTTTTGGTCTCAAAGGACGGATCCCTAACCAAATTGATTCCAGTGACTCAACCCTGATCCAGGCCCTTCAGTGGTGGCAGGATCAGAACAATCTGAGACAGGGGTTCCCTTCACTCCCAGTCTCATTCCTTGACCCTTACTACAGATGCATCCCTCTTGGGGTGGGGAGCCCACATGGGACCTTTCCACTCTAGGGGCTGTGGTCCCCCAGGAATCTCTGCTCCACATTAATTTGCTGGAGCTCAGAGCAGTGTTCTAGCACTCCAGGCTTTTACACATCTGTCCAGAGCAAGGTTGTTCAGGTCAGAACAGACAATACCACTACAATGTGGTACATCAACAAGCAAGGGGCACTCGGTCTACGGCCTTGTGCATCGAAGCAATGAAGTTGTGGTCTCTGGCTTATTCTCTGAACGCCTCCCTTACGGCAGTTCACCTCCCAGGCAAGGACAATGTCCTAGCGGATGCTCTCAGCAGGATTTCCCAGGGCCATCACGAATGGGCACTGGATCCCCTAGTACTGGAGGTAATATTTTCCAGATGGGGCACTCCGCAAATAGATCTCTTTGCAGCCCCAGACAATCACCAACTTCCCCTTTTTTTCTGCAGGCCCCCAGTGTTGGGCTCAGTCCCTCTGGATGCCTTCCTTCTCAGTTGGGAAGGGAAGTTTCTCTATGCTTTTCCCCCTTCCCCTTCTTTTCAAAGTGCTAGTCAGAATCAGATCTCAATCCTGCAAGATGATCCTGATTTCTCCAGATTGGGCCAGGCAGCCCTGGTACCCACTCCTCATGTCCTTAGCAGTCCACCCTCCCCTATGTCTTCCCAGGAATCACAACCTGTTAACCTGTGCCCAGGGTAGAGTTTGGTATCCGAACCTCAAATCTCTCAATCTCAAGGCTTGGCTCTTGAAGAGTTAGAGTTTGCTGACCTACATCTTTCTCAAGGTGTATTGGATATCTTGAAGGCCTCTAGGAAGCCTTCCACCAGGGCTACCTATAATTCAAAATGGAAGAGATTTTCCATATGGTGTGCTGGTAAACATATTTCCCCAGAATCTGCTGGTGTGCCCACGGTCCTGGATTATTAGGTGCATTTGAATTCCTTGGGGCTGAGACCAGCTACCCTAAAAGTGCACTTGGCAGCTGTGTCTGTCTTCTTGTCAGCAGGTAAGCCCTCTTCTTTATCAGCTCACCCTGTGTTCTCCAAGTTTTTTAAAGGGTTGCTTCACACCAGGGATTCTGCCCCTGCTTGGGATCTTAATATTTGCATCGCTCAGCTTATGCAACCCCCTTTTGAGCCATTGTCTTCAGCAGAGCTGAAGTACTTGACTTGGGAAACTGTGTTTCTGGTAGCCATCACCTCTGCCAGGCGCATAAGTGAGCAAAGCCTTGTCAGTGGAGCCTGATTTTATCTCCTTTCATAGAGATAAGGTAGTCCTCAGGACTAACAGGAAGTTTTGCCTAAGGTGGTTTCAGACTTTCACCTTAATCAATCCATGTCTCTTCCTGTGTACTTCACTGACCATCCCTCCTCTGGTGAGAGGAGATTGCACAGTTTAGATGTCAAAAGAGCCCTTAGTTACTATATAGAACGTACCAAGGGTCACAGGTTCGAATCCCTCTAATTGTTCCTTACTTATGGTGAGGTGGGTAAAGGGAAACCTGCCACTAAAAGATCCATTGCCAGGTGGATTGTCTCTTGTATCCAATTCTGTTATGAAAAACTGAGTAAGGTTCCTCCCTCAGGCCTGAGGGCTCACTCTACCAGAGGTACAGCTGTGTCTCTGGCTGCTGCCAGGGACATTCCTATCCTAGAGATATGTCAAGCAGCTACCTGGAAAACAGTTCACACTTTTACTAAGCATTACTCCTTGGATATCCAGGCTAGGAGTGATGCTCGATTTGGCACAGCTGTGCTTCAGAGCCTATTTCCCAAGTAGGTTCTGTCCCTCCTCCATGGAGGTACTGCTGTGTAGTCTGCATATGTCATAATATAGCAAGACTTCATGTTGTTTGAAGAAAAAATTACTCATCTTAGTAATGTTGTTTCTTCTAATGGAGTCTTGCTATAGTATGACCTCCCCCCAGCCTGCCCCTCTAAGAACCTCTATTTTTGGGATGTGGGTGGGCATTGCAATGTTGGCACTTCTTTGATGCCCACTTTATTTCACCCTTCTAGGGTGCTTAGGTGTTATGCTTAAATTTTCCTTCTTGAATCCCCCCGACTTGAGTCTTTGTTTTGGGATCAAGAACAAAAAGGTGTTTTTATAGTTAGCAGCCAGTGGCTAGTGTAGGTTTACGGCTTCCACACAGAACCTTAGTGAGTTTTTGCTTGTAAAGATCTGACAGTTTAAGTTTGAGCTTCAACAGACAGAGTGTACAACTGAGCTCACGCTCAAGATTCCATGCCCTGCATGGAAGTTAACTCTTTCACCTCCGGAGCAGTTCTAACCTGGGGTTATACTACATATGTCATAATATAGCAAGACTCCATTAGAAGAAACAACATTACTAAGGTGAGTAATTTTTTCTTGTACCACAATATATTAATGTTTATCCCCAATATAATTATGAGGTTTTACCTCAATATATAAATGAATGTTAATCTCCCAATATAAATATGTGTTTACTCCAATATATAAATGAATGTGTATCTCCCAATATGAGTGTTTACCCTAATGTATAAATAAAAGTTTATCTCCCAAGAAAACTATGAGAGTTTACCCCCCTTCCGCAGCTCAACCATGAATATTTATTTACTTATTGAAAACTTCGGAGAGTATCTTTGAGCACAAGTGCTCATTCACAAAGGTTCCACATCAGATGCATAGTCACAAAGAAAACAATACAAGTACTATAACCAGTTCCAGAGAAATCCAGTCGAGTCAGGCACAAATTATGCAAGACAGTAACAATTACACACAGATTTGTGCAAATCTAGGCAGAGCGTTATGCAAAATTGTCACAGGGCAAGTACAGAGGAAACTGATTTTGAAAGTTTAACAGTTACAGTTACATTGGACCACAAGGGAGGACCACAAAGATCTCGTAAACTGATTAATTTTAGGGGAGATTCAGTGGAGTATCAGACAGTTTGTTTATTCAGTTCTGCCAACTTTCCTAGCTTTAGCTGAAACGGATGTGACGGGGATGGAAAAGGCTGCACAGACGGCTGCTTTTATTTTGGAGCAGCCTTGTCAGCCTACCCTCACCCCCAACCCGCAGGATGATACCCATGATGCTTTATGCTGGGTTTTGAGGCTTTTGGATACACGTGAGTGTTATTTGGAGACAAGATAAATCCTCCAAAAGACTAAATGTTTAATGTATGACCTATAGAAGAATTGTGTGATGGCCTAGTGGGTGCATGTCAGCAGCGAACTGGGTAGGCCAGTACTCAGGCGGCTGGCTGGGAGGGGCAGTGGCAGTGGCAGTGTGTCCCAACAGGCTAGGGTCTTGTGGAGTGTTCTGCCACTGCAGTGGTTTCCAGCGGTGAGCAGGGTAGCTTGTTCCTCCATCTCAAATCCTACGCCTACGTATCTCAACCACCCCACATTCCTAACAACAGAAACCTAGGACCTACAAGCCCAGTTCCCTTAATCCAAGATGACCCTGCCTATTCTCTACCTTTTACCTATTCTGGCCTCCCTTTTGGCTGCCTACTCTTTCACCCCAATTTCTACCCTATTCCTTAATACCTCCTTATTTTTTATCATTTAGGTAGGAGCTCTTACTCAGCGGAGACTATATGGGATTGTTGTCTCTTCTCATTTCAGTAAAGCTTATCATTATGTACCTTTGCATGTTAATTATGTTGACTGGTATGTATAGGCCCATGTTGACCGGCACCTTCACAATGTTTTTTCTTTTTTTTTTTCCGTTGTCCGCCGTAATTGTAATCTTATGAAGTGTACTGTATTGTATTTATGCCCAGGACCACCTTGAAAATGAGCTTGCTCAATGCTGTTTATGCCTGGTTAAATAAAGTGATTGATTGATTGATTGGAGGGAAGCTCTGTGCGTGCAAGCCGACCCCACAGAGTCTTGTAGGCAACCATGGGATGGAGGGTGGGTAGAGAGGGACAAAAACAATCGAAATTGTAGAACCCACATTGCCATCAAAATTACAGCCACAGGCCCACCCACACCCACTGCCACGGATCTCCTCTAGCCATGATGGTGGAAGGAGCATCCGAGGGAACTGGGTGACCACTGGAGTGATGGTCTTACAGGGGTAGGAGGACATCAATCAATCAATCAATCAATCTTTATTTTACCAGGCGAAACACCACTGAGTGAACTCTTTTACAAAGTGAACCTGACAGATAACATCTCAGATTTTTTGGAATTTTTAGGATAAGATGTCTCAAGAGAAAAAGCAGGACAGAAAAAGAAAGTATAACATATACTGTAGAAACTATAGCTGTTTTTACAGTGTGGGGGTTGCTGTTCCGCATTGCTTTAAAAAAAATCTGCAGATCCCTTTTCTTTCACCAAATGCTGGTGTTCGTCTAGATTTGCTTCTTTGTCTGTAATTTAGAAGGCAGTATAAATCTAATTCAGGTCTTTGCGGACCTTCCCTGGCTCCTCTAATAATATTAAGGAATCATTTCTTCTGCGAAGGTCGGTGTCTCAAGGACAGAGGGTGCTCCTCTTTTTTCCTTTCCAACTGAATCGTTTCTTGCGTCTTTGGCTTCCAGAGAGCTGTGCTTCCCCACTGTACTGCAGTTGCATGGCAGCGCCTCTAGGGTGCCGCAGTGAAGTTCGGTCATGGCTGGGGGGTATGGCTGGCTGCCTGTCAGTCTGACAGAGTGGAAGCTGATTCAAGCACAGCTCAGTGAGCAGGGGGGGCTCTCAAAAGCCTCGACTAAACATGCAGGGCTAGAGGAGGTCAGCATTGGAACTGAATTGTTCAGTTGCATCTCAGGTTATATTTTTTGGTATATATGTTAGTTTACTGCATAAGGATAGGAGAGATGCAGATGGTGATCTACGTTGAGAGTCATTGTGCTGTTGTTGTTTAAACAATCTGTCACATCTCTGGGAAAACTTAGAAAACATAACATTTATACATGATTCTGCTTCTCTTTCACATATTTTTGTATTAAAGAGCAAGTGTGTACATCCTGGAATTAACAGTAACTTTAGAAGTAGTCAGTTATCACTTCTTACAGCTGAAGTATTTTTTTCTTTTCTGTTTTGCCAATTGATAGATTTCCACCTGACAGTACTTGGTGTGATGTGTGGAACAGCACTCAACCTGGAGGCTGACGAGTCCGTTCTATTCTTCCCTACACATTAGCATCGCCACCTCACTGACTGTGACATCACCAGCAACCAAGGTGAGTCAGCTTCCTGCTGCTCGACTGGTAACTTGTGACAAATGTTGTCAATCAGGCTGCAGGACTTGTGATGTAACAGAGGTCACATGCTGATGAGGTAATGGGAAGAACAGAACTAGATATGTCTGCTTCCAATTACAGCACTGCGTTCACATCACACCCAGTACTGCTAGGTAGAAAAACACCTAATGAGTATTGTAAATAGAAGAAGAAGAAAACACTTCAGAAATAAAAAGCAATAGGGACTTCTTCTAAAAATTATAAAACTGTCTGCCTGTTATTTTTGGCACCACTAGTTCTTTAAATAGGTGTCAGCGTGCCTCAGTTGGTGGCACATCAGCCTCTGGATCAGAAGGTCGTGGGTTCTCGTCCCACTCCAAGATTGGACTTGCACCTAAAACGTTGGCATCTTGAGTGCAGTATTAGGAGGGTGCTGTACTGCTGGGATGCGCTGTCCTTTGGATGAGACGTTAAACCGAGGTCCCTTCTGCCCATCCTGGTGCTGTCCTGGTGGGTGTCCAGGTGGAAGTAAAAAAACCCAGGGCACTCTTCACAAAGAGTAGGGGATATTCCCGCTGTCCTGGCCAACATTCCCCTACCCATAAACCGGTTCATGCAATTATCCAGGCTGTGTGTGGGTGATGATGAGCGATATGGCTGCCATCACACATTCAGTCACTTCACTACCAGTCTAGCATTGCTTGTAAAGTGCTTTGGGATACACCGTGTATGAAAAGCACTATATGAATGCTGATTCTTCTTCTTAATTTACACAGAATTCTGCTTATATTCCACATATGTTCTGCATTTACAGTATCTTCCCTTTATCTTTACCGATAAGGACAGCTGCTTGAAAACAGATTCCTTGCCACTGAGATTTCTCTTGCTCCTACTGACTGCATGCACAGGATGTCCAAATCCTCTCTTTATAAATCACAGTTGGTTGCCATGGACATGATTATGATGCCACAAGCAGCAGATTATGACATTATATGTATTTATTTATTTTATTTGAAAATTGGTACCCAGGAGAGGTACACTGAGCTAAGTCCCATTTTCAGGTGTGCCCCAGGGGAACGGTAGGCAAGAAGCAGGAGTAGATGAAGTCCAAAGGCCAAGGATACTGTTTCCATACAAATCTACTTATTTATAAACAGTTAGGGGAAGATAAAAGGAAAATAAACTAAAATGATGTCTAAGTTCCAGTTTTCACTGAGGCATCACAGACTCAAAAATCAGGTTGCAGATTCATGCATTATTCCAAAAGTGGGCATTCCTACATGGGGCTCAAGCATGGGAACCATGCCCCAAACTGTCTGTGCAGAGTATTTTTATACTATATTACATGGATGGACCACTCTCATTGAAAAAGATGTTAAAAACACTGCTAACATAAATGTTATACAAAGGGGGTATGCAATGTCCTGACTCAGAAAAGAATACCCCATTTATCTTCAACTGTTTGTTTGAAGATTGAACCATTTCACTTTGATTTCCACTGCTGCACTTGATAATTGTGATGTCATCAGCATTGTGAAAACTGCTATCTTATTGGTTCAGTATTCCATTTTCGATAATACCTTATTCTTTATTCTTTTACTAACCTTCTGACCGGAGAAACAACAACATATTTTTATGAGACAAATAACCTCTGTGCGTAAACACTGAGGCAAGGGTTACCCCAAAGGGCATTTGGCTGGGAAGCCAAGTTTCAAGAAAATACAAAATCACACATGCCCCCACAATGCAAAGCATCATGGGCTGCATATGCAAATCACCACAGAATGTTATGCTGGTCCAACTTTAAGCAGAATTGCATGGTGCCGAAAGGCCTCTCACACAGTTTGCAAGGGTGCTAACAGAAGAACATATTTTATGTTTGCTTGTGCGCGTGCGCAAGAAACATGTTGTGACAGCTTGCTGGAGTAGCAGGTTGTGGAGGTGTGGTGTTGTGGCCAATGCTGACACTGATTTTTGGGCTTGTCTGTGGCACCAATGAATCAGCATGCTGTCTATGACAGCAGCTCAAAAGTGTGCCACTAGCTTGAAACACTTTTGCCGCTGCAATGAGGAGTGACCCGTCATTGCAGGGCGGCCTTGCCTGATGTAACGCTTCAATAAACATGGTGGTGGCTGTCGCTGTCTGCCTTTCACAGTCCCACCTGAAAGCTGACGTTGGGGTGCCCAATCCCCTGTTGGCATGCCCTCCCAGTTCATTTGCAGACAGGAGCCAAATCCCTGTTGGCATGATGTCCCTGTAGTTTAATTTGTATGCCTAGGGGCACCCAACTCATGGGTTCCAGTAGTCCTAATGCATCCAGGTGGTACATCAGAGCCCACCCAGCATGCCAAATGTACCTGTAAAATCCTTCACTGTTCTGTGGCCTCTCCCTAACCAACACCCACCTCTGTGCACTCCCATCTTCCCGCACCCTCACCCCATACTTACCTGGTGCAATGATCTTCGTGGAGCGGAACACATCTGTCGACTGCGAACTGAAGAAATGCCGTAAGCTGTATAATGGCATAAATGGGGAGGGGGGTTAACTTAGGTAGCTATATCAGCCATTTTTGTGACTTTTGGCACCAAATTTTCAACATGGGATTCTTGGGACCCCACCTCATGAACTCAGTTACTGTCATGTCATTATTTGGTCCTGAAAGGTGATTTCATGGTTGCTGCGCGGAATCACCTTCTGGGAATGATTAACAAAATAACAGTGTCACTGTTCATGAGCTGGGCTCCCAAAAAGCCTATGTTCCAAATTTGGTGAAAAAATTCCAAAAAATGACTGTGTTACGAGTGTGCATTGCGCAGTTTACACGCACGCTTGTAACTTCGTGAACTTTTAATATTTTCACTCTGGATTTTGAACATTGCCATTTTTACACACCTCCTTATGAACAGCACAGCTGTCATTTTTCACACCCTGTCCGAAATGTGTTTTCGCACATCTGGCGCACAATGGCGCTGTCGCTGCGCAAAATCAACATTCGGGACAGATTAAGAAAATCATAGTGACAGTGCTCATAAGGAGAGGTCCCAAAAAGCCCATGTTACAAATTTGGTGAACAAATTCCAAAAAATTACTGTGTTACCAGCGTCCGCTAGAGTTTCTATGCATGCGCCTAACTCGCCAATTTTTATGTTTGCTTAGACGCATGTGCAAAAAACATAGTGCCATCATCTGAGTTTTTCAGAGGTGTGTCAGCATCTTCCAATTCAGTCAGTGTGTTTCAGGCGTGGTCACAGTTCTCCAATCACTGCTGGAGCTGTCTATGACAGCAGTTGAAAATGCAGTGGCATACAGTTGAAAGAGGAGCTACGCTTCAGTGAGCAGCTCCCCCACACACACACAGATCAACTGTGTTGGTTACCTGATAGGATGCTGTAGTCTTGTCTAGCTTAGAGAGACAAGCCACACATCATTACTTTAATAAACTGTTCCTGCCACAGCAGGACCACCAAAATGTGGGTGCCTCAAGTCCTTACTCACACCAGCTCTCCAAAGCACACCTCAGGACCCAGTGGTAATAATCCTCCAGAAAAAAAAAATACCTCGGCATTTGATGTGAAAACTCAGACTTCGTTGTATGTGTAATTCCAAGCATTTTCTTACTAGACTCTGTCAATGTGAACTCCCCACTGCTAAAACCTAAGCAAACGAACTTGAGCATACTGTACTACCTGCAGCTGAAGCAAAGAACAGCCAAAATGCACAAAGGAGAACATACTGCTATGCATTTCAGCAGCAGTCAGTGGGGAGGTTTTCATGACTGAAGCACTTTAATGCACCTTTAGTGCTGTCATATACACACCCCTGTGTGGTAATTCACTAAACTGCACACACAGTCTGGTAATGCAGCTTCATAATATTTTTTTACTCTGAATTGCCATGAGCTGGCATTTTTATGTGACTGCAGAAACAAGATGCTGTATGTCAGCCATGTGTCTGCATTCCCACACTCATCCCCCTCACAACTCTCAAACAAAGCCGATGGTGCTTACTGAATTGAGAAGAGTTACATGGATTTCAGAAGTTGAGCCAGATACACTGCACATTGCCTCATCCACTCTCTTTGTTTCAGCCCTCCACCCCCACTTCTCTTGGGCAAAGCATGAAGGCTAGTTCACACTAGCACATTCAGATACTTAATAATTCACACTTCCTTTCAAATCGGGGAAAGGCATGTTGTTGGTCTATTACACTATGAAAGCAAGCATTTGTCAATGCTGAATGTTGCTTGCTTCTATGTGCTGTTTAGGTATTTGGAAGTCATTGGAGTGCAAATATTGAAAATTCATGAACTTACGAGCTTGCGTAGGAACTGCGCAATGCACACTCGTAAAACAGTCATTTTTAGGAATTTTTTCACCAAATTTTCAACATAGCCATTTTAAGACCTCTGCTCATGAACAGTGTCACTGATTTTCATAATGTGTCCCATACATTGAGTTTGCACACCGACTGCACCATTGTGCGCTACATGGGCGGAAACACGTTTTGGGCAGGATGTGAAATATGACAGCTATACTGCTCATAAGGAGATGTGGCAAAATGGCAATGTTGAGAATCTTGAGTGAAAATATTGAAAATTCACAAACTTACAAGCGTGCGTAGGAACTGTGCAACGCAGGCTCGTAAAACAGTCATTTTTAGGAATTTTTTCACAAAATTTTCAACATAGCCATTTTAAGACTTCTGCTAATGAATGGTGTCACTGTGATTTTCTTAATGTGTGCTATACATTGAGTTCGCACACCGACTGCGCCATTGTGCACTACATGGGCGGAAACACATTTTGGGCAGGATGTGAAAAATGACAGCTATACTGCTCATGAGGAGGTGTGGTAAAATGGCAATGTTGAAAATCTGGAGTGAAAATATTGAAAATTCATGAACTTATGAACGTGCATAGAACTGTGCAACACACACTTGTAAAACAGTCATTTTTAGGAATTTTTTCACCAAATTTTCAACACAGCCATTTTAAGACTTTTGCTCATGAAAAGTGTCACTGTGATTTTCTCAATGTGTCCACATTGAGTTCACACACCGACTGCGCCATTGTGTGCTACATGGGTGGAAACACATTTTGGGCAGGATGTGAAAATGACAGCTGTACTATTCATAAGGAGGTGTAATAAAATGGCAATGTTGAAAATCTGGAGTGAAAATATTAGAAATTCATGAACTTAGAGCCTCGTGAGAACTGTGCAACGATGCTCGTGAGTGTCATTTTTAGGATTGCCACCAAATTTTTAAATAGGCTTTTTGAGAGCCCACCTTATGAACGCTGGCACTGTTGTTTCATTAATCAGGCCCAAAAGGTGATTTCATGCAGTGACTGCAAAATCACCCTTCGGGCCCGAATAACGCCATGACAGTGACAGAATTCATGAGATGGGTTCCCAAAAACCCCATGTTGAAGATTTGGTGCAAAGATTCCAAAAAATGCCTAAGATATGCAGCAAAGTTGAAAAAACCCCATCTAGCCCATTATACAGCTTACCGGCATTTCCTCAGTTCGCGGTCGGCTTTGAAGAGTGCAGACGTGTTCCTGGTCCAATGATGATCATCACGCCGAGCTCTGGAGGTAAGCATGGGGTGAGGGGGATGTGGGGAGGCAGAATGCTCAGTGGGTGGGTGCGGGTTGTGGGAGGAAGGCGGGGAGACTGCGTGGGACTGTTTTTAATTTACAGGTTTTCTTTTTTCTATAATTGACGACGCGGGATGTTTACCATGCTGGGGTGGGCTCCCAGCATGGCAGAAGGATGGCTGGGGGGGCTGTGGAGCCAATGGGGGATTAGGCACCCCCGTCGGCAGATGACGCGGGATGTTTGCCAAGCTGGGGTGGGCTCCCAGCATGGCAGCAGAGAAAGCTGTTTGGGGGGAGGTGGAGCCGACGGGGGATTGGGCACCCCCCGTCGGCAGACGATGTAGGTTGTTTGCCACGCTGGGGTGGGCTTTCAGCATGGCAGCAAAGATTTGGGGGGGGCATGACATGCTGCAAGCACACAGCAGTGGTTTTCTTTGAAGAGAAGACCACCACTATCATACACAGCACCGCAGTGATTAGTACAGGACCGCCACGCCTGCTCAACAGAGCAGGGGATTGCACAGGGCAGGCACACCTCCAAAGTGTCCCATTCTCCCAAGATGTTCCTTGCGCATGCGCGCAAGCGAACATAAAAACACAAAACAAATGATGGACTTTAGAGGACACAGTAGCAGTGCTATCACATTGATTTTGCATTTTCCTGTAACTCTATTGCAAATTTTCCTCCCCCCCCATACATTTCATTATTTCACATGAAGCAGAATTACTCTGATGCCCCTGAAGCAAATGGTTATTTACCTTTTAATGGACCAACATAGATGTAACAACAAGAACAAAGTGCTCTAGCTTTCGGACCAACCAGTTCTTCTTCAGAAGCTCATGGCAGTTGTTTAGAAAATACAATATTTATAACAGCTAGATAATGCAGAAAACAGAAAAAAATCCCCATTGGTTTAAAATACTCATTAAAAAAAAAAAAAAAACAGAAGATGATGTCAGAGAAGTTTAACAGTACTATACTGCCTTCAGCCAGAAGCAACCTTGGGTTAAACATGCTTGGTGGAACACACATACAAAGAATCCTACTGCATAGAAATTTAATTGACATAAGATAACACTGCTGAAGCAGATAACTCCTAAATCAAGCTATAAGTGTCACAGTTAGTATAAGGATGTGATTACTGAAAGGCAACCCCCACCCAGATTAAAGACAAACTAAGATTGTTATAGGGCTCATGAAGTTTCAATGTCTGCATTATAGACAAGAATTTACCAGTAAAGTTGTCTTAAAGACATAAGTGCACACTGTGTGATGTGTAAACCTAGCTGGACCTGTCACCCAGCTGTACTCTCCAGCTAGATATAAGGCCCAAGAAATTTTAAAAACATCAGGACTATTTAAATGATAATTTAAATATAAATTGATAATATTAGTGTCAAACAAAAAACTCTAGTCGAGGAACCTCAAGGAATTAAGACCACATAGCCTGATATGTACTGATGTCAATATACACTGAGAATGTAACAACTTGATGTACCACAAGTGTCTTAGGAATCTGAAAAAGAGATAAAAATGTAATTTCTCTCCTCCTCTTCATACAAACAATACACCCTAACCCACCCCACATCACCATAATGTGGGTGGGGGAGATATATAGCTTTAAGGAGATGTTGTCTCTCTCTCTCTCTCTCTCTCTCTCTCACCCCGCTTTTTTTCCCTTCTCTTCTCTCTCGCCCTCCTCTCTCTCCCACACACACACACACACACACGCGCACACACACACACTCTCTCTCCTAGTGAACCATTATTCACTTCAGTCACTGCAATTGTTCCCAAAATAATTCAACTTGTCATGAAACTTGAGTAAAAGGGCTTATGTCTGATGCCCTGTAACCAATCGCAAGTCAATGGGAACAATTTCCTGTAAATGACTCTATAGATCTGGGAGCCCTGCTGTATGTAGTCTCGTGGGTCTTACAATATAATTCTTATTTTAATGCAGTGCATTCAAAAAATTATATTGAAGCAAATGGTTTGTTGCCTTTACTGAACCAACATACATGGATGTTACAAAAGAACAAAGTGTCTAAGTGTTTGGCCCAACAAGGTCTTCTTCTGAAGCGTACATGAGTAAACTTACAAGGGAAGTTCTAGCCTGTGTGACAATGGTTTCAACTATGCCACTGAATTTGAAAAAACAGCAATTAAATAACTTAGGATAATGCAGGATATATAAATGAAATCAGTGTACATGTGAAGGCATTGTTGTCATGTTAAAGACAGCAACAGTACAGCAGCTACCTGAATTCACCTGCTTTTAATTGTTGTTTTAAAGGGGATTTTTTAAATATCCTGTAAATAGTTTCACAATAATTCCTCATGCCTTTTACCAAGTGTCTGCTCTATATAATTCAATGGTTGGCAGCTCCTTCACAGCACACAAATGAACAGAGACTATTTTAGTTGTCATTTTTCATATCTCGCCCAAAATGTGTTTCCGCGCATGTAGCGCACAATGGCGCAGTTGGTGTGCGAAATCAATGTTTGGGACAGATTAAGAAAATCACAGTGACACTGTTATTGAGCAGAGGTCTTAAAATGGCTATGTTAAAAATTTGGTGACAAAAGTTCATAAAATGACTGTATTAAAAGCGAACATTGCACAGTTTCCACGCACCCTCATAAGTTCATGAATTTGTAGTATTTTCAGCCCAGATTTCCACCACTGGCATTTTTCCACATTCCCTTATGAACAGTACAGCTGCCATTTTTCACACCATGGCCAAAATGTGTTTTCGCACTTCCAGCGAAGAAATGCGTGGTCACTGCGGGAAATCATTGTTTGCGACAGATTAAGAAATCACTGTGACACTGTTCATGAGTGGAGGCCCAAAATGCCTGTGTTAACAATCTGCTGTAAAAAATCTCCAAACTAATTACACTATGGGTGTGCGTTGTGCAGTTTCTATGCTCACTCATGACTTCACCAGTTTTTCTGCTATTTTAACTCCAGATTTTCAATATTGCCATTTTTACACATCCCCATGAACAGTACAGCTGTCCTTTTCACATCCTGTTTGAAATGTGTTTTCACAACTGTGGCGCTAAACGCATAGTCACTGGCAAAATCAGCTTTCAGCTAACGAACTGATATTGCCACTGTTCATAAGGTGGGGTCACAAAAACAATGTTGAAAATTTGGAAGCGAAAATACCAATGAACGTCTGCGGCGTTCCTGTAGAGACTGACAGGCCTCGGGGGTGTGACTTGGGATTGTCGCCTGTAATGCTCATACCATTCCACCCCCACCCTGCAGCCAGTGAGAGGCATCGAGTTGTGCCTTGGACTCTTTGGCCTCAAAGTTCACCCCATTCTCCTATACTGCACCTATCTCACCATATTTCCTAATAGAATGGGGTCAACATAAGTGCCAAAGACCCCAAGGCACACCGTGACACCTGTCGGTGTCTGCAGGGTAGGGTGTGGTGAAATGCCTTAGCCGTTATGCCTGACGACCCAAAGGCACACCCCAATGCCTGTCAGTATCTGCAGGGTGGTGGTGGGGTTGGCTTCAGTTCAGTACTTCACTGTCATTCCTATTATGCAGCTCTGTAACTCCTATACTACCAGTGCCAATGCCAGCAAGCAAACATTCGGCATTGACAAATGCTTGTTTATATTTGTACTCCAGATTTTCAACATTGTCATTTTTGCACACTGCTTTATGAACAATACAGCTGTCATTTTTCACATCCTGCCCGAAACATGTTTTCACACCTGTGGCACACAATGGGCATGGTCGCCATGTGAAATCAACGTTTGGGACAGATTAAGAAAATCACAGTGCTACTGTTCATGAGCGGAGGTTCCAAAATGCCTACGTTGAAAATCTGGTGTAAAAAAATCCCCTAAATAATTGCATTACAGGTGTGTGTTGCACAGTTTCTAAACACACTTGTGACTTCACCAGTTTTTTTATATTTTCACTCCAAATTTTCAACATTACCATTTTTTACACCTTCTCATGAACAGTGCAGTTGTCATTTTATGTTTGCTTGCACGCATGTGCAAGAAACATAGTGCCATCATCGGAGATTTCAGAGGTGTGTCAACTCCTCCTCCAATTCAGTTAGTGTGCTGGCAGCGGCGTTTCAACAATGCATTCTGAGCTGTCTATGACAAACTCCAAAATGCAGTGGCATACAGTTGAAAGGGGAGCTACGCTGAGTGAGCAGCAATAAGATATCGCCTGCTCATGCACAGCTCCCCCACACACACACACACATACGCACCCCGCGATGCACTGTATAGCCGACTTGGTGCCCAATCCCGCCGGCTGTGCTGCTGCCGCCTGCCTCCCCAAAGGCTTCAAATGCCATGCTGGGTGCCCACCCCAGCTTGGCAACTAATCATATAGCCGACGGGGTGCCCAATTTCATCGGCGGCACTGTCCTCCCCCACCGAGTAGTGAGAGCCACAGTGGGAGCCCACCCCAGCGTGGCAATCTATTCCTTAGGCCAACGGGGTGCCCATTCCCGCCGGCTGAACGGCCCCCATCGTGCCTTGTGCCATGCTGGGAGCCCACCCCAGCATGGCAATGTCCCACGCCGTCCATTTTTGTTTTATCTACCTGTAAAGAAAAAACGGTCCCACGGCAGTCTCCCCGCCCTCCCACAACCCACACCCATCCACTCGCACTCCAGCTCTCCCCCACCCCCACCCCATACTTACCTCCGACTCTGGCGCGACGATCTTCGTGATCGGGAACATGTCTGCACTCTTCAAAGCCGACTGCAACTGAGGAAATGCCGGTAGGCTGTATAGTGGGCTAGATGGGGGTTCAACTTTGTTGCATATCTCAGGCATTTTTGAATTTTGCACCAGATTTTCAACATGGGTGTTGGGACCCTTCAGATTGATACACTGGTTCGGCGGTGATTTCGCGCAGTGACTGCGAAATCACCTCGGCCTGAATAACGCCATGACAGTGACATCAATCTTGAGAAGGGGTCTCAAAAACCCCAAGTTGAAAATCTGGTGCCAAAATTCCCAAAAATGACTATTTTACGAGCGTGCTTTGCGCAGTTCCTACGCAGCTCGTAAGTTCACAAATTTTCAATATTTTCACTCCAGATTTGCAACATTGCCATTTTACCACACCTTCTTATGAGTAGTACAGCTGTCATTTTTCACATCTCACCCAAAATGTGTTTCCGGCCATGTAGCGCACAATGGTGCAGTTGGTGTGTGAAATCAATGTACGGGACAAATTAAAAAAATCACAATGGAACTGTTCATGAGCAGACATCTTAAAATGGCTATGTTGAAAATTTGGTGAAAACATTCCTAACAAGCATTTGTCAATGCCGAATGTTTGCTTGCGGGCATTGGCAGCGGTAGTGTAGAAGTTACAGAGCTGCGTAATAGGAATGGCAGTGAAGTATTGAACTGAAGCCAACCCCACCACCACCCTGCAGAGAGTGACAGGCATTGGGGTGTGCGTTTGGGTCGTCAGGCATAACGGCCACGCCATTTCACCACACCCCACTCTGCAGAGACTGACAAGTGCCACGTGTTCCTTGGGGTCTTTGGCCCTTATGCACCCCATTTCATTAGGAAATACGGTGAGATGGGTGCGATATAGCAGAATGGGGTGAAGTTTGGGGCGAAGAGTCCAAGGCATACCTCAATGCCTCTCAGTGACTGCAGGGTGTGGAATGGTATGAGCATCACAGGCAAGAATCCCAAGTCACACCCTGATCCTCGTCGTTCTCATAGGTTGGGCGATTTAGTTGAAAACCCTAATACCTCAGGCATTCGTTGGCATGTTAACTCCAAATTTTCAACATGTTTGTTTTGTAACCCCACCTCATGAACAGGGGGAATATCGGTTTGGTAGCCAAAAGCTGCTTATGCACAGTGACTATGGCATTTAGCACCACAGGTGCAAAAATATTCCAAACAGGATGTAAAAAATGACAGCTGTACTCTTTCATGGGGAGGTGTAAAAATGGCTATGTTGCAAATGTGTAGTAAAAATATTTAAAAAAATGGTGAAGTCATGAGCGTACATAGAAACTGTGCAGCGCACACCCGTTATATAATTAGGTTGGGGATTTTTTATAGCAGATTATCAACTCAGGCATTTTGGTGCCTCCGATCATGAACAGTGTCACTGTGATTTTCTTTATCTGTGCCGAACAATGATTTCCCACAGCGACCACGCATCTCTGCACTGAAAGTGTGAAAACACACTTTGCCATGTTGTGAAAAATGGCAGCTGTACTGTTCATAAGGAAGTGTTGAAAAATGCCACTAGTGAAAATCTGGACTGAAAATATTACAAAGTCATGAACTAACGAGGACGCGTGGAAACTGCACAATGCTCATTCGTAACACAGTCATTTTATGGACTTTTGTCACCAAATTTTCAACATAGCCATTTTAAGACCTCTGCTCATGAATAGTGTAACTGTGATTTTCTTAATCTGTCCTAAACATTGCTTTCGCACACCAACAGCACCATTGTGTGCTACATGGGCAGAAACACGTTTTGGGCAGGATGTGAAAAATGACAGCTGTACTGCTCATAAGGAGGTGTGGAAAAATGGCAATGTTGGAAATCTGGAGGAAATATTGAAAATTCGCAAACCTCACGAGCGCAGCATGGAACTGTGCAACGACACTGTAAAACAGTCATTTTTAGGAATTCTGTCACCAAATTTTCAACATTGCCATTTTAAGATCTCTGCTCATGAACAGTGACACTGTGATTTTCTTAATGTGTCCTATACACTGAGTTCGACAACGATCATGCCATTGTGCGCCATATGGCGGAAACATGTTTTGGGTGAGATGTGAAAATGACAGCTGTACTACTCATAAGAAGGTGTGGAAAATGGTAATGTTGAAAATCTGGAGTGGAAATATTGAAAATTCGCAAACCTATGGCGTCGTGGAACTGCATAGCGCGCTCGTCAAAAACAGTCATTTTAGGAATTTTTCACAAATTTTCAACATAGCCATTTCAAGACCTCTGCTCATGAACAGTGTCACTGTGATTTTCTTAATTTGTCCCGTACATTGATTTCGCACACTGACTGCGCCATTCTGCGCTACATGGGCGGAAACACATTTTGGGTGAGATGTGAAAAATGACAGCTGTACTGCTCATAAGAAGGTGTGGTTAAATGGCAATGTTAAAAATCTGGAGTGAAAATATTGAAATTTCGTGAACTTACGAGCGTGTGTAGGGACTGCGCAATGCACACTCGTTAAACAGTCATTTTTCAGAATTTTGGCACCAAATTTTCAACATGAGCTTGTTGGTTCTCTCATGATGACTGTCATGGTGGTATTTGACAAGGGTGATTTCGCAGTCACTGCGCGCAAATCACCCTCGGCCTGAATAACGCCATGACAGTGACATCATTCATGAGAAGGGTCCCAAAATCCCATGTTGAAAATTTGTGCAAAATTCCCAAAAATGGCTGAGATATGCACAAGTTGAAACCCCTATCTAGCCCATTATACAGCTTACCGGCATTTCCTCAGTTCGCGGTCAGCTTTGAAGAGTGCAGACGTGTTCCCGTCCACCGAGATCGCCGCACCGGAGTCCGGAGGTAAGGGTGTGGGGGTGTGGGAGGCTGGGTGCGCAGTGGGTTGGTGCGGTTGTGGGAGGGGGTCGAGACGACCGCTGGACCGCTTTTTATTTACAGGTAAAAAAAGACGCCGTGGGACCGCTTGCCATACTGGGTGGGCCTCAGCGGGCACAAGGACTTTGGCGTTTCAGCCGACGGGATTGGGGCACCCTGTCGCAAAAAAAAAAACATCGGCGGGACTGTTGCCATGCTGGGTGGGCCTCAGCGGGCACAAGGACTTTGGGGCACGCTCAGCTGACGGGGATTGGGCACCGCCTGCAAATGACTGATTGCCACGCTGATGGGCCTCAGCGTGGCATCAACTACTGGGAGGGGGAGAGACAGATGCAGCTCAGCTGACGGGGATTGGGCACCCGGCCGGCTATACACTGCATGCAGGGCGCGCGCGCTTGCGGCTGGGGAGCTGCACGCGGACTGCTTCTTATTGCTGCTCACTCAAGTGTAGCTCCCCTTTCAATTCAGGCGTCACTGCATTTTGAGCGTGTCATAGACAGCTCCAAAATGCATTGGCTTACAGGCCGCGTCACAGCACACTGCCTGAATTGGAGGAGGAGGTGACACACCCAAATCTCCGATGATGGCACTATGTTTCTTGCACATGCGTGCAAGCAAACATAAAATGATTTTCGCGTGCTTGTATGTTCCTACGCACGCTGTTGTCGCAAATTTTCAATATTTTCACTCCAGATTTTCAACATTGCCATTGTACCACACCTTCTTATGAGTAGTACAGCTGTCATTTTTCACATCTCACCCAAAACGCAGTCTTACCATGTAGCACAATGGCGCAGTTGGTGTGCCAAAATTAATGTGCAGGACAAATTAAGAAAATCACAGTGACACTGTTCATGAGCAGAGGTCTTAAATGGCTATGTTGAAAATTTGGTGAAAAATTCCTAAAAATGACTTTACGAGCGGCGCTGTACAGTTCCTATGCATGCTCGTAAGTTTGCAAATTTAATATTTTCACTCCAGATTTTCAACATTGCCATTGTACCACACCTTCTTATGAGTAGTACAGCTGTCATTTTCACATCTCACCCAAAACGTGTTTCACTATGTAGCGCAACAATGGCGCAGTCGGTGTAGCAAATTAATGTACAGGACAATTAAGAAAATCACAGTGACACTGTTCATGAGCAGAGGTCTTAAATGGCTATGTTGAAAATTTGGTGAAAAATTCCTAAAATGACTTTTACGAGCGTTGCACAGTTCCTATGCATGCTCGTAAGTTTGCAAATTTAATATTTTCACTCCAAATTTTCAACATGTCCATTTTAGTAACTTCCTTATGAACAGTACAGCTACAATTTTTCATATGTCGCCCAAAATGTGTTTTCGCACATGTAGCGCACAATGGTGCTGTTGGTGTGCGAAAGCAATGTTTAGGACAGAGTAAGAAAATCACAGTTACACTATTCATGAGCAGAGGTCTTAAAATGGCTATGTTGAAAATTTGGTGACAAAAGTCCATACAATGACTGTGTTACGAGTGAGCATTGTGCAGTTTCCACGCCCTCTCGTTAGTTCATGACTTTGTAATATTTTCAGTCCAGATTTTCACCAGTGACATTTTTCCACACTTCCTTATGAACAGTACAACTGCCATTTTTCACAACATGGCTGAAGAGTGTTTTCACACTTTCAGTGCAGAGATGCGTGGTCGCTGTGGGAAATCATTGTTCGGCACAGATAAAGAAAATCACAGTGACACTGTTCATGATCGGAGGCACCAAAATGCCTGAGTTGACAATCTGCTGTAAGAAATCCCCAACCTAATTATATTACGGGTGTGCGTTGCACAGTTTCTATGTACGCTCGTGACCTCACCATTTTTTTTAATATTTTTACTACACATTTGCAACATAGCCATTTTTTACACCTCCCCATGAAAGAGTACAGCTGTCATTTTTTACATCCTGTTCGGAATATTTTTGCACCTGTGGTGCTAAATGCTGTAGTCACTGTGCATAAGCAGCTTTCGGCTAACAAACTGATATTCCCCCTGTTCATGAGGTGGGGTCACAAAACAAACATGTTGAAAATTTGGAGTGAAAATACCAACGAATGCCTGAGGTATTAGGGTTTTCAACTAGAACGCCCAACCTTATAGAGAATGACAGGAATCAGGGGGTGTGACTTGGGATTCTTGCCTGTGATGCTTATACCATTCCACACCCTGCAGTCACTGAGAGGCATTGAGGTATGCCTTGGACTCTTCGGCCCCAAACTTCATCCCATTCTCCTATATCGCACCCATCTCACCATATTTCCTCATGAAATAGGGTGCGCATAAGGGTCAAAGACCACAAGGAACACCGTGACACTTGTCAGTCTCTGCAGGGTGGGGTGTGGTGAAATGGCGTGGCCATTATTGACGACCCAAATGCACACCCCAATGCCTGTCACTCTCCGCAGGGTGGTGGTGGGGTTGGCTTCAGTTCAATACTTCACTGCCATTCCTATTATGCAGCTCTGTAACTTCTACACTACCACTGCCAATGCCAGCAAGCAAACATTCGGCATTGACAAATGCTTGTTCACATCCTGTTCGAAATATGTTTTCACACCTGTGGCACCAAATGTTGCAGTCACTGTGCAAAATCACCTTTTTGGCTAACGAATTGATAGTATCACTGTGCATGTGGTGCAGTCACAAAAGGCCCATGTTGAAAACTTGAGAGTGAAAATTCCAAGAAACACCCAGGGTGTTACGGTTTCCGACCATAATGCCCTACCTTGTAGGGACTGACAGGTGTCAGGGGCGTGACTTGGGATTGTCGACAGTAATTCTCATACCATTCTACCCCCACTCCCACCCTGCAGCCAGTGACAGGCAACAAGGTGTGCCTTGGACTCTTCGGCCCCAAAGTTCACCCCATTCTCCTATACTCCACCCATTTCAGCGTATTTCCTTATGGAATCGGGTGAGTGTAAAGCCCGAACACCCCAAGGCACACCCTTGACACTTGTTGGTGTCTGCAGGGTAGGGTGAGGTGAAATGGGCGATGACCCAAAGGCACACCCAATGTGTGTCCATCTCTGCAGGGTGGAGGGTGGAGGGTTGGCGCCAGTTCAGTACTTCACTGCCATTCCTATTCCTCATCTGTCTAACTCCTGAACTTCCAATGCTAATGCCAGCAAGCAAACGCTTGTTGATATGTTGTTGTTAATGTTGTCATGAGTCAGTATTTCATTTTTATATTGTCTCTTTACCCTACTGCCATTGCAATAATAAATTATCATATGACTATAACCCCTAGATGGTGCTATCTCTAAGGTTACAACCCCTGCCTGTACTTCTGACCACAGGCTGAGGGGTCTGGATTTGATATTTGGTGCCTTCACCCAGAGTAGGATGTGGGATGTCTATCTAACCTGGTATATCAAGCTATGCCACCTTTACAAACCCACCTAGTGACCGCATAGTTTGTAATAGGAGATAACCCTTGCAGTGGTTGATACACAATTGGCTATGAGCATTAATAATATGCACACACCACTGCACTTACCACCAGGAACTGGTCTTCAGTCTGCAACAACTCCCTGGAACCCCTGAAAGACAGTGTTAGCAATGCAAGCATGCACTTTCAACGCTGTACACCAACTAAGAATATTTATTTATTTTTGTGGACCGGTAAGTGCACTAGACAAATCCTGCCTATTTTCAGGCATGACCCAGGGAGGGGATACAGATGAATGCCAGCTGATCTTGAACCAGTTTAAGCTGTTGGCAGTATTTTTAGTGAATGAGAGAAATTTGGCCAGGACACCAGGGAAATTCTCCCACTCTTTTCGATAAGCACCATGGGATCTTTAGCATCCACCTGAACTACTACCAATCCAGGCAGATGGGACCTCGGTTTAATATCTCATCTGAAAGACGGCACCTCAGAAGTGCAGCACGTGTCTCATGCTGCACTATAGTGTCAGTACTGGGATATTAACCCAAGTGCCAGATGTGGGAACTGAACCCACAGCCCTCTGATCTCCCGGCCTCAGAGGCGAGTGTGCTACCTACTGAGCCACTGACACTGACATGCTTACAAGCCAGTTTAAATGTGAAACACCAAATCCTGTTACTTTACTGATTTGATTCAGGTTACTATGCATGCACTTTAGTCCCAGAATAAACAGTCTGACAACGCTGGGTACCCAGAATGTTATGCTGGCTGGCCAGAGTCGGTTCCCCGGGGTTATTGGTGTTGCAGCTGTTGTTGGAGCCCTTAATGGAGAGAAACGGCAGTTACACATGCAGAAACAAGGCTTTGGTTATTTGTATCCAGGGCCGGTTGGCCCAGTCCTTTGTAACCCTGAAACACACTGAAGCAATCAGATGGTACCATAGAATGATTCAAAGAAAAGTTGCAGGGAGCTATCCTGAGTTTTCTCACGACACCAGTGGGTGGAAGAAGGTCTGGCGATATGAAGACTTGCTGCAGAACACTGAAGAGCATGGGAAACTGGGCCTGCATAACTCACCTCTGCTTCATGGCCTTTTCCTCCAGGTGGCCGCAACTCGATTCCATGCTGGCGCAGGGGCTGGGTCCCCAGTTTGGTCTCGCCAGAAAACAGTGACTGGTGCAGAGCTAGATGGCTTGGGATGAGTTTGGCATAGGCCTGCTAGATAAGCACTCTGGCAAAGTCCAGTTTATTTGCTGGTGAAAACCCCAGCTGGCAAACAGTTCAGTCACTGGTAAAATGGGCTCCTCCTGGCAAGCTGGAGCCCTGAGCAGTAAGTCGTGACCTACGATAAACATTCAGCACATTTAATGAAAGCAGCTTCACTTCTACTTTTGATATGGTTTCTGGCTGATTTAGTATTTTAATCGATTAACTGAGCAAACCTCTCAATTCACAAAAAGCAGTCTCTCACACAAATACTTGGGCCAAACGCTTCACAGGAGCTCCTCTCGGTCCAGTGTCTTGAGCTGCACTTTTTAAAGTCTCGTGCTAACTGCCACAGTTCAAAGATTAGCTTCAGATTAGTCCGATTACTGCTATCAAGCAGTCGAATGCTGGAAACAATGGCAGGAAGGCAAGCCAGGCCTCTCCCTGCCAGATCTCCGCAGCTCCTTTCCTGGAGCTACTTCTCAGTGGCTCGAGCTGCTCACTCTTCCATCTGTAACAGCAACTTCCCCCCACTCTCCTAACAGTCCTTCAATTAGTCTGGTTTCTCAGTGTGCTGGTTGGCTAGGGGAGCTGTAAATCACAGTTCTGGTGCTCCCATTAGTCAGTTTAGGCACCAACCTGTAAAATGACAAGAACTACAGTTCTCCTATGAGGCACTTGAGCTAAGGACCCCTCGAGGTCCCATGTGTCCCAATTGGTCCAAATATCTGGAAGTCCCAGACCTAAAGCTACCAACTGCCCCTATTTTCCCAGGACAGTCCCTATTTTAGGCAGCATGTCCCAGTGTCCCCACAAGTTTTGCAAAATGTCACTTTTGTCCCAGTTTTTGCTTACTTGTCCCAGTTTTGTTCCTTTTTTTTTTTTTTGCTGACTACTAATCCGTGAGTGACAGTTATTTCAGCACTACTGTGGTGCTGTTCAGGCTGGACAGCAGTTTGCAACTTCAATCCCTGCGCCCGTGCTGCACTGCAAGCATGTCAGTGGGAGCACAGTAAAGCATGTTCCTTCCTGTTAGATTACTAGGTAGTAGTGCAAACAAGCACATGTGGACATCTGCCTGCCGGCAGCTTAAAGGAACTCCAGACAGAGAAGAGACTGTCAGCAGGGAACTAAGGTACCTGAACCTGACCAGCTGTAGAGAAGTGTGTGAAAACAATCTGGTGTGGTGGTAGAAGTCACTGACATGAAGTTTACTCAGCATATGAGGTGAGTGTAAACGGGTTGTATGGGACTGTCAGGAGGAGCAATACATGCAGCTCGAATGTCTGATCTCAATTTAATGCAGGTTTGCTTCTAATGAACTTTCTGTACATCATGATTTGGAATTTGCTGTAGCAGAATGATGTATTGTTTTAATTTTAATGTTTGCTACTGGTGTTACTGTGGGGTAACATGGCCAGAGCAAGCAGCAAAATGTAACTGGCTGTGCACGGCATTGTCTGCGGCAGTGCCTGTGGGAGTGACATGGTGGGGGGGGGGCATGTTCAGGATGGACCGTCCAAGTCTTTGGCTTCAGAAAGTTGGTAGCTTTACCCAGACCAAACATGGTGGCTCCCATTTAGATGAACAAGCTGCAAGAAGGCAGGTTAAAGCAAACACTCTAAGTCACATATAATAAATGATTAGAAGTAAATATTTACAGTAATAGTTAGGGCTCCCTCTGCTTCACTATTGACCTCAGGGTGAAGCAAATTAAAGTGGTGGGTGGCCAGTCTACCTGGGAATTTGGGAAAATAAGTACGTACTAGACAGTAATGTTAACCCTTTCTTTAATAAGGTGTCCAATTGGAAACGATACATAAATGATTTATTTTATGTTGATTGCACTATGCGCAAGAAACATGTTGCGGCATGTTCTCCACAAGCAGGTTGGGGAGGCGTGGCACTGTTGTGGCCAATGCCCCCACAGCCTGTAAAGGCTTGTTCCGCTTTCTGCAATGCTGTGGCATGCTGCTGCTGCTGACACTAGTTCAGCCAGCGTGCCACTAACTTGTAAAAAATTAGCCGCTGCAATCAGGGGCCACCTCATCATTGCAGCGTCAGCCATTCGCTGCAATGAGGGGGCGACCTGTCATTGCAGGGCAGGATCTTGAAACCTTGATATTGTTTGTGAACATGGTGGTGGCTTGCCAACGTGTTCACAAACAATATTAACCTCCCCAGCTGAGGTGGTGTCTAATCCCCCTCGGCAGTATGTGCCCCCCCAACCGTATTTATTTGTCGATGGGGGCCCCAATCCCCATTGACTGCAGTGCCCCAAAATATATGTTGCTGATGGAGGAGACCACTCCCCACTGGCATTATGTACCCCTCGCTTTTGTTGTGTGCCAAAGGGGGTGCCCAATTCCTGCTGGCATAATGTAATAACCCTCCCTTTTGTTAGGTACTGACGGGGTGCCCAATCCCCATTGGCTACAGCTGCTCCCAAAAGAGATTCGTGGCACACTGGGAGTCTATCCCAGCATGCCACATGCTCCTTGCAAAATAAAAACGGTCCTATGATGTCTTTTTTTGTAACCTGTTAAAAGGAAGCAGTCCTCAGCGGTCTCCCTGCCTCACACAGCCCGCGCGCTCATCCACTGTGCACTCTGCCTCCCAGCCTCCTCACCCCATACTCACCTGTAGAGTCTGGCGCGATGATTTCGGTGGACCGGAACACGCCTGCACTTTTAAAGCTGACCACGAACTGAGGAAATGCAGTATAATGGAATAAAAGGTTTTTTCAACTTTGATGCATATCTCAGGCATTTTGTGGAATTTTGGCACCACATTTTCAACATGGGGTTTTTGGGACCCCTCCTCATGAATTCTATCACTGTCATGACATTAATCAGCCCAAAAAGGTGATTTTGAGGTCACTGCACGGAATCACCTTTAGGGACTGATTAACGAAACAACAGTGCCAGTGTTCATGAAGTAGGCTCTCAAAAAGCCTATGTTGCAAATCTGGTGGGAAAAATCAAAAAAACTACTGTGTTACGAGCGTGCATTGCACAGTTGCTACGCACGCTTGTAACTTTGTGAATTTGCAATGTTTTCACCCCAGATTTTCAATATTGGCATTTTTCAGACCTCCTTGTGAACAGTGCAGCTATAATTTTTCACACCCTGGCCAAAATGTGTTTTCGCACTTCCAGCGCAGAATAGTGCGGTCTGTGTGAGAAATCAGTGTTCCGCAGAGATTAAGAAACTGACAGTGACACTGTTTATGAGCAGAGGTCCTAAAATGCTTATAGTGATGATACTCCATAAAATGACTGTGTTACGAGTGTGCCTTGCGCAGTTTGCATGCACGCTCGAAGTTCAATTTATAATATTTTACTCCAGATTTTCAACATTGCCATTCTTCTGCACCTCCTTATGAACAGTATAGCTATCATTTTTCACTTCCTGGACAAAATGTGTTTTCGCAGTTCCGGCGCAGAATAGCTTGGTCACTGTGGGAAATCTGTGTTCGGGACACATTATGAAAATGACAGTGACACTATTCATTAGCAGAGGTCCTAAAATGTCTATGTTTAAAATTTGGTGATGAAAGTGCATAAAATTAGTGTGTTACCAATGTGTATTGCGCAGTTTCCATGCACGGTAGTACCTTCGCAACTTTGCAATATTTACACTCCAAATTTTCAGCATTGCCATTTTACCACAGCTCCTTATGAACAGTGCAGCTGTCATTTCTCACATCCTGGCCGAAATGTGTTTTCGTTCTTCCGGTGTACAATTGCGCGGTTGCTGTGGGAAATCAGTGTTCAGGACATATTAAGAAAATCACACTGACACTGTTCATGAGCAGAGACCCTAAAATGCCTATGTTAAAAATTTTGTGATGAAACTCCATAAAATGACTGTATTACAAACATGTGTTGTGCAGATGCCACACACCCTTGTAAGTTTGCAAATTAGTAATATTTTCATGCCAGATTTTCAACACTGGCATTTGTTCACACCTCTTTATGAACAGTACAGCTGTCATTTTTCACATCCTGGCCGAAATGTGTTTCCGCGCTTCCGGTGCAGAATACCGCAGTCACTGTCAGAAATCAGTGCTTGAACAGATTAGGATCGAGTGACTGGGGGAGTGACTCGAGCTCAACTGAGCTCTGTCTAGACTGCTAGGCGATGTCTTTTTGGGCAGGAAAAGGCACACCCAGGCAGGAGCCCAGTACAAAAGGGCAGCCTGCAGCGGTGGGACAAACAGAATGAACAAGTGAGAGAGGGGGACTGAGTGAGCTCAACAGAGCTCTATTATCACTGCTGCAGATTTATTTGTGGACAGATAAGGGTGGCTATGCTGGCCAGAGCCCAGTACAGAAGGGAAGCCTGCAGCGCTGGCAGAAACAGAATGAGCAAGTGAGACAGCGGGAGTGAGTGAGGCCAAAGGAGCTGTGTTGGGACTGCTGCAGATTTCTTTGTGGGCAGACAAAAATGTTGACAGAGGCAGGAGCCCAGTACAAAAGGGCAGCCTGCAGCGCCAGGAGAAACAGATTGAGTGAGTGAGACGGGGGAGTGAGCGAGTGACCTCAACACAGCTCTGTTGGGACAGCTGCGGATTTCTTTGTGGGCAGGAAAAGGTAGCAACGCAGGCAGGAGCCCAGTACAAAAGAGCAGCCTGCAGTGCCGGGGACAAACAGAACAAGCAAGTGAGAGAGGGGGAGTGAGCAAGCTCAACGGAGGTGTATCGTGACTGCTGCAGATTTCTTTGTGGCCAGGAAAAGGTGGCAATGCAGGCAGGATCCCAGTATAAGGCCAGCCTGCAGCGCCCGGCAGAAACGGAATGAGCGACTGGGAGGAGCAAGCTCAGCGGAGCTTCTCGACTGCTGCAGATGTGTTTGTGAGGCAGAAAGCTGCCAATGCAGGCAGAAACCCAATATAAAAGGGCAGCCTGCAGCCGTGGGAGACACAGAATGAGCGTGGGAGGAAGGGAGAGTGAGGGAGCTCAATGGAGCTCAGTTGGGACTGCTGCAGATTTCTTTGTGGGCAGAAAAAGGCAGCAATGCACGCCAGGGCCAGTACAAAAAGGCAACCTGCAGCGGCGGAGAAACAGAATGAACAAGGAGAGAGGGAGGAGGAGCGAGCTCAATGGAGCTCTATCGTGACTGCTGCAGATTTCTTTGTGGGGCGAAAAGGGCGTGCAACGCAGGCAGGAGCCCAGTACAAAAGGGCAGCTTACACCACAGACAGAAACGGAATGAGCAAGAGAGACAGGGAGAGTGAGTAAGGCCAACGGAGCTCTGTCGAAACTGCTGCAGATTTCTTTGTGGGCAGAAAAAAATGCCAACAGAGGCAGAAACCCAGTACAAAAGGGCAGTCTGCAGTGCCACGAGAAACAGAATGAGCGAATGAGACAGGGAAAGTGAGTGACCTCAACAGAGCTCTGTCGGGGCAAATGCTGATTTCTTTGTGGGCAGGAAAAGGTGCCAATGCAGCCAGGAGGCCAGTACAAAAGGGCAGTCTGCAGTGCCGGGAGAAACAGAATGAGCGTGTGACAGAGGGGGAGTGGGCGAACTCAACGGAGGTCTATCGTCACTGCTGCAAATTTCTTTGTGGGCAGGAAAAGGCCGCAATGCAGGCAGGAGCCCAATACAAAGTCCAGCCTGCACCCTCAGAAATGGAACGAGCGAGTGACAGAGAGCAAGGGAGTGACCTCAACAGAGCTGTGGCCAGGACTGCTGCACATATCTCTTGTGGGCAGACAAGGCTGCCAACATAGGCAGGAACCCAGTACAAAAGGGCAGCCTGCAGCAGCAGGAGACACAGAATGAGCAAGTGAGGAAGGGGCAGTGAGTGAGCTCAACTGAGCTCTGTTGGGACTGCTGCAGATTTCTTTGTGGGCAGAAAAAGGCAGCAATGCACGCAGGGGCCCAGTACAAAAGGGCAGCCTGCAGTGCCGGGAGAAACAGAACGAACAAATGAGAGAGGGGGAGTGAGTGAGCAAGCTCAATAGAGCTCTATCATGAGTCCTGCAAATTTCTTTTTGCCAAGAAGAAGGCGGCAATGCAGGCAGGAGCCCAGTAGAAAAGGGCAGCCTGAATCACTGACAGAAATGGCACGAGTGAGTCAGAGAGGGGGACTGGGCAAGCTCAACAGAGCTCTGTTGGGACTGCTATAGATTTGTTTGTGGGCAAAAAAAGGCGCCAACAGAGGCAGGAGACCACTACAAAATGTCAGCCTGCAGCGTCAGGAGAAACAGAATGAGTGAGTGAGACAGGCGGAGTGAGTGACCTCAACAGAGCTCTGTTGGGACAGCTGCGGATTCCTTTGTGGGCAAAAAAAGGTGCCAACGCAGGCAGAAGCCCAGCACAAAAGGGCAGCCTGCAGCACTGGGAGAAACACAATGAGTGAGTGAGAGAGGAGCAGTGAGCAAGCTCAGTGGAGCTCTATCATGACTGCTGTGGATTTCTTTGTGGGCAGAAAAAGGCGGCAACACAGGCAGGAGCCCAGTACAAAAGGCCAGCCTGCAGTGCCGGCAGAAACGGAATGAGTGAGTGAGACAGTATGAGTGAGCTACATCAATGGACCTGTGTCAGGACTGCTGCAGATTTCTTTGTGGGCAGAAAAAGGCGACAACAGAGGCTGGAACCCAGTGCAAAGGGCAGCCTGCAGCGCCAGCAGAAACAGAATGAGCGAAAGTGACAGAGTGGGAGTGACCCACCTCAACGGAGTTGTGTTAGGACAGCTGCAGATTTCTTTGTGGGCAGCAAACCTGACAATGCAGGCAGAAGCCCAGTACAAAAGAGCAGTCTGCAATACCAGGAGAAACAGAATGAGAGAGTGAGAGGTAGAGAGAGCGACTCAACAGAGCTCTGTCGGACAGCCTCAGATTTCTTTGTGGCCAGAAAGGTACCAATGCAGGCAGAAGTCCAGTACAAAAGGGCAGCCAGCAGTGCCGGGACAAACACAATGAGTGAGTGAGAGGGGAGTGAGCGAGCTCAACAGACCTCTATTGTGACTGCTGTGGATTGCTTTGTGCAGAAAAGGAGGCAACCCAGGCAGGAACCCTTACAGAAGGCCAGTCTGCAGTGCTGGCAGAACGGAATGAGCGAGAGAGGGGAGTAAGGTAGCTGAATGGACCTGTTTCAGGACTGCTGCACATTTCTTTGTGGGTAGAAAGCTGCCAACAGAGGCGGAGCCCAGTACAAAAAGAGCCTGCAGTGCCAGCAGAAACAGAATGAGCGAACGAGAGAGGCGAATGACCCACCTCAACACAGCTCTGTCAGAACAGCTGCAGATTTCTTTGTGGGCAGAAAAACTACCAATGCAGCCAGGAGCCCCATACAAAGGTGCAGCTGCAGCGCCAGGACAAACAGAACGAAAGGAGTGACACAGGGCCACTGAGCGAGCTCAACAGACCAACGCTATCAACATTCGACATTGACAAATGCTTGTTTATCTGAAGAGGCAACTTAAATGAACTGGAACAGTTTGTATCATTTTTGGAAAGTACTGACAACAATTTAAAGTTCACATTCCAGGCATCTCAAGAAAGTGTGAGTTTTTTTGACCTTTAGGTTTGTATTAAAGAGGATAGAAGTATAACCATAGACATTTAGAAAAGCAACTGATGGTAACACCCTGTTAAGAGCAAATAGTTGTCATTCACAACACACAATAAAAAAATACCAAAAGGCCTGTTTTTAAGACTATGCAGAAGCTTCAGCACTGAAGAGATGTTTGTGAAAGGTGCACAGGATTAGAGAAGTTACGGCCAGACTGATATAGACTCCGCGGGGAAGTTTGCTGCATCACAGGGCAGAAATAGCCATCTGCCGCCCAGTGGTGCTGAGGGTTGAGGTGCTGGATGCACACCTTACGCCATATGTTATGACCCGAGTTCGGGAACGAACTCGGGTGGTCGGGGGTCGGCAGGGCGAGAGAGGATCGAGCGTCCCAACGGATGCTGTCCTCTCTCAAGGGTGGGAACCAAGAATGCATCTGCGTTCTGCAACCCCCTCGCAGCCGGTGGAAGTGCTGACGGCAGAGGGGGTGAAGGCAGCTCCGTTCCTCGGAGTCGAGGAGGGGGACATCAGCGGTGCATGAGAAGTCTGGCGTGCGTCAGCACACCTTCTCTCGGGACATACGTCCTAACGCTGGACGTCCCAGGGGGCAGGGGATTGGTGGGGGAGAAAAACGGAAAAAGATACCTCTCGGCAGCCCTAGATGAAATCCGCTCTGGATTCATCCAAGACCACTGAAGAGGGACAGACCCCGCTGTGCAGGAGGTAAGGGAAGGAGGCACTCTAGGGGCAGATCCCAGGAAGGTGGAGGGTGGGAAGGGAGTAGGATGGAAAGAGTGTGCACCAAGAGGAGGGAGGAAAATAGAAAGTAAAAAAAAAAAAAATAGCCATTCATCAGAAAGAAACATATCCCCTGTACAGAATTCAGGTACCAATAGGGACAGCATTGTCTGCCTGCCCATACTAGTAGTGCAGAGAGAATAATGAAAAGCACTGAATATTTTTGACCAGTGATCCTGGTCTAGCTGAGATTGCTAGTGAACCAGTATGCATGGCCTACAGGAAAACACCTATTTTAGGTGGCAAGCTTGTGCATAACCATTTTTTGGATAAAAAGGATGATCATAAAACCTTGCTAAATAAACCAGTAACAGGATGCTTTGCCTGTAAAAGGTGCAATATATGTGCGTATATATAACAGGTAAGCATTTTGAGAACAAGAATACAGGGCACAGCTATGAAGTGCGTCAGCTGATTACCTGTGACACGGAGGGTATTATTTACTAGGCAACATATGACTATGGGGTGCTTTATATAGGTAAAACAAAAAGAAGCCTTAAAATCCATGTAGTGGAGCACATTCATGCAATCAGGAAGGGACATTACATATGCCATCGCAGCACATAATTGGCAGTTGTAATAATAAAGAGGACCATGTATTCACCTTCTCAGGTATTGATAAGGTGAACCCAAGCCCCCGAGGGGGGACTTTTAATGATCTGACAAGGGAAGCTTCTGGATCATTAATCTAAATGCGCATAAGAATGAGGGGCTGAATTATGGTTTTGAATTAAAGCCATTTTTTAAAAAAAAAGAAAGAAAAGAATTCCTAGTGCTCATGATATGGAACCTGTATTACTGCTGCTGTATATACTTGCATTGCTATTCGCATTGTGATTTTTAGGTGATGGGTTGTTATATTTATATTTGTTGCTGCACATCCCCTATTGACTATAGAATGTATTTTATGAGATTATATTTTGCTGTTTGGGCTTCTTTTCCTTCCTCCCCTTTTCCTCTTTTCTCCCTTTCCTCATTTTTTTTCTTCCCTCTCCCCGTTGTGTTTCCCATTTCCCCTTATCTTCTCCTTCTCTTTCTCATTCCTCCCTTTTCCCCTTCCATTTCTTCCCCCATCTTCATTCCTTCTTTTTTCTCTCCTTGTACCCTTCTTTCCTTCCTTCCTTTCTTCTGGTCTTAAGTGAATTTATTGATGTGTATATAGTGTTATGTTTCAGGGTGGAATATACTGTTGCAGGGTGGGATATACTGTTGCATTTAGGACCCTGTAACTTGAGGATAGTGTTTTCCTTTGACCAAACCTGTGTGATTTTAGGGATGATGTCATTATGATGTATTTTCAGATTTTGGATTTAACTGCCTTCCACTGTGTGATGAATTAACCTTTGAGAAAAGATGCTGTTTCATCTGAAACACGTCAGGTTATAAGTCCTTTTTTATGCCTTAAATTAAAATATTATTTATTTTCTGAGACCTGTGCCATTGTTATTTACTAAGGTTGGTGTGTGCAGGACTTTTTTTGTAGTTTATTTATAGTAATAGTTAGAGCTCCCTCTGCTTCACTATCAACCGCAGGGTGAAGCAAATTAAAGCGGTGGCTGGCCAACACGCTTTGCTAATTCAGACCCAGCACAGACCATTTACTGTATACACACCGGATAATGTCTTAAAGGGACAGGCGCAAGGCACATCATGGCACACTCATGCAGATCAACAGGATTAAATAAATACCCATGGATTTACTATCTATGCAGGATGTCTGCCTGGCAGGGAACAAGGAAGGAGCCCAGGAAGACACTTACAGTAAGCCCCCAAATTGGTGGAGGGGGGGTTACATTACGAAGCACAAACACTAACCTAATCTAATGTAGTAAGAGGCTACTTAATTAAATCCATTAAGCCATCATCAATAACACACTTCTGGAACCTCTATACTGCAGCTTCAAAATATCAGTATAGTTTTATAAAAATACATACTCAGGGCTGGCCCAGTGGCGCCGAGGGTTGAGGTGTTAGTCTCTGCACCTTGTGCCACGCCAGCGACCGCTGTTCGGGAACAAGCACGGGTCGCTGGGGGTTGGCAGGGGAGAAGAAGAATTGAGCAACCAAAGGATTGCTCTCCTTCTCCAGGGAGGGGCGTCCACGGCTGTCGGTGTGTGGTTGCCTCCTGGCAGAGGCTGGGTGACTGTATGCTCCATTGCACATGGGGTGGAGCTGGGGCAGATGACTGGAGGGAGCACATTCAGATGCATGCACGCTGCCCTCTGGTGATGTCATTGCACGTCCTTGGCTCCAGGGTAAAAATGGAGGAGGGTGTCTGAGTTGAGCGCGATGGCCAACTGCGAGCTTGCCCGGTTGTTGGGCACTCAAGCTGGATCCAGTTCTGTGGGGAGTCGGGCTCCCTGCAGCCCCCATGCGGAGGGTACAACTGAGGGGTAATGGTGCCAAACAGACCAGGGTAGGCAGATGGTGGCTGGAATCTCCAGAAGGATGCGAGGTCAAGAGGGAACAGACCAGGTGGCCAGGGTAAAAGGAGGTAAAAAAATACATACTAAGCCTTTTTTATCTTCCAATAAAGCTAAAAACAGTTGTAGAATAACGCTGTTATAAAAAGATACTTACCCTTTGACCTTTCACATCCCCCCCATTGCAGTACACAGATGAAGAAGTGGCTCAAAAGCAGAACCACAACAGCAACAAGGACTTGCATCTCAGCTGGAATATCCAACATTAGAAAGAAATAAGATTTAGGAAAGCGAAGCATAGCATTTTGCGGACATGTGAACTGTTCTCACCCCTGCTACCCACTCTAACGCAGAGAATAATGCAAACCCACAGCATATGGAAATACAACACTGGAACTACATGCATCCTAGTCGCACTTTAAAATGTGCCACAGTCAGCCTCGTCAGTGCAGCAGTAATGCTACTGCCCCAAGTCATTTCAAGCTGGCATCTCTGTAACACATATGGCTTAGTTAGATCTGCAAGCTAGTACAGGGCAGGTGTGAGTTTAAGAATAATATTGTAGCAGCTGTATCACATTGCTTGGTCAACCTGGCCCCAAAAGGATCACTGATCTTGAAACAGACTTTATCTTCTCCTTTTACAACGCTGTTTTTATATTTTTGGTTTGTAAGGGGGTACCCTCGAGTCAGATTTAGGAGGGGGTGGATGACTTTTGTGTAATTTTTTTACAAAATGGCAATAGTACTGGCAGAAACCTATGAATCTTTGCAGGTCTTTGAGATTATTGTGTCGTGGCCAAGTATTAAAGGCTTCCACTTTGCCCTCAGAGGATACAATGTGGCCTACATATCTTACAGATTTCTGGAAAAATTTGAATTTGTCAATGGGCAATTTTAATCTGAATTCTTCTAACCTGTCCAGGACCTTGAACAAGCAAGTCTTGTGCTCTTCAAGTGTCTTGCCAAATACAATGAGATTGTCCAGATAAATTAAGCATTCAAGCAAGTTCAAGTCTCTTACAGCTCGCTCCATCAGTCTTTGGAAGGTGGCTGGCACTCCAGAGATGCCCTGGGGCATGTGCAAGAATTTGTTGAAGCCCAGAGGACAGATAACTACAGTTTTCTCTCTATACTCTGACACCATCGTGATTTGGCAGTACCCACTTCTAAGATCTAAAATGGAAAACCACTGGTTCCAATTAAGACAATCAAGGGCATCCTGGATGCGGGACATTGTATGCTGGTCTGGTATGGTCCTTCGTTAAGGGTCCCTAGTCCACACACATTCTCACAGAACCATTTTTCTTGTGGACTACCACAATGAGGGATGCATAAGGGCTATGTGACTCCTGGATGATTTCAGCTTCTAACATCTCTTGGAGGTGGCGTTGAACATCATCAATGTCCACTGGTGCCAATCTGCATGACCTTTGCGAAATGGCCTCTCATCATGGAGCCTGATATGGATGCTCAGCACCAGTGATGCATCCAACATCCCATTCCTTTAATGAAACACTTTACTCATCGTGCCAGCTTGTAACTGATTCAATCTTTTCAGTCACCGGAATAGGAGACTCCAAGGCAAACATGTCTGGGGATACTTCATTATCCTACTCTCTGGGGCACTGGTTGGCAACACTGCAGAATCCTAGCAGTATACCTGGGCCAGGGTACAGTGGTGGGAACTTCAGTGTCTCTGTCGGTCACATTGCAGAGTTGCACTGCTACTTTCCTAGCATAGGCATGGACCCTAACAAGTAGCACACTGGGTTTATGTAAAGTCCACTAGGCAACTTCCTTCTTCTGGGGCATCCAGCATAAAAATCGTGTTTGTGACGCCTTTTGATACTCATCTCTCCACTGATGTGACACTGTAAATTAGGTGGCAAGACGACGGTGATGGGTCCTTTTTCCAGACATACCCACTGGATCATCCTTGTTATTCACTTTGCTCTGCAGCTGCATCTTGTAAGCTTTTTGTACTATTGGTGAATAGGTAAGGCTTGTCCAGTCTTCTGAGCTTCGCTTCCTTGACACATTTCTGCTAGGCAGCCAAATGTGTGTGCATTAGTGCCAATCAGCATGGGAATTCCATCATATAGTCCAGTGGAAGGGCAGGCCAAGGCCAGAGTCTCCACAGGATCATCCACGCCAGCAAGAGTAGAAGGAAAAGACAGCCATATTCGTAAGTAACCAAGGTAAGGGTAGGATTTATGGCTCAAACCCCATACATTCAGTCCTTTTTTTTAAACTGTATGTTTATTGGTATTTCCAAAAATACATACAGATAAAGCACTGACTTAACACTCAAGGATGTAATAAGTAACACTGAGGTTGCCACGCCTCTTAATTCATGCATTGTTAACAAAAAACAACATGCCAGGTCTATAAGATACATCTTTGGGGTGTCCCAATTATTTTAACTAAACAGTTTACCCACAATAATGCCATGTTAATGAGTCCAGGAGCAGCATGTATTAAAATCTCGAACAAAAACATCAGTTAATTACTTAAGTCTCTAGTTTTCTGACTAGGAGAATAGGAGGTACATGCAGTTTTCAGAATTTATGCCACTAGGACCATAACTGGATGTAAAAATAGCTTTAGTTATTTAACAAGTAGTACATTTCAGAGAATTGTTTTGGAAACACCACAGATTAAGCATGGTGACACAACTTTGACACTTGCATTGAGGGAAGAAAAAGCAAACATTCAGCAACAAGATTTAAACATTCAAAGCAGCTGCTGTTGCCTCACTAAATGTGCTTATTTCCTAACAGTTGTTATCACCATTTGAAAATGAAGCAATCAGATATGATCTTGAGCTTAAGCGCTCCAAATCCGACAGTATCACTATTAAAATTAGTATTTATCAAATCGGTCAATGCATTGAAACATATCTTCTGAGAACAGCTTAAACACTAAAACAGAGAGTCAGCATGACACTCGTTATTTCGCTATGAGGCAAACCTGAAAACTGTAAAGTCATGATCCACCTCCAGCCCCTTCTTTCTCACTTTCAGACTCAGAATCTGTACTTCTCCAGGTGCGGGCAGGAGTGTTATATTGTGCCCACTTTAAGACTTCGTCCAGATCAGAAAAAATATAAATTTTGCCTTGATGTGCCACTCAGAACCGAGCTGGAAAGAGCATTCCATGTGAAATTTCTGCCTCTCTAAGAAATGCCCGCACCCCATCAAACTCTTTCTTCTTCATCCTGGTGGCATTTTGTCGAGGCACAGGTCAGGAAGCATAGGAAAAACCAAAAGCAGTTGTAGAATTCGCAAAAAGTGTTTATTTGTACTAGCAGTAACATAAAAAAATAAACTTGTTCCGTATAATTATTTACAAAGACAGAATAAATAGATAAGATCCATCTGAGTTTTCATTCAATCTGTGTGTGTCTCTTGCAAGAAATTGCAGCTTTGTTTTTATGTCTTTGCAACCCCCCCTTCTTAACAAGCATCCTGTTTTTTTCTCTAAATGTTCTTGTATATTTCAAGCAGGTGCAGCCAGAACACAATGTCCCAGAGCCGAGGCCCCTTCTCCACAGCTTCTGCAAAAGGCTTAAAAACTGCATTTCAGGTTAACCCCTTGAGTTCCAAATAGCTGCAATCATCTCAAACTATAGTTATACACATTTCAACAGTAACACTATATCATTTCTAAACAAAGGGATCCCAACATCAGTTACATTTACACATAATGATTTGCATATATTTTATACCAGCAGATATGCAAGGGAGGAAAAGACAGAAACAGCAAGTGAGGGTAGAGAGACAGTGAGAGGCAAAGAACTGCGAGATTGTCAGGTTGATCAAATCCTAGGTTTCACAAGAAAATTTGTTGCGCAACCAGACAGACAAGAGACAGGAAAGGAAAGAACAAACAGATCCCTGCATTCAAACTCTTCAGAACAACTGGGACAGGGTCCTATTCAACCATGTTACATACACCCCTCCTTAAGAGGAAAACTTTCTATTAATTCTCTAACATTAGCTTCTAACTTTCAGAAATTAAGCACATGTACATATCCTTTTTCTATAACAGTACAGCAAACAGTAAAGTTTAAACTTATACATTTGTTTTTAGCCTTCAGAAATCCCAATTCCTGATCCATATTTTGACAGAAAATCAGCATTGCTATTCTCTTTACCAGATTTGTGTATCACATTGAATTTAAATGGCTGTGGAAAGCAGGTACCACCTTGTGATTCTGGGATTTTTATCTTTCATTTGGTTAAGCCAACAGAGAGGATCATGATCTGTTTTAAGTACAAAGTCAGTTCCTAGCAAATAAAACTTAAGGGACTCTATGGCCCACTTTGCTGCTAAACATTCCTTTGCAATGGTGGAGTACCTTTTCTCTGTCATGCAACTTCCTACTTATGCAGAGAATAGGATGTTCCATCCTATTTACATTTTGACTCAGGACTGCACCTAGGCCTACCTCTGATGCATCTGTGTAACAAAATGGTTTCTCAGATTCTGGGCTTCTTAAAATGGGCTGAACATTTATTTATTTTTATTTATTTAGTTTTTGTTGACTGGGTAAGTGCACTAGACAAATCCTGCCAATTTTCAGGCACGACCCGGGGAAGGGGGATACAGATGAATGCCAACTGACCTTGAACCAGATTAAGCTGTGGGTGGTATTTTTAGTGCATAATGTAGCCTTAATGGCTTGAAAAGCTTCATCACACTCTGGGGTCAATTTCACATTATTTGAGTACTGTTTTTTCATGTGTTCAGTGAGGGAGTAACTAACTCTGGAAAGTTGGGAACACATCTCCGATAACCAGCCAGCCCTAAAATGACCTGACATGTTTCTTTGTTTTAGGACAGGGCTGTTAGCTTTAACTTTTATTTTAGAAATGTCTGGCTTAACTTTTCCATTTCCCAGCACATAGCCCAAATATCTGATTTCCTGCATGCCCAATGCACATTTGGTAGATTAATAGTCAGACCTGCATTTCTGATAGCTCGGATAACTGCTCATAGGTGTTCCAGGTAGCTTTTCCAGTCTGGACTGTACACCACAACATCATCTAAGGTATGCAGCACAATAACCAGTGTGAGATGTTAAAATTACATACATGTACCACTGGAATATGACTGGCACACACATGTAAACCAAATGGCATGGTGGTGAACTGACAGAATCCAATAGGAGTGGCAAATGCAGTTTTGTTTCTGGATTCTTTCACTAAGGGTATTTGCCAGTAACCCTTGGTGAGATTGAGCATACTGATATACTTTGCACTCCCAGTCTGTCCACCAAATCATCTATTCTGGGCATAGGATAACTGTCAAATTCTGATACTTGATTAAGTTTGTAAAATCAAGGCAGAGTCTAACACCCTTTCTTTTTATTTACAATTATCATTGGAGATGACCAAGCACTCCTTGACTATTCTATGATACCCAATGCTTTCATTTTTTATTTCTTAACTATGTCAGCTCTTAACCGCTGTGGTAACCTGTATGTCTTTTGTCTAATAGGGCGAGCATTCCTTGTCCCTATAACATGCTCAGCCCTTTTGCTCGTCCTGGTATTGCGTGTAAGAGTACTGTTAAATGTCTTTAGCACATTACAAATTTCTGCTGTTTGCTTCTGAGGTTAAGGAAACATTCACCTTACAGCATCAGCAGTTACAGTTTGTTTCAGTATATCATAAGCTACAGCAATAGCTTCTTTATCAGTTTCTGGTAAAACCAGCATAACAGCTTTTGGTGTTTTTTCAACCCATTTCTGAGGAAGTAAGTGGTATACCTTAATAGGATTTTCCTGTCAGAGGTCTCAATCTCGTAGTTAATGGTGCCAGTACGTCTAAGCACTCTATAAGACCCTTGCCACTTCATTAACAGTTTATTTTCTGTTGTTGGTAACAGTAACAAAACCTTTTCACCTGGCTCAAAAACTTTTTCTTTTACCCCACGCTCATAATATACTTTATTTATTTATGAATTTATTTATATTCACATCAGAATTACAACCCTTTGAGTTAGGGACTCATTTCCAAAAGCTCCATGTCAGGTAGACAGAGAATTCATGAGAATTCTCTGTCTACCTGCTGGTTTTGGGCCTCTTCCTGAATGCTGTGGGCAATTTCAACATATTTTGCCAGCTTCTTTCTTAGGGCACACATATAAGACGTTATAAATTGTTTCTAAGTGGGTTTATCTTCCCATGTTTTTTTATCTCATCCAGTGTACCTCTTGGCTGCCTACCATACAGCATTTCAAATGGCTAAACCCTGTTGATGCCTGTGGCACTTCTCTGTAGTTTAAAAGTAGATAAGGCACGATTGGTCCCACTTTTCCTTCCCTTTACAAACCTTTTAACATGCATTTTAAGGTTTGTTAAAAGCTCAACAAGACTGTCTGTCTGAGGGTGATAGAGAGAGGTTCTTACGGCAGTGATACCTGTAGTCTGTACATCTCCTTAAGTAATGCAGCACCAAATGACTACCCTGATCCGTAATAATTTTTTAGGTATGCCCACTCTGCTGAACATTTTGCAAGCTGTGCTGCCATTTTAAAGCTGTGACAGTACGCATTGAAACTGCTTGAGTGTCGAGTAGCATAGTCACATACTACCAGGATAAATCTATTACCCTTTTACTTTTGTCTAAAGGACCAACCACATCCATTGCAATTCTCTCAAAAGGCACATCTATCAAGGGTAGGGGAACCAGGGGCACCTTATCTTTTCAAGTAACTGAGCTACATTCTGACACTCAGCACAGGAATTACAGTAGGTAGCAACATCTTCATGAATTCCAGGCCAGTAAACTCTGTACAACAATCTAGCAAGGTGCGATCCCTCCCGAGTGACCAGCCATAGGACTATCATGTGCTATCTGTAACAACTCAGATCTATACTTTTGTGGTATAACCAGTTGTTCTAACTGGTCCTGTGTCTGAGGTTTAACCTATATTCTGTACAGTAACTCATTATATTTTTTAAACATAAGTTCACCCTGTTTTGGTTTCGCCCCAGCTGCTTAACATAACCCTGGAGAGAAACACCATTAGCTTTTTCAGAAAGAAAATCACAATCAGTTATCAGCTTAGTTTCAGCATTTCCATATGTTAACCCCTTATGTCCATCAGTCATTTGTTGCCACAGTTTCTTCAGGCATCATCTTTCTTTCCTGGATTTCTGGATCTTGGAGCTGTGCTCAAACAAGTCTGAATCAAAACCAATGAAAGGAAAAGAGTCCCACCATCTGAAATTTTCTTTGCCTGAGCTCTTGTCACCACAGCTGCTGAAACATCAGGATTTACTCCCTCATTGATTTACTCTGTAAATCCTGGAAAGTCATTTCCAATAATCACAGGTGCAAGTAACTTAGGTACTACCCCCATCTTCATTTGGTGCAACACACCCTTAATGGTCAGAGTCACTTGGGTGGTGGGATAGTATTGAGTGTCCCCATGGATGCAGACGACACCAGCACCTGGTCCTTTTGCACAGTGTTTTCACAGCACTTCAACATGCACTAGGGTCTATCTGCTTCCTGAATCAATGAGTCCCTTTACAGCCTTATCCACCACCTTATACATCTGTTAAGTACTTGCCCCAATTTCTACGGACAAATCTGCTCCAGTGTCACTCTCCTTATGGCAATTTCTTGCAATATGACCTGGCTTATTACAATCATAGCAAATAATGTCTTTGGGCACAGATTTGTTACCCCATTAGAGTTCTTATCAGACTTGGAGTTTAAATAGGAAAACGAGTGTCTGTTACCTCGCTGCTGTGGCATCTGTCTGGCCATTTGGTAGTCTTTGGACAAGGAAACAGCCTTTTCCTACTTTCTGGTCAATGTTCCTTTACCCAAAGCTACACATCTGTAGGCAGGATGTTGATGAATTGCTCCATGGCAAATGTATCGATGACTCTGTGGACTGTTTTGCCTTCTGGTTGGAACCATTTTATCAGGAGTTCTCTGAGTCGGGTGAAGGCTTCTCGGGATTGTCGACTGAGTTGTACTTCAGAGATCAAAATCTCTGCCTTTAGGTCTCTCCTGAGATGTCATATTGCTGTTGGCAGGTTGGGATTTCTGTCAGGTAGGGTACCAGTGTGACTGTCCGTTGCTGCTTTGGCCATTGGCAGGCTGTGGCAACTCTTTCAAAACATGTCAGGTATGCTTCGATATCATCCGAGAAACACAACTTTGTAAGTTTAATGGCTGTTGTTGCTTGTGTTTTGTTGCTCATCTGGATCTGTGCCAGATCCTCCGCCTTTGATAGCTTGCAAGGCTCCTGTTTTTCCTGTGCTTCCTGACTTGTGCCTCGATGACAGATGGTGTCAACCTAAGTGGAATTTAACTGTGCATACTCTAAGCCAGGGGTTTTGTGCATGGGTACTGAACCTAGTACCAGGGAAGCATAGAGAAAGGTATGGATTCTGCAGCAGCAAGCCCCCATAAACTATTGTGAGACTTAAAAGGAACTGAGGGGTTGAGCACTCTTCACTGAACTATTACAGGTTTTCCTCACGGATAAGGATAAGTGCTCCCTACAACATATGATTATAAGAACCCAAATAAAAGGAACATAAATTAATCAAGATGGCTAATTTCACCAATTTGGTGACATGACTGATGTTAGATCCACAGGCCTGAGTATAAATCAGGAAGAGGCAGACAGAATTATGAATCTCGTGAAAAGTAAACAAAGAATAGAGATCACTTGAAATTCCTAAAGCCTCTGTCAATAAATTAGAATCATTCAAAGAAAGAGAAGTACACCTAGCCTGGCTTGCAGTGACTATTGGAATACACTAGACAAAAGAGAATCCCTAGAGGCCTGTGGGTCCTAGTGGAGTCACACCTGGGTTTTTCACCTGAAGGATTCCAACCCAAATGGGATGGCATCAGAACCAAATGCTCCTTCGATTTCATGTTGTTATTAATAGGACCCTACAACAGAATAAACAAAAGTTTTAGAAGAAATACAAAGTTTAGAAACACAAATTAAGGAGACTATAGATACAGTGCATTTAAAATCACTGGTGGAACAAACTGAGAAATCTATACAAGAATATGACAGCCACATTAAGAGTATAAAACTTCAGAAATTTCAAAGGGACATAATAAACTACAAGGAAGGGCATATTTATTCATGGAAAATATCAGAATATCAGACAACAATATATGACCTAGAGGACATAGACACATCCACACACACATCAGACTCAGACACCCAGGACAAATGACAAACTACAGGCAATAGATATAGAAGACAATCTTTTTAGAAATCCTAGAAGATACCAGGGCAATAGAGCTTACCCAAGACAGTATGCACCAAACAGGAACTGGTACAACCAGGGCTACCATAGAGAGAAGTATTACGAACCTTATCATCAAAACTGGACAGCTAGAGACAAATTTTTGAACATGATTTTCAAAGGTCCATGGACACACAGAACCCTTCCACATTGGGCACCAGACCAAAAGAAAGAGGAAAATATATAGGAGACATAAATGTAAGAGGAATGGTTCACGAGACCAGGTCCAAAACAGCATAGAATCAGTAGTTTTTTAACTTGCCCCAGAGAGAACTGACACCTATAGGATTATGGGTTATAAGCAAGGGCCTATCTTATAGTATATAACTGAGAAAATTAACGCATTTGAGTTAAAATTGGATTAGGAAAAATTTCACAGAAAACTGAGATAGATTAAAACACTTATTTTCATGAAAAGAAACATCTGCATCTGACTCAGAGAAGGCATGGGAAAGATATTAACTAAAACAAACATTGAGCACAATATCCTCCTTTGACCCAATAGGATTCTCGCCACCAAATATAATAACATATACAGAGAAGGTAAACAGGGAAGTAGAATGAATAGTGAAAGAGGATGGGATGCAAAAGATCCAATACAACTTGAAAAAGGAAGAAAGAGAAGTTTTGAATACATTAGCAAGTGACAGTAGCATCATTATAAAACTGGTGGACAAAGGTGCCAGAGTAACACAAAACTATACAGATTACCAGAGTGCTTACATCAACTAAATGACAGAGACATGTATGAAGAAGTAAGGAAGATTCCATTTGATACACTTAAAAACACTATTAAACATGTAATCTCAGAAGCAACAGACAGACAAATTATAGAAGAGTGGGTCAAACCAGAACTTATAAATAACCATCCAAAAGTTCCCCTCTTTTACTGCCTACCAAAGATACATAAGGATGGGCAGACTGGATGGGCCTTGCAGTCCTTATCTGCCGTCAACTTCTATGTTTCTATGTTTCTATGATGCAGAACGACCACCAGGCAGACCGATAATATCTGGTCTGGAGTCCGTCACAGAACCACTGTCCATTTTTGTGAACTACCACTGTAAGGAGTTAATACCTAAGTTCCCTTCATATATTTGGGACAGCAAACATTGTATTCAGATTATAGAGGAAATTAATCAGATGCAGAATATGGAAGCTCTAATCCTGGTAACGCAGGACGTCAGGAACCTATACATCAGCATACCACATCAGAAAGGTTTATCTGCCCTCAAAACAGATATACAACAGAGAGACACAAATACACCAGACTTAGAATTTATATTGACACTTACAGAATTGGCCCTGATAAACAATTATTTCAAGTTTGAGGGATACAGTTTTTTTGCAAAAGACAGGCATAGCAATGGGTGCCACGTTGACACCCATTTATACCAATATTTTTATGGCAGAGTTTGAAAATTAATGCATCTACTTAGAACAAAAATATGTACAAGACATCACTGACACTATATAAATGTTTTATTCATGACATACTGATTCTAAGGAGTGGAAATGAAGAAGAACTCACACGATTCTTTAATTATGTAAATGAGACAACTCAATATTTTAAATTTACAATGAGTCACAGCCAGACTGAAATTCCTTATCTGGACCTGGTACCAGTTAAAGAAGACAGTAAAATCGTAACAGATGTATCGCAAACCATCAGATAAAAATACATTATTGCATGCCACAAGTTTTCACCTGAAATAGCTTAGGAAAGCATACCCTTAGCCAAATGCTATGAGTGAAAAGAATAGTGGAACACAAACCAGATACGAGAATAATATACAAGACATGAAGCAGAGATTTAAGCAAAAGGCTTATAAGAATAGGGTACTAGACCAAGCAGAAAGGAGATGAGTTGAAGGAAAGGAGGAAATATAAAGATCACAGAAAAATACAGACCAATGAGAGAAAATAACTATGTCCATGCAATTCTCGCCAGCCTTTGAAAATAAAAAAAACCTAGGAAACTAGAATATTTTACAGACAACTGATCATGGGAATATTTTCATAATAAACCCTGGATAACAGCAAAGAGAACTAAAATGCCAGAATTATAGTTGTTAAAACACAGCATTGGACCTCCCCACACCACCAAGAACATGACTACATAGGGGATCAGGGATTCTTTCCATGTGGGAACTGCAGACGTTGCAATAATGGAGTTAAAATGAGATTTGTCAGCAGCACATGTTCTAACAAGAAATTTGAAATAGGAAGCTTTATTACCTGCAACACAGATTATGTCATTTACTGTATAGTGTGTCCCTGTTCATTATATTATGTAGGACAGACAATGCAACCATTAAAACAGCGGATCCCTGAACACAAGAGCAACATAAGGAGGGAGGATGAGAGGTCATCCTTTGCGTGACATTTTAAGGAGTTCAGATATCAGATCTCAACACTAAAATTTCTTGGACTCGAGAAGATCACAAAACCACCAAACGGAGCCAACAGGGACATGCTGCTGTTAAGAAGGGAAGCGCTGTGGATTTTCACGCTACAGACCCACAAAAGGCCATGACCTTTGCTCATCGCCAAAGCCCGCACAGTCAGATGGCACTTCATATTTCCAACTCGGATGGTTCCCTATTGGAACACGTCACTCACTTCAAATACCTGGGTGTCACCTTAGATACCTTCCTCTCCTACCACAGACATGTACGCCTCTTCTTGGCAGCAATCAACTCGAGAGTTGGTACCCTCTACAGGATCAAAAACAGCCTGCCTGCTCAAGCCATGCAGATAGCTGTCACATCCTCCATCCTCTTCCTTATCAATTATGGGATTGTTATCTACAGCACTGCTGATAACACCACCCTTAGCTGCACAATCACTGCACTAAACAAACCTGTCGCCTTGTCTCGGGATGTGACAGACTCACCCCACACCTGCGACCTGTACAAACTGACTGGCTGGCTAAATTTCCATCAAAGACTCAAGTACCACACCTGCATTATAGCAAAAAAGATCCACCTCCAGCTTGTGTCAACCGATCTACTCCCCATCATCAGACTGGCCCCTCTCAGGCATGTTACCAGACTCTCAGCTACCACATCCTTCACGGTTCCCCCATGTCGTATATCCCTTGGGCAGAGATACCTCCGCTACCGCACCCCCAAATGGCTTAACACTCTTCCCCCTTCCCTCTCCCAGTCCCACAGCATTTAACTCTTCAAAACAGGCCTTAGAACCCTCCTATTGGATAGCTCCAAATGTGAATGCTAATTCGGCCTAACCTGTCTCCTCCCCCCCCTTGCACCCACACAGGAGCCCCCTAGGCCCGACGTAACCCCCCTCAAATCTCAGTCTAGGGGTCACAGGTATGTCTCCTACTTGCTCTAACCGGATAAATAAGTCTCTCTGCTATCATGCCAGCAAAGTAATCTATAAATTATTTATTATGTATAGAAAGTTGTTTTCCTTTTTGCCATTTACTGTCTAATGTCTCTCCACCCACTGTAACCACCATGGAGCAACTGTATAAAAAATGTTTGAACAAAAATCTGTATATAATTTTCCTTGTATATAATTTCCTTGTTCCGTCTGTCTTCCCTGATTCTTGTTTCCCCCTCCACCCTCTGTAACCGACTTGGAGCCTTTGTAAAAGAGTCTATGACTCAAAGGTTTGTAATTCCAAACATACAATAAATAAATAAATAAATAAAAAATGAGATATGGACTCAATGGGAGTTTAGTATGGTCCACATTTAAGTGAAATAAAAATATGAAGATAGAAGTAGATCAAATGAAACATAATAGCGAGGCAGACATTAAGTCTAATAATCATAAAGTTTAAATTACATACAACATTTACAAGGGAACATATACATTGATCATACGTGTTACTGTAATGTAATGTAGGATGGTAGGATCTGTCACAAGTATTTCTTATCAGCAGCGTGAATCCGTATCAGTGTGACCTTGAGCTCACTTAGGAGACCTTTCATTCATTATAAGATACGATATGAAAACCAAATAGAATTGTGGAATGATAGATTCCTGATGTCACCAGTTACGATCTAATCTTGGGGCACTGAGCATCCATTCAAGGAAGGAGAAATCCATCTTTTTAAAGAAATTGTTTACAAAATTAAAAAGCAGGAGGGGGACCACCATTTGCTCCCAAGTGAGCTCGGTGGTTGCCACAGTGACCGGGCCTCTCAAGGTGAATGTCACGGAGTGACGTAATCATGCCATCATTATGAACACCTGAAGGCCCAGCCCCTCTTACACCTTCAGGAAGAAGGTAGCTTGCTTTCAGTGTTGGCATCTGAAGTAATGGCGCGGGAAGTTGTGTGAAACTAATTACAACAGTAGCATGGACAGCCTCACGGAATCACTTGTGAAACTAGAAGATCTCAACTTATTTTGAAGTATGGAATCAATGTATGTCATCTCGGATAAAATCACAACTTCAACATTGGGAAGTTTTTCATTTAAGAATCTGGTTTGTTGTATGGAATAATCAAAAGGGGTTAATTTATATCCCACAGGTGCTGTGAAAGGTGAATGGACCACATGGTTAAAGTCTTGTGAAATAGGTAAATGAAATATTTTTATTTCCTTGGGGACAGTGTAGATTTAAAATAAGACTTAAAAAGGCTCAAATTTATACCGGATAACATATTTTATTTTATAGGACCTTCTGGGCCCACACATTGAAACCAAGACTATATCCACAAAAGTAGCAAGTGTGTTCCCACCTCAATATAATTATACATGTGAATTTAATATATGAGGCTCAATAGAAAGTTTATTTAAAGAATTACAAAAGTAATAAAAAAAAATCTGTGTTATTTGTTTATAGGCTTGCATCTAAATAAGTAGCTCATAATTATTTGATGAAGGGAGATGCTGGTCCTGAAACACAGTAAGGAGCAAAAGTCAAGGTGCTTAAAATAATGAAGTCAGAAAAGGAGAAGAAGCATGGATGTTTAAAAAATAAAGAATATATAAACCATATAATTCTTTGGATTATTTGGGGTTGAGTACCACAAATCTTTACACATTCTGAAAATGTAGTACCCTGGTGGATGCTTCTCCTTGGCAGGGTCAGGGAGGAAGGGCCGTCCTCCTGCCCAGAGCATAATCCAGTAGTCGCCAGAGGTGCCAGTGATGTGGCAGAAGGTGGTGTTGTCAGCGGGCATCATGTGACCCTGCCGTGCCAATCTTTTCCTGCCTGTTTCTCCTGCCTGAGGTCATGGAAATGGAGAGTACAAGTACATGGAGGCCGCATGCATTCCCAGCCAATCTCCCCCTACTACCCTCCCAACTTCACACAGTCTCCGAGCACTCATGCTCTGACACCCAGCTGCCACTCTGTGTCTGCCAAGATGGGGATGGCTAGAAATCCTCCCAGGAGGGGAGAGCTGCCTGCTGGCATGCTCAATATTGCTCCCGTCCCCACCCCCGGCCAGCCCCCAGCAACCTAGGCTCGAAACGAACCCAAGTCACTGGCTAGAGTGAGGTAAGGTGCTTGGCAGTGCCTCAGCCCTCAATGCCCCGGGCCAGCTCTCTCTGTGATATGATTTGTTTTATACTGAATACTGTCGATCTTCACACACACACACACACACACACACACACACACACACACACACACGCTGTCGCAGCTATGGAGTCACAACCAACAATCTCCTGACCTCAGCCAACTATGGCACAACTTAACATGTTGTGTGGGGTCTCAGAGCAATGCTGATTGACTACTCGTCATTCTTCTGTTCCTACCTCCTTACCATAGGTGCTGAAGCCCACTCCTGAGTCCACAGCAACTCTCTGGAGCAGCGGCAAGAAGGGTCAGCACTTTCTGATTGGTCCCAGTAATCACAAGTGCCATATGTCTAGTAAACTGAACCTCCAAGTTTCTTTAAACCCACAGAGACCAGACAAACAGAGCTTAGCCAGTAAAGGCAAATACCCCCTAGGAAGTAGCAGTGTGCTGTAGCATTGGAGTGTTTGCCTTTACTGAGTAAGGCCAGTGCAGTGCACAGCTGATTACAGCACTGCCAACTGCACCACACTTGTAGTATCAGCACTGCACATTGCTGTCGTTTCCTGCTTCCTTTTGGAGCGGCTGTGTCTAGAGCTGGTCAGAATGTGGAATTCCTCTGGCTGACTTCATTTAGAATGACAATTCCACTTCTGAAATGAATTTTGAAATTTCTGTTTACTACAGTGGAACTCGAAAGCATTTCTATGTAAACTGTGGAATAACAAACCCTGGGTTACGTAATCCTCCGCTGAAAAAAAGAATCATTTTGCTTTCGGAATTTTGGAATTCCACTTTCAATGGAATTTCACAGATTTAGGCTCTAGGAGCATCCCAAAGCCTTCCTTGGCTTGTTGCTGATGTCACTGAAGGACTGTAAGGATGGCACTGTGTTAGCCGAGCAGCAGCACTGATTTAAACCAGCGGCACTCTAACATATAAAAATAAAAAACATTTACAATGCAACCTCCCCCCGTGTAAGCATTACAGCACTCTCTTGTGCTCTACAATCTCATATGTCACAAAATGTAAGAGCGCACCGGGGGCCTGTAAATAGAGTGGACCAAGAAGGCAAAGGAATTGGGTAGCCAGCTCATTGATACAAGGATTTATGATCCCTTCCCCTTCACTTAGTAAGCAGATAGAAATTATGAAATGTGCATTGTTTACGTCCTGAGCCAGTAAGCTGACAGTGGTGGTGGTGGTGGTGGGGGGTGCTTGGGATTGCACTGAAATTGGTGCTTTTAAGGTGGGGTGGGAGCACAAGCTGTGCAGTTACAAAGCTGTGAATTAAGTTGTAACACAGATGACTGAAGCAATTAAAAACATTTTTAGGATGCTAGGATGGAAAATGGCTAACTGGGAAGTTAACCTCCTTTTGGGAAGGATTTTTGCTAATAGATCCCCTTCATGTCTGGGAGCAGGTCGTCCTTTTCCATGAGGTACTACACTGGTGATGAGGAGGGGGGGGGGGGATCCATGAAAGTTGAGTTGTACCAAGATACAAATACTGAGCCACTGTAGCTCTGCAGAAACCTTGCCTCACTGACACTAGGATTGTAAAGGGGATTGAGATACAGATTCCTAGGAAAAGGGGTAGGCTGTAACTGTGTATTGGGCTAAAAACATAGAAACATAGACTTTGACAGCAGATAAGGACTGCTTGGCCCACCTAGTCTGCCCATTTCCCTACCTAGAGCATAAGCTGCAGATCCTATTTAACCAACAGCCTATTTCTTCCTACCCCCACAAAATTGCTCTTATGTCTGTCCCATGCATTCATGAATTCTCCCACAGTTTTAGACTCCACAACCTCCTCAGGAAGGCTGTTCCATGCGTCCACCACCCTCTCTGTGAAAAATACTTCCACATTGCCCCTGAGCCATCCCCTCTGTCTTCAAATTATGTCCCTTGTTCTTGCACATCTCTTTTCTGAAAGATCCTACCTCTTGGACTTTGTTGATTCCACTGAGGTACTTAAACATTTCTATCATATCCCCCCTCCCTCCTTTCCTCAAGGGTATACATATTAAGCTCCTTTAGTCTCTCCTCATATGGCTTCTCTTGCAGACCCTGCACCATTTTAGTTGCCCTCCTCTGAACTGCCTCCATCCTGTCTATGTCCTTGTGGAGATGGGGTCTCCAGAACTGGATGCAGTACTCCAGATAGGGTCTCACCAACTGTCTGTACAGAGGATAACAACTTCCTGTTTTCTGCTGGTGATACCTCTCCCTATACATCCCAGTATCCTCCCAGCCCTCCCTACTGCCTTCTCACATTGCTTGCCAACCTTAAGGTCATCTGATATGATTACCCCCAGGTCTCTTTCTATTTTTGTTGTTGTTACTACCCCACAATGTGTAATCTTCCCCTGGGTTTTTGTTTCCCAGGTGCATTACTTTGCACTTCTTTGCATTGAATCCAAGCTGCCATACTTCTGACCATTCCTCCAACCTTGCCATGTCCCTTCTCATCCTTTCCACGCCTCCTTGTGTATCAACCCTGTTGCAGATCTTTGTGTCATCTGCAAAAAGGCATACTTTTCCTTCCAGTCCCTCTGCAATGTCACTTATAAAAACATTAAAAAGGACTGGACCCAGTACTGAACCCTGTGGTACCCCACTAGTAACTCCTCTTTTTTCAGAGTGGACTCCATTTACAATTGCCTTCTGTGTCCTGTTGTGCAGCTAGTGTTTTACCCAGGCTACCATCCTGGGACCCACTCCCACGCTGATTAATTTGACTATTAATCTTTTGTGTGGGACTGTGTCAAATGCCTTGCTAAAGTCTAGGTAGGCCATGTCCACAGCCACTCCCTAGTCTACTATTTTGGTCACCCAGTCAAAGAAATCAATTAGATTCGTCTGACATGACCTTCCTGCTGTGAACCAATGCTGCCTTGGGTCCTCTGCCCCACTGGCCTCTAGGTACTCAACAATTCTTTCCTTCAGAAGTGATTCCATCACTTTGCCTACCACAGAGGTCAACCTGACAGGTCTGTAGTTTCCTGCCTCTGTCTTGGTCCTACTTTTGTGAAGGGGAATCACATCTTCCTTCTTCCAGTCCTCAGGTACCACACCATCCTCCATTGATTTGTTAAAAAGGAGAGCCAGTGGTGTCATTAGTTCTCTGCTTAATTCTTTTAGAATTCTGGGGTGAATTCCATCTGGCCCCGTTGCTTTGTCCACTTTCAGTTTTAGGAGTTCTTTCAGAACCCTTTCTTCTGTGAAAGGTCTGGGATCGACCCCCCTCTCCAGAGTGCTTCTGTTAATTGGATTAGGCACCTCCCCTACTTCCTATTTTGTGAATACTGAACAGAAGTATTCATTCAGTATCTCTGCTTTTTCACTGTCACTCTCTGCCCATCCACCATCCATTCTATTCAGCCTCACTATCCCTCCCTTTGTCATTCTATGCTCCCTGATATACCTATAAAAGGTTTTATCCCCCTTCTTAACTGAGTTAGCTATCTTTTCCTCAGTTTGTGCCTTTGCTATTCTGACTACCCTCCCTGCTTTCTTCTGCCTTAACTGGTACAGTTCTCTGTCCTGCTCCTTCTGTGTTTCCTTATACTTCCTAAATGCTATCTTTTTCTCCCTAACCTTCACTGCCACGTCTTTTGAGAACCATAGTGGCTTTTTCTTTCATTTTGATTTGTTTATTTGCTTCACACAAAGGCTTGTTGCCTCTGTGATGGCAGTTTTGATATTTCCATTGTTACTCCACCCTCCTTCTAGCCTGTTTGCTAGTGCTTTTCTAAGGCACTCTCTCATCTTGCCAAAGTCAGCCCTCCTGAAGTCCAGAACCCTCACTTTTGTATGGCTTGACTCTGTAGCTGAGTTTATCATGAACTACACTGTTTGATGGTCACTTGTTCCCAAATGGCTACCCACTCTTGATCGAGATCCTCTCACTGTTCCCATTTGAGTCATGAGGTCTAAGATTGCTCCCTCATGAGTAGGTTGCAAAACTAGCTGTTTGAGGCATGCCACCTGAAGGGCATCAAGAATGGCTCTGCTTTTGGATGTGACTGCCAGAAGGTGCTCCAATTAACATCTGGCATGTTAAGGTCCCCATCAACAGTATTTCCCCTTTCTGTACCATCCTAAGTATGCCTTCGATCATATCCTTGTCCACTCCTCCCCTGACATGGGGGTCTATACAACCCCTGTGCAGATTGTGGTGCCATTCCCAGTCTCTAAGGTGACCCACAGTGCCTCCCTCCCTGTTTACTCTTTTGCTCAGTTGCTTTTATCCTTTCCCTTACATAGAGAGCTACTCCCTTCTGCCCTCCCTGTCTCTCCTGTAGGTTGTGTACCCTTGTATGTTAACATCCCAGTCATGGTTCTCTGTGTACCATGTTTCCATGACTGCTACAATATCCAGGCATCCCTCTTCCATCAAGGCCACCAGTTCAGGGAGCTTGTTGCCCAGACTATGGGCATTGGTACTCATTACCCTCCATTTCTTGATGGCCTTAACCCTTTTTGCCCCATCCCTGTCCTTACTGCATTTGTCACTTTCTCCATTTACCCCTGCCCTTCTCCCTGTCGACACCTCTATGTTGGTGTTTACCGCACTTACTACCGTGATTTATTTGGGGGAGCTAGGATTTCCCTGCTCCTTTCCAGTGCCTCCCCCCTTGGCTAGTTTAAATGCTTATCAATGAAGTATTTAAATGTATCACCTAGGATCCTGGTTCCCCTCCTGGACAGATGCAGACAATCATGCCAGTATAGGCCTGCATCCCTCCAGGTGGACACCCAGTCTCCAATGAAGCCAAATCCCTGAGCTCTGCACCAATTTTTCAACCACTGATTGAATCCCGTGGCGTGGAGTACCCTAGTCTCACCCGTGCCATAGACAGGTAGCACCTCTGAGAAGGTTACCGTGTGTGCTATTTGTCTAAGGCCCCTCCCCATCTCCACAAATGCTTCTTGCACTGCTCTGATCCTTTTCTTAGCCAGGTCATTTGTCCCTAGGTGGATAATGACATCTAGCTCCCTCCCCTGTGCAGCTGCTCCTGTGATCCTGATGATTTTGCTCCCTATCCCTCCAAGCCATGGCACCAGGCAGACACCTTGCCTCCCTCTCCCCTTCCTCCCCCAGTTCTACCTTCCTAACAATGGAGTCCCCCACCAGGAGTTGTTTCCTTCCCCTGTGGGGTCCCATGCCACCCTCCTGTTGGTCTCTTTTATGGAGGTTCCCAGCATTCTCTTTGGTCTCCACTGTGGGTGCCTCCATAGAGGAACCACACTTTTCTAGAACAGCATAGAAATTGTGGTGAGGTACAACTGAGGATGCACCTCTGTTCCACCACCCTCACCTCCCTGAGCCCACTGTGGTACAACTACTCCTCTTTCTTGGCAAACTCTGATGCAACAGCAGTGACTCTGGTGGTCCCTGAGTGGGAGAGGAGGTCCTACAAATCCTGGCCAACTCAGCCTGGAGATGAGCAACCTCCTCCCTCAGCCCAGAGAGGTGTCTGCAGATGGGACAACACTGCATACTTCAGAACATCTCCCCGAAGACTGCACCTCACAGCCACTGCACTGCACCACTCCCATCATGTCTTTTTTTCTGGCCCCCTAACTGTTATTTGGAATACTTATTCTTTCCTCTGTTTATTTCTTTTTTTCTCTCCCTACTTACTTACTGCCTCTGCACCCTTTTAGCTCCTGATCTTCCTGTTCTGAGACAAGAAGTTCCTATATTTCTCAGTAGTCTCCTTACTTGCTCAGAGTCAGACCTCTAGCAGCTGGGGGGACGGAGAGCTACTCTTGTCCTTCTAGGATGGTGAGTCTTTGGTGACTCTGTGATCACTCACTTCCTGCTCCCAAATGGGAAGTTCATGTTGTCAGTTAAACTTATACCTATAAAAGCAGAACTGGATTAGGTGGGGGGTGGAGGGAGGGAAGGAGCGCAATATAGTCCCAGTAGAGAAGTTTTAGTTATACCAGTAGCTCCTTCCTCCTGGTGTTCTGTCTGTTCTCTGGCAGAAGCTACCTAGGGCAGTGTTTATATCTGGTCTTAACCTGGTCCCTTCTAGCTAAGCAACTCCCTCTACTTTGCAAATCTTTCTACACTTAGTTCATTCATATAGCAATTCCTTCTTACACATATGACAAGCACCTAGATAAGTACACAGATAACAGATAACAATTTGCTTCAACTACCTCTGACAAACACACCAACTCCTTTTTTTACCCTAAATTAAAGGTTCCAGTACAAGAGATCTAGTTCTTAGTCTCAGTAGAAAAGTTTTAGTTATACCAGTAGCTCCTTCCTCCTGGTGTTCTGCCTGTGATGTTGCTGTAGGAAAGAAATGGTGAGAAGAGAAACATAGATGTTGTCTGCAGAAAAAGGCTTGCTGACTATCAAGTCTGCACAGCCTAACCGATCTAGGCTGATTGAGAGGGCTTAGCAGCCCTTCATTCCTCCCTACCCCCTTCCCTTTGCCACCATCTTTCACAGCTGCATGTGTCTGTCCCACCCATGCCAGAACCCTGCTACTGATTTTGCACAGACTACCTTTTTTGGTAGTCTATTCCATTGCTATACTACCCTCTCTATGACAAAATACTTTTTGATGCCCCTCTTAAATCTCCCACCCTCCAGCGTCATTGAGTTTCTCTTAGTTCTTGTGTTCCCACTCGGTGTAAAAAGATCACCGCTCTCTACTTCATTTATCCTGTGGAGGTATTTGCATGTCTCTGTTATGTCCCCCTCTCTTCCTGCCTCCTGCATGTGTGTGAGTACACGGAGATCTCTCAACCTCTCCATGTAAGGATGTTGCTGCTGGCCCTAGATTATTGTGGTTATATCTCTGCACCCCTGCTCCCTGTCCTAGTCTTTCTTCAAATATGGGTCCCACAGTTGCATCTAGAACTCCAGGTGATGACAAACCAGGGAGCTGAACAATTGCAGAATCACCTTACCTCCAGCTACTGAGCTCCCTTCCTTTATAGCGCAGCATCTGATTCACCCTCCCCACTGCCACGTTGCTGGGAGATGATGTTTTTGAATTGTCCAGTATTATTACCCCAGGTCCCTCTCCTCGGTCACACTTTCCACTGCTATCCCCCCCACACCCAATCACTGTTCTACTTATAGATTGTTTGCCCCATATAGATTACCTTGCACTTCTTAGCACTGAATTTCTTTTTTTTTTTGCAATTAGTGCTGTTTCTCTCCCCTGTCAATGAGCAGCCCTCCAGACATCAGCCACTCCAGCCCTATCTCCCTCACTTTTCCTCCAGGTCTTATATAACACCCTGTCACTTCTTTAACTAGTGTGTACACCACATCCCCTCATTTATTGTAATGCTCACCCAGCTAAATATCTGGGAAACTGGTGCCTATATATTGGCATACCAATTCAATTCATTTGAGTAAAAAGGTAGGTACCACCCTTGGCATTAGGATGTATACCTTACTCGTTTTCTAGAGGAAGAGAGGGGTGGGGGTACAGAAACTAACAACTTGAACTCTGTGTAAATAACATAAGCCAGGTCCTGGGGGGAGGCTGCTAGGCATATGCTAGATCTAACCTGCTGAGGGGGCCCCAGTAAACCTACACAACCAGAAGCAACAATCAGAATGTCCATAATAGTGACTGGGATTGTGCAGTATAGCTTTATTCAACAGATGGCAAATAAAGCTGCAGTGGACCCAAAGGGTTGGCCCAGGCTGGATAGGTACAACTCCAAGAACTCTCCCTGCATGCAGTGCAGTTCATGGACACAACAGAAACATTTTCTTCCCAGTTTCCCGATGATGCATATGTGGACACTTGGCCATGCACATGAACATTTCTCTTCTCCCATGAGTGTCATTTAGTGACTCTAAACCACAAACTCAGAACTCCTCTCAAACACAGGTGCAATTATGTGAAACTCAGCCACACACCTTAACCTGCAGCTTGGCCACTTGCTCAGGTAAACATACCGTTGCCCTTTACAAACCAGGAAGCCCTGCCTTGTAAGCGTTTAGATGATGTTCCTCCCACGCTTGGCCCCAACCAAAAGTCTCCGCCATTCTTCAGGGTTTCACCATTGAAACCTCCATTCCACACTGAAATGCTAGGGGTCCCCTACTTTACTTGTCACAACACTGGGATGACAGAGAATAAGCTGCACTCACTGGGGTCCATAGTTTAACTTTCTTCACTCACACTGGTGAGACTAGGGGCATTGACAGGTGCGATCCAGCCTTATCTATGGGTACACACACCCCAGACAATCCACTCTACTAAGAAAATTGTGGAGATCTAGTCTCCTTTATAGTACTCACAGAAACTTGCTCCATCCACTGGGCATGGAACAATGAAAAAAGAAAAGGAAAGGCACTCTTCTGGGTTGCCGGTCCACACAGTCTATTTCAGGTCCTATCCAAGGCAGTTGAAAACTCCACAGAACATTCAGGGGATTGTCTCTTGAGTCCACAAAGAACAAGCAGATCCTTCTACTTCACAGGGAGTAGAAATCAGGAAATCCTGCTGTAGTCTTGTCTCCACCACTTCAACTGGAAGCTGTAAATGACAATTGACTAAGATGAGAAATCCTGGGCCCAATGTCAGAGCCCACTGGCAGTCCTGTCACCCTTACCTCCTCACTCTACACTGACACAAAACTCAACTCTCAGAATTCTAAGCTCCCCAGAGTGGTGAGCCACAGAGTGTGGCTTATGCTGCTGTGAGAGTTCTAAATGACCTAATCATTCCTCCCTCAGGCTAGCTGAATAAACAATGATGTCAATATGTAAGAAGCCCCTAATGAACTCCCTACCAGCTGCCTACTGCCTTCCTAACAGTAATACTGCTAGGATTCTAGTAACCCCAGGGACTGGGTGGTTACTTACACACTTCACATCAACATAACACACGCATAACATATGCCAAAAGTTTAACTAGCAAGGCACATCTAAAGCACACATGAAAAGCCCATGGGCTGGCAATGCATGTAAACTACTGTACATTTCTCTGCAAACTTCAAAATAACCATCTAAGATTCCACAGGTGGAATCAGGCCATGAGTATGTCAATGCCATGGCAGTAGGGAGCAAATGATTTGAAGATTCCTAATTTCCAACTAAGTCTTCGGGTATCTTCTGCATTTTGGTACTGCTGGATTCAGGGACTTTGTTGCCTTTTGCATTCATTTTCTTGAAAAAAGTTGTTACACTGTTTTGCTTAGCTGCTAAGCCTGCCATTGTGTTGTATCATTACATGCCAATATTGAACTTCAGCAGCAGATCGAAGACTCAACTGAAATATGTCACCTAAGCAACCATGTTGGTAACGCGACAATTTGAAGTATCTCATTCATGCAACCTGGTCGATGCGCCTTTCAAAATAAAATTGTGGGTGTAGGATTATATTCATGTTGGGCTGTATACTATAAACATCAGTGATTATTTGAAGGTGGTGACCTGGCAGCTTGTGGTTCACACAGCTCCAGGATTTTTTTTCACTTTGTTCACTGAGTGCCTCTGTAAACTGCAAAATGTTAATTATTGACACAGAAGTCACAGATTTTATTTTCAGAGTGATGGAGTGCAGCTCCGTCCTGTATTTCAAGTGCTGGAGGGACACTCCGGACCACTCTGGTGGCATTACACTCCTGATCCCTGCAGCCCACCACTGTTTGCCTCCCTGTCCTTGTCCCTGTCGTTAGAGTGTTCACTATTAAGGATGACCCTCTCGGTTGTGTCCTTTGGTCATGCCCCCTCCCTGGGGTTGATCTTACATCTTGTAATGTTCTTGGCACTGAGTGCTTCAGTCCTTTGTTGATTGCATCTGTGAATGTTTAGCGCATCATACTCCAGACAACTGCTGTATATGATGTGCCGTCTTACCATGTTTGCACTGTTTTTGTCTGAACTTTACTTGTGTTGCTCAATTCCAAATTTACTGTTTAGCCGAATCCTTACCCTCACCCTTGGGCCTCACCTGGAAATGAGCCTTGGCTCAGTGTGCCTCTCCCAGTTACCAAATTTAAAATTTTTAAAGAAATAAAGAATTTAGCTAGGGATATTTTTAAACTCAAACTGGTAGATACAGAAGATACAATTACAATTAATATGTTCAACCCTGAAATAGGCCAAATGAAAGCAAAGGTAGTGTGAGGCACACTTTAAGCATGGTGCTTAATGTTAAGCTGCTACCCCTTTAAGAACACTTAGAACCTGCACTTAGCAAATTGTTGCACTGCCTGGTAGTGCCACATATGCCTGTCAGTCAGAGAAATTCTCAGTCTGGGGCTTGTCTCCACGAAGAAAACATCTACTACACAGAGAATAAACCTGTATTCTTCATTTTATATGTCAGTCCAGTTATTCACATGGTCCAGATGGGGTCCTCACCAGCAGCAACTAAAGGGTCTGACAGACCACAGAGAAGGTAAGGGTCCTTTAGTGGCAGACCACATACCAAAATGCCACAGTAGTGAATGAATCTGCAGATAACTGGCTTTGTTTGTGTCTTGTCCATTAAGACAGGTATTGGATGTCCTCTAAAAGGAGAGGGAGTTGATTTCTGGTTTGAGAGGAGAACATGTCTTTACAAAGTCTGCTCCAAGTAAGTAATTTGTTGGACCTTGAGATCTGCATCATTCTGGCTCAGAGAGGAAGCAATCTGAAAACGAGCTGCAGATTAGTGTATCTCTCCAATTTTCCAATGAAGATCTTACTAAACACATACATAAAAACTTGAACATATAACTGAACAATGCAGGATACATCTCTTTGATTTCAGAGCATACTTCTTGAAACAAAGGAAGCATGTGGGCAGGCAACTGCTGACCTGCAGTAAACTACAAATGGAGAGTACACTACCTAAGGATTGTATTAATCCACAAGTAGAAGAATGGAAGTCTGCATGTATTACAAGATGAGTATTCCAGGTTTGGGGGGGCAGTAATAGTTCATTGGGAGTCCCACAGAGTGGGTCAGCCCAGACAGTGAGAGGCCAATAAGACGCTTTGGTTGAGTGGGCCTTGGTCAAGCCAGTGAGCTTGACTCAAATATGAGGTTGGTATCAGTATGCAAAAAAAGAGAGAGAGAGAGAGATAGACAGATAGAGAGGGAAAGAGAGAGAATATTCTAAGAAATAGAAAGGGGAAGAGGCAAGGAACATTCGCTTAATGTAAATATTCCTTCAAAAAAAAGAAGGAATATTCACAGTAACTAACAGCTTTATCATAGTACAGTATCTCTAGTTACATAGACTTAGCACGCATAAACATGATAAAGCATTAGAGTTAGAAAAATACTATTTCACAGCTCCAGTTACGTTATTGTGTTACTCTGTAAACCTTAACACTCTGGATTTTATTCAGAGCATAACTAACCGTGATATGATCATTTTACGTGAAGCCTGGTTAGGTAAAGATGCAGCCACGTGTGCTTTAATCATTGTCAGGAACGTTAATCCTCTGCTAAAAAACAGAAGCATGGTAGGCAGCCAGGTGGCATTCTAGTTTGGTTCAAATCAGAAGTAACAGAGTACATTACACCTTTAAAAAGGGCACGAGAAAATAGAGGAATGTATGGTAACTTGCTTCTGCTGAAATCTGATGTTCCCTCTGTCATTATATATGTCCCCAGCAGGTTCCTCATACTTTGATGTTGACTGTTTTTGATCATCTAATCTCAGATCTTCCTTTTCAAACTTTTGCAAAATATTAATATGTGGAAATATAAATGCATGCACAGTGAATGAAACAGACTTCATTTTTGAAAAGGCGCCAACTAAATAAATTTATTATTATTATTATTATTCCTTCAGCTATATAAATAGGCATATATTTGGAGGTAATACGCCTTATGCTAACCCATTATTGAAACAAAGAAATCACTACGACAATCTGAGTAACACAAATGGTAAAGAATCACTGCAGATCTATAATAAATAATAATAATAATTTTATTTATATAGCACCTTCAACATATCAAGGTGCTGAACAATATTAAAACAATTCAAACACTGAATAAAAACAGAACGATCCATAAAAATCAACATATCAACAAAATAAAATATTTATAATAAAATCCATACATTAATAAATAGCTTAATCATCTAAAAAAGCCATATTCCATAAATAAGTTTTCAAGTCTCTCTTAAAGAGCTCCACGGAGGTGCACTGCCGTAACCGACATGATAGAGAGTTCCAAAGAGTGGGTGCAGCATATGAAAACGCTCTGCTGCCAGAGGATTTTAAACTCTCTCTCTCTCTTGGGATCTCTAACATCCCCATGTCGGCCGAGCGGAGAGATCGGTCGGGGCAGTAAGGAATCAGGAGGTCTTTCAGATAGGCTGGACCCTGATCGTGAAGGGCTTTGAAAGTCAATAAATGACTTTAAAGGTGATCTGCCATCAGATAGCTGCAGCAGTTCGCTGCGAGCACGGGAGGAGGCGGACAGGACCTACTTGTCCCAGCTCATCACCCGGGCTGCAGTTCTGCACCAGCTGTAGGCAATGGATTTCAACCCCAGAAAGCCCAAAGTACAGGACGTTGCAATAGCCCAAGCGTGAAGATACAAAAGTGTGACCCAAAGTAGGCAGGGAGTCGGATGGAACAAGGTGCCTAACCCTGGCAATGTTCCTAAGATGATAAAAGGAAGTCTTGACAACGGCTGACACCTGAGCTATAAGAGTCAGTCTGTCATCAAGAATAAACCCAAGGTTACGCACCCATTCTGAGGACGGGAGAGATACTCCACCAAGGAAAATTCCAAATGGTGCACCAATACCCGGCCTCACAATCCGACCTCCTGGGTCCACTTCCAGCACCTCTGTTTTCTCCGAGTTCAACTTTAGCCAACTAGAATCCATCCAGTCTTGGATCTCCCCCAGACAGTTGTTAAACACCGAGAGAGCTCCATCCTGGTCGGTGCAAAAGATAGATAGAGCTGGGTATCATCTGCATAGCAGTGAAACCTCAGCCCATATCATCTAATGATACCTCCGAGGGGCAGCATATACACTGCAAACAACATGGGAGACAGCACAGAACCCTGGGGCACTCCACACAACAAAGAAATTGGGTCAGAGGAAAAAATTCCCGACACAACTCTTTGTGATCTCCCGGTGAGGAATGACGTGAACCATTGCAAAACAGTTCCAGACATTCCACATATTTGCCCCAGGCGAGCTAGTAACACCATGTGGTCTACAGTGTCAACTGCAGAGAGATCAAGAAGAACCAGAATGGGGTGTCTCTTCTGTTCCCTCGCCATCAGAAGATCATTTAACACCCGAACCAGCGCAGTCTCGGTGCTATGTCTTTTCCGGAAGCCAGACTGGAAGGATTCATAGACATTATGGATGGTCAAATGGTCATCCAGTTGAACCGCTATGACCTTCTCAATAACCTTCCCAATAAAAGGGAGGTTAGAGATAGGCCGGTAGTTTGAAAAACAGTCTGGGTCCAAGGAAGCTTTCTGCAAAAGAGGAGTCACCACTGCTTCTTTCAAGGAGCAGGGAAACTCACCTAACTCCAAGGAGCACCAGACTATTTGCGACAGGACCGGACCGATGATGTCAAGACAACCCAAAATGAGGGGAGTCAGACCGGGATCCAAACCACAACTTGTGGGACACATAGAATGGATGATCCTCATAATGTCCACAAACTCTGGTCGTCTAAAGGAACTCCAGGAGAAATGAGGCACTGTCATCTCATGCTGTCCAAAAGCATCACCCTTAGAGGTTACCGGACCCAGGTTCGCCCTGATATCGGCCACTTTAGTTGCAAAGTATAGAGCAAGCTCATCGCACTCTACTTGCGAAAAGGCTTTCCGAACATGTAGGCAGGCTAGGTTGCACAGTCTGTCCACAGTTCGAACAGCTGAGCCGGTCGATTCTGAGCAACTACAATCTCCTGGACAGGAATTCTGCCTTCATGGGTGATTGCAGATTGATAGCTAACATAATGTTCCATCAATCTAAAGTGGTCGGCATCAAGGAGGACCTGCACCAGCACGACAACCTCCGCCTGTCTCCGCATCTCCCTCAAAGTCCTGTCAAACCACGGGGCTCCAGGGCGAAGGGATAGGGGGCGCTCATGAACAGGAGCAATAGAATCCAGAGCCGTCGCGACGGCCTTATTATAGGCCAACACCAATGCTTCTGGACTACTGCTCACTGAAACGAATGATGACAGGTCAAGAACCACTGCTAGACCTTGTGGAGTAACATTCCGTAATGGGCAGTACCTGACCATCTCCACAGGGGCTGATCTTCTCAGGGGGGTGCAAAAATTGAACCTCACGATGTAGTGATCAGACCAGGTGACTGGTTCCACCCCATATCAGAAGCGTCGATCCCTAGAATGAAGACTAAGTCTAAAGAGTGTCCAGATTTATGCGTTGCAGTGGAAACCACCTGTGTAAGGCCCAAGGAAAACATCAGTTGGAGGAAGTGATTACCAAAATTAGAGAGTTCATCATCGACCCAGGCATTGAAATCACCCAGAACCATCAATCTGGGTGACTCAAATGACATGTCGACGAGGAATCTGCTACTTCCTGTAAGAACGCCTCCCATCTCCGGGTGGATGGTAGATGAGCACGATTCAATGCCTACACCTGCTACGACTGTACACTGAGAAGACCCAGCCTCGCCTACTACTACACTCCGCGACCCAATTCAGTCTTAAAACAGACTGCAACCGCCTGCGGTCCAATCTCGGCAGTGTATCACCGAGTACCCAGCCGGAATCATGGCTTCCAAAATTGGGCCACTATAACAGTCTTGGTCTCTACATCCTTAATGGGAGAGTTAAGGGTGACTCAGGAGACTTACATTCAACTCACCTTTGGGCTGTAGTGTCACTGACTACGCTATCACAGACTTGGATATCAGTACAATAAATGCACTCATTGTTCGAGCTCAGTCTCCTCTATCAGACTTCAGCTAAGTTATCCTATACTAGAAAAGACCAACTGGTAACAGACAGAGGCCTATCCTTGAATCTCCATATGCTTTGGTAGCACAGCAAACTACAAGAAACCCTAGAACCACCAGAGCTGGAAAACCAAATTCATATTAGAAACATAGACTCTGTTGGCAGACAAGGACCGCTGGCCCACCCAGTCTGCCTAGATGGTCCCTGTCAGGTCTGTCTCTACAGACCCTAACTGATCTCTGACAACCCCCTCCTCCTCCTCCCTGCCTATTTAGTAATATTCCCACATGTCTGTACCATGCATGCATGAAGCCCCCTACAGTTTTCACCTCCATCACTTCCGCTGGCTGTCTTCCAGGTGTCTACCATTCTGTCAGTGATGTAGTACTTCCTTACATCCTTCATAAACTCCTCCCCAGTCCTGCTTCATTTCATGCCCCCTGGTCCTGCTGCTCTTTCTCATTTGATAGAGACTCCTCTGCACCCTATTCACACCCGTGAGGTACGGTAGGTTTCTATCATGCCCTCTTGCTCTCTCTCTTCTGGGTGAACATGTTGAGCTCCTCAGTCTCTCCTCATAGGATTTTGATGCACCCTCCCATACCATTTTAGTTGCCCTCTTCTGGACTGCCCCACCTTGTCTATGTCCTTTCTGGGTGTGCCTTCAGAACTGGATACACACTCAGGTGGGATTTCACCAGCGAATGCTACAGTGACAAAACCACCTCCCTCCTGTTGCTGGAAATAGCTTTCCTGTATATCCCACTGGCTCTACCCACTGCTTTGTCACACTGTCCTGCCACTTTAAAGTCATTTAATATAATAACCTCAAGGTCCCATTCCTGATTAGTGACTGCCAGTACCTCCCCACCATCCTATACTCAGTTCCTGGGTTCCTATGCCCTAGGTGCATGAATTTGCACTTTTTGGTATTGAATCCCAATTGCCATGCTCTTGATCACTTCTCCAGTTTCCTAAGATCCCTATGCATTTTTTTCACCCCCTCCTGATTGTCCCCCCATTTCAGATTTTGGTGTCATCTGCAAAAAGGCACCCATTTACTTCCAGTTCTTCCTCAATGTCACTGACGAAGACATTGAAGAAGACCGGTCCCAGTACTGAGCCCTGTGGCACCCCGTTGGTCACTTTCCCATCATTAGAGTGAGTTCCGTTAGTCACCACCCTCTGTTGCCTAGCCATTAACCAGTTTCTAACCCAATTTATCACTTTGTCCTACCCTAGTCTGCTAAGTTTCTTAATCAATCTCCTGTGGTACAGTGTCAAAGGCCTTGCTAAAGTCCAGATAGGCCATATCCACTGCCCTTCTCTGATCTATTCCTAAACAAGAATAATACTCAAAATCTAAGTGACATTATTCTGGCAGGTAGTGATTTGAACAAAATGTTTGATAAAACAACAACTAAATCATTACATCAAAGATTAAGAAAAAGAAATAAACATAAAACTGGAAAAGAAGAGATATGGTTTGACAAGCAAGCAAGCAAGCAAACATTATTTATAAAAATAGCTTGATTCACAAAAGACCATAGCGCTAGCACAATAGATGATAAAACCACAGCTAAAAATCCACAAGTAAATTAATAATTATCAGCTTCAAAAAATTATTCAGAATTAGGAAAAGCAAGATTAAGCAAATATACTTTCTGTCGCATTATAGGCCTAGATCCATGTATGGGTTCATATTGTATATGCTGTAATGTACTTTAGAATTGACACTGTCCCTTTAACAGGTAACTACAAAATAACTGTTATATCTAGAAATGCTAATGTGGATCTGTTATATTTAAAGATAAGGGAGACAGGTATATAGCCCAGGAAGGCACAAAATATCCCACTGTGGCATTCCATGACAGGAAAGGTAATGTAGTGACCTAGAGGTCAGGGGTCAAGCCAAATGCATGGACCAATGTCACTTGGGTTGACATCAAACCTGACGTGGAACCACAGTGACACCTACAGGGAAAGGTAAACTGTTGCACCCTAATATCTGTATTGTCTTGGAATTATTAACCCCACCCCAGAGAAAACAATAAAGTGGGTGTGTCCTAAAATGACCCTCAAGTAAATTATCAGACACACACTACAAATACAGAGCAGTTTAAAACCAGCTTAGTTGGAAGGCAGATAGTTGGTCCAGCTGGCATGTACTTGAAGACCAGAAGTATATGTGCAGGCCTGGGAAAAATCTCTAAAATCAAACTCGAGTATGTAGAAAGTTTGACTTATCCCATACTGAACAAGGAATTCTGATTTTTAAGTCAGAATTTTGGAAACCAAGACTTTTCACTAAGGAAGCTCCTGGAAAACTTTTTTTTAAAGAAACATTTCAGAGACTTGACTTGAATACACACTTGCTACACAACTGTTGATTAAGGACTCTTCTCTACAAGGACATTTGAAATCTTGTCTGAACTCTAACATCAAAACAAGGTATAGTTTAGAATACAGTATCTAGTGTTTTCTGTGAACCATCCAGTTTTGCATTTGTTATTGTCTGCATTTCAAAATTCTTCCAAACTGTAGAATTTTCTGTATTGCTTTTATTTTAAGTAAACGTTTATGATTTTCTTATCAACTCTGCCTGGGATCTAGTTGTGTGATTTAACATTTTAACAAAAGGGTTTTGAAAAGTCTGTGTGCCTTGACAAGCTAGAACTGCTCGGCTATCGTATAAAACTACCTAGGCAAGGCGTAGCTAGTGACCGTGGTGGGATTCAAATACTGAAAGTACTGCAGAGTCAAGGGAACTCAAAACTACAGAATCCACCCTCCCACTGGGAACAGGAAGGCTGGTAAGTCTTCCAGAAACCCTTACTCCAGCTCACGAGTTCCTGAATAGGGATCCCTCTGCAAACAGGAGGTCCTGCCGGCTGTCCAAGGTTTGGAAATAGGGCATGTGACACTTTCAATGCATAGGAAAAATACCACTGGCCACAGGATGACTATAAAGAAATAAGATGAGGAAACTTTCTACCACAAAACACAGAGAACCTCCATGAATAGATCTATGCCATGCCTATCACCAGATACTACGTGATTACAAGTCCTCGCGAGGCAAAAAGGTTAAATTGCATGAATCAAGTGTGCCAGCCCAGTGGCATGGAGGGCTGAGACTCAACACCTTACCTCCTGGCAGACCGATGACCTGGGTTCAGGAATGGAGACAGATAGCTCGCAGGTGGTGGAGGGAGGATTGAAAGTCTGAGGACAGCTCTCCTCCTTGAGAGAGGGGTTTACGTGACCTGCTATCAACTGCCACCTTGGAGCATTGGGATGTTAGTGCAGGCCTGGTTATGTCATGCACTGGACCGACCCAGGTGTTTGAGGATCTCTCTGTGGAGGTGGAGCTTGTCGCTATGCAATTGCATGGAAAAGGTCCAGGAGAGAACCTAAGGAGGAAAAATGCCCCTGGCCACAGGATGACATGTGGTCCCTCGCAGAATCTGCAGTGGTGACCAGGCTCCTGCCACAGTCCAGGTAGCCAGGACATTGGCAAGAAGTTAAGTCCCAGTGAAGCAGGGGGACGGAGCTGGAGAGACCAGGCCGAAGGGGGTATACCAAGAGCAACCAGAGGATAAAAATCTCTGTGGAAAAAAATGACATGAATCAAAGATTATCCCATTTTGAGAAGGAGTACTTAGAGAGAGAGTTTAAGCCTCAAATTGAGCAATGTGAAACAGCAATTTAAAATGGCAAAGTACGGACACGGCATATTCAAGAGCTCTATAGTACATAGGAATCCAAACAGAATGTCTTACAGGGGAGCAAACAGACAGCCTAAAGAAAGTGAACTCACTTGAGAGGGTCATTAAGGATGATCAAGCACCCCAGATAGTTCAATAGTGATTTATTTATTTAAATGTTTTACCAGGAAAGGCATACTGAGCAGAGAATGCTAGTTTCAGATACGTCTGGGGTGGTACAAGGATAAAAGCAGGTACAATGTCAAAATACAGTGCATACAGTTTAAAATACAGATGCAGTATAAATTGGCTGAGAATTACAGAAGATACAGAACATATTAAACAATATAGAACAGAATTTGTGAGCTAATAATACTAATCAAATCAAACTGCATGAGTTAACATGGAACAACAATAAAGAAGGTATTAACAAACGGAACTGCGTAGAGCCTTGTGCTACAATGTAATGCTCAATGAGATGCCTAAAAACAGTAAGGCCTGGATATTCAAAAGGGTTGTGCCTGGTGCAACATAGTTGCGCTGGCACAACCCCACACTGCGCCGGGTGGGATATTCAAAAGGCTGCCAAGCAGAGCCCAAATCCCATTGCGCCGGGATACAATGGTAATGTATGCGGCACAGATGCAGGTGGCATGCCCATGCATATGCGGCACATTCCGATATTCAGCCCGGGAAGTGCGGTGCATATGCTGGTACAACCCTGCCTTGCTTTTTAAGCCTGTGAAAAGGAGGAACAACTCCCGGCCACCCACAGGCAGGCTGCTGTATTGCAGGATGCAACACAGCAGCTGCCAGCCATGGGTGGCCACCCGCCCACCCGAACACTGTCCACAAGCACCCATATGGGCCCTGGTAGTCTAGTGGTACCCCACCCCCCCCTCCCGTAGCCCCGATCGCTGGTACAATGTAAAAAAGACAATCCTTGGTAGTCTAGTGGTACCCCTCACCCTCCCGTAGCCACGATCACCGGTAACATGTAAGAAGGACAATCCCTGGTAGTCCAGTGGTCCCCCCACCCCTATCTTCAATCACCAGTATAATGAAACATTGCACCCACTGGCAGCCAGCTGGGCAGTATGTGGGTGGGTTGTGGGGGGGAGCTGGGTGGACAAGGGGTCTTGTGTGGGTGGGAGGTGCCACTGGACCACTAGGGGGTACGTTCTGTTGGGGCTACCCATGATCAGAGTTATGGATGGGGTGAAGAGGCCACTAGACTGCCGTAGGGTGCAATGTTTCATTATACCGGCAATCGGGGCTAGTGGTGTGGGGGGACCACTAGACTACCAGGGATTGTATGTATTGCATTGTACCGGTGATTGTGGCTCTGGGGAGGGAAGGGAGAACCACTAGGCTACCAGGGATTATCCTTCTTACATGTTACCGTTGATCAAGGCTATGGGAGGGTGGGTGGTACTACTAGACTACCAGGAATGTGTTTGCTATATGCTTACCCGTGATCATGGCTACAGGGCTGGGGATACCCTGGGACCCCTCAGGCCACATATCATTCTATGCAGGGTGCCAGGCGCACTGCCAGGTTGCCCTGTGCAAGGCATGCAATGGAGTGTCATAATGACATGCTAATGGCCTGCTGCACCATGCATATATTATGGCCCTCATTTGCATGTCCTCTTCTGGATATCGTGGGTGCTGCGCCCTGCAACTGCATTTACGCTGGCAGATCTCTGTGCTCCAAATCTGTGGCTTGCGCAGTGTGAGTGTCACTGCGCCATGCGTAGTCTGTGCCTTATTCAATGGTGTTGCACCATGGTGCATCACCGCTGAATATCACCTGGTCCTGGTCCTGGCCCCTGGGCGCAGCCAGCTGGCGCTGCACCCACACTCCTGCGCCATTGCTGAGTGCAGTCTGAATATCTGGGCTTCATTGTTCAAATTCAGCAAGCCTTACTGAAAATGTTCATTCTTATTCTTCAGTCTTGACACTCTCCAGAAATGTAGTCAGAAGAACTTGTCACACCAAATTACGAAAGTGGGGATGAACTTGACCCAATTACAGCGGTGTCTCCATGGGGATTCATATAAGCAAACTGTTCTGTAGCATCATCAGTAACAGGATGTTACACTTCCTAACCAGTAAAAATACTAGACGTCAAAGCCAGATTTGATTGCTCCTCAAACATCACATATCCATCCTCACAATGCAAACACTTATTAACAGCCCCCCCCCCCCGAAGGGAAGAGAAATGCCTGCTTCAGATACCTTCTAAAAGCCTTTGATTCTATTTGGCATGCTGGACCATTTTTATTATGTTGGCGCGCATGTGCAGCCAACATCTTCTGACAGTGTGGGGAGTTGAAGGCGCGGTCGCTGTTCAGCGAATGCAGGGCACACACCAGTAGGTGCCTCCTGCATTGCCCAATCAACCTGCATGCTGGTGCCACACCATGCATACATAATGGGGCGAGCACATCTAAGGAAAGGTCCACTGCAATCCGAGCAAAGCTCGTCAGATGTAGCAGTCCTTTTCTTGCCATGCTCGCTGCCATTATGTGCATGGTCGGCAAGCGGGCGGCTGCCTAACATCTTTCGACTTCAGGGGTGCCCAATCCCCCTGTCAGTTAACCCCCCTGCTGTCTTTGTGTGCTGACGGGGGAGCCCACTCCCTGTCGACATAAACCCCCCCCAATTGTTGAATGCCGAGGGGAGTGCCCAATCCCTCGGCGCGCCCCATCTTTGTGTGTTGATAGGGAGCCCACTCCCATCAGCATAACCCCCAATTGTTGAATGCCAAGGGAGTGCCCAATCCCCTCAGTTCATGCCCCTGCTTTCTTTTTCTGTTCAGACGGGGTGCCCAATCCTGCTGGCATTACTTCCTCTGCAGAAGCCGACGAGGGTCCCCAATCCCCATCGGATACTGACACCCCCCAAAACAGTTAGGTGTCATGCTGGGAGCCCACCCCAGCATGCCAAATGCCCATCAAAAGGAAAACTATCCCGCTATTTTTTTCCATTTTTTTTAACCTGTAAAACGAAAAAGGTCCCTCTAGTCTCGATGCCCCTCCCCACCGCACCCACCCACTGCGCACCCTGCCTCCTCTCACCCCTCACCCCATACTTACCTCCGGAGTCCAGCGCAATGATCTTCTGTGACCAGGAACACGCTGCACTCCTCAAAGCCGACCGCGAACTGAGGAAATGCCGTAAGCTGTATAATGGAATAAATAGGGTTTTTCAACTTTAATGCATATCGCGGGCATTTTTAGGAATTTTGGCCCCAAATTTTCAACATGGGGTTTTTGGGACCCCTTCTCATGAATTCTTGCACTGTCATGGCATTATTCGGTCTTGAAAGGTAATTTCACAATCACTGCGTGGAATCACCTTTCGGGACTGAGTAACGAAATGACAGTGCAACTGTTCATGAGAGGGGCTCTCAAAAAGCCTATGTTGTAAGTTTGGTTGGGAAATCCAAAAAATGACTGTTTTAAGAGCATGTGTAGCAACTGTGCAATGAACGCTTGTAAGTTAGCATATTCGCACTATTTTCATGCCAGATTTCAACATTGCCATTTTACCACACCTTCTTGTGAACAGTACAGCTGTCATTTTTCATATCCTGCCGAAATATGTTTTCGGCTTCCGGCGCAATAAGCCTGTCACTATGTGAAATCAGTGTTCAGGACACATTACAAAATGACAGTGACACTGTTCATGAGCAGAGGTCCTAAAATGCCTGTGTTGAACATTTGGTGACAATACTCCATAAAATGCCTGTTTTATGAGCCGCATGTAGTAACTGCACAATGCAGACTCGTAGTTAGCGCATGGTAATATTTTCATGCCACATTCTCAGCATTGGCATTTTACCACACCTTCTTCTGAACTGTACAGCTGTCATTTTTACATCCTTGTCGAAATGTGTTTTCGCGCTTCCGATGCAGACTAGTGTGGTCACTGTGCAAAATCAGTGTTTGGGACACATTACAAAAATGACAGTGATACTGTTCATGAACAGAGGTCCTAAAATGCCTGTGGTGAAAATTTGGTGACAATACTCCATAAAATGACTGTTTTACGAGGTGCGTGGCAACTGCGCAATGCACGCTCATAACTTAGCGCATTCACAATATTTTCATGCCAGATTCTCAAATTTGGCATTTTACTACACCTTCTTGTGAACTGTGCAGCTGTCATTTTTCACATCCTTGCTAAAATGTGTTTTTCGCACTTTCAAGCATAATAAAGCGTGGTTCGCTGTGTGAAATCAGTGTTTGGGACATTATGAAAATTACAGTGACACTGTTCATGAGCAGAGGTCCTAAAATTCCTGTGCTGAAAATTTGGTGATAATACTCCATAAATGATTGTGTTAAGAGCGTAGTGTGCAGTTTGCAGCCGACGCTCTCGCAAACTTCTATTTTCTCACTCCAGATTTTCTACAGTGCCATTGTTCTGCACCTCCAACGAAACAGTACAGCTGTCATTTTCATATCCTGACCAAAATTTGTTTTTGCAGTTCCGCGCAGAATAGCGTGGTCGCTGTGGAAAGTCCGTGTTCTACACACATGATGAAAATGACAGTGACACTGTTCGTTGGCAGATGCCCTAAAATGCCTATGTTGAAAATTTGAGAACGAAAGTCAATAAAATGAGTGCTTTATGAGTGTGCATTGTACAGTCTGCACGCACGCTCATGACTTTCAGAATTTGTGATACTTTCACTCCAGCTGTTCATCATTGGCATTTTTCCATACCTCCTTATGAACACTCTAGCAGCCTGAAATGTGTTTTCGCACGTCCAGCACAGAATTGCACGGCTGCTGTGCGAAATCAGTTTTTTTTGGACAATTTGAGGAAATGACAGTGACACTATTCATGAGCAGAGGTCCTAAAATGCCTATGTTGAACATTTGGTGCCGAAACTCCATACAATGACTGTGTTGCAAGCATGCATTGCGCAGTTTCCACGCACCATTGTAACTTCATCAATCTGCAATATTTTCTTGCCACATTTTCACCACTGCATTTGTGCACACCTCCTTATCAACAGTCAAGCTGCCATTTTTCATAGCCTGCCCAAAACGTGTTTCCGCAGCTGTAGTGCACAATGGCGTGCTCGCTGTGCAAAATCACCTTTTTGAGACACATTCACAAAATCACAGCACTATGCATCTCTAGCTATGCCACTCCCACTGCTAATGCCAGCATGACAACATCCGGCATTGACAAATGCTTGTGTTTCCTTGCGCATGCACAAGAAACATCTTGCTATGCTTCAGAGAACAGCATTTCAGAGGTGTGTCACGGACTAGCCAATGAAGAGCAATCTACATTGCGCTCGTCCCTGATAGACCAATGACCACGCGAAAGCAGAGTGTGATGGTGGTCGGAGTTTCACAGCTGGAACTTTGTGTACTTGAAAGAAATGAAGTGCTCCAATGAGACAGAGCACTTCAGTCCTTTCATTTGCATAAAGCTGGCTTTGATCAGCAGCCAGTTTTGTGTATTGCGAACTGGTGCTGCAACTTGCCCAACACTTATCACAGGCCTAAATAACTGTTGCGGTCCAGGTTGCTCATTCTTGTCCCACTGAAGTTCAGCACTTATACTGGACCAGCAGCATTCAGTGCTGGAAGATTGCTGGCGGAGGCTTACAATGGCTGGTTGCATGGGAAAGCCCAGCAGTGCAAGGACATAACTCCAGGATATTCGTTGTTCTAGGTATGTGCAGACAGGGCACCAATCAGGAGAATCCCAACTGACAGACAGGGTTTCAGGTTCCAGTGTCTCACCGATCGACTGCTCGCACTGCTAACATTGTCCTCTGTGCCAGTTCAGTGACCCTTATCTAGAAACATATCCGTCCTTTTCTTAGGGTGTTTTCAGAACACTTAAAAGTAATACAGTCCCCAGTATTACGGTCCCAAGCTCAGTACTAATTAGATGCAATTCTAATCACTTACTGCACAGTAAACTCCAAACACTACACAACGCACTCACAAAACAGTATTTGTTATGTTCGGTATTGGGGAAAATGTTGTCTTTACATTTACTGTTTGTTTAAATGTAAACATTAGTAATGCAACTTCCCCTTACCCTGTAGAAAGAGAGAGAGAGAGAAACAGTAGACAAGAACATTGGGATTGAAACTGTGCTTGCTCTCTTTAATTATACCTCAAGCATTAATAAGTTAAAATCAAAGTCCAAGCCAGCCCGTTGGCGCAGAGGCATGCCTGCTATCTGTGATGCCGATGACCCGGGTTTGGGAATGGATCCGGGATTCAGAGGGCCAGCCAATGGGAGTAGGATTGAGCATTGCTGGACTACTCTGGGGGGAGGTGGGGTTGAGTGTCTGATGCAATGCAGATCCCTGGCAGAGGCCAGGGATCTACAGCGATTAGCGCCAGCACATAAGGGAGGGTGCACGCAGGTCATCGTTGCATGTCCCCACCCCGAGGGAACTGCAGCACTAAAAATTCCAGCCCCGATAATGAGTCAGCTCTGGTGCTGTCCCTTCTAGGCCACCTAAGCCCACTGCTGGTGGCCCCACTCAGGAGGGGGCAAGCCCCTAGTATGAAGGGGTGGGCAGCTGGAGCCTGTCAAGCCCATTCGCGGGGCTAGGGGATGCCCGGCATCAGAAAAATAAATGGAAAAATAAATCACAGTCCAGCCCCCCCACCCAACAAAAATGATGCCCAAAGAGAACCTGTCATTCCTTCAAAACCTTTAAAACTCTATCAGACTGAGCTGCATTATTGTACAACACTCTGGCATTTCTCAGGTGACAGCTGGAAAGCTGCACTGCAAACATCTTGTGCCTGCCGAGTGTCTGAACAACTAGATATTTCTGTTGAATTTGCTGCTTGCTGTGTGACTGTGTACTTTGATGAACTACTACATGCTACTTGCAATATTTGCAGTGACTTGTTCTTCGTGATAACTGAGGGGCTCGCAGTGGGCCACCTATGGAGCAGTATCTCAGGGAGGGCATGCCTCGTAGTTTAAAAGCTTGTGCCACTCAGCAAGCACCACTGGTGGAGAAAAGTCACTATAAGTTTGAATGAGTGACTGACTTAAATCTTGTTTGTTTTGTTTATTTTTATCATGGGTCCATTTTTAATGGTATTAGTGTCCAGTTTAATGTTGGGTTGTTAAAAATAGGATGCACTGGGAACCCGGTTGCAGTGGGAAATTGACGTGAATGGAAAGGATTTGACATGCCCCATCTCAGGAACATTGTGCTCCTATGGAGCTAAAGCCATTATACTGGATTGTTGATGTCCGATATGAGACCTAGAGCACTGCTATACTGTTGTACAATAAATGTTGTTAGTAATTGTTTATCAGGTACTGGGTCGGGAAATTGTAGGGTTATGATATTGGAAAATGCCATTTTGGAAAAATTTGTAAGATGTCTCTGTGTGAGGGGTTACTAACTCAGTTATGCATCACATTGTTATTGTTGCAGAGTGGTGACATTTGCCCAAATCCTGGCCTCTATCCATAAAATCAATAAATTGTAAGGGCTTACTATTTTATCATGCAAATGTTATATCCCTAAGATGGATTTGTTAAATGGGTTTATGGTTGAAAATGAACCCAATTTTGTGGTCTTATCTGAGGCATGGTTAGGTAAAAGACATGAAGAGAATTTGGTTAATATCCATGGCTGTAAGATTATCCGAGCTGACTGGAATAAAAGAGGGGGTTGGGTATTGATTTATTTTCTAGAGAAATTCTGTCCTACTAGGATTCTCTTAGACTTAGGCACACGATCTTGTGCATATCTGGCACTTGAATTTAAACTTTATTCAGGTAAACCCTTATTGCTGATAGGGCTGTATGGACCCCTTCAATTAGCTCTACATGTTCTGGATACATTACATGATGTTCTATTACCATATTCTCACGCTCATGATTTATTATTAATTGGTGACCTAAATTTAGATTGGTTAAATCGTGTAAAATCTAAAAAGTTAAAAACATTTTCTCTTGGTTTGGAGTTGCCGCAATTATTGACTGAACCCTCACGTATTAATATGAAAAATCCTGATGATTTTGCCTTGATTGATGTGATCTTTACAAATAGTCCCCATCAATTTCACTCAGCTGGGGTAGCTTTGGATCTACTTAGTGACCATAATATGATCTTTATATTAAGGGACAGTCAAGGAATAGTGGGCCTTCTAGAACAATAAGATATAGATGATTATTTTGAAATTGTTGCTGGCCTGAAGAGGATCAGATGGGACTGTTTGGAACTTATCCCAGACTTAGATTTGGCCTGGGAGTTCTTTCTGGGAGATCTACTCCAGGTTTGCAACAAACATATGCCGCTTCAATCAGGAAAGGCAAACCATAATTCCGCTCTATGGTATACAATTCACGATTAAAGAAACAGAAGCAGGGAAAAGATAAAGCTTGGGAGAAGGACAGATGGACTTGTAAGCCTGAAGACTGGCAGACATCTCGATGTTAAGAAATGCATATGTTAAGGGAGTTTGGGACAGTAAAAATAACTTTATTAAAACTAAGTTGTCCGAATCAATGGGTGATTCAAAAACCTTTTGGAGGCTTGCTGGGGATTTGAATGGACAATCAAAAGTGAGTTCAACTGTTCAACTTTCTAATCAGGAAACATACCTAAAAGATTGTCCATTACCTGCTAGATTTATTAGGTTTTTTATTGAGTCTAGTACATTTTTTGATTCTCCATCAACTGCTTTCAACAGGCCTCATACTAATATCATTGAGAACAAGTGTCCTTTCCATTTTCAGGAACTAGAATGGCATTTGGTATTAGACTTACTTGTTGCTTTAAAAGTAAGTGGTAGTTGTGGACCTAATAGACTTACTTCAACAGTGTTAAAGTACTCTGCTACATGCATAGCTGGTCCTCTAACTTATCTGTATAGTAGATCTGTTTCTTTGGATTATTTTCCTAATAGTTGGAAATTGGCCAGGGTGGCCCCTTATTTTTAAAGGTAGGGATTCTGGATATTTAAATAATTACCAGCCCATCTCTTTGTTACCCTTAGTTAGCAAAATCTTTGAGCTGGGGGACACACGGAGTGACAACAGTGATTCAGGAAGTGAAATGGGCAAAGGGGGCCTTGATAATAAGGTAGGAAATAGGATGCAAGCGGTTGGGTGAAGGATGGTATGGAGACAGAGAGTAGGGTCCTACTGGTGGGGACTCTATAATGAAAGGGATTTGGTGGGGGAAGGGAGACAAAAACAGCGCGTGTGGTTGGAGTGTCTGCCTGGCATAACAGCAGCAAAGGTCATTCATTATATCCCTCAAAGGGGAGGCAGCAGGATGAAAAAAATGCACCTACTGTTCCACCTGGGAACAAATGACCAGGCAGGAAGTAGCCTGATGGAGGAGCAGGCTAGATTCAGAGCTCTAGCTAGATACTGTAACAGTCTGGGGTTTAAATCAGTGGTTTTTCAGAGGTTTTACCAGTGTCAAGAGCCCCTGACCCCCAAACTCCAGGCAGCCCAGTAGGACCTCCTATTTGCAGAGAGGATCTCCCTTTTTAAGAACCTGTGAGCTGTTATAAGAGTTCAGGAAGACTTACCAACCTTCCTTCTCCCAGTGGGAGGGTGGATTCTGTAGTTTTGAGTTCCCTTGACTCTGCACTATTTTCAGCATTTGAATCCCACCAAAGCCACTGGCTACATCTTGTCTAAGTAGTTTTACATGATAGCTGAGTGGTACTATGTGTCAAGGCACACAGCCTTTTCAAAACCCTTCTTTTAAAATGTTAAATCACACAATCATAACCCCAGGTAGAGTTGATAAGAAAATCATAAAAGTTTATTTAAAATAAAAGCAATACAGAAAAGTCTACAGTTTGGACAAACTTTGAAATGTAGACAATAACAAAAGTAAAACTGGATGGTCCACAGAAAACACTAGATATGGTTATTGTAAACGATACCTTGTTTTGATGTTAGGGTCCATAGAAACATAGAATTTGATGGTAGATAAAGCTACCGTTTGGCCCACCTAGTCTGTCCATTTCCCTACCTAATGGATAAGCTGCAGATCCTAGTTAACCAACAGCCTACTTCTTCCTACCCCCAACCCCTAGAATTACCTTATGACTGTCCCATGCATTGTTAAAATCCACCATTTTAAATGTCCTTGTAGAGATGAGTCTATAAAGGAAAACTCCACGTTAAAATCCAAAAAAGATTTGTAGTATTCTTTTTTTTTGTGTTATAACCGCGTCCCAGTGTTTTTTTTTTAACTCTGGCTGTGAGAGTTGTTTTTTCTAACTTCCCCTGGCTGTTTTATTGCCCTTGGAGGTTGCCATTCTAGTTTCTTTTATGGCCTCTTGTCCCAGAAAGTCTTCCCAGAGTGCCCATTGGTGTGATGTCTAATTGATCCTGCAGGAGGCCAGTGTCTTGTTACAGGTCTGTCATAGCTCAGCCACAGACAGAATACTTCTTCCAGAGGAGACACACTGCTAGATTTTGGTGAGTGTAATCATTATTATTTTGATATTGGTACCTTGTCCTGTTATGTTACAACCTATATGATGTTCAATTTTGCTGCTTAGTACTGGTGCAAAAACTGAAATGGACTGAGAGGAATAGCCAGATGAGTTCAGACACAACCACTGTAAACAGTACCATGATTAAAATACACACACATAGCAGAACATTGCAGAACACGGTACCAATATTAAAAAATAATAATGATTACACTCACCCAAAATCTAGCAGTGTGACTTCTCTGGAAGAAGTATTCTCTCTGTGGATGAGCTGTGGCAGACCCTGTAACAAGTCACTGGCTTCCTGCAGGGGCAATTAGACATCACACCAAAGGGCACTCTAGGAAGACTGTCTGGAACAAGAGGCCATAAAAGAAATCAGAATGGCAACCTTCAAGGGCAATAAAACAGCCAGGAAAAGTTAGAAAAAAACAACTCTCACAGTCAGAGGAAATAAAAAATACTGGGAAGAGGTTATAACACAGAACAAAGAATACTACATATATTTTTCTGATTTTAACATGGAGTTTTCCTGTAAGCAACAATCTTGTAGCTAGGTTGTATTTCTAGTCAGATTCCTCTGAATATCCTTTTAAAAAGAAACCTTAAGGTGCGCCCTTGCTGAAAGTCTTGGTTTCAAAATTTGACTTAAAATCAGAATTTTCTGTTCAGTATGTGACAAGTCAAACTTTCCACACACTCAGGACTAGTTTTAGAGATTTTTCCAGGCCTACACATATACTTCTAGTCTTCAAATATATGCCAGATGGACAGACTATCTGACTTCCAGCTAAACTTTTTATCAACTGCCCTAAGTTCAAAATGTGTGTCTTATACATACAGGCTGGTCATCTTCAAGCAACACCCACAGTGTGATGGAGTGCAACAGTGTATCTTTCCCTGCAGGTGTCACTGTGATTCCATGTCAACCCCAGTGACATCTAGTCCATGCATTTCACTTAACCCATGACCTCTTCCTGTCATGGAATGCTAGATACCCAGTTTTCTCTAAGAGTTATGATTTCCTGGGTCCATAAACTGTCTCCTTTATCTGGAGATGTACCAGATCCACCTAGCCATTGAAACAATTAAGGTTATTTTTTTTATAGTTTTATTCCTAAAAGCCTTTTAAAGAGACAGTGTCTTAATTCTAAAGTACATTACAGCATATACAATATGAACCCTCATAAATGGATCTAGGGCCTATCATGCGACAACCAGTACCAAGGGCAAGCACTGACAGAAAGTCAAGGTTTAGGGAGTTCAACAAGTGTCTGGTGGGGTGGTGTGAGCAAATGATATGGCTTGATAGGGGACTGGGGATCTACATGGGAGGATGAGAGCATATTTGCACCAGACAGATTGCACCTGAATAGGGAGGGGGTAGCAGTACTGAAATGCAAGCTAGGAGAATACAAAGCAGATACCTACAATTTAAACTAGGTTGGGGATGGCGGGGACAAATCTGCTCTACAAGGAGGAAAGCTTGGGGGGCTACTAGACCCCCCCAGGATAGCACTTCATGGCTGGGAAAGAGGGAGACAGGTGCAAGGGGAAACAAAGAGGGCAACTGGTGGAAGGGATTGTCAGCAAACGTCAGCAGTTTAGGAAATAAGATGGTGGACCTGGAGTCCATCATGAGGGATGAGAGATTAGATTTAGTTGCAATAAGTGAGACTTGGTGGACAGAGCATCACACCTGGGAAACAATCATTCCAGGTTATAGAATGTTCAGAAGGGACAGGGAAGGCAAGGAGGGAGGGGTTGCCTTATATATCAGGGAAGGCATCAGTTTTACTGAAGGGCAGGAGGAGGAAGGGAGACTGAGCTGCTTTGGGTAACAGTAAGTAGGAAGATGGGTGAATCCCTGCGGCTGTGGGTAGTATACAGGTCACCTGCACAAGGAGAGGAAGATGATAGATGACTAACTCGCAACACAAGGCTAGCACAGAAAGGTGAACTGTTACTGGTGGGAGATCTGAACCGCCCAGATGTTGACTGGGAAATCCCAGATGCAGTGTTGGCAAGGAGCAGGGAGGTATTAGCTAAGCTGCAGGGGGAATTTCTTCAATAGCTGGTCAAGGAACCAATGGGGGGCAACTTGCTGGATGTGGTGCTTACTAACGGAGAGAGTGTGGAGGAGGTGCGATGGGAGAAGCCTTGGTCACCAGTGATCACAGCATGGTATGGTTCAGGGTCAGGGCAGGGAGGGAGACAAGTAAGACTAATATGACTGTCATGGACTTCAGACACACAGACTTTAATAAAATGAGAAAGATAGGGAAAAAATGGAGGGTACGGAGATGATAGGGCAGTGCAGGAACTCTTGGAAGCTATCAGGGGAGGCATTCAGGAAGCAGCAGAAATGTGCATAAAACAGGTCAGGAAGAGCAAGAGGGGGAGAAGACCATTCTGGTTTACTAGGGAGGTGGTGGGGGCAGTCAGAGAAAAGAGGAGGGCTTTCAGAAAATTTAAGATGACACTCAGAGAGAAGGAAAGGGAGGAGCATAGTGAGAAGAGGAGTCTGGCAGGGAGGGAGGGAGATCAGAAGGGGCAAAAGCAGCCACTGAGGAGAAAATAGCCAAAAGGGCCAGGAGGGGGATAAAACATTTTTTAGATACATGAGGGAGAGAAAACGAGCAGGACAGGGGATTGCTAGACTTGGGGGATAAGCATGGAGCAGAACTACAAAAAGGTAGAGGCACTAAATGAGAATTTTAGCTTGGTGTTCACAGAGGAGATGGAAGGCAGAGGTCCAATACTAGCGCCTAAGGGGAAGGAGGGCAAATGGGTGAATCAGAGCCAGGACTGAGATGGATAGACTATGGGTGAGCAAGGCAATGGGGCCTGATGGGTTGCACCCCAGAGTGATCAATGAATTTAGGGAGCAGCTGGCCACACCCTTGACAAGACTCTTCAACCTCTCCCTGGATATGGTGAGGGTGCCAGAGGACTGGAGGAGGGCTGACACAGTGCTCTTGCACAAAGGAGGTAGCAGGGAACTGAAGGAGAACTGCCCCTCGGTCAGCCTCACTTTTGTGGTGGGGAAAGTAATGGAGGCATTAATCAAGGGAGAGGGCGATGAATTACCTGGAGGAGTGTAGCTTGCAGGACAGCAGGCAGCATGGCTTCACCAAGGGGAAATCATGCCAGACCAACCTAATTGAGTTCTTTGATTGGGTGACTTAGGTAATTGACCAGGGAGGGGCAGTGGACGTGGCCTACCTGGCCTTCAGCAAGGCTTTTGACACTATCCCCCATAGGAAGTTGGTAAGCAAGATGGAAAGCATAGGGTTGAGGGGAACATAGCAGGCTGGGTGGAGGCCTGGTTAGTAGAGAGAACTCAGAGGGTAGTGCTTAATGGGATGCACTCCAAAATAGCAAGGGTGAGGAGTGGAGTGCCACAGGGTCAGTTTTGGGTCCACTCCACTTAACATCTACATCAGTGATATTGTGGAGGGTTTGAGAGAGGGTGTGCCTATTTGCCAATGATACAAAATGTGCAATAGGGGTGGACATCGCGGAAGGGGTGGAAGACATGAGGAGAGACCTCAAGATGATTGAGGTGGGCCAGGGAATGGCAACTGAGGTTTAATACCACAGAGTGTGCTGATATACCTAGGGAGGACAAACACAAAAGTGGGGTACATGCTGGGGAGGAAATCAAGAATAAGAACATGAAAGGGATCTAGAGGTCATAGTCTCCTTAAACCTTAAGGTAGGTTTCCAATGTAGTAGAGTGGCGGGAAGGGCCAATGGAATGCTGGCATGCTCTTAGCAGGGCATTGCTAGCAGAAGGAGGAGGTTATAATGCCCCTCTATAAAGCCACGGTGAGGCCGCAGTTAGAGTATGGAGTTCAATTCTGGAGACCACACCTCCTCAAGGATATAGATGCATTGGAGAGGGTTCAGAGAAGGGTAATAAAGATGGTGCAGGGTATGCAGGGGAAGACATACAAGCAAAGCTGTAATGAGTTGAATCTGTACACATTGGAAACAAGGAGGAAAGGGGACATGACTGAAACCTTTAAATATGTAAAGGGCTCAATAAAGTAAGCAAAGGGTTGGCTGAGGAGGAAGGAGGGAACCAGAACTAGAGGGCACAGCCTCAGATTGCAAGGAAACAGGTTCAGGGCAATGTGAGGGCGTTCTTCACAGAGAGGGTGGTGGAGCCCTGGAACAGATTGTCAGATGGAGTGGTGGAGGTTAAGATGGTGGAGGGATTAGGAGGGCATGGGACAGGCATATAGGACTGAGTATTGGGGGAGGGTTGGCAGACTAGATGGACTGAAAGGGTCCTTTTCTGCTGTCAGATTTCTATGATTCTATGATTATTTGGTCCAGCAACTTGCTGCATTTTATGGGGACAGATCTTGCCAGACCAATACCAATCTGGATTTAGAAAGCAACTTGGGACAGTAGCTGCTGTGTCAAGGGTCTTGGATGACACTGAAGCAGCAATGGAGTTCAAGAATTATACTGGTGCCATTCTGATTGATCTCTCCAAGGCCTTCGACAAAGTAGACTATCAGCTTTTATTGTTTCAACTTTTTGAGGTGGGAATGGATGACTTAGCCTTGGACTGGTTTCAGTCCTATTTATCGGAAAGACATCAGGTAACTATAATAACTGGAATAGTATTTTCCCCTTTGCTGGTGGAGTGAGGAGTTCCCCAGGGCTCTGTCCTGGGGCCCCTGCTCTTCCTAATATAGTTTAAAGATCTAGGGAAACATGTATGAAATTCTCTTTATCACCTTTATGCAGATGATATCATAATTTATGTATCAAATCCCACTCTTGATGGTGCCCAAACTGTTCTCAAGAACAGCTTCAGCAGTCTCCAGCTATACTTTACCAAAATGGAAATTAAATTGGTTACGACCAAAACTAAATGTATGATTTTTGGAGCCACCTTTTATGGTGTGACAGATAAATATTTATCAGTTCTGGATGGTGTTGGGGATACTCTGGAAAACGTGGATACATGTAGACACCTGGGCTATTGGATAGCTCAAACAGGGGCGGGTAATAAACATTTGGATTATCTTATTACTAAGGTTAGTAAGAGGCGGGTTTTCTTTACTGATATAAGCATAGTATGGATGTATATACTTTAAAATTGATTGTCCAGATGCAAATTGTCTCCCTTATTGAGTATGGAGATGTTTGCATGGTAATTCTACTTATGATACAGTAGGTTACACAGGCTGGATGTCTTGCATAGTCAAATGGGTAGGCTAATATTAAATTGCCCTAAACAAGTTCACCATTGTGAACCATATCAGAGGTTGGGTTGGCTTTCCTTTAATGATAGGAGAGAAACTAATTTGAGTATTTTCTCCTATAAATGTGGACTGGGTAAGGTCTCTGGGTATTTAAGGGATAGATTAAAATTTAGAGATTTGGATTTGACTCTGAAGAAAAGTAATCCTTTGGAAATATCGGTTCCAAATACAAAAACAAAACAATCAGACAGATTTTTTAGTCAAATAATTCCAAAATACTGGAATAATCTTCCAGATAAATTTAAATGTAAACATAAAAGGCACCCTCTGTGTGTGTTCTAAAAATATATTTGTCCTTCTTTCCAGGCCCTGTAACTGCTTTTAAACAGATTTATTTGTATAGGTATGTGTTCTAATGTGTTTATATTATTGTATTTTTGTACTTATTGTATATTTTATTTTTGTGTTGTGTATTTTGTGTATGAAAAGGTCACCATTGCAAATGAGCATTGCTCTATGATCTTAACCTTACAATGAACAAACAAACTTTTGTATTATTATCCATAAAACTATTTTGTTATCCCAATAAATTAAACATGAATGAGTAAGCCTAGGTTAAAGTAAGCAGATAGGTCAGACATGCAAACAGCAGCTGGAGCATAATGTAAAAAAACAACAAGTCCACAGCAGAGAGACCTCAGGTACTCTTTAAATCCACAGAGGAAGTAAATGATGGTGGTGCTAGTACTCACGTCCTTTATTAAAATGGAAAGACACCCAGACAAAATCCCAAGCATCAAGGGCAGACTCCACAACGTTTTGCTGTACACTACACTGTTTTCAAAGGTCACTCTCATTGTGAGTGTGCGTGCGTGTCTCTCTCTCTCTCTTGTTTACCAGTCCCCCTGGTCATTTGCTCACCACCAGCCAGCTAACTCTCGCTACAAGCTCCATTTCTGACCTCAGGGGTCTCAGGTCCCAGCATCTACTGGCTGACTGCTTGCACTGCTAACATGGTCCTCTGTGCCAGTTCAGAGGTCCTCATCTGAAAACACATCCGTTTTTTTCTTAGGGGGCTTTTCAGAACACGTAAAAGTAATACAGTCCCCAGTATTACAGTGCCAAGGCCAGTACTAATTAGATGCAATTCTAATCACATACTGGACAGTAAACTCCAAACACTACACAATGCACTCACAAAATAGTATTTGTAATGTTCAGAATTGGGAACATTTTATGTCTTTACATTTACTGTTTGTGTACAACCTTTTCAATACATTTTTCAAATGATGTAAACATTAGTAATGTAAGATATTGTACTGTTGAGCATCGTTTCTATTCTGCCGTTTTCTTTCTGATCTGACAAGAAATTATTTATGAAGGATATACTATGTAACCCCTAAACTCAGATGCTCAGCATATAGAGTGAATCTGCCCAAAATGCAGAGCCCCAAATGGATTGTATGCCCGACAGCAATATTTTGGGCATTACGACCCCCACACCCCTTGTAACTAAAATAACCAACTTCGAGGGGGAGCAGACCCTGGAGTTAAAAAATAAGTGTTACGGGGTGTGTGTTTCCCAAAAGGATATACCCGGTCCAGAACCCAGGTCTGAGGGAGTGCGCCAGCAGAGCTGCAGGTGGTGTAGCCCTGTACACTATCAGAGCAACTTGGCCAACTCCTGGAATCCACTGTCCCTTGATGTGCACAAACAGGGGTAAGGTAGCCACCCATCACATCTGCTACCTTGCCCCTGTACAGATCCATCAGGGAATGCATAGCTGGGATGCTCACTATTGGGACACTACACCTATTGGACAATAATGCCTGGGCAGATGTGTGTCCGGATAGTGCCAAGGGAGAACATAAGGGTATCTTTACAAACAGGGATAACACTCTCACTCTGTCTCATAAACAGCAAACAAATATTTAGTGTAGTAACTTCATAATAGCTCTTCCCTTTCATGACTAAGAGTACCCCAAGCTGGAGAGTGTTTCTGCTTCAGGGTCTATGGGGCACCATTTGTAAAATGAACTTTCTTTTTTTCCACAAAATGTAATGCTGTCCACAAAATGTTTGGCAATTCTATTTTGTCTACAGGAGTTTTTATATTTTTATAATGCATCCCTGCCACATACAGTATACCATGTAAGGAAATATTTGGCATTGACAAATGCTTGTTTAAAAACTCCTGTCTGGAGTTGGAGGGAAAAGATATGACATCATTAAAGAAACGTCCTCATCCACGAAACATAACATTGAGATTAATGACATGCGAACAGAATCCTTTAATCAGAAATGAGGATCATGACAGGGATTTTGCCTGTATCCTAATTTCTTTAATGTTTATTTCAGTGATCTGCCTTTTCTGTTGGTGGAATCTCACATGCCAGGATTAACATTGAATGACACTGACTTAAAATGCCTGCTTTCTGCAGATGACCCAGTCATGTCATCCACTCACTATGGCCTACAAGTACACCTCAATCTTTTAGAGGCATACTGCGGCGAATCTCTGCAGGTAAACCAGAACAAGACTAACATTATGGTTTTCCAGGAAAAGCCCCCCAAACACTTCAAATTCCATATTAATGGTAATGACACCTTGGTATATAGTTACCTAGGCCTGGCAACAAGTGCATCAAGGAGCCTTAATCCAGATGTTAAAAACATTATAAGAAAAGCCCTTTGTGCCTGCTTGCTATATCAAAACAACTTGACTCATTCAACCCTCCTGTAAAGCTATGGCTAAAATTATTTGACAGCATAATTCAGCCAATCATTTTATATGGGAGTGAAGTCTGGAGAGCTGCAATAAACCCAGGCTATATAAAATGGGGGCAACCCTCCAGCGGAAGGACTGCACATACTATTTTGTAAGTACATGCTAAATAGGCACAGAAATGCTCCCAGTAATGGCTGCAGTGCTGAATTTGGGTCATTTCCTCTGTTGCTAAACATCCAGAAACAAATCTTTAAACTCTAGTCTCGTTTACAGAAAAGTTAAAAATATACCCACTCTTTCCAAGCAATATATCATTTCAAGGAGAGAACAGTAAAAAAACACAATACAGTTATATGTGTCCGCACTATAAGGTCACAGTAATGTTGACATCAAAGATAACAACATAAATAAATGTAGCATGATTGTGTGGAAAGAGTTCTCTCGATTCTTCTCAGACTGTGTTGTTCAACTGAGCCAGGATTAATTCAAGTAGGGTATCATGTCCCAGTGGTTAAGAGTCTAGATGGCCTAAAACACCCATCCAGTCTTGGGAGAGTTTAGGACAGTCGTGGTGGAGGAGGTGTGTGAAGTAATTTCACAGCTGCAACCTACTTATTGTGAATTGGACCCAACTAGGCTGCTAGTGAGCTTTGTGGGGCTTCTGGGTCTGCTGTTTGCGGGGATTGTCCAGTACTTGTTACTGGGGGGGGTCCTAGTACCTTGAAGAATGCACTGGTGACACCTCTTCTGAAGAAATCAACATTGGACATGGAGATCCTCACAAAATACCAACCCGTCTCCAATCTTCCCTTCATGGGTAAGGTTACTGAGAAAGTAGTAGCATGGCGACTTGAGGCACATCTCACTGCCTTGATATTTCTGACACAGGTTAATAACATTAGTGTGGTCAAGGTTGATCTGTTCATTTGGTCAGACCATGAGGCACATGTGTCACTTTTGTAGGCTCCCATAGCAATCTCCTCCCTGTGGAGATGGTATGATATTTCCCTAAACATAATATGGAGGCTTGCAAATGCTAGGCCATATTAGACATCTCAGACATGATCACAGCCTGCGGTCAGGGAGCCGAGAAGTTCTATGGAGGGCTATAATATGGCTCTTGCAGCTGTCTGGGCTTCCTAGCATCTTACGGTGTCTGTCCCATGACATCCTGCCCCAGCTCAGCTTGATACTGTGATGCTTTGAGGCAGTTCATGACGAAGGAATGGAAGCTGGAGGGTTCTTGTTGGAAGTCGCACACCAAGGAGGACAGGTTGACACTGAGGGCTTACTGCGATGAGCATCAGCAGGCAGTCACCCTGAACAAGACAGAGTTCCTATCAAGGACAATTATTGCAGGACAAAAATTGGCCAGCTCAGATTATTTTGCTTCATGGAAGGTTGATAAATTCCCCCATCCACAGTCTGATCAAGCTTTTTCCGCAGGAAGGTGCGAAGAGTTTAAATGATTCTTTCATGGCAAGATGTCCTCTGTTTTGACAAGGATCTCCTCAAGTAGTCTGTTATGGGTCAGTAGTACCCAGTTGATGATTGGTATGGTTGATCTGCCATCCTGGGTGGAGTTTTATCCAGTTGTAGAAGAGGAGTTGGTCCAGGTTAGCTTGTTGCTGTATATTTCCTCATGCCAATAAAGCTATCTGAATTGAGAGATGGAGATAGACAGAGCAAGACAGAGAGAGACAGAGAGAAAGAAGACTGAAATTGAGATGACAGTGGATAAAATGGCAGTACAGCCCTTCAGGGTAAGCCTTGTCAAAGTTCTGCTTGCAAAATGGAATCACTGGGTACTCTGGGTATTAAAGTGGCAGGGGATCCCCATATAAATGAACACCACCTTGCTAAGGTGGTGTGGATGAGAAATTCCAAGCACAATTTGTATGGAATGGCATTTCCACTTCCAAAATGCTATTTGGAATTTCTTTTCTAATTCTGCGGAATTCCAAAAACCATTCCCGTGTAAACTGAGAAGTATTATTCCATGGATAACGAGCATAAAAAAGGAGTCCGCAGTTTATGTAAACTGTGAATTACGAGCTCGTGAAACCACAATCTGGCTTCGGAATTTCTCAACTGACAGGATTCTGTGGAATGCAGGGAATTTTCAGAATTTTCTCAGAATTCCGTTCAGTTGGAACATAAACATTCTTCACAGCCCTACTCTTTGCACATTATATTTATTCATCCCTGCTTATACAGTGAGTGTGTGTGTGTGTGGTTAGACCTGAAAGACCTAGAGTCCTTCTAACTTTAAATTAGTATGCTACTATGCAGTGAGATGGGGGAGTGTGTTGTTGTACAGTAGAAATAAGGGCAGTGTAGCCCTGCTACATGAAGTACTGCAGACAGAGGAGATACCAGTACCAAGGACTACGGTTCCTGTGTGGCTACATGGTGCACTGCATTCTTATCACCGCAGTGCTGCGTAGTGTACACCGAGTGGCAGTAGAGATCAAGCAAGCTATACACCAGGAAAGAAACATGGAAACATGAGGCTGGATTAACAAAGCTCATGAAATTCCCCCAGTTGTGTGAAAAACATGACGCAAGTGGATTACCACTTGCAAATGCGCAGTTTTTCCTGCAGCTGCAGTTTTCACAAAGGTGGAGCTAGTTTACAACCGGCTCCACAATTTACGGCAACTTGAGGGTGGTGTTGCCATAGAAGTCCACGCAGATGTGGAAAAATATTACGGCCGGTGGGATCCGCGTAACATCTCAACAGCTGTGGGGACTGTGAATACTAATCTCCACAGCTGCAGAGCTTTCAGTCTGTAACTGGAGTTGTGGAGTGGGACTTAGTCCTAAAACGCTTTGGAATTTGGCCCATAGAATCTGTCAGCAAAAGGACCTCTTGGCTCACCCAGTCTGCTCAGACCTAATCTGTCTCCACAGATCCTGACTGATTTCTGATGATCCTCCCTCCTCCATGCCTATTTACTAGAATGCCCATATGTCTATCCCACACATGCTCGAAGCCCCCAACTGTGTTTGCCTCCACCACTTCTGCTGGCAGTCTCTTCTAGATGTCTACCTCTGTTTCAGTGAAGTAGTACTTCCATGCATTCCTCTTAACCCCCACCCACATACTTCATTGTATGCCCCTGGTTTTGGTGTTCTTTCTCATTTGAAAGAGACTTCCCATTTTGTGCTCTGTTCACCTTCCGAGGTACTTGTAGGTCTCTATCATGTCCCCTCTCGCTCTCCTCTCTCCAAGCGTATACATGTTGAGATTCTCAGTCTTTCCTCAGTAGGGCTTCTCGTGCAACCCCTGCACTATTTTAGTTGCCCTCCTCTGGACTGCTACCACCCTGTCTATATCCTTTTTGAGGTGTGGACAACAGAACTGGGCACAGTACTCCAGGTAACATAAATACAACTAAACTGCACTAATGCTGACTACTGAAAATTAAATAAACCATTTAGACTGAAAATTACAATTAAACTGCAAACCTGACCTGTAGGACTAGAATTTGGCTTTGGAGCAGATTCAGACATGACACCAGAAAAAGGCGCACATTACATTTCTGATCTCAGTTGCTGAAAGCCGGTGAACTTTCGTACCTCACATCAATTGTGAGCCCACAATATTTTCTTTAATTCAACTAGTCACTGCCAGACAAACAAGCATTTGTCAATGCCGAATGTTTGCTTGCTGGCATTGGCAGTGGTAGTGTAGAAGTTACAGAGCTGCGTAATAGGAATGGCAGTGAAGTACTGAACTGAAGCCAACCCCACCACCACCCTGCAGAGAGTGACAGGCATTGGGGTGTGCCTTTGGGTCGTCAGACATAACGGCCATGCCATTTCAGTACACCCCACCCTGCAGACACTGACAAGTGTCACAGTGTTCCTTGGGGTCTTTGGCTCTTATGCGCACCCCATTTCATTAGGAAATATAGTGAGATGGGTGCGATATAGGAGAATGGGGTGAACTTTGGGGCCAAAGAGACAAGGCATACCTCAATGCCTCTCACTGGCTGCAGGGTGTGGAATGGTATGAGCATTACAGGCAAGAATCCCAAGTCACACCCTTGATGCCTGTCATTCTCTACAGGGTTGGGTGTTATGGTTGGAAACCCTAATACCTCAGGTATTCGTTGGTATTTTCACTCCAAATGTTCAACATGTTTTTTTGTGACCCCACCTCATGAACAGGGGGAATATCAGTTTCTTAGCGGAAAGCTGCTTATGCACAGCGACTATTGCATTTAGCACCACAGGTGCAAAAACATTCCGAACAGGATGTAAAAAATGACAGCTGTACTGTTCATGGGGAGGTGTAAAAAATGGCAATGTTGCAAATCTGCAGTAAAAATATTGAAAAAAATGGTGAAGTCATGATCGTACATAGAAACTGTGCAACGCACACCCGCAATATAATTAGGTTGGGGATTTTTACAGCAGATTGTCAACTCAGGCATTTTGGTGCCTCCGATCATGAACAGTGTCACTGTGATTTTCTTTATCTGTCCCGAACAATAATTTCCCACAGCGACCACGCATCTATGCGCTGAAAGTGTGAAAACACACTTTGGCCATGTTGTGAAAAATGACAGCTGTACTGTAAATAAGGCAGTGTGGAAAAATGCCACTGGTGAAAATCTGGACTTAAAATATTACAAAGTCATGAACTTACGAGGGTGCGTGGAAACTGCGCAATGCTCACTCGTAACACAGTCATTTTATGGACTTTTGTCACCAAATTTTCAACATAGCCATTTTAAGACCTCTGCTCATGAACAGTGTAACTGTGATTTTCTTAATCTATCCCAAACATTGCTTTCACACACCAACAGCACCACTGTGCACTACATGTGCGAAAACACATTTTGGGCGGCATATGAAAAATGGCAGCTGTACCGTTCATAAGGAAGTGTAATAAAATGGCAATGTTGAAAATCTGGAGTGAAAATATTAAATTTGCAAACTTAAGAGCATGCATAGGAACTGTGCAATGCACGCTCGTAAAACAGTCATTTTTAGGAATTTTTTCACCAAATTTTCAACATAGCCGTTTTAAGACCTCTGCTCATGAACAGTGTCACTGTGATTTTCTTAATGTGTCCCATACATTAATTTCGCACATTGACTGTACCATTGTGCGCTACATGGGTAGAAACACATTTTGGGCAAGATGTGAAAAATGACAGGTGTACTGCTCATAAGGAGGTGTGGTAAAATGGCAATGTTGAAAATCTGGAGTAGAAATATTGAAAATTCGCGAACTTACGAGCGTACGTAGGAACTGCACAACGCACACTCATAAAACAGTCATTTTTAGGAATTTTTTCACCAAATTTTCAACATAGCCATCTTAAGACCTCTGCTCATGAACAGTGTCACTGTGATTTTCTTAATTTGTCCCGTACATTGATTTCGCACACTGCGCGCCTATGCGCTCATTAGACAATCGTTTTAGGTGAGATGTGAAAATGACAGCTGTACTGCTTATAAGAAGGTGTGGTAAAATGGTAATGTTGAAAATCTGGGTGAAAATATTGAAAATTTCGCGAACTCTGACGTTAGGAACTACTTAGCATGCATTTCGTCAAAACAGTGTTTTAAATTTTTCCACCAAATTTTTAAAATAGGTTTCTTGAGGAGCCCACCTTATGAACACTGGCAGGTGTCATTTCATTAATTGGTCCTGAAAGGTGATTTCGGCGCGGTGATTGCACGAAATCACCTTCCAAACTGAATAACGCCATGACAGTGACATCATTCATAGAAGGGGTCCCAAAACCCAATGTTGAAAATTTGGTGCAAAATTCCAAAATGTCTGAGATATGCAACAAAGTTGAAAACCCCTATCTAGCCCATTATACAGCTAACTGGCATTTCCTCAGTTGCGGTCGGCTTTGAAGAGTGCAGACATGTTCGGTCCACGAAGATCGTTGCGCCGTGGTCTGGAGGCAAGAATGGGGTGAGGGGGTGTGGGGAGGCAGGGTGGCAGTGGGTGGGTGCGGGTTGTGGGAGGGGGGCCAGGGAGACTACGTGGGACCATTTTTTCTTTACAGGTGTTCTTTTTGTTTCCAATGATGACGCGGGACATTTGCCACACTGGGGTGAGCTCCCAGCGTAGCACAAGGATGGTTGGGGGGCATTCAGCCGATGGGGGATTGGGCACCCCGTCACCCAAAGCATCGATTGCCATGCTGGGGTGGGCTCCCAGCGTGGCACCCAGTACTCGGGGGGGGTGAGACAGTGGAGCCGATGGGGATTAGGCACCCCGGCTATATCATGAGTTACTTGCCGCTGGGGTGGGCTCCCCAGCGTGGCATTTGGAAAGCTTTGGGGCGGAAGTGCAACACAGCCGACGGGGATTCTGCACACTGTCGGCTATACAGTGTGCGATGCGGGGGCACGATGCCTGCATGTGCATGTGTGTGTGTGGGGGGGTGAGCTGCACATAAGCAAGTGATATCTTACTGCTGCTCACTGAAGCATAGCTTCCCTTTGAACTGTATGCCACTGCATTTGGAGCTTGTCTTGGGCAGCTCCAGCATGCGATAGCTTACAGAACTCGCCTGTAACACACTGATTGAATTGGAAGAGCGGGTGACACACCTCCGAAATCTCGGATGATGGCACTATGTTTCTTGCACATGTGTGCAAGCAAACATAACAAACATAATAAATGTAACTTAATTTTTGAAGACCTTTTTTTTTTTGTGCGTGCATATGTGACGTATGAATGAGGGATCCACTAATTGTAGATCAAGGGAGGATGTGAAATGGTGCAGGTACATGGTGGGGGTGAACAAGGTGGTAGACAGTAAGCCCTACCTGAGCTTCAGGCTGATGTAGCATAGCTGGACTAAGGCACAAGCACCCACAGCATGTTCTTATAGTCCCCATTTATATGTCCATTTATGTTCTTACAGCGCTGATTGCCTAACTGAGCCAAGATGTAAAACAGATACTAAAATGTCAGGTTTTATTTCAGGTGACCATGTTCTTATAGTCCCCATTTATATGTCCGTTTATGTTCTTACAGCGTTGATTGCCTAACTGAGCCAAGATGTAAAACAGATACTAAAATGTCAGGCTTATTTCAGTTGACCAGGATCGTGGTGGGGAGAGGGGGCAAGTGAAACAATGTACTGAGAATGTTCTTACACTTATTAACTGTTGCTGTGCTACGGAGTGATACACCTGTCCAGAATCCCTGTATGTTCAAATTATGTTTGCAGCCTAAAAGTGCTTAGGTGGATTGGCATTTACTCAGCGGCAAATCTTTTTCTTACTTTTTGTGATCATCAGTTAAGATATAACCACTAACTGATGAGGCACTTGGGGGCATGAAACTGTGCTACAAGCAAAGTTGCATTTGCACAGCCCTGAATATTTATCTGTTGATAATGAAATGAAAATTGTCAGCCAATAACATTCAGCCACTGTCCATTGCACAGAATAGACATCTCACTGATAAATCTGGAGCAAAGGGACATGCACTTGCCAATAACACCACTACAGCTCCAGACACTGAAGAAAGAAATTCATGCATTTTCATGACTGTTAACTTTTCAGCATTTTAAAACAGTTACTTAGCATCTGCACTAAGATGTTACATGTCGTTGAACTAAATTGTGACACCAGAATCCCTGTGATCAACATTTGTCAGCAAAGTGAATTGAAAAATCAATAGATGTATAAAATGGTAAGTGACATGAGTCAATAACAACATATCTGCATGTAATACTTGGCTTAAAATTTGAGTACCACCATATTCCGCACACAGTGTCAAACAGGGATGCCATTTATAATTCAACTAATGTCAAGCAGTTTTCGAGCCATAAAAGTATTACTGTATCAGTATGGTGGCAGCAACAGGATCAGGAAATTATGAAATAAAATGCAGCAGCACCCCCATCGGCCATATGTTGTGCAGGTGGAGAGTGCATGAGCACCAGGGGTGGGCTGTTAGGCAGCCTCAGATTCACCTGAGAAAAGGGTAGATTCGATTGTGAGCTATGGTTGAATTTGTGTTTTCTTTTTCAATACCTAGTTTTTGCTATTTTGTAAGGGCACATGTCCAACCCTAAGATGTTTAGGGTCACAAGGTGATGTGACTTCATTGAGCATCTGATTTGAGAAAGAGCTGTGTAATTCCATCTAAATGCCAGCTCACGGCAATTCAGAGAAAAAAAAATATTTTGAAGCTGCATTACCAGACTGTGTGTGCAGTTTAGTGAATTACCACACAGGGGTGTGTATATGACAGCACTAAAAGGCGCATTAAAGTGCTTCAGTCATGAAAACCTCCCCCACTGGCTGCTGCTGAAATGTATAGCAGTATGTTCTCCTTTGTGTATTCTGGATGTTCTTTGCTTCAGCTGCAGGTAGTACAGTCGCTCAAGTTCATTTGCATAGGTTTTAGCAGCGGGAGTTCACATTGACAGAGTCTAGTAAGAGAAACGCTTGGAATTACACATACTAGCAAGTCTGAGTTTTCCATCAAATACTAACATACTATTTGCCAGCAGATTAGGGCCTTACGGTCTATCGGTCTGCTCGAACCTTAGATCCTTAGTTGGGTGCCGAGACCCTCCCATCCCTTGTGCTCCAGAAACCCCTATCATCCATCCCCACCCCACTGGGACAGGCCATCATCTGATATATCCACTTTCTGTGTCTGTCCCACCCTCTCTTGAAGCCCTCCACTGTGGATCTCTGAACCAGCTCACCAGGCAGTGCATTCCAAGGGTCCACCACCCTCTCAGTGAAAAACCTCCTCCTCTTTTCCCCCTCACCCTTCCGCCTTCCAACTTCAAACCATGCCCTCTGGTGATACCTCCCTGCTTTAGTCTAAAGATCCCCTCCATGTTTACCCTATTTATTCCCTTGAGGTACTGAAGCCTCAATCATGTCCGCCGTCTCTCCGCCAATGAAAACAGGAAGAGCACCTCAAGTCTGTCCTCATCGTCAAATCCCTAGCCCTCATATCATCTTTGTTGCAATCCTCTGTACCCTCTCCAGGAGCTGTGTATGTCCTCTTCAAGTGTGGTCTCCAGTACTGTACACAGTACTTAAGGTGTGGTCTAACCAGTCCATTGTACAGCGACAGAATCACTTCCTTGTTCCTAGAGGGATCTCCTCTATGATGCATCCCAACATCCTGTTTGCCTTGCTAGCTGCTCTCCTGCACTGCTCAGAGTTATTCATACATGCATCCACCATGACCCCTAGGTCTTTTTCCCCTATTGAGGCCTCCAGTGCCTCCCCTCCCAGAGTGTACCTGTGTTTAGGGTTTCCCCGACCAAGATGCAACACCTTGCACTTGGTGATATTGAAATTTAATTTCCATGTGTGAGCCCAGCTTTCCAGGGTGTCCAGGTCCCCTTGCAGGGCCAACCTCCCCTCTTCTCCCTCAACTACTGCTCCCATCTTGGAGTAATCCGCGAAGAGACTCATTTCACACCCTATACCCTCCCTGATGTCCGATATGTATGCATTAAACAGGATCAGACCCAGGACCGAGCCCTGTGGTACCCTACTCCAACCTCTCTAGGGTGCAGAGCTCCCCACAGACCACTACTGTCTGAGTGCATCCAGCTAGCCAGTTTTCAATCCATCTGACCATCAAAGGCCTACTCCTAACCCCATCAGTTTCTCCACCAGACCATTGTGGGGACAGAGTCAACGCCTTGCTGAAGTCCAAGAATAATACATCCACAGGCTTACCCTGTCCAGTTCTGATGTTACCCATTCATAGAACTCCACAAGGTTGGTTTGACATGATCTACCTGGCACAAACCCATGTTGCCGACTATCCAGACCTCCCACCTCCTCCAAGTACACCCCCAATCGTTCCTTTAGTATACTCTCCATTAATTTTCCCACCACCGAGGTCAAACTGATGGGTCTATAGTTACCTGGTACTTCCCTCGACCCCCCCTTATGGATTGGTACCACATGTGCCTCTCGCCAATCCCTAGGTACCCTCCCTGTCTCAAGTGACCTGCTGAAAAGCTCTGCCAGGGGTGCAGCCAGTATGTCCGCCAATTCCCATAGTACTCTCGGATGAATGCCATCCGGCCCAGGAGATTTGTCTTTCTTTAGGGCCTTGAGGGCTAACCACACCCTTTTGGCAGAGATAGCATCATCCGTCCCCTCCACCTTACTGGCCTTTTTATCCTTACTCAGATGTGACACCCCTGGGTACCTCTCCTCCCTCTTGCTCCATTTCTGTTGCTCCCCTGATCCCACCACTGCCGCTTTATCCCTTCATGCCTTGCTTTGTAGATATCCCATCCCCCTCCTAGTGAACACAGAGGCAAAGTGCTCGTTAAATACCTCTGCCTGGTCCCTCACCTCTTCCACCCACCCTCCCTCCTTCTGATCTCAATCTGCTGAGCTGGCCCTTAGTTTTCTCCCGCTCCCCAATGTACCGGAAGAACCCCTTTTCCCCTCCATGTATCCCCTGTGCCAGCCGCTGCTCTTTACTGGACTTTGCTCCCCTCACCATACGGTTGACTTTGACTTTTCTAGATGCAAGCTGGTACATTTCCTTATCCCTATCCCCTCTTGTTGTTTTATATTTTTTGTAGGCCACCTTCTTTTCTCTGACTGCTACCTGTACCTCACTGGACCACCAGCATGGTTTATGTGACCTTGCTCGCTTACGTTTCAACTTAGTGCAGATCCTGACTGCCTCACAAAGTCCCCATTTTATGACCTCCCATCTCCTTTCCACACTTGTCGTTCAGGTAATCCCCTTCAAGTGATTCTTGAATATTTCCCATGCCTAAAGTCTGCCCCCTGAAGTCCACTGCCAGTGTCCTAGATCTCACCCCCTCCCCCATGCTTATTTGAAACCAGACAGTATTGTGGTCGCTCCCAGTCAGGGGGTCCTGTACAACCATGTTCCATACCAGATCCCCATCTGCCAGAACCACATCCAGAACATGCCCCTCCCTTGTGGGCTCCATCACATGCTGTGTTAAGAACACATCCTGGAAGCCATCCAGCAGCCTCTGCTCCTTGGCCACCTTAGAGGACATGGTTCCCCAGTTTGTACCTGGCATATTAAGGTCCCCCATCAACACCACTCCTTCCCCTTTTGGTCCACACTGGGCAATGATGTTGTCCAGCAAACCATCCTCTAGAACATCACTCATCCCGGGGGGCCTATATGCTACACCCAGCTTGACCTTATCTCCTGCTAGGGATCGTAAGGTGACCCATAAGGCCTCCACGTTTCCCTCTGCCTCTTCTACCCTAGCAATTTCTATGTCATCTCTAATGAACATAGCCACTCCACCCCCTCTGCCCTCCTTTCTATCCTTCCTAAGCATAGTGTACCCCCGTACGTTTAGGTCCCAGTCATGGTTTTTGTTGGCCCACATCTCCGTGACCGCTGCCACATCCACCCCCTCGAACAGCATGGCCTGGAACTCTGGCAACTTGTTTCCCAAGCTCCTGGCATTTACTAACACCAACCCCCACCCCTTATCCCTGATCCTCTTTGTTGAACCCCACCCAGATTCCTTATACTTCCTTCCTTTCTCTACTCCTCCTGAAACCTCCACCCCCAGTCTGTTTCCCCCCTCTCCCCCCTTGGGCTTGAAGACTACTCCCTCATCCTGAGGAGAGGGCTTCTGGTCAGCCCTCCCTTATCCCTTCCCCCTTACAAGTTTAAACCCCACCTTTCTTGTATGTAGTCAGCCATCCCTGTTTGAGGACTTCCTTCCCTAATGGGGCAAGATGAAACCTGTCCTTGGCATATAGTCCTTATCCTCCCAAACTCCATTCCAGTTCCTAACACCCCAACCCACTCTCTTCACCCCACTTCCTGAGCCAGTCATTAACCTCTGTGAGCTTCATTTTTTTCTCCACTGAGGCCTTTGGTACTGGCAATATCTCTGAAAAGGAAATGTTGCATCCATTATCCCGACCGACTCTGGCAAGTTCTTGGAACCTTGCTTGGATTTCCAAAATGCTATTTCCCTCTAGATCATTAGTTTCCAAATGCACCAGGAAATCCAGTTACCCTCCACAATCCCTAACCTTTTCATACACCATGAACTTTGCTCTGTGCACTGTCAGCCCAGAGATACTCACTACCTTCACCTGGCTATGGCATCCACCCCCCTGTCCCTCCCACTGGATACCTCTAATCATTGAGTCTCCCAATAACAGAACCTTAACACCGCCATCATCCTTATAGTTACCTCCACTATGCCCTCTCAGCCCCCTTCCCCCCTTTATTCATGATCTCAATTTCATGGAGTCTTCCTGCCTTATTAGAGACCCCTTGTCACCCTCCCTTTCTGCCTCCTTGCTATTTGCCCACTTAACTCAAACCCCCTCTTAATAGGGTCCTTTAACCCTCTCTTATCCGAACCATTTATCCTGGCCCTGATGGTTTCCCTTCCCCACCGCCATCCTCCCCCTTGTAATAGCCCCTGCCTCCAGAGGCTCTCTGTGGGTCCCCTTTAGCTAGGGCCCCATCCTTGATCTGATCCTCCTGCTGAAGGGGCTCCTCTCCACCTCCTTGTCTCCCAGTTTCTCTCCAATCATGCTCTCCTCCCTCATGTCTGGAATATTTTGCATCTCCCCATTTGCTTAACATATATATTACCCCTTCTCCTTCTGGGACTATTTCTATCCTTTCCATAGCCGGTCTGTGATGCCCTATGGGTATCAGACTCCCTCCCCCCGGCCTCTGTATCAGTTTCCTCATTTTCACCAACCTCTTCCTCCCCCTCTAGGTTGCTTAGTAGCTCAAATTTATTGTGACACTCTATGTCAGCCTCCATCAAGTAACCCGAGTTTCCCCTGACTGCATCTCTAAACTGCCCTCTTCTTCCTCTCTTGCTCTGTTCACCTTAGGAGCTCCCTTCCCACAGTCTGCTGTTTTAGGCTTCCACACAACAGCCCCTCCTGACTCTTCCCCCTCCAGTCTCTTTGTATTCAGAATGTTCACCCCGTACGCTTTCCCCTTAGCATCAACTTCCCTATCTAAGGGTCCTCTGTCCCTAATATCCCCCCTCCTGCTTGCTGTAACATAACGTCCTGTAATTTCAGAGCGTTGCCCCAGCCTCCCCTCAGCCCCACCCTTCTGCTGCCCATATCCACCCCCTTATCCTTGGACACCCCCCCCAGCTCCCCAGCTTATTCCTTAACCAATATACCTCACTCCTGATACAAGATAGCTGTCTACAGAGTGGGCAGCCTCCCTCTCTCAGGCCCAATTGAGGTGTTGCCATCCCACAGCCTGTGCAGCCTACAACCTTCTGAAGATGCCTGCCACGGTGGAATATGGCCACCCTGTTTATCTTCTTCTGTTTATAATGGCACCCCTTTTCTCAGTCCCTTTCCCCTGGAATACAGTTCTCTCTATACTGACTGTAGTTATTTACAAACCCAATTTCAACCCCACCAATAAAGTTCCCAAGTCTCTCAAACACATACAGTCCAGTGTGTGTTCGGTCCCTAACAGTGTGCGTAAGCAGACATCAGGTACACGTGTATTGTCACAGGCCCACCAGCTCCTGTTGCTTCAATTTCAGTCCCAAACAGAAATACTCAGCCCTTCAATCCCAACCCCAGTGGCTTTTCAGTATTTAGAAAGCCTACAAAACAGGATGGGTGGGAGGGCTCTTACCAAACACCAGGCAAACAACACATTTCAATTTCCCTCTAATTAACCCTGCCAAACAACTGTCCCCAAGCCTCAAAAGTTACAATATCACAGCCCAAGTAACAGTTCTAATTCAAGGTAATAATTTTTAACACATAGAACTAATTTCACTTACAAACTATTCAAATATTTCAGTTAGGACAGAGCTCTGGGGTTATATTCTGTTTCAACAGCCTGCTGCTTAAGTTCCCAAGAAATGCTGAGGTATTTTTTTTCTGGAGGATTAGAACCCATGGAGTCCATGAAGGTGTGCTTTGGAGAGCTGGCGTGTGCAAGGACTGTTAGGCACCCACACATTTTGGTGGTCCTGCTTTGGCAGGGAACAGTTTATTAAAGTAATGATGTGTGGCTTGTCTCTCTAAGCTAGACAAGACTACACCATCCTATCAGGCAACCGACACAGTTGATCTGTGTGTGTGTGTGTGTGTGTGTGTGTGTGTGTGTGGGGGGGGAGGAGCTGCTCACTGAAGCATAGCTCCCTCTTTCAACTGTATGCCACTGCATTTTCAACTGCTGTCATAGACAGCTTCAGCAGTGATTGGAGAACTGTGACCACACCTGCAAACACACTGACTGAATTGGAAGATGCTGACACACCTCTGAAAAACTCAGATGATGGCACTATGTTTCTTGCACATGCGTGCAAGCAAACATAAAAAGTACTGTAAAACAGGGCAGGAACACGTTATTCGTGGATCACAGTTGTTGAGAGCCGACAGTTTCAACACTCGACCACAGTCATCGTAAGCCAATAAAGCTGTCTTAAGTGCAAGAAAAACACACACCATAAAAGCACTTGCAATACTTTTAAATTTAAGCCTGAATCATTAACATGGAACCATGCGGCTGTTTAAAGATTAAACTTCACCGCAGTCCTTGTGAGTAGAATAGTTATGCAGCTGATGCCAGGGTTCCCAGAATCACTGGGAACCATGAAATGGGGTAAAATCAGCAAATCAGTGCTAAAGCACAGATCGGAGACAGCAAATGTATATTAAATAACCTACAGTTAAAAAAAAAGCCTTTGGGACCTACAGTATCTGTCAACAATAGCTGGGAGTACAATCCAGGGAGAATGTTCTATTCAGCGGAAACTAACGATCTGGTGAGGGAATGCTGGAAGGCTCAAGGCCATAACAGAGAAGAAAGCGTCTTTAAAAAAACGATTCTTCGTTCTAGACACCATTTCCTCATGCAACTATGATACAAGAAACTGGACTAGCTGTTCTAATCCATGTAGTTAGAATGAAAATTGTAGCCACTAGGAATGAGACAGAACTCCGGGACGACTGGTCACTTAAGCAGAGAAACAAATCTGCTGTTAGATTGTCAGGGGGATTGTGACTGTCCGAGCACGACCGTACTGCAGAGTTTGAACTTTAACATTCTAAAGTTCTTTCTCTGGGGCAGCAACTCAGGGCTAAGATGCTGCAAGTTGTACGACGTCACTAATACACTCCTGTTGGTAGAAATGACTCGAATAAACAGCTCTGGGTGAGTAAATAAACTTTTAAGCTTACATTCCTACAGTATTTTGAAAATCATGCACAACCATGGCATTCCAAAGTCATATCCCCTGCTGTGTTCCTAAACCACTTTTCCCTCCACATTCTGAAGTACAGTACCGTGTATCTGCACATTTTGGAAATGTATGTATCACACCCAGCCTACTGCATGCTTCTCAGTTTTACAGATTTAAGTACTAGTGATCATATTTGTATACTCCAACCATTTGCTGTAATTCCTGCTGTATATACTGCCCAACCGTCTCCGAGTAGTAATATGTAGCTTTGTAAAATTTGAATTTTTTACTGTCATTTTATTACTGTAACTTGCAAATGCCTCTGTTCTCCCATGAAAACAAGCTTCATTAAGTTGATATTTTTCCTGGTAAAACACTTGTATTAATACTAACGATAAATAATTTTGAAGCTTGATATTGACACCATGTTTAACCAACTCAGAGAGGACACGGTATAACTATAAAAAGGAAATATGGTCACCTGAAATGTTGCTGCACAAAATACTCTCATAAGTAGAACAGCGTGCAGCTATTCTGTAAAAACATCCCCCCAGGGCTTTACTATTTTAGTGTTCCCCTGATCTCCAAAACATCTATGCCCTTCTGAAAACATAGCTGGCTCTTTGCCAAAAGGGAATGTAACAACCCCTCCTTACAGTAGGGGGAGGTGGCTGTCTACCATAGGTGAGCGATACTCTGGCATCATCCCTCAAGAGTATAGCAGTGGGAGGAGTTGGAGTGCACCGATTTTGCATGCAGATAAGCAAGGAGTGGCCTCTTGCTGCTGGGGGAGTCTTGCAGTCCTAGAGTTTTAGAAGGAACTCCAACACTCCAGCTGCCCTCACCTGTCAGTGAGCAAGGGACTGTCTAGGCCTCTCTGGACCTGGGTGTCAGCCTGGGGAGCAGCAGGCACAGTCAACAGGTGTCTGGTGGTGTCACAGTGGTGACCTTAGTGTCTCGAGGGTGAGTACTGGTTAGTGCCCTCTAGACCCCTCTCACCTCAAAACAGAAATGTAGACTCTGTAAGCAGATAAAGTCATGTTTGCCCATTGTACCATCCAATTCCTACCTGATAATAAATGAGAGAGCCTTGCAGGCACTGCAGCAAGGAGACACATAGAAACAGAAATTGTCAGCAGATAAGGACTGCTTGGCCCACCCAGTCTGCCCATTTTTTTCCCCTATCTATACTTCCACTGCAGACCCTACCTGATCTTTGGCTACCTTCCTCCATTTCCACACTAAGATTTCCTTGTGTCTATCCCATGCAGGCTTGAAGCCCACCACTATTTTTCACCCCTCTTCCTCAACTGGAAGGCCGTTCCGTACATCTACCAGTGTTTCAATTAAAAAATACTTCTTCACATCCCTCCTACATTTATTTCCCCCTTCCAGCTTCATTGCATGTCCCCTTGTTTTTGTACACCTTCTTGTCTGAACAGTACTCCCCTCCTGTAACTTGTACAACCCCATGTGGTATTTATAGGCTTCTATCATGTTCCCCACCCCTTCCAGGGTGTGCATATTGGGAGAGGTGATGCCCAGGTCTTGTCCTAGGTGGCAGCTGGCTAGGGGCACATGAAGAATCAGGAAAGGAGGATTCCCCTGGGAAGTCTGGCAGGAACTGGGTGCCAGTCCCCCTCAGGGATCTGAGAGAGTCAGGAGTCTTGGACTTCTCATAGTTTGAAGGACATTGTGTAACAACATTGGATATCTTGGAGGCCATCAGGGTTGGACCTCTTGTATCTGGGCCAGATCCCAAGCAGCTGAAATCTGGAAGTCAAATCACACAGATGTTGCCTATTGATAGGACCCTATTGGAACCTCTGAGAGGGTGTGGGAAACACAGGGGAATATCTCCTCAAGGTAGATCAACCATCGCTTTTAGCACCATGGTAGGTTCCTCCAAGATACTGAGGAACATATGAGCATATGAACATATGAAATGTCAGCAGAAACAGGCCTCACGGTCTATTGAGTCTGCTTGATTGTGCAGCTAGCCCCTTAACTTGCAGCTGCCCCACCCTCCCCTGTCTTCCTCACAACCACCCCCCACACTCTGTCCACCCTCTCTTAAATCCTCCCACCGTTCTACATGATACCACCTCTTTGGGCACAGTGTTCCACTTATCTACCACCCTTTCCATGAAAAAGTATCTCCTGATTTCCCTCCTGAATCTCCCCCCCACAACCACAGCCAATGCCCTCTCGTGTCCCTCCCCCTTCAGATCTGAAGAATCCCTTCTGTATTAATCCTGTTAAATCCTGGTTTAGGAAGTTTGTCATTAGTACCAGACAATGCTGACTTCTTTGAAATTTCCTGCAGGACATTTTCAGGCCATAATTAACCTGTAATTCTGAACGAGTGTTTACATTAGTCTTTACGTAATTTGTATAAATTGTATATTGAATGTGTATTCCTATTTATTTGTGGTTTCATGTCTTTGTATTGTCTGATTGTCTTGCAACTTCTAGGACCTTGTTGTAAATTAGCTGTAGCTCAATCCAGGGAATCCTACTTCATATAAACTTAAATGAATAAAATATTTTACTACTACTACTACTACCCTTTAGGTACTTAAAGATTTCAATCATATCCCCCACCTCTCCTCTCTTCCAGGGAATACATTTGCAGCTCTCCCAGCCTCTCCTCATAGGATTTTCCCTCAAGTCCCTGTATCATCTTTGTTGCCCTATGCTGCACCCCCTCCAGCAGTCTGATGTCCCTCTTCAGGAATGGACGCCAGTACTGCACACAATATTCCAGGTGCGGCCTGGCCAGTGACCTGTACAGGGGTAGGATCACTTCTCTGTACCTGGAGAGTCCCCTCGCTATGCACCCCAGCATCTTGTTTGCCATTGCAGCCGCCTTCCTGCACTGTGTTGTGTGGTTCATACTCCCCATTATTAGTGCCCCTAGATCTTTTTCCTCCACTGTGCTTACCAACTGTACCCCCCAACTGATGTTTCCTCCTCTGGTTCCTTGCTCCGAAGTACAGTACCTTGTACTTCTTGGTGTTGAACCCCAACTGCCATGTCTTTGACCATTCCTGTAGTTTGGTCAGGCCTTCCTGCAGCCCCCTCCACCCCTTTATGTCATCTACCACTGCACCAATCTTAGTATCATCTGCGAACAGACTGATCCTACTCCGGATCCCGTTTGAGATAATGGCTATGAATATCCTGAACAGCACCAGTCCCAGTACTGAACCCTGGGGCACCCCACTCATAACATTCCTTGGTGATGAGAGTTCCCCCCACCACAACCCTTTGCTGCCTACCCCTCAGTTATTTGGTGATCCAGTTGACCATTTTTGTCCCCACCCCAATGTATTCCAGTTTTCCCCCAGCCTCCCATACAGCACTGAGTCAAAGGCCTTGCTGAAGTCCAACTACAGGATGTGCACTGCATGGCTCCTGTCCAGTTCCCTGTTAACCCAGTTGTAGTACTCGACTAGGTTCATCTGGCAGGATCTACCCGATACAAAACCATGCTGATGGAAGTCTTGGAGCCCAGTGTCTTCCCGGAAGGTCACCAGTCTCTCTTTTAGGATTGACTCCATGAGTTTCCCCATGATTGAAGTGAGACTCACTGCCCTGTAGTTACCTGGATCATCCTCCGGGCCACTTTTATGAATAGGCACCACATGGGCCATACTTCAGTCCTGTGACATGCATCCTATGTCCAGTGATGTACTAAACAGGTCTGCCAGTGGTCCCACCAGGACATCCGCTAGCTCCCTAAGTACCCTAGGGTGAATGCTAAATGACCCTGGCTCTTTGTCCACCCTCAGTGCCCTTAGTCCCTCCAACACCTTGTCCTCTGTAATTCTGATATCAGTTGCCTCGGCCCCCTCTGCCCACTCCACCCTTTCCATGGGGTATCTGCCCTCTCTTTCAGTCATGAACGCAGAGCAGAAGTACTTATTCAGTGCCTCTTCCTCGTCATCCCCCTTCTCCACCCACCCACCCCCATCTTTCTCAATCCTCACAATCTGGTCTTTGTTTCTTCTTCTCTCACTAATGTATCCGAAGAAGTCTTTTCCCATCCTTGATTCCTGTGCTAGTCTCAGCTCTCTGGAAGCCTTAGGCGCCTGACACCAGCCTGGTAACCTCCCTGGATGTCTTCATGTACTCATCTTTGTCCCCTTGCCCTACTGATTTCCTAAGCCTCCGGAATGCTTTCTCTTGGTCCTTACCCTTTCCTTACCTCCAGAGTCAGTCAGCTCAGCTTCTTTGCCCTCCCCTTCATGCCCCATGTCCTGGTGCAGGTCTCAGTAGCCTCTGCCAGCCCTTTCTTAATGATATTCCATTTTTGGCTGGCACTCATGCATGTCTGAATTCCCACCAGATGCGCAACCAAAATTTCCCCCATCCTTTTACAGTCTGCTCCCTTAAAATTAATCACCCTGGTACCTGATCCGCATGTTACCCTTCCCATATTGAGTGTGAACCACACCATATGATGGCCACTGCCAGTCAGGGGGTCCTCCACTCTCAGATCCCTTACAGCCTCCCTATTTGTTAATACCAGGTCCAGAGTCCTACCCTGCCTAGAAAGCTCACAGACCAATTGCACCAGGAAGCAGTCCCGAAAAGCATCTAGTAATCTCTGATCCTTTGCACATGCAGTGGTTGAGGTGTTCTAGTCCATCGCAGGGAGGTTGAAGTCCCCCACCACTACAATGTCCCCCTTCCTACAGACTCTTCTAATCTGCTCAGCCAACTCCCTATCCAGGTCATCCCCCTGAGTTGGTGGCCTGTACACTACCCCCACTCTCAGTGACTTTCGTTTAGAGTTTTGAAACTGCATCCATAGGGCCTCTGTCTTGCCCTCCATCCTGATGTTGGAGGTAACCCCGGAGACTGACCCATGCTGAGACATCAAGCACCCACAAAGGCAGCAGGTGAGAGCTAGTACTGAGTCCAGTGACAGCAAGATAAAATAGGAGACTTGTCTCCAGGCAGAAGGGAAGATGGAATCCCTCGTATTGCAATGCACCCAGTCTAACCCACCATGGAAGGGGACAAGCAGGTGGATCGGATGGGGGTTTACAGGGTGGCACACATGGCCATGTGTGGCATGGGATCCAGCGGCCCATGTTGAGATACAGCTACAGTAGAGTCAGAGGGTTTAGGCAAGGGAAGGTACCCTCCCCAGGAATGTCCTCTGGTAAAGGAGCTCATTGTTGGTCAATGGACACCCTGTCAGCATGCCGCAAACCACAGAGTAAAACATTGTGATGAAGCAGCAAACAAGTCAGAGCAGGGTGAATGGGGAATCCACTGCCAGAGCCAGGCTCTGGTCAGTTACAGAGTTTTGATCCATAAAACACCCTCCGCTTGCAGCAGAAAAAAAAACAGAGAGCATCACGGATTCCAGACTGAAGAATGAGAACCGCTGGGGACGAGACAGGGTTAACATCTGTTGCAGCAGGAGGCTGTGAGATAGGCGGTTCACAGTGATAGCCTGGAAAAAAGGGACAGAAGGCAACCCATGAGCCCAGGAGTCCTGTGTGGCAATAAGCTGGATCTTGATTATGACCAGATTAATTGGGGTCCATGTGGGGAGTTCCAGGTTGCCCTTCTTGTTTTAATAGAGAGAAAAAAAAGTATTTTTTCAGGTTTGTGTCATCCAAAGAACAACATCAGACAGTGCTAAGGAAAGAATGTGTAAGAATGATCTGCCACCATCTGTTGCAATAATGCCAACATACTGTCCCTGACAAACCGTGACTGCAGTGAAATGATGCTCGTTTCTTAGTGAATAGCTCATATGAAATAGTAACGTAAATACTGTTTATTTTTTTTAATACAGTATATGGACCTGACTTTAATTTTTTAGGCATTTTGTGATGGGCAGTCGGTCAATGCAGTGAAGAAATCTCTTGGTCCTGGCCGACCGCCGCACTGTCTCGCTATGCTCCCCCCCCCCATAAGTGGGGTGTACTGAGAATATTTGTTGTCTTACATTTCCTAGGCAACCCTACCTTTTTTCCTTTGGGGAATGCAGGATCAACCAGATAATTCCATTTTTTGAAGGATAAAAAGAAAAAAGGGGGAAATGTGGAGGATGCGATAGACTCTTGCTAAGTGAAACACAGACGCCATGCTTTTGAGAGTGTTCTGTTTGCCCACAGAGAGAAAGCAGCCAATCGTGAGTTGCGTAGAGGATGTACTGGCAACGTAGCCTGTTGTAGGAGACTGCTGCGCTTCTGCTTTTCAGTTTTACTGTTGACAGCAACATTCAGAGTGCCGAATGATAGTATTACTGGCTCTGAACAATACTGCTGTCAGTCTGCTTCGATGGTATTATCATTTTAGGAGCAGTGATATTACCAGAATTTGTTGTACGCTTTATAATTGTATTATTTTTGAAATCCATATATTAATATTTACATTGCATAACCAAATTGTCATATTGCAGCTCATTTCGGAATGCCTACATGCTAGAATATGGCAATCTGGTTATGTAATATAAAACAGTGTGAAGGCACTATTAGTGCTGAGTTTGGGGTTTTGGGAGCACCCAGTGCGTGTTTAAACAAAACACTTTTAAAATTGGTTCTTATGGAGTGTATGTTGTTTTATTGTTTGACAGAATAACAGCACGGATGGGCCTGATGAAATGGCAGTGCCAGAAGATGTCACTCACAGACTGTGTATTTCGAATGAATAAATGGAAGAGAATTGGACTTTATTGTGTGGAGTTCATCCATTCATCCCTTAGCACTGTCAGATGAATTGGGGTCTCTGGACCGGAAGCATTGTGGACAAATGAACTTTGACGGTATTCTACTGAAAATAGTCAAGTGCTTGAACTTTCGAGAACCATGGTGATTTATCACCACCAAGCAGAGTTAGGAGTTCTGCAAAATCCTTCTGCCCCGAGAATCTGTGAAATCAACTTGAGTGACTGACTGCAAGGGCGCCCCAGTGAGTGAAAAGATACTAGACCGGGGTACCTTGGGCCATGCCTCCTTCAGGGCAGTGATTCACATAGTTGTCCCTGATGCTTGGGGGGTTGCAGAAGGAAGGCAGCTCCAGGGTAGCATTGTAATGTGAAGTCGCTAGAAAACAAACAGTAATTCATGCAGTGATGTATGAAGTACAATAAAGGTCTGTTTCAACCAAGTTACTGACTCACAGAGTGGATTACAGTATATTGGAGGCTAAGATTTATGGATGTCTCTTGCTGTGCACAGAGTTACTGCCTAATCATGCCAGCCAGCACTGCCTTTTTTTTTTGCATAAAGTTTTTTCTGTCTTTTGGGACACACGGATGGCTCTTCAGCCCTGTCACCATATCCTGCAGCCAGCCATCCACCACCACCTAGGTCCCAGTAAAGGTCCTCCAAGGATCCCCCCCTCCCATGGTGGGCTAGAAGTTTGAGAGCCATCCTTCCCCCCACTAGTTGAACATATCCTAATGCTTTGGTTCTGTGGCCCAGTAGGGTGGGCTACTGGGATATTGGCAGGACTTCAAGGAGGCTATACTCCCATTTTCCATGCTCTTAACCCTTCCCTGATGATGGGACGCTCACATTGGAGCATGCATGTGGAGGTACTCATGCCCCGCAGATGTTCCGCAGCTCCTCCCTCGTATATTGCTCTTAGCCTTTCTACCACCATGTTTCCACATTGTGGCAGCCGCACAGTGGAGATGGCAGCCACTCTGCTCCAGGAGAGTATCACACCTCGGCTTTCCGACCATGATTTTTGTATGTTTTGTAAGTTTCATTTAGAAATAAGAGACACTTTCCCCAAGTTCAGTTTTCCTTACTCTGTCAAATAATGTTTCTAGCTGAACTTGGGTATTGGGAGGTGTGCAAGGGCCTCCTGGTGCTTCGGCGCCACTGAGAAATGTGAGAGCATGTCCGCGGCTGGCGTGCTACATTGGAGTGGACCGCATGGCTTTTGGCTTTATGTTAAATTATTGAAAAAGGGTATCGAATCAAACTACCAGTCACATCAACATATTCTGCACGTGTACAAGAACATGTATTTTCTGAAATACATAACATAGCCCTCGGTGCATCTCTAGAATGGCTGCCCAATTTTCTTCTAAAATTGCTATCCCTAAATCCCTCTCCCATAAAATTCTAGTTTTAGTCATCTTATCCGGTAGCATCATGCGTAGCAGGTGGGTGGCTTTTTGACTCGCCCCTCTTGTGTCCATTCTGGCCTTTTGTACGAATATTTCAATCTGCTCTAGGTGTACCTTCTGTCTGTCTATAGTCTGTATATATTTTCTAATTTGAAAAAATGTGAAAAAGATGATTATTAGTTATATCCAGGCTTGTCTTAAGTGTCTCAAAGAAGCGTACCATGCTCCCGGGTCTCAGATCTACCAAGCAGGTTATTCCCTTCCCTTCCCTTCCCGTCCCCTTAAAGCAGGATCCTCCAGCCCTGGGAGGAAAAAAAAGTTTCCTAGCCACTGGGAGTACATTTGTATCCCCATTGGTGTGCCCAATCATTCTTTTAATTTGTCCCCAACTATCTAGCACCCCCCCCCCGTGACCAGAGGATTTGTATGCTTCAAGGCCAGATAAGCTCTATGTCCTCCCTTAGCCAGGTATGATGAGAGGTGGGTTGCACAGTCCACCCCCTCCAAATCCAGCAAACCGGCCTCCTTGCCATTATTAGCTCAATCTTTGAGTAGGTGGGCTTGATCTGCTAAGAAGTAGGTCTGCAAATCTGGGAAATTCAGGCCACCTCTACTTGTATCTGTCTTCTATCTGTCCATACTCACCTGGGTTTTTTCCTTTGCCATATACAATCTGCAAATTCTCTTTCTAACTTTTTAATGTCTTGCCTACTTGGACCCATGGACAACATCTATAGCAAATATAATATCCATGGCAGCACATTTATTTTGATTAAGTTGACCCGTCCTACCCAGGAGATGGGCAATTATCGCCATCTATGCATTTCTCCTACCACGGATGACACCAGAGGGAGGTTTGGTTGGTACAACGAGGCTACATCTTTTCCAACATTAATCCCTAAATATTTAAAGGATTTGTTGACCATTCTAAGACCCCACGATTCCCTTCCTACCCTGGCCTCTTGTCCCAACAACATAATCTCCAATTTTCTTAAATTGACCTTGTAACCAGAAAAGGCAGCAATGTCAGGCTCAATGGGGGGGCAGCGATCATATAGGGTCCACTACATACAATATCATATCATCTGCATAAAGGATGACCTTTTGCAGAGATCCATTAAGTCCCTGAACACCCATTATCTTTTGGTCCCCTCTTATAGAGCTCGCCAGTGGTTCTATGGCCAGGTCAAACAATAGTGGGGAGAAGGGACACCCCGCCTTGTACCTCTGTGCAGAGAAAACTGTTTAGAGAGGATGCCATTAACGAGAACTGAGGCCCATGGGGATTCGTACAAGGCCTTCACCAATTCTGTGAAGTGTTCACCCAGATCAAATCTACTCAATAACTCAAAGAGGTAGTTCCATTCTATTCGATCAAAGGCCTTCTTGGCATCCATAGATAGCACAGCTGTGCCACCCTGGTGCCGAGAAGAGCCCTGAATAACATTAAGTACTTTCCTAAGTTTGTGATATGAATGCCTACCTTGTAGGAAAACCGTTTTGTCTGGGTGAATCAACTCCGGGAGCAAGCCCTCTAATCTAGAAGCCAGTATCTTTGCATAGATTTTGATTTCACAATTCAGTAACGATTATGGCATCCAATTTCCTGGCAGCACCCTTTTATGTTGGCAAAACCCAAAGGGCCATTGTGGATACTAAGAAAGCCTTGCAGCACAGGAGGACTTCACCTAAAATGTGGGATGTCATGTGGTTACGGTTTAATGGCAAATTCCTGGTGAAGGCGAGTGGCATGCATAAAAGTCTGACGGAGAGGTTCTGCCCCAGGGTTGAGTGTTTTAGATTGTTTGTGTGTGGCACTCTATGGGCTACACTGGCAGCTGCCTGGCATGATCAGCATTGGGATGTCCTGATGTATGACCAAGTGATACAGGGAACACTGTCCGGTGGACACTCATATGAGGCAGGCACATTGCATCTTGTTTGCACCACGGTGAAATACTATTTATGGCACTCTAGATGTGCCTTACATTTTCAGCAGCGTGAGATTGCCCCTCAGATATTGATTGACTTGATAACGAGAGATCTGCTCCATCAGTATTGGTCAGAGAGCAGATTTACGGCCCCCAGCTTACTGGCCACTACATAGCGGGTGTTTAAGGCCAGCTTGGGTTTGCCTTGACTTTTAGTGCACGATAGGCTGCCAATTATTTATGTTTTAGATCTTCCTGCTCCTGGCTTTGGGTTGGTATCTGTGGAGGTTCCCCGTCTGAGGCTCTTCGCAGATCGCCTCTATTTTTTGGACATCGGGGGTAGGGTGGTTTGGGTTTGTGATGCTCAGCTTTTTCCTGGCCTAATTACATTTTCTTTTTTAGGTAACATACCTTTAACAGCCCTGATGTATACTACCAGATTGTGATTTCGTTGTTTTCTGGTTTTGGGCTACTTGACAATAAATGTTTTTCTCCCCATTTCTGTTCCTTCCTTTCATACTTTGTTATTTTCCTGCTACACACTGTATGAAGTAATATTGTGTTGTAAACTGTTTGTTTTTGTTATTAAAAACTTCCCCATCTCTTGCGAAAAGTGCCATGGGTTCCTTGCTTTATTTCCACCTGGACACCCGCCAGGATAGCACCAGAGATGGGTAGAACGGAGCTTGGCTTAATGACTCATCCAAAGGACGGCACAACCCAACAGTACAGCAACCACTTAGTGCTGCACTCGGGTGCCAGTGTTTAAGTATGAGCCCAATCCTGGTGTGGGACTAGAACCTACAACCTTCTGGTTCAGAGGCGGATGTGCTATCAACTGAGACACATGACAGAAAAAGAAGGCAGTGTTTTTGATTAGTGATAGAGAGATGAAGATTTTAAAGAGAAACTCTCAGATGCAGGACTTTGTCTATACAGCCTGTATGAAGAGCTATCCTGTAGTTTAAATTTTTTTTTTATTTTACTGTTGTTGATAATAAAATGCTGCTTATGAATTTTATAACATCTCCTGGATCGCCTATGCTTCCTGACTTATGCCTCTGCCTCACTGCTAAATAGTTCCTTGCAGTTTCCCTTGTTCATTCCTTTCAGGAACTCAAAGGTCTCTATCATACTGCCCCCTCCCTCCTGGCCTTCAGCGAGTACATGATCAGTGCCCTAAGTCAACCCTTATTGGATCTGTCATGCAGGCCATGAATTATTGTGGTTACTCTATGCTGCTCCATTTCCAGTCTGTACCTGTCTTTCCTTAATTGAGGACTTCGGGAGTAGGCACATGTACTCCGGGTGTGGTCTCACCATTGCTCTAGAGGGAAGTAATAATTCTTTTTTCTCCTGCTAGTAAAACCCCTCCCAATATACCCCACCATCCTGACTGCCTTGCTGTAGGCTTGGTTACATTGGCTGGATTGTTTTAAGGACCCACTTAATATTATGGGGTGTGCGGGTGGCTTTTCTGGTTCTTCCACGCCAGATCGGGTCAGGCAAATCAGAACCAGAACCAAAACCAGAACTTTGCAACAAGTGCTGGGACTTTCTAAGAAACTGTGGCTCTGAGTAGGATGGTATGAAATGTTGTTGCTAAACGCTCAGTGTACTGATCCAATAAGCTAGGGTCCCCTGTAGTAGTAGGTTCAGAATAATAACAGATTCAACTAACGATTGTGGGATAGCCTAGGGTAGGAATTCGGGGGATACAATTCTTATAGTAAGACCGAGCAAAGGAGAACGTTTGTGATAGCGTGGGTGCTAGGAATTCAAGGATAAAGTACTTATAGTAGGACTGAGGAAAGGAGGAGGAGATTAGAAGCTGGTGGGAGGTGGGGGTGAAATTGCTTGAATTAATGAAATTGCTTGAATTTACGAAAGGGCCTTCTCTGTTCTGCTGTTAAATTAAGGTGTTGATATAGGATGCCAATGTGCTAGATTAGGGTAACACTGTGTTAAACTATGCTACTGATATAGAAGCAGGACCTATATACATAAGTTAGGGTTTAGAAGCACGCTACTTGGTTGAAAAAAGGTACCCACCTTCGGTTTGAGGAGGCTAAGGGGAGGGAAAAGTGGGGTGGGGGTTGCACTGGAGAGTCGAGGGGCACGGATAAGGGTTGCTAGAGGCAGCGGAATGGTGGATAGGAGGGAGGGCATCTTGGAGTGAGGGCAGCATAGAAATATAGACTTTGACAGCAGATAAGGACTGCTTGGCCCACCTAGTCTGCCCATTTCTGTACCTATTGGATAAGCTGCAGATCCTAATTAACCAACAGCCTACTTCTTCCTACCCCCCCAAGAATTGCCTTATGTCTGTCTCATGCATTTTTGAATTCTCCCACTGATTTTGACCCCACAAGCTCCTCAGGAAGGACGTTTCATGTGTCCACCACCCTTTCTTGGACTTTGTTGATTCCTTTGAGGTACTTAAAAGTTTCTATCATGTCCCCCCTCTACCTCCTTTCCTCAAGGGTATACATATTAAGCTCCCTTAGTCTCTCTTCGTATGGCTTCTGTTGCAGACCCTGCACCATTTTAGCTGCCCTCCTCTGGACTGCCTCCACCCTGTCTGTATCCTTGCAGAGATGGGGTCTCCAGAACAGCACACAGTACTCCAGACGGGGTCTAATCAACTGTCTGTACAGAGGGATAACAACTTCCTGTTTTCTACTGGTGATACCACTCCCTAGACATCCCAGTATCCCCCCAGCCATCCCTATTGCTTTCTCACATCGCTTGCTAACCTTTAGGTCATCTGATATGACTACCTCCAGGTCCCTTTCCATTTTTGTTGTTGGAAAGGAGCAGGCATAGGGAGAATAGTGGGATGCAGTGGATGTGGGACAGCAGTTTGGATGACTATACTTTGGCAACTAGGAGGCTGAGGAGGCTGGAGGAAAAGTACAGGGACTTTGGAAGGTGCTGGAAAGGGTGAGGGAGGGCGAGGTGAGGATGGACCCCAGAGAGGAGCAGTTGGAGTGAGCAGAGGAGGAACATCAGGGCTGGATCTAGGAGAAGGTGGGGTGGGGATAAGGTGGACAGAGGGGCAGTGAAAGGAGGAAGACTCAGGGCAGGGGGCTCAGGGCACCGCTGCAGGGAGCAGGAACTAGGTTCACAGTATTGGCCTTGGAGGTGGAAGAGGATGTCAGAGCTTGGGGGTAGGGAGGTGAAGGATATGAGTGTCCAGGGTCACGAGTCAGACTGAGATAAGGAGTAAGAGTGGGGGAGGAGGGTAGAGGGTAGAGGGAGAGGTGACACCGGGGGGTAGGCATCAGGTGGGGAGGATGTGGGAGTCGCAAGTGGAGAGAAGAAAGTTAATAGGAAGGGCGGAGTGGGCTCTGGATATGAGGCTATAGATATAGCAGGAGGGATGGTATGAGGCAGGAAGAAGGGGGGTGTTAGTACTGAGGGATTCTATACTGAAGAGGGTCAGATGGGGAAACAGAGGAGAAAGGCATAGTCGCATCTGGGTAGAGGTTATTCCAGGGCTGACCGCAGAAAGGGTGGTGCAGGCAGTTCTCAAATGCAAATGAAAGTGGAGGAGGAAACCACACTTAGTGGTGCATGTTGGTATGAATGAAAGGGGGAGGTTCGAGGATCTGGGAAAGCAGGGTAAGGGGGTGGGGGTGTCTGTGGCATGCTCAGAGGTACTCCCAGTTCTCTGTGTGAGTGCAGCGAGGAAGAAAAGGACACAGGAGTTCAATGAGTGGCTGTGGGACTGGTGTCAGACCAGGAAGTACAGATTGGTAGCAGACTGGGGTAATGTATGGAGCAATTGTGACCTATATGCAGAGATAGGTTACTCCTGAGCATGAGAGGGAAGGGAGTACTGAAACAGGGGTTAGAAAGGTATATATCAACCAAGGTGAATTTAAACTAGGAGGGCGGGTGGCAGAGAAGGGACCACTGGTGGAGAGAGGGTCCGAAAAGAGGAGCCTGGAAAGTTCACGTCCCTAGTTATGAGTATAGTGAGTAGGGAAGGGGCACTGAGGGGGAAAAAAGGGGGGGAGAATAGAGGTAAGGAGGAAAGGGAGGCAGGTTGGAAAGTGGCCTCAATAAATGCTGGAACCAGCAGAGATACAGGCTCTCCTGGCACTGGAGAGGGTAGACATTGCAGCGATCACAGAAACGTGGGCCACCCAGTACCAGGACTGGGACATGATGATCCCGGGGTTTAGGTTATACAGAAAGGATAGGACTACATGGATGGGGGAAGGCAATCTATGTAAGGGAGAGGATAAAGTGCGTAAGGAAGGAAGGGGAGGAAGGAAGGACAGAAGCCCTATGGATGCAGTTTCAGGATGCAAAGAATAGGGCACTGAGGATGGGGGTTGTGGACAGGTCACCTGATCAGGGGAGTGACCTGGATAGGGAACCGACTGAGCAAATCAGGAGGATCTGCAGGAAGAAGAGCACAGTGGTAGTGGGGAATTTTAACCTACCGGGGGTGGAGTGGGGCATACCATCCACCACAAGTGCAATGATACTGGTTCTGCTAGAGGCATTTCAGAAATGCTTTCTTACACAGCTGGTCCAGGGGCCGACTTGGTTAGAGAGGACTCTGGACCTTGTGCTAGAGAACGGGGAGTCGGTAAGAAATCTGGAGATGAAGGAACCACTGGCTGGGAGCAACCACTATTTAGTGTGGTTCATGCTCAACATGGGACCGGAAACAGGGGGAATGGACAAAAGGGTGATTGACTTTAAGGGGGCAGACTTTAAGAAAATTGGGGAAATTTTGGGCAGTTATCTGGAAGGCATACATCTCCACATTGATGCAGACCAGAAATGGGACATGATAAAGGAAGGGTTGGAAGAGGCTATGGAGACATGCACTAGGAAAAAAAGTAAGAAGAGTAGGGTGAAGAAACCGAGCTGGTTGACACAGGAGGTCATGGAAGGGGTGAAGGCCAAGAAGGCAGTGTTTCATAAACATAGGAAATCATGGAGGGAGGAGGATAAGGATATGGGTACAGGGAAATCCATTGAGGTTACCAGAATAGTCAGGGCAGCCAAAGCTTCCAAGGAGCTAAAGCTGGTGCAGGTCATCAAAACTCGGGAAAATGACTTCTTCCATTATACTGGAGAGAGGAGAAGGAGCAAGGACCAGCTGGTGAGGATTAAGAAGGACGGGTGGGTGGAGGAAGGAGGAGAAGGCAGAGGCATTGAATGAGTATTTCTGCTCAGTATTCATTCTGGAGAAAGGGGGAAGATACGTCATGTGATGGGGGTTGGGGGGAGGAGGAAATGGATGTAGGGATCACTGAGGACAGGGTACTACAAGGGCTGAGGGCATTAACGGTGGACAAAGCACCTGGGATGGATGGCATTCATTCTAGGATGCTAAGGGAGTTAGCAGAGGTCCTGGCAAAGCCACTGGCTGACCTGTTCAACACCTCCCTGGACACGGGATGTGTACCACAGGACTGGAAGATGGCCCATGTGGTACCCATCCACAAAAGTGGACCAAAAGATGAACCAGGGAACTATAGGCCAATGAGCCTCACATCAGTCTTGGGGAAGCTCATGGAAACTATCCTTAAAGAGTGACTGGTGAGCTTCTTGGAAGAATACAGTCTCCAGGATAGTCAGCAGCATGGGTTTGTCATGGGAAGATCATGCTAGACCAACCTTGTAGAGTACTGTGACTGAGTAACACGGGAACTGGACAAGGGCCATGCAGTGGATGTCTTGTACAGTACTTGGACTTCAGCAAGGCCTTTTATTCAGTACCGCATGAAGGGGGGGAGCTGGAATATCTGGGGGCAGGACCAAAATTGTTGAAATGGATCACTGACTGAGAGGATGGCAGCAGAGGGTGGTAGTGGAGGGGGAACTCTCGTCATCAAGAGCGGTGATGAGCGGGGTACCACAGGGATCTGTACTGGGACCAGTTCTGTTTGGGATATTTATCATGGATATCTCACACGGGATCTGGAGCAAGATCAGTTTGTTCACAGATGATACCAAAATGGGAGCTGTGGTAGATGACACTGAGGGATGGAAGGGGATGCAGGAGAACCTGACTAAGCTGCAAGAGTGGGCGGAAACATGGCAGTTAGGAGTCAATGCAAGAAGTGCAAGGTTCTCCACTTTGGAGCAAAGAACCAGGGTAGGGACTATCACCTGAACGGAGTACAGCGGGGAAGCATGATAGAGGAAAAGGACCTAGGGGTTATCATGAACAACTCTGCTCAGTGTAGGAAGGTGGCAGCACAAGCCAACAAAATGCTGGGGTGTTTAGCTTGGGAGATCTTGTCCAGAAAGAAGGAGGTTATACTGCCCTTGTACCAATCATTGGTCAGGCCCCACCTGGAGTACTGCGTGCAGGTCTGGCGTCCATTCCTGAAGAAGGACATCAGGTTATTGGAGGGTGTGCAATGCAGGGCCACAAAGATGATCCAGGGATTGGGGGCAAGCCCTATCAGGAAAGACTGGCAGAGTTAAAGATGTATTCATTGGAGGAGAGGAGAGGAGAGGAGGGCTATGATATGGACCTTTAAGTACCTGAAGGGGATAAACAAGATCAACATGGAGTGGATTTTCCAGCTGAGAAGGAAGGGACACGAGAGGGTATGGACTGAGATTGGAGGGGATTTGGGAGGGAGGTAGAAGACATTTTCACAGAAAGGATGGTGGGCAGGTGGAGCACCTTACCAGAAGAGCTGGTGTCCTGAAAAATGGTGGGAAGCTTCAAGAAGGGTTGGGACAGGGTAAGGGTAAGGGTAAGGGATATTGTGATGGGGGGGCAGGAGGGGCAACTGCAAAATGAGGGGCTAGCTGCACACTCGAGCAGATTTGATAGATCATGTGGCCTGTTTCTGCTGGCAATTTCATATATTTGTATGTAAATACATAATATAGTATACAGGTAAAAGAAATAACACACTCTTTGTAAACATTAGAATTACGTTACAGAGCAGCTCTGGGGCTACGACACCTAAAAGACCAGTGTGAGCCAGTGGCTTCATTTTCTACCCCTTCTGTTCTAGTGTGGTCCCACCCAACCTATCTGAAGTCACCTGGGAGTGGGATCTAATAGGGTTATCTACGAAAGATTGTACTTAACCTGCAAGCAAGTCCCCACTGAACCTCCTGGTGTAGTGTAGCTTCTGTTTTTCCAGGGCAGTTTCTATCATTCCAGGATAGTACCTTCCCCTCCCCCCACACAGGAACACACATGACTGACACCACCACTCATCGATGTGTATTAGTCTCTTATCCCAGGCCCCCTCCCCAACCCCAATCAAGAAGTCTCTGCAAAAAATCAGGACCTGTTTGCAGTACACAGTTCACAGCATATCCTTTCTGTCTAGTCCAAACCTCACATGTTCCATGTCCAGCCTTCTCGGAACCAACACCTAGCACCACACCAGCAGTACCAGATGCTGTCCACCCCATTTCTCTTTTGCTTCACTCCAATATACATACATACATACATAATATAGTTAGGGCTGAGTAAGCAATTTAATGTTAAACCCCACATTTTGCATCTTAATAACTTTGCAACCATTCAACACATTTGCACAAAATTTGGAATGCGCAGTCTTGTATGGTAGAGCTCTTGATTTGCCAAGTTCTGTTTTGGTCAGACTTGTGGTTTATGTGCAGCGAAGTGCTGAAATATGTGTTTTTTGCTTTTTTGGGCACTTTTTTGCTGATTTTTGCCCATTGCGCTGTGGCCACACAGTTTGGTATTTTGGTCGGAACGTTTAAGGGTAGAAAGAGGTTAAGTCAAAGAACAATCCAGCATTAGTTTTGTGAAAAAATATATCCATCCGTTCCAAAGTTATTTAATTTTGAAGTTTCAGGTTCTGAGTATGCTCAGTTCAAGCCAAGATTTATATGTATGTTTTGCGAAAGAGGATTGGGTTCGCGATTAAGGATTCTGTCAGCTCGTGAATGGGGATTTATAAAATCCCCATTTGTGAGAAAAAAAATCTTCGTTCGCGAGCTGCCATTTTGTTTTCATTTTTCCCCCAAACAAAATGTTGTAGCTTGCCCCACGGGTGACTTCTTGCACAACTAAGGCATGGGTTTTGTTCAGGGTGACGCCCTCTACAAACCCATGCCTTTGGTTTGCTTCATTCTGGCCAAAAAAGGGCCATTTTAGATTTTAAAATTCTTCTTTCATGACTCGCTTCCGATCCTCATTCGCAAGGTGACAAAATCCCCAATCATGAGCTGATTCCCTTTCACGAGGTAGCAAAATCCTTGATCGCAACTCCAGGACCAGATGGCCCTATCTTGCGAACAAGGATCAGCTCCTGAATGAGGATTCTGACAGCTGGTGAAAGGGGATTGGATTTTTGAATCCCCTTTCTCCAGCTGACAAAATCCCCTTTTGTGAGGTGTCAAAATCCCCGTTCACGAGTGAATTCTGTTTCGCGAGCTGACAAAATCCTTGATCGTCATTTCACAACTAGATGGCCATTCCTGCGAGCGAGGATTGGCTCGCGAATGGGATTTTGATACCTTGCGAAAGAAAGAATCAACGAATGGGATATTGTCAGCTCACGAAAGGGTCTCATTTTCAATTCCTTGTTCACGAGCTGTCAAAATCCCCATTCAAGCCAATCCCTTTTGCAAGCTGACAAAATCCTTCGCGATTTTCAGATCAGATGGCCAAAATCTGGCAATCAAGGATTTCTCATGAATGGGGATTATGACAGCTTGCTAACAGGGACTGACCTCACGAATGGGGCTTTTGACACCTCGTGAACTAGGATTTTAAGCATTTTGCCACTGCACTGTAAATAAACAGTTTGCCCTTTTGGCTTGAAATTTGCAGGGTATAAAGGGGATGTCCCAGAGATGTGAATTATGCTATTTTGGTGTAAAAAAGTTAATCGATTACAAAGATATGCCATCACAATGTTGCCCCATAGGATAACACTGCGGTGCCAACAGCGACTTTCGGTGCCCGTATCTCAGAAACAATGCAAAATACAAATTTTTTGCTACCCGTAGCTTAGGTGGACTAAGCATGCATGGAGGTTTTGAAGTCATGATTACAACTGCAGTGGAATTTGTTTCATAGGTTGTACGGTCAATGAGATATTGGAAAATTAATGTTACAAGGGTTCCTTTTCAGCTCTTTAGGGCTACTATATGGCTCCGTTGTTATGTGTAAGTGGGAGTGCAGGGCCCGGAGGGCCCATTCTCCCACAGATGCATACCATTATGCACAAATGGGCAGCTTGATCAGGCCCTACGATCCCACCAACATATACCATTTACCACTTACATTACACTTTCTCAAAAAGTAAGGAAATTCTTTGCAAAAAACATTTTTAATTAATCAGTCAGGGTTAAGCGACAAAAGTTAGGAAATGAGTTGTTAGAGTTGAGCCCCTACCACCCCACACCCCCATCCTCCACACACCGACAGACACTAGGGTGTGCCTTGGGGTCATGAGTCCTAACTCTCACCCCATTCTCATTTACTGTAACATGTCAACCTGCTTACACATGGAATGGGGTGGGAGTTGGGCCTCGATGACCCATGGCATGCCCCTGACGATGTCGGTGTGTGGAGGATGGGGGTGGGTGGTGGTGGGGTAGAGACTCAACCCTACATCTAATTTCCACTTTTGTCACTTTAACTAACTGATGCATTAACGATGCTTTTGCAATGAATATATATATATATATATATATATATATATATATATACATACATACATATATATATATATACATACACACACCACAGTCCCATGGGGTTACTAGAATCCTATCAGTATTATTGTTATGAAGGTAGCAGGCAGCTGGTAGGCAGTTCATTAGGAGCTTCTTACATAATGACATCATTGTTTACTCAGCTAGCCTGAGGAAAGAATGATTAAGTCATTTGGAACTGTCGCAGCAGCATAAGCCACACTATGTGGACAGCTGCTCTGGGGAGCTTAGCATGCTCATTGGGTAGTTGTCAGTTGTTCAGTGAGGAAGTGAGAGTGGCAGAAGGACTGCCAGTTGGGCTCTGAAGTGAGGGCCCAGTATTTCTCACACTACTGGAGTATAATTTCCAGCTTCCGGTGAAGTGGTGGAGACCAGTGCTACAGCAGGATTTCCTGATTTCTACTCCCAGTAAAGTGGAAGGAACTGCTTGCTCTCAGTGGACTCAAGGGGCAATTGCCTGAAGGTTCTGTGTATGTTTCAGCTGGTATTCTCCAGGTTTATTGTGTAAATATTGTATATAATTACATAAATGCTTTCTATTGTGTATATACTATTGTCTATGCTTTTTTATTGTTAGTCACCTTGTACATTATATTTGATACTGGCTCAATTTGTATTGGTTGGTATTGTTGTAAACTCTGTGTTTTATAATTAGGTATACTATCCAGGTCCATCTTGAAAATGAGCATTGCTCAATGGTGTTCATTTGGTTAAATAAAGATTTTGATTGATTGATTGCATTGAAAAGGACTTTGAGAGACTGCTTGATCTGCTACCTAGGAAAATGCCTTTTTCTTTTGTTGTTTCATGCCCAGTAGACAGGACAACCAGTTGTGAGTTTTGTTCTAGCAGACAAGATCTCCACATACTTTAGGAGAATCATAGTCTGGGGTGTGTGTGCCCATAGATAAGGCTGGATCACACCTGTCAGTTGCCCTAGTTCATCCAAGACAGTGAATGTTCTGCTAAACTGTTCACCCAGGAGAGAGCAGTTTGTTCTTTGGTCACTCCAGTGAGTGACAAATTTAAATTGTGGGACCTCTAGCATTTCATTGGGAAATGGGGGTTTCAGTGGTGTAACCCTGAAAAATGGCAGAGACTGTCGGTTGGGGCCAAGGGTGAGAGGAACACCACCTAAGTGCCTACAAGGCAGTGCTTCCTGGTTCGTAAAGGGCATCAGTTATACCTGAGCAAGGGCCAGTGCTGCAGGTTTAGATGTGTGGCTGAGCTTCACTTAATTGCACCTATGTTCAAAGAAGAGTTCTGAGTGTTTGGCTTAGATTTACTAAATGACACTCATGGGAGGAAGATGTTCAGGTGTGTGGCCAGGTGTCCACTAAATGCACCATTGGGAAAATGGGAAGAAGATTTTCTTTTATGTGCTCATGAACTGCACTGCATGCAAGGAGAGTTTGTGAAATGTACCTGTCCTGCCTAGACTGACCCTTGGGAATCCACTTCTGCTTTAAGTTTCCATCTGTTGAATAAAGCCATACTGCACAATCCCAGTTACTGTTATGGACATTCTGATTATTGCTTCTGGTCATGTGCATTTACTGGGGCCCCCTCAGCAGGATAGATCTAGCATATGCCTAGCAGCCTCCACCCAGGACCTGGGTTGTAATGTTTACACAAGGTTCATGTTGTTTTGTTTCTGTAGCCCCACCCCTCCCTTCCTCTAGAAAATGAGCCAGATATACATCCTAACACCAAGGGTGGTACCAACCTTTTGTAAAGTAAAATGGTATGCCAGTAAGTGGGCACCAGTGTTTCAGATTTTAATGTGAGGTGCGCTGACTAGTTAAAAAGTAGCTGGGGGGGTTACAAAAAATGGGGGCTTGTCTGGGATATTTAATTTGAGTGAGCACCACAAAAAATAGGGGCTCGTCTGGTGATATTTAATTTGGGCAAGAGTCACAAAAAATGGGGGCTTGTCCAAAAAAATGTATTTTTGGGGGTGAGAGGCATGCTGAAGGTATGTCTAGGAAATAGGTTTGCTGAGCTGGTGACACTGGTGGAGTGGGAGGAAGGGTGATCACCAGGGGAGTGCAGAAGAGAGGGAGAGAGGGAAACCCACAAGGGACAGGAGTCAATCAGAGGAGGTGACATGTGGGTGAAGGGAGAGAGGCACTGCTGGTGGGGTGGACAACAGGGGCAGAGTAGAGGAGTAGGGATGAGGGGGATGTGGGGGATAGGGAGGAAGCAGTGAAGGGGCAGGGGACAGGATGGGGAGAAGGGGCAGAGAGCAGCAGGGAGGAAGGGTGGAGTTAGTGAGCTGGCATGCTCTAAGAGTGGATACCCTAGGAAAGGGGTTGGGACAGGGACAAGGAACAAGGAAGGGGGTGTACTAGTGCTTGGTGATTCCATACTTACAGGGATCAGATGGGGCAGCAGAGGGGGGAGAGGCATAGTAGAATATGGTTGGAGGCTATACCCGGGCTAATGGCAGATGGGGCAGGGCAGGCAGTTCTTAAGTGCACAAGGAGGGGCAGGAAGAAACTGTATGTAGTGGTGCATGTGGGCACTAATGACCTGGCAGGGGCGATGGTGGAAACAGTGAGGAGGAGGTTTGAGGTATTAGGAGGACTATGTGAGGAAGTGGGGGACTCAGCAGCCTTTTCAGAAGTGGTGCCGGTATCCTGAGTGAGTACGGGAAGGAAAGGGAGGACTGGGGAGTTCAACAAATGGCTGGAGGAATGGTGTCAGTAAGAGGTATGGAGTAGTGGAGGACTGTGGCAGTACCTGGGAAAATAAGGATCTATATGCAGGGGTTAGGCTACACCTGAGCAGGGAGGGGAAAGGGGTATTAAAGCAGAGCTTGGAGGGGTACATAGCATCAAGGATAGATTTAAACTAGGTGGGGGGGTGGTATGAGGACAGCTAGTAGGCAGGGATCCCAGAGGGGGAAGTCAAGCATGCCTACCCCCTTAGCTATCGGAGAGGTATTTGAGGTGGAAAAACAAGGAGAGATTAGGAAGGGGAAAATCGGGGTGGGGGAGAAAGACACAGGTTGGAGATAGGGGTACCAGATTTTGGAATGCCAGAAAGGGGACACTTAGTCCCTCCTCCGATGAGCCCTTGTGCCAGACCCCAAGTAAATAGGTTTAAAGTCCCCATGACCTTCACAGCTCATTTACAAGAAGGTCCTGGGTAGGAGAGAGTAAAACAAGCATTTGTCAATGCCGATTGTTGCTTGCTTCTATGTGCTGTTTAGGTATTTGGAAGTCATTGGAATGCAAATATTGAAAATTTGCGAACTTACGAGCGTGTGTAGGAACTGCGCAATGCACGCTCGTAAAACAGTCATTGTTAGGAAATTTTTCACAAAATGTTCAACATAGCCATTTTAAGACCTCTGCTCATGAACAGTGTCAGTGTGATTTTGTTAATGTGTCCATACATTGAGTTTGCACATGACTGTGCCATTGTCTTCATGGAAGGAAACACATTTTGGGCAGGATGTGAAAATGACAGCTGTACTGCTCATAAGGAGGTGTGGTAAATGGCAATGTTGAAAATCTGGAGTGGAATATAGAAAATTCGCAAACCTCTGGCGTGCATGGGAACTGTGCAACACACTAAGTAAAACAGTCTTTTTAGAATTCTTTCAAAGTTTCCAACATTGCCATTTAAGATCTCTGCTCATGAACAGTGACACTGTGATTTTCTTAATGTGACCCATACACTGAGGTTCGCACACCGCACTACATCATATGCGCTCATATGGCGAAACATGTTTTGGGCAGGATGAAAATGACAGTTATACTGCTCATGAGGAGGTGTGGTAAAATGGCAATGTTGAAAATCTGGAGTGAAATATTGAAAATTTATGAACTTACGAGCCTGCTAGGAACTGCATAGCCTGCACTTCATAAAACAGTCATTTTAGAATTTTCACCAAATTTTCAACATAGCCATTTAAGACCTCTGCTCATGAACAGTGTCACTGTGATTTTCTTAATTTGTCGATACATTGATTTCGCACACCGACTGTGCCATTCTGCCCTAGGGCGGAAACACATTTGATGCGAAATGAAAATGACAGCTATACTGCTCATAAGAAGGTGTGGTAAAATGGCAATGTTGAAAATCTGGAGTGAAAATAGCGAAATTTCGTGAACTTACGAGCCTGTGAACTATACAACATGCAGCTATCGTAAAACAGTCATTTTGGAATTTTTGAACCAAATTTCAACATGGGTTTTGGGACCCTTCTCATGAGTGATGTCACTGTCATGGTGGTATTCATGCCCAAAGGGTGATTTCACAGTCACTGAGCAGTCACTGCAGCAGAAATCACCCGCCGGGCCCGAATAACGCCATGACAGTGACATCATTCATGAAGGGTCCTAAAAACCCCATGTTGGTGTGCAAAATTCCCAAAATGCCTGAGATATGCAATAAAGTTGACCCCCATCTAGCCATTATACAGCTTACTGGCATTTCCTCAGTTAGTGGTGCTTTGAAGAGTGCAGACGTGTTCCCAGTCCACCGAAGATCGGTCATGCCAGAGTCCGGAGGTAAGTATGGGGTGAGGGGTGCGGGGAGGCTGAGCGCAGTGGGTGGGTGCGGGTTGTGGGGTGGGGTTGGGAGGCGCGGCAGGGACAGTTTTGTTTATAGGTTTAAAAAAAAAGCGTGTGGGACGTTGCCACGGGTGGGCTCCCAGTGTGGCACAAGGATGAGGGGCTGTTCAGCTGACGGGGATTGGGCACCCGTCGGCCGAAGACTGATTGCCACCAGGGTGGGCTCTCAGCCGGCACCAACTATGGGGACGACGCAGCTCAGCCGGCGAGATTGGGCACCCGTCGGCTACACAATGCGTGTGGGGCACGCACACCTGCGTGTGGGGGTGGAGGCTCTCGCTTCTTATCGGTGCTCACTGAGCGTAGCTCCCCTTTCAACTGTATGCACTGCATTTTGGGCGTGCATAGACAGCTCCAAAATGCATTGGCTTACAGGGTCAGGCCTGCCAGCTCACTGACTGAATTGGAGGAGGAGGAGGTGACACACCTCCGAAATCTCCGATGATGGCACTATGTTTCTTGCACATGCGTGCAAGCAACATAAAAATGATAAAAATAATAATAATACAACAGCATAGAGAAGGTACATGAAGAATATTTGGCAGCTGGAAATCAGGACATATCCTCCTAAAAGAGGACATCTGGTAACCCTAGTTGAAGGGTGGTCTCACTGAATGAGAGAAGCTTAGGTAACAAATCAGCTGAACTACAGGCTCTCTTGGCTGTAGGGAGGGTGGAAATTGCAGCCATCACAGAGACATGGGCCTCCCAAAACCAGGACTGAGATATGATGATCCCACGGACCAGGATATATAGAAAGGACAGGTCTAGGGGGAAAGGGTGGGGCGTGGCAATCTATGTAAGGGAGGGGATAATGTGTACGAGAGGAAGGGGTGGATGGCAGGACAGAGGCCCTATGGATGCAGTTTCAAGACTCTAAAAGAAAGACACTGAGGGTTGGGGTAGTGTACAGGCCACCAGCTCAGGGAGATGACCTGGATAGGGAGTTGGTCAAGCAGATTAGAAGAGTCTGTAGGAAGGGGGACACCATAGTGGTGGGGGGGCTTCAGCCTCCCTAGGGTGGAATGGAACACCCCTACCACCACGTGTGCAAAGGAGCAGAGATTACTAGATGCATTTCAGGACAGTTTCCTGGTGCAATTGGTCTGGGGTCTAGTAGGAGGTAGGACTCTGGACCTGGTGATAACAAATGGGGAGGCTGTAAGGGATCTGGGAGTGGAGAACCCTGGCTAGGAATGACCATATGTCTGATTGTGGGTCCTCAATATGGGAAGGGTAACAGGAGGAACAGGTACAAGGGTGATCGATTTTAAGGGGTGGACTTTAGAAGGATGGGGGAAATTTTGGTTAAGCATCTGGTGGGAATTCAGACATGCAGGAGTGCCAGCCAAAAATGGAATATCATTAAGAAAGGGCTGGCAGAGGCTACTGAAACCTGCACCAGGACATGGAGCAAGAAGGGGAGAGGAAAAAAGCCAAGCTGGCTGACTCTGGAGGTAATGGAAGGGGAGGCCAAGAGAAAAGCATTCCGGGGCTTGGGAAATCAGGAGGCAAGGGACAAAGATGAGTACGAAGAAGTCCAGGGGAGTTCAGGCTAGTCAGAGTGGCCAAGGCTTCCAGAGAGCTGAGACTGGCACAGGGAATCAAGGACGGGAAAAGGACTTCTTCAGATAATGCAAGTAGAGAAGAAGAAACAACGGCCAGATTGTGAGAATTAAAAAAGATAGAGGGTGGGTGGAGAAGGGTGAGGACCAGACAGAGGCACTGAATGAGTACTTCTACTCTGTGTTCATGAATGAAAGAGGGGGACAGATACCCCATGGGAAGGGGGGAGTGGGCAGAGGGGGTGGGGCAACTGATATCAAAATTATGGTGGACAGGGTGCTAGAGGGACTAAGGGCTCTGAGGGTGGAGAAGGTTCCGGGGCCAGATGGCATTCACTCTAAGGTACTTAGGGAGCTAATGAAGATCCTGGTGAGACCACTGGCAGACCTGTTCAGTACATCACTGGACACAGGATGTGTGCCACAGGACTGGAGGATGGCCCATGTGGTGCCCATTCATAAAAGTGGCCTGAAGGATGTTCCAGGCAACTACAAGCCAGTGAGTCTCACTTCAATCATGGGGAAACTCATGGAGTCAATCCTAAAGGAGAGACTGGTGACCTTTCTGGAGGACAATGTGCTACAAGACTGCCATCAGCATGGTTTTGTATTGAGCAGATCCTGCCAGACAAACCTAGTTGAGTACTATGACTGGGTTACCAGGGAACTGGACAGGGGCCATGTAGTGGACGTCTCATATTTGGACTTCAGCAAGGCCTTTGACTCAGTACCGCATGGGAGGCTGGGGGGGAACTGGAATACATTGGGGTGGGGAAAAAATGGTCAACTGAATCACCAACTGGCTGAGGGGTAGGCAGCAAAGGGTGGTGGTGGGGGGAACTCTCATCACCAAGGGATGTTATGAGTGGGGTGCCCCAGGGTTCAGTGCTGGGACTGGTGCTGTTCAGGATATTCATAGCCGATATCTCAAATGGGATCCAGAGTAGGATCAGTCTGTTCACAGATGATACTAAAACTGGTGCTCTGATAGATGACATAGAGGGGTGGAGGGGGCTGCAGGAAGACCTGACCAAACTACAGGAATGGTCAGAGACATGGCAGTTGGGGTTCAACGCCAGGAAGTGCAAGGTACTGCACTTCGGAGCAAAGAACCAGGGGAGGAAATATCAGTTGGGAGGGGTTCAGTTGGTAAGCACAGTGGAGGAAAAGGATCGAGGGGTACTAATAACGGGGAGTAAGAACCACTCAGCTCAGTGTAGGAAGGCGGCTGCAATGGCAAGCAAGATGCTTGGCTGCATAGTGAGGGGAATCTCCTCCAGGTACAGAGAAGTGATCCTACCCCTGTACAGGTCACTGGTCAGGCTGCAACTGGAATACTGTATGCATTTCTGGCGTCCATTCCTGAAGAGGGACATCAGATTGCTGGAGGGGGTGCAGCATAGGGCAATGAAGATGATACAGGGACTTGAGGGTAAATCCTATGAGAAGAGGCTGGGAGAGCTGCAGATGTATTCCTTGAAGAGAGTGGGGATGGGGGGATATGATTGAAATCTTTGAGTACCCAAAGGGTATTAACAGGATTAATGCAGAAGGACTTCTTCAGATCGGATGGGGGAGGGACACGAGAGGGCAAAAGCTGAGATGGGAGGGAGTTCAGGAGGGAAATCAGGAGACGCTTTTTAACAGAAAGGGTGGTAGATAAGTGGAACACTCTGCCTGAGGAAGTGGTATCATGTAGCATGGTGGGAGGATTTAGGAGAGGGTGGAACAGAGTGAGGGGGGTAGTTAAGAGGAGGGGAGGGTGGGGCAGCTGCAAGTTGAGGGACTAGCTGCACAATCGGGCAGACTCGATAGACCGTGAGGCCTGTTTCTGCTGGCATTTCGTATGTTCATATGTTCGTATCTTTCTGTCTGGTGGTGGTGCACCCAAACAGATGATCGTCTACCTGAAAGCAAAGTTGTGCCAAGAAAATTGCCACCTGAAAGTCTTTTACTTCCGAGTTTCTATAGAAAAGAAAGAGGAAACATATGCTGCTTGTTTGTTTACTTTGGAAATGTGAACTGAGAAATGATTGCCCTTGCCTTGTAGTAAAAGTGCTTAAAATTTGTTTAAAAGTTGCAAATTTCCAGAGAAAATTATTTGTGAACTTAAATGACAGTGTTTTCTAAGTGCTCAGAAAATTTCAAGTGTGTACAGTGAAAATTGGTGGAATCGCTAAGGAAAATTCACCAAGTACTGAGTGAAAATGCCTTAAAATGCTTGCCCCGCTGAAATTTGAAGCCGAGGGGAAAAAGTGACAGTTTGCAGTTTAAATTTTGCCTTCTTGATGATCACCGTGCAGGAGTGCGGCAGAGAGAAAGAAAGAGAGAGAGAGAGAGAGAGAGAGAGAAAACTCATTTGCATGGCGTGGTGTGATTGGTCCCAGTGCACCTAAGCCCCACCCTTGCCTGAGTCTCAGCATTGTGGAGCATTTGTGGAGGAGCAGCCTGCAGTGTGCGAGCAGTGTGTAGTTTGTGCAGCAGGCAGGAGGAATCGCTTACAGCTGAAGTGCTTCTGTAGCAGCAGTTTTTCTATCTTTTTCACAGTTAAACTGGGCTCAACCCACATTCCGACCGACTGGAGAGTGTTTGAGGCGATTGTAGCGATGATCGGTGGGACCGCCAGCTCGTTTCACCCCAGAGGCCTTCCTTGAGTTGACAGCATGCCATATTACATCAACTGTGAAAATCTGCTACTGCCTGTAAGTACCCTGTGCAAAAGCAAATGACTGTGGTGCTAAGATCTAACAACTGTGTAAGAACTTGAGTAAATGCAGCAAAAGTACTGAAAGAGAGAGTTTTGTGGACATTTACACCTTGATCTGTGAGTGTGAAAGTGCTGTTTTCAAAGAAAGCGAACTTTAAGACAAACGATCCCTCTGGTCCAAGTGCTAGTAAAGTAATGGATTGAGAAAAAGTTAAATGAACTTGTGCTTAGAAGAAAATCAGTTGCAATACAAAAGATCTAGCAATTTTTAACTGAGTGTAATGCAAAGTTACAGTTGCCATGTTGGGGCGAAGCCAATAATGTAAATAAAACAGTGCCATTTTAGACCAGTTTGCAAACCCAAAACAAAGTTTCAAATGGTTTCTTGCTAAGTATTGTGGAATACAATTTTAGTAGCCAGGCAGCCTGTTAGCTAATGTTTCCAGTGTGTTGAAACTAAATCTCAGCGTAATTACAAAAACAGTAATTTGGGGACTTTTGTGTTTAATGTGCAGAATATGGTGCAGCAAACCCCTCACTACCTGTTCCATGCCAGGGCGTGGGTAGCAGAACAAGAACTAGCGAATTTTGAGAAATTGTGTGCTGTTCATCAGCACCCGCCAAGGTGACTTTGCCAAATTTTATTTATTTACTTATTTTATTTATTTCAATCTAGGATTACAATACCTTTGAGCCGAGTCTCTTTTACAAAGGTTCCACATCAGCGTTGTAACAGTCATCATTTTTAGTTACAAACATATAGTCATTGACTTACAGACATGTAATAACCAGTACAAAGCCATGAGCTATGAGCAAGACAAGGAAGGGGGTGGGTGGTGGGGAGTGAGTGTAGGAAATCGGGGAGGTGCATGGGGTAAGGGGGTACAGGAGGTGGTTGGGGTGGGGGCAGGAGTGGAGGTACAGGGGGAGGTGGGTGAGGTGGGAGACAGGCAGCCAGGGGCCTTGTCGAGGGAATATGACAGGTAAGATGCTAGAGGTGCAAAGACTGATTGTAAGTGCTGGGTGCTGGGGCATTTGCAGCTGGAATGGTGGAAATGTTAAGATGGGCAGAATTATCCGGTCAATGTGTGTGCAGCACGCCTAAAGCCAGGAAGAGATGTTTTGCCAATTCCACATTGCACAGATGGTAGAACGAATTTGGGATGAGCATGTTGGATGCCACAAGGGTAGCTAAAGCAAAGTGCATCCATTTAGCTCCAGCGTGGACACAGACAGGAGACCCTGTAGAATCAGAACAACAGCAACAGGCTGGGTGCAGTGAGAGAGATCCCACAGAGGTTGTAATGGAGTTCTTGGACATTGTCTGTGTTGATGCTTTGCAAGGCCCAGAGGAAGTTAAGTGTTCCATGCTGCAGAGGGTGGAGTTGGATGCTGCCAGTTCAGGTTCAGTAGATCCGTGGGTGGAAGGCCCAAGTCCAAGCCTCGTGGGAGAGTCTGAGGTGGAGGAAGCATGTCGTTGGGAGGCCAGTGCCTCTGAGGACAGTGGAGAGTAGACACTTTGGGGGGTTGGTGCAATCGCCTGCTCCTGGGCAGAATGTGTGGAAGAAGAAGCAGCAGCAGTGGCTGCAGTGGGATCCAGTGAGTCACCATTGGTCTTGGCTTCCATGGAGCCTCCTAATGTCCGTGTGGAGGAAGGCTCAAAAAATGTGTCCCGTAGTGCAGAGGGATTGCTTTTGCTCTGCTCCATGTGTTCGTGACTGGCTCAACCAGTACTGGCTATCCCCAAGCCGTGCTCCTGGATTGGAGTTAGTTAAAAGCAACAAAGAGGAGAGAATTGTTCATAGGCAAGCTGTGGCCAAGTATGGACATTCGTACCCTTTCTTCACTCGCCAGATATGGGAAGAAATTGAGAAAGACAGGCTGCCTGGCTGTGGGAGGAAGCTTGTGCCAACCTGCACCCTAGAGTAAACAAGTGGGTCCGAATTAAAGTGTGCAATGACAGACTGCAATTCTGGAAGCATGGCAGGACCTTGTTAATTAGCTCTGTGAGAGCGTGGACAAAGCTGGCCAAGAGACATTCTACAGTGTTCCTATGGTGCGTCCAGATGGGGTGACAGTTTATGTCCCAGATCCTGAATGGTACTACCCCTGAAATTGATGCCATTCATCTGACATTGTGCCAGCTGGCCAAAAGTGAATGCAGCCATTGCCAGCTCAGCCATCTGCCAACGAAGAGGCAGCAATCCAGGATGGAGGTGCCTTTCTTCTGGCGATCCAGGTTCATCTGCAGCAGCATCCAGGTTTGGCTCCAGCAGCATCCAGGTTCATCTGTGATAACATCCAGGTTCATCAGCCCAGCAGGTTCAGAGAGGTGATGTTGACATCCTTTGTCACCTAGAACTGGTAAGAGACTCTTTTAATTTTTTAATTTGTCTGTTTTCCTGCAATCGAAAATATCCATGGAACAGTAATTTCCAATGGACTATCCATCTAGACTGCAGTGCTAGCAGGCTTTATGCCTGTTCCAGAACTGTGATTCAGCAGGTTCTGGCCTAGGAGAGACTCTAGTTCTAGTGTCTCGGTGCTCTGGACTCTTCCTTAGTTGGGACTTTGTGCTCCCACCCCCCAATGTTTTTATGTTTTCCATTTTTGTACTTTTGTAGAAAATCCTTTTAAAAAAATGCTTTTTGGGCTCTTGCAGTATCCAGTGGGAGGGTTTTGGGCAATGTTTTTTGGCTTTTACAGGTTGTAGTTGTGTGCAGAAATGTGTTTTGCAGTGTTTTCTTTGCAGGTGTTCCTATAAGAAGACAAGAAGAGGATTTTTTTGGGACTCATCTGAGTCCTCCTTTGTGTAGAGTTGTTAGGCTAGTGAAACTGTGTAGTGCAATGTCTAACCTTTTTTCATTTTACAGGTGTGTTAGTGTAAAATGTTTTTTGGGTTTTGGTGCCTGGTAGGTAGCATAGGTCAGATAGATTTTCCCTAGAGGACTGGGGGGGCACGTTGGTGGTCCTGACTCCACATATAGGGGTCATTAATGTTGTCTGGTAGGACATGCTTCAGGCAGTTTCTTGACACCACTGAGAATCCATAGATAGTACAGTAGTAGGATAGGAACTGAAGTTTCTTCAGACAGCCCCTGTCTTTTAAGTGTTATCTGCCTGTGTCTAGCACATGGTAGGGAAGAACTTGTGCAACCTCCCAGCAGGTAACACAGAGGGTAGGATGGCCTGGTGCTGGGTGGAGATATGACTGTGGACAGTCATTTGCCTGTCAGGGGTGAGTATAACCACTCAGCCCCCTGGGGTCACTAGAATCCTAGTATTATTGTTAGGAAGGCAGCAGGTAGTTGGTAGGAAGCTCATTAGGGTCTTCTATGTAACCCCCTGCAATTGGGGGTTCCCAAAGCCTCCCTAGGAGCTTGCCAAGTGCTCCCAGCCTGAATGGTGTTTGGCGTTTAAAGCGTTTATTGTAAGTGCTTTAGAGCCTCTGGTACTGTCTCTTTAAGAGCTGTCTGCTGGCAGGCATGATTAGTTTACATGGGGGGCGACTGTGTGTTTCCCTGCTTGAGTCCTGCTCGAGTTTCTGACAAATTGCTCCGTTAATGCTGTCCCTAAGTGGGCGAAAGGGGACACTTATTAGAGATGTAACTGTTTGCCCCATATCGTTTAGAGTATTAATGGAAATGTAATTTGTTTAACCTGCCTTTCTTGCAGCTGGGACTCTGTGTGTCTGGCCCCTCCATTTTGGATCTGAACTGCTGAATAGATCCAATAAGGCAGGAGAGGCATCTAAAATGGAGCTTAAGCAGACCAACCAGGATCAGGACTCTCTTGGGAGCCGGCTGGCCATAAGGAATATAGCTAGTGATTCTGGGAAGCGAAGTTCTGGACCATGGCACCTTTTCTCGCCAATAAGGGGAGTTTTGAGTGATTGACAACTGGAGTCCTGGTGGACCTGGAGTCCTTGGACCTGGTGGCACCCGAATGGAATGCCCTGCCTTGTGTCTGGAAAAATCAGATCTGTTGTGACCGTGACTGGAGAGGGAGCTCCGAGCTCCTGCGCTGTAGAGTTTTCGCGCAGAAAGTGCATGTGAAGGCCTAAACTCTGGCGGCATGTTTGCCGTGGTGATTCAGACTGAATCCGCAGCTACCAAGGAAAGGAGAGGCTGAACATTTGGGCACCAGGCTCACCCTGTAGAGGACTGGAGAAACTGCTTCATCGTGCTCAGTCTGTCAGGAAAGTGAAGCTGCGTTGTGAACTCCTGGGTTAGCAGTAAGTGCGATTGGGACTTGAGAGCAGCTGCCTGGTATAGTAATTTCTTTTACATATAAATGTGTGGGGTGTTTGGGGAGGACAGCTAAATGAGTCCTCTGGTCCCAGGTGTGCAGATGAGAAGGCAATCACGTGCAGGTAGACTGAATCCGTGGTTGCTTGAAGCTGTGTGCCTGCTTGTAGAACTTCATCCCCCTGCTGTGCGAGGGCGTCCAGCAATCCATGACACCCTCAGTGATAGCTTTCAGCATCAAGTTTGTGAGTGAAAATCAGGGTAGCTCCCTGCCATCCGTTTATCTAATTGCAAGTGTTTCATCTGATTTCTTTTCTTTCTTTCTTCATGAACTGAGCCAACCACCTCCGGATTACAATTGGGTATTGTGCAAGTGTTTTTCCATCACAGGGCCCCAACCAGCTGCACTGATCCTGGCTAGCCCTCCACCATCCTGGGTACCCAGTAGAGTGACAATTGGGACTCTGAATATGCGAACAGCACTGTGATGATTATTGTGTCTAACCTAATTAACCTGATTTCCCCCTGTCCTTGTTACAGCCCCTTAAATAAATCAGATCTATTTGTTTCAGCAAAGTTACACTGACTAAGGTATGTGTTTATGTTAAAGTATTGTACTGTGGATATTGCACTGCATCATCTTGTTTTACAGGGGGTCCCCAGAGTCAAGTTGACCGAACCAGTCCTGGGGGTAAGTGTAAACAGTGAAGATACTTATGGTACATTGTGTGGGCCACTAATAGGATTACAAGGGGGTCTCAGTGTCCCAGAGGGCTGTGACCAATTTAGTCTAACTACTGCAAACCCTTATCTCTGGGTGGAGGCACCTGCCATAGAACCTAGGCCCCTCAACCTGTTAGCAGTTAGGCAGGCAGGGGTAGTAGCCCTTGGGATAGCGCCAACTGGGGGTTACACTTACATAATGACATCATTGTTTACTCAGCTAGCCTGAGGGAAGAATGATTAGGTCATTTGAAATTCTCACAGCAGCATAAGCCACACTGTGTGGACAGCTGCTCTGGGGAGCTTAGAATGCTCAGTGGGTAGTTGTCAGTTGTTCAGTGAGGAGGTGAGAGTGACAGAAGGACTGCCATCCTCAAGTCCTTGCCATCATCTGCTCATTGTCTGTGGGAGTGTGGCGGAGGCATGGGCGAAAGACATTTTATTTTATTTTTTAAACTCCAGATTTATTCAAATGCAACACAGATACAGTTTCATGTCATACAGATTTCATAGAGACATCTTGCAGTCTTACACAGCTTTTCTGCTACATTATTCCTGGGATCCTACTATAAAGTTTAAAAAGGGGGACTGAAGTAGACCGAGTTATTAAAGGATTCCTCTCTTTATTTTTTCCAGGAAATCAAACAAGGACAACTTTACTACTTCATTTCCATTGATTCTGGAGTACAGTAAAGAAAAGCTTCATACGAATAGAAAAGAAAAGCAAACAATAGAAATGTCTCTTTGTTAAGGTCTGTGTCCAGTCTCTTGTATAGACTAATTAAGGATATTATTAAAACTGAATCAGACTAACTAATGTATTGTTTATACAATAAAAACTTGAAAAGAAACAATTCTGTACATGGATGATCATTTCATCTTTCTACTAATTTCATCTACCATATTATTTACTTACTGGGTATGGGGGGGTACATCCCATATACCTTATTATTTATTGTACTGTTTTTTTCCTTTTTTTTTCCATCACTACCAGTAAAATTCAGTAGGCAAATGCCTGCTAGGAGAGAACTGAGACTCCTTCTAGTTCTGCTATCAAGTGCGCGAAAGGGAGACATATACCATTAAATTTATCACCGTGCAAGCGTAATTCAATTGTGATCTGCTCCACCCAGGAGATAACTTTCACTATCTCTACCCATTCTAACAGCATGGAAGAAACAGGATTCAACCAACGCCTGGTTGTAGCTGTACCAGCTGCTGCTAGCAATATGCCTATAAATGATTACTGGCCATTGGTCCGTTTCCCCTTGGGAATGAGACCCAATATCATGTGTTTGAACTCCAGATGTTCCTGCATCCCAGTCTTTTGTTGAAAATGGTCCTTTACTGCCCCCCAAAATAGCTATATGACTAGGTATTCCCAGAAAATATGATGATGATTAGTGTTGCTCGGACAGTGCTTTTGTGGATCCTACCACTATCTGTCAGATAGTGTTGATATCCTACCTTGGATCCAACTAGAAATCCTAACAAAAATGGATGTAGGATCCAGGGGCAGATAGTGATGGATCCTAGGTCAGATACAAGGATCCTAGGTCAGATAGTTAGGATCCAAACTGGATCCTAGACAGCAGGATCGATGGCCAGATAGTACTACTATCCTACCACAACAACTAACTGGCCAAATGGGAGGTATCTGTTGGTATGCTCATTTCTAGGATACTATTTGAGTAACACTAATGATGATTCCCCACTGCTCCACATTTCCTCCAACATTTATCTGATTTATCTGAAAGATAATACTTAGTCTTGGTGGGGGTTAAAAAACCTGGTAAGAATCTTCCACTTGAACTCTCTCCATGTGTTTGAGGCTGAGGTATGAAAAGATCCTTCACATATTTTTTGCCAGGCTAGTGCATCTAATTGTATTCCTGCTTCCCGTTCCCAAGCTGCTTGACTGATTGGGGGTACTTTCTCTTGTGGTCAGGTATGTGGATACCAACCTAGAAATAAGGTAGGTCACCCCCGGGCCTTCCACTGCACTCAGAAGTGTTAGCACCAGAGGGTGAGGGTCTTGCTGTACCTCCTCTAAGTTTGTACTGGTTCTCAAAAAAGAAATGACCTGGAGGTATCTGAAAAAATGTGAGGTGGGCAGATGAAAATCCCGTTGTAATTCTTCAAATGTTTTGATTCTCCCCAGGTAAATAAATTGCGTAATATATCTTAAGCCCCATCTTTTCCAGATGTCAAAAGAGTGGTCTATTCTGGGTGGCAGAAAGCTAGTACACATGATCATCTGTGTTCTATTAGAGAGACTTGTGTTCAGACACAATTCCTTTTTTACTGTCCCCCATGTCTTATACATTTGTTTTAACCATGGGTTTGCTATTACAGCCCTTCTCAAATGTTCTGGGGAGTCTGGAAAATCTCTCAGTCGATTTACCTCTGGACTACTTCCTGATTCCTGTTTGACCCATGTGTTATTTTGATCTACTCTCATGTGTGACACCCAGGATATGAACTGGACCATCTGGTAATACATTTTTAGGTTGGGCAAACCAAGTCCCTCCTCGGGTTCAGACATAAGTAGGGAGTTCCATGCTATTCTGGGACATCTCCCAGCCCATACAAAGCTATGGAGTGCTTTATTTATTTGTTTCCAATCAGATCTTGGTATAGTCAGTGGTAGAGTATTAAACAGAAAAAGAAATCAGGGCAAAATATTCATCCTTATAGACTCTATGTGACCCATTAATGATAAAGGGAGAAGGGTCCATCATTTTAAATCTGTAAAGACTTCTTTCATCAGTTTCCCATCATTTATTTGGTAAAGTTGTTTCAGGTCCAGGGGAGCAAAGATACCCAGGTATCTGATATTGAACATTACCCACTTAAAAAAGGTATTAATTGTATTGGCTCCGAAGAGCGGAGCCACTTACCAGTATAATCTCCATTTTGTCATTATTAACTTTAAATCCTGATATTCTTCCATAATCCAAGATGAGCTGGTGTAGGTCCAGAAAGGTTTTAAATTGTTTTTCATGTTTGCTTGCGCATGCGCAAGAAACATTATGTGACAGCTTAGGAGAGAAGATGGTTGGGGAGGCGCGCAGTGTTGCATCCAACAGAAGCAGTGCATTTGGGGGCCTGTCCGTGGTGCACCACTGGAGGCACAGTGTGCTGATGACATTGGCTTCCAGAAGGTGCACCAAGTTGTAACGTTTTCACCGCAGCAATCATGGGCTGCCTCGTCGTTGCAGCATCAGCGATTCGTTGCAATGAGGGAGTGACCCGTCATTGTTGGGTGGAACATTGCTAGTGTGATATTGTTTGTGAACATGGCGGTGCCTTGCCGCTGTGTTCACAAACAATATCAAACGGCCCCAGTGCCGAGGGGGTGCCCAATCCCCCTTGGCAGCATGTGCCCCTCCCCACAGAAGTGTGTTTTTGCTGAAGGGGGCCTCAATCCCCATCGGCATCCATCCCTGGTGCTGACTTGCTGACGGGGGAGCCCAGTCCCCATTGGCAGTATGTTTCCTCTCCCTGTTTGATGTGCTGATGAGGGAGCACACTCCCTGTCAGCATCAGCCCCCCCAAAGAGTTACGGGATAGTCCAAGGGGGTACCCAATCCCCTTCGGCTCTTGCACCCCCCGACTTTTGTATCAATGGGGAGCCCAATCCCCCATCGGCTACACCCCCTCCAACAAAAATATTCAGGTGGCATGCTGGGAGCTCACCCCAGTGTGCCCAATATCCTTGCAAAGGAAAAACTGTCCCACAATGTTTTTTTATTTTGTTTTAAAACCTGTAAAGCAAAAAACGGTCCCTCGTGGTCTCTCTGGCCCCTCCCCCCACAACCCACACCCACCCACTGCACACCCTGCCTCTCCACACCCCTGCTCACCCCATACTTACCTCCGAGTCCAGTGCGACGATCTTCGCTGGACCGGGAACATGTCTGCACTCCTCAAAGCCGGACACGAACTGAGGAAATGCCGGTAAGCTGTATAATGGGAGAAATAGGGTTTTTTTCAACTTTGTTGCATATCTCAGGCATTTTGTGAAATTTTGGCACCAAATTTTCAACATGGGGTTTTTGGGACTCCTCCTCATGAATTCAGTCACTGTCATGGCATTAATCAGTCCCAAAAGGTGATTTTGCGGTCACTGCGTGGAATCACCTTTCAGGACCGATTAACGAAATGACAGTGCCAGTGTTCATGAGGTGGGCTCTCAAAAAGTGTATGTTGCAAATCTGATGGAAAAAATTCAAAAAATTACTGTTTTATGAGCGTGCATTGCGCAGTTTCCACGCACACTCATAACTTCGCACGTTTGCAATATTTTCACTCCAGATTTGTAGCATTACAATTTTTTAACACCTCCTTATGAACAGTACAGCTATCATTTTTCACATCCTGGCCGAAATGTGTTTTCGCACTTTCAGCGCAGAATAGCAAGGTCACTGTGGGAAATCAGTGTTCGGGATGCATGAAGAAAATCACAGTGACACTGTTCATTAGCAGAGGTCCTAAAATGCCTATGTTGAAAATTTGGTGACAAAAGTCTATAAAATGACTGTGTTACGAGCGTGCATTGCGCAGTGTTCACACACGCTCGTAACTTTGCACATTTACAATATTTTCACTCCAGATTTTCAACATTGCCATTTTTCCACACCTCCTTATGAACAGTACAGCTGTCATTTATCACATCCTGGCTGAAATGTGTGTTTGCACTTCCGGCGCAGAATAGTGTGGTTGCTGTGGGAAATCAGTGCTCAGGACACATTACAAAACTCACAGTGAAACTGTTCATTAGTAGAGACCCTAAAATGTCTATGTTGAAAATTTGGTGATAAGCGTCCATAAAATGACTGTGTTACGAGCGTGAGTTGTACAGTTTCCATGCATGCTCATAACTTCGCACATTTGTAATATGTTCACTCCAGATTTTCAACATTGCCATTTTTCCGACCCTCCTTATGAACATTACAGTTGTCATTTTTGACATCCTGACCGAAATGTTTTTCTGCACCTGCAGCGCAGAGCAGCGCGGTCGCTGTGGGAAATCAGTGTTGGGGGCACATTAAGAAATTCAAAGTGACACTGTTCATTAGCAGAGGCTGTAAAATTCCTATGTTGAAAATTTGGTGATGAAACTACATAAAATGACTGTATTACAAGCGTACGTTGCACAGTCCCCAGTCATGCTCATAACTTTGCACATTTGTAATATGTTCACTCCAGCTTTTCAACATTGCCATTTTATTGCACCTCCTTATGAACAGTACAGCTGTCATTTTTCACATCCTGGCTGAAATGTGTTTTTGCACTTCCAATGCAGAATAGCGTGGTTGCTGTGGGAAGTCAGTGTTCAGGACACATCATAAAAATCACACTGACACTATTCATGAGCAGAGGTCCTATAATGCCTATTTTGAAACTTTGGTGACGAACGTCCATTAAATGACTGAGTAATGCACATGCGTTGCGCAGTTTCCACATACTGTATGCTCGGTCGTGCGAGCACTTTTTATATTCCCAGTACAGCTTTTCAAGTTTGCCATCTCTTCACACCTCCCTGTGGATGGTACAACTGTCATTCTTCACATCCTGCCCGATCTGTGTTTTTGTTCATGTGGCGCAGAATGGCACTGTCGCTGTTGGAAATCAGTGTTCGGGACACATTGACATAATCACAGTGCCATTCTTCATAGGTAGGCTCACAAAAAGGCCATGTTGAAAATTTGTAGTATACATACCAACAAACGCCTGAGGCATTACGGTTTCTAACCATAACGTCCTACCCTGCACAGACTGACAGGCATCGGGGTGTGCCTTTGTATTGACAACTGTACTGCTCATGCCATCCCACCCCCACCTCCAGCCACTGACAGGCATCAAGGTGTACCTTGCACTCTTCGGCCCCAGACTTCACCTTATTCTCCTATGCTGCACCCATTTCAGCATATGTCCTTATGGAATGCGGTGACTGCAAAGCCAAATACCCTAAGGCACACCTCAACATGTCGCTGTCTGCAGAATAGGGTGACATCACATGGCATGCCTGTCATGGCCGACGACCCAAACAGTTACCCCAATGCCTGTCCGTCTCTGCAGGATGGAGATGGGGTTGGCGTGAACTTCAGTACTTCACTGCCATTCCTATTCTGCATCTGTCTAACTCCTGCATGTCCAATGCTAATACCAGCAAGCAAACATTCAGCATTGACAAATGCTTGTTTAAATATAACATCGTATCACACCTGCATAAAACGAGATCCTATTTTTCTCACCCCTCACAGCTTTATACCCCCCAGGTCTGGATATATTCTAATGAGCTCTGCCAAGGGCTCCATACTCAATGTGAATAGGATTGGGGACAGGGGCAACCCTGCCTCATCCCTCGATGTATGTCTAGATATTCAAATGTAGTGCCGTTTACTTTCATTTTGGCTTGAGGATTGTAATATATTGCTTTTATCCAAGTTTTAAATTGGTCCCCAAAACCAAACCCACCCAGAACCCCTTGGAGAAAATCCCAGCTTAAGCGGTCAAATGCTTTTTCTGCATCCACAGCTATGGCTAACTGAATTACCAGTCAGTCTGACCTCCATTGTGGGCAAGCTCATGAAGACCAGACTAAAGGAAAGGTTGGTGGAATATCTAGAGGAACATGGTCTCCAGGATGAAAGGCAGCATGGGTTCATTGGGGAGGGGCATCATGCCAAATAAATCTGATTGACTTCTTTGTCCTCTTCTAGGTGTCAGCGTGGCTCAGTTGGTAGCACATCTGCCTCTGGACCAGAAGGTCGTGGGTTCTCGTCCCACACCGGGATTGGACTTGCACCTAAAAATTGCTGGCATCCGAGTGCAGTATTGGGGGGTGCTGTACTGCTGGGGTGTGCCGTCCTTCGGATGAGACGTTAAACCGAGGTCCCTTCTACCCATCCTGGTGTTGTCCTGGTGTGTGTCCAGGTGGAAGTAAAAGAACCCAGAGCACTCTTCGCAAAGAGTAGGGAACATTCCCGGTGTCCTGGCCAACATTCCCCCTTCCCATAAACCGGTTCATGCAATTATCCAGGCTGTGTGTGGGTGATGATGTGCGATATGGCTGCCACCACACATTCAGTCACTTCACTACCAGTCTAGCATTGCTTGTAAAAGCGCTTTGGATGTATGAAAAGCGCTATATAAATACTGATTCTTCTTCTTCTTCTTCTTCTTCTTTGACTGTATCACTAAGACAGTAGACAGGGGCCAAGCGGTAAATATATCTATCTTGATTTCAGCAAGGCCTTTGACTTTGTGCCCCACAAAAGGATAATCAGGAAGTTGGTGGATCTTGGAGTTGCGGAAAAGATGTTCAGATGGGTGGAAAACTGGCTGAAGGACAGAACCTAGAGGGTGGTGGTGGGGGAAGAGTTATCTGCCACCAGAGAGGTGACCAGTGGGGTCCCACAGGGCTCTGTGCTGGGGCTGGTGTTGTTTAATGTCTTCACCAATGACATTGGGGATTGCATTAAAGGCAAAATGTGCCTATTTGCAGATGACACCAAGCTCTGTGGGAGAGTGGACACAGCTGAAGGGATGCAGAACCTACAGGAAGATCTGGAAATGCTGAGGAAGTGGTCCAGGATCTGGCAGCTTGGTTTCAATGCCAAGAAATGCAAAGTTTTGCATACTGGAGCCAAGAATCCCAGGACAGAGTATTACCTGGGTGGAGTCTGAGTATCTGCATCAGAGGAGGAGTAGGACCTGGGAGTGATGATCACTAGTGACCTGAAGCACTCCACATAGTGCAAGAAAGCTGCAGCAAGGGCAAACAAGATGCTGGGATGCATAGCTAGGGGGATCAGTAGTAGGAGAAAGGAGGTTATACTGCCCTTGTGCAGGTCACTGGTAAGGCCGCATCTAGAGTATGGAGTTCAGTACTGGTGCCCACATCTTAAAAAGGACATTAACCTGCTGGAGAAGGGCTACAAAGATGACATCTGGTCAGCAGGGTAAGAGATACGAGGAGAGGTTGAGGGCACTGAAAATGTACTCCCTGGAAGACAGGAGAGAGAGACAGAGAGAGGGGACATGATTGGGACATTCAGGTACTTGAAAGGGATAAATAAGGTTGATAAGGAAAGTTTTTTTTTAAGCTGAGTGACAACCATATCATGAGGGGGCACAGTCTTAAGCTGGAGGGTGGGAGGTTTAGGAAGGAGGTCAGGAAGCACTTCTTCACACTGGACACTTGGAATGCACTGCTGGAAGAGGTAATCTCGTTGAAGACAGTGGGTAGCTTTAAGAGAGGCCTGTGATAGGCATAGGGGAAGGTAAGAATCATGGGTAGGGAGTATGGGAGGAGTGGGGAGGGAGGGCAGGGACATTAGATCAAGCTGTGGACCCTGCAATATGAGCAGATTTGATAGACCAAATGGCCTTTTTCTGTTGGCTTCTTTGTATGTTCATATGTTCATATGAAGATCTTTAACTTTCTGACCATAGTGCAAAATGTTGAGACATTGCCTAATATTGTCTGTAAATTGTCTAACTGTGACAAACCAGCTTGGTCCGGGTGCACTAAGTCTGGTGATATGTTATTAATTCGAGATGCAAGCATTTTTGTAAATATTTTAGAATCCACATTAAGAAGGGAAATCGGCCCATATGATGTACAAAGTTCCGGGATTTGCCCTCCTTTGGGGTCACTGTAATGAAGGCATCCCTCCACGATGGGAGGGGGGAGTCACCCTCCATTTCACAGGAGTTAAAGACCGTTGTTAATATTGGGGTAAGCTGGGCACTAAATTTTTGATAAAATTCAACGTTGAATTCATTCATACTGGAGATTTTCCAGTTTTCATAGTTTTGATTGTTTGGGCTACCTCTATAGATGTGATTGGTGCCTCTAGTTTATCTTCTTCCGATATTTGGGGAAGAGAGATCCTTGCTAGAAAATCCTGTGTTCTCTGATTGTCTTCAGGCCCCTGTGACTCTCTGGAGTAGAGGTTTGTATAATATTCTTTGAATGCTTTATCTATTGTTTTTGGTGTATAATTATTACTGATCCTTCCTCCCTGTTCTGTCATGATCCACTTCACCTAGTGGTTGGCCTGTGCTTTCTGAAGCCTGAATCCTAACAATCGACTTGCTTTATTACCCTGTTCATGGTTTTGGTTTGTATATCTTAATTTACCTTCAACTTCCTGGTCCAATATATTCTGCAGCTCTTTCCTAACTTAGTTTAATTCCACATCTACCCCTGAGGCTACCCTCTTCTTATGAATGGCCTCCAACTGTTTTAACTGGTTGTTAATGCCTCATTTATCCCTGTGCTGTTTCTTTAGTTGTGAAGTGTAGGAGATGATTGCACCCCTTATCACAGCTTTCAGACCATTCCAATACCATTTAGTGCCCGGTTCCTCCACTTTACTGCGTCTTTGATAATCTTTAATAACATCCTGGATTGTGTTGTGGAAATCTTCCCTCCCCAAAAATCAGGGTACCCTATGGACCTTAATAACTACAGGCCCATTTCCATTCTTCCAGTGCTATCCAAGATGCTAGAGAAAATAGTGAGCATCTAGCTAAGAGAATATCTTGATGATGCTAACCTCTTGAATCCAGCTCAGTCTGGGTTTAGGGTCAGGCACAGCACTATCTCTGCACTGGCCAAAGTTACAAATGACTGGCAAACCGAATTGGATAAAAAGAATAGTGTCTGTGCAGTATTTCTTGACCTAAGCAAGGCATTCGACACTGTGGACCGTGAGCTGCTACTCTCTTCCTTGAATTTCATTGGCCTATATCCACCCTCCCTTAATTGGTTCAGGTGTTACCTTATGGATAGGTCACAGCAGGTGAAAGCTGAAGGTGATCTATCCCCACTAAAACCACTGCTAAGAGGAGTTCCGCAAGGATCTATCCTGGGCCCTATCCTTTTTGCCATCTACATTAATAATATTGACTCAAATTTCACCAAAGCCACTGTCCACCTCTTTGCTGATGACACTGTTTTGTATGTATGTCAGCAACCCATCACCTGCAGTTGCCCGTGAAATTTTACAAGCAGAATTCTCCTTGCTGCAATATCAACTACTTGAGAAAAAGCTTCTTTTAAATGCAAAGAAAACAAAAGCAATGCTTTTCTCCAATCAAAGCTCCACCAGCACCTCCTCACTAAGCAGTCTCCCCCAGCTATGCACTATCCTTGGAGAAAATCTGGAGTATGTAGAAAAAATTCAAATACTTAGGTGTGTGGATTGATAGCAGACTTGACTTCATACATCATATTGAAGAACTGCTGAAAAAACTTCGCCAAAGGCTTGGCCTATTCTATAGAATAAAACACTTCCTAACCAGAGACTCAAAGATGAGGTTAGTCCAAGCCACTTTTCTTTCAGTTGTTGACTATGCAGACTTCCTTTATAGTCACTGCCCCATCTCCTACCTAAGCAAGCTGGATATCCTGTACCATAGAGCAATAAGATTCATAACAGATCTTGCAGCTAACACTCATCATTGCTCTCTCTATGCTGCTGTTGGATGGGTTTCCCTACATCTCAGAAGGAACAGAAATGCAGTACTATGGATCTACAGAGCACTGTCTAAAAAACTTCCAAATTATATTCTAGACTGCTTCACCCAGGCCATAGCTAGCTCCTATGCCCTAAGAAGCAACAACCTCATCATGCTCAAAATACCTAAAGTCAACACCCCGGACAGGGAGAGCGGCAATCAGTTATTCTCTAGCTATGGCTTGGAATACTCTACAGAAATCCCTAAAGCTGTCCAATCTCATACCTATAGCATCCTTCAAACAGCTTTGTACAGGTTTCTTCGAAGAGAAATGCAACTGCTACCACAAGAGCTAGTCTTGCTATTTCACAACCTCCCCCGTTCCAGACAGCCATCATTTATGGCATAATTCTGCTCCACAGCTCTCCCTTCCGGTCGGCCACCCTTTTTATAATACCCCAGTTCCATTTAACTCTACCTAACTACCTACTACATACCTAATCCTTCTCCCACTAATTTCTGCCCTTACATCATTCCTAAATGCTCTCCATCCATCCTAGTATTACATTATGCTGTGTGTATGCCTTGACTCCTCTATTGGGATATGTATATACTTTATTTATTAGTATAATTTGCCTATAACCATCTTGTCATGTATGTCCTAACCAACTTCTTACCCTAGATCAGTGTATTACAAGTGTTTTTTCTGTATCTGTTATGCATATATAAGTGCACTGATATATCTGTCGTGTACCAACTATTGAACCTTGATCTTATCAGGTCCATCTTGTAAATGAGCCTTGCTCAATGATGTTCATCTGAATAAATAAAGATTTGATTGATTGATTGATTGATTGATTGAAGAGTTCATCCTCCAGAGAGTGCACCTACTCCAGTCTCCTAGTTGCAAATCCAGTGTCACTGCAGAGTGGTTTGAGACCAGCCTGGGGTGAACTGTGCAATCATTTACTTTATGCAGATCTGTTCCACTACATGAAAAATAATCTATTCTAGAGTAAGAGTTGTTAGGACTTGAATAAAATGTATAGTCCTTCGCTGAAGGATTCGGTTCCCTTCAGACATCTAAAAGGGCCAGTTCCTGCATGCCATTCCGTACTGCCTGACTCATTTTTTTGTTGCTTGCACACATGTGCAAGAAACATAGTGCCATCATCCGAGTTTTCGGAGGTGTGGCAGCCCTCTTCCAATTCAATCAGTGTGTTTGCAGGCATGGCCGCAGCTCTCCGATCACTGCTGGAGCTGTCTATGACAGCACTCTAAAATGCAGTGACGTACAGTTGAAAGGGGGAGCTACGCTTCAGTGAGCAGCGATAAGATATACGCCTGCTCATGCGCGCCTCCCACACACACACCGCATGCATACCGCGTGCTCGTCCCCACACACAGTATAGCCGACGGGGTGCCTAATCCCCATCGGCTGTGCTCGCTCCCCTAAAAACTGAGTTGCACATGCCACGCTGGGTGCCCACCCCAGCATGGCAACACATGGTATAGCCAATGGGGGTGCCCAATCCCCCGTCGGCTCCACTGCCCCCCCGAAAGTACACAGTGCAGCGTGGCAACAGATGCTATCACCGACAGGGGTGCCCAATCCACCGTCGGCTCCACGGCACCCCCAAACAGCGTCCTTGTGCCACGCTGGGAGCCCACCCCAGCGTGGCAAACGTCCCGCATCGTCCTCCTGTTTTTTAAAAAAAAAAAACAACCTGCAACACAAAAATGGTCCCTCGCTGTCTGGGCCCTCCCACCTGCACCCACCCACTGCACACCCTGCCTCCCCACACCCCTCACCCCATACTTACCACGAGTCCGGTCATCGATCTTCAGTGGACCGGGAACACATCTGCACTCTTGAAGCCGACGCGAACTGAGGAAATGCTGGTAAGCTGTATAATGTAATAAATAGGGTTTTTCCAACTTTGCTGCATGTGTCAGCCATTTTTTTGAATTTTTGCACCAAATTTCAACATGGGGTTTTTGGGACCCCTTCTCATGAATGCTCTCACTGTCATGGTGTTAATCGGGCCTGAAGGGTGATTTTGCAGTCACTGCGCAAAATCACCTTTTGGCACTGATTAATGAAACAACACTGTCAGTGTTCTTAAAGTGGGCTCTCAAAATGCCTATGTTGAAAATTTGTTGGAAAAATTCCTAAAAATGACTGTTTTACGAGCGTGCGTTGCACAGTTCCTACGCACGCTCATAAGTTCACGAATTTTCAATATTTTCACTCCAGACTTTCAACATTGTCATTTTATCACACCTCCTTATGAGCAGTACAGCTGTCATTTTTCACATCTCTCCCAAAATGTGTTTCTGCCCATGTAGTGCACAATGGCGCAGTCGGTGTGCGAAATCACTGTATGGGACACATTAAGAAAGTCACAGTGACAATGTTCATGAGTAGAGGTCTTAAAATGACTATGTTGAAAATTTGGTGAAAAAATTCCTAAAAATGACGATTTTACGAGACTGCATTGCGCAGTTCCTAGGCATGCTCATACGTTTGTGAATTTTCAATATTTTCACTCCAGATTTTCAACATTGTTTTTTTACCACACCTCCTTATGAGAAGTACAGCTATCATTTTTCATATCTCTCCCAAAATGTGTTTCCACCCATCTAGCGCACAATGGCGCGGTCGATTATCTTGAAATCAAATGTATGGGACACATTAAGAAAATCACAGTGACACTGTTCATGAGCAGAGGTCTTAAAATGGCTGTGTTGAAAATTTGGTCATAAACTTCCTAAAAATGACTGTTTCTCGAGCGTGCGTTGTGCAGTTCCTACGCACGCTTGTAAGTTTGCAAATGTTCAATATTTGCACTCCACTAACTTCCAAATACCTACACAGCACATACAAGCAAGCAACATTCGGCATTGACAATTGCTTGTTCTGTTTGTAGTTGTAACTTGGGAGGAGCAGTTCATCATGGGATTTAAAACACATAGATACATAGACATATGTAGTTAACACAATTAAAATCTCCACCAAAGAGAATTAGGTCATCTCCCAAAGCTGAAATATTTTGAAATATAAGATTATAAAAAGAGGGTTCATCATTGTTTGGGGCATATACAGTATATTAATAAGGTGCAGCCTCTGGGAGAACAGACTACCTGTAATAATGACCCCCTTCCCTCTTCTAATGCATCTTCCTTAATGATTTCTAAAGATAAATCCTTTCTCAACAAGCTGGCAGCACCTGCTTTTTTCCCTGATGGGTGGGAGGCTCCTACCACCTTACCCACCCACGATCTTCTAAGCTTTTGGCGCTCTGCCATTGATAATTTCATTTCTTGGAGGAAACAGATGTCAGCGTTAAGATTTGGGAGGTAGCGCAATATTTTTGTTGTTTTAATGGGGGAGTTAAAGTCCTGAACATTTAGGGAAACCACTTTTAAAGTACCCATAATGATAAGTATGACTTAAATCCCGTGTCTCAGTTTCCTTTGCATACCTTCCCTTCCCTTGCCTTGACCCTATATATTTCCACGTATACGTCTGGGAGCCCTTCCTCTTCCACCCAATCCCTTTTATACCAAGCCATGATAACTGTATAAGACGCACAGCAGGTGCATAAAGTAAAGCAGTATATAAACTTGTAACTGTCCATCCAATTAGTAACATCAGACACAACCCTAAAAACAAGTAAGTATGCTTCCTGGGTTATGATGTCAGAACCCTGTTAATTCACAGGGTGTTGTAGTGTGAGCTAGTGTGCTTGTGATTACACAAGCCTGACCATGTAGTGTCAATAAGTCTGTCACAGCTACCTAATAAAGAATTTATAGGGTGTTCTACTACGGCTTCCAACCAGTGTAAGAAAACTAGGATTCACCACAGTAAACAGTTAGGTAGTTGTAACAATATCAGTTTTTGGTTTTTTTCAAATTGGTTATGTTTTTTTTTTTTGGAACTTAATCTTTATTAGTTTTCCATTTTCAGTTCCATATTACATTATACTTCACTACAGGAGCAACAGGTAAACACACATATGTCTCCATACTAATACATCAGTTGCAGGACATTATATAAAATCATCTTTGTCTAAGTATATCTCTTGTTTATATTTGTTCTTTTTATGACTTGCAGGTTAGACAGAGTACTTGCGTCCCTTCCCAGATGATGAGGTTAGTCAGAGGCCCCGTTTCTGACTTACAGCCAGAGAACAATCGGCTCTGTTCCAATCACCTCACTTCTGTTCACTCCACTCTCTCCCTCAACAAGTACCCTTTCAATAAACTTATTTCTGAAGAGTCAATCTAGTATTCTGTGTGCTTCCTATTCCCCGCCTATTCTCTGTGTATGTCCTGCACAGCACTTCACTGTACAGTGCATACTTTATGCACGTTCCAAGAACTAAGGACATACAAAGCAGGGAATATTTACAAATTACGGGGATAAACAAACAAACAAAAAAACCCTCCCCCCCAATAACATTTGCTCGATCAGTTTATGTCCAGGGTTAAGGCTGGGTCCTACAGGTATAAGATGTACGATGGGGGCCCCAGGGATTCCCATCTACTCACGATGCTGAAGGATGTAATATTCCTTATTTCAACAGGAGTTGTTCTAATATTGGTGTGCCTTTTTTGATCTCCACATATTCAAAGAAGGGAAGCCACCTTGAGTTAAACTGGTCTGTTTGAAGTCTGAGTTGAGCTGTTAAAGCCTCCACTGTCTTAATGTTTATCACATCTGCCCACCGTGCCGCGTATGACACTTTGTCTGAGGTGAGCTATCGCTGTGTGATAGCCTTGGAAGCAGCTGCTATCAGTATGAAGAATAAATATCTTTGGGCTTTTGATTTCACTGCGGGGGGGAAGCCCAGTATCATATGCGGAACTCTGGTACATGCTCTAGTTATAAAATTTCTTTAATTGCTGTTTTATCTCCTCCCAATGATTTCCTATCTTAGGGCAGCCCCAAAAATATGAAATTGAGACCCTTTGTCTGGGCATCCCTCCAGCATCTATCGGTTTGGAAGTTCCATATTTAGAAGAAATATCAGGAGTGATAAAGTATCTAGTTGAGATTTTCCACTTAAACTCCCTCACACTGGAGAGTTTGTTGTTTTATGTACCTTGCCAGATTAAGCTCAATCTTTACTGATATTTGATTCTCATATTCGGCTTGCCAATTATTTTCTACCACTTGGATATGTAAGGAGCCAGTACCTTCCTGTAATGTTTGATGTATGTATGAAATGAATTTTTTTGTATCCGCCATATAACATTTTTGGTATATACATCAATGGGGGTGCTGGGTTGCTTTGTATGGCACAGATCCCCGCTGTATTAGTTACAAAATGCCTACACTGGAGGTATCTGAACAAATCTTTGTGGGAAATCCCAAACGCCTCTTGCAACAATGTAAAGGTTTAACACCTTCCTCGTTAACCATTTGATGCAGGTATATGAGCCCCTTGTCTGCCAACCTGCCCCAGCAGGTATCTTTGTGGGTGGCTGGGAATCGTGGTAGGTACATTAGTGGGATATATTTCCAAGTAGGAGAGAATATCTCCCACCATTGCTTTGTCTTTAGCCAGACCTCGAGTATGTTTTTTGTCCAAATATTACCTAACGCCTTAAGGTCAGAGGCCTTTATTATCCAGGGTAGAAACCTCAGAGGTATCCCAGGGTGAGCTTTTTCCTCTAGTTTATACCAACCCCCCTCTTTTCCCGGCTGTAGCATTTTTAATATTGGAGTTATCTGTGCTGCAAGATAGTACTTTGATAAGTCAGCAACTCCCAACCCTCCTTTATCCTTAGCTTCTGTTAGCATGCACCACTTTTTACGTGGGCGATGCCCAGCCCAGATAAAATTAGATAGCTTCCTTCTCAACTCTCGCCACTCTACTCCTTTGATTGGGAGGGGAAGAGTAGAGAACAAAAATAGGAATCTGGGCAAAATATTCATCTTTATTGCCTCAATTCTATTCACGAAACTAAGAGGAACATTTTGCCACCTTTGCAGGTCCTCAAATACCTTCTCCTTTAATGCTTGATAGTTGTACAAGTACAGCTTAGTCAGCTCAGTGGGTATGGATACCCCTAAGTATTTAATTTTATCTTTAACCCATTTAAAAGGTAAAAGGTTTTGTAGTTTTTTAAGTGGAGGTCCCTCCAGGCTTAAAATTTCTGTTTTTTCTATATTTACTTTAAAGCCTGAAATATTTCCGTATTTATCTAAGATTTGAAGTACCTCTGGTATTGAGGTCTCGGGCTTTTCCAAATATATTACGGTGTCATCTGCATACAAAGAAATTTTATTTTCTATGCCATTAATTGATATCCCCTTCACATTGGGGTTTTCATGGATGGTCTGGGCCAACAGTTCCATCGTAAGGGCAAATAGTAAAAGGGATAGAGGGAACCCCTGTCATGTCCCTCTGTTTATATCAAAGAAGTCCAAATTTGTGCCATTGACTCTGACTCGGGCTGTTGGATTTTGATAGCATTGGGTAACCCAATTAAAGCAATTACCCCCCACTCCCATCTTTGACATTACCTCTTTCATATATATCCAGTTCACCTGGTCAAATGCTTTCTCACTGTCTAAAAATATTGCCATAGGGTTTGTGTTTGGGGGGTGTTTATGCGTGATAATGTTAAGAAGTTTTCTGACATTATCCTGCAGGTGTCTACGTGGTATGAATCCTGTTTGGTCGGGGTGTACCAACAGTTCTATGTGGTGTTGTAGTCCAGACGCAAGAATATGGGTTAAGATTTTTAGGTCTTGATTAAGGAGTGACATTGGCCTATACGATGCACACTGGGACCGTGGCTTCCCTGGTTTTGGAATAACTGTGATCAGGGCTTCTTTCCAAGACTTCGGAAAAGTGCCTTCTTCTAGGCTGGTGTTATAAATATGAACAAACTGGGATATCAGGGTTTTGCTCAGTTTCTTATACCATTCAGCTGGTAGGCCGTCCGGTCCAGGTGTTTTCCCTGTTGGGAGATCTTTTATAGCTCTCAAAACTTCTTGCACAGTAATTAGAGCAGAGAGTGCTTCCTGCACTTTTGTGGGCAGGGTTGGTAATTTAATGGCATCTAAAAAGGTTGCTGTGTCTAATTGGACCTCCCCCTCTACTTTACTTTCAGTATATAGCTCTCTGTAAAATGCCTTGAACTGAGAGGCAATGTCCGCTGGTTTGGACCAGGACTTATCTGGGTCTGACATATCTCTTATAACCGAGACGTGTCTTTCAGCCTGTCTTTTATGAAGGTGGAAGGCCAACAACCTCAGTGCCTTTCTACCCATCTCATGATATTTTTGACTAGAAAATCTAAGATGTCCCCTAGCTCATCTGTTCTCCAATTCTTGTAATTCCGACCGGACTTGAGTTAAGTCCTTTAGAACTTGTTTAGCTCCTGTGCCCTTTTTATGTATGGCTTCCAATTCAGACAATTTCTCTCTTAGAGTCTTTTATCTGGCTTTTGCATGTCTTTTCTTGGCTGATGCATAACTAATTATCTGCCCCCTGACCACTGCTTTTAGGGTATCCCACCAAATCATAGGTGAACTATTTTCTATAGGCAAATCTTTCTCCAAATTTTCTAGTGTTGTAACCATAAACTTTTTAAAGGTTTCCTCATTTAATAAAGAGACATTAAGTCTCCATAAGGGTGATTTGCCTTCCATGCCAATAGAGAGACCAATGAAATTGGGCTATGATCGGGCAGAGTAATCAGGTGTATTCTAGAGTGCGTAAACAAGTGCATGTCTGTTTTGAGTGTAAGGAAAAGATCTATATGTGAATAGGAGTTTTGTGCCCCAGAGAAAAAGGTGCAATCTCTCTCTCTCTCAGATGGTGTGTCCTCCACACGTCCACCAACCCAAATTCTACCATTAGTGCTCTAAGTCTTTTGCTCGCTGCCTTATTTGTGTTTTGGTTGCCAGATGTGTGATCTAACTGCGGAGAAGGCACAGTGTTAAAGTCCCCACCCACTAGTATCTGACCCTGGGGTAAATTGGTTAATCTGTTGAAGACTTCTCCTAAAAACTTTTCTGTACCCACATTTGGGGCATATATGTTTACTAGGTGTAACATTTTATCCTGTATCAAACACGTTACCCTAATAAACCTGCCTTGGTACCCTTCCTCTGTAGAGTGTATTTTCAGGGGGCTGTTGTACCTGAATGGAATCGCTACTCCTGTCTTTTTATTTGTCGGGTGTGATGCTGCCACCACTTGGCCCACCCACCTCCTCCTGAGTTTAGCGTGTTCCAGCTGTGAGAGGTGTGTCTCCTGTAAAAAGGCCACATCACATCTCAGATGTTGAAGTTCCGTTAATAGCCTAGAGCGCTTAATTGGGGAGTTAACACCTCTAACATTATATGATACAATATTCTGTGGAGACCTAATACATGTAAAAGTGTATCTGCTATGAGCCAGATCTTCAGCTTATTTTCTCCCTTCCCCGTCGCCCCCCATCCAAGCTGCAAGACCCAGAAATTAAAAGTTAAGACTGTCAAAACTTTAAATTGTAAAAAATTAATTACAGACTTAGTACCTAACTGTGGTACTATTACAACAAGTAACCTTAAAACTATATACAAAGAGTTTATATCGTTTCTCATGACTTCCATGTGAAATCCACGGTGACACCGTAGGGGGTCAACTCTGACCCAAGTAGTACCCCTTAAGTTTGGGGCAAGAGGTATAGATTGTCTCCCTTAAAGGGAATTTCTACCACCCCTTTTTATCCATCACTAAAGGAATGATCCCAAACTGTGTGCTTGATATCTGATTTCCCTTAATTCCCCCCCCCTCTTTCTTTTATATTCTTACATCTCCTTGCCATATTATTTCCCCCACCTATCTCCATCTTTGAAAGTCCACCTTATTAGGCATGCTGAAGTTTTATAATAGTGCTTCTGGCCCTCTTAAAATTCCTTAGGTGGTTTGGTACCCCTTGTAGCTGCATGACTAATGGCCCTTAACTGGGTCCCTCTTGTCTGTGGCTATTAAACCGCTTCTTGCTCTGTATATTTATCTTCTCCCCCCCTTATAAGTTCCTTAAGAGAGTCTGACTGCAACGTCTAGGTAAGGCTTCCCTTGGTCATCCTGCCTTCTTTGCTTCCCATTTGTCTGTCTCCTCCCTCCTCCAGTCTTTAGTTAGCCTTTACTAACCCTTCACTTTTCACCTATCCAGGAGGAAGATGGTAGCCGGTCGAGGTCAGGGTTTTCTTGCCGTACCTAGTTTTAATGAAGTCCCTCAATGCTTCCCCCAGCTACAAGCAGAAGGTATTGGGTGACTGCTCCCTTATATGATCAGAGAACTCGTCTCAGCCCTCATCCCAGCCCCAGAGTCCGCCCTGTTAATATGCTTAATCATTTATCTCTCCCCCTCTATTATTGCTCTTAAACCCTTTGGGTCAAGTGCTGTGACATCCGGGGGTGCTTTCAATCCTCAGGTGTGCCCAGACAGATGAGAGGATACAAAACAGGCCCTAACCTCTCCACCTTACCATCTAAAAAACCCTCAGTTCCGACTCTGATCGTAAGCCCTCTTTCATCCCCCCGGGGACTATTCTACTAATACTTTGTTCCTGCTACCAGTCTCCATCGAACTCTTTCCTTAGCACCTAAAATAGCCCTACTCCATCCCCTCTTCTCCCATCAGTTTCACCCCTCCATCTGTCGAACTGTTCTCAGGCAATCGCAATATCTGTTCCCCCCCTTCCTGTGGTTAGGAGGTGTCATATCCTGGGCTCTTGGGAACATAAATAGGAGGTAAATGCATCGGAAACACTTTTTCAAGTCCCTCCCATTTTGGGACGTTTATATCTTTGTAGTGGAATTACCTTCCTTGCATCTGCATATCCCCCTGACTCAACAAAACTTCTCCCCTTGCCGTCTATGAGCACTCCTTCAAGCCTTGTTAATTTGACATCTGAGGGAAAGGCACAGGCCTGTTTCTGGGGACCGTGCTTGGTGGCCATCAGTAAAAGTGTTATAAATGGGAAAGGTCAGCCCATGCTCCATCTCCAAAACCAACCCCCCCTTCTAAGCTTCACCAGCAGTCGACGCCAAGAACAAACGAGGTGAAAAGAGCCCCCACAAAGTACTATAGGTGCCTTAGCTTATTTAGATAAATACATCCTGTTTTCATTGAGCGGCTGTCTACTACATGGCCCCACTCATCCCTGGCATCGACTGCAGGCGTGTCCCATAAACAGGCACCTCCCCCGCTGCATGAACCATGTCAGCCTTTTGATCCATTTTCATTCACATCCTCGACCACCCGTCACTCTCCCACCTCCCCCTTCCCTCAGAGAATTTCCCCCATGTCAAACCAAGCAACCTCATGGCTTCAGGCCTCCCAGTATACACCCACTTCACGTTCGTCCCCCCCTGAATACTTTACATTAACCAAATGAGCTCAGTTTATTCCTTTAGATGGCTGTTCCTCCATAGTAAACATTTCAAGTCCTTTCACATCGATCTTCAGCGGCAAGTTGAAGTCTCAGTCGATTGACTCTGACTACTGTCCCCATGCAGGCACTGCTTTGCCCGTGAAATCAGTTTCTGAATGTCCGATGAAGCCTCTTGCGGATAGGATCCAGGGGTCATTCTCTTCTGACCTCTAGAAGTAGGGACTTTAGTCCACATCTCTGATTTGAGCTTATTTTCCAGCTGTTGCATTTCCAGGTCGGGAAGAGATACCTCTAAATTTTGGAGAACTTGCTTAGCATCCACCAGGTTGAAAAATATTTTAATGCCTGTGTCCAAGTGTATTTTAATCCTGGCAGGGAACATCAGTTGTGCCTTGATTCCTTTTTTTAACCTTCAAATCTCTGATGACATTTTTAACTGCCTGGCATTCAGCTTGCAAGGCCAATGAGAAGTCTTAGTCAAAAAAGATCGGTGTATCTTTATATTTAAGGTCTCTGTGTCTCCAGGCTTCCTGTAAAATCCAATCTTTGCTTTGAAAGAAGATCATTCGCACTATTAACGAACGTGGCCTGGCAGTTAAGTCCTGGGGTTTTGTCACGAGAGACTGGTGTGCTCGGTCTATGTCTAGCTTAATATCTGAGGGCAGGGAAAGGACTGAACCTAGGACATGCTGCACAAAGTCTGCTGTTGAAGGGGAATTCCTCTTCCGCATCTTCTGGTATGCCGTGGATCCTAAAATTATTTCTTCGCGAACGATTTTCTAAATCTTCTAGCCGGCATTGCACTTCCCTGTCCCTTTGAAGTAGTAGCAACATCAGTCTATCTGAGCTCTCTTGGGCCTCTGAGACCATGGTAAGATTTGTAGCATTTAGCTATACTTTTCTGTTTAACGTTTGTACATCTTTTTTAAGATCTGCCAAAGATGGGTCAATTCTGGTGACCGTAGATAGAATTTGTTGTAAGGTTCACTGCATGTTTTCTGGGTCAGCGGTCTCAGAAGCTTTAGGTTCTCTGGAGGACTCAGAAGCTGTGCGTCTTCGATATGACTGGGCTGCAAATCCCTCCATATCCTCGTCGAGTACAAGCTGTTTCAATTTCGCTGAATTACTTAGAGCTTTAGAACTTTTACCATGCTGCTGCTTTGCTGCCATCTTAGGGTGCCCCGTGGATCGATTTTCAGAGGTGAGCAACCAATTTATTTAATGGGAGATGTTAATTTTAATTAGGCGGGAGTGGAGCTGTTGCGATTAGCTTGTAATCATCCCTGTGACGTCACCAGAAGACATCATGTTTTTTTTTTTTTCTCCAAACTATTTTTCCCTTCTGGTCATGGTCCACAGGGCCTCTCTCAGGCATCCTGCCTGTTTCTGCCCTGCCTGAAGTCCTCTTACCTGAGCCTCCTCTCTCCTTCCCCTCATCCCTCAGTTGGCATCCCCAGCTTAACCCTCTCCAGGGTGGGGCCACCTCTCCTCTTGGGCGCACTTACATACATAGACTCTGACTGTGGGTGAGGGACTGGGTAGAGGAACCTGGAAGGCTAGGCAGGATGGACCCAGCCATGGGCATGGGGGCACGTGCCTCGCCTACTCTGTGGATTGGGCTTTCCCCTGTTCTGGTGCTTGCCCCCCATGCGTGGCACATTCCCTAATGCAATGGTGCATGCCAACCCTGCTTTGCATTAGCCATGCTGATTTGTCATGCTGCCCTACATGCTGCAGTGACCCCCGGTCACCACTGACACATCGGGCAATCCCCAACCTTCCCCCCTGGGGAGGAGAGCACCCCAGTGGGTGCTCAATCCTTGACCCACCCCTGCTGACCCTGGCACCTGAGCTCGCTCCGGACTTGGGTTGCCGAACTTGGGTTGCCGGTTTAGCGTGACATGTGGCATCCAGTGCCTCAACCCTTGGCGCCACTGGACCGGCCAGAAGGGTGTTTAAGGTAATCACATCACCAATCTTACCTTGGGTGAAAGATTCAATTTTATAACATCGAGCAAGAAGGTGGTCTGGAATAGTGAGCTGCATATTTATAGCTTCAGCGTGTCATCGTTTTATCAGTTATGTGTTAAAGTCAGCCGCTCTCTAATACGATGTGGCCAAAATCCAAAAAAAACAAGAACAGAACCCCAATTCTTTTTCAGGTAGAGGTGCTGACTGAACTGGCCTCCAATCCTCTGCTTCCTCTGAAGTGTTTTATTTTCTCTTGCAAGGAGTTCTTTCAAATCTAAATGCAGGTGGGAAAGCTAATGCACCGAAGTCAGTTGGAATTGCTTCTGCTTTCCCGCTCTGTGCCACACCACCTTGGCTATATCTTGCTCTAAAATATCAGCATGGTGAACAGGGCACTGGATTCCCATTCATTTCAGAGTGGGGGCTGCCTCTAGTAATGGATCATACACCAAGGGTCATTTGTCTGACTAAATTTAGAGGCAGGCTGGGTAGTACAATTGGATTTTTATCTTCTTTTCTTTTGCTTGCTTAATGACCTCCCCTACTTGATGTCTCTTGTCATTAAGATGGCCATAGAAATCCTGGTCGAGAAATATTCATTGGCCATCAAATTGTAGGTCTATCATTTTCCAGGCTGTTTGTAAAATAACCTGTCTCTCTTGGTAGTTTAGTATCTGACTGTAATAGATCTAGGATGGGCCGACTGGTCCTTTGATTTTGGAGCCAGCGAATGGTGTGCTTGCTCGATTGACAAAGGGACACCTTCTGGAATGTGAAGCTCCGATCATAGCAAATTGAGCACAAAGTTCTCTACTGTATCATACGACTTCTCTGTATCCTTGGGGATCCCATATAGCCAAAAATTATTTAATCTAGCACGATTTTCTTGATCGTCTATTTTGCATAGTAGTTCACGTTCTCATGCCAGTAGATATAATATTGCTGTATGATGTTGACTGATGGAATCAGCTAGGGAGCCGATGGCCTACTCTGCTGCTTCAGTGTGTTTGCTGATTTTCCTGAGGTCGGTTCTATCTGCAATCAAAGATTCTACTCTGTGCAGGGTTTTGCTGATGCTGTCCAGTTTAGGCATTATGGTGTGTTGATCGCCCAAGTCCATGTTGTCTTCGGAGTTGGCTATACTTGATACTGGTGATGCGAGGTGGCAGGTCTCCCTCAGGCCCAATTGTTTATCCAATTCCATCAGAGCCTGGATCTTAGCGGAATGTGAGTTTTTGCCCAGCATTTTGTTAGTAGCCATGTTGCTCCTTCAAGAATCAACCAATTTGGCAGCATAAAGAAGGATTAACTGGTATTTTATTAAATATTTGTAACTCACGGCTTCTGGAGTTCCCACACTTGGCTGCCATCATGATTGTGATGTCACCGGAAGTCACGAAATACATTTTCCTTGGCAATGAGGAAGCATGACGGTGTCGCTTCTGACCTCCACACTCATTCTCACTGGTGTGGCAGCTACGATTTTGGTGGGTGGCAGTTAAAATGGATGCCATACACGGCAACATGCTAGGGGGATGGGGAGGACAAATGTGTGCACCCCTCTGACACATGCATGCTGCCTGCCTGTAGCTTAGAGCAGCGGGGATGGACTCAGACTGACAGATTTGCTGAGAGGAAATAAAAAAAAAGAAAGACACAGAAATTCAGGGCAAGGCAGCATTCCTAGGCAGCAACAGGAGTTGCAAACAACCAATAGAGCCCTGGGGCCCCTAGATGACACTGCTAGGAAGGAAAGCATTATGAAAGGGAGCGCCATTGAAGCCACTGTGAATAGTATGCTCCACAGTGATTTTATTCAGTCTGGGACCCACAGGTCCAAGTAAAAATGTCCCCTCAAGATATCTTCCCAGAGCTTGAAATTATAGATTCCTCTTTCATACAATACAGAAAGGTGTTTAATGTAATCACATCACCAGTCTTACCTTGGGTGAAAGATTCAGTTTTATAACATCGAGCAAGAAGGTGGTCTGGAACAGTGAGCTGCATATTTATAGCTTCAGCGTATCATCGTTTTATCAGTTATGTGTTAAAGTCAGCCGCTTTCTAATATGATCTGGCCAAAATCCCCAAAAACAAGAACAGAACCCGAATTCTTTTTCAGGTAGAGGTGCCAACTGAACTGGCCTCCAGTCCTTCTGCTTCCCCCTGAAATGTTTTATTTTCTCTTGAGAGGAGTCCTTTCAAATCTAAACTCAGGTGGGAAGGCCAATGCACCGAAGTCAGTTGAAATTGCTTTGGCTTTCCCGCTCTGTACCACAACACCTTGACTATCTCTTGCTCTAAAATATCAGCCCGGAGAACAGGGCACTGGATTCCCATTCATTTCAGAGTGGGGGCTGCCTCCAGTAATGGATCATACATCAATGGTCCTTTGTCTGACTAAATTCGGAGACAGGCTGGGTAGTACAATTGGATTTTTATCTTTTTTTCCTTTTGCTTGCTTAATGACCTCTCTTACTTGATGTCTCTTGTCATTAAGATGGTCAGAGAAATCCTGGTCAAGGAATATTCATTGGCCATCAAATTGTAGGTCTCTCATTTTCCAGGCTGTTTGTAAAATAACCTGTCTCTCTTGGTAGTTTAGCATCCTGACTATAATAGATCTGGGACAGGCCGACTGGTCCTTCGATTTGGGAGCCAGCAAATGGTGTGCCTGCTCGATTGACAAAGGACACCTTCTGGTATGTGAAGCTCTGATCATAGCAAATTGAGCACAAAGTCCTCTACTGTATCATACGACTTCTCTGTATCCTCGGGGACCCCACAGAGCTGAAAACTATTTTGTTTAGTATAATTTTCTTGATCTTCTATTTTAGATTGTAATTCATGTTCTCGTGCCAGTAGATAGTATATTGCTGTATGATGTTGACTGATGGAGTCAGCTAGGGACCCGATGGCCTACTCTGCTGCTGCAGTGTGTTTGATGATTTTCCTGAGGTTGGTTCTATCTGCAATCGAAGATTCTACTCTGTGCAGGGTTTTGATGATACCGTCCAGTTTAGTCACTATGGTGTGCTGATCGCCCAAGTCCATGTTGTCTTCAGAGTTGGCTATACTCGATATTGGTGATGTGGGGTGGGAGGTCTCCCTCAGGCCCGATTGTTTATCCAATTCCATCAGAGCCTGGATCTTAGCGGAATGTGAGTTTTTGTCCCGCATTTTGTTTGTAGCCACGTTGCTCCTTCAAGAATCAGCCAATTTGGAAGATTAAAGAAGGATTAGCTGGTATTTTATTAAATATTTGTAACTCGCAGCTACTGGAGTTCTCACACTAGGCTGCCATCAAGATTGTGATGTCACTGGAAGTCGTGAACGACATTTTCCTTGGCAATGAGGAAGCATGATTGTGTCTCTTCTGACCTCTACACTCATTCTCACTGGTGCAGCAGCTACGATTTTGGTGGGTGGCAGTTAAAATGGATGCCATATACGGCGACATGCTAGGGGGATGGGGAGGACAAGTGTGCGCACCATGCTGACACATGCATGTTGCCTGCCTGTAGCTTAGAGCGGTGGGGATGGACTCAGACTGACAGACTGGCTGGTAGAAAATAAAAAAAAAGAAAGACACAGAAATTCAGGGCACGGCAGCAGCATTCCTAGGCAGCAACAAGGTTGTAAACAACTCGTAGGGACCTGGGGCCCCTAGATGGCACTGCTAAGAGGGAAAGCATTACGAAAAGGGAAACTCTTTTTTTTTTTAATTGGGTTACAAATTGGTTGGACCGCTGCCTCAAACCCATTTCTGGCCTGACAGATCGGACCAGCGTATACCCAACTGATCCGAATCTCTGACTTGACCCATGGCTTACCCCTACTTATGATTAGGGCCCCTACTTTTCTGCGGCACAGTGGGACCAAGTTCAGCGGCAAGACTACCATTTGCCGCAGAACTTCTGCGTCGGTGGTTTGTAATTTCTGTGGAAGTTCTGCTGCACTAACAAACAACCACATCACAGTGTCAGCTTGTCATCCTGACTTCACTTTCATGACAGTGGTTATAGCAATCAGGATGGTGGAAAGCACAGTAACACTAGTTCAAAAATAACAGACTTATAAACATAATTTTATGCTTAAAAAAGCAAAACAAATGTCTCTCCCTTAAGGTCCTAGCCTGTTGCATAAATGAGATATGCAGAGGGGATCTTATGTGATAAATAATGTATTGCTATATGATTGCTATCTATCCCACTAATGAGGTTTCCACTGTCTATCACGTATATATTTGTATGTGCTTTCTACACCACTCATGAGGTTCCCACTGTGTATCACTTCTATATTTATGCAATCTGTAACATACATACAAGTATGTGTGTGTGTGTGTGTGGTATGAGAGACAGAGGTACTGTATGTGTGTGTGTGTGTGTGTGTATACTGTATATATATATATATTTCTTCTTTTTAATTTCCATGAACTTGCATCCTCATTCATACAGGTCCCACTGGGAATGGAATAGAGAGTTATGCAAAACTTATTTTTCATGTTAACCTGCTTTCCCTGACACACTGCGTAACACCATCAGGCCATAACATGCACGTGAACTGATAGTGAGATAGTGCTCTCCAGCCCATTACAATGTATCCACCACGTGACAGAACACTGCACCATACCTTCCCAGGCTCCGAGCAGTGATGTGTTCTACCAATCCTTGTGCTGCCCAGCCAGCTCCCAGAGCTAATCTCTGAACCTGAGTTGCCGACACAGAAACATAGCATTCTACCCTCTAGCCCAACAGCTGTCCCTGCACACAACATTTTCCCATAACTTTCAGGTGATTCAATTAACCAATGACAATATGTAATCAATAACCCTGGCAAAAATGCATACAGTGCAATTATTTATTTAACAGGTCTATTCTTTCAACAGATCTACACATTATCATATTCCACTTTTCTGGGCATAACTACTTTACTTTTCTTAAAAATGACAGATACATTCATTTTACCAGTTATTCATTTCAGATGGCATCTCTATACCTTGAAGGCACAAATAGGTTTGTACAAAGTGAGGTATGCACTTAACAGGTCTATGTTATTGACAAGATTTTGTTTAGGTTGGCCCTAGTACAATAATGTAAGACTTGTATCAGGCTGTAGTGCAGGTTGAGCAACTATCACCATGCCTGATGTGCTGTGCCACCGTCTCTGGCAGTGGGAGCTGTGGTAGATAAGTGACCGTTCATTTCTGTTGCAGATTGCAGCCATTTCATTAGCTAATGTATGATGTTACAGCAATGATAACATCACATTCTGAGCATACAGGGGGGCTTTGGATATAAAAAAAGGGGAAGGGAAACAGATTCTATGGATAAACAGAAATATTAATAAAAACTCACCAAAAAGAGTGAATTCTGTGGCACTGCAGAAGTTCTACGGTAGATTGCAAGTTCTGCGCAAAATTTTGCGGCCGCAGAATTCTAGGGGCCTTGCTTATGATGACTTTCAGGTCCCTTTCCTCAGTAGTAATGCCCAAATTAACTCCGCCCATCTAATATTCTGTCCTGGGATTCTTGTTCCCTATGTGCATCACTTTGCACTCTTTGGCACTGAATTTCAACTGCCAAAACTTGGACCACCTCTCCAAATTTTGCCGGTCCCTCTGCAGTTCCCTTACCCCGTCCTCTCTTTCTGCCCTGCCACAGAGTTTATTGCCATCTGTGAAGAGATGCCTCTTGCCCTTTATTCCTTTGCCTGTGTCATTGATGAACATATGGGAAAGAACTGGTCCCAGGACTGAACCCTGTGATACCCCACTAGTGACCTCTCACTCCCCCAGTTTATTTTAATTCTTTTGGTAACTGGATAAGGCCAACTAGGCACAAGGTCTGTTTTCAGGGGTGACCCAGGAGCACTGGAAAGGTTGGGTGATTTGCTCAGAGTTACACAGTATGCTAGTGGAGGGTGTGGGAATCAGCTCCAAGTCTTTTGGATGTACCAAGCTCATTCACAGTTTGTTACTCTAACTTATAAGATGGATCTCAAAAATCCTGTTGCCTCACTGGATAAAACATGTCATATGGCCATACATAAATCCTGCAACAGACAACCAGTAAAGAGCCTGCTGATCAAATGTTTACTTTGTTTGAACCTAATTCATTTTTTTTTTATTTTAATAACAGGTCCATTTTATAATTGCAATAATGCATTTCAGGGCACGTGTAGTAATAGGATTTATATACTTCTTGTGGGGTTAAAGTCACTCAACTGTGCCTCGTGACACACCACACAAGGCATGTGTAAATGCCACAAGAACACGTGCCCTTTTGTGCATTATTGCTTAACTCTAGACTTCACTGCCAGGACTTGACTCCATTTACCACGACTCTTTGCTGTTTCCCCTCTAAACAACTACCCACTAATCTATGTCCTTCGCCGCATCTAAGTTCTTCAGCAACTTTCTGTGGGGCACCAAGGCTATTGCCTTGTTGAAGTCAAAGTAGAGTAAATCCACTGCGAGTCCCTTATCTGTTAATCAAGTCACCCAGTTAAAGAAGACTATCAGGTTGGTCTGACAAGATTTCTCTGCCATGAACCCATGCTGTTTACTATCCTGTAGCCCATTCCTCTCCAGGTAGTGCACTAGGTCATCTTGAAAGAAAAACTGAATGCACTCATAGACCAGGTGATGCTGAGAAAGTTATTGATTCCTTCATACTACATACCCCATCACCAGATGACAAGCCACTGCAGCCAGGACTGATCCCCGGCGCTTTGAGGATCACCAGCCTCTTTATCAGGAGTAATGAGCATTCCTCCTGATGAAGATGCTGGTGAGCCTCGATACTTGTCAAGCGCTGGGGATCAGTCCTGGCTGCAGTGACTTGTCATCTGGTGATAGTGTGTGTAGTATGAAGGAATCAATAGCTTTCGTAGCATCACCTGCTCTATGAGTGCATTAAATCTGACCATCATGAAAGAAAAACAGAATGCTGCAGTCCGTTTTTCTTTCAAGATGGTCAGCTTTGAATGCACCTGGATTTGCTGAGTGTGCTGATATCAAGCCTACAGACGGTCCACTAGATCACGTTTGACTAGTGTTTGCATCAGTGTTGGGAGACCTTTGGATGTAAACACATCTCTATCACTCCCTTCTTGCTGACTGTGTGAGGTTTAAAACAGTTCAAAGCTCACTTCCTGGGTGAAAGGGATCCTGACTTTATTCTGATTTCACCCCCCCATAGACTATAGATCTCAGAAATGTAACACAAAAAACTTAGCTTCTTCTCCTGGGGGGCACTAAGGTGATTCACACCTGGGGGACTACACTACATATCTGTTTAAACCTGAAATCAAATTATTAAATATTCTGTACTGAATGTGCTCATTAAACAATAAGGCATGACAAGGAGTGCGTTATGGTGGGATAACAGCCTGCTACAGGTGGCTTGAAGCACAAGATGAAGCCGAGTGCTTCCACAGTCCAAGAAGGGCCGTTAGCCCACCATAATGCAACCCGTAGCGTGCCTTATTGTGAATATGAAATGGGTCCTTCTTATAGGTTCATAGGTTCATAGGAAAGTACGAGTTCGGGGGAGCAAGCCCAAAATGAACTCGCCACCAACTGTCCTATTGGTGGAAGTGGTATTTTTTATCACCCATATAATTGTCAAGGTTAACTTTAAACTGTTCCCAGTTAGTACTAGTAACCACATCCTGAGGCAAGGAATTCCAAATTGGTGCAACCCTTTGGGTAATAAATATATTTCTCTTGTTAGTTCTATTGATATTTGTTTTTAACTTTTAACTTAGTGGGACCTGGTGGAACAGGGAATAGTGTACCATTCTAAGCAGATTGTTTCAAACAGTGCTTGGTCTTGGGTTGCCCTGAATACTAGACAAAGGTCACTATGTAATGACCGACATTCAAGAAAGTAGAGTCCTAGAGAATTTATTCTATCATTATAGCTCAGTTTCTGTACACAGGAAATATTCCTGGTTAGTCTCCTATGAATTTTTTCAACCGCATCTTTATCACCTAATGATGTGGGGTACAAAATGGGGCACAGAAATCCAAATAGGATCTAACCAAACTTGAATAAAGAGGCATAAGCACGTCTGGTTCCTGACTCATAATATATATACACAGTATATATTTTTTTTTTATCCTTGAATGCTTTCTCACTTGCAGCCACAGTCCTGCCAATCTCCAGCCACCGCCCATCCATCGCCGACCCGGAAGCTGTTGTGCCAGCTGGCATAGGCAGCTACACCATCAAGAAGGACTCCACTAAGTCCCCGCACCCAGCGAGGCTCCACTACCGGCACACGTCCTCCAGGCATCATCGGGTCGGTGAACTGTGGCCATCAAGCTGCCACGCACTTGCGCTGCTATCTTCCTTGTTCTTCCCCAATGGAAGCACGGACGTGCAATGACATCCATGCACTAATGTGCAGACATCTGCCATGCTCTCCCCCAGCCTCGGCACCCGCGCCTCTGCAGTACCTCCGGGTGTCCCCAGGGACCACCAGAGCATGGTGTGCACCCACCCCTTTCCCCAGAACTAGGAGAGCTGTCATTGGACGCTCAATCCTAGTCCGCCCCTGCCAACCCCCGATGACCCGGGCTTATTCCCAAACCAGGGTCGCTGGCGTGGAGGGGTGTGGCATCAGCGCCTCAACCCTCAATGCCACCGGGCCGGGCTCGACTCGTAATATTTTTTAATATACAAGAAATCATATTATGGCATTTCATAAATTGTTTTAGTAGTATGAACAGTACATTTTAAGCTGTTAGTAATATGAACCCCTAAATCTTTCTCTGATGTTACTTGCCTAAGTTGAGCATTATTCAGATTGTATCTAGCTATTTTTTTCCCCAATATGCATAACCTTACATTTTGATGTATTAAATGATAATTTATTCTTAGTAGCCCATAAGGCTAGGTTATTCAAATTTGTTTGAAGGGATAAAACTGATTGCTCATCACTAACAATACAGCCCAACTTGCTATCATCGGCATATTTTTTGATCCATACCCAGTTGTTAGTTAGCATGGAAGCTAACCTATGCCCTCTGATCTTAACCTGTTGAACTCTACTTGATAAACAAGACTTAATCCAACTAATAATATTAGGTTGTAGATTAATTTGTTCCAGTTGTTCCACTAAGATCTTATGTGAAACAGAATCAATCGCCTTTTCGTAATCTAAAAAAACAACATCCACTGGTAGGCCGACATCCATTGCCCTACTAATCAGTTTGAAAAAGTTTATCAGATTACTCTGACAGGATCTCCCTGGGGTAAAACCATATTGCGAGATGTCGGTATGACTATTTGATAGATATGTGTGTATGTTAATTTGCTCTGCCAGAAGTCTTTTGATAATCTTGCCAAAGCAAGATGTTAGGCTTATAGGACGATAATTACAAACTTTTAGTTTAGACCGTCTTTTATGGATTGGAACAACCGTAGTGACTTTCCAGTCTGAGATAGCTACACCTTCCCTAATGGATGTGTTCTATGAAAGTGTTAATATACCTGATAATTCATGTTCTATCTCTTTAATCAATTTTGGAGGGATGTTATCAGGTCCTGCTGAAGAGTTTGTTTTTAATTGATGTGTAACAGGAGTAATGTCTTTTCTTTCAAACAGGTTTAAATTATCCCTTACGTTTTGTTGTTCATGTTGAATGATAGATTCTTTGAAAACACTAATGAAATAGGAGTTGAATTCATCTGCCATATGTTGTTCATCTGATATTATTCCATTATCACCATGTATCGGACCAATCTTACTCCCATTTCCTTTAATAGAACCTACATAATTAAAAAAATGATTTTTATTGTCCTTTAGTCATTGTTGCCAATCTGTATTCCTCATTTTCTGTTTTTCGGGGTTTTTTTTGCTTCTCTGATGGCCTTTTTAGCCTTACTTGCCTTCACTTAAACCTATTCCAGTCTGGTTCAGTACTTTGTTTTTTTGTATTTTCTAAAAGCCATTTTTTATTCCTGATTAGTCTCATGATCTTTTTTGTGTACCATAAGGGGATTCTCCTATTATTGTTATATTTGATCCTGTTGGGCGCCCAAAGTTCAGTACAATGTTCTAATTTGTTTTTAATTATTTTCCACATGCCTTCAGAGTCATGTTCTTTCAGTTGCTCTTCTGAATTCCAGTTACAGAGGTATTCATTGATCTTCTTGTACTTTGCTTTAAATAAATTTTTGGTTTTAGTGATATCTTTATCAGCAGCTATATAATTTTTAAACACCAAGACACCATGCAGTGATCACTATCACTGAGTGGGTCAAGCACATTGGGGGTTAATATTAAATCCAAAATATTATTATGCAGCCGGCCTGGTGGTGCTGAGGGCTGAGGCGCTGGACGCCTTATCTCGCATCATGCCGGCGACCCGTGTTCGGGAATGGACATGGGACACTGGGGGTTGGCAGGGAGGAGAAGGATCAAGCATCCCCAGGACTGCTCTCCTTTTCCGGGCGGAGGGGATTGCAGTGCTCAGCGATTGCGTGCCACCTAATGGAGGCTGGGAGGTGGCACATCAGCACTGAGATGGTGGGTGAGAGTCTGCGGCAGGCACTTGGCACGGGTGCACATGGGTGCGTGCGCACCACCACCACTGGTGCCATTGCACGCTGTGATCTTGGGGAGGAAAAGATGAAAATGGGAGTCCTCTGCGATGACGATGTTCCCCTCTGCAATGGCCCGGGAAGGCACCTCCCCGAACACTAAATCCGGTCTGGTGGGTCGAGTCGCTCTCCACCCCCTGCCACGTAGGGTAAGTCATGGGGTCAAGAGGAGGGGGTCTCATACCCAGTGTCGGCGTGGGGGAGACGTCAGGTGGATGAGCAGAGGACTCTGGTGAAAAAGATAACTGCAAAAAAATATATTTATTATTATGCCTTGTTGGATGAAGAACCAACTGTTCGAGGTCATATTCTAATACAATATCCAGAAATCTTTTCTATCAATCAAGCAATCAATCAATCAATCAGAATCTGTATTTATCCAGGCGAACATCATTGAGCAAGCTCATTTACAAGATGGACCTGGTTAGCTCCAGGTCAAATGATATAATGCATACAGAGATATTTACAATAGAGCCAAATAACACAAGTAAAAAAAACAATTAATGCAAGTAAGTGCTCAATGTTGCATCAGTCATATCAATTCAAAGTGCTTCTGTAATATTTAAGGAGGACATAAGATGAGGCTTAATAGGAACTTCAGTAGGGAGAAGTGATTGGCCACTCATGTAGGGAGTTGATGCAAGCACAGAATTTCAAAAGTAGTGTAATGACACAGCATCACTAAATGTAACACTCCAAACAGAAGGATAAGGGCCTTAACAGTAAAGGAGAAAAGTAATTACAGCTCTTTTTTGGCAAATTTCAGCATGGAAATCAGATTTATGCTTGGTTTAGAATGGACACAGAAGCAGACCGCAAGAATGCTCACATTCCAATTGGATGGCTGCTAATGCCATGCTTTGCTAATAGGGAGTCCGAGCTTAGGTTCTCAGGTGGCGGTAGAGGCAGCGCTGACTGCCTGGTAACTGGGTTTCCCATGCCTATGGGCAGGGAGCCCATGGAGAGCATATCCTTGGTAGGGGATGGAGGAAGGGGCTGGTATTAAGTACTGGGCCAAGGACAATGGAACATCTGAACCAGTGGGAGGACCAAAACAGCAGAACAACAGAATTGGGTATTCCTTGATGCCTAAAGACTGGCTCAACCATAGAAATTCAGAAAGGAGTGTAATCAAACAGAGTCCCAACTCTTGACACCCTAAACAGGAATACTTAGAGGTTATAACTGTTAGACAGTAAATAAGTTCACCTCTTTTTTTGTGTAAGTTTTAGACAGAACATCAGACTTTATCTTAGTATTGCGGGAGACACAGGAGCAGACTGCAGGAGCCAATCAGATGCCAGAGCAGAAAAGTGCTCGCGTTCCGATTGGGTATCGGCAATGCTGCACCTCGATAGGAGTCCGGTCTATGTGACTCAGGCGGGCGGCTATGGAAGTGACAACCACCCGGTATCTGCATTTCTCCCACCTGAGGGACAGGGAGCCCCTAAAGGGCTAGTCTACAGCAGGGAAGAGAGTTAGGGGACAGAGGAAAGAGATAGTAAGAGTGGAATGCAATGGAAAGGGAACATGAAGATGAAATAGGGCAGTTAAATGGTACAGGGTAGGCGAATAAGAGCCACAGATTAAGCAATATGTAAAAGACAGCAGGGTGAGTAAGGTGTAGTGGCCGCAAAGCCATGAAGAGATAGTAACCCTACAGGGATTTCTAGAGGGGAAAAACATTTAAGGCATAAGACGCTCACAGAGTTAAGGTCATTAAAGATTACAAGTGATCGTAAATTCAGCTATGCTCAGAGGGCAGCAGCCTGATGCTTTGGACAAAAAGGAGGGGCTGGGGTAGCAATTGCATTGCTCACACACAGACCGAGCATATAGAGATTTAAAGGCATTCATCCTGCGGAGGCAGCTTAATTTCAATATTTTTTGTACTTTGTTCCATAATGTTTGCAACAGGAAACTAATGGCCACTCTACCATAGTGAGAGGAAGCCTTGGGGATGCATAATGTGATGTAGGATGTGCTTCTTAGGGCATACATTCCTGGCTCACTTAATGGGAGACAGTCTATTATATATTGTAGAAGCCACTTCAATAAGACTCTATAAGTCCAAAGGACTGCCTTTCTATTACACCTAAACATAAGAGAGGACCACCCTATGGTTTTGTACAAGGGACAATGATGGGTAGAGATGAGGAGACCAGTAATAAACTGGATGGTCCTGTGGTAAAGTGTATCCAACTTTGCAAGCGAGGCTTTAGGACGTTGACTATAAAGTAAATTTGCATAATCGATCAGCGAAAGAAAAGTAGTTTTTTGGACAAGGCGCCCTTTTGCATCTCTAGTAAGAAACTGGTTAATTCTAAAGAATAGCCCCAGCCTCTGTCTTAACTTCTTTACAAGGTCCTCAATGTGCTAAGTGAATGATAGATTATGGTCTGACCACACCTAGGTATTTAAGCTTTGAGACAAACTCCAGTTTCTCTCCAAGAATTGTGGTAATCTCAGGTAGTGCTCCAGAGCTGGCCAGATTAGTCACACAGCTATAGGGCGAGAATAACATTGTTTTTGTTTTTTTAGCATTTAGAAGAAGTTTTTTTTATGGAGGAACAGGTTCTGGAGCTGGTTAAATTCCTCTTGGAGGTCAGCACAGATGGCTTCAGGTGTCGGACAACTTATATATACAACCGTGTCATCAGCAAACAGGTGTATGTTGGCTTTGTTAATACTCTCATTAATGTTATTAACATAGATAGCGAATAGTAAGGGACCAAGTATGGATCCTTGTGGTACTCCCCTCAGTAGAGGTTTGAGTGGGGATAGTTCACTCTCAGCCTTAATTTGTTGATACCGTCCTACAAGGTACTCAGTAAACCAATGCAAAGAAACTGAGTCCAGGCCTATACTCTTCACAGAAGAGAGAAACAGGCTATGATCCACAGTATCAAAAGCCTTACTAAGGTCTAGAAATATTATAGCACAGACAAAATTTCTGCTGTCCAGTTCTTGGTACCAATCATTTGTTACTTTGGCAAGGGCCGAAATAGTGCTGTGTTTAGTTCTAAAGCCAGATTGCATAGGGTTTAGTAGGTTATTAGATTCGAGGTAGCCCCTTAGTTGGTTGTTGACAATCTTTTTCCAGAAGTTTTGACAAAGTTGGGAGGAGGGAAATTGGTCTATAATTGTTAAGGTCACAGGGATCCTCTAATTTAAACAAGGGGATGACATGAGCAATTTTCCAGATCTAGGGAATAAGCCCTTGGAACAAAGATACGTTAAATAAGTGGGTGATAGGAACAGCTAGGACATGATAGGCTATTTTAAGGAAATAAGGATCCAAAGAATCAGCACCAGCACTTTTCTTAATGTCCAACTGGAGCATGAGGTCTTCAAACTCTTTCAGAGAGACCGGGTGGAACGAGAAGCCAGGTACCAGGGCAGGAGAGTCTGAGCATGGGATGCTTGATTGGAAACGGACTAGGGATACAGGGGAATTGTAGAAAGCTAGACCAGCTGTGGCCAAATGATTGTTAAATGCATCTAGGATTCCCGGTTTTGCATTGATAGTAGTACTCCCACTTGTAATCTTAGGTGGCAAGGAATTTCCAGGCATATATCCAGACATGTTCTTGATTATTCTCCAGAATTTGGAGGAGCACTTTGCTGCAGAATCCAATTTGGTAAGATAAAATGCTGTCTTAGCATCCCTGACCATTTTCGTATGAGCATTGCATGCCCTTCTGAATTGACACCAGTAAGACTCAAGCTTAGTCCGGCGAGCTTTTTTCCACAACTTATCCCTACCAAGCAATGCAGCTTTCAGCTTGGCAGAGAACCAATGGCATGTTTTGTTTTTTACACACATTTTTACCATAGGGGCATACATATTTAGGGCCCCAACAAGTATATCATGAAAAATATCATATGCCGAGTTAACTGTGTTAGTTAAGTAGAAGTATTGCCAATGTGGCGAATGTTCCAACTCACAGACATAGGAAGCCACATCAAAGTTACGATGGGACATTTTTGAAAGAAATTTAGCTGTAGGTCCTACATGATGCAGTGATCTGACCGCAGCAATGAAGCAATAGTCACTGACATCAGCAAAGAAGGTTCCAGCATGTGAGAAGAGATAAGACTTAATGACTAAGATAACATCCAGCAGTGTGCTGTTGCTCATGTTCTTTTTGTTTGGACGTGTGGGTTTGTGAATTAGTTGTACCAACCCACGGGAATCACAGAAAGTGTTTAAGAGTGAAGCAGTCTTCGATAACCAGTCAAAATTAAGGTCTCCTAGGATGATAGTTTCAAGGTTCTCTTTCTCTGTAATAGAGCCAAGATGTGTAAGAAGGAGTGTACCAGCAGATGGGGGTCTATAGCAATCAATCACTCTGAGGGCAAGGGAAGTAGATAAATCCATCTTCAGGGTCAAACACTCAAATTCATTTTTGACAGAAGTAGAATCCAGGAAGGATGTTGTAAACCTTTCCTTAATGTACACCACCTCCCCTAGTAGGCCTGTCCATTCTGAATCACTGATAGGAAGGAATACTAACCTCCCTGTCCTGACAGGCTGGCCTAAGCCAAGATTCGGAGATTACCAGAACATCTGGCTGAGTCTGGCTGACCCACGCCTGAATCATGGAGAACTTTTTTAGTAGGCTGCAGACATTAACACGCCAGAAACTCATGCCTTTAAGACAAGCAGCATCCGAAGGGGATGTAATGGTAGCGATAGGACCAGGGTTTAGCTCAATGTTACCCGAGCATAACAGTAACAGAAGTAATATCTTTGCTAGAGCGGTGATAATTAGTTTAAGAATCCTGGTCCTAGCATGTCTATAAGGCTTGCCAGGTTGAGTAAGCCAATCACCACCTCTGAAGGTGAACTGCCAGTGAGCCAGTGTTGAGAATGGGAACGGGCTAACATACACCACCCTATCATGGTTCTTCGTGTGTTACCAGCCATCCCCAGAAGAGAATGGGGGGAGTATAGACAAGCTCAGTTGGAAAGGTACCACAGTGGGTGTAGATAAGGTCAATACTGTAGCCTAGAGGAAGAGAGGGGTATCTGGCTCCAGGCAGGAAAAACAGTGGTAGCAGGGAGCAAAAGAGAATGAGACGAAGAGGCAGAAGGGGCACAGCCATAGTGCTTAGAGGATGTCTAGAGAATTACAGAGAGGGTAAGTAGGGCAAGAGCCAGCCCGTGGAGGTGAAGCAAGGAGAGGGAGAGGGAGCGGCGGGGGGAGTCCCAAGTAAGTGGGCCCAATGAAGTTCAAGCAGGGTGGATACCAACATCGAGTGGGTGGAGCCAAAGCCTATTTAATAAAGGTAGGAGGTGGGGGTGCTGGGACAGGTGCAAATTTTCCCCCAAGGGCACTTTTCCCTTCCATTGTTTCCCAACAGATATTTGGGGAATTGAAGTCCCCCATAAGTATATCATCTGTGTGGTTTAAATTTTGGATTCCTTCCAAAAAATATTATTACTAGTTGTGTCCAGACTAGGAGAGCGATAGCAGAGACCAATGGTTATGTCTCTTTTATGTAACCTTATTTTTGCACATAAAATCTCTGCATCTGAATTCTAAGTGTTATTATCTGTAATTTCATAACTATTCTGATTATCCCTAATGTATAAAGCAACTCCTCCTCCTTTGTTAGCTACTCTGTTTTTAATTACAGAGGTGTAACCGGGTATATCATGTCCCCATGGAGAGTCATTGAACCATGTTTCTGTGATTCCACGGATATCTACTGTATGTTATCATTATAAAGGATGTACTGCAGTCCGGCCATTTCATTATTTAAACTTCTGGCATTGATTAATAAAATCTTTATCTCTGAAACAGTACTGGGCAATAACACAGTTTGTGTCAGTTCCCCTACTTTGGTACAGGTTGCAGGATTATAAGAGTTGGACCTCAATAAAGGAATTGTATTCCCCCCACCCCAGATCTTAGTTTAAAAACCTATCTATGTAGCTGATAATATGATTATCCGGTGTAACTCCCCTGCAAATGAGGGTTCCCGGAAGTCTTCCAAGAGCTTGTTTGAATGCTCCAAACCTGAATGGTGTTTGGCGTTTAAGCCATTTATTTGTGAGCGCTTTTAGAGCCTCTGGTACTGTCTCTTTAAGAGCTGTCTGCCTGCAGACATAATTAATTTGGATGGGGGTCTGTGTGTTTCCCTGCTTGAGTCCCGCTCGAGCTACTGCCAAATCACTCCATTTCTGCCATCGCTAAGTGGGCAGAAGGAGCCCTCTTCAAAGATGTATTTTTTTGCTTGTAACCTGTTAGAGTAATAATGAAAATGCAGTTTGATTTAACCTGCTTTCTTGTAGCAAGGACAGTGCAGAGTAGCTCCCACATGTTGGTTCTGAACTGCTGAATTGGACCAATCATGGTGGGGATTCTTTAATATGGAGCCTGCTCTGGGTGAATCAGAACTTGGACCGTCCTCTGGAGCCTGCTGTTAGGGGATTGTATGGGTAGTGACTCTGGGAAATGTAGTTTTGACTTTGGCGCCTTTTTCCACCAACAGGGGGAGTTTACTGTGAGTGACAACTGGACCAGCCAACAGAATAGTGTGGAGCTAAAGGAAATGCACTGCCCTGGGACTGGGGGAGTTAGATCAGTTTTAGCAGTGAAGAGACAAGGAACTCTGTGCTTCTTCTGTGTAAAGTTTTAGTGTGGCAAGCGCGTGTAAGGCCCTGAGTTTTTGGTCTGCAGCCTGTACAAGCACCCATTCGGACTGAATCCGACCTGTGGGAGAAGAAAGGAGATCTGAAGCTGTAGAAACCAGGCTCACCCTGTAGAAGACTGGAGAAATTGCTGAATCGCACTCGTTCTGTCAGGAACTGAAGCTGCTGAGTGTTCTCCCGGGTATCGTGCAGTAATTGTGGTCGGGATTGAGAAGCAGCCTGCCTTGTAAAGTACTTTCCTTTTACATATAAATGTGTGTAGTGCTTGTGGGGAATCGTGTTTCAAATCCCCTGTACAGTGAATTGAGTGCATGAAGTGGGAAGAAAACCCCAGCTTGATTCGGACTACATCCGATTGCTGTAAACTGCATTGGAGTCCAGTCACAAGGACCTTTTCCACATGTTTTGCTCCTCCTGGCAATCCAGGACAACCTGCCTTCCATCCAGTTCCCAGCACTGAGTCTGTGAGTACAAAGCAGGGTAGCTCTCTGCCATTTGTTTATCAAATTGCAAGTGTGTCATCTAATTGTTGCTTTTTCATTTCTTCCCGAACTGAGCCATCCGGCCCCGGATTACAATTGGGTATTGTGCAAGTGTTTTTTTCCATCACAGGGCTCCAACCAGCTGCACCAATCCTGGCTAGCCCCCTCCCATCCTGGTTACCCAGTGAAAGTGACAATTTGGGACTCTGAATATGCGCACAGTACTGTGATTATTAATGCGTTTAACCTAATTAACCTGATTTCCCCCTTCCTTGTTACAGCTCCTTAAATAAATCAGATCTGTTTGTTTCAGCAAAGTTACACTGACTGAGGTATTTGTTTATATTAAAGTATTGTACTGTGGCTTTTGCACTGTATCATCTTGTTTTACAGGGGGTCCCCAGAGTCCAGTCGACAGAGCCAGTCCTGGGGGTAAGTGTATACTGTGAAGGTACTGCTGCTAAATTGTGTGGGCCACTAGTGGGAAGTAGGGTGGGGTTGCAGTGACCCAGAGGGCTGTGACCAAGTCATACCAGACAGTATTAACCCTGACCTCTGGGTGGAGGCACCCGCCATTGGACCTAGGCCCCTCAACCTGTCCGTAGTCAGTCAAGCAGGGGCAGTAGCCCTTGGGATAGTGCCATCTGGGGGTTACACCAGCAAAGCTGAACCCTGCCTGCTTGGATGAAGACCGTCCCTAGCTGTGAGGATTCTCTTATCACAAAATTCTTCCCAGTATGTGATATAACCCAGCTTTTGCTTGAGATACCAAGATCTTAGCCAATCATTGATTGATTTAATTTTAGATTCAATTGCTGGGTCTGATTTGGACACCAGGAGTATTTCAGAAAGTGCAATATTGCATCCCATATCGGATAGTATGCTAGTCAATGCTACATATTTGTCCTTGATACTCTGTGTAGTTTGATTCAAGATGTTTACCCCTGCATGAACTATGGCTAAGGAATTATCACCACTGTTCTTTAATACCTGCTTGGACATAGATGCTATGTCCCCGATTTTAGCTCCTCTGAAGCAGGATAGTGTCCTATTTGCCTTGTCAGTATTGCAGATGGGATGGTCAAGGTGTTTTATTATTGAATCACCAAGAATATAGATCTGTTTTGGACACTGTGGAGTATTCATATCTATTAGATTTACTGAGCTACTTCCACTATCCATTCCTGATTCCTGATGCACTACACTGTTCACAGTCATTACATTTAGACTGTATGTATTGGCGGCAAGTATGTCAGAGGAGGAGGGGGTCGCTTATTCTTCTAGCAGAGTAATTAGTGGGTCGAAACTATTATAGCGGGGAACGTGAAAATGATCACCTTTCCTACCTTTTGTTTCCAATTTTTGAACTTTGAACTTGATACTATTCATTTTCAGGTTCATTTTTTTCATCTTCCTCCCTGACCCTTTTCTCATGTAGTGGATTACAACCAACACTATGATCTTTTATTTCAAAGAAACTTGAGGTCTTACTTTGGAATGTTTGAGTACAGGTGTCTGAGACTTGGGGTTTATTACAGGCCACATCTGTTAGAAACAGTCTTTCTGATGTTCGTAGTTGACTTTGTTCCAAGGCATGCAATCTGGAGCCAAACAGAATGAATTTCTTGGACATGTTCTCGTTTTGTATACATTTTATACAGGTAAATATCTCATCCATTACAGCAGAGGAGTGAAAACAGAACATTAAACAAGCACTGCATTTAATCCTAACCCCTCCATCTAGTGTTGTAATTTTTTCAGACATGTTGAGCTACTCTGTATGTGGTCCTAAATTTGACTGTGACAGCTGCAAGGATTTTATAGGTTATCACCTGTTATAAGAAGGACATACATGATACTCACAGTCAGTAGTACCCCACAAGCCCGACAAACATGCAAAACACGTGCAGACATGCATGTCTTTGCGCGCATCTTCACGCATGACGCGCACTTGCCCTGCTCGCCGCAGGCTGGGTTTATAATCGGGACCATGACCCGGAAGTGCCTCCAGGGGTCACGCAGCGAGGCTATTAGCCAAAATGCCGAAAGTGTTAAAATACAGCTAATAAAGCCCACATATATAGTGGCTCAAGCACTTAAAAGGTTCCCCATGTGTACAAAGCTGAAAAACAGCAGAATCCAACAAGTAGTAGCTGCACTTACAAGTGCAGAAAACTACTCGTTCTCTTGCTGTTCCTGTCGGAACAGGGCTCCTTCGCATACAATTAGTACAGCCCCCTGTGATTGAGTATGACCACTAGCAGCTGAGGAGTGAAATTAACTTTTTAGTAAACTGGTTGTGTTTTTTAAACATATTTTTGTTGAGGTACTTTCAGCAGTGCTGTTGTGCTGGGATAATGGCCTGACTGAAAGTACCTCTTGGTCAATCAGGAGCCAGCACCTCTTCCACCCATTTCATAGTCTATAACTAGCACTGGATAATGTAACAATATGATGTGAATTTCCAGGTATAATGACATCAATGGATACCTGCACCCATGTTGTACAATAAACTTGAATTGAAAAACCAAAGACTCACTTCTGAAGGGCCTGTCTTATAGCGCTGTGGTAGCACTAGCACTACAGCTTGCTATGCCAGGGACCCTGATTCAGTGATAGATGTGGGTTGCTAGGGGGCTGGCTGGGGGAGGGGGGGATTGAGCGTCCCATGAGCAGCTCTTCTCCCTTGGGGAGGAGGGACTTAGCATCTGATTCAGTGGCTGCTGCCTGGTGGAAGCTGGGTGGCAGTGGAAGAGGCAGTTGCCGGCGGGGGAGGGAGGGGGGGCATTTGAAAGACCCCAACATGCATGTGAGCACTTCGCTGCATGTCAGCACCCTCAGTGACACCGGCATGCATGCAAGCGCATCACTGCATGTCGGCATCCTCAGCAGAAGAATAATATATGGGAGAAAATCCACGTTCCCACTGAGCTGTACTGGTTCCCCTCACAGGCTCACGTGAATCACCGGATCATTTAGAACATGTAGGAATGGAATCCATGATTACATATGTAACCCCCTTGTTCCCAGGGGTTACTAGAATCCCAGTTAGAATCAGTGGTAGGCAGGGGAAGGCAGCTAGTGAAATGCCAGTTAAATGGATTTCACAAAGCCTCACTCTGTTCTCAGTTTCAGCTGAGCTCTGGAGGGATGATGTCATTTAGAACTGTCACAGCTGCGTAAGCCACAATCTGCTAGCAGCTGCAGAGCTACCTTTAGAATGTTGAGAGAGTCTGTAGTTGGAGTTCAGTGGAGGAGGTTGCAGTGTTAGGCAGCTCCTCCTTTAGCTCTGTCAGAGAGCTACCAGTTTGTGTTTTTTAAGTTCTCACCCTAGTGGTTGACAACTCTACCAGTTCTGGAAGTGGTGGAGACCTTGTCCTATGGTTTTCCCAGTGCCCCATCCCAGGAGGGATGGGGGTGAATTTAAGGATCCAGGGGCAATCCCCTAGTCCTTTTTGGACTCTTGAAGCTGCCTTGTGACAACTGCTCTGTGAGTACTTTGCTTTCTGAGTAAAACCCAGGAGTACCTGCAATGCCTATGAGGTGATTTTCTCTGACAAAGGGACCCTGTCACCTAGACTTTGGTTTAAAAGCTTTCTGAACACACTGGAGTCCTGTATGTGACTGTCCAAGTACAGAACTTTTAATTCTGACACCCCAGGGTGTGTGTAGTATGTTAAGTGTGATAAACATTTAAGACAACAGCTACAGTTTTCTACAGTTGTGTGGTGTTATTAACTGGATGAATGGTCGAGTATAAGCTTGGAAACAAAAGGCAGGAGACCTCCCATCTGGAGTAACCAGTTTACCTCTATGGGTTCTGAAGGGCACCTATTACTTTTTCTTCAGTGAAACTGGCCGGTGCCTGAGAAGAGTGTTTACCCCTGGATGTGGGTTGTTTTCATTTCAGTTTACCACAGTATAGTGGGGTCTGAAAGTTCAGAGCCTGGACGTGCTCTTTTGTGGTCGCATGTACCACCTTCATCCCTCATGAAATATGGGATTTTTTTTTTTTGTGAAAATTGGAATTACTATCCTTGTACCAGTACTTGGCCGTGTGTGCCAATTTCAAATAGGAACCAGTGTGTTCACCAGAGTGTGTTTTCTTGATCCTATGCTAAATGGGAATTTAGGAATGTCTGTACCTCAGTATCTGCTTTACCAGTGTATAGCCCTATGGGGGTCCATCTTCACTTTGTGATTATTGCTACTTTGTTATATGAATAAAAGCCACACTGTGGAATCCCAACCAGGTTTGGACAGCAATGTTATTGCTTACTTGTATCTAGAGTTACTTGGGTGCTCCTGTTCCAGAAGTGCAAACCTGGCATAGTCCTGAGCAAACGTTTTCTCCCAGGGACCCGGGTTGTTGGCCATAGCAATTGGTCCCTACCAGGTGTGTGCCAGGTAGTTGCCACACTTGGTTGTCTGTTTTGTATAATAGACTAATCCACCTAGTGTATGGTGGCTTTGGTTGGTGGTTTGTTCTTTAAAACCTCTCTTCTTGCACAAAATATAAACCCCCACCCCCCTCTGTAACCCCTAGACATTGTGGTGAGAGGAGAAGTCCTGCTGGTTAAACAAGGGGGGCCAGTGGGGGGGGCAGGTTAGAAAAATGGGGGCTCGTCCAACAATCTGTTTTGAATTTGGGAGAAAACAATAGCTAGTTTGCTTAGGCTATGGCTAGCATTTCATCTGTCTGGCAGTTGGTAGCCCAAAACTGGAAGCTTTGCACACAAGGATCTGCCTAGGATATTGCCATCCATACATGCCACTGTGTGCCTGCTGTTCATGTGTTTCTGTGTGATTGTGCCACCTGTCACCAAAGGACTGTAAAGCCAGAATGTGTATGCTCTTGTCCTGCATCAAGTAGAGCATTTGCAAAGTTTTAAATCTCAAGTTTTCTGTGACAAAAAAGTATTGTGGACTTTAGGAAACAAAGAGATAATTGTGCCCTGAAAGTTTCATGTGCATGTTATGTGAAATGTTGGAGTTGCTAAAGAAATAGCCAAGTTCTGTGCAAAAAAATGGTCAAAAATGGCACTCCTACCATGAAATTTCAGCCAAGGAAAAAAGTTTGTTTGCAGTTTCAATTTTACCCTGCTTAACGATCGTCGTGGAGCATGAGCGCAAGGAGAGAGAGAGGCTGATTTACATGGCATCGAGTGATTGGTGCATCAGCAATTAGTCCTGACCCTTAGCCAGCTTAAGAGTGCAGCCCAGTGTTCGAGAGGGAAAGAGTGAGGGGTGTGCGAGCTGGTTAGCAGGCAGAAAACCTTTTGAGGGGACTAGGAACGTTCTTAATCTGTAAATACAACCTTTTCTGTTAGAATTTGGGCTGAACCCAGTATCCAACCGACTGGGAAGCAAGCACGGTGTTCGTAGTGACATTCGGCAGGATCGCCAGCTCGTTTCAACCCAGAGGCCCTCAGGATCAGCTTAAGGCTGAGATTTTCAACCGGGGCAAGCCAGCTACTGATTCACTGAGTACTGTTCAGCAAAACTGAGCTCAGACTGTGTTGTGACTTTAAGAAAGCCTGCTGGATCTGTATGTAAACAGTGCGATTGTTTTTGCAAAGAAGGACTGTAAAGTGAAATCAAAACAAAGAAGAATTCTAAGCAATAGACTGTGAGCATGTATTATGGATTCAGCAACAGTATAATTTTCTGAGCAATATGAGACACTGTGAGTTGTATGAGAGGCTGCTACAAACAGACAATCCTGTTTATAGAAATACTGTGTGTAGTATGTTGAGTGTGATAAACTTTTAAGACAACAGCTACAGTTTTCTATAGTTGTGTGGTGTTATTAACTGGATGAATGGCTGAGTATAAGCTTGGAAACAAAAGGTGGGGGACACCCCCCCATCTGGAGTAACCAGTTTACCTCTACGGGTTCTGAGGGGCACCTACAGTATTACTTTTTCTTCAGTGCAATTGACCAGTGCCTGAGAAGAGTGTTTACCCCTGGATGTGGGTTGTTTTCATTTCAGTTTACCCCAGTAGAGTGGGGTCTGAAAGTTCTGAGTCTGGATGTGCTCTTTTGTGGTCGTGAGTACCACCTTCATTCCTCATGAAACATGGGAAAATTTTTTTTTTTTTTATTTATTTGTACAAATTGGAATTACAGTCCTTGTACCAGTACCTGACCATATGTGCCAATTACGAATAGGAACCAGTGTGTTCACCAGAGCGTGTTTTCTTTATCCTATGCTAAATGAGAATTCAGGAATGCCTAAACCTCAGTATCTGCATTACCAGTGTGTGTAGCCCTATGGGGGTCCATCTTCACTTTGTGATTATTGCTACTTTGTTACATGAACAAAAGCCTCACTGTAGAATCCCAGCCTAGTCTGGACAGTGATGTTATTGCTTCCTTGTGTCTGGAGTTACTTGGGTGTCCCTGTTCCAGAAGTGCAAACCTGGCATAGTCCTGAGCAAATGTTTTCTCCCAGAGACCCAGGTTGTTGGCCGTGGCAATTGGTCACTACCAGGGGTGTGCCACGTAGTTGCCACACTTGGTTGTCTGTTTTGTATAACAGATTCATCCACCTAGTGTATGGTGGCTTTGGTTGGTGGTTTGTTCCTTAAAACCTCTCTTCTTGCACAAAATGTAAACCCCACCCCCTCTGTAACCCCTAGACATTGTGGTGAGAGGAGAAGTCCTGCTGGTTAAACAAGGGGGTCTGGTAGAGGGGTTACACATATATGGGGGGGGGAGCAAAAGTACTTTAAGAGGATTTGGCAAAACTGGATGAATGGTATCATACCTGGCAGCTTGGTTTCAATGCCAAAAAAGTAAAAAGTGATGCATTTAGAAGGCAAGAACCCAGGACACAATTTTTGGCTGGAGGGTTTTCCGTTAGCAAAATCCAAGGAGGAGGAGGAGAAGGATCTGGGAGTGCTGTTAACAGGGGAGATGAACCACTCTGCTCAGTGCAAGAAGGCAGCAGTGAAGGCAAACAGGATGCTAGGGTGCATAGCAAGGGGGATTACTTCTAGGAGTGGGGAGGTCATCTTGCCCCTGTACAGGTCTCTGGTGAGACTGCACCTAGAAGACTGCATGCAATTCTGGCACCCCTACTTGAAAAGGGACATCAAACTACTGGACGAGATACAGTGCAGGGCAACAAAAATGATCCTGGAGTTGGGGAACAAACCATGTGAGGAGAGAATGAGAGAGCTCAATATGTATACCCCAGAGGAAAGAAGGGAGAGAGGGGATGTAATTGAGACCTTCGAGTACCTGAAGGATTTGAAGAAAGTATACACCAGGTGTATGTTCAGTCTGAAGGGCGGAAGAGAAACCAGGGAACACTCTGTGAAGTTGGAAGGGGGCAGGTTCAAGAGGGAATGGAGGAGGCACTATTTCAGAGAAAGGGTGGTGGCAGGGTGGAACGTTATGCCATAGGAAGTCGTATCACTGCAGAGTGTTGTGGGCTTCAAGAGGAGGTGGGATAGATTCAAGGGGAGGATACAGACCAGCAAGGAGCGCGAGATGGGGGGCATATGAGGGAGGGGGGCAGCTGCAATCTAATGGACTGAAGTACTACACACTCAAGCAGATTAGATAGACTGAAAGGCCTGTATCTGCTGGCAATTTTGTATGCTTGTATATATTTGGACTGTTACCAGAAGATTATTTTCTGTTGTTTCTGAACTGACTTTAAAATTAAAGAACTGTGTTTCATCTAATCTCAAAACACAGAACATAGACTTTGACAGCAGATAAGGACCGCTTGGCCCATCTAGTCTGCTCATTTTCCTACCTACAGGATAGGCCGCAGATCCTAGTTAACCAACAGCCTATTTCTTCCTACCCACCACAAGAATTGCCTTATGTCTGTCCCATGCATTCTTGAATTCTCCCACAGTTTTAGACCCCACAGCCTCCTCAGAAAGGCTGTTCCATGCATCCACTGCCCTCTCTGTGAAATAATACTTCCTGACATTGTCCCTGAACCACCCCCCTCTATCTTTAAATTGTGTCCCCTTGTTCTTGCATGTCATAAACATCAAAATTCAAACTGTTACAGCAGCCACACCTACTGGCCACTTTAAACTACAACAATGGTATACCTTCCTTTGGTGTAAAATTAAAAATGATGATTATTAGAAGAAAGGCATATAATTTAGGTGGTTTATCTATAGCACTGCGACATCCCCGATAGTGACGGACAGAATGCTGAGCATCAGCATTGTATTGTTGGAGATGCTGGTGTGTTTTCTTCAGGGGGCTGTGCTCCCAAACCCCCCAAGTGGGGAGCTGCACCCCCAGTCTCTATTTATACAGCTCAGAGTCAGAGTTGTCTCGGGGAGGGGGTGAAACACTGAGAGATGTACCGCCGGTGTCTGCAGGGACCATCACAGCGACCTGACTCTTTTCGTAGGATTCTGTCGCTGTGATGGTCTTTGCAGTGGCGGTGTTGATGTGCGGTTGGCATACCAGTTTGGGCAAGGTGCTTATTAAACTCTACTCAAATGTGTACACTGAGCATGCCTGTCTACACCCCTGCGTACATGTACATACATGTAGTGAAATACACTGCGTGATCAGCATGTTCACCTCACTGTTACCCTAACAGCAAGAACCCCAAATGTCTTCTCCCTTCAGATAGCTACTGTGCCCAGCTTTTGAAACTCAGTACACTGTCTGCACTTATCACCTCTTCCAGTAACCTGTTACAAAACCCAATTACTCTCTGGGTTAAGAAATGTTTCCATACATCACTCCTGACTCCCAGCCCCTGCTTCATTTACTCCTGCCCCATGGCTCTGCTAAACAGTCTGTCTGGGTGTATTATTGTATAACCTTTCATGATAATGAATTCTTCATTCACACCCTTCCTCATTCTCCTTTTTTTCTTCTTTGGGAGAATGAAACTAGGTGACCCCTCCTCTTCTTGTAACATGTGCTCTCTCATTTATTTGCATTTGCAATTTCTGGCCAGCTTGCTACCTTCCTCATCAGCTGTGAAATGCTTTGCTGCACTTTTCCTGCTCCTTTATGTAAGCAGTAACACTTGACAGAAAGTGCGACTATTGGGTAATTACCGCATGCCCCCCCACATTCTGTGGGTTGAGGCACAAGGTGTTGGCTGTGTACCCTTCAACCACAGTGTGGGTGTGTGTGTATGTGGTAATTACCTAGTAACTTTAAGCTCTGTGGTATGTTATAGCATTTATAAAATGACATTTCTTAGGCATCTCCTGTCCATTCCACCCTTACAAGCCTACCTCTGATCTCAGATCTTTTTTATCTATGTTTCTGCCTGGTCCTTTGTTTTTTCCCCTTCTAGCTTCCTTTCATATCCTACTGACTAGTCCCCTCCCCCCTTCCGATTCTGGCCCTGTCCACACTACACCGTTCGGGCCCGGTAACAGATGTAGACTGTTACCGCCGGGAAGCGGTGCAGTGCGTCCACACCGTGGCGGTGTCCGTTACGGGACTGGCACCGCTGGTCCCCACATCAGGAGCCAGGTGACTGTTATGGCGGCACCCAATCCCACAATGCAGCTTGCGCTGCGCTCCGTGCCCTACAGGGAACCGTTACCGCCCGTCCACACTACCGCTGGTAACATTACCAGGGTGGGACCGGTTTCATAACCGTTGTTGAAACCACTTCATATGTGGTTTCAACAACAGTTACGAAAACACCTCCTGTAACATTACAGGTGTAAGCGAAAACCGTTGCGGTAACGGTTTGGGCACTCTGTAACATTACAGAGGCGTAGTGTGGACAGGGATTTTCTCTCACTCAGTTCTTTACTTTACATCTTATATAGACTTTTTATCTTGAATCCCCTTTTGTCTCTTTCCTATTTCCTTTCCTGCTATTGTTTAATTGCTCCTCATTACAGTACCTATGTGTACTGCTTTTGTTGCTCAGCTATGCTATTCATCTGAAGAAGGGACCTGTGTGGCCCTGAAAGCTTGTGTAAAATTCCATCTTTGTACGAGACATTTGTTGGTCCAATAAAAGGTATCAAACTTCCATCTTTTCCTGTTTTCCAAGGACCAATACGGCTGGAATCTCTTTTTATAAAATGACACCAAAATTATTAAAAACATAAGACTAAACAACTCTTTAAATTAAGAATAAATAAATCTTCATCATTGCTAAATCAGTTCTCTCACACAAAACAGCTGGGGTTACCCCATCAAAGAGGTCAAACTGACCAAAAGGTAAGTCACTCATGTTGTTAGTTGAACCATCCCCCCCCCAAACTGCCACAATTACTGAGAATTCCGAAGCAGTATAGTGAAAGTTCTATATGCAGTTGTCAGTCTAGAAAACAAATTCCAAAACTTGCAAAGCACTTTCCAGATCTCTGTGATTATTGGTCAGTTACCACACAGGTTTTGACAGCTATTGACCAGTCAGATCACTAGATTTGTCTTGCCCATTTTATAAGTATTTTTATGTTTGCTTGCGTGCATGTGCAAGAAACATAGTGCCACCATATGAATTTTCGTAGGTGTGCCACTCAGCTTCCAATGCCCTGCTCCCTTTTGCAGGCGCTGTCTCACTGCACCAATACATGTCAGAGCTGTCTATGACAGCAGTTCAGATGCAGTGGCTTACAGAAAGTGAAAAACTACTGCAATCAGCGGTGGTAACATGTAGGGAATTTGCATACTGCCATCCTCGGCAGTATGCAAATTGCCTGCATGTCACACTACATCTGAACTGTCTGTCATAGACAGTTCTTCCTCCCTCCCCACTGGAACACCTACTAACATGCTGGGAGCCCACCCCAGCGTGCTCATGCACGCCCTCCACCCGCACACCATATGGCTGATGGGAGTGCTCAACCCCCATTTGGCTCCATTGCCCCCCAAAACTGACTTCCAGGACCATATGGCTGATGGGGGTGCTCAATCCCCCATCAGCTCCATTGCTGCCCCCAAAACTGACTTCCAGGTGCCACGCTGGGAGCCCAACCCAGTGTGGCAACAGTCTGATGTCCATGTGGCCAACGAGGGTGCCCAATCCCCAGTCGGCTCCACTGGTCCCCCAAACAACCTTCCAACTGCCACGCTGGGAGTCCACCCTAGTGTGGCAACAGTACACCATCCGTATGGTCAACGGGAGTGCCCAATCCCCCGTCGGCTCCACTAGCCCCCCCAAATAACCTTCCAGATGCCACACTGGGAGTACACCCCAGCATGGCAAAAGTCCAGCGTCGTCTTCCTGGAAAAGGAAAAAAAACCAAAACTGTAAGAAAAAACGGTCCCTCGTTGACTGTCTCACCCCTCCCCAATCCATGCCCACCCACCCTCTGCGCACTCCCCACACCCCTCACCCCATACTTACCTCCGGAGGCTGGTGCAATGAACTTTGGTGAACCAGGAACACATCTACACTCTTCAAACCCAACTGTGAACTGAGGAAACGCCGGTAAGCTGTATAATGGAATAAATAGGGTTTTTTCAACTTTGATGCATATCTCAGGACTTGTTTGGATTTTTGGCACCAAATTTTCAACATTGGGTTTTCAGGACCTCTCCTCATGAATTCTGCCACTATCGTGGCGTTAATTGGACTCTAAAGGTGATTTTGCAGTCACTGCGCGGAACCACCTTTTGCGACTGAGTAAGGAAACGACAATGTCACAGTTCATGAGGTAGCCCCCCCCAAAACCCATGTTGAAAATTTGGTAAAAAAATTCCAAAAAATGACTGTTTTAGTAGCGTGCGTTGCGCAGTTCCTACACATGCTTGTAACTCCGCAAATTTTTTATATTTTCACTCCAGATTTTCAACATTGCCATTTTACACCTCCTCATGAACAGTACAGCTGTCATTTTTCACATCCTGTTCAAAATGTGTTTTCGTGCCTGTGGTGCCAAATGGCGTAGTCGCTGTGCAAAATCAGCTTTTGGCTAACAAACTGATATTGCCACTGTTCATGAGGTGGGGGGGGGTCACAAAAAACCCTTATTGAAAAATTGGAGTAAAAATACCAGTGAACACCGGGTTGTTAGGGTTTCTGACCATAACACCCCACCCTGTAGAGACTGACAGCCATCGGGGTGTGACTTGGGATTGTCGCCTATAATGCTTATACCATTCCACCCCCTCCCACACCCTGCAGCCAGTGACAGGCATTAAGGTGTGCCTTGGATTCTTCATTCCCAACGCTCACCCCATTCTCCTATACTGCACCCATCTCACCATGTTTCCTTATGGAAAGGGGTGAGCATAAGGCCTAAAGACCCCAAGGCACACCGTGACACTTATCAGATTTGCACACAATACTCAAAATGGTTTCCAACTAGTTAATTGTATTATGACAGAATCTTCTTCTTTTCATTTCTGCTCATCCCCCTTCGAACACTTTCCTCCTGGACTATATCAAAATGAGTTAATAGGACCTAACGCTTTGTCAGACTTGCTAGCCGGTGCCAAGCACAGTTTGGGCAGTTGCAAAGATGAGCCTACAATAACCACAACATTCCAACAATGCCAGAACCCTGCAGAGAGTTACAGGATGAGGGGGGAGTTGCTGACAGTTATCAGGGAAGAAAGGGATTTAGAAATAATCATCTCAGATGACCTTAAGGTGTTCAAACAGTGTATCAAGGCTGTGGGGAGGGCCAGTAGCATGTTGGGGTACATAGGAAGGGGTATCACTAACAGATGAAGGGATTTGGGTACAAAACACTGGTGAGGCCTCATCTGGTGTGCAGTGTACAGTTCAGGAGGCCACATCTTCATAAGGACATAGGCAGGGTGGAGGCGGTTCAGAGTAGGGCAACAAAGATGGTGCAGGGCTTGCACCAGGAGACATACGAGGAAAGATTAAAAGACCTTAATATGTATACACTGGAAGAGAGGCGAGAACAGGGAGCTATGATAGAAACCTTCAAGTATCGTAAGGGCATAAACAAAGTGCAAGTGAGCGACATCTTTCAGTATAGGAGGTGTACAAGAATGAGGGGGCATGATATGAGATTGGAGGGAGGCAGGATAAAGGGGAATGTGAGGAAGTTTTTCTTCACAGAAAGGGTGGTAGAGTCATGGAATAGCCTGCCCCGGGAAGTAGTGGGAGTTAGTACGGTGGTGGGATTCAAGGGATAGGCACAAGGGAATCCTAGAGGTGGGTAGGAAAGGCTAAAGCCAATGACCAAGAAGGGTCAGTGACCACTGATGCAGGTATAGAATATGGGCAGACTGGGCGGGCCTAGTGGTCCTTCTTTGCCGTCAAATACTTTACTGTGTTATAATCCTCTCCAGCTCTGCCACATCATATATCTTATTATTTAATTGGTACACCACATTTTTATTTTTGCCATGGGCTATAAAGCCCAGGGGCAAACAAGTGCAATTTTAAAAAAAGTGCACTCTAGTATTATTTATTGATTGCTTGATTGAGTATATATTTATGTAGTTTTGTATGTATTCATTTCTGTATTTGTTTGTTTGCTTATTTATTTTAAAAGTTTTACCGGGAAAGACATACTGTGCTGGTAACAGCTTGTTTCCAGATGTGTTAGGGGGTGGGGTGGGATGGAGATACGTAGACAATACAATAAGGTGCAGGAGTAAAACTACCTTAACAGTATTCTGTGCCAAGTGATACAGTGCAAACACAGTATGGTGCTAAAGATCCATACATTGCCAAGTGATACAGCGCGAACACAGTACGGTGCTAAAGTACCATACATTGCCAAGTGATACAGCGTGAACACAGTATGGTGCTAAAGTACCATACATTGCCAAGTGATACAGCGCAAACACGTGAACACAGTACAGTGCTAAAGTACCATACATTGCCAAGTGATACAGCGCAAACACAGTACGGTGCTAAAGTACCATACATTGCCAAGTGATACAAGCGTGAACACAGTATGGTGCTAAAGTACCATACTTGCCAAATGATACAGGCGCAAACACGTGAACACAATCACGGTGCTAAAGTACCATACATTGCCAAGTGATACAGCGCAAACACAGTACGGTGCTAAAGTACCATACATTGCCAAGTGATACAGCGCAAACACGTGAACACAGTACGGTGCTAAAGTACCATACATTGCCAAGTGATACAGCGCAAACACGTGAACACAGTACGATGCTAAAGTACCATACATTGCTAAGTGATACAGTGCGAACACAGTACGGTGCTAAAGTACCATACATTGCCAAGTGATACAGTGTGAACACAGTACGGTGCTAAAGTACCATACATTGCCAAGTGATACAGTGTGAACACGGGGCCCGATTCTGAAAGGAGCCCATTGAGTGACGCAAGTTGCACTGCTCCAAGGACTACGGCAATACCGGGTGTAACAAGAACCCTGTGCTGTATTCTGAAAAAAAGCAGGGTCCCTGTGCCAAATTCCCCAGGACTGCCACAAGTGCAGTACAGCACCCAACCAGCAGTGCAGCAATGGCATATGCTGCAAGGATCTGTCACACCTCCCGCTGGCGCAACACAGGACAGGAAGCACTGGTGGTGCTGATTGGGGGGGTACACATGTGCTCAGTTGGGATGTGGGGGCAGGAGGGGACATAGGATGGGTTGGTGTGCTGGCACGGTGGTCTGGTATTGGATCAGCACCTGGCAGGGTGCAAATTCCCATGATATATCTATATGGAGGCATATGTATCCCCCGGGTGCCAAAGCAATCCCATACATCTCAGCTGCCACACCAACCCTCCCTATACCCCTCTGTGCCCTCCTACCCATGGACCCCACTTGTAGCCCACCCAAAACAATGTCTAATCAGTTGCAAGGGGCTTAGACCACCTCCTGGCAGGTCTAAGTGGAGCCCCTTGCGACGTCCACGGCGGGGCTGTCAGAATCAGAAATGTGAGCCCCACCATGGCGCTATTCCCCTTGTGACCTGGTGTACCCAGATGCAGGTCGCAAAGGGGGGGCACAGTGCCCCTTTAGTGCAGCGGATTCCCTCACTGGCACAGACCACATACCGGAATAGGGAATGTCACAATTAGTGACGCGAGGTGCAACTTGTGTCATTGCTCAGTGACGCAAGCACCTTGCGTCAGGCGTATCTCTTCTGGAATCAGGCCCACAGTACAGTGCTAAAGTGCCATACATTGCCAAGTGGTTCAGTGCAAACACAATATGGTGCAAAAGTACCATATATTACAGATGTGCAAACCAGGAGCAGCTGGTGCAAGCAATTCAGAAAAACAAGGCTCCATAACTAGACAGGACTGTGCTTGAATCAAAGCAGTATATTGTGGTAGCTGAGCTGTCAGTAAAGCAAGAGTGTATTTATGAAATTCTGTACCAAAGCAGAAATATGTTCATTTCAGTCTCACTGCTTAGAGATGATGTCCCTCCGGCACATCATCATTATTATTATTATTACTATTACTCTACAGCAGACCAAGCCCAGTAAGGCTTTTTATGCAGACGGCTTTGTGTCTTCAAGGTTAGACTGCAGGACAGTAATTGCTCATTCTGCTGAGTGGGCTGGTCTATAAGATTAACCCCTTTCTCAAGGTCAAGGAAGCACATTGATTGAGTTTGATAGAGTGGTCAGTTAGCATCAGTCACCCACAAGCCCGCAGCCCGCCTCTGTCACTCACTGAATCGCTGCATTGATCAGCACGATATTGGATACTTTCCTTCTCATTTTGTAACTCCCCTGGTGGGGGGAGGCTTTGCAAAAGTGTATAGCCACACAAGGTTTAATCAAGATGCAGTTCCTGTCCTTGGACCCCCTCCGAATCATTCTGTGCAGCTGAGGAGGGGTCAGTAAATGGGGTCAGCATGGATTCATCAATGTTGCTGCAAAAGAGCCTGACCCATCTGTGACTGCCAAGCTGGGGTGTAGCCTGGCAGGTTATAGATTTACAAATGTGTCCAACTGCATAAACATAGGGGTTTATAATGTACATGTAACAAAATCACAGGTTGCACTCACTGGGATTCTAATTGCAAGGCTATAGCCTGGGGTTCTGTGGGGCAGTGAATCACACTCATCATCCTCCCCAAGTTGTTTAAGGCTGCATACTCATGCTTCGTTTAGGGTTGCCACCTTTTAAGAAGCCCAAAGTGGGACATTTATTACTGAAACATGAGTTTTCGCAGGACAGTACGTAACCTTGACCAATGCAACAGACATGTTTGCACTATATAATCAGAATAAAGGCTAAGTAGTGTGGTTTCTTAGTTGCTTCTATAGTTTCTTATCATTATAATGTACTTTAATTAAGGTATTATAGTTTTCTGCAACGTTTAGTGGAAAGTTAGAAAATATTGTTTCTTCTGTAAAGTCAGGACATGTAGTAATTTTCATGTTTTTTTTTGCAGGACACAGTTGCCCAAATCAGGACTGTCCTGCAAAAATCAGGACAGGTGGTAACCCTAGCTTCATTAGTTTGGAAACTAGTTTACTTTGCTTCCATCATCTTCTGGACTCCTTCCCTATAGTAACTTTAGTCAAAAGGAACCATATTCCCACAGCCTCTCTAGTTGTGAAACATGCCTCAGTAGGGTTCCTGGGCCCTTCTGGTACCTTGAAGGTGTGGTACTACCAGTCCGAGATAGAGATCAGGAATGGCTACAAATGCATTTCATAAGAATTTAAACAAATTTATGGCATGCAGACATCCTCAGTAACAGCATTCTACCAGAATAACATAGACACGGGGTCATAATGTCGCAAGACATTATGCCACACAGCGAAATCGCGCTGCCAATACAGCACAATTTCTGCCATGAGGCATAACACATTTTTCTGTGGAGTCTCTGCCCCCTACACCCCCCCTTGCAGGGGGGGCTGTGCCCCCTCCCCCGGATCCCCCCAACTAAAGATTCTTAACTCCATCGGGGGTCCAACTCGGGGAGTGCACAAAGATTAAAAAAAATTAAATTTCTGGGACCGGGAATCAAACCCGGTCCCAGATGCAGTGCCTGGGTTCCTGCAGCTGTGGCTCTGTCCAGTGAGCCATGGCAGCTGCTCAGCAGAACCCACTCCCAGCAGAGGTCTTATCCTCTGCATGGGAGTGTGTGAATGGGGCAATACCGCATACAGCAGTATACGCGGTATTGTACTAGTAAGCGTACAACATTATGACCCGGTAGGAATAACATCTACTATGCAGCATAAGTACCGCTCTCTCTAGCCGTACTGAGTTACTCACTGACCCACTGAATCCTTGTCTTTATCTCCGCAATGCTTTGCCAGATAGTTCTGTTGACCTGGCCACATCATCCTCTGGATCTGCTCAACTGGTGTTGTTACCGGGGGCACGTGCAGCAGTTAAAAAAAGAAAATGGCTGTGTTTCTGTTTTCTCAGGTAGCAGCAAGGCAGGCAGCACTGGGATTGACCCCTTCCACAAAAAAAAGCTACAATATATATGACAACTGCTGTTCAAACATGCAAAATAGTCAGGATAATTCATTCTTGTTTCTTCCATGAACATTATAATCTGCTCAAGCCCCGTTCCGCATGTCTCCACAGCAGTTATTCTCTATATAACGGGCCACCAATTTGACCTTATGGTAAGAGCTAGGGATGTGTGAACACCTTCTTTCTTTCTTAGTTTCTTTGAAAATTGGTGACCAGGAAAGCCACACTTAGCCAAGGTTTATTTCCAGATGCGACCCAGGGTTGGGGAACAGAGGTTATAAAATACACAGCACAGACACAATTTGCAGGTACAATAAAATGAAAATTGGAGAACACAATGAAACCACAGTAAGTGCACAATGAGCAAACAACACAAACGCAACAAAAGGAGCATTTCAGGCAACTGTATGGGGAACTGTTAGGGGAGGAAAAACAGGGGCGGGGGGAAGGAAGGAGTCTTAGCTGATACCTGTGGGAGCCAGGGGAGGTGGTGAAGTGGAAGGAAAAGGGGAGCTGGTTCCAAAGTGAGGGAAGATGATAGGAGAGGGCTGATTGTCCAGCAGAGATGCAGGGATGTGGTATAGCAAAGGTGTGATGATCCCTGGAGTGGAGGGAGCAGGAAGCAGATGTGACGAGGAAGATGAGTGACAAGAGGTTGGAGGGAAGGGAACCAAACTAGTATTTAGATATGAAGGAGGCACAATGAATCTGGCAATGTGAGGGCAGAGGGAGAATGGATAAGGATGAGTAAAGTGACCAACGATGAGTACAGGAGGGGGAGTTGGTAGGAAAGTGACAAAAGGAGTTACATGGGGTATCCAGTCTGGCCAGGGAGGTGGAGAGTGAGGAACCAAAGATCACGTTTGCATAGTCAAAGACTGAGAGCTCCAGTTCGGTTGCAAGCACTTGGAGGACCTGCATGGACAACCTTTATTGTGGTACAAGACACCAAGTTTAGGTCAGAACTTGGCATGTACGGTGCCAGTGTGGGCAGTGAAGTCAAGTGTGCTGCCAAGCTACACACCAAGGGACCTGAAGGAAGGAACCACTTCAAGAGGGGATCCATCCAAGGTAGAGAAGATGGCATGGATGAGAGTCTGGCCAGTTTTTGACTGGTGCCAAAGGTCGTGGACATAGTCTTTTTTGTGTTGTCCCAGAGTTTGTTAGATTGGAACCAGTGAAGGACGTTGTGGATGTCTTGCTGGACCAGACCTTCCATGGCTGAAGTGGAGGGACCAGAAGTGTAGGTGACTGTATCATCTGCATACACTGGAATATGTGAATTGGCACAGGCTGAGGGGAGGTTATTGAGAAAGATGGAGAAGAGCATGGGACCCAGGATGCAGCCCTGTGGGACCCCCGCCTGGATGGGAAGAGAGTGTGACATGGCACTGCCAACCTGTACCAACTGTAGATGACCCATAAGGTAAGAATGGAACCAGTTGACAGCAGGGGCTGAGAGGCCAGCAGAACCCAGCTTATTCAGGAGGAGAGGGTGGAACACTGAGTCAAAGGCCTTGGCCAGATCAATGAAAATGGCTGCCATGATTTGCCCTTGATTCATCCCTGAGAAGATAGAATCAGTTACACACAGTAGGGAGGAGACGGTGGCGTGATTCTTCTGGAAGCTAGACTGAAATGGGGAGAGGAAATCAGAGGAGGAGAGGAAACCTTATCTTGGATATTCAGCTAAATATTCTATTCAGGGCCACTAATAGACGGGTATTCGGCATTCGTGATTTAGGTTATGTTTAGAAAATAAAAAGGAAAAGAAACAGCCCCCTAGCCTCCTCCCAGCCCAGATCCTTTAAAATATATTAGCCATCCCTCCTCCACCCTCAGTTAGAACCCCATCCCCCCTCCTTCCCCAGCACCCCACGTTTGTGATACATATGTTTTGTAATTATAACTCTAACGATGGGTAACCGGCACAACCCTCCAGCCTCCATGGCCGTCCACTTTTAGCACTTTGCAGTGCACTAGAACACATTAGGCTAGTTTGCCACCCCTCACATTGCCGGTAGCACTCACCCATCCCCGCACCCCGCCTGCACCCAATTCTGAAGGGCAGTCGAGAGTTAAAAAAGACAACTGACACTGCCCATGCTCCTTCACGGCTGGCTGCCTTCTTCCACATGAAATTGCTCATGTGCTTGCATAGTAAGACCAGCTGATCATGTGAACAGCTGGTTTTACCATGTGAGCAAGTGTGCAAGCTCTTTCATTCAGAAGACGGAGGCCTACTGCTGTGGAGCATGGGTTGTGTCAGCCACCTTCTTCACTCTCGATCACCCATCAGAATTGGGTGTGGGTGGGGAGCATGGAGCTGTGTGCTGCTGCCAGGGTAGGGTGTGGGGGATAGTCTAATTGTCTGATTTGTTCTAGTGCCTTGCAAAGCACTGAAAGTCGGTGGACGACCATGGGGGGGTTGTGCCACTTGCCCGTCATTTGCGTTATAATTACAAAACATATATATTATTATTATTATAATTAAAAGCAGACAGTATAGCACAGTGGTTTAAGGCTCTGAGCTGCAAACCAGGAGACCTGGGTTTGAATCCCACAGCCCCACTTGCATATTGTGTGGCCCTGAGCAAGTCACTTAACTTTCTTGTGCTCCCAGGTCACATCTGTAAACAAGCTTCAGCTTAGTGTGTCTCACCTGGTTAAAAAATACTTATATTATCAAATTGTGGGTGCTGTGGGGAGCAGGGTGGGATGGAGTTCTAACTGAAGGTGGGGGGGATGATATATTTTAAAGGACCTGGGCTAGGGAGGAGTATGAGGAGCTGTTTCTCTTCCCATTTGTTTTTTAAGACATTATTTCCCAAATAGGGGATGAACAGTGCTACTATTTATTATTCAAGTCTGAATAACAAATAGTGCATTATTCATGGCATCCAGGAAACACTGTTCATTACTAACACACCCCTAGTAAGGGCTGCAGCTTCCCATGCTGATGACTCAGGATCGGTCCTCAAGCCAAAGCTGTTACGTATTGGCTGGAAGTAGCAGTAATGAATGTCTGTCTTGGAGGGCTCCTGCTTTAGGAAGGGTGGATGGTCTTGCTGGTATAGCCAAGGAGAAAGGAGCCTTATATGCAGGAATACCCAGCTACAAATTGGGGGGAAGGGATTCTGATACTGGCCCGATGTTGAAGACTGACATTGAACATGGTGGTGTCATACATTTAGCCTTGTACTGTCATGTGTCGGTCAGAGTGTGATGAATGTTTCTGACTGACCACAACAGTCTCCTGTACCAGGTCATGGGGGGAGAGAAGGAGGAGATGAAAAATTGGCTAAAACTACAATGACAGAGATGCTGACTTGATGGCCTAACAGTGGTCCATCATGCTGCCATACAGCAACTTGGTTTCGGGAGCGGAGTTGGGTCTCCGCGTCGGGAATGGGTCAGACTGAGGTAGGTGCCACCTGGCAGTGCATCTCGGTCTGGGTGGAGTGACGGTAAGTTCTGGCACCACAATGACTCACTGTGGGAATGCTGTGACATCGAGGCTGACAGAGGCACCGCTCATGGCACTGGAATAGAGGGAGGAATCTGGGAGAAACCGGGGACAAAACACTACCTGCCATCTCAATGATGGCTCAGAGCTTGAACAGGGTATATCCCTGATTACAGGATATATCTCTGATTTCAGAGTATTTTCCTGATTACAGGATATATCCCTGATTACAGGGTACATCCCTGATTACAGAGTATATCCTCAATTATGGGGTGTATCACCAATTACAGGGTATAGTTCTGATGAATGGGTATATCCCTGATTTAAGGGAGTCTGATTACAAGGTATGTCCTCAATTACAGGGTATATCCTTTATTACAGGATATATCCTTGACTATAGGGTATATCTCTGATTACAGTGTATATCCGAGATTATGGAGTATATCCTGATTAAAGGATATCACCCTGATTATAGGGTATATGTCTGATTTCAGGGTATATTCCTGAACCTCAACGGAGCTGTGTCAGGACAGCTGCAGATTTCTTTGTGGGCAGCAAAACCTGCCAATGCAGGCAGAAGCCCAGTACAAAAGGGCAGCCTGGAACACCAGGAGAAACAGAATGAGAGAGAGTGAGACAGGTGGAGGCGGCCTCAGACTGTGTCAGGACAGCTACAGATTTCTTTGTGGCCAGAAAAGGTGCCAACGCAGGCAGAAGTCAGTACGAAAGGGTACCCAGCAGCGCCAGGACAGACACAATGTTAGAGAGTGAGCGAACACAACAGACCTCTATCATGACTGTTGCAGATTGTTTTGTGTGTGCAGAAAAGCGGCAACGCAGGCAGGAGCCCCTGTACAAAAGGCCAGCCTGCAGTGCTGGCAGAAACGGAATGAGCGAGAGAGGGAGAGTGAGGTAGCTCAATGGACATGTGTCAGGACTGCTGCGCATTTCTTTGTGGGCAGAAAAAAACGTGCCAACACAGTCAGGAGCCCCATACAAAGGTGCAGCCTGCAGCACCAGGAGAAACAGAATGAGCGAGTGACATAGGGCCACTGACCGAGCTCAACAGACCAACACAATCAACATTCAGCATTGACAAATGCTTGTTTCTTTAGGTGAGGAAGTACCTGAAATAGAGACCTTTCCTCATTGGGAGAGGAACTCTTTCCACTACATTTGCTGACAGTAGAGACTTTACCTCTAACTCTAGCAAAATTCTTTCTGTGGGGGTTAGGGTTTTAGACTCCTGTGACCTTGCTGAGTGGGACATTTTTGAACTGCAGGGTAAGTCCTTGATCTACCACCTCCAGCACCCACTTGTCTGTGGTGATACGTTGCCATTGGTGGTGGTAGTGGGTCAGTCTTCCTCCTAGTGGCAGAGGTGACCTGGGCCTTCAAGTCAGAGGTTTTGTTTAGTCTGAATTTTTGTTGAAGGGGTAGGATCAGCACGTTTCTGAGCCCTTTGACCTCTTCCCCTAAAGAATCCTGTCATCTGAGAGTAATCCAGGGGCATGGGCATTGGCATAGGGTAAAAGGCCCTAGGATAGTAACTCCCACCTCTGCTCTCTATACCTTGGGGCATGTAGGAAGCAGAGACTTTCTCTTTAGCTGCTTTGCTTTGATAGGTGGTTTTGTATTCCTCCACCTTTTTCATGTATGCCTCTGTTTTGTCCCCAGAAAGAGTATTGTTCTCGCAGGTGAAATCCATAGCTTTAGTCTGAGTGTCCTGGAAGAGATTGGTAGTTCTCAACCAGGTAAGCCGCCTGAGATAGATGGCATGAGCCATAGCTATAAGGTAGTGTCATTGGCATCTACAGCCATATGAATCATCTTGTAGCTTCAAAGCAGTTTTTACAGTATCTGCCAAGTCCTGAGCGACTCTGTCTAGGGTTTGTTGACTGATAGCCAGGACAGAGTTTCAGAAGAGCCTTCTGGTATTTTTTCTTTTCCAATTGTTTAACCAGGAGAGACACACTAAGCTGAAAGATTGTTTGCAGGTGCAACCTGGGAGCACAGGGAAGTTAAGTGACTTGCTCAGGGTCACACAGTATGCAAGTGGGGGCTGTAGGTTCAAACCCAGGTCTCAGATTTGCAGCTCAGAGCCTTAAACCACTGCGCTATACTGCATTGAACTGTGTACGCCATGTAATTAGAGAGACAGAGCAGCAGAGAGGCTGTGGTGTAAGATTTCTTACCCATAGTATCCATTTTTCTAGATTCTTTTTCTGGAGGCTGGGAAGAAAGGGGTACCTTAGCTTTATCACAGGCCACAGCCTGCACTACCCCTTCATGATCTGGATGTATGTAAAGGTAATCAGCATTCGTTTTATCTAGCTGGTACTTTTTCTCTATTTTGTTATCCTCCCCTGGGATGGAGGTGGGATTCTGGAATAACTTGAAAGTAACCCTGCGAAGGGACTTATGAACTGGAAGGAGTAACTTTTTAGGGGGAGGAAGACCTATCATATCCAAGAAGTCTGCCTCCTAGTCCCCCTCAGTGGTCTTTTGCATGGAGAGATTCAGAGTATCCACCATATGCTGGACAAGGGTATAATGAGAGGAAAAATCCTCCTGATCATTGGAAGAAGAGCCAAACTCCTGGTCAGGAGATACATCTGGTTCCATGGGTTCACCCTCCTCATCACCATCATCTTATTCAAACAAAGTACCCTGGCCAAAACCAGGGTCAGTTGGGATAGGTGTGGTTGGACCAGTTGGGGCACTATGGAGGTTGCCCAAAGCCTGAAAAGTTTGATATAATTGCCAAGCCTTAGCCATTTCCTCCACAGAGGGTATATCTTGTTGTGACATTGACATCTCCCTTTGCCTTTCAGCAGGGGGGGCAGTGATATGTTTTTCTTTGTGTTTCTTGTTATCAGGCATTGAATCAGGAACCTGCTCAGCATGTCTTTTTTGACTTGGTCATTATTATTTTATGAGACTTATTCTCTAAAGTGTTCTTGGAGGACCTTTCTTTAGATTTTTGATGAGAGGCAGACCCCTCTTCCAAAGCTTTAGCAGAGAGGAAGCAGACAAAGAAGTTGTTATTTCCAGCCTTTTGGCTCTTTTCCTAACTGTTTTAAAACAAAATTTAGTGTAGTGTTCAGAGTTATGGGCCCGACCCAAACAACTTAAACAAAGGTCATGGCCATTTGCCTTGGCCACAATTTTAAAACATTTAATACAATTTTTAAAACCAGTGGGTCCAGTCCTCTTTTTTGAATCTATCTCACATGCCAATTCATCAGAAGACCTTGAAAAAATAGTTCCCAAAAGGGAAAAAAATTGTAATTTTCGGTCGGTTCCCAAGCTTTGTGAAACCATTAGAAACAGTTCCTACCTGTGGAGAAATAAAATGAAAAGTAGGAAAAAACGTGGTTCCACTCAAAAACAGGGAAAAACAATAAAAGTAAAGTTAAAATACAAAAACTGTGAATTTTTTTACCTCAGAAACAGTATTTTTAGTCATAAAATAAAGCGCGGGCATCGTGGGAAGAACCACTGTGAGGCGAGTTTCCACGGATCCTGGGAACCGAAGGGAACCATGGAAAACCCACAAAACTACCAGAAAAATAAGTAAAAACACTAAAGGCAGCACAGACTTGAGAAAATACTAACTTTCTAAGAAAAGAACTTCAACGCGAAGGTATGAAGAGAGAGCTCCAGGACAGACTTGTCCAGTGAAGCGGAGAAATGGATCTGACTGAGCTTACAGCACCAGCTACAGACAGCACTCTCTTACTACAACCTGATAGGCTAATTCTTGGGCATCATTAGCATAAACTCCACCTCCGGGGCACTCTGAACCTAGCTGGCATAACTGCATTAGTCAAGCATACTGAGGGATTCCTGGGGTCAGAAGTAGTGTTTTCTTTCCTCCAAAGCCCATTTCCATTTTCTTTCTTCTCCAGCAGAGCCTGGCTGGAGACAAATGTCCATTCCACCACAGAAGTATAATAAGCCATTTCTGCTTCATCTAGCTCCATATCCATGACATGTTCAGTGGGTTCTGAGTTCACACACTATTGAAACAGCAATGGCCTCTGTTGACAAAGTTGTAGGAGGAGGCCACCTGCCCTACACCTACAGCATCCGCCCATCCTCTCACCTGGTTGATCATCCTGGCAGACTGCCAAAATGGCCAGAGCTCCCCCTACAGGAAGAGTAGAGGGGTTTCCCCTGGTGTCATGGCCAACATTCCCCCATTAATACAAACAGGTCCATGTAACCCACCCAGAATGCACCTGGAAAGAAGCTGACACAGCTTAGTGTGCCTTTCCTGGTAAAAAATGACAAACAAATAAATAAAAGTATCCAGAAAAATTTGGATAAAATAGCAAAGTGGGCAAAAAATTTGGGACATAGCTGTCCCGCTGGCGCAGAGGTTAGATTTCCACCTGTGATGCCCTAGGTTTGAATCCAGACTCAGGACATTGGAGGGCCGGTCAGGTGGGGGGAGGAGGATTGAGCATCTACAGACTGCTCTCCTCCTCTGAAGTGACCAGTGCATGATTAACCCTGGAGGAGGCCAGGGGGAATACAGCTGCCAGTGGCTGTTCTAGTTGGGAGGTGTGTCAGACGTTCGGCGTGCCACCTTAATGTAATTACATGGCATGCCTCCTAGGGAGAAAAACTGTGGAAAATCTGAGGTTCCGCCTCCACAGGAAGATGTCTGCCCCACGTAGTGGACCTCACCCTGTTGCCCAAGCTCCTGCTCCCATGCTACCTACTTGCATCCCTCAGGGGGATTGCACCTCCCCCTCAATGGCCCCACCCCTGGAGGGCAAGCCGGAGTGTTTGGGGTAGGGTCTGTCCAATCATGAAGGTTGCAGGGTGGAGCATGCAGGTGACCAATGGCTGGCAGACATGGAGCCAAGCAAAAACAAAAAATTTGGAACATGAAGTTTAATGAGGGAACATGCACTGTGCTGCATTTAGGAAAGAGGCGCATAATAGGAATGGCAGTGAGTATTGAAGTGGCGAACCCACCCCACCCTGTAGGAAGCGACAGGCATTGGGGTGCCATTGGGTCGTCAGCCATAATGCTCATGCCATTGTACCACACCCTACCCTGTAGACACTGACAAGTGTCATGGTGTGCTTTGGGGTCTTTGGTCATTATACTTACCCCCTTCCATAAGGAAATATGCTGACGTGGGTGCAGTATAGGAGCATGGGGTGAAGTTTGTGGCTGAACAGTGCAAGACACACCACGATGCCTGTTAGTGGCTGCAGGGTGGGCGTGGGGGGGTGGAATGACATAAGCATTACATCCAATGATCCCAAGTCACAGCCCTGACGCCTGTCAGTCCGTACCGGGTAGGGTGCTACAGTTGGAAACCCTAACACCATAGGCGTGCAGTGGTAGTTTCACTCTACATGTTCAACATGGGCTGCTTGTCAGGCCACCTCATGAAAAGCGGCACAATCACTTTGTTAGCTGAAAGGTGGTTTTGCACAGCGGCTGTGGCATTTGGTGACAGAGTGATGAAAACACAGTTTTGGGCAGGATGTGGAGAATGACAACTGTATTGTTCATGAGGAGGCGTAAAAAATGGAAGCGTTGAAAATCTGGAGTGGCAATATGAAATATTGGTTAAGCAATGAATGTGCATACTAACTGCGCAGCAGACGTCCACAAACCAATTATTTGTGGGAGTTTTTTAGACACATTTTCAACATAGGTAGTTTGGGACCTCCCCTCATGAACAGTGGCACTGTGATTTTGTTAATGTGTCCCAAAAGGAGATTTCCCACAGCGAGCACACCATTGTGCGCCACAGTTGCAGGAATGCATTTTGGGCAGGCTGTGAAAAATGGCAGCTGTACTGTTGATAAGGAAGTGTGCACAAATGCCAGTGGTGAAAATGCGGCATGAAAATATTGCAAATGTGCGAAGTTACAAGGCTGCGTGGAAACTGTGCAACGCACGATGGCAGCACAGTCACTTTATGGACTTTCGGCACCAAATTTTTAACATAGGCATTTTAGGACCTCTGCTCATGAACAGTGTCATTGTCATTTCCTCAAACTGCCTCAAAAACTGATTTCGCACAGCGAGCATGCGATTCTGTGCCGGACATGCGAAAACACATTTCAGGCAGGATATGTAAAATGACAGCTGTACTGTTCATAAGAAGGTGTGGAAAAATGCCAATTTTGAACATGTGGAATGAAAATATTACAAATGCACAAAGTCACGAGCGTGCGTGCAAACTGCGCAATGCATGCTCATAAAACACTAATTTTAGGGACTTTCGACCCCAAATTTTCAACATAGGCATTTTAGGACCTCTGCTAATGAACAGTGTCACTGTCATTTTCATAATATGTCTCAAACATGGACTTTCCACAGCAACTGCGCTATTCTGCGTCGGACGAGTGAAAACACATTTTGGTCAGGATGTGAAAAATGACACCTATACTGTTCATAAGGAGGTGCAGAACAATGGCAATGTTGAAAATCTGGAGTGAAAATATTATAAATTCGTGAACTTACGAGCATGCATGCAAACTGTGCAATGCACGTTCATAACACAGTCATGTTATGGAGTATCGTCACCATATTTTCAGCATAGGCATTTTAGGACCTCTGCTCATGAACAGTGTAACTGTCATTTTCATAATTTGTCCCGAACACTGATCTCCCACATCGACCGTGCTATTCTGCCCAAGAAGTGCGAAAACACATTTCGGGCAGGATGTGAAAAATGACAGCTGTACTGTTCACAAGAAGGAGTGGAAAAATGCCAATGCTGAACATGTGGCATGAAAATATTACAAATTGCGGCTAAGTTACAAGCGTGTATAGTAACTTTCATAGCATGCAGCTAAGTAAACAATAATTTTTTGATTTTTCCCACCAAATTTATAACATAGGCTTTTGAGAGCCCCCAAGAACACTGGCATTGTCGTTTTGTTCCTCACTCCCGAAAGGTGATTCCGCCGCAATGACTGCAAATTCACCTTCGGACCGACCAATGCCATGACAGTGCAAGAATTCATGAGGAGGGGTCCCAAAAACCCCATGTTGAAAATTTGGTGCCAAAATTCCAAAAAATGCCTGAGATATGCAGCAATGCTGAAAACCCCCTATTTATTCCATTATACAGCTTACCGGCATTTCCTCAGTTCGCGGTCAGCTTTGAAGAGTGCAGACATGTTCCCGGTCCACCGAAGATCGTCAAGCCGGAATCCGGAGGTAAGTATGGGGTGAGGGGGGTGTGTGGGGAGGCAGGGTGTACAGTGGATGGGTGCGGGTGGTGGGTTGGGAGACTCTGAGGGACTGTTTTTGTGCTACAGGGTGAAAAAAAACCCCATCGCGGGACAGTTTTTCTTTTTCTCAGGGGATCTGGCACGCTGGGTGGGCTCCCAGCATGCCACCTAACTGTTTGGGGAGGTTGCTGCAGCCGACAGGGGATTGGGCACCCTCATTAGCAGACACAAAAGGGGGTAATTTTATGCACGGGGGATTGGGCACTCCCGCGGCACACAAGGAAAGTGGGGGCAAGAGCTGAGGGGATTGGGCACCTCCTCGGCATATAAGAAATGGGAGGACTGCTTTATGCCAGCAGGGGACTTGGCTCCCGGCAAATACATTGCAGCCACAGTAAGCATGCAGGGGGATTGGGCACCCTGAAATCGGCAGTTGGGCAGCCGCCCGCCATGAATACAATGTGGCCAAGCACATAGGAAGGGTCTGCTGTGTCTGACGAGCTTTGCTTGGATTGCAGCGGACCTTTCCTTAGATGTGCTGGCCACATTAGTATGCATGGTGTGGCACTGGCATGCAGGCTGATTGGGGAATGAGGACGCACCTACTGACATTCGCCCAACAGCGACCATCCCAAATCTCCACTGCTGCAAGATGTTGGCTGAGCAAGCGCCAACATAAAAATGGGATCCAGGAGACTCAATACCCTCAACATGTTTAGCTTAGAGCAAAGGGGTTAAGAGACTTTTTTCTGTATGGTTTCCTAAAGGATCAGGAGTTCTGCAAATAACTGGGGATACATATTACACAAAATTAAAGTACAGCAATGAGCCATAACAAGCAGCTGCAAGGAAACTTTTCAGGAGAACAGGTGGACGCTGCTTCTCACAAAGGGTGGTTGGTATATGGAATTCATTCCCAAGTAGCATAGTAAACAAACAGAAAGAAAACATTTGAGGACAAATTAGACAATTATTTATGGAAGTCAAAACTAGACAGATATTACCACGAAAAGTGTGTGGGGTGGGTGGTCTTGTTAGGTGACATACCCTCTTCTGTCCTACCATTTATATGTTCATAAAGGCCCCAAGGGTGGGTGTGTCAGTCATACCAGAGTAAAACTCTGCAGAGGTTATTGTAAAGGTTCACAGTAGTGGATACATTAGTCGTACGAACTGGCCAGCAGAAGAAGGCCTTACGGTCTGTCAAGTCATACCAAAGTAAAACGCTACAAAGGTCATTGTAAAGTTCACAAGAGTGGGTATATCAGTCACACCACAGTAAAACTCTGCAGAAGTCACTGTAAAGATCATAGTAGTGGATACATCAGCTATATGAACTGACCAGCAGAAGAAGACCTCTACGGTCCATCGAGTCATACCAAGCAAAACACTACAAATGTAATTGTAAAGGTCACAACAGTGGGTATATCAGTCACGTCAGAGTGAAACTCTACAGAGGTTGTTGTAAAGGTCACAGTAGTGTGTACATCAGCCACACCCGAGGAAAACTCTACAGAGGTCATTGTAAAGGTCACAAGTATAAAAACATCAGTCAGTTACATCTGAGTGAAACTATACAGAGGTCATTGTAAAGATCACAATGCTAGGTACGTCCATCACTGCAGTTGACTGTTCAGGATCAGTCTCTCCCCCACACTAATCTGGAATTAGTTCACTGTAAGAATACTTTACTTCAAGAGCTGTTTTTCAGTCCCTTTAGTGCACATTTACGATTATAACACCACACCACAATGGATCCCCACTTGGGTAAAATTTACAGAAAATGTAAGTTAATCTTTTTTTTTTATTTTAGTGGAATTTAAAACTCATATCTCCTGACTTACAGCCATGTGCTCTGCTATTATAGATCGAGGATCGGCTCCTGACCACTTGGCTCGCTCCTTTCCACTGCATGTGAGACACTCTTATTCTGTGAAAAGTATCTCACGTGCAGCTGCCCTGGAAACTGGCAGGTTCAAGGAAGGTTTTAAAAAATGTTGCCATGTTATTGATCGAGTTCCATCAATAAAATAGTAATACCACCACTGACACCACTCTTAAAGTGATTTTCTTAGTTTTGTTTTGGAAGATATTATAGTTACAATACATACCCTTTCTTGGAAGTGTCTGTGTGTGTTTTTTTTAATTCCATGTAGCTGAAGTCTGCTTTTCACAGTGTTTGTTTCCTGGCTAGTGCTCCTATTTCCACACTCCCTTTCAATTCTTTGTGGTGCTGAACGTTGACACTGTGATGTCATGCAAGGGAAACAAACATGGCTGCCAGCATTTGTGATAGCAGAGATTATACAGCAATTTGATGAATCATCAGCGGTTTGTCACTTTGCTTTGCTGTGCATTATGGTACATATAATCGCAATCTGCATGTACAAATCCTCATACGATTATTTCTGTTGGTGTGCGTGTCAGTGTTCCTCAACCCCCATTCAATAGAAAGACATCTCACATCTTTATGTTCAGTTTTGTGGACACTCAAAGCGAAACATGAGATATTTTTAGTAAAACTTCACGGCATTTAATGTTCTGTTTTTATTGTGCTTCTCAGTATGTGTTTCTGTCATTGTATGCCTTGTTAATTTGACATTATTGTTATCCTGCTTTGAGCAGGTTGGAGTTCATTGTAATTCAGCCACCTCAGTGGACGATCCAGTCTTTGGCTCTTCGCTAGAATACCGATCCTCAAGAACTCAGGACCACTCACACATCACAGCCTCCCTGTCCAAACGAGCTGTCAGGAACACTCAGCTGTCAGACGGGAGGTCAGCGTGGTGAGGAACACAGTCCTGAGTGTCCTCACGCACTGGAGTTGATGAAACATAATTTGTGATAGTGTAGTTTAATGTCTCACATAACTGTGAAAAAAAGTGCCAAAGTCAGGTTTCCATATTCCCTTGATGTTACTTGAAAGTGTTCCTGTTTTTCTGGCTCGTCTGTGCTTGCAGTGGTTGTCAGGGACTGCAGTCAATATTGAAACTCAGTCCTATGTGAGCTGTTGTTTTTGTCGCTGATAATGTTGTATGTTGACAGCTCGTGGTAGTTTTCTCATCGCGATTGGATTTATTTGTTAGTGATAAGGCAGCAATCACAATTGTATCCCTCTACATGTGTTTGTGGTGTTTTTCAGTCATTGGTGTGTCGCAATGATTTTTCACCCTCACGGTGTAAATGTCAGCAAAGACCACCATAGTATCTGTTCAGGCTTCATGTGTGGTGTCGCATAATGCTCATTTCTGTGGTCAAACTGAACTGTTTTCTGCAGTAACACTACTTCTGTTATAGTAATATGCTGTCAGTGTGTGCCCCTGTTCAGAATCACCTGATTGAAATATGACATTGTGGACACAGCAGTCATTCAAATCATGACTAGTATGTATTTATTGCAGGTAAATGTCATGTGTGGTGCTGGTTCTAAGGTGGTTACCACTGTTTACTGAAATATGTAAACCGAGGGCTCTGAATCAGGAGGTCTCCTTTCTCATTTTGAAGTGCCCATTTGAATTATACATGCTTGCCTGCTTGACATGTCAAGTCCCTGAGCCCCCTGTGACAAAACCACGATGTCATATTTCAATCAGCTAGTGCAGAACAGGGGCACCCACTAAGAGTGTATTACTAGCAGAAATAGTGTTACTGCAGAAAACTTTTCAGTTTGACAATGAAAATCGCCATTAGGCAGCATCATACATGAACTACAAAAGAACCCAGGAGCAAACACAATGGAGCATGGGTTATCCCGGAGGATATTGGCCATAAAGTCAAATTAAGCATGGCTAGACACTATGGTGGTCCTGTGAGACCACTGACTTTTACACCAGGAGGGGCCAAAATCATTGAGACACAACCAATAACTGAAAACACCACACACATACACACATAGAGGGATATAACTGTGATTGCAGCCTTGTTATCACTAACAAATAAATCCAGTCATTATGAGAAAACTACCACAAGCTGCCAGCCTAGAACATTATCAGTGACAAAAACAGCAGCTGATATAGGATCAGTATTTCAACAGCGCAGTCCTTGACAACCACCACAAGCACAAATGAGCTGGAAACAACAACACTTTCAAGAACATCAAGGAATAAGAAAACCTTGCTTTGGCACTATTTTTCACAGTTTTACTTGACACATTAGACAAACTACGCCATCACAATTTACGTTTCATCAACTTTGGTGTGTGAGGGCACTCAGGACCATGTTTCCCGCCACAGTGAGCTCCCATCTGACAGCTGAATGTTTCTGACAGCTCGGCTGGACAAGGAGACTGTGACGTGTGAGCAGTCCTGAGATCTCGAGGATCGGTATTCCAGCAAGCAGCCACAGACCGGACCGTACACTGAGGCGGCTGAATTCCAATGGGCTCCAACCTGCTCAAAGTGGGTTAACAATAATATCAAATTAACAAGGCATACAATAACAGAAAACACATACTGAGAAGCACAATAAAAAAAGGACATTAAATGTCAGAGGAGTTTTACTAAAAAATACCTTGCATTTCACCTTTGAGTGTCTGCAAAACTGAACACAAAGATGCGTGATGACTTTCTGTTCATTGGGGAGGTTGAGGACATTGACTCACTGACACACACACCAGCAGAAATAACTACAGTATTTGTACATGCAGATTGCGATTATATGTACAATAATGCACAGCAAAGCAAAGTAACAAACAGTACTGATGATTCATTAGAATTGCTGGTATAATCTCTGCTATCACACATGCTGACCGCAATGTTTGTTTCCCTTGCATGACATCACAGTGTCACCGTTCAGCACCACAAAGAATTAAAAGGGAGTGTGGAAATAGGAGCACTAGCCAGGAAACAACGCTGTGAAAAAACAGACTTCAACTACATGGAACACAAAAAAAAAACACAGACACTTCCAAAAAAAGGGTATGTAACTATGATATCTTTATTAAAACTAAGAAAATCACTTTAAGAATGTGAGTGGTCTCACTTTACATTCTGAGGTATCAGAAACACTCACCTTCGGTTTTCCATTCTCATACCCTAAGAATGCGTGTCAGACCATGCTCACAACTGCAAGAATGCTCTCAGCAGCAGCAGTAACATACAGACTATGCTGGCTGCTGTTTTCAAGTTTGTGGTTAGACACATCTTTGACACCAGCTAATACCAAGTCAGTTCAGCTGGTAAACTGATCATGGCTGTTTCAGTTTGCTGGTAAACTGTTCTTTATGAGTTGCTATGAGCACCACATACCAGCATCTCATCAATCACAGCTGAGAACAAATCTACGGAGGTCATTGTGAGGTCACCAGTTATCTAGTGGTGAGGCCTTAGACCAGTGCTTACCATCCGCTTAGTGTGACAGGGTTGAATAAGACCCTGTCCCATTTGATTATGCAGAAAGAATTAAATGCAAGGATCTGTTCTTTCCTCTCCTTTTCTGTCTCTTGTCTGTCTGGTTGCACAACCAAATGTTCTCGTGAGATCTAGGAACTGATTACTCTGATGATCCCATGATTCTCCATCTCTCACTATTCTCTGCCTTCACTTGCTGTTTCTGTTTTTCTTCCCTCCTACATATCTATAGTTATACAATATATTGAATTTTATGTGAAACTGGATCCCTTGGCTTGAAATGTATATAGATATACTGTTGAAATGAAAGCTATTTGGAATGTAGGGTTAACCTGAGATGCAGTTTGGCTCCTCTCAGGCTTGTTTGCAAACTGTTTTGCAAAGCTGTCAGCAGGGGCCAGCTTGGGACATTGTTCTATTTGCAAGCCTGCTCTGCAAAGAAACTGACAAGAACATTTTGTGAAAAACAGGATGTCTCTTAACGAGTTCCCAGGCAAAGGCTTATAATAAGAGCAGCAATGCTTTTGCTGGTGAGAGGGAGAGAAATATAGACAGAAACTTGGAATTAGAGATACCCTCAGATGAAGGACTTTGTTTTCTCTGTTTGTACTGCCTTTGTAAATAGTTACTCTAAACAATTTTTATTTTTCTGTTGTTGATAATAAAATGCTACTTGGGAATTTTGAAACTGATCCTGGTTTTTCTATGCTTCCTGACCTGTGCCTTGATGACAGATGGTGTAAGAGTGGGATTTATGCCATGCATACTCTAAGCCAGGAGTTTTGTGCATAGGTACTAGACCTAGTACCAGGGAAGCACAGAAGAAAGGTATGGATTCTGCAGCTGCAAGACCAGGAGTGGTTACCAGAAGAATGGCAGCCAAACTAGCAGAGACGAAGTCCAAGCTGAGACTGTACAGCCAGCACCAGTCATGGAAAAAGAAGAACAGGCAGTGACAGAACCTGAAAGCCTGACTGCCTTTTTGAAATGGTGGGCTATGCAACAAAAAGAGACTGAGAAGCAGAGAAGAGATGCAGCAAAAGGAGCAGCAATGGCTGGATGCCTTGCAAGCTATCAAAGCTGGAAGATCTGGCACAGGTCCAGCAGAGCAACAAGACATAAATATCTTGCAAGACATTAAACTTATGAAGTTGTGTCCCTCAGATGATATTGAAGCATCTGACAACTTTTGAAAGAGTTTCCACAGCCTACCAGCGGCCAAAGCAGCAATGGGCAATCAGGCTGGTACCTTACCTGACAGGTAAAGCCCAACTTGCCTACAGCAACATGGATGCTGCACAGACAGAAAACTATGTTCTGGGGAAAAGAGAAATCCTGAAAAGATGTGACATCTCAGGAGAGACCTATAGACAAAGATTTCAGTCTCTGCAGTACAACTCAGTTAACAATCCTCAAGAAGCCTTCACCTGACTCAGAGAATGCCTTATTAAATGGCTCCAATCAGAGGGAAAAACAGTCCCACAGATTGACACACTTGAATTGGAGCAGTTCATCAACATCCTGCCTACACATGTGCAGCTTTTGGTAAAAGAACACCGACCAGAAAGTGGGGAAAAAGCTGTTTCTTTGACTGAAGACTACCAGATGGCAAGACAGATGCCACAGCAGTGAGGTAACAGCCAAGTCCTTCTTTTTCCTGATTTAACTCCAAGTCTTATAAGAACTCTGGTGGGGGTAACAAATCTGTACCCAAAGACTTTATTTGCTATGTCTGTAAAAAGCCAGGCCATACTGCAAGAAACTGCCATAGTAAGGAGAGTAACACTGAAGCAGATTTGTCCTTAGCAAATAGCGGCAAGTATTTAGCAGATGTCAAGGTGGGAGCTAAGACTGTGAAAGGACATATAGATTTGGGAAGTAGACAGACCCTGGTGCATGCTGAAGTGCTGGGAAAACACAGTGCAAAAGGACCTGGTACTGGTGTCATCTGCATCCATGGGGACACAATACTATCCCACTACCCAAGTGACTCTGAATTTTAATGGGGTGTTACACCAAATGAAAGTGGGGGTAGTACCTAAGTTACCTGTACCTGTGATTATTGGAAATGACTTTCTGGGATTTAGTGAGTTAATCACAGAGGAAGTAAACCCTGATGTTTCAGCAGCTGGGATGCCAAGAGCACTGGCAAAGAAAATCTCAGATGATGGGGACTCTTTTCCTTTTGGTGATTTTGATTCAGATTTGTTTGAGCACAGCTCCAAGATCTGAAAGTCCATGAAAGAAAGAAGACATCTGCAGAAACAGTGGCAACAAAAGACTGATGGACATAAGGGGTTAATACATGAAAATGCAGAAACTAAACTGATAACTGATTGTGATTTTGTTTCAGAGCAAACTAACGATGCTTCTCTCTAAGGTTATTTTAAGCAGCTACATAGTGGCAGTTCCTATGTGGGCTGTCATAGCCCCAAAAGTGTCAGCAGAGCTTTCCAAAATGTTCAGCAGAGTGGCCATAATTAAAGAGATTATTACTGATCAAAATTTTGGTGGTACATTACTGAAGGAGCTGTACCAACTACTAGGTATCACTGCCATAAGAATCTCCCCTTATCACCCTTAGACAGATGGTCACATTAAACATTTTAATCAAACCTTAAAATGCATGTTGAAAAGGTTTGTAAAAGGGGAAGGGAAAGATTGGGACTAATACTTACCTTACCTCCTTTTTTCTTACATAGAAGTGCCACAGGCATCAACAGGTTTTTCACCATTTGAAATGTTGTATGGTAGACAACCTAGAGGGCCACTAGATGTAATAAACATGGGAAGATAACCCCATTCAGAAACAATCTATTACATCTTATATGTGTGCCCTGAGAAAGAACTGGCAAAGTATGTTGAAATTGCCCATAGTAACTAGGAAGAGGCCCAAAACTAGAAGAAGGTGTATTATGATCATGGAGTAAAAGAAAAAGTTTTTGAGACAGGTGAAAAGGTCTTGCTACTGTTACCCACTACAGAAAATAACTGTTAATGAAGTGGCAAGGGACTTATAAAGTGCTTAGATATACTACGAACATACAAAATTGTGGCAGAAAAAGACTCCAAGGTCTATCAAGTCTGCCTGATTGTGCAGCTCTCAGTTTAATGCCACTGCAGCTGCCCCCATTCCCTCCCTCCTCCATCCCTCTCCTGGACCTTCCCCCATTGTGTTCTTGTCTGTACTAATCCTGCCCCGACTCTATCCCAACCCCGCAAAGCTATTCACTGTCTTCAGTTTGATTAACTCCTCCAGCAGTGCATTCTATCACACCACCACTCTCTCTGTGTAGTGCCTCATTTCCCTCCTGAACCCTCCCCTTCCAACTTCAGACTGTGCCTCCTAGTGACCCTACCCCACTTTAAGTGGAACAATCCTCCCGCTCTGACTTTGTTTATGACTTTCAAGTACTTAAAGGTCTCTATCATGTCCCTCCTTTCCTTTCGCTCCTCCAGTGAGTACATGTTGAGCTACCTCAATCTTTCCTCATAGGGCATGTCCCCAGTCCCATGATCATTTTGTAGCCTCGCTGCACCCCTCCAGTAATCTCCATCCTTCTTGAGGTATGGGCATCAGTACTGTACACAGTACTTCAAGTGCAACCTCACCAGTGATCTATACAAGGTGTTATCCATGGTCCAGCACCGCTGACTGTACCCCCACCTCGTGGACAGCAACACATATGTAGAAACATAGAAGCATAGACTTTGAGGGCAGATAAGGACCGCTTGGCCCACCTAGTCTGCCCATTTCCCTACCTATTGGACAAGCTGCAGATCCTAGTTAACCCTCAGCCTACTTTCTGCTACACCCCACTACAATTGTCTTATGTCTGTCCCATGCATTCTTGAATTCCCCCACTGTTTTTGACCCCACAACTTCCTCAGGAAGGCTGGTCTATGAGTACACCACCCTCTCCATGAAAAAATACTTCCTCATGTTGCTCCTGAGCTGTCCCCCTCTATCTTCAAACTGTGCCCCCTTGTTCTTATACATCTCTTTTTCTAAAAGATGCTGCCCTCTTGGACTCTGTTAATTCCCTTGAGGTACTTGAAAGTTTCTATCATGTACCCCCTCTCCCTCCTTTCCTCAAGGATATACATATTAAGTTCCTTTAGTCTCTCTTCATCTGATTTCTGGTGCAGACCCTACACCATTTTAGTTGCTCTCCTCTGGACTGCCTCCATCCTGTCTATGTCCTTGCGGAGATGGGGTCTCAGAACTGCATGCAGTGCTCCAGATGAGGTCTCACCAACTGTCTGTACAGAGGTATGACAACTTGTTTTCTACTGGTGATGCCTCTCCTATGCATCCCAGTATCCATCCCAATGTCCCCCAGCCCTCCTTACTGACTTTTCACATTGCTTGCCTACAATTAGGTAATCTGATATGACTATCCCAGGTCCCTTTCCATTTTGTTGTTGTTAGTATCTCCCCTCATTGTGTACTCTTCCACTGGGTTTTTGTTTCCCAGGTGCATTACTTTGCACTTCTTTGCATTGAATCTAAGCTGCTATACTTTTGACCATGCCTCCAACCTTGCCAAGTCCCTTCTCATCTTTTCCACCTCCCTTATCAATCCTGTTGCAGAGCTTTGTGTCATCTGCAAAAGGCATACTTTCCTTCAGTCCTTCTGCAATGTCCTTATAAAGAGATTGAAGAGGACCACTAGTACTCGAACCCCTGCGGTACCCGTCAAGTGATCCCCTTTCTTCGGAGTGGACTCAGTTTACTGTTACCTCTGCGCCCTGTTGTCCAGCCATTATTTTGCCCAGGCCAGCAACCTGGGACCCACTTCCAGGCTTGCTAGCTTGTTTATTAATCTTTTGTGTGGAACTGTGTCAAATGCCTTGCTAAAGTCTAGGTAGGCCACATCCACAGCCCCTCCCTGGTCTACTACTTTGGTCACCCAGTCAAAGAAATCTATTCGATTTGTCTGACATGACCTTCCCACTGTGAATCCATGCTGCCTTGGGTCCTGTGCCCACTGGCCTCTAGGTACTCAACAACTGTTTCTTTTAGAAGTGATTCCATCATTTTCCTGACCACTGAGGTCAAACTAACATGCCTGTAGTTTCTTGCCTCTGCCTTGTTCCCACTTTTGTGAAGGGGAATCACATCTGCCCTCCTCCAGTCCTCAGGCACCACACCCTCCTCCCATGAGTTGTTAAAAAGAATAATCAGTGGTGCCACTAGTTCTCCCTTAAGTTCTTTTAGGATTCTGAGGTGAATCCCATCAGGCCCCGTCGCCTTGTCCACCTTGAGTTTTAGGAGTTCTTTCAGGACCCTTTCTTCTGTGAATGGACTGGTTTCGACTCCTCTATTCAGAGTACTTCTTTTGTTTGGTTTAGGCACCTCCCCCTCCTCTTCTTTAGTGAATACTGAACAAAAGTATTCATTCAGTATCTCTTCCTTTTCACTGTCACCCTCTGCCCACCCACCGACCCCTTTATTAAGCCACACAATCCCTCCCTTGGTCTTTCTTCACTCACTGATATAGAAACATAGAAACATAGATTTTGACAGCAGATAAGGACTGCTTGGCCCACCCAGTCTGCCCATTTCCCTACCTATTGGATAAGCTGCAGATCCTAGTTAACCAGCAGCCTACTTCTTCCTACCCCCACCCCCTAGAATTGCCTTATGACTGTCCCATGCATGCTTGAATTCCACCACTGTTTTTGACTCCACAACCTCCTCCGGAAGGCCATTCCATGCATCCACAACCCTCTCTGTGAAAAAATACTTCCTTAAATTACCTCTGAGCTGCCCCCCTTCTATCTTCAAATTGTGCCCCCTTGTTCTTGCACACCTCTTTTTTTGAAAGATGCTACCCTCTTGGACTTTGTTGATTCCCTTGAGATACTTGAAAGTTTCTATCATGTCCCCCCTCTCCCTCCTTTCCTCGAGGCTATACATATTCAGCTCCTTAAGTCTCTCTTCATATGTCTTCCGGTGCAGACCCTGCACCATTTTAGTTGCCCTCCTCTGGACAGCCTCCATCCTGTCTATGTCCTTGCAGAGATTGGGTCTCCAGAACTGCACGCAGTACTCCAGATGGGGTCTCACCAGCTGTCTGTACAGAGGGATAATAACTTCCTGTTTTCTACTGGTGATGCCTCTCCCTATGCATCCAGTATCCCCAGCCCTCCTTGCTGCCCTCTCACATTGCTTGCCCACCTTTAGGTCATCTGATATGACTACCCCAGGTCCCTTTCCATTTTTGTTGTTGTTAGTATCTCACCCCCCATTGTGTACTCTTCCCTGGGTTTTGTTTCCCAGGTGCATTACTTTGCACTTCTTAGCATTGAATCTAAGCTGCCATACATTTGACCATTCTTCTAACCTTGCCAAGTCCCTTCTCATCCTTTCGACCCCACTTTGTGCATCAACTCTATTGCAGATCTTGTGTCATCTGCAAAGAGACATACATTTCCTTCCAGTCCCTCTGCAATGTCACTTATAAAGACATTGAAGAGGACCAGTCCTAATACTGAACCCTGCGGTACCCCACTAGTAACCCCCCTTTCTTCAGAGTGGACTCCATTTACTATTACTCTCTGTGTCCTATTCTCCAGCCAATTCTTTACCCAGGCTGTCATCTTGGGACCCACTCCCAGGCTGGCTAACTTGTATGCATAAAAAGTACATAACTGGCCCAAAACAGGTGGCCTGAGTAACTATCCTAACTAACATGAGAAGTTGCTTAGCTTGCATAGATAGTGTAATACAATAGGGCTTCCATAAGTCCCAAGGTCATGTACCTATAAAAGGTTTTATCCCCCTTCTTAACTGAGCTGGCTATCCTTCCCCCAGTTTTGGCCTTTGCTATTCTGACTGCCTTTCCTGCTTCCTTCTGTTTTAACTGATAAGGTACATGTACTAACCTTAGGGCGAGGGCAGTTATCGTACAAGTGTCAGGATCTATGTTCTATTATGTTCTACTAATTCATATTATGCTCCATTGTGTTTCACTGATATAGTTCAGCTAAGAGATGTTTTTCACTCTATTTTACTGTATTCTTATTAGTAAGGCAACAGTGCCATCTTTAGTGCTTGTGCATCACTGTAATTGCAACTGACCTTGGGACTTATAGAAGCCCTATTGTATTACACTATCTATGCAAGCTAAGCAACTTCTCATGTTAGTTAGGATAGTTACTCAGGCCACTTGTTTTGGGCTAATTATGTACTTTTTATGCATCTTTTTTAGTAGTTGCCATAATGGTTATCAGGGTATAAGACCCTCTGTAGCACGTAGCTTCTCTGAGATGAGAGACTGCATTACCTAGGTAAGGAAAACTGATAGTTTGCCCAGTGATTACACTGTTGATAGTAAGCCTATATTATTGGTCTGCAATGAATTCCATTTATTACATGAGTACCACTTGTCTGTTGTCTCTTCCTTTGTTCCATTCCACCAAGATCCTGAGAAAGGTAATTTTATTACTAGCTTACATTTGGCGACCATGTGCAAGTTGGAAGGTACAAAAGAAGATTCCATTCAATTTATTTGACTATAGAATAGTGTAGTGTGCTTTTTGCCCAGTTGGACCTACTCATGCTTACAGTGGTAACAGTTGTGTTGCACCCACACCATCTTGGTCTTGGGCATGGAAGACCCACACTGGACCCCTTACACTCCCTCTGCAGTGATAGCGTACCACTTTGGCATCATGGATTCACCCACTGGGGACAGAAAGCAGTTGGTGAGGCGCCAAGGGTTTTGGACCAGTTTCCAACTGCTTCTTTGTTTGTTTGTCTACCCCTTATTTCTCATGTCCAATTCAAGATTCAATGTTTCAAACTACCTCACATCCCATGGCGGATGGACAGATTTTGTGCTGGATGCAAAATCTGCAGAAAAACCATTACTGCTAATATCTGACCAATACTTAGAGTCCAAACAAACAACCAAGAAATATCACCTTAAAGGACTCTTGGTTGTGGCTCTATATACCACTGTTGAGACTCTCACAGTGAGGGTGTGCCTCCTTGAACTGCAAAATGCGTCTCTAAAAAGAGATGGGCTTGCAGGCATCAGAGTTACAGAAGAAGGAAAACAAACCAGCGAGGAGACACAGTCACTCCATGATGCCAATAACAGACTGTTGCACTGTACTGCTCAAGACACTGAGGAGAAATTTGCATGTTGAGAGATGATTGTGAAAGGTTTAAATATGATAGAAACAGCATACTGTATCTGAATGATATTTTGAGCGATACGAATGAGGGCTTGAGAGAGGAGAATGCTGAGTTGAAAGAAGATTACAAGTGTGTGAGTTGTGAGTTGGAGAAAGAGCATTGAGAAAGCGCTGAATTGGGCGCTATGTATAGAGTTGTGCAGCGTGAGGTTGAAAAAGGTATTGAGCAGGGCACTGCAAGAGTTTGTCACAAGAAGTGTACAGAAAAGATGGCACAGCTGCGCCATCAACGGAAGGTTCTTGCCAGCCATGTTAAGGCCATGAACAGGTTTCAGTATACACCCATTGAGATTGCGTCATCCAGCGAAGACGACTCTGACTTTGATGATGAGGCACGCCACATCACACACAAGTCCAACCCCCGTGGTGGAGCAAATTCCACCAACCATTCACAAGATGGCGCCTATGTTGGCATGCACTCTGCATCGCCACATCTACACAAACATGGTGGATGCCATGTACAGTGCCAAGATGGCGGCCTCCATGACACAGACAGAGGGTCTGTATTCCGTGGTATGCCTCCACTCACTCCTCTCACCAAGGGAGATGAGGCAGAGATCCGTAACATGATCACTGATGCGATTAGTAGAATCACTGTCCAGGAGGACCAAAAGAGAGCCATCCAGGACTAATTTGAGAAAATGCTCAGAGAATCGGTCAGCCAAGACCACATGTATAGGGCTAGTGCCGATGTGGCAGTGGAAACGCACACTTCCAAATCCCTGCAAGTCGCTCACTCTGTCCAGCAAATTGCACAGAGCATCGTACAGATGGGTCCAACTGAAAATCTCAGTTGCCACTTGAAGAAAGTGCACTCCCTTTGTGAGAAGCTCTCTCTTCAACCCGTGTACCAGGTTCAAGTCTTGCGACAGACAATCAAACCTATCCTCTGAGCCAAGCTCCCAGAGACAGTACGTAATTCTGACACCCTTGCCTTTGATGACATTGCTGCGGCCCTCATAGCTGCCAATTCCCCAGGTATCGTGGGAGCCCGCTTGGCATACAAGGTTAAGCAGAACATAAAAGAAAGTCCCACGGCCTACCACCAATGGTTATGGCTCACATACAGAACTGGAAAAGGCCTAGAAAATGAACTTGCAGACAGAGATTGAATTGAGTACAAGGATTTGTACATCCAAAACATGACTCCAGCCTTGTGGGAAAAGGTTGTGCTTAACGTCCCTAGTGGACTACGGCCTACCTATCTACTCTGCGGCCAACAATACTGACCTCACCAGAACCCAGACCTCGATAAACAAGGCCCGCAGGCTCCTGACCAGCACATTCCTCCACACCCATACTTGCCTGCTCTATTCCACCACCAACCTGCTCACCTTAGAGGAGCACCTGTGCTACCAAACCTGCTTACTTGCCAAAAAATCCCTGCTAGGACTCTCTCCCCAGGGGTCACTGCATCCCTGTGGCTTGTATCCCCATCTGTTGCTACCCATAGCTCAGTTAAGGCCACCTTTCTGGTGCCCCATACCAAGACCTCCCTAGCCCAAAGTTCCTTCCACTACCGCGCCCCCACATGGTTCAACTCCCTCCCACCCTCTGTCACTAAGTCTACCAAAATTGGTCTCTTTAAAGTCACTATCCATAACCACCTCTTTGGTGCCCAAAGCTGTAGATGCCCTTAATCAACCTAATGTTGGGGTCCTGCCCCGTTTCTGGCCCATAGCCTTGACAATGTCCATTGGACTGCTTTCCCCACCTTTTTTTTCCTCACCCCTGTTTCCCCCCCATCCTTCCACATAGGTATTTCCCTGGTATGACCAGGGTTGTGACTTCTACTATTGTTATACTTTATACGATTGCTATTTACTGCATGTAACTTTATTCTGTAAACCATTGTTATATTGTGTTCTTTTGTTATCTGTATTGCACCTGTATGTTACCACTGTTGTATCTCACACTGTAACCACATCCACCCTCCCTGCGATGAGGTGCCTTTGTAAATGAGTCCCTGACTCAAAGGTTGTAAATCCGACTTTCAAAAATAAATAAGATAAATAAATAATGTTTATCCGAATACCGATACATTTGCAGCTATTCTCACTAAAACGGAGCAAGCCTATCAGGTCTACTTCTGTACCCTTGCTTCCTGCACGTCCAACAAGGTGGCTGCAATATAGCCCACCCCTGAGGCCCCTACCAACTACACCGTGGAGAGCAACAACCAGAAAAATGACACCCCTTCTGACGCCCACCAGTTGAACGGGGGCGGTAGAACTACAGAAACAACAGGAACAGAGACAAAAGCAATCGGAAAAATCCAAATGCCCAGCAAAATAGCCAGAACCGCAATGGTCCTAGCTATCAACAGATCAAAAAAGAGAACGAGACCCTCCACAAGCTGTTGGAGGAGATCCGTGCTGAGACAGCAGCTAAGGCTACATGAACTGTGGCAGCCCTGGCTCCGACCGCTGGACAGCCATGCGGTCAGGGGAACCCTTTCCTGACCTCGACTGCTGAACAAATGATCAGCCGAGGGAAGAATCTTTTTGTTGCACCAGTTACTGGCCGGGCCAATGCCACTACTAAGGAGGAACCATGCATGCAGGCCATTGCAGCACCTGTAACATCACAGGTACATCTGTACCCAGTCCAAGACATGTAGGAGGCCTTGAAAGATCTTGCAGGCCTCGGGTTTCAGGAACAGGATGACGATGCTGATTCTGAAAATACCGATTGACAATTACAGGCCCCAGTCTGGATTGTGAGTGATTTCATCACTGACACAAATGGACGGCCTTGTGTAAAGGCCACAGTCAGGGGCCACCAACTCACCATGCTTTTGGATACTGGAGCAGCCATGCCAGTCCTCCATGATGAGGACCCAGTCTCGTCTGATTGGTCTACTGGCTGGAAGACTAGTGCACAGAGTGTAAATGGTACACAGCTACACATCTACCAATCTGTTCCTCTACCTGTGGTGGTAGGCCACCTCAGGACCGATTTTGCTTTTGATCTCATGGTCTTACATCATCACCCCAACATGTTGGGAATTGACTTCCTAGCACTACATGACTATGTAGTGGACCTAGCCAACAGGCTACTCCTTCAGATCAAAGAACAATGTCATGCTGTCACCATTCCAGACTCGCACGTGGTGGCAGCCATCTCCCATAACAACAAAGGTATGATGTCATGACTTTGTTTAAAAGGCCTGACCTGTTTTCTGAGCTTGCACCTTCTTGCAAAACACCTTGACGTGTTTGCCACCAACAAGCATGACTGTGGTAGGATGCACACTACCACTGAAATCACAGGACCTGACCCCATGAGGCAGAAGCAGTACCCATTTCCTGCTGAAGCCTTGCCATCACTGAGAGAGACCATCCAATCACAAGGAGTGATTAGGACCTGTGTCTCCACTGTTAATTCACCTATTTGGCCTGTGAAGAAGCAAAATGGAGCTTGGAGACTCACAACTGACTACAGAAAACTTAATCAAGTTACCTCCAGTTGTGCCCCAACAGTAGCATCAGCACCTGATGTGCTGAAGCTGTTGACACCTGACAAAAAGTGGTTCACAGCTACTGACATCTCTAATGGGTTCTGATCACTCCCATTAGCACAGGAAAGCCAATACAAATTTGCTTTCGCCTTTGATGGACACCAGTGCACCTGGACCTGTCTGCCCCAGGGCTTTCACAACAGCCCTTCCCTCTTCCATCTCTATATAATGGATGCCCTGTAGGGTTCTCTACACCTCAGTGTCTCCTGCAGTACGTGGATGACTTGCTTCTAGCAACCACCACGAAAGAAGAACATTTAGCCCTTCTAGATGAACTTCTGTCCTCCTCAAGAAAGCAGGCCTTGGTGCAAGCCCTCTAAGGCATAATTGTGTGACAAGGAGGTCATCTTCCTTGGCCTATGTTTTACAGACCAAGGCAGGAACCCAGCTGTCAAGAAGATCCAGGGCTTGCAAGATCTGCCACTTCTTAATAGCGTAACAACACTCAGATGATTCTTAGGAATGGTAAATTACTCCAGGGATTTTATTCCTGACTTTGCCTTGCAGGCCACTCCCTTTGTATGAACTTCTGAAAAGGATATTCCATGGACATGGGGTCCCACTCATATTGAAGCTGTCACACAGCTCAAGCAGGCCTTAACCTCAGCCACAGCACTGAACAATCCTAACCCAAATCTCCCATTCCATTTGGAAACTACCACTTCTGATGTGGCCATGTCTGCAGTGCTGGCACAAAAGTACAATGGGTACTTTAGGCCCACTGCCTATGCATCTCAGGTGCTATCCCCAGTAGAGAGAAAATACAGTCTCTGTGAAAGAACACTCTTGGCAACCATTGGGCTGTCAGACATTTCATGTAGATCATTGAGTATGCACCTATTGTCTTGCATACCTGCCACACCCCAACCAACTTCTTGCTTTCAGACAAAGTGAAAGATGGTTCAGTTTCCAACACCAGACTCACTCACTGGTCTCTGCTTTTGCAGGACAGGGACATCAAAGTACTATCTGCAAAATGTCATCTATCTTGGCCCATGGCCTACTGTACACAGGTAAGCCCCATGACTGTGCACTCCAACCTCTTGACTTACCTGAGCCAGGACCATTTTTACAAGCTATACCAGATTTTTTAGAGGATACCAGCATGTACCATGTCTTTACAGATGGCTCCACCTCCTATGTAGAGGGAGAGCAGGTAGCAGATTCGTGTACTCATATTAGAACAAGATGGCAGATTTCAGGTGCATTTCCAGGAAATGCACTGTCATCTCCTCACAGTATGCCGAATTGCCAGCTGTGTCCTGTGCTCTAGAGGTCATGCCCCATGGTGACAAGGATGCCAGCATCTTTGCAGACTCCAATTGGGTCTGCTCATCCCTTACTGAGTTTCTACCATTCTGGGAGAAAAATAATTTCTCATCCTCTAATGGCACACCTGTCAAATACAGGGATCTGTTTGTGTATATACACACCCTGACACAACAGTTTACTCATAAACTATACATGCACAAGGTAAAGGCTCATTGTAAATCTGACCCTTACCATGAATTCAATGATCGAGCAGACTTGCTTGCCAAAGCAGGCGCTTGGGGGGGGGGACATGGACAATGACTCACCCAGTAGCTGTGGCAGCTATTTCCCTAGCCGCTAGCACTAGGTAGAAACCAGTACCAGAACCTGAACTGAACCTCTCTGCCACACAGAAATCTGACCCAGAACTAAAAGATATGTTCAGATTCCTGGACAAAGGAATTGAACAGATACTACCTACCGGTAGTCCATACAAGAGACACTCTGACAATATACACTTGTCTAGTGATCAGAAGCTCATCTGGTATTGAAAAGAAGATATGGGTGACAAATTGTGGGTTGCACCACAATTTTTGTGAACTGAATTCATCCATATGGTTCATGACACCCACACTGGTGGACACCAAGAGGTAGACAATGCCCTCCAGAGACTCAAAACTGTCGTCTGGTGGCCTGGCATGGCCAAAGATATAGAACACTATGTGGACAACTGCATAGTGTGTTCCCAGAATAACCCAATTTTGGTGAAAAGAAATGCCAAATTGTTGCCACAAAGGCAAACTGGACCATGGAATGTGATATAAATTGATTTCATTGGCCCTTTGACCAACTCCAGCAAGAACAACAAGTACGCACTTGTTGTCACAGATTTGTTTTCTAGGTGGGTGGAGGCATTCCCCACTAAGAATACCACAGCAAAGACAACTGCCAAGATACAGGTGGATCAATTGTTCTCCAGGTGGGGCCTGACCCTTAAGGTAGACTCAGACCAGGGAACCAGTTTTACAGCTGAGCTGATGAAGCAGACACTCCAAATGCTTGGAGTAGATTAAAAATTCAATATCCCATACCATCCTCAATCCTCAGACCAGGTAGAAAGAGCAAACAGAAGAATCAAACAGATGTTATGCAAATTTATCAATGACAATCCCAAAGATTGGGATTCCCTCTCTCCACTACTACTGATGGCAATCAGAGGCACTCCTGCAGCAACTACCCAGTGCACACACTATGAGGTTATGACTGGTAGAGCCATGAGATTACCTGAGCACCTGTTGATTGACCTCTACACACCCACTGTAGACAGAGTATCAGTGGACAAATATGTTGAAAAACTTCATGATGACATCATGAAGACACACCTGTTCGCTGCCAATCATATGGGTAAGGCTCAACAACAAGCAAAAGCCCATTTTGATAAGCATACCAAAGAAGTCAACTGGCAAGTTGGAGACCAAGTCATGCTTCTCCAATACAGACCACCGACTCATTCATTTACCAGCAAATGGGAAGACCCATATCCCATTGTGAACAAACTCTTTCCTGCTGATTATCAGGTCAGAGTTCAACAGCAAAAACAGACCACCGATAAGTGGTTCCATGCTAATCAGCTCAAGTTGAATAAAGGTGACTAAATTACTTTTTCTAACCTACTTAGGGTGGAATAGTACCCTCACTTAACAACCCTTTTCTGTTTTCTTTCAGATATACTGGCAAGATGGCTATCTTGCACCTCCTCATCCTGGTGGGACTACTTTCTTTGACTGACTCTCAGAATAAACCCTATTGACTGCACACAAACAACATATAGAACACTTGCTTAGCAAACTTGAACATTCAGCCCCAGTGGGAGTTCATATTAATGACCCCAACAAAATGATTACTGTCAAGGAAGGCTCAGATGCCTATCTTAATGCCATGGTTGTAGCTCCAAACAGGTCCACATTGCAGATACAATGGGAAACTGATTTTTAATGGTTACACACTTCCTGTCGCTCATCTATCCAAAGGTACTTTTCAGGGATGGCCCAACCCAGGGATTGCACCAAACGGTACACTCTCTGTCTGACAAGCTTCTCCTAAACATACTGGTCATTACAATCTAACTGTTTTAATAGATCCTACCTTTTCTGACCGCCTCACCTTTGAGGAGTCACATGCTTTTTGTCTTCACAACTATGTAGCTACTGATGCTCTGTTCCTTTCTGTAGTCCCACCCACTGAAGAAATGACTGAATGTCCTTCCCAGGAGCCTGGTCCTCCTAGTGGTCTGACCATCAATTCCCTTCCAGGAGCCTTGATTAACAATGTACAATTTATGCACGTCCCAGTTATTTTCAGTCTTACACATTGAATATGGCTGAGTTTGGTCTCTCCACATGACCAACACTTCTAAATTTTTCAATATGATGCTTCTAGACATTGTTGCTGCTTACCAAACATGCATAAATGATCCAGTTAGTGAACCTCATGCCACTGATCATGTAGGAGTTTTTAGACCCGCACCTAATGCTAAAGATAGACCACGCACTAGGAGTGACACTGCAGATGTTACCGGTGCAGCAGGCATCATCTCTGGCCTTTTTGGTTCAGGCATGTCTATTTGGAATAGAGCAGATATAGCTTCTATTAAAGCACAAACACTTAATTTTCAGCAAGCTGTACAAAATTATATCCTACCCCCACTGTTACATGGTGTAGATGGTTTAAGTCAAGAGGAGCATTTTACTGTTTATAATATGCAGGAAATTGCCAAAGTTCAATGATACTAAGAATAAGATTAATGAACTGATTTTTCAAAATAACATGGAGGCAGACAAGCAATATATTGTCCGTGAACTTTTATGCTCCGCCTATGAGTCATATGTTATTGGCCACTGTTACCTCTTCAGGGATTTGAAACAGGACGCATTCCTGATATTATTCATGATAGAAGAATGTCTAAATGGTATTGTCCTCATTGCAAGTCTATTGTATGCATTACTATGTGTATGGCAAATTCTGCTAATATTTCTATGTCTACTGCTAGAAATCTTGGTATGTTTCATGATACCAAACCAATCACCTTGTTACTTTACTAAGAAATGCTCAATCCATGACAACATGTTCATTACTTTACTGTGTCACTACCCTGCTTTGATGTACAAACTTCTGTTTTTGACAAACTGGCTGCTATTCATTCCATTGGACATCTTGATGACATCTATCGAGAACAAACTGATTTGCCTTCTTTGCTTGTTTTCCACTCCGTTCTGCAAGCTTGGGTCGCACCGCATACCAACTGCTGCTCCAAGAAGGGATATTATTACCTGTGCCGCTGTGACATCTTTGACATTGTGAAACCTGTCTGTGGTTACTTCCTGGAACATCTCGACTGGTCTTACACACTGGGTGATGATCTGTCATTCAACCTGACTGACAAACCCAAATCTCTGCAAGCTGAATCTTCAGCGCCTGATGCCAAAATAGCTGCATCCCGAAGCTACCTGGTAGAGTTACATCACTTCACTTCACAGCTTACCAACCAGTGTTTCACCTGCCCTATACATCTACAGTGATGGAGGGTTCTCACTGTATGAGTTACCTACAATTCCAATGGGCAGTACTGTGTAGTGAGAAATCATCAATCTTTTGCTTATGGTGCCAAAACTTGTGATATTTCAGCTCCTAACTTCTGTTTTACTCCTGAGCAGAAAACAGTTATTGGTCACACTGTGATCACTCCTGTTCCTCTCCCTGAACCAGATGTTACTGATACCGATCCGCAATACTTGCTTGCCTTGTCTCAGTATTTGCCCATGTTTAACATGCACATTGACTCTTTGACTCTTTCCTTGAAATCTCTTTTAGCTAGAAAAATTTGCATTTCATCTGTATTAGCAATAATATTTCTAAAGCTGGGGATGCTCTTAATGAACTTATTCATGATGGTGATTTAAGCACTGCTTTATCCAATACCTGGTTAGAAATGACTTTTAAAGCTTTTGTTATTATTCAAGCATGTTTGATTGTTTTTCTGATACTAACCCTTTGCTGTCTACGACGTACTCTAAGACAACACTGAGAACAACTCAAATTCCTTTACAAAGCTTGTGCGTCAGGCTTGTAAACAACTTTTGTAGCTCCATCCCACCACTTTCCTGTAGTTGTTGCCTTTTCTTTTGAAGGCAACAAGGGGGGAATGATATCCATGGTCCAGCACCCCTGACTGTACCCCCACCTCCTGGACAGCAACACATATGTAGGTACATGTACTAACCTTAGAGTGAGGACACTTATCGTATAAGCATAAGTGTCAGGATCTATATTCTATTATGTTCTACTAATGCATATCATGCCCCATTATGTTTCACTGATATATATTAGTTAAAAGAGATGCTTTTCACTCTGTTTTTAATGTATTCTTATAAGTAAGGCAACAGTGCCATCTTTAGTGCATGTGCATCACTGTAATTGAACTGATCTTGGGACTTATAGAAGCCCTATTGTGTTACACTATCTATGCAAGCTAAGCAACTTCTCAGGTTAGATAGGATAGTTACTCAGGCCACTTGTTTTTGGCCAATTATATACTTTTATGTATCTTTATTAGCAGTTACCATAGTGATTATCAGGGTATAAGACCCTCTGTAGCAAATAGCTTCTCTGAGATGAGAGACTGTATTACCTAGGTAAGGAAAACTGGTAGTTCATCCAGTGATTACACTGTTGGTAGTAGGCCTGTCTTACTGATCTGTAATAAATTCCATTTATTACATGAGTACCACTTGTCTGTTGTCTCTTCCTTTGTGCCATTCCACCAGAACCTGAGAAGGTAATTTATTACCAAGTTACAAAGGGCAGGATGACCTTCCTCCTTTCTAGAGGTGATCCCTCTGGCAATGTACCCCAACATCTGATTTGCTCTTGATGCCACTCTCATACACTGTGCTGATACCTTCATGTCCCCTGTGACTAGTACACCCATGGCACAGTTAAGTATGAAATTGAGACCCATGATAGGAAAAATCCTATTAAGATATACCATGCTAACCTCCTGAAGAAACAGGTTGAAAAAAAACAACAAAGGCTGCTTTGTTAGTTTAATCAGAAACTTCTACAGAAGATATTGATGTAGCTTATGATAGACTGGAACAAACTGTAACTGCTGATGCTGTAAAGGTGAACATTTCCTAACCTCTGAACAAACTGCAGAAATTTGTAATTTGCTAAAGACATTTAACAGTACTTTTACCACAGTGCCAGGCCAAGCAAAGTGGTCAAGCTTGTAATAGTGACAGGAATGCATGCCCTATCAAATGAAAGACATACAGATTACCAGAGTGGTTAAGAACAGATGTGATTAAGGAAATACAAAAATGAAAGAATTGGGTATCGTAGAAGAGTTGAGAAGTGCTTGGTCATCACCAATAGTGATTGTAAATAGAAAAGAAGAGTTGTAAGAATCTGCCTTGATTTTAGGAAACTTAAACATGTATCAGAATTTGACAGTTATCCTATGCCCAGGATAGATGATTTGGTGGACAGATTGGGAGGGTCAAGTACATCAATACCCTCAATCTCACCAAGGTTTACTGGCAAATTCCCTCACTAAAGAATCATTCAGAGACAAAACTGTATTTGCTACTGCTACTGAATTCTGTTGGTTCACCACCATGCCATTTGGTTTACATGGTGCACCCGCTACATTCCAGCAGTACATGGATGTAATTTTATCACCTCACACTGGTTATTGTGCTGCTTATCTGGATGAAGTTATGGTGTAAGTCCAGACTGGAAAAGCCACCTGGAACAACCATGAGTAGTTATCCAGTCTATTAGAATGGCAGGTCTGACAATTAATCCTACCAAATGTGCATTGGGCATGCAGGAAACCAGATATCTGGGCTATGTTTTTGGAAATGGAGAAGTAAAGCCAAAGGTTTCTAAGATAGAAGCTGTAGCTAACAGCCCTGTCCCTAAAACAAAGAAACATGTCAGGTCATTCTTAGGTCTAGCTGCTTACTATCTGAGATTTGTTCCCAACTTTGCCCAGCTAGCTGCTTCCCTCATGGAACTCATGAAGAAATGGTTCCCAAATAATGTGAAATGGACCCAAAGTATGATGATACTTTTTGAGACACTGAGGCTGCATTATGTTCAGCCCCTGTTTTAGGATGCCCATACTTTGAGAAATAATTTTTGTTACAGACAGAGGTATCAGAGGTAGGCCTAGGTGCAATCTTGAGTCAACATACTGTATACTGTGGACAGGAAGGAACATCCCATTCTGTATATCAGTAGGAAGTTGCATGACAGAAAGAAAAGGCACTCCACCATTGAAAAGGAATGCCTTGCAGCAAAGTGGGCCATGGAGTCCCTCAAGTTTTATTTGCTAGGAGCTGACTTTGTACTTGTAACAGATCACAATCCTCTCTGTTGGCTTAACCAAATGAAGGATAAAAATTCCAGAATCACACAGTGGTACCTGGCACTACAGCCATTTAATTCAAAGTGATGCACAACTCTGGGAAAGAGAATGTCAATGCTGATTTTCAGTCAAGATATGGATCAGGAATTGAGTATTCTGAAGGCTGAAAATACAAAATGTGTGAGTTTAAACTTCTCTATTTGCTATACTGCAGATGCACTTGTAACCCCCAACTGGCCCCTTATTTAACCAGTAGGCAAAACTCCCATATTCAAGGGGAAAAGAGAGGGGTGAGGGTACAAATCAATTAAATGTGCTAAATTTGTAGATGTAGTAGAAAGACATAAATGGTGTGTGCATACTAGACACAACCAGACCTATAACCAAAACTCAGGTCCTGAGGAGACAATGTTTGCTAAGGGTTATGCTAGGTTTGCACTTCTGGACAGGGGTACCCAGTAAATCCACACAAGGAAGCAGTTACTAGATTGTCCATACCAGGTTGGGATTCTGGAGTGTGGCTTTATTCTGAAACACAGTTGGAAAACAAAAGCAAAGATGGACCCCCAAGGGTTTACACTGGCACAAGGCAATGCAGAATACATCTGTAGAAACAGTACATCGAACCTCCCACATAGCATAGGATTAAACTGGAATCTGGAACTAGCCACGGTGAACACACACAATTTCTCTTCAACATGGCACTAGGCCAGTACTAGAACAGTTCCCATTTAGCACAGGATAAATGACTGGAAATTTGTGGAACTAGCCACTCGAACACACAAAATCTTCTGGAAAGGTGGCACTCGGCCAGTACTTGGTATGTTTCACATAATGCATAAGATAGGATGTGGCACACAGACCACGATGGAGCACTCAAGGCTCAAGACTTGCAGAACCGACATACAAGGGGTAAACTGGAAAAACCCATATACAAAGGGTAAAACTTCTTCAGGCATTGCCACATGCACTAGAAGAAAACAGGCACCTTTACAGAACCTGAAGTGCTGAACTGGTCACTCCAGATAGGGGTCTCCCACCTTGCTTCCATGTCCAAACCCAGCCATTCTTTCAGCGTTACACCCTCACAAATACTGAAAACGGTAGAAACTGATGCTGTCTAGAAATGTTTATCACATTTAACATCAGAGACACCACAAGGGTGTAAAGTGAAAGTCTGGAACAATGGGCAACACATATGGATGTCCACTATTGTCAGAGATCTTTAAAACATAAATTCTTTAGGGAATCCTCACAGAATTTGGGTGAAATAATCCTTTTAGCAGACAGTCACCACACAGAAAAAGTGCAAGTACATATCCTGGGTAACTCTCAGACAGAAATCTACTCACAGTTGTACACACAGGCAACTTCACAACAGTTCTGGGTTGGATCAGGGGATTGCCCCTAAAATCCACAGCAGTTCCCTTCATCCCACATGGGATAAAGACACAGGAATCCCTGGAGATGGTTTCCACCACTTCACTAGTCAGGAACAGGCAGTCCTTCACTAGGCTGAGAAAAACTGGTACTCCACATACTCTGAGCTGCTCACTCTCTGAGCTGCTACTACAGACTTGACTGCTCACATTGAGCTCCTACACAGAACTGACTTCAGAATTCTAAATTCCCCCACTCACACCAACAGCTGTGGCTTATGCTGCTGCAAGAGTTCTAAATGACATCACTTCTCCAGCTCTCAGCTGGAACCAAGCAGCAGAGAGGGACAGAGTGAAAATCCATTTAACTAGATAATCACTAGCTGCCTTCCCTACCTAACACTGACACTGATGGTATTCTAGTAACTCCCAGGCAACAGGGGGGTTACACTCCCCCCAAGCCAGGTAAATGACTGTCCGCAGTCATTCCTCTGCCAACACCAGGCCATCCTGCCCTCTGTGTTACCTACGGAGAGGGATGATCAGGCCCACTCCTACCATGTGCCAGACACAGGCAAGCAACTCTAAAGGCACAGAGGCCAGTGGCTGAAACTTCAGCTCTTACTCTATGATCTATCTATGGATGATCAGTGGCTCCAAGAAATTGCCTAAAGCATGCCCGAATAAACCAGAACTGAGGCCCCTAGTGCAGGTCAGCCTGTCTATCCCCAGCCCTCTAGGGAAAATCTGACCAAGTTGCCCACAGGGGAACCTCCCCCAAACCCAGGGTACCTGCAAACCAAAACACCAGGAAACAATACATTACCATGCATTACATTTCTACACTTTCCCCACTTACACCTGTGAAGGAAAACATGTTAACACCTGTTAACAACAACAATTCTAAAACTCTACAAAACAGAAGGAACTTGGATGAGCTCCCACATCCTCTTCTTCTCTTCTCTTCTCTTCTCTTCTCTTCTCTTCTCTTCTCTTCTCTTCTTTCTTCATCAGGAACACCTGAAAGAGAAGAAAAACACATAAAACATATGCTGCATACACAGTGTCTAAACCTCCATCTGATCACTAAAGAATCCCAAAAATATTTTTAGAAAAGTACAAAGTAGAAAACTAGAAAAACAGACATTATACAACACATTTTGGGGATGGAATGCCCTAATGCCCCATACTAGTGACAGAATGTTATTGCCCGAGGGCAGGTCCATAAAAGAGTCTCCCCGCGCAGAGCCCCTGAAGAACAGCCCTGGAACACGGCAGGGCCTGAAAGCACTGCAATCCATGGGGAGACTCTTTGAGGATAGTTCAAACAGTTTGTGGTAATCTGCCAGATGTAGGTATGTTGTGCAAAGTCAGTTAAAGTATAGAAAATGGGTCTTACCAGTTCTTTGAAGACCAAAACAATATCACCTTCTTCTCCAAGCTGAAAACTCTTCCTCTGGCAGCATCTTCAGATACAGCTAGGCCAAGGTCCTCCAGAAAACAGGCGATAAAATAGGAAAACAGCTGGGATGATGTCATCTCAGAAATCGAACCATGGAACAGGAAACAGCTGGGCTGATATTATCTGGGATACCAGGTGATGAATCAGGAAAACAGCTGGGTTAAAATCATCTGGAAGGCCAGGCGATGGAAATAGGAAACATTACTGCTCTGACGAATCTGGACGGACGACCTTTGGATCCTGGAACACCAGTAGAGCTGCATCTTCCTCCTTGATACTGCTGCTGCTGGATGACAGACATGGCGCTACCACTGCTTTGCTTCCCTTGGGCATGCTGGGCATATTCACATTGAGTGGCACCATTAAGGGTACTACCACTGGGTGAGGTGCAAGAACTATGTCACCATCTGCTCAAAGTTGATGTTGTGGAATGTCTCATTCCCTGCCTTGTCCACAGTTCAAACAGTGTCCATAAACAAAGTTCTGCCCAATTTCCAGAATTTCAGTCTGCCACTGATGACTCTGTCTCTGACACATGGTACTGCACCAGGATGCAGATTTTTGCTTGCCTCTTCCAATAACCAGGATTGCCTGTTCTGTTCAATTTCCTCCCAGACTGTACGAGGAAAGGTTGAAAGGACCTCCATATATGGCGCCAGCCCTCCCACGCACTCAGTCTCTCTCCTTACTACTCTTCACAAGTGTACAACCCATGGCTCAGCTTGGGGTGGCCAGTCCTGATTCAGCCAGTGCCACATACTTAACAAACTAAATAACTTGTCCCTGACCATTTCTGCAGGCAGGGCAGTCAGCCATCTTCTTTCTCTCTGGCTCCTCCGAGGCAAGAGCTTGAGGTCAGCATACTGGGATCACAACATGAAGATACATCTCTTCATCATCCTCTTCCACCTTAGGATCTGGGCCCAGAAGTGAGCAGTCGTCCCTCACTCCCAAGACAGTCCACACCTCACTGGGCGCAGAGGTAGATGCCTCCCAGTTTAATGTCTCTCGAAGTTCATCCTCCCCTACTGGGCTAGGACTAGGACCCTCCATCCATGGGTCCACAGATCCTTCTGTCGCACTGCCCATCTGGGACACAGGTGTGGAAACATCTCTAGGTGTCTGTCCTTGCAGTAGATCCATACTCTCTCCTGTGCCACACTCTATGGGGTCTCCCCCAACAGGTTCAACCTGGTGCTGTGTGCTGCTGCTTGCAGGGTTTTCTACTTTGGTCCAAGTGGGAGTCAATCGAATTAGTGATGCCCTCTCTGGCGGTGCACCCTTGCTCATACCATACTTGACAAGGCAATCCGAACAGTGGGTATCAGAAACACATCCTTCCATCCCTGAGGCACATATAGCATAATCTCACTGGATAACTAGGGATTGCAATGTCTAGAGCAACCCTTCACTGTAGAAAGTTCTCTCTATTTCTCTGAGTGCAACTACCTCCTCTGCTATCATAGCTTGGGCATGATCCAGGTAGCGGATGTTCCCAAAGCCATGTCTGCAATTTAAAACACATAAAAGTTTGTGGTTACTATTTGTTTACAAATCTCAGTACAGTCTCACAAAATAGCTTCCTGCTGCTGTGTTTACATTGCTAACCCTGCCCTGTAATGGTGAGGTAGCACTCCTCATGCATCACATCTGTTTCTGACTCAATAACTGCACATCCAAACTTTTCTTGCTACTGATTTTGCTCAAACTGTAAATGATTGTACTGCTTATACACCTCTAAGCACAGTCATATGATTTTTAGGACTTTACGATTAGCACATAAAATCAACTATTTACACATGCTTAAAGTCACTTGTAAGCCACAGTATTTCTTTACAGGATTGCCTGTTTGATGCAGCCTAATGTACAACTACACTCTCTCACTTGCTTAGAACGTTTTACTGTTGCTGAACCCATCCTAAATGCTTACAGTCTATGCTCAGAATTTTTGTCTGTTGTGTTTGCTGTTCAAGCTCACAGTCCTTCTTTGCAAAACAATCTCACTGCTTGCACATAGATTCAGCTAGCTAAAAAAATCACACACAGTTTGATGCACAGTTGTTTGTACATACTGAAATCAGTAGCTGGCTTTCTCCGGTGAAAATTTTCAGCCTGGTGCCAATCCTGGAAGGCCTCTGGGGTGAAACGGTCTGGCGATCCCACCTATTGTTACCACAAACGCCACGCTCACTTTCCAATCAGTCGGCTAGCGGGTTGAGCCCTAATTTTAACAGCAAAAGTCTGTATTTCACAGAATAGAATGTTCACAAGCCTCTCGATGGTTGATCCTAGTCTGACCAGGTAGCACACCACTTGCTCTCTCCTTCTCGAACACTGGGCTGCACTCTGAAGCTGGCTAGGGGCGGGACTGATTGCAGTCGCACTAATCACTTGACACCAGAGCCGTAGGAAGGCATTTCGGTGCCCTGGACAAGAGACTAATTTAATGCCCCCCCATCCAGAAAACAGCCGGGGGTCTGGGGGCTGCAAGGCCCCAAGAAGTCCTGTGGGGTTTACATGCTCTGTGGTGAGTTTTGAGGCTTTTCATGAGGTAAAAACATACAGTAGTTTTAGTATATGTTCCCTACCCCTGATTTCAGTGAAAATGTTGCTCCCATGGAATCTGAGGTGTGTGAGACTCTGGCTGGCTGGCATCAGAGTGTGAGCTGTAAAATGAAGTTCTCTTTTGCTGATCAACCAACAAATAAAATGTACTAGTCTACACTTGCCTGATGCCAGCTAAGGTGAGAGAGGAGGCTAATTGAATAAGAAGAAACAAATCTTGATTGATTTAATTGTATTGTATGTATTAGGTGTTGTATATCTATACTGTCTTAAATACAACTGACTGCAGTACCTATAAGTGCTACTTCCCAGTGCTGGCTGCCTGGCCTGCTGCAGCTGATTCTTCATTCAGTAGCAGCCTAGCAAGTACTGAGTACTAGGTAGTAGTAGGGGTCCCTGGTTGAGAGGGAGTCAGGGCGGTGGAGTCAGAATGAAGAACTGTCTCAGGTCTGGAGGCTCTGTCTGCCCTGGGACTGGGATGAGAAAGCCCACTGCCAACAGCCACCCACCTGGAGTATTAGAAAAGCAGTGTGGGAGCCTGCCTGCCCTGTAACTGGAGCAGCCAGAGCCAGGCCTGCAAGCAGGCCAACTAACAACTTCCATCCAAGGCAAGGCAATGTTTCATTTTCTACAGTAAGACTGGTGTGGGTGGGGTGGGGATAACAGAAGACATGAAAAAAAAACAATGACAATGGAATGGGAGTGCAAGGGATGGGTCAAGAGGAGAAGAAAAATTAAAACGTATAACATGTGGGTGGGAGGATGGTGCCACGCGGCTCGCGTCACGGAAGTCAGCCCAATTTAGGAAGGCAACGACTTCTGTTCTTTACTCCCAGTCACTCCCAAAAGAAACGCACAAGTAAGCACTGTATGGGAGTGTGATTATAAAACTCAGCTTAACAACATGCTGAGCAAAAAAATTCACTGTGGACAGTAGAAGTTAAAACTTCTTTCACACAGACAGTCACAAAAGTGAACTGAACGCACTCCTCGATCATGAAATAATACACAGCAGCTGGAAGCCAGTCAGCTGAGCCAGCCCGGTAATCAAATTCAAAGCAGTTTCCAGAGTTTGCATTTTTTCCAATCTAGTACCCCCCACCTGGTGCCACTGCTACCACATACACCATAATTCATCTCACTGACACACAATATGACACAAGTTCTCATTTTAAAAAAATCTTTTTGGGTCACACACAGGACAAACATGGATGGAAATAAAAAATGCTTGCTATTGCTTTTACTTAATGCAGTCCAGTCAGACTACTACATTATAGACATCACAGAAGACAGTAGTGCATTGCTTACACAAATCCAATATCTCTTGGTCTCGTCTCTCCTCTACACTCTATAGTTTATTACTGTTTTTGCTGCTAGTCTCTTTTCTCTCGTCTCAACAAACTACTGTATCTCCAGCCTCTATTTAACCGCCTCTCAGTGCTACGTGCTCGCGGCGCTCCACCCAGTACCTTTTATACTAATGGGTTGGGCGGCAGTGGCCCACCCACAGTTTCTCTTTCTCTGTACCACCACCACATGATTATATTGTCTGCAGCAGACGGTGAAACCATGTGACCCCCCCCCCAATTTGCTGATCTTTGGTCCACAGATGCGCCCCTGCTGACAGCCAGTTGTAATTACAAAATCAAAAATATATATATATATATATAGATATATATATATATATATATATATATATATATATATATAAAAGAAACAAAGGGACACGCAAGTGAATTAAAAGTGAGCTTTAGACTTGAAAACTGCACTCCCCAGAGGCTTGCGCCTGGGGTGGGAGCACCACCTGCCCCACCCTTCCTATGGCACTGCTCGACACCATGCAAATGAGCTTCTCTCTCTCTCGCTCTCTCTCTCTCTCCTCATGCTCTTCCTCCACGGCGATCATCAAGCAGGGCAAATTTAAACTGCAGATGAACTTTTTTTTTTGGCTGCAATTTCAAGGCAGGAGAGCTGCTTTGACCATTTTCACTCACAGAACTTGCCAATTTTTTAGTGACTTCAATTTGGTACATAAAGCCCATGATGCATTCAGGGTACATTTCTCTTTGTTTCCTAAAGTCCACAATACTTTTGGCAATTAGAACTTGAGATTAAAGTTCTGTAAAATGTTCTTGATGCAGAGAACAAGGACATACACATTCTGGCTTTACAGTCCATTGTTAAGTTTGCACAAGCACACAGCAGTACTGTAACAGCAGGCACACAGCGGCACATACGGATGTCACTATGCTAGGCAGATCCTTTTGTGCAAAGTTTCCTTTCCAATTCTGGGCTACCACACAGCCAGACAGACAAAATGCTAGCCATACCCTAAGCAAACTATCTATTGTTCTCTCCCCAAATTAAACAACATCGATGGACAAGCCCCTATTTTTTGTAATCCCCCCCCCACCGGTCCCTTATTTAACCAGTAGGCACACCTCCCATATTCTAGGGGAAATGAGAGGAGTGGGGTACAAAGCAGTTGAAGTGCTAAATTTGTAGATGTAGTAGAAAGACACAAAGGTGTGTACATACTAGACACAACCAGACCTATACCAAAACCCAGGTCCCCAGGAGAGAACATTTGCTAAGGGCTATGCTAGGTTTGCACTTCTGGACAGGGGTACCTAGTAAATCCACACAAGGAAGCAGTAGCTAGATTGTCCATACCAGGCTGGGATTCTAGAGTGTGTGGATTTATTCTGAAACACAATTGGAATACAAAAGCAAAGATGGACCCCAAGGGTTTACACTGGCACAGGCAATACAGAACACATCTGTAGAAACAGTACATCGAACCTCCCATATAGCCTAGGATTAAACTGGAATGTGGAACTAGCCACAGTGAACACACACAATTTCTCTTCAACATGGCACTAGGCCAGTACTAGAACAGTTCCCATTTAGCACAGTATAAATGACTGGAATTTTGTGGAACTAGGCAAGGCAAGGCAAGTTTTATTTAAAGAGACGCCCATCCTGGAGGATCTGGGCACCGTACCCACTCGAACACACAAAATCTTCTGAAAGGTGGCACTCAGCCAGTACCTGTCACGCTTCCCATATTGCATAGGATAGGATGTGGCACACAGACCATGATGGAGATCTCAAGGCTCAAGACTTGCAGAACCACATACAAGGGGTAAACTGGAGAAACCCCACATACAAGGTAAAACTTCCAGGCATTTGTCACATGCACTAGAAGAAAACAGGCACCCTTTATAGAACCTGAAGTGCTGAACTGGTCACTCCAGATAGGGTCTCCACCTTTTGCTTCCATGTCCAAACCCAGCCATTCTTTCAGAGTTACACCTCACAAATACTGAAAACTGTAGAAACGTGATGCTGTCTAGAAATGTTTATCACAGTTAACATCAGAGACACCACAAGGGTGTAAAGTGAAAGTCCGGAACAAAGGGCAAGCCACATCTGGGACGTTCACTATTGTCAGAGATCTTTAAAAACACAAAGTTCTTGAGGAAATCCTCACAGAATTTGGGTGAAGTAATCCTTTTAGCAGAGAGTCACACCACAGAAAAAGGGCAAGTACATATCCTGGGTAGCTCTCAGACAGAAATCTACTCACAGTTGTACACACAGGCAGCTTCACAATAGTTCTGGGTTGGATCAGGGGATTGCCCTTAAATCCATAGCAGTCCCCTTCATCCCATATGGGATAAAGACACAGGAATCCCTGGAGATGGTTTCCACCACTTCACTAGTTAGAAACAGGCAGTCCTCCACTAGGTGAGAAAACTGGTACTCCACACACTGTGAGCTGCTCACTCTCTGACAATGATGTAAGTGGTAGACAAGAAGTACAGGAACTCAAGCACTGGCAAATATGAAATGCAGAATGAAGTTCCTCAATCCGAAAGAAAACTGTATAGATACTATGGGATTCAGTTAAGGATATTGAAGTATTTCTAGGAAAATATCATTGTTGTACAAGTCAAATTTTGTGATGGAATCCCTGATTCAAACAACATGAAGTCTTGCTATATTATGACAATTGCAGTGAGTCCCCATCTTCGAACTGCCCCAGAGGTGAAATAGTTAACTTTTCCATGAAGCATGGAACTCTGAGCACGAGCTCGGTTAGAAAGCTCTGTCTGTTGTGCTTCAAACATAAACTGTCAGATTCTTTACTCCGCCTCACTGAACAGTCGCTCCGGAGATTTCTCCTTCTGCTCGGTTCATTTGTCAGTTTAAAAAGTGTTATTTTATCGGTTTTTAGTGAAAATTAACCGAAATTAAACCGCAACTGGTCGGTTCAAGCTCTGTCTGTGGTAACGTAAGTAATAGATAGGTTTTACTTTGAAACTTCTGTGTGGAACTTGTACACATTTATCGGTTCGGTTTGAACCGATCAGGTTGTTTGAAAAATTGCTAGTCCTTTTTTAGAGTGCGGTTCCCGGTTCTTATCGGTTCTAAAAAAAACGGATTTCATTACGGTTTTTCCACGACCCGTGACACGATTGGGAACCGATAAGGGTGTCTTGTTTGGTGGATTGCCATAAACGGTCAAGTTTGGTTAGGCTGGTATTATGTCTGAGAAACCCAAAAGAAAAACCCGACCCACTGGGTTTCAGCACTGTAGTGTTTGTGGGGAAGCTTTTGCTAAGGCTGACCCACACACCACATGTGTCTATTGCCTGGGGTTTGACCACCTCGATTCAGATTGCCAGATTTGTAGGAATTTCCCTGCTGCCACCATAGAAAAGAGAGTTGGTAGGCTCAGGGAAAGGGAGGCCCAAAAGTCTGCTGACCCGGATGGCCAGCCTGGTTCAGTACCAACCGAACAGGAGGGAGTGCCCTCTGACCAGGGCGATACTTCCTCCGGCAAACGAAGAGCCGGTTCTGAGGAGCCGGTTCCAGCAAAAAGGACTAGAAAGTCAGTTAGTGTAGAGCCAAAAGTTCTCTCCCCAACTGCTAAAGAAATAGCTAAAACAATTCAAATTGTCCATTCTCTTTCCCATCCGACCCGACCTGACACCATCAGGGGCGTTCGATTCGACCAGTTCCACGGTTCAAGTTTATGATTGTGAGGATTTTATGAACCGGAGGAGGGGAAGGGAATATGAGGAGAGCGAATATGGTTTGAAGATCTGATGTGCCATTGAACCGGACATCTCTCCAGATAGACCCTAGGGTTTCTCCTCCCAGGCTGTCTGAGTCCCCTTCATTTCATTTTTTATAAGAAAGTTGCTGATACTCTGCAGCTCCCTGTTGAGGAAGCTGTTGATGACCAAGAGGAGCCTGACTATGTGGAAATGATGGATATTCCGGAGTCTAGGAGACTGTCTATTCCTTTACACAAATCTTTTCGGAAACAGACAGTAAAAGTTTTAAAAACTCCTCACACTACACCTCCTGTGGATAAAAGGATGGACAAGAGGTATACCTTATCAGGTTCCGACACTGATTTCCTCACTCAACAATGCAGCCATGTGGGGGTAGTGCAGGCTGCAGCCTGTGACACAGGCTAATATTCCCTAGCTTTACACCCCCTGGAAGGACTCCAGGAAGATTGATGCTATGGCAAAGAAACAATACATGGCAGCATCTTGGGACTCAGACAGGCAAATTATATGGCTTATGCTGCTAGGTACCAGAAATTCAGATGGGATACTGTGCTGGCTCTAGCAGAACAAGTCCCTGACCAGTTTGCCATGGAACTGGAACAGGTGGCTATGGATGGTATTGAGGCATCCAAGGTGCAATTCATGCTGCGGTGGACTCTAAAGATGTTTCATCAAGAGTCATGGCCACATCTGTGGCTTTTCGAGAATGGCCTGGCTCAGATGTACTACCCTGTCTCAGGATACCCAGTCTAAGGCCATGGATTTTCCTGTTAGGCAATTCTCTGTTTGGGGAGCAAACAGAGAATTACATGAAGAAAATGGATGAATATAGGACCACCTATAGGAGTGCACAGGCCAAGGAAAGGCAGGCCACTCCTCAAAAGCAGCTTCCTAAAGGCAGGGGCAGGCCTTTTCATAGGCCTTTTTACTAAACCCAAGCTTCCTCTTCTGCCTGTGCCCAGAGGGGATTCTTTAGAGGGAGAGGCAGACGGGGTACAAGCAGGCCTGCTCCCACCCCTCAGCCCAAAGCCCCTGCCAAGCAGGCACCCTGATGGGGTTGTCAGGGCCGATTCTTCTCTACCTGTAGGGGGCAGGCTGACTTACTTTGTTCAGGACTGGAAGTCTCTAAGATCAGACAAGTGGGTCCTGGAAGTAGTAAGCCAGGGACTGGTTCTCAGCTTCAAAAAATTTCCAAAGCTGAGAACCAGATCTTTTCCACCTGCATCTCCATCAGAGGCACTCACCCTAGAGGCAGAGGTCTCTACCCTCCTGGCTGTCAGAGCCATGGAGAGGGTTCCTCCCCTACACCAGGGCAAAGGTTTGTACTCCAGGTACTTCCTTACCCCAAAAAAGACAGGAGAATGGCGGCCCATTCTGGATCTCAGATACTTAAACAAGCACCTTTTAAAACCAAAGTTCAAAATGGTGACTCTGGGAATTATCTCACTTCTCTAAGGCCAGGGACTGGCTAGCTTCCTGGACCTCAAGGATGCCTACTTCCATATTCCCATCAGAAGCTCCCATCGAAAGTACCTCAGGTTTGAGCTGCCCTCAGGCTATTACCAGTTCAGAGCAATGCCTTTGGCCTCACTTCTGCTCCAAGGGTATTCACCAAGTGCCCTGGCAGTAGCAGTTGCCTACCTAAGAAGGCAAAAGATTGCCATCTTTCCTTACCTGGACGATTGGTTCATAGTAGGCCAGTCCCCAGAACAGGTCACTTTACATCTTCAGATAACGCAGCAACTGCTTACCTCTCTAGGTTTCCTTCTGAATCTCTCAAAGTCAGTTCTAGACCCTGTCCAGCTTCTTACCTTCATAGGCGCAGAACTGAACACACAGGAGGCCAGGGCCTTCCTTCCTCTGGACAGGGCAAAGACCCTAGTCTCCCTGGCCTCCTCATTCACCCTGCAGGTCTCTCGACCAGCAAGGCATTTTCTACAGCTCCTTCCACAGCAGTTGTGCAGGAAGCAAGATTTCAGATGAGGGACATCCAGTTCCATCTGAGAGCTTTTTGGTCCCAAAGAAAGGATCCTCTGACCAAGTTGATCCCAGTAACTCAAACCCTGATCCAAGCCCTACAGTGGTGGCAGGATCAGAGCAACCCGAGACAAGGGGTTCCTTTTGTCACTCAGTCTCAGTCCCTAATCCTTACTACAGATGCATCCCTCTTGGGTTGGGGAGCTCACATGGGCGACCTCACCACCCAAGGTCTGTGGTCTCCCCAGGAATCTCTGCTTCACATCAACCTGTTGGAGCTCAGAGCAGTTTTCCTAGCACTTCAAGTTTTTTCCAAGTCTGTTCAGAACAAGATTGTACAGGTCAGAACAGACAACACCACTTTAATGTGGTACATCAACGAGCAAGGGGGCACTTGGTCTACGGCCTTGTGCACGAAGTGATGAAGTTGTGGTCTCTGGCTTACTCCTGAATACCTCCTTACAGCAGTCCACCTTCCAGGCAAGGACAATGTCCTGGCAGATGCTCTCAGCAGGATTTCTCAGGGCCATCACGAATGGTCACTGGATCCCCTGGTCTTGGGAGTAGTATTTGCCAGATGGGGCAGGCACCCGCAGATAGATCTTTTTGCAGCCCCAGACAATCACCAACTTCCCCTTTTTTGCTGCAGGCCTCAGTGTTGGGCTCACTCCCCCTGGATGCCTTAGCCCTCAGTTGGGAAGGGAAGTTCCTCTATGCCTTCCCTCCCTTCCCTCTCCTTTTCAAAGTGTTAGTCAAAATCAGATCCCAATCCTGCAAAGTCATTCTGATAGCTCTGGATTGGGCCAGACAACCCTGGTATCCACTCCTACTGTCCTTAGCAGTCCATCCTCCCCTGTGCCTTCCCAGGAAACACAATCTGTTAACCTGTGCCCAGGGACGGGTTTGGTATCCGAATCTCAAATCTCTCAATCTCAAGGCTTGGTTCTTGAAGAGTTAGAGTTTGCTGATTTACACCTTCCCAAGGTGTAACGGATATATTGAAGGCCTCAGGAAGCCTTCCACCACGGTTACTTACAATTCCAAATGGAAAAGGTTTTCCATATGGTGCTCAAAAGCATATTTCCCCAGACTCTGCTGATCTACCCACATTTCTGGATTATATGGTCCATCTGAATTCTCTGGGGCTCAGACCAGCTACCCTGAAGGTGCATTTGGCAGCTGTGTGTCTTCTATTTCAGCAGGTAAGTCATCTTCTTTTCATCTCATCCTGTATTTTCCAAGTTTTTTAAGGGGTTGCTTCACACCAACCCTCCATTCAGGGACCCTGCCCCTGCCTGGGATCTTAATGTTTGCATTGCTCAGCTTATGCAACCCCCCTTTGAGCCCTTGTCTTCAGCTGAGCTTAAGTACTTGACTTGGAAGACTGTGTTTCTGGTAGCCATCACCTCTGCCAGACGCATAAGTGAATTACAAGCATTGTCAGTGGAGCCGGATTTTATCTCCTTTCACAGAGATAAGGTGGTCCTCCGACTAACAGGAAGTTCCTTCCTAAGGTGGTTTCAGATTTCCACCTTAATCAATCTATTTCTCTTCCAGTGTACTTCACTGACCACTCCTCTTCTGGTGAGAGGAGGCTGCACAGCTTAGATGTGAAGAGAGCCCTTAGTTACTACATAGAGCGTACCAAGGGTTACAGGTTTGACTCCTCCAACTGTTCCTCATTTACTGGCGGTTGGTAAAGGAAGCCAGCCACTAAAAGATCCATTGCCAGGTGGATTGTCTCTTGTATCCAATTCTGCTATGAACAGTTGGGTAAAGTTCCCCTCAGGCCTGAGGGCTCACTCTACCAGAGGTACAGCTGCTTCTCTGGCTGCTGCCAGAGACATTCCTATTCTAGAAATATGTCAACAGCTACCTGGAAAACAGTTCACACTTTTACTAAGCATTACTCCTGGACATCCAGGCTAGGAGTGATGCTCGGTTTGGCACAGCTGTTCTTCAGAGCCTATTCCTAAGTAGGTTCTGTCCTCCTCCATGGGGTACTACTGTGTAGTCTGTACTGTCATAATATAACAAGATTTCATGTTGTTCAAGAAAAATTACTCACCTTAGTAATGTTGTTTCTTCTAATGGAGTCTTGCTATATTATGACCTCCCTCCTGCCTGCCCCTCTCAGAACCTCCGCTTTGGGTGTGGCTGGCCTTACAGGGTTGGCACTCATTTATGCCCACCTTGTTGTTTTTACACCTCTTTGGGGTGAATTGGTGTTGTGTTTTCCTTTTCTAGGTCTCCTGACTTGAGTGTTTGAGACCAGGAAATGTGTGTTTAGGTTAGTAGCCAGTTGGCTAGTGTAGGTTTACAGCTTCCACACAGAACCTTAGTGAGTTTTAGCTCATAAAGATCTGACAGTTTATGTTTGAAGCACAACAGACAGAGCTTTCTAACCAAGCTCACATCAGAGTTCCATGCTTCATGGAAAAGTTAACTATTTCACCTCCGGGCAGTTCAAGATGGGGACTCACTGCAAATTGTCATAATATAGCAAGACTCCATTAGAAGAAACAACATTACTAAGGTGAGTAATTTTTCTTCAGGTCATAGGCCCAGAAACTCATTATTTGTTGGTCTAAGAATTTCAGTTCCAGTATCAGTGGGAAGAAGTACAGGAACTCTGTTTCTACTGCAAAAGGTACAGGAACCGAGTTCCTGTGTGCCTGTTCACTTTCATCAATGCTATCTGAGCTGCTACTACAGACTTGACTGCTCACATTGAGTTCAGTACACTGAACTGACTTCGAATTCTAAATTTCCACTCACACCAACAGCTGTGGCTTATGCTGCTGCGAGAGTTCTAAATGACATCACCTCTCCAGCTTTCAGCTGGAACCAAGCAGCAGAGAGGGACAGAGTGAAATCCATTTAGCTAGATAATCACTAGCTGCCTTCCCTACCTAACACTGACACTGATGGGATTCTAGTAACCTCAGGAACAGGGGTTACACACTCGAACTGTAAAGTTTTTTTTTTTTTATAATTCATATTTTATTGAAATTTCACTTTTGTTACATATGAAACAAAGAGATAAAATATGCAGGTGGTAACCTTACTACAAACACATTCATTGAGATAACAACTCTATGATATAGCCTTAAGAATAAACTGGTATTCAATAAACATTTATATATAGTATACAATGGCTCTCTACTAATAATTTAATTATGGTTTTAAAACTCTATCTTGCGATACTTACTGTAACATTAACTGCAGTTATATACACTAAAGATTATAAAAGGAAGGGAAATTATTAATTTATTCCGCCTATCTCATTAGATCTACAATGTGAATGCATTTCTGTATATAAGAATATTTTAAAAAGTTCCCAGATTGTTGTGAATTTGTCCAGCCTATTTATATTCATATAAGACACTCTTCCATAGCTGGCCTAATATACATATCTTGAGTCCACTCCATTACCGAAGGGATAGCACAGTCTCAAAATGACATTTTTGGCTGTTATAAAAGCTGCTAGCATCCATAATTTTTGGATGATGATAAGTTTATAAACTCAGAACATATTCCCAAAACTGCAAACTTGGTTGAGCAGTTTATCTTACTGTCTACTACCATTTCACAGACTGATATGATGTTTTCCCAGAATGATGACAGATGAGAATAAAGTCATAAGATGAGATAGGGTACTTTGTCTGCTAGGTATCTCCAACACCTATCATCTGATGACAGGCCCAGACTAATCATCTTGCATGGAGTGTAGTACCATCTGTGTACTATTTTATATTGTATAAGCCTCCCTTTAGTTTCTCTACAGGATTTTAACACCATATTCCAGATTTCCTTCCACTCAGTACTAAGTATCTGAATATGAAGTTCTTGCTGCCACTTTTCAATTAGTGTTGCTACTGGATCTGTTTTGATTCCAGCAACATCTGATATAGTTTTTATGTCTGTTATTGGTAGTACAGATTTTTCTAAAATATGAACTGGGGAAGGTTATCGTTATTAGTTTGTAGTCTAAGTACATCACGTAGTTGAAGGTACTTGTGGAAGTCTGTTCAGGGTATTCTGAATTGCAAGGAGAGCTGTGAAAATCTCATCAGGGAGTCAGTGGGGGTCTATGATGTCATCCCAAAACATATGCCCTTGGCTTTCCACCCCAGCCAGTCTATACTTCTGCCATCTATTTTAGAATTGGGTTACCCCATAAAGGGCAGTGAGGAGAGGAATTTGGATCCCAACATAAGGCTGTGGCAACTTGTTTCCAAGATTTATTGACCCGACATAATACAGGATTAGAGTTAAATATTATTACAGAGTCTGTAAATAAGGATACTTGGGGTGATTACCTTCAGCAATGCTCTCCATGTCTACCCATCCTGGATATCCTGTTTGTTAGCCATAATGCTTTTGACACATTGTGCCACTATAAAACATCATGCCTAATTTTGAATTAGGTAGGCCAAATCCACCCTTGGCTCTATGTTTCTGTAGTTTACACATAGCAATATGTGGAGATTTATCTTCCATATTAACTTTCTGACCAGGGTATAGATTTTGGTGAAAAGAATGACGTATATGTACAGGGAGATGTTGTAGTAAATAGTATATTTTGGTGCCACCATCATGTTGAATGTCTGAATTTTACCCCAGAGAAATAAGAACATTTTATTCCACACTGTAAAGTCGAGGTCCATCTTTTCTAAAACTGCATTAAGGTTTTTCAAAATGATTTGGGAAATGTTAGGGATTAATGTTATTCCTAAACACTTAACACCCTGTGGTGCAATTTGAAATAAATATAGACTTATCCATGACTTTTGCTAGGGCTAGGGCCTCTGATTTGTCAAAGTTTATTTTGAACCCTGACACTTTTGAAAAATCCTTAATTAATGATAAGATATGAGGTATCGATGTCTGCAGGTTTGTGATGGACAGCATGACATCATCTGCGTAAGCTGAAATCTTCTGATCTTTATCCACTTTCATACCTGTTGTGGCTGTGGATGTACGTATTTTGATGAGAAGAGGTTCTAGGGCAAGTAGGAATAGCAGTGATTGTAAGGGGCAACCCTGACTGGTACCTCTATGAATCCAAACCTGTTCTGATGAGAAGCTATTAATTTTGATTTTGCATAAACCTCAGAATACAAGATCTGTACCCAGTTGCAAAAGTAATTCCCTAAATTATACTTGTCCTGGATTTTAGACAAGTATCCCACTCTGTCCTGTCAAATGCTTTGTTAGCATCCAGGAAGAGTAATGTAGGTTGAAAGGTGTTATTTTTGGTTGCATGTATTATATGAATAATCTTACAAAATAGATCTGAACTGTGATGCCCAACCACGAACTCTACTTGATCAGGGTGTATCAATTTCTGTATTACTGTACTTAGCCTGGAAGGCATTAACTTGCAAGAATTTTGCAATCCACATTAATACGTGAAAGTGGCAGATAATTCTCATAGTGTGAGTCATTGTCTTTTTGGGTGGCACCACTATGGAGGCCTCTCTCATAGTTGGGGTAGAGATCCAATGACAGTCGTACACAGAATACTTTATAAGTATGGAGCAATCAGATGATTGGTGGCTTTATAAAATTCCCAGATAATCCATCCAGGCCTGGAGTCTTGGCTGAGGGAAGGACACAATAGTCTTTGTTATTTCTCCTTGGGTAATGGGTTTGTTTAGGCTCTGTCTTGTTCAGAAATGGCTGGTAATTCAACATTTTGTAAAAACTTCTTTAAAACTCTTTGATCAACTGGACCTTCAGATTTATATCGTTTTGAATAAAATGAATTGAATTCTCCTAGTATTTGATTGGTTTTGTAAACCGGTGCACCCTATTTGGTTTTTAAAGAGGCTATTTTGGTGGCTTCTGACATTTGTTTTACTTTGTAGGCCAGCAATTTCCCCTTCCCCGGCTTCCCTATATACCTGTTTAAAATAGAAAAGTGTGTATTCAGCCTTATGATTGTATATATTATTGATTTCATATTTAATATTAACAATATACCTGTGCAGGCTAAGGTTTTGACCTTAGTAGAATTAAACAGCCCTTCTTTTGTTTGTAATTCTTTTCTAAGTTTATTAGCTCTGTTCTCTAAGCATCTTTTGTGAAATGAAAATGAAATAATATGTCCCCTTATATAGGCTTTAAATGCATCCCACATGGTTGGTAATGAGATTTCCCATTATCACTAAATTGAAAAACAATTTAATCTCATCTGCTAGCCAGTTTGGAAATTCAGCATAATTCAGTAGGCTACTGTTAAATTTCTAGCTCCTCTCTGACAGTGTGGAGAAACCTAAGGAAATGCCCATAGAAACAGGGGCATGATCTGAAATTACTATGTTGCCAATGTAAAAGGCTATAGGCTAATGTCAGAAGAGAATTAATAGAAAGTTTTGGAAGCCTATTTTTTAAAACAGGTTCCCTCTTAAAGAGGGGGGCATGTGACAGGGTTGAATAAGGCCCTGTCCCATTTGTCATGCAGGAGTTAAATGCAAGGATCTGTTCTATCCTTTCCTTTTCTGTCTCTTGTCTGTCTGGTTGTGCAACCAAATGTTCTTGTGAGACCTAGGAACTGATCAATCTGATGGTCTTGCAATTCTCTGCCTCTTGCTATCTCTCTACCTTCACTTGCTGTTTCTGTCTTTTCTTCCCCCTTGCATATATGTGGTTATAAAATACACGTGAATCTTTATGTGAAACTTGGATCCCTTGGTTTGAAATGTATATAGTTATACTGCTGAACTGATTGCAATGATTGCTGAAATCTGGAATTTTGAGGGTTAACTCAGATGCAGTTTGAGCACTTCTCAGGCTTGTTTGCAAACTCTTTTGCAGAACTGTCAGCAGAAGGCCAGCTAGAGACATTGTTCTATTTGCAAGCCTGCTCTGCAAAGAAACTGACAAGAACATTTTGTGAAAAACAGGATGTCTCTTAATGAGTTCCCAAGCAAAGACTTATAAAAAGAGCAGCAATTATTTTGTTAGAGAAAAGGAGAGAAAAACAGACTGAAACTTGGAATCAGAGATACCCTAAGATGAAGCACTTTTGTTTTTCTGTTTGCACTGCCTTTGTAAATAGTTACACTAAGCATTGTTTTATTTTACTGTTGTTGACAATAATAAATGCTACTTCAGAATTTTGAAACTGCTACAGGTTTTCCTATGCTTCCTGACCTGTGCCTCGATGACAATTGGGAACTGGACAGTACATCGAGGTCTTCAAAAATCTTTTCTCCCTAATCAGATGGCTAGAGCTAGTCTCTCCCACCACCACCTTCAGTCATATCCTGCTCTCATCCCATCCCTGCCCCCACAATATCTTATAAGTATATCTGGTGTTTTCCTACCCCACCTGACACCATCTTTTAAAATACCCTGTCATAAACCCACTCAGCTGGTCAGCCCTCTACTCCCAAAGTATCAACCTCCAAGCACAGTCTTTGAACAATTAACAGAAACAGGGTAACTCTCCTGTCTGTTTTGTGGGTTCAAATCACCCTTTGGTCTCAAGTTCTGGAGGATTCAAACTGTGAACCTCTTGCTAGCATACCCAATGCACAGGCTCAGATAATTCTGTCTTGGGGACCAGATATCTTTGCCTATGGGCATCTAACCAGGTGTACAAGAATGAACCCTTAAAACTCTAATAAAAGACATTTGATTAAACTCTACCTTTTCCAGTTTGGTATCATCATTTAAGCTTATGCATAGTGTCAGCTTTAACCATATATACTTCACTTGTTAAAGAAAGAAATTCAAAGACAGACCAAGTAGGCTCTAAAAATAGAGTTTTACTAAAATAGATAAAAGTATGTAAAACACAAAATACAGAACCATATATCACAAAACATACAAATCACTTAAACAAAACAGGTTTAAAAGTGCAGACAAAATATCCTACCACAGTACTCTTAGAATTGTCTTTTCTACGGTATATTCTTATCCCACAGTGCTGAAGATGTTTCTTTTTCAGAGTCCAAACATTCGTGACAAAATGGAAAACAGAATACTGTTTAAAAACTGTCTTTGCCAACACCTTTGTGTGAGGTCACCTAGCTCCTCCTCTGTTTATTAAAATTCATACACCCAGGATGTTTTATCATTTTAGAGGGTAAGTTAATTAAGGTTACATCAGCAGAAACTCCTTTCCCCATGAGACTTCCCTAATCAAGTCTGTAAATTCCTTTCATCTATGAGCAGTATCCTCTCTCACACAGACATCAAAGCATTTATGATTTCACACCCGTGTGCCATAACCTGGTTTTCCTCCTCTAACGTCATAAAATGGATACTGATTTCCCTATTAGCAGTTAAAGCTATATTTAACTTAGATAAACAGGGGATCCTTGATTAAGGCCTGTTCTAGTCTGTAATTAGCTTCTGGCCTTCCAGGTAACACCTTGTATCTAAAACCTGGGTGTGTGCGTGTGTCATCTCACATGCTGTCTCAGCATCTCTCATGAGAGACAGTCCATAACACATTTTTATATTACAGAAATGATACAGTGATCAGAACCAGCAGAACGAGTGTCACAATTCCTCCCCACCTAGACTGAATTTGGGAGCTCTATCCCCTGCATGGGATGAGCTTCCTAAATCAGTTCACTCCTCATAGACACTAGACAGCCCATCGGAGTTCTGATTTTTGCTCTAGCCCCATGTAGAATTGTCATGTTATACCTTGTAAAGCAAGACTCCATCTTAACAATCTATCATTGTTCTTTCCCATCTGCGCAGCCAAACCAGGGGTTGTGGTCAGTCTGCACCACAAAATGCTGTCCATATAAGTATGGCTCCAACTTCTTTAGGGTCCACAATATGGCAAGACATTCTTTTCCACAGTGGAGTATGCCTGCTCCCTGGGAAGTAACTTTTTACTCAGGTATGCTATTGGGTGATCTTTCCTTGGCTGGATGTCTGGTTCAGTACTGCCCCAATACCCATGTCTGAGAGGTCAGTCTGAACTATAAAGGATTTGCTATAGTCAGGACTTGTCAAAACAGGAGCACTGCACAGTGTCTCCTTCAGTCTGGTAAAGGCTGTCTCACGGGTTGGGTCCCAGGTAATTTTCTTTGGCATCCTTTTCTTTGTCAGGCCAGATAGGGGTGCAGCCAGGGCACTGTAATTGGGTACAAACTTTCTATAGTACCCTGCTGTCCCTAGAAAACTCCTGACCTGCTTCTGTGTTTCTGGTCTGGGCCATGCCTGTATTACCTCTATTTTATTTGGTGAGGATGGAGCTGTCCTGCCTACCACATGCCCAAGGTATGCCACTTCTCCCATGGACACCTGGCACTTCTTGGCTTTGACAGTGAGCTTGGCCTCTGTATGCTGCCCAGCACTTTCTTAAGGTGGGATATATGTTCCTCCCAGCTGGTACTAAAGATGGCAATGTCATCCAGGTACACCACGGCGTACTTCTTAGCAACATTATCACCTAGTTCACCAACCTTTGAAAGTGGCCAGGAGTTCTTCATTCCAAAAGCATTACTTGAAGGCTGACCTCTTCCTAGCTCTGTCCTCAACTCTACCTGCAAATACCCCTTGGTCAGGTAAATCGTTATAAGGTAGGTCACCCTCCCAACTTGCTCAAGAGTTCATCCGTCCGGGCATTGGGTGGGTGTCTGACTTCGATCGCATTCAGTCCATGATAGTCCACACAGAAATGAGTAGAGCCATCTGGCTTAGGGCACAAGGACTACGGGTGAGGCCCAAGGGCTGTGGGATCTCTGGATTACCCCTAAATCCAGCATCTCCTCCACTTCCCTCCTAATGTCCTTTTGGACAGCCTCTGACACCTGATATGCTGTCTGCTGTATGGGCGTCTGTGTCCCTGTCTCCACATCATGCGTCACTAAGGGGGTTAGTCCAGGCTTGGCACTAAACAATGGGGCAAAGTCTGCAAAAACCTCCCTTACTTTCTGGATCTGGTCCGGGGCCAGCTGGGGAGACAATTTTACTGCCTCCACAGGGGACTCCTGCTTACTTTCTTCCAGGAAGTCCAGAAGGGGGTCTCCTTAGTTCATCCCCTCCCCAGGACTACACACTGCAAACACCATGTCAGCCCTATTTGCATATGGCGTCATCATGTTGACATGGTACATCCTTTCTGTCTGTCTTCGGTCAAGTAACTAAAATATAGTTCACATCATTTACGTTCCTAACCACTTTGTATGGTCCTACCCACTCAGCCAGCAGCTTGTCTTTCTGGACCGGAATAAGGACCATGACTTTCTGACCCACCATGTGTGAGCGAGCTCTGGCTCTGGTCGTACCACACTTTTTGTTTCTGTTGGGCAGCTGCCAGGTTGCTCTGGGCTGTCCCCATAAGCTCCTTCAGCCTTTCCTAAACTTAAGGACATAATCCATAATGGGAGTTCCCTGTGGCATGCTTGGCTTCCCAGTCCTCCCAGATCAAGTCTAGGGGCCCACATACCCAGCGTCCGATAAGAGTTTGAAGGGGAAAATCCTGTTGACTCTTGGGGCACCTCCCTCTATGCAAACAACAGGTGGGCAAGATATTTCTCCAGTCCCTCTCATGCTGTTCAGCAAATGCCCAGAGCATTGACTTCAGGTACCATTGAATCTTTCATAAGCCCATTGGCTTGTGGGTAATAGTATTATGGTCATCTCTGCACCACCCCACACTTTTCCATAAACATTTCACCAGGTCTGACATGCAGGAACCCCTCGATCAGTGATAACCTCCTGTAGAAACCCAACACTGGAGAAAATCCCAAGTAAGGCATCTACCACTTTGTCTGTCCTCAGTGAGGATAGGGTGACTGCCTCTGGGTACCGGGTGGCATAATCCACCACAGTCAAGATGAATCTCTTCCCTGAGGAGCTGGGGATATTTAAAGGCCCCCAAATATCCATTCCCACCCTCTGGAATGGCTCCTTCGCTATGGGCAATGGAATCAGGGTAGCTTGAGTTTTCTTGCCCGCCTTCCCTATTTCTTGACACCAGTGGCAAGACCTGCAATACTCCTTCACCTGCTGGGTGAAGTTTGGCCAATAGAAATTCTAGGCCAACTGCTGCATCATGCGCATGATCCCCAGATGACCAGACAAGGGAATATCATGTACAATCTTGAGCAACTGCTCACGATACCCCTGGGGAATGACAAGCTGCCTGCCTAGCACCCCTCCCTCTGTCTGTACTGCCTGAGTATACATAAGTCCATTTTCCCAATAAACCTTATGTCTACCGTCACCTCCCTGTGCACCGTCCAAGTCTGCCCAAGCCCTCAGCTTCTCTAGACTAGGGTCACCTCTCTGAGCAGCTGCAAACCCTCACACATTCCCAATGCATGGGACAGGTCCCTTTAGTTGCTAAACTAGGTCCCTAGTACTAGCGCCAGGGCACTCAGGATCACTGTCAATCCCAACCCCTGACAATGGGTCACCCTCTCCTTCGGAGTAACCTCTGTAGCTGTGTGGTTACTTTGCAACTGGGGAAGTTTCTACCCCTTTTCATTAGTCTTCCCATCTGTAGACACAGGCTGGGGAACCAGCCTTTCAGTGGTTTCCACAATGGTTTCTGTGGGGTTCAGGGAACTACAATTTTCCCTCACCACTTGGCTACGGGTAACTGCACATACCATCCCCTGTTTGAGATTGTTGCCCAGGATCACATCCACTGCTAATGTTTTGCTACTGCCACCTGTTGCACAGTCCCCTGCTTTCACCCCAGTCTAGGAGAACACTAGCCAGGGGCAATGTTTTCCTTCACCAGTAAAATCCCATACAGTAACGTATTTATTGGGTATAAGCTAACTAGGTTCTACTAGATCCCCTTTACAAATGTCAGGGATGCCCTGTGTCCCTTAACCCTTGTGTCTATACACCATTCACCATGACTGGGTGCATGTGTTCCCTCATGTTCACAGGCATGCTTCCAAGACACACAAACAACCCACTTCTTTTCTAGTACCATTCTACGTATTATTGCTCATTCTTTTGGGACACTGTCTGGCAATATGCCCAGTTTCTTTACACAACCAGCATGCATTTCCTATTTCAGAGAAATCTTTTCTTTGAAACCTGGGGCTAACTGGTTTTGGTGGAGGCAGTGAGGGTTTTAGCTGCCCTGAAGGTGCGCTTTTCCTTTCTACACTGCCACGCCCGCCCCATTTGCTCTCAGAGCAGGTCTGCTCTTGGCATAGCGGTCCAAGAGTTCAGCAGCCTCTTGCACTGTTTTGGGATCTCGGTCCTCCAGCCAGGTTTTTAACTCTGCTGGGCATGCCCAGAAAAACTATTCTAACAGAATCACATTTTCAATTTTATCAACAGAGTTTGCCTCAATTCCTTCCCACCAACGTTTTAAAAACTGACGTTATTTCATGGCTAGCTCCTCGTAGCTCATGTCAGGGCTTCTCCTAAGCTTATGAAATTTAGCTCTATATGATTCAGCAGTTAATTCAAATTTCTTTAACAGTGCAGCTTTAAGTTTGCTGTAATCATCACTGTCCTCACTGTCCATTTGACCCAATGCATCCCAAGCTTTCCCAGTAAGTAGCGGGGATAGCTGGAAGCTCCAGGACTCCCTAGGAATTTTAGCCTGAACACAAACTTTTTCAAAAGAATTTAAAAAGGCATCCATATCCTCCCCCTCTTTAAATTCAGCTATCAATTTGGAATTCAATTTGTGACCCAGTCCTGTAGTCCCAGTTAAACCCAAGCCACTTACCTGCTCTGGTGCTGCTGGTTGGAGTCGTAGCTTCTCCAGTTCATGTTGCCTCTGGCGCTCACACTCCTCACGGTCTGCCTCCGCTGTTCCCACTCTGCCTCTCGGCGTTCTTGCTCTGCCTCTCAGCATTCTCACTCTGCTTCTCAGCATTCTTGTTCCTCTCTCCTCTGCAGCTCGCTGTTCACGCTTCTTCTCTCTGGAATTCCAGCTCCATTCTGCACAACCTCAATTTGTGGCCTGAGTACTTCTGGATCCAGGATACTGGTGACCTTTTCCTGCTGCTGTGGCTTTTCGCTGACAGTGGTCCTGTTGCCCTCCTCATCGGATCTGGACACTGCACTGGCCACTAGCCCTGCCACACTCGAGGTTTGGTCCTTTTCAGTCACAGTCTGTGACTCAGTGCTCTGGGTATCTGCTACCATCAGGCATCCATTTCTGGAAGCAGCACCTCAGAAAGGGCATAGACAGAGTGGAGACAGTCCAGAGGAAGGCATATAAAACAGTGCAGGGGTTGCACCAAAAGCCCTACAAAGAGCTACTGAGGGATCTCAACATGCACACCCAAGAAGAGTGGAGAATGGAGAGATCTCATGATGCCTGAACTGGGAGAGTTGCTGGGTCTCAGAGCTCATGTCTCTTCTCCTTCTAATCCAGCCTTTCTGCATAACCCTACTACTTTTGTCTCATCAAAACAGCTGCATCTTACAGAACCAACTGAAGCTTGATATTTGACAGTGCTTCACTTATTTACCAGAGATGGAAGCGGGTATGAAGCAGGCCCTCCATGCCATACTCCTCACAACAGCCCAGAGAAGGCCCTAAGAAAGCAAAGGCACAAACACAACAACCTGCAGTAAACTGCCCCGATCACTTTGACTGTACTCTTTACTGAAGATTGGTTTCTGTAGGAGCATCAACCCTTTCGGAAACCCTCCAGGATATCACCTCAGAGCTTAAATCATTAAGGGCTGACATCAATGATCTGGCCTGACAATTAGGGCATATGGTGGCGTGAACACACCCTGGAGCAATGGTAGGTCAAAGCAGATCCAGAAATAATTCGACTGTGCCAACAACTCACCAAGTTACAAGAGAAACTGAAGATCTTGAAGGATGCAGTCAATGGAACAACCTGTTGATCTTTGGGCTCCCTGAAGCTGTGGAGGGTCCTTCTCCTGTAGTGTTTGTACAGAAAATGTTGGCTAAAATCATGGATCCCTCTCCCAACAATCCAACATATTTGATCGAGAGAGCCCACCGGTCACTCCGTCCCAAGCCAGCGACAGGATCCCCACCTCATCCTTTCATTTTCAAGTTTCTAAGTTACTTGGAAAAAGAGCATGTGCTACAAAAATCCAGGGAGCTCCAGTTGATTACCTAGGATGGATACAACCTCTGAATAACTCAGGATCTCCCTGGAGAAACACACGAGAGAAGGGCTGCCTTTCACCCAATTGTGCTGAAGCTAATCATGGCTGGAATAAAATTTAAAATGGGTTATCCCACTCACCTTCGGATCCTGATCAATGGGCAATGATTCTCTTTTGACTCTGCAGCTCAAGCTCTAAAAGACTCAGCCACTAGTCTGCCTGACCTGTTTAAAGCCCCTGAGGAGTTTTTTCTAATGGTGGCGGTTTCAGGAATCTGTAGTTTCACATACCTGCTGGAGAGTGAAGTTGTTTGCTAGATGTTCAACGTTTGGAAGAGCAGTTTGTCACTTGTTCTGGTTGGCACTGCCTGGGTTCCTCACAGTTTCTCAAACTTGGAGCCAGTCTCCTGATCTGCCCTGGTTTTTGAGCTCTGTTTACTGGATTTTGAGCCTGTGAATCCTTCCCTGGCTCAATATTCACATGTTCGTGAAGGACACCCAGAACTATCCACTATGGGCACAGGGGATTACTTAACAGAAACACTGGTGACTTAACCCTTTCTTCCACCTACGATCATGGATCACTTCTCTTATTAAGTGCCTAGCATTCTATTAATTTTCACTTTTTGTGTGACACTGGTTGATTTTATTACTAATGGTTTGCAGGTTACTCTTTCCTATGCCAGTTGCAATGGTTGGAATGGCATTTTTTTTCCTTTTATTTTAAGAGTGTCTGGCTGGGTATAAAATGTTACTGTGTTTTTCAGGAATACAAGGTTTTTCGGCTGGTGGCGCTGAGGGCTGAGGCGCTGGTTGCCTTACCTCACGTTACACTGGCAACCCGTGTTCGGGAACAAGCACGGGCCACCGGGGGTTGGCAGGGGAGGAGAGAGAGATCAAGCACCCGTAGGACTGCTCTCCTTCTCCAGGGTGGGGGGACTTCAGTGGTTTTGCACGACTGGCCCCTAGTGGAGGCTAAGAGGCTAGCACACTGAAAGCTACAGAAGTGGGGGACAAGGCAGATGTTCAGAGGAGCGCATACGGGAGTGTGCGTGTTTGCCCTTGGTGTCATTGCCACACCTGCCTCAGGGATCTAATTACAGGAGGAAAAATGGTACTGGTGTGCAGAGTGATGGTCGGTCCCCAAAGGCACCGCCCCCACGATGGGCAGTAACCCTTCCAGAACCGAATCTGGAGTTAGGCAGGTCGAGGAGGATCCCCGCCACCCCACCACGGGGGGCAAGCCATGGGGGAGCTGGAAGGGTAGGCTGCGAGCGGGGGACGGGGCTGGGGGAATCTTACAGGATGCAGAGCCACCAGGGACCAGGTGGATAAAAAAGAAACTAACAGGAATACAGGGTTTCCGTTTAGCCCCTGGGGTCTGGGGTCATGCGGTGGAGGCTGCCCACCTCATGTCACCTCCATTGGGCAATATCCTCAGGGCACAAAGTAGGTTTAACCCTTACCTCAGTCATTAGTGATGGACTCTGTCATTGACTTGCCCAAACCCCAGCAGAGGAGCACCTCACTTAGATATATACCTCTGAACCTTTGGCTGAGAGGGAGGGGGCAGGTTAGGACTTAGCAAAACTTCTAGTGATAGTGCACAGTGATTGAGTCTATCATTTGGGGGGCCTCTTCTTCCCTGAGAGTCAATTCTGGAACATTTAATTACATGCACCTGCTCTCAACCTGTCCTTTCATACATACTGCATTAATGGTGGGAAGTGCAGGTTCTGGCCCCCTCTGGGAGAACTGGCCTAGGGTGGGATATGTATATACTTTCTTTTATGGCAGGACTGGGACGGGGGATGGGGGCTGGGTGGGGGAGGTTGATTCGGTACAATATGTTTGGGTCATGTATTCTTTGGCTACATGTTTTTGTCTTTGATGTTGTTCTGGTCTAGGTATTTGATTGTCTTGGGATGGAGGGGAGTGGGGGGTATGGAATGGAGTGGCTTCAGTGTAATTTCTTTCTCTCTTAGCTGTCTAGATAATGGCTGGCTCAGTTATAAAATTTGCAACCTGGAATGTCAGGGGAGCAAGAGTACAAACTAAGAGACATCAAATTATTCTAAAACATATTGAACACTTGCAAAATTCCATAGCTTTATTCAGGAAACCCATTTACTGACGGCAGAGGCTATAGAGTTCCAAAAGCAATTTATAGGGCAGGTATAACTCTGCTGGTTACAAGTCCTCTTGCAGAGGGGTAGCTATATTACTGGCCAGACACGTTAACTTCCTATGTTCTCATACTTTATCTGACCCTCAGGGAAGATACATTCTGGTAAAGGCCTATTGGACCGCATCAAGTGGTTCTTGGTAGCATATATGGTCCTAACGGGGACAACCCCGATTTTTTTATGAATCTCACAGATAAGCTTGCCTCATTCTTGCCTGCAACCATAATAGTTGGAGGTGACTGAAATGTCACACTAACCCAAGACCTGGATCATTCCACCCATATGCTATCTCCACTTCCCCCTCCCAAAGAGCTATTGGTGAAATGATAGAATCACTGGGGTTATGTGATCCCTGGAGGGTCTTGCACCCACAATCCCATAAATACACCTTTCATTCCCCGGTCCACGGCTCCTCTCATATTGATTACATTCTTCTCAGTCAGGCTGAGATGCAAGGAGTCTTGGATGCCAGCCACTCCCATGTGGTCTTCTCAGACCACGCCTTGCCTGGCTTACTTTCCTCCCCTCGGCAGATATACAAAGGATCCCACTTGAGGCTGAACACCCAATTACTGAAGGAGGTCCATCAATTTCTAAAATAAAAGCCCTTATTCAAACATTTGTGGACAGCAACCTTAATTCAGTTTCAAGGGGCGACCATGAATGGTGTGCCCTCAAATGTCTCATTAGGGGTGAGTTTATTCGTCTTGCTTCTATAAGGAAGAGATCCCAAGAGCGAGAAATGAAGGCCCTTCTTTCTAGCATTAAGGAAATAGAGGATACCATAACTTGGCCTACTTCCCCTGACACTATGAACACCCTTACTTGTCTCAGGGAAAAATATGCAGCTCTTCTTAGAGACCAAGCAGAGTACGTGATTCTCAAAACCCGTTCGAAATACGTTGATCAAGGGGAGAAAGCTAGTCGGCTACTGGTCCTGCATCTTAGGACCTATGAGGCCTCTAGACTTATCCCCGCCATCCAATCCAGTGATGGAAGGCTCATTACCACCCCCTGAGACATTGTATCTGAATTTGAAGCTTATTATAGATCTCCCTATGGTCCCAGATCCAACCCACCAGACATAATGGATATTAACAATTATTTGGATCCCCTTTTGCTTCCCCACCTGTCAGAGTCCCAGGAGGCAATACTGTCTGGTCCCATTTCAATTTCAGAGATCATTTCAGCAATCAACAGCCTCCCTCTCGATAAGTCCCCGGGTCCGGACTGCTTTTCTTCAAACTATTACAAATGTTTTGCTAAGGAGCTTGCTCCTTTACTCCTCTGCTTCTTTCAATACTTACACAGTGTGGACATGCTAGACCCTTCGATCCTCGAAGTGCGGATCATCCTACTTTTAAAGCCTGACAAACCATTGAACCAATTAGCTAGTTATTGCCCCATCTCATTATTAAACTACGACCTGAAGATCCTAACTAAATTACTAGCCAACAGAATTACCAAGGTATGGTCCACCTTAATTAGCCCTGAACAGGTTGGATTCATCCTCCCACCTGCCATCCAATCATCTCCGTAAGCTAGTGCATGTCTTCTCCGTGGCTGGAGAGGCTCATTTCTATGGTTCTGGTCTTCCTGGATGTGGAGAAGCTTTGATCATGTGGACTGGTCTTTCTTGCTTGCTACTCTCTGGCAGTTCGGTTTTCCCCATCCTTTTCTTGATGGATCAAAGTTATTTACTCTTCACCATCTTCTAAAATTTATTGCAATGGGGTACTTCCACAAGCTTTCTCTTCTTCTGGCACTCATCGGGGTGCCCTCTTCCCTCCTTTAATCTCTAACTAGAACCCTTAATTCGACACATTAAATGGAACACCAGAATACTAGGTATACCCCTAGGCAATGCACAACAAACCATCTCAGTATATGCAGATATTCTCCTCCATCTCTCTCATCCAGTCAACTGCAGAGGTTTTAAAGGTTATTGACCGATTCGGCATCCTTTCAAACTACAAGCTCAACTTAGACAAAACTGAAATTTTACCACTTAATCCCTATATTAATAAGTCAAATCTCGCTCATTTCAGCATGAGATGGATGCCCAAGTTCCAGAAATATCTTGTATCTACTTATCCCATGATGCGCTAGTATGAAAAAATGAATTTAGAGGACTTATCCCTGGTCATTCAACAAGAGCTCTCTAGATGGAGATCTCTCCCACTATCCCTTTGGGGCAGGATTAATATTGTTAAGATGAATATCCTCCCAAGGATGTTTTACCCACTAAACATATTAAATCTTTGGTTGCCACCTCTTTCTTCAAACATATTCATACCCAGGTTACCAGGTTCATATGGTTGATAAACGTCCTAGGAGATCCTATGCTAAGCTGTCGGCCTCTCATTCAACAGGTGACCTCAGACTTCTTAAACTCTTCTTCTGTTATTGGGCGAGCCACCTTTACAAATGCTTTAAATGGCTTACCTTCAACCCTGCACATGGCGACACCAATTACATCCCCATCTGGCTTAAACTGGAAACCAGGTTAATCAGTGATTCCAGAGTGTCTGCCCTATCGTGCCCTTTCACCCCCCTGAAACTTTTGCCTTCATCCCTGAAAGCTTCAGTTATTGGGATCTCTCTAAGAGTATTCTCCCAATTTTGTGCTTATTTTCATTATTAACCTTCCAAAGACCTGTCTCAACCGATCCTTTATAATTCCAACATCAAGATAGGTGGCTGAGTAATATCCTCCTCCTGGTTACCCGTCCTACGGGACATTAAAATCACAGATTTATGTGAGAATGGCTCGTTTCTCTCTTCTCTCGATATCTTGCAAAAATTTTACTTGGGTCCTTTCAATGTTTTCAAGGTATTTCAGTTAAGGCATCTATTACTACAGATGTTTGGTACCCACCCAATCCTCATCAGTCTGCCCAAGCTCCTGGACATTATTAGGGATCTGGCAGACACTTCACACGGTATTTCCAAAATCTACTCCATAATCCTCTCTAAACTGTTTCCCACTGGTTCTGGCCATTCTTCAAGCTGGGATTCCCTGTTGCCCTCTTCCAATATCAATTGGGATAATGTCTGGAGGAACATTTACATATACACTACACAGGACAGGTTACGATTATCTTAGTTCCATATCTTACACAACTTATATTACACCCCAGTTAAACTGGCAAAAATGGGTAGGTCCGCCTCCCCAACCTATGTAAGATGTGGCCAAGAGGAGGGTACCCTTCTCCATATTTTCTGACATTGTCCCAAGGTGGCTCCTCTCTGTTCACTTACTGAGACCAAAGCGGACCCTCTATTAGGCCTGGATGGGCTCTTCACCCCAGAAATCTGCATTGTAGGGGATTATAGCCAGATTCAAGTAAGAGAAAGGTGTTTTCATATCTCCCTGATTTCCTTTGCTGTCAAGAAATTGGTTCTCAAGTACTGGCTGGATCAGATGCTCCCCTCTTACCAGGAATGGCATCAGGAACTCTTACTTAATTTAAGAATGGAGCACATTATCACCAGCTTACACTACACATTGCCTCAATTTGAAAGAAGATGGGGCAAACCTTTACTCTGTACACCACATAGTGCCTGACTGCCAAGCCATACTCTTGATCACCCAGGCTCTCCTCCTCAGTTTCCTAAGGTTCTTTCTTTTTGTAGCTGCTATTTCACCTCACTCCGTGGGGGTGGGGGGTGGAGGGATTCAGGATTGAGAGGAGGTGGGTCTCTAGTCTTTACTTTTGTCAGGGGGCTGAGCAATTGATCCATTATAATGTATGTTACCAGTCTGTAGTGTCATTCACTCTGGTTAATTGTTCTTGATCATTTGCTTCTGTGATGTATTGTTTGTTTACAGAAAAAACAATAAAGTTTATTAAATTTCAAAAAAAAAAGAAGAGAGTACCTCATGGAGGTGAACAAGGTGCAGAAGGGGAGTTTCTTTCAAATAAGAAAGAGCACCATGAAGGCCAGCCCAGTGGCATGGAGAGTTGAGGCAGTTGTGCCTTACCTCTTGCCGCACTGGTGACCCGGGTTTGGGAATGGACATGTGTTGCTTGGTGGCTGGCTTCAGTAAGGATTGAATGTCTACAGGACAGCTCTACTCTCTTGAGGAGGGGGATTTCCAAGACCCGCTGCTGTCTGCCATCTGAAGGTGTCCAGGTGGCAGCACAGCTGGGCATGTAGAGGACACGACTGTGCATGGATGTTTAAGGACATCTCCAAAGAGGTGGAGCTTATCCATTACATCGCTGCACATGTGCAGTCTCAGGGAGAAACTAGATGAGAAAAAAACTCTCTGGCTGCTGGATGACGACTGGTCCCTCAAAGGCCCCGTACTACTGACCAGGCATCTGCCATAGTCTTGCAATGGACGGTAACCCCACAATGAGGGTTTACTTTATTGCCCACTTGTCTTCCGTTTTGCCTCCCAGTGGCTGCAGGGGTTTCCTGGTTGTCCCAATCTTCACTGCCACAGCTGGAGTCCATGTGCACCATAAAATCCTCCCCAAGTGGCCCAGTGCTTAATTTCAGCTGTTTTGGGCTCAGAGGTGGAGCCATGATCAGCCGCTGGGCTCTAGGTGGCGATCGCGCATGCATGAGGTGCGCCTTTAGTCTCCTGACTGCCAGTGTTGCGGTTGAATAGGAGGTAGTTCGGCAGTCCCTGCTTTGGGCAGTATGTGACCTGTGCAAGGGCCAGAAGAGCCCTCTCCTGTTTGTAAATAAATAGCGCCAAAATGCACTAAACTCGGGGGCTCATAAATATTAAAAAGTGAGCCCTCATTAATATTCATGCATGGGCCCGCCTTGTTCTCCAAAATCCAACAAAAATGTACCAGAAACCAGACTTATAAGCAAAATAATCTATTCCTGGTGGACCACAAATGTCCTCTCCTAGTGCTTCAGCCCAGCACTAGGGCTTTCATCAGGGTGTGTGTGACACCCCCTAGGGAGGCCCAAGCAGACACCGCAGCCGCCGCCAAAACTTGCAGTCCTAAAGAACAAGGAAGGCCAGCTCATGAATATTAATGAGGGTTCACTTTTTAGTATTTATGAGCCCCCGAGTTTAGCTCAAACCTTTCTCTAAAGATTATTATTAGGACTAGCCTCCCGTTCTAAAGCACCCTGGAATAGACCTGTGGAACACCTGGTTACCTTTTGTTTGGACTCAGACAACTTGCCTGTCTGCGGCAAAGGGGCACTAAATTTTGGTAGCAGTGACAGGCTAAAGACTGAACAAAAATGTTTGAACTGGGCAGCATTTACAAGGGTACACAAGCAGCTATGGAACTGTGGGGCAAGCAAATAAATAGAGTAATTATTCTGGCTACACCAGGACTTTATATTTGGGGACTGTGTTGAACTATAAAGGGCTATGTCTCTGGCAGTCATGTTTGCAGCAGCAGCCAATCAGAAAGACAGGATTACAAAGCGCAAGTGTTGGGACAGTGTAAGAGACTCATGGGACATTGCCAAGTGCTTGTGGGGAAACTGCAGGGACCTAATTCAGGCACCAAAACATGGTGCCTATTGTGCATTGAGTGAGGCTGATGAATATTGATTTTGTGGACTGACATACAGTTTTGGCCAATTACTGTGTGGGCAGTAAGTGGTTTCAGCCAATAGGGAGCAACAGAGGGACTCCATAAAAGACTGTGTTTTGTAGGCTGAGCAGAATTCCAGTGCGGGCCCTCCACCGGGAAGAGGGCTCAGGCCCTTTGCTCCAGAATGGGCCTAGCAATCCAGTGCAAGCCCCTCCACAGGGGAGGGGACATTTTTTCTACCAGAGAGACAAGTGGCTGTAGGCAACAGAAGTTGCTAGCCTAGGGATAGCCAGAAATTGTCCTCCAGGGCTGGCCAGCACCTTTCCATGTTTTTGAAAAAATGTGGGTGAACCTCAGCAGTGAGAATGGTGAAGAAAGCCTAAAACCTCAGAGAAAAGAAAGCCATTTCTGCAGGTGATCTGAGTGAGTAAACTGCTTCCAACAAGTGCAAGTGTGAGAACTTTTTTTTTCCTTTTTTTTTCCATCTCTTTTTTCTGCCATACACTTCGGGCATCCTTCCGAGGTGTACCCCCAACTACCACCTCTATTCCCTTGTCTGAACCCCCCCTTACTCAACTGGAGGAACTTCCCACCACCCAGGCAGACTTAGCCCCAGATCACCCCCTAAGGCAGACCTGGCTCCTCCCGAGACGGCCAGTCTGAAGTTAGAGAGGCCCTACCTGTGTGGTGTGGTGGCGTGGAGTTCTCTGATAACGGGGCCAGCTGTTGGGATGTGGGCAGCATCCCTCATACCCCCATCATCTCCACAGAGGGTGGCGGTGGTATTTTCTTTCCTTCTGTGTTTTCCCCTGATGGAGCCCAGCCAGCAAGGTGACGTAGCACTGTGACTCCACCCGCAGGCAACTGCCGCAACCCCTATGTATGGCGGCCCCCAGCCACCGCCAGAGGTCGCTCAGTGAGCAGGCATGCCCCAAACCCACCTGAGAAGAGAGAGCAGTCCTCCGGATACTCAATCTCTTCCCTTCCCTGCTGACCCTCGGCTACCTGGGCTCATTTCTGAACCCAGGTCACCAGCATGATACGAGATGTGGCATCAAGCACCTCAACCCTCAGCGCCACCAGGCCGGGCGTAAGTGAGAACATTTTGAGGGGCAACAAAGCCCAGAGTGTACTAATTGTGCTGTCTGCACCCCATGCTTAACCCAAAGCACAGGAAGGGTGGACATTTGCAAGTGAACAGAGAAGGGTCCAGTTTAAGTATATCAATTAGTCTGATTTGATAAGTGCCTACAGGACTGGAAGGAAGTCCTCAGAGGTCAGGCTCCTCCTGTCATTGCCTGAGAGGTCCAGTATTTATCCGTTGGAGTTGCTAACACCAGCACTGCCAAGAGGGACTTGTTTAATGGTCATGCCATCTAGTAGAGCTGTGAACTCCAGCAAAGTCACAAGGGACTGGGACTTTGTGAAACATGCTTGAGAGAAGCTGCAGTAGTTTTTGACTTGCCAAATCAAGATATAGCATTGTGACAGAAAATTAGTCCAATATGGACTGTGAGTAATCAGGTCACCCTAGCCATAGGAGCAAGCAGCCATCCATGGAAAGTGTATCTGAGAAGTTAGACTAAGGTGGCTCATGGCCCATGGTTGAAGAGACTAAAATAAATGTGCATACTAATAAATGCGATTAATCAAAAAGAGTAGGGGAATTTCCCCAGTGTCCTGGCCAAATTTCCCTCATTCACTCAAAACACCACCAACAGCTTAATCTGGTTCAAGGTCAGTTGGCATTCATCTGTATCCCCCTCCCCCGGGTCGTGCCTAAAATAGGCAGGATTTGTCTAGTGCACTTACCCAGTCAACAAAACTAAATAAATAAATAAATAAATGTGCTGAATGCAATGTATCCAGCTTAGATTAGGTTTGGAACACAGTCTGGTAGTGTGTCACCTGGAGCACTGCCATATATGTTTCCCTAGCGGTAGTCTGGACATGGGGTTGAGAACACTGGCCCCGGTCCCAGGCTGGTCATCCAGTGAAGTAATTTTGTCCGAAGGGCACTACTGAAAGAAATTAAAGTGTTGTTCCATCTGCAAAGCGAGGTCTCTGCAGTCATTTTCAGGTCTCCTGCCTGCATGCCTTTGCTAGCATTCTAACCTCCAGAGACAGAGCCTACCTGCTGAAAGCACTTAATCCTGCCTTGTACAGACCAATGATGACTACCAAACTGGGTATACAGGGTCCAGCCCTGTATCAAAAAGGGACTTGTAAATAGTTGCAAAGGTTTCCAAGTTTGTACTAGTCTACAGTCAGTGTGTGTTTAAAAGCACAATGCAAGTTAAATATGTTTTCTTTTATGGGCCCCAGCTAGCTGGCCAATGTACAGCTGCAACCAACAACAGGCTGCAACCTTAAGAACTTTTATTTACTGAGTACCGAGCAGGACAAACCTGATTCAAGAAAGCAGGAAGGAGGTACAAGAAAGGAGAACAAGAATATACAGAGCAACAGGACAATTCTGGTCATGGGAGGCTCTATGATGTGAGGAGTGGAGGCAAAATCCATCAGTGCAAAGGGATCTGAAACCATGGGGAAATGCCAGGAGCATCTGCAAGGAGAGGTAAGGACAGAGTAGGACAGCTGGTGAGAAAAGATCAGGATTTCGCAGGGATCACTGTCCACCTTGGGACAAATGACATAGCAAATAGGATTGTGGAAGAAGCCAAGACAGACATGACAACCCTAGGGGAGAACCTAAAGGAGTATACAACACACCTGGCCTTCTCAGAGGTGTTGCCAGTTTGGAGGAAGGGAGGAAGTGAGGACAAGATCAGAAACAAAGATATCAGGGAATTCAACTGGTGGCTCCAGGGTTGGTGAGCAGACAATGGAATGTACTACATTGGAGACTGGGGGACCTTCTGGGACAGAAAGCTCTTCAAGTATGATGGTCTGCATCTCACTGGAGAAGGAGCGAGAGCACTAAGGCAGATGTTGGAGGTCTTCATGGAAAGTTTAAACTGGGAGGTCTCCAGCACAGAGAAGAAGACCTAAATGAGGATGCAGCAGAAAGATGTGAAGGTAAGGGAATTAGCGAATGGAAGGGAACCCCCCTAACATCAGACTAAAGGAAACCCTCATGTAAAGTACAGGGGGGCAGACACAGAATAAGGGGGATGGTACTGGAGTTATAGCAGAGGGGCAGGCTGTGATTCTGGATAACAAAATCCCAGAACTTGTGGCATTGATGGCCTCCAAGGACCTGGATATCATGGCAGTCACAGAGACATGGTGCAACAGCAACCATACCTGGGAGCTAGCCATTACAGGGTACACACTGCACAGACAGGACAGAAAAGGCAAGAAGGGGGGAGGGGTGGCATTGTATGTCAGGGAAGGGATAAAAGTGACAGTCCCACAAGACAAGGGGGAAAAGCAGAGGCACTATGGGTAACCCTAGAAGTGGGGAGGGGAACAGTACTTAGAACGGGAGTGATATACAGGCCACCAGGGTATGCAGAGGATATAGACAGAGAACTGCTGAAGACTATAGAGTACATGGTAACAAAGGGTGAATTGCTGCTGATGGGTGACTTCACCTTGCCAGATGTGGACTGGAGCATCATGGCAGCAGCCTCAGCCAGGAGTAAGGGATTCCTGCAGTCCCTGCAAGGGGCCGGTCTCACACAGCTAGTGAGGCAGTCTACAAGGGAGAATGCAATTCTGTATCTTGTCCTAAGCAATGGGGACAGGATAAAGAAAGTCACAGTGGGGAGACCCTAGGGCTAGTGATCAATGAGCTGTGGGGTTCACTATAATGACATCACAGGAGGCTAGCCACACAAGGACTAGAATCCTGGATTTCAGGAGGACAGACTTTGGTAAGATGAAGGATGAATTCAGGATGGCTATGCAGGGATACATGGACATAAGGGAGTGGTGGAACAGTGGATAAGATAAGGGAAGCCCTGCACCTGGTAGAAAACCATTGTGCCAGGCCCTGTAGCAAGAGCAAAAGAAAGAGGAAACCACTGTGGTTCTTTAGGGAGTAGCAGAGTTAGTAAGAGAAAAAGATGGCATTCTGAGGTACAAGGCAACACAAAGCAAGGAGGACAGGCAAGAATACTTGGAAAATGAAAGGAAATGAACAAGGCAATAAGGGTAGCAAAGGCCAAAACTGAGGAAAAGCTAGCTAAATCAGTAAAGGAAGGAGGAAAGGCATTCTTTAGGTATATTAGCAACAGAAGGAAGGCAGGGGGAGGGATTGTGAGACTCAGGGAAGAGGAAGGCAGGGTAGTGGAGAAAAACATTGACAAGGCGACCATCCTCAACAAATACTTCTGTTCTGTATTCATGGAAGAAGACAGTGGGGATGGTCCCCCATTAATGGAGAAAGACAAACATGGAGAACGGGTATATATTAGACCTTTTTTAGAGGACAGAGTAAAAAGAGCATTAGAACAGCTTAGGGTGGGTAAAGCTATGGGGCCCGATGGGATACACCCGAGGATCGTAAAGGAGCTCCAGGAGGAACTGACTAAACCTCTGGCTAAGTTGTTCAGTGGCTCACTAGAAACAGGCGTGGTTCCGAAGAAGTGGAGGAGGGTGTGACACTTGGCCAGCTGGTTATGATTCTTCTATGATATTTGTAATATAAAAATATAGTGTGTGATTGTCGGTGCTTCCATAAGTGCCCCCCTCGGTTTCAATTACAGTCAAGTGACCTGAACCCAGGAGGTAATTAAAAGACTAGAGAGACTTAATTAAGGGTCTCCTATAATTAGAACTGACCCAGCTGCCAGGATATAGGGCTCGTAAACTTTTATGATGTCTTAGAGGAAAAACATGTTATACACCATGGTGTGAAAAGTCATAAAAATCCTTTGATGTACCCTGGGAATAGGAACTGCTCGAGATCAAAGAGGGGATGTTAATTAAGGAGTCATATTGGGAAATTAGGTTTTGCTGAAGTCACAGTATTTAAAATATCTCCTGACAGGAAGATCATTGTTTGTATAATTTTTATATTCTAAAAGAAGGAGCTAGATGACATCATAGAAGGGGGTTGAAACACAGAGTTTTAAAACTGTATTCTGTGTTTCAGCTGAGTGATACACCATTTTGGGTTCTTAAGAAACAAGTTCTAACTTAAGCATCTGGTACGGGGCGGGCTGCACGCCCATTGGCTCTTGCTCTGCACCAATGGGCTGCAGAGTCTCACCGGGCAGTCAGTCGGGCGGGCGCGCGGGCGGCAGGCGGTGGATGCTGCCGTCACCACCGGCGGAGGGGAGCGGGTAGGAGGCTCGTGGGTGGGTGGGGTGGGGACACCAGGTCACTAGGGATGTGTTTGGGGTTGCCAACTACATCTAGCGATCGGGATTTTCGGTCCACTGGACCACCAGGGATATGATCGGAGGTGGGGGGTGTGTGTTTGAATACTCCAGCCCGCGATCGGGCTTATCGGTCCACTGGACCACCGGGATATGGATCGGGAGGTGGGGGGTGCTTGATTACTTCAGCCCGCGATCGGGCTTATCGGTCCACTGGACCACCAGGGCTGTGTTGGGGGGAGACACATTGCTGCCCGCGATCGGGCTGGTGAGGCGGGGGTATTTATGCTATGCCCGCGATCGGGCCAGTGGGGGGTGGTGGTGGGGTTTTTACGCCCTTTTGCCCGCGATTGGGCTGCAGGGGGCGTCCTTCCCCGACGGCTGCTGCCTGGCAGGGCACCAGGCACAAGTCCTCGGGGATTGGTGCACCTGCATGCTAATGGCAAGCAAATGAGGCCATAATCAGATGCAAATGGCCCCCCCGTGCCTCACATGAATTATAGCCCCATTTGCATGTCACCTTTTGAATATCGGGATTTTGCGCATGGCGCAATGGTACTTGTGCCACCGCAAGTTGAATGCTCCACTTTGTCAACTTGCGGTGGCGCAAGTTCCACTGCACCATGCACAGTGGCTGTGGCTGGGGGGTGATATTCAAAGGAGTTGCTCAATAGCACAACTCCTTTGAATATCGCCCCGGACACACCCCTGCGCAACTATTTTGCACAGCGCAAGGGCTTGCGCCTATGAATGGTGCAGTTTGAATATCCAGCCCCATATATACAGAAAAACAAACAAAATTTATAAATATGAATCAGGTAAGAACATAGGTTACAAACAGAGGCATATTCCTACATTTCTTGGATTTTAGTTATTGGGTCGAAATAATGCATCGATCTGGAGTTAGCCGGTATAGTAGTAAATTGTAGTTACATACGCCCTTACACCATCAAGTAGAGAGGCAGTAGTAATAGTAGTTACACATGCTCATACAGCATCATGTATAGAAACATACTATGGCTTGTTAAGTACATAAAATAGGTATAATATATACATAGTTAACAAAATGTCACATAAAGTGAGGTCATAGGCAGAGACATTTTAGAAATAGAAGAGTAACTGGTATCTCTTAGTTATACGAACATACAAGAAGATGGGAGAGGAAGGTGGTTAGGAAAAGAAGACCCGAGATGTTAGTAGAGGTTAATTACAGTTACAGATGGTAGGGGGAAAGAATATTTCTTTGAAATGTTTTTTAAACTGAAGGAGAGCCATATAGGGAAATAAACCATGTGGGAGTCTATTCCAATTTTGAGGGGCTGCAAATGAGAAGGATCTCTTGCTGATGGCTAAACGAGTCTTTGGTAGACATGGCAAAGGACAGTAGGAGGACTGAAGGTCCCTGGTGATGGGTTTCAGTGTGAGCAGATTGGAGAGGTTGGGGGAGAGGGGAAGTGGATGAGTTTATATGTGGTGCATAGTAATGGGAAAGCCAGTTTAGCTCCAAAGGAAGGCCAGCCTAAGGCGATGAGCACTTCACAGTGGTGGGTTCAAGCTTGGGCGGTTGCAGCAAATTGGGCTATCCTGTGATATGATTGTCCAAGTCTGTTTATGATTGAGGGCTTTGTAGTGTTGATAAGCACAGCTCCATAAAGAAGGCCTGGGAGTAGAGTTGCAGAGGCTGTGGTCTTTCTAGAGTGCGGTGTAAGGTAGGGGACTGTACAGTGTAAAAGGCTAAGCTTCTGATGAGTGGATTTTATGACTTTATTTGCACGTGTTTCCAATGACAGGTGCTCATTGAGAATTACACCTAGATATTTGAAGGAGTTAACCCTTCAAGTGCCACACCATCTGAGGTCTTAACTACCGATCTGTAGAGAATGGCATCATCCACACAGAGCTGAATTGACATCCCTCTGCAGTTTAAAAGAAACTCTTTTATAAAAATGGAAAATAAGAGGGGTCACATGATGCGTCTTAGCTGGTAGGATGCATTTTCTTCTGCTCTGCTCCTCGGCTCAGGGAAAAACTGCAAATATTAACATTTCAGGTCAGATATAATATGATTTGCCGAGCGATTAGTATTTAGAAGGCATCCTGTACCCTACCTGGTAACTCCAGCTCGAGAGTTACTCCGGAGCTTGAACTTCTTGATGGAGGCCGAGATGCGGCCTGCAGGTCCGACACACACCTCACCATCTACATCGGGAAAAAAAAAGGCCAAAAAAAAAAAAAAAAAAAAAGCAAGCGGCAGCTTACGCTAAGCCCAGCTCAACTCATACTCCATTGTCTGAGGAGAAATTCCTACAGGAACTCTCTCCCATAAAAGAGGTTCTCCTAAGCATAATGAGCCAACTTGCTACCCTTCAACAAACTTTGAAGATGTTGTCACGCTGAGTGAGGGATGTGTGAAAGTGAGAACCAGCTCTCTAGAGGACTGGAGAGCTTGCCAGGAAGCTGATGCAGCACTCGCAGGAAAGTCACCAGGTTTGAAGAAAAAATAAAGGATCTGGAAGGCTGCAATAGACAAAATACCTCCTCTTAATTGGCCTGCTGGAGAGATCAGAAGGTCAGAACCCTGTTTTGTTTATGCAAAACTTCTGTGAAAAAGTGGCAGGCCCTTCGCCTAATGGCCCTGGCTATACAATTGAATGGGCCCATAGGGTGCTGAGACCTACACTCCTCCACTGAATTCGCCACCTCACCCCATAATATTTAAGCTCCTGAAATTTCTGGATAAAGTCCATATCCTGGCCAAACTGAGGGATGCAAAGGAGTTGCTCTGGGTGGGTAATAAAAATCATAGTGACCCAGGACCTTCCCCGATCAGTACAGATGAAGACAGCTGAGTTTAACCCAATGATCTCTAAGCTCCTGGCAGCAGGGATTTGGTTTAAGATGTTATACCCAGCCAGACTGCAGATCACTCACCGGGGGCCAATGAAAACATTTGAGTTGGAGGTCCAGGCAAAGTGAAAACTTCCCAACATGTTTCCCAACCTATTCCAAGCCCCTAAATGACTTTGTTTTCCAAACATGCTGAAGGGGTTTCAACCTTTTGAGGACTTTTATAGTTTTTTGTGACAAGTGGGATATAAGTCAGATTGTGTATGCATAAGTGGGAGCTTTGTGTTTTTCCAAATTAAAAGACTTGGTGACACCAAGCTTTGTGCGTATTAAACATCGTTGGAACTCTGGGACATTTGCAAAACCTATTGAAGAACTCTACCTACAAAAGATGGCATGGGCAGATATTAATGTACTTGTAAATGACTTTTCCCCCCAGTCTGGGGGTGGATTCACTGGAGAATAAGTTGGAGAGAGGTGTCTAGTGTGAGGAGACCTGGATAAACATCCTTCTGTCTTCTCTTCTCCTGGGATTCCCTGCCTTTCCGGTGGAAGGATGGAGGTAGGTCTGTGGTTCTGTTGCATACTGGAGCGGGGGCAGATGCAGGGATGGGTGGTGAGTTTCTCCTAGTACACCCTTGATGGGGGACTCAAGGCACCCTTGATATATCAACACAGAGAGACCACCAACTGCCCAGTGGGCTTACTACTGACACTTTTTTTGTGAATCACATAGCTGGTAGGTACCTGCCAGGATCTGGTCCTTAGAGGTAGTGGGCTACCACCCAGACTATGGAAATGGATGGAATGGGCTTCATACGTTGCCTCTCTTGGCGGAGGCTTTGGGCTGAATTGGACTGGTTCCGACATGGAGGGATGGGAGGCGGAGTCCCTGCCCCCCCCACCTTTCACCGAGGGTATAGTACACCAACTGTAATGGCCTGTAATATGGAGATAAAGGGCCAGGGAGCACTTTGCCATCCTGAACAAAGGTTATAAGTCTTTACTGCTGCGTCAGCCCCGAGCCTTAAAATTATCTTCCTCTTGTGATGGGGGCAACAGAGGAGTCTTTTCTGGTCTGTCACATGGCCTAGATAAGAACATTGTCAGGTGAATCAAGGGAGGTTGCCTATATGAGTTCCCCTGCAGCATGGAGCGGGGAGTGCGTAGCTGGACCTGCTGCACTGGTGCCTCTTATGGCTGGGACACGCAGAGGTTGTCTCTGTACAGTCCGCCAGGGGGATGGGGAACATGGGATTGGAATAATATTTGCTCCGATGATCTCCTTGTACGGGGCGTCTGCTCTAAAGAGTCTCAGAGAAAGCACAGCTTGTTGATTAACTGGGATGCTACGACCTCTTCAGGATCATATTTGGTGTTCTGACTGATGGGGGAGCAAGAGCTATATGCATAACTATGTTTGAATACTTACATTAGGTGTTTGAAGAGCTATATATTAGACCTGTTTATAATTTTGGACAGTCTGAGCTGGAGGGGGGAGCCCATTTAGAGGAGATCTTTCATCATGGGCAGAGGGCTGTCAGAGCTTCGGCCTGTAGGGCCGGGGAGAGAACTTGTGTGTTAGTTTTGAGATTGTTATATAGTTAGGTTGGGGGGGAAGATACAGTGGGGAGGGGAGACATAGCCATAGCTGCCGGCTTATGCCAATCTATTCACTCTGGGGTTCAGTAAGATGGGAGGTGGGAGCGAGCTTGTATGGGTAGGACTTGGGAGGGAGGAGGGTCTGGAGCACCCTTGGAAATGGCAGGCAGACAGACAGACAGAGATTTGAGCAACACCAGCCTTAAGGAGTAATCATGGGGACTATATATAAATTTATTTCTTGAAACATAAAGGGGGTAAATGACAAATGTAAGCGATACATGATCCTACATCATCTTAGGAAATACCAACTGGATGTGGTCTTTCTACAAGAGACCCACCTCAAACATGAAGATATACACTATCTGAGTAGGGAATGGGTTGGTCAGATTTTTGGAGCAGGGATCAGTAATAAAAAGGGAGGTGTGGGGATCTTAATTCATACAGGAACCCCCTTTCAACAGCATAAGGAATACAAGGATCCAGAGGGTCGTTTCCTTCTTTTACAGGGGTGATTGGGTTTAACTGACATACTCTTAGGTGGGATTTACGGCCCAAACTCCTCAGGGTTCTTCTCAATGCTTCTGTTTCAATTATTGGCTTTCTCACATGTTCCCATCATCTTGGGCGGGGACTGGAACCTGGTCTGTCACCCGGATCTGGACAGATCGGGTCCGCACCGTAGAGGTCTTTCACCAGCACAACCAGGGCTCAGAGAGCTTATGGATTCACTAGGACTGGGAGATCCCTGGCGTATCCTTCACCCCAATGAGCGATAATACACTTTTTTTTTCTTCTGCACAAATCGGACTCATGCATTGACTACTTCTTGATTGGCACCTCGAACCTTCCTGTCGTCTTGGCATGTAGTATTCTGCCTACCATGATCTCCGACCATGCGCCAATTTTATTTGAGCATTCCCTAAGGGGGCTGGAAAACCAGGATAGGTCCTGATGCTTTAACTCTTCGCATCCGAGAGACTCACAGTTTGTTAAGAACCTTACAGAGTTCATTCAAACTTTCCTTCGGAAAAATGAGGGTACTGTGATGTCTTTAAATATGCTGTGGGGAGCAACGAAATGTGCGGCACGAGGAGAGTGCACCAGACTTACCTCAAAGATTAAGAAACAGAGTACAGAACAAACCAGACAATTACTAGCCCAGATCCAAGAACTGGAACACTGTCTATAATCCTCGGCTGACCAGGATGTGTAGACCCGACTACATGCACTTAGGGCCCAATACTTCGGGCTACTAGCAGAACAGGCTGATCTAGCTTTGCAGAGAGTCAAGTTCCAGTATCTGGATTTGGGTGAGAGAGCAGGCAGACTCCTAGCCTTGAGGCTCAAGCAACTAGAAGCCCAAGGTATGATTCAGAACCTCCAGCCCATCTCTGGAGGAGCTATTCTTACCCAACCCCGTGATATTGCGGAGGCCTTCCAACAATTCTATAAAACACTTTATACTCCAGAGGAAGACAGGATCTCTGGTGTAGACCCTGTAGACAACTTTTTAGACTCAGTTACATTGCCCACTCTTACTAACCCCCAACAGGAGATCTTACAAGCCTCCGACACCTTGTATGAAGTGAGGAGGGTGATAGGGCAACTTCCTAAGGAGAAGGCTCCAGGCACAGATGGCTTCAACAACTCTTTTTATGCCACATTTATAGATGACTTGGCACCAGTTCTCACAAGGCTATTCAACTATTTATGAGTGTCAGGCCTGATGGACTGCTCGATCACCCAAGCCTAGATCACCGTTATCCCGAAACTGGGCAAATTGCCCTTGGCACCAGGAAACTATCGTCCCATCTCACTTCTAAATTTAGATTTGAAAATCCTCGCCAAGGTTTTGGCTAACCATCTTTTAAATGCATGGCATAGCCTTATTAGTCTGACCCAAGTAAGATTCATGGCAGAATGACTGCCCTCGGACCACATCCGTAAGGTCCTTCATCTCATCTCGGTTGCAGGAGATAGGAAAACACCATTGGTGCTGGTATCTCTCAACGCAGAAAAAGCATACGACCATGTCTCTTGGCCATTCCTGTTTGCTACACTGTGAAGATATGGCTTTCCCTCATAGTTCTGTGACTGGCTTAAGGTTCTTTACCATCAGCCCACAGCTAGAGTCCGATGTAATGGAGTCTTTTCCACCCCTTCCCACTGGGCTGGGCTACCAGGCAAGGATGTCCTCTTTCTCCACTTCTTTTCAATCTTTATCTGAAACCCCTCATCTAATCCCTTCAGAAAAGTCAAGAAATTCAAGGCATCCAAGTAGGTAAAGACATATTTTTGCTGTCAGCCTACGCTGATGACCTCCTACTGCATCTGGAGAATCAGCACACCTCTATACCAGCAGCCATGGACATCATAGACAAATTCTCCAGAGTGGCAGGATATAAACTAAATCTGGATAAATCAAAAGTCATGCCTCTTAATATACATGTCGAGAAGCACTGGATTGTGAACCTGGATCTTGCCTGGGAACCTAAAGTTCTAACCTATTTGGGGATCGAAATCTCTCGGTCTCTTTCATCCCTGGTTAAACTCAATCTTTCCTCTATTTGCCAAACCATTCACACGGACCTGCAGAGGTGGAAGCTTCTTCCATGCTCGCTCTGGGGACGGGTAAACATGATCAAGATGAACATCTTGCCTCGGTTACTCTACCCGCTAAACATGGTGAGCCCATACCTTACCAGACGCTGGTTTGTCCAGCTCCAGTTCATACTTTCAGATTTCCTGTGGAGCGGGAAAGCGACTAGAAGGGCGTATTCCAAACTGACCTGTCTGAAGGCCTTGGGAGGCTTACGACTCCCCAATGTTATTCTTTACTACTGTGTAATCCACTGTTGTACAATATTCAGGTGGAGTGCCAACACTGAAGGGTCTCCAGACGATACATATATTCCCCAGTGGATCTATCTGGAACAATACTTATGCCACTCTAAGGGCATTGATATAGGGTATCTCATCTATGCCAAACTTTTGGAACTCCCCAAATCCCTTCGAGACTCTCCAGCATGGTGATCTCTCAAAGCGCTCCACCAGATTTTCTCTCACCTTACCTTATTTTATTGTTGTACAAAGAGCTGGCCCAACCTCTTTTTGACAATCCACATTTTAAGGTTGCTAACTGCACTATCCCAGAGAACTTCTGCCCAGCCCTTGGAAGGATCCAAGTATCATTTCTGATAACTAATGGGAGAATTAGCCCAGCAACCATGATTCAGAAAAAATTCTCTATACTATCTTACCATTTTTTTAAACATTTACAACTGTGCGGTGCAATCTCCTCTTTTCTGGGTCCTCTTCCATGGCAGGAATCTGTTAATCCTCTACTGCAGGCACTTACAGATATAGCCATCCAACCCCACCCGACTTCTCTGTTCTACAGCCTTTTACAACTCCATGATCCCAAAAGACCACAGGGAACATGTTTCTACTGGAGGCATGAACTGGACCTCACCCTGGGAGATAAGGAATGGCAACAAGTGTGGCTAAGGTTGTATAAGGATGTAAAACAGGACTGGTTACAATTCTTGCAATTTCACATTTTGCATAACCTCTACTTCTCTCCAGCTAGATTATATAGGATGGGTAGGCTGGCATCCCCCACATGAATAAGATGTGGGAAATCAGAGGGATCACGAAAACACATTCTCTGGGACTGTGACAAAGTGGTACCCTTTTGGCAAGTAATCAGACACGCTCTGGACCCTGTGTTGGGCCTAGACTCTTACTTTACCCCGCAGATCTGTCTGGTGGGACATTTTCCTGGGGGCATGTTAGAATGCCGCAAAGCCTTTATGTCCATAATTGCAGCGGTAGCTAAATTGGTAATAACATGACACTTGTTGGATCAAGATTGTCCTTCTCTGAGAGAATGGCATGCAAAATTTCGCCAAGCTCTTGACCTGGAGAGGCATATTGCTTCTCGGCAGCACTGCAAGGAAGCATTCAATAGGAGGTGGGACCCCCTGATGGCCCTACTACCCATAATACACTATACCTCAGCGAACCCTAACTCCTGAAGGGAATGGAGATTCCTACCTAAACAATTATACTGTAAGTCCTAGTAATAGATTGTTGCTCTAGTCTCTGTCTGCAAGGCAAGTATCCAGAAGCCGTTTGGATAACTCACCTATCTTATAGCATATTGTAGGGGTTCCGGGGGTGGAGGGGGAGTCGGGGTGGAAATGGGAGGAGGGTTTTATTGTTAGGATGTAGGATTGTTTAACATCATCAGGCCAATCCATGGATAAAAGAGATCTTCATATTTATCAGGCCTTACAAATTTATGGTCATGGTTCTCCTCATTGGTATGATTCATTCTATTTTTGGATTCCGGGGGGGAACTATTGATGTATGGCATATGTTAGTATGTTGTCTATGTGAGATGTGAAAATGTTCAATAAAGTACATTAAACTGAAAAAAAAAGAAATTAAGAGAGGACCAAATATGGATCCCTGGGGAAACATCGTCTGTGATGGGGGATAGGGATGACGTGGCACCTGACCATTTGTTGCACTGTAACGTGTTGGTCAAGTAATTGACTAACCATGAGGTTGGGAGAGGTTGTTGAGCCCTAATTTGCAGACTTTAATTAGGAGACGTTAATGATTAACGAGATCAAATGCTTTTGTTAGGTCCACGAAAGTCACCCCAGTAGCATAACTCTGATCCATAGCCTGAAAAATGTCAATTGTGACCCGCAGGAGAGCAGATTCAGTGCCAAGTAATTTTTAGAAGCCGTGCTGATGGATGGTTAGTGCATTGATCTGCTCTAGAAATGAGTAAAGCTGGTTGTAGAAGATTCTTTCTTATATTTTTGTGAGGGGACATAAAATAGAGATTGGCCTATAGTTCTTGACTAGGTTTGTGGGCCACTTTTGTGCAGAGGAACAACTATCGCAGTCTTCCACTTGTCTGGGGTAGTCCATGTGAGGAAGGATTTCTTGATTAATAGCGATACTGGGTAGGCGATGGCAGGAGCTCAAAGCTTGAGGAATTTAGGTTGAAGGGAATCGAATCCTGGGGAGCTTTCAGGGTTAAGACCATTTAACAGCTTAAAAGCCTCAGAACTCATGACAAGTTTTAGATGGAAGAGGGGATGAGAGTCATCAGGGTTAGAGATCATTGGGTCATTGGGAACAGTGGGTAGTTCAGATGTTATTTGGCTAGGTCCATGAAGAAGAGATTAATACCGGAAGCCATCTCTGAAGGGTTTGATAGAGTAGAGCATTTGGTGATCGTGGATTATGGGAGGCTAAATTTCTTTCCTTTAAGTTAGGAGTTAACTTGGGACCAGACACTTTGGGGATTAGCTAGATTTTTCACTTGCAGGGAATGGAGATAATCACGCTTGGATTTGTTGGCTTTTATTTTTCAGGCATTCCTCAGTTGCCGATAGGATAGCCAGTCTGATGATTGCCCAAATATTTTGAAAGCTTTCCAAGCTTTGTCAAAAGAGTGCATAAGGTGTCTTAATTCCTGAGTGAGCCAGGGGGAGTGATTATCTTTGGATCTCCTTGATTTGAAAGGGGCATGGGAGTCAAGGATGGAAGAGAAGGTGTGAATGAAATATTCTAGCACCTGATTTACGTCAGGAAGTGTAGTGATAGGGGTCCAGTCTGCTGAGTTAAGTCTCTGTTTCAAAGCAGCGTTACTGAAACTGGTATGGTCCAGTGCCTTAAAGATTTTGTGGGAGAGGAGGGTTTATGGCAGTTATTCCTCCTGACACAGAAAGTTGGGGAATGATTTCTTAGGGCATTGGGGAAAACTTCTGCTGTCTTGATGTTTTGAGTATTATTCATTAACATCCAGTCCAGCTGGCTAAGGTTGCCTGTTTTTAGATTGAGTCTAGTAGGCTGGTCGATGATTTGCACTAGTTTATCATCAGAGAGTGTTGCTAGGTAGTTAGTACTATTTGGACCTAACCAGTCTAGATTAAAGTCCCCACTGAGTATAATATCTCTGTGGGGGATTTTGTCTAAGTTAGTGAAGAATTCTGTGTACAAGGAGGAAGCTAGGTTGGGAGGTAGGTAGACACATCCTATAGTTATTTGTTTGACTTATCCGAGGGTGATAGAGACAAATAGGTGTTCTATTGATGAGTTAATATTCATACCAGGTGGTTCACTGAATGCAAGCTCGACCTTGGTGTATATCAGCAACCCCTGCCTCTCTTGGTGAGTCGGTCACTTCTATAGGTGGTAAAACCAGGTAATGAGATTTTGTGTGAGAAAATAGAGGACTTTAGCCATGTCTCTGTGATGCATAGGATGTCTGGCTTGTAATGTCTGACCCAAACTTCGAATTCCGCCATTTTAAGCCTAATAATTTGTATGTCCATATGGGCTATTTTAAGCCTCTTAAGACTGGATCAGTGAGGACATTAGGAGAGGGGGGTTGGATTTACTGCTCCTCTAGTACCAGGGTTCAACTCAGTGTTACTACATAGCAATAGAAGGCAAGTCTGGGAGTGAGTAGAGGGTGAAGGGAGAAATGGTGGCTTGTGCAAGGTCTTAGCCCGAGACACATTTAGTGTAGTCTTGTTGCACTGAGCCAGAGCCACTAATCCCAGGGATGGTAAGAATGCATGGGGAAGGCCTAGTGTGAGGGAGTTGGGGTGAGGTGGCATAGGACCATGGGAGAAAGGTGAGTCACTCATCATGATTATGTTCAGCATGTCTGGGTGAAGACTTACTAGGATTGTGCAGTCTATTATGAATCCCTTGGTAAGGTGGGGATACATTTTTATGTTTGTTTGCACGCATGTGCAAGAAACATAGTGCCATCATCTGAGTTTTTGGAGGTGTGTCACCCGTCTTCCAATTCAGTCAGTGTGTTTGCAGGTACGGTCGCAGTTCTCCAATCAAGGCTGCAGCTGTCTATGACAGCAGTTGAAAATGCAGTGTCGTACAGTTGAAAGGGAGAGCTCCGCTTCAGTGAGCAGATCTCCCCCCTACACACGCACACACGCACGCATAATGCGTGCTCATGCGCTACTCCCCCCACGCACACATTGTATGGCTGATGGGGGTGCCCAATCCCCCATCGGCTCCAGGCCCCTCCAAACAGCCTTACAGCTACCACGCTGGGAGCCCACCCCAGCGTGACAAACATCCCATGTTGTCAGTTAGGTGCCACGCTGGGAGCCGGGCTCCTCAGCATGGCAAAATGGTTATGGCCGATGGGGTGCCAATCCCCATCGGCTCCAGGCCCCTCCAAACAGCCTTCCAGCTGCCACACTGGGAGCCCACCACAGTGTGGCAAATGTCCCGTCGTCCAATTAAAAAAAAACCTGTAAAGAAAAACGTTCCCTCAGCGGTCGCCTTACCCACCCGCGCCCACCCTCTGTGCACCCTACCTCCCATACCCCCACCTCACCCCATACTTACCTCCAGAGCTCGGCGCGACGATCTTCGGTGGACCAGGAACACGTCTGCACTCTTCAAAGCCGACCGCGAACTGAGGAAATGCCGGTAAGCTGTATAATGCAATAAATAGGGTTTTTCCAACTTTAATGCATATCATACTAACATACTAAAATGCCAGCAGAATAGGCCTAACGGTCTTTCGTGTCTGCTTGTTTGGTCAGCCCCCACCCTGGTTGCTGACCTTGCTGCCCCCCCCCGCCTTCTCTGGCTTCTCCCTTCCCAGTTCCGGATATTCTTGCTGCATTGGGTTGCTTCCAGAACCCTTCCCTGTACCTGTCCACCCCTCTTGAACCCCTCCACTGTCTCTGCCTCCACCAGCCCCCTAGGCAGCGCATTCCATGGCTCCACCACCCTCTCAGTGAAGTAGCATCCTCCTTTCTCCCCTGATCTTCCTCCTCCAGCTTCCACCCATGCCCTCTAGTGGCCCCTCCTCCTTCCTTCAAGCACCCTGACTGTTCCTCCCCTATTTACCCTCTTCATGTACCTGAAGACCTCTATCATGTCCCCCCGGTCCCTTCTCTCTTCCAATGTGTACATATTTAGCTCTTCAAGCCTCTCCTCATAGGTCCTGTCCCCCAAGCCCCAAATCATTTTGGTTGTCCTCCTCTGGACCCTCTCCAGGAGGTTAATGTCCCTCTTTAAGTGTGGCCTCCAAAACTGCACGCAGTACTCAAGGTGCGGCCTCACCAACCAGTTATACAGAGGGAGTATCACTTCCCTCCTTTTGGAGGTGATCCCCCTAGCGATGCATCCCAGCATCCTGTTGGCCTTGGCTGCTGCCCTCCTACAAGTCTCAGAGATGTTCGTCTTGACATCCACCACCACCCCCAGGTCCCTCTCAGCCATCGAGACTTGTAGCATTCCCCCCCCAGGGTGTACACTTGGCCCGGGTTTCTGGCCCCCAGGTGGAGTACCATGCATTTCCTTGCATTGAACCTCAGCTTCAACTTTCTAGACCATCTTTCCAGAGCCTTCAGGTCCCCCTGTAGGGCCACCCTCCCCTCCTCCCCATCCACCACCGCCCCCAGTTTCGAGTCATCTGCAAAGAGACTCATCTCACTCCTGATTCCTGTCCTGTCAGAGGCGTGGGCGTTGAACAGAAGGGCCCAGGACTGATCTGTGGGACCCCACTAATGACCCTCCTTGGGGATGAGACTATCCCACCAACTATGACCCTCTGGGTCCGGTCCTGGAGCCAATTGCCTATCCATCTGATCATCTGGTTCCCCACCCCCATTTCTCCCAGCTTATCCAACAGGCCCACGTGAGGAACAGAGTCAAATGCCTTGCTGAAGTCTAGAAAGAGGACGTCCACTGGTCTACCCAGGTCCAAGGCACTCGTCACCCAGTCATAGAACTCCACCAGGTTTGTCTGAACACGATTTCCCAGGATGAATCCATGCTTTCTGTCGTCCAGGCACCCTGACTTATCCAGGTCCCCCTAGCCTCTCCTTGACAATGCCCTCCATCACCTTGCCCACCACCGATGTCAGGCTGACAGGCCTGTAGTTCCCTGCCACCTCCCTTGATCCCCCCTTGTGGATAGGTACTATATGCGCCACCTTCCAGTCCTGGGGCACCCACCCTGTCCTCAGAGAGATGGTGAAAAGCTCCACCAGGGGTTTCGCCAGGACATCCACAAGTTCCTTCAGCACTCTGGGATGTAATTTATCCGGCCCCGGTGCTTTCTGTGTCTTAAGGGAGCTGAGGGCTTCCTCACTCTCTCTGCTGTGATTTCCACTTCCGGTACCTCTTCTCCCTGCTTAGCCCTCCCCCCTCCTGCCAGTGATGCCTCCCCCCTCTCCCAGACCCTCGATTGGTAGGGTCCCCCCTCCTCAGTATCTCTGTCTCCTCCCATGTATGATGCAGCACCCCCATTTTCCTTGGTGAAAACTCAGGTGAAGTACTCATTTAGTACCTCAGCCTGCTCCCCCGGGTCTTATGCCCATCTCTCCCCTGATTTAATCCTGCTAATCTGCCCCTTCACCCTTTGTTTTTCCCCAATGTATCTAAAGAACCCCTTGTTCCCTCTCCTAATTTCCCTGGCCAGGTTCTGCTCCTTCCTTGCCTTAGCCACCCTCACCACCCTAGTGGCCCTTCTAGCCATCAGCTCGTACTCCCCTCAATCCCTTTCCTCCTTGAGCACTTGGATTGCTTATAGGCTGCCTTCTTTCCCCGCACCACCTCCTGGACCTCCCTGGTCCAGCAGGGTTTTGGGCCCTACCGCATTTTAGCTTACTCTTGCACAGGTGCTGGTAGCATCCTGCACCCTCTCCTGATGATTTCCCACCTACTATCAGCGTCCATGTCTGACCCAATCCCATCCAAATGCTCCTTAAGGATCCTTCCCATTTCCTTAAAATCCGCCCCCTGAAGTCGGTTACTTCCGTCTTTGTGCAGCCTTCTACCCTCCTAGGTCCAGAGCAGAACCAGACCGTGGCATGGTCCTCTCTGCCAATGGGTCTTTCCTCCAGGCCCCAATCTGATCACTGTCTGCAGGACCACATCCAGTACCCATGCCTCCCTGGTCGGTTCCCTCACCTGCTGAGTTAGGAAGCGTCTTGAAAGACATCCAACAACCTCTGTTCCCTGGTCACAGAGGATGTCATGATCTCCAGTCTGTTCCTGGCATGTTTAAGTCCCCAACACCACCACCGTTCCTCTGCCCAGTCTGCAGTGTCTCCCAACATCTGCCACCAGACTGTCCTCCAGCTCCTCCCGCCAGAGCAGGGGTCTATACACCACTCTATTTTTTACTCTCTCTTGCCCCTTGTTATCAGGGTGACCCGTCGCCTCACGGTTCCCTCCGCCTCCTCTACTCCCTCTGTGCCAATGTAGTTTTTGACTATCATTTTCCCTCCTCCCTTCCTCCCCTGTCCTTCCTGAACATAGTGTAACCCTCCAGGTTCAGGTCCCAGTCGTGTCCTGCAGTGGCCCAAGTCTCAGTGACCGCCGCCACATCCACTGCTCCCTCAGTTAGCATCGCCTGGAGCTCAGGCATTTTATTGCCCAAGTTCCTGGCATTTAGCAGGACTACCTTCCACCCTTTTCCACCCTTCCACCCTTCTCGGGCATTTGTTGGAATTTTTGCACCACATTTTCAACATGGGGTTTTTGGGACCCCTCCTCATGAGTTCTCTCACTGTCGTGGCGTTAATCTGGCCCAAAGGGTGATTTCGCAGGCACTGTGTGAAATCACCTTTTGGGACTGATTAATGAAATGACAGTGCCAGTGTTCATAGGTGGGCTCTCAAAAAGCCTATGTTTACCCAGAACTAGTCAGCTATTCCTAAATGACTTTGTTTCTGGCGTGTGTTGCGCCCAGTTCCCATGCGTAAGTAAGTTCAAATTTTTAATATTTGCACTCTGAATTTTCAACATTGCCATTTTACCACACCTCCTTTTGAGCAGTAGAGCTGTGATTTTTCACATCTCACCCAATATGTGTTTCCCTGCATGTAGCACACGATGGCGCAGTCGGTGTGCGAAATCAATGTAAGGGACACATTAAGAAAATCACAGTGACACTGTTCATGAGCAGAGGTCTTAAAATGGCTATGTTGAAATTGATGAAAAAATTCCTCAAAATGACTGTTTTATTTACCAGTTCTATGCACGCCGTAAGTTTGCAAATTTTATTTGCACTCCAGATTTTTCAACATTGCTTATTTTACCACACCTCCTTATGAGCAGTACAGCTGTCATTTTTCACATGTCTCCCAAAATGTGTTTCCCTGCATGTAGCACACAATGGCGCAGTCGGTGTGCGCAATCAATGTTTGGGGCAGATTAAGAAAATCACAGTGACACTGTTCATGAGCAGAGGTCTTAAAATGGCTATGTTGATAATTTGGTGAAAAAATTCCCCAAAATTATTGTTTTAGGAGCGCACATTGTGCAGTTCCTATGAACGCTAGCAAGTTTGCAAATTTTTAATATTTGCACACCAGATTTTCAACAATGCCATTTTATTACACTTCCTTATGAGCAGTGCAGCTGCCATTTTTCACATCTCGCCCAAAATGTGTTCCCACACATGTAGCGCACAATGGTGCAGTCGGTGTGCAAAGGCAATGTTTGGGACAGATTAAGAAAATCACCGTGACACTGTTCATGAGCAGAGGTCTTAAAATGGTTATGTTGAAAATTTGGTGACAAAAGTCCAAAAAATGACTATGTTATGAGTGAGCATTGAGCAGTTTCCACACACCCTCGTACGTTCATGAATTTGTGATATTTTCAGTCCAGATTTTCACCAGTGGCATTTTTCCACACTTCCTTATGAACAGTACAGCTGTCATTTTTCACAACATGGCCGAAATGTGTTTTCACACTTTCAGCTCGGAAATGCGTGGTTGCTGTGGGAAATCAATGTTCGGGACAGCTAAAGAAAATCACAGTGACACTGTTCATGATCAGAGGTCCCAAAATGCCTGAGTTGACAATCTGCTGTAAAAATCCCCAACTAATTAAATTACAGGTGTGCGTTGCACAGTTTCTACACACGCTTGTGACTTCACCAGTTTTTTAAATATTTTCACTGCAGATTTGCAACATTGCCATTTTTTACACCTCCCCATGAACAGTACAGCTGTCATTTTTCACATCCGGTTCGGAATGTGTTTGCACCTGTGGTGCTCAATGCCGTAGTCACTGTGCAAAAGCAGCTTTCGGCTAACAAACTGATATTGCCACTGTTCATGAGATGGGGGACACAAAAAAAAATGTTGAAAATTTGGAGTGAAAATACCAACGAATGCCTGAGGCATTACGGTTTCCAACCATAAATAACCCACCATGTAGAGAATGACAGACATCAGGGGTGTGACTTGGGATTCTCGCCTGTAATGCTCATACCATTCCACACCCTGCAGCCAGTGAGAGGCATCGAGGTGTGCCTTGGACTCTTCAGCCCCAAAGTTCACCCCATTCTCCTATACGACACCCATCTCACCGTATTTCCTGATGGAATGGGGTGCGCATAAGGGCCAAAGACCCCAAGGTACACCGTAACACTTGTTGGCGTCTGCAGGGTAGGATGTGGTGAAATGGCGTGGCCGTTATGCCTGACTACCCAAAGGCACACCCTAATGCCTGTCAGTCTCTGCAGGGTGGTGGTGGGGTTGGCTTCAGTTCAATACTTCGCTGCCATTCCTATTATGCAGCTCTGTAACTCTTACACTACCAATGCCAATGCCAGCAAGCAAACATTCGGCATTGACAAACGCTTATTGGAGATGACACAGTCTATGTATAGTGGGGGATTAGAAAAAGGGGAGATGTTAGTAACAGTCCTAAAAGTAATAAGGTCTGTTCTGCTGAGGGATTATACTAGGACAGCAAGAAGAGCAAAAAGTAAGGGTGAGTATCATACCACAGGAAATTGTGGGCAGTACCTAACTCATCGGTTGAAAAGGACTAATTAAACTTTTATTTATTTATTTATTTATTTATTTAAAGTATCACCATCCTCTAGTGGTGGTCCAGTATAATCTGCAGATGGTAGAACAGGGCAATTACTTATTTAGCCAAAACACAACACACATGTGTCAAGTGACCCTAGGGCTACACCCCCTTGTTACCAGTGCCTAGAAAAGAAACACTGGCCAAGGGTGGGAGGGGAGCCACCACAAAGTGGTGGCAGGAACAGCAAATGGCAAGCTTCAGTGGGGCTGTTAAGCCCAAAGAAAAATACTCATCCTCTGCCATGGTGGGGGGGCTCCAGGTGCTGCAGTGTGCAGAGCAAGATAGCCCGAAGTGAAAAGGCAGGGGTCTGGGGAGAAGAAACAGCTCCCCAGGGGAGGTAGAGAAGAGAAGACACAGGTTAATGCGAGCTGCCTTTAAAGGCGGGTCACAGATGGGTAGGCTGGAGTAAGATCGGGTCACTAGCTGCAGTTGGGATAGAGAGATAGAGTGAAGTAGTGTGAAAATGGCTTACATGGCCAGCTGGATGTGGAACAGAGAGCAAGGTAGAAACGGGGTGAAAAACAAGCAGGAGTACGGCAGAAATTCACAGAATTTAGCTTTTAAACATTGCAATAAATAGTTATGAAATTCAGCTTTTAAAACTGCACTAAGAAACTATGAAGTTCTGCTTTTAAAATTGCACTGAACAGTAAAAATAGGATGAGGTAAATTAATTAATTTATGATGTCTAAAACAGCAATCGTCAGAGTAGTTGTTTTCAGTTGTAGCAACTGAGACTAGAGAAGCAGAAAATCAGGTATAACAAAGAAAAGTGGCTGGAGAGCAGTCTCTGAGCACTGAAGTTATGCATGCCAAGTTTTGAAAATGGTGCCTTTTCTTCTAAGTGGCAGTTGTTGTGGGTAGCTCTGATCTGCTTACCTAGGAAGCAGCGAGCTGCAGAGGGGCTGGTAAGCATGAGGAAAAATACTCATCCTGTGCTGCGGGGGGCGGGTAGGCAGCTCCAGGTACCGCAGTGTGCAGGGCAAGATAGTCCAAAGTGAAGAGGCAGAGGTCCAAGGAAAAGAAACAGCTTCTAGCAAGCAAGGAGCTGCAGATGGGCTGTTAAGCCCGAGGAAAAATACTCGTCCTCTGCTGCGGGAAGTGGGCGGCTCCAGGTGCCGCAGTGTGCAGGGCAGCAGGGCAAGATAGCCCAAAGTTAGGAGGCAGGAGTCCAGGGAGAAGAAACCACTCCTAGCAAGCAGCAAGCTGCAGAGGGGCTCTTAAGCCTGAGGAAGCATTCTTGTCCTCTGCTACGGGGGCAGCTCCAGGCGCCATAGTCTGCAGGGCAAGATAGCCCAAAGTGAAGAGGCAGGGGTTGAGAGATGAACTGCCTACTGAGCAGCGAGCTGTGAGGGGATGTTAAGCCCAAGGAAAAATATTTGTCCTGTATTGCTGGGGGGGGGGGCTGCAGGTGCTGTAGTGTGCAGAGCAAGATAGCCTGAAGTGAAGAGGCAGGGGTCCGGAGAGAAGAAACAGCTCCTGAGGGGAAGTAGAGAAAAGAATTTTTGTACACCGAAGTGCAACTAAGTGAGCATTACAGGTTTAGGGTACTTGGAAATGGGCCCCAGATTGTAATATATAACTCAAGCTAAAGTTTGCCTTGTATAACTAATTCTCTCATTGTTTATTGTAACACTCATGTAGCTGTACCATCCCAGCAGTGAGGGAGATGTAGCTGATTTCCAGTGTGATAAAAGGAGTCAATTACTGCCCAGTGAGGCTGATAACGCCCAGTGAGGCTGATAACGCCCAGCTGGTTTGATGTCAGTTCAAATGCAGATTGTCTGGGATTACACCTACATGAAGCATAGCTTGGCAGGGAGAGATTTTTGTATTAGTAACAGAAGTGCAGATTCCCAGTACTGAGTTACAGAGCTCACTAATAGTAGGACAATACCAAACCATATGGGAAAGATCTGCATGCACTGAACCACATCTCAAGCAGTTTCTTCCCAGTGAAAACCCCAGTTTGTCTAGTTTAAGGGGGGGGGGGGTGTAGTAACATGACTGTAAGATTTTTTTCAATTGATTTAATCTCCCTTCCATTTCCCTGCTCACCCTCTTAGCATTTTCCAAAGTTGCTTGCCATTCTTTAAGGAAATTGAGATCTTCACTTCTTGTTGTCATTTAGTTTTGGAGAATAATGTTAGCTGTTATTCAGGTTGGGGAATATTCTGTACAGAAATTAGTACATTTCCTCAGGTTTGCCAGTCTAAGAATCTGGGCCCATCTGGGGAAATCAGGAAGGGTGTAGCTATCTCCGATAACATGCCTCAGGGCATCCATCAACTAAGTAAAAATGAAAATGAAAACTAGGAATTTTTTGTATTTGTCCTTGAGTTGTCTGAATGACATCAATATTCTGGAATCTTTATCTATAGCATCAGAAAGTGTATTAATACTTAACTCACTCCAGCCTATATCCTTCAGAGGGGAGCCATTACATGACAAGAAACAGCTATTTCAGTCACTCGCTGGTGGGAACGAGAGTGGGATTGACCTGTAAATATATCTTTTTGAGCACTTTAACAGCACCTGACAAAACAGGATTGTCCCTGAGAAGAGGAAAAGTGGGGTAAATATAAATTCTAGGATACTGTGAGAAGCTAACAACTGTGCTTCGAAAGAAAGCCATAAGGGTGCATTCTGACTTGAAGATTCAGCCAGCTGAGTATGTTGGAGTGTTTGTTTGGAGGAGAAAGCCCAATAATACCTCTCCCACCAGGGTAGTAAGAATTCGCTGGCTTCTGGGTGGGCTCTTAAATTGGAAATGGAGAGTCGACGTGGTTTATTTCCCCATAAGAAGGTCTTGCTAATTGCTTCTAAATCCTTAAAATATATTTAATCTATTCTGAGAGGTACAGTAAGTTTTGCATGATATAGAAAAATTTGGGCGCCACTACCATTTTAGTAGTATTTATTTTCCCTATTAGAGAGAGAGTCAGCTTTTCCCATCTTTTCATGTTTGTTTTAAGCTCCAATAGTAGTTTGATAGGTTGAGATTAGAGATCAAGTTTAGACTGCCATGGATAGTTAGTCCCGCATATTGTAGTCTCTCAGAGAAAGCAATTCCCCTGAAGCACTTTAGGAATCTTGTTTTCAAGTAATTGAGGCAATTAAGGGGCATAATCTGAGTTTTCTCCCAGTTAGTCATTAGACTCAGTTTTGAGCCGAAATGAAGTTAAAGGATTTTAAGTGTGTTTTATGAATCAAGGGGCCTAATGAGAGTTAAAGATCAGGTCATCTATATAAGCAAATATGGTATCAGCTTATTTCCCAACTTTAATCCCAGGAATGGAGGGAGAATGCACAATGAGCTGAACCAGGGCTTCCAAAGCAAGAATAAAAAGGTAAGGGGAAAGGGGGCAGTCCTGTCTTGTTTCACGGGGCTGCTTAAAGAATGGGGAATTGTTCCGTTAGTGATGACAACAGTGGAAGAATGCTTGTACAAAATCTTAGCCAGACTCTTAGTGAATCCCCAAGGCTGAATTCAGTGAGAACCATACCTAGAAAATTCTACCCTAAGGAGTTGAATGCTTTCATCCTGTCAAGTGAAATGGCAAAACCAGGAAGTTTATGCTTATTGGATGTCTAAATGACATTAAGTTACCTTCTAAAGTTATCTGCTCCTGATTTGCCTCTTAAAAAAATTACTTGTTCCTGACCCAGTCATTTATGAAGTAAAAGTTGCAACCTATTTGATAACATGTTTGCTAAGATTTTATAGTTCTGGTTGAGTAAGGATATTAGCCTGCAATTCATAAGTCTGACAAGTCCTTTCCCTTTTTTTGGTATGAGCACCTTTGGTATGGATCAAGAGAGGGAACCCTGAATTAGGGGCTATTTATGAAATCAATAGTTTGAAAACTTCTCCAGGGATACTATCACTTCCGGGGGCTTTAGCATTTTTAAGATTTTGTATGACAGATATGACTTCAGTGAGATGAATAAGGTCTCTTAAGATATCCGAGTCCTGCTTGGACATGAGGGGAAGACCAATTTTGTTAAGAAATTCATTAATTTAATTTTCAGAACAAGTAGTTTTGCTTTTATAAATATTTTCATAAAATTCTGTGAAAACTTTGCCAATCCCTATATTAGTCCATACTGTTTTACTATTGTGCCAGTTTTGTCTTGGATTCTGGTAATCACATTACTTGCTTGCAGTTTTTTAAGTCTATAGGCTAGTAATTTACTGGCCTTTTCCACAGATTCCTAAAGGGCTTGTTTAGTACAGAATACAGTGTATTATGCTTTTTGAGTATAGCGTTGGTTGATTTTATACCCAAGTTCAGCTATGTGGGCTCAGAGTTCAAGCCTACCCCTGGGATCTTTGTAATATTTATTTATTTATTTATTTAAACATCAGTTTAGAAACCTTTGAGCCAGAGGCTCATTTACAAAGGTACCTCATCACAAAGAGGACATCAGAACAGTAGTACAAGGGACACAGTACTTACAAACAAAAAAGTTACAGTTCAGTTACAATAGAATACAATCTCCAATGAAGCAAAGATAACAAAAGGTGCAAAGCTGTGGTCGGGGAGACTGGTGGGAGTAGAAGGGAGGAGATAGGGAGGAGGAATTAGTAGGAAAGGGGGCAGCTCAGTGAGCATTGTCAGACAGAGTATATATATTTTTTTTTACACTAGGCTAGCGGCAGTTGCATTTGCGAGAGAGCTAAGCAGGAAGTTTCTGAGCCTGGGCTTAAAGCAAGCTAAGGTTAGTGAGTTTGAGACACTGGCAGGAGGGAGTTATACCAGTGGGGCGACGGTAGGGGAATGCCCTCTGACCTTGAGAGGTCCTGGCTCTCGGATTAACTAGGGTAGCTCTTGGCAGGCTGCCTGCGTGATCAGGGTCAGTGCAGTGGCCCGAATGGAGTTGGACAGGCCTATGGGGATAGGCCACGCGGGGTTTTAAAGGTGAGCTGGCATGTCTGATACATGAGTCGCTCTTCCAGGTTGAGTAGGGTAGCCAGGGTGTACAGCTCACATGTGTGAGTGAGTCTGGGAGCACCAGTGATAAGTCTGCAGGCCTTATTAACTGTGAGGCGAACCTTGTTGAGGGCAGTCTGATCTGCTGAGCCATAGACCGGAAGGCCATAGTCAATGAGAGACATGACAGAGGAGGTGACAGCCAGGCGGAGGGCATCAGGAGGGAGACATTTCTTGTGCTGGTAAAGAATGCCTAGCCGTGAGTTGGTGACAGAATTTAGGGCAGATATATGTCCATGGAATGAAAGTGCAGGGTCAAAGGTTATACCAAGATATTTATAGGACTGCACCTGGTCAATGATGCGATTGGGTGTGGAGTGGACAGCTAAGGGAAACTTGCTGTACTTATTTTGGGGGTGGGAGAAGAGCATCGTTTTTGTTTTCTTAAGGTTGATAGCAAGTCGGTGCTCAGTGAACCAGGTAGCTGCAGAGTCAAAGACTAGTTGGAGGAGTTCTGTAGCAGCATGGGGTCATTGTGGGAGGCAACGAGAACAGCATCATCAGCATGAAAAGCATCTTACCAGTACAACTGCTGGGTAGGGTTAAGAAAGAGTGAGAATGGTAGGGGTCCAAGAATTGAGCCCTGTGGCACCCCAGAGTAAATGGGGCATGTTTCAGAGAGAGTACCGTTGACTTTCACACATTGGGAGTGGGCGGAGAGATAGCTGGTGCACCAGGAAACAGGTCCTGAGGCAAAGCCTATTAGGTCGAGGGTGGAGAGCAAAAGAGGATGCAAAACGGTATCAAATGCTTTAGACAGGTCAATGAATATAGCACCAGCCAGGGCACCAGAGTACAAGGAGGCATGGAGGAAGTTGGAAAATTCCAGGAGTGCTGTATTAGTACTATGACCTGCTCTGAACCTGTGTTGTTCAGGGCAGAGAACATTGTACTTACAGAGGTAGTCAGAGACTTGGGATGCCACAATTTTCTCTAACGCCTTAGAGAGGGGGGAGAGGATTGAGATGGGTCGGTAGTTACCCGGAAGAGTCCTGTCACCACCTTTATGGACAGGGTAACTGTGGCAATCTTCCAGGCAGAGAATTGTCAGAGACAGAGTGATTTGTTGAAAATGCACGTAATAGGTGAGAGGACCTGATCCAGGACCTGGCGTAAAAGGCAGGGATCAAGTGAGTCATTACCGATGGTGTTACCTTTTAGGGCTTTTAGCAAGTAAGGCCTAGCTTCTTGCATGGTGACACGACCGGGTGGAAAGAGGGCGGGCAATGGGTGGTGGTACAGATGGAGGAGGTGGACTGAAAAGTTACCAGGAAGTACTGAGCTAAGGTCGGTAAAGGAGTTATTGAGGTGGGTGGCAATGAGGGCAGGGTCAGAGGAGATGGTACCATTGATGTTGAGAAGAGAAGAGAGGGGGACTGGGAGTGACCATTCAGTTGCTTGATGTTGTCCCAAAAGCACCTGGGGTTCCCCAGGAGGAGGTAGAGAGGCTTGGTAGTATTCCGCCTTTGCTTGGATGGCCCAGGTGCATTGGTTGCGGGCGGCAGCATGGGACTGCCTGTCAGCTGAACGCTAGTAGCAACAGCAAGGTGCCAAAGATTGTCGCGTTGTAAGTTGCCACAGTAGGGCAGGGGTGATCCAAGGGCATGTTTCACTTTGGACCTCCTAGCAGTTATGGGAGCAAAAGATATCACAGGCAAAGTTGAAAGTGCTTACAAAGAAGGCCAGGCCAAGTCAATGTTGGTTGCCCTCATCAGAGGGGACCAATCAGTGTGGGCAAGAGCGCTTAAGGCCTATGAGTCCCCAGGCCTAAGCCGCCGAGAGGTGGCTTTGACTGGGGATGAGGGCCGAGGGGTTTCCCAGTTGAAAAGCACAGGGGAGTGGTCACTGAGGCAGTCAGGGAGGATTTGGATGTTGTGGATGCGGATTGGCCTGTTTGTGAGGACCACATCCAGGAGGGTGCTTGTCCCCCTCCTAGGGTTTTTTCTAGTAGGCTGTGTGACCAGTTGAGTTAGGTCAATTGAATCGAAAGCCTCACGGTGGGAGGAGGACGAGGGGCAGAGCCAGTTTATATTCAAGTCACCCACCAAGATTTGGTCCAACGAGTTGGGTAGGGAGGTGAGGTAGTCAATTAGTGGGCCCAGGGCCTGGGATTGGTTCTTGGGGGGTATGTAGGCTACGGTTAGGAATAATGGGCCTCTAGCTGGGTCAGGGGACAGCTTTAGAGTAAGTGCCTGGGCCTTATGGTCGAGGTCAGGCGGGGGGAGTGGTAGCCCCATGAGAGAATCCTTCAAATAGAAGACACAGCCCCCACCTCTCCTGCCGAGATGGTCCAACCGGTGGAGAGTGTAACCGGGGAGAGAGACATGAGAGTTAGGAGTGGAGGAGACAGCCAGGTTTCAACCAGGGCAACAACATCAGGTTTATGAAGCGTCACCCAGCAGTGTAGAGAGTCCAGTTTTTTCAGGAGGCTACAGATGTTCATAGAAGCAATGCGCAGCCCAGGAGATTTCAGGGGGAGGACCAGTGCTGCCAGGCCTGGGATTGGGGTGGACATTGCCTGAAAGGAACAGGAGGAGGAGGGCTGATCTGTGGAGTGCACAATGGCTGGATAGCTTTCGACGATTGGAGAGGGGGTGATGAGGGGGTGATCACCAAGTGAAAACAGCTACTAGAGAGCAGTAAAATGTGACAAGTGAGGTATTGGGAGCAAATTGTTCAAACTTAATCAGGCTCCCTCTAGTGGCAAAACAATATAAGGAGCTAATGGAGAAGTTGGGTGTCAAAAAAAAAAAGATCAAGCACAGGCAAAAGATTAACTTGCTGGGGGCGGGCTGGTAGTGGGTGTGGGGAGAAGAGCAAATGGGCTGTGGGCTATCAGGTACTATTGTGATTCAAAAAAGAATGTGATTACTAGCAGGGCAAACTGAAATTCTGCACACAGGAAAAGCACTTAGAAGTTAAACAGTCCCCAAATGAGTTTTTCACAGGGGGTAATTCAGTTACAACTGGAAATGCACTTTACAAATTAACAAACAGTCCCCAGTGAGATTTGCACAGGGGGATTTCAGATAGAACACAGGTCCTGGGCTTGCAGTGACTCTAAGCTTTTAAATACAGTAACAGGCAAATGCAAATAGTTTTAGCTGGTTTGTTTTAAAAGTTTCAAAATCAGGCACAAAAGTAACAGTTCTGCTCCGTTTGAGCCTGGGCAGCAATTCGAGGTGCTACTCTGGCCGGGATTCATGCGCTGAGCAGGGGAGCTTGTGGCCGTTTCAGAAAAGGCGCCAGATGGCCCACGATGGTGGCAGCAGCCTGGATCAAGGTAGAAATTACCTAGCGGGTTTCAGCTTCCTTAAGCTGTGGTTCTGAATCAACCAATACTTTTTGTGCTTTCTGTTTTTTATTTTGGAGGTAAAAAAAAAGTACCACCCATCCTGTAACGTACTGTATGCCTTCAGGTCCTCATACACATGATTGTGTTACATCCCCTGTGTCATTAAGAATTAAGAAGTCAGTCATTTCTGCCTGAATCCAATCATAGAATTCTTTATCATGGATCAGCAAAGTACCAAATCTCCATCTGAATGCTTTTCCCCTCTTATAGTCAGGGTAAGACACACACTGATGACAGCATGATCTGAAATCACAACACCGAGAATATCAGCAGATGAGGTCGAGTTCGTAAGTAGGGGTGATGAAAGAAAATAAGTCTAGTGCCGGAGTTATGTCTGTTGGATATAAAAGTATAGTCTTTGCCCATCAGTGAGAAATGTACCAGGAGTCGGCCAGTGTAAAGTTCTTTTGTATTTTAAGCAATGCTCTCCTGGCAGGAGTAGGAGCTATGTTTGTTACTAGCTCAGGAGAAGACCTGTCCAAAATGGGGTCCGGAACATCATTGAAGTCACCTTCCAGCACTGTGTCATGACCTGATAGGTCACTGAGTTGGAATGCTACAGAAATAAAGAGTTTTTATTTGACTGAGTTATGAGCTTATACATTACAAATTACTATGGGGTACCTTTGAGGAGACCTGTGAGGAACTGAAACCTACCCTCTGAATCGGTAATATGGTTACTGTATGTTTAACAAAAAGAGTTAATTATTTATTAAAATAGCTGCTCCCCTCCTTTTGGAATTATGCGAGCTAAACTCTACTTGTTCAACCCACCCTCTTCTAAGCTTCTCTGGCACTGGGGCTAGTAAATGAGTCTCTTGCAGGAAGACTATATCTGCCTTTTGTTGGTAAAGGTAAGACAGGATCTTTTTTTCTTTTACTAGGTGACCCTAAATCCTGAACATTCTATGATAATAATAATTAAAAGGCTTGGACACAATAAACAAGACCCCCCTTCCCCATCCAACTGACAGTGAACTAGTAAATTAAAAAGGAGCTTATGCAAGATTTTTTATAATAAAACAAAGGCAAAAAATAGAGACTATCCTTCCTACTGCAGCAAAAAACAAAAAAAAACAAAATAGTAGTAATACTGTGACTAGTACTGTGTTATACTAACACTATTATTTATTATGGTGCTGGCAGCTCCAAAATTAATTTTTAAATAATTATAAAAAGAAAACAACAGTTTTTGAGTAGATAAGTACCTCAGAGTGAGTAAGTAGAATAGACTGGATTTAACTCTAGTAAAATCGCAACTTTTTAAACAGATAACAGATACTAAACAGAAGTACACTAGAATAGCAATGTTGTATACAGATATAAGTTTACAAGATCACAAACGTAGATACCTTTCCTCTATCAGTTATTTGTAAGCAGCAGTGGAGGGAGTGCTGCTTCAGCCTTCTAAACCTGCAAAATTCACACTGGTAAATGAAAATGATCAGACTTCTCATCCTTAAAATGTAAGGGAAAGTTGGCCATTTGCATGAGGGGTTTAAACGCAATAGATTTCTGGGGCTTTAAAAAGGGCAGAATTATTTGTCTGCATGGCCGGGTTAATGCTACTGCAGAAAGTAATAGCTTAAAATGTACAAGTAAATAATGCATCACACCTGACCTTTGAAGTACGATGCATAATGAGTTTACCATTCAAGGAATTCCACATCTGAAAGTGGTTTAGGCTGTAAAGGAAAAAACAGGAGATCCATCACAGAAGAGAAGGAATGGTACACAGCACCCTGTAGTTTTCAAGTCTGGCATTCAAAATGTTCCTCAGCGTTAAAGGGATATACCCTGCAACTCATATTCAGTTTAAATATATGACACAAGTAAGCCTGGAGAGAGTTTTCAGTTAATCTGCAGCGAAGTGGTTAGCACCCATCGGAACCAATACAGAGGATATGAGGCTATAAGCAAAATGATGGCAATGCAGAGGAGGTGGGGCACAGTAATACAATAATAAGCTAACACAAAGTGAAATGAGCTGCAATTATTGGCGTGACCCATGTAATCAGAGTGAAGTAAGGCAAATAATTAAAAACCAGGATGGAACCCAGGATCATGCCAGGATATCGTCGGTCCCTACAATAGTTATGTTAGTAGTCTGCACATACGTAGAAAACCATTAAAACTGTAAGGACATAAGGGTTTGAGGTGAAAAACGTACATGCTGAAGTAACGATAGATATGAACAACACGTTGCATTAAAAATAAAAAGGCACAAGCAAACTGTGACCTGAGAATGTTAATTTTTCTGAACGTCAGTTCTGTGGTTTGTTGCATGAATAAGGATTCCTCGTATAGTAAGTCTGGACTTACCCTCTCCTACACCAAAGCTAAGAGTACATACTAACATACTAATTGCCAGCAGATTGGGAGGCAGTATAGCGTGTGGTTTAAGGCTCTGAGCTGCAAATCTGGTGACATCCAGCAGACCAGACCTGGGTTTGAATCCCACAGCTTCCACTTACATATTGTGTGACCCTGAGCAAGTCACTTAACTTCTCTGTGCTCCCAGGTCGCTCCTGTAAAAAAGCTTTCAGCTTAGTGTGCTACTCCTGGTTAAACAATTTAAAAAAAAAAAGATTATGGTCTACTGAATCTGCTAACCTCAGGTCCCTTGTTGGGAGCCAGGGCCCTCCCCCCACTCCTTGTGTTCCAAAAAACCCGGAAATCCAGAAGTAGGTACAGTGGTGATGCACATTGCTAGAGTACTGAGGTGAGTCCATTTGGAAGACTGCAGCTGCAACATCAAACAAATAAAAAAACAGCTGGTTAACATAGAACTACAGAAAACAAAATACAAATAATTATGGCAAATGGACAAATAATATTCTAGGGCAGCCGAAAGTAAGTCAGAAACTCCATGGACAGTGAAATTATTTTCCTGATTTCAATTCTTATGGCTTTTCTTAGAGAATGTTCTGGACTGCAGCTGCTGATGGGGTAAATAAGTTCACGCATTGAGTGGGTTAGCTTTTCCTAAGAATGACGGAGAACACAGCAGTTTTGGGCTGGATTTTGTTCTTGTTTTGGCCACCACAGCATGTGGGAGGGGGGTGGAAATCACAGCTCTGACTGTTGGAGAGCTGAACGTTTTGTTTTGCTTCGGAGAAGGAGCTGTCACAGAGGAGCTGGCAGCGCGTGAGGCAGGGCGATCAGAGGGGCTCTGGGGCACAGCATACGAAGCTTTGCTCATGCTAGGATAGAACTCTGAGTTTGAAATGAAGCAGAAATGGCGGTCTGTGGTGCACTTCTAACAAACTGTCTCTCCACATATACCAATGCCACGTTAACTGTACCACAGTGCTGAGGTCTGTTATTGCGATCAAGAATGACCAGAATGGCAGGATAGTTGACGCAGTGGGACCACCACATTTTTGTAATTCATTTCTTTATCTAATCTAATACTCTTCTTTTTTGCAATCACCTCCCCCAAAAAATTATGAAACAGGTATACTTTTCCCCGGCTCTAGCTACCCTTAGCACCTCTTCTTTGATAGAGTATTGTAGGAAATTGGCAATACTTGCCCTTGGTTTACCGCCTGCTGAGAGTTTGGGGGTTAAAGCACAATGGGCCCTCTCTATTTCGAGAGGCCATGGCCACCGGTAATTCAGGAGCGCTGGAAAAAAGTACTGTAGAAACTCAATAATGTTTCCCCCTTCCATCCCTTAAGGACTAACCTTCCTGGCGTCCAGTGATAATAGCTACCAAAAATGAGTGACTACAAAAACAGTGCCTCATTTTCAGCGCTATCATTCTGGGCTATCCTGCACACTAGCAACCATATGGGAAAGTGATCGTGGGGAAGGGCGACCAGCAGGGGGAATAGCAAGGGGGAGGGACAGGGAAGGGGTTTTAGGGAACTGGTGTTCCTGCTGCTACTGAGCTAGCCATGTGGCATAGTGGTGTGGGTGGCTAGCTCTGGCACAGCAAGTACTGGGTTCAGGGCTGGGCCTGGGAGCGAGTAAATGTTGCCACTGCCTGTGGCTGCGGGACTTAATTTTTACTGAAATCCGGATTTTCCCCCCTCACTGATATGTACCCCCCAGGAGTTAAGATTGTAATTCAGGGGGCAGGTTTAAAGCCCCGGTGACAGGGGTGCAGGAGCATAGCCCACACAAAGCACTTTTTAATATTCCGGATGGTGGGTCGCTTGAATATATATCGCCGATTTGATTTTCAAGGATATATATTTGTTTTATTTAAGTGTAACCCCCCCTACAAATGGGGGTTACCGTCTTCCTTGAGCTTGCTTAAATGCTCACTACCAGGCTGGTCTCCTGCTTTTCAGCAGTTTAAATGTATTGCCAGAGAGTGCCTGTATAGCCTCTGTGTACTGTCTCTTTAAGAGCTGCCTGGATTGCAGTCATAATTAATCTGAGAGGGAGCTCTGTTAGAAGATGTACTTGTTTGCTGATCATTTGTTAGAGTAGTAATAATATTGCAGTTTGTTCTAACCTGCCCTCTTTGCAGCATGGACAGTTCTGTTTGTTTCCATCATTTTAGCCCTGGACTGTCAGAATAGGCCAATCAGTACATCTGGGTCTCTAAAATGGAGCCTGCCAACAGGGGCTTGATGGGGTCAAAACTTGTAGGAATTGTAGTTTGGGGCTTTTGGTGCCTAAAATAACCTGGAGGGGAGCCCTTGTTGTGACTGATAGACAGATCAGCCAACTGAACCTTTTGGATCTTGGGGAAAGTCCCACACTGCTTGCAGTTTCAGTTAGATCTGAGTTGGGAAGTGAAGAAGTAACAGCTCGAGACAGTTCGAGCAGCAATCCATAGTGGAGTCACATGGGAGTACTGTGGAAAGGCCTGAGTTTGGCCTGCATGCCTGTCTGCTGTCCCTGAGAGGGAACCTGTAGTTTTTTGGACTAAATCCGAATTTGGAGAGTGAATTGAGCCACTGAATTGTGACCAGGCTTTAACCTGAAGAAGACCGAAGATTTACTGAATGCGATCAGCCTGTCAGGACTTCCAGCTACCTCTGAACTCCCGGATTGTGCAGAGACTCTGTAATTGTGACCGGAGAGCCATTTGCCTGGTACACTGGAATTTCCTTACATGTGAATGTGCTGTATGCTTATGGTGGGCCATTATTTGGTTCCCCACTGTGTGTCTGAACTGTGTTCTGCTTGCTGGAGGCTGTATCCTGCTCCATGGACTGAATCCGTATCCATTTCCATTTGCCTGGGCCCTGCTATACTGGCCCAGCCAGAATACCTGCTACGCAGAGAAAGTCATCTATAAGAGACCAGCCTGGGGATCAGTCCCTGCTCAACGCCTTGAACAGGAACAACGCCTCAGTGATTCTTGTGGGCCTTGCTTTTCTGGGCACTCCAGCTCAACAGCCTGCAGTCTCGATTCTGTCCTGCCTGTGTCCAGTATTGGGCATCATGAGTAAACATCAGGGTAGCTCCCTGCAACAACAGCTAAATCTAAAAGTGTTGTCATCTGATTGTCTTTTAAGCAAATCAATCTGATTATGTCCCTCCCTTGTTCAAGTCCCCTGAATAAATCAGATTTAACTATGTTTGCATTTAACCTGACTGTGGTTCCAGTTTGTGCCAAAAGTATTGTACTGTTGCTATTTGCTGTGCTTAACCTTGTTTTACAGGGGGTCCCCAGGGTCAAGCTAAAGGAACCAGCCCTGGTGGTAAGTGCAAACAGTGTGGGTAATTGCCTGGTGAACAAGGGTCATTGTGAAAGTGATTATTGTATATTGTTCGGGGCACTAGAAGAGAAAGAGGGGGATTACAGTGTCCTGGAGGGCTGTACCCAGGTTAGCTTGACCACTAACAACCCTGACCTGTGGGTGGAGGCACCTGTGTCATTACCCAGGCCCCTTAACATGCTACTAGCTAAGTAGGCAGGGGTAGTAGCCCTTGGGATATTGCCACCTAGGGGTTACATCTTGGAGGCTTATCGCTGGGATTTTGTGTCTTCTAGTGGCCATAATTACGAATTATTGTCAAACATAAATGGCTACCCCAATAGAAGTGGCTGTGCACCAGTTGGTGGGGTGGTGTACAGGGCAAGAGATTGACCCCCATAATCCTTTGCTAATACTGGATATACCTATGGGCATTAGTAGGGACACTGTTGAAGAGGCACTTTCGAAAGCTGAATGTTTGAAAAACGCTGTAGTGGTGGGTCGACAGGCTGATTTAACCACCCAAACTCTCATGGCCTTGGTGGAGTATAGTGAACCCCTGGACAGTTCAAAGGTGCCACAGACTATCACTCCAGAAGGGTTCCCAGCCACCTGGAGGGTGATAACCTAAGATAGCAAGGATTCCTTAGAGGATGAGCTCCCACCATTATCTGAGACTTTTGAGGAGAAATTTGCTAAGTTGTTGCTAGAGGAAGGGAAAACAGTAGAGGACTTTAAGAAACTATTCCTGCCACCTGGGGGGTGTTCCTTCCCCAACACCCCCTTCCACTCCAGCACCTGTTACTGCCCCACCTTCTGTGCCCGTGCCAATGCTGGCCCATATATCTGTACCCACCATTTGTCGTGACTCCTACCGAAAGCGAAGAATCTTCTTGGGCACCCTCTCCACCTTGAGGGGGAGGATGACTGGGAGACCTGGATCGACTATGTTGCCCCCTTGGTACCTGAGTAGCAGTATGAGAAGGATGAGAAGCAGAAAAGAATCATAGAAAGTTTGAGGGGCCCCACCCTTGAAACCATTATATTTTTGAGCTCCACGAACCCTAATGCATCTGCTCAGAAGTACCTATCTGTACTTGAAGGCAATTTTGGGAGCACTGAGTCAGGGGAGACTTTGATGTGGAAATTCCAAGGTACCAAACAATGGAAGGGAGAAAGTTTGTCTATGTATGTTACTCGCTTAGAAAGAGCTCTGCAGAAAGCTTACCGGAAAGGTGGGGTAGCTGCCAGTGATTTGAACCGTTTGAGATTGGGGCATATACTGCAACATGCTAAGCATTCTAAACTGCAGATCATCCAGTTAAGGCTCCAGGATAGGAGAGGTAACCCACCTGACAACTGTGACTTAATAAAAGAACTCCGGGGCATGGAAGGTGAAGAAGGAGATTGCAATTATGAGGTGAGTGCAGCCCAAGTGATCATGGCACCAGAAGGCCCTTCCGAAAAGGAGACCACTACGAGTGTCCTGCCATGGGCTAAATGGTGGGGGGAGGAGTTGCTGAAGGAAGTCAGAAAAGTACAATGAAGGAAGTCAGAAAAGTACAATTGGGTGCGTTCACTGAGGTATCCCCTGCTGACAGAGACCCTGGCCTCTGTCGGGACGTAACTGTTATGGGGGTGGGGGTGCACTCTCAGGGATCCTCTACTGAGAGTGGCTTCTTGGCTGAGCTCAAGGAATTGACTGCCACCCTAAAGGAACTTTTGAGACATGGTACACTACCAGCAGAAGTCAGATCACGATCTCTCATCGATGCTCCAGCATCCCCTGCTATATTTTCCCAAAGGATGCCCCGAGAGCCTGTCATTTGTTACAATTGCGGCAAGGTTGGCCATATAAAGAGGGAATGCCGGTCTCAGAAAGATTTAGAAAAGTGGTGAACCGGCTTCAAGGAGAGCTTTGGAAAATGAGTCAGTGGTCAAGGGGCGCATGAAATGACCGCAGTGAAGGCTTCAGCCATCCTAATTCAAACCCCTCTGTGGCTAAATCGTCTGTCCAGGCCCCTGCTGTTGTCCCTCCAGACTGGTCCAAAATAGTGGGCCCTTCAATAAAGACTACTGTGGCTGTGAATGGTATTCCTGCTCGGGCTGTGCGTGACAGTGGGTCGCAAGTGACCATTGTATTTCAGGACTGGTATGACGAACACTTATCTGATGTGCCATTACAATCTCTGGAAGGCCTACATGTGTGGGGGCTGAGCGACAAGTCTTATCCCTACCTAGGATATGTCCACCTCTGGTTGTCTTTTCCTGCAACTGTAACTGGTGTAGAGGAGCAAGTAGAGACACTGGCCCTAGTGTGTCCCCCCACCGGACTGTATGATGGGGTTCCCCTGTTAATTGGAACAAACGCCCACATGTTTGGGAGACTAGCACAACTCTGCCATGAGAAACAAGGGCAACTGACTGGACAGGCCCTAAGTATTCCAGCCTTGGTAAAAAGGGCATATGACTTACAACAGAAACCCAATGAAGAGGACCCAGATGAGCCAGCGGGGATAGTGTGGAAAAGGGAACTTGACTCCTTGGTATTGGCCCCCCAACGCCCAATGCACAATCCATGGAGAAGTCCACCTAAAGAGAAACGTAAAGAACAAAATGTTAATGTTGGATGCACCAGGTGATGGAAAGTTGCCAGAAGAATTATTGGTTAAACCCAGCATCTTGCCTTCCCGTGCTCATGCCTATGCACGAGGAGTGATGGTCCAGATTCGAAATGTGTCAGATCAGGAGATCTGGGTGAACAGACGGTGCACTCTAGCTACTGTACACTGTGCAGACACTGCAGTATTACCCAATAACAAGTACTCTGGCCAAAAAGAGAAAGTGACCCCGGACATATTTGACTTTGGTGATTCTCCGCTGCCAGCTGAATGGAAGGCTAGGATTAGCAAGAAACTCGCCCAGAGAGACCAAGTGTTTTCGTTAAAGGAATGGGATGTGGGGTGTGTCCAGGGTGCAGAGTATCATATACGCCTGCATGATGACTGTCCATTTCGAGAGGGATCCCGATGCCTTGCCCCAGCAGACATAGATGATGTAAGGAGACACCTGCAGGAAATGCTCGCTGCTGGCGTGATACAGGAATCAAGGAGCCCATATGCCTCTCCCATTGTAGTTGTGCATAAGAAGAATGGGTCAGTGAGGATGTGTGTTGATTATTGAACCCTGAACCGGCGGACTGTCTCAGATCAATACACCATGCCCCGTATACAAAATGCCCTGGATTGCTTGAATGGGAGCAAATGGTTCTGTGTTGGATCTTCGAAGCGGATATTACCAGATTCCAATGGCCCCGGTAGACCATGAGAAAACAGCCTTCATCTGTCCTTTGGGGTTCTATGAATTCCTGAGAATACCACAGGGGATTTCTGGTGCCCTGGCCACCTTTCAGTGACTGATGGAATGTGTGGCGGGAGATATGAACTTGCTGGAATGTCTAGAGTACCTAGATGATATCATTGTGTTCGAACGCACATTAGAGGAGCATGAGACCCGACTGTTTAATGTACTGGACCAACTGGAAGACTTCGGCCTCAAGCTATCCTATCGACAAGTGCCAGTTTTTTCAAACCTCCGTGAAGTATGTGGGGCACATAGTATCTGCAGAAGGAATAGAGACCGATCCCAGTAAGGTTGAGTCACTGACTACTTGGCCCCAGCCCCATAACTTGAAAGAACTACAACGTTTTCTGGGGTTCTGTGGCTACTACCGCAGGTTCATAAAAGACTATTCAAAGGTGATTCGCCCGCTCCTGGATCTTACCCAGGGTTACCCCCCCTACCAACTGTAAATACAAGAAAGGGACTGTCAAAGAACCAGAGAAAGTGTACTTCCGCACAGGTGAACCTTTTGGGCCCCGCTGGACACCCGAATGTGAAGCAGCCTTCCACAAAGTCATATACCAGCTCACCCATGCCCCCATCCTTGCCTTTGTTGACCCTACAAAGCCCTAGCTGCTGCATATGGATGCTAGTCTTCAAGGCCTAGGAGCTGTGCTGTATCAAGACCATGAGGATGGTTTGAGACCAGTCGCTTTCACCAGCAGGAGTCTGACCCTGTCGGAGTGAAACTATCCTCTGCACAAGCTGGAGTTCCTTGCCCTAAAATGGGCCATCATTGATCAGTTTCATGAGTACCTCTATGGGGCAAAGATATTGGTGAAGACCGACAATAACCCGTTGACCTATGTACAGACTTCAGCTAAGTTAGACGCCACTGGGCACCGGTGGCTCTCTGCCTTATCAACCTATGATTATGCTGTCGAATAAAAACCGGGACTGAACCATATTGATGCTGATGCCCTGTCACAAGGCCCACTTTCAAGAGTAATTGAGTCAGGCTGTCTGAACCTGACATCTGAGCATTGTGCCAAAAGTTTGACAGAGATGAACAGATGTCTATGGACACAGTGAACTGTCTGGTACATTGATTGGGCCCTCCTGATACCTGCACACAGGCTGCCTATTGCCATTTCTCTGCTCTAGATATTAGTGCACTACCTCAACTTGACAATGACAGTATTCAGTGGGCTCAATCCCAAGATCCTATGATTCAACCCCCACTTGATGCCCTGAGTGCGGGGAAAGATGTGTCTAAGTTGCATTCCCCTGACTTGCGAACTGCCCTATTGTTTAAAGAAGGCCCAGGTTGAAGTTACTCAATTGGTTATTATACAGAGAGACAGTGGATCATAGTGGTCACGTAGACAAGTAACAATTGGTCCTGCCCATGGCCTTTAAACACTTGGTACTGAGGTCCTTCCACAATCACATGGGGCGCCTCAGTATTGACAGAACTCTTGACCTGGTACAATCTCGATTCTACTGGCCCAAGATGAGGGCCAATGTTGAGCACCATGTAAAGACCTGTAGTCACTGCCTCCAAAGAAAAGCCCTGCCTCAGAGGGCTGCCCCCCTTGTCAATATCACTACCAGCGCCCCCATGGAACTTGTCTACATAGATTTTTTATGTTTAGACCCTGATCAACAGAATATTGGCAATGTGTTAGTGGTTACGGATCATTTCACATGGTACACACAAGCTTTTCTAACTAAAGATCAAAAAGCCTCTACCGTGGCCAAGGTGCTAGTGGAAAAATTCTTCGTTCACTATGGTGCCCCCCCAGGCGGATCCACTCTGACCAAGGCAGAGACTTTGAAAGTAGGCTAATCAAAGAAATGCTGTCTCTGTGGGGGGTGCGGAAACCAAGAACCACCCCTTATCACCCTCCAAGGGGACTCTCAACCAGAACATTTTAACCGCACTCTTCTAGACATGCTGGGCACCCTCCATCCAAAAGTCAAGTATAAGTGGAGCCAGCAGATTAGCACCTTGGTACACGCATACAATTGCACCAAAAATTATACTACTGGGTTCCCCCTACTGCCTCATGTTCAGGAGGGAGGCCCGTCTGCCAGTTGATGTCTGCTTTGTGGTCTCTCCAGATGGGGTCTGAGCCAAAAACTACCTGCAGTATGTACAGAAACTGAAAGCTTAGTTGAACCATGCATATCAACTGGCCCAGACAATGGCTGCCAAGAGAAATCTTGCCAACAAAGAGAGGCATGATAAGAAAGTAAAGGCTGAAGAGCTACGGCCCATAGACTGTGTGTTGTTATGCATTTTGGGACTACATGGCAAGCACAGAATTGCTGATAGGTGGCACCATCTTCCTCATGTAGTAGTTAGAAAGTTGGATGATCTACCAGTGTACAAGGTACGGCCAGAGAATAACTCCAAAGCTGTCAAGACCATGCACCGTAACCACTTGCTGCCTATCGGCCAAGTTATTATTGAAGTTGAGCCAGCAGAGATTGCCTCCCCTGGGCTGGTGACTCGTGCTGCTGCAAAAAAGAGATAGAGTCAACCTACCCCAGTAGTTACAGATTTACGGTTTCCCCCGCAGCAGGCCCAGAATGATAGTGACTGTCAGTCCACCTCTGATGAAAGTGACTATGGCAATGCCTATTATCCTTCCTATGAACTGAGTCAGTTGTTTCATTGAAATCCTATGCAGAATTGTGGGGATGAAGCTGGACCTTCTGGACTGCCTAACCCCCAAGATTCGTCCTTGGAGACAATGCTCCCTGAAAGTGAAGTGCAAAGTATCACATCTGAGGCTGCAGACTCCCTGTGTTTAGTGGAACTGTGTCATTTGCCCGAAGAAGGGGCTGATGGTCTGAGTCTCTCTGGTGATACACCAGAACTTGAACAACAACATGAGAGTGCTGACAGCTCTCCATCAGTGCAACAAAGCCTAACTGTGCCAGAACCTTCTCTAAATGAGCAGAGCGTTGTGGAAACAGAGCCTATAGAGCAAGGAGCTGACAGTGCTCCCAGTTTGGACATTCGCATCCATGCAGAGGTACCCCTCACAAATGGCAAAAGCTCCAAACTTAGAGCTGAAAGTGCAAAGACTGTGGCTGTTCCCCCCAGAAAGACTGGCCAAGCTGTCAAGCCAGTGTTGCACTTCAGTTATGATTCTCCCGGGAGGCCAGTGGATTTGCCTCTCAATGTGGTTCACAAAGGTGTTTATATTTCTCAGAGCTCACTACCCAAACTGAACTTAATGGCCAATTCCAGGTTGATTGTTCTTCCTTCTCAGTATGGTGCCCCTGCCCCATCGAGCCCCAAGTTAGCTGATAGGGAAGGGTCCCCCTCCTACACTGTTTCATGTACAGGAAGTTATTACCTGAAGCAGTATTGTGATGTTACTAATGTGTTAATCACAGTGGAATCAGCATTACCTGTTTGAAACATGCATAAGTATTGTCAATATGGATGTAGTACTGTGAAGTATATTGAATGGTATAGTAATGTAACAAGCTAATGATATATATGTCTCATTTATATTGCATTTCTGATATTGTGATGGTACAGACTTGATGTGGATGCCAAGTTTTCTCAGGCAGGGAAGGGTATAATCCCCCTACAAATGGGGGTTCCCGAAAAATCTTCCTTGAGCTTGCTTAAATGCTCACTGCCAGGCTGGTGTCCTGCGTTTCAGCAGTTTAAATGTAATGCCAGAGAGTGCCTGTATAGCCTCTGTGTACTGTCTCTTTAAGAGCTGCCTGGATTGCAGTCATAAGTAATCTGAGAGGGAGTTCTGTTAGAAGATGTACTTGTTTGCTGATCATTTGTTAGAGTAGTAATAATATTGCAGTTTGTTCTAACCTATCTTCTTTGCAGCATAGATAGTTCTGTTTTTTTTCCCCCCCCAATTATTTAACCTGATGAGACACACTATCCTAAAAGCTTGATTACAGGTGCAGCCTGGGAGCATGAGGAAGTTAAGTGACTTGCTCAGGGTCACACAGTATGCAAGTGGGGGCTGTGGTATTCAAACCCAGGTCTCCAGATTTCCAGCACAGAGCCTTAAGCCACTGCGCCATACTGTCTCCTGTTTGTTTCCATCATCTTGGTCCTGGACTGTCAGAATGGGCCAATCAGTACTTTTGGGACTCTAAAATGGAACCTGCCTACAGGGGCTCAGTTGGGCCAAAACCTGTAGGAATTGTAGTTTTAGGCTTTTGGCACCTAAAATAACCTGGAGGGGGAGCCCTTGTTGTGACTGACAGACAGATCAGCCAACCAAACCTTTTGGATCTTGGGGAAATGTCCCACACTGCTTGCAGTTTCAGTTAGATCTGAGTTGGGAAGTGAAGAAGTAACAACTCGAGATAGTTAGAGCAACAATCCATAGTGGATTCGCGTGGGAGAACTGTGGAAAGGCCTGAGTTTGGCCTGCATGCCTGCCTGCTGTCCCTGAGAGGGAACTTGTGCTTTTTTTGGACTGAATCCGAATTTGGAGAGTGAATTAAGCCATTGAATTGTGACCAAGCTTTAACCTAAAGAAGACCGAAGATTTGCTGAATGCGATCGGCCTGTCAGGACTTCTAGCTACCTCTGAACTCCCAGATTGTGCAGACTCTGTAATTGTGACCAGAGAGCCATTTGCCTGGGACAGTGGAATTTCCTTACATGTGAATGTGCTGTATGCTTATAGTGGGTCGTGATTTGGTTCCCCACTGTGTGTCTGAACTGTGTTTAGCTTGCTGGAGGCTGTATCCAGCTCCACGGACAGAATCTGTATCCATTTCCATTTGTCTGGGCCCCTGCTACACTGGCCCAGCCAGAATACCTGCTATGCAGAGAAAGTCATCTACGATTGACCGGCCTGGGGATCAGCCCCCTGCTTAAAGCCTTGAACAGGAATGACACCTCAGTGATTCGTGTGGGCCCTGCTTCTCCGGGCATTCCAGCTCAACAGCCTGCGGCTTGACTTCATCCTGCCTGTGTCCAGTATTGGGTATCGTGAGTAAACATCAGGGTAGCTCCCTGCAACAACAGCTAAATCTAAAAGTGTTGTCATCTGATTGTCTTGTTGCCTTTTCTTTCATGAACTGAGCCCTCAGGTTCCAGATTACAAATAGTGTGTGTTGTGCATGTTGCTTTCTTCCATCACAGGGCCCCAACCAGCTCCCAATGATCCTGGCTAGCCCACCGTTTTCCTATGTGGGTACCCAGAGTGTATGACTGTGTATGGACTCTGAACTGCATACATAACTGTCTGAGTAATATAGATTTTAAGCAGATCAACCTGATTATGCCCCTCCCTTGTTCAAGTCCCCTGAATAAATCAGATTTAACTTTGTTTGCATTTAATCTGACTGTGGTTCCAGTTTGTGCCAAAAGTATTGTACTGCTGCTATTTGCTGTGTTTAACCTTGTTTTACAGGGGGTCCCCAGGGTCAAACTAGAGGAACCAGCCCTGGTGGTAAGTGCAAACAGTGTGGGTAATCGCCTGATGAATAAGGGTCATTGTGAAAGTAATTACTGTATATTGTTCAGGCCACTAGAAGGGAAAGAGGGGGATTACAGTGTCCCAGAGGGCTGTGCCCAGGTTAGCTTGACCACTAACAACCCTGACCTCTGGGTGGAGGCACCTGTGTCATTACCCAGGCCACTTAACCTGCTACTAGCCAAGCAGGCAGGGGTAGTAGCCCTTGGGTTAGCGCCACCTAGGGGTTACATAAGTTTCGGATTACATATACCTTTGAGCTAAGAGCTCTTTTAGAGAGGTTCCACATCAGTAGAAAGAACAACAGATTAAACAGGGCAGTAAAGTACAGTAAAATAAAGTGTAAATAGGAGGTGCAAAAGTCATAATGGACAAAAAAATCATAATGGACAGTCAACGTAAAACATCAGAAACACATTATGCTAATCACTTTCAGGCACAGAAAAATGCATGGAGTACATTGATATCTGCCAGCAGGCTTTGTCAAGACAAACAGGGCTGGGGTGTAGGAAGAGATGTGGGAGGGTGGGCTGGGAAGAGTAAGACAGGGGTGGAAGTGGAGGACATGAGGAGAGGTAGGGCAAGGGTAGGGGAAGAAGGGTGGGGGTAGGGGATGCAGGGGAGAGGCATAGGAGGCAAGAGTGCTTAAGTTACTATGAAAGAGATCGAGTGCTAAGGCTGAGGTTTGGGAAAACATGGTTAAAAGAGACAGTCACAGGTGCTAGCTGTAGAGAGTAGTGACCGAAGCTTGGATTTGAACAGGCCCAGCTTAGTTTCAGAGGAGATGTCGCTGTTGAAAGCATTCATCCAGAGAGGGGGCCCTATAGGCGAACTATCTTTGCCCCCAGGTGGTTTGGCAATGAAGGACCTGTAGGAGCTGAGATTCAGAACCTCGGGTGCAGCATGGATTACGAGGGGGGCTTAGAAGATCTTGTACTCCAGGTGGCAAGAGGCCTAAGGTTATTTTCTTGACCATCACACACGTTTGGCATTTGATGCGATTTTTAGGCTATAGCCAACCAGTTAGGGCATAGTCACATGTATGGGTGAGATGGTAGGCTCCTGAGACGAGACGACATGCTTTGTTAAGAGCAGTGGGGATACACCGGAGGGCGGTATCAGTTGCTGAGCCATAGATGTTCAGTCCATAGTCAATTATAGAATAACAGAGCTCTGTACAGCTATCCTTAAGGCGTCAGGGATCAGAGATTGCCTGTGTCTGTACAGTAGACCAATATGAACATTTACAACTTTAGTAACGTTATCTGTTTAGAAAGGGACTGAATATGAGTGGACCCAGGATGGACCCTTGAGGAACCCCAGAGAGAACAAGTCTTGAGTCAGAGGGGACGTTGACAATTTTGACCTGCTGAGTACAGTTGTCCAGATAACTTTTAAACCAGGCAGTGGAGTCAGAGGAGAGCTGTGCATTAAGTAGTTGTTCCAGTAGTAGAGGGTGATGGACCGTGTTGAATGCTTTTGTCAAGTCGATGAAGGCTGCACCAACTAACTGACCATGGCCCAGGGAGCTGTCTATAGAACCGGTGAATTCCATAAGCACCGAGGTGGTGCTATGCCCTTTTCTGAACCCATGTTGTTGGGCACATTGGATCTTATGTTTGTCAAGATATTCAGTAAGCTGGTCAACTAAAATGCATTCAAGAGCCTTAGAGAGAGGTGATAATATGGAGATAGGCCGGCAGTTCACGTGAAGAGTCCTGTCTCCACTTTTGCAGACCAGGGTAACCATGGCTGATTTCCACTTATTGGGGAACTGTGCAAGTCTGAGTGAGAGGTTAAAGATCCTGGTTAAAGGCAATAACACTTCCTCAAGGGTGAGGGACAGCAGTTTGAGGTCAAGAGAGTCCCCAACGCTGTGTCTAGATTTACCAGTTGCTTTATGGATGTATTTTTGAGCTTCATGCAACGAGATTTCTTTGAAGTAAACCAGGATCAGCTCCAGATTTCTAATAGAAACAAAAAGTGCCATCATCCAACCACTAAAAATATTGTTCAACAAATCCTTGATTGAATCATCAGTACCAAATGACTCGCGTACCGCAATAGTTACACCCATCTTTAAAAAAGGCTCTCACTCAAAAACTGAAAATTATTGACCCATAAGTCTCACATCCATTCTATGTAAACTTATGGAAAAAATTATCAAACTCAAAATTGAAGATGAAATATCAACACTAAATATAACGACACATATCAACATGGCTAAACAAGGCTTTTCGTGTGTCACAAACCTTATCTCTTTCTATGAGTATATCAGCCACCATCTGGACGATAACACACCCATGGATGTCATACTGCTTGACTACAGTAAGGCGTTTGACAAAGTTTCTCACTTATTACTAATTAAAAAACTTATTAATATAGGACTGTCACCCACACTGACTTCTTGGATTAAACAATTGCTGGACAAAAGAACACAGAGAGTCAGGGTCAACAACGCAATGTCTGGAGAGAGGAGAGTGAACAGAGGAGTCCCCCAGGGCTCTGTGCTCGGACTGGTCCTCTTTAATCTGTTTATTGGTGACATGCATATGTCCTCCAACAATAAAATGGTCAAATTTGTTGATGATACAAAACTCGGGGGGGAAAGCTATTAATCAAAACATAAATTCTGAACTACAAACCGATCTACTACTAATAGCACAAATGAGATGCACTTCAATGTTACTAAATGTGCAACATTACACCTGGGAAGAAATAATACGTTACAAACATATTACTTAAATAATATGGCCATTAAAACTTCAACTGTAGAAAAAGATCTAGGAATCTTGATCAACAATAAATTATCTTCTACCTCCCACTGTACTAAAATAGCAAATCAAGCTAACGCCATTCTCCGTAGGATGAGTAAAATATTTATAAATAGAACAGAACAATGTCTTCTACCACTTTATAGATCTCATGTTAGACTACTCCTCAACTATTGCTCCCCATTCTGGAGCCCCTATTTGATCTCTGACATTAACAGAATTGAAAACATTCAACATAAAGCCACAAAGCTCATAGCCCATCTATCAAAACTCAACTACACCACCAGACTGGCAAGCACAGGCCTACATACATTAGCCCAAAGAAGACTTAGGGGGTACTTGTTACTACTATTTCAAATAACAGCAAATAGAGAACAGATGCAAATTTGTGGTCTCAAATATTCTACCAGTAAAACGGTAGCTAGATTGCACAATAAACAATTAGAAATCATGAGGGCAAAAACTAATAAAAGAATAAACTATTTCACTATAAGGACACCTAGAATCTGAAACAAATTACCGCAGGAAATAGTTGATTCTCCAAATATTCTGTCATTTATAAACAAATTAGACAAATGGTTGATCGATCAGGGACCCACTGAATGATCCACAAATGTGGAGGACAATCGTGATGGGCATTCCGCCTTCTTTTGTCCAACAATACCAAAGTACCAAAGTAGAATGACAGGTGACTGGTCATTGGGGGAGAGCTTACAGGATTGGCTGGGGTGACATCTGCATCAAAAAGGTCAGGTGGAAGAACACTGCTAAGGTCCGTGAATCCATTATTAAAGGTATTGGCAATAGTTAGGGGTCCAGAGTTGTAGTTCCATCAACGTCAAGTAAAGTGGGTGATGTTTTCTGGTTTTTTCCTTGTAACCTCTTTGATATTATTCCAGAAAGCTTTACCATTGCCCCACGTGTCAGTAAGCACTTCCTTGCAGTATTTATTTTTCTCAAGGCAGAAGGACCTTGTGCAATCATTCCACGCTCTTTTGTATTTCTGAATGTCCGATTGCATGCCGGTGGCTTGAGCTCGATGCCAGAGTTGGTCCCTAGATTTCATACGCGCTAATACAAGTCTGCAGAGAGCCAGGGGTTGCAAGGGCCTTTGATTTTCCACTTTTTTAGGGGTGCATGGGAGTCGCAGGCAGCATTAAAGGTGTCGATGAAATAATCAAGTATCGTGTTGACAGCCTTCGCACTGTTGATGGGAGTCCAATCTTGCACACTAAGGAGGGATATGAGGGGGTTCACGATGACCTCGTGCTAGTACCCTGCTGGTGATTGTCTTTGGTGGAGGTTTGCAGAATTTGTTTGTCCATGCGCAGATGACAGGGGAATGGTCACTAAGCGTGTCCGGGAGGACTGCAGTGTTAGTAATGCAATCAGGATGACTGGTTAGGACCCAATCCAGTAGGTTGCTTGATCTCATTTTGTAGTTGTATCTAGTCAGGGAGTTAACGAGCTGGGAAAAGCTTGCAGCAGAGATGGCATCCCTAAAGCTCCCATTCTCAGGTGCAAGCCAATTAATATTAAAATCTCCCATCAGAATTAACTCCGAGCCAGGGGGTTGGTTTCTGATAAAGTCCATGACAGAACTGAGATCCCCGGTTCTTTAGGAGGGATGTACACTGGTGCTGCAGTAAGTGCCTTATTGTGGGCACCTAGCAGAATTTTGATGGCTAGTATTTGAGTGGTTGAACCAGCAGTAGGTACTGGCTGGGGGTGTCCTATGAGGGACTCTTTCAGATAGACTGCACATCCCTCTCCTTTCCTCTTTTGGTAGTCTTATCCTTTCTGAAGATGGCATAACCTGGCAGGGCAATAGCCATGTCAGGGATTTTTGGTGTAAGTCATGTTTCAGCAGTTGTCAGGACTTCAGGATTGGGTTGGTTAACCAAGACTTGTAGAGCATCCAGTTTAGGGAGGGGTCTGCAGATGTTCATAGCTGCTAAAGTAAGTAACCCCGGCCGCTTTAAAGAAGCTGCCTTACATGGTGGGCTGGGGCCAGGGTTTGGGTGAATATTTCCAGGCAGCAGTAACAGCATAAGTATAAGTCTGAGCAGGCATAATCTTTATTGCATGTAGGTAAGTCTTGCTGTCTGCCTTGTCTGGTGTCCCAGCTTAGTTGTTGTCAGCGTTCGCAGAGGGTGGGCATGAGGGATAGAGGGGAGAGTGATAAAGTGTGGGTGCATGTTACCCTCACCATAATAGCTATCGCTGTTTTGCGATAGCTATTATGAAATGGAACCAAATTCCCACTATACAAATATTCCTACTGCCTCTATTCTCGAGGTGATCTATTTTTGACAAAAGATAATGTATTTGCTCAGTTTGCTTTTCAGCCGTTTCCTCTAAAAACTGCACAGTATTTCCCAAATTTTAAATTTGAGCTTTGGTGGCCTCTACCCTGCTGTTTGTGTTTTTTCAGAATCACTTTTGAGGTGATTCATGGAGATTTGCATTTCAGACACATCAGTTTGAATACTGGCCAACATCTCTTTAATTAGAGACAAGTCCGACTTACTGTTAGAGATAGTGAGGGTTGTCAGGTTGTCATTCTGTGCTGTTGCATCTTGATGCTGTCCGTTGACTTCGAGTTCACAGGAGCCATTCTGAATGAGATCAGAAAATTTTGTTTCATGAAAAAAATATAAAACTAGAAAAAATAAACAGAATGTTCTTTCAGAATTCATTTGAGTGAATATTCTTGCAATGAATGACGTGAAACGGACAACAATGTATTTGGTTTGTGATTTAGAATGACAAAATAAATGGTTCAAGCAGCTGCTTGTGGTTTAAGCAGCCATCCTAATCGTCACCATGCGCACCCTAAGGAATTAATTTTTTATAATATGGGGGGACGGGGTGACAATCTGCTGTGGCTGCAGGAGAAGAGAAGCTATCCTCAGTAATGCTGCATATGTCTGAAATTTGGGGTTCTTACTTTTCAAAGTGTCTTTAAAAAAGTGTTTAAAACACCTATGGTTAAATTCTTCTGGCTGCCATGCACACAAGTCTTGCCACTTGGTTCAGCAAGCTAAAGCACGCTCATTCCATTGAAGCTCATTTGCTACAGCTGAAAAACAGAGCAGTGGTTCCACCTTATATAGATTTGACCAGTTTACATCTAAAATTCTGGAGCACAGATTTAATAAAGATGTAGACTTTCCCCGTGACTGTGGTTTCCCAGAATTAGAAGGTATCTTTATTTATTAGTTCACAAGCTGTGACCAGTAAAGACACACTAAGCCACGGCTTGCTTCCAGGTGCATCCTGGGAGCACACAGAAGTTAAGTTACTTGCTCATGGTCGCACAGTATGCAAGTACTGGCTGTGGGACTCTAACCCAGTTCTCCAGGTTTGCAGTTCGATGCTCTTAACCACTATGACGTATCAGATTAACGGTATGTTATTTATTTATTTGTTTTTTGGTAACCAGATAGGTACACAACTAAGTGCCTATTTTCAGGAATGACCCAGAAGAGCAGAATGCACAAAGTCAAAACACAGGTACAATTTGGATCCTGCTTTTGTGGATCCAATTACCCTCCTTTGGAAAGGCAGTCCAGTTGAGGGCAAGAGGTGGTATAGCGCAGTGGTCTAAGGCTCTGAGCTGCAAATCTGGTAACATCCAGCAGACCAGACCTGGGTTTGAATCCCACAGCTTCCACTTGCATACTCTGTGACCCTGAGCAAGTCACTTAACCTCCTTGTGCTCCCAGGTCGCTCCTGTAAAAAAGCTTCTAGCTTAGTGTGCTATACCTGGTTAAACAACTAAATAAAATGGTGCAGGGTCTGCATCAAAAGCGTTATAAGGCGAGACTAAAGGACCTCAATATGTACACCCTGAAACAGAGGAGGGGGATATGATAGAAACCTTTAAAATACCTCACGGGCAGCCGGCCCGGTGCCGTTGAGGTGCTGGTCGCCACGCCAGCGACCCGTGTTCGGGAACGGGCGTGGGTCGGAGGGGAGGAGATGGATTGAGCGTCCAAGGGACTGCTCTCCATCTCCGGGGAGGGGGGATTTGGGCGGCCGGGGCTTGCCTGACCCCTAGCGGAGGCTGGGGGGTCGACAGCATGTAGCTGCAAGCTTGGGGTGGGTCGTGGCAGATGCTTGATTGGGGCATGCACGGGAGTGTGCGTGCACCCAGTCGCTGGCGTCATTGCACGCCATGACGCGCCGGGAGGAAAACAGTGAAAAAAGTGAGCCAGGCAGCACGAAGTTGTTCCCCTGCAGCGCCATTCCTGGAAGGGCGCCTCCCTGGCATGGATCCGTTGGGGTGGGTTGAGTCACTCCCCACCACCCTGCTGCAAAGGGTAAGTCACGGGGTGCACAAGGGAGGGTCTGATGTCTGGGGATGGTGCTGGGGGGAACAACGGAAGGGCAGGGTCGTAGCTGGAGCTCTGGGGGAGAGAAAACAATACAAAAAAAAAAAAAATACCTCACAGGGGTAAATAAGGTACAAGAGAGGGGTATTTTTTAGAAGAAAAGGTGCTCTAGAAGAAAGGGACATGCTCTTCAGGACAGATGTGAGGAAGTACTTCTTCACAGAAAGAGTGGTGAATTCCTGAAACAGCACTCCAGCAGAGGTGGTGGGGGTGAAAGCAGTGGTGGGGCTCAAGAATGCATGGAATAAGCACAAGGAAATCATGGTAGAAAGGAAGGGGAGAGGGACAAAGAGCTGTCAGTCAGGCATGGCCAGCAGTAATAGTGTAGGTAGGGAGAAATGAGCAGACTGGATTAGCCAAGCGGTCCTTATCTGCCATCAAATCCTATGTTTCTGTATCTGCCTCTGAATCCAACCGTGATCCAACCAATGTCAGAGTTCAGATACATAAGCGGATACTTGTGCATCTAAGATCAGATCCAGGTATCTGATATCAGATCCATTGAATCCAATCTCACATAGTTGAATCTGATCGTCATATGCCTGGATCCGATGATCTGATTCATCAGATCACAGACTAATCCAGAGATACCGCAGATACTGTGGATCTTTATTTTATTTATAGGTGTCAGCATGGCTCAATTTGTAGCACATCCGCCTCTGGACCAGAAGGTTGTGGGTTCTCATCCCACACCGGGATTGGACTTGCACCTAAAAATCGCTGGCATCCGATTGCAGTATTGGGGGGTGCTGTACTGCTGTGGTGTGCTGTCCTTCAGATGAGACATTAAACTGAGGTCCCTTCTGCCCATCCTGGTGTTGCCCTGGTGGGTGTCCAGGTGAAAGTAAAAGAACCCAGGGCACTGTTCGCAAAAAGAGTAGGGGACATTCCCGGTGTCCTGGCCAACATTCCCCTTACCATAAACTGGTTCATGCAATTATCCAGGCTGTGTGTGGGTGACGGTGTGTGATATGGCTGCCACCACACATTCAGTCACTTCACTACCAGTCTAGCATTGCTTGTAAAGTGCTTTGGACACACTGTGTATGAAAACTGCTATATAAATGCTGATTCTTCTTATTTTTTGGTAACCGGGTAAGGCCCACTAAGCACAAGTGCCTGTTTTCAGGGCGACACGGGAGCACTGGGTGGTTAAGTGACTTGCGTACAGTCACACAGTATGCAGGTGGAGGATGTGGGAATCAAACCCAGGACTGCTGGATATACCAAGCTCATTCACAGCTTGTTACTGTAACCTCTAGGCTATACTGCCAGCTTAGGAAGCCGGATCCTTGGTTGGATGTCTATGCTGTCCGAGGACATCTGAAGTCCTACCAAATTGATGGATCTTCTTCGGGGATATCTACAGTGCCGCTCCCAAGTCCACCCTAGCCAGACTAGACCCCCATTTTTTTTACCACTTCTGTCACTTCGCCCTTGACTGTCCTCCCTCTACTCACCACTGTGTCCTCTACCAGACCCTCAACCTACCTTCGCTCCATGATCAGCGCAAAACCTACTGTGCAAGGCTAACTGCAAATTTCTGGTCTCAGTCCCTACCACCTTACCTCTCCTCTGTCCTAACTGCTGCTTCCCCTCCAGCCTGCCCTCTGAGAAACTTCGACCAGTGCCTCTTGGCCATCCCGTTCATGGCCACCATGGCTGGCCAGACTGCCTTTAGGCATCGCATGCCTAAGCTGTGGAACTCTCTTCCCTCAGATGTTCGGCATGCCTCCCCCACCCAGCACCTCAGCTCCCTCCTCAGCACTCACTTTGCCATTGCCTGCTCGTGTGCCTAAATCCTGTTTAGCATTAACTCTAACACCTCCTTGTTCTGGTTATACTTGAGTAGTACTGTACTTAGTTATGTTTTAGTGCCTCGCATGTCCACCTGCCACTGTAATTTGTCTTATGACCTCACTAGCATCTGCTGGGATGCCTATTCTTACCTTGTAGCTAATTTTTATGTACTAAGCTCACTATTCCACTGTGACTCTCTTTTTACCTCTGTGTTTATGCACTCTCCATAAATATGTATGTATTTATGCACTCTCTGTAATATGTATGTATATATTCGCCTCTACCCTCACCCCCAGGATGCATCTGGAATCGAGCAGTATTCTGTTCAGTATGCCTTCCTGATAAAACATTTAAATAAATATCTCTTTCATCAGGTCACACCTATGGAACTATCACCATCATGAACCAGGATCGCACAGAAGCTTTTTCTGTAGCAGTCTATTAGGGACCACCCACTGCAACATTATACACTGATGTCCATAGGATATATTAGCGTGGGTGGCCCCGATCCTTCATCAATTCTTTCTCGCCATGGACCATACTCACTCGGACTCCACGGAAGCTTTGTCATTCAGTCAACCACCAAAATTTTACCTTTTTTTTTTGCCTTAGAATCACTTTATTTTAAACTGATTTTTTTTTCTTTTTGTATGTAGAGAACTTAATTTTATCTGCCCTCTTCTGTCACTGTGACTGCAGAAAGAAGATTACTTCAACAGACAAACATGATCTCGGTGTCTGCTGCCTCAGGCCTAGCCATAACATTCTTGCCTGCAAGCTCTGCTTGAAGTTCAACCTCACCACCTCGTGGGGCCTTAAGAAAGCCCTGCAGAAATTTCTGATGGAGCAGCAAGCAGCCAGACTACAGCAGGGCTCTTCAGGGGTTACCTTCTCTCAGTCATCGGCTTCCTCTTCAGGCTCTCAGGCCACCAAGGCCCAGGACAAGTCTTCAGGGAAACACTCTCACTGGGACAAGGAATGCTCCAAGAACGTTGCCCCCAGAGGCACTCCTGATCCCCTTTGGCTTCCTCTTCTTTTTCTAGGATTGCTCCGTTGACAGTTTTGGCATCCTCCTCTCTCGCCACACAGGCCTTGGCTTCCTCCTGGCCTTCCCCAGCAATAAGTTCTTCCAGCCTTCTGATGGCTTGTGAAGGCCCATCAACCCCTGGGTCATCAGTGCCAGCCCCACCGCTGTGACCTCCTGCACTGCAAGGTCCACCAGTGCCAGGCCCCACTGGCTCTGCTGCAACGGGCACTGATCTGATGGTGCTGGAATCTTTGCTGGTGCTTCCCATGCCTGCTGTTGACTTCAACGCAGTACTTTCCTCCTTTACCATGGTTCTTATTCAGCAGCTTGTTCCCCGGCCTGGGCCTTCATTGCCATCAGGTGCTGTCTCAGTGTTGACACCAGTTCGACCTTCCTGCTCGGCACCTTCCCGGGCATCGTCGGCGTTCTTACCATTGGTCCCTGTTCCAGATCAGGTAGACGCTGAGAAGGAATACGATCCTGACCTTATCCTTCCCGATGAAGAGGAGGAAGAGGAAGATGTTGGGGTTATTTCCTCAGACAGGTCCAATGTATCTTCAGGGAGTGAGGATTCGGTGAAACACACTCCGAGATCCCCTCCTTTGGACCTCTCCTTATTTAATGTTATGAAGCAACTCCAGACCACCATGGGATCCCAGACTGCAGAGGAGGACACCATCAGGAGGAACCTGGTGGACTTCCTGGAGATCCCTGACTCTCCAACTAAGGTCATCCCTCCATTGCTGCCAGCCTTACAGGATGCTGTCAACGCCACCTGGCACAAGCCCAAACATGGTCCTTGGCATGCCTAGAAGGGCTGACAAACTTTATCAGACCCTTTTTATGCTGCCCAACCAGACACTGACTCAGTGGTGATCAAGGCGGCTCATGACACGTCCAAGGTACCCAAGCACCTGAGCTTCCTCCTCCCTGACAGTTAATCTAGGAGGATTGACCTTTGGGGCAAGAAGACCTTCACTTTAGCCACTTTAGGACTCAGGATAACCAATTATCTGTCCCATATGGTCAAGTACCAAATTACCCTCTGGAAGAAGGGCAAGGTGCAGTACAAGCCCTTCCTGAGGGCCCCCAGAGACAGGAGTTCCTCAAGTCTCTCCAGGCCATGGAGGATGTCAGTAAGCACCTCCTCAGAGCCATTTATGACATGGCTGATACCACAGCCAGAGCATCTGCCACTGGCATTTGCCTGAGAAGCCACTACTGGCTGAGAGTCTCTGGATTTGCCGCTGATGTTCAGCAGAATGTTTTGTTGCCCCTTTTGTGGGCTTCAAACTTATCAGTGTCAGTGGCTCAGTAGGTAGCATACTCGCCTCTGAGGCCAGGAGATCAGAGGGCTGTGGGTTCACTTCCCACATCTGGCACTTGGGTTAATATCCCAGTACTGACACTGTAGTGCAGCATGAGAGGGGTGTTGCACTTCTGAGGTACCGTCTTTCGGATGAGACGTTAAACAGAGGTCCAATCTGCCTGGATTGGTGGTAGTTCAGGTGGATGTTAAAGATCCCATGGCACTTATCAAAAAGAGTAGGGGAATTACCCTGATGTCCTGGCCAAATTTCCCTCATTCACTAAAAATACCACCAATAGCTTAATCTGGTTCAAGGTCAGTTGGCATTCATCTGTATCCCCCTCCCCCGGGTCGTGCCTGAAAATAGGCAGGATTTATCTAGTACACTTACCCAGTCAACAAAAACTAAATAAATAAAAACATTTTGATACTGATGTGCAGGTTATTATTAATAAACAAAGAACCTCTGTGCGCAAGCACTGAGGCAATGGTTACCCCAAAGGACATTTGGCCGGGAAGCCAAGTTTCAAAGAAATACAAAATCACACATGCCCCCACAATGCAAAGCATCATGGGCTGCATATGCAAATCACCACAGAATATTATGCTGGTTCAATTTTAAGCTGAAATGCATGGTGCCGAAAGGCCTCTCACACAGTTTGCAAAGGGTGCCAACAGAAGACTTAGACACATGTTTCGTCCTACCAGGACTCATCAGTGTGCCTCGTCTGTTTGACACCCCAGTGGAATGAACCAGCTACCCTAAGATGGTCTATCTGGGTTATGTTGTGGTGAACCCAATTAAAATAAAAAACAACTTACAAAACAAAGAACCTCTGTGCGCAAGCAGTGAGGCAATGGTTACCCCAAAGGGCATTTGGCCAGGAAGCCAAGTTTCAGAGAAATACAAAATCACACATATTATTAATGACCTGCAGTCCTCTGGTAGCGCCATGTGGTCTGTCCACTCTTATCACACCCAGCCTATGAGTAGGCCAAGACCCTCCTTTCGTAGTGTCTCTCAAAAGTTTTGGTCAAGAACCAGACCTCAGGGCAGGCGTAAGGTCCAGCTTCACCTTGCCTGTCCCATCCTCCACCACTGTTGCCCCTGCTAAAAGCTCCAGAGGTGGAGATGCAGCCCTGGCTGCTGGTTACACTTCAGCATGACTCCAGGCCAGACCCCCCCCCCATCCTAAGCCAGGAGGTGGTGGTCAGGGGTTGTTTATCCCTCCATCTGAATCAGTGGAGGACCATTACTACAGAAGAGCTTCCGTATCTTCCTCCTCTACCTCCCACTTCTTCTCCAGACCACATCCCAGTGCTCAGGGAGGAGGTGCTCACATTGCTGTTAAAAAGGGCCATAGAATCGATACACAGGCAGCAAAGGAACAAGGGGTTCTACCCCCAGGTCTTCCTTGTCTCCAAGCACACCGGGGATTTCAGGCATATTCTAGACCTCGAGGAGCTAAATCTTTACATCCAGTACAAAAAGTTCCAGATGATCATTCTGCAAGGCATTCTCTCACTACTAAGGCACAAAGATTGCTATACTCCCTGGACGCAGGATGCCTGCCTGTATATCAAAGTTTGCTCCCACATGGGCAGTTCCTCAGGTTCTTGTTCCATGGGGAACACTACCAGTTCGGGGTATTGCCCTTTGGTTTATCCTCTGTGCTACAAGTCTCTACCAAATGCTTAGCTGCAGTAGCAGTGGCCCTGAGACATGATGGCCTATATGTTTTTCCATAATTGGACAAGTGGTTGTTGAAGGCACAGTCCAAGGACATGTTACTGCTGACCCTAGAACGTGGAGGTGAAACTCTGCTGAGGGAGGCAGGCTGAGGCAACTAGAGCTAGAAGATAAGTATTTTCTCGGTGCTTTTTCTTTTCTTTTAGGATTCAGGTAGCATTTAATGAGATTGCGATGTGTGCTGTGTGATTTAAAGATCAATGGCAACTACTTTACACATTGTTTAAAATAGCACAATTGAAAATCCCTGTGTCATGAATAGTGTTTCCTGAAAATGTCATGTTATTTGGTTTTGTGATTTTCTTTAAATCAACATTTGTTCACTTGTTCTGCACTAACTGGAAACAGGCTGTTTCTTTCCTTCTGACTGAGCCTTGGAGAGAGTGATGACATCATATTGGACTAAGCAACTGCTGTAGCAGTGTAAGTCTCTGCTTGACTGAAAAGCTGTAAACTTCCTAATTAGAGCAGTCTGTAGAATTAATTGTTTGATGCCCGGGGTTTTTATTAACTCAGTCTATGGCATGTGTTTAGTTGAATTAGCTGAAAATCTATCATTTTGTTCTTCTAAAAAGCTGATCATTTGAGTTTCAGTGCAGAACTGAAGTGGTATACATTTGAGAAATCCGCTTGTCTATATCACAGCTATGAGTTCTGCCCCATCAATATGTTGTGCTTTGTTTTCTAGCTTTATAACACTGGATTGTTTATTTGTGGATATAAAATAAATTTAAAATTTGTTAATTTATACTAGTAATTTGTCTTTGATGTAGCCTCAATAAATAGGTCCATGTAAGAATAATTCTTTTCCTCTCAGATTGACAAACAGGTGTCTGCCACACTGCTATTTTAGGCAACTGTACTATATAAACTCATCCAGAAGCAAATGATTTGATACCTTTTAATGGACCAACATAGATGTAACAACAAGAACAAAGTGCTCTAGCTTTCGGACCAACCAGTCCTTCAGTTTTCTAAACAACTGCCATGAGCTTCTGAAGAAGGACTGGTTGGTCCGGCTCAAGCACAGGCTGTTGTTGCAATGATCCATTAAAACATCCATCAACTACTCTGAATCTATTCTACAAGGACCAATACGGCAACTACTAAATCAAGATTTCTATATAAACTCACAAATTTCAGATCATTTATGTTTTCTGTGTGAAAATACATCATGTATAACTGGAAACAGTATAGAGCATCCTGATGCCCACTGTCTTCTGTGCCATAGTTGAGGCAGCTGCACTCTGCTACCCCATCCCCTGCCCCATAAGCCCCCTGTCTCTTGAACCATATTTGAGGCTGCTGCACCCTGCTGCCTGCTGTCTTCTCCCACGCAGTTGAGGTTTCTGCACCCTGTTGCCCCCATCATCTGCCTGACCAGTCAGGGCTGCTGCATCATGTGCACCCCATCTCACTGTCAGGGATGCTGTACCCTGATGCCCCCCTGTATCCTGCCCCACAGTCAGAGCAACCATCCTGTCCACAGTCCCCACCACCACAGCCAGGGCTGCTGCGCACTTGCTACTACCTGAGGCAGGTTGCTCCACAGCCTTGCCTCCACAGTCAGAGCTGCACCATGCTGCCACTTGCCACAAGAGTTATGACATTTGCTGCACCCTGTCCTCTGCCACCCCCAAAGTTGTGTCAGTTCCACCCAGGTGTGGCTGCTGCACCCTGTCCCACAGTTTGGGCTGCTGTACCCTAATGCCTCCCTTGTCTCCTGGCTGAACAATCAGGACTTCTGCACCTTACTTCCTTCTGTCCTTCACCTCCGTAACACAAGATGGAAGTATTTTTCTGTTTTTTTCCTTTTTCTTTTGGGCAATGCAGAAAAAATCTGACTTTGGTGGCAGGGGGCAGCATGGTGCAACAACCTAACTGTGGAGTCATGGGGCAGTGGAGGCATGGGGCTTTACGGTGCAGCAGGGCACAGCAGCTCTGACTGTGTAGACAGGAACAGTGTGCAGCAGCTCTGTCTATGTTGGCAGGGAACAGACTACAGCATGGTGCAGATGCCTTGATTGTGGTGCAGGACATGGGGGAAGGCACCAGAGCACAGCAGCCCTGACAATGGGATAGGATGCACATGGTGCAGCATGCCTGCTCATTTGGGAAAACAGAAGTAGGTAGCAGGGTGCAATGAAAGCATCACCTCTGGTGGCATGGACAGCATGGTGCAGCAACCCTAAATGTGGAGGAAGGGGACATGGGACTGTAGGGCATAACAGGGGACAGCAGCCCTGACTGTGGTGATAGAAACAAGGGGCAACATGGTGCTGCTGCTGCTGCTCTTACTGGGGGGCAGGGACAAAGTGCAGCAGGATGCAGAAACCAAAACTGTTCAGGCAGGGGCAGCAGGGTGCAGTGGCCCTGATTGTTCAGGCAGAAGATGAGGCAACAGGGTACAGCAGCCCCAACTCTATGGTAGAAGATAGTAGGTAGCAGAGTGAAGCTGCTTCAACTGTAGGCAGGAGATGGGGGCATCAGGATGACACACAGTGTTTCTAGTTATAAATATACATGATGTATTTTCACACAGAAACCATCAAAGAACTGAAATTTAAGAGTTCATATAGTACATGTGCCTGATATAGCAGAGTGTAGCAGGCACCTGTTTTTTTCAATCTGAGAGGAAAACAACTGTTATCACATGAACCGATTTATTGAGGCTACATCAATGACAAACTACTTGTATGAATTAACAAACATTAGCTTTATTTTATGTCTATTAAATAAACAACCCAATGTTATATAACTAGAAAAAAACACAGAGTTTAGAAGGAACAGAACTCACAGCTGTGATACAGACAAGCTGATTTCTCAAATGCATACCACTGCAATTCAGCACTGAAACTCAAATTATCAGCTTTTTATAAGAACAGAAAAGTAGATTTTCAGCTAATTCATCTGAACACAAACCAGAGACTGAGTAAGTAAAAACCCCTGGACAACAAACAATTCTACAGACTGCTCTAATTAGGAAGTTTATAGCTCTTCAATCAAGCAGGGACTTGCACTGCTGCAACAGTTGCTTAGTCCAATATGATGTCAACACTCCCAAGGCTCAGTCAGAAGGATAGAAACAGCCTGACTGTTTCCAGTTAATACAGAACAAGTTAACAAATGCCAATTTAAAGAAAACCACAAAACCAAATAGCATGGCACTTTCAGGAAACACTACTCAAAACACAGGGATTTGAATTCAGGCTTTTTTAAACAATGTATAAAATAGTTGCCATTGATCTTTAAACAGTGTAACTACAAAACAGATTATTTTGTCTTGGCTGGGAGGAGGGGGGCATTTAACTGAATGAGGGAGAGGTTGGGAAATACACAGGAGGGGAAGGCTGGTCATATGACTCGGACCAGCCAATAGTTGGGCTGGGATCCATTTATATTTCAAAGTGGATCAAGTGACCCTGAAGTGTGAGCGACCCTGAAATATGAGTGCCACAAAGCAGGAGTGTAGCATCTTGAGTAGTGTCTGTAGGGAGTCTGCAGGCAGGACAGCAGGCCATGCTCGTAGACAGGGAACAGCCTAAATGGGAGGGCCGCATAGTTCGTGTACAGACATGAGGGTCCAAAGGTGGGGAAGGGTTCCATGGGTAGAAAGTGGGACCAGGATAGGGGAGGAAGAATGTGAGGACAGTCAAATAGGGTGGGAGATGGGAAGGGTTATATGTTGCCAAGGATGTGGAGCAGCCATATTCCTAGGAGTGGCTTGGAGGGCAGGGGGCTGTAGGGTATGTTGGCAGGTGGGCCAACTCAGACAGGAAATAGGGTGGTTGAGGAGGGAACTGGAGGCATGGAGGAGACAGAATTGGGGGGAATATGGCCAGGAGGGAAAACTAATGAGGTATCCAAAAGAGCTCAAAATAGATAAAAATAAGGGGGATCTTGATGGGACAGCAGGAGGGCCACACAAGCGGGTGTAGCCCAGGGAAGGAACTGATGACTGGAGGAGGGTCAGGCACAACAACATGACTAAGACAGGGTCGGAGCAAAGATATCAGCCTGTGGGAAGGGGAACCAGACTCATTCAAGGAAAGGAGATTAGCACTGCAAATAGATTCTCAGTGCTGGCTAGTCCAGAAGACCAGGTAGCAGAGAGGAGGGGAGTTACAGTGAAAGAGCAGGGAGAAAACACTATAGGGGAAAAGGTATACAACAGGGAGGCAGTAGGCAGTACATCAAGAAGACACATTGGCAAGGGGGGACAGCAAGGTGATGGTGATGCAGTCTCTCCAGAAGGAAAGAAGGAGACGGGAGACAGGAGGAAGGGGGAAGCAGCAGGCAGCCAAGGGAAGACTAAGGATATTGAGAGGAGGAGAGTCTGAGTGGGGGAGGGCCACATTTCAGGGAAGATGAGGGGAAGTAATAGTAGAAGAGGTGGTAGCGTGATGGACAGAACAACAAGTCAGTGCAAAGGGGAGGTTCCGCAGACAGAAATTAGTTCGGAAGTGGAGGTCAGTAGCCTGGTCATTGTTGCAAGGGGAGAGAGGACAGGGCAACGGTTAAGGGAGGCAAAGGGGGGCAGAGACAGTGGGTATGAGAGGACATTGCAAGCTGGGGGTTGGGGGAGTGGAAGGCAACAAGAGGGTGAGAAGGAGAAGTATCAGAGAGCTATAATTCTAGGGGATTCTATTCTTGAGGGTATAAGGTAGGGGGAAAGAAGTGCCAGAAAAAATAACATCTGAGTAGAGTGCATGCCCAGGCATGACAGCAATTAGAGTGGAGCAACATATGGGCAGATATGTGGGGAAGGTGGGGGGGGGGAAGCTGTACATTGTGGTGCACCTCAGAACGAATGATCTAGAAGGGAGAAGGATAAAGGAGGTACAAGACAGCTTCAGGGAAGTGGGAAAACTATGCAGCAAAGAGGAAACAATGGTAGCCTTCTCAGAAGTTCTGCCAGTGCCAAAGGCCGGTACAGACAGGAAGAAAAGAATCAGCAACTTCAGCAAGTGGCTGAGGGAATGGTGTGGGACCAAGGGATATGGATTGGTGGGGGACTGGGGTAGCACATGGGATAACACAGATCTTTATGCAGGAGATAGGTTACACCTCAGCAGGGCAGGTTCACAGGCATTGAAGCAGAAGCTGGGGGATTTCATCAATGAGAGGTATCATTTAAACTTGGTGGGAGGAGGCATTGGAGTTGGAATCACCAGGAGAGGGGGTCCCGTGGACCTCCTCCCACCACAGCACTAGATACGACCTTAAGCGAAATAGGGGTTGGAGTGAAGGGTAAGGAAGCAAGAAGGATAGGTGCAGCATGCAGAATGGTTTCACTAAATGCTAGAGCCTGGGGAACAAGTTGGCAGAGTTGCAGACATTGATGGCAGAGGGAGAGGTGGGCATAGCTGCCATTACTGAGACATGGGCAACAAAGCATCATGACTGGGACCTAACTATCCCAGGGTACAAACTTTTCTGCAGGGATAGCGATAAAGGGAAGGCTGTGGGGATTGCCACTTATGTTAGGGAAGGGATCAGATGTAATAGGGAGGAAGGGGAGGAGGGCAGGTCGGGAGTAATCTGGCTGCAACTACACAGCCAGAAAGGGACCAAGATCTGTCTGGGGGTTGTTTATAGACCTCCGGCCCAGAAGGAGGACATTGACAGGGAACTGGGGAGCAGATAAGGAGGCATAGTGGCAAAGGGAGCACAGTGGTGATGGGGGACTTTAATCTACCAGGGGTGGATTGGAGCATCCCAGCAACCAATTGCACCAGGGAGCAGATCCTCCTGGAAGCTTTCCAGGATGGCTTCCTTACCCAGAGGGTAATGGAGCCAATGAGGGAGGGGGAATATACTAGACCTGGTACTGGAAGATGGGGAATAGGTCAAGGATGTAAGGGTGGAGGAACCTCTGACAAGCAGTGGCCACCGCACAGTGTGGTTTTTAATCAACCTGGGCAGGGAAGTAGCCACTACAAAAACTAGGGTCCTGGACTTCAAAAGGGCAGACTATGGCAGGATGGGAAACATGGCAAGCATCCACCCAGAAATGGACACGGAACAAAAATGGGCAGTCATCAAGACAGGACTGGCTGAAGCCACTAAAACTTCTGTCAAGACCCAGAGCAAGAAAGCCAGGACCAAGAAACCCAGTTGGATAAGTAGAGAGGTAGTGGAGAAAGTGAGGGAAAAGAGGAATGCATTTTGGACCAACAAGCAATCCAACAGGGCAGAAGACATGGAAGAATATGTGAAAAAATCCAGAGAAATGAGCAGAGTGGTAAGGGCAGCAAAGGTGGCTAGGGAACAGAGGTTGGAGCAGGGGATCAAAGGGGGGAAGGTGACCTCAAAACAGTATGCTTCACAATAAACACAGCCACAGAGTCAAGCCATACAAAAGCAAGAGTGTTGGACTTTAGGAGGGCTGACATTGGGAAAATGGGAGAGTGCCTCAGAAAAGCGCTAGCAAACTGGCAAGAAGGAGGGGTGGAGGAACAATGGGGAAAAATCAAAACAGCCATCACAGGCAACAAGCCTTTTGTGTAAGCAAATCAACAAAGCAAAACAAAGGAAAAAAAACACTATGGTTCTCAAAAGAGGTGGGAAGGTTAAGGAGAAAAGGTAGCATTCAGAGTATAAGGAAACACAGAGGAGCAGTACAGAGAACTGTACCAGTTAAAGCAGAAGGAAGTGGGGAAGGCAGTCAGAATCGGAAAAGCCCAAACTGAGGAAAAGATAGCCAACTCAGTTAAGAAGGGGGATAAAACCTTTCATAGGTACAGTACATTAGGGATCGAAGAAAGATGAAGGAAGGGATAGTGAGGCTTACTAAAGGGAAGGGAGAGTGGGCAGAGGATGACAGAGAAAAAGCAGGGATACTGAGTGAATACTTCTGCTCAGTATTCACAAAAGAAGAGGAGGGGAGGTACCTAAATCAAAGAATAGAAGCACTCTGGATAGGGAGGTCGATACCAGTCCATTCACAGAAGAAAGGGTCCTGAAAGAACTCTTAAAACTAAAGGTGGACAAAGCAATGGGGCCTGGCGGGATTCACCCAAGAATTCTAGAAGAACTAAGGGTAGAATTAGTGACACCACTGACCTCCCCTTTTAATAAATCATGGGAGGATGGTGTAGTACTGGAGGACTAGAGGAGGGCAGATGTGATTCCCCTTCACAAAAGTGGGTGCAAGACAGAGGCAGGAAACTATAGACCTGTTAGTTTGACCTCAATGGTAGGGAAAATGATGAAATCACTTCTGAAGGAAAGAATTGTTGAGTTCCTAGAGGCCAGTGGGGCACAGGATCCAAGGCAGCATGGATTCACAGCAGGAAGGTCATGTCAGATGAATCTAATAGATTTCTTTGACTGGGTGACCAGTGTAAGTAGACCAGGGAGGGGCAGTGGACATGGCCTACCTAGACTTTAGCAAGGCATTTGACACAGTCCCACAAAGATTAATATACAAGTTAGCCAGCCTTGGAGTGGGTCCCAAGATGGTAGCCTGGTTCAAGTGGCTGGACAACAGGATACAGAGGGTAATAGTAAACGGAGTTTACTCTGAAGAAAGGGGGGTTACTAGCGGGGTACCACAGGGTTCAGTACCTGGACCGGTCCTCTTTAATATCTTTATAAGTGACATTGCAGAAATACTGGAAGGAAAAGTATGTCTCTCTGCAGACGACACAAAGATCTGCAACAGGGTTGATACAGAAGGAGGGGTGGAGAGGATGCAAAGGGACTTGGCAAGGTTGGAGGAATGGTCAAATATATGGCAGCTTAGATTCAATACAAAGAAGTGCAAAGTAATGCACCTGGAAACAAAATCAGGAAGAGTACACAATGGAAGTTAGATAATAACAACTACAGAAATGGAAAGGGACCTGGGGTAGTCATATCAGATGATCTTAAGGTGGGCAAGCAATGTGAGAAGGCAGTAAGAAGAGCTGGTGGGATACTGGGATGCATAGGGAGAGGCATCACCAGTAGAAAACAGGAAGTTGTTATCCCTTTGTACAGACAGTTGGTGAGACCCCATCTGGAGTTCTGCGTCCAGTTCTGGAGACCCCATCTCCGCAAGGACATAGACAGGATGGAGGCTGTCTAGAGGAGGGCAACTAAAATAGTGCAGGATCTGCACCAGAAGACATACAAAGAGAGATTAAAGAAGATTAATATGTATACACTTGAGGAGGGAGAGGGGGGACATAATAGAAACTTTCAAGTACCTCAAGGGAATCAACAGAGTCCAAGATGGTAGCATCTTTCAGAAAAAGAGATGTGCAAGAACAAGGGGGCACAATTTGAAGATAGAGGGGGGGACAGCTCAAAGGTAATGTGAGGAAGTATTTTTTTCACAGAGAGGGTTGTAGATGCATGGAACAGCCTTCCTGAGGAGGCAGTGGACTCAAAAACAGTGGAGGAATTCAAGAATGCATGGGACAGACATAAGGCAGTTCTAGTTGGGGGGGCTAGGAGAAAGTAGGCTATTGATTAACTAGGATCTGCAGCCTAAGCATTAGGTAGGGAAATGGGCAGACTAGGTGGGCCATGCGGTCCTTATCTGCCATCAAATTCTATGTTTCTATGTAAAGGATTTCTTCAGATATATCAGAGAAAAGAGGAAGAGCAAGGATCAAATTGTTAGGATCAGGAGGTGAAGTGGGTGGGTAGGAAAGGGAGCTGAGCATGCAGAAGTACTTAATGAATACTTCCGTTCAGTCTTCACCAAGGAGAGGGATGGGCCCATACCTGAGAGGAAGAGCTAGGTGGGAGAGGGTGGGGGAGAAGCAACCACATATGGGGAAATCACAGTGGAAAGGGTGAGGAAGGGCCTAAAGTCCCTGAAGGTGGGCAAGGCACCTGGCCCAAATGGAGTCCACCCCAGGGTGCTGAGAGAGTTGGCAGAAGTACTGGCAGGGCCATTGGCGGACCTGTTCAATACTTCTCTGAACTTGGGGTGCATGTCCAGGGTCTGGAGGGAAGCACATGTGGTACCTCTCCATAAGAGTGGGCCCAAGGACGAACCGGGGAACAACAGACCGATGAGCCTTACTGCAATTGTGGGAAAAATGATGGAGACAATCCTTAAGGAAAGGCTGGTACAATTTCTTGAGGATAACAACCTCCAGGACAGCAGGCAGCATGGGTTTGTCTCAGGCAGATCCCGCCAGATGAACTTGGTTGATTTTTATAACTGGGTTATGAGGGCACTGGACAGGGGACATGCGGTGGATGTCCTCTACCTGGATTTCAGCAAGCCCTTTGACTTGGTGCCACACAGTAGGCTGACCTGCAAGTTGAAGAGTCTGGGAGCAGGGAAGAAACTGGTCAGACAGGTCGAGAACTGGCTACAGGGTAGACAGAAGAAGGTAGTAGTGAGGAGGGAGGCATCTGAACCCAGGGCAGTAACAAGTGGTGTACCACAAGGCTCTGTGCTGGGTCCGGTTCTGTTTAACATTTTCATAGCCGACATTGCAGTAGGGATTAAGAGCAAGATCAGTCTCTTCGCAGATGACACAAAGATTTGTGCCAACGTAGATGAGAGGGAGGGAGGGAACAAAAGTACTTCAGGAGGATTTGGCAAAACTGGAGGAATGGTCTCACATTTGGCAGCTTGGTTACAATGCCAAGAAGTGCAAAGTGATGCATTTAGGCGGCAAGAACCCAGGACACAGTTACTGGCTGAAGGGTGTCCCGATAACCAAATCCAAGGAGAAGAAGGATCTGGGAGTGCAGGTAACAAGGGAGATGAACCACTCTGCTCAGTGCAGGAAGGCAGCAGTGAAGACAAGCAGGATGCTAGGTTGCATAGCAAGGGGGATTACTTTCAGGAGTGAGGAGGTCATCTTGCCACTGTGCAGGTCCCTGGTGAGACCGCACCTAGAGTACTGCATGCAATTCTGGCACCCCTACTTGAAAAGGGACATCAAACTACTGGAGTAGGTACAGCGCAGGGCAACAAAAATGATACTGGGGTTGGAGGACAGACCCTGTGAGGAGAGACTGAGAGAGCTCAATATGTATACTCTGGAGGAAAGAAGGGAGAGAGGAGATATGATTGAGACCTTCAAGAACCTGAAGGGTTTGAACGGAGTAGACACCAGGTGTATGTCCAGTCTGAAGGGCAGAAGTGAAACCAGGGGACACTCTATGAAGTTGGAAGGAGGTAGGTTCAAGAGGAAACGGAGGAGGCACTATTTCACAGAAAGGATGGTGGCAGGGTGGAACGCTCTGCTAGAGGAAGCCATATTGCTGCAGAGTGTTGGAGGGCTTCAAGAGGGGGTGGGACAGATTCAAGGGGAGGGTACAAACCGGGAGGTGGAACGAGATGGGGGGAGGGCATATGAGGGAGAGGGGCAGCTTCAGTCTAATGGACTGAAGTGCTGCACACTCGAGCAGACTAGAGAGACCGAATGGCCTCTATCTGCTGGCACTTTCATATGTTCATACTCTGCAGTTATTTCATTCCATAGGGATAACTGTTAGTTTGCCCAGGTCTGTCAAATATTTATTTATTTATTTATTTGCTGCTTTTACCAGGAGAAGCATACTGAGCAGAGTACTGCTCGATTCCCAGATGCGCCCGGGAGAGGTTACAATGGTAAGGAATACAGAAGTAAACATACATAAATATAAGTGTGGTACAGGACAGTTGGTGAGAGCAGTCATACTTACAATATACAGGTATAATTTCAGCAAGCATATGGATCTGTAAAAATATCCCAGTACTTAAAGGTATACCCAGACCAGTGTTAAATGCTGGAAGTTAGGTTGTGAGGGGTACTAGGGGGAGGAGCAGGAACACAGGAGCAGGATGTAGAGAAGTGAGTACTAAGAAGGGCATTCCGGTGTGGAGTGCTGGTGGCATGTCTAATATCTGCTGCCAGGGAGTTCCATAATTTGGGCAACCTGAAGCTGAAGGCAGCTTGGCCAGACCAGGTGGATCTGTGCTGGATGTGAAGGAGCTGAGAGTCGATGTTCCTGAGAGCGTAAGCTGGTGAGGGGAGGGCTGTTAGGGAGGACATCAGTTAGGAGGGGAGAGTCTGCATCCAGAATTTGGCGGCAGTTCTAGCACAGTGTAGCATACGCCGGTTATGGAGAGAGGGGAGGTCCACGGACTGGTAGAGGTCACAGTGATGAGTGTTAGGAGGACGGTCCAAGGCGAACCTGCAGAAGGAGTTGAAGAGGGGGTCAAGCCTGGATAAGGAAGTTTGGGGGGCAGCACAGTAGACTACATTGCCGTAATCCATAATCAGGAGGACCATTTTTTGGACTAATGCTAGTTGTGTTGATAGAGGGATGCAATTTTTGTTGCGGTAGAGGGCACCCAGCATGGGATGCAGTTTTTTGTGAAGAGCATCTATATGCGCAGAAAAGTCAAGGTACTGATCTAGCCAGACACCGAGATATCTATAGGAAGTGCAGGCCTTCAGTGGGGAGCTATCCAGGGTGTAGAACGTTGGGGGGGGCAGGAAGGCGGGTTGGTTTGGCCCGAGAGCCAAAGGTGAGGGAGTCTGTTTTATTTGAGTTTAAAAATAATTGATTTGAGAGGAACCAACGTTGGATGGAGTCAAAGTCCTTCTGCAGACAGGCTGTCATTGCATTGGAGGATGAGCCAGAGGCAAACAACACCGTGTCGTCTGCGTACATGTGGATGGCGGTATGTGGGCAGGCAACAGGCAGGTCGTTGAGAAAGATAGAGAACAGCAGAGGGCCAAGAACAGACCCTTGGGGGACTCTACTGGTGACTGGGAGAGAAGTGGAACTAGCCGAGCCAATATGGACAGATTGGGACCTACCTGCCAGGTATGAATGGAACCAGTTATTTGCAGACACAGACAGTCCAGCTTGAGCAAGTTTTGCCAACAACAGGGGATTCGAGACCATGTCGAAGGCTTTGGCCAGGTCGATAAATATAGCTGCAGTTATTTCCCCTTTGTCCATACCTGTAAGGATGGTGTTAGTGAGGCGAAGAAGCGAGGTGGTGGTGGAGTGATTCTTCCTGAACCCGGCCTGGAAGGAGGTGAAGAATGATACGGCATCAAGATAGAGGTGGAGCTGGGTTAGTATAAGGCGCTCTTGAATTTTGGCTAGTATGGGGAGCAGTGATATGGGACGGTAGTTGGATGGGGAGGAAAGGTCACCGCCTTTGGCTAGGGGAATGACAGTGGCTTGTTTCCAAGTAGTAGGGACTGACCCGAGTCTAAAAGACAGGCTATAGAGGGAGGTTAGAGGGTAGGCAATGGCAAGTGCGGAGAGCAGAAGCATTTTGGAGTCAAGGCCTGATGGGCATTTACCTTTGGATGGGTTGAGTGACTGCAGTACTTTTAGTACCTGGTCAGGTGTGACTGGGCAGAGCGAGAAGGAGGCCGGAGAGGATACTGCAGGGGGAACAAAGGGCGGGGGATGGGGATGGGAGGCGAGTAGAGAAGATGCTGTGGTGGAGAAATGTGAATTAAACTCCATGGCAACCGCGTTAGGATCCACGATGATGCTTCCACCTATGTTGAGAGTGGGAGTCGGGGGCTGGGCCGGGGGGGTAAGAAGGGATTTTATAGATTTCCAGAATTGTGTAGGGTGAGAGAAGTTATTGTTGAAAGCAGACTTAAAGAAGTTAGATTTGGCCTGACATATGAGTCTAGTGCAGGCATTTCTTAGTGATCGGTAGTGTTGAAGGGCCGTTTGAGCACCTGTAGTCTTGAACGATTTCCAGGCTCGGTCTCGGGCTCGTAGTTGTTCCAGGAGGTTAGCTGTTACCCAGGGTAAGTGTGCTCCTCTTATTCTGGATCTTCTGAGAGGAGCGTGCAAGCCCCAGATGGCTAGGAAGTTGGTAGAGAAAAATTTTAGGGCCTCGTCCATGGAGGTGGCCCTAGTGATGACTGACCAGTCAATGTTGGTAAGGTCATTTAGGACAGTGGTTAAGTCAAGGGATTTGTAAGCTCTGTTGTAAAGTGTGTGGGGGAGGGGCCTTGGGCTGGAAGATTTTGCGCACCATATAAATCATATAGTGATCACTAAGGGAGTCTGGTGGTAGGCCAGCTTTAACTATCCGATGAGGGTGGGTGGTGAGGGCCCAATCCAGTAGTGTATGCTTTTTGGATTTGTGGTTTAGGCGAGTGGGTTCCCCTATTTGCTGGGACAGGTTTAGAGCCTTGATTTGGGAACGTGTTTTGGTGGCTACGCTGCCTAGCCAGTCCTGGTTGAAATCACCAAGGATGTGGAGTTCACCGCCTGCCGTCAGACATCTCAGGTTCCCTAGGTGGTCAAGGATGCTACCCAGTGGTGTATCTGGCGGACAGTATGACCCTGCTGTATATACAGGGATAGAGTGTGGAAGAGGGATTTTGATTAGTAGGGACTCTATTGAATGTTTGGGTGCAGTGGGGGGTGATTATGGAGAACTGGAGTTTAGAGGAGATATACATGGCAGTGCCACCACCCTTCTTTCTGCCCTGTCTGTCTTGGCGGATTAAGGAGAACCCGGGTATTGAGAATTCCACGTCAAGGTTATAGGGCTTCAGCCAAGACTCGGTAATGATTACAATATCAAGGCGAAGGGATAGGACAGTAGTTTGTAGGGCTGCTGTTTTTGTTCAGGATGCTGCAGATGTTTAGGTGGACAATTTTGAAACCTCTTGGGAGGTGAGTATCCGGTGCAGGAGATCGCCCAGCTATTGGGGATGGAGGACCTGGGTTACATTCTACATCCCCGGCTATAAGGAGAAGGAGAGCTAGGATGTGTCTTGCTAGGCGCATAGTCTTTGGAGATGACCAGCGTGGAGGGGGGCGGGCGGTTAAGAGTTTGTGAGTTAGGCTTAGGGTCTAAGTAGAAGGGGATATATAAGGCTGGTAGGTCTGCATGGAAAGAGGGAGGGAGGATAGTGGCCCCCAGGGACCAGTTATGCCAGTGGTGCCGAGTATGGTCCACTAGGGCAGAGGAGGAGTGAGGGTGGCTTGTAGTCCCTGAGAGAGAGTGGCAAGAGCTAGGTAGTATTGGGTGGGATGAGGGTGGAAGGAAAGATAAGGTTAGGCAAAGCATAGTAAATATCAATGGGAGATACTGCATTTTAGTATTAGATTTGAGAGCTGCTCTAGGGTGGCCACTAGTGGCTGAATAGTACAAGGAGCTAATGGGAAAGTGGGCTGATTGGTTCACGCACACACGAGGTCAACCCTATAAAAGGAGGAGCTCACCAAGGGTGGTGGTGGGGGTGGTGGGAAGCCTGCGCATAGCACAGGCGGGGCCTTCAAAATCTCTAGTGCAGCACTCTGTCACGGCTGCGAGCACGGGATCGCTACCTGGAATCACTGGGCTGCTCCATTTTTCCGCGGGGGGATTTTCGGTGGCTGTGGGGAGTGCTCGAACCAGCTTGCCCTCACGATCGCACTGGAATCACTGGGCTGCTCCGTTTTTCTGTGGGGGGATTTTCGGTGGCTGTGGGGAGGGCTCGAACCAGCTTGCCCTCACCACCGCATTGATATAGGGGCGGTTCTGGATTCTGCTCAGGAAAAGACCTTCCTCCCAAAGAACAGGGCAGAATTTCTAATAGCTCAGGCCACTTTGTGGCCAGAGCCAGTATTTCACAGCCAGGGCATTTTCTGAGATTGTTGGGCCTGATAGCTGCAGCCATTGTGACTGTATATTTGGCCAGGCTACACATGCATATCCCCCAGTGGGCACTGAGGGTCCAGTGGGATCAACGTACCAAAAATCTGGATCAGCAAGTCCATGTCTCCTCCGCTATGTGCAAGGTGCTTCAGTGGTGCATGGACCCCAACAATCTCCTAAAAGGAGTCCCCTTCCTCATTCCATCACCTCAACAGATCCTCACCACAGATGCCTTTGGCCTAGGTTGGGGAGCACACTTGGGTCCTTTTCAGACCCAGGGGACCTGGTCTCTGGTGCAGGCCCACCTCCATATAAACTTCGTAGAGATGTGGGCAGTGCTGTATGCCCTACAGGCCTTCTAGAACCATCTCTCTCCAGGTCCCCTATTGGTGCAGTCGGACAACCTGTGTGTGGTCTATTACATCGACAAGCAAGGGAGGACTCATTCTTACCCCCTGTGCTGGAAGGCAATGAGAGTCTGGTATCAGGCTCTAGAACATGGTCTAGACTTGCTGGCTGACATGTTCCAGGTGACCAAAATGCTTTGGCGGACAGCTTCAGTTGATTGCAATCCAGAATGCATGCATGGGAGCAGCTGACGTCAGTTGTAGAAGATCTGTTAGACAGGTGGGGTTGTCCAGAGTTGGACCTTTTTGCATTCCCACTCAATGCAAAACTGCCAAGTTTTTGCATGCTAGATCCAGGGCCTTGAGTTTTCTGGTGAGACACATTGTCCCTCTCCCAGAAAAGAAGGTTTCTCTACACCTTTTCCCCCTTTCTTCTGATACAGAGGGTGCTCATCAAGCTCCAAATGGATGGGGCCGCTCTGATTCTGGTGGCACCATTCTGGCCATGTCAGATATGGTTTCCATTGCTGCAACAACTGACAACTGGCTGTGGAACCTCCAGTTCCCTTGTCCCTTTGCAGGGATCTGTTGACACAGGCCCAAGGAACCCTGGTCCTTCTGGACCTCAAGTCCCTCCGGATGCATGGATGGCTCCTGAAGACGTAGCCATTGCTCAGTTTGGGGTCTCTCAGAAAGTGGCTGATGTCCTGGTGGCTGCTAGGAAACCCTCCACCAGGGCCACTTACACAATGAAATGGAAGAGATGTGCCATCTGGGCCACTTCCTGTCACCTGGACCCTTTCATCTGTCCAGTGAACCAGGTTCTGGAGTACCTACTGTCCTTCTCTGAAGCATGCCATTAGTGCACCTTCATTAAGGTGCACCTGTCTGGTATCTCAGCCTTCCATATGCCCATTGATGGCCGCGCCATGGCCCAGTTAGATGTGGCCTATACTTTTCTGCAAGGCATGCTAACCTCCTTCCCCAGCCCACCCCATAAGCTGCCCCCACAGTACTTATCTTATCTCCCTCTTTCTTCCCACTGGCCTATGACTTTTCTCAAACCCGCACCTCCCTTGTGCACCCATTTGCACATTCCACTCTTCTCCTACTCATTCACTACAAAGCTCTCTGGGCTGCTCCAGTCTCCTTGTAATACCCCAAAGTTGGGGTTCCCCAGCAGATCCCCAGTCCCCCCAATATAGGTGCCCCAATGGTAAGGTGACAGGGTAGGGCTTTAGGACTGCAGGAGCCCCTAAAAGTAAACTGCATCCTTGCAGTTTAAAACAATTATTTTTCTCTGCGTCAGCCTGTGCAGCACTGGCATAAGCATGTGCCGTCTTTCTCCAGCTTGCACTGGGCAGATGATTGCCTCCCTGGTCACTAGAGACTAGGCGTCCCGAATGCCATGGAGGGTTCTTCTGGCCAGGAACAGCCATTTTTGTTTTTTTAAAAGAGTAGTGTGTGGTTGTTGTTCAGGACCAGCGGCAGCAGCAGTTGGGAGAGTGCTCTCAGGCACCCCGATGAAGAAAAGGAAGAAGAAAAAGTCTGCTGGCTGGAGTGTGAGGGAGAGAGAGGGCACAGGTAGTAAGGCATAGCAAAGGGACTTACCTGTGGTCTGCCTCTCATCCCTCTGTGCGGTGTCGGGTTCTGCGGTGCTCTGTGAATGTGCAGCAGTTTTGGTCTCGGCTCCAGTCCCCTCCTTCCTGTCCAAGGAGCGGTGTGGGCTCTGTTTCACCCCATTTTTTTATTTTAATCGGTTTAAAAGTTAAAGTTTCGGTCCCTCGGCAGCAGCACCCACAAGCTGTGCCGCATCTCCGTGTGAGCATCGGGCCAGCAGAGGGAGCGTCAGGAGCAGCACGGCCCCATAGTCATCCCTTCTACTGCCAGCAGTACCTCCCAGCCTCCCGATCCAGCAGCCTTCGCCCCGGGCCAGGGCAATGAGGTGGCAGCAGCACCAACGGCCAGGTGCTGACTGTCTGAAGTTTTCTTTTTCTCCAAAAAGGGAAAATAATTGTTTAAGCGCTCCGGCGCTTGAGAAATCGGCCGACAAACGAAATCGGGGCGGGTCGAGGGACCAAAAATGTAAATAAATTAATATTTATAGGGCGTAGTGACACCCAGGGATGGGATCCAGGGCAGCAGGTCCGCAGTAAAGACTCTGCCTATTCAGTAGGAGGTGGGACAAGGCGGGATTGATAGAGGTGACTGACAGACAGGACTTGCATAGGCCTGTAGGCATCTTTAAAAGGAGCAACCCTTGGGGGAAGTTAAAGGGACCCAGCCAGTGAGCCCAAACGTTAAAAGGACGCAGTCAGTGAGCCCAGAGGTAAAAGGGGCCCAGCCAAAAGTACCAGCAACATAAAAGAGCCCAGCACAGGGAGGCCCAGAACCTGAATATGGGCCCAGCAGCTTAATGAGGACCCAGCCACAAGACTCAGAGGGATTAAAAGGGGTCCAGCAAGCCAGTAGGCCCAGCGCTTTCAGGGGCAAGTCAAGCCCAAATGTTTATTTAAAAGGGTAAGACAAGCCCAACAAGTTATTTAAAGGGGCAACCAGGCCCAAGTTATCTAAAGGGGTCCAGCCAAGAAGGTTTTAGCATTTAAAGAGACCCAGCCACAGTAGGCCTATCACTTGTTAAGGGGTTTAGCTAGCCTTTTAAGTCCATATATGTCAAGGGGTTTAGCTAGCCAGTCCCAGTAGGCCAGAGGTTTAATCAAGGTCTAGCACAGCTACAGTATAAGGGGCCCACCTACTTAGAGTACCCCACAGTCTAAGGGAGCCAATTAGTGTTTAGCCACCAGTGTACCCACACTAGCAGGAGGGCCCATTTTCATTAGAGAGAACCATTGCAGTTAGGTCCACAGCTAGCGAGGGCTTAACCAAGAAGGTAATCAGATAGAAGCAACCAAGTACCTGTTGTTTATTGTGATCTGTACATCCAGAGTTGTGATACTGTGCATAAATGTTGGAACTGTGACTTTTGATTGCTTTAAGCCAGCATCTTGTGCCAGTGAGTGTTTGAATCAGTCTTCCGCAATCCTTGAGAGACATTTCACCAGTGCATATTTGAATCAGTATTTCAACAATCCTTCAGAGACATTTCACCAATGTGTGTTTGAATCAGTCTTCAGCAATCCTTCAGAGACATTTCACCAGTGTGTATGTTTGAATCAGTCTTCAGCAATCCTTCAGAGATATTTCACCCGTGTGCGTTCTCATCAGCCTTCAGCAGTCCTTCAGGAGACATTTCACTAGTGCATTTCAGAATCAGTCTTCAGCAGTACTCCTGAAGAAAAGAACCGACTCATATTTATACTTTGCAACGTCATGTTTGTTGTTTTTCTCTAACAGTTCCCAGTGTACAACTTGGCCCAGGGCAGAATTTGCTGTCCGTTTTCTTATTTTGTCGTCCACAACAGAGTGCCATCCAGATCTTCTGTTCCAGTTCCCTGAGTCAACTCCCTGTTTATTGTTTTACATTTGCCCTTGGTTCGTCCGGCCTTGGTGCCCAGAACTCTGTCGCTCTTCAACATCCAGAGACTTCTTCATCCAGATTCCCGATTTCCATGGGGTTCTCTCATCATCTTCTTCACCTGGCAGTCCAGAAGCGGGCTGTGGCAAGATGGCCTGCATCATCTTCTTCACCCGGCAGTCCAGAAGCGGGCTGTGGCAGTGTGGTCTGCATCATCTTCTTCACCCAGCAGTCCAGAAGCAGGCTATGGCAGGGTGGTCTACATCAGCTTCTTCACCCGGCAGTCCAGAAGTGGTCTGTGGTGAGGGAGCCATAGTATTGGTCGGATCCTTTGTGTGTCAATTCTGGCAGCCCTCTGTGGGTTCTTAACAGAGGAAATCTTGGCACCTGTTCTTGCATTCCCGGCAACCCTAGAGGGGTGGGGTGTGGCCAAGAAACTCATGTTCTGTTCAAAAATCCCCTCTGTATTCCCCTAGTTTCCCAAGAAGTCCTCAGAGTTGCACTGGCCAGCCAGTCAGATTGATTTCTGTTATGCCAATTTCTTTGATTCTGTTCTCTTCTCGACGACAGAGAAAGTATGACCTTGCATGAACTGCCATAAGTAATGCGTACAGACCGTTGCTATAGTATGCAGTATGATTCATAATGTGGAGTACTCCAGGTAATAGGCCTTAGCTAGAGGTGCACCTCGGGGGTGGGGGTTAGAAGGTTTTGCATGAGGTGCTCTTATAGTGTAGCTGTTACAGCCGGTTTGATAATCTTGCTAGTTTTGCCATAGAGTCGCCCCTCTTATAGGGATTAGAAATAGGATGCTCTTACAGTGTAGTGTTACAGCTGATTAGATGATTTTAGAATTAGAGACACTCATAGCATAGCTGTTACAGCTGAATTCTTCTTACAGTTCTACTCGTACAGGAGATTAGAATTACAGTATAAGGCCTTTAGGGCACTAGTAAAATATTTTAGACAGAGCTGAATGTTGTTGTACCCCTTTACTCCTATTCCCTACCCCGTGGCCCATTGCTCAATAAACTAGTCCTTTTCTTGAAGTGTGCCTCCTGCCTCTTCATGTTGGTGAAAGTGACAACAGGTAGCCAAATAGAAAACGAACTGCCTTACCACCTAGTGGATTACTTTGATAATCTGATTTCTAGTATTCATAATCAATAAAATACATCCTTTCTCTCGCACCAAAAAAAAAAAAAAAAAAACTCTTGGCTCACTTCATCCTTACTCAGTCCCCCTCTGCTATCCTTCTCTGTGCCTACCTTCCCGTTCACACATCCTACCCTCCCTTCCTCCTGCCCTCTCCCCATGAGCCCTCACTCTACTCTTCCTGTGCTCCCACAACCGAGCTGATGATGAAGCTATGCTCTCTTCCTTCCTAAGTTTTCTTATCTCTGAAAAATATTATCCTCCAGTTCATTGATGCAGTTTTGACGGGAGCCTGTATTAGCACTAACTTAACCTCTATGTTTACGAAATGTACCTGCTATATCATGTTCTGAACTTTATATCTGTTAATTTGTATCTCGATTTACAATGTGAGCCTTTGTAAATTAGCTTCTAGCTCAAAGGTATTAATCCGAGATATCAATCAATCAATCAATCAATCAATCAATAAATAAACACATAAAATTCTCCACCTGAATCCTCCTACCTGTAATCCGGTCCTGGCTTGTCAACCTGAATTTTGTCCTAGATAAATTGACACTGCCTCCTTTGGAGCCAGCTGCATTTTGCAAGCTACGTTTCCTGTCATGGAAAGCGTTGTTTTTAGTTGCTATTACTTCTGCTTGAAGGATTTCAGAGCTATAGGCTCTCACGTATGAGCAGCCTTATTTGATTTTCCACAAAGACAGTGGGCAGGATTTTCAAAAGCTTAGACTACTGCAAGCTCTGGTGCATGACGATACGGCACATGGTGCTTGCGGCGATCTAACGGGTTTTCTATCCCATGCAGCAATTGCAGCAAGCTAGACCAACTTTATCTGGTCTAGCTTGCAGCAATCCTGGAGGGCTTTTTTATGGAGCTTACACCAGATATTTGGTGTAAGCTGCCGCAAATCAAGGAAACTGTCGTAACTGCACCCGAGATTGTAAAATCGGACGCAGTTGCGGCAAAGGGTTTGGCACACCACCACCAGAACCTAAGTGTCATGTTGCAGGGCTGGATGTAAGCCCTGTACCATGCTTTGAAATCCTGTCCAGGGTGTCTTTGCGCATGAACCCTAAGTTTCTCCCTAGGGTGGTGCCCGAGTTTACTTTAAATCAGTCAATCCACCTGCCTGTTTATTACCCAGAGCATGCCAATCCAGGACAAGCCATGCTCCACACTTTAGATGTGCATAGAATACTCAGGTACTATACACGCCATACAAAGGATTACAGAAAGTTATCTCAGTTGTTTGTTTCCTTTCGTCCCTGAGAAAGAGGGCACTCCAGTTTCTAAACGGTGTTTCTCCAAGTGGCCGGCCAACTGCATTATGTTTTGTTGGGGGACGTATGGTAAGGAACTTCCTGGTGTGGTTTCTGGCTATTCAACCAGAGGTATAGCCACTTCAGTTGCTTGTTTCAGGAATGTGACGACGGTGGAAATCTGTGCTGCTGCCACTTAGAGTACTGTTCACACTTTCACAAAGCGCTACAGTCTGAACATTGTCTCTAGGAGGGCAGACTTTGGCACAGCTGTGCTTCAAGGCCTTCTTTCTTGGGTCTTTGGCCTCCTACCACCCAGCCAGTGTTTTCTTGTCAGCACTGCTTGGGACTTGTTCCATAGGTGTGACCTGATGAAAGAGATATCTCCAAAGAAGATTAAAACAGTTATGTAAGAACTTAACATAACAGTAAAGCTTTGAGGGAATATTATTCATCTGGTCATGCCATCCCACCCTCCACCTTCCTTGCATCCCTGTCTACAGACTGCCTTTCCTGTTGCTCCAGCCTTTATCATAGCTGGGCACCTCTTCTCTTTCCTCCATTCCCTGGTGGGAGGCCTAGCTTGTACAGTCTCCAGTGGGGAAGAACTAAGGAGGGAGCAGGGCAGCCCATGCTTATCTGTCCTAGGGATGTCAGCGTATGATGACAGAGTGGGCGGTCCCTAATTCACTGCTACAGAAGAAGCTTTCTTGTGATCCTGGTACCTGACTGTGATAGTTCCATAGGTGTAACCTGATGAAAGCCATTCCCTTGAAGATCTACTGTTACAGTAAGTTCTTACATAACTGTTCTTTTCTGGTGATATCCAACCAAATAGGGTAGTATCCCTGCAACTCTGTATCAAACACATTCTGCTTAATTGCAGATAGTACGGTACAATGTATGGTTGAATATTTACAGTTAACAGAAATAGTCTCTAGTGAACTGATCATTCTGTTAAAGGAAAACTGCACCCTCATATATTTTAAATGTTATTTGTTTCCATGTCAACAGACAACTCTTGTCATGTAGCTGTTAAAGATATATGCAACTGCTTCAGTTAGTTTTCACACTTCATACTAGGCCCTGTCACTGTCCTGGGAGGGTCCATTTCATAGTTGTTGAACTCTTATTGTCCCTGAGAGCTGCATTAGCATATGAGAACATGATGTCAGATCAACCATTTATATCGTGTATCTCTATGCTGAAATAACAAATACCCTATAAAAAAACTCTCTGGAAACTTATAAACTGAATGGAGTTTAAAGGGGAAAAAAACTGCAACACAACTCGGATCGTTTGTAAAACTCACTGAAGGTAAATGTGGTATTTCACACCTTCTTGCAGCTTGTTTCTCTTAAGCTACTTAAGCAGACAGGCATACTGGGGAGTTTAAAGGTTGATTACGCATCACATTCTCATATGCTAATGCAGCTCACAGGAACAATGAGATTTCAACAACCATGAAATGGACCCTCCCAGGACGGTGACAGGGCCTAGCCTGAAGTGTGAAAACTAACTGAAGCAGCTGCATACGTCTTTAATGGCTACATGAAAAGAGTTGTCTGTTGACATGGAAACAAATGACATTTAGAAGATATGAGGGTGCAGTTTTCCTTTATGTACTAGCAATGAAGATATGCTTAGGAAGTTACCTGTTTATTTACTTATTTATTTATGTATGTATGTATGTATGTATTTTATAACCAAGTTAGTACACTGGTCCCAGGGACCGTTTTCAGGCATGGCCAGAGCCATCTAGATTTGGGAGTGGTTTTGGAGGACTGCAGAAGGGCAGATGTAGTCCCACTCCACAAAAGTGGGAGCATAGTGTAGGCAGGCAACTATTGACCTGTCAGCCTGACCTCAGTGGGGAAAAATTATGGAATCACTGCTAAAAGAAAGGGTAGTAGAGCACCTTGAATCCAGTGGAGCACAGGACCCAAGGCAACATGGATTTATGTCAGGAAAATCATGTCAAACAAATCTGATAGATTTCTTTAACTGGGTGACCAGGATAGTGGACCAAGGAGGGGTGGTGGATGTGACCTACGTGGACTTCAGCAAGGTATTCAACAGTGTTCCTCATAGAAGGCTTGTGAATAAACTGGGCAGCCAGGGTTAGGTCATAAGGGGGTGGACTAGACTGCAAGTTGGTTGATGGACAGAATGCAGAGGGTGGTGGTAAACAGAACTAAATCTGAGGAGGGGAGGGTAACCAGTGGGGTGCCACATGGATCAGTTCTTGGGCCAGTCTTGTTCAATATCTTCATCAGTGATATAGCAGAGGGACTGGAGGGGAAGGTAAATCTTTCTGTAGATGACACAAAGATCTGCAATAGGGTAGACACTCCAGGAGGGGTGGAAAGGATGAGGAAGGACCTCACTAAACTGGAAGAGTGGTCTAGAGTGTGGCAGCTGAGTTTCAATGCAAAGAAGTGCAGGATCATGTACATAGGGCACAGGAACCCAAGGGAGGATTATATGATGGGTGGGGAATTACTGTCCATCACCAAACACGAAAGGGATCGGAGAATGATCATATCCAGTGACCTGAAGGTGGCCAAATAATGTATCAAGATGGTGGGGAAAGCTAGTGGAATGCTGGGGTGCATGAGGAGGGGTATTACTAGCAGAAGAAAAAAGATGTCGATGCCACTGTACAGGTCATGGGTGAGGCCTCACTTGGAGTACTGTGTCCAGTTCTGGAGGCCACATCTCCGAAAGGACATAGACAGAATGGAGGCAATTCAAAGAAGGGCAACAAAAATGGTACATGAGCTGCACCAGGGAACTTACTCAGAGAGATTATAGGCACTCTATATGTACACCCTATTGGAGAGGAGGGAGAGAGGGGACATGATAGAGGCCTTCAAGTACCTCAGGGGAATAAATAAGGTGCAGGGAGACAGCATTGTGAAGAAAAAGAGGAGCTCTAGAACAAGAGGACATGACATGGGACTGGAAGGAGGGAGGCTAAGGGGCAACATGAGAAAGTACTTCTTCACTGAAAGGATGGTGGAGACATGAACAGCCTCCTGGTGGAGGTGGTGGGGGAATTCAAAACAGCATGGGATAAGCATAGGGGTACCTTGTCAAGACAAATGAGGAGATATTGTAGTAACTGCCACAGATACTGTAGAATCTGAAGCATTTTGTTTTTCATTTGGTAGGGATAAATAGGGCAGACTGGATGGGCCTGTTGGTTCTTATCTGCCATCAAATTCTATGTATCTGTTCCAAACACAGTTCTAAAGTGCACACAGGGATGGTGGTGCTCATGAATATCCTGTCACCTGTATGTCACAGAATCGGGCACTCACCAGCAATATGAGGTCAACTCCAACCATTTATAATATGTAGAAAAGTTTATTTAAAACATAAAGACGACCCACAAGGGCAAAAATGCTTAAGACGTTTCGGATCAATATCTGACCCTTTATCAAAAGCTGTTTAGCCCTAAGCATACCAAACATTAAATACAACACATCAACTGCCACTGCTTGTGACATCACCATTGTTCCATACAAATTCATTGGTGCAAACATCCCACCTGTCCATAGCTCTAAAGTGTATATCAATTAAAATGTGTCACAGTTTGTTCTCTACACCGTTATAGCACCTGAGTGTAATAGAATAGTATAAAGACAAAGGGGGGGGAAGGGGCATCCTGAGTGCCTAAAGGAAACAAGCATTTGTCAATGCCGAATGTTTGCTTGCTGGCACTGGTATTGGTAGTGCAGGAGTTAGAGAGATGCATAATAGGAATGGCAGCAAAGTATTGAACTGAAGCCAACCCCACCACCACCACCTGCAGAGACTGACAGGCACTGGGGTGTGCGTTTGGGTCATCAGGCATAACGGCCCTGCCATTTCACCACACCCTACCCTGCAGACACCGACAAGTGTCACAGTGTGCCTTGGAGTCTTTGGCCCTTATGCTCACCCCATTCCATAAGAAATGCAGCAACATGGGTGTGGTATAGGAGAATGGGGTGAACTTTGGGGCCAAATAGTCCAAGGCACACCTCGATGCCTGTCACTGGCTGCAGGGTGTGGGGGGGGTGGAATGGCAGGAATATTACAGGCAACAATCCCAAGTCACACCCCTCATGCCTGTCAGTCTCTACAGGGTGGGGCGTTATGGTCAGAAACCCTAACGTCCCAGGCATTCATTGATATTTTCACTCCAAATTTTAAACATGGGTTTTTTGTGACCCCCACCTCATGAACAGTGGCAATATCAGTTTGTTAGCGGAAAGCTGGTTTTGCACAATGACTACGCCATTTGGCACCACTGGTGCGAAAACACATTTCAAACAGGATGTGAAAAATGACAACTGTACTGTTCATGGGGAGGAGTAAAAAATGCAATGTTGAAAATCTGGAGTGAAAATATTAAAAAACTGGTGAAGTCACGAGCGTGTGTAAAAACTGCGCAATGCACACCCAAAATGTAATTAGTTTGTGGATTTGTTTACAGCAGATTGTCAACACAGGCATTTTGGGACCTCCGCTCATTAACAATGTCATTGTGATTTTCTTAATCTGCCCTGAACACTGATTTCCCACAGCGACCACGCATTTCCGCGCCGGAAGTGTGAAAACACATTTCGGCCAGGGTGTGAAAAATGACAGCTGTACTGTTCATAAGGAGGTGTTGAAAAATGCCAGTGTTGACAATCTGGACTGAAAATATTACAAATTCGTGAACTTACGCGGGTGCGTGGAAACTGCGCAATGCACGCTCGTAAAACAGTCATGTTATGGACTTTTGTCACCAAATTTTCAACATAGCCATTTTAAGACCTTTGCTCATGAACAGTGTAACTGTGATTTTCTCAATCTGTCCTGAACATTGATTTCGCACACCGACTGCGCCATTGTGCGCTACATGCGCGAAAACACATTTTGGGCAAGATATGAAAAATGACAGCTATACTGCTCATAAGAAGGTGTGGTAAAATGGCAATGTTGAACATCTGGAGTGAAAATATTACAAACTTGCAAAGTTACGAGCGTACATAGGAACAGCACAACGCACGCTCATAAAACAGTCATTTTTGGGAATTTCTTCACCAAATTTTCAACATGGGGTTTTGGGGGGTCTATCTCATGAACTGTGGCACTGTCCTTTCTTTACTGGGTCCTAAAAGGTGGTTCCACACACTGACCGTGAAATCACCTTTCGGGACCGAATAACAAAATGACAGTGACTGAGTTCATGAGGTGGGGCCACAAGAACCCCATGTTGAAAATTTGGTGAAAACATTTCCAGAAATGTCTGAGATATGCACTAAAGTTGAAAAAAATCTATTTATGCCATTATACAGCTTACCGGTATTTCTTCAGTTTGCGGTCGGCTTTGAAGAATTGCAGGACGTGTTCCCAGTGCACCGAAGATAATCAGCACGACCTCGGAGGTAAGTATGGGGTCGGGGGTGTGGGGAGTGGATGCGCAGAGGGTGGGGCGGGGTTGGGGAGGGGCAAGACAACCAACGAGGGACCGCTTTTTGTTTTAGGTCTTTTTTCTTTAGGGAAGACGACGCGACTTTTGCCATGCTGGGGTGGGCTCCCAGGTGGCAGCTGGAAGTTTTATTTGGGGGGCAGTGGAGCTGACGGATTGGGCACCCCGTCGGCCATACAGAGGTTTGCCATGCTGGGGTGGGCTCCCAGCGTGGTACCTGGAGTGTGTTGGGGGCTTGGAGGCGGGCGGGGATTAGGCACCCGTCAGCCATACAGCGCTGTACAGTAGGAGCGCATGAGCTCGCTGAGGCGGGCTCCATCGCGCACCTATGTGTTCGTGGGGGGGGGGGACTGTCTATGACAGACAGTTCAGATTCAGTGCCAACGTAGGCAATTTACATACTGCCGATGGCAGTATGCAAATTGTCCATGACGGTGTTTTCCTTTCAGTTGTACACCACTGCATCTGAATGGCTGTCATAGACAGCTCGGACATCCATTGGCACGGTGGAAAAGGGAACAGGGCATTGGAAGTGGGGGAGTCACACCTACGAAAACTCGTATGGTGGCACGATGTTTCTTGCACATGCGTGCAAGCAAACATAAAAACAAATGTGTACTAAAATGACATACATAATTATAAAAAATCATTAACTGTAAACAGTTCACATATATTGCACAGATGTATTTTTAAAGTGCATAAATATTTCAACAATGTATAAATCACATGTTTAATAGGATGGCATGAACAAAACAACATTGCAACTCAAGAAAACGTTATCTATTATCAAGGTAGGGCTTCCAATCAAAACCAGTATTCAAACCTGGTGGTTTAGTTGCCCGCAGTTTGATTATCCAGAATGTTTCACGGAGCAGGTACTAATAGAGAATATGTATGTAATTTTTTGTACACATTTGTAACAAAAAAAAACCTGCAGTGAAATATATTTGCACTGCAGGATCATACCATACAACATTTATTTTGAATAAATAATAAAGTGCCAGCAGTAAAATGAAATTCTTGACTAGGGTTTCCTAGTCCAAATATGTCAGATGTGGGTAACCCACTAGTGCTGCCTCACCTTTGGTGTCACTTCCCTCTGCCTCCTACTCTGCTCCAGGGATCCTTGCACCCTCACTCCTCACTTATCGCCTTCCCTCCCTCTGGAGCCTGCTTCCCTTCTCTCTCCATTTGTCCCCCTCCCCCCCCACCTCCTTTAGGCAGCAGCTACAACTCCTCCCTGCCCCCACCTTGCCCCGTCCTCCTCCCTGGGTTTTCCCTGTTAGAGCCCCTACCATCCCTGTCATTGGGCCTCCTCCTGGGCTCTACCTCAACTTGCATCAGGCTCCTTCCTTCTCTACATCTTCACTGCTATTCATTCCATTTTGTCTCTTTATTCACACAGTACCTTTGTTTAGCTCTGTTTATTATTATATACAGTTGTAATTTATATAATAGTACTCTGTTTGTAGTTACTTTGTACCAGTGATCGATACTGAATATGTTTTCTTTATTGTATTTCCTCTTCCCTCGCCCCCCGTGTTGCAGCTGGAAACAAGCCTTGAGTCAGTGTGCCTTTCCTGGTTAAATAAATAAATAAAAATGAATAATTAATAAATAAATTAAATAAATGAATTTGGTAGACACCTTCCTGATTTCTTCTTCCAGTTCTCTGTCCTCTTCCCTCTACTGGTTTGGCAGTCTATACAGAATACCTACCCTGATTCTCCTGCCCCCTCAATTTCCAGTTGCACCCATGCTGTTTGTACTCTGTTCTCCCCCCATTATATATATTTTTGTGGCCTTAATACCATCTCTTGCCCACAGTGTTGCTCCTCTGCCTCCCCCCCCCCATCTATCCCTCATGTAAAGGGAGTAGCCAGGCACAGCAAGGTCTCAAGCATTGCTTCATGTTACCAGCAGTCTCTCTCTCTCTCTGTTGCTCCTGTTCTAGCAGGTGGATAAAGCTACCAACTGTCCCTATTTCCCAGGACAGTCCCTATTTTAGGCAGCATGTCCCAGTGTCCCCACAAGTTTTGCAAAATGTCACTTTTGTCCCAGTTTTTGCTTACTTGTCCCAGTTTTGTCCCTTTTTTTTTTTTGCTGACTGCTAATCCGTGAGTGACAGTTATTTTAGCACTACTGTGGCACTGCTGTGGCACGGGCTGGACAGCAGTTTGCAACTTCAATCCCTGCGCCCATGTTGCACTGCAAGCATGTCAGTGGGAGCACAGTAAAGCATGTTCCTTCCTGTTAGATTAGAATGGGTAGTAGTGCAAACAAGCACATGTGGACGTCTGCCTGCCAGCAGCTTAGAGGGACTTCAGGCAGAGAAGAGACCAGCAGCAGGGAACTAAGGTACCCAAACCTGATCAGCTGCAGGGAAGTGTGTGGAAACAATCTGGTGTGGTGGTGGGAGTCACTGAAGTGAAGTTTGCTCAGTAAATGAGGTGAGTGTAAGCGGGTTGGATGGGACTGTCAGGAGAGCAATACATGCAGCTCGAATGTCTGATCACAATTTAATGCAGGTTTGCTTCTAATGAACTTTCTGTACATCATGGCTTGGAATTTACTGCAGCAGAATGATGTATTGTTTTAATCTGGATGTTTGCTGCTGGTGTTACTGAGGGGTGGCATGGCCAGAGCAAGCAGCAAACTTTAACTGATTGTGCGCAGCGTTGACTGCGGCGGTGTCCGTGGGAGTGACACGGTGGGGGTGGGGGGGTTATGATCAGGATGAACTGTCCCAGTTTTAGACCTCAGAAAGTTGGTAGCTTTACATGTGGAGTACCATCAGGTAGGCCTCCCATACCTGAGGTAGTACTCTTACCTTTTTTTCAATAAATTTTTTATTTTTTCCAGCTATAACAACATATAATTATAACAACCAAACATAAATACTGGGGAATGCTAGGACCCTGTATGGACAGGAGGTCCAGGGCTTAGATAGGGAACCATGAGAAGACTGGCTGGAGCAGTAGTCCTTTTTCTACCATCATTGTCTGTGTTTCTATGTGTAGACAACCCCCTCCCTGGTGTCTAGGGGTATGTTGGTGGTAACTGTCCATGACGAGGGGGCAACCACAACCAGAAACTGTAAAAAATGACTTGGGTTTGGGATCCGGGGTGCAGTGTCCTCCACGGGGCGGGCTGAGATGCAAAGATGGTTAGCAGCTTCACTCTCAGGATGCAACAAACTAATTGCAGGAACTCATAAAGCAACAACTGGATCCTTTAATGAACATTAATAACTCCATGGAGCTTAACTTCACATCCTAGGGGGACTCATTAGTGGTGGACAGAAAGGTCTCTCCAGTCACTGTTCAGATAATGTCCATTAGTCCAGATACAATGTCCGTAATCTGTGGGGCATGGAACTGATACCCCTGAAGCTAGGCAGCATAGTTATGATCCAAACATACGACACGTGGGCAGCATCCAATATAGCTCCCATACTCATTTCTCTGCCCCTCTCTCCTCTGTGGCAGGACCCAGACTTCACGTGCTCCAAAAGCTCCAAGGCTGACTGACCTCCTGAGCAACGAGGCAGCAAGTCCTCTAAGAAATGGTTTTCACTTCCATGCTCCCTCAAACTACAGGGAGCACGTCCCCAAGCAGTAAACATGGCTCCCAACGTTATCGTGACCAGCCACACAAAAGACATTATCCGTGGCCCTATGTATCCACTTCAGGGCTTGAATACACATTATAAGTCTAATTAATTATTCATTACCTCAGCTAGAGTGCTGATTGGCTACCGTGCCAGTCTGAAATCTCTTAGAAGTGACCGGCACGGCAGCTGTTCAGCTCTTCCCGCTACACAACCGCGCGCGCTGCCACAAAAACTGTGCCCCAGAAAAAGAGTTTAAAAAGTAATCATTGCGATTAGACTTATAATTGCAATAATGACCTCAGAGTTGGTCATTTCCTTTTGATTAATGATTGCCTGGGTCGGGATGGCCACCCCCCCCCGCTGGTCATTAATCTCTAGGAAATGATCGTCTCTTCGGTCATTATTGCTTAATGCTTGAGCTCCCATGGGCTCTTGATCTGGTAGCAGATTCCCACCAGAGACGCAGAGTAGCACTATCTCTGCTCTGTCCTCTTGCTCCTTCAGTCTGCAGTTCAAATCTCACTGGCGCCATTGAAGTGCAGGCCTTCCAAACAGCAGGGCTCTAATCCCCCCCCCACCCGGGGGTTTCACTGATGCTACAGCCACTGCCAAGTCCTCTTCCTAGTGCTTCTCTCCACTCTCCCATACTAAAACTGGACTAGAAACCTGGAGCGGGCAATCACCCCTGCTCCATTCTGCACCGAGACACACTATCTTTTCCTGTCTGCTTGCTACCACACCGGCAAGAACAGGCCCTCCCCCCAGGGCACTCTCCTATTCAGACAGTCCAAGGAGGTGAAAAGTTTTAACCCTTTAAGGGTCAGGGCTTGAAGCCCAACAAAACAGCTAAAGGTACATGACCCAGTACACTACTCTGATGCTCTAACCCCGGGGGAGGGGGTTACATATGTTTATTTAGGGGAAACACATGTACAGTATATCCATACAGCTACACAATGTATGTACCAGCCAGTGCTCACAATGACCTCACTGTTTTGTGCACTAGCATCCTCTCTCCCTTGTTTAAATGTTCTTTTATGAAGGCGTTAAATCTTGCCCCAGTGTCAAGGACCCTTCCTCTGTCTGATGGAGGCCATCCCCTATAAACAGTCATCGATCCCACCAAAACACCCCCGATGCACTATGAATTTGAATCCCTCACCATTACACCAAGTTTTCTGCCACTTGTTACAAATGAAGAATCTAACCTTGCTGCCCTCCCTCCTCCGTGTGACTAGCAGCACTTCTGAGAAGGTCACTGAAGCTGCTGCCTCCATTAGGATTTTGCCCAGCATCCAGAAACTGGTGTTTTTCTTCATTTATTTATGCACCTTGCTCTCATATCAGCTCCCATCAGGATGCAACCCCCAGCCCCGTCACTTTTCTTCTCTCCAGGGCATACCCCACCACTTGCCAAGAGCCACTACATGCTGGATGGATGCCTCTCTCAGTAAAGCGGGGACAGCGAGGTTGCGCCATTATCCTGCCAGTCGAGGGAATGTTTTCTCCAGCATTTACCCATCCCATTTCCCTGAGGGCTGAGCGCCAGTACCTTTAGAAAAAAGACGTTCTGGACTTTGATAGAGAACCTCCTAGGGTCAGGTGACAGGTCCCCCCCCCATGCGTCAGAATAATGGTGAGGTAATACTAGATGATGATAACATGGCCAATATCTTTAACACAGCATTCTCCGATTACAGCTCAGTCCCCCACCCCCCCCAGACTGGCTATGTACCCCATTGGAGTACCAGCTACCTCCTTTCCTAATTCCAGACCTGACACCAGTACAAGCCCCAACTTCTACTTCAAACATTTAACTGCTCAGGAAAAAAAAATACCTAACTAGAGTGCTGGGCAAAACCAGGATGGGCAGTGATGGTATTGGCATGAAACTGGTAGCCATTGCTCTACCTGAGGTTGTCATACCAATAACAAAGCTGTTTAATCTGTCTCTCCACTTGTCCACTTTCTCTTCTACCTGGAAATCAGCTCTTATAACCCCAGTGCTAAAAGGAGGTGATAAGGCAACTGTGTCTAATTACAGACCTAGCTCCATACTGTCCACACTCTCCAAAGCTCTAGAGTGAATTATAATTGACCAACACAGGACCATCTGCACAAACACAACCTCCTCTGCCCACAGCAACATGGCTTCTCCAAGATGCATAGTACGAATACTGCTTTAGTTGATTTCACGGACTACATGCATGAAGCACCTGATCAAGTCTAGCTAGTTGGAGCTATCTATATAGACCTTACCAAGGCTTTCGACCTTGTGGATCATCAGCTGCTGTTACATAGGTTAGGTTGCCCGGGGCTGTCCTCAGGCACAGTCGAGTGGTTTGCTAGCTGCCTAACTTGTCACTCCACAAGGGCAAAAATTAACGAAGTGGTCTCCTAGGCTTGTGAAGTCACCATAGGGTCCCCCAGGGCTCTATACTGGGCCCGCTCTTGTTCAACCTCTTTGTGTACAATCTTCCAGAGGCATGCCCTTCAGCTAGGATCCTGCTCTACACAAATGACACAGTTGTCTTTCCGCGGGATTCGTACCAAGAGACTCTCACCAGGCACCTGTAGCACAACTTTGACATGCTGCAGGACTGGTTTAAGGACAGCCTGTTGGTGCTCAACAGCAAAAAAAACAAAGACAATGTTCTTTGCTGGGCATAAAAACAGAATAACTACTGCACCCTTCACCATAAATGACAGCTCTCACTCCGCCCTCGAGCAAGTGTCTTCCTCAGGTACCTGGGGATCACGATCAATGAGTCCCTTGCCCTCGATGAACATATTCATACTATTACCACTACCACTAACAGGAAGTTAGGGGCCCTCTACAGGCTTTGGTCCTGCCTCACTCCAAAGGCTAAGTATCAGGCCATCAGAGGCACAATCCTACCAATCCTAGACTATGGAATTGTGGTCTATGGTGCAGCCTCCGACACCAGCTTACACAGAGTCCACACCACCCTAAACAAAGCCTGCAGACTTGTCTTAGAGACTGATCACCTTATGCACACTTGGGATCTGTACATTAGAACAAAATGGCTTCCTCTCAAGGACCAGATCTGACTCCACTCTTGCCTCCTAGGGATGAAAGCCCTGACTGGACTTGCTCCACCTTCTGTACAGGCTTTATTCTGCCCTGCCCCTTCTAAACATGATTCGAAAAGTGTTGCAAAACATGTGCTTGTGGTGCCATTCACAAGAACTGCCCTAGGGCATTGTGCCTTTGCAGTCAGGACACCCACCTGGCTAAACGGGGCTCCCTCAAGCCATCACAAGCCTTGCCAGCATTGGTCACCTCAAATCCGAACTTCACAATTCCATTGGCCAACCTACACACTGCTACTGCTCTACCTAACCCTCAAGGCATTACCTGTGTACCTTACTAGACTACTGTATATCCATACATACTCTGCTAAATCGGCCTCCCCACTGTCTTACCTATTGCCCGCTACACATTCACTGAGATGTTTCTACCTTTGGCATCCTCTTGCCTACAACAAGGCTTCCTTAGCTGCTATTTGTGAGTACCTAACTGAACTGTTAGTACCTTATTTATACTGCTGGTGTTTTGTTCCTTATGTACTCTGTGTTAAGACTGTACTTTACAATTTGCCTCTGTCTTTAATACCCAATTTCTTGTGTTACTTTAGTTTGCTAATGTGTTACTAATATGTTTATGACAATGCCTGTTAGCTGCATTTGCTATTCCCAACTCATATAATTGTTCCCCTCCTTTGATTGATGAGGACCCTCTGTAAATGAGTTCTTAGCTCGAAGGTTTGTAATTCTGATTCTTTAATAAATAAATAAAAATAAATAGCCACTATCATCTTCTCTGTCCCCGCTCACAATTTTGCTTTCCTTGCATGATTATAATATAAGGAATAATGCATGGGCAACCATACACAATGAGCCTGTGTTTCCATCTAGGGGTTAAGATAACAGTGTATGGACCTCAAGAGTGAAGCTTGAGAGGTCCATGCTGTTATCTCAACCCTAAGATGAAAACACAGGGCGAGTTTTGTACGGTCAATCTTATTTTATTTGTTATAGTATATGCTGTTATACTATAAGATATATGTCATATTTTTTTTTTATGAGTTGATTATTACCCTTGAGTGAGTTAGTGGAGTGCTGCTGAGAAAGTGAAAGTAGCAGGAATGAATGCCAGGGGGCCAATGCTGTGTGCGTGAGTGGAACTGTGCGGAGAAACTTACAGCAGTGGGAGTGAGCACATCAGGGAAATACAACTGGGTTAATGACTGAACATGCATAACAACAGCTTCCGAACCTGCACATCAGCATTTTTGAGGGGGCTGTTTTTCATACACATAAGCCCTAACCATATACAAGCATTGCAAAACCTACACCAGACTAACAGCACTAATACTACACAAGAACTGTATTGATTGCATTCAAAAGAATCAGATTCAGTACGTTGTATCTAAGCCCCTCTTCCTGGCTGCTTTAGAGATTAGCTGCTCACGGATACTTGGTAAAGGAGAGCAGATTGGATGCTGGCATGTTTCAAATGATTGTCTGCAACCATGGATTGGCCCAGCCAGGGGGGTGGAACCCCACGTAACTGATATGGTTAGACCACATCCAGCTGTGCACTCTGTTTTCCATCAGCTGGCTCCTAATTATTCCAGCATGGAAGTTACAAACATAAGTGGCAGCAAAGTCTAAGTGCAGTTTGTAATTGGTAATCCAGCCCCCTGCTCTGAGGTCTTCCACCAGACACCATGTGCCCATACTGAAATTGAGTAAAGGTTTAAAACCCCCCCACTGTTACCAAGAAATACTTTTTAGTGATTTATATGACATAACATTTACTGAATGCATGCAATCAAATCTCAAACAATCTCATCAAATCTACAAACTAGCAAATTAATTATGTACAGTTCATGCCAGTAGCAACCCTTTTCCCCGAATAAGCAACTGAAATTGATCAAACTGTTACATTTACAAATACGGCTGACAGCTATGACAGGCACATATCAACGTACACATCACACGTAACATAGAACAGATTTGATTTCTGTCTCAAGGAATAGTTATTTATTTCTCTAACGTCCACTCGGGGGTGATACTTTACTTTAGTTGACAGTCAGGGAGGTTCTCTGCACCCAAAGATACTATTTCTAGAAATGATCCTGGCATCTAGGCAGACATATAAGTGTTAAACAGCTAGTAGAACCAAAAATATCAGATAGTAAAACATTAATTTAAAAAGTAGTCAGTTAACATAGAAACATAGAAACATAGAATTCGACGGCAGATAAGGACCACTTGGCCCACCTAGTCTGCCCATTTCCCTACCTAACAGATAAGCTGCAGATCCTAGTTAATCAACAGCTTACTTCCTCTTACCCGCCACTAGGACTGCCTTATGTCTGTCCCATGCATTCTTGAAGTCCCCCACTGTTCTTGACTCCACAACCTCCTCAGGGAGGCTGTTCCATGCATCCACAACCCTCTCAGTGAAAAAATACTTCCTCACATTACCCCTGAGCCGTCCCCCCTCTATTTTCAAATTGTGCCCCCTTGTTCTTGCACATCTCTTTTTCTGGAATATGCTACCCTCTTGGACTTTGTTAATTCCCTTGAGGTACTTGACAGTTTCTATCATGTATCCTCTCTCCCTTCTTTCCTCAAGAGTATACATATTAAGCTCCTTTAGTCTTTCTTCATATGTCTTCTGGTGCAGACCCTGCACCATTTTGGTTGCCCTCCTCTGGACAGCCTCCACTCTGTCTATGTCTTTGCAGAGATGGGGTCTCCAGAACTGCACACAGTACTCCAGATGAGGTCTCACCAACTGTCTGTACAGAGGGATAACAACTTCTTGTTTTCTACTATTGATGCCTCTTCCTATGCATCCCAGTATCCCCAGCCTTCCTTACCCGCCTCACATTGCTTGCCCACTTTAAGTCATCTGATATAATTACCCCCAGGTCCCTTTCTATTTTACTGTTGTCAGTATCTCACCCCCCTTACTGTGTACGCCTCCTTGGTTTTGTTTCCCATGTGCATTACCTTGCACTTCTTTGCATTGAATCTGAGCTGCCATACATTTGACCATTCCTCCAACCTTGCCAAGTCCCTTCTTCATCCTTTCCACTCCACCTTGTGTATCAACCCTGTTACAGATCTTTGTGTCATCTGCAAAGAGACATACTTTTCCTTCCAGTTCTTCTGCAATGTCACTTATAAAGACATTAAAAAGGACCGGTCCCAGTACTGAACCCTGCGGTACCCCACTAGTAACCCTCCTTTCTTCACTGTGTACTCCATTTACTACTACTCTTTGTGTCCTGTTGTCTAGCCAATTTATTATCCAGGCTACCACCTTGGGACCCACTCCAAGGCTGGCTATCTTGTGTATTAATCTTTTGTGTGGGACTGTATCAAATGCCTTGCTAAAATCTAGGTAGGCCATGTCCACAGCCCCTTCCTGGTCTACTACTTTGGTCATCCAGTCAAAGAAATCTATTAGATCCGTCTGACATGACCTTCCCATCGCGATTCCATGCTGCCTTGGGTCCTCTGCCCCACTGGCCTCTAGGTACTCAACAATTCTTTCCTTCAGAAGTGATTCCATCTTTTTGCCTACCACTGAGGTCAAACTAACTGGTCTGTAGTTTTCTGCCTCTGTCCTGCTCCCACTTTTGTGAAGAAAATCACATCTGCCCTCCTCCAGTTCTCAGGTACCACACCATCCTCCCATGATTTGTTAAAGAGAGTAGTCAGCGGTGTCACTGGTTCTACCCTTAGTTCTTTTAGAATTCTTGGGTGAATCTCATCAGGCCCCACTGCCTTGTCCACCTTCAATTTTATTAGTTCTTTCAGAACCCTTTCTTCTGTAAATGGACTGGTATCGACTCGCTCTTCAGACTGTTTCTCTTGTTTGGTTTGGTAACTCCCCTCCTCTTCCTTTGTGAATACTGAGCAGAAATATTAGTTCAGCATCCCTGCTTTTCACTGTCACCCTACCCACTTCCTCCCTTTACTAAGCTTCAGTATCCCTCCTTTGGTTTTTCTTCACTCTCTAATGTACCTGTAAAAGGTCTTATCCCCCTTCTTAACAGAATTGGCTATCCTTTCCTCGGTTTGGGCCTTTGCTATTCTGACTGCCTTCCCAGTGTCTTTCTGCTTTAACTGATAAAGTTCTCTGTCCTGCTCCTTCTGTGTTCCCTTATATTTCCTGAATGCTGTCCTTTTCTCCTTAACCTTCCCTGCCACCCCTTTTGTGAACCATACCATTTTTTTCCTTTGTTGTGTTTTATTGATTCGCTTTACACAAAGGCTTGTTGCCTCTGTGATGGCTGTTTTGATCACTCCCCATTGTTCCTCCACCCCTCCTTCTTGCCTGTTTGCTAGTGCTTTTCTGAGGCACTCTCTCATTTTCCCAAAGTCAGCCCTCCTAAAGTCTAGTACTCTTGCATTTGTATGGCTTGATTATATGGCTATGTTTATTGTGAACCACACTGTTTGGTGGTCGCTTGTTCCAGATGGCTACCTACTTCTAAATCTGAGATTCTTTCTCTATCCCCATTTGAAAGTACCAGGTCTAAGATTGCTCTCTCCTGAGTGGGTTCCAATACTAGCTGTCTGAGGCATGCCCCCTGTAGGGCATCAAGAATGACCCTGCTCTTGGATGTGCCTGCAGCAAAGGTGCTCCAGTTAACATCTAGCATATTCAGATCCCCCATCAACAGTATCTCCCCTTTTTCTGCCATTCTAAGAAAGCCTTCTATCATTTCCTTGTCCATTCCCTCCCCCTGAGATGGGGGTCTGTATACAACCCCCATGAGGATTGTGGAGCCATTTCCTGTCTCCAGGGTGACCAAAAGTGCCTCATCTGCTCCCTGTTTACTCTTTAGTTCGGTTGCTTTGTTCCCTTCCTTTACATAGAGAGCTACTCCTCCTCCTATTGTACCCTCCCTGTCCCTCCTGTAGATTGTGTATCCTGGTATGTTGACATCCCAGTCATGGTTCTCTGTGTATCATGTTTCTGTGACTGCCACAATATCCAGGCAACCCTCTTCTATTAAGGCCACTAGTTCAGGGAGCTTGTTACACAGATTACGGGCATTGGTACTCATCACCCTCCACTTTTTGATAGCCTTACCCTTTTTAGCCCCATTTCTGTCCTTATTGCCTTTGCCTTTTTTTTTTACATTTAAATCTGTTCTGCTCCCTAATAACTTCTGTACCTTGGTGTTTACCTCACTAATCACCATGTTTTGTGGGGAAGCTCGGATTTCCCTGCTCCTTTTCAGTGCCTCCTTGGCTAGTTTATATGCTCACAATGAAGCATTTAAACCTCTCACCTAGGATTCTGGTTCCCTCGGACAGATGCAGACCATCACACCAGTATAGGTCTGCATCCCTCCAGGTGGCTCCCCAGTCCCCAATGAAGCCAAAACCCTGAGCTCCACACAGTTTTTCAACCACTCATTGAATTCCCTGGTGAGAAGTGCTCTAGCATCGCTCTTGCCATAGACAGGCGGCACCTCCGAGAAGGTTACATGTAGCTACTTGTCTAAGGCCCCTTCCCAACTCTACAAACTCCTCTGCACTGCTCTGATCCCATTCCTAGCCAGGTCATTTGTCCTTAGGTGGACAATGACATCCAGCTCCCTCCCTCATGCAGCTCCTCCCATGATCCTGAGGATTCGGTTCCTGTCCCTCCAAGCCGTGGCCCCAGGAAGGCACCTTACCTCCCTCTCCCCTTCCTCCCCCATTTCTACCACTCTAATGATTGAGTCTCCCACCAGGAGTTGTTTCCTTCCCCTGTGGGGTCCCATGCCACCCTCCTGTGGGTCTCCTTTGTGAAGGTTCCCAGCATCATCCTTGGTCTCCACTGCAGGTACCTCCATAGAGGAACCACTATCCACCAGAAGAGCGAATGAATTGTGGAGAGGTACAGTTGGAGGGATGCAACTGTGTTCCACCACCCTCTTGCTCCCTGAGCCCACCCTCGTCCAGCCTCTCCTCTTTCTTGGCAACCTCTGAGGTAGTGGCATTGCAAAGTTGTAACTTTTCATTTCTGAAGTATATTTCTTTTTTCTTGTATTCATTAGAAAGTTCTTTTTGTGTGTGTGTGTGTGTAATAGTATTATGCTGGATGTGTGGAATAGCACTCTGCCTGGCAGCTGACATATTTAGTTCTATTCCTCCCAATTCATCATCAGCACTGTGACCTCAGTGGTAGTGACATCATATGTGACTGACGTGACAGTTGTTGAATGGTCCTTCCTGAGTAGATGTGATATCACAGTCAGTCAGAACACAATGTTAATGATGCAAATGTAAGAACAGAGCTACATAGATCAGCTGCCAAGCAGAGTGCTGTTCCACATGTAAGCAACTCTTTTGTTGGAATGCTTACTACGGTAGTTCTCTCCTCCCATTTTGACCATTTTTGTATAGAGGCTGGCCCACCCACTGGTTGGGCAGAGCCAGTGCCCCTTGAAGTATATAAGGGGTGTTTTTTTTTGCCTAGAGGAGGAGGCTGGCAGGACAAGGAGTAATGGGAAATCCAGTGGACCAGATCAGGCTCTGTGGCTCAGCGTCTTCATGTCCACTCATTGCTCTGTGCCTCCTCGCATAACAGGAGAGCAGCTGTGTTTTCTGAAATAATTTTAGTGGTCTACAGTATACAACCTGGCTCTGTGCTAGCCAATATTGCCTTCTTGGTTAGAGTAGAGTGTCTGCGAGTGGGGGACGCCGGGGATTGTAGTCCATGCTCTACGGAGGGACTGCAAACCTGGAAGTCACCACATTTATTTATCGGACAAACGAACAAGAGAATTTCTGCCTGGAGCTATGCAGGACCCTGTGGGGACACTGCAGATATATTTTTAAACTGCAGAAACAGTAATTTTTGAACTCCCAAAATGAACTGATGGTATGGGGTAAACAGTCAGGTGACCAGCTTACTTCCACACCTTCTTGTACTTAAATCTTACCCTAGTGTGAGCGGGGCGAGCACAGGCGGAGTGAGAGTGCAGGTGTAGCAGGGTCAGGAATATATGCAAGTAACATCAATATCTAGGTAATAGTTCTCTGCTTCATTGAGTGTGTTTCTAGTTATCAGTATTGGGCCGTACTTATACCCTGTAATGTTTATAAAATGTAGGGCACCTTGTCAGTAACCAAAGATGGCAAATTGATAATTAAGTGTGTACACTGTATGAAATACACTATGGATCCTATACAGGAGTTAGGCCCATATGAGTGCCCAATGTAAGGAAATTAAAGAGCTGAAAGCTAGAATATGTGATCTGGAACTAGAGAACAAAAGCCTCGAACAACTGGTAGATGTTAATTTAAATTTGGGAAACAACATTCCCCCATAAACCAGGGCCACCAATGCAAAAGTGTTAATAAGAGGAGAAGAGAAGATGATATACAGGAGTGGTCCTTTGTAGATAACAACACAACTTACAAAAAGAAAAGAAAGGAGAGAAGGGGGGGATTCGCTATAGAATTATTAAACAGATATATACCCCTGAGAAATCTAAAGGAAAACATTGAGGAGCAGCCAAATATAAACACAGACATATCCATCGCTGTGGATATTGAAGAGGGGGGGGGCAGCTCAACATGCAACAAAATACGTTAAAAGCTGTGGACAACGAAAGGGAAGGGAAGGGGAGGCCCAAGATGTATTAATGCAAAGTGAGACTGCAGAAACACCAACACGGATAGGGGTCAAACCAGTAGCCCCCCCAAGGGACAGAAATAGAAGAGAATGAAAACCATATTTTTATTCTAGAGGATTCTATGGTAAAATATGTGGACTGCTATACGACACAGGGTAACAAGGGGAATATAGCTAACTACAGCTTTCCTGGAGCACAAATTAAAGACATCAACAATATGCTCCCAGACATATTAAAATCAGCAGAGAATAAACTCCTTGTAGTTTTACATGTAGGCACTAATAATGCAAAACACCAAACAATCAATCAGGTCATGCAGGAAATTAAACATTTTTGAAAGGGAACTGACAACATACAAGCAGAATTGATTGTGTCTGAGACTCTGCCCATGCCAAAGGTTGGACATAAATGGACATGCAATGAATAATGAAAATACATTTGTAACCCAGGGCCGGCATGCTGTTTGTATCTGACAGCAGTACCAGGTGGGCTGGGTTCGGGAAGGAATAGGTCACTCGGCACAAAGGCTAGGTTTGGCTACTCTGCACAGGGGCACCCAAGTAATTCCGAGCACAGGAAGCAATAACTGTAATGTCCAATGCCAGAAGTGGGATTCTAAAGTGTGGCTTTTTATTCACATCCAAACAGAATAAACAAAGCATAGACAGACTCCCACGGGGCTACACTCCTGGTAATGCAGATTAAAAGAGACTAGAACACTTCCTCAAAACTTTAGTCCTCAGGCTCTGAACCCACTGGGCACACAGCCCGGACTTACATGCTGCTTTGGGTTACACAGCCCAAACTTGTACACTGTTCTGGGTTTTCCCTGGCTCAGCTCCTTGCCAGCCACTCAGACACCTTCCATACTTCATGGAAACATTTTCTGGTGGCTCCCTAAACCCCCTAAGAGCACCTCGGCTGCATCAGAGAATTCTTCCTTTCAATCCCACATCTGGGTACTTTCCTCAGGCACTGACCAAGTGCCTGAGAGAAAGTAAAAGGTGTCTCAGAGCAAATCCGTAGAGGTGAATTTGGTTACTGCTGATGGAGGGCCTCCCACCTCTCATTCCCACAATTCATACCCGGCCATTTCTCTGGACAGTAAACACCTCATCCTGTAAAGCTTTGCAATGTAGATTCTTGCTAAATGTATTTCACAATCCATCTACTTGTCTTGCTTCCCATTTATGCTGGAATTGAACATACTTTTAAGCGGCATTGTCCATTACTCTAGATCCCCCACTGAGTTAAGCAGTCCAATCCCCAATTTTCTTCACTCTTTGTGCTGGACTTGAACATACTTGAATTAAGTGGCAATGTCCATTATTCTAGACCTCTCACAGATTATGTAGTCCAATCCCTACTTTCCAACTGTACTTGGCTGTCTTTTCCTGAACCCACAGTAACAGTCCCTTAGTTTCCTTCTGTTCAGGTGAAAAACACTTGGCCCTTTTTCAGAGCAAACTCACCCTTTGGTTGCAGGTGCTCCACAGGCATTTCTTCCACAAGGAATTTCTCTCTCAGAGCTTCTGGTGCCTCAGCACAACTTGAACAGGCGCTTCTTTCCCTTAGCTGGACCCGTGGGAGGGTTGCCCCTGGAAAACAGGCAAAAACCTTCCCCCATCCCCTCATGGATGGGGCTCTTGAACCATTGAAAGCAGTCTCCACTACTTCAATTACCAGTTCCTGTGTTCCTCTTCAGGTGGAAACACTTACTTTGCAAAAATAGCTCTAAAACAGAGCTTAAAGCTCTGAGAGCCTGCACACACTCAGCTGTATTACTGTCTCTCACTCAGACTGTACACAGACTGAATTCAAAATCCCCAATGTTCTACACTAACCTCCAACTGCAACATTCCAGTGTGGCTTATGCAGCTGTGAAAGTTCTATAATGATGTCATCCCTCAGTCTCAGCTGAGACTGAGAAGAAGTGAGACAGTGTGAAATCCATTTAACTGGAGTTTCACAAGCTGCCTTCCCTGCCTACCACTAGGTCTTACTGGGATTCTAGTAACCATGGGTAACGGGGGGGTTACACTCACCCTGCGCCAGGAAAATGACTGCCCACAGTCATTAATCACCCGGCTTAGGCCATCTTGCCCCGTGTGTTGACTACGGGGAGGTAGCGCTACCTTCTCTCTACAATGTGCCAGCACAGGCAGACAACACTAAGGGTCTAGAGGCCTTTGGTTGATGCATCAGCCTCTACTCTACCCGCTGACTATGGGTACCTAGTGGCTCCAGTAGAACTACCCAGAGCATAGCCCTAATAGATCAGCACTGTGGCCCCTACAGCCATTCAGGACCACAGCCTGTCTATCCCCCTAGTCCTCTAGGGAAAACCTGTCTGCCTCTAACTCAAATCCCAAAACAAAACAAACAGGGGACCTCCCTGACCCTGGACACCATGCAACCACACACCAGGAGCTAATACCATACCACTGCATTACTCCCACATCCCCCACAACCATACCTGTGAAAGAAAAAGGTTACACACCATAACAACAACAACAGTACTTTAAATACTACACTCTAAAGTACTAGTGAGGAACTCCGATGAGTCCCTCCTCCTCTTCTTGTCTTTTCTTCTATCTTATTCAGGAACATCTGCAAGAAAAAAGAAAGACAACACACACTCCTAATCTGCATACACAGTCTATCTAACCCCCTACCATCAAAACACTGGAGAAACCCAAAAAGACTTTTTTTTTAGAAAAGGTAGAAAAACAGTATAAACAATAGGAAACAGTAGAAAACGATGACATTATTTACAATACACATATTTGGGGGATGGAGTGCCCTAAAAGTCCCATCTAGTGACCACAGTGCCCGAAGGCTTGTCCACTAAAGAGTCTCTTCTGGGCCGGAGCCTGGTGAAGCATAGTTCTAGCAGGCCAAAGTCCCAAAGGGGAGAATCTTTGAGGACAGTTCACACATCTGGAGTCTGCTAGTATAGGGTGTGTACCGCAATGTCATAAGAATAGAAAAGTCTGGACTTACCAGTCCCTTGTAGAACGACAATGGCACCGACCTGCTCCTCGGCCAAAGACTCTCCCTGGCAGCATTCTTCCGATACAGCTGGGCAGACATCTTCCGGGAATGACAGGAGGGCACATCTGGAAACTGCTGGAATGATGTCTTCTCTGGAGATGGAACCTTGGATCAGGAACAAAAAGGAAAACAGCTGGTCCGACGTCATCTGGTTACCAGGCGATGAATCAGGATACAGCTGGGTTGGCGTCCTCTCTGGATCTGAAGTCATCTGGTGGGCTAGTCGATGGATTCTGGAAAGTCAGTACACTGTTGACTGATGAATGTGGGGCACCTGAGTCCTGGATGTCCAGACTGGCGGAACAACAAAGGCACTGCAGTGGCTGGAGTGGCAGCACTGGCTACCACTGCTCTGCCTTCCATTTAGTAGGCATGTGCACATTTGCAGGGAGGTCTTTGCATTGTGGCCAATAGCACAACGGGTCAGGCGCTTGAATTATTACTCTATCTGGTCGCACATAATTCACACTATGAAAGGTTTCACGTCCCTCTCCATCCACTATTCAAACAGTGTCCATTAACAGTGTCCTGCCTCTTTTCCACTGTCTGTATTTGTCATGAAACATTCTGTTCCTGACATGCTTGTTTGCACTAGGATACACACATTTAATTGCTTCTGCATAAATCCAGGATTTCCTGTTGTTCTCAATCTCCTCCCAGAAATTTCGAGGAAATGTAGGAAAGGACATCCCATAGATTTCATTCGGCTTCCTATGAACCAGTCTCTCCTCTTAACTAGCTTTGGTCAACCTGAGACCTCTGGCCTGGCTTGGGGGGTGGCCAGTCCTGGTTCTGCCAGCTACGCATTCTCAAAGACACAAAAAATGGATCCCTGACTCCTTCTTGCACAGCCAGGGCAGTGGAATCACCACTCTCTTCCATGCATTTCTCTGAGGTAAGAGCTTGGTGCTGTGTGCCAGTTCCTTTTTCACAAGGCCACATAGATTCCCCCTCTTCTTCTTCCTCCTCACTGAGCATCTGTGCCCAGGAGTGAGCAGTCATCCTCACTCCTGAGACTATCCACTCTTCACTGGGCGTGGAGGTCGAAACCTCCCATTCAAAGGCCTCCCTCATCTCATCTTCTCCTATGAGACTTAGGCTAGGCCCCCCTCTCCAAGGGTCTACTGATGTTCTTCCTGAATTGTCTCTCTGTGATCCAGAATCTGAAACATCAGCACATTGTTCTGTCTGTAAATCTGTACCCTCTAGCTTTGTGCCACACTCCCCCGAGGGGCCTTCTCCAACAGGCTCTGCCTGGTGCTGTGCACTGCCAACCACAAATTCCTGAACTTTTGTCCATGTGGGAGCCAAACGAATCTTGGGTGCTTTATACAAGCCATATTTCCTCTAAGCACCCCGAACAGTGAGGAACCATGAAGACTTCCCTTCCAGCATTTAAGCATATTAAACACACTTGCACTGGATATCCAGAAATTGCCACATGGGAAGGCAGTTGTCCTCCATAATAACACCGCTCAATGTTCTTTAACTTATTTACTTCCGCTACCATAGCCCGGGCATGATCGGGTAGCGGGCTCATCCTGAGGCCATGACTGCAGGGAAAAACAAACAAATGCTCACTGTTACTGACAGTCCCACATCACTGAACACTTTCTTTTACTTTTAAAATGGCTCCTCTGCTGCTGTGTTTACATTACTACCCCACCCTGTAATGGCGACGGCAGCACTCCTACACATCAACATTCTGAAATTGGGTCAAGCCACTGCGCATCCAGTTTACACACTCTACTGATAACTTTGCTCAAACTGTACAAACTTGCACTGTTCTTTTTCCTAGCACATTTATACAGTATGATTTACCACGGACTTTTCACTTGCTGAAGACATTGCTGTAGCTCACAGTCCCTTAAAGCCTCAGTATTTCAAGCACAGGATTGCCTGTAACTCTTGCTGCATATTCTGACACAACTCACAGCCTCTCTCATGGATTTGAAACTTACACTGACACTGAACCCATAACTGTGCTCACAGTCGATGGCTTGAAAGGCGTGCTTTTGCTGGTAAACTTAACACAGTCTTTGATTGCAACGCGACTACACTGCTGCACACAGATTCAGCTGGCTTTTGGCAAAAATCACTGGTTTGAGCAATGATTTCTGTTGGTACTCACTGTTACCAGTAGCTGTTTGCTGCGATGGAAAATGGCCTGCAGCCAGTCTTGGAGGCCTCTGAACAGAAACGGGTTGGCAGTCCTGCCAACCATCCCTCTGAACACCACACTCACAGTCCAGTCGATCGAGATGCGGGTTGAGCCCGAATTTAAACAGAAAAATTAATTTTTTACTCTTTTTATAGCGCTTTCAGTCACCATGACGCTCCTCCTGTAAGCCAGTACGCACACTCCACTCACACTCCCTCTCGAATGCCGGGCAGTTGCTGCAGAGCTGGCTTGGGGGCGGGACTGATTGCAGTCTCACCAATCACACAACGCCATGCAAATGAGCCTCTTTCCTCTCGAGTGTTTTTCTCCTCATGGTGATCATCGAGCAGGCAAATTTAAACTGCAAAACCACACTTTTCTTTTTCTCAACTGACTCCACAGCAGGAACCCATTTCAACCATTTTTCATGACCATTAACACAACAAGTCTCTCAATTCACTCAGAAAGCATTTCCAATGTCCAGGGCATGATTTTCCTTTTGCTACCCCTAGTTTTCCACAATTTTCTTTGTCACAACAGTTTTATAAGCTGGCAAACACTGTAAATTTTGATACAGGACAAGGGCACACTCTCTCAGGCTTTACTGCTCCTTGGTAAACAGTTGGCATTTTAACAGCAGCACATGGACAACAGCACATTGGTTAACCCTGCTTCAGATGTTTGGGCTACCCACTGCCAGATAACCAAAACACTAGTCCTTTGTCCGAGCACCTTTCTTGCATTCCTCTCTAGGTTCCAAACCCAAATCCTCAGTGGTGCCTCCATTTTTGTAACCCAGGGCCAGCATGCCATTTGTATCTGACAACAATACCAGGTGGGCTGGGTTCGGGGAGGAATAGGTCACTCGGCACAAAGGCTAGGTTTGGTTACTCTGCACAGGGGCACCCAAGTAATTCCAAACACAGGAAGCAATAACTGTAATGTCCAATACCAGAAGTGGGATTCTAAAGTGTGGCTTTTTATTCACATCCAAACAGAATAAACAAAGCATAGACAGACCCCCATGGGACTACATTCCTGGTAATGCAGATTAAAAGAGACTAGAACACTTCCTCAAAACTTGAGCCCACAGGCTCTGAACCCACTGGGCACACAGCCCGGACTTGCACGCTTCTTTGGGTACGCAGCCTGAACTTGTACACTATTTTGGGTTTTCCCTGGCTCGGCTCCCTTGCCAGCCACTCGGACACCTTCCATACTTCATGGAAACATTTTCTGGTGGCTCCCTAAACCATCTAAGAGCACCTTGGCTCCACCAGGTAATTCTCACTTTCAATCTCGCATCTGGGTACTTTCCTCAAGCACTGGCCAAGTACCTGAGAGAAAGTAAATGGTGTCTCAGAGCAAATCCTTAGAGGTGAATTTGGTTACTACTGATGGGAGTCTCCCACCTCTCGCTCCCACAATTCATACCCGGCCATTTCTCTGGACAGTAAACACCTCATCCTGTAAAGCTTTGCAATGTAGATTCTTGCTAAATTTATTTCACTTTCTGTCTGCTTGTCTTGCTTCCCATTTATGCTGGAATTGAACATACTTTTAAGTGGCATTGTCCATTACTCTAGATCCCCCACTGAGTTAAGCAGTCCAACCCCAATTTCCTTCACTTTTTGTGCTGGACTTGAACATACCTTGAATTAAGTGGCAATGTCCATTATTCTAGACCTCTCACAGATTATGCAGTCCAGTTCCTACTTTCCAACTGTACTTGGCTGTCTTATCCTGACCCCACAGTAACAATCCCTTTAGTTTCCTTCTGCTCAGATGAAAAACTCTTGGCCCTTTTTCAGAGTGAATTCACCCTTTGGTTACAGGTGCCCCACAGACATTTTCTCCGCAAGGAATTTCTCTCTCAGAGCTTCTGGTGCCTCAGCACAACTTGAACAGGCAGCTTCTTTCCCTTAGCCGGACCCAGGGGGGTTGCCCCGGGAAAACAGGCAAAAACCTTCCCCCCATCCCCTCAGGGATGGAGCTCTTGAACCATTGAAAGCAGTCTCCACCACTTCAATTACCAGTTCCTGTGTTTCTCTCTTTAGGTGGAAACACATACTTTCCAAAAGTAGCTCTAAAACAGAGCCTGCACACACTCAGCTGTATTACTGTCTCTCACTCAGACTGTACACAGACTGAATTCAAAATCCCCAACATTCTACACTAACCTCCAGCTGCAACATTCCAGTGTGGCTTATGCAGCTACGATAGTTCTATGGTGATGTCATCCCTCAGTCTCAGCTGAGACTGAGAACAGAGTGAGACAGTGTGAAATCCATTTAACTGGAGTTTCACAAGCTGCCTTCCCTGCCTACCACTAGGTCTTACTGGGATTCTAGTAACCCCGGGTAACAGGGGGTTACACATACATATACTCTTTATTAATTGGTGGGAGTAAAACATGTATATTTATAAACATATACTGTATTAAGATCCAAATATCCCTTTTGTTTGCTTTTCAGAAAAACAACTGAATTTATGATATGCAGGTATACTGTATTTATAAACATATATTAAGGTCCAAATATCCCTTGTATTTGCTTTTCAGAAAAAAAACTGAATTTATGATATGCAGGTATATTTATAAACATATATTAAGATCAAAATATCCCTTTTGTTTGCTTTTCAGAAAAAAACTGAATATATGATATACTGCACCTCTTTAAGAACGAGGGAGAGAAACATATTTCCTTCTATGAAGGGCTCTTACTATTGCAATGATGAAGGAATAATTACTTGTGGATCTTTTAGTGCAAATCAGGTGAATAAAGGACAGAAAGATGGTATTAAGTGTATTTGTTTTGATAATTATTATATTACATCCGTCTTAAAAATGCCCCTCTCCCTACCCATTATTCTTAACATATTTCATATGTCTATTTATAAGGTATATAATATATCAATATTTTCAAGAGATACCCTATACCAAACAGACCACAATTTGTATGTGGTTGAAATTATAATAAGATTTGAAAGTAGGGGTTCCCTGTTATCCATTTAGACATCTTGGATAAAAATTGAATGACAGAACATCTCTGTAGGTGATTGGATTAGAGCCTACCACTTACAATATTCAAAAATGATAATGAAATAACAGACACAGTGCTTGATTTGAAGTCCATCCAATGTATAGCAGATTTGAAATGTGTATCTTAGAAATGTCAGGTATTTTCCTTCAACTTTAATACTGTATGTTATTCTTTCAGTTTTAAACAAGAATACAAATCAGAATTGCAAATGATCAATTGACAACTGTACTATATATTGAATATGGAGCCTTGTATAAGTTTAGTGACTGCAGGTAGTGTGCATGAGTTCATTGCTTGAGTAGCAAATGGGGAGATGGGGAGAGGGGTGCAGCACCCCATACGTCGAATGGGAAGAACACCCCTTCCCCCTCAGCTAGTGGACAAACAGGAATTCAGCGTGTTTGCCGTTCATTTGCATCACCAGGTAAGAAAAAAGGTTTGTCTCCCCATACGATGCACAGGGGTAATGCCAAACTTCAGCCAACAACTAACACACCAAAATCTGGCCAATGGAAAATCATGTACACAAATGCTCACAGCCTGGGAAATAAGATCCCAGACCTGCAGGCAATAATGTCAGAGGCTAAACTGGACATAGTAGCAATTAGTGAGACGTGGTTTACCAGAACCACACTTGGGAGACTTCAGTACCTGGCTATGTATTGTTCAGAAGAGACAGAGGTGCAAAAAGGGGGGGAGGAGTGGCCCTGTATGTTAATGAAAATATCAAAGCTACAGAAATTACACACAAAGCTACAGAAATTCAGAATACACATAAGGAGCCAGAAGAACTGTGGGTCACCCTGGAAACAGGAAATGGGACAGCCATAAGAACTGGGGTTGTCTACAGGCCCCCAGACCAGAGGGAGGACATAGACACATTACTGTTAGAAGATATACAAAACATGACAGCTAAAGGGGAGGTTCTGATAATGGGAGACTTCAACATGCCAGATACAGATTGGTCAACACCAGCAGGAACATCTGCCAGAACTAGACTCATAGTGGATTCCCTGCAGGGGAGGGCCTCAAACAACTGGTACAGCAACCCACAAGAGACAGGGCTATCCTAGATCTAGTACTGACTAACAAAGAAGGGATCACAGATCTCCAGGTAGAAGGTCACCTGGGGCCAGTGACCATCACATGGTATGGTTCAATTTGCTACTACATCTAAATCATCCCATTCCAAGGCAAAAATATGGGACTTCAGAGGAGCTGACTTTGATAAGATGGCCAACAGAGTTAAGCTAGCCCTGGCAAAAGAAACACAGGTGAGGAGTTACAGGCAAAGTGGGCAAGCATTAAGGATACAATACTTGAAGCAACATCCCATTGTGTTAGACAGAAAAGGAAGTGCAAAGAAGAAGGAAACCACTTTGGTTCTCAAATACAGTAGCAGAAAAGGTCAGAGCCAAAAGGCTGGCCTTCAGGAAATATAAGGGAACACAGCGAATGAAGATAGGAGGCATACCAAACTGCCCTAAGGGAAGCAGATAAGGCAGTAAAGCAGGCAAAGTCCCAAACTGAGGAAACACTAGCACGAACAGTAAAAGAAGGTGACAAGACTTTCTATAGATACATTAGTGAAAGGAGAAAGTCAGAGGGGTATTGCTAAGCTTAATGGAGAAAAGGGAGCATGTGAGGAGGAGGACCTGTAAAGGCATCTATCCTAAATAGATACTTTTGCTCAGTATTTACTGAAGAGAAGGTAGGCAGGGCCCACAGCTCAGCATCATGGACACAGGGGAGGGAGGTGAGCACTACTCCTTTACAAAAGAAAGGGTCCTACAAGAGCTTGCTAAGCTCCAGGGTGGATAAGGCAATGGGACCTGATGGCATACATCCCAGGGTACTTAAGGAGCTAAAGAAGGAACTAGCAGAGCCATTAGCAGAATTGTTTAGTGAGTCTCTGAGCACAGGAGAGGTCCCAGAAGACTGGAGAAGGGCTCATGTGATCCCGCTCCACAAGAGTGGTAGCAGGAGAGGTGGGGAACTACAGACCGGTCAGTCTTAACTCAGTAGTGGGCAAGATTATGGAGGCACTCCTAAGGAAAGGATAGTGCAACACCTGGAATCCATAGGGCACAGGATCCAAGACAGCATGGGTTTACAAAGGAAGGTCCTGTCAAACTAATCTCATAGATTTCTTTGACTGTGTAACCAGAGTGGTGGACCAAGGGGAGCAGTTGATGTGCCTACCTTGACTTCAGCAAAGCTTTTGACACTGTTCCACATAGAAGATTGATAAATAAGCTAGGTAGGCTCGGGTGGGTCAGAAGTTGGTCAACTGGGTGGCAAACTGGTTGACTGGCAGAAAACAGAGAGTGGTGGTAAATGGTATACAGTCAGAAGAGATGCAAGTCACAAGTGGGGTACCTCAGGGATCAGTCCTGGGGCCAGTCCTATAAAAATAGCAGGACAAGAGGACACAGCATGATATTAGAGGAGGCCGATTAAGGGGGAATGTGAGGAAATTCTTTTTCACAGAAAGGGTGGTAGATGCATGGAATGGCTTGCCACAAGAAGTGGTGGCTATGAATACAGTGCAGGGCTTCAAACAGGCATGGGATAGGCATAAGGGAGCAATACAAATGACTATGAATAGATAGGTCACTGACAGAGCAAAGGCCGATGGCACATTTATAAGGTAGAAAAAGAAATGGGCAGACTGGATGGGCCTTGCGGTCCTTATCTGCCGTCAACTTCTATGTTTCTATGAGTTATTTATATAACTCTATGTATTTATTGTCACGTTTACACTGATGCTTCTTTTATTACTAGCACTGTCACTTTAAATTCTTATGAATAAAAAGGGCATTAGTAGCACTCGGCCACAACCCCTTGAGAACATTTCCTTGACTCTGATTGGTCAATGTGTGCCTGAGACAGTGATGTTATTACACAATAACATCACTGTATTGCTTTTGGATCCTATTGATCTTGACCATCTTGTTATGGATCATGATCATTTGATCCTTAATAATTTTTTTGTTTTATTTTTAGCCATTAGAGCACAGCAATAGTATCGATATCATATTAATGCCCACTCGGTGGGCCAGCTAACAAGGCTAAGTTGAGTGCTTCCACCACCCCAGGAGTGACGTTATTACACGATAACACATATCCTGGAGTGCCTTATTGCTATTATATAATGACTCGTTGTTATACAAAATAAAAAAAAAAATAAAATTATTTTAAGGAATCCAAATGGTCATGATCCATAGCAAGATGGTCAAGATCAATAGGATCCAAAAGCAATACAGTGATGTTATTGTGTAATAACATCACTGTCTCAGGCACACATTGACCAATCAGAGTCAAGGAAATGTTCTTGTCATTGTATAATGTATAATATCTGTGTTATAAATAAATGTGTGTGAATGTCTGCTATGGGGATAGTAGCCAGCAAGTGTAATGGCCTGATCTTTTAACCTCAGAGGCCCCTGTGTGCAGAATCAGCAGGCTGTCATAAAACTGGCCCAGTGAAAACTCTAATTAAAGACTTCCTTCCAAAGTGACAGTTTATGACACCTTGTAAACCTTTCTACTTTGAAAGGCAGAGAGCAATAGAAAATTGCATCTTTTATGACATCCTAGGAAGCAAAAACTTATAATAGCTACATGTTATCAGGATGTGGGTTCTGAGCCATCAAAGGGGACTGCCTGATCAAGGAGTCTGTTATATATATTATATATGTATTTTACTGGTAACTGCTGATTTCCAGCCAGCAGTAAAATAACATCCTTTTGGATATTTGTACTCAGATTACAGAGTAATCACAGGGCTAAAAGTGACCTCATGGATGCTGTGACCTCATAAGGAGGTGGAGAGACTGACTTTTAATATTGCCAGCATCTGGAGGGATGCTGCAGATGCCCTATATGAGTTCAAGGACACACTGCATTTCTCTGGACTGAAAACAAGGCACTTTTGTAAAACCATAGGTAACGCAGCTAGAACTTTAAGTAATCAGGTGTTTTGTTCTGTAATATTCAAAATTATTTTCTAGACTGTAAGTACAGGATATCTGCTCTATATATGTTTTGTATTTTATCTATTTTTTTTAGTCTTAGTAAACCTTTATTTTGGTTCTCCTAAATCCTGCTTGAGTCTCTCTTTTGCATGTGTAGGCTGAAACTGTATTGGGCATTCCTGACAGCTGTTAAGAGCTCACAAGGGTGTGTTACTATCTTGCTAAAGGTAAGAATATACCTAGGTCTCATACTGAGTCATAAGGGTACACTTGGAAACCTGTCTGGGTGCCACTGGGTGAAGGATTGTATTACATTCCACAAAGAGAATACATATCTGAGCCTGTTAACTGGGTGTGCTAGCAAAAAGGTTCACATTTGACCCCCAGGACTCAAGGCTAGTAGGTGATTCGGACCCAAAACAGACAGGAGGACTACCCTGTTTGTCTCCTGTTCACATATTGCACCTCAAGGTTTTGGCACTGTGGGAGCAGACGGCCTGACCTGTGGAGCATGTTTGTGACACCGAGTTCCTGTCTGCACACCCTAGCCACAACAGTATAGTGCAACAGGCAGCTTGCGAGAAAGCTGGGGTCTCCTTGTCCTCCTTAATTCTGGACAAGGACTCCAAGAAAATTGACTTTATAGCAAAAAAAATGTATGCCACAGCCTCCCTGCTTCTCAGACTTTCTTCTTACATGGCATTTATAGCCGAATATCAAAAAGCCCTATGGAAGTATGTCCTGGCCATTGCACACAATGGGTCAGATTCTATGGTGCAGGAGCTGGTGGATACAATAAAAACTGCCCTGGAAGTTACCAAATACCAGTTCCACATGGCAGACAACAACAATGATGCAGCCTCTAGGGCGATGGCCCACGCCATCTCTCTGAGACACTTCACCTGGCTTAAAACTACCAGTTTAACCACAGACACCCAGACCAAGGCCATGAATTTTCCCTGTGATCAAAACATGTTGTTTGATTACAGAATGACTGAGTACATAAAAAGGTCGATGAGTACAAGACCTCCTGGCAGAGTCACTCATCTAACCCTAAGCCTACTGCCCCACAGAGATCCCATCCCAAGGGCGGTAGAGACAGAATTTTTTCCCAAGCCTTACGAAATCCTTACTAATTTGTTTAGTCAGTACAGGGGGTCTGTCAGAGGCAGGGGCAGAAGGGGCCAAAAAATGGTCGCCTCTGCCCAGCAATCTGCCTCACAGTCTAAGTCCTTATATGAGTGTCCATGTCACCTCCCTGCTTCCGGTTGGAGGCAGACTTTCCCACTATCTTCAGCACTGATCCCTCATTACATCGGAAAAGTGGGTGCTGGAGATAGTGGAGAAGGGTCTGCCATTACAGTTCAAGCAGATGCCAGACCTCAAGTGTACCCAGGTGTCAAGACCTCTGTCTCCAGCACAGGTTCTACTGTTAGAAATGGAGGTACAAAACCTTCTAGCTCTACAAGCAGTGGAGGGGGTCCCGGCCCATGAGAGGGGCAAGGGCCTCTATTCCAGGTACTTTCTGACACAAAAGAAAACTGGGGATAGGTGACCTATCTTAAATCTCAGATATTTAAACAAACATCTGAAAGAAAAATTCAAAATGGTCATTCTGTCACTAGTCATACAGTCCTTACAGCAGGGAGACTGGCTAGCCTCCTTGAACTTAAAGGACACTTACTTCCACATACCCATAAGGAGATCTCACAAGAAGTTTCTTAGATTCAAACTTCCTTCAGGCCACTGTCAGTTCACTGCAATGCCCTTCGGCCTGTCCTGAGCTCCAAGAGTCTTTACTTAGTGCCTCACAGTGGTAGCAGCACACTTCAGGAGACTGGGTGTCACTCTCTATCCCTATATAGATGACTGGCTCATAGTAGCAAATTCTCCTTGCCAGGTCAAGGAGTCCTTTTCCCTTACAGAATGCATTCTGAAGTCCCTGGGTTTCCTGGTAAATCTAAAGAAATCTCACCCAGAACGCTCCCAGCTGCTCACCTTCATAGGTGCCCAGATGGGCACTCAGAAAGGATATGCTTTCCTCCAGTAGAAAAGAATTCAGAGTTTCCTCGCAGTGGCAGATTCTTTTGCCAAGGGACAGCCAAGACCAGCCATACATTTTCTAAAACTCCTAGGACACATGGCTTCAGTAACTGCAGTGGTCCTAGGAGTCAGGTACTGGATGCAACTCCTGCAAGCCTACCTCAGAGCTCGCTGGTCTCAGAGAAGCAACAATTTTTCAAAGCTATACCTGTGATGGAGCAGTTCCTCCAAAACCTGCTGTAGTGGAAGAACCCTGTACATTTACAAGCAGAGGTACCATTCCAAGCTCTGCTACCCACAAGGGTGATCACCACAGAAGCCTCCCTCTTGGGGTGGGGAGCACATCTGGACAGTGCCTCAGTAGGCGGCACCTATACTCTCAAGGAGTCACAGTTACACATAAATCTCCTGGAACTCAGAGCAGTCTTTCTAGCTCTCAAAGCATTTGCTCCCAGCATAAAAGGCCAGGTGGTTCAAATGTGAACAGAGAAAACCACTGAAATGTTTTACATAAACATGCAAGGTGGTACCAGATCAAGAATATTCTGTTTAGTAGCTCTACAGCTCTGGTCTGTAGCCTTCTCCCTGGAAGTTCGACTCCCAGCTATTCACCTCCCAGGCAAACACAATACCCTGGCAGATGCTCTGAGTCACATCAGTCAAGGCCAGAGCGAATGGACCCCAAACAAGCAAGTACCAGCCTTAATGTTCAGACAGTGTGGCACACCAGAAGTGGATCTGTTTGCCTCCCTCTCAATTTTCAGCTTCCTCAGTACTATTGCAGGCTCCCTGTCCTGGGAACACTTCCTCTGGGTACCCTGATCCTGGACTGGTTAGGGAGGTTCCTATACACGTTCCCTCCCTTCTCCCTGATACTCAGGGTGTTGCTGAAACTCAGACAGCAGCCTGCATTGATGATCCTGGTGGCTCCGGATTGGCCCAGGCAGGCCTGGTTCCCTCTCTTTCTCTCAATGACCTGCAGCAGGCCCATTCACCTGCCTCCAACTCACTCCCTGCTGACCCTTCCTCAGACAGGAGTGCAGTATCCAGACATACACTCTCTTCACCTCAAGGCCTGGTTATTGAGGAGTTAGAGTTTCCATCCTTGCAGTACTCTGAGCAGTTCCTTAAGATACTGAGGATGTCTAAAAAACCAAACACTAACAAGACTTATGCAGTCAAATGGAAAAGGTTTTCCCTATGGTGCAAGAGCAAAAAGGTCGAACCTCTTTCAGCTTTAGACCCTCAGCTGCTGGATTACCTGGTACACTTGCAGGCATCGGGTTTTCAAACCATCTTCCCTCAAGCTACGCCTGGCAGCAATTTCGGCCTACCTTTTGGTGGGAATGAAAAAGTAAATTTTTTTCCCACGCCATATTTAAACAGTCTTTCAAATGCCTCTTGCACCTTCAGCCTCCAGTCAGGGAACGAGTTCCTCCTTGGAGACTGAACCTCTGCATAGACAGGCTCATGAATCCACACTTTGAGCCTATGTCCACTGATCATATCAAGTTCATGACTTGGAAGACAGTATCCCTGGTGGCTATTACCTCTGCCAGGAGGATTTCAGAGCTACAGGCCCTGTGCAATTATGTTATGAAAAAACTGGTCACCAACCTCCAGTGGGGCTCAGGGCCCACTCCACCAGGGGCACTGCAGCTTCGCTGGTAGCAGCAAGGGACATTCCCCTTCAGGATGTCTGCAAAGCAGCTACCTGAAAAACTGTGCACACCCTTGTGAAACACTACAGTTTGGATGTGCAGGCCAGATCTGATGCCAGATTTGGCAGGGCGGTTCTGCAGAGCTTCTTTCCTTAGTAGGTTCTCTGCCCACCTCCCACTTGGTACTGCTCGGTAGTCTGCAAAAGTTACTGATGCTAAAGGACTCCTGGGATAAGAAGAAAAAATTACTCACTGCAGTAATCTTCTTTCTTATAGGGGGTCCTTTAGTATCAGTAAGCTCCCACCCTTTCTACCCGGTTCACCTATCAGGAGAAGGGCTCTGTTATCACATCTCTTGCCAAATTTGAACTTTTTATTAATGAGTTTCTAACTCATGTTGTTGTTGTTTTCTATTTCCACTTTTGTGGACTTTTGCATGTTTTTTGAATCCTGTTGATTCATTTTCAGGGCATGTGCCCTCATTGTCCTTCGAAAAAATTCTGAAACGTTCAGACAGCTCTCACTCAGCTTACTCCCCCTCCTGTTTTTTGACTGGCTATTGCCCAAAGCTCATTTACATAAAATTCTCTTAAAGGCATACCTCCGGAGCAGTTGCACCTAGCCAATTAACTGCTAAAGTTACTGATGCTAAAGGACTCCTGGAAGAAAGATGATTACTGCGGTGAGTAATTTTTTCTTAAAGGGCAGACTGGGATTAAGTGCTGGGACAATGCAAATTATGCAGACATGAAGAATTACGTAAATGGATGGAACTGGGAAAGGAACTTAATGGATTAGGTGTACAACAAATTTGGGACACCATTAAAAGAAAATTGATATACTGTACTACCCACTACGTACCAGATAAAATAAAATACAAGGCCCAGGGTAGAATCCTCCATGGAACAATCAAACCATTAAGAAACTTATCAACCAAAAGAAACAGGTCTACTAGGAATACCGGAAAACTCCAACTGCATATAAATGGTCTAAATTCAAGAAAGTAGCTAAAAAATGTAAAATAGGGATTAAAGCAACTAAATCAAATGAGAAGCAAAGAGTAGCTAACATAGCGTATCAAAATAAAAAAGCGTTCTTTAATTATATAAAAAAACGCAAGAAATGGAGTAACCAGGTTGGGACCCATTATTTCAGATGGGGACACCATCTCAGATGAAAAACTAATGGCTGACACATTTAACAAACATTTTCTAAGTGTCTTTCAGACCACCAATAGCATGGATCCATGTAATAATTAACTTATAATATCCCAAGCGAGACAGATTTCCAGTCTACACTAACAGACAAATTAGCTAGACTTAAGATCAGCAAATCAGCTGAACCTGATGGGGTACATCCACGTATTCTAAAGCAGCTGGCAGATGAGTTGTCAGGACCCATGGGAATATTATTTAAGGAATCCTTTAGGCAAGGGGTGACTCTGCAGGACTGGAATATGGCCAATATTACACCCATATGTAAGAACGGGTTGAAAATAAATGCTGAAAACTATAGGCCCATTAGTGTTAACTGTATCTTATGTAAGATGATAGAAGAGTATATTAAAGACTACCTAGAGCATCGCATCCTGACCAGTGGACATATAGACATTACACAGCATGGGTTTGTGCGGGGGAGGTCATGCCAGACTAACCCATTAAGCTTCTTCGAAATAGTGAGCAAGGCCCTTGAGGATAGACTATTGGTGGATGTTGTCTACCTTGACTTCTCAAAGCCTTCAGTTTGGTTCCACATGATGGCCTTCTTAGGAGTATATAGGATATTGGTGTATCATCACAAATTATCGAATGGGTTAGAGCATGGTTGAGTATGAGAAGGCAGAGGGTGAGCATAAAGGAATTTCTGTCAGATTGGGGAATGTTACAAGTGGGGTGCCCCAGGGCTCAGTACTGGGCCCTGTACTTTTTAACATCTTTATGTCTTTCCTTAAAACATCAGGGAATGCATGGATAGCAAGATTTGCTGATGACAGCAAAGTTGGTGCCGTTATAAGAATGCATGAAGATGTATTGAAATTCCAGACAGAATTAGATACTATTAGTGACTGGGCCATAACACATAAGATGAAGTTCAATATAGCAAAGTGCAGTATTATGCACTTTGGCCATAATAATATTCAGGGTACATATAATCTATGCAGCCGTACTCTCAAAAGTGTGGAATGTGAGAGGGACCTTGGTGTTTTGGTTACCAATGAATTATCATTCAGACAACACACCTCCTGAATAATTGACAGAGCTAATAGAATGCACCACTGTACCCTGCATAATATAAGAAGCAGGGACAGAGCCATGCTGCTGCCCCTATACACTGCATTGGTTAGACCTTTAATGGAGTATGGTGTGCAGTTCTGGACCCTTATCACAAATCTGATCTAGTGAACCTCAAGAGGGTTCAGAGGAGGGCAACCAAGAAGATACGAGATATTGGGTCTTATCCTATGGGGACAGGTTGGGTGAACTAGACATGTACGCTCTGGAGTACCATAGACTCAGAGGGGACTTATGTCTAGTGTATTCTGGTCACAGGAAAAGGGACTTGTGGGAGTGGGTGGGTCTACAAAGTGGAGATCCTTCTAGACTTACACAAACATATGAGTACAAGTTGAAAGGGGAGCTGTATAAATGCAACAGGAGGGGAGCTTGGATAAATCCGAGAGTGGTGTCCCCTTGGAACAGACTCCCATCCAAGGTAGTGTAATGTGATACCATGCTTAGTTTTAATAACAAATTAGACACCTACTATAAAACCATAGGGAAAAGTTAAGGGTACTTAAAATGTTATATATTAGTCATGAGACCCTTTGGTGAATGCTATTGCCTCGCATCGAATTTATGAAACTTATGCATGATTAAGGTTGGTGCAGGGATCAGTTGCATGTCGAGGACTGAGCCCATCTGTTGGGAACCACAGCCTGGGGAGTTTAGGAGGCACCCACCTTCATGAAACACAGCACCAAGATGGGATTTGGGTCCCGTTCTAGGAGTGTGTGGCCTGTACGGAGTCTCAGGCAGAGGGGTGGTGCAGTGGTAACAGCCTGCATCACGGGGGCTGTGTAGTGGTGGCAGCCCACCTCCTCATGCCTGTGTGGTACTCCATCTGAAGGAAGACAGCCTGCAGGGGAGCAAGTTATGGTGTCCGGTGTGTCCCTCGGATCCCCTTGTTGGTGGGTACTTTGCAGGGGGAAATTGAGCATTTACTTAAGAGGTTGGAGACCCATAAGGAAATAGAACTATTGGAAACTTACATTGATACTATGGCCCATGGTATCACTGTTAATGAGAGTGTAGCCTTGATCGACACATTAGCTGAAAGGCCACCCATGGTGCAGCCGCCTGAAGGGGGGATGAGGCTGGAATATGGGAACAAGTTCCAGCTGTGGCTAGGAAATCCAGGGCCAGTAAGCAAGTAGAGGAATCCTTGGAGCTTCACAATAAATTTGGAGGTCTCAGTCAGGATCCTGATGGCCCATTTGAGAATAGTAATGCCCAGCCTGCAGCAGCAGAGCTTACACTCAGGGACACAGTATATAGGCCCATAAATCACGAGCAAGCTATATATCAGGCTATCCAGGACAGAGACATTGTGGTAGTTGGTGATTCTGTTATAAGGGGTATTGATACAGCAGTGTGTAACGGGCGCAAATCACACACCACAGTGAGCACACTTCCTGGAGCATGATTGAATGATGTTACAGGATTACCGGATGGGTTATTGGAAAACATCTCCAACCCTCCAGTGATACTACCCGTGGGTACTAATAACGTAAATAGAAGTAACCTGGTTGACATTCAAAATGAGATTACTGGGCTGGTCAAAAGGATTAAAGATAAAAAAGGGGAAATTATTATATCAGGTATTCTCCCAACACACGGGTGCCAAAAATATAAAAATGGGACCATTTATAAGTTAAAGAGTTGACTACACTTGTTTTGCAAAACTGAGAGTATTGGTTTTATGGATAATTCTGTGACCTTCGGTAACAAGGCACATTTTAAGAATGATGGCCTTCATTTGAACCAAGCAGGCACTACGATTTTGGATAAAAAAATAAACTATGTACTAAGGTTCCATTTAAACTGGAGAAGGTGGGGGTTTGGTAAATCGTACAGAAACTAACTTGAGCACGAATAAGGGAGTACATAATTATCTTGGATGGAAGGGAGTTTTAATAAATGCTAGGAGCCTGGTGAATAAATTTGAGGAATTTAAACTTCTCTTAGCCTCACAGGATATTCAGTTAGCTTTTGTCACAGAAACTTGATGGGATGAGAACGGCCCTTCGGCAAAACAATACAGGGCTATAGCTTGTTTTCAAAATCCAGGGTGCGCAGAAAGGGAGACGGAATAGCTGTATGTATATGTGTGTGTGTGTGTGTGTTATATATATATATATATACACACACACACACACACACACACACACACACACACACGAGTCAACAAAATGCAAAGAAATACAGGGTGATGTTGGAGCTTGGAACTATTATGGGTTATTGCCCCAAGTTGGAGCCAAAATCAAGTTAGGTTTAATATATAGGCCACCCTCAATGTCACCAGAGAATGATACCGCATTACTGAACCACATTAGTAACCTGGATCCCGCAGATATAATTTTATTATTGGGCAATTTTAATTTGCCAGAAATTGACTGGATTGAAGGGAGTTAATAAAACAGATAAATCTTACTGTGACGTATTTGAGCAAATTGGGCTAGAACAAAAAGTGCATGATTGTACAAGAGGCCATAACGCCCTAGACATTCTACTAACTAATATGGGTAGTATGATAAATAATGTCAAGATTAGTAGCCCACTAAGCAATAGTGACCGCCACAGTGTCAACTTTTATATTGGAGGATCACAAAATCAAGTTGGGACAGGAACGACAGAAAAATTGAACTTCAGTAGGGCAGATTTCAAGAGGATCAGAAATAATTTGTCTAAATGGGACTGGGAAAAGGATTTTTTGGGTCAGTCAGTAGAATCTATGTCTAATATGCTACTGCATAGGCTGAAGGAACAGGTCAAGAATCATATTCCAAGTATTAAAAAATATAATAATAAGAAAAAAGTTCCGGGCTGGTTGAATACCTCTATAAAAAAATGAATCAAAAAAAGAATAGAAGGTATAAGCAATATAAATGTGGCAACAACCATGGGAGCTAGTATGCCTACAAAGAACTAATAAAGGAGGTGAAAGCTAAGATCAGAAAAGTCAAAGCTCAGCATGAAATCTGGTTTGCAATGAACTTTCTGTTCTCACGTTAATAGCTTAAAAGGGAGTACTAACATGATAGGCCCCTTCATGAATAAGGAAGGACTTTTATCAGATAATAAAGAGAGGAAGCAGTACGAATGATCGACTACTACAAGGTCGACACTCAATTGATCGACGCCAAAATACCGACACGCTCACAAGATCGACAAAATAAATAGCGAAAGATGAATGACCGACAGCTCCCCCGGGAACAAGTTGGTAAATGAAAGAAACAAAAAAGTACATGTAGGTTAAACATTCTTCTCCAGAAAAAGATGATCATGGGTAAATGGATGGTAAAATAAAAAATATACTCTGTTGAACAGATATGTTCAGTGCATCTCAATAGCGTGGTAAATATGTCAAAGGATTTGCAAACAGAAGACCAAGGTTCAAATCCCGAAAACAACCTTACATTTTTCTATCCTCTCCATAGTACTGATGTCATTACAATTTACCAACAGCATTTCCAGTTTAATAATATCTATAATAGTCTTTTTTCAGCTTACATTTTCAGGGTTCCTATAACCAACAGATAAGTTAGTACATGGAAAAAGAGCAAACTATCCTTTTGATTTCTATCTCAAATGCCAAATATGGCAAAAATCATATAACATGTTATGAATTATCAAACCTGTAGATGGGGCACTCTTTATGAAGGAATCTTGGAAGAAGTCATTTTTTTTTTACCAGTATAATAAGGAAGATGATTACCCTGCTTCTGACCGCAAAAATATGGCTGTGATATTTGTTCAGGACAGCTTCGTAGATTCGAAAATGCTACTACGAAAGTCCTGGGAGAGCTGTCGGTCATTTCTCCAAAGAAATATATTTAACATTTATTTAGTCCGTATCACATCCTGGGCTTCAATCGAGCAGCAGTTCAAGTTTTGCCATTTTTGTCCACTTTATAGAACCAGCCGTGCAACTGCTGTTATTGTGACAGGCATTCTTTAGCATCAGTTCATAATATAGAACAGGTCATCAGTTAGCCTCTTATATTTGATCTCCGAGTCCTGTTTTCTTGATCCTCAGCTCAGAGGTATAATTTTTCCATTTGCTTCTTCAATATTTTCTTATTCCCTGTGATTTTCATCACCAGTTCTTCTAGGTTGCATGTCCATTTCTCTGCTTCATCCAGCCTGGTATTATGAGCTAACGATGTCTCTGCCAATCCTGTGATCATTGTCTGGATGTGTGAAATTTGTGTAGTTAAGTGGGTGAAACCTGCTCTAACTTCATTATGCAGGTTTTCTATCATCCCTGGCAAAGCAGCAATTGTGGTTTCTTGCAGCCCTTTTCCTGAGCCATTTTCGGCTGGCGTCAGCTGGGATCTGGTGTGGCATTCATGCAAGTTTAAAGCCACCTTTCCTGCTCCTTCATATCTGTTCAACAGAGTATTTTTTTTATTTTACCATCCATTTACCCATGATCATCTTTTTCTGGAGAAGAATGTTTAACCTACATATACTTTTTTTGTTTCTTTCATTTACCAACTTGTTCCCGTGGGAGCTGTCGGTCATTCGTCTTTCGCTATTTATTTTGTCGATCTTGTGAGCGCGTCGGTATTTCGGCGTCGATCAATTGAGTGTCGACTTTGTAGTAGTCGATCATTCGTACTAGATCCTAAAGAGATGGCGATAGTCAAAACAACTATTTCTGTTCAGTGTTTAACAACGGTAGATCAAGTCTCCATAGAAATAAGGAGCAATCGTCTCCAGGGCAGTTGGTTATAGATCCTAAAGATGTTCTGGATAGACTACGTAAACTGAACATCAGCAAATCACCAGGGCCAGATGATGCACATCCAAGAGTGATACAAAAATTAGCTGATTTGCTAGCTCTACCCCTTACTCACATATTTCAGTCCGCACTTGACAAAGGAGAAGTTCCACAAGGTTGGAACGTGGATACAGTGGTTCCTCTTTTAAAAAGGGGCCCAAACCTAAACCTGAAAACTTCAGGCCAGTAAGCTTGACCTCACTAATGGGGGAGATTCTGGAGGGTATTTTAAAGGAACACATATCAGCCTTCCTGGAGGCACATGGCCTGGTAGATCCATTACAACATGGATTTACTAAATCTAGGTCTTGTCAGAACAACCTGCTAGTCTTCTGTGATAAAGTAAGTAGGGAATTGGACAAGCGCAATTCAGTTGACGTCATTTTTCTAGACTTTGCGAAGGCCTTTGATAAATTACCCCATTTTGAGTTACTAAAAACTTTAAGTGAACTCAAGTTGGAGATAAATATCTTAAATTGGATTTCAGAATGGCTCAAAGGAAGGAAACAAAGGGTTACAGTTAATGGAATACTATCTGATTGAGTACCAGTTACGAGCGGGTTCCTCAGGGTTCGGTCGTGGGACTGTGTCTTTTCAATATTTATATTACCTCTCTTAAACTAGATCAACCCACTATTTGGATATCCAAATTTGCAGATGACTGCAGGGTGGGGGCAGTGGTAAACAACTCTAAAGATGGCACCTCATTGCAGCACGCTGTTAATAACATATTTAGTTGGACCAACTGAAGCAAGTTGGCTTTGAATCCTGGGAAGTGTAAGATTATGCACATGGGTAAGCATGTGGCTCAGCAGGTGGCAGTGTCAGTGGCTCAGCAGGTAGCACACTCGCCTCTGAGGCTGGGAGATCAGAAGGCTGTGGGTTCTATCCCCACACCTGGCACTTGGGTTAATATCCCAATACTGACATTGTAGTGCAGCATAAGGGGGGTGCTGCACTCCTGAGGTGCCGTCTTTCGGATGAGATGTTAAACCGAGGTCCCTTCTGCCTGTACTGGTGGTAGTTCAGGTGGATGTTAAAGATCCCATGGCACTTCTCGAAAAGAGTAGGGGAATTTCCCCATTGCACTGGCCAAATTTCCCCCCATTCACTAAAAATACCACCAACGGCTTAATCTGGTTCAAAGTCAGTTGGCATTCATCTGTATCCGCTTCCCCCGGGTCGTGCCTGAAAATAGGCAGAATTTGTCTAGTGCACTTACCCAGTCAACAAAAAAATAAATAACGAGTAATGTAGGTATAAGTTGGGTACTGAATTTTTGTTGGTAACATTAGAAGAAAAAGATTTGGGGATCAAGATTTGTTCCAATTTAAAATTTAGCCCCCACTGTAGTGATCAAATTAGAAAAGCAGATCAAAACCTGAATTGTATTCTAAGGCATATATCCAGTCAAGATAGGACGGTATTGATTCCACCGTTTGGGGCACTGGTTCGGCCTCACTTGGAGTACTGTGCTCAGGTCTGGTCTCCTTGCAAGAAGGAAGATATACTTAGAGTTGAGGGGGTGCAGAGAAGAGTAACTAGGTCAATTACTGGGTTAAACAATACGCCTTATGCGAAGAGACTGGAAACACTAAACCTTTGTTCCCTCCATTATAGGAGGTTCAGAGGGGATATGTGTATGTTGCTCAAGGCCATGGGAGATGCTAAGCTGAGAGAAGATCTGGGACTCGTTTTAAAGAGGTGTCGATCTAGTGGCAGGAGACATACTCAACAGCTCCTTTTGGGGAAATGGAATATGCTTATCAGGAGGAAATGGTTCAGTCAAAGGGTAGTTTCATCTTCGAATGGACTAAAAGCTGAGGTGGTGGATAGTACGAATATGAACACATTTAAAACAAGATTAGACACATTTTGCGGGAAAAGAACCACAATGTTCTAAAACATTAAATGGCAAGCACTAAGGATGAAAGTCTAATAAAGCTTGAACAAATCTATGAACCTATGAAACCTGCACCTGGGATAGCAAGGATGCTGGGGGCCCAGGCGCAATAGACCCTAAGTAGCAGGAGGGCTGGAAATCATTTGGAAGTGCTGCAGCCTGTTGTTTGCCACTGCGAATGTGTGAGAGGAAAGAGCGGTAGGCCGTATGTTAAGCAGTTGTTTGGGAGAGGCCGGGAAGTCTTGAAAGGCCTAAGGTTGTCGTGCTGCCATAAAATTTAGTACCGAGCCCCTCGGTTCCATTTGAGGATCCAGCATCATGGCCTGAATGGCCACAAGATTGGTGCCATGGCTCTGTACCACAAAAGACTGTTTCTCCCTTGTCCAGCCATGCCCCCAGCTCCCAGGAGCTATGCGATTTTGTTTTTGCTGCAGTAAATTAAATTGTTTTATCGTTGGATTTAACTTCCGTGTGAGCCTTCTGCTGTTTTCATGAACTGTGACACTTGCTACCTGTTAAGCATCTTGCCCTACAGCTTTAGGTTGTCTGCATCCTGTACCCTGCTTCTAGGTTGTGCTCAGCAACCGCTTGTGGACCTATAAACTAAACCCAGGTATGTGCCAGCTTTGTTTCCTCCAGGATGTGTTCTGCTGCTAAGTTCTGCCCCCCTCCACTCATTTTACATCAGGACCCTAGACAGTGGGAAGGAGGAGGGCAAAAACATGGGGGCTCATCTGGGAATGAAATTGGGGGTGCAGGTTAGTACCTTAATTTCTGGAGGCCAGCTGCAGTGTCTGCATGGACTGAGACCTGTTTTTTTTGGGTGCGTCATTCCTGGACTGCGCCATCTTGGATGGAGCTTCACGCCTTTTCCTCCCTTGGCACCAGAGTTTGGACATATTTGCTTAGCCAATCCTATGCTAATGACTCCAGAGTTGCAGCAGTTTGGCTGGGGCAGTCACAGGACTTGTGGGTGACTATGTTGGAGGACGCCATTTCTATGGAGATTGTGGATGTGCTAGCAGCCTATGGACTTGAACGAGATGGCAGAAGCTCATCAGGAAAGTGATCTATTAGCGGCTGTTCTAACATCACTCCTGTCATGATTATGGATCAATGCAGGATGGGGAGCTCTGTTAGGCATGTGATGTGCAGCTACCAGGGGGTAGGAGTGGTCCAGCTGCCCCTGTGCTCCTCGTGTGCTTGAGGAATGCTGCCTATGACTAACATGTATACTATGTCACCTTATTTTCCCCCTGTCTTTGGGCACTGTCTATGTCTTCAGGGATCACTACTATTTTGACCACTGGCGGTTTGAAGAACTCTGATGAATTGAAATTGTCTACTGCCCCCCTCAGAACTGTCAGTGCTCGAGGCCAGACCTGAGGAGAAGGAGAAGGAGGATACCCAGGCGAACAGTGGGCATAGATGTTTGCCCAGCCCATCTCTGCTGAAGGTATCAGAGCCACCTCATGGCAGAGGGAAATGTCATGGGAGAATCGGGAAATCTGCTGACTCCCCTGGGCCCAGGGAGTCAGGGTCTGCTCCCCACACCCACAAGGGCCTTCAGTTCATCAGGTCATGAGGTTTCTGCTTCTGGCAAGGAGTCACCTGATGGCAAGACAGTAGAAGCTAGTCCTAGCTGTTCTGATCATGGAGACCCCCCCCCCAGTGTTGCCACCTGGTAAGCTGCCCTCGCTGCTGGCATTTGAGGACCAGGATGTGGAGCAGGCGACCCCCCGGCTTTATTGCCACCCATTTATTACATGGCTGCCCCAGCTGTGTATTCTTCTACGTGAAAAGATGAATGGACTGTTGCTAGAAGACCCCCTGAACGTGAGATACCACTCTGGTCTGGGGTGTAGTTGGAGGACGGTATGGCTCCACAAACCAGCGTAATTAGCATCCCAGAGTGGTCCCAAGTAGAGAAGTGGGTCTGCAGGAGGATCCCAGCTGAGTAGTCCAAGGAGGACTATCCGTATGTGTCAGAATGGATATGTGATGTTATTGAGGAGAGGAGGCTCAACTGGCTATTTAGGGGAGCCGTGGACAAGCTTCAGCTGAAGAATCGACAGACTGGACTGCCTTCAGCATCCACCATTACTAAGGCTCAGTCATTCTGCTACTCAGTGGTCTGGACTGGACTCAGTCTATTTAAGCACATTGCTTTAATTCAAAACATAATGGGATGGCGCACCATGTATTACATAATCTCTACAGACACCAGTGGAACCCGAAACAACCAAACCTGATGCTCAGTTTTATTATCCCCGCGGCAGAGGACCCACTCTGTAAAAGGTTGCAATGGTTAAGCTAGACTAATTAATTGTTTCTAATGTGCTCAGGACTGTCTTTTTTGGACAGCCCAGGTTGTCTGGGACTCCTAAAATGGGTGAGACCTGTTCAATCTTTCTCTCTTGTTATTTGTTAAATGTGTTCTTGTTATAACTGTTTGTTAACAGCCAAATGATGAAGGAAATAGTTGTTCAACTGCTAGCTTTGGATCATTAAAACAGATGGTTTCATGTCCGGGGACTTTTGGGACTGAGCTCCTTTGGACTTTGCAACTCTTAAGGACTCTGTGCCAGTTTGCTATTGTTTTGTGTGAAACAAATAAAGCCTTTGTGTGAAGCAAATAAACAAAACAAAACGATGTAAGAAACCACTAAGGTTCTCAAAGGAGGTGGCAGTGAAGGTTCAAAAGAAAAAGAAAGCATTCAGGAAGTACAAGGAATAACAGAAGGAGCAGGACAGAGAATTGTATCAGTTAAAGCAAAAGGAAGCTGAAAGGCAGTCAGAACAGCAAAGGCCCGAACCAAGGAAAAGATAGCCAACTCAGTTAAGAAGGGGGATGAAACCTTTTTTAGGTAAATCAGGGAGCGAAGGAAGACCAAGGGAGGGATAGTGAGGCTTAATAAAGGGGAAGGGGTGTGGGCAGAGGGTGACTGTGAAAAGGCAGAGATACTAAACAAATATTTTTGCTCAGTATATACAAATGAAGAGGGGGAGGTACCTAAAACAAACAATAGGTACACTCTGGATACAGAAGTTGATACCAGCCCATTTACAGAAGAAAGGGTTCTGAAAGAACTCTTAAAACTGAAGGTGGACAAAGCAATGGGGCCTGATGAGGATTCATCCCAGAATTCTAAAAGAACTAAGGGTAGAACTAGTGACACCACTGACTACCCTCTTTAACAAATCATGGGAGGATGGGGTGGTACCTGAGGACTGGAGGAGGGCAGATGTGATTCCCCTTCACAAAAGTGGGAGCAAGGCAGAAGCAGGAAACTACAGACCTGTTAGTTTAACCTCAGTGATAGGGAAAATGATGGAATCACTTCTGAAGGAAAGAATTGTCAAGTACCTAGAGGCCAGAGGGGCACAGGACCCAAGGCAGCATGGATTCACAGTGGGAAGTTCATGCTAGATGAATCTAACAGATTTCTTTGACTGGGTGACCAAAGTAGTAGATCAGGGAGGGGCTGTGGACATGGCCTACCTAGACTTTAGCAAGGCATTTGACACAGTCCCACACAAAAGATTAATATACAAGTTAGCCAGCCTGGGAGTGGGTCCCAAGATGATAGCCTGGGTAAAGAATTGGCTAGAGAACAGCACACAGAGGGTAATAGTAAATGGAGTCCACTCTGAAGAAAGGGGGATTATTAGTGGGGTACCGCAGGGTTCAGTATTAGGACCGGTCCTCTTCAATGTCTTTATAAGCGACATTGCAGAGGGACTGGAAGTCTCTTTGCAGATGACACAAAGATCTGCAACAGAGTTGATGCACAAGGTGGAGTGGAAAAGATGAGAAGGGACTTGGCAAGGTTAGAGGAATGGACAAATGTATGGCAGCTTAGATTCAATGCTAAGAAGTGCATGGTAATGCACCTGGGAAACAAAAACCCAGGGGGAAGAGTACACGATGGGCGGTGAGATACTAACAACAACAAAAATGGAAAGGGACCTGGGGGTAGTCATATCAGATGACTTAAAGGTGGGCAAGCAATGTGAGAGGGCAGTAAGGAGGGCTGGAGGGATACTGGGATGCATAGGGAGAGGCATCACCAGTAGAAAACAAAAGTTGTTATCCCTCTGTACAGACAGCTGGTGAGAGCCCATCTGGAGTACTGCGTGCAGTTCTGGAGACCCAGTCTCTGCAAGGACATAGACAGGAAGGAAGCTGTCCAGAGGAGGGCAACTAAAATGGTGCAGGGTCTGCACCAGAAGACATATGAAGAGAGACTAAAGGAGCTTATATGTATAGCCTCGAGGAAAGGGGGACATGATAGAAACTTTCAAGTACCTCAAGGGAATCAACAAAGTCCAAGAGGGTTGCATCTTTCAAAAAAAGAGGTGTGCAAGAACAAGGGGGCACAATTTGAAGATGGGGGGTGGCTTAGAGTTAATATAAGGAAGTATTTTTTCACAGAGAGGGTTGTGGATGCATGGAACGGCCTTCCAGAGGAGGTTGTGGAGTCAAAAACAGTGGTTGAATTCAAGCATGCATGGGACAGTCATAAGGCAATTCTAGGGGGTTGGGGTAGAAAGAAGTAGGCTGCTGGTTAACTAGGATCTGCAGCTTATCCATTAGGTAGGGAAATGGGCAGACTGGGTGGGCCAAGTGGTCCTTATCTGCCGTCAAATTCTGTGTTTCTATGTTTGTCAGAGCTAAACTGAGAAGCTGCACAGCAGCTGCAGCCTCCTCCTCTTAGAACTCCACTCTCAGACTCCTAACTGAACATTCCAATTCCAATTCACTCTAAAGCCAGCTGAACACTGTGGCTTATGCTGCTGCGAGAGTTCTATGATTGCATCATCACTCCAGCTCAGCTGAGACTGAAAACAGAGTGTGACAGTGTGAAACCCATTTACCTGGCATTTCACAAGCTGCCTTCCCTGCTTGCCACTGATTCTAACTTGGATTCTAGTAACCCCTGGGAACAAGGGAGTTACACCCATCCTTAGCAAGGAAAAATGACTGTCCCCAGTCATTACCTACCCAGCACTGGACCATCTTACCCTGTGTGTTGACTATGGGGAAGTAGCGCTGCCTTCTCCCCTACCATGTGCCAGGCACAGGTAGACAACACAAAGGGCCCAGAGGCCATTGACTGACACATCAGCCTCTACACTATGATCTTACTATGGAAAATCAGTGGCTCTGGAAGAACTGTCCAGAGCATGGCCCTAACAGACCAGAGCTGTGACCCCTACTACAGATCAGGGTCACAACCTGTCTCTCCCCTTAGCCCTCTAGGGAAAGCCTATGTAACCAAAAATCCTAACCAAAAAGAGAGGAACCTCCCCCCCAACGCAGGGCACCTGCAAACCAAACCAGAGCTAACACTTTACCCAAGCATTACACTCCTACTATCCCCCATGCACTAACACCTGTGGAAGGAAAACTGTTAAGACATGTTAACCATACAATTCTACTAAACACTCTACAAAAGCAGGAGAACGTGGATGATTTCCCACATCCTTTTCTGGTCTTCTCTTCTTTCTTCTTTAACAGGAACCACCTGAAAGAGAAAAAGAGACAAAACACGCCCAAAATCTGCAAAACACGCAGTATGACAACAATAGCCCTTACCATCAAAACACCGGAGAATCCCAAAAAGTATTTTTTTTTAAAAGTAGAAAAAGTAGAAAACACCAACATTATGTACAATGCACCTTTTGGGGGGATGGAATGCCCTAAATGTCCAAACTAGTGACAAGCAGTTATGCCCGAAGGCAGGGTCCATTAGAGTCTCTCCTGGGCCACAGCCCACTGAAGCACAGTTCTTGAAGTACTGTAGTCCCAAAGGGGAGAGTCTTTGTGGACAGTTCAAACAGTTTGTAGTCTGCCAGGTGTAGGATGTGTATTGCAATGTCAATAAAGTAAGAAAAGTCCCTTGAAGAACAAAAAATGGACATCACCTTCTTCTCCAGCCGAAGACTATCCGTGGCAGAATTTTTCAGATACAGCTGGGCAGAAATCTTCCAGAAAACAGGATGATGAAACTGGAAACTGCTGGGATGATGTCATCTAGGAAATGGAATCTTGGAACAGGAAAGGAACAGCTGGATTGATGTCATCCGAGATCCCAGGCGATGAATCAGGAAAACAGCTGGGCTGATGTCATCCAGGTTATCTGGAAGACCAGGCGATGAAATTGGAAAGGCACATTGCAGAGCTGATGAATCTGGATGCACCTTGGATCCTGGAACACCAGACTTGCGGAACAACATGGGTATGGCAATGGCTGGATGGCAGACTCTTGCTACCACTGCTCTGCTTCCCTCTGGGTAGGCACGGGCATATTCTCAGGACGATGGTACACTTGAGGATAGTACCAATTTGGATCAGGTGCAAGAACTGTGACCCCATTTGGGCGCACATAATTAATGTTATGCAAAGTCTCTTTCCCTGTGTTGTCCACCTATTATACCGTGTCTATGAACAATGTCCTACCCAACTTCAAAAACTGCAGTCTGTCTCTTATGCCTTTGTCTCTGACATAACAAGTTGCACCTGGATGCATATTCAGGCTTGCTTCCTCCACTAGCCAGGCTCTCCCGGTTTGCTCAATCTCCTCCCAGACTCTCCGAGGAAAGGTAGGAAAGGACTACCCATAGATGTCGATGGCCTTCCTATGAATCAGTCTATCCTCCTTACTGCTCTTCATCAGTTTTCGACCTTTAGCCTGGCTTGGGGGCTGGGGACTGGGGAGGGGGAACCCTTGACGTCGGTTTTCTATGGACTGAGAGAGGCGGATGGCAGCAGCCGCTGCCATATTTATTGAAATGTTTCATCAGACAAGGCATGCTCTGCAATGACAGGTCGCTCCCTCATTGCAGCGGTGAAATTCTTTCAAGTTAGTGGCACACTTTTCGACTGATGTCATAGACAGCGTGCTCATTCATTGCTGCCACAGAGACCAGCCCAAAAAAGCAGTGGCGCCAGTGGCCACAACACTGCCGCACCTCCACAACCTGCTACTCCACCAACCTGCCACAACATACTGCTTGTGCTGCACATGCAAGACAACATAAAAAGGGAGACAGAGGAGATACCGATAACTATAGGCCTATTAGCCTTACCCCAATTCTCTGTCAAATTATGGAACGCATACTTAAGGACAAAATAATAAACAACTTATCAGAAATTGACTCAAAATAACATGATTTTTATAAAGGTCAATCTCGTATTACAAACTTGTTATGCTTTTATGAATCAGTGAGTAAGCATCTTGATAGCAGGACACCATGTGATATGGTATTTCTGGACTTCAAAAAAGCATTTGACTCTGTCCCTCATTGGGCCTTACTGATAAACCTGAATCTCTAGAATGCACACACTAGCATTATTAAATGGATAAAAAAACTGGTTAATAAATCGGTCTCAAAGAGTCCTAATAGATGGTCATGTTTCAGAATGGAGACCGGTTACTAGTGGGGTACCCCAAGGATCAGTCATGGCGCCCTTAATATTTCAACTGTTTATAACCGATTTATCTGATAATCTAGAAAATTATATTATAAAATATGCAGATGACTGCAAACTGGGAGGTTCCTGCAAGACACTGACTGAATCAATTTCTATACAGAATGACTTAAATATATTGACTGAGTGGTCCAAAAAATTGGGTCTCAAATTTAACAATAATAAATGCAGCACCATGCACTTTGGAACTGAAAATTCTATCACACCCAACTCACTCAATAATTTATCCTTTAAAGTGGTGGAGTCTGAAAAAGACTTGGGAATAGCAATACAGACTACATTAACATTCAGTACTCAAATAATTGAGAACATGAATAAAGCAAACCGCATCTGGTGGAGTATTAAATCAAGAGACAAATCAGTTATTCTTCCACTGTATAGATTATATATTCACCCCATATTTGATTATGCTTCTCAGTTATGGAGTCCATACATTAAGAAAGATGTCTTAAGAATTGAAAAAATTCTAAGAAAAATGACAAAATATATAGATGGTGCACAGTCCTTAAATTATGAACAAAGACTGGACAAACTTAGATTAATGTCTCTTGAAAAAGAAGACTTAGGGGTGCACAGGGGACATGCCAGATCTTGCAGGACCTCGCCCAACAACTAAGTCACCAAAATCTGGGCAATGGAAAGTCATGTACACAAATGCCCGTAGTCTAGGAAACAAGATCCTAGATCTGCAGCAACAATGACAGAGGCTAAACAGGACGTAGTAGCCATTAGCGAGACATGGTTTACCAGTAACCACACTTGGGAGACTTCAGTACCTGACTATGTACTGTTCAGAAGAGACCAAGGTGCAAAAAGGGGGGGGTCACCTTTTATGTCAATGAAAATATCAAAGCTACAGAAATTCAGAATACACATAAGGAGACAGAAGAACTGTGGGTCACCCTTGAAACAGGAAATGGGACAACCACACGAACTGGTGTTGTCTACAGGCCTCCTGACCGGGGGAAGGCACAGACATATCACTGTTAGAAGATATACAAACCATGACAGCTAAAGGGGAGGTTCTGATAATGGGAGACTTCAACATGCCAGATACAGATACAGATTGGTCAATACCAGCAGGAACATCCACCAGAACTGGACACATAGTGGATTCCCTGCAGAGGGAGGGTCTCAAACAACTGGTACAATAACCCACAAGAGACAGGGCTATCTCCAGGTAGAAGGTCACCTGGGGGCCAGTGACCACCACATGGTATGATTCAATTTGGCCACTAGAACTAAATCATCCCATTCCAAGGCAAAAATATGGGACTTCAGAGAAGCTGACTTTGATAAGATGGCCAACAGAGTTAAGCTAGCCCTGGCAAGAAGAAATACAGGTGAGGGGGTACAGGCAAAGTGGGCAAGCATTAAGGATGCAATAGTTAAAGCAACATCCCATTGTGTTAGGGAGAAAAGCAAGAGCAAACAAAGGAGGAAACCACTTTGGTTCTCAAAAACAGTAGCACAAAAGGTCAGAGCCAAAAGGCTGGCCTTCAGGAAATATAAGGGAACTCAGCAGGACAAAGATAAGATGGCATACCAAACTTCCCTAAGGGAAGCAGGGAAGGCAGTAAGGCAGGCAAAGGACTAAATCAAAGAAACACTAGCACAAACAGTAAAAGAAGGGGACAAGACTTTCTATAGACATTAGTGAAAGGAGAAAGTCCAAAGGGGGGTATTGCTAAGATCAAAGTGGATAAGGGGGAGTGTGTGGAGGAGGACCAAGAAAAAGCATCTGTCCTAAATAGATACTTCTGCTCAGTATTTACTGAGGAGAAACTAGGGCAGGGCCCACAGCTCAGCACCATGGACGGGGGGGGAGCTGTGCATAAGTCCCTTCACAAAAGAAAGGGTCCTACAAGAGCTCACTAAGCTCAGGGTGGACAAGGCAATAAGACTTGATGGCGTACATCCCAGGGTACTAAAGGAGCTGAGCATGGAACTATCAGAGCCATTAGCAAAACTGTTTAGTGAGTCTCTGAGCACAGGAGAGGTCCCAGAAGACTGGGGAAGGGCTCATGTGATCCCACTCCACAAGAGTGGTAGCAGGGAGGAGGCAGGGAACTACAAACCAGTCAGTCTTACCTCAGTAGTGGGCAAGATTATGGAGGCACTCCTTAAGGAAAGGATAGTGCAACATCTGGTATCCACAGGAACAAAGGATCCAAGACAGCATGGGTTTACAACAGGAAGGTCCTGTCAAGCTAATCTCATAGATTTCTTTGACTGGGTTACCAGAGTGGGTGGTGTGGCGGAGTTAGGCTACACCTTTGGCTGTGATTGATGGACCACTTTTCTATCTCCTTATTTCTTAGCTACCACTTTTCTCTTTGATCTTCTTCTTTTTCCCGCCTACCCTAGGTTGGCCACCTAGCGTAGCTCTACTTTCCCTACTAAACTTCCTACTAGTTCTCTCCTTTCATTCTTTTTCCATTTCCATCCATTCAGTCCCTGGAATGGTGCCAAACACCCGGAGAGGTGTTGTGTAAAGTGCATAAGAGCATTTTGTGTACAAAAAAGCATGAAGGCTATTTTTTTTTTAATAAATCTTTATTACATTTTCTTTGTATATTATCAGACATACAAAACAAGTATCCTGAACACAGCCAGGAGTCACAATCCAACAACTGATTGTGAAACTATGTACAACCCCAACTATGTACATACACAGCAAATGGGGCTAACCCCTGTATTAATAACCAGTTCTTGTAACATTCCAGTTAGAGAAACCCTTTCACCAACTAGTCTTAATCCTGGAAAAAGAACATAAGAAAAAAAAATCCTGCAATCAATGCAATACGTCCCAGTAATGGTAAAACAACTGGGCCCTACCTGGACAACACTGCATCCAGCAGGTAGCCCCTTGCTGTGTCCCCTGGAAAAAGAGAGAGTCCATCCCACCCTAGTCCTAAAGCAGACCCATCCTATATTATGTTAACTTTTTACCATCATCAACCCAAAGACAAGTGTGAATAACAAAATGAATCCCTTTAAAAAAGAAGAATCTAAATCAAAACTATACATGTCTCGAAAATAATAATCTTACACTAATCACAATCTGACAGACAGGCCTGTGATTAAATACTTCAACCTTTTGAGAGTAAGTTGCCTCCAGTGCCAGCCATCTTTTTTTATACAGCCCTTTCCTTCCCTCCATAAGCAAATACCTCTTTATTCTCCCCAGGGCGCAAATCAGGTCCTTCACCCAATGCTTATAGACATAAATATAATCATCTTTCAAATGTTTCAATATAGCAGATTTAACTATCGCAGCAATCAAAGATAAATGGTATTTAGATGTAATCCTGATACCTGCGACATATAGCCTAAAATGCATATTTCTGGCAATATAAATTCTAAGTAATCCAATAGCGGGTCCATTTGCTGTTTCATTTCAGCCCATAGAGGCGCTATCTTGCTGCATTCCCACAGCATGTGCAAGATATCTCCAGAACCCACTCGACATCTAAAACACAGGTCTATCTGTCCAATGTTTCTATCACATAGTTTCATAGGGGTAATATACATATTAGAAATAATAAAAAAATTGCATAATCCTATACTTGGGTACATATACATATTTGTAAGTCCTCCAAATATTATCCCAGTTAATTCTCTGGGAGGCTAATGTTCTATCCCAGTAAAGGATCTTTATAGTAGAGTTTGGGCTAACATATTCCAGAAGCACTTTATAAACTTTAGACAAAGGATGAGAAGTAGGGTCGACCTTCTTAAGATTGTCCCATGTGAACGAATATTCCTGTGGTCTTCCTAATCCTCTCCAAATCCCCTCCAACATTTTAGTAAGCTGTAGCCTTTTAAAAAAGGAAATTGTATCACATTTACTTGAGAGGGTCACCTTGTTGTCCTGCACAACATCCCTAAGTTAGAGACCCTGGAGCTGAGCTGCCCAACGGCTAGTAAGGATCTTACCCCCTATTAAAAAATTAGGATTACCCAATAGCGGTTGTTCTTGGGTCTTCCCTTGATCTCTTCTTTGACTAGGGGTAAGAAATGACCACCAGACCAAAGTTGATTTAACAATTGGAGCCATTGATGCATGTTTCAGGTATTTCTCTGGGTTAGTAAAGAGAAACACCTCTGGAGAGAGGGCTAAATCCTGAAAAATTTGCTTCTCCAGTTGGAGCCATATAGGGGTATATGACCCTCCCTCTACATGCCTAACCCACCGACTCATAAGACCCAATTGTCCCGCCATATAATATAGATGAAGATCAGGCAGCTTAAATCGCTCCCCTATTAAGTGGCAGGTACAGGACACTATGCTTTCTCCTAGGAGGCCTGGAATTCCATAAAAAGTCCGATAGCAGTTTCCTAATTTTAACAAACCAGATTTTGGGACGGTAATATGGAGCTAAATGTATTGGGTATAGTAACCTGGGTAGAAGGTTCATTTTAATTAAACCCAGTCTAGCAGCAAAGTTCAAGGGAAGCTTGTTCCCTCTAAGTACGTCCCCTTTGATCGCCGTCAGGATCCCATCCATATTTACTGTTGCACCATCTGCCATATTAGCTGTGATCCATATATCTAAACATTTAAGCTTATCTGGCACCCAATGTAAATGTAAAGGTTCAAAATCTGCACTATTGACATGTGGTGTCAAGTGGAGAATTTGCGTCTTGCTCAAATTTAGCTTATAATTCGAGACCCCAGAATATTGTTCAATCATTTCAACTGTCCTCTTAAAAATGGAGGCCGGGTCTTGTAAGTGCAACAAAATATCAACAGCAAAAACCGAAAATTTTAAGTCCCGCCCTGCAAACATGAACCCTTTAATGCTGGCATCATTGTTGATTGCCCGCAGGAGTGGTTCCAAATAAATATTAAACAATATTGGGGAAAGAGGGAACCCTTGTCTGGTCCCATTTTCCAACCTAAGCTCCTGTGAAAAATACCCATTACACAACACTCTAGCCGTAGGGGCCACGTACAAATTTTTGATACCTCTAATAAGGCTTTCTGGAAAACCCATCCTCTCCATTGTAACAAATAGAAATGGGTGAGAGACCCTGTCAAAGGCCTTCTCAGCATCTAAAGATATTAAAGCTAGGGAAAGTTGGGAATCCGACACCTGACCAAGGATAACCTCATAGTCTTCAGGTGAAGCTACCTCTGGCTGCAAGCTGCAACACTGGACTTAATTTTCCTAGTCAAACAATCTCTTGTTGGGAACTGCAATACTGAACATAGGATTTGCAAGAAAGCGAGTTGTGCTCACAACAGAGGGAAGGGAACCTTTCAATTGTCTTTGCTTTGTAGCAGATATACTGCAGGTGGAGGCTGCTTCTAACTGAAAGGTGAAATAAGGTATTTACAATTATCAGGAAAGACAGTCTTGTTACAATTCTTAAGATTTTCAGTGCAGGAAGAGTTCAAAGCACAGCTCACTTATTTTGGGACTGACTGCTTTCAGAGCACAAACCACCAGGCTGTTTTGGGGCTGGGGAGGTTTACCTGTGTCTGACCTGAATGTCTGGATTTTTCTCTGTTTGAGTAGCAGGGATTTCTCTGTCAAATTGTTGTGTATAGTATCTTGCAGACAGGAAGGCACTCATCGTAGTGGTGGGTCAGAGCTCTTAGCTGATTGTTTTGTGAGGGCACAGTTTAGGCCCAACCCCTTCCCACCCCTCACCCCACCCCCTAGAAATAGTTCCTTTATACCTGGGGTTCTGACATCATTTCCTCACAGTGCAAGGTGCATATCAATGTCATATCCTCTCTAGCACACAGCACTGAAAATATACGCATACACATTGTATAATATATATATATTTCTATATAACAAACCAATCACTCACACAAGCACACACACACACACAAAAAAAAAAAGTACATAGTCATGTGGGGAGTAGTGCAATGTAATGGCTGTGGGGCAGCAGTCTTCCGGGAGTCTTTCTGGAGGCTGAGATGCTGCCCTATTTGCAGACAACTCTCTGCCCTGAGGGAGGAAGTTGCCCGTCTTCAGGCCACACTGGACAGCAGTAAGAAAACCTTCCCCCAGGCCAGACTGGATGGTAGGAAGGGAACCCCCCCCATCCAGGGAGCACCAGAGCCACCACCACTACCTCAGAGGTTGCAAAGAAAGCACAGCAGTTGGACCACTGTGGGCTCAGGGAGGGTGAGGAGGGTGGAACAGAGGCACACCCAGTCAGTTGTTCCACTCCACAATCCATACACCATTCTGGGGGAGCACAGCTCCCCTATGGATGCACCCACGGAGGAGATTAGGGAGGCTGAGGACACCTGTCACAAGGGAGGCCCACAGGACGGAGACAGAGGATGCCACAAGGAAAGGAAGCAGCTCCTGGTGGGGGACTCAATTATTATGGGGATAGAACTGGGGGGAGCAGGGAAAACTGAAGTAAAGTGCCTGCCTGGTGCCATGGCTTGTAGGGACAGAGCGCATCCTCAGGATCACGAGAACAGCTGCACGGGAGTCTGAGCTGGATGTCATTGTCCACCTAGGGACAAATGACTTGGCTCAACATGAGCTTACAGCAGTGCAGAAGGACTTTGTAGAACTGGGGAGAGCCTAAGACAAGTAGCACACACAATATCCTTCTCAGAGGTGCTGCCTGTAAATGGCATGAGTGAGGCAAGGGTACATTGCACCATGCAGTTTAATGAGTGGTTGAAAAATGGTGTGGAGCACAGGGTTTGGCTTCATTGGGGACTGGGGTTCCACCTGGAGGACACCAACCCTATACTGGCAGGATGGTCTGCATCTGTCCAGGAAGGGAACAAGTCTTTTGAGCAATCGGTTTAAATGCTTCATTGGCAAGCTTTTAAACTAGTCAAGGGGGGAGGCACTGATAAGCAGCAGAAAAATCCCAGGCTCTCCCTACAAAACAGGGTACTAAATGGGAAAAAGACCGAGGTAGAAAGGTCAGTGGGGGATGCTGCAACAGAAAGTAAAGCCATCAAAAAATGGAGAGCAATGAGTACCAATGCCCGTAGTCTGAGTAACAAGCTTCCTGAATTAGTGGTCTTGATGGAGGAGGAACATCTGGATATCGTGGCAGTCACAGAAACATGGTACACACAAAACCATGACTGGGATGTAAACATACCAGGATACACTATCTACAGGAGGGACAGGGAGGGTAAAAGAGGAGGAGGAGTAGCTTTACATAAGGGAAGGAATCAAGCAACAGAACAAAAGGGTAAACAGGGAGGAGAAGAAGCACTGTGGGTAAATTTGGAGACGGCAATGGCACCACAACCGCACAGGGTTGTATACAGACCTCTCTCAGGGGAGGAAATGGACAAGGAAATGATAGAAAGTATACTTAGTATGGCAGAAAAGGGAGATATTGCTGATGGGTGATCTGAATATGCCAGATGTTAACTGGAGTGCAGTTGCAGCAGCCACTCTAAGAGTGGGGTTATTCTAGATGCCCCACAGGGGCATGCCTTAGACAACTAGTATTGGAGCCCACTGAGAGGGAACAATCTTAGACCTGGTTCTCTCAAATGGAGATGAGGAGAGGATCACAGATGTAGAAGTGGGCAGCCATCTGGGAACTAGCGACCATCGAACAGTATGTTCTAATAAACACAGCAATAGAGTCAAGCCATACAAAGACAAAGGTACTGGATTTTAGGAGGGCTGACTTTGTCAAAATGGGTGAGTGCCTAAGGAATGCACTAGCAAATGGGCAGGAAGGAGGGGTGGAAGAACAATGGGGAATAATAAAACTGCCATCACAGAGGTAACAAGCCTTTGTGTAAAGCAAATAAACAAAACGAAACGATGTAAGAAACCACTATGGTTCTCTGAGTAAGTGGCAGTGAAGGTTCAAGAGAAAAGAAGCATTCAGGAAGTACAAGGAATCACAGAAGGAGCAGGACAGAGAACTGTATCAGTTAAAGCAAAAGGAAGCTGGGAAGGCAGTCAGAACAGCAAAGGCCCGAACCGAGAAAAGATAGCCAACTCAAGTTAAGAAGGGGATAAAACCTTTTATAGGTACATCAGGGAGCCAAGTAAGACCAAGGGAGGGATAGTGAGGCTTAGTAAAGGGAGGGAGGGTGGGCAGAGGGTGACTGTGAAAAGGCAGAGATACTAAACAAATACTTTGCTCAGTATTTACAAAGGAAGAGCAGGAAGTACCTAAAACAAACAGTAGAAACACTCTGATACAGAAGTTGATACCAGCCCATTTACAGAAGAAAGGGTTCTGAAAGAACTCTTAAAACTGAAGGTGGACAAAGCAATGGGGCCTGATGGGATTCATCCCAGAATTCTAAAAGAACTAAAGGTAGAACTAGTGACACCACTGACTACCCTCTTTAACAAATCATGGGAGGATGGGGTGGTACCAAGACTGGAGGAGGGCAGATGTAATTCCCTTCACAAAAGTGGGAGCAAGGCAGAAGCAGGAAACTACAGACCTGTTAGTTTAACCTCAGTGGTAGGAAAATGATGGAATCACTTCTGAAGGAAAGAATTGTTGAGTATCTAGAGGCCAGAGGGCACAGGACCCAAGGCAGCATGGATTCACAGCGGAAGGTCATGCCAGACAAATCTGATAGATTTCTTTGACTGGGTGACCAAAGTAGTTGATCAGGAGGGGCTGTGGACATGGCCTACCTAGACCTTAGCAAGGCATTTGACACAGTCCCACACAAAAGATTAATATACAAGTTAGCCAGCCTGGGAGTGGGTCCCAAGATGACAGCCTGGGTAAAGAATTGGCTGGAGAATAGGACACAGAGTAATAGTAAATGGAGTCTACTCTGAAAAAGGGGGTTAGTAGTGGGACACCGAGGTTCAGATAGGACCAGTCCTCTCAATGTCTTTATAAGCAACATTGCAGAGGGACTGGAAGAAAAGTATGTCTCTTTGCAGATGACACAAAGATCTGCAACAGAGTTGATGCACAAGGTGGAGTGGAAAGGATGAGAAGGGACTTGGCAAGGTTAGAGGAATGGTCAAATGTATGGCAGCTTAGATTCAATGCTAAGAAGTGCAAGGTAATGCACCTGGGAAACAAAACCCAGGGAAGAGTCACACAATGGGGGTGAGATACTAACAACAACAAAATGGAAAGGGACCTGGGGTAGTCATATCAGATGACCTAAAGGTGGGAAAGCAATGTGAGAGGGCAGCAAGGAGGGCTGGGGGATACTTGGATGCATAGGAAGAGGCATCACCAGTAGAAAACAGGAAGTTATAATTCCTCTGTACAGACAGCTAGTGAGACCCCATCTGAGTACTCGTGCAGTTCTGGAGACCCAATCTCCGCAAAGACATAGACAGGATGGAAGCTGTCCAGAGGAGGGCAACTAAAATGGTGCAGGGTCTGCACCGAAGACATATGAAGAGAGACTTAAGGAGCTTAATATGTATAGCCTCTGAGGAAAGGAGGGAGAGGAGACATGATAGAAACTTTCAAGTACCTCAAGGAATCAACAATGTCCAAAGAGGGTAGCATCTTTCAAAAAAGAGGTGTGCAAGAACAAAGGGCACAATTTGAAGATAGAAGGGGGGCTCAGAGGTAATTTAAGGAAGTATTTTTCACAGAGAGGGTTGTGGATGTATGGAACAGCCTTCCAGAGGAGGTTGTGGAGTCAAAACAGTGGTGGAATTCAAGCATGCATGGGACAGTCATAAGGCAATTCTAGGGGGTTGGGGTAGGAAGAAGTAGGCTGCTGGTTAACTAGGACCTGCAGCTTATCCATCAGGTAGGGAAATGGGCAGACTGGGTGGGCCAAGCGGTCCTTATCTGCCGTCAAATTGTATGTTTCTATGTTTCTATGTATATGGTGGAGCTTCCTGAGAGCATCTTGTGCCCCTCTACCAGGCATGAATCCCACCTGCTTCTGGCTGAATAAGGTTGGGACAATATTCAATATTCTGTTAGCTATAATCCTTGTAAGTATCTTAATGTCTTGATTCATCAAAGCTATAGGCCGGTAGCTGTCTGGCAAATCCAAAGGCTTGCCTGGTTTTGGCACCAGGGAGATGTATGCCTGGTAGAGGGGAGGATGACACCCCCGCATAACCTGGCTAAAAATCTTTGAGCAAGGGGAGTATAGTAGATAAATGAGTCTGATAAAACTTAGCCAATAACCCGTCCGGCCCCGGAGTTTTACCAGGTGGCAAAGAATGGATCACATTTAATATCTCAGATTCTGTTATGGGGGCTGCCAGTCCTCCAACCTGCGTGGCATCTAAAACCGTAAGGGTATTCCCTCCAGAAAGGACCTAATTGCCGTCTCCCCAGCAATGTGTTCAGCCCGGTATATATCCCTATAGAAAGAGGCAAACGCATCCGCTATTTGTTGAGGCTCTGTTAAGCGTTTCCCTGCATACTATATGGACGTAACAGTCCGAGCTGCTTCCCATTCCTTAACTCTGGCTGCCAGAAGGTGACCAGGTACATCTCCCTGCATTAAATATTTAGCTTGAATCTTTTCCAACCAAAATTCTATTTTACCGTACACCATATCTGACAGTTCTCTTCTCAGACTTTGGAGCTCCACATCTATATCTTCAGAGGATCCCTCCCGAGGAGCCAGTGATTCTATAGCCCCCAGGATAAACTCCTCTTTAGCACGTCTCATTTTATTTCTTCATGCAGAAAGACCCTGGGCTTCACCTGCATATAACACCTTACAAGTCGGCCATGCTAAGTGTGCATTCTGCAGTGCAGGCAATTGCTTCTGTATAATCTCCAGGAGGGCATCCTCTAGATTACCCAGGGCTGTAGGATCCGTCAAAAGCGTATCCTGCAGCCTCCATCTATATGGTCTGGGGGAAGTAGCTCTAGGCTCCCAGGTCAACTGAATTGGAGCATGATCCGAGAAAGTTCTACCCCGGGTTACTAACTCCCTAACCTCACCCAGTGCCACCCTGCTAACCAAAAAAGAGTCTATTCTAGATTGAGATTTGTGGGCTGCCGAATAGAAGGTCATGTTATTGCCCCCTTTAGAATAAATTCGGAGTGGATCCACCAGAGCAGTGAGTTCCAAAAATCTATTCAGAGCTTTCCGAGCTCTGGACAAAGGCCCTCCTGATGGAGGTATCCTGTCCTCCCTATTATTAAAACATAGATTCCAATCACCTGCCAAAATAAGAGAGTGCTGAGAGAATGCTGGAATATCCAACTCTAATGAAGCAAAAAAACTCAGGAGTAGAGGGGGTGGGACCATAAATAGAAGCAACTGTGAGCTCTCTGCCCCCTAGAGTGCTCGTAAGATAAATCCCTCTACTATCATCCCTAATAGTCACCTGGGCTATAGTATATGGGCAGGTTTTCCCTATTAAAATCACCACACCCCCTGAGGCTTTATCTTTACCCACCCCGTAAACTTGACCCACCCACAGCCTCTTTAGGAAGCTCAGCTCCTATGTCAGAAGATGGGTCTCCTGTAGCGCAGCAATGTGAGCCCCCATCTGTCCAATATGCCGCAAAATTACCATTCTTTTCCATCTACCCTGAGACCTTTAACATTCCGTGAGATAATATTAATACATGACATTAAAAAAATTTAAAAAGATTTAGTACAGAACCATCACACTTTGCCCTTGCCAAGTCTGCATCTTGCACATACACCACTATGGACTCTCTCTCTTTCCAACCCCCTGCAACCCCCCAACCCCCGATCCTTGGATCGACCTCCCATCAATCATCGATACATGGATGAGCCCCTTTCTGTGTGCCCCTCCCCGGCTCTTCAAATGGACTAGGCTTTCCTCAGGTCCACACCCCTCACAGAAACAAATATTACTGCAGGAGAAATGCTCCCTTAGTCTTAACCCCCAACTTTCAGAACCCCAAAACACTCCTCTTCACATACTCCAATAGAGACCCCCCCTTAAAGAAATTAAAGGATAGCCCTCAGCTTCCATCCGTGCTAGAGCCCAGCTTATCCATCCCCCCCTCCTAGCTCAAACTCAAGATCACCATACCCAGGGAACCACTGCCCCCTTCATAGACTGCAGAGTTCCCCCCCCTTTGCCTATATAAACAGAGCTCCTCTGTCCTCCCAAACATCACCAGGCCCCATTTTATAACCCACTGTATTATAATGGTAGCCAACCCCCATTAATACCATTCCAATCCCACATTATTAATCTAAACAGCATAACATAAAACCCACACATAGACCATTCCCCTCTGGTTTTGAATAATCAGAAACAAATAAAGCATCTCCCTTCCATTGCCAAAGTCCCAACTGTGTAGATCATACCGGTTAACAGCTCACCAACCAGCGCTCAGGTCATCGATTTAAATAGCCTTGGGAGTTCCACACGCAGCCCTTCCATGGCATCACCCGCAGTGAGGTACTTCTTTTCCCCCGATTGGAGTCAAACCATCAGCGTCACAGGATATTGTAGACGAAACTTAATTCCAGCTGAGCAAAGTTTTTTTTTTTAATTTCCAAATATTCTTTTTGCTTCTCCCTGACCAATGGCGTTTGATCCTGGAACAGCCAAAGGGATGCTCCATTCCATTGCAGAGATTTATTTTTTTTAGCATTAAAGAGCACGTGGGATTTTTCTTTATAGTTCAAAAATCACATTATGATGACCCTTGGCCTTGCCCCTGGTGGTGGCATCTCTCATAGAGCTCTATGAGCCCTTTCCAGATTGTAAGCATCACCGAACGGCGTGGGGCCCAAAAGCTTGAGCAGGAGATCTTGCATAAAGGAGACACAGTCAGCCCCTTCCGCCCTCTCCAGTAGCCCTGCTAATATCAAATTGTTTCTCCTACTTCTAGATTCCTGATCCTCCATCCACTCTTCTAGTTTTTTAACTTGTCTGCTCACTACAATCAGTTCTTGATCCATGGTAGAGACTTTCCTTTCCTGTGAGGAGACTCTGGCTTCCATGTCTCCCATCCTCTGAGCCAGAGAATACAGAGCCGGTTTCACAGTCACGAAATCCACAACCAGCCCCTGCAGCATTTGTTTAATTTCCAAAATATCCTCCATGGTCTTTGTAGCACACCCTTCCGCTTCATCCTGATCTGCCTGTTCATTTGGCACCGGTGATAGAGGTTTCGGGCGCTTTACTGCAGGCATACATGCCGCCAAGGGCTCTAAAGCTTCCACATCCATCTCACTGTAAGCGTGCGGCCTGTTACCACTGCTGAAAACGCAATATCAGGACAACACCCATCGGTTTCACCTGCTTTACTCACTGCTTTTCGGTACTGAAAACTCCTCGAGTGTGCCCCGCAAACCAGAGAAAGGTATTAAGCTGGTGTGGGAAGGGTCTCAATGGAGGAAAAAGCAAGTTTAGATAAACTGGGCCTAGGAGCAGCACAGAAGACGTCCTCTCACGCCAGGCTCATCACGTGATCCTCCGCATGAAGGCTATTTGAGATAGCAGGAATGAATGCAATTAATAAAACCTTTTTAAAGAAAAAAGGACTCAGAAGCCATATAAAACAATAATAATTTCATGATTAATACAGTTATAAGAAATCTTTAAGGTATTTTCACAAATTCACACTATAAACCTGTTACTGTATAAGGTTCTATGTATAAAAGAGCTTAGTCACTGTGGATCAGAGATATAGAAAGTCAATCTCTGTGGATATATACATTGTACCTTTAACTGAACCAGGAAATTCCCTGATACAATCGCCTCCCCCATGGTTTTGAAACATGTCCGGACATGTAAGGGCTCAGTCAGGTGACCCTACCAAAAAGATATAAAAACCTTTTCACAGAGTTTACTTCAGTTCAATCTAGTAGAGTTCAGTCTTGACAGTGAAGGAGAGAGGTGCTACTGCAGACAAGCTGTTGAATGCAGTTGAGAAGGGTCTTAGGAGCTCTAGAGTCCAGGTCTGCATTGTGTTATTGTGTGAGAAACTACTGATGTTAAGTAGTGATTTTCTTTGCAATTTTTTTGTTTTCATTTATTATTTTTCGAACTTTTGAAAAATAAATATTACACCACGGTGTGTTTTAAACCTGTAAATTTGCCTTGTCTGAAGTTTATTCCCACATGCTGTGACAGGTGGACCAAGGGGATGCAATTGATGTCACCTACCTTGTCTTCAGCAAAGCTTTCGATACTGTTCCACATAGAACATTGATTAATAAGTTGGGTAGACACGGTGTAGGTCAGATGTTGGTCAACTGGGTGGCAAATTGGTTGGCTGGCAGAAAAGAGAGTAGTGGTATATGGTATACAGTCAGAAGAGATGCAAATCACAAGTGGGGTACCTCAGGGATCAGTCCTGGGGCCAGTCCTCTTCAATATCTTCATCAGTGACACTGCAAATGGACTGGAGGGTAAGGTTTGTCTGTTTGCAGATGACACCAAGATCTGCAACAGAGTAGATGATCCAGATGGGGTGGGCAGAATGAGAAGAGATCTAGATAAACTGGCAAAATGGTCAGAAGAGAGGCAACTGGGGTTTAACGCAAAGAAGTGCAAGATCATGCACATAGGGAAGAGAAACCCTGAAGCCACCTATAGGTTGGGAGGGGAGTTGCTGGCAATCACAAGGGAAGAAAGAGACTTGCGCATCATCATCACAGATGACCTGAAATCATCCAAGCAGACCACTAAAGCAGTAGATAAGGCTAGAGGGATGTTGAGGTGTATTAGTAGGGGTATCACAAGTCGTAAGAGGGAGATAATAATCCCTCTTTACAAGACAGTGGTTAGGCCCCATCTAGAGTAGTGCATGCAGTACTGGAGGCCACACCTGCACAAGGACATTAACAAAATGGATTCAGTCCAGAGAAGGGCAACCAAAATGGTGCAGGGACTGCATCAGAAAACATATGAGGACAGATTAACGGAGCTCAATATGTATACCTAGAGCAAAGGAGGGAGAGAGGTGATATGATCGAAACATTCAAACATCTTAAGGGCATTAACAAGGTGAAAGAGTCTAACATGTTTCAATATAAGAAAAATAGCAAGACAAGAGGACACATCATGAGATTAGAGGGAGGCCAATTAAGGGGTAATGTGAGGAAGTTCTTTTTCGCAGAAAGGGTGGTGGATGCATGGAATGGCCTACCTCAGGAAGTGGTGGGTCTGAATACAGTGCAGGGCTTTAAACAGGCATGGGATAGGCATAAGGGAGCAATACAGATGAGTATGAATAGATAGGCCATCGACAGAGTACAGGCCTATGGCACATTCATAAGGTAGAAAAAATGGGCAGACTGGATAGGCCTTGCGGTACTTATCTGCCATCAACTTCTATGTTTCTGTGTTACCTTATGCTCACTAGAGATATTATAAATGATGAAAACTTAATGTTCGAAATTGGCATTGATTTCAAACAGATAAACATTAACACAAGAGGACACCCACTTCAAATAAAAAGACAACGCTTTAATACAAAAAAAAGAGGATATTTAATCTCTCAGAGAATTATAAATCCATGGAATTCACTTCCGACAGATATTGTCATTAGTAAAACCAAGAATATCTTCAAACAACCCCTAGACAACTACTTAGTACATGACCATTCTCTTGGGTATTATGGATGACTGATTGGAGTGTTCATGGGCTTTGGCCTTATGCTCCTTCAACTTTCTTAGTGAATCTTAGTGAAACGGATCAGGCTGCTAGCTTCTTGGAGCCCAAATATGATCCCTCCCTAAAGATCACGTGCAGTGGTTTTCAAACTACAATAGGCAGCACCATTCAATAAACATTGCTAAAAAAACATGCGTGTTACAGGCTTTGTAACAAAAGTCCACAAATTCATACTTTTTCATGCTTTTCTGGTGTGGTCCATTTGTCCAAGGTTGCTGGATACTGAGTCAACATGCCTCCAGGCTGTTGATGTCATTTGGGGTGCTACTCTACTGTGCCTTATAGTACGTTGTATTGCTGCTAGTACTGCAATGTTGGTAACTTCACTACTGTTGCTCGGTGCCTGCTTTACAATCAGTTTTAATAGGAGTCTTATCTGGGTTAATTCCTACTAGGATGGATTTGTTAGCCCTGGTAAAAGGATAATTTTAAGGTGGAGAAAACAATAGCGGAGCCTGAATTTAGGTCAAGTAAAAGCCTGCCAGGGAGAAAACACTGGGCTGGCTAGTGCATATAAACTCTTAGTAAGGTTTTAGAAAAGGGTCGGCTTGGTGGTGCTGAGGGTTGAGGCGCTGGATGCCACACCTCGTGCCACCCCGGTGACCCAGATTTGGAACGAGCTCAGGGTGCCTGGGGTCAGCAGGGGAGAGAGGATTGAGCATCCGGAGGACTGCTCTCCTCTCTCAGTGAGGGAGAGATAGCTGTCCCACCCATTAATCACCCTCTAGTGATGACTTGGGGGAGATACGGGTCAAGAAGCTCGAATCAACGTATGAGTTGGCAGGGAGGGGGAGGGGGGAGGGAGGAAACCAGGAAAATGGAGCTGGCATGCTCCATGATGGCCCTGCCAGTGCCCGCTCTGACACCCGGAATTTGTATTTGTGTTCCGGGGTGGGAGGGAAACTGGCACTCCTCACCCCGGCCCTGTCACAGGAGGGCAACCCATGGGGAATTGCCAGGATAGTCAGGGCAGGAAAAGGTGGAGCCTGAGACCAAGTCCCTCCAAGGGAAGGACCGGAGCCGACTGCCGGGCTCCCCAGAGGATAAAACGGATATAGAAAGTAAGGTTTCAGAACAGTATTACTTCTACTGTAAGTAACTTCATGCACTGCACATGGTTAATTCAGCGTATAATAACTGGCTTTGCCTTTTTCCCATAGGGAAACCGTGGCGTAATTTGCCGTTATAAAGGAGCACGTTTTCTCTCACTCTGCGTATGTCCAGCTGCAGCTCTTCTCCTCAGTCGCATGTTTTTTTTCTTCTGCAGATGCCTTACCCACCACTCGGACTCGGCGGTAAGTACATTTAAAAACAGAAACTCTACCACAGCGGGGGGAAACTTATCTTCTCTCTGCCGACCGAAAAAAAAAAAGTTTTAAATAGAAAACGGCACCACAGACCGCATACTGCAATCAAACCAGATAGCGGAGCACTCCGGAACCTACATTCATTTTATATGATTGCTGTGGTGAAAAGGCGAACCCAGCAATTAAATAAAATAAAATATGGGTATTGTGTATAAACTCGGTTACACACACCCTGCAGCATGCTTATAATAAACCCCTTGAGCTTTGCTCTCGGGTTTATGTAGCATCTAGTCCTCAGGTGTGTGTAAACTTCTCGATACACACACCACCCCATACTTTATTCTCTATGTACTTGATGATTAGTTACCATATGTGTATTCTCCTTCCATAACGTCCTTAACTCTAGGGAGGCAGCATAGTGTAGTGGTTAACAGCACTAAGCTGCACACCTGGAGAACTGGGTTTAAATCCCACAGCCCCCACATGCATACTGCGTGACCATGAGCAAGTGTACTAAACTTCCCTGTGCTCCCAGGACACACCTGGAAACAAGCCTCAGCTTACTGCGCCTTTCCTCGCTCGGTAAAATAAAATAATGTTCCCTCCACAGCTCTCTTCAGGATGCACATGGAAACATCTAACCAGCTCAGGGCGTCCTTCTGATGAAAATAATTATAACTAAATAAATAATTTACTAAAGCTACAGTATATAATACTTGACAGCTAATACTGATATGTGTATTACCAGAAAGCTGACAAAGATTTACGCTCCTGACTGCTAACACAGGTAACAAATGGCGCATTATGAGTCATGGAGACTCCATTCAAAATGAAGTAAGAGGCTCAGATGCATTGGAATCAGGTCCAAAGAGCTGACAGAAAGTAGTGCACAAGTGCTGCAGGAAGTGTTGTACGGATTTTGACTACATTCCAATCTATGCGTCCCAAACTTTACCTTAGTGAGGCAACAATCTCACATGTGTGGGTTGGTACTGAAAATAATTTGATAAACATGGCGTGGTAGATAAACCAATGCCACAAGGCACGCAGTGCGCAAACCAAAGGGAGACAGAGGTGCTTGTCCTGTCACCAACTGAGGAGCCTCACTGCATTCTGTGGAACACACACAGGTTGCTCTTAAAATGTCATAAAGGTGGGGGTTCTATTCATTTCAAGGGGCCAGGAGCATGCTCTCCCACTGGAAAAGTTTTGAAGACAACCCTCAAATGTGGTGCAATCTGGCAATAGTTGGCACAAACAGGGATGATTAAAAAGTGGTGTTCCTAGTCCTTGACCCCCCCCCCCAGATCTGCCATGGAGATGTGAACATGTTATTTTAGGGCAAACCCCCATCAGATCTGGTCTGGTGCACCCTTACAGCAGGCAGACACGGTGTGCATAGACAGGGAAATGTGGGGATGGGAGTGCCAGCGGGACTGTCAGGGGCACCACTGAAGCCTACTTATTGTGGCTAGAAAAGGAATCCTTTATCTGTTCCATCGTAGCACATGCACAATAAGGAATATCTCAGTCTCTGGGACTGCAGGAATTTGTCGGAGGAGAGAAGGCTCAAGGGAGCCCTCAAAGGATTCATACAACTCTCTTGTCTCCCGCTGAAAGAATTTTAAAATCCCAGTTATCTCAGTTACATGGGAAGGAAGACATCCAAATAAACCCTCAGTGCTGACTGATGGAACACAAAAAAATATATTTTTCGGGGGAAGGTTGGGGGGGATGTCTTAGTGCTAGTTAATTGGTCTCCACATTGGTGGAACAGACAGCACAGGGCACTCCAATTGTGCCATCATGGTGCTGCCCTCAAGAGCAGCCGTGGGAAGCTAAGTACAAGGAAGGGGCAGGGACAATGTGTCTTGTTGAGTTCTGCCATCCTTTGAAAACTCCAGAGGGAGCCTATTACTATTTCTTAAAATTCCAGTGTTCAGGGCATCCTCGCAAGGAAAGAATTCTACAGGGTGGAGGTAGAAATCATTTTGTATAAAGTAGCAGATACAATTCTGTCCAAACGTTTGGTCTGAACAGTGAACCAGGAGATCCTGGGTTCAAATCCCGCAATAACTAGTACAGACTCATTGAGCAAGTCATGTAACCACTTAATCCTCCAGTTCTACCAAGCAGAAATAAGGGGGTGGGGCAGCAAGACTCCCACTGAAACAGAGATGATACAGCTCGGATGGGTCTCCTGGCTTAAAAACTGTGAAACACAGTAAGCTCCTTTTCTGTATCTTTCATACAGGTGACAGCCTTTCAAACCGATTCTCCAGGGGGCCCGATGGATCAAGCTCCCAGTTGGATAAAAATGTTCTCTCTCTCTCCTGCAAACTGAAAGGGAGTGCCTTGAAAGTGGAATTCGTAACAAGGAAAGGTAAATTAAAATTCAGGTCTTGTACTGAGAGAGAGAATGTCTTGCTCCAGGCTCAAAGCAAATTCTGACTGTTTTTTTTGTGTGTGCGTCAAATGCAACATGTGCACACAGGTAAAGGGAATGATACACCTGTCGGGTGTCTACATACTGCAGCAATAACCCTGGAAAGGTAAGAGAAAAAGCAAAAGGAAGGAGTTAAAGAGTGCATCATTAATGTCCTTATAATCAATATATATACAGTATATATTTTTCCTTTCCTAATTCCAGTGATAAAAATAGCAAAAGTCAGGGAGACATTCCTTTCCTCTCTTCCGGCCCCTTTTGACCATGCCACTGGATGCACCTCTCTATCTCATACATTCTGAGCTGCTCCCGCTTACTGGACAATAAGGGGTTTACAATTTAACCTGCTTTTCACGGATAGGCAGATGCTGAAACAGACGTAAAACAAGAGATCAAACAATTATTTTACAGCGTAGCTCTCTTAGCTATAATCTTCCTGCAGATTGAGGGTCTGCTAAGAAAGAGATGAAAATGACTCTTTGAGGCTGAAGACATGAGGGGTGCTCTTCATAGAGATAAGCTAGACTTGACATGGTATTAAGTCCAAGAATATTCCCATTTCAAGTCAGCTTAGAGCAGGCAGGTAAAGGATCGTTTGGGGAAAAAGAAGCATATTAAACATAAACCAGAAGGCTAGCCTGGGTGTGAAGAGATTTTAACATTAGTTTTATTTTTAGGCTGTTGCTCTTTCTTAAGCATTGCTATCTCTTTACAGACTCTTTATCTCCCTTCCCCCATCATCTTTTTCTTTTTTTTCTTTTTATAACCAGAGAGACACACTAAGCTAAAAGCTTGTTTACAGGTGCAACCTGGGAGCACAAGGAAGTTAAGTGACTTGCTCAGGGTCACACAGTATGCAAATGGGAGCTGTGGGATTCAAACCCAGGTCTCCAGGTCTGCAGCTCAGAGCCTTAAACCACTGTGCTACACTGCCTCCTCAGGTCTGCCGGAGCGGGGCTCTTTGATCCTGACTCTCCCCCCTCTTGCTCAGCTATCTGCCTCAACCTTGCCAGGTCACCTCTTGACTCCCACGGATTGCCCCGCAGTGGCTGGGATAGGTGGGGGAGGGATGTCTCCCCCCCGGCAGCAGTGCGGAGCAGAGAGTAAGCAGGCAGAACATCATGGAGCCCAGGCTGACCTCATTTTCTGTTTTTCTCCCTTTTCAGTCCTGCAGTCGAAAAAGTTCAGTTGGGAGAGCGTTAGACTGAAGATCTAAAGGTCCCTGATTTAATCCTGGGTTTTGGCAGAGCAGGTCTTTCAGTGGGCAGACTAAGTGGGCCAAGCGGTCCTTATCTACTGTCAGCATCTATGTTTCTATGCAGTGACATGGAGGGCACATGTGCTCCGGAAGGGCGTGTCCTTCTGCCATCCTTGACCGAAGTCTGCCTCCCTAAGCTCAGTGCTACCAGCAGAACTCCACCTGGTGGCAGCCAAGAGTCGAGATAACCCACCACCCCAGTCCAGGAGAGGAGAACTGCCAGGCCAGGCAGCTGCTGGATCCTCTCCCAATCCTGCCCCACCCCAGCTGGTCCCCTGGCAACCCAAGCTTGTTTCTGAACTCTGGTCACCGGCATGATGGAAGGTAAGGCGCGTACAGCACCACAACCCTCTGTGCCACCGGACAAGCTTATTTTATTTTTTTGTGATACACAAAGAAATATTCATGAATTTACATATCCTGTTCATGAGTTATAAACAGGCATGAACAAATTGAAAATATTATTAAATATTTACAATCTATGTTCGATTTCAGTTTTGTAAAGGAACTGGAAGTTATTTCTGGACAATCTATCTGTTTCCACCATAAGGGAGAGGTGATGCCCGTCACATTAGCAAAAAGGGGCAGACTCATTAGCGTCTGGTTATTTCTATGGCTCTGCTTTGTACCGACAAGGTGAATCTGTTGACTTAGCCAGTTGGTTCCGTAGTCCCAAGGGTGATTTGTGCTGTGTGGTGTAGCCACTTTCCAAAGTAGGGGCTTACATTATGGACTTGTCAGGGATCACCCCATGACCTGCTGGATCCTGCTTCACCCCTGGTCCTGGAACTGCAGCTTTGGGAAGGCAGCCACAGGTTCTGCAATGGCAGCATCTTCAGGGCAGGGCACACAACCTCTTCGCAGTCAGCAAGCCACAGTCAGCAGTATATAGCCCAAGCAATGGTGCTTTTCAGCCTCTGGGATTGGTCTTTGATCTGGTGGCTGACAAGAGGCACAGCAGAGAATGGCAACTGCAGGTGTCATGGGGTCTTTGATCTACTGCACAGTTCAAGGAGTTGCTCCACTTCTGCTAGAAACAAGGCTAAATATCCCATTGGACAATATCTAGGCCTCAGTGCAGGCAGCAGAGCTGGAACCGAACAATACAAGCACCTTGGAGTGCTTGGGGCAGACAGCTGAAGCTCCTGGAGGGTCTCAGATACAGGGACTGCACTGGCAACAAACATGGCAGCTGCCCTGCTGCCAGAAGCCCTCTGACCCTAAGAGACTGATGGGAAGAGGAGTCAGAGGCAACAGAGCATTGTCCATGAATTTTCACCAATAGTGAGCTCCGGTTAGCAGGCGCTCTATGCAAACTTGGCTCAGAAGAAGAGATCACACATACTGTGTCCCATAACTGCACTACACAGAACGCCAATTATGCTGCAGCATCAGAGAAGGCTAACTCTCAAAACAACACACAATGAGAACAACAATTGCAGCGTACAAATCACGGAGTATATTACTCTATGTAGTCACTGCCTCAACGTATAGATACTTTTGTGTCCAACTTTATTTGTGCACATACAAACACAGAACATCAAGACAGGTAACTGCAGCAATGACCATACTTGAAATTGCACAGGAAATTGCTAAAACTTAATCTGGGCTGCCTCTCCCACCAGTACGCACCAGTGCTTCAACTCTACCCATCTTCCTCAGCTCAGATCAATTTTTGTGCACAGCAACTGTTGTCTTCAGAAGACGAGACGCATGTGTAACAACCCTTACCCAAAAAAGAGCTGGTTGGTATATGACAGGGAGATTCTGCCACTCTTTAGGATCAACCTTTTCTTAAATCTGTTGCATCAGTTCATCTATTTCTTAGCCTAATTTATCCATTACAATTTCTAGTCCAAAGGTTGGCCACCTATGGGTATCCCCTCCCCGTTCTTGACTATGCTATAGTGTCCTCTTTAATTTTCCTTTTCCCTCTCAGGTCCTCGTATAGGGAGGTTATTGTAGTGATCTCCGAGCTGATGTAAAACAACAGGCTTTGTTCCTCGTTGTTGGATTTAGTATGCAATAGCACTATGTCATAAAATACCTTGATGTATATGCCTTATGTGTATGAAACCTGTAAATGTTGAAAATACCACAGCACTAGGTGTTTTTGATAAAGGTAGAAAGTTACTTGGGGACTGTATTATAAAAACTAAGCTACCAGGGTAGAGGTATCAGAAAACTGCCGTTGTGTTATTTAAAATGCATGTAAACTACAGATTGGTTGAGAGGCCGTTTGGCACCATGCATGTGTGCTTTAAACTGAACCAGCTTAAAATGTCATGGTGATTTGCATATACATCCCATGATGCTTTGCAAAATGGGGGCATGTGTGATGTGTTTCTTTGAAACTTGGCTTTATTGCTAATGTCCTTTGGGGCAATCCTTGCTTCAGTGCCTCTGCTCTGAGGTCCTTTTGTCTTTAGGTTTTTCTTTTTTGAGCTCCCCATCAGCCAAACACACAAGACCAACCTAGGGAATGAAATAATGTTCACTAAAGAGATAAGTAGATCACTGGGTCAGTAGGTGCTGACTATGTACAGAGGAAGGACATGCATTAATAGTCTGTTGCTGCAAACTGATGTATTGAAGAAGGGATATGCCGTTCCTTAAAGTTATCCCCTGTGTTTTAAAGAGATTCACCAAGTTAAAACTAGGGAGATTTGCACCATCCAGTTTGGTGCCTTACTTCCTGAAATGCTGCTGCTGTTTATGTGGTCCCAAATTTCCCAATCGTTATTAAGATACAGCGTTTGTAAAATTTAATTTACCAGGTCTCCTGTACTTCCTAATTTGAAGATCCGCCTTCATGACGTTCCCATGCTCAGCAAAGTTATGACGTGATCCCAGGGAGAGCGCGGGGACAAGCTCCATTATAGTCTATGGGGGGCTACGTTAACATCAAGTTTATGTGTTACAGAGACCATGTGGTGATTGATTAATTAAGGGCACCGGCTGACTAACAAGGCTCATGTAAGTCACCCGGTGCCCTTAATTAATCACCACATGGTCTCTGTAATACATAAACATGATGTTAAAGTAGCCCCCATAGACTATAATGGCTCTTGTCCCCGTGTTCTCCCTGGCATCACGTCATTACTTTGATGAGCATGGGGACAGCGTGGGGGTGGATCTTCGAACTGGGAAGTACAGGAGACCTGGTAAATTAAATTTTACGAGCGCTGTATCTTGATAACAATTAGAAAATTTGGGGCCACATAAACAGCAGCAGCATTTTAGGAGGGAAGCCACTGAACTAAGTGGTGCATAATGCTAGCCTGGTAGATCTCTTTCAATAAACATCACACAGAGATTGTGGGTTGAACCTGAAGTTCTGTGTCTGGTCCACCTCTTATCCCACAACTCCTCCACATGGTACCATAGTATTCATCAAACCACTGGGTTCCAGTGTATAAATGGCTTTATCCCATAGGAGGCTGGGGTGTCATTTGGGTGGAGGGGGCAACAATGTGCCCAGTGAATGCCCACTTACTGCTGCAGCCATGCCAGCCAGTCTGTTTTTTTTTCCCCAGCTCACTGCCCTCTCACTGCCCCCCTGTACCCCATGGCAACCATTCCAGCAGCACAGTGTGAACCATCCATTCTCCTGAGTCCTCCTGGCTCCTGCTGAACTCAAAGTCCCAGTGTCCATAATGCTTAGGTGCAGGTTAGCTGCATGCACCACAGTGCAAGGGAACAACCAGGGGTCTCAACCATTGAGTTCTGTATACTAACTAGAGGGTGGACTGACGCTATGCAGTCATTGGGTCAGATGTCGCTGTGAATGAACTGGCAGCGTGCTTAGAATAAGTAGCATTTTGTGACAATTAAAAATAAAATCATGCTTTCCTTTCTTTTCAGATTTGTTCTGCAGACCAGACTACATTTAATGCATTAGCCATAGTTTTGCAGGAAGATGCACCATCTGGAGAGTCTTCAAAAAAAAAAAAGCTCTGGCTTGGCCCATGCTTGGGAACTGATTGCATGGATGGAATCTACTCTGTGAGAAGGAGCGAGGCAACTGGCTGCTGGGTTTGCGTGGGGCGGTCAGTGGGCTCTGTTATCTCCTACTATATATACTTTGAATTGCCGAGGGGGGGGCATCTGTAGAGGTGGGACAAGTCTGTGGGGGTTGGTCCAGTTGCAGTGTCCAGTTGTGATGCAGTGGCTGATCTCTTGAACGAGGGGTCCGGCTGGGTGTGAGGGGCTCCCTGCAATCAGTTTTGTGGGTCAACTGCAAGGGGGAGTGTGGGATGGGGGTTCCTGCTGTGTGTGTGTTGAGGGGGATGGCACATGGCTAGTACATTTTACAGAAGGTCTGCAGACAGGGGGTGACTAGTCTGGGGGATGGTAGGCACGCAGCCAGGCTGTTCTTCAGGAAGTGCTCGTCCAGCTGCAGGGTGGTAGGTGGTCTATGGGGAGGGGTTCCAGCTGCAGGGTGGTAGGTGGTCTATGGGGAGGGGTTCCAGCTGTGTGGGTACGCTGTTGGTCCAGTGCACTCTAACCCTTGATGTCCCCTCTCTTTACAGCCAACCAGACCCCCCCTTGCAGCCAGCCCCCACCCCCAGTAGCCTGTCTGTGAGTCCTTCATCCCATCCTCACATAACTGGAAGCACTCTTTCCAGATGAGCAACAACCCTGCAGCTGCTCCCCCGAACATTGTAATGTGTCCTGTTCCCACCCCCACAGCCAGACCTCCACCCAGCAATCCATTCCCTGCCACTGCCCCCCCACCCACTCTTAATAGGGTCCTGTAACGAAAGACCTGCAGCAAAGAACTGCTGCCAGGATGCTGAGAAGGATCCCACAGTATTTCTGGGCAGTATTACCTACTGGCAATGCAGACAAGAAAACCACACCTCCCCTCCCTCACTCACGCTGTCCCTGACTCACTCACTATGCTTAGTGGCCACATACATGGCAGTTTCGTTATTTAATTTTAAAACTCCACCCCCTCGCTCCATCCATGGCCGCTTGGGTACACCAGTGACCCGAGTTCAGAAGTGGACTTGGGTTACTGGGGGCTAGCAGGGAGGAGGATCGAGCATCTGAAGGACTGCTCTCTTTTCCTGGGGCGGGAAGGTTTGCTTGTCTGGCCTCTTGGTGGAGGCCTGTTGGTAGTGCGGGTTATACCGCCATGGAAGGGAGAGCTGTGGCCTAGAGATGCGTGCCTATGCATGTATGCCTTCACGTCAGCCACAGAGAGGCAGGGAGAAGAGTGGGAAATGGGAATAATGGCTTAGTGAAGCCCCAGCATTATCTGCAGAACCTCACTGCCACCCGGACCACCATGGGCCGATCTGGATTGTATCTCAGGCTGGAGAACAGCCCTCCCGCCCCTGACCTCGCCACATGGAGAATGAATGGGGTGCGTAACCATAAGGTAGGTTCCAGGAGAGGCAGGCGCAGGTCCGTGGGGATGGGGACAGCGCTGATAAGCCATCCCAGGTAGCCTGCTGAGGAGGTAAACATACATTGAAAGAAAAACAAAACTGTCTTGGAATTTCATATCGACAGCAGGGTACAACTTCAGTATGTGCCCCTGTTTTGTGCTTACAAGGCCTATTATTCAGTCACAGAAACAATGACAAGGAGGGATAGATGAAAAGTTTGAGGCAAAATGGGGGAAGGTGCTGAAAATAAAAGACACTTGCGAGCAGTGACAGCGCTGGGGGTTTTAAAATACGAGTCGAATTGGACCCACTGATGTAAAAAATGTGGGTCTAAAGAGGAACCAACTGGGTCAAAACATAATCAGTGGCAGATTTTGAACAGTTCACGTTCCCTTCCTTTAGATATTGTTATAGAGTAAGTGCATCAGTTTGGAGCCACTTGCAAAGAAAAGAGATGTCAGTTTTGGAAAGGATGCAACTTTTGTCCTTTTGGTGCATGTTAGCACTGTCCCTGCTTGCGAGGTAGACAAAGAAGGGATTGAGCGAGGATCAAGCTGTCAGTGCTGGGAAGTGGGGGAGTAGAGCGAAGTGTCGGCAGTGCATGTAGGACAGTGCACATGCACAGTCCAGTTTCGGCATCACACTTGGCACAGCGTGCTGTCAGTTGTGCATGTGGCAGCAGTGCATGTGACATTGCACGGTGTGGGCATCCCATGACACAGTCTAATGTCATCACCGCATGTGACACAGTGTGTTGTCAGTATCACACTTGTCACAGCATTGAGTCAGAGTGCATGTGACAGTCCTGTGTCAGCAGTGCATGCGGGAGTCCTGGCTCAGCATTGCATGCCGGAGTCCTGTGTCAGAGTGCATGTGGCAGTCCTGTGTCAGCAGTGCATGCGAGAGTCCTGTGTCAGAATGCATGTGGCAGTCCTGTGTCAATAGTGCATGCGGGAGTCCTGTGTCAGAGTGCATGTGGCAGTCCTGTGTCAACAGTGCATGCGGGAGTCCTGTGTCAGCAGTGCATGATGCACAGCCTGGTGTCCACATCCCACATGGCACAGTGCAGTGTCGGCATTGCAGGTAACACAGAGTGGTGTTGGCAGTGCATGTGACACAGCACAGTGTCATTGTGGCACAGTGCACTGATGGCATAGTGTGATGCTTGGCACAGTGTTAGTGCACGTGGCACAGGGCAATGTCTGCATCATATGTGGCACAGCATGGTGTCTGCATAGTGAAGAGTCATCAGTGCACATGACATAGCATGTTGTCAGCAGTGCACATGGCACAGTGCTGCGCTGGCATTTCATGTGGCGCAGTGTGGTATCTACATTGCACATGGCACCACACAATGTCAGTGGCAGAGCACGTAATGCAGTGCAGCGACACTAGTGCCATGTACACTGCCATCACTGCACTGTGCCACATGCTGCCATCACTGCACTGTGCCACATGCTGCCATCACTGCACTGTGCCACATGCCACCATCACTGTACTGTGCCACATGCTGCCATCACTGTACTGTGCCACGTGTATGACTTTCACCAAACTGTTTCATGTGTATGGCTGACACTGCTCTGTGAAACACATGCTGCCAACACTGCACTGTGCCATTTGTTCTGCCGTTACTGTGCCACATTAACTACCGTCACTGCACTACTGTAATTGATCTGTGTCATAGGCACTGCCATCACTAATGCAATTAATTAAAAGTGTTTGGGACACTGAGCATGCTGCCCAAAACATGTGGATGTCAAAGGTCCCCTTCTGGCTCGATATCCACAATATGGCAGCGTGCCTTTTTTTTTAGTGATTTTTGGCCCAGCCCCCAATCCCCCTGATGGCAACTCCTCCCCTGCCCTGTCTGCACACCATCTCCGCTATACACAGGCTTACCCCAGTGCCTCCCAATGGTTACATGGAAGCATGCTCTGGCTTACCCCCTAAGGTGAGGAGGTGAGACCATTGGAGCACAACCCCCCCCCCGCAGAAAATGGCAGCAGTGGTCACGGCGGCAGATCATCATGCCTGGGGCCTTTTTTTTTTTGCTGATGATCCGCAGGGGGTGGGGCATACAATGATGCCAGCGTCTGTTCTGCCTCCACACAAGTAGGCCTGAGCACCTGTCTCCCAGTCATCCTGGCACTCGCTGGGTGGCACTTAAGCATCGGACCACCGTGGAGCACCCTCCCAAGGTGGAGAGGGGTTCATTGGATACTCTACCAACCTCCCCCCAGCCAACCTTCAGATTCCTGGTCCTGATCCTGAACACGAATCATCCGCACCACAGGTAGTAGTGCTACCACCACGCCAGCAGCCCAGCTTGTCACCCCCCTTTACTTGGAGTGAACTCAATTTACCACTACCCTCTGTCACCTATCCCCTAATCAGTTTCTAAACCAGTTTACTATCTTTGGACCCACTCCTGAGCTACCCAGCTTGTTTACTAGTCTATGTGGAACAGTGTCAAAGACCTTACTGAAATCTAGGTAGGCCATGTCCACCGCTCCACTCTGATCTCATTTCTTGGTCACACCGTTAAAGAAATTTATCAAATTTGTTTGACATTACCTCCCTTTTGTGAAACTGTGGAGGTAATGGGATTTTACTATACAAACTAGTCACCAGCCCCATACAGACCAACCTTACTGCAGGCAGAACACCACTCCAACCAATCACCCTCCATGCAGCTGGATAAGACTACCCCAAATTAGGCACTTTCACTGTAGCTGACCCCCCCCCATTGGATCATCCTTTCCAGGAGCTGCAGTCACCTTTTCTCATGACTGGCCCCCAACCAGATTACTCTCACTTCAGTTGAATCACACTTCCCACCCATGGGCCCATACCTCCCCACCCGATGCCTGTACAAATTGTATTAACGAAATAAAGACAAAATGTTTTTTAGTAAAATAAGTGTTTATTTAACTTAACACTGAAGACAATGACAATAATTTGCATAAGGTAGTGCTAGGTAGTTCAGTGGGAGAAATGGCTTGATTTGATCCTGTGATGCTAAGCCTATTAAACATCACAGTGTCCCTCATTTTGAGTACCTATGCCCCTTATTTTTAGTGATAAGGTTTACAGCACAGGCTTTGTGCTCCCAAGCTCAATTCTCCCCCCCCCGCACCCCCATCCAAGTGCCCCCATCACCATCTGAAGCCACCTGACCATGAATCAGCCACCCCTTTGCACCTGGATCCCACTTCATGTGCTCCCTAGTTTTCAGCCTAGCTGTACTCATGCTTTGGCGCTGTAAGCTCTCCCTGTGCCGGCTCTGCAGTTTGAGGGGGACAGCAGTGCAAGAATATTTGCAGAATCTGATTAGGGCCAAGACAGTTTTCCTCCGGCACTGACAATTTCTTTATTGTAAAGTAGCAACACCACCATGGAGGCAGCATGTCTTGCCTTCCACAAGATGGTGGCACATTTTACATGCCACCGCACACCTGACAACCCACCCTGCAGCTGGACCATCACCCTGCCACCTGACCCAGACTGCACCTCCCCAGCTGGCTGAAAAGCTGAGGCTGCCACCATGCAGAACACTAAGCTCCAGTCATAAGATTAAAATTAAAGTAGTTCAGAAGACCATGCTAAGGCTGCCACAGAGACATCAAGGCATCTTGATAAAGAGCTAAGTACAGCTCAAAAACGATTGGCGCTAATCATAGGGGTGCCTTTATCTCTCTCTAACTACAGTACTACATTTTTTTCTTGTTAGAGACCAGCAGACACAGAACTCAAAAAAAGACTAGAATGGCAATACCCCTCAGCAGTACGTAGTGCGAGTATATTTAGTGCTGCCCCATGTTGTGGATGGCAAAACAGTGCCAGAAACACCACGTTCAATGCTGCAGTTAACCTGGTTTGCCTGCAGAGTGCAAGTAATAAAATTATTTTTAATGGCAAAACACATCTCAACATCATTTTTTGGGACCAACAAACAAACGATTGGGGTGGACATTACTGGGCCCAGTTAGTGCTGCACGTTATATGTTTATTTGTGAATTTAATTCAACTGTAGTTACACAGTGACTGTGCTACGTGAGCCGCTGCTGTGTTATCAGTGTCTTCTGGGATAGGTAGCTTTAAAAACACTAAACACAATCTACGCTGTATTTTAATGCTTGCATGTATTTTTAATATCTGTGTTGCTGCACTGTGCCCAGTAATGAACCGGTGTATGGGGTGCGGGTTGTCAGTCAGTATGCCCCCCATTTCTTGGGAGTGGGCATGGTACCCTGCGGCTATGATGGGGGGAATGCCACAAGATCGGGGAAGGGGATAAAGGCTGATGGGGCTTTGTATCCAGCCACAAGGGCTGTGGTGGGGGTGGGCTAGGGAACATGCCACATTGGGGGGGGGGCAATCAATCTTTTCTGATGATTAATCATGTATTTCTATGAGGGTGCTAAGCTTTTTTTTGTTTTGTAGGTGTAGCCCCCCCCTACAAATTTGGGTTACCGAAAGTCTTCCTTGGGTGTGCCTAAATGCCCACTGCCAGGCTGGTATTTATTTATTTATTTATTGAAATTGTTTCACCAGGATGGCGCACTGAGCAAAATGATGCTCGTCTCCCGGTGCGACCTGGGAGGTGGGGGTACAGTGGGAGATAACTCACAGGTTATCAAGAGTTACATATACAAGGAAACAGTAGAACATAGTTGAACACAATTACAGCAATACAGTAGACTGAGATTCTGTTGAACAGTTTACAGACAATGAGCTTCAGTTATACAGTTACAGGATGCAGAGAAAGGGTTATGGTTATACAATTGTGTGATGGAATAGGGACAAGACATTCAATACAGTTCAACAACAACACTTGGAAGGCATAGATTATAGTACAGACTTAGTGAAATGTGCTGGATAATTTATAACTCATGGGATAGAATTGGATAGCTGAGGTGTGACACTGGGAGTGGAGAACATGCGAGGATCAGGCAGTATCAAGTAGGATTTAGGACAGGGCAAGCCCATGTACCAAGAAGTGCTGAAGTTGGTATAGATAAGCCAGCTTCCATAGCGTAAGCTAGGTGCTGCTGGTCAGGCAGTCAGGAAGTGGGGTATAAGGGGACACATTTGGGGGCTTAGGTGCAGGAGCAATTTACCAAGAGGTAGTTTGCTAGTGCTGAAGACAGGAAGTGGGTAGAGGAGGAGTAGCAAATTTGGGGAGGGAGTTCATTCTAGAGTTTGGGGAAACGGTAGGAGAAGGCAGATTGCCCAATAGTGGTTTTCCACCTAGGGATTTGTAGCTTCTGGTTGTCGACTGATCTGAGGGCATGAGAAGGGGAGGGAGCTGAGGTAAGTAAGGCAGAGAGGTATGAGGGAAGGGTGTCATGCCAGAATTTGGCTAGAAATTTAGCGCAGTGCTGTAGGTGACGGTTTTTGAGGGAAGGGAATGCGAGGGCATGGTAGAGGTTGCAGTGATGGGTGCAGGGGTGGCATCGAGGGCAAAGCGACAGAAGGCATGGAAAAGTGTGTCCAGTCTGGATAAGGTAGATTTGGGAGTGACACTGTATACTATGTCACAGTAGTCAAAAGAGGGGAGGATCATCTTATGCACTAGCTCACGCCTGGCCATGAGATGGAGGCAGTTGCGGTTCCTGTAAAGGGCTCCGAGCTTGGGGCGCAGTTTTTTTATGATGGCATCAATGTGCTCGGAGAAGAACAGGTGACAGTCGAGCCAAACCCCGAGGTAGCAGAAGGAAGTGACATCCTCCAGTACCATCCCATCAAGGGTGTGGAAGGTAAGGAGGGAAGGGAGCCTGGTTAGACATTGCCGAAGGTCACAGAGTCAAACTCTGTAGGAATTGTAGTTTGGGGACTTTGGTGCCTAAATGGACCTGGAGGGGGAGCCTTTGTATTGACAGACAGATGGATCAGCCAAACAAACCTTTTGGATCTTGGGGAAAGTCCCAGGCTACTTACAACAAGTAGTCAGTCGGAGTTGGGAATCGAAAGAGTGAACAGCTCGAGATAGTCGAGCAGTAGCTTCTGCGTAGTTTGCGTGGGTGAACTGTGGAAGGGCTGAGTTTGGCCCACACAAAAGGGCCAGTTTTTCTGTTCTCAGAATCTCCAAAATGCAATGTTTCCATTCCAGCAAAGATGGGGCAATATCAGACAACCAGTTACAGAAAATAACGTTCCTGGTTGACATGCCAGTTAGCATCAGGGAATACTTTTGCTCTGGAGTCCAGGCCTGATGTTCACTGAAATGCCCCACTATACATGTTTCTTTATCAATGCAAGTTGACAGGGCTGAGGCACTCAAAAGAAAGTTCTTAATTTCCTCCCATAAGCTTTGTACATAGGGGCATTCCCAGAACATATGAATTAAAGACCCACTGGATATATTACATAGAAGAATTTGACAGCAGATAAGGACCGCTTGGCCCACCCAGTCTGCTCATTTCCCTACCTACTGGATAAGCTGCAGATCCTAGTTAACTAGCAGCCTACTTCTTCCTACCCCCACCCTCTAGAATTGCCTTATGGCTGTCCCATGCATGCTTGAATTCCACCACTGTTTTTGACTCCACAACCTCCTCCGGAAGGCCGCTTTGAGCAGATTGGAGAAGTGCTTAGGCCATCTTATGCATTAAGTAATGGGTATAGTAAAGATTGTGCAAGGTTTTGAATTGTATCAATTTCAAGTTTACAGCACTAAAAGCCTTAGTACTTAGATTCCATATCCTGCCACATTTCCATCCCTGAGGAGGCGTGATAAGGACCTCAGACCACCAGCCCACACATTCGGAAGCACTCCCCCTAACGTTCTCTAAAAGCAAATTATAGAAATTAGAGATCCTAGGAGAAGTACGGATACAGCCAAGAAATTCATTGGTATTACTGTTCAAATAATCTGTTGGAGACACTACTTTAATAATTATTTGTTTAATAACCTCATAAAAAGTAAAGTCTATAACTGATATGTTATTTATGTGCACTAAGGTATTTATTTATTTTATTTATTTATTTAGATTTTGATAACCAGGTAAACCCACTGAGACCAGAGGTCCCTTTTTCAGGGGCGACCTGGGATTAGTTACAGAAAAGACATTTAGAAACAATGATTTTTTTTTTAACAGTAGTTACATATGTTACACAATTAGACATTAACAACAGAATATATTATCAACAGTAAACAGGTATTGAAGGGCTTAAAGTTTTCCTGACTTACTATGTCTCTTAGGCATTTTATTCCTTTCATTACCCAATCCGGCTTCAGCAGGGTTATATTATTTATCAAAAGTTGGGGTTACCCCATAAGGGTTGTGATCTAGATTTATTCATATTCAAAGCAAGTCATTCACTCCATTAGCTGCTCTGTTTTAAAGAATCTGTAATCAACTTATTTGGTTTGGATAGTTTAGCTTTAGCAAACAGCAGCGCATTAATGTTAATACCTTGTCTTGCCAAAATCTCAGTTTCCATGAGCAACCATTCTGGAATATATTGCTCTGGAGAAACACTCAATGACCACTTAGAGAACTGCAATTGCTCTACAGGGCAAGTAATAGAAGTAAAAATCGGGCAATTTCAGTCCTCCCCGATTCTTAGCCTTAGATATCCTGGCATGAGACATTCTGTGCCTCTTAAACACCCAAATAAACTTCATAGCCAGTCCATTTAGGTCGGAAAGCCATTTTTTAGTGATACAGCAAGGTAGCATTAGGAATAGATATATAGCCCTAGGTAGGAGGTTCATTGTAATAGTCTCTATCCATCCCCATAAACCCAAAGGCAACTTGTTCCACCTAAGAATGTCCTCGTGGGCTTTATTTTTTAAGATTTTTAGGTTTTGTTGAGTCATTTCAGAAACTGTTCTATACACTCGAAGACATAAATATTCGACGTAATCTTTGGACCAGGAGATTCCTGTACCATCCAAGTCATCTTTGTTATACCCCATATTTAATGGGAAGAAATGCATTTTGGATACACTAAGTTTATATCCGGAAAGTTGTCCGAAGCTATCTATAATCCTCAAAATCTCCGGAATTGACATTTTGGGGTTAGTTAAATAAAGTAGTATGTCATCGGCATAAAGGGAGATTAAGGCTTCCTTACCCACTATCTTAACCCCCTCAGTTTTCTGGGATGACATTAATTTTCTGACTAGTGGGTCGATGGTAAGATTAAATATAAGGGGAGACAAATGGCAACCTTGCCTAGTACCTCTCTCTCTATAGGAAAAAAGGGAGATGTAATCCCATTAGTACTGACAGCGGACAAGGTATTACTATACAGAATTTGAATCCATTTAATGAAATTTTGAAGAAATTTGTACAACTGCAGGGTACTAATAATATGCAACCATAGCACTCTGTTGAACACCTTTTCAGCGTCCAGAGATAACAGCCCCATAGGTTGCTTGGCTGTATTGGCATGCGACATGATGTGAAACAGCTTTCTACTATTGTTGGTGGCCAGTCTACCCTTTATGAATCCAGTTTGTTGGTGGCCTATAATATGGTGAATTATCTTCTCTAGTCTGCTAGCTAAAACTTTGGCCAATATTTTAATATCAGAAACTGATTAGGGAAATTGGTCTACAGTTTGAACACATCAAGGGATCTTTCCTTTGCTTATGTATTACAGTGATTAGCCCTTATGTCATGCTGGGGGGGGAACAAAACCCTTGAGAAATCTTTGTTAAAAATGCCTTTAATGGATGGTAATAATAACTCTGAAAAAGACCGAAAAAAGTTAACTGAAAACCCATTAGGCCCTGGTGCCTTATTCTTTTTTTAAACTGTTGACTGCCGCAAGTATTTCCTGATCCGATATTTCTGCATCAAGCTCTTTTATTAAGTTTGTGGGTAGATCAGGCATTGGCATGCCTTCACAAAAATCCTTAAGTGTAACACTATTACTGGACACCTCAGTAGAGTAGAGTTCTTTATAGAAAGCAAAGAATTTTTCATTTATTTTTTTAAGTCCTGAGATAATTGAATTATCACTGCTGTCCCTGAGCATTGGGTTAGATGTTGATGAGCTCATTTGTTTCAACCAAATTGCAAGGATTTTTGATGAACTGGGTCCTGAATCGATGTAATTAATTTTAGCTTTATGAATGAAAAACTCGGCCTCGCCTCTTGTTAGCTCATTATACTCTGATTTCAAACTGGACCATTCCCTCCACTTAACACCAGATGCATCCCCAACTAGCTCTTGTTCTTTCTCTTTAATTCTACTTAAAGGAAAACTGCACCCTCATATCTTCTAAATGTTATTTGTTTCCATGTCAACAGACAATTGTTGTCATGTAGCTGTTGAAGATGTATGCTACTGCTTCAGTTAGTTTTCACACTTCATACTAGGCCCTGTCACTCTCCTGGGAAGGTCCATTTCATGGTTGTTGAAATCCCACGGGTTGGCTGGCATTGCAGCTGATGTTGGGGCCCTTGATGGAAAGAAGGGTAGTTAAGTATGAGCAACACACTTGCAAATCATAGACCATTTGTATCTGTGGCTGGATGACCCAGTCACATTTAAACACATTAACTGGCAAAACTGAATTAGATGGTACCATTTAAACAACTGAGGATTTGTTGCAGGGAGCTGCCCTGGTTATACTCACTGTACCCAGATGAATGGAAGAAGGCACTGGCAACATCAAGACCTGCTACTTGCTGCAGCTGTTGCTAGGGACCGGGGCCAACACGACTCACCTCCGCTTCACGGCCTTTCCCTGTAGGTGGCCACAACCTGCGTTTGATTGCTGTGCAGGGGCTGAATCCCCAAGGCTAGACTCGCACTAGGATGCTGAAAATGGCACAGGAACAATTTGGTTGGGCCTCTGCTGGCATTGGTCCTCCGGAATGGAATGTCTTTTAATGTTAGACTGCGTGATGATGAGTCCTCCAGCTGGGCTTTTACAAGAGAAGGACCTTGCTGTACTGGAGTGGCTCCTGCTTTGTTTCAGGAGTCCCAAGATCAATGTCTCCATACACGCAGTAGGCCACAGGCTTGTGGCTATAGAAACAGCAAACTTTCCCTTTCTTTCAGTTCGGCCAGATTCTCCTCAGCCAATTGCTGAGAAATCCTTTTTGATCTGCACACAAGGCAATTTATGGTTCTTGATCCCTTTTTGGACTGAGTTGCGTCTCCAAGAGGCAGGTTTAGGCCTCTCCCAATAGAGTTTCTCCTCAGCCTGCATGTAGACTGTTACCTTCTTGGTGTCTCAAGCTGCTCTCCTTTCTGCTTAAAACAGTCCCACAGCTAGTTCGAGAATCCTGTATTCCGGTTGGCTAAGGGAGCTGTCAATCACAGTTCTAGTGCTCCCAGTGACCAGTATAGGTGCCAACAAGAAAAGTTCACAGCTTTTCCCACAAGGTACTGTAATTAGGACCCCTTGAAGACCCCTTGGTTTTGATTGGTCTAAACTGGGAGTCCAGGACCAAAGATGGCGGCTCCTATTAGAAAGAAGTGATCCCTGCTGTACTGTCAGTCAAAACAATTTATTTTATTTAAACAACACTGAGGATTTAGAAATAAAGGTTTACAGATTAATGAAGGGCTCCTCCTGCTCTACTAGTGACAGCAGAGAGGAGTCAGGCAGGGAAGAGCCTGGCTGGTCACGAGCTCCGTTGTACTAGGACCCAGACCAGACTATTTATTTCTATACACAAGTGTAAACCCACCCCCCCATTGGGGGCTTACCTGTGATCCCCCCCCAAAAGGCTCATTTCTCTAGGGCTTTGCTTCCACCCTCATTTTTTTTGGCCTGGCTCCCATTTGTTCCTGGTTTTCCCCGTGTCCAGGCTTTTCCTGCCGGCCCCCACATGGTTTAAGAGAGGGTAGCAGGGTCGGAGGAGCTGTAGCATGGAGCTGCTGGCTTAAGTGGCACAGCAGTGCCAGAGAGCTACACGTTTGTGCAGAAGTGCAATTTGGTTTTGGCCATTCACAGACATTCTGACTGTCCTCTCCGGTGGTCCAGAGAAGGTCAAGAGAAGGACCGGGACCATTGTCAAAACCGGAAAGGCGGGCAGAAAGGAGAGAGAGCAAGATTTAAGAGTGCCAATCGTGCTTGAGCTGCAGGGCTGCCGCCTCATTAATATTCATAAGGTGGCATGACCCAAGAGTCCTGTCCAGTGCTGGGGCAAAAGGAATAGGTAGCGCTAAAACAGGGAAAGAGGAACATAAATAACTAAAGAGATGAGCAAGGTGGAGGCTGTCAGTCTGTGGGGGGGGGGGATAAATAAATGATTACACAGACTGCAGCCAGTAAATGACATGGAGCACTGTGCAAACTGCAAATGGGATTGTGTGTGCTGCCTAGGGACAGGTTGAAACGTAAGCAGCAACTGCAAGCGGATTAAAGGGAGATGATAAATAGAGCAGTCACTTTACAGGGCACAGGGGTGGCTACAGCTGTGTGGGGAAATGGAAAAATAAAACTAAAGGGTTTTGCTGCAGGGACACTTGAAATCCTGGGACACTGATTACTGTGTGGACACTGTTTACAACGGCCACCACCATGTTGGCAGCCACATGACACCAGTCAGCCAACCACTAAGCCAGGATTCTTGCCAGGGACTCTGGGACTGATTGAAAGGACTTTTGGGGGAAAATACCGGGGATAGTTTAGGTGCCTTTTTCTGCACCAATGAGGCACTGAGGTAGCCTCATACATATTAATTTTTCCCTAAGGACAGTGGCTCCAGCCAGTGGGGTGCAAGGAAAGGGCTCCCATAAAGCAAGGACAGTTGGAGTTTGAGTCAATTCAGTGGGAGCTTTTCCAGAGGGAGGGGGCTCCTGCCCCTGGAAAAAATGGGGCTGCGGAATGGGCCTGCCTGGGGACTGCCAGCAATTTGTTCCACAGGGCAGTGAGTGTCTGCCCCATCAGGAGGAGGGAAGCTGGAGAGGAAAAAGAGAAAAGCCTGTTAAAGCAGCAACTTTAGAGAGAAAGATAAAAGCTGCAGAAGAATGGACTCTATGTTGTTCTGAAGTTGCACCACAGCGGTGAGAGAAACATGGCTGGAATGGAAAAAGGGAAAGCTAGCAGGCCCATCAGTGAAGCGGTAGTGCTACCATTTGTGACACCGGCGACCCAGGTTCAGTAGCGAGCCTTGGTCATTGGAAGCCCAGCCTGGGGGAGACAGACTGAGTTCCAGGCCTCTCCTTCTCCGGGAGGGGTGGGTCGCAGTCCTCACCACAATACTGCCACCACCTGGGTGACCAGGGGTGGTGTTGGTGCAGCCGAGGAGGCAAGCTAGAGGGAGGGACAGATGTCAGCCAAAGACCGGAGCGGAGGTGCGTCTCTGCATGCCTCCATCTCCTTGGTACCTCTCGAGTGCTGATGTAGGCAAGGGAGGACCAGAACAAGGAAAAAATCCAGTGGCTGGTCTGGACAAAGGTCTCCCACACCAATGATAACTGCAGAGGAACTGGGGAAAGACTTCAGCTGCACGCTCTCCCGAAGTCTCGAAGGTAAGGGCCGCCTCTGCCCCACCCAGGGGGGTTAACCAGGTCTCTAGAAGTATAGGAAAGGGACATTGTAGGAGCAATCCCCAGTCCCCACAGCATAGCCTGACAGGGTGCATTGGGGGACTGGAGAGATGGACCATCCATGGTGAGAAAGGGCAGTAAAAAGAAAGTAAAACAAACAAAAAGGACAAGGGAAAGCTGCAGACTGCAAGAGAGAGGTTGTGTTCTGAGCTGGAATAAAAGTAGAAAGGTTGGGTCTAAGCCTGGAAAAAGACCAAGGTTGCGTTCTGAGACTGGGAAAAGAATGAAGATTGTGTCTAAACCTGGGAAAAGTTGGAGTACAGAGAAAGTATGAGGGACAAGAGAATATAAATGTGCTGAGAAAAGGAGAAGGGAAGAGTAAACCTCTTCGATCCCGATAATGCTAAGTACCCGCACGGTGAGAAATTGGACTGTGCATGTGCAGGTGATATCTATGTGAGCCAGAGCGAAAAGGTGGCTGACTTAAAGTTGAGAGACTGTGAAAGCAGAAGGATGGGCATGCGCTTTCTGGTCTGAGTACCTGTTGCCTGCTCTTGAGATACAGCAAAGAGAGAAATGGGGAAACAGATTGCTGGGGCTACACACCATAAAGGGTAAAGAGAAAGGAGTGCGCTGAAGGTTTCTGCTGGTACCCAGGGCCAGGTGGTAAACTAACCCCCATCATGTGAGGTCTGTTGCTACAGGGGGCCACAGGTCTTGTACCTGAGTGCTAGGGCACTCTGATTGGAGGGAGCTGGGTTGAGGGGCCACTCCTCAGTCTGAGTCCTCTGTAGTTGGTAGGCCTTGCGCATGTGCTCCGCAACGGGGCCTGTAATGGGCTGAAGGGGACAACCTGCAATTTCGACAAGCAAGATGAAGGAGAGAGAAAGCTGCAGCCTCTGTGCCCCTGTTCAGGCAACATGCCTGGATCTGCTGTGATTGATCCATCCCCAGGACTTCAGAGAACTGTACCAGCCAAGGACTGATTCTGCAGAACCATGAGTAAAAAGCAGGAATTGCCCTGCACCTGGGGAATTGTAAATACTTAAGCAAGCACACTAGGGCTGGAGATAGAACCAAGGTTAAAGTTTAATTCAAGTAAGCACGCCAACGCCATCTACCAGCTGAACCTCAGTCCTGCAACTTTAAAACTGGGTACCCAGGTACTGGACTTTTGGGAAATGGACTGGGCCTAGTGGGTCTGGGTTTGGGCACCTGCAGCACTTAGCTAGTTAGACAGAGATGATGGCTGCATTGATTAAAACATGGGATTAGAATTGAAAAGGAAAATGTGATTTGAGAAATAAAAATTAAAATGCTTACTTGAACTGTATTCCGATTATCCCCATCCTAACCCTCACTCCCCTGTAAATAAACCATGGAGTTATTATTTTGCAGCAGAAAATGGCTCCAGAGCCTAATTTTAGTGAGTCTGTCTGTTGTCTGAGATGGGAAAGGTAAATGGTAACTGATTGTGGGGAGGTTCGAACTTGGTAAGGGATTTATGTGATAACGGCGATCATGGAATGGCGATCACCATTAGAGCGAATGTACGTTGGCAAAAATCCATATCGCCGATGTACACTCCCTGTGCATGGCACAAGGGCACTGGGGACTTCAATTGTTTTGTTTACGAGGGGGGCTGTGACCCCCTCATCCCTCCATGGGGGGCTTCACTACACACACCCTCTACTAAAGATGCTCAACTCCAAGGCAGTGCATGTTGGGGGAGTGAAAAAAAATCTCAGACCAGTGCAAAAATCCCAATGCACCCAGCACCAAACCCGGCACCCTCCCAACAATAGCCTGCTATGAACCCCCCATGCCACACGGCCAGTTCGGCAACCCACCATCGCGCTACACCCCACAAACCCTCCCTTTCCTTCTGCCCATCACATGGTGTGCTCGCCCCCCTCGCGCATATACATATAGTGACAGGATGTACCTATAACCCGCATTCACCTCCCCGTCTACTAGTTTTGAGAACAGGCACCGCTATTGAGTTGCCCTTTTTGTAGGCGCTCGATAACAATCACTCTTCTCACGGGATACCTTTGGTAAGTCCAGCCTAGGGGAACTGTTGGGGAGGTGGGTTGGTACGACATCCCAGGGGGTTGTACAGCAAGCTATCAGACCCACTGATCATGTACTCTGAGTGGAGGCACCGCCATTTTATTTTAACTTTCGGGAAAGGACCCCTGTAGGTCAGCCATGGGAACCCAGGCCCCTTGCCCTTGGTCCAGTCGGCAAGGCAGGGGTAGGGGCCCCCTCCAGAATGGCACCGGAGAGGGGCTACACAAGGCTGGAGCTCATAAAGAGACAGCGTGGCAGCATGGATATGTGCACACATGCAGAGCAACAGTAACAGAACATGGAACATGGATTTAACTTCTCCTTCTGGACATCTGCCAAGCAGTGGGCAACAGAGAAGCACAGGGAGATACTTAAGGTAAGCCCCCCAAAATTGGAGAAGAGGTTACATGTACTGTGAGCCTAGCAGGAAGATTATGTGTTGTGTCACAAAACAGTAAAGAATATAGGCCTGAGAAGAAGTGGTGCAGAATAAATTGGGAGCCACATGGCGAGAATCACACGTGAATGATTTCTACGTGGCAACAAGGCAAAAATTGGTTTATGTGGACATTTTCAAAGGGTCAATCAGGATCCAGCTTGAACCTAAAAGGGCTCTTATTGGCTTTTATAAAATGGCAGTAGAGCACATGTACATGCAGGGTGAGATGTCATGCTGTACTGGCCTACAACACGGGACAGGCACACTTGGTCCATGCTCTGGTGACTGAACTCTGTTGGGTGGGGAGCTGAGTCAATGACTGTTTGTTGTCCGCTGCATGAAGAAGGCAGGTCCATTCCCTTGGGGCTGTGAAAAAGTAGAAAGCTGTGGCCACAAATTGGTTGGCTTCACATTTCTGTGGGGTTAGTCACCACCAAGAGTACAAAAATAACAGAACCATGGCTAAAGGAGAACTGGAATTTCATATTTTACTGATTATGAGCAGGGAGGAGGACTGCCCATGAGAGTAACTGAAACTGCTTTTGCCTGTGTCGGAGAGGTGAGCCAGTGTAGAGGATGCGGACAGTGCAGTTGGGCCCCAAAATGCCAAATATGCCACAGCACAGGCGGCAACACTAATATCTTATGAGCTCGTGCCGAGAAGGAATTTTGATATGAACTTGGTCTGCACCTGCAGCCATGCACCCATACTGCACCTTGACTGGATTAGGGGGTGGAAATGCTAAAACTGGAGGATGTACAGGAAAGGGAAAGAGACTGAGAAACTGCTCATTCTCCAGCCAGCAATGGCACTGAGCCCATGGTGCACTCGCCAGCCCTTGTTGCATCTGTCGAGGAAGAATCTGCAGTGGAAGAGATGGAGGAGAACCTGGAGGAGGTAACGGCTGCAAGCACTGAGGAATCAAAAGATCAAGAGGGCCTGGAACAGGATGCCTTGCTCTGTGCTATGTTGATGTCATCTATTGGTTAGACAGTGGAACCCCTGGATGAGTGACTCTGCCAAAAGATAGAAACACGAGACATCACCAAGAGAAGAAGCCTGGATGCTAATGCCAAAGTTTACAGTGGCCTCACCACTTTGTGCCAACACCAGCATCTGCCAGCCAGACACCTTCACCACTGCCACCAACTGTATATGAGGAGCTAAGTACTCCTTCCGAAACTGATTCTGAAGTGCTTGATTGGGAAGAATGCTCCAGTCCTGTGCTTATTCCATGGAGAAAGTCAGACACTCCATCTCTGCAATTGAGGTACTCCACCCCGGGATGCACACTTATGTCTCCAGCATGCCAGTGATGTTTCTTGGACGACACTGTACCAGTGTCCAAGGGATCCACCTGCAAGGGAGATCTGGAAATTTGGCTGGGGCCAGTCACTGGAGGTACCTGCTTGATGAGACTGTGCCATTATCCGATCGCCACTTCGGCCAACTGGACACTGAGCATAACTGCACAGGACACTGTGGAGGCACAAATAATTAGTTCCAGCAAGAGCCCTGTAGAAATACAGAAATTTAGCATCAATGGCCCGCAACAGAGCGCAACTATCTTTGTGAAGCTTGACACCTAGCACTACAGCAACCATGGATTAGGAGTTACACTCTAGCTAATCAAGCTACAGAGCCTGGATAGGGAGCCACAAGGGCCTCATGGGATGCAGGAAGACTGCATGCATCCTGGTTTGAATTTCTAGCCAATGGTCTGCCAAGTGATGGATCTCCAGCCCTGCTTAAAGTGATTGACATCTCCAGTGAGCAACGGAGATATGAGTTTCCCCAGTGAACAGCAGGGGCCTGATCCAAGCTCAGGCAGTCTGTATGTGTCTGCTGCGCGAAGCTGACCGATGCCTGTGGGGAGCTGCTGCAGGGGCAGACTGTACATCTGTCAGAGACAGAGTGGAGGGGGGAGAAGCAGATCTCCTACTGCAGAAAAGGAGTTTATCGCATGCTAGTTCATCACGAAAGCAAGAGCTGAAGGCTGCAGCAATTGTTGAGAGATTCTGAAACAGACAAGGATGGCAGAAAAAGACCTTTGGTTCATCTAGTCTGCCAGTAAAACCTATCCTACCCCACGATCTGATGTCTATTTGGGGATATTTTTCCCCTGATATTCCTCTCCCCCACTGCGTTTTCTACCCTACTGCTACCCACAGGGTCTCTATTAACCCCTTACTCTGTCCTGATGTCCAATCAAAATGATGAAATCTAAATAGCGTGGTCAAAAACAGTGCTGTCAGAACAGCGTGCATGGTTTTGGAGTTAATTTATATACTCTGGCATAGTTTTAGAGTTAGTTTATGTAATCTAGCATGGTTTTAGACTGCACTGTTTTCTGGTGTCAGTGCAGTGCCCTTTTTTGCCTGTGCCATTTTGCTTTCACCATTTTGACATGGAACCCTCTGTTCTAAACATGTTTGCAGTCCTGCAGCCCAGCCAGAGTCAGACTTTGACCATGCAGCTAGTTTGGGAAGCCGCCCAGCCAGTACCACAGTCCAGTGATGGTTACCATCACACACAAAGGACTAGATGCCTAGAAGAGGTATGCTGGTTGGTAGAATTAGGTTTTCACGAGCTGTGCTGCCCTCTGCATATAGGAAAATCATCTAATGGGTGGAGAGGTCAGGCAAAGCCGGAACGGAACTAGAAAAACAGACAGTTATCAACCAACACTGGAGGCCTCAGAAAGAAGACAGTGAAGCCATCCAGAGGGGGACTCGATACGAATTTTGCCTTCAACCCTGGCATCATAGGAGATCTGATCATGGGAGATCTCTAGGCCCGGGAGAACCATGAGTAAACTTGGGGCTTGCTCTGCAACAACAGAATTTGGTTCATAGTTTATGAAAGCCATTAACAGACTACACCATCTGACTGGGACTTACAAATACCATTTGTGGGGGTTTAAAAGCTTCTAGGTTTAGGGATGTTACTTTGCAAAGCATTGCTTTATTTGTTGCAACACCAGCAGTCAAGCATGTGCAGTCTTATCATGTCTGCACTGCTGCCACAGCTGGTTACCCAGTGACACACATGGAACTCCCTAGTAGTGGCTAAGGGTTACTAAAACTGGTACCATTAAGGGAGAGTACCTCCAGTACACGTGGACCAACAAGCAACCATATTGTGCATGTATGGCTTACAGCCCGACTACTGCGTTGAACTGAGCATAGAAAGCAACATGAAGCACAGCTCCGGTGCATTCAGTGTGTAGCTGCATGTAGAAGGGTATGTGGAGCACAGTCCGGGTGCATTCGCTGCATGGCTGCACCTAGAAGAACACATGAAGCACAGCCCAGGTGCATTCACTACATGGCCGCACCTAGGAGGGCATGTGAAGCACAGCCTGGGTGCATTCACTGCGTGACTGCTCCTAGGTGGGCATGTGAAGCACAGCCCGGGTGCATTCACTGCGTGACTGCACCTAGATGGGCATGTGAAGCACAGCTTAGGTGCATTCACCACATGGCTGAACCTAGAAGAGAACATAAAGTGCAGCCCAGGTGCTTTCATCGCGTGGCTGCACCTAGAAGGGTATGTGAAGCACAGCCCAGGTCCATTCTCTGTGTGGCTGCCTCTAGAAGAGTATGTGTAGCACAGCCCGGGTGCATTCACTGTGTGACTGCACCTAGAACGGTATGTGAAGTACAGCCCGGGTGCATTCACTGCATGGCTGTACCAAGAAGGGTACATGAAGCAGAGCCCGGGTGCATTCACTACACAACTGCACCTAGAAATATGTGAAGAATGGCCCATCTGCATTCACTGCATAGCTACACCTAGAAGGGATGTGGAGCACAGCCCGGGTGCATTCCCTGCATGTCTGCACCTAGAAGGGATGTGATGCACAGCCCGGGTGCATTCACTGCATGGCTGCACCTAGAAGGAATGTGGAGCACAGCCTGGGTGGATTTACTGCATGGCTGCACCTAAAAGGGTACATAAACAGCTGCACAGGTATATTCACTTCGCGGCTGCACCTAGAAGGGTACATGAAGCAGAACCTGGGTACATTCACTATATGACTGCACCGAGAAAGGTATGTGAAGCACAGCCCAAGTGCATTCACTGCATGGCTGCACCTAGAAGGGATGTGGAGCACAGCCTGGATGCATTCACTGCGTGGGTGCACCTAGAAGGGACATAGAGCACAGCTCGGGTGCATTCACTGTATAGCTGCACCAAGAAGGGTACATGGAGCACAGCCCAGGTGCAGTCACTGCATGGCTGCACCTAAAAGGTACATGAAGCACAGCCCAGGTTCATTCACTCATGGGTGCACTTTGAAGGATACATGAAGAGCAACCCAGGTACACTGAAGCTGGGCCTGGAAAACATGGAAAAACCAGCCACAGAGCAACACTGCCTACCTCATTGACTGACCCCCATTTTTCTTTTAGGACCTGAAGCTGATCCTAAATAAAACTTTTATTTTTTTGTAATTCTTTTCTGAACCCTTATTGTTTTATAGAGTGTGAATTGTATGTTCGTTGAGGTAACTGTTATCCCACTGCATAGATTCACAGGTTGGGAGATCCTGTGGGAGGTGGGAAGGTACTGCATCCCAGGGATTGCACTGTACCATACTTACACCAGTCCAGCTTCAACCTTGTTCTGGATGAAGGCACTGTGCAAAGAATTTAAAACCTTGGATACAAACACCCAAAATCAAGGGTTTCTTGACCCAGGCTCCCCAACTTTGCTTCTACCCACAAGGCAGGGGTAGTAGCTGTCAGCATCCACTGAAACCAGGTTACACAAGATTAAACGAAGAGATTAGGTTGCCAAGAGAAACAAACAGTATTTATTCTGAAATGTGTAGAAGGCTGCCACTCCAGCAATTATCAGAGTTGTACAAGTCAGGAATGGTTTATTTAAGCAAAAAAGCATAACAAGGCATGGTTTATTGGGGGTTTACCCATGCCTCGAGAAATTGGTAATTCCCCCAACTACATCCTGGAATGCCTTATTGAGATTATACTATGGACCCATGTGTAAAATGCAAATAGATAAATTGGGCACGCAACACCTCTGCAAAAACAAATGCCATTCTTTGTCACCTTGCTGTGCAAACTTTAATACAAAATAAAGTGTCAGATCACAGGCACCACACAAATGAATGCCTGATGCATTTAGGATCAGTGATCATTTATCAAAGGCACATACCATAGGGATCACAGGATTGAAATAACAGCATCCACTGATGACATCATTACAAATGGGCAGGCTTTCCTGATCACCAGAGGGTACGTTAAAAAACAGAAAACAACAATCTATACAAGTTGTGCAAAGGTAGTAGATAAAGGCAGTGCTATGGATTTACTCTACTTCAGTTTCAGCAAGGTTTTTGACTCAGTGCCACACAAAAGTTTGCCGAAGAAACTGGAGGACCTGGGCGTGGTTAGGGACATAGTTAGACTGGTAAGAAACTGGCTGAAGGAGAGACAGCAGAGGGTAGTGGTAAGCAGGGTGAGATCAGAAGAGAAGGAGGTCGGGAGAGGGGTGCGGCAGGGATCTATTCTGGGTCCAGTCCTCTTCAACATGTTCAGCAGTGAGACAGTGATATTGGGGGAGGGCATCTGAGGCAAGCCAAGCCTCTTTGAAAATGGCACAAAGATCTGCAGTAGGGCAGATAACAGTGAAGGGAGGGTGGAAATGCAAAGAGATCTACAAGGCTAGGGAGGTGGTCTGAGGTTTTGGCAGTTGTAATTCAACACCAAAAACTGCAAGGTTATGCACCTAGAGGAACAAGCATTTGTCAATGCCGAATGTTGTCTTGCTGGCATTGGCATTGGTAGTGTAGGAGTTAGAGATGCATAATAGGAATGGCAGTGAAGTATTGAACTAACACCAACCTCACCCCCACCTGGAAGAGACACATTTTCAACATAGGCATTTTGGGACCTCCCTTCATGAATAGTGGCACTGTGATTTTGTTAGTGTGTCCCAAAAGTTGCTTTCCCACAGCAACCACACCATTCTGTGCCACAGGTGTGAAAACACATTTTGGGAAGGATGTGAAAAATGACAGCTGTACTGTTCATAAGGAAGTGTCAAAAAATACCAGTGTTGAAAATCTGGCATGAAAATATTGCAAATTTGTGAAGTTACAAAGGTGCGTGGAAACTGCGCAATGCATGCTTGCAGGTATCAACAAATTTCAAATTTACATGGTAGTCCACGACAACTGGCCTGTCTAAAAATGGTAGTCCCACTGTTGTGAGTGGAATTTCAATGGTTGAAAGACCATATTTTAAAGGGAATTAATAAAACATTATGCAGCGACAAAGAAAGTGGTTGTGGCATTCTATTATTAACACTAACACACCAACAGATGTAGAAGAGGCTATATAAAACAGTAAAAATGAAGATGTATATCATGACTTGTTTTGTGTTACAGGGTTGAGTGATTTAAGTCTGAGTCGAGTGGTGCGCCTGCGGGCAGGTGCCATGCCAGACAGTCAGAGTCGACTCCAGTCCAGTCCCACAAGCCTGAATGAAGCAGAGAATAATTAGGGTAAAGATAACGAGGACTCAGAACTGTCACCAACATCACGTGTACTGGTAGTAGTGGTGCTGGGACAGGATGATGATGGAGCAACAGAAGAACTAGCAGGAGACACAGCATCAGTTGTAGCAGCAGCAGCAGCAGCATGCTTATAAACATGTCGAGTGCCTGGACCAGACAGCATCTAGTGGTTTACTGCTGGACCTGGATCGAAGCCACATAGTTCAGGACCCTCTACTGCTATTTGAGGAAGCGACTGTAGTGTGTCATCTGCCAGACGTGTCCTTATTTTTGTCTTTATCAAGTTCTGAGTGGAGAACACTCATTCACACTTTGCAGTTGATACACTCATTGGCAGGAGTATTTCCACTAACTCTAGAATGTGAGCAATCTGGGGTGGTTTTTCTTTCAGCAATCTTGTAAAAACCTGCAGATAGGGTTTGTCAACTGCATATTACAGCAGTACCTTAAATGCAGCATATTCTGATCTAATATTTTCCTGCTGTTTTTCTTTGAAAAAATTAAAGTATGCTGCTAAATTAGCCACTTCACTGGTTCCAAACTCTGCAAGTTGTTTTCTAGGTAGATCAAACAGTTTAAAATCCAGACATGAACCATTTCAGAGGCACCTCTGAAACATTTTTAAATCTTGCATCAGTGTAACCTATTGCTGCGTCTACTAAAGTATGCGGTTGTGTATCTGTCCCAAAATGTATTTCAGGGCAGTTGCCTCTAAATGTAAAGAGAACAGTCTTCTCAACTCACTTCTTTGAAATTACAATGTCCATGCATCTGTCCTGAGGTTTGTAATGATTCAGGAAAACCGTAATGTATTTCCCTGGTTTAGATTTCAGTTCCATTAGCTGAAGGAGGCAGGTCTGTATGAGATGTGGTACTTCAAGAATTAAGTCATCTCTCTGAAACTGCAGTGACATATTTTTAAGTATGGGCAAAAATCTTGCAGGATATAAAGAGATTTGACAAAGTGTACAGAATGTACCTCTCTTAACAGCACCTTTACTTTTGACCCATTAGCCCCAGCTGCAGTTTGTTCCAAGTGCTGAGCAACTGTAGGTAGGTTCACCTGAACTGCCTGTAATGAACGCGATCTGCTGGCCCACCATCTCACCTGTTTGATTGCACTAAAGTGTGCCAGATCAGTATCTATCACATGTGCAATTTCTTGTAGCTCTCAGTTTTTGAGACTATAATGGTAGAATTTAAATATGCTCTTTAGAGTATTTTCAAACTTTGATAGTAAGGGGCTTGTTTTAATCATATAATACTGCCAGTTCTGACTTATGTGCTACGCAGTGCATGGCAATGATGTGAGGACAGTATTCCCGTAACTTTGTGATGGTTCCACCCTTCACCCAGCATGACACTTGCCCCATCAAAATTGGCATAAATCAGAAGTGGCCCTGGACTGCTCACATTCGATAAGTCAGTGATAGGAAGATGTAGTGAATCTAATGCAGTTCTTATTGTATTAAAGACACCCTCACCATGTGAGGCTTCCAAGGGCACAGTCTAGATCAAGTATGTACATATATCTTTTGTGTTAGGATTTACATAACGCAGAAAGACATTTTCCCATTCAATTATAGCAGCATCGGTGCTGTCTCAGCAAGAACTGTAACATAGTTAGCATTTTTAAGAGTCTGCATCTGGGTCTTGGATAGAACAGTAGATATAGCTCTGCAAAAGTCCCTGGCTCGCTTATCATTGGTATAATTCATACCAAGATGAATCCAGTTTTTCTCTTGCAATTTACATAGCCAATCCATGTCAGAAAATGGGCACAGATTTTTTGCAATGGAGCACGCTGTGTTAAACAGGCGTCTCATTTTCACCTTTGTGGCCTCTTCCAGCTGTGCAAAGGCTTGATAAAGTGGCGACTCACAGATATCGCACTGAACTGCATGCTGATCGCTTTCCAGAATATGTTGGTTCTGGCACAGCACATGCGGATTGGATTTTTCATGTCACGTAGTGACTCGATTCTAAAATTGTTAGAGCCTGTGGCAAACACATTTGTTTTTTACGGCTGCATGGGCAGAGCCCTGCAGACGTTTTGCATGTAGAAAAGGGCTGATGTCATGTTTTCCATCCGTGGAACTGTTTTTCCTCCGCCTGACCCTCCCCCAAGAAGCAATCCGCCCACGTTGTCCCTATGGACTGCAGCACTGCACTATATCACAGTGGGCGGTTTTTTTTTTTATGGGTGTTTTTTTTTTACATTTTGTACTCCCCTTAACAGCAAGGGCATAGCTGCCGATACATCTGGCACGCCATGGCATGCAGCACACCAGCACGTCGGGGGGGTAGCAGCCCAGTAGCGCAGGGAGGTCTCAGCAGCCTGGTGTGCACGGTCTCAGCTTGGTCAAGCCCCGATATTCTATCCCACGTTTGAAGCACTCAAAGGGAAGGGAGCTCCCAATGTGACACCGTCTGCGTGGAGAACCCTTCTGCTGGTTTCGATCCCCAGTCAACAAAAAAAAAACACACACAGTAAAAGTTACACACAAATCATACAGCACTTATTAGTAACTGGAGTAGCATCGTTGTATGGCATGGTTTAAATGGTCACATCATCTGGAAGTCCCTGGAAGGGAAAAAGGGACAGTCGAGAGGTATGCCTCAGGCCGTCATAATTAAAGCTTAGCCAGTAGGGTTATAACTGCCTGCCTGACACATTGTTTGGCACTAGCAAGTAACTGGCCGGCCCCCTGTCCCTTTAATCCCCTGCAAACGTTGTGACATTTCCAAACGGCCCGAACTACAAATGGTTACAATGCAGAACCGACTGCAGGAGGCACTGCAGCCCGCCCTCCTAGGCTACTGTTGCTGTGTTTGGCAGTTTCAAGGGATCCGTTTAAAGCTCTGAGCATTTAAGAAACTGACAAACCGTGCAGGACGTGCCATACAATACCCCCCCAAACACACACACACAAAAATTGGGGCACGTTAGATCAACAAACAGAAAAGGATGCAATATTTGAGAAAAAAAAACAGCTGAAAAGCCTTTTCTCCTTTGAAAGCGGTTTCTGCGTTTTAGCAGCATTGAACATAGGCTGCAGATTGTTAAACCTGGAAAAAAAAAAAAGTTACACAGATTTGGGGCACATTTTAGGAGTTAGACAAAAAATAGGTTAGGTTTACCCATCTGCGGCACAGTTCGAGCACCACAAACATGAAGTCGTTATCCTCAAAAAAAACATGAGAGCCGACCACATGAGAGTGGCTGAGGCTCTTGTGGATTGAAATCTCCATGGACATCTTCTCCTTCTGGTGCTGCTTCAGCAGCATAGACTTGGGCACAATCTTGCCGGCGAACACCTCCTTTGTGTCCATGTTGGTGATCTCGTAGCACTTGGCGAAGTCCCCCTTGCCCAGGAAGTGGCCCCGCAGGTAGCGTTTCTTGGTACGAGGGTCCACCAGCACGTCAGGAATCTCTTTCATGACCGCAGACTTGGTGAGGTTGGCAGCGGCAGCTCCGGCGCCTCCAGCCTGCTTGGCCAACGGCTTGCCTGTCACGGTGGCCATGGTATCCCCCTCCTGCAGTAATGTCACAGTAGTTTGGGTTTGATGCAAAGTCCACACCCCTGGCTCAGCCCAGGACAAACGATCTGAAGTAGCGCAGGGAGGTCTCAGCAGCCTGGTGTGCACGGTCTCAGCTCGGTCAAGCCCCGATATCTTATCCCACGTTTGAAGCACTCAAAAGGAAGGGAGCTCCCAATGTGACACCGTCTGCTTGGAGAACCCTTCTGCTGGTTTCGATCCCCAGTTGCCTGCTGCTCATCTGGTGGGTTTGTGCAGTAGGCCCTCCTTTACCGACCCATATTGTGCCAGCACTAACCCTCCGGGCTGCAGCAATTTCAAAACTAGAGCTGTGTTCGTTATGATCCCAACACCCTGTGCTCATTGGCTGATTGGATTTAAAATCCAAGCTACATGTAGCAAGGCACCATGGGAAAACAAAGTTTAAACAGGCAGCATCTCACTCGCCAAACTTTATTAGCATCAGGGGTTTCCACTGAAACCGTTTTTACAGCTGCATGGACAGAGCCCTGCAGACGTTTTGCATGTAGAAAAGGGCTGATGTCATGTTTTCCGTCCGTGGAACTGTTTTTCCTCCGCCTGACCCTCCCCCAAGAAGCAATCCGCCCATGTTGTCCCTATGGACTGCAGCACTGCACTATATCACAGTGGGCATTTTTTTTTTTGTACATTTCTGCATCCTTGCCATTTCTGGCCCCTCCCCTTAACAGTAAGGGCATAGCTACTGATACGTCTGACACGCCATGGCATGCAGCACACCAGCGCATGGGGGGGGTAGCAGCCCATAGCTCAACCCAGTTCAATGTGTGTGAAATGAGAAACAGCAGGCAGCAGCAGTAATTTCAGAATCGGCTTGCTGGAATGAGAGGGTCAGAAAGGCGCTATTGTTCGGTCTCTCTCCTTCCCCGGTACCGAAGCCCATCCCCAGTGTAAATGAAGGTGAGACTCCACCCCTCCCTGCCCTCTTGTGTCATGCAATTCCTGACAGGGAAAAAAACTTCAGTGACTGCGGTGGCTGCTCCAAGCGCAAGTAGTAGCTCTCGGTACGGGTTCAGCAGCAAAGTCTGAGGGAGCTGAAGTGAGGCCGCGGGTCAGCAGCAGCAGGCAGGCAGGCAGCGACCTTCGCCCACTGTGAGAGAAGAGAGAGACACAGCAGCGGTGGGGTTCTCCTGTGGTTGCCCATGTTGTGAGCTGCTGCTGCCACAAGTTTCAGGCGGAAGGGAAATCCCGGAGTTGGAATGAAGGTGCGTACTCACCTCCTGGGAGGCACAGTTCAAATTTTGTTAGAGACAGACTGGCACAAACAAACAGATTACATCAAATATAGACCTCTTACACAAAGGAAAAGACACACATAAATACTATGATGGGGTGCTGCCTGTCTCCAGAAGAGAAGGAATGTAAAAGGATAAATGCAGAAATTGAGAGACAGTTCAAAAGAGAAAAGAATCAAGCTCTCAGGGAGCTGAAATTACTTCTGCTTGGTGAATGATTGCCAAGTAGTTACAGCATTTAATTTGAAAATGAGTGACTTATTCGCCTTGCTAAGTAGAAACTACTTGGCGTAGTGCCGCTGCCCTCTGAGGGGCTCACCTGAGAGTGAAGCAGAACGGGGCAGTTCAGAAACTACTACACTCCCATCCTGGGGTTCTGGTGGCGTCCTTGGGAAAGGGGTGGGGACTAATTCAGAGTTGTTTTGTAAACTTTTAAAAATGACATTAAGACACGAACAGTTTAGTAACACCGGCCCTCTGGTTTCAAGGCCCCAACACACAGATGTCTGGCAGCCGGACTATTTGGACAACTCACCCAGTCTGTGCAGCGCTTTGGCAGGTTCCCGTTGCTGGCGGGCAGCAGTCTGATTTCCTCGTTCCGGCCAGCTCGGCCTTCCATTCATTGTGGGCCTGCCTCCCCGGCCCGTACTGCCAGCGATTTGCCCTCAAAGCCTGAGAAGGACGCTCTCTCTGTCTCTGTGTTGTTTCGGAAGGTATCGTGGAGTTTGGTTTGGAATGTGCCGTTTCCCCGCTGACATTCTCCCCGAATCTTGAAAAACCCTCCTCCGATCCCAGTTCTAGAATGTGGTGGAAGAAAGCCCACCCCGTTCTTTACAGCTGTTGTGTACAGAACTCCGGTAATGACTGTGTTCCCAGCCCTACACCAGACCCTTCAGCCAGAATTGTGCCCCCTGAGCCCTGAACCCGTGGCTCTGGCTTTTACTCCTGAGAGCCCGACTCTTTTTGCAGGTGGCTTAGAAGACAGGGGAAGCGAGGGCAAAGATTCAGAGAAAAACAAACAGCTTTGTAAACAGAGCCAAATACAGTGATGCTGTCTTTTTATGTTTGTAACTGTTGGTGACTTGTTGACATATACGTAGAGTTTTTAATTTTGTCTATTTTTTTCCCTCTTGGTAAATTAAAAATTATGTTTGTACCCTTTGGGGACTTGGCCCAGGTGTGATTAATGGCTCCTTAAGATCTTGCACCTAGCAGTCCAATGTTAGGGATCACACAATGGACTTAATATGAGTCTTTAGCACACCATTATTTATCCCCAGCTAATCTCCTGGCTTTCAGCAGGTGATGTTAAGTGCCCTAGTTTTGCAACAATACATTTAATTACATCTAGTCTTGGTGTAATTTAAACAGAATTTACAATCAGAATTGGCAATATGACACAGAAAAGATAGCTCTTGGTGTATTAACGTTCCATATTTTCCACAGCAACTGACTACATTACCCTCATAAACATACAATTTGACACTAGGGAAGGACCACAGGGGCCATCCTAGTCTGCCCATTTTCTTCACAAACTTAATTATGAAGCCGTGGTGGATCTGACAAGAATTTGTTTTATAAAGGCTGCTGTTGCAATAGTGGGATGCTTTTCGCACACTGTACAGTACATCAATCCTGTTTTTGCATTGTATCTCAACCATTTGTAAGTGGTCAACCAATGAGGCTGAAACAGCCTGGCCCTCTTTTCTTGGTCATATTTTTTGTATTTACTTCTTTTCTCTTGCACCGCCTCATCAGACACTAAACTGCGTTTCTTTGGCAGTGATCTAGGGGCTACAGACTCAGCTAAGGCCTTACTGCTTAAATCAGCTGTTCTATCAAGTACCACCGATGCAGCTGCACTTGTTGCTGCAGTGGACTTGTTATTACTTTCATCTGATGCCGCAGAAGAAGCAGTTTGTGTATTAGAAGAACTTGAGGATGGTGCTGCTGCTGCTGACAAGAGGGATAACAGTGTTTGTTACTGCTTACTTCTCTGCATGTTGAATGTCTTATGTCTGGCTCGCTCTGCTAGTCTGATCTGGTGATTTGCTTATTTTTTGTGATGATGATAATAATAAAATGTTATTCTATCAAAGTTACTGTGTGCTGTGTCTTTTTTCCACTGATGGTATTCTAGACAGACAATGGGAGCCAGGGAGAGCACTGAGACAGACAAATATCAGACACTAAAGTCTTAGAGGCTGTGGCGTAACTAAGCAGCGTAAACTTAGGAGGGGAGTCTCAGTCAGTTAGGAAGGCCGTGGAAGAATGGTAGAGAATAGCAACAGCACAGCAGCCAGGACCAGGAAATGTTGCTTTGAAGCTTAGTGCTTATAATTTACTGCTCACTTTTTTCTTTTGGTTACCGTTTTTCACACTGAGACTGCACTGTGCACTTTGTCCAGTGCCAGCCAGTCACATCCTCCCCAGCCCTCCCTGTCCCTGTGTCCCAGTGTCCCACCACAGTGAGTGACTGTCCCTGCTAACCACCTAACACACCCGATACTCACACCACTTACAGACACTTGAGACTACTGTGACTAGACACTTTAATCTCCTCCTCTTACTGCTTTACTGTTAAGAGGGTCAGTTGAGTTCTGGTTTTTAGTTCACACTTTGCCTTTATAGTACACACAGTATTTAGTTTAGTTAGGCTTCTGTTACATTCAGTAAAATCCTTTTTTTTGTTTAAAAGCTTCTTTCTTACTTTTTATGTTGATTGCGTGTATGCACAAGAAACATGTTGCGGTAGCTTTCTCCACAAGCAGCTTGTGGAGGCGCGGCAGTGTTGTGCCCAATGCCCCCACAGCCTGCAAAGGCTTGCCCCAGTTCCCCCAATGCCGTGGCATGCTGCTGCTGACACTAGTTCAACCAGCATGCCACAACCTTCTCAAAAAGTAGCCGCTGCAATCAGGGGCCGCCTCGTTATTCCAGCGTCAGTCATCCGCTGCAATGAGGGAGCGACTCGTCATTGCAGGGCGGGATGTAAAACCCCTGATATTGTTTGTGAACATTGCGGTGGCTTGCCACCATGTTCACAAACAATATAACCCCCTCACACCATGTTTAGTACCCCAATGTTGATTTTTGCCAATGGGGAAGCCCACTCCCCATCGCCATTCTGTAACCCCCACCCCCTGGTTTCATTGTCTGTCGATGGGGTGCCCAATCCCCCATCGGCTACTGCTGCCCCCCTAAAGAAAGAGTCTTTGGGCACACTGGGAGCCCACTCCAGCGTGCCACATTGCCCCTGTGAAATAAAAAACTGTCCCGTGACGTATTTATTATATTTTTAACCTGTAAAAAAGAAACTGTCCCTCGAAAGGTCTCCTGCCCCCCGCAACCCACGCCCACCCACTGCGCACCTGCCTCCCCACACCCCTACACCTAAAACTTACCTCTGGAGTCAGGCTCGGCGATCTTTGGTGGACCGGGAACACGTCTGTACTCTTCAAAGCTGACCGCGAACTGAGGGAATGCCAGTAAGCTATATAATGGAATAAATAGGGTTTTGTCAACTTTAATGCATATCTCTGGCATTTTGGGGAATTTTGGCACCAACTTTTTGACATGGGGGTTTTGGGACCCCTCCTCATGAATTCTTGAACTGTCATGGCATTAATCGGCCCCGAAAGGTGATTTCGTGGTCATTATGTGGAATCACCTTTCCGGGCCGATTAACGAAACGATAGTGCCAAGGTTCATGAGGTGGGCTCTCAAAAAGCCTATGTTGCAAATTTGGTGGGAAAAATCCACAAAATGACTGTTTTACGAGCCTGCATTGCGCAGTTGCTATGCACACTCGTAACTTCGTGAATGTGCAATATTTTCATGCCAGATTTTCAACATTGGCATTTTTCTACACCTCCTTGTGAACAGTACAGCTGTCATTGTTCACATCTTGGCGGAAATATGTTTTCGCACTTCCGGTGCAGAATAGTGTGGTCGTTGTGGGAAATCAGTGTTCAGGACAGATTAAGAAAATGACAGTGACACTTTTCATGAGTAGATGTCCTAAAATGCCTATGTTGAAAATTTGGTAACGATACTGCTTAAAATGACTGTGTTACGAGAGTGCATTTTGCTGTTTGCACGCACGCGCGTAAGTTCATGAATTTATAATATTTTCACTCCAGATTTTCAACATTGCCATTTTCCCACACCTACTTATGAACAGTGCAGCTGTCATTTTTACCATCCTGGCCGAAATGTGTTTTTCACACTTCTGGTGCAGAATAGAGCGGTCGCTGTGGGAAATCACTGTCTGGGACAGATTAAGAAAATTACAGTGATATTGTTTATGAGCAGAGGTCCTAAAATGCCTATGTTGACAATTTGGTGATGATAGCTCATCAAGTGACTGTGTTACAAGTGTGCATTGCGCACTTTCCATGCACCCTTGTAACTTCACAGATTTGTAATATTGTCACGCTAGATTTTCAACAGTGGCATTTTTCACATCACCTTATGAGCAGTACAGCTGTCATTTTTCACATACTGACCAAAATGTGTGTTCACAGTTGCAGCACAGAATAACGTGGTCGCTGTGGGAAATCAGTGTTTGGGACACATTAAGACAAGCATTTGTCAATGCCGAATGTTTGCTTGCTGGCATTGGCATTGATAGTGTAGAAGTTACAGAGCTGCAGAATAGGAATGGCAGTGAAGTATTGAACTGAAGCCAACCCCACCACCACCCTGCAGAGAGTGACAGGCATTGGGGTGTACCTTTGGTTGTCAGGCATAACGGCCACGCCATTTCACAACACCCTACCCTGCAGACAGCGACAAGTGTCATGGTGTGCCTTGGGATCTTTGGTCCTTATGAGCACCCCATTCCATCTGGAAATACGGTGAAATGGGTGCAGTATAGGAGAATGGGGTGAACTTTGGGGCCAAAGAGTCCAAGGCATACCTCGATGCCTCTCACTGGCTGCAGGGTGTGGGTGGGTATGGAATGGTATGAGCATTGCAGGTGACAATCCCAAGTCACAGCCCTGATGCCTGTCAATCTCTACAGGGTGGGGTGTTATGGTCAGAAACCCTAATGCCTCAGGCATTCGTTGGTATTTTCACTCCAAATTTTCAATATGGTTTTTTTGTGACCCCCACCTCATGAACAGTGGCAATATCAGTTTGTTAGCTGAAAGCTGCTGTTGCACAGCGACTATGGCATTAGCACCACAGGTGCAAAAACACATTCCGAACAGGATGTGAAAAATGACAGCTGTACTGTAATGGCAATGTTGAAAATCTGCAGTGAAAATATTAAAGAAACTGGAGAAGTCCCGAGCGTGCATAGAAACTGTGCAACGCACACCCGTAATGTAATTAGTTGGGGATTTTTTTACAACAGGTTGCAACACAGGCATTTTGGGACCTCCAATCATGAACAGTGTCACTGTGATTTTCTTTATCTGTCCCGAACAATGATTTCCCACAGTGACCACGCATTTCTGCGCTGAAAGTGTGAAAACACATTTCGGCCATGTTGTGAAAAATGACAGCTGTACTATTCATAAGGAAGTGTGGAAAAATGCCACTGGTGAAAATTTGGACTGAAAATATTAGAAAGTCATGAATTTATGAGGGTGCGTGGAAACTGCGCAATACTCACTCGTAATACAGTAATTGTATGGACTTTTGTCACCAAATTTTAAACATAGCCATTTTAAGACCTCTGCTCCTAAACAGTGTAACTGTGATTTTCTTAATCTGTCCCAAACATTGCTTTCCCACACCGACGGCACCATTGTGCGTTACATGTGCGGAAACACATTTTGGGCGAGATGTGAAAAATGACAGCTGTACTGCTCATAAGTAGGTGTGGTAAAATGGCAATTTTGAAAATCTGGAGTGCAGAAATTAAAAATTTGCGAACTTACGAGCATGCATAGGAACTGCGCAATGCACGCTCGTAAAACAGTCATTTTTAAGAATTTTTTCACCAAATTCTCAACATAGGCTTTTTGAGAGCCCACATTATGAGCACTGGCACTGTTGTTTCATTAATCAATCCTGAAAGGTGATTTCACGCAGTGACTGCGAAATCACCCTTTGGGCCAGATTAACGCCATGACAGTTCAAGAATTCATGAGGAGGGGTCCCAAAAACCCCATGTTGAAAATTTGGTGCCGAAACTCCATATCATTACTTTGTTACAAGCGCGCGTTGAACTGTTTCCACACACCCTTGTAACTCCGCAAATTTGTAATATTTTCACGCCACATTTCCAACAGTGGCATTTTTTTGCACCTCCTTATGAAGAGTACAGCTGTCATTTTTCACATCCTGGCTAAAATATGTTTTTGCACTCCTGCCGGAGAATAGCACAGTCGCTGTGGGAAATCAGTGTTTGGGACAGATTAAGATCAAACGAGTGAGAGTGGGGAGTGACCGAGCTCAACCGAGCTGTGTTGGGACTGCTTCGGATTTGTTTGTGGGTAGGAAAAGGCCCCAACGCAAGTGCCCAGTACAAAAGGGCAGCCTGCAGCAGTGGGAGAAACAGAACGAGTGAGCGCGTGAGGGAGGGAGAGTGAGCAAACTCACCGGAGCGCTGTCAGGACTGCTGCAGATTTCTTTGTGGGCAGAAAAAGGCAACAATGCAGGCAGGGACCCAGTGCAAAAGGCCAGCTTGCAGCGGTGGGAGAAACAGTATGAGCGAGTGAGACAGGGGGACTGAGTGAACTCAACAGAACTCTATCAGGACTGCTGCGGATTTGTTTGTGGGCAGAAAAAGGTGCCAATGCAGGCAGGAGCCCCATACAAAAGGGCAGCTTGCAGCGCCAGGACAAACGGAATGAGCAATGAGAGAGGGAGACTGAGTGACCTCAACGGAGCTCTGTCAGGACAGCTGTGGATTTCTTTGTGGACAGACAAAGGTGCCAATGCATCCAGGAGCCCCGTACAAAAGCGCAGCCTGCAGTACCAAGAAAAACAGAACACGCAAGTGACAGAGCGGTAGTGAGCAAGCTCAACGGAGCTCTATTGTGACTGCTGTGGATTTCTTTGTGGGCAGAAAATGCAGCAACGCAGGCAGGAGCCCAGTACAAAAGGCCAGCTTGCATCGCCGGCAGAGGCAGAATGAGTGAGTGAGTGAGTGAGTGAGAGAGGTGGAGTGAGCGAGCTCAATGGAGCTGTGTCAGGACTGCTTCAGATTTCTTTCTTGGGCCAAGAAACTGCCAATGCAGGCAGGAGACCAGTACAAAAGGGCAGCCTGCAGAGGCGGGAGACACAGAACGAGCAAGTGAGGGAGAGGGAGGGAGTGACTGAGCTCAATGGAGCTCTGTTGGGACTGCTGCAGATTTGTTTGTGGGCAGAAAAAGGCAGCAATGCACGCAGGGGCCCAGTACAAAAGGGCAGCCTGCAGTTGCGGGAAACCCACAAGAAGCGAGTCAGAGAGGGGGAGTGAGCGAGCTCAATGGAGCTGTATTGTAACTGCTGCAAATTTCTTTCTGGGCAGAAGAAGGCGGCAATGCAGGCAGGAGCCCAGTAGAAAAGGGCAGCCTGCAGCACTGGCAGAAACGGAATGAGCGAGTGAGAGAAGGGCAGTGAGCGAGCTCAATGGAGCTTTGTCGGGACTGCTGCAGAGTTTGTTGTGGGCAGAAAAAGGCACCAACAGAGGCAGGAGCCCAGTACAAAAGGGCAGCCTGCAGCGCCAGGAGAAACAGAATGAATGAGTGACACAGGGGGATTGAGCAACCTCAACGGAGCTCTGTTGGGACAGCTGTGAATTTCTTTGTGGGCAGAAAAAGGTGCCAATGCAGATAGGAGCCCAGTACAAAAGGGCAGCCTGCAGCGCCAGGAGAAACACGAGTGAGTGAGAGAGAGGGAGAGGGAGTGAGCGAGCTCAATGGTGCCCTATCATGACTGCTGCGGATTTCTTTGTTGGCAGGAAAAGGCAGCAACGCAGGCAGGAGCCCAGTACAAAAGGCCAGACTGCAGCGCTGGCAGAAACGGAACGAGTGAGTGAGAGAGGGGGAGTCAGCAGGCTCAACAGTCCTGTGTCGGGACTGCTGCAGATTTTGTTGTGGGCAGAAAAAGCCACCAACAGAGGCAGGAGTCCAGTACAAAAGGGCAGCCTGCAGCGCCAGGAGAAACAGAATGAGCGAGTGAGAGAGGGGGAGTGAGACACCTAAACGGAGCTCTGTCGGGACAGCTGTGGATTTCTTAGTGGGCAGACCAAGGTGCCACACAGGCAGGAGCCCAGTACAAAACAGCAGCCTGCAGCACCAGGAAAAACAGACTGAGTGAGTGACAGAGGGCCAGTGAGCGTGTTCAACAGGCCAACGCAATCAACATTCGGCATTGACAAATTCTTGTTTTATCTGTCACAAACTTAGCCAGCCGGCCACAGGACACTGGGCGGGGGGCAGGTCACATCACAACCATACCCCTGCGTGAAGCTCTTTACTCATTTCTCCTCCCGCTCCATCCTCGACTGCTCCCAGCAGCCCACCCCACACTCAAGACAGCTAGGCTTCTTTTGCTTTCTTTGTTTTCTTTACAATCTTTTTTCGCTTTTGTTTCTTTTTTTGTGTCTACCATAGGAGTGGACTGGTCTGGACAGTGGATAGATATTAAATAGTGGAGACAACAAATTAATCAACCCTTTTCACCTCTTTTTCCACACTCCCAATAGCACCACACAGTACTGTAGTAGTCCTCTACTGGTCAGACTGGTGGCCTGGTCTCATAGGTACTATAGTCATTCTTTATTTTGTTTGTCTTAGGCACAATGCATGAATGCTCAATACACTTTCTCTGCCTTTTTATTTTGCTCAATTCAGTTTACTTTACTATCCATTTTTCTCCCCCCCTCCTTTCCCCCCTCAGTACTGGTGGAGGACTAGTCTGTCTGGTCAGGCTTGGCTGCTGCTGAGCTGATGCTGGTAGTCGAAAGTTATTTTTAATTTTTTCCCTCAGGGCAGGCAGTAAGCTACCAGCCGAGTGGTACAATGCACCTCTCCACACAAGTTTATCATTTTTTTAGGATCACACAATGGCAGCAAAGTATACCACTACACCAGTGATCAGTAAAATGTCTCTCTCCTGAGACTCCTTATGGCATCTGTACTGTAACGAGTCCCTGCTGTGGGCCGCCTGAGTCCTGATGCCTCTTGCCCTTCCCCTATCTCACCACCACGCAATCACCAACACCCTCCCTCTCCCTCTCCCTGCCTTATAATTATTTCTTTCTCCCCTAAAAGCTGCAAATCAAATACTGCTCCAGTGCTGGTCAGCGTCAGCAAGTTGACTGTCTCTACAGCTAAATTCAGCAATTTGTTTCTCTACGCTACGCAGTGACTGTAATCCTCTCTCTCTCTCTCTCTCTCTCAGACCGCAAGTGTTGTAGTTTAGTGCGCCAAGGGCAGAGAACAGTCTGTCAATCCCCCAGCTTCACCGCCACAGCCAATAGGGTTCTGGTCCTCTGTATTGGCAGCTCATACCATATACTATATGACCTGCCAGTTACTCTTGCTGCTATTCCAGCTCCTACTGCTCCTCCCTGTAGCTCCGTGGATTCTCTGGTGGCTCTTCTGCCACTAGGCTCGCTCCCTCCCTAGACATCGGCGATGGATCTGATCACCTGCCCAGTGCACCAGTAGGTCACATGACAGACTGTTGTTGGCGACTTGGACTCGGCACACCCTGATGGCAAAATAAGAGAACAGCATCCACTGCACCAGGTATTTTTTAAAGCTCTGGCAGTACTTCTGTGGACTAGTTGGGGCTTAAAAAATGCTTGTCCCAGTTAAAAATCTGATAGTCTGGGATGTCGGGCGATCCAATTTGTCGAACCCTGCATGCTTGCAACACAGTCATTTTATGGACTTTCATCACCAAATTTTCAGCATTTGCAGTTTAGGACTTCTGCTCATGAACAGTGTCACTGTCATTTTCTCAAACTGTCCCGAAAACTGATTTCACACAGCAACCGCACTATTCTGCGCTGGAAGTGCGGAAATACATTTCGGCCTGGATATGTAAAATGACAGCTGTACTGTTCATAAGAAGGTGTGGAAAAATGCCAAAGTTGAAAATTTGGAGTGAAAATATTACAAATTCATGAAGTTACGAGCTTGCGTGGAAACTGCGCAACACACTCTCGTAAAACAGTATTTTTTTTATTTCTTTCACCAAATCTGCAGCATAGGCTTTCTGAGAACCCACCTGATGAACAGTGGCACTGTCATTTCGTTAATCAGTCCTGAAAGGCGATTCTGTGCAGTGACCACAAACTCACCTTTTGGGACAGAATAACGCCATGACAGTGACTGAATTCATGAAGAGGGGCCCCAATAACCCCTTGTTGAAAATTTGGTGCAAAAATTCCCCAAAATGCCTGAGATATGCACCAAAGTTGAGAAAACCTTATTTATGCCATTATACAGCTTACCGGCATTTCTTCAGTTCACGGTCGGCTTTGAAGAGTGCAGACATGTTCCCGATCCACCGAAGATCGTCGCACCGGACTTCGGAGGTAAGTATGGGGTAAGGGGGGGTGAGGGGAGGCAGGTACAGAAGGGTTGGCGGGTTGAGGAGGGAGCAGGACAGACTACTTAGGACCGTTTTCTTTACAGGTTAAAAAACATTGTGAGACTTTTTGCTTGGTTAGGGCATTTGGCATGCTGCAGGCTCTCAGCATGCCATCTGAGTGATTGGGAGGGCTAGCCGATGGCTGATTAGGCACCCCCATCGGCACATACTGAAGGGGGGGCTAGAGCCGAGGGGGGGATTGGGCACCCCCCTCAGCACACAAGAAATGGGGGGCATTATGCCAATGGGGAGTGGCCTCCCCCGTCGTTACATGCACTGGGTCATGGCATGCTGACAGGGGGATTGGGCACCCCCAAAGTCGGCATTGTGGCAGGTGGTGGTGGCAGTCACTGCCACCATGTTTGCTAGAATGCTTCACCTGGAAAGGCACGTCGGGAGGTGCTGCTGCGTGACAAGCTTGGCTCTCATTGCAGGGGACCTTTCCTTAGATGTGCTCACCACATTATGTATTCCTGGTGTGGCGCCTGCGTGCTGGATTATTGGGGAATGAGGGACACACCTACTGATGCATGCCCTGCATTCGCCCAACAGTGACCGCACCACCAAATCTGCTACTACTGCAATATGTTGGCCGCGTACACACAAGCAAACATAAAAACAAACCAGTACAGAGTACTGTATGGGAGGGGTTAAACTGAGCACTATAGCAAAGGAAAGGGACCTCAGAGTCATCATTAGTAACTCCCTCAAACAATCAAGCCAGTGTGACAAGGCCTATAGTAAGGTTAATAGGATGCTGGGTGCATCAGAAGGGGTATGGGAGCAGGAAAAAGGGGCACTACTACCTCTTTGTAGGTTACTGGTGAGGCTGCACATGGAATACTGTCCTCAGATCTGGAGTTCTCACCCAAGGAAGGACAGGGACAAGCTGGACTCAGTGCAACGCAGGGTGATCAAGACGATTCAAGATAATTCAGGGTCTACAGGGCAGATTTCGTGAAGCTCATCTGAAGGCACTGAACGTGTACTCACTGGAGACCAGTTTAGAGAGAGGGATATGAAATAACCCTTCAAGTTCCTGAAAGGAATAAAGAAGGTGAACTACGGGGAACTATTTAGCAGGAGGGCAGAGTCAACAACCCAAAGTCACAAATGGAAACTGGTGGGGGGGGGAGGTTAAGAGGGATGTAGGCAGTTCTGTTTTACAGAAAGGTGGTGGGGCCGTGGAACAGGTGGCCAGCAGTGGTGGTGGGCCATAAACGTTTTCAAGCATGGATGAACAGAAGGAAGGGTTTGGTGGTTGCTCAGGTTGATAGCAGTAGGGAAGGGAGCAAAGGAAGTGGACCGGGAGGGCTAAACCCCATATGAACAATAGGTCTTGGGGCAGATAGGGAACTTTGGGCAGACTACGCGGACCTTTGGTCCTTTTCTGTTGTCACTGTCTTTTTCTGTATACTAACTATTCATAAGTTACAACATTAAATAAAAAACTAATATATATATATATTTATTTTTTGGCCCACTATCCTCAAGTGCCTGTTTTTAGGGCAATCCAGGAGAACTGGGGAAGTTAGGAGCCTTGCTCAGAGTCCCACAGTATGTAAGTGGAGGTCGTGGGACTCAAACCCAGGTCTGTCTGCTGGATGTACCAAGTTTATTCACAGCTTGTTACTCTAACCTTTAGGCTATACTGCCAGCCCAATACCTATATATTAAACGCTATCTAGTTAAAATCAAGAACTCTAAATCCACACTAGATACACATTTTTTAATATGCTCATTGCAACAAAAAACCAAAGCACCTATTTCAATTGATTGTAATTGCATGTGTATATTCGTGTTTGGAACTAAATGCAATGCTTTTGAAATTCTTTGCAGATGCAGCAAAAACTGTAGTTTGGCCACTACTTACAGGGTACAAAGTCTTGTCCTGGCACGTAACCAAGCAGTCAGGGAAAGAAAACCGAGAAGCTATTAATGATTACATGTAGCTAATATCCAAGCATAAAATGTAGCTTTAACAGCAGTTACTGTAAAACTGTTTAATCTAGCGCAAGTTATATTTAGTGCACGTGTGAATCGGCTGCAATTGCCCAAATTTAATTTCATGCTCTGCAGTTCGAACTTAATTTACACCCATTGAAAATGTACAATTTTGGCCAATTAGCGCCATTTTATTTTCAGGAAATTACCACTTGAGTGAATATAGCTATAATTATTTTACAACAAATATAACCTGTTCTACAGTATTTCAAGAATGGAGCCAACTCAAAGCTTCCATTCAAACCTGATGCTGCCCTGGCATGCAGGCTGTAAATCTAAAATGCCTCACACCATAGGGCCAGGTTATTAAAGTCACTGCATCGAGGGTGTGGGCACACTTTATTAATCACTCTGAAACTGAATTTGATTCAGCATGGTTACTGGTCTCTTTCCCATGCTGGGAAGTAGCATAGGTTATGCTGCCACTCTCAGGTGCCCTGCAGTGTTCTACCACAAGTATATTAAAGTGTCTGATGTTTTTTTATCATTTATGGATTTAGAGTTCTTGATTGTATAACAAAGTGACAGAGCATTACTTTTTGAAGAGGTGGTGAATGCCTGATTTTATCTGTTTGCATCTTTCGTGTTTTACTGAACGCACCAGTGACCAAGTGCAGTCGTGTGTTTGTTTTCCTACCCATGTGTAAAATAAATGTAAAATGTGTTTAATTGTGTTTTTTCATAAATGCCCTCCTTCAGCCATGAGTTATTGCAGGATTTGCTCACAGGTAAAGACCTTAACTGACCAATCAGATTACAGAATTTGTTGTGCCCATTGTATAATTATTATTAACAAGTTTTGGCCAGGAGGGCAGCAGTTCTCTGCTGCAGTACCACCACCTGGCTAACCGCAGGTGGTGATACAGAGCGAGGGGCTTGTGTGTGGGAGAGGGGGTACCAGTATGGTTCCAGAGAGTGGCCTTGCAACTGCATGCACTTGATGAAGCCCCTCCCCAGCTGCATCCCGGGGATGGTTGAAACAGAGAACAACTCTGCAGCATGGTACTGGCATGACTCAGCCAAACCAGGTTGACTGGCCATTGTCCTTCGCATTTCATGGCCCAGAGGGGGGGCAAGTCCTTCTCGATCACCCAGTGGATTCCACCACAGGGTGGGATGGCCTGTGGACCCCATGAGGACAGAAAAGCACCAGAGAAGGAGCCATATGGGGTTAGGTGCTAGCCAAAGGCAGAGACTGGCAGCTCTGGTGTTGGACGATAACATAAAATAGAAATCTGTATCATAATTACACAAAATACAGTACATTACCACAAAGAGTAAAATAAGAACCCTCAACTATGCCAACGCAACATTTAAAACAGTACAAGTTACGCACATTTCAACAGCACTATCATGGAACAAGCATTAGATGCAGAGGAGCTCACACGCAGAAAGAAGCTAAGCAGAGGGGAGAGGAAGGACAGGGGAAGGGCTGTTTGCACGGGCAGGTGTGAGACATAAACATGCTGAGCAGGATATTAAGAAAACAGAAAGAAGTGAAAGGTCAGTGGGGAAGGAGGAGGTTGTGTGGAGATGGGAAGAAAAGTCAGCCTGTCCCAGACTCGGAATGGGTAGTAAGGCAGGAGCAAGTGTTGGAAGATCTGAGAAGGGGGAGGAGTAGTTGTAGGAGGAGGAGTGGAGAGATGGGTTGGAGAAGCAAGAAAAAGAGGTAGCAGTGAAGGGAGGTCCCAAGCCCAAAATTTAGAGCTGGAAGAGGTAGTGTGGAAGAGGCATCTGCCTTTCAGGAAGGAGAGGGAGTGGATGGTATTAAGGGAGCAGTGATGAAATGTTATGGTTACATCATGGAGTGAGTAGCTGCTGGAACTCCTAGCTCCTTTCCCGCCTGGGACAAAAAAACTGTTTCCCTTCAAATTAATCCAGTTCAAAATACTGAAAAAGCCAACCAGTGCCAGGGGAGACAACAGACTTACATGATCCAGGACTCAAAAACCTAAGATGGGTCAGAATGGAGCCAGATTGAAGGATAAAAGCTCCAACCAGAGCTGAAGCATGTCCCCTGCCAGCTCGATAGGACTCAAAACAGATCTGAACTGTTAATGAAATAAATTAAAACGTCTTGGCAAAAAAACAAGCAGGAATTTCAGCACCTCGACGATAGACTGGACAAGGTGGAGAGATGTGTGCAAGAGGCCAAAAAAAGTGAGGCGGTATTGGAAGATGGAGCCCTTTTTTTTTAGTTGTTTAACCAGGAGTAGCACACTAAGCTGAGAGCTTTTTTACAGGTATGACCTGGTTCAGCTTGGTCAGGCCATATAGTCCCTAATATACTATACAGAAGCTCTGCAGCAAGAATGTGTGGCTCTAGAGGCCAGATTCCATGGGGACAGCTTACACCTAACAGGTCTACCAGAGGGATTGGAAATTGGACACATGTGCGACTTCTTACCTCATTACCTCCTGGGCGTCCATTTTGTGTCAGGTAAACAATGGATAGTTCAGACTTCATATGGAGCTACTGGAGGTAATGAGAACTGATCTACTGAAGGATGTTCTAGTCCTACCATCCACCATGGAAATTCACACTTAGAGGGCACATCGGGTTCTGTTCCTGAATCCTATTGATTACCATGTCAGGCCCAGACCTATTTTATTAAAATTCTCAAGCTATAGCACCAAGGTAGAAGTCTCTCGGTTGGCATGGCAATTAAGAGATGAAATATAATGGCGCATGTCTGTATTTTGATAACTACTCTCTGGAGGTCCTAAGGAAACACCAACAATATACATACATAATCAAAACCCTACAGGCCAAGCAAATCAAATTTCAGACCCCGTATCTGGCTAGGATCAAGATCTTCTGGGAAGACGGAATAAAAATGTACCATACCCCAACAGAGGGTAAGGAGGACCTTCACGATCATAGGATCACCGTAGAAGAGAGTAACGCAAACCAGTAGTCAAGCCCATGCCAACGTATAGAACAGTGGAAGACAGTACACAGACAATACATCAAGGCATCTGGACAGCAAGCAGTGACACATGCAATGCAAGAGATCTGTGGAATCCTGCAGCAAGTTCAGAGTAAATCAGTGAGGGGCAGAATGGTGTCCAATAAGACCAGTGGAGCAACAGGACCTTCTGTTTCATTCCACTATCACCACAAGAAAAAAACAGCATGGTACGATAACGCCTGCTTCCGTCTCAACATACAACCTCCAATCCCCCCATGTTTCAATCACTCAATTCATACTGCCCTATGTTGCCTGTTTACAGACCTGACCCAGACATTATAGGAGTTCCATTCCCTGCCTTTGACTTCCAACCCTTACCCTCCACCTTCTTACCCCTCTTGCCCAATGAGTCCTCACCCCCTGCCCTCCAACTGGTTTACACTTTCCCTAGGCTGCCCCCGTGCATACAGAATTTATCAGCTTATAGTGTATGGTGGAGTGTTGTTCGGTATAGAATTCCATCCCTTTCATAATGCTGTTCTACCACAGTTCCAAGGTCATGGAATGCTGTTCTACGCTACTGTGGTAGATCAGCATTCTAGAGCCTCTAGAGACTGCATGAGTCAGTTTCATTTTGAACAGACATACATATGAACATACAGTGAAGCCAGCAGAATAAGGCCATTTGGTCTATCAAGTCTGCTCATATTGCAGGGTCCGCAGCTTCAGCTAATGCCCCTGCCCTCCCTCCCTCCCACCTCCCATCCCCCCTACCATGATCCTTACCTTTCCCCATGCCTACCCCAGCCTCTCTTAAAGCTGCCCACTGTCTTCATTGAGATGGCATCTTCCGGCAGTGCATTCCAAGTGTCCACCACCCTCTCTGTGAAGAAGTGCTTCCTGACCTCTCTCCTAAACCTCCCACCCCCCAGCTTAAGATTGTGTCCCCTTGTGTTATGGCTGCCACTCAGCTTAAAGAGACTCTCCTTATCAACCTTCTTTATTCCTTTCAAGTACTTGAAGGTTCCAATCATGTCTCCCCTCTCTCTCTCTCTCTCTCTCCTGTCTTCCAGGGAGTACATGTTCAGTGCCTTCAACCTCTCCTCGTATGCTTTATCCTGACCAACAAACATATATTTCACACAGTACTATACATTATAAAATATAGGATGAGCAACTTAGGTGCACAACCAGTGTGTTTTACCCTTGGGAGTTCTGATTCCCATGGACCTCTCAAGCTTCGCTCTCGAGGTTAGAGGGAATCAGAACCCCTCTGTGGCAGAACACACTGGTTCTGCATAGTTGCCCATCCAGTATTCTCTATGTTCTCCCTCATCACCATATCCCCTTCTCCTATCCCCTAATAACTTTAAACAGTATGTCTCCTCTGTACCCATGCCAATACGGTCCATACCTCCTCCTTCCTCCCCTTTTGTTTGACAAAGCCGATTTTGACTGTGAGGTACAAGCAACCTGCACTTAGTAACTAGACCTATAGACTAGAGATCTTTCTGTTATAAAAGTATTTGTATTTGAGGTTATAGTCCACATTTATCTTGCTTGTAAAATAGCCTTGTCCCTTGGCTATTGTATGTTCGCGTCATATGATGTAAATTGTAATGTTTTGTCTGTTCTTCTACTGACTTGGAGCCTTTGGAAAAGAGCCAGTTTGGCTCAAAGGTTATAATTCTGAAACTGAAATAAATAAATGAATAGACACTGTGAATACATGGCACTAACTGGTGTTTCTTTTGGTGCGCTATACCACATCTCAGCACCCCTAGGCAAAGACTCACCATGATTCAAGGCTCCATTATGACAGTGCTATCCTAGTAGAGTTCCTTGGAGTCGGACTTTCTGACAACTGTTGGAGCTGTTCTGGCACTCTTCTGATCCTCATGGTGCAAAACAAACCCCGTGTACGCTGACACACATACCGCACAGACCAGACTTATTTATAGCTCTTAATTGCTCCCAAAAGGTGATTGATTGGGTGGACAAATGTACCTGCTTAAGGTGTCAAGTGCAGGGGGAGCAGGGTACTACAAAATATTTTTTATTTTATTTTATTTAAAATGTTGTTAACCGGGTAAGAACACTGGAACTAGTCCATTTCAGGTCCAACCCGACAATAAACAAAAACATGTAACAGAATAAGTAAACAAAAGTGACACATAAAACAGAATTAGACAAAGCAATTACAAACCTCTAAAGACAATAAATACAACTTAAAAAGATGCTTAAACTGATTCAATGAGGCAGAAGAACGAAGATCAGCAGGTAATGAATTCCAGAAAAGGGCAGCAGCAACTGAAAAAGATTGAGAACCGACTTTGGAATGATATGGAATAGTTTGAAGAAGGACGGCATTAGAAGAACGTAAAGTGCAAACAGAGGTTCTTATTTTGACCAGATTCGTAAGCAGATAAACAGTATTTGGAAAAGCTGAATTAAACACTTGGCAGCCAAAAAGAATATGTAATTTTAGAGTATGGACACAGCCACCCCAATCTGGCATATAAATGACAATATGAAAAATCCAAAGCAAAACGACAAACATTGTTATAAGTGACTGTCAATATCTTGATTTCTTTAACTGATAACCTAAAATAAAGACTCGCTACAAAATCCAAATGTGGGAGAAGTGTCCAAATGACAATTGCTCTACGCTATCAGGGGTGAAATATTTCCCAAGCGTAAAAAGCAGTCCTAACTTTTGATGTACCATTTTACTGGCTGCTTTAATCTGAAGACAAAAAAATTTAGACCTGGAAACAACAAGACTCCAAAGTACTTAAATTCATGAACAAATTCAATTGCTGCTCCCCTATCATCATGAATCGAAAGGATGGGGTTACTTTTTAAGGAGCGGGGAGTTCCGAATATCATTGATTTGATTTTTTTTTTTAACATTAGCGGCCTGATTTTTAACAGGGGCTGTGTCCAGCACAAGCTGCACAAACAACAGCTTACACTGAAGCCCCCTGCGCCAGGGACCCTGCACCAGATTCTCAAACAGGCTGGGTCCTGGCACCTAAGTGCCCACACTTGTAGCAACCTCACCTGTGCAACAAATGCCCGGTGAATGGGAGAGGTTCAGCGGATGCTCCAATGCACACAGGTTAGTTGGCTTCAGTGGAGAGAGGAAGCATGTGCCAATGCTGGCTTGGGGTGTGGGTTGGGGGGAGTGTGGTAGTGAGTACTACCTGCTAGGATGGGTGGGGTGGGGGGCCACTAGACCACCAGTGATGGGTGATATGGGGGTGAAGGGGGCACTGGGGCACAGCAGGGGGATAGGGGCAGGGGCCATCCGCCTTGACAGAGTACATTGCTCAGCACACCGAGGGCAATTTTCAAAGTACCCTTAGGCCAGCCCTGGCTGGTCTAAGGGTACTTAGAAATCTACCCTCTGAGTGTGCTGAGTGAATCCCACTTGTGGCACAGTGGCAACCTGCTGACACAAGCCACATGCACCATGTCGCAGCCCATGTCTGGGTGCAGGGGTGACGCAAGTCCCATTTGGGGCAGGCAGCCTGAGGTTGATGCAGGCTGCCTTTTGAGAATCACTTCTGGCGTCATCTGTTGGCGCAAGGTGCACCTTGCACCATTCTTTGTGGTGCAAGCACCTTGCGCCATGCTGGATGCTTTGTGAATTGGGCCCTAAGAATCAAGCGATTAACATAAAACCAACTACATTCATTTTAAAATTAAGGTTCCAACAATGAAGTCATCAGCTGTACAGTGTTGGCTTGTGAAAAGATAACAAGTTCCTCTGCATATAATAAACAGTGACTTGACGTGAAAATGGAGGGCAGTGAATTAAACAATGATGATAATAAGGGGCCCAATATAGACCCCTGTGGAACACCAGCATTAATAGGCCTGATAGATGAAACCACTGACCCATAAGTAACAACCTGAGACCCGCTTGTTAAATAATCTCTACACCATGCTACAACATTTTTTGAAAAGCTGTGATGATCCAGTTTTAAACACAGTAAAACATTATTTATAAGGTTGAATGTCTTGGTCAAGTCCACAAAGCCCTCTCCCACTAAAAGGTACTGGGGAGAGGGGTTTCTTATCTTTTTTGACTGCGGTCAGTCTATGAATATCACAGAGAGCCACCAGTCACCGTGTGTTTTTCAAAGCCATTAAGACTGGAACAGCTACGGCAGGATGGGAAGTCCTGCTAAGGTAGGCTCCTCTTCTTTCTATTTACTGGTGGAGGGGGGCCAGGATGCGGAGGGGCGGTGATATGGAGGTGAGGTTCTGCACCATTGCTTGGGCTGCTCAGATCTCACCCCAATACCATTTTGGATGCCGCTTTGTTAATGCAGAACAGGTTATGTGGACACACACAGTCCATTCTGTCCATGTGGGAGGTGTAGAGTGGTGGTGGATGGGGTGGCCACCTTGAGGTTGACTAGATGATGGTGAATCAGTGAGAGGCACCCTCCTTATCATTGGGATGGGAGTGAAATTTGGTTGGTGTGGGACACAGGCCTCAAAATGACTCCCCCTTCACTGCTAAAGAGTGAGGGCTGAATGCATAAAGTGGCACTCAGACCAAGCCCTAGGTACTTGCCAAGTACTGGCATAATTAGGATGAGGAGATAATCCAGTTGACGGGGACCAAATGCAGTGCTGGTCCATTTAGGTGTCCCTATCATGAAAGTAGTGGGAATCAGAGTCTGAATCTACCAGGTGGAAAACACACTTCACCTGGCTGGGCAGGCGGGAGGGAAGGGGGGAAACTTCTTTCCAAAAACTGTGTCAGTTCTTACGTGGCATGTCCTTACTGTTGATTCTTTTTGGCTCGTTTATTCAGAGCAAAACCCCAAGTAGTGCCTCCCATGAAAGGGGGAAAACAAACCACTACCACTCATCAATTTGTGGGGTGTGTCTCAGAAGTGTCCCCCAGAGGACAAGTGAAAAGGAGGGATATGTCCCACTTGTGGAAGCACTGTTGGTTTCTATGTGTTATTTTACTGGTACTTATATGTTGTCTTTATCAGGAGGCATGCTATGAAAAATGGAGAAAAGGTTGGACTGGGGCAGGGGAGGTGGTCAGTGGAGACATGTTGCACATACAAGACACATTGTGTAACACTAACAGATGGCAGATCACCCACTTAAAATACTTGCCTGCAATGTTAACAGTCTCATCCACCCTATCAAAAGGAAAAACTCATAACCTGCATTCGTCAAACTAAAGCAGACTTTATGCTGCTACAAGAAAGTCATTTCTCAGAGGCTGAGCTTTTTGGGATACCACCTCATGAACAGTGGCACTGTCATTTCGTTGCTTAATCCCAAAAGGTGATTTCACGCAGCAACTGCGCCATTTGGCGCCCCAGGTTCTAAAACTCATTTTTGGTAGGATGTGAAAAATGACAGTTATACTGTTCATGAGGAGATGTGACAAAATGGCAATATTTAAAATCTGGAATGAAAATATGAAAAATTGGCAAAGTTACGAGCGTGCATATAAACATAGTTATTTTTTGGAATTTTTTCACCAGATTTTCTATATGGGCTTTTTGAGACCTCCCCTCATGAACTGTGGCACTGTAATTTTGTTACTCTGTCCCAAAAGTTGATTTTGCACAGCGACCATGCCATTCTGCACAGCTGGTGCAAAAGCAGATTTCAGGCAGGATGTGAAAAATGACAGCTGTACTGTTCATAAGGAGGTGTGAACAAATGGCAGTATTGAAAATCTGGAGTGAAAATATTCAAAATTGATGAAGTTACGAGTGTGCATAGCAACTGCACAATGCATGCTCATAAAACAGTAATTTTTTTGGAATTTGTTCATAAGATTTGCAACATGGACTTTTTGGGACCCCACCTTATGAACAGTGGCACTGTCATTTAATTATTCTGTTCCAAAAGGTGATTCCATGCAGGGACTGCAAAATCATTTTTCCGGACTGAGGAATGAAATCATAGTGACATGTTCATGAGATGGGTTCCCAAGAACCCCATGTTGAAGATTTGGAGCCAAAATTCCTAAAAATGGCCAAGACATCAACCTAAGTTGAAACCCCCATTGAGTCCCACATACAGCTTACCTTTCATTGTTTCAGTTTGCCGGTCGGTTTTGAAGAGTGCAGTCATGTCCCACTCTGCAGAAGATTGCGTCTGCTGACCTCATAGGGTAAGTATGGGGTAAGGGAGGTGGATGCACAGAAGGAGGTTCGGGATGGGGAGACAGCGAGGGACGGTTTTCGTTTTTACAGGTGAGAAAAAAACTAAAGACCACGACAGAAAGTGTTCTTCATTTACAGGAAAAAAAATAAAGAAATATAAATTCAGGCACACTGGGGTGAGCTCCCAGTGTGCCACAATAGTGGTGGGGTAGGGGGAAGTTGACACGGGGATTGGGCACCCCGATGTCAGCTAGGGATATGGACGGGTTGGGAGGGCGCATCTGACACCAAGAGTAGGCATCCCGGTGTCGGAAAGGGAAAGAGGAAACTGTTTAATCAGGAAAGACACACTATGCGGCAGCTGAAGGGCTCGCATTTCAAAGGACAGAGCCACACACAGCGTCAGTTCTGTCCTTTGAAATGTTCACCGAGACCAGCCCCCTTCAGCAAACCAGTGTCATCAGAACACTGCCTGCTGAGTTGCCAGCCACAGACCTGCCCCTGCAGCACTGCTGGCCATTGGGCTAGCACCCCTGACACCTCTCTCTAGTAACTTTCATATCAACATGTTCACCTGCGCTTGCACGCATGACAAACAAAAAAAGGTCAAGATGCTTATGGCAGAACAGAGATTGATTAACTCCTGCAAATGCTATCAGGGCTCAGCCAATGGCTACACATTTTACTGGGCAGCTCACCAGATGTACTCGTGCTTAGATATCTTCCTACTGAACTCCCAAAGGAGTTTTTATTAGATTTAGATTTATTAGAGCTCCAATTTACGAGACCTTTGAGACAAAGACTCATTTACAAAGGCACCTCATCAAGACAGCAATACATCACAGCAAACAAAACAGTACAGTACATAACACTTAGATTAAAAAAGCAACCAGTGTTACAGGAATTCACTGGTGATAAATGCTTGGTAATAGGTAGATCACAGTAGTCATAATATAGGTACACGAGTATCACAACAGGTAGCAACCAGAGATATTTTATTACATTAGTCAGCAGATGTTGCCTGAAATCCTAGGTATATACAGCAAAAGTAGACAGGGCAGACCCAGCCTAGGGGTGAGGGTAAGGGGCAGGTGGGGGATTATGTGCAGTTGCAGCAGCGAGTGTTTGTCAGGTGGCTTCTGAGGGAGACCTTGAAAGGACCAAGCTTAGTGGAGTCAGCTATATTGGCTGAGAGGGAACTGAACCAGGAGGGAGCCCGATAGCAAAAGGATCTCTAGGCCATAGAAGGACAATAAGGGAGGTTTTGACAGTGCTGAGAGTGGAGACTGAGAGGGAGGCACGCTGCAGGGTGGTGGCTACCCCAAGGGGGGAGAGCCCTAGCAGGGTCTTTTTTGCAAGAAGACAGGTTTGAAAGCGGAGTCTTTCTTCAAGGTTAAGCAAGTTGGTGGTGGAGTACAGCAGGCACATATGGGTATGCCTAGGGGCTCCCAGCATTGCTGCAGGCCTTGTTTATAGAGAAGCTGGATTCCTGCAAGCACAGTGTGGTCAGCTGCAGCATAAATAGGCAGCCCACTGTCAATTAGCGACAGGACAGAGGAGGTGATTGCCAATCTAAGGGCCTCTTGTGGTAGGCAGTCCTTATGGTGGTATAACAGTTCAGTCCTGACATTGGTGGCAGCAGAAAGAGCATTGATATGGCAATGGAAGGAAAGTGCCAAATCAAAGGAAATGCCCAGATACTTGTAGGAGGAAACCTGCTCAATGGGGTTTAGTGTGCTAGGTAGTATCACGAGAGGAACACCACTGGCTTTGCTTTGGCGATGCAAGAAGAGCATAGCTTTGGTCTTTTTTAGGTTCAGGACTAGCCTTCGTGATGTGAACCAATGCTCAGCTCTATTAAAAGCTTGTTGGAGGTCAGCCTGGAGTGTGTTGGGGTTGGGATCAGCGGCAAAGAGCACAGCATCATTCACGTAGAGGAGGATCTTGCTTGGGCAGTCTGAGTGGAGAGAGGGAGGGAGCTGAGGTTGAGACTGAAGAGGAGAGAGCTTAAAATGGAGCCCTGGGGAACCCCAGAGTGGACAGGTCATGTGTCAGATAGGGTGCTATTGATTTTTACACACTGAGTTCTGGCAGAGAGGTAGCTGGTGAACCATGCAAGGGGACTGGGGGAGAAACCAAGGCATCTGAGGGAGTCAAGCAGGAGGGGATGGCAACCATGTCAAAGGCCTAGGAGAGGTCAATGAACATGGCACCGACAGGACTTCCAGCATCAAGAGCAGAGTGCAGGAAGTTGGGGAATTCAAGTACGCGGTTGTGGTGCTGTGACCTGCATGAAAGCCATGCTGTTCAGGGCATAGGATATTGTGCATGGCCAGGTCTTTGGCAAGCTGGTTGGCAACTACTTTTTCAAGGGCCTTAGAGAGTAGGGGGAGGATGGAGATAGGTCGATAGTTACCTGGGGTTGCTCGATCTCTGCTCTTTGGGATGGGAGTGAAAATGGCGGTTTTCCATGTGCTGGGGAACTGCCTCAGGCACAGAGAGTGGTTGAGTAGCTCAGTAAGTGGGACCAGGATAGCATCCAGCATCAGACAAAGTAGCCTAGTGTCCAGTAGGTCGGTGCCGGGCTTGTTACTACTAACGGCTTTTTGCAGAAGAGGTCTAACCTCCAGCGGGGAGATGGTACGTAGATAGAAAGGAGGTCTCTGGAGAGTGGGCAGGGGTGCTAGTGGGATGGGGTCAAAGAAGTTACTGGGCAGGACTGAACTCAGGTCTGAGAAAGTGTGGTTTAGGCAGTCTGCAATGCCCAGGGGGTCAGAGCAGACAGTTCTATTAAAGGAGAGTTGAGAGGAGATGGGGAGTGGGATTTCCCATTCAGCTCTTTTACATCATCCCAAAAGTTCCTAGTCGACCCCCAGGAGGAGACAATAGCAGACTGGTAGTACTGGGCTTTGACCTGTACAAATGGCACAAGTACACTTATTGTGCTCAGCATTGTAAGCTTGCCTGTCAGCTGGCTTGCCAGATTCCACGGCAATGTGCCATAGGTTATCTCTCATTTTAAGTTTATGAAGGAGGGAAGGGGTAACCCAGTGCGTGCTTTGCTTTTGGTGCGATTTCTAGTGAATGGGGACATAGAGGTCACAGGCAGAGTTAAAAGTACGAGTGAAAAAATCCAATGCCTAGTCTATGGATGGTAGAAGCCTGATTGGGGACCAATCCAGTTGTGACAGCTACAGTTTAAGGTGATGCAGGCTGCCTCGGAGTAGGCAACATCGCTGGGTGGTTTGTGGTGCAGGTTTGCTGTTGGTAGTGGACCAAGAGAATCCGGCCGTGGAGTGGTCACTAAGTGAGTTGGTAAGTACACTGATATCAAACACCCTCTGGGGGGTGGTTAGTAATGGTGATGTCCAGGAGGATGCTGGTGCCAGTAGAGGGGTTGAATCTAGTTGGGGTGGTAACAAGCTGAGACATGTCAAGGGCGGCAAAGATATTTCTGGTTTGGGAGGCCGTGGCAGAGAGCCAGTTGATATTCAGGTCACCAACAATTATCTGGGCCATTCTGGGCAGTAGACCAGAGAGGTAGTCAGCAAGTGCCTGAATGATGAGGTCTTGCTTTCTGGGGGAATATAGGCAATGGTGAGAAAGAGTGGTCCCTTACCAGGGTCAGGGGAGATTTTTAGCATGAGGGCTTGCACCCTGTTATCAAGCTTGGGTGGTAGAACTGCATGTCCAAGGAGAGAGTCATGCATGTAGACAGCACAACCACCTCCACGCTTACACAACCGATCTTCCCTGAAAAGGGTGTAATCAGGGAGGGAGACGAAGGAGTCAGGGGGTGGATTTGGATAACCAGGTTTCGACAAGTGCGACAATGTCCGGTTGGTGCTAAGTAACCCAGCATTGGAATGCGGTAGCCTTCTTAAGGAGGCTGCAAATATTCATGGAAGCTATGCGGAGTCCTTGAGCCTGGGCAGGCTTGTTTATAAGGTTGGACGCGGGGCCAGAGTTTCAAGACAGCCTAATTAGCTGTTACACAGGCACATTAGGCCGGTCAGGCTATGCCCCCTTTCTATTGACTTAAACCTGAGCTGCCAGAAGCAGCTTTGCATCTTTTGGGAGACTAAATGTCTGCCTCTTGAAAGACAGGAAATGTTCAAGAGCAGATCCCTAAGTTCATTTCACAGGTAGTTTAGGAAATGCAACATAGGAGGTGCCCCCAGAACTCCTCTGTGATATAATCAAGGCCATGGTAAAGGGGAAGTTGATAGCTATTGGTGGGGAGAGGAAAAAATAAAGATTAGAAAAACAGAGCCCCCTGGAGACTAACATACAAGACCCAGAGAGGTTGCAACAAAGCAAATGAGATAACCAGAGGAGGAAGGAAGTGGTTGCACGCAAAAAGGAATTAAACAAACTGATGGACTATGAGGGAGAACTAAACCTTAAGTACCTTAGGCAGAAATGCTACAAAGGGGACCCTAGAGCAACAAAACTGATACTCTGCAAACTAGGACCACATAGAGCCAGGGCACACATTTCACCGGTGCTTCACCAGAGCACAGTTTCACATCCTTTGGAGGAGCGGAGAAAAGGCCGAGGCTTAAAATTGGCTCCTATTAGGACAGGATGTAATAGTTCAAGTTTCCTCCTGAAGTAATGCATTTATCTAAGTTGTTTTTAACATTATCTTGACTTGAGCTTGATATTACATCCCTAGGTAGTCTGTTCCGAAGGTTAGCTGCACACACTGTATAATACTTTCTTTAATTAGTTTTTAATCTACTAGCTGTAGTTTGTAATGGGTGGTCTCTAACACCAAGGTGGTCATTTTTGTACTCAATATTTAATTCTGTCATTAGCAAGGGGTCATTTAGGATGTCATAGGACTAAAGGTAACTTGGACAGCGCAGATTATAGAAGCCTTCAGATACTACAGTATTATGAAGCCCTATATAAGGCTGGGTCACATCAACCGAAGGAGAAACTAGAGGCTGACCTGCACAAATGCAGCTACCCCAAATCACCCAAGTACAAGATGAAACATGATGTGCTCCAGTTGCTACAGGAGAAATAGAACAAGTCATCAAGGGGAAGAAAACTCTGTGTCAGCTTGTCAGCGCAACGGTAGCACTGCCTCTTGTGATGCCGATGCCGACGACCGTAATTCAGGAACAAGACTGAGTCATCAGAGGGTTGGCCAAGGGAGGTGTGATGAGTGTCCTACTGGACACGCTCCACCTCAAGGGAGGGTGGGTGCTCAAGCATCACTACTCCACTGCACCCTGGGTGACCACAGGCGACGATGCACAAGAGTCGATGGGAGAGGGGGGATGCCATCCTGCTCTGACATGAGTGAATGCCATTGCAGTCACGTGTGTTATGCAGCTTTCTTGGCATCTCAAGGGACTGGGAGAAAGGAAAAGGAGAAAACACACTAGGTTGCACAGGAAGACATCGACCCACACACCACTGACCATGGCACTCTACCTCTGGATCACTGGTCAAGTCTCCATTCAGGGGTAGTGCCCCCCAATGGCCCGCCCAGTGCATCAGAGTGCACCGGGAATGAGGCAGTACTGAGACGCGTGGGTTAAGGGGCTAGGGTAGGGGTAGACAGATGGGCCCAGCTTGTAGCTGGGAGAAAAATACATAATAAATATCAAAACAAATACATTTTACTTTTAGTAGTTTAACCAGGAGTAGCACACTAAGCTGAAAGATTTTTTGCAGGTGTGATCTGGGAGCACAAGGAAGTTGAGTGACTTGCTTAGGGTCACACAGTATGCAAATGGAAGCTGTGGGATTCAAACCCAGGTCTGGTCTGGTGGATGTCACCAGATTTACAGCTCAGAGCCTTAAACCACTGCACTATACTGCCTCCATTAACATAAGGAGCGTAAACATGAGAAAGTTCCAGGCTCGGATGGTTTTTCTGTAGAATTTTATAAAATATTTAAGAATGCCACACTACGACCCCTCTTCTAAAGGCTGCCTATCAGGGTGCCTTGGCAGAAGCATCCTTGCACCATCATGGAACTATGCAGTCATATCCGTTATCCCCAAACCCAGCAAGGACACCAGTCAGTATCCCTCAAGTAGACCGATATCAATTTTGAATGTTAACTATAAATTCCTAACAGACATCCTGACCAAGAGACTGGAAAAATAGTACCTGACACAGTGCATTAATCACCAATCAGGTTTTGTAGCAGGCAGACAGACTCTGTACACTGTTAGAAGAACAGTCCACGTGATAGATCATGTCCACTTCCACAAAACCCTGACCATAGTCATGAGTATGCACACCGAAAAGGCATTTGACCAAGTGGACTGGGATTATTTGTACAGGGTCCTTGCCGGGTCTGATTTCTCTCAGACATTCTTTGGGTATATCTGAATGCTTTACAGCTCTCTGCAGGTGTATCTAAGAGTGAATGAAAATCTGTCTTAGGGGTTCAAACTATGCTGAGGGGCACATGAGGGATGCCCCCGTTCCATACTCTCTTTGCGCTCTATATAGAGCCCCAGCACAAAAAGTACGCCACAATCCAAGAATAAAAGTAGTCCCAGTAAACCAGACAGAACACAAGGCTACATTATATGCTACTGATGAGCACTTTTACCTGCCACACCCACAACCCTCATTAGATCAGGTTATGGCCCTCGTTAGGGAATTCTCAATGTACTCGGAATATGCCCTGAATAAAACAAAAAATGAAATTTTTACAATTAATTATATTCCAGCTAGGGAGATACAAAATGAGCACCATATGAAGTGGGGGCTTTCAAAATTATAATAGTTAGGGATATACCTTAGGGCCACAAACAACATGTCATACCAAAACAACTACATCCCACTATTACAAACTCTGAAACAGGATATAGGGAGATGGTCTTTACTCCCTCTCCCTATGTATTCCCATATCCAGGCTATTGAAATTAATATACTCCCAAGATACCTGTATCTCTTTCAACGTGCCCCAGTCTACCTACCCAAACATTGCTTTAAAGAGACACTGAAAAGATTTTGTAAGTTCATCTGGGCAAACACTAAATTCAGGGTGCACCGCTCCCTACGTTTGGCCCAGAAGGAAGGGGGTGGGGTGGCAGGGCCCTCACTTCACTTGAGCAATATTGCCTGACATTGCAGATGAAACTGGCATCGTAGTGGGGCACGCAGAGCTATAAGGCTCACTGGAAAGGTATCGAACTCACCTCATACGAGGAGGTGTCACTAATGGCCCTGCTTTATGATAATACCCTTAGGAATACCAGAGCACAGTCACATCTTGGGGACCTAGAAGTCACCTTGAAGGCACAGGAGTGGGTTGCTCAAAATACTAGAATTGCTGCAAGCCAATGAAGACATAAATGGCGAGCATGGGATGCCACCTTTTTCCCCAAACAGGCTAGATCCCTGGTACAGACGTCAGGGGCAGACATGAGTATAATACCTCCACCAGCTCCTACAGGGAGACATATCCAGAACTTTTGAGGAGCTCAAAACAGAACATAGTTAGCAAAACACAGACAGATATAGATACTTTCGGATACATTATTTTGTAATGACCCAAGTATGTTTAATAAATAGAAACAGGCAGCCCTGTCTGAAGGATGCTTTGATTTTCAACACCCTCAAATACACATGACAACAAAAGGGAGCCATCTCATTTATATATACATTTTTTAATGCAAGAAGCCTCCTTTCAGGCATCCCACACAAAAAACAAATGGGCCCAAGGAAGCAAATCTCCATCTCACCCAGAAAGAATGGGACCAAGTTTGGAGGAGTTCCTTCAAAACAGCTCCCCCCACCCCCGAGGTGGCATGGGTTTTCCTGGAAGATAATAACCAGGTACTTTCTTACTCCAGCTGTTAAAGTGTAACCCCTAGGTGGCGCTATCCCAAGGGCTATTACCCCTGCCTGCTTGGCTAGTAGCAGGTTAAGGGGCCTGAGTTCCGAAACGGGTGCCTCCACCCAGAGGTCAGGTTTGGTAGTGGTCAAGCTAACCTGGGAACAGCCCTCCAGGACACTGTAACCCCTTCCCCTCTAGTGGCCTGAACACTGTATAATAATCATTTTCACAATACCCCTGGTACACCACACAAGTACCCACACTGTTTGCACTTACCGCCAGGGCTGGTTCCTCTGGCTTGACCCTGGGGACCCCCTGTAAAACAAGGTTATGCACAGCAAATAGCAACAGTACAGTACTTTGAGTACAAACTGGAACCACAGTCAGATTACATGCAGAAAAAGTTAGATCTGATTTATTCAGGGGACTTGAACAAGGAAGGGGCAAAGTCAGGTTAATTAGTTTAAAGGTTATATCAATCAGGCAGTTATGCAGGTGCTTTGAGTTCCCTCACACAGTCACACCTCTGGGTATCCAGGTGGAGAAGAGATGGGCTAGCCAGGACTGTTGCCTGGTGTTGCAGCTGGTTGGGGCCCTGTGATGGAAAACACGACATGCACAGTACACAATATTTGTAATCGGAGCCAGAGGGCTTAGTTCATAAAGGAAACGAAACAACAAGACAATAAGATGACACACTCAGATTAAACTGTTGTTGCAGGGAGCTATCCTGGTATTTACTCACGATACCCAAGACTGGACACAGGCTGGATGAAAATCGAGACTGTAGGTGGTTGATCTGGAATGCCAAGAGAAGCAGGGCCCACACGAGTCGCATAGGCGTTGTTCCTGTTCAAGCGTGGAGCAGGGGGCTGATCCCCAGGCAGGTCTCTCGTCGATGGCTTCTCTGTGCAGTAGGTAGTCTGGCTGGGCCAGTCTGGCAAGGCCCAGACTGCATGGAGACAAATTTGGATGCAGACCGTTTTGGGCTGGATACAGCTTCCAACAAGCAGAACACAGTTCACACAGTGGGGATCTAACTCACAACCCACTAGCAGCTCATAGCACATTTACATGTACGGACATTCTACTGTACCAGGCAAAGTGCTCCCTGGTCACAGTCGCAAAGTCTCTGTGCACACCGGGAGCTTAGGGATAGCTGGAACTCCTGACAGGATGATCGCATTCAGCAAAATCTTTGGTCTTCTTCAGGTTGAGCCTGGCCTACTTCAGTAGCTTACTTTAGTCACACAAACTTGGATTTAGTCCAAAATAACTCTCTTCTTTCCCTCTCAGGAGCAGCAGCAGCAGACATGCAAGCCAAAAACTCAACCTTTTCACAGTTTTCCCATGTGAATCCACTCAGGATTGCTGCCCAAAATACACTCGAGCTCTTCTCATTTCACTTCCCAGCTCAGAACTAACAGAAAACTGCCAGCAGCCCGAGACTTCCCCAAGATCCAAAAGATTCGGTTGGCCGATTTGGCTGTCAGTCAAAGCAAGAGCTCCCCCTTCAGTTGCAAAAAAGGCGCAAAAAGTTCAAAACTACAATTCCTACAGATTTTTACTTCAGACAGCTCCTGTAGTCCGGCTGCATTTTAGGTCTCACCAGTACTGATTGGTCCAATTTGCAGTCCAGGACCAAGATAGTGGAGACAAACAAAACAGTCCTTGCTACAAAGAAAGCGGGTCAGACAAACTACTTTATCATTATCACTCTAAATGATTTTCAGCAAATAGTTACATCTTTCAACAGAGCTCCCTCTCAGATTACTTAGGCTGCAATCAGGCAGCTCTTAAAGAGACAGTACACAGAGGCTATAAAGGCTCTGGTAATCACATTTAAACTGTTAAAATGCAGGACACCAGCCTGGCAGTGAGCATTTAGGCAAGCTCAAGGAAGACTTTTTGGGAACCCCCATTTGTAGGGGGGTTACAAAAGCAAAATGGGACCACAATAATGGGAGGGGTTGGAGGGAATGTGGAGAACCCAAAGGGGCATACACCCACATTTTCTGGTCCTTCCCAATCCTACAAGCATATTAGGAAGACATGAAACAAAGACTGATGGAGGTTTTCATATTGCCTGCTGATTTTACAGGTGCTCACATGATTCTGGGTCTCAACACTCCCCCTCCCCACACACACACACACATACTCACGCACTATAAAAGGGAAAGAAACAGTATACCTCTGGAACATCTGTGTGGCTGCACTTCTGTACTGCTTCCTCCTCCCCCTAAACATATAATAAATTTTACCTTACCTGGCCTTAAGTGGACTACAATAGCAATTTTAATTTATTTCTGCCAGTATTAAACAAGCATTTGTCAATGTCACAGTTCGTTGTTGGGACTGCTGTTGGCATGCACCGATTGGCAGGACTACAGTACCCAGCAGAAAGAACAAGTTATGCCACCAAGTTCGCATTCTTGTTGAAATACAGTGACGTGCACACCTGTCTCCTCAACTCGTGATCAGGCTTGAAGAGTGATGATGTGTCCGCGGTTCAGAGAAGATGAGGGTGCTGGAGCCCCACCATGGGTTGAGGAGGGACATTATGGTTAGAGACCCCAATGCCGTGGGCGTTAGTTGGTATTTGCACTACAAAGTTTCAGCATGGCCTTCTGTGACCCCCACCTCATGAAAGCATTTGGGACCTCTGCTCATGAACAGTGGTACTGTGATTTTTTAATCCGTCCCGAACATTGATTTCTCACAGCAACCGCACCATTCTGCACCACATGTACGAAAACACAGTTAGGGCAGGATGTGAAAAATGACAGCTCTACCATTCATAGGGAGGTGTGAAGAGATAGCAGTGTTGAGCATCTGGAGTGAAAACATTAAAAATGCTTGAAGGTACAAGCGTACCTGAAAACTGTACAACGCACGTCCGTAACAGTCATTTAGTGGAATAATTTCACCAAAATTTCAACATAGGCATTTTGTGACCTCTACTCATGAACAGTGTCACTATCATTTTCTTAATCTGTCCCGAAAATTGATTTCCCACAGCGACCGAGCCATTCTGTGCCAGATGTGCGAAAACACATTTTGGCCAGGATGTGGAAAATAACAGCTGTATTGTTCATAAGGAGGTGTGCAAAACTGACAATGTTGAAAATCTTGAGTGAAAATATTATAAATTCTCAATGTTACGAGTATATGTGGAAACTGCGCAATGCACGCTTGTAACACAGTCATTATATGGAGTTTTGTCACCACATTTTCAACATAGGCATTTTAGGACCTCCGCTCATGAACAGTGTCACTGTGATGTTCTTAATCTGTCCCAAACACTGATTTCCCACAGCGACCGCACTATTCTGTGCTGATATGTGAAAACACATTTCAGCCAGCATGTGAAAAATGACACCTGTACTGTTCATAAGGAGGTGCAAAAAAATGCCAATGTTGAAAATCTGGAGTGAAAATATTACAAATTCAGGAAGTTACATGTGTGAGTTGAAACTGCGCAACGTACGCTTGTAACACAGTCATCATATGGATGTTTGTCACCAAATTTTCAACATAGGTATTTTGAGATCTCCGCTCATGAACAGTGTCACTGTGATTTTCACAATCTGACTCAAACAGTGATTTCCCACAGCGACTGCGCTATTCTGTGCTGGAAGTGCAAAAACACATTTCAGCCAGGATGTGAAAAGTGATAGCTGTACTGTTCATGAGGAGGTGTGAAAAAATTCCACTGTTGAAAATCTGGAGTGAAAATATTACATATTCGCAACGTTACACGTGAGCGTTGAAACTGTGCAACGCAAACTCCTAACACAGTCATTTTTTGGAATATTTTCACCAAATATTCAACAGGTTTTTTGGGAGCCCACCTCACGAACAGTGACACTGTCATTCTGGTAATCAGTCCTGAAAGGTGATTCCGCGCAGTGACCGCGAAATCACCTTTCGGGACCGAATAACCAGATGACAGTGACTGAATTGATGAGGTGGGGACCCAAGAACCCCGTGTTGAAAATTTGGTGTCAAAATTCACAATTATGGCCAAAATATGCACCAAAGTTGAAAAAAAAACATTTATGCCATTATACAGCTTACGGCATTTCTTCAGTTCGCAGTTGGCTTTGAAGAGTGCAGACGTGTTCCTGGTCCACCAAAGATCGTCGCACCGGGATACAGAGGTAAGTATGGGGTGGAGGGGGTGGGGTGCACAGTGCATGGGTGTGGGTTGGGGGAAGGGACAAGAGATTCAATGAGGGACCGTTTTCTAGTTTACAGGTTTTAAAAAAAAATATTTAAACCCATCGCGGGAAGGTTTTCTTTTTTACAGGGTCTTTTGGTCTGAATGTTTGGGGGGGCTGTGGCCAGCAAGGATTGGGCACCTCCATCAGCACATACCGAGTGTGGAGGGGGCAAGAGCCGAGGGGGTTGGGCACCCCCCTCAGCACACAGTAAATTGGAGGGGGGGCATTATGCCGATGGGGAGTGGGCTCCCCAGCAGCAAATGAACTGGGAGGGGGCATGCTGACAGGAGGATTGGGCACTCCCATCGGTTTGTTTGGTTTTTTTTAGCTGCAAGGGGGGCATGTGGAAGTCCTGGGCTCAGCGTGTTCATACTACTGTAAGCTATAGTAGTGTGAACGCGCAACCAGGAATGCAGACTATGAAACTCTGCATGTAAAATCTAAAATTCACCCAGCCAAGATAAAAGTAACTGGTTATACAGGAGAGAATATTCCTGTAAAAGGGAGCTGCATGGTAGCTCTGAAGCACAAAGGCCAGCAGTTCAAGGTGTCTCTGTTAATTGTAGAGAAGGATGTGCAACCAATTCTTGGCATAAGTGCCTGTGCGAAACTCAATTTAGTGAGAAGAGTGTTTGCCATGACATCACAAGCTGAAGCTAAATGTGAATCATTATTTACAGAGTACAACAATATGTTCAAAGGTCTAGGATGTTTGCCTGGGGACCACAAAATAAACATAGATAACCAAGTGCCACCCATAATACATCCCTGCAGGAAAGTGCTATTTGCACTGAGGGACAAACCGAAAGAAGAGCTGAACCACATGGAAGCCACAGGTGTAATCAAGAGAATTGATGAACCTACAGACTGTGTGAGTTCTTTAGTCATAGTTGAGAAGAAAAATGGCCAGCTCAGAATATGTCTTGACCCCAGAGACCTAAATAGAGTTATAAAAAGGGAGCATTTCCAGTTACTTAACAGAGAAGTGATAATGTCACAGTTTGTTGGTGCTAAATGGTTTAACAAACTGGATGCTTATTCAGGATTTTGGCAAATGAAGCTAGATAGGGCTAGTTCAAAGTTATGCATGTTTAATACTCCAGAAGGAAGATACAGATTTCTTCATCTGCCGTATGGGATACTGTCCACTCCAGAAGTTTACCATAAAAGAATTCATATTTTGAGCACATTCCAGGTGTTGAAACCATGATGGATGACATCATTGTGTGGGGTTCCATAATAGATGAACATGACTTTAGATTGAGACAAGTGCTGAATCTGACAAGAAAAGCAACTCTTAAACTCAACAAAGAAAAATGTGAGTTTTATGTAAAAGCACTGACTTTTGTGGGTGATATTGTTACAGATCAGGGCATTAAACCTGACCCTAAGAAGACATCTGTGATAGTGAATATGCAAAAGCCCAGCTGCAAAGAGGATGTCAGGAGGTTCTTGGGGATGATTAACTACCTAGGAAAGTTTATCCCTCAACTTTCAGCATGATCAGCCCCACTCAGATGGCTGCTGAAGCAGAAAAACGAATGGATGTGGTAACATGAACAGGAGCAAAGCTGGAAAGATCTGAAGAAGGCTATTGCAGAAGAACCAGTGTTAAGATTCTATGATCCTGCTAAAGAAACAAAAATATCAGCTGATGCTTCACAGTTTGGCTTGGGGTCAGTGCTTCTGCAAAATTTTGAAGGAATCTGGCAACCTGTAGCATACTCTTCCAGGGCCTTGACGAGCACCGAGACAAGGTATGCCCAAATAGAAAAAGAGTTACTAGCAATAACTTACGCTTGTGAGTGATTTCATCAATATGTGTATGGTCAGGCCTTCACAGTGGAAACAGACCACAAGCCTCTAGCAGCTATAATGGCCAAGTCTCTAAATGACTGTCCAATGAGAATACAGATAATGCTAATTAGATTACAAAAGTACAATGTTCAGTTGATCTATAGTCCTGGAAAGTACATGTATACTGCAGACACACTTTCACATGCTGTAGACAAGAGTGAAAGCCCAGAAAGTCAAACAGACAGAAAAATAGGCATATGTTGACGTGATCGTGACCTCTCTTCCTGTGTCCAACGAGAGACAAGAGCAGATCAGAAGAGAAACTGAGGCAGATGAAACAATGAGAATCCTGAGAAATATCATATCAAAAGGTTGGCTGAAGGAGAAAAGTGCCTGTCCGTTGTCTATTCATGATTTTTGGACGTGTAGAAGTGACCTATCTGTTGTCAATGACATTATTTTCAAAGGCAACAAATTTGTTATGCCAGGAAAACTTCACAAAGAAATGCTACACAAAATACATGAAGGACACTTAGGAGAAGAAAAATGCAAGCGAAAAGCCAGAGAAGTAATGTATTGGCCGAGAAGGAATCAAGATATTGCCCAGGTAACTGCAACCTGTGAATTATGTCTCACCTACAGACCAAAACAGCCAAGCCAGCTGTTCTGTCCTCATCCAGTACCAGGCAGACCATATCAGAAAGTAGGTGCCAACTTGTTTGATTGTAATGGGAAAACCCATATAGTTGTAACAGATTATTACTCAAATTATCTAGAGGTAGCAACACTGCCTACAACTACCAGTGAAGCTGTAATCACCTGCATGAAGTCAATCTTTGCAAGACATGCTGTCCCAAATGAAGTGTTCACTGATAATGGTCCACAGTTTTCCAGTGCTGAGTTTAAACAGTTTGCCTATGAATGGGAATTCATACACAGTACTTCTAGTCCCAATTTTCCAAAATCAAATGGACTGGCAGAGAGCTCAGTAAAAACTGTGAAAAGTCTCATGAAGAAAACACATAATGGAAAAGAAGATTTTTACAAAAGCCTACTGATCTACAGAAGTGCACCATTACAGAATGGGCTTTCTCCAGCGCACATGCTTATGGGAAGGAGGATCAGGACAAATCTGCAGATACATGAAGAGCTTCTGAAGACTCATGACTCAGAACAGGTGAAACAAAGCAAAGAAAAACAAAAGGAAAAGCAAAAACAGTTACATGACAGGAGAGCAAGAAACTTATCTGATTTAAGGCCTGGAGATCAAGTGCGCCTTAGAGACTACGACAAAGGAATGTGACTGCAAAGGGACACTGTACAAGCACAAATTGCACTGAGGTCCTTTCAGATTGAAACAGAAAGAGGAATGGAGGTGAGGCAGAATCGTGTGGATTTAAGACTTCTGCCAAAGGTTGAAGATGACAATTTGACTGAAGTTGACTTACCAACTTTCCCAACAGTCAGTCAAGACAACACCAAAGAGACTGATAGCAAGGACGATTCGGAGCAGTGTGCATCCACTGAAAAGTCACCAGAGAAGGAAGCGAGACCCAAAAGAGAAATTCAGCATCCAGAGAGACTGATTGAAACTTGTTAGACAAGTACAGTGGAGTGAGTGGTAAAGACTCACTAGAGAGTGAAGAACTAGTGACCTCTCCTCTCAAGATTAGGTTTAGTTTAATTAGAAACCTTAGTTTGTAAGAAGTTAAAATAATAATGATGATAATTCAGCCAAGTTACTGTAAGTCAATAATTCAGTTTGAAAATAATATAGAACTTTTCTTTAAGTGAGGAAGATGTGATGTTATAGGAATTTAACATACTTATTAGACGGCCCTTAAGGTAAATGTAAGAAGCTGATGATTTGTAGACAGCCCCTAGAGTGTGGGTTGTTATGGGAAGTTTGTTTGGCTGGAGCAGTGTGTTTAAGATGGCTGCACAATAAAGATGAGTAAAAACTCATGCCAGTTTCATGATTACTAACAAGCAAAACAGGGCTTGATTTTCAAAAGCCCGTATTTGCTGTGAGACCCGGGTGCACTGAAGATATGGTGTACGGGGCTTGCAGCAATGACCTAGCTAGTAATCAGGATTTTCAATCCCGTGTGCCAACTGCCGCAAATTAGACCAACTATTTCTGGTCTAGTCTGCAGCAATCCTGGGGACCCTTTTTAAGGGCTTGTGCCAAGCTGCCATAAATTGGGTGAAGTGTTGCAGCTGCGGCCAACTAACCAAAATCAGGCACGGTTGCACTAAGGAGTTTGGTGCAGCTGCACCAAAGAAAGGGATTGATGTAGGGCTTCACAAACCCTGCATTACCCTTTGAAAATCATGCCTCTGGTCTCTATCGAACTTTAATGTTTTTATGTTTATATGTTTAAACTCTTTCTGTTCCCTCTCTCCTCGGACACCTCTAGGAATGAACTTGGGCACGTTGTACCTTTCCTGGACACCAAATTTTAAATAAGTAAAATACCTGCTCATGTCTAAAGTGACCACCCTGAACAGAGTTTTTTCTGACCCATGATTATCTTCTGCTTAGAATTTGGGGGAGTGCCATAAATGTTTCTGAATGTGTCCTAGTAATCTGTTCCCCAGAAAGTGGTCTCCACAGAGTCAGGCAGAATAGCAGTAGAGCCCTTTGGACTTGGAAGTATCCACAAGCATTTCAGGGCACTAGTTTGTCTTGTCTCTCTCATCGATTGACACAGAACTAAGTCAGAGCTTGGCCCACAAATTAGCAGGGTTTCAGATTCCTTTGGCCTGTCTGCATAATATTGTGAAGACAGATGGTTTACTTCTACCTTGTCTGCCCCTCCCATTACATAGCAATGACTTTACCAAGTCTGACTATTGACACACATACAGACTGTCTCTTGAGCACTCTGTTTCTGAGCAAGGAAGTGCCATATCAGAATGGGCACAGCTGAACTGTTTCCCAGTGGATGGATCAGCGCAGTCCATGGATGAAGTCCAGTCCTGGTGGTGTTCAACTTCCCTTACATAAGTTGCAGTTTCCGAGAGTTAGGAAGGCTGCAGGCCCTTCCCCCTCTCTCTCTCTCTCTCTCTCTCTCTCTGATTTTTTATCTGCAAAACTCATTAGGCACTGCCTCCAGGTAATGAAGTCTGATTAGAAGCAGGGGTTTGCACCGAAGCATATAGCTGTAACATTCTGCAGCAATCACTGTCATCACGCTGGCCCGAGACCAGCCGCCAGAGACATGGGTCTTGGAAAAACAGCAGGACCCCATCCGAGGGGAGCTGAGCTGGAGTAACTTCATGCTGGTATAGTGCAAAGATACTCAGGTGCTAGTTCCTGCCCCCCATACCCTGGAGACACTTGTCGGAGCTTCACTCATCTCAGAGAGCAGGCAGACCAGCAGTGCCCATAGTGTGACACAAGGCTAACACAGGAAGTGAAACACAAAGACAACAGAGGCCAGCTTCCCAAATGCCTGAGGGCTGCTTGTCAAAACGTATAATACAATACGTTACAGTACAACTAGCCGAATACCCCTGCAAAACTTGTATGATATCTGGGATTAGCTCCCCCTCCCTAGCCCAGTTTCCCTCACTCCCCAAAATATTCGTCTGCAAGCTGCCCCCATCCTCAATGCATGATTTTGTGTGTTTGTGTTGGGGGAGAGGTAGTAACTCCACACTCCCCTGCTAACCAGTCACCCTGTCCTATGGTATGCCTGTTTCAGAAGAAACATAAAAACACAGAAATTGTCGGTGAAAGGCCGCATCGCATGGCCCACCCAATCCACCTGGTTCCTGCCTACTTTGTTTCTGCTGCTTTATGTAGTGTATGCTTCAAAATGCATAAAAGCAAAGTGTTTTGGTTTGCAGACGTGCAGGAGCCATCATTATCAGGCTCTTACCTTCTGTACTCGGTGCTCCCACTTTCTGCGCACTCCAAAACCATCACTCCTGAGTCTTCATCACTCTCGAAACTCAAACAACCACATTGTCTTTTTAAAAGTAAAAAGAATATGAGGAATAGGGACAGTTTGGTAGCATAGAGCCATTTACATATGTCCATGTGTGAACTGCCACAGTCACCCACTTGCTAAACGGCTTTGCCATTTCTCTTTAGTTTTTCCTGACAGCCGTGTCTATAACCAATCAGCTGACACGTCAGGGCTGAAAAGTTGTTGTAGTATTGTTATGATATCAGAACAATACCACAACAACTTTTCATTACCTTTGAACTGTGCCACAAGACAATTGTCAGGATTGAAATCTATACGCAATAAAACAGAAAGTGAATAAACAGCTTATTTGTGATCAACCCATGGGATTTCCTATGTATACCATGGGCAGGTGGGTTATGCGGTTCCAAGTCGTAACAGCAATCACAAAATAGTGACTACTGTTATGGCAAGTGTATATCACCGAAAAGTAAACTGGTGATATACACATGCAGGCGAAAAAAGACATCGGGCAAGTAAACTAAGTGTGTGTGCAGGGCGGGCTGTGCCCACACACCCTGGCCCCGCTTAAGCATTACTAACTCCAGGGGGGTGCATGTCAGGGAGGGGATGACACTCCAAAATAAATAAAAATATACACAGCAGCAGCCGGCAGCAGCAAAATTCTCTTTCCCCGGTCCCCAGCCCCGAACTTAGTACTTACTGCACCAGAGCTAGCCACCCTCATCACACGACTAACTGGGCTGCAGCAGGCACACTATCCCACACAAACCCTCTTCCCTGTCCCTTCCTGTCCCTTCCCTTCCCTTCCCTATCCCTTCCCTCCCTATTCCTCCCCTTCTGGTTGTCCTCCCTTACAGTCGCAGTCGTATATGGTCGCTAACCTTACAGGGTAGCCTAACAGGATAACGCTGTAAATGAGTCACTGTTTTGACAGTCGCTATCATCGCTGGATACTAGGTTATGCTGGTATTCTTTTCACTGCTCAGTACATTAAAAAGGCAAGTGGTTATTCTGATTCCTCCCAAGCACTGCAGACGCTGAATTGTGTTTATTTGTTTAATTTATTTAAAAGTTTCACCAGAAAGACATATTAAGCAGGACTGCTCGTTTCCGGATGGGTTTCCTGGGGGGTAGGAACACAGTGATATTAAAACAGTTGAAAGTAAAAAGTAGCATAGATCTGATATATATACAGCAATAATACAATAATATTTACAGCATGAATAAAATATGCAGCAACAGAAGATGTCCAGAATATAACAATAGGTACAAGCATTTGAGTAGCATTCTACTGCCAAGCTAAAGGTGCAGTTTCTGAGAAAGGCTAGTAGTCAGCTGACTGTAGTATTGGAGGGGGAAACCTAGCGATACTAGTTTTGGGTTGAACTTGGGAGGTGAGCGGAGATGGGTGGGAAATCATGTGGTTAGGGAAAGATTAGGCGGGAAGCAGGTGTGAAGGGAGATGGGGTAAGTGGAGGGGGCATGGGTACCAAGATCGGTATGTGTGGGGTGGCACATAATAGGACCAGGGTTGGTATGTGGTGGTGGGGGATTGAGGGTATTACCTGAGGGGGAGGTGAGGGAATAGGAGTAGTGAGATATGGTCTAGGAAAGGGTGGGGGAAGGGAATGGCCAGGGGAGTGGGTACAGGGTAAGGAAAAGTAATGAGGATTGTAAGGGGATGGCCAGGATGAAAAGAAAGGAATTAGACTAGTGCGAAGAGGGTAAATTTGAGCAGGAACAGGTTGGGAAAGCATAATCACGTAAAAGGGAGAAAAGGGATGTAGGTGAGAGTGCGTTACGTATGCGGCGGGGGGTCCACAACATAGGGCAGTGAAATGAGAAGACGGATTGTCCGGTGGAGGTGAATCAGTGTGGGATAACAAGGGATTTGTGGTCTGCTTTCTGTTCACCACATTAACTAGAATTAGTGTGAGCATCTTATCTTTACTGGTGGGCTGTGGAGGTAGCATGTTTTGTCCTGCCGTAGGTTATGGCAGTTTGTATTTTATTTGTCCTGATTAGCTGAGGAAACCACTATGAAAAGGCTGTAGTGGAATGTAAGAGTGGGTCAAAGCCTTCCCTTGAAAACCAAGCCACTTCGAATGCAAGTGGCTCTGTTTTTATGAGACCCGAACCAAACACAGCCAGCTCGGCGCAGATCTGACTCTCCCCAGCCTCCTTACCATTTGGCAGGCTTACCCCCTGTCATGTGACAGGCTTAAAGAGCTAAGGAAGAGGTCAGAGGGTGCCCGAGCAGCGCACACTTCAGCTATGCAGAGTTTGCGTAAGTGCACAATTTTGGTGTATCTCAGACAGCGCAGCTGCTCAATGCGCCATTCTGTTAGGGAAGTCAGGGGAGGAAGGGATCAGGTCTCTTGGCAGCTGAGGAGAAACCAAGACACACGCTTTTTTGGGGGGCTATGTTACCCAAGCCCCGTGGCCACACAGTAGATGCCCTCCATGCCCCCAGCCCCCCTCATCTCAGCTTGGAACTGGCAGTATAGCCCAGAGGTTACAGTAATAAGCTATGAATTAGCTTGGTGCATCCAGCAGAACTGGGTTTGATTCCCACAACTTCCATTTGGATAGTGTGTGTCTCTGAGCATGAGCAAGTCACTTAACCTCCCCAGTGCTCCTGGGTTACCCCTGAAAACAGGTACTTGTGCCTAGTGAGCCTTACCTGGTTACCAAAAAAATAAAAATAAAGAAGATGCCCCCCACATCCCCAACCCCCTCATCTCTACTTGGGGCTGGCAGTAAGATTAATGAGCTAGGAATGAGTGTGGTGCATCCAGCAGAACTGGGATGGATTCCCACAACTTCCATTTGGATAGTGTGCGTCTCTGAGTATGAGCAAGTCACTTAACCTCCCCAGTGCTCCTGAGTCACCCTGAAAACAAGCACGTGTTCCTAGTGGGCCTTACCTGGTTACCAAAAGAATAATAAAAAAAAGACACCCCACCACACACACACACACACACACACACACACACAACTCTGAGAATTAAAAAAACAAACTTATTTTTGGCCAGAAATTAACACTTTAAACAGCAGGATGCAATATACCTCAGGCAGTGGATCCCCTTTTAATATTTTTGTCACTTCATTGCCATTTGGCTGGAAAACAGGATACAGAGGGTAATAGTAAATGAAGTTTACGCTGAAGAAAGGAGGGGTTACTAGTGGGGTACCACAAGGTTCGGCACTGGGACCGGTCCTCTATAATGTCTTTATAAGGGACATTGCAGAGGGACTGGAAGGAAAAGTATGTCTCTTTGCAGATGACACAAAGATCTGCAACAGGGATGATACAGAAGGTGGGGTGGAAATGATCCAAAGGGATTTGGCAAGGTTGGAGCAATGGTCAAATATATGGCAGCTTAGATTCAATGCAAAGAAGTGCAAAGTAATGCACCTGGGAAACAAAAATCCAGGGAAAGAGTACACAAAGGGGGGTGAGATAATAACAACTACAGAAATGGAAAGGGACCTGGGGGTAGTCATATCAGATGACCTTAAGGTGGGCAAGCAATGTGAGAAGACAGTAAGAAGAGCTGGTGGGATACTGGGATGCATAGGGAGAGGCATCACCAGTAGAAAACAGGAAGTTGTTATCCCTTTGTACAGACAGTTGGTGAGACCCCATCTGGAGTTCTGCATCCAGTTCTGAAGACTCCATCTCTGCAAGGACATAGACAGGATGGAGGCTGTCCAGAGGAGGGCCACTAAAATGGTGCAGTGTCTGCACCAGAAGACATATGAAGAGAGATTAAAGAAGCTTAATATGTATACACTCGAGGAGAGGAGGGAGAGGGGGGACATGATAGAAACTTTCAAGTACATCAAGGGAATCAACAGAGTCCAAGATGATAGCATCTTTCAGAAAAAGAGATGTGCACGAACAAGGGGGCATAATTTGACGATAGAGGGGGGACAGCTCAAAGGTAACATAAGGAAGTATTTTTTCACAAAGAGGGTTGTGGATACGTGGAACAGCCTTCCTGAGCAGGTAGTGGACTCAAACACAGTAAGGAATTCAAGAATGCATGGGACAGACATAAGGCAATTCTAGTGTGGGGTAGGAGGAAGTAGGCTGTTGGTTAACTAGGGTCTGCAGCCTATGCATTAGGTAGGAAATAGGCAGACTAGGTGAGCTAAGCAGTCCTTATCTGCCGTCAATTTCTATGTTTCTATGTTGCTATTTTCTGGTGCTTTTCTCTTGGTAACCCCCATTTTCCTTCAGTTATACATATAGGTTGAATCTGGCAAAGCTAAAACCAAATACAAATCCATCCCGGCTTTGCCCATCCTTGGCAGAAATAACAGCTGCAGTGAAAATAACATGTTATTTCCACTGCAGTTGGATAGCAAGGCAAAATAACTCTGTTTATTGACTAGCCTTATTCATCACTCTTATGTTATAGGTATATTTATGCCATGCCTGCGAGAATAAACAGTGGCTAATATCAGTGATATTTTTCTACTATGGGGACCTAAAGTGAATGAATGTCTTGATATTGACACTCTAGGTCTATAGTAGCAGAAATATCCTCACTGTGGATCATGGTTGGCTGTAGCCGATAACGTGAACAGCAAAGTTCTATTTTCATAACTCCGTTGCATACTTGCATTCCAGCAGCCGCAGGACACTTTCATTTTGTCACCTTTCACAGTGGTTGCATTTAAATGGGAAAAATGTAAAATAAACAGCCCTCCTATTCACAGTTTAATCACAAACCACTGCCTCTCACATGTGGTACATCCCGCACCACTCTTACCAACCAGTGGCTCCATTTTTCCTGACTGGCACCCTCATTCCTTCTGGGCCAGCACTCATGTTTCACTTGCTGCAATCACAGTTTTTCTGCAGTCCTATTAAGTGTCTCCCCAGTACCTTAGCAGGCCGCTCCCGACCGCATTCAGTGTAAAGGTGCACTTTGCACAGACACGCTGGTGTGGCAATGTACTGATACAAACAAAGCCTCATGTGTGTCAGTTTCCAAAATCAGTTCAGCAAGTCTATCCTGAAATGCTGCTCGATCATCTGAAAAACTGCATAAAACTAGAATTAAACTAATACTAAAAATAACATAACTAATAAATCCTCACATATATGGCATAAAATGAACCTCCAATGGTCCCAGCAGAAATATGTATGATATTTCTGTCTCATGCGCTTTGACGTCACTCATGGCTCCGCCATTCGTAATGTCATACGGTCAAACTGCACTCAAGAAAAATATGATAGATATTTCCTCTGAGGCCATGGGATATCCCTTATTTAGGACGAGTTGAGGTGATGGATCCTGGTGTAGCTGGGTAATGAAATTACCTTTCTCAGGTTCTTGTTGGAACTACATAAAGGAAGAGACAACAGAAAAGTGGTGCCCAGATAATAAATATAATTTATTGTCAGCAAATAAGAATAATGCAGGTTTACAACCAACAGTATAATCACTGGGAGAATATATCCAGTTTCCTTACCTATGTAGGGTGCAGTCTAGCCTCATCTCGGAGAAAATATGTGCTGCAAAGGTTCTTATACCCTGATAATTACTTTAGCAACAGCTAAAGAAGATACATAAAAAGCATATAATGTATGGGAGAATGCTGTTAATGTTAGAAAATATTTTTTTTTTCTTGTTGTTATACCATCGATGTGACATTGCTGTGCTGTTAACCCATCGATGTAACGTCACATCAATGGCATAACAAATTGGAACCAACAGACACTGTCATCACCAAGGCAGCATGGCAGTCCACGCGCTGTCAAAAGCTGTTAAAAGCAAACAACAAAACAGTCGCAAAGCCCAAACGCTGTAACCCTATCTAAATAATGGCAGCCGCTGTATTTTCTAAGACTCTGGATGACGATCACAGAGCATGTATAGTCACGCAGAAAAACAAAAAGACACTAAAGAAAACAGAATCAGATATCAGTATGTTATGATCCTACCTGGCAGACGAAGGTGAATCTCGGACCATAGGAGAAATACCAGTCGCTGATCTAGATTTCCTTGTTGCCAATTTCATCTACAAAATAAAGCGCAATGATGGTACAGATTATGAGCCATCTACTCTGAGAGGCATATTAGGCAGCTTAGACCATTACCTCCTGAGCATTAACTACGGTCACTTCATTTTCCATGCCAACCAAAAGGACTTCACCGAAACAATTGCCACCCTCTCAACAAAAGCAAAAGCACCTCAAGAAGCTGGGCAAAGGTAACAAGCCCAACAGGGCCGAGACACTGTCACCCTCAGACATTGACAAGCTCTACCAGACAGGAACATCAGGACTCCATGGCCCAATGTCACTCCTAAATATGATTTTTTTTTAACAACGGGCTGTACTATGCCCTCAGAACTGCAGAGCAGTATGCCCTAAGATGGGGGGACCTGACTTTAAAAAAAAATAGTAATGGCGCCCATTTTTTAGAATATACTGAGTGCCAAATAAAAACACAGGCAGGAGATAACCCACAGGACATCAGGGCTGTCAAGCCAAGGATGTATGAAAACCTGGAACACCCAGACCGAGATCCAGTGAAAGCATACAGTTTGTATGCTTCTCAAAGACCACCAAGCATGTTACATGTAGAATCTCCATTCTACCTTGCGCCCAATTTGTACTTCAAACCTGGTGTGTCAATTTGGTTTAGGGCAATGACCCTTGGCGAGAACAAGATTCGCTCAGTGATGAAAATAATAAAGACTTCTGCTGGATTGCCCATTGAAAAACGCATGACAAATCATTCAACACGCAAAACAGCAACCCAGAGGCTAGTGGATAGTGCTGTCCCCCCTACCGAGGTTCAGCAGGTCTCTGGTCAAAAGAGCCTGCAGTCCATAAACAATTACAGTTTCATATCTGAGGCCAAACAAAAAAGAAATTCTGGTATTCTTGGAGGGTCAAATGCAACTGAAAACCAGCAGCCCTCTACATGTAATCCTTCTGCAGCCCTGGTAGTTTACCAAGAAAGCCAACCATCAAAGACACAGAAGTTAGCCAGATTTGCCTTGTCAGAGCTCACAAATTTCAACCTGTTTGGAGACAACTCAGTATTGCAAAATGGTACCGTCACAGTGAATGTAAATAATTACTTTGGGCCACAGAAATGGAAGCGAATTTGCACAACCTCAGACTCATCTGAGAGTGACTCCTGAAAGGTCGGTAGATAATTAATAATCTAAACCTCTCACCCTCTCATGGGTTAGAAACTTTTAGCTGCCTGTGTAATTGGTACTGAGTAAATACCTGACTTCTCAATGCTTTATTTTGTCTTTTCTCCTCTCCTGTCCTGTCTTCTCACTGGCAATCTCCGTGAGTCAAAACATCCACACAGTGATGACGCAGTCTAGCAAATGTTGTACGGCGACTCTGCTTGGTCATCCTCTGTCACATGTTTTCCTGACGCAAAATAACAGAACTGTTCTCCCCATAGCTTATTGTTAACATGATTGTGTGTGTTTTTCTTTGTAAAATATGCCGAATACTCTTAGCATGACATTGTAAACAGTAGATTTGTTCAGTAAATAAATATTGATGTTTCGTCAAACTAAACTATCTCATTGTGATCCTAATAAGATAAGAGGCTGTTTTTTATTCAGAATGCCACCTATGCTTGATAATGTGCCAAAAAACTATGCCCATACACTATAAAAGACAATGTATGGGCATTAGTGGTTAACCACACTATGCTAGGCCTTGTGTTTACCATGGCAACTTTTGGTTAACCTCTCGAGCTGCGCTCTCGAGGTTAACTAAAGTTGCCAAGGTAACCACTCAGCACTAGCATAGTGTGGTTAACCACCAGTGCCCATACATTATCCTCTATATAATTGGCCAAAACAGGTGGCCAGAGTAACTATCCTAACATAAAAAGTTGCTTAGCTTGCAGAAGATAAGTGATCAATAAGGTTTTGTGATGCTTACAAGGCCACTTGCAATTACAGTTATGTATAAGCACTAAAGATGGCACTGTTGCCTAACTTACAAGTATACAATGATATATAATGGAAAACATCTCCCAGTGATACAATATATTGTGAGAATATAGTAAAGCACAGTATGTATTACAAAAGTACAGTAGAACCCAGATCCTGACACTTATGCTTATACAGTAAGTGCCATTGCCCTAAGGTTTATAACATATACCATATATATGTTGATCCATGAGGTGGGGGTACAATCAGGGGTGCTGGTCCATGGATAACATTCTCCCCTTGTTGTCTCAAAAGGGGCAGCATTGATAATCCCAGGTAAGCGGCCCAGTGGCACTGAGGGTTGAGGTGCTGGACACCACACCACACCTCGCACCACGCCGGCGACCCGGGTTTGGGAGCAAGCTCGGATCGTTGGGGGTTGGCCTGGGGGGAGACAGGCTGGAGCATCTGGGGACAGCTCACCTTCCCCGGGGGAAGGGGGACTTCCATACCGGCAAGCAGCAACCCCGGCGGAGGCTAGGGGAAGCGGCGGCAAGTTGGAATCTCAGGGACATGACTGGTTGCAGGCAAAGGCCAGCAGCCAATCAGCTGCATAGGCTGCTCCTTTGCAGAAGGGGGGGAACATTGTGAATGCCTGCAGATGCCTTGATGCTCAGGCATGTAGCGTCTCATGAGGAACATGGAAAAAAAAAACACGGAGCCAGGACGACGGAGCACCGAGCTGGGTCCCGATGTGCCAGCGCCTGCCTGCGACCCAGGACCCTGACAAGGTTTCAAGATTGATTGGGGGGTTGCCCAACCCCACCTGGGAGGTTTCTGTGGCTTAATGGAGGGACCAGAGGGTGCAGGTAGGTGCTAGCAGGAGCAGGCTTCATGGGTGCTCCAGATGGAATGGCTCTGTGGGGCAGTGGGAGGAAAAATAGAAATTTCAAAAAAAAAAAGATAATCCCAGGTAAGTAGTGGGATGGAGCTAAAAAAAAAAGTTGTTTACAAGCCCGACGCACCAGCCTTGTAAAGGAATTTGAGTTGTTCTTGGTGTTGTCTTAGATTACGTCGCAGACAGCAGAGGGTAAAAATTAGAAAAACAATCAAGATTGCTTAAATAATAAAAAATTTAAAAGTGCGTTCTAACCAAGTATTGCCTAGTGCAGTGCTTAAATCACCATCATGAATAAGACCATTGAGAGCATCATCAGCTTTAGAAATATTATTGCTAATATAGATTAAATGTGAATCCTTTCGAGCTAAAAGTGATTTTAAGGAAAGAGTCAAAGGGTCAGTGTGCACATTAAACATGGGCAAATATTGAGACAAGGCAAGCAAGTACTGGTGATCAGTATCTATAATGTCTGGTTCAGGGAGAGGAACAGGTGTGATCACAGTGTGACCAATGACTGTTTTCTGCTGTGGAGTAAAACAGAAGTTAGGTGTTGAAATATCACAAGTTTTGAAACCATATGCAAAAGATTTTTGATTTGTTACCATGCAATATTGTCTATCAGAATTATACGTTACTCTTACATTTGGTACCCTCCATCGCTGTAGACATATGGAGCAGGTAAATGACTGGTTGTTGAGCCATGAAGTGAAGCGATGTACCTCTTCCAAGTAGCTTCGGTATTGAGCTGTTTTGGCATCTAGTGCTGAAGATACAGCTTGAGACTTGGATTCATCAACTTTGTCAATGTCAGTAAGATTGGACGGCAGACCATCATCAAAGGTCAGTGCCCAATTAAGATGTTCCGGAGAGTATCCGCAGACAGGTTTCACAATGTCAGATACATCATAGCGGCACAGGAAGTAGAATCCCTTCTTGGCACAACAGTTTATGTGGGGTGCCACCCAGGCTTGGAGAACATGATGGCAAACAAGCATGAAGGGTAAGTCTGTCCTCTCTCTGTAGATGTCTAGGTGTCCTATAGAGCTCATTGTGGCTAGTTTATCAAATACAGATGTTTTGGGGTCAAAGCGTAGTAAAGAAATGGTAAAAGTCACAAACATGCTGTCATGTATAGAACAAGTTTTAGTAAATTAATAAGGTGCTTGGTTGGGGTATCTGGAGGCATATTCAATACTTCTAGCTGTGGACATAGAAATGTTAACACTATTTGCTAAACAAACAGTAATGCAACCATTAGATCTGGAATGAGGACAATACCATTGGCCCAAGATCCTGTCATGGATAATATCTGGAATTCCACCTGTTTACAAATCCTTGAAGAGACTGTTAATGGTAGAAATTACATAAGAGCCATAGGCGGAGCATAAAAGTTCATGACCAATATATTGCTTGTCTACCTCCTTATTGTTTTGAAAAATCAGTTCATTAATCTTATTTTTAGTATCAATGAGCCTTTTGGCAATTTTCTGCATGTTATATACAGTGAAGCATTCTTCCTTACTTAAACCATCTACACCATGTAATATGGGTGGTAGAATATCATTTTTAAAAGCTTGCTGAAATGTAATTGTTTGTGCTTTAATAGCAGCAATATCTGCTCTATTCCAGATAGATATGCCTGGCCCAAAGAGGCCAGAATCGGTGCCGGCTGCACCGGTTACATCTGCAGTATCACGCCTGGTGCGTGGTCTAACTCTTGCATTAGGTACGGGTCTAAAGAGTCCTATATGATCGGTGGTGTGTGGCCCACCAATTGGATCATTAGTGCATGTTTGGTAAGCAGATACAATATCTGTAAGCATCATGCTATAAAATCTAGAAGTACTGGTTTTGTGAGAGACCAATCTTAGCTCAATTCTCTTGTGTGATCTCAATTTAAACTGGCTCAGTTCCCACTAGCCTGACTATGCCTCCCTCCTAAAACAATACAACCTGGCTCAAACTATTAACCTTCCCACAAAGCAGGGCCCTTGCAAGGGCACATAGACACTCCTGGATTGGATTGTTACTAACCGGGAGAACTGTGTCTTGCACGCTGGTACCATGGTCAACTCCATTAGCGATCACTCCACTACGTACCTTCTCTGGTCATCCAAACTTAAACGGCCCCACCCAAATACCTGTCTTCCCATAATTTCAGAAGCCCAAACACCCCCATCCTTCTCTCTGATTCAGGAGCACTGGACTGGTCTGCTGTTTTCTCAGAATCAAATGCTTCCCAGGCAGCATCCATGCTCACTCAAGCTCTCCTGACTCTACAGGACAAGCATTTTCCAGTCACCACCAGAAGGGTCAGGGGTGGCTACTTGTGATGGGTCATGAAAGACAGGGACCGTGCCTGGTCAACCTATAAAGCATCACCATCCCCTACCCTACGGGATGATTACAGGCATCTGAGGAACCTTTGTAAACACCTGGCCAAAGCTCTCAAACAGACACGTTTTCACAATCTCCAGCAAACTAACCTCAGGGACCCTAAACAATTCTGGGCATCCACTGGCTTGCTACTAACCTCCCCCCAGTAAGCCTGTCCCACAGCTACACACTACTGCTTGCCTCATTACCGATCCCCAAGAAGTGGCCATGGCCCTCAGAGACAAATTCTGCGACCTCACTATGTATCTGAGCAAACTCCCAAACGACCTAAAACCCTGTCCCCCTGCACACTCCTACAACATCACCCACTGGGCCTACCTCTCAACCTCCACCTCACCCCTTTTTCTTCAAAATACTCTCACACACTGACATAGCTAAACTCCTGAAGAGCCTCCCAAACCACGGCTCCCCTTGAGCAGCTGGATTATCCCCTGTCTTCCTTAGACTTACCTCCCCTGCCATCGTCACCCCCCCAACGTTCATTTTCAACCTCACTCTGACCACTTCTTTCATGCCTGATACATGGAAAACCGTGAAGGTCATTCCCATTCATAAAACTGGGAATCCACAATCCACCGATAAGTATCACCTGATCTCCATCGTTCCTCACCTAAGCAAGCTACTGGAAAAAGCCGTCCACCATCAACTTGCTGACTACATAGGTAAATATGACCTACGATGTAGCCAATAACACGGCTTCTGCAAGAATCACTCCACCACCACTGCCCTTGCACTCCTAACTGACCACATCCTCACAAACATGGACCATGGAAATGCAACTGGTACAGTCTTCGTTGACCTCTCCAAACCCTTCGACCTGGTCAATCACTCGCTTCTCCTTTCCAAATTGCATCACTTTGGTTGCTCTCAAGAGGTCACCACCTGGTTCGGAAGCTACCTTGCAGGGTGCTCCCAGTTTGTGTGCATTGACCCGGCCTGCTCGCCCAACCTGCCTGTCTCTACTGGGGTCCCCCAAGGCTTTATCCTGGGATCCCTCCTTTTCTCCTTATTCATTAACTCCTTTCCAGTGGATAGTGTCAACTGTCACTCAATCCTTTATGCTGACGACCTCATGCTCTTCTCCAGCGGAAAGTCTCCTACCCTCATCTCTGCACCCCTCTCACAAAACTACACCGCAGCCCACAACTGGTTCTCTGACAACCTCTTTCTGGTCAATACCAAAAAAACCAAAACAATGTTGTTCGGATCTAAGCCCTTCCTAATGAAATGCAGATCTAACCCACCCCTAATAATCACGTCCCCTGATGGCCATGCCCTAGAGGACGTCAAACATTTCAAATATCTAGGAGTTGTGCTTGACCCCTCCCTTTCCTTTACAGAGCACATAAACTCCCTGGTTCTAAGATTTCACCAAAAACTAGGGACTGCCTACAGATACCAGCAATACCTCACCCCTGAGGCCCACCATGCTATCACCCAGGGAAACCTGCTACCTCTCCCGCACTACTGCTCTCCCATCTACTCCAGAACCTCTGCATCCACATGGCAAAACTATTAGTAGCATACAACAGTGCCTGCTGCTTCTCCCTGCTGGCCCCTTTCTTCACACACCACTGTACACTCTACACTACACTGGGGTGGCTCCCACTACAAGCCTGCTTTGACCTTGTACTGTACAGTTTTATTGATTCTGCCATCTGTATTGGTCAGAAATCCCCTCTTGCTCCCCTTCTCACCATCCAAACCTCAAACCACTGCCTACGCTCCTCCAGTATCCCCTCCCTTAAAAAAACTCAGGGTCACTACGAACATGGGCACTAGAGCCCTGCCTGTAGCAGCCCCACACTATGGAAGAAGCTGCCCACAGAACTGCACACCATAAACACTCACTGCCAGTTCAAGACTCACTTCAAAGACTGGCTCCTGTTGGCATCCACCTGCCACTGCTTTAAGGACTAGCCCCCCCCATAGGTTCCAGGGGTAGGGCCAAATAGGTTCTCTTATTCACTGAAACTGCACCACCATGAGCCTTACTTTGCTTTGTTATTTATTGTCCCTCAACTATTGCCACCATGTATTGCCAAATGTAACAACTGTAACCTTTCATTATGTATTATCTGCTCTTATGATGTTCTTGTTATTCTAATGTTTCTACTCTGTGCTGCCTTACATGGCCCGAGTCGTGCCTGAAAATGGTTCTTGGGGTTGTCTGCAGACCTCCAGACCAGGGGGAAGGCATAGACACATTACTGTTAGAAGATATACAAAACATGACAGCTGAAGGGGAGGTTCTGATAATGGGAGACTTCCACATGCCAGATACAGATTGGTCAATACCAGCAGGAACATCTGTCAGAACTAGACACATAGTGGATTCCCTGGAGGGGGAGGGCTTCAAACAACTGGTACTACAACCCACAAGAGACAGGGCTATCCTTGATCTAATACTGACTAACAGGGAAAGGATCACAGATCTCCAGGCAGAAGGTCACCTGGGGCCAGTGACCATCACATGGTATGGTTCAATTTGACCACTAGAACTAAATCTTCCCATTCCAAGGCAAAAATATGGGACTTCAGAGGTGCTGACTTTGATAAGATGGCCAACAGAGTTAAGCTAGCCCTGGCAAAAAGAAATACAGATGAGGGGGGTACAGGCAAAGTGGGCAAACATTAAGGATGTAATACTTGAAGCAACATCCCATTGTGTTAGAGAGAAAAGAAAGTGCAAAAGAAGAAGGAAACCACTTTGGTTTTCAAAAACAGTAGCAGAAAAGGTCAGAGCCAAAAGGCTGGCCTTCAGGAAATATAAGGGAATGCAGTGGGATGAAGATAGGGAGGCATACCAAACTTCCCTAAGGGAAGCAGTAAGGCAGGCAAATGCCCAAACCAAGGAAACACTAGCACAAACAGTAAAAGAAGGTGACAAGACTTTCTATAGATACATTAGCGAAAGGAGAAAGTCCAGAGGGGGTATTGCTAAGGTCAAAGCGGATAAGGGGGCGCGTGAGGAGGAGGACCGTGTAAAAGCATCTATCCTAAATAGATACTTCTACTCAGTATTTACTGAGGAGAAGGTGGGGCAGGGCCCACAGCTCAGCACCATGGACATGGGGGGGAGGGAGGTGCACCAGTCCTTTCACAAAAGAAGGGTCCTACAAGAGCTCGATAAGCTCAGGGTGGACAAGGCAATGGGACCCGATGGCATACATCCCAGGATACTAAAGGAGCTAAGGGCAGAACTAGCAGAGCCATTATCAGAACTGTTTAGTGAGTCTCTGAGCACAGGAGAGGCCCCAGAAGACTGGAGAAGGGCTCATGTGATCCTGCTCCACAAGAGTGGTAGCAGGGAACTACAGACCAGTCAGTCTTACCTTCAGTAGTGGGCAAGATTATAGAGGCACTCCTTAAGGAAAGGGTAGTGCAACACCTGGAATCCATAGGAGCACAGGATCCAAGACAGCATGGGTTTACAACAGGAAAGTCCTGTCAAACTAATCTCATAGATTTCTTTGACTGGGTAACCAGAGTGGTAGGCCAAGGGGAAGCAGTTGATGTCACCTACCTTGACTTCAGCAAAGCTTTCAATACTGTTCTAAATAGAAGATTGATTAAGTAGCTGGGTAGGCTCGGGGTTGGTCAGAATTTGGTCAACTGGGTGGCAAACTGGAAGACGGGCAGAAAACAGAGAGTGGTGGTAAATGGTATACAGTCAGAAGAGATGCAAGTCACAAGTGGGGTACCTCAGGGATCAGTCCTGGGGCCAGTCCTCTTCAATATCTTCATCAGTGACATTGCAAATGGACTGGAGGGTACGGTTTGTCTGTTTGCAGATAACACCAAGATTTGCAACAGAGTAGATGATCCAGATGGGGTGGGCAGAATGAGAAGAGATCTGGATAAACTAGCAAAATGGTCGGAAGAGTGGCAACTGGGGTTTAATGCAAAGAAGTGCAAGATCAGGCACTTAGGGAAGAGAAACCCTGAAGCCACCTGTAGGCTGGGAGGGGAGTTGCTGGCAGTCACAAGGGAAGAAAGAGACTTAGGCATCATCATCACAGATGGCCTGAAATCATCCAAAGCAGACCACTAAAGCAGTAGGTAAGGCTAGGGGGATGTTGGGGTGTATTAGTAGGGGTATCACAAGTTGTAAGAGGGAAGTAATAATTCCTCTTTACAAGACACTGGTTAGGCCCTATCTGGAGTACTGCGTGCAGTACTGGAGGCTGCATCTTCACAAGGACATTAACAAAATGGATTCAGTCCAGAGAAGGGCAACCAAAATGGTGCAGGGACTGCATCAGAAAAAATATGAGGACAGATTAGCAGAGCTCAATATATGTACCCTAGAGCAAAGGAGGGAGAGAGGTGATATGGTAGAAACATTCAAACACCTTAAGGACATTAACAAGGTGAAAGTGTCTAACATGTTTCAATATAAGAAAAATAGCCGGACAAGAGGACACAGCATGAGATTAGAGGGAGGCTGATTAAGGGGTAATGTGAGGAAGTTCTTTTTCACAGAAAGGGTGGTGGATGCATGGAACGGCCTACCTCGGGAAGTGGTGGATATGAATACAGTGCAGGGCTTCAAATGGGCATGGGATAGGCATAAGGGAGCAATAGAGATGAGTATGAATAGATAGACCATTGACAGAGCAAAGGCCGATGGCACATTCATAAGGTAGAAAAAGAAATGGGCAGACTGGATGGGTGTTGCGGTCCTTATCTGCCATCAACTTCTATGTTTCTATGAGATCAGTGCACCTACCCGGTTAACAAAGTCTTAAATAAATAAGTGTTCCAATGTGTGAGATTGGAAATAACTGGAATGTGCATAAACTGTAGATTATTAATCAGGGCACCTGGTAGGGAAGTGGTGATCAAACCACTAGGAGGACCTTCCTCCTAGGGAGGGCAGTCAATCATTTCTTCTTCACTTGGTGGGATTACAGAAAGGAAAAGGGCTTCAGTAGCTACATAGTTGTGAAGACAGAAAGAGCGTGACTCCTCAGAGGGGAGGCAGTCACACCAAGCTGGATCAAGTAAGAGCAGTAAGATTATACCGACCAGTATGTCTAAAATAAGTTTGTCGAACAGAGAGAGTACCATTCTTAGAAATGTCAGTATTGGGCCATCCATGGAATGTACCTTTGGATAGGTGAGCTACAGGGAGTGTGTAGCCCATCGCATCCGTTTCCCATGCAATGGAAAGTGTTGATTTGTCTGGGGCAACTACCATAGCATCAAGATAGGCATCTGAGCCTTCTTTTACAGTAATCATTTTTTTGGGTACATTAATATGAACTCCCATTGGGGCTGAATGTTCAAGTTTGCTAAGCAAGTGGTCTGCGTGTTGTCTATGAGTCTGTAGGGGTTTGCGTTGAGGTGCAGTCACAGTCAGTGTTGGCAGTCCCACCAACAGGAGGAGGAGGTGCAAGATAGCCATCTTGCCAGTGTACCTGTAAGAAAACAGAAAAGGTTTGTTAAGTGTGGGGTACTATTCCACCCTAAGTGGGTTAGGAAAAGTAAGTTTAGTCACGTTTGTACAATTTGAACTGATTAGCATAGAACCACTTGTCGGTGGTCTTCTTTTGCTGTTGAACTTGAACCTGATAGACAGCAGGACTGAGTTTGTTGACAATGGGGTATGGGCCTTCCCATTTACTGGCAAATGAATGAGTGGGTTATCTGTACTGGAGAAGCATAACTTGGTCTCCAACTTGCCAGTCGATTTCTTTGATGCGCTTATCAAATTGAGCTTTAGCTTGTTGTTGAGCTTTACCCATCTGATTGACAGCTAACAGGTGAGTCTTCATGATGTCATCATGAAACTTTTCAAAATACTTGTCTACAGATACTTGATTTGCAGTAGTGGTGTGGAGATCTTTTTTTTTTTTTGTTAGTCCTTTTTACCTTGTGGCTCCCAGTCTGCTGTTCATGTCCCCGCATCCTTTCATTTGGCCATCATCCGTTCCTCTGCCGGCCCCCAGTGGAGCCCTCACTGCTAGTTACCCCTATGGCTTACCCCCATGGTGGGGCAGCGGAGAGTCCCCCTCATCCCCAGCTCAGTCCGGATCCAGTATTGCAGCGATACCCCCCAGGCCGGGCATCCTGTAGACAGCCATCAAGCCACCACGACCATTCGCCATATTTTCCCATTTTCTGTGGCTGCATGTGTGGAGCGTGCAATGATGCCAAGGGGGAGCATGCACACATCCGTGCTCCCTCCCGTTGCCGTGCCCCAATATACCAATACACCCCTCCAAGCTCAGTGCCAGTGCACCACCCAGCCTCAGCTAGGGGCTGCAAGTGCACCAACCTCTGTAGACCCACCTCCCCCCGGAGAGGGAGAGCAGTCCCTCGGATGCTCAATCCCTCTCCTCCCCTGCCGACCCTGGTGACCTAAGTCCATTCCCAAACCTGGGTCACCAGTGTGGAGCAAGGTGTGGTGTCCAGCGCTTCAACCCTCAGCGCCACTGGGCTGGCACTGGTGTGGAGATCAATCAACAGGTGCTCAGGTAATCTCATGGCTCTACCAGTCATAACCTCATAAGATGTGCACTGAGTAATGGCTGCAGGAGTACCCCTAACTGCCACCAAAAGTACTGGCAAAAGGGAATCCAAATCCTTGGGATTGTCGTTGATGAATTTACATAACATCTGTTTGATTCTTCTATTGGCTCTGTCTACCTGGCCTGAGGATTGAGGATGGTAAAGGATATGGAATTTCTGATCTACTCCAAGCAGTTGGAGAGTCTGTTTCATCAGCTCAGCTGTAAAACTGGTCCCCTGGTCTGAGTCTACCTTTAAAGGCAGGCCACACCTGTAGAACAATTGATCTACCAGGATCTTGGCAGTTGTCTTTGCTGTGTTACTCTTAGTGGAAATGCTTCTACCCACTTAAAGAACAGATCTGTAACAACAAGTGCATACTTGTTGTTTTTGCTGGAATTGGTAAGGGGGCCAATGAAATCGATTTGCATCACATTCTATGGTCCAGTTTGCCTTTGGGGCAATGATCTGGCATTTCTTTTCACCAAAATTGGGTTGTTCTGGGCACAAACTATGCAGTTGTCCACATAGTGCTCTACATCTTTGGCCATGCTTGGCCACCAGATGACTGTTTTGAGTATCTGGAGGGTGTTTTCTGTCTCCTGGTGTCCACCAGTGCTAGTATCATAAACCATGTGGATAAATTCAGTTCACAGGGATTGTGGTGCCACCCACAGTTTGTCACCTGTATCCTCTTTTCGATACCAGATGAGCTTCTGATCACTGGACAAGAGTATGTTGTCAGAGTGTCTCTTATATGGACTACCAACAGGTAGTGGTTGTTCAGTTCCTTTGTCCAGGAATTTGAACACATTTTTTAGTTCTGGATCTGATTTCTGCATAGCAGAAAGGTCCAGTGGAGGTTCTGGTACTGGTTTCTGCCTAGTGTTAGCAGCCACTGTAGCTGTTACAGTTATTGGGTAAGTCATTGTCCATGTATCCCCCCCTCGAGTGCCTGCCTTGGCAAGTGAGTCCGCTCAATCATTGAATTTGTGGTAAGGGTCAGATTTACAGCGAGTCTTTACCTTGTGGATGTACAGTTTGTGAGTAAACTGCTGTGTCAGGGGATGTATGTACACAAACAGATCCCTGTATTTGACTTATGTGGCATCACAGGATGTGAAGTTATTTTTCTCCCAGAATGGTAGAAATTCAGTAAGGGAAGAGCAGACCCAGTTGGAGTCTGCAAAGATGATGGCATCCTTGTCACCATGGGGCATGACCTCCAAAGCGCAGGCCATAGCTGCCAATTCGGCATACTGTGAGGAGATGACAGTGCACTTCCTAGAAATGTGCCTGAAATTGCCTTCTTGATCTTGTATGAGCACTCCAAATCCTGCCACCTGCTCTCCATCCACAAAGGAGGCAGAGCCATCTGTAAAGATACAATACATATTTGTATCTTCCAGAACATCTGGTGTAGCCAGTAAGAATGGTCCTGGTTCAGGTAAGTCAGGAGGTTGGAGGGCACAGTCATGGTGCTTACCTGTGTAGAGTAGGACATGTGCCAAGATTGAGGGCATTTCGGCAGGCAGTACTTTGATGTCCCTGTCCTGCAAAAGCAAAGACCAGTGGGTAAGTCTGGTGTTGGAGACTGACCCATCTTTTACTTTGTCTAAAGGCAAAAAGTTAGTTGGAGTGCGGCAGGTATGCAAGATAATAGAAGCATACCCAATGATGTAGAGACAATATTTGACAGCCCAGTAAGTTGCCAAGAGTGTCCTTTCACAGAGACTGTATTTCCTCTCTACTGGAGATAGCATCTGAGATGCATAGGCAATGGGCCTGTGATACCCATTGTACTTTTGTGCCAGCACTGCAGACATGGCCACATCAGAGGTGGCAGTTTCCAAATGCAAGGAAAGGTTTGGTTTGGGATTGATCAGTGCTGGGGATGAGGCTAGGGCCTGTTTAAGCTGTGTGACAGCTTCAGCGTGAGTGGGGCCCCATGTCCATGGGACATCCTTTTTCACAAGTTCATACAAGGGAGCAGCTTTCAAGGCAAAGCCAGTGATAAAATCCCTAGAGTAATTTATCATTCCTAAGGAGCGTCTGAAAGTTGCCATGCTAGTAGGAAGTGGCAGATCTTGCAAGTCCTGGATCTTTTTGACAGCTGGGCTTCTGCCTTGGTCTTTAATACATAGGCCAAGGAAGATGACCTCTTTTTTGCACAATTGTGCCTTAGAGGGGTTACACTTGAGGCCTACTCTCTTGAGGAGAGACAGAAGTTTGTCTAGGAGGGCCAAATGATCTTCTTTTGTGGTGGTTGCCAGGAGCAAATCATCCACGTACTGCAGGAGACACTGGGGTGTGGAGAATCCCTGCAGGGCATCCATTATGTGGAGATGGAAGAGGGAAGGGCTGTTATGGAAGCCCTGGGGAAGACAGGTTCAAGTGCACTGGCACCTATCAAAGGTGAAGGTAAATTTGTATTGACTTACCCGTGCTAGTGGGAGTGACCAAAACCCATTAGAGATGTCAAGGGCTGAGAACCACTTTTTGTTGGGTGTCAGCAGCTTGAGTACATCAGGTACCGAAGCTACTGTTGTGGCACAACTGGGGGTAACTTGATTAAGTTTCCTGTAATCGGTTGTGAGTCTCCAAGCTCCATTTGGCTTTTTCACAGGCCAAATAGCTGAATTGACAGTTGAGACACAAGTCCTAATCACTCCTTGCTGTAGTAGTGATTGGATGGTCTCTCTCTCAGTGATAGTAAGGCTTCAGCAGAAAATGAATACTGCTTCTGCCTCACAGGGTTAGGTCCTGGGATATCGATGGTAGCATGCATCCTACCACAATCATGCTTGTTGGTAGCAAACACGTCCAGGTGTTTTTGCAGCAAAGGTGCAAGTTCAAAAAACAGATCATACTCCTTGTTGTTATGGGAGATGGCTGCCACCATGTGTGAATCTGGAATGGTAACAGCATGACATTGTCCTTTGATTTGGAGAAGTAGCCTGTTGGCTAGGTCCACTACACAGCTGTGCAGTGCAAGAAAGTCAATTCTCAATATACTGGGATGATGACATAATACCATAAGGTCAAAGGCAAAATCAGTCCTGAGGTGACCTACCACTACAGGCAAAGACACAGATTGATCGGTGTCAATCTGAGTACTGTCTACACCCTGTGCACTGGTCTTCCAGCCAGTAGACCAGTCAGATGTGGCTGGGTTCTCATCATGTAGAGCACATGGCTGCTCCTGTATCCAGAAGTATATTCATTTGGCAGGCCCCGGCTGTGGCCTTTACGCAAGGCCGTCCATTTGTATCAACAAGCAAGTCACTCACAATCCAGACTGGGGCCTGTAATTGTCAATCTGTACATTCAGAGTCATCTTCATTATCCTGTTCCTGAAATCTGAGGCCTGCAGGATCTTTCTGGGCCTCCTGTATATCTTGCACAGGATACAGATGTGCCTGTGACATCACAGGTGCAGCAGCGGCCTGCTCAGTCGATTCTTCCTTGGTCATCGCATCAGCCTGGCCAGTAGTCATTGCCACAAAAGGATTCTTTCCTTGGCTGCTCGGTTGTTTGGTAGCCAAGGGTAAGAACAGCTTTCCCTGGCCGCATGGCTGTCCCGCGGCTGGGGTGAGGGCGGCTACAGTACACGTAGACTTAGCCTCTTTTTCGGCACGGACCTCCTCCAGCATTTTGCAGAGGGTCTCTTTCTTGTTTTTAAGGTTCCAATAGCTGGGGCCATTACGGTACTGGCTATTGGGTTGGGCATTTGGATTTTTCCAGTTGCTCCTATCCTTGTTTCCATTGTTCTTCCAGTTTCAGTACCCCCCCCATGCGACTGTTTATCATCAGAAGGGGTGTCTGATTTTTGGTTGTTACCTTCCTCAGTGTAGTGGGTAGGTGTATCCAAGGTAGGCTGCACTGCAGCGACTTGGACTGCAGCTACCTGGGCTGCTGGACTCTGAATAGCGGTAGCCTTGTTGTTCTTACCGGAAGCAAGAATACAGAGGTATACCTGGAAGGCATACTCTGTCTTGGTAATGATTTCCATGAAGGTGTTGGTCTCCGGGTAAACATTGAGTTCAACCTTTTTCTGAAGGGCTGGAGTCATGTTCCGGATGCACAAATCCTTGTACTCAATTTGGTCTTTGTATGCGATCTCGCCAGCCAGGCCTTTGCCAGCCTCATAAGCGAGCCACAATCGCTGATGGTAAGCCGTGAGGCTTTCCTTCACATTGTGCTTAACCTTGTAGGCCAAGCAGGTCCCAATGACACCTGAGGCATTGGCAGCAAGCAGTGCTACAGCGATGTCATTGTATGCAAGTGTCTCGCAGTTGCGGACGATGTCTGGGAATTTGGCCCAGAGGGTAGGTTTGATTGTCTGTTGCAAGATTTGAACTTGGTACTCAGGTTGGAGAGAATGCTTCTCGCAGAGTGAGCGCACCTTCTCTAAATGGCAACTAAGGTTGTCAGTTGGACCCATCTGTCCAATGCTTTGGGCAATTTGCTGGACAGAGTGAGTGACTTGCAGGGGATTGGAAGTACAAGGAATCGTATTCCACTCATTACATTCTATAGCACCGTGAAGGGCAGTTTCCACTGCCGCATCAGTGACTGCTTTAAATGCATGGTCCTGGGTGACAGTGTCCTCAAACATTCTTTCAATTTGATCCTGGATGGCTCTCTGGCGGTCATCCGGTGCCATAATATTGGTAATGGCCTCTTGAATTAGGCTGCACCTCCATATTGTCCTCCCTGGAGAGAGAAGCAAGCGGAGGCGCACCACAGAAGACAGGGTGTCCACCCGTGTCGTGGAGTCACCATATTGGCATAATACATTGCTTCCACCATGTTTGTGTAGACATGGCAACATGGAGGGTGTGTATACATGAGAGCCATCTTGGGGATGGCTGGAGAAAATGACAGCCCTATGGGGGTTGGACTTTGGCGTGAGGTGGCGTGCCTCATCATCAAAGTCAGAGTCATCATCGCCGGATGACGCAGTGTCAGTGGGCGTATACTGAAACCCATTCATAGCCTTGACATGGTCAGCAAGAGCCTCTCACTGATGGTGCAGTTTTGCCATCTTTGTTCTACACTTGTGACAAACTCGTGCAGTGCCCTGCTCAATACCCTTCTCAATCTCACACTGCAATACTCTGTATGCAGTGCCCAATTCAACATTTTCCCTAAGCTCTTTACCTAACTTACGATTCACTCTCGCATTCTCCTCTTTCAACTCAGCATTTTCTTCTCTCAAACCTTCATTCGTATCACTCAGAATATCGTTCAAATACGTTAACTGCTTCTTATCACATTTCAGCATCTCACAATCATCTCTCAACATGCAGATTTCACACTCAGAATCTTGAGCAGTACAATGCAACAGTCTGTTATTGGCATCACAGAGTGACTGGGTCTCCTCCACTAGTTTCCATTCCCTTTTCTGTAACTCCAATGCCTGCAGAGACACATTTTGCAGTTCAAGGGAGGCACACTTCACCGTGAGACACTCAACAACGGTATAGAGAGCCGCAACCAAGAGACCTTAAGGTTGTTTTTCTTGGCTTTCTGTTTGGACTCTAGATAGTGGTCTGAAATGAGCAGCACTGGTTTTTCTGCAGACTTCATGTCCAGCATGAAATCTGTCCATCCTCCATGGGAGGTGAGGTAGTTTGAGACGTCCGGTCTCAGTTCAGTGCAAAGTTCAGGCATGACAAACAAGGGACAGACAAACAAACAAACAAAGAAGCAGTCAGAAAAATGGATAAAATCCTTGGCACCATAACCCAACAGCTTTCCGGTCCCCCGTGGGCAAACAGTGGTGCCAAGGCAGTACACTGCCACTCACAAAGGGAGTGTATCAGGGTGCAGTGTGGAGGTGCCACACCCAAGACCAAGACAGAGTGTGTTCATCACAGAACAACTACTGTAAGCACGAGTAGGTCCAAGTAGTTATTATCGGCAAATAAGAATAATGCAGGCTTACAACCAACAGTGTAGTCACTGGAAGAATATATCCAGTTTCCTTACCTATGTAGGGTGCAGTCTAGCCTCATCTCAGAGAAAATATGTGCTGCAAAGGGTCTTATACCCTGATAATTACTATAGCAACAGCTAAAGAAGATACATAAACTACATATAAATGGCCAAAACAGGTGGCCAGAGTAACTAATATAAAAAGTTGCTTAGCTTGCAGAAGATAAGTGAACAATAAGGTCTTGTGATGCTTACAAGGTCACTTGCAGTTACAGTTATGCATAAGCACTAAAGATGGCACTGTTACCTAACTTATAATTGTACAATGATATTTAATAGAAAACATCTCCCAGAGGTACAATATATTGTGAGAATATAGTAAAGCACAGTATGTATTACAAAGTACAGTAGAACCCAGATCCTGACACTTATGCTTATACGATAAGTGCCTCTGCCCTAAGGTTAGTACATATACCTGTATACAGTATGTGTTGCTGTCCGCAAGGTGGGGTTACAGTCAGGGATGCTGGTCCATGGATAACACTGGGGTACAGAAGTGGGAGGGTTCCCTGAAAACTGCCACCTTACCTGTAGGGAGAAAAATGTAAAAGCTGTTAGTGAGAGCTGAGTACCTTATGCAGGGGTTAGATGTACCAATCTCGACAGGAAACCACAACATCCATCTGATAGAGGCAGTATAACACTGTGATTTAGGGCTCTGAGCTGCTAACCTGGAGACTAGGGTTTGAATCCCTCAGCCCTCCACTTGCATACTGTGTGAACCTGAATAAGTCACTTAATTTCCTTGCACTCCCAGGTCGCACCTGGAAACAAGCTTCAGCTTAGTGTACTTTTCCTGGTTAAACAATTTCCCCTTCCCTTCCCATGCAGATGGCACGTCCAATGCCTGTTTGGTTCAGTGACTCTGTAAGCCACCTCATTAGGGTCATATGACACCCTCAATTGGTGCCATGTTGCCTCTATGTCTCTGGTGGAAATGTCAATGGTTTGAATAGCAACCTCACAGTCAGGCATTGCAGATAACATACAGTGTATCTGCAGCCACGAGTGACGCTAGTAAACTGCCATGTGTGTCTGATGCACTGATATAGTAATAGGAGGCTGTGCTGAAGTAAAAATCTTCTTACTCCGAACATTAATAACCTGCTGAATCTTACCAGGGTGGGGAGCAGTCATGTCTTGGGTGCTGTGGCCCCATTTGGGTATGGATGACCTGAAGCCCTGAAGAAGGGCGAGGTATAGCACCTACAGACCCGGAGGTGTGATAACTTGTTTGGAAGTCACCAGAGTGAGAGGTGTGGAATGGGGGCACCTCCAAATATCCCTAGAGACCTCTTTCATGGTCCTTGGCCATGGAGACATAACACAAATGTCAGTGCTGGGAATCCCTAGCAGTCCCAATGGCAGAGCAACAGGATCATGGTTTGTCAAGGCAGTATGACCTAATGCCTGCATCATCTCTCCCACAGAATGCTGATACATAATGTCTTCAGCAGAAGAGCCTAAATGGAGGGAGGATTAGTTGTCTTTTGAGGAGTACGTTGACAGAAATAAGCCAGAAGGATCGGGTCAGGCAACAGAAGGAGGATCCTGAACTGGACCCTATCAACATCCTAGCACCATAGCCCTGTAGTGCCAACCCAGGCATGGTATTGTTCCTAAATGAGAGGCCAAAAACATGGGGAGCCTGTCTATCCAATCCCAAGGCACGTACATCAGGGGAGGGGATACAGTCTCGTGGACTGAAGTACCCCTGCCTTGGGAAGGGCCTTGAGACTCTGGCGACACCCTCACTCTAGGAGAGACTCAAGCAAAGACTCCTGTTTCTGACACTGCTATGACAGAGTAGGTGGCAGAAGGATGGCTTTGGGAGGACACCCCAGTATGAGTAAGGAGTTCCTGCTGAGGAGCAGGCCACACTGGAAGGCCTGTTCCATGTCCAGCATCAACAACAGAATAGGGCCGAGAACAAAACTGCTCCCTGGGGCCAAGTTCCAAACAGCATCCCCAGCATCAATATCTTCCTTGGCACCAATATCTTCCTCAGTGCTGAGGAAGATATCGGTGCTGGGAACTGAACTCGGCACTGAACTTGTGTAAGTGTTGATACTGACTTTGGTGCCACCCTAAGCATTGGGCCCACCCCCTTCCTCAGTGTAAAGTTGAATGCCGAGGTTAGGAACAGCAACCAGGCTGACACTGTCACCGACATTGGAGTCAGGCCTGACACCACAAACGATGTCAGTGCTAGGTCCAGCACTGCGGTCGGTGTCACCATCACAGCTATCACTCTGAACTTGACAAAAGAGTGGGCAACATTGTCAGCTGGCATTGAAAAGAGCACTGGAGTGGAAAAGGCCAAAGGCCTGAAACCCAAGTCCGAGGACATCTGCTGCTCAGGGTAAGTAGACTAGGATAGGTTCTCCTACAGACACTCAGAAGGAGCCTATGGTCTACCAAGCACTACCACTGAGGATTTCAACACAGCCCCATCATGGTCAGGGGGAACCGTATACCTGAGCCAACCCCAAAGGCAGTGAGGAAACCTTGGGGAATGTTCCAACATCCTCTTCTGGACACCTCCTTCTGAAAGTGGGGTGCTGTCACCACAATTACTAAGACTGAATTTGGAGGGTGTTGTAATCCATGGAGAAGAAGCAGGTATTGTAGGAGTCAATGTTGTGACTTGGTCTTAAACAGAAGAGATGTGCCTGATGTCCGTCACTGGCACTGAGTTTCTTCAGGCACACACAGTGACAGAATAGAGGGCCCATTTTCGTCTGTTTGTTTTTCTTCAATGACTTGGGCATGTCACAAAAAAACTAAAAAGAGAGCAGTGACAAAGGTGAAATGTGATAAACGGAGGTGACAAGGACTTGCTCCCACTGTGCACACACAGTGGCAGGAAAATACATAACTGAGATAGGTGGGGGGCTATCTGTGGTTATTTATAGGTACATGTCACCACTCAGTGTCACGCAGGTGTCATAGGCCAATGACCATTGTTGTTCCCCTGGCCAAAGATTTGCTCCGATAGGGTCCTAGTGCCTCTGACTTTGACTCAAGAGTGGGACTCTATGGAGAAGATATTCTGGGAGATCTTTTAGTGCAGAGAGGGCACAGATGCAACCTATGCCAGGGTGACTCCTGTACACCCTACCCCTCCCAGGATAGCTGCTTTTGCATCTTTGGGTCACCGAACAACCCCCTTCCCCTCAGCTGCTCCTGTCTCTCTGGGAGTAAGGTGGTAGAATGTTTCTTTCTAAATTGAAAATTGTGCCAAAGGGGATATGGCAGTCCGTCAGACTGCTGAATCCTGTAATCCAGTGCATCTGTGGAGCAGAGATCCACTCATTGGTTGACTGTGATTCCCATTAGAAGTTCAGTGTCCACCAGAGCTTTGCCCCAGACCAACCTCCAGTGCTCTGCGTGCACTGACAGGGGTGGTTGGACTGTGGATGCCATCCGCTAAGGACTGGTATCCAGGCGTGGAGCTGTGCAGGCCTGCAAAATGTGACACGTATGCTGGTCAGACTGTGGATTAGGCCTACAGTCAGCATGCCAGCCCTTCTTATATGATGTCATCAGCAAACTGGGTCTCTCCCAGCCCAGCACATTGTTCATTCTTATGTTCTAGACCTTTAAAAAAAATGATGGTGGGTGTGCAGCATATCATGTGCCCTGATGAGGTGAGTGGATTGGCAGGGAGTTGGTGGGAACAATGATACAGCTTCGCACTTGGGAAGAGTTTGAGCCATTTGATTTTTTCCAGTCTGTGTGTGTGTGGGAGGAGGAGAAGGTGAAATTTAGGGGGAAAAATGCAGGTTCCATCTGCTTAAGCTGCTGTGGATTCATAATCCAATGAAAAATAGTGAAGCCCACTCAGGTGGGCAGACTAGGTGGGCCATAGGCCCTTATCTGCCGACACTGTCTATGTATCTATGTAGGTGCATGTCCTGCTTAAATGTCCATCTTTTTAGTTTCACATTTTTTCGTATTTTATTCTGTTAATAAAACCCTGGTAAAAGCATTCTGTTTAAGTGAACATCCCACTTAAGTGCACAGCTAGAGCTACCAAATCAAGATCAGTTCCTGCTTCAGTGCACATTAACAGGCTAGAATGAGAAGTTAATTGGCCTGTTTGAGGCTTAACCCTGATCCTAGTCCCAAGCCCCGAATGTCTTTGGTTATGTGGCATAACAGAGCTAAACATTCTGGCAACTGGTAGAGGAGTTGTCCACGGAAGAGCTGGCGGGAGCCTATAAGAATGGACATAGGCAGCAAGGAACATGGTTTCAGAATGTAGTGCACTCAAGCACAAAGTAAGGCATACTGCAGGGAGATGAGGCAAAAAAATATTTATTCTGTAAGGTCCGTCAGTTGTTTGACAGTTTCAACTTTTGCTTCACATCCAGTATACTTTTTCAAAACAAGTGACAGTTTCATGCAGTCTTCTGCTCCTGCATGAGTAGAAATCTTTTTGCCTCAACTCTCTGCAGTCTGCCTTACTTTGTGCTTGAGTGCACTACATTCTGAAACTGTGTTTCAGTTCTTGGGCTAACTCCCCTGGTAGTGGCACCACCTACAATGGCATTCACAGCACCTGTTTTGAGAAGTAGCAAGGAACATGGGCAGGATTCCCCGGGCTAAGCTGAGATTCATGTGCTGTAAGGAAGGAGTCTTCCCAGGCAAATCAGTAAATCATCAATCATGTTCTTTGAAGGCCAGTCATGACTGATCCTTGTTAATCAACGCATGTTACCATAGGATTATCAATGGAGATCATGACTTAAGATCATTATCTGGATTATGATTTAATTATTATGTGTGGTAGAACATTGTTACTACCAAAAATCTATCTTTTCACAGGATTGTTGTACTCTCGATGCGATGTCGCAGTGTTGTTATACCATCATCACATTGATGGTACAACAAGGATCGTTCTGTGCATGAACACTACATGAACCAATGGCCTTCCTGAAACAGCCACAGCGGTAAGAGCTTGACCCAGAACAGAACAGCAGTGACTGAAATAACTTAAAAGTAAGGAACCTGCTTCTTTTTTTTTACTCTTTATGGAGACCATACACTATAAAATATAATGTATGGTCCGCGATCTGCAACAAAACGTGGATTGCCATCTCGAGGTTAATAAGATGACCGAAAACTCTCGAGCTTCACTCTCGAGGTTTAAGCGGTCATCATGGCAACCTTTCGATGGCTACACACATTTGTTACTGATGATGGACCATACGTTGTCTTCTATATCAAACATGTAACTTTCAAATTACTGACTAATGATTATTGATTATTTCTGTAAGCTTAAATCAGCATGATGGTTTTTGAGGATCAAGTGATGATCACTGATGATTATATTACTTCCGTGTATTGTAAGATTGTACATCACATGAGTAATAATTAACATTTTATGTGTTACTAACACGAAAATATGAATGTCAGATATCAGTGTAACCCCCTTGCAAATGGGGGTCCCTAACTTTCCCGGAGCTCGGTTCCATGCTCCATGCCGGGTTGGTGATCGGCATAAATCCGTTTCAATGGGTGGCTAGTGAGTGCTTTTGGAGCCTCCGTATGCTGCCTCTTTAGGGGCTGCCTTTGCAGTCATAATTTACTGAGATGGGGGGGCTGTGTGGTTGTATGCCTGAGCCCCGCCCGGGACACTGGAGAGTAGCTCCTTTCTGCCATCGCTAGTGGTGCAGAGGGAGCTCGGTTGAAAGGTGTGATTGCTTGCTTGGAATAACATAAAATAATAATGATAATGTAGTTGTTCTAACCTGCTTTCCGTTGCAGTAATGACTGTTCGACTGTCTCCTCCATTTTGGTCCAGAACTGCTGAATTGGACCAATCAGTACCTCAGGACTTTGGAGGGCTGCCTGACCAATAGGGGGACTGCTTGTACTGTAAAAAAGGTGTTATGGGCTCTGGCGCTTTTTTGCACAACTAAGGGCAGGAGGAAATGACTGGCATGTTCAGCCAGCCAATAGAAGCGGGTAGCGCCAGACTGAAGGAAGAGCCCCTGGCTGTTGAAGGCAGATGCGTTGTGGCTTAGGAGAAGGGAGGAGCCTGTGCTTCAAGCGCTTGGAGTAGTGTTCGCTGGAAGTGCGTGAAGGCTGGAGGTAATGCTGCCTTGTGAGAATTCAGACTAAATTCACTGGCGCAGTCGGAGGAGGCTGGTGCCAGCCCAGCTACCTACCAGGCTCAACCTGAGAGGACTGGAGAGAATTGCTGAATCGCGTTCGGTCCATCCGTGATGTTGAAGCTGCCGTTTGAAGCCCAAGTTCTTCTGCAAGTTTGTAAAAGCCTGAAAGCAGCTGCCTGGTATGGTACCCCTCTGTTGTTTGCCATATAAATGTGTAAGGAGGCTGGCGAGATTCAGGCTCAGCCCTGCCAATGTTGAAGGAATCATTATTTGCTGGAGTTGTGAGTACTGAATCAGGGTAGCTCCCTGCAAAGTGTGCCAACAGTGGTTTCCAGTTGTAGGATTATACTTCTGACTGCCTAATTAAACTTTCTTCCTATTCTGACTTGCTCAGGATCATAACGGTTATTCAGTTAAGGCCCCAACCAGCTGCCACGCTTTGACTAGCCGTTAGGGCTTGGGGTACCCAGGGACAGTAAGACTAGGTTCAGGCCTGTGCACAGAGCCCTAGGTAGATTAAGTATACTGATAAGCTAATCAACTTGATTCCCCTGTCCTTGTTATTTTTCCCTTGAATAAATCAGATTGTTCTCTGTGCAATTACGCCTGGTTATTGTGTACATTACTGGTGAACTGCTGCCTGGTGACTGCAATATAACTGTGCCTTATTTACAGGGGGTCTCCGGAGGGAGTGGAGAGATTTTAGCCGGGGGTGAGTGTATTGGTGAAAAGTGTTATTTGTACCCAGTGTGAGCCACTAGTGGGACGAACCGGGGGGTTGCAGTAACCCAGAGGGCTGTGACCGAGGCAATCTCGACAACATTGACCCCGACCTCTGGGTGGAGGCACCCGTCAACGGATCTGGGCCCCTTACCCTGTCTCTGTGGAGGCAGGCAGGGGTAGTAGCCTTAAGGATAGCGCTCCCTGGGGGTTACATCAGCAAAAACACATTAATTATAATATAAATCACATGAAGTCAGGTTTTAATCCCTTTAAGAAGAGTATGTACAAAGTTAGATATAGCATAGATATTGGCTATATATACAGTATATATAATACAGTATTTCAAAGGCACAGTTTAGGCCGGCCCGTCGGCACAGCGGTTAGATTTCCATCTGTGATGCCAGCGACCTGGGTTCAGGAGTAGACCTGGGCTGCTGGAGGGCCGGCTGGGTGGAGAAGGTTGAAGCATTCAACGACAGCTTGCCTTCTCCGGGGGGGGGGGAGTGGGGACATGACACAGTGTGTGCTGACTCCTGGCGGAGGCCAGGGGCACAGCAGCATGACGGCATCTTGGGCTTGACTGGCCACAGGAGAAGGTCTGGGGATCGGCAAGCTCCAGGGCTTACACAGTAGGGGAGGACATCGCAGACATCGGTGCTCGTGCCTGACAACAGGGTACCAATGACGCCCGCAAGAAAAATGGGGAAAAAAGACCTCCAGCTCTGGGTAGACAGAGCTCCCGGAGCTAGCCCTCATGAGCATCCACCCGCCATTCCACTGCGGGACCAACGAAATCAAGATGATATGTTCGGGGCGTATGGGCCCTACCTCGATCTCCGCCTGGGAGGGACAGCCACAGCTCCATGGGGGACCATAGGATGGATCAGGTAAGGCGGAGTGCAGGAGTACACTCCCAAGGGCTCCCGAAGAGATGGAACTGGAGGAGGGGTAGGGGAGATAAAAAAACAAGCAAAGTTTAAGGACCAAAATAATGGTAGTTTCTATTTTTTAACATAATTTTGCCTTGATTGACACTATTAATTTGCAGATTGTGAGGAAAGGTTTGAGCAGAAACCAGGTACTTGTAGGAACTCACCACAACCTTAAAAGGAACCACTGAAAGGAGCTACAGAAACCAATGTGAGCCTTTATAACACTAATAAGAAGTGAGGTGTCAGAGTAAGTATAAATGAAAGTTGCTAGGATTCTGAAGTCCAGTTAATAATGTTCATTCATTACCTGTATCCGCTACACCTGTTCTTCTCCATAGCTGGCTTCCCCGTCTTGATCAGAAACCCTTACCTCCTTTGCTGCAGGTTAAAGAACACCTAATCAAGGCAGGCTCCACACATTGCACAGAATGCCTCCACTGCCCCACAGACAGGGTTCTTCAAGAGTGTCAGCAGACAGGCTATGATCTAGCATGGGTGGTTGGGCAGATGTACTAATGTCAGAACCTCTGTATGACATCAGAAGCTAGTGGCAGGTCATGGGTCGCCACCGCATCCCATGTCAATGCCCACCTGATACTGAAGGGGTGAAGCTTCAAGAGGAGTGGTATTGACTTGCATGAATCCTCTCTGTCTCAGCCACCAGGGGGCGATCACGTAGCCATAGGTTCTAGGATCCTGCCACAGAGGTATGGCCCATTCCTTGTGGACTGAACTGAGCCTCGATGGCCTGAATGGGAATCCCTGTCTAAGGACTTGAATTAGTGGTACATTGAAGGTTTACATACTCCTTACTAGCACATTGAGAAAGTCCCACTTTCAAAGAAATGTCTAGCTCCCAGTTCTTCAGAGTGAGTAAATCCATCCTATCCCCACCCATCCTCCCACTCCCTTCATGTCGCCAGTCCCACTACTTCCCTCATCTCCAGATACTGGTTTTGGCCTCTCCCATCATACCTATCCTCACTCCTCTCTCCCATCCCCTCTTCCTGTCTTTGCTGCTGGAACCTTCACACCTTCTCTATTCCCCACCCACACTCCTCGGCTGGATAGTCTGCCTTCTCCTATTGTCTCCCCTTTCTCTGGAATCTGCTCCCTTCCTCCCTACATCGCTCCCCCTCACTTCCCTCCATTAGGCACTAACTAAAACTTCTCCCTGCATCCTCCTGCTCCTACCACCCCTCTACCTGACCCACTGCTTCTGCCCCTCACCTGCTTGACCCCCCACCCTATAATGTTGTCTTTTCTGTATGCAATATAGCTGCCTGTTTTTGACTCTTCCTCACAGTATGAGCACCATCATCTTTTCATACAGGCGTAAAGCACTTAATTTAGCTCTTGTCCAGTTTGATATCTGATTTGTCAGCTAACTTTAAGACCTCTCCAGTTTATTATTATTTTGATTCACCGGATTGTTCTGTACTCTGTTACTGTACTTTTGTATATTGCCATTGTAACCGTATTCTATTAGTGATGTAATTTTGTAACATTGTTCTCCTCTTCCCCTGTCCCCCAGCTCGGACCTGGAAATGAGCCTCGGCTCAGTGTGCCTTTCCCAGTTACCAGTTTTCAAATAAATGAATGAAGGCCACACTAGGGTCTAGGCAATGACAGATTCAGGACCTGAAGCCTCAAACCCGGGATCGGGAAAGCAGAACATCGATAGGCAGTACTACCTATCACCTTTCATTCAAGTATCTAACCAATAACACATGACAGGGTGGGTGGTGGTGTATTATACTGAGCCACCTAGGGGTACTGTGAGGCCCAAAGCTGCAGGCAGGGGGCCTTACAGTCTATGGAAGGGTGAGTATATCCAATCACCCACCATGGAGTGAATTAATATACTTAGAAAATGGGCCAAAAGACTGCTTTTTCAAAAATAAAAAGAAATAAAAGTTTATTTCTGAGGTTTGTGAATGTAGTTCATCCGCACTTTGGCTGGGAAGGTGTGAATGAGAATAAATCGATGGCTGAGTGTGAAAATCAGCTTCACTTCTGGGCACATACACTGTCCAATTCCCATTTGCTGAATTATTTCTCTCATCTCGTTTTCTCTCAGTGTGCCTGCCAACTGTTTTACACAGCTCATGGGTGCGTTTTTCAGTAGATATTTTCATTTGGGCATAAATGACTCAGGTTGTGAGTCATTTGGTTACTGGGACCAAAGTGACACTCCGAACTTTAGAAAAACATGCTAGCTACATGAAATAGTAAAAGTTAAAGGGCCACTTGTCACTCGGGTTTTGCATCTTATTATTTCTAGTTGATTGCTTACCTTCTGTAAACTTCATTAATATTGTTGGTTCTTTTACCTGCTTCCATTCTTAGTAGAATTGAAATGCATGCTAAAAGTGTAGTTATACCCTGCCTTGTTTTGCTTCAAATCCTTGATCTATTCTTATTGCATACTTCCTGAACATTATGAACACCGCAAACAGTGAAGCCACTCGTGGTGCAATAGTCTCCTCTCACTGCATCTTGAGTGGCTAGACAGCATTAGCTGCATTCCCAAGTCCTGGAAGGATGCAGTGGGAGCTGATCAAGGAATATAAACAAACACATTTTTGTGTGGTAACACCAGTATGGTGGGCTATCTGTTTTTCACTTTTAAAAAGAAAAAAAGGAATCAGAATCAAAGAACCAGCTACATTCACAGTCACTGCAGAATGTAAGCAATCATAAAATGCATTGTTTAAATTAGGAACAATTAGTCAGCCCAGTGGCGTGGAGGGCTGAGACTTCATGCCAGTGTCAGTGGCTCAGCAGGTAGCACACTCACCTCTGAGGCCAGGAGATCAGAAGGCTGTGGGTTCTAGCCCCACACCAGGCACTTGGGTTAATATCCCAATACTGACACTGCAGTGCAGCATGAGGGGGGTGCTGGACTCCTGAGGTGCCATCTTTTGGATGAGACGTTAAACCGAGGTCCCATCTGCCTGTTCTGGTGGTAGTTCAGATGGATGTTAAAGATCCCATGGCACTTCTCGAAAAGAGTAAGGGAATTTTCCTGGTGCCCTGGACAAACTTCCCCCCATTCACTAAAATACCACCAACAGCTTAATCTGGTTCAAAGCCAGTTGGCATTGATCTGTATCCCCCTTCCCTGGGTCATGCCTGAAAATAGGCAGGATTTGTCTAGTGCACTTACCCAGTCAACAAAAACTAAATAAAAATAAAAATACCTCCTGGCACACTGGCAACCTGTGTTCATGGAGCAATCAGGTTGCCAGGGGTCGGCTGGGGAGGAAGAGGATCGAACATTCAGAGGACAGTTCTCCTCTCCCAGGAAGGGTGGGGAACAGAGACCAGCATCTGCCTGACACCAAGCGGTGGCTGGGTGTTGGCATACTGGATCCCGTACAAAGGAGGGGCGGAAGCGGAGCAGACAACCCCAGCCATTGCTAGCATTGCACACTCCACCTCCACACTTAGAAGGCCAAACCAAGGAAAAAGCAGAAAAATGTCCAGAGAACGTCAGATAACTGTTGGCCTCCTCAGGCTCTGCTCCCAACCATAAGGCACCTCCTGGAATCTGGATCTGGTCTCGGTGGGTTGAGGGACTCCCCACCACCCTGCCATGGAGGGCAACCCATGGAGGAAGAAGGGAGAAGGTAAGTCCAGTGTGGTCGGAGGACGGGGCTGGGAGGACTGACACGAACGTGGGACGACCGGGACTGGGGGGAGTAAACAAGCAACAAAAATAAACTCTGGTCAGAGCCAATAGAGCTGCAGCTGAGGAATCTGGAGTACAAATATTGAAAATAAGCAAAGTTATGACCACATTTTCAACATAGCCTTGTGACCCTGCCTCATGTAGAAGGGCAGAGCAAATGTTCAACTTCTGCCCGAAAGGTGATTTCACACAGGGACTGCAAAATCATCTTTTGGGATGCAAAAACACATTTTGGGCTGGAGTTGAAAAATGACAGCTGTCACATTCATGAGGTGCTATAAAGAAATGACTGTATTGAAAATTTGGGGTAAAAATATTGAATATTACAGAACTTACAAGTTTGTGTTTTCAAAATTCAACATAGCCTCATAACTTTTTTGGTTTTAAATATTTTTACACCAAATTTAGAACATAACTTCCTTATGACCCCACCTCATGAACGATGACAAAGAAAATTTTCAGCTCCTGTCCAAAAGGTGATTTTGCTCAGGGACCCCTAAATCATCTTTCAGGATGTATAAAAACATTTGGCCAGGATTTGAGCAAGCATTTGTCAATGCCGAAGTTCATCGTTGGGATTTCTGTTGGGACGCACCAATTGGCAGGACTACAGTTCCCAGCAGAATGAACAAGTTATGCCACCAAGTTCACATTTCCATTGAAATACAGTGAAGTGCATACCTGTTTCCTCAATTTGTGATCTGGCTTTGAAGAATGATGATGTGTCTGTGGTACAGAGAAGATGAGGGCACTGTAGCCCCACCATGGGTTGGGGGGGATGTTATGGTTAGAAACCCTAATGCTCCAGGCGTTTGTTGGTATTTGCACTACAAATTTTCAACAAGGCCTTTTGTGACCCCCACCTCATGAAAGCATTTGGGACCTCTGCTCATGAACAGTGGCACTGTGATTTTGTTAATCTGTCCTAAATGTTGATTTGACACAGCGACCATGCCATTCTGCACCGGATGTGCGAACACACAGTTCAGGCAGGATGTGAAAAATTACAGCTGTACCATTGATAGGGAGGTGTGAAGAGATGGCAGTGTTGAACATCTGGAGTGAAAATATTAAAAATGCTTGAACGCATAGGTGGAAACTGCACAACACAGGCTTGTAACAGTCATTTAGTGGAATAATTTCACCAAAATTTCAACATAGTCATTTTGCGACCTCTGCTCATGAACACTGTCACTATGATTTTCTTACTCTGTCCCGAACATTGATTTCCCACAGCGGCTACGCCATTGTGTGCCAGATGTGCGAAAACACATTTTGGCCAAGATGTGAACAATGACAGCTGTACTCTTCATGAGGAGGTATAAAAAAAAAATACCAATGTTGAAAATCTGGAGTGAAAATATTACATATTCGTGACGTTACAAGTGTGCATTGAAACTGTGCAACGCACACTATTATCACAGTCATTATATGAACTTTTGTCACCAACTTTTCAACATAGGTATTTTGAGATCTCCGCAAATGAACAGTGTCACTGTGATTTTCATAATCTGTCTCAAACACTGATTTCCCACAGCGACTGTGCTATTCTGCGCCGGAAGTGCGAAACCACATTTTGGCCTGGATGCAAAAAGTGACAGCTGTACTGTTCATGAGGAGGTGTAAACAAATACCAATGTTGAAAATCTGGAGTGAAAATATTGCATATTCGCGACATTACAAGTGTGCGTTGAAAGTGCACAATGCACGCTCATAACACAGTCATTTTTTTGGAATTTTTTCACAAAATGTTCCACTTAGGCTTTTTGAGAGCCCACCTCATGAACAGTAACACTGTTGTTTCATTAATCAGTCCCAAAAGGTGATTCCACGCAGTGACTGCAAAATCACCTTTCAGGACCGAATAACCAGATGACAGTGACTGAATTCATGAGGTGGGGTCCCAAGAACCCCATGTTGAAAATTTGGTGCCAAAATTCATAAAAATGGCCAAGATATGCACCAAAGTTGAAAAAAAACCATTGATGCTATTATACAGCTTAAAGGCATTTCTTCAGTTCGCGATCGGCTTTGAAGAGTGCAGACGTGTTCCCGGTCCACCAAAGATCATTGCGCCAGGCTCCGGAGGTAAGTATGGGGTGAGAGAGTGTGTGGGGAGGTGGGGTGTGCAGTGGGTGGCTGCGGGTTGGGGGAGATGCCATCGGACTCAACAAGGGACCGTTTTCTAGTTTACAGGTTTAAAAAAATGTTAGAACATCGTGGGAAGGTTTTTTTCTTTATTTCAGGGTCTTTTGGCATGCTGGGATGGGCTCCTATTGTGCCACCTAAGTGTTTGGGGGGCTTGTAGCTGACAGGGATTGGGTACCCCCCCTCAGCACATATAAGTGTTGGAGGGGCAAGAGCTGAGGGGGATTGGGCACCCCCCTCGGCACACAAGAATTTGGGGGGGCATTATGCCAATGGGGAGTGGGCTCCCCGTCTGCAAAATGAACTGGGAGGGGGCATGCCAACAGGGGGATTTGGCACCCCCATCAGTTTGTTTTTTTGTTTTTAACTGTGAGGGGGCATTACAGAGGTCCTGGGCTCAGCACATTCACACTGCTGTAAGCTACAGCAGTGTGAACGCGCAACTAGGAATGCAGTGCAGGAGTGCAACTTCAAAGGACTGAGCCACACCACTATAGGTGCGGCTCCATCCTTTGAAAAGTTGTCCAACTCAGCCCAAACAGCAAAAAGTGAGTCATCACCAGCCTGCCGACTGATTCACCTGCCACTGACCTGCTCCAAGAAACGGAGCTCTCCATTGGGCACACCCCTGTAGAGCACCTTATGGCAATGAGTTTGTCTGCGCCTGCGTGCCGCGATGAACTCACAAATGACAGCTGTCACAATTATGAGGTGCTGTAAAGATATGGCTATGTTGTAAATCTGGGGTAAAAATATTGAAAAGTACCAACATTACGAGCCTGCAATCACAAAATTCAATGTAGGCTCATAACATTGTTCTTTTAAAATATTTTTACACCATATTTTCAACATAGCCTTCGTATGACCCCACCTCATGAACCAGGACAGAGAACATTTTCAACTCCTGCCTAAAAGGTGAATTTGCACAGGGACCATGAAATCACCTTTCGGGACAGAGCTGTGTAATGTCAGTGCAATTGTTCATGTGGTGGGGTCCCAAAGAAGGCATGTTGAAAATGTGAGCCAAAAATACCCAGGTTATGCCACTAAGTTCAAACCCCCATTGAAATACACTGAACCGCATATCTGATTTCCTCATTTCGCAGTCTGGCTTTGAAGAGTGAAGATGTGTCTCTGGTCCAGAGAAGATTACGGTGTTGGACTCCCAATCAATAAGTAAGGGCTTGGGGGGGTGCAGAGTGGTGGGTGCTGAGTAGGAGGGTCGGTTGGGGAGAATTTAACAGCCATTTCATTTTACAGATAAAAAAAAAAAGACAGGATTCCTGCACTGGGGGATTGGGCACCCTCCAGTGTCATTATTACATTTCTGGGAGGGGAGTTGGGTGGTGGGTGCTGAGAGGGAGGGTCAGGTGGGCGATGTAACAAAAAATGCCCATGTGCAGTAGTGGAGGGAAGGGTCACCCCCCCAAACAGAACAGTGTTTTTGATCGTGACACTTGAGGGATTGGGCACCCAGTGTCGCTCGTATGTTTCTGGGGGTGTGGGTGGTGGGTGTTGAGAGGAGGGTTGGGGGGAAATATGTATAATTTAAAGAAAGAAATCAGCAGACACAGCGGAACATGGCACACTCTGCTGTGTCCAAGATGGCTGCCGCACTCTACTGTGTATGCATGACTACTAACTCATGCACAGTAGAGTGCAGTAGCCATTTTGGACATGGTGGAGTGTGCCGTGTTCAGCCATGTCTGCTGATTTTTTTTTCCTTTTAAATTATAGATATCCCACCCAACCAACCCTCTCTCTCAGCACCCCCCAGAAAGATATAAGTGACACTGAGGGTGCCCAATCCTCCAGTGTCGCAATCAGAATGCTGCAAATATTTAGAGTGAAAGACAGTGCAGTGCCACTGGAGACAACAAGCAGAGTGCTCCACAGACCCAGAGGCGACTGTGTTTCAACTCCACCATGTTGTTTGATTGGAAGGAATGCAGAAGTCATTTCCTCATAGCAAGAAGTCTGCAGGGCTACGCACACTGCAGCCCTAATTAGGGAAAATTCGAGGCCAAAGGGGGTTGACCGTATCCCTTTATATGGTAGTGTGACAAAACATGTTGATGAGCAGGGTGGGACTGGATTTTTTGGGATGGTCTCTGTTGCCACATAAAAGGGCACAGGGAGGTATAACTAGATAAACAAAGGGTAGAGGGTGAGGGCAGAAAAGGCTCAAACAGAAGAGAGGATCATCCTGGGGTCAAAAAAGGTGATAAGACTTTCTTCAGGTATCTGATTGAAAAGAGGAAGACAAGGGTATAGTGAGGATCAGGAGAGTGGGGGGGGAGGTGCTATGCAGAAGAAGAGAATGCTAAAATTTTAAATGAGTCCTTTTCTTCGTCTTCATTGTGTGTGGGGGAAGAGGGATGGACCAGCATGCATTAGCAGGCACTGAGAAGAGGAGAGGGGTAGTGGACATAAGTCTATATTCTGAAGATAGAATCCACCAGGGATTGGAAGCCCTGAAGGAAAACAAAGCGATGGGGCTGGATGGAATTATCCAAAGGGTGCTAAAAGAGCTGAGCACAGTGCTAGTCACTCCTCTTGGAATACTATTCAGCACCGCATTGGAGATGGGAGTGGTTCCAAAGGACTGGAGGAGGGCTACTGTGGTCCCTCTGTACAACAGCAGCAACAGGGAGGAAGCTAGCAATTACGGACCAGTCAGTCTCACATCAGTGGTGGGGAAATTGATGGAAACTCTGCTGAAGGAGAGACTGATGGAGTACCTGGAGACATGGGCTGCAGGACCACCAGCAACATGGCTTCACAAGGGGAGGTCGTGTCAAACCAGTCTTATAGATTTCTTTGATTGGGTTATGAGGAAGGTGGATCAGGATTGGGTAGTGGATATGGCCTGTCTAGATTTCAGCAAAGCTTTTGACACTGCACAACACAGCAGGCTGATTAAGAAACTTAACAACGTTTGAGTCCATTAATTATTGGGATAAGGTTACAAATGCAGAGGCTGCAAATTGGGAATAGGAAGATATCAGGACTCCACATGATAAAACCACTGTTGAATCATAAGATTTTACAACATAAACTTTTAAACAGTCTATATTTTACTCCCACGCAAAATGAAGAAGATGGGGCTGCAACAAACAGATAACTGTATCAATTGCAATAGCAGAGAAGCTGACTTAAAACATCAAATGTGGGAGTGTTGGCATGTTAGAAAACTGCGGTCCCAAATTTGTCTTTATTTAAGAGGGCTACCTATTATTTATTCAGATTTTAATTTTGCTTCTTGCACTACTGGGCCGTTTTCGCCACTATCGTATATTTCGTGGGCAGATAAATGTGCGATTTCACTAATTCCTTTACTGCTAAAAATGTAATTCTTAAAAACTGGCTTGAAGAATCTGCATCTATGTTACCAGAATGGAAAAAAGAAATTATGAACGTAGTAAAATTAGATGAAATTGCACATGGATGCAAACATAAAGCCAAATGCTTCCAGAAAAAAATGGGGTGCTTTATTGATCTATTGTATAACAGCTTTAAACTAGCTTTTGCCTCAGCCTTACCAGTATTACTTTCTACCGGATTCTTCAGTCTTTATTTCTTCTATCTGTTTATTTGCAAATATAGAGGAACTGGTAGCACGTGAGGTGGGCGCCTGAATCACGGCACCGTCCGAAACAACGACGACATATGGCGAAAGTCTCAAAGGTGGGAGGGGTAGGAAGGTGACCGGATGTGGTGGTGGGCATACCCTAGCACAGGATATTACTTACATGTACATGCGCGCGGGGAGCGAGCATGGTGAGCGTGGCCTGGGAGGGAGCGGAGGGATGGGGGTGGCGCTGTTGGTCAGCTGAGCTGTGCTGTGGCATCGGGGTTGACCTCCGCTATGTGCTGGGATTCGGGTCAGGTCTGGGTCCGCCACTACAGTGCTTTTCTTGCCCAGCCCAAAACTTGTCTTTTTGTTTCGCACCCCCTGACATGCACCCCTAGAGTTGAGAATCCTTAAGAGTGCTGAAGCGAAACCCCTGCATGGGGGTGAGGGCACAGCCCCCCACAGAAAGCAAGTGTTTTCAGTCCCCAGCGCCATTCTTCAATGCGCCGAGGATATCAGGGTGGCAAAATTATTTTTGCCGCTCTGACGTCGCGATAATGCGAGTCACCGTTCGGCACTCGCCATTATCACATAGAACCGACGAACTGATGTTTATATACTAAAATAGTTATCTACACTGCTATCTTTTTTGCTTTGTTGTGATTTAATGAATATTGTGTATGATATAGATATTTAGATTATACGTTGATATTTTCATTTTGTATTTTAAAAAGTTATTGGATTGTTGATGTGTTTTACTGAAATTAATTCAAATTTATGGGAAAAAAATTGTGATCTGTGGTGGGGGAGAAGGTGGTAGGCTGGGTATCAAACTGATTAAAAGAAAGGAGGCAGAGGGTGGTGGTAAATGGCAGTCACACAGAGGATGGGAGAGTGATTAGTTGAGTATCACAGGGAACGGTACCAGGTCCTGTCCTCTTCAATGTCATCATAAGTGAAACTGCTGAGGACCTGGAGGGGAAGGTGTGTCTCTTTGCACATGACACAAAAATCAGCAACAGGGTGGACACCCAAGATAGCGTGGAGGGACTGCAAAGAGATCTGGGTGAAACTAGAGGTGTGGCAACTGGGTTTCAATGCCAAAAAGTGCAGTCATGCAACTGGGTTGGAGAAACCCAAGGGCTGTGTATAAGATGGGGGGGTACTTACAGTCACCAAACAAAAAAGAGACCTTGGGGTAATCATATCTGATAATCTCAAGGTGGCAGGGCAATGTGACAAGATAGTAGGCAAGGCTAGCCGAATTCTGGGTTGTATAGGGAAAGGGATTTCTAGCAGGAGAAGAGAGCTGCTGTTGCCACTGTATCACTCACTAGTGAGACCCCACCTGAGTACTGTGCCCAGTTCTGGAGGCCGCACCTCTGCAAGGACATTCACAGGGTAGTAGCAGTCCAGAGGAGGGCTACCAAAATGGTACGGGGGTTGCATGAGGAACCATATGATGAGAGGCTGCTGGAGCTTCCCATGTACAGTCTGGAAGACAAGAAAGTAAGAGGGGACAAGATTGAGACCGATATGCACCTCATAGGAGTCAACACAGTGCAGAAGGGGAGTTTCTTTCGGAAAAGGAGCATCTGAACATGACGGCATGCTATGAAGCTTGGTGGGGGGGGTGTTAAAGAGGGATGTGAAGGAATATTTATTCACAGAAAGGGTGGTGGACACCTGGAACAGCTTGCCAGGAGAGGTGGTGGGTGCAAAGATAGTGGAGAGCTTCAAGCATGCATGGAATAGGCACATGGGCATAATAGGTAAAAGAAAAGGAGGAGGAGGAAGGGACACCTGTGACCGACTAGAGTCTGAGGTGTAGTAATAAGCAGGGAAAATAGAGCAGACTAGATGGGCCTACTGGTCCTTTTCTACCAACACATTCTATGTTTCTGTCTAAATATATGGCATTTGAATGTCATCAGCCAGTCGGAGTGAAGGATTCTCTAGCCCCATTTTCTATTAATCATAATCCTGCATTTCCTGCAACCTCTTCCCTACCAACTGTGATTATTTGTTTGTTGGTAATTTGACTAAATGCATTTAATTATGTTGTCATGCTGCATAATTAACACCCATAATTTAAATTTCTTACTGTTAAGAAAAACATACCACACATGACTACTCATTAGAATTTAAGCCTCATAAAGTGGCATAATTACTGTAGGAATGGCTAAGAGCTTCCAGCTGTGCCCCCCCCCAACACACACACAATGCATCCCAAGTGGAGTGAGGTAGCATCGGTACTGTTTGCAGCCGGAGGAAAGCCGCACAAGGGGCCTGGTGCTCTCAGCAGTAACAAGCAGTCTAAATGTAACATCAGAACTGGACACTCACTACTGCATGAAAGATGCAGAAACCTCTGGATTTGGTGCTTTAATCTGTACTTTACTGAGGTGACAAACCCAGAATAATAGTATATGTACTGTGTGACAGGCACCCATGGTTTCCATGATTAGTTCCTGATAAATGAATGTTTACATTGCCATCCTCTGGGGTTACTTCATTCCCCAACCTCTCCCAATAGCAGTTGGCGGTGTGGCTTACACCCTGTGCTGGAAGGATGAATGCCTGTGGCTTCACGAAGCTCAGGCTATCTCGTGTAGGCAAGGAAGGAGACTCAAATAACACACCGAATGCTTACATTAACAGCAACAGCAACAGCTCTCTTCCAGGTTATACTGCCCACAGACATAATTGCAGTAAAAGGGCGGGGGTTGCTAACAATGCCTGATAATTCTTTCCAAGGCTGAGCTTGGTACTACCCACCCCAAATAATACCTCATCGGTACACAGAGATTATGTTCAAGGAGCACCTCAGGGGACCTCCCTCCTGTAATAATTGTTCCCCCCCCCACACCTGGCTGGTGCTTCTGTTTCACAGCATTATTTTTTTGTTTTTTGTGGACTTCAAATCTTGTCCACTTGTCTATCCATATGATGCTATTTCTATATTGCAAATCTATAATGTATCACATTAAGGCTGCCCCCGACATACTCAAGTATGTACCCTGCGTACTCTAAATCTGTCAAGCATGTGTTGAAGTGAAGGGCTGGCCTACCAGGCAGCATGTAGCCGGGCAGCAAACAGTGAAAAAACATTTCCTCTGTATATCATTTTCAGTAGTCTGGGGGCAGTGCTGTATTACATTATTATTTTTTTTTAATAAAGGTTTTTATCTCTCCAGGGGTGATGGGTAGCTACTCAGCCTCATCCCCAGGTACTGTTGACTGTCCCTTACCTCTCTTCTTGTTGGGGGGAATGCCCCCCATGGCAGGGCTTGACGGAGGGGCATCCTCTCCTCCCGGTGCCTCTCATCCAGAAGCCTCCCCCTAACCAGAGTGGCAGGGTGGGTTGCAGTACCTCAGGCAAGGCTTCAGTAAGCTCGGCCCCCTGTTTTACACCAGGCTTTTTCTCCCACAGCCCGGAGCTGCTGCAACAGGGAGGACACACGCATGTGGAGGTGTGCATGTGTTCCAGAACCGCACTTCTTTCACCCTTCCTGACATCCGTGTCTGTCCCACAAGTGTTGGCGCTATCACCAGGCCTCCACCTGGTAGAAACCACGAGCCAGGAAGGCACACCACCCCAGTCTGGGAGAGGAGAGCTGCCTGGCGGCCACTCAGTCCTCTCCCAGCCCTCCCCCCAGCTGATCCCTGCCTGCCTGAGCTCATTAATGAACTCTTGTCACCGTCATGGTGTGAGGTACGGCAGTTGCACCTCCTCAACCCTCTGTGCCACCACCACAGGCCAGCCTGTATCGCATTATTTTTTCTGTTTACCCGGTAACTTGTTCAAAGAATTTTGCTTTTCAATGTTAACCCTGTTTTGCACTTCAGTGTCTTCTATTTCTAATAGTGATCATTTCTGCTGCTTCTCTCCCCTCTCACTGATTCTATTCAATGTTCTTATATTGTACTGTCTTTGCTTCCTTGCACCCCCGCAAAAGTCACAACTGAAAATGAGACGACACTGGTCTTTTGTTTTCTTACCTGGTGAAATATGTTTACAATAAAATAAATATAATACACGAAAAGCAATGTCCCCCACTCCCACCCAATATTCCTCACTAGTTTCTACTGCCATGCTGGTTTTAAAACAGATGCTTGTCTAGAGATCCTTACCACCTCTCTCATTCTTGTGTCCCCCAGTCAGCTGCTTGTCCGAATGGGTGCGAAGTACTAGTTGGACTGGTCCCACCTCCAAAAAAACCTTGTTCAAAACTGGGCCTTACCTCACTCAGCACATCACAGAACCCATTCACATTAACCCCAGGACCACAAACCATGCCCTTACTGACTGAATCCTGCCCACTGCCACCATAATGTGGATGCAGGTTCACTCCTGGATATTGTCAGTGTCCATCCTATGACCTACTGCGTGCACAGAATTCACAGACGCAAAGCGCCCCCTGAAGTTATCTTCGTATATTCTTTCCACAATCTTACATAGAAACTGAGACAATGACAGCAGAAAAAGACCAATGTTCTATCCAGTATGCCCAAGTTCCCTATTTAGCCCTGGGACCTACTGTCCCTCCAGGGTCCTAGCCCTCCCCATTCTCCCCCCCCATTCACCTCCTCAGTTTAGTCCAGCCCAAGCAACCACTATACCCTTCATTCCATCCCAACTGTGCTTAAAACTATCAATGGTTTTCACACCCATCACCTCAGCTGGCAGACTGTTCTGCAGCTCCACCACCCTTTCTGTAAGATAATGCTTCATAATGTCCCTATGGAACCTCCCTTCTATTAGCTGACATTCATGTCACGTGACCATGAGCTAGAATTCAAGCTAAATAGTTCCCCAGAGTTCACCTTGTTAACTCCTTTGAGGAACTTGAGGTCTGTGTCATACCTCCCCTCTCCCTTCGGGTCTGCAGTGAGTACCTGCTCAGTATCTTGAGGCATTCCTTACAGGACCTGCCCCATTGGTTCTGAAAACATTTTTGTTACCCTGTTCTGCATCATCTCCAGCTTATTCCTCTCCTTTCAGAGGTGCGGGCTCCAGAATTGGGCACAGTACTCCAGGTGTGACCTTACTAGGTGTAACCCCCCCCCCCGGGGGCTTACCTGTTTGTCCCCTCGATGCTGCCCCATTCTCCCTATTTTCTTCCATTCTGGTTCCCCACTTGCCTGAGTCCCCGTTTGCTTCCTTGAGCCTCCGGCCTGGGTCTTTGCATTAGATTTTTTAGCTTGCAGGTGAAATTGGGGCCAGAGGAGCTGAACCGCAAGGCCACTGCACTGCCTGGAGTTTTAAATGAGTGGCAGCAGCCCGCATATGCGCAGAGCGCATAGTCATTTTCTGACCGTGATTGCAGTGGAATTCAGGCAGTTTGGGAGGTCCTGGTCCCCCTGTTAAGTTAATCGGGGACCGGAGACCTGAAGGAGGCACAGGGGACACCTCTCGATATTTTAGTTAAGGAGCGCCAAACCCGCTGGTTCTGGTCTCATACATATTAATGAGGCATCATGAATGTTAGTGAGGAGCCTGTCTGCTGCCTGAGGGTAGTGTTTATCGGCAGCAGCGGGGTCAGTCTAAAACAATAAACTCTGCAGTCGGATGACAGAGGGGAGAGGCGGATGCAATTCTGTGGGAAAATTGTTTAATAAAAAAATTTAGCTTGGCTGTACCAGTTCATTGGACTGGGATTATAGTGGGACTGCATAGAAAATGTTACTTTGGTAGCCATATTTGCAGCCTTGTGACCACAGTACAGCCAATCAGAGGGCCAGGATTCTTGCAAGGACTTTTGGGACTGTATAGTGTACTTATGGGGAAGAAAGCTGGGGAAATACTTGGCGCCCTTTTACACAGCCAATCAGGTATCGAAGGAGATTCATACATATTAATTTTTCATCAGGACAGTTGATTCAACCAATCAGGAGCTGCAAAGAGCCCCCAAAACCCAATGAAGTTGGTTCTGGACTGAGTTCGGTGGGAAGGGGGCTGCAGCACCTATGCAGAAAGATAAGGGTTGCAAGGCTGGGGAAAGGTCTGGTTGGGATTGTCAGCTACCTATCCCCCAGGGCCTGTGTCATGCCTTTCCCCATGTTGGAGGAATTTTGGTTTGAGGAATCCAGTTTTACAGCTCAGCTGGAAGAGAGCTGCAGGGCCCAGAAATACCCTGCTGGGATAGAAAGCTGCAGGTTTGAGAGGGCAGTGAGAATCCACACCTGAACGGTGAGAAGTACGGATAAAAGGTTCAAGGAAGGAAAAAGGTTCTGTCTGTACCCTGGTTGGACCTAATGTCACAAGGAAAGGGATGGACACTGGTTCAAGGAAATGGTCATGAATGGTTCTGATTTTTGGAAAATGTATTTACGGAAAATGGTTTTGGTTTTCTGAAAGGTTTAAGGGAAGATGGTGTAGGAGTCCCCTGATTTCATGACTTGCCAGTATTTCCACGGTGTGTCTTCAAAGGAGAAGAAAGAGCCTCTTCTGGTTCGAGAGCACCTGCACAGTGAGGGGAAAAAGTGAGTGTCTGTGTTAAGGGACTGGTCAAGGAAAGAAGGTGTTCAGTCAGGGCCAAGGTCAGGGTCCTTGGAGGAACCCAGGTGTGTGTTTAGTGAGAATTCCTAAATTAACATGATTTGAAAGGGCCACGGCTGCCTCACTGGCAGCATGGCTGAAGATGCCTTTGATTGCCGGATGTGACTGCAATTCAAGACTAAAGTTTTGCCATATGATATGAAGTTAAGAGAGACTGAAATCTGCTCATTGGCACCTGGAGTCAGGTAGGGAACCAGCCAGCCCCTATCGAGTGTGGCTGACTGGGCCACAGGGAGACATGGGCGTGTGCCTGGGTGCTAGGGCACTCTGGACCCATTGTGGGAGCCAGACCATGGATTCACTCCTGGGTCTGGGGTCACCCGTAGCCTGGAAAGCTTGCGTTTGCACTCTGCAACTGTCCTCGAAGCAGGTGGAAGGTGACAAGGTGCTAGATCTTCAAGTAGGTGGGAGGTGACAAGCTTCTAGACCTTCAAGTAGGCGGAAGGTGACAAGCTGCTAGATCTTCAAGTAGGCAGAAGGTGACAAGCTGCTAGACCTTCAAGCAAGTCAGAAGGTTCAAGCTGCAGAGTGCCTGCTCCACATTTAAAGTTGCTCAAAGATCCTGAGTTCTGCTGTTCCATCTCTTCCCAGGTTTACAGTCCCAGCTCCACTGAGACTGTCTACAGAACCGTGAGTAAATGCAGGGATTGTTCTGCACCTGGGGACTGTATATGGTTTTTCCATGTTTGTGCCCAATAGCATAGTATTTCTAAAAGTAACTAGAGGATGTACAGAAAAGTTAAGTTTGCTTTGAGTTAAGCGCGCCAATGCCAGCCAACCAACTGCACCACAGGCCTGCAACAAATAGTACTGGATACCCAGGGGCAGAATAGCAGGGTTTTGTTTGAACTGGGGACTGGTACTAGTTGGGGTTGTGAAATTGTTAAAATTCAATCAGCTAGTTATTAGATAGAGAACTACATCTAAAGGTTGGTGAGTGGATTACATAAAAAATGTGCTGAAATTTAAAAATGCAAAATGATTGTTTGCTGTGCCAGTATTAAACAATGTAAAATGTTCTTTAACCTCTACGCCAACTACACTTTCCTAACCCTTACTGTTTTGACTTGTGAGCATATTTTAGTGAGCATATTATTAGCGCAAGTCTTTAATTCAAAGTGTTAAAATCGGGGGGTTTGGTTTATGCTAATCCCACAGCCCTCAGCTGCTGCAACACAGAGGATGCTTGCATGTGGAGGTGTGCATGTGTTCTGGAACCGCACTCCCCTCCACCCTTCCTGACATCCGTGTCTGTCCCACGAGTTCCACTGCCACTTCTGAGTAACTCCGGATTCAACCCATCTGGTCTTGGGGCATTATCTTTCTTAAGGGTTTCAGGACCCTTTCAGGACCCTTTCGCTTGTAAATATTGACTGCCTCATCTCTGGGACCCCTTAGTGGCCGCTTTGAGGCCACTCTCTGGCATGAGCCCACCATCCTCCCTTGTGAAAACTGAGAAAATGTAATCATTAAAGACGGCGGCCTTTTGACTGTTATCCTCTTCACCCTATCCCCCTCAGCTAGGCTTATGATTCCCCTTTCTTTCTTCATTTTTTCCCTACTATATCTGAAGAACTATTTTTCTCCGCTCTTGACCCCTCTGCAATATGCAGCCCTGTGTTTGCTTTTGCCTCCCTAACCACCCCCTTTGCCTCCCTATTTTTCAGTAAATATCATTCCCATTCTTCCTCCCCCTGCTTTTCTTTATACTTGCAGAAGGTCTCTTTCCTGGCCCTCACCACTTCCCTGATCCTTGCCGGGAGCCATAATGGTCTCTTAAACTTATTCTCTTTGGTTACCATTCTCATGTATACCTTAGCTGTCTCGAGAATGGCCCTCTTAATTGCCCTCCATCCCTCTTCTACCCCACCTATATTATCCACCCCCTACTAACTTATCCCTGACCAGCTTCTTCAGGCTATTGAAGTTCACCCTTCTAAAATCAAGGACTTCAACTCTTGATTGTGGTTTACTGGACCTGAAGGCCAATTCAAACCAAATGGAGATATGGTCACTGTTCCTCAGTGGCTCTCCTGCTTCCACAGGTCCTACCATCTCCATATTGAGGAGCACCACATCGAGAGGTGCGGTTTGCCTGCTGTGTTCCTTAACTAGCTGTACCAGTAGACAGTCTTGGAATGGGTCCAAGCAGCCTTGATTTTCTGGTGCTCTTGGCCACTGAAACATCCCAATCAATGTCCATCAGATTCAGATCACCCAACAACACTACTCTCCCTCCCTTTGCTACCCCTCTTTCAAGTTCTTCCCTGAGCGCTCTCTGTCCCTATCTTCCCCTTGCCCCAGAGGGATATAGATCACCCCAAAGCACAGTTTCTTGCCTAAGGCTGCCATGAGTTGCACCCACTGTGATTCTGTCTTCCCTTTACTACCCCTGATGCCCCAATCTTCTGTCACCTCGATGTCATCCTTGACAAAAAGGACTACTCCTCCCCCTCTAGCTGTTCCTCTATCCCTCTTTGACAATGAGTACCCAGAGGCTATCAGTTCCCAGTCATTATTTTTGAAGCCCACGTTTCTGTTATGGCCACAAGGTCCAACTTAGTATCAGTACCTGGAGCTCACTGATTTTGTTACCTAGCCTCCTGGCATTAAAGCATACCCCCTTCTATCTGACTCATGATCCTACTTTGCTGCTACCCTATTTTGTCTTGGTGCTTCCATCCTTTGCATTCCCCCTCTGTACTGTCCCTTCCCCTAGTCCAGTTAGGACACAGCTCTCTTCGAATCTGCTGTGCTGCTGCAAGCCCCCAGAAGTGGGGAGTACTAGTTAGCAATCGGATCCCCTTCCTCTCACCTGCCACTGTGGTTCCCTTAGACCCAGACTTCCCTGCAATAAATTTAAACGTTTGATATAGACGTCAAACTTTTGCCCCAGCATGTGGCTTCCTCTCTCACCAGGTGAAGTCTGTCACACTTGGAAGAGTCTCCTGTCCCAGAAGTCCCCTAATAGCCCACAAAGTGGCACCCCTTCTAGTGACACCATCTCTTAAGACATCCAATAAACTCCTCTGTTACATCACTTCTTATCCTATCCCGCTTCCCTTCCCTGCCCTACACAGGAAAGACTATGGAAAAGGCCAGGGAGGTTGAATGTGCTGCCAATCTGTCCCCTAGTCTAAGGAAGTTCCACTTCACTATCTCCACTAACTGATTTGCCAGATTATTGGTACCCAGGTGTACCAGCACCCCCAGCTCCACCTATTTCCTTTCCTCCATCCTCTCTATCCTATTTAAATACCAGATGGTCAATGCCCCAGGAAGGCACCGGACCATCCCACTCCCCTCCACTACCCTCTCTAACCCCAGTCATTGAGTCTTCACCCTCTAAGACACTCCTGGTAGATCTGCTCCCCTTGGGTACCATCATGATGTTCTTTTTGCCTTTTCCCATCGACTGACTTGGAGTCCCCACCAGCGGAGTCAGGTGCCTGAACCTCCTCTAGGGGTGTGAAGCAATTTCCCCATCTAGATAGTGAGGGGCTGGACAAACTCCTTATAGCTACCCCTCCCCCTCCACACCACTCTCCACCCTGTTGGACTAGTGGGTCTCTGGGGAAGTTGGAATGTGGGGGATGGGTCCTGGTTGAACTGATGATGCAACTGAGATATTCCTACCCTTGCTGCCACCTGCTGAGCCTGTAGCTCTACCACGGACCTGCAGATGAGCAGTGCCCCTTCCTCTAGAGCATATCCCTAGAGAAGAGCACCCCCAGAGCCACCACAACTCACTACCTCCCACTGAACCCCATCCCCATACAGACCTGTACTAAACAGACAACTAATTTAACTTGTAGTGCTCACCCAGATTGGGTGTAGCTGTAAGGCTCAGTTATAGCACCAAAAACGGGAATAAAAACTACCTTCTCGTGCCCACCCAGATAGGATGTTAGTTAGTTAGTTAAAACTTTATTTTTTAACAGGATAAAACTTTAGATCCGACGGACCTATCTTTAGAGTTGTCCAGTATACATGCACATATTCAATCAAACTACACAGGTCACACTGGGAGACAAGTATCTTGTTGCTCAGCATGCCTTTCTGGTGAAACATTTCAATAAATAAATAAAATACACTTATATCATACGTACTTCACTACATTGTAAAATGGACAACAGTTACAAAAGTAACTTACATAATTAAAAGGGAACTGTCATCAACCGGGTTTCTTAATATCTAAAAGACCATAAACAGCTAACCTGAGTGAGCCATCATGTTTATCTGTGAGTCTTTGCAGTCCGGAGTTATTCATATGTAAATCAGCCTGTAATTAAGGGCTGGGGGCAGCCATATGTTTTAGGCACCTGACAGGAAATTATGTCACAGGGGATCTTGGCCCTCCATTGACTATAGGTTAAATAGGAAATTGTCTTTTTTATTAAGTGTGTTTTAAGGTGTTATTACAACACTTTCTACATGTATAATACTTGTTTTGTATGTGCATTGAAACTAGTGAGTTATCACCTTTGCATTTCAAACTGTTAGTAAAAATAATCCATCTTTAGGGTTGCTTTAACCTCTAGGTTATACTGCCAGTTGATCATCAAAAACTACACATCTCAAGGCTGGCTCTGTGGTGCCAACAGGTATCAGGGCCCCATAACAGGATTTCTAAACCCTGGCTGTGTTGATGTCAGTAAGATTTCTGGGGCTACCACAGCACCAACTTTTGTCTTTTTCCATTCCCTCTCTTACAGCCTTTTCTCTTACAATTTTGGGTGTGAACTCAGGTCTACAAGATGCAAATGTGGCTACGCACCTACTTGCCTGGCATCATGGGGCCAGTCCTAAAATGTGAAGTTTTTTATTATCAGCTGGCAGTACAGCCTAGAGGTTAAAGCAAAGAGCTGTGAAAAAGCTTTGCTCATCCAGCAGAATGGGGTTCGATTCCAACATGCTCTACTTGTATATTGTGTGACCAGAGTAAGTCACAACCTCCCTGTGCTCCCAAAACACACCAAGAAACAAGCTGTAGCTGTGTGCCTTTCCTGGACAAAGACAGTAAAAACAATCTGAGCATGTGTTATGATTCTGAAAATATTATGCTCTTTCTATCCAGATTTGAGTTGAAAAGAAAAAATAGGACACCATTACTTGTTTATTAATTGCAAAAACACTACGACTAGGATCTAGTAGTATGCCCCCCAACCAATACACCAACAACAATGCAGTAAATTGTTCATATACCTATATGCCCCTAACCTGTCACACCTCTGTCGTACCACCTCCCCCTGTCTATCAAAATTAGCCTAGCTAATTTCTCTGTAGATGCACTTCTGTACCAATTGTGTTTCCTCTCCACCTATTAGTTTTCATCTGAAAAAACTCCTTCTATTGTGCAAACTAAAGAATGCTGCCTACTCTATGTATCTAGTATTATTTCAAATGTATTGGAAGGCAATAGAGAGTAAACTCTCATTTACAATTGCGTCCATAAATAAGAAACAAAACATACAATACAAAATATGATACATACAAAAACATGTATAATCATTAAAACATGTAGGCCCAGATATTCGAAGGGTTGTGAAATGCACCAGTGCAATATTAAAGAGGACTTGTAGCATAAGTCCCGATGTATAAACAAAGATAATGTATGCAGTGCATTTCCAGGCGGCTTCATGCACATGCGGCACATCCTATATTCAGCCCAGGATATGTGGATGCAAATGCTGGCATTAACCCTGAGATGCACCGCACACCGTGCACAAAGTTGAGCCTGAAAATGAAGGCTCAAATGGGAGCCACCCACAGGCGGGTCATTGTGGTGCAGGGCGCAACACAGTGGCCGGCAGCCATGGGTAGCTCCCCCCAACAGAACACCATCCACTGCACCCACATACCTCCCGACAGTCTAGTGGGACCCTCTCCTCCCTGTAGCGTGATCACTGCTACATATCTGTTCAATCCTCCCTGGTGGTCTAGTGGGACCTCCTCCCCAGCGGCGATCGCTGTTACATATCTGTTCAATCCCTCCCTGGTAGTCTAGTGGCACCCCCTCCCTTCCCAGGGCCAGCCTTAAGGATAGGTAGGGCGCCATGTATCAGGGGGCGCCAACGATGAATGGTTAAATAATTTTTTTTTATTTCCTTTTTTTTTTGTTTTGAGTACAGATGATGGTGATTTTTAAAAGTTAGGAAATATGATGTGTTTTGGGGTGGGCGCGTGTGTCTTCGTGCACAGTCTTATGTCTACACTACTCATTGTCTTGTCTTGTTTCAGTCCCCACCATGCAGCATGACCAAATTCTCCACTTCAGCTACTACTGCTGCTGCCTGTTTCAGTCTGTTAGGTTATGTGTCTGGCCTGCCGGCAGCAGCAAGCCCAGCATGGCATCAATCAAGGAAGGACCCAGTCAGCAGCCAATTAAGTTGCAGTGGCTGCAGTGTGGGTGCAAGTTGCCCGCCCACTGCAGCAGACAGTCCCATCTGTTGATGACCCCGACGACCCTCCCAAAAGCGCGCCAGCCATTCGCCAGAAACCCAACTGTTGTGCGCGCTGAATGCACACAGCATATTGCCGCCACCTTGTGCTGCTGCCAAAGTCCATCACAAATGAGCAGTCTCTGAGAGAGAGAAAAAAAGTCTCTCTCATGTGTCGTTGATGGTCCAGTCCTTCCGGACTAAAGAATCGATCAGCTGCTGGCTGGTGGGAGCCTGGAGGATCCACAACCACATCATCGTCGTGTGTGTCGAGTGTTGGTGTGGTGAATTGACCAGACAACCGATGATGAGTGAATTAGTTGTCCAACCACCCCTACTCGAGAGTCATCGTTGATGGTCCTTGGCCGGCTCAGCTCGACCATCAGGTCAGGACAGGAGTAGTAGGCTGTCTGTGTCTACTTCTGTGTACCTCAAGAATCAGATTTCAGAGGGATCATTTTCTGTCAAGGGCATTGGGCAAGGCCAGCCAGGGAAGGTGCTTATCCAGACCACATCGTTGACGGGAGAGGACCAATCCCCAATTCCAATGCAGTCTACATAGTGACTTGAGTGGTAAGGTTTTTACCCTTTTTTTTTTCTTGTGTTGGCCATTTTTTGCCTAATAATTCATTGTGGTGGGTGCAGGTGGTGGTCTGAGTCTCACTGGTGTCTGGTCCCATCCCACGCTGCATCCCAACCACCCTCAGTCACAGGGATAGTGAGAGAGGCTAAGGTAAGAAGGTGGGGTCTCTCTCTCATGCTGCAGTCGCAGACAGTGCTGTGAGTGTTGTTAATTCCATGTCTGACTATATATCTGTCTGAGGCTGAGCTCATGGAGAAAGTCAGGTTTTAGTCAATTTGAGGAAGTCTGGATTATTCAATGTGACCCAAGTTTTTACAAGGTAAAATTTTGGGAGGAGGTTCGTGATGTTTGTGTAGAAAATCCAGAGGCTCTTTCTTTGGTAAGGGGAAGGAACTGCTATCAGGGCTATGAGGAGAGCTGGGATTGTCCTCTGTGTCTCCCACTCCATGTAGCAGAAGCAGTAGAAGGAGGAGAAATTGCCTGCCCTGGTGGGGGGGGGGATTTCTTGTTGGCGTGTCAGCTGGCAGGGACAGTTTAAGGATGTAGGGTCTTTAACCTCATCAGTGCCTCAAATATATCCCAGTAATGTCGAATCATACCTGGGCTTACATCCAAGTAATGTAAGCCTGGCCGCCTGGGTTGGCCTTGAAGGTAACTTGTAGGAGGATGTGCAGGATAAGGGTGGTGAGCTTAAGCACCAGCATTTTGGTTCAGTGAGCACTGCCCAGCTGGGGTGTGGCAGTGAGCAAGGAGGACTGTGTGTCTGGTTGAGAGCCACCCAAATGGGAGAGACTGCAGAGTTAGCCTGTGCACCTAGTGATAGGAAAGGGAGAAGTGGGTTACACCCATGTGTAGCAAGTGCCATAGGGAGGATGAATGTGGGCTTCGACCTGGAGGAAGGGGTTTCAAGTTCAACTTCAGTCTAATCTAGGAGGGCAGACTCAGAATGTGCTCGGGATCCAGAAAGCAGGTAGTAGTTGAAGTCCAAAGTTGATAGGGGTGAGCTTCACACTTCCAGAACTGCAGTAACCAGACTAAACACATGCAAGGTACCCAGAGTTCGTCAGTACCTTATTTTTAACAGTTAGGGGCTACTACTGCCTGTATAGGGAGAGGACCAAGGCTCAGAATGATCAGAGCACACAGGGAGGAATTACAGCAAGGCCCTAGTGTACACAGTTACTGACAGGAAATCAAGGCCTGCTTGCGGATATAGGGATAAAGGAAAAAGAAACAGTTAACTCAAATAATATCACTTCTAGGAATCAAACTGAGCAGTAAAGGAATTCTTATTTGTAGACTACATTATACATCTCCCAAGACACACAGTTGATGACAGGGAACCTATACTATAGTGCTTTGAGGAAAATAATGTTTCCTTCCATCTTCCTTTTATTTTAACGTATTTATTTTACTTTACATGGTTTGCTTCTCTTAACATTTTTAAAGTCATTCCTGCTGTGCAGTGGAACCGATTTACATTAGCCATGAATCACTTATGGATGATTAATAATATCAGGTTAGGTCGATGGTCAGCCTAGTGTAAGGCTGGTTATAGGTTAGGTCAATACCTGCTCACACATGTACTGTCTACTGCCTGGTCAGCTCAGCTTGTAGACTAAGGCTAGTGGGCCTGTTTCCTGGGTGTGGTGGGTAACGTGATATGCGAGCGGTGAGCCATAAGGTCAGTGGTTGAAGATGACATAAAGCTTGGCTTACTGTAGCCTGCACTGAAAATATGCAGCAAAACCATATACAGAAATTCTTTACCCCATTGCTTGCTTTTCTTATGTCACCACGTCAATGGACACTTGTTAGTTTGAACCTTCTTAGCCAAGGATCCTTTAGCTGAGCATTCCCCCACCCACACTTTTTAATTTACCCTTGAGTGCTAATCTTTTCTTCCTCGTGGCTCAGTCCTGCTCTATTACTCCAGTGACTGCATTCTGCCTGGCTCAAGGATCAGGCACGTTATACATAGTACTGTATATTTACTTCTGACCACTCATGTATGGCAGCCAGCTGATGAGGTGAGAGAAGGTTTGTGCCTTTCATTGGATTGGGCAACACTGATCATTGCAGGACACCTGGGTAAGGGGGTTGTGTGGGGGTGGTGGTCATCGCTGCATGGGTAGAACACTGGACCACCACTGACTGCATTTACTTGTGTCAGTGGGTGATCAGGAGGGGAGGCAAGAAGAGCCATTGGACACCAGGGATAAATATGATAGAATGGGTGGTCAGGGGTGGGGTTGCCATTAAACACCAGGGAATGCATTAAGAATGTCATGGTTTGTGTTGGGGTGAGATGAAGACTGAAAAGGAAAATGAGGGGGCACCACTGAGAAGTTTGCTTGGGGGGGACCATATACCCTAAGGCCAGCCCTGTCCCTTCCCATGCCCCAATCACTGAAGAACATAAATGAACTCCCTCCCTGGTAGTCTAGTGGCACCCACCCACCCTGCCCATAGTTTCGCTGGACGACACTGTCATTTATTATTACCTGGTAGTCTAGTGATAACCCCACCCTGCCTGTATCCCCAGTCACCAGTATGTGCACTGTAGATATTTCCCTGGTAGTCCAGTGGCACCCCACCAACACAGGACCCCGCCCACCCAGCACCCCCCCATCATTGGCGGGCAGCTGCAATCCCACCTGCTTTGCCGGCTGCCTGCCAAATGATAGGTTACAGTAGCAGCTGTAAGCCCATTGGTCCACACTGTGGACCAATGGGCCTGCAGTGCATATTGCAATAGTCATTCACAAATTATTTGTAATCATCAAGAAAAGTTTCAATTGTTTATCCGTAGTAAACACATCTGTGTATTAAAAAAACCTCTAATACTGTTTTTAAAACTAGCATAGGATACAAGTGATGCTAAATTAAGTTTTTTTTTTTTTTATAGAAACCCAAGCTCTTGTAACAGTACTTGCTAAAGTAATACTACTGTAATTAGTTTTACGCTTAGGTAGATAAAATTGTGGCAGGTCGTATGATCTTAATGCATAGGTATTACTGCATTTTGGATGGAAAAGTTCCAGCAGATAAGTGGGTAATGTTTTTAAAACAAATCTGTAAACAAAAAACAGTCAATGAGTCTGTCCTCGGGCAGACAAGGATTGCCACCCCATGGCTGCATATAAGCTGCAGTGCTGTGCCCTCCACGGAAGCCCGGTGACAAACCTAAGGGCACTGTGATACAATGGATCAAGCACTCCCAGGATTGTATCAGTTGCTTTCAAATATATACAGTCCCCATAATCTATGTGCTAAAAGAACAAAGAATTAACCTGTTGTTTCTGTATGGAAAGACTAAAACTAGCCCTATTTCTAAAAAAAAAATGATAACAAGATCTTTAATTTTACAAACAGTTTTTCCACATGCAGGCGAAACTTCAGGGAATCATCCAAATATATACCCAAATATTTATAAAAAGATGATCCACAAATTTCTGTTCCATCTACAGCATTCATGGTCAAATTAGTATGATCAATTTTAGATTTACTAGTAAATAGTACCCATTGTGTCTTTGCAACATTCAATAATAAGTGTAAATTTATAAGTTCAGGCTGAATCTTAGTAAAGTCACCCTGTATAGTATTCAGTGTCACAAACGCACGCCGCAGGTCAGACCCTCTGCTTCCACAGTGCCAACCTTAGAGCACAATAGTATGAACAGGTAACAGACAGGGTAACCCTCCAGTCTGCTTTGGGTCTAAATCACCTGTTAGGCTCAAGTTCTGGGGGGATTCAAACTGTGAACCTTATGCTAGCATACTCAATGTACAGGCTCAGATATGTACCCTCTTCGGGGAGTGTGGTACAATTCTTTGCCTGGGGCACCTAGCCAGGTCTCCAAAATGAACCCTTAAAACTCTATAAGAGACCTTAGGTATATTCTTACCTTTTCCAAGCTTAGTAACACCATCAAGCCTTTACAGTTGTCAGACTTAATAACGATTCAGCAATGACATGCAAAAAGGACTGAGAAGACACAGGCAGTATAATAAGGAAAATGTTATTTACTAAGTCTAAAACAGGTGAAATAAAATACAGAACAAATATCAAGAGTTCACAGTCACATAACAAAATGGGAAGTTACAGAACAAAGACTCCTACCACAAACTTAAAATCTTTCCTGTCTACCAAAAGTGCTTTCAGATTGTAGAAGTTCCTCAGAGTCCAAAGATGATACTGTATGTCACATTTCAGAAACGATACATTTTCAACTCTATCTCCCCACCCCCTTGGTGAGTCATGTAGCTCCTCCTTTTAGAATTAATTCTTACAAACATCATTTACTACCAGGAGGTATTTTAAAATTAATGGTACATCAGAAGAAAAAAACATTTCCTAAATATGGCATCCTTTAATTAAACATCTCTATTTGATCTTAACATTCCCACATCTGTCATGTCCCTTGGCTGATTTCCTGCCAGTGAGATCTGAGGTATTTTATGACTCTTCAGCTATTTGCTAAAAGGAGAGGAACTAGCCCAATTACCTTTCTCTTGAAATGTCATAAAATTCGTATTTAAGTTCCAACTTCAAAAGCAGCAGTAGGCAATAAACTGTCTTTGGAAGGATGTCTCAATTAATTGCTTTCCTCCTGGTCTGTTTAATTACCTCCTGGTTTCAGCTACTGACACTTTGAAGTTACAGGCCAAATCTGCCAACTTGTGTGAGCCAGATTTCATACACACACAATTTATTTATTTTACAGATATCATACCATAATCATAAGCAAGGGGCAGAGCGTCGCATCCAGTGCCAATGATTTTTATTTTGGGTATATAAAATAGTGTTGTCTGCATAAAGAAAAACTTTAGTTTCAGCAGAACTACAATTAGGCAAATCGTTACCAGAAATAAGAAATGAAAGGGGCCCCAGTACGGACCCCTGAGGAACCCCCTTACTAACGTTAACGTAATCAGAGCACTGTTCCCCAGCACTTACACATTGTAATCTTGATGACAAATAAGAGGAGAACCAAGCAGTGGACTCAATCCCAAACCTAAGGCTTTTAGTTTATTTAGTAGAATGTTGTGATCAACTGAATCAAACGCCTTAGAGAGATCCAAAAAACCTGCTAGAACTTGCATGCCTTGGTCAAACACAGTCAGTATATCGTCAACAACTCTTGTAGTAACAAAAGTAGTGTTATAGCCTTTGTGAAATCCAGACTGATAATCTGATAACCCCTCATGTTTTATTAAAAAGCTGGATAACGGGGAACAACGGAGTGTGGGGGGGGGTTGTAGTCGGAGCTCCGTGGAGAAATAACATCCACAAAGAAAAAAAAAAAAAAAGCTGGATAACTGTTTCTAGACTAATTTTTCAAATATTTTTGCAACTGGAGACAGAATTGAAATGAGATGATAACAGCCTGAGTCTGTTTCATTGCCACCTTTAAAAATTGTAGTAATACAGGCTGTTTTCCAATTAAGAGGGACTACGGTTAGCTTTAATGATAGATTAAATAAATATGTTAAATAGTGTACCAAAATAGGAGTACCCATTTTGCAAAAGACTAGACCTATCTTATCACTACCTGCCCTTTTTTTAACATCTAATTTTTGAAGTTCAACCAGGACATCTTGCTAGGCAATTTCCCTAAATGGAAAAAGTAGGATTTTTTTGTCATTATTTAAAAGATTAGTATCTAGCACACTTTTTGACATATTAGGGAACATTTTGTCAAAAGTACTACCTGCTTCTAAGAAATAATGATTAAATGTGTTTATCTGATCAACAGGGTTACAGAGAATTAAAGCATTGTAATTTAAAACTTTAGGTAATGGTAGGCTATTAGCTCTACCCTGCATAGATCTAATTCCAGACAAGATTGTTTTACTATTATTAGATGCATTTAAAAATCTGCTTTTAGTATCTCTGACTTCTCGAGTATATTTATTTCTAACAGTCCTGTAGTTCTGCAAATCAGTATGCTCTTTAGAGGTCTTTTCTTTGCTTTTTTCCATAGACTGTCTTTAATGTGTAGCAACCTTTTTAAATGACCATTTTTAAACCAGGGTGCAGGGATTGATTTTACTCTTCTTTTGGAAAGAGGGGCACGCCTATCGACTGTATTTAGAAAGGATATTTTGAAACACTCCCATGCAGTGTCAGTGTCAGAACAGTGAAAAATTAAAGACCAGTTTTCATTGGCTAGATCAAAAGCTAAAGCCTGTTCACAGAATCTAGAAAAATTCTGTGAAATTATAATTTGAGTTGTATTTAAAGTTTTAGATTGTTGTCTCACACAATAATCTAAAACTTTAAAGAATTTGTACCGCACCCTATTGTCAGTGTATCATAGCTACTCATTAGAGTCTACTTCAATGCCGTGTACCATTTTATATTCTGTACTTGGTGCTCCCCTGTCCGGGTTCTGAACAAAACTTACCTTGTTTTGGCGTCAGCATCCACATACCCCGTATCCTGCATTGTTTGCTGTTGTTATCCATTATGTGCAATTTGTTTTCTTTGTTAGCTCCCGGGTCATGCTGGAAAATAGGCAAATGTATGCCTAGTGCTCCCTACATGGTCAACAAAAGCTAACTAAATATATAGTTTTACCTGAGATAAGACAAGCAGAGTTCCTGGCTGCCTCTTCTGGCTGACTCCCTCTTTAATGTCCTTTGCACTGCGGTCCTTCATGCTCGAGACTGCAGTGCAGAGGACAGCTGGGTGCTGTTAGTCTATTGTGGGGAGAGGAGTCAAAAAGCCACCCTTCTATTGGTTGGTTGGCTGGGAGGGGCACAGCTTGCTGGGGGAGCCCAATAGCTCTGGGAACTGACTAGCAAGGCGAGTGTTTTGGGGGTAGGGAGAGCTTTTGTAAGTCCTAGCTCCCCTCTTGACCTGTTGTTGAGTCCCAGTGATGAAGCTGGAAGTCGTGTCTTTATACTATCTGTAGCTGACTGCCACAATGTGGAGTGGTCCCCAAGGGAGCTGAGTGAAATTAGGTTGATGAGGCCCTAACCAACTTTAATGATCTCTTCAAATCTGTCTGGAACAGATACTCCTGACTTCCCAAATTCTGTGTCACACAGGTCCTTACTGTGATAGTAGCTGATTCCTCCAACTAAACACATTAGAAATGCATCATACCTATATCAGCTACTCTCCCAGTCACCCAAATAGGACATGAGGACACCTCAAAAATGCCTGAACAATACCACTGACTGTGCCAGCTTGGTGGAACGCTGCACCTATTTCCTGCCTGGTGGTCCTGGAACACTATCAGGCAGGAGTTTGATTTCCCAGTTGCCACCAATAAAAATGTTTTTCACCATTGCCCACCAGGGCATATGTAACTTACATAGTGATCCACAGTGGCTCTGAGTTAGTAGGAGTTAGAACAGTAATACACTTGGCATGAACTTCAAGCACTGAGAGAGTGCTGATGTAGCAGTGACACATTTGGTTGGAGGAACCAGCGCTAGGCTCTTTGTTGTATATGAGAGAAGGTCAGTCTCTGCTAAGCAGTGTCACCTAGTAGTGAAAGCTGTAAATAACAGTCAAAAGTGATATAGCCACCTAGTGGAAAAAGCTGGGAATAACAGTCAACCTCAATATGGCCTACCAGTGATGAAAGCTGGGAATCATAGTCAACCTCAAAACTGCCATTTAGAGCTGAAAGCTGTAAATAACAGCCAAAAGCACTAGAATATATAAAAAAAAAAGGTGTTGCATCAACAAGTGGTCTGAAAATAAAACAAATGATAATAGTAATGCATGAAAATAGAAAAATAGAGTTAGATTTTGACGCCAACCTTAGGTCTTCAGATTATCTAAAAGAGAAAAGTCTAACTTTGATTTTTTTCTCCTTTAGATAATGCGTGAAGAAGGCCTAAGGTTGAAACATTGATTTTAACTCTATTTTCTGTTTTCAGCGTTTATTTAATATTATCATTTTTTTTTTCAAAAGCAATATAGCCATCTAGTGGTGAAAGCTGGAAATAACAGTAAACCTCAATACAACCATCTAGTGGTGAAAGCTGGGAATAACAATCAACCTCAATACAGTCATGTAATGGTGAAATCTGGTAATAAGTCAACCTCTATACAGCCAGTGGTAGTCCACAGGATAACAAATGTGAAAGTCAAAGGATCTTTTTTTAATATCCCAGCTAAGGATGATTTCCCTTTAACTGAATGGCTTTAGTTGCTTCCTTTGAGACTCTGAGTCCTGGTTTGAATCCCAATAAGGACTGGCGGTACATCTGCCCAAATGCAGAAGGCAGGGATGGACTAACAAGTTGCAGTGCCCTGGGCAATTTCAAATTGTGGAGCCCCCTGTGACTTAACCAGTAGGCCAGGGGTTCGGGAGTCGTCTAGGCCCCCAAAAGCTGAATGATTTTCAATGCCTTAAAATGCATTTGGAGGGGTTTCCAGCTACTCTGAATGCCATTCTTGTGGTGGAAATAGAAGGTTCTTGTTTGATGTTGGATGGCTGGAGTACATTCCCTTTGAGTGTCAGCACCCAGGCAAAGCCATGTGTTACTGGCCCCTCCACACCAACAGCCTGCCATTTAAATGTGCTAGCCATCCTTGGATCAGTGGGCTGGTGTACCTGGTGTGTCAGGCAGCAGGTAGTGGTGGGTGCTGTGAGGGACAAGGAAGGTAAACCAGATACAAACTTGCCGCAGCTACTGTGAATGTTTGCTGGGGTCACACAGAACTGACCACACCAAGATAGTAAGACCTGAATAACTTTGGAAGGCTGCCTTACAAAACTTTACTTCACTGACTGGTGGCATGGTCACAAACAAAGCACTGGAGGAAGAACTGAGAGAAGCTGGCTGGTGCAATGACAGAGCCTGACTTTCTTCCACTCCCTCTTACTATTAGTATTCTAAATAAAATGAAGGGAGAAGAGAATCATATACTTGAAAAGAGGATACTGTATGTCGTACAGTATGACCCTCTTCTCACATCATTTTATTTAGAATTTCTTTTAAGTAAATAACCCGTGTGTTATTAACACAAACAGAAATAGTCACATTCAGTTGCAGTCAGAGTTGTTCATCGGGAGCAATATTATTAAAACGTTTTTTACCTGATAGAAGAAAGAAGAAGGGAACTACTGCTCACGCTCCTCACCGGCGGCTCCTACTACTGTAACTCAATGACCGTCTCTCTCAGTCTCTCAGATACGAGGCACCAATGGGCATGTACTGTTCTGCACTGCCTTGGGCCTGGCTGATGATAATTCAATTGCTGTTGCCACCTGTGTTTATTTTTTTTGGGGGGGGGTTATTAAATTAAATATTTTCCAACTGGACCTCGAGACCCGAGTCACCGAACTAGACTCAGTGACGCGACGGTCATGACCAGACCAGACAGTGGGCCTGGTGACATGCCGCAGGTGCACTCTCTCTACCATCGATGACAGGAGGATGGATTCATGGCTGTCTGAGGGAATGAGTCTGTGGTGATGCATGGCACCATTTTCTATTATCCGGGTGGGACTTCATGTGAGCGGGACGTGACGGGACCACCACGAAGGGACGCACAGCACGGTACCTGATGCATGAACCACCAGAGGGGACGTAAAAGTTCTGGTCCAGGTGTGGGGAGGGGTGTAAATCATCAACTGACCTGATTTGGAGCCATTTGACTGGCTAGCATCACCGCAGAGGGAGGTCTATGGGGAAACAAAAATGCCTGAGCTATTTGGATGGTAGATGGAGGCGGCTGGGCAAATGGTCAGCAGCGCCAGTGGTCACGGATGATTGACCCCCCCCGAGGTTTACTGACACAGTGGGAAAGTATAGTGGTCATGGAAGAAGAAAAAAAAAGAGGAAATCAGTGGCCCCTCAAACTAGAGGACCCACGGCAGTTGCCCCTTCTGCCGTATGCTTAATCCGGCCCTGGCAGAGGGGACAGACCTAACTGTCCTCTACTCCCCCTGGGTATAATCAGACCTTGTTGCTTGTTTCAAAGTCCATAACTTCACGCAGTACGTGCATAAAGCATCCAGCAGTCCGGCTTACCTGATATGGGGCATGCAGCTTTGAAATACCTGTGTGAGGGCACCAGAGGGGCGATGCCTGATTACATGCCAGCTATTTCCTAAAGAACATGAAAACCACCACCAAATTCTGGAGGGCTGTTCACAACCTCTTTGCCTCTCCCATCCCAGTCAGCTCTCCCTTCCCCTAGGCTTGGTAGCCTAAGGTTCCATCTAGGACCCCTCTAAAGTTGCTTCAGTCTTTAAAAGACAAGAACCCAGCCAATCGACTGGTGATGCAGGCTGAGGCACTAATGCCGCCCGCATGCCATGCCAGTGACCCAGCTTTGGGATACATTCAGCATCACTCAGGGATGACTGGGAGAAAGAGGATTGAGCATCCAAAGACAGCTCAACTCCTTCTTCAGGGAAGGGGGGGCAAAGCGTGCTGCTGCAAGCCCTCTACCTAGCTGAGTCTAGGTGATGTAACCTTCAGCCACCTCTCAGATGGCTGGGCACAGATATTTGAGTATGTGCAGAACCTGGGATGTGCAGACTGTGATCGCTGTCGCTAGCAGAGAACCTACGATACTGTCTATAGGAGGCTATTCAGATGGAGGTTGGTGAAGAACTACTGTTTTTCTTTTTTTTGTGGTTCAGAGATTCTGTTACTAGTCAGACAATGTGCAGGCAACAATAGCACCCAAAACTGCTACTCATCAGGACTGCTGTCGTGTAGCTACCTTCATTCATGCCACTGTTACTTGCTTCCACCAACAAGAAAAGAAAAAAGGTAACTGAACTAGTGACAGCACTATCTAGTGTACTGATGTAAGGGACTTGCTGATGAATTAATAAACTCTAACCCTCCCTTTATTCTTTTCCTATTACAGGGGAATGGACTTTGCTCAAAGTGTTGGTGGGATGTTATGTTTGCCGGTAAGCATGGCAAGTTTGCTACCCTCCAGATGTTTGATAGTGCAGAAGGAGGCCTGAGTCCCAACAAGCACAGGTCAATACCTTCAGGCAATGCTCAGGGGAGGGGGGAATGGGACATGCAGCTAGAGGAGGCACATTTTCGGGGGGGGGTTGCTGCGATGGCTATGGGAGCAAGTGGGGAAGACAGTTACTTATTTCACCAGAGCGAGCAATAAGAACCCGTATGTTTAATGGTCCATAAGGCTAGATGACAACACGGTAATGCTAAGAAATGTGCTGTAGAGAGGTAATGAAAGAGGGATGCTGCAAAACTAACATAGATGCTACGTACCTGAGGACATGCTGCAGTGGGGAGAGCAACATGTGTTCACAACAAAAATTAGGGAACAGGATTGATGCCTGCCGACCTACAGCATATACACAGTGTGTATGAAGTTATGCTGGGAGGCATGGTGGCCACAGATTCAAGGCAGAGGTTGACCCTGGTGCCAGGCCACTCTCGGTGGCAACATGTGCTTGCTATGGTTTGTTCAAAGTTTCAACTGTTTGTTTGTTGACACACACCGGATATTTATACTTCTCACAAACATTGCAACTAGCTGTAGAACATGAGGGAGGAGGAGGAGGAGAAATACTAAGAAGAGAGGCGGGCTCTGGTTCTGTACCTGGTTGGGTTGCCGACAGCCACAAGAGTGAATTTCAATGGCAAATAGAGCACCAATGTGCACCTGGAATATCCTTGGCATTTCCTCCCCAGTGGAAAGGAAGAAAATATAGTGTATGGTGGAACGCAGTTCTTGATTGTTATTTATCTGTGCTGAAAAGTTGTTCAGCACAGATAAAAAAAAGTTTATAGAATGTTGTTCTGCCTGTACATGCAGAACAGCGTTGTACTATTTCAAAAGCTCGCAAAGTACCATGCGCCTGGCGCCAAACATAAAAAAAACGGAGGCAACAGTCTGGTCATCAGGTTTCACAGGATCAACAAGATAGAACGTCCCGATACAGCAGATAAATTAACAAAATGCAGGATCAACCAGATACATACAAGAATGAAGTACTCATGCTGCACTTTATCCCTGCAGTTTGTTCATTCCTTGCTTATGGAGATGTTTGGCCATCATGTTTTTTTAATTGGAAATCCCTCCCACACTAGAGTGCCAACCAATCAGAGTGTGCGCTGCTAATGTAGGGACACCTAGTCCCTAGCAACCACACAACTCACAAGCCCAGGCTCCAGAGACTACAGTTTCTTTTTTAGTGAAAGCAACAGGTACAATTCAAAAAACAATATATAAATCATGGGGCACCATACACTATAAAAAATATTAGATGGGCAACCCTATGCAGAACCAGTGTTTTCTGCCACTTCGGGAATCGGACCCCTCTATGGCAGAACACACTGGTTCTGAATGGTTGCCCATCCAGTATTCTCTATATACATTGTGCTGAAGTGACATAGCACGCTGGTCGCAATGTTGCAGGAAACACATTTAACTGAGCAGGAGCATACCACGCTCACCAGGGAATGGGTCAAGCAGGGATTTACTGCATCCTTGAATGGACACAAGAGGGGGTAGTGACACTCCTACACAAAAATCTTGCCTTTTGTGAAAGACAGGGTGCTGACTGACCCAACAAATTGGTGCTATGTATTTGTGCAGGACAAGATTGGTGGGGAGAAAATTACACTGGGTAACATCTATGCACCTGCTGATCATGACCCGAATTTTTGACAAGATGTCGTCCCTTTTGAAGAGAAAACAATTCCCAAACCTGGTCCTAGGAGGTGATTTTAACTGTGTGCTTGATCCTCAAAGGGACAGATCCGGAGGGTGGCACTAGGCTGGACTCCACTATCAGCAGATGGAGTAAGGGGATGGCAGAACTTGATCTTGTGGCTGTATGGTAGGAGGCAAACTTGGGGCAGAATTATTTATGTTTTACTCACACCCCACCTATCTTGGTCACAAATAGATTACCCCATGATACTGAGGCTGTGGTATCACAGAATCAGTCTATGGATATTAGCCCAGTAACTGTCTTGAACCACGCAAGAGTAATGTTTACACTACAGCCCAGGCAGACCCAAACCCAGCAGCGATCTTGGAGGTTCCCAACATACATGCTGGGTAAAATGATCAATTCAAAAAGCACCTCACAATTAGTTGGTACATGTATGCCACCATGAATTAAGTTAATGCTCCCTCAAAATGAGTCTTCTGGTGGGGGCTGGGAAGACCTACATGAGAAGGGCAGTGGTGGCCTTCATGGCAATACATCAGAAAAAGAAGAAAGAGAGGCTGCCAAAACCTGAAAAGCAAATAAAGAGCCTGGAGCTGAAGGCATATAGAGATCCTACAGAAGGCACTCATAGGGCACTCAAATCACCCACAGAGAGTCTGAATAGAGAGCTCACAAGGGGCTTTTGACAAGGTGGAATAGGATGCTGTTCCAGTTGTTATGGAAAGAGTTTCAATGCAGGGATCTGTTCTGTTCTTTCTTTTCCTGTCTCTTCTCTGTCTGGTTGCGCAACCAAATTTCATGTGAGACCTAAGATTTGATCACCCCGACAGTCTGGCAATTCTTTGCCTCTTACTGTCTCTCAGACTTCCCTTACTTTTCTGTCTTTTTCCTCCCTTGCAGATCTGCTGATATAAAAATATATGCAAATCATTATGTGGAAATGTAACTGATATTGGGACCCCTTTGTTTAGAAATTATATAGTGGTAATTTTTGAAATGTATATAATTATAGTTTGAGATGATTGCAAAAAGCTATTAGAAACTCAAGAGGTTACCTTAGTGCAATTTTTAAGCCTTTTGCAAAAGCTGTAGGAAAGTGGTCTCAGTTCTGGGTCATTGTATTCCTGCCAGCACCTGCCTGAAATATACTAGAACATTTTAGAAAAAAACAGGATGCTTGTTATGAAGGGGGGGGGTTGTAAAGACTTATAAAAAGACAGAGCTGCAATTGCTTGCAAGAAGAGGGACACAGAGACGGAAGGAAAACTCTGAAGGATCTTCTCTGATTATTTGGCCTTTGTAAATAGTTATAGTAAACAATTTAATTTTTTTATGTTACTGCTAGTAGAAATAAATACTCTTGTTGTGAACTGTACAACTGCTCCTGGTTTTTCCTATGCTTCCTGACCTGTGCCTCAACAACAGATGGTGTTAGCAGTGAGATTTACACCATGCCTACTCTAAGCCAGGTGTTTTGAGCATGGGTACTGGACCTAGTACCAGGGAAGCATCGAGAAAGATATGGATTCTGCAGCAGCAAGTCCAGGAGTGGTTACCAGGAGAATGACAGCCAAACTAGCAGAGACAGAAGTTCAAGCTGAGACTGTACAGCCAGCACAAGTTATGGAAAAAGAACAGGCAGTAATAGAACCTGGAAGCCTGATGGACTTTTTCAAATAGTGGGCTATACAGCAAAAAGAGACTGAGAAGCAGAGAGAAAAAGGGCTTCAGCGTTTAGAAGCACAGAGAAAAGAAAAGAAATGCAACAACATGAACAGCAGAGAAAAGAGATGCAGCAACAGCAGCAGCAGAGAAGAGATGCAGCGACAGGAGTAGTGATGTCTGGATGCCTTGCAAGCTATCAAAAGCAGAGGATATGACACAGAGCCAGAAAAGCAACAAAACACAAGCAACTTAAAAGCCATTAAACTTACAAAGTTGTGTCCCTCGGATGATATCGAGGCATACCTGACAACTTTTGAAAGTGTTGCCACAGCCTGCCAATGGCCAAAGCAGCAGTGGACAATCAGTCTGGTACCCTACCTGACAGGGCAAGCCCAACTTGCCTACAGCAATATGGGCACTACACAGTCAGAAAACTATGACCTGGTGAAAAGCAAAATCCTGAAAAGGTATGACATCTTAGGAGAGACCTACAGGCAGAGATTTCGATCTCCGAAGCACAACTCAGTCGACAATCCTCGAGAAGCCTTCACCCAGGTCAGAGAACTCCTGATAAAATGGCTCCATCCACCGAGCAAAACAGTCCCACAGATCATCGACACATTTGCGATGGAGCAATTCATCAACATCCTGCCTTCAGATGAGCAACTTTAGGTAAAAGAACACTGACCAGAAAGCGGGGAAAAGGCTGTTTCTTTGGCTGAGGACTACCAAATGGCCAGACAGATGCCACAGCAGCAAGGTAACGGCCAAGCACCAGTAATATACTCTTTTTCCCCAATTAAAGTCCAAGCCTGATAAGAACTCTGGTGGGGGTAACAAATCTGTGCCCAGAGGCGTTATTTGCTATAACTGTAATAAGCCAGGCTATATGGCAAGAAACTGCCATAGTAAGGAGAGCGGCAGTGGAACAGATTTGTCCTTGGTAAATTGGGTCAAGTACTTAACAGATGTGAAGGGGGGGGATAAGACTGTAAAAGGACTTATTGATTTGGGAAGCAGACAGACCCTAGTGCATATTGAAGTGCTGGGAAAACACTGTGCAAAGGGACCAGGTAATGGTGTCATCTGCATCCACGGGGACACCCGATATTATCCCACCACCCAAGTGACTCTGACCATTAAGGGTGTGTGGCACCAAATGAAAGTGGGGGTAGTACCTAAATTATCTATACCTGTGATTATTGGAAATGACTTTCCAGGATTTACTGAGTTAATCAAAGAAGGAGTAAATCCTGATGTTTTAGCAGCTGTGCTGACAAGAGCTCAGGCAAAGAAAATTTCAGACAGTGAGGACTCTTTTCCTTTCGCCAATTTTGATTCGGACTTGTTTGAACACAGCTCCAAGATCTGGAAGTCCAGGAAAGAAAGACAATGCCTGAAGAAACTGTGGCAACAAATGACTGATGGACATAAGGGGTTAACATATGAAAATGCTGAAACTAAGCTGATAACTGATTGTGATTTTCTTTCAGAACAAGCTAACAATGTTTCTTTCCAGGGTTATTTTAAGCAGCTGGGGGTGAAACCAAAGCAGGGTGGACCAATGTTTATAAAATGTAATGGTTTACTGTACAGACTTTGGGTTACACCTCAGACACAGGAACAGACAAAACAATTGGTTATACCACAGAAGTTTAGAACAGAGTTGTTACAGATAGCACATGATAATCCTATGGCTGGTCACTCAGGGAGGGATCGCATCCTTGCCAGATTGCTGTACAGATTTTACTGGCTGGGAATTCATGAAGATATTGCTACCTATTGTAATTCCTGTGCTGAGTGCCAGAAAGTAGCCCAGTCACTAGAAAAGACAAGGTGCCCTGGTGCCCCTACCTTTGATAGATGTGCCTTTTGAGAGAATTGCAATGGATGTGGTTGGTCCTTCAGACAAAAGTAAAAAGGGTAATAGATTTATCCTGGTAGTATGCGACTATTATACTTGATACTCAGAAGCAGTTCCAATGAGTACTGTCACAGTTTCAAAAGTGGCAGCAGAGCTTGCAAACATTTTCAGCAGAGTGGGCATACCTAAAGAAATTATTACTGATCAGGGTAGTAATTTTGGTGTTGCATTGCTTAAGGAGCTGTAGAGACTACTTGGTATCACTGCCATAAGAACCCTTCCCCATCACTCTCAGACAGATGGTCTTGTTGAGCGTTTTAACTGTTACGTGTAGTGCAGCTTTAAGAAATGTTAGACAGTACAGCTTTAAGAAATGCATTTCCTGTGAGCCTGTGAATCTTCCTGTGTGTGTGTTGAGAATAGTTGTCCCCTTACGTCTGTGCTGATTGGAAGTAAACAGAGAAGGCCTAAATTTCTGTGGTGCATGTTTTTCTTTCTACTAAGACCCTTATGTGTTTAAGGTACTTATTTTCGGCCACCAAATACAACAAACTGGGGACAAGGATGGTGAAACTGTTCATAGCTCCAGCTTACTGAATTACCTCATTTTGTAACTTTCTGCACTGGAGGCAATAAGCAATTTGGAACTGTACAGTATTATGGCAACTTCAACCAGCTTTGACATTTTTACAGGAACAGACTGGGATACATGGTCCAGATGGTTTGATCAGTGGTTATTACTTAATCCTGCCATACAATCTGCTACTGATGAGTGACAGGATAAACTTATTAGAGCTGCTTTTTGTACTTTCTTGGGGAGTGAAACCTTCAAACTTTTATGCAGTCAGTGTGCACTGGACCAGCCAGAGGATTTGTCATATCAAGAGCTAAAGGCTAAATTGAATGCACAATACAGTTAAACAACTTTCCCAAGGGCTGAACGCTATAAATTCTACAGTTACCAGCAGAAACCAGGTCAGTCATTACAATCTTATTTGGCTGAGATCAAACGCTTAGCTCTCACGAGTGAGTGGAGCAGGGAGCATCTTGAATCTAATTTAGCTGATAAGTTTGTTATGGGGTTGAATAATGAACATCGTATTCTGCAATTACTTTCTGTAAGTGTCAAGAAATCTGCTGATGAACTTTTACAGATGGCACTAATGTATGAGGCTGCAGAAAATGAAACACATGCTAAGATGAGCACTAAAAGTGAGGTACAAGTGACTGCAGCAAACTCCAAATTGAAACAGCTCAAACCTAAGTCTAAACCATTGTTTTTAAAGAAAAATACAACCACTCCACCCAAACTGCATGGCCAGTACAAATGTGCATCATGTGGATCGTCTCAGCATAGCAGGGACCAGTGCAAATTCAGAGAAGTTCTGTGTCATGATGCATGTAAACATCAGGGTCATATTGCTAAGGTTAGCAGAAGCAGGAGAACTGCAGTGATCAGTTCAGAGAGCACAGACAGTGTAGTGGTTCCTGTTGCACTACAAATGCCGACTAAAGATGTTCCTCCTTTCTACTTGTTACTTCAGTTGCCACAACTGAGGCGTCAGTTGCATTTAATGGTAGATTCTGCTTCCCCATTTACTTTTACTAACCATCAGACATGGTCTGATCTGGATAAGCCACCATTGGCTCCTTGTAATAAGTTGCTGCATGTATTTGAAGGGCAACCAATTTAGCCACTGGGCTTGTTTACCACTTTAGTACACAGGACTGATTCTCCTAGTACATCTTTAACTTTTCTGGTTTCAAAAAAGGGTGTCAACATTTTAGGCAGAGACTCTCAGGTTCTTCTAAACATTCCAGCAGATTTTGGCTACTTGCTGCTGTCCAGGTACCACAAACCAGTAACCCACCCAAGCTTGGGGAGATTTTAGACATGTATCCAGAGCTGTAGAAGGGATAGGATGTTGCACAACAGTTAAAGCCAAGCTAGTTACAAAACCTAATGCAGTCTCTAAGTTTTGTAAACCACAGAAACTTCCTTTTGCCTTAAAACCGGTGTTTGGGGCAGAACTGGGCAGACTGGAAAATGCGGGTATGCTGGAAAAGATTTCAAGTTCAGATTGGGCTACTCCAATTGTTGTGGTATCTAAACCAGGTGGTAAGGTTCAAATATGTGGAGATTTTAAGGTGACACTTAATCCAGTACTTAGCACAGATGTATTTCCTTTGCCCTTACCAGAGGAACTTTTTCACAGACTGAATGGTGGTGTGGGGTTCTCTAAACTGGACCTCACTGATGCATACCTTCAAGTGGAACTGGATACAGACTCTCAGAAATTAGTAGTGATTAATACACACCAAGGACTGTACAAGTATAAATGGTTATGTTTTGGCCTTAGTTCCGCACCGGCTATTTTTCAAAAAGTGATTGAGCAAACAGTGGGTGATATACCAGGTGTTGCTTGTTATTGGGATGACATCATTGTCACGGGCAAGACAGAAGCAGAACATTTACTTAACTTACAAAAGACTTTAGAGAGATTGCAACAAAGTGGATTCAGACTCAGGAGAGAGAAATGCCAATTTTGTCAACCAAGTGTCACGTACCTAGGTCACACTGTTGACAAAGACAGAATTCATCCGAATGATGAAAAGGTGGAAGCCATTGTGCACGTGCCTGAACCACAGAATGTTTCAGAGTTACACTCATTCTTATGTATGGTGTGCTACTATGACTGTTTCATACCTGGCTTAGCCACTAAACGTGCTATCCTAAATGAACTGTTACATAAGGGTACTCCATGGAAGTGGACCAAGGCCACAGTAAGGCAGTTCAAGCCATCAAGCTCTCTCTAACTGATGTGAATAATTTAACTCATTATGACCTTAACTTACCTATCACATTGGCCTGTGATGCTAGTCATGCGGGTATAGGAGCTGTCCTTTTCCATACAGATCTAGAAGGAGTGGAGAAGTCGATAGCTCGTGCTTCATGCAAACTCACTGCAGCTGAAAGAAATTATGCCCAGATTCAGAGAGAGGCATTAGTGATTGTGTTTGGAGTCCAGAAATTTCACCAATACTTGCTAGGTTGCAAGTTTCACCTGAAGATGGATCATAAGACACTAGTGGCAATTTTCAGTCCAGAAAAAGGAATTCCAGAGACCGCTGCTAGCCAACTTCAATGGTGGACATTAATTTAGTCTACCTATAATTTCGAGGTTACATACCATCCAGCGGACCAGCATGGAAATGCAGATGCCTTGTTGAGGTTACCAATATCCAGAGAAATGAAGTTCGATGTGGGACTTAAAGAGCAGCCATTAGTATGCCAGGTGGGGCCAGATAGTTTTCCAGTGCAATTCAAAGATATGGAGGACTCTACTGTTGTGTGTGCAATGGAGCTACAACAGTTAAATCAGCTTCCAGTACTAGCCAAGGATATTGCAAAAGCAACTAGTCAAGATGCAGTTTTGAAACAAGTGTATCAGTATACGCTTGAGGGTTGACCGCAAGGCATTACTCGTTCGACTGCACTACAGCCCTACCATACAAAGAGACAGCAGTTGTCCATTGCTGAGGTGTGTCTTCTATGGGGATTGTGTGTCATAGTACCCCAATGTTATCACTCAAATGTGTTGACTCTTTTGCATGCAGGCCGTCCAGGCATCGCTAAAATGAAATCCCTAGCCAGATTTCATGTATGGTGGCCTTCCATTGACAGAGACGTATATCAGGTTGTGCAAAGATGTGAAGGTTATGCTGTATCAATGGGAAATCCGGAAAGAGCTCCAGTTTACCATTGGGAATGACCTGAAAGCACTGGCAATGGTTGCATATTGATTTCACAGGATCTTATTTAAATTCCATGTAGTAACTCTTAACTAGTGCTTACAGTAAATGGCCAAAAAGTCATCAAATGTCTTCGACAACTACTGAGAGTACCATTAAAGTGTTGAAATCTATCTTTGCTACCCATGGTTCTCCACAAGTCATTGTCTCAGATAACGGACCACAGTTCACGTCTATTGAATTCCACGCATTTTGCCAGCAACGTGGTATCCGCCATATTTTCTCACCTCCCTACCATCCAAGTTCAAATGGCGATGCGGAATGGCTGGTTCAGACTTTTAAAAAGAATATGGACAAAGCTAATCCTACTATACTGACAGCAATACAAATACCCTTTTGGACTTTTTTGTGATGTATCGAACAACACCACATTGTGCCATGGGAATATCCCCTGCAGAATTGTTGTTTGGACGTCAGATACGAACTCAATTGGACCTTCTTCACCCTCTAGGCTGTAAGTCAGTAACTGAAATGTTTCCTAAGACCAGATCCTTCAAACCCAATGATCTTGTGTGGGTCGGGATGTATGCAGGCCTGAAGAGATGGATAGAAGGCATGGTAGAAAAAAAGTTTGGAAATGTCTATAGTGTTCGACTGACTAACCAGAGGAGAGTGAAAAAACATGTGGCCCAATTACATACTAAAATTGAGACAGAACAAAAAAGTGATACCCAGAGTCAGGTAGTTATCTAGCATTATTTCTTCCAGAACAAGAACAAGAAGAGATAGTGGAGCCACAGCAATTGAGACAAGATGTGGCTGATGCTAATCAGATTCCAGAGCAACAGCATCCAGTCCTACTACATCGGTCAGGACGTATAAGATGTCCACCAAAGAGAATTGATTTGTAGAGATATAGCCTAATGACAAAGATTAACTAAAAGGGACCCTGCAGTAATAACTTTAATAGTTTCATATTACTTCTGAATTATTGACTTACGTACTTTCTAGCTAAGTCAGGAAGGATTGTTATGTGTAGTGCAGCTTTAAGAAATGTTAGATAGCACAGCTTTAAGAAATGTACTTCCTGTGAGCCTATGAATCTTCCTGTGTGTGTGTGTGTATGTGTGTGTGTGTGTGTGTGTGTGTGTGTGTGTGTTGAGAACAGTTCTCCCCTTATGTCTGTGTTGAATGGAAGTGTACCCCCTAGGTGGTGCTATCCCAAGGGCTACTACCCCTGCCTGCTTGGCTAGTAGCAGGTTAAGGGGCCTGGGTAATGAAACGGTGCCTCCACCTGGAGGTCAGGGTTGTTAGTGGTCAAGCTAACCTGGGCACAGCCCTCCGGGACACTGTAACCCCTTTCTTTTCCTTTTAATGGCCTGAACAATATACAATAATTGCTTTCACAATGACCCTTATTCACCAGGCAATCACCCACACTGTTTGCACTTACCACCAGGGCTGGTTCCTCTAGCTCGACCTTGGGGACCCCCTGTAAAACAAGGTTAAGCACAGCAAATAGCAACAGTACAATACTTTTGTCACAAACTGGAACCACAGTCAGGTAAAATGCAAACAAAGTTAAATCTGATTTATTCAGGGGACTTGAATAAGGGAGAGGCGTAATCAGGTTGATTTGCTTAAAAGCTATATTAATCAGACAGTTATGCATGCAGTTCAGAGTCCCTACACAGTCACACATTCTGGGTACCCAGTTAGGAAAACGGTGGGCTAGCCAGGAACGTTGCAGCTGGTTGGGGCCCTGTGATGGAAGAAAGCAACATGCACAACACACACTATTTGTAATCTGGAGCTGGAGGGCTCAGTTCATGAAAGAAAAGGCAACAAGAAAATCAGATGACAACACTTATAGATTTAACTGTTGTTGCAGGGAGCTACCCTGTTTACTCACGATACCCAATTCTGGACACAGGCAGGATGAAATCGAGACTGCAGGCTGTTGAACTGGAGTGCCTGGCAAGCAGGGCCCACATGAATCACCGAGGCGTCATTCCTGTTCAAGGCGTTGAGCAGGGGGCTGATCCCCAGGCTGGTCTCTCGTTGACGACTTTCTCTGCGTAGCAGGTATTCTGGCTGGGCCAGTGTAGCAGGGTGCAGGCAAATGGAAATGGATATGGATTCAGTCCATGGAGCTGGATACAGCCTGCAGCAAGCAAAACACAGTTCAGACACACAGTGGGGAACCAAATCACAACCCACTATAAGCACAGAGCACAGTCACAAGTAAGGAAATTCCACTGTACCAGGCAATTGGCTCTCTGGTCACAATTACAGAGTCTCTGCACAATCCGGGAGTTCAGAATAAGTTGGAAGTCCTGACAGGCCGATCGCATTCAGCAAATCTTCGGTCTTCTTCAGGGTAAATCCTGGTCACAGTTCAGTGGCTTAATTCACTCTCCAAATTCAGATTCAGTCTCAAAAAAAAAAGCACAAATTCCCTCTCAGGAACAGCAGGCAGGCATGCAGGCCAAACTCAGGCCTTTCCACAGTTCTCCCACGCGAATCCACTATGGATTGCTGCTTGAACTATCTTGAGCTGTTACTTCTTCACTTCCCAACTCAGATCTAACTGAAACTGCAAGCAGTGTGGGACTTTCCCCAAGATACAAAAGGTTTGGTTGGCTGATCTGTCTGTCGGTCACAACAAGGGCTCCCCTCCAGGTTATTTTAGATGCCAAAAGCCCAAAACTACAATTCCTACAAGTTTTGGCCCCACCAAGCCCCTGTAGGCAGGCTCCATTTTAGAGTCCCAAATGTACTGATTGGCCCATTCTGTAGTCCAGGACCAAGATGATGGAAACAAACAGAACTGTCCGTGCTGCAAAGAAGGCAGGTTAGAACAAACTGCAATATTATTACTACTCTAACAAATGATCAGCAAACAAGTACATCTTCTAACAGAGCTCCCTCTCAGATTAATTATGACTGCAATCCAGGCAGCTCTTAAAGAGGCAGTACACAGAGGCAATACAGGCACTCTCTGGCAATACATTTAAACTGCTAAAAATGCAGGACACCAGCCTGGCAGTGAGCATTTAGGCAAGCTCAAGGAAGACTTTTTGGGAACCCCCATTTGTAGGGGGGTTACACCCTTCCCCTGCCTGGAGAAAACTTGGCGTCCGCGTCAAGTCTGTACCATCATGCATCAGTTAACATAAACTTATTACTTTACTACACATATTCACTATACTTCATGATACTATATATCCATAAGGACAATACTTATGCATGTTTCATACAGGTAATACTGATTCCACTATGATTAACATACTTGTGACATCACAATACTGATTCATGTTATAACTTCCTGTACATTAAACAATGTAGGAGAGGGCCCTTCTCTATCAGCTAACTTGGGGCTGGATGGGGCAGGGGCACCATACTGAGAAGGAAGAACAATCAACCTGGAATTGGCCATTAAGCTCAGTTTGGGTAGTGAGCTCTGAGAAATATAAACACTTTTCTGAACTACATTGAGAGGCAAATCCACTGGCCTCCCAGGAGAATCATAACTGAAGCACAATACTGGCTTGACAGCTTGGCCAGTCTTTCTGGGGGAACAGCCACAGTCTCTGTACTTTCAGCACTAACTTTGGAGCTTTCGTCAGTCATGAGGGGTGCCTCTGCATGGATGGGAATATCCAAACTGGGAGCACTGTCAGCTCCTTGCTCTGTAGGCTCTGTTTCCACAACACTCAGCTCATTTAGAGAAGGCTCTGGCACAATTAGGCTTTGTGGCACTGAAGGGGGGCTGTCAGCACTCTCATATTGTTGTTCAAGTTCTGGTGTGTCACCAGAGAGACTCAGACCATCAGCCCCTTCTTCGGGCAAGTCACACAGTTCCACTAAACACAGGGAGTCCGCAGCCTCAGACATGATACTTTGCACTTCACTTTCAGGGAGCATTGGCTCTGAGGACGAAGCTGGGGGGTTAGGCAGTCCAGAAGGCCCAGCTTCATCCCCACGATTCTGCATTGGATTTCCACAAAACAACTGACTCAGTTCATAGGAGGGATAATAGGCATTACCATAGTCACTTTCATCAGAGGTGGGCTGCCAGCCACTATCATTCTGGGCCTGTTGCTGGGGAAACCGTAAATCTGAAACTACTGGGGTAGGTTGACTCTGTCTCTTTTTTGCAGCAGCATGAGTCACCAGCCCAGGGGAGGCAGTGTCTGCTGGCTCAGCTTCAATAATAACTTGGCCGATAGGCAGCAAGTGGTTACGGTGCATGGTCTTGACAGCTTTGGAGTTATTCTCTGGGTGTACCTTGTACACTGGTAGATCATCCAACTTTCCAACTACTACATGAGGAAGATGGTGCCACCTATCAGCAATTTTGTGCTTGCCATGTAGTCCCAAATTGCGTAACAACACACGGTCTCTGGACCATAGCTCTTGAGCCTTTACTTTCTTATTGTGCTTCTCTTTGTTGGCAAGATTTCTTTTAGTGGCCATTATCTGGGCCAGTTGATATGCATGGTTTCACTGAGTTTTCAGTTTCTGTACATACTGCAGATAGTTTTCAGCTTGGACCCCATCTGGATAGACCCCAAAACAGACATCAACTGGCAGGCGGGCCTCCCTCCCAAATATGAGGTGGTAGGGGGAGAACCCAGTAGCGTCATTTTTGGTGCAATTGTACACGTGTACCAAGGTGCTAATCTGCTGGCTCCATTTATGCTTGTCTTTTGGGTGGAGGGTGCCCAGCATGTCTAGAAGGGTGCGGTTAAAATGTTCTGGCTGAGGGTTCCCCTGCAGGTGATAAGGGGTGGTTCTTGACTTCCGCACCCCCCACAGAGAGAGCATTTCTTTGATTAGCCTACTTTCAAAGTCTCTGCCTTGGTCAGAGTGGATCCGCTGGGGGGCACCATAGTGGACGAAGAATTTTTCCATTAGCACCTTGGCCACGGTAGAGGCTTTTTGAACTTTAGTTGGAAAAGCTTGTGCATACCGTGTGAAATGATCCATAACCACTAACACATTGCCAATATTCCATTAATCAGGTTCTAAACACAAAAAATCTTTGCAGACCAGTTCCATGGGGGTGCTGATAGTGATATTGACAAGGGGGGCAACCCTCTGAGGCAGGGCTTTTCTTTGGAGGAAACAAATACAGGTCTTTATATGGTGCTCAACATCAGCCACCATCTTGGGCCAGTAGAATCGAGATCATACCAGGTCGAGAGTCCTGTCAATACCGAGGTGCCCCATGTGATTGTGAAGGGACCACAGTACCAAGTGTTTAAAGGCCGTGGGCAGGACCAATTGTTGCTTGTCTACTTGACCACTATGATCCACTGTCTCTCTGTATAACAACTGATTGAGTAACTTCAACCTGAGGCCTTCTTTAAACAATAGGGTAGTTCGCAAGTCAGGGGAACGCAACTTAGACACATCTTTCCCCGCACGCAGGGCATGAAGTATGGGTTGAATCATAGGATCTTGGGATTGAGCCCACTGAATACTACCATTGTCAAGCTGAGGTAGTGCACTAATATCTAGAGCAGAGAAATGGCAATAGGCAGCCAGTATGCAGGTATCAGGAGGGCCCAAGCAATCTACTAGACAGTCCATTGGGTCCGCAGACATCTGTTCATCTCTATCAAACTTTTGGCACAATGCTCAGATGTCAGGTTCAGACAACCTGACCCAATCACTCTTGGAGATTGGCCTTCATGACAGGGTGTCAGCATCAATATGGTTCCATCCTGGCCTGTATTTGACAGCATAATCATTGGTTGATAAAGCAGAGAGCCACCTGTGCCCAGTGGCGTCCAACTTAGCTGAAGTCTGTACATAGGTTAACGGGTTATTGTCGGTCTTCACCAATATCTTTGCCCCATAGAGGTACTCATGAAACTGGTCAACAGTGGCCCATTTTAGGGCAAGGAACTCCAGCTTGTGCACAGGATAGTTTCATTCTGACAGGGTCAAGCTCCTGCTAGCAAAAGCCACTGGTCTCAAACCATCCTCATGGTCTTGATACAGCACAGCTCCTAGGCCCTGCAGACTAGCATCCATATGCAGCATATAGGGCTTGGTAGGGTCAGCATAGGCAAGGATGGGGAGTGGGTGAGCTGGTATATGACTTCATGGAAGGCTGCTTCACATTCGGGTGTCCAGCAGGGCCCAAAAGGTTCACCTGTTCAGAAGTATACTTTCTTGGGTTCTTTGACAGCCCTTTTCTTGTATTTACAGTTGGTAGGGGGATAACCCTGGGTGAGATTCAGAAGCAGGCGAATCACCTTGGAATAGTCTTTTATGAACCTGCAGTAGTAGCCACAGAACCCCAGGAAACTCTGTAGTTCTTTCAAGTTATGGGGCTGGGGCCAAGTAGCCAGTGTCTCGACCCTACTGGGATCGGTCTCCATCCCTTCTGCAGATACCATGTGCCCCACATACTTTACAGAGGTTTGAAAAAACTGGCATTTGTCAATGGACAGCTTGAGGCCAAAGTCTTTCAATTGGTCTAGGACTTTAAACAGCCGGGTCTCAAGCTCCTCTAATGTGCATCCAAACACAATTACATCATCTAGGTACACTAGGCATTCCAGCAAGTTCATATCTCTGACCGAACGTTCCATCAGTCACTGAAAGGTGGCCGAGGTTCCCGAAATCCCCTGTGGCATTCTCAGGAATTTGTAGAACCCCAAAGGACAGATGAAGGTGGTTTTCTTATGTCCTCCGTGGCCATCAGAATCTGGTAATATCCACTGCGAAGATCCAATACTGAGAACCATTTGCTCCCATTCAAGCAATCCAGGGCATCTTGTATATGGAGCATGGTGTATTGATCTGGGACAGTCTGCCAGTTCAGGGTTCGATAATCAACACGCATCCTCACTGACCCATTCTTCTTATGCACAACCACAATGGGAGAGGCATATGGGATCCCTTGATTACTGTATCACGCCAGCATTGAGCATTTTTTGCAGGTGTCTCCTCACGTCATCTATCTCCGCTGGGGCAAGGCATCGGATCTCTCTCGAAATGGCCGGTCATCATGCAGGCGTATATGATGCTCTGCACCCTGGACACACCCCATGTCCCATTCTTTTACTGAAAACACTTGGTCTGTCTGGGTGATTTTCTTGCTAATCTTAGCCTTCCATTCAGCTGGCAGCGGGGAATCACCAAAGTCAAATAAGTCCGGGGTCACTCTCTCCTTTTGGCCAGAGTAGTTGTTATTGGGTAATACTGCAGTGTCTGTGCAGTGTACTGTAGCTAGAGTGCACCCTCTGTTCACCCAGACCTCACGATCTGACACATTTAGAATCTGGACCATCACTCGTCGTGCATAGGCATGGGCACGGGCAGGCAAAATGCTGGGTTTAACCAATTATCCTTCTGGCAACTTTCCGTCACCTGGTGCATCCAACATTAATATTTTGTTCTTTACGTTTCTCTTTAGGTGGACTTCTCCATGGATTGTGCACTGGGCGTTGGGGGCCAATATCCAGGAGTCAGGTTCCTTTTTCCACACTATCCCTACTGGCTCATCTGGGTCCTCTGCATTGGGTTTCTGTTGTAAGTCATATGCCCTTTTTACTAAGGCTGGTATTCTTAGGGTCTGTCCAGTCAGTTGCCCTTGTTTCTCATGGCAGAGTTGAGCTAGTCTCCCAAACATGTGAGCTTTTGTTCCAATTAACAGGGGAACCCCATCATACAGTCCGGTGGGGAGAAACGCTAGGGCCAGTGTCTCTACTTGCTCCTCTACACCAGTGACAGGTGCAAGAAAAGACAACCAGAGGCGGACATATCCAAGGTAGGGATAAGACTTTTCGCTCATCCCCCACACATGTAGGCCTTCCAGGGATTGTAATGGCACATCAGATAAGTGTTTGTCATACCAGTCCTGAAATACAGTGGTCACTTGAGACTCACCGTCAAGCACAGCCTGCGTAGGAATACCATTCACAGCCACAGTAATCTTCATTGAAGGGCCACTATTTTGGACCAGTCTAGAGGGACAACAGCAGGGGCCTGGACAGACGATTTAGCCACAGAGAGGTTTGAGTTAGGATGGGCGAAGCCTTCACTGCAGTCATTTTGTGCACCCCTTGACCACTGACTCATTTTCCAAAGCTCTCTTTGAAGCCGGTTCACCACTTTCTCTAAGTCCTTCTAAATCCGGCATTCCCTCTTCATGTTGCCATCCTTGCTGCAATTGTGACAAATGACAGGCTCCCAGTGCATCCTTGGGGAGAACATAGCAGGGGATGCTGGAGCATCGACGGGAGATTGTGATCTGACTTCTGCTGGTAGTGTACCATGTCTCAAAAGTTCCTTTAGGGTGGCAGTCAATTCCTTGAGCTCAGCCGAGAAGCCACCCTTAGTAGAGGATGCCTGAGGGTGCACCCCACCCCATAACAGTCACGTCCTGACAGGGCCAGGGTCTCTGTCAACAGGGGATACCTCAGCAAATGCACCCAGTTGTACTTTTCTGACTTCCTTCAGCAACTCCTCCCCCCACCATTTAGCCCACGGCGGGACACTCGTAGTGGTCTCCATTTCGGAAGGGCCTTCTGGTGCCATGATCACTTGGGCTGCACTCACCCAATAATTACAATCTCCCTCTTCACCTTCTACCTCCCGAGTTCTTTTATCAGGTCACAGTTGTCAGGTGGGTTGCCTCTCCTATCCTGGAGCCTTAACTGGATGATCTGCAGTTTAGAATGCTTGGCATGTTACAGTATGTGCCGCAATCTCACACGGTTCAAATCACTGGCGGCTACCCCACCTTTCCGGTGAGCTTTCTGCAGAGCTCCTTCTAGGTGAGTAACATACACAGACAAACTTTCCTCCTTCCATTGTTTGGTACCTTGGAATGTCCACATCAAAGTCTCCCCTGACTCAGTGCTCCCAAAATTGCCTTCAAGTACAGATAGGTACTTTTGAGCAGATGCATCAGGGTTCGTGGACCTCAAAAATGTAATGGCTTCAAGGGCAGGGCCCCTCAAACTTTCTATGATTCTTTTCCGCTTCTCAGCCTCCGCACACTGCCACTCAGGTACCAAGGGGGCAACATAGTCAATCCAGGTCTCCCTGTCATCCTCCCCCGGAGGGAGGGGAAGGTGCCCGAGCAGATTCTCATCCTTCAGTAGGAGTTGTGACTAATGGTGGGTACAGATATAGGGGCCAGCATTGGCATGGGCACAGAAGGCGGGGCAGTAACAGGTGCTGGAGTGGGAGGGGGTGTTGGGGAAGGAACACCGGGAATAGTTTCTTAAAGTCCTCTATGGTTTTCTCTTCCTCCAGCAACAACTTAGCAAATTTCTCCTCAAAAGTCTCAGATAATAGTGGGAGCTCATCCTCCCCAGGGTTTTTACCGTCTTTTGTTATCACTCTGCAAGCAGCTAGGACACCTTCTGAGGCAATAGTCTGTGGCACTTTAGAGCTGTCCACGAGGTCACTACACTCTACCAAGGCTATGAAAGTTTGAGCGATCAAATCAGCCTGTCGACCCACCACCACAGGGATTTTAAACATTCAGCTTTGGAGAGTGCTCCCTCTACAGTGTCTTTACTGGTACCCAGGGGAAAATCCAGCATAAGTAGAGCATTTTGGTGGTTGATCTCCTGCCCAGTACACCACCCCACCAACTGGTGTACAGCCATTTCTACTGGGGTAGCCATTAATCTTTAACAATAATTTGTCATTTTTGGCCACTAGAAGGTACAAAATCCCAGTGGTGAGTCTCCAAGATGTAACCCCTAGGTGGCGCTATCCCAAGGGCTACTACCCCTGCCTGCTTGGCTAGTAGCAGGTTAAGGGGCCTGGGTAATGAAACGGGTGCCTCCACCCAGAGGTCAGGGTTGTTAGTGGTCAGCTTGACCTGGGCACAGTTCTCGGGACACTGTAACCCCTCTTCCTTCTAGTGGCCTGAAATAATATGCAATAATTACTTACAATGACCCTTCACCAGGCAATTACCCACACGGTTTGCACTTACCACCAGGGCTGGTTCCTCTAGCTTGACCCTGGGGAACCCCTGTAAAACAAGGTTAAGAACAGCAAATAACAACAGAACAATACTCTTGTCACAAACTGGAACCACAGTCAGATTAAATGCAAACAAAGTTAAATCTGATTTATTCAGGGGACTTGAATAAGGGAGGGCCGTAATCAGGTTGATTTGCTTAAAAGCTATATTAATCAGGCAGTTATGTATGCAGTTCAGAGTCCCTACACAGTCACACACTCTGGGTACCCGGTAGGAAAATGGTGGGCTAGCCAGGAACGTTGCATCTGGTTGGGGCCCTGTGATGGAAGAAAGCAACACACACTATTTGTAATCCGGAGCCGGAGGGCTCAGTTTGTGAAAGAAAAGGCAATAAGACAATCAGATGACAACACTTTTAGATTTAGTTGTTGTTGCAGGGAGCTACCCTGTTGTTTAGTCATGATACCCAATACTGGACACAGGCAGGATGAAATCGAGACTGCAGGTTGTTGAGCTGGAGTGCCCGGAGAAGCAGGGCCCACACGAATCACCGAGGCATCGTTCCTGTTCAAGGCATTGAGCAAGGGGCTGATCCCCAAGCCGGTCTCTCGTCGATGACTTTCTATGCGTAGCAGGTATTCTGGCTGGGCCAGTGTAGCAGGGCCCAGGCAACTGGAAATGGATACAGATTCAGTCCGTGGAGCTGGATACAGCCTCCAGCAAGCAAAACACAGTGGGGAACCAAATCACGACCCATTATAAGCACACAGCACATTCACATGTAAGGAAGTTCCACTGTACCAGGCAAATGGCTCTCCGGTCGCAATTACAGAGTCTCTGCACAATCCGGGAGTTCAGAGGTAGCTGGAAGTCCTGACAGGCTGATCGCATTCAGAAAATCTTCGGTCTTCTTCAGGTTAAAGCCTGGTCACAATTCAGTGGTTTAATTCGCTCTCCAAATTTGGATTCAGTCCGAAAAAAGCACAAGTTCCCTCTCAGGAACAGCAGGCAGGCAAGCAGGCCAAACTCAGGCCTTTCCACAGTTCTCCCATGTGAATCCACTATGGATTGCTGCTCAAACTATCTCGTGCTATTACTTCTTCACGTCCCAACTCAGATCTAACTGAAACTGCAAGCAGTGTGGGACTTTCCCCAAGATACAAAAGGTTTGGTTGGCTGATCTGTCTGTCAGTCACAACAAGGGCTTCCCCTCCAGGTTATTTTAGGCGCCAAAAGCCCAAAACTACAATTCCTACAAGTTTTGGCCCCACCAATCCCCTGTAGGCAGGCTCCATTTTAGAGTCTCAAATGTACTGATTGGCCCATTCTGTAGTCCAGGACCAAGATGATGGAAACAAACAGAACTGTCCATGCTGCAAAGCAGGCAGGTTAGAACAAACTGCAATATTATTACTACTCCAACAAATGATCAGCAAACAAGTACATCTTCTAACAGAGCTCCCTCTCAGATTAATTATGACTGCAATCCAGGCAGCTCTTAAAGAGACAGTACACAGAGGCAATATAGGCACTCTCTGGCAATACATTTAAACTGCTAAAATGCAGGACATCAGCCTGGCAGTGAGCATTTAGGCAAGCTTAAGGAAGACTTTTCGGGAACCCCCATTTGTAAGTGGGTTACAGAAGTATTTATTTATTATTTATTAGCTTTTGTTGACCGGGTAAGTGCACTAGACAAATCCTGCCTATTTTAAGGCACAACCCGGGGGAGGGGGATACAGATGAATGCCAACCGACCTTAAACCAGATTAAGCTGTAGGTGGTATTTTTAGTGAATATGGGGAAATTTGACCAGGACACCGGGGAAATTCCCCTACTCTGCTTCCTGTGAGCAGGGGGACCCTTTTGTCGGTGACTCCAAGATGGCTGCTGTTCCAGATCCTGGGGGAGCTGCCAGGACTGGTGAAGAACGGGTGGATGGGGCTGTGCGAGCCCAGGAGAATTTACAAGACATTATGAGTTTTCAAGAGAATGGAACCGCTAAGGGGACGGCTGGAATGCACCAGGTGGGTGGCCAGCAGAACGTACACAGCAGTGGTCCCATCACAGAAAGTACGGAGAATCAGTTGAGTCTTGAGCAGAAACAGCAGTGTTTAGCTGCTGAGTTGCTCAATGTAAGTGAGCAATTGATGTCTGAGCGCCTGTGTCAATCAGAGGATCGGAAGCGCTTAGACATATCTCCGAGCGCAGAAGTCTCAGGGGGAGTCGCGAAGCTGCTATCAGCAGAGGATGCTTCCAAAAAAAAACCTGAGCCATTTCCTTTATCACCGCAGCGGGATTGGAGTACGTGAGAAGCGGATTCTTGGTCTCCTGATAAGGCCCTGCTTGCAGCAGGTTGGATTCCTTTTTCTGATGGTCATTGGAAGCCCAATACTGGACCTGCCTCTCAAATACAGGAGCAGATAAGTGCTGTTTCTGATTCTTGTGCTGCTAATTCCCCTGTATCTACTTCCCAGTCTGACTTTATTTCTGCTTGTCACTTAGATATTGAACCACCAGGCCCTGAGGAAACCCCAGTTGTACCTATTGTTTCTGATTCCACACTTGCCCTCCATCCTGGGGATCCTGTTAAACCCTCCTATGCTAGTCATTTCCACAAACCAGTGGAGCTAGCGAAACAAAGAAATGCGATTCATCTACGTTATGTAGGCCCTCACGAAAAACCCCTGACAGATTTTTGTGGGAGTCCATCTGAAAGCGAAGCATGGGGTTCTCACCGGAGGTCTCACGCCTCACATGTACAGGGGAGTTCACTGATATCAGCTTCCACACCCTGCGTTGCTGGAAACTTTTGGTGTAGATACATGAATCTTAAAACCAATCCTCTGTGGTCGGACTTTATAGTTTTCCCCCTTACTAAGCAACCTTTTTGGGTAATTACTATTTTATTTAGAAATGAGGGTGTTAATATAGTGGACATTGTGCACTGGTTGGGAAAGAGATGTGATGTCCTGGGTAATCCCATGCCCATTCTGTATACTGAAGGGTTTTGGAATGGAGGGTGGAAATTCCGTATAAAGTTGCACCATAATGAGCAGGACTTGATACATTTGCCTAATTGCTTTTTATTGGGCAAGATAAAGGTTTTCTATTTTACCCTGGACAGCCATGGGTATGTTTTAAATGTGGCTCATCTAGACATATAAGCACCTCTTGTGACATTCTGAAGTGCTCTTATTGTGGAGAAATAGGTCATCCTAGTGCCCACTGCTTTAAACAACCTAAGTGCAACTTTTGTGATGAACTAGGTCATATCTTTGATGATTGCCCCTCTGCTGCACGAAATACAGAGGACGCTGATTTTGGAGTCAAGGATCATTATATTCATCTGGCGGTAAAGCAAGGCCCAGGCCCTGTGGTGACCCGCATATCCTCCACTTCAGGGGTACCTGCTAGTGGGAACAGTCCTGTATCAGGCCCCTTGACTGAGGAGGAAGGCCAGGAACCCCAATTACCTGACATTGGCCCCCTTTTACATGAGGGTAATCCTACTGATCTTCCTAATATCCTGCTTTTCGAAAACCCTCCCTCCGAATCCACTGCCAGTTGTTCAGGCTTTGTTTTGGTACAGGGTAAGAAAGGGAAATCAGCTAAACTGAAAGGCAAACAAAGAAAACCTGAACTGGTGACCCCTGTGGAAGATACTAATAAATTAATTGTGTTGTCTGACATTTCTCAGGACCTAGACCCTGTAACTTTATCTGTTGCAGGAGTAATGGTGGCAAACTCTCAGGGTGATTGCCTGGATCCTGCTGATCATTCGACTCAGGGCCCAAAAAGTGGAAGAGTAACAAGAGCCTCGAGTAAAGTAAAATGAAGAGCCCTGCTTGTTTAAATCTATGGATCCCTTTCCTTCGAAGTGGCTTTTTTGAATGTTAACAGCATTCAATCTCTAAATAAAGACGCAGTACTTTCTCTTATTGTTTGCATGCTAACCTGGATTGTATTTTTTTTTCAGGATGTCTGGTTACACTCAGCAGCTGAGAGGTCTGCAGCTTCGGATGCATGGCTCTGGGGGGATAGTATTTGGTCCCAGGGGGAGGGTCAGTGTTCAGGGATTGGGATATGTTTTTTTTCTTTTAAGGTTAAGGTTGTGCATCATTTAGAGGTGCAGCCAGGCAGAGCTTTGATACTGGATATACTATGGGCACACCAATTGATTAGACTTATAAATATTTATGCACCTCAAACAAAGTATGAGCGAGTACCGCTCTTTTGCTCTCTTTCTCCCTTATTGCAGACATCCCATTTGATAGTTTTAGGAGGGGACTTTAATGTTAATGTGGCCCAGTGTTCTACTTCTGTCCCAAATAAAAGAAATATACTGTGATGCTCAGTGCCTGACTCACCTGATTAACGATGCAGGCTTGATAGATGCCTTCTGTTCTCTCCCGATAACAGAGTGTAGCACATATTTTTGTGGTCCACGGGCCCGATAATTTATTATTTTTTTGTATCTGGTTTTACAAAAGTTGAAATGGCTCTCCTTCAAGAAGTAGCTACTTCTGATCATAAGCTATTAACATTAGTCCTTAGAGATGTCCCTGAGGTATGAAGGGGGCCAGGGACCTGGAAATTTAATACTTCATTATTGTCTATTCCAGTAGTATGTGAAGGAATTTTAGCAGTATCGCAAGCAAGAAAATCTGTGTTTTTTTTATATGACGATAATACTACTTGGTGGGAAGACACAAAAGTGGAGATACGATCCTTTTTTCGTACAATAGGGTGTATTAATGGGAAATTTAAATATGATGAAATAACCTCTTTGAGGGAAAATATTGCCTTCTGGACGTCTTTCCACCCTAATTTAGGAGCGAAGGACTTGCAGAAGATTAAATATCTTAAAACTTTACTGGCAAAGAAACAGCTTGAAGCCCTTAAATCGTTAGAATATCAGCAGAAGTATGGCACGAATGGTAAGAGGGAAGACACGCTGCCATTTGACTCTATGCAACTTTTTCGTGATTGCCATAATCTGGAGTATTTGAATACCTCTTCTGGTAATACTGTGCATACAAAAGCAAATATTTTACATGAAATTACTACTCATTTCTCTCAGGTTTTTGGTAGCCAGAATTTATCAGTAGGGAAAATGAGACAGTGGTTGGGTGAACTTAATTTACCCCAGCTAACTAAGGATGTTGGGAATCTTTTGACTGAACCTATCTCACACACTGAACTAAAAAATGTAATTTGGTCACTTAAACCAGGTATTACATCTGGATTTGATGGCCTCCCACATGAAATTTATAAAAGTATTTGGGATATTTTAGGACCTGAGTTTTGCATGTGTTTAAATGATGGCTTATCCCAACAGCAACTCCATAAGAGTCTGTTGGAAGGCCTTTTGCTCTTGATTTTTAAGGGAAGGAATCGGGGAGATATAAGACAATGGAGGCCGATTTTGCTTCTGAATACCGATTATAAAATTCTTATGAAAGTTCTTAGTAATAGATTGGCTAGTGTCATAGATCTGGTAGTGCATCCGTCCCAATATAGTAGCATCCCAGGAAAACGGATTCAGGATGCTTTAATTTTGATTTGGGAAATTCTACATAAGGGAGACAACCAGGAATTATTTGGTCATTTGGTATGTTTAGATCAATCTCAAGCCTTTGATCAGGTTGAATATAACTATTTGTGGGAAACATTACGGTCCTTTGGATTTCCATCTCCTTTTATCAGGTGGTTACAGATTTGTTATACAGGAATAAGTCTTATTCCTAGTGTTAATGGTTGGGTAGGTAATGCAGTTTCTGTTCACAGGGGGGTGAGGCAAGGATGTCCTCTCAGCCCCTTATTATATGTCCTATCTATTGATCCTTTATTGCATGCATTATATAGGATGGAAGCAATAACTGGACTTTCAGTGGGATCAGAAGATAAGCAGGTGGTTGCTTTGGCATTTGCAGATGATCTGGAACTTTTTTTTGGCAGACAGGTCTTCTGCAGTAGCCACTCGTGACCTCTTATGTGACTTTACTATTCTTTCTGGATCTAGAATCAATACACAGAAGAGTGGGATCCTGCCCTTAGGGTATGATGCCAGTGATGTCTCCCTTGTTTGGGGAATTCCTATAGACATGACCTATAGAAAAATATTGGGTGTTTATTTTGGTGGGGATGATCCCCAGCGGTATAATTGGGAACAACTTTTGATATCAGCTGCAGGAAAAGTAGCCCGCTGGAATAAATGGCAGATGACTAAAGGGAAGCGTATCTTTTTAATTAAAACTTTTTTATTGTCCCATTTTTTGTATTTAGCCGCTGTTTTTCCCCCACTGTTAAATATGGAAGCCTCAGTTTATAGTGTTTATTTTTTAATGTTTATGGGGTAGCAGGTTGAATCCTTTCAAGAGAGGGGTGACTTATTTACCTATAAAGGAGGGGGGCTTGGGTATGTAGAGGATGTGATTGGACCCCTTTTTGATGATTGAGATCCGGCTATTCCTCTCCCTCGACAGACACGGGTGGCTCACTTCCCAGGACACTTCTTGAGTGTAATAAGTAAAATAAAAGCATGGAAACTTCAGAAAAATTATCTTTGTATACTTTCAAAAAAAGCCATGTATAATTGGATAATGGGAAACTTTTATTATGTCTCCCCCTGGTATGTCACTTTATCGGCTACCCAACACTCTCTGATCAACTCCTTTTTATCCAGCAAAAGACGTCCATATTTTATGAGAGACTTTATTTGGTTATGTACCCACCAAAACTTGGGGGTTCAGGGCAATTTAAAGTATAAAGGCATTAATGAACATACATGTCCTAGAGGGAATATTTGCATGGAATCCATAGAAACTTTTTTTCATTTTCTATTCGAGTGCCCATTTGCTATGACGTTTTGGAAAGTATTTCACAGGACATGGCCTTTAAACCCCTTTCAGGATCAACCTTCACGGATTTGGCTCGATGGGGTGCTCCCTGGAGCATGGGTCAAATTTGATGATATTACTATCCGACTATTAATGAGTTTTATTAGTTATCAGCTATGGTTAGCTAGGTGTGGTTGGTCTCTACGGCAACAAGTCTTGACAGGAGAACAAGTAGTTTTGTTATTACAGAAGGCAATATTGAAGTGGCAGGTTATGGAGCAGCATAAAGTTTTACCTGATTTGTATAAATTATGGTGGAGGAATATGTCCTGGTTAGATACAGGGTGAGGTTTCTTTGTTAGGTTGTTTTCCGCACGCTTGGAGAGAACCATAGGTCTTTTATTTTTTTCCTCATGATTTTGTATGATGTAATACATTCTTGTTGATTTTGTATTTTATTTTTTTTCCATAAAATATTTCCCTACTCTTTTAGTGGGTATGGGGGGACCTTTTATGGATTAGGATATGCTTTATGTTATTATTAAGTTATTTTCAGACATTATATGGCTTTAATGTTTATTTGATTTCTTTACAATTTGTATTTTTCTTTTGTGTGAGTTCACACTGCTTTGTATATTTTTTTGATTTTTGAAGTTTATAATAAAATGTCCCCTACTCTTTAGTAGGGGTGGGGGTTTGGGGATCTTTTCAGTATTAGGATGTATTTGAGTTTTACAGCTTTCTATGGAAGTACTTTAATAATTGTATGACTGAAATACTTATTTGATTTTTCTTATGATTTGTATATTCTTTTGTGTGAATTAACATTTTGTGTATTTATTTGATTTTTGAAGTTTCTAATAAAAATTCCCCTGCTCTTTTAGTGGGGATGGGATGGGGTTATGTACCAATAAGGACTATTTTTGTTTGTTGTTCATGTATTCTGTATTACTTATTTCTGTTTTTGATTTCTTTCATTATGATTTTGTATGAAGTTATATGATTTTGTATATTTTGTTTTAAGTTTTCAATAAAATATTCCCCTACTCTTTTCGATAAGTGCCATGGGATCTTTAACATCTACCTGAACTACCACCAATCCAGGCAGATGGGACCTCGGTTTAACATCTCATCCAAAAGACGCCACCTCAGAAGTGCAGCACCCCTCTCATGCTGCACTACAGTGTCAGTACTGGGATACTGACCCAAGTGCCAGATGTGGGAACAGAACCCACAGCCCTCTGATCTCCCGGCCTCAGAGGCAAGTGTACTACCTACTGAGCCACAGAGAAACAGAGAAGGCCTAAATTTATGTGGTGCATGTTTTTCTTTCTACCAAGACCCTGGTGTGTTTAAGGTACTTATTTTCGGCCACCAAATACAACATTAGCCAACCCCTAAAACACATGTTAAAAAGGGTTGTAAAAAGGGAAGGGAAAGACTGGGACCAATACTTGCCTTAACCTACTTTTTGCTTACAGAGAAGTGCCACAGGCATCAACAGGGTTTTCACCATTTGAAATGCTGTATGGTAGGCAGCCAAGAGGACCACTGGATGTGACAAAGGTAACGTGGGAAGATACCCCACTCAGAAACAATCTATAATGTCTTATATGTGTGTGCCCGAAGAAAGAAGCTGGCAAAATATGTTGAAATTACCCATAGTAATCAGGAAAAGGCCCAACATCAGCAGAAGGTATATTATGACCGTGGGGTAAAACAAAAAGTTTTTGAGCCAGTTGAAAAGGTTTTGCTACTGTTACCCACATCAGAAAATAAACTGGTAATGAAGTGGCAAGGGCCATATAAGGTTCTTAGACATACCAGCACCGTTAACTACAAGACTGAGACCCCTGACAGGAAAAATCCTACTAAGGTATACCGTGCTAACCTCCTCAAGAAATGGGTTGACAAAATGCCAAAAGCTGCCTTGCTAGTTTTACCAGAAACTGATAAGGAAGATATTGATGTAGCTTATGATAGACTGGAACACACTGTAAATGCTGATGCTGTAAAGGTGAATGTTTCCTTAACCTCAGAACAAACCACAGACATTTGTAATGTGCTAAAGACATTAACAGTACTTTTACCACAGTACCAGGCCTAGCAAAATGAGATGAGTATGTTATAGGGACAAGGAATGCTTGTCCTATTAGACAAAAGACATACAGGTTACCAGAGCGGTTAAGAGCTGACATGGTTAAGGAAATACAAAAAATGAAAGAACTGGGTATCATAGAGGAGTTGAGGCATGCTTGGTCATCTCCAATGGTAATTGTAAACAAAAAAGAAGGGGGTGTTAGAATCTGCCTTGATTTTAGGAAACGAGTGTCAGAATTTGACAGTTATCCTATGTCCAGAATAGATGATTTGGTGGACAGACTGGGGAGTACAAAGTATATTAGTGCCCTCGATCTCACCAAGGGTTACTGGCAAATACCTTTAGCTAAAGAATCCAGAGATAAAACTACAATTGCCACTCCTGTTGGATTCTGTCAATTCACCACCATGCCATTTGGTTTACATGGTGCACCAGCTACATTCCAGCGGTACATGGATGTAATTTTATCACCTCACATTGGTTATTGTGCTGCATACCTGGATAATGTCATGGTGTACAGTCCAGACTGGAAAAGCCACCTGGAACACCTACGAGCAGTTATCCAAGCTATCAAAAATGCAGGTCTGACTATTAATCTTACCAAATGTGCATTGGACATGCAGGAAACCAGATATTTGGGCTATGTGTTGGGAAATGGAGAAGTTAAGCTAGTGGTTTCTAAAATAGAAGCTGTAGCTAACAGCTCTGTCCCTAAAACAAAGAAACATGTTAGGTCATTTTAAGGGCTGGCTGGTTTATTTTATTTTATTTTATTTATTTGAATCTAGAATTACAAGTACCTTTGAGCCAAGGCTGTTTACAAAGGTTCCACATCAGTTGCAGTACAATAACAAAAAAAAAACAAGAAAATTAAGTAACAAAGGCAGGATAACAGGTTAACAATCAGTTACATGAATATGAATGCATACATTTGGGTAAAGCTAAAGCCAGAGGCATTTGACGGGGTAAATAATGTTACAAGACATGGCAAGGACACAAAAGATAAGAGCAGCCAGAGGCATTGTCACATCACAGAGAGAGCAACAGGTGGTGGAGGGGGTGCAGAGGGAGAGGGATAGAGAGGGTGGTGGAGGGGGTTTTAGGAGTTTGGAGTAGATAACAGAAGTGCTATGTAGAAAGAGCTGAGACAACGACTGGGTAATGGTAAGGAGGGCTGATTAAAGGAGACAGTTGCAGGTGCTAGAGGCAGAAAGGAGTAGGCGGAGCCTGGATTTGAACAGGTCACGCTTAGGTATGGAGGAGATGTCACTGCTGAGACCATTCAACCAGCTAGGGGCCCTATGAGCAAAGGATCTTTGTCCCTGGGTGGTACGGCAGTGAGGGACCTGCAGGAGTTGAGATTCAGATCCCCTAGTGTGGCGAGGGTTACTACTGGGGCAAAGGAGAGCTTGAGCTCTTGGGGGGTGCTTGGCCCATGGTTATTTTCTTTGCCATAATGCAGGTTTGGTACTTTATGTGGTTTGAGAGTTGTAGCCAGCCAGTTTGAGCCATATGAGTGAGATGGTGAGCTCCAGTGATGAGCCGACAAGCTTTGTTGAGAGACGTGGATATGCATCTGAGGGCAGTTACAGTAGCAGAGCCATATATGATCAGGCCATGGTCAATTATGGAGACAACAGAGCTCTGAACAGTGACCCTTATGGCTTCTGGTGTAAGGTGTTTCCTGTGCCTGTAGAGTAGTCCAATGTGAGTATTTGCAGGTTTGGCGACACTATTGATGTGGGCACCATAGGATAGGTTACAGTCAAGAGAGATCCCCAAGATATTTAAAAGATTGCACCTGTCTGAGGGCAGCTCCAAGGCAGTTTGTGTTGGTGACAGGGTGCAGCCTGTACTTGTTGTGGGAGCTCCTGAAAAGCATTGAATTGGTTTTCTTATACTTTAGGACCAATTTGTGCTTACTAAACCAGTTCTCAACTGAGGGGAAGCCTAGCTGTAGATTGTTTTGTAGGGGTTGGGGGTTGGGGATCCTTATGGGTGGTGTGAATTACGGCATCATCAGCATAGAGGATGATTTGTTCTGGGCAAGATTGAGGAAGGCTGTTCAGGAAGAGACTGAACAGAAGGGGACTCAGGATGGATCCCTGGGGAACTCCTGAGTGGACAGGTCTAGTGTCAGAGAGGACATCTGCAATTTTAACTCTTTGGGATTGGTTTTCCAGATAGCTTTTAAACCAGGCCATGGAGTCAGGAGAGAGCCTGGCATTCAGAAGCTGCTCAAGTAGTAGTAGACGATAGTGGACGGTGTCAAAAGCCTTAGTTAAATCAATAAAGGCTGACCTGGCTAGGTGACTATTATCCAGAGAACTGTGGATGGCTCCAGTGAATTCCAGAAGGACAGAAGTGGTGCTGTGCCCTTGTCTGAACCAATGTTGTTGTTGAGAGCACAAGATATTGTGTTTGTCCAGGTAATCAGTGAGTTGGTCTGCTACCATACGTTCGATGGCCTTGGAGAGGGGAGGTAATATGGAGATTGGTCTATAGTTCCCATGGAGGACGCTGTTTCCACTTTTGTGGACTGGAGTAACAGTAGCAGATTTCCATCTATCAGGGAACTGGCCGAGGCTGAGGGAGAGGCTGAAGATCTTTGTTAATGGCCCTGGTACTTCATTGAGGGTGAGAGACAGCAGTTTGAGGTCAAGTGTGTCCCCACTATTTCTGGACTTGGCAATTGCTTTACTAATGTCTTAGTTATTATCGGAGATTTGTTCCTAGCTTTGCAGAGTTAGCTACTCCCCTCACAGAACTCATGAAAAAAAAGGTACCCAAATAATGCAAAATGGACCCCAGAGTGTGATGAAGCTTTTCAAGCCATTAAGGCTGCATTATGTTCAGCCCCTGTTTTAAGGAGCCCAGATTTTAAGAAACCATTTTTGTTACAAACAGATGCATCAGAGGCAGGCCTAGGTGCTGTCCTGAGTCAAAATATAGATGGGACGGAACATCCTATTCTGTACATAAGTAGGAAGTTGCATGACAGAGAGAAAAGGTACTCCACCATTGAAAAGGAATGTTTAGCAGCAAAGTGGGCTATGGAGTCCCTTAAGTTTTATTTACTAGGAACTGACTTGGTACTTATAACAGATCACAATCCTCTCTGTTGGCTTAACCAAATGAAAGATACAAATTCCAGAATCACAAGGTGGTACCTGGCACTACAGCCATTTAAATTCAATGCGATACACAAATCTGGTAAAGAGAATAGCAATGCTGATTTTCTGTCAAGATATGGATTAGGAATTGAGGGTTCTGAAGGTTGAAAAACAAATGTATGAGTTTAAACGTTACTGTTTGCTGTACTGTTTTAGAAAAAATCATACTGCACTCAAGCTTAATTTCTGAATGTTAGAAGCTAATGCTAGTACAGAATTAATAGAAAGTTTTGGAAACCTGTTTAATAAAACAGGTTACCTCTTAAGGAGGGGGTATGTGACAGGGTGGAATAGGACCCTGTCCTAGTTGTTATGGAAAGAGTTTGAATGCAGGGATCTGTTCAATTCTTTATTTTCCTGTCTCTTCTCTGTCTGGTTGCGCAACCAAATTTTCCTGTGAGACCTAGGATTTGATCACCCCGACAGTCTAGCAGTTCTTTGCCTCTCACTGTCTCTCAGTCTTCCCTTGCTTTTCTCTCTTTTTCTTCCCTTGCATATCTGCTGATGTAAAAATAAATGCAAATCATTACGTGGAAATGTAACTGATATTGGGATCCCTTTATTTAGAAATTATATAGTGTTAATTTTTGAAACGTATATCATTATAGTTTGAGATGATTGCAGAAAGCTATTGGAAACTCAGGAGTTACCTTAGTGCAATTTTCTGCCTTTTGCAAAAGCTGTAGAAAAGGGGCCTCATTTCTGGGACATTGTGTTCCTGCCAGCACCTGCCTGAAATATACTAGAACACGTTAGAAAAAGCAGGATGCTTGTTAAGAAGGGGATTGTAAGGACTTATAAAAAGACAGAGCTGCAATTGCTTGCAAGAAGAGGAACACAGAGATTGAAGGAAAACTCTGAAGGATCTTCTCTGATTATTTGGCCTTTGTAAATAGTTATACTGAACAATTTTATTTATTTATTTATTTTAACTTGTCTTTTTATTTTTAGGTATCATAAACATGGTATATACTTTATCAGATACAGATAGGTACATCCTTCATTCTGAAGACAATAGGGAAGCAGAATATAGCAAGCCTCTTTATCATCATAACAGTTTTTATATCTTCTCCAAATCCTAATACTATATCTACCCTCTTCCTATCTGTTTCCTTCCTTGATCAATTCTATACTGTCCCTGGGTTCCAAGATTTTATTCCCATTCCTTTAATCTATCCTCTTCCTCCGTGTTCTTTCTTTGTTGTTTCCCTCATTTTCTCACTCCATTTCAACACTATATCCCTTAAAATTACCCTTTTTTGTACCTTGTCTGTACTTCTCATATTCCCTCTTGTATATCTTAAAGATACCCTTTTATCTAAATACTAATCTTTACCTTTTGTTTTCATAACATTATGCAGGATGTGTCCCCGGGCGATTCATTTTTCTCCAACCCACCTTCGGAATACCCCCTCCCCCCCATTTCTTCCACCAGTCCAATTCACCTCTTACTCGTCTTCTCCCTATTTTGATATCCTAAATCTTCCTGTCCCTATTTCTCTTCACCTGACATCCCCCTCTATGTTAAGTATTGTTCTAATACCGTCCTTTGTGTGATTTCTTGGATATATTTATAGTAGGGTAACCATCTGGCATTAAACCTTTCCATCCCTAACTGCACTTTTGCTCCTATACTTTTTAATTGCTTAATCCTTTCCATGTTATGTTTCCACATCTCCACTGATGGTGAGGACCGCATAAGCCATCTCTGTGTAATTGCCTTTGTTGCTGGCACCACACAGATGTAGAACAAATATTTATAGTCTTTCCTCGACAGATCTACTGAGGGAAGGCCCAAAACCAGATTTTTAAACCGAGGAAGAAGGTGCAAACCAAACATTCTCATTAGAATTTCCTTTATGTCTGCCCAGTACTTTGTTAATACTGGACACCCCCAGAAAATATGGAAGTGTGAGCCTACTGCCCCACAACCTCTCCAGCATTTATCTGAATTCTGTCTATCGTAATGTTTAGTTAATGCTGGAACTCTGAAAAATCTACCACTTACTTTCCATCTAAATTCTCTCCAGTTTTGTAGACTGGTTGTTCTCTGTATGACCTCCCAGCCCCCCATCTTTCTGGTTAAATCCCGTATCCTATCTCCTTTTCCCATTTTGCTTGTATATTTTTTCTGTATTCCCTGCCTTCCCCTTGATATAGCAGAGCATACATTTGTGCTACTATCCTTTTTGTATCCTTCAACAACATTTTGTTTTGTATCAGCGCTATCTCCTCCGTTAGAGGGCTGGCCACCTCTGCTACTCCTATCTCCCCCGTTATTATATTTCTAGATTGGAAAAATTTGAATAATTCCTTCTGAGACAACTGAAATTCCTGCTGTAAACTCAGAAAAGACTTCACCCCTGTCCCCTCCACTATCTGGGCCAGCGTTAGTATACCTTTCCGGACCCAGCTCTCCAGGGAGATAAAACCCTTCATACCCACTATAGCTGGTATATATTCCAATGGGATTCTCCGCCATACCGGAGTTGGCCCTCCCCACTTCTGTCTGATCTGGAGCCAGACTTTAAGAGTTTGTCTCGTCCAACAGTTCCTGACCTCGGTCAGGTTTGTGTCCATTATAGCCCATGGGAGGACCTGCACCGGCAGGCTTATATGGGCTCTCCTTTCCATTTCCACCCAGTCTGGGGGTTCGTCCTGTATCAAGAATTTCAGGAGCGGCATCATTTGGGCTGCACAGAAGTAAGTCTGTAAATGTGGCATCCCCCCTCCCCCTTCTTTTCTGGGTATTGACAACAATTGTTGCCTAATTCGAGGCTTTTTCCTTGCCCAGATAAACTTGGCTAATTCTTTCTCTAAGTCCTTCCAATCTTTACTGGGTATGTCTATCGGAAGGGTATTGAAGAGAAACAACCAGCGAAGTAAGATGTTCATCCTGACAGTGTCTATTTTTTGAGTAAGCCCCAACGGTAGTAATTTCCACCTCCCAAAGTCCTTCTGAATCTGTGTTTTTAATTTCCCTTGGTTTATTTTATACAAATCCTTCATATCATATGGGATTTTAATTCCTAAATATCTTATTGGTTTTTTAGTGTATTTAAATGGTATATTCTTTTTTAGATCTTGATCCCATTCTCCTGAGATTATTCTCATTTCTGTTTTCTCTTGATGTATTTTATAACCTGACATCTCACCAAATTTCTCTATCAGGGTTAAAAGATGAGGTATGGCCTGTTTTGGTTTTGAGACATAAACTAACGCGTCATCCGTGTAAAGTGATACAATTTTATTTTTTATATTACTGCTAGTAGAAATAAATACTCTTGTTGTGAATTTTACAACTGCTCCTGGTTTTTCCTATTCTTCCTGACTTGTGCCTCGACAATAGGGCTACAACAGCCTTGCTGTATGTGAGCCGAAGATTTTTACAAGTGCGAGAATAAATCCAGTCCTCTGTTGGTTAGACTGGCCAGGGGAAGGAGACAGTCCAACGTTATTGCCTCCATCAGAACCAGAGAGGGGGTACTGTCCAACTAAGCTCAAGAAATTCAAAATAGCTTTGTAGAATGTTACACTAATTTATACCAGGGTGAGTGTGCAGTGCATGGAGGAGAGGTAGAGTCCTTCCTGCACAAAATAAATCTAACCAGACACACAGAGGAGCAGGTACATGAACTAGAAAAGAAGATCTCCCTTGGGGAGGTTAAAGCGACAGTGTTAAGCTTTTAAAAGAGGGAAGGTGGCAGGACCAGATGGGCTTCCTAGCACATGTGTGGTATGCTCATGGAAGCTGGGGGGGGCTCCCAGAGTCTTGCAACCTTGCCACCATTATTCTAATACACAAGGAGGGTGAGGGCCCAGGGGAATGCTCTGCCTACCAGCCCATTTCCCTCCTTTACAGTGAGATCAAAGTTCTGACCAATGTCTTAGTGAGGAGGCTGGAGGGAAGTCTGCCAACCACGGTAGGGAGATGACCAGACTGGATTTATTAAAACTAGGCACTCCTATCATAATGTTCAAAGGCACTGGGAGTGGTACAGCTGGCCTCTCAGTGTCCAGAGGAACCTGTGTGCTGTCCCTGGACGCTAAGAAGGCCTTTGATAAGGTGGAGTGGCACTACTTGTTGTGCATTCTAGAGGAATATAATCTATGGGAGTCTTAGATACAGTCAGACTGTTCTACAAGAGCCCGAGGGCCAACATCTTGGTTAATGGGGCATTCACAGGAAGCCCATAGTCCCCACTTTTATTCGCTTTGGCAATACAGCCCCTCACTGAAGCCAGTTGAAAGGAGGAAACCATATGGGAGTTGAAGGGGCATAGGGAAAGCAGCATAAACTTTCCCTTTGTGCTGACGATGACCTACAGTTTCTGACCCAGCCTGAGACATCACTTCCAGCATTCACCAGAATTACTGAAGAATTTGCCCAATTGTCAGCAAACAAGATCAATTTTAGGAAGTCAGAGCTGGTGAAGGTGGGGGTAGTTAATCTGTGGGAGGTTAGCAGGTTGGGATATATGGTAGTGGCCTCGGATATTAAATACCTTGTGTAAGAGTGATGAGGTTTATTGGTATACTGTGCACAAGGTGACTGCGATTGAGCGCTTTCAAAACGGGTGACTCAGTCACTGCACCCACTTACAGGGCTACCTGGCAGGGTAGCAACTGGGTACCTGGTTGGGCGACGGGAAGTATATGTCGTGTACAGCGGGCACGGGGAGGCAGGGGAGGGTATGTGGGAGGGGGGTGCTGGGCAGTTGCTGCTGGTCAGGTAGCGTGGTAGTGAGGGTGGTCAGTTGGAGTGTGGTGTCCGCCCAGAGTGTCGCTTTTTGGGGCACTGGCTGGCAGCTTTTTTTTTTTTCTAAGAAATCCCCGAAATGCACCCTCTGAGATGAGAATCCTTGCTAGAGGGCACGGGGTGCAGCCCTCCACATAACATAGAAAACCAGTCGCCAGTTTTCTAGTCGCTGCAAGTGTACATCGCCATAATTCATTTTTGGCGATGTACACTCGCCCAAACTGCAATTGCTATTCTGCAATTGCCAATGTCACATGGCATCTCCTTACTGAATCTCTATGTGGCCTCAATTACACTTCCATACTGGAAGCAGTCAAGGGGGACCTTTGGAGGTAGATGGGACTTCCCATTTCATGGCTGGGTAGGATTAATTTGATAAAAATGAATGTGCTCCCAAGGATCCCGTATCCAATCCAGATGCTGCCAATGTAGCTGAGCAAGAGGGACTTGCAAGTCTAGAAAATAGCTGTGCAGAGTTTATATGGAGATCCAGGAGACCTAGAATTAATCTAAGTAGACTTTGGAGCCCTACAAGTAAGGGGCACCTGTGGTTCCCGGATTTTCCCTGTACCATCTTGCTGCACAGGTTAGGCTGCTCACAGACTGGGTTAAAGGTGAAAAGGGGGCACACTGGGTGTCCCTGAACAGGGCAGAATTGCTGCACCAGCCTACTGCATATCTGAACCCAGGGGGACTAAGGGCATACGGTGCCTTAGAGGCTAGGAATGGGCTTGTACAGTTAGTGTTGGAAGCCTGGGTGAAAATAAGCAAGCAGATCAAAGACTTAAAGGACGGGACACTGCTGGCTCCCATGTGAGCAAACCCAGAGTTCCTCCCAGGGCTGGAAGAGCAAGGGCTTCTGAGGTGGGAGGAGGGAGGCATAAGACGCCTAGATGACCTCTATAATGCACAGGGATTTAGACCCTTCCAATTGATTATGGAAGAACTGGGAGTACCGCAAACACATAGGTTCCAGTACTTCCCAGTTCAGAATTGAGCCCAGTAGGCAGAGGGCCAGCTAGCCAGCGCAGTGGTAGTGCTACCGCCTGCGACACTGGTGACTCAGGTTCGGCAATGAGCCTGGGTCACTGGAGGGCCAGCAGGGGGTAGCTGAGCAGAGCATCCGTGCAGATGCTTGCTTCTATGGAGTACTACTACTTCTAGGATTTGTACAACTATGAGGAAGCGGTCCTTTGTCTTCTCGGCTCCTTCTCTCTGGAATGCCCTTCCAGAGGTCCTATAAAACTCCTAACTCTCTTTCCTGCTTCAAAAAGAGGCTAAAGACATATCTACTTGAAAGCTGCTTATGTACCTGTTATCAGCGATTGTTCCTACCTAATGATCTAGGTTTTATTGCTCACAACAATGTACTCCATGCCCTGATCACTGGGTAGCCAAATCATCTACTGTAACCAAGTCACAGCCTGATTTAGTACTGACTTAATAGTCTGAATTAAATATGTATTTGTTCACCTTGTAAATTGCATTATATCTTGTTTTTTCTTATGTACTTTGTCCCATATATCTGTAATTAATCCTGTGTCACCCCTGGAAAAAGGAGCTCTGGTCTCAGTGGGCCTACCCAGTTACCAAAAATAAATAAATTAATGAATTAAATAAATAAATACAGCATTTGACTACATTCCAGTCATCTTTATTTATATATCGGAAGATACTTGGATAAAGTATTACAAAAATATTTTCTCTATCGTGGAAATAGTAAGGTCAGCAACAGTGGGAAATCCTATAACGTTAAACTATTCCAGTGACCCATTGGACTTTTCCTTGTGTGAGGTAAAACAGGCTATTATTACTTTCACATCAGATAAAGCCCTAGAAGCAGATGCGTGTGAGGTGTACAAGAAAAACTGAAACTTATGGGCACCAGTATTAACCATTTTCTTCAACATTTCATTGAGACATAGATTTATTCCTACTTCATGGAGAAAGAATATAATAGTTCCTATCTGTAAACAAGCATTTGTCAATGCCGAATGTTTGCTTGCTGGTATTAGTATTGGAAGTGCAAGAGTTAGACAGATGCAGAATAGGAATGGCAGTGAAGTACTGAAGTTCACGCGAACCCCACCTCCACCCTGCAGAGATGGACAGGCACTGGGGTATGCCTTTGGGTTGTCGCGCATAACGATCACGCCATTTCACCTCACCATATTCTGCTGACACCGACAAGTGTTGAAGTGTGCCTTGGGCTGTTTGGCTTTACAGTCACCCCATTCCATAAGGACATACGCTGAAATGGGTGCAGTATAGGAGAATGGGGTGAACTCTGGGACCAAAGAGTCCAAGGCGCACCTCGATGCCTGTCACTGGCTACAGGATGGGGGTGGAATGGCATGAGCATTACATCCAGCAATCCAAAGGCACACCCTTGACGCCTGTCAGTCTGTACAGGGTGGGATGTTATGGTTAGAAACTGTAATGCCCCAGGCGTTTGTTGGTATTTGCACTACAAATTTTCAACATGGCAATTTTGTGACCCCCACCTCATGAAAGCATTTGGTACATCTGCTCATGAACAGTGGCACAGCAATTTTGTTACTCTGTCTCAAATATTGATTTTCTACAGCGACCGAGCCATTCTGTGCCAGATGTGCGAAAACACAATTTGGCCAGGATATCAAAAATGACAGCTATCCTGTTCATAAGGAGGTGTGAAAAAAATGCCAATGTTGAAAATCTGGAGTGAAAATATTGAAAAAAAAGTTACGAGCGTGCGTGGAAACTGCACAATGCACACTCGTAATACAGTCATTTTGTAAAATGTTCTCAGCAAATTTTTAACATAGGCATTTTGGGACCTCCACTCATGAACAGTGTCACTGTGATTTTGTTAATCTGCCCCGAACGCTGATTTCCCATAGCGACCGTGCCATTGTGTTCCACATGTGTGAAACCACATTTTGGGCAGGATGTGAAAAATGACAGCTGTACTGTTCATAAGGAGATGTGAAAAAATGCCACTATTGAAAATCTGGAGTGAAAATATTACAAATTTGCGAAGTTACGAGGGTATGTGGAAACTACACAATGCACGTTCGTAGCACAGTCATTTTATGGACTTTTGTCACCAAATTTTCAACATAGACATTTTAGGACCTCTGCTCATGAACAGTGTCACTGTGATTTTCTTAATTTGTCCCGAACACTGATTTCCCACAGTGACCGCGCTACTCTGCGACGGAAGTGCGAAAACACATTTTGGCCAGGATGTAAAAAATGACAGCTATACTGTTTATAAGGAGGAGTCAAAAAATGTCAATGTTGAAAATTTGGAGTGAAAATATTACAAATTCGCCAAGTTACAAACATGCGTGGAAACTATGCAACGCACACTCGTAACACAGTCATTTTTTGGAATTTTTCCACCAAATTTGCAACATAGGCTTTTTGGGAGCCTACCTCATGAACACTAACACTGTTGTTTCATTAATCGATCCCAAAAGGTGATTCCGTGCAGTGACCATGAAATCACCTTTTGGGACCAAATAACAAAATGACAGTGACTGAATTCACAAGGTGGGTCCCAAGAACCCCATGTTGAAAATTTGGAGCAAAAATTCACAAAAATGGCTAAGATATCCATCTAAGATGAAAAAAAAACATTTATGTCATTATACAGCTTACCGGCATTTCTTCAGTTCGTGGTCGGCTTTGAAGAGTGCAGATGTGTTCCCGGTCCACCGAAGATCATCACCCCGAGCTCCAGAGGTAAGTATGGGGTGAGGGTGTGTATGGGGAAGCAGGGTGTGCAGAGGGTGGGTGTGGACTGGGGGAGGGGACACGATAGCGAGGGACTGTTTTCTTCGTTTCAGGTAAAAAACAATTTTAAAAATTCACCACGGACCATTTTTTTTTTTTTTTTACAGGTTTTGGCCACACTGGGGTGGGCTCCCAGTGTGGCACACAATCGGGTGGGGCAGCGCCAGGAAAATGGGGGGGTGAACATGCCGACAGGGGGATTGGGCACCCCCATCAGCAAGCATGTCTGTGTTTGGGGGCATGATGCCAAGGAGGATTGGGCACCCCCTCAGCAGACCACAGCAATAAAGGGGGCACATATGCCGACAGGGGATTGGGCACCCCTGAAGTTAGCTTCCAAGGGACTGTTAGCAAGTGGCGGGCAGCTAGCCACTGCCCGCCATGTTTATCGAAATGTTACACTAGGCAAGGCACGCCCGGTAATGATGGGTCGCTCCCTCATTGCAGCAGCCAATTCATTTCAACTTGGTGGCACGCTTGCTGAACTAATGTCAGCAGCAGCCTGCCACCGTATTGGGGAAACACGGCCAAGACTCAGAATGCAGTGGGGGCACTGGCCACCACAGTCTGCACCTCCAAAACCCCACTTCTCTCCCAAACTGTCACATAATGTTTCTTAAGCATGCACTCAAGCAAACATAAAAATGACCTGTGTGAGACCCAAACAATTTTCACCCAATCAGTTTATTGGACTCAAAGTCAAAACTTTTTGCAAAATACTTTTAGGAAGACTCATCTCATGACATAAACTATTGGAGTAAGCTCAGGCAGGATTTAGAACAGGTTTCTCCATCACAGACAATATTTTCATGCTATCTCATTATGTTGAAAAATATTGCAACTTAAATCCTATGAAACTTGGGGCTAGCACACCGGAACAGTAATAGCACTACCGCTTGCGCCACAGACAACTCGGGAGCAAACTCAGGAAGTCAGAGGGTCAGTGAGGGGGAGAGATCTGGTGCCTGATAACATAACGACCCCTAGCGACAGCTAGAGGTTGGTGAGCCAGGGACCAGAGCAAAAGCTGGGATAGATGGAAGTGGCAGATGTCTGCACATTGGAGGGCAGGATCGTGCCCGATTAGGTGCTGATGTCATTACATGTGCACCTCCACCAGGGAAGTAACACCAGGAAAAAAACCTTTGTTGGACTAGCAGTATATAGCCTTGGATCCCTGCCAGAGACACCTCTGCTACCTTGTGAGCCACCTTGTCACCCTCGGATTAGCATCTCGGTCCTCCATTCCCAGTCTGTACCTGGGGGGGAAGCCCCACCATGGGGGGCAAGCCATGGTCTCCCAGGGAAGAAGAAGTAAGCACTGGGGATGAAACTGAACTGGACCCAGCACAGACGGATATGGGAATGGAGTACATCTCCAGTGGTACCCAGGAGCAAAAATAAAGTTAATAAATAAATAAAACTGGTTACACCTTATTTTAAGTGTCAGTTTCTTTTTAAACTTTATTTTTATTATTTATCATATATCATTACAATATATATTGCATATAGTGAACAGACCATACATAAATTTGATACGATTGGGAATATAGAAATAATCCTGTGAAATACAGGACATACATAGTTATGCATCCGCTATATAGAGTTACATCAATTGGGAGTACCGTTTAATAACACTAAACAAAAGTCCTAAGTTTACTGTGTAGGTGAGCCCATGAGTGACATGGCTCTCTTAAAATTATAGGATTGTCCATCATTGTCCAGCCTAATTAAAGGAAACAAGTCCCTTAAGGGACTCGGTGCCATGTGATCACCTAAATGGGATAGTAATACTAAACCATAAAATGTTATGCAGCAGAATTCATCATTTACTACACTTTAAACATTTAGATACAAAAATTAAACCTTCCCCTGACAGAGCCATCTAAATAATTGAACATATTTCCTCCATATGATATTGAGCCCCAAACAGGCCACCCCCTTACAGCGTATCCGGAGCACAAAATAATAGGAATAAATTGTAAGGTTAATATTATGAACCTCAGCAGTAAAGGAATGGTAAGGTGGGCTTAAAACTCCCAGTCTTTAGGCAATGCCCATAAACCAACAGGTAGACAGTAGAGAATGTTCAAAATTCAAAATCACTTAGCTGATCAGCCAGAAAAGGTGTACTTGCGATCTTTTAAGAGAGCCTCCCGCTCAAGTGTCCCCATGTGAGTCATCGCTATCAGCAACTTCACCGCGGCTCCTAGACCCTGCAGCCATCCATGTAGCCCATTTCCCTGCTTCAACAGGATCCGAAAATAGGAAGACCTTCCCCTGATTCATGATCCGAAGCCTTGCTGGAAATATCATGGTAGGTACGATCCCAGCATCTCTCAAAGTCCGTCGTATGCCATCAAAACGCTTTCGCCTCTGATGGGTGGAATAGCTAATATCTGGGAAGAAGTAGATGTGGTTTTCCTCTTGCATAATAGGCTCACTCTTCTGGCGCATCTAAGGATACGATCGCGAACCCCCGAAGTGACAACCATAAGTGTGCGGCGTTCCTCCGTGTTCTGCTGTCGGCCTCTGGGGTTGATTCTGTAAACTTTTTGAATGTCCCATGAGACATCGTCTCCTTCTGGTACTAATTTTTCAGTCAGCCATTCTTGAATATACATAATAGGATGGTCCCCCTCACTACCTTCTGGGAGATTGAGAATTTGGATAGTTCCTGAGCGAATTTGGTTTTCCAAGGCCTATAATCGTGCACGCATGTGCTGGTTCTCTTTCACCATCAGGGCATTAGTAGTAGTGTTCATGTCTGTTTGCCTTCGGACATCTTGAAAGTACCTTTTCAGGCCATCCACTGCACTTTCAACAACCAAAGCTCGAGTGTTGAAATCGTCCACTTTTTGATTTAGAGTGGAGACCGATGCAATTAAGCTCTGAAACTTGAGCCCCAAAGAAGCGATGGTTTATTGGGATTCAATGTCTACTTCGGCCTGCTGTACTGAGTGAGCTCGCGAGGCCCCACCTAGTCCTTTACTTCTGTCTGCTCCACTTTGCGATTTCTCCTTTTTGGAATTACCCATTTCTCCTATTTCGAGGATGCTCTAATCGTTGGTGGCACCAAAATGAGCATTACTTAATGCCAAAATGCAGTATTTTAATAAAATAAAGATGTTTTATCGAGAGCTCAAAAAACTGCTGCTGCTTAGCTCGGGCTCCACAGCACCCCCTTAAGTGTCAGTTTCAATGTAACTAATCATTAATTACACTTAAGAGTCAAATTTACGTATAACTTAATATGGTAGCAACATATGAAACGGCAGGTTGCTAAAGCATTTCATATTGTTAAAGCATGCTTGGAATTCAGTTACAATTATGGGGGTAATTCGGTACTTCCAGCTATGGTAGCAGGTGATACGAAAGTGAATCCCATTTTGCTGTACAGAAGGGAGATCTGGGGGGTGAATTATAATAGTATTCTTGAAAAGCCACTTTTATATGGCCTTGCTAATGGTACCCATGTCCAATGCAACATATGTAAGAGATTAACTTAGTAGAATTAATTTTCATTCACAAATTAAACTTTGTTTACTTTCATATTGGCTTCATCTAAATAATAACTCCAGTAATACTCTGCACATTCCATGTCTTCAGGAAAGAATATCTTGTGGGAATTTGGACTCTCCATCAATTTGGTTAAAGTCAGTGTTATGTAATTTAAAGGATCTTAACTTAAACCACCTTTGGATAGGCTATGCTAGAAATATCACAATCTCTCCATCAGATATCACTATTATAGGTTAGAATAACAAGCTGTGAATGAGCATGGTACATTCAGCAGACCTGGGTTTGATTCCCACAACTTCCACTTGAATACTGTGTGACCCTGAGCAAGTCACTTAACCTCCCCAGTGCTCCCTGGTTACACTTGAAAACAGGCACTTGTACCTACTGGGACTTCTCCAGTTACCAAAGAATTAAAAATATATATAAAAAATAAAATATACCACACTGCACAGAAGGAGAATATGTAAAATTTAAAACAGATGAAAAGTGCCCCTTGGTTTGGGGAAAATGCAATTTCACATGTCCTAGAGGATTACGTACTTCTTCCTATTCACCCAGAGTCAAAAAGGCCAACACGATAATCTGAGTTGAAATATTCTCAGCTGGCCGGCCCGCCAGCACAGCGGTTGGATCTTCCCTTTCAACGCCAGCGAGCCGGGTTTGGGAACGAGCCCGGGGAGCTGGAGGGCCGGCTGGGGGAGAAGGCTTGAGCATCCCCAGGACAGCTTGCCTTCTCCAAGGAGGGAGGGGGGGTCGACATCCCAGTGCAAGACTGGCCCCAGGTGGAGGTCTGGGGCACAGCAGGTGCTGAGATGCAGCAAGGGGAGGACGTCGTGGACGTCGGCACTCTGCGCCTTGACGTCAGGGTTCACACGGTGTCCACAGAAAAACACAGAGGAAAAAACTCTCCAGGCTCTGAGTAAATGGAGCCCTGGAGCAGACCCCTCATGTCTCCCGCCTGCCTGGCTGATCCCAGAGCCCGACAAAAACAGGTAAAGCTTGGGGTGTAAGGACCCCACCTCGTCCCCGCCTGGAGGGAAAACCAAGGCTACATGGGGGTTCACGGACAGCACATGTAGGTATCAGAAGGGGGGGCAGGACTCCAGTGGGGACTCCTGAAGAAGCAAAGCCTGGGTAGGGGAGGAGGGTAAAAGGAAAGTTAAAAAAAAAAAAAAGAAATATCCTCAGCTAAATACTTTGTAAAGCAAAATAAAACTAGAACTCCAAAATCTGAGCCAACCAGATTTGCTCGTGTAATTTAGGCCATGTAGAGAATTCTTATATCATGTTCTTGTCCAATGCCCATGTACTGCTCATTCTGCTGCAACCCATGACAGCTTCCAATGCAGAAAGGGTAGCCAGATTTCTCAAGGCAATCACCTAAAAGGAAAAGAAACTAGGATTGCACACTCCATCCCAGGGAGGAACGTAGACATGTTTTTTTTTTTCTATAAGCCTCTTTTTGTATAGGGATTACCTGCTCAGTACAGATACACAGATCAGGGATCCAAGCACTGTGCCTCTGATGAACAGATCTAAATGCCTTCTGGTATGATAGGCATCTGCTAATGTCCCTCTCTTCCTTCCTGCTCTGGGAAAATAGTATTATAAATCAGGTTTGCTAGGGAATTTCTCCTCCTTTGGGTACCAGAAACTTTACTTTTGTCAATAGAAGAAAGAGTCTTGCATGCATGCTGGCATTTTGTATTGTATGTTGTTTTTGTAAACTTGGTAAATATGTGTTACCAGTTTTGTAAAACTGTTGGTTGAAGAACAAATATCTACTACTAGTACTACTACTACCACCACCCAAAGAATGACCTAGAATGTCACCTCCATCCCAAAATAGAAACGACCTGGAATGTTGCTTCCATACTCTGGACATTAGGAGACACATTAAATACTGATTACACAGCACTCATACATAGATACATAGATACATAGACAGTGTCGGCAGATAAGGGCCTATGGCCCACCTAGTCTGCCCATTTGAGCTTGTAAGTTCAGTTTGTTTTCCTAGAAGTCTATTTCCCCTTACTCCTGACCTCTAGAATTCCTTTATGTCTATCCCATGCATTCTTAAATCCCGTGATTGTTTCAGCCCCCACCACTTCCTCTGGCAAGGTGTTCCACTTGTCCACCACCCGTTCTGTGAAGAAATTCTTTCTCATGTTTCCTCTGAATCGTCCTCCCTCCAACTTCATCCCATGCCTCTAGTCCTGAAACATCTTTTTCGCTTAAAAATAGTGTTTTCCTGCACCCTGTTCCTCCCTGTAAGATACTTGTATGTCTCTATCATATCCCTCTCTCCCTCCTCTCCTCCAGGGAGTACATGTTCAGTTCCTTCAACCTGTCTTCATAGGATTTGTGATGCAACCCATGCACCATCTTTGTTGCCCTCCTCTGAACCTTCTCTACCCTGTCTATGTCCTTACGTGGTATGGTCTCCAGAACTGTACCTCTCCTCCAGGTGGGGCCTCACTAGTGTCTTGTATAGCGGAATTATGACCTCCCTTTTCCTGCTGGTGATGCCCCTGCCTATACATCCCAGCATCCTATTTGCTTTACCTGATGCCTTGTCACACTGTTTCCCTACCTTGAGGTCATCAGAGATGACAACCCCAAGATCCCTTTCCTGCTTGGTGCATGCTATATCCTCACCCCCCAACTGATATATTGTGCCAGGGTTTTTGTGCCCCATATGCATTAGCCTGATAGGAAATCACCAAGCCTTCTAGTTCTGCACAGCACCAGAAAGAGATATCACAAAGCTTCAGAGTCCTCCATCTGTACGTGGGTTACAGAATGCATTTCAGAAGCATGCAAAGTCGATGGCAAGCCACCCCAGATGGTCATAAGGTGCATTCACCACAAGCACGGCAGCATCCTGGGCAGAATGTAAGGGGGCTAACTACATGTACATTTGCAAAGTGGCTACTTGGGTGTCATCGCACACAATCACGAGCACTACAAGTCGGTTGTGGCATCCTCTTCTGCTGCGGCGCTTGGCCCTAAAATTCCTCAGGCTGTTGCTGCTTAATCCAGTCAAATCTCGGATTTAGGTTACTGCTGAGCAACCATCAGTTCTTTACTGATTATTTCCTCCCCTTCTTGGAGGATTCCTGCTACCCATCGCCCACTTGCAAGGAGGAACAAATGCACCAGCTGTGTTGGGAGAAAGGAAAATTAACCTGATGATTTTTCTTCTAGCTATGTGTAAGCCCCCACCCCATTCGAGAGGGGATTATGTTCACCTTAGGGACCCCTTTCCTGTTACTTCCCCTGGAGCTGTAGGGTCTTTAGCGCTTTGGAGGTGCCATTTCTTCTGGTCACCACATGGGGCAGTGGGGATTTAGGGTATAAATAGGGAGAGCAGAGACAGATTTGGAGAGGAAGAGGGGAGGAAGGAGAAGAGACCAGAGGGCACTGCAGGGGCAGTATGGAGGAGGGAGGCCCTCCCTTCGTTTTAGCCAGGTCAGCCAGTTTCAGCAACCGAGTGCCAGGTTCCTGAGTCTGGGCCTCCAAGGGTGGTGGTAGGTAGCCACAGCTGCGTTGTTATGGGTCCCTGATCCCTGGGGGGGGTTGGGGTGGACAGTAGTTCCAGGTATTGTAAGGTAGGCCTTGGGGGACAGTAATGGGACTCTGGTTTGAGGTGTAGTTCCCTGGGCTGTCAGGGCTGCACTGGTAGTGGCAGTGCCACTGCAGAGGAAGGAGCTGGTGGCAGCAGTCTCCTCTTTCCCCAGTGGTAGGGCGGTTCAGGCTAAGTACAGGAGCTGGGGGATCCTTTACCAATTTTGGGGTCTGTTTGGAGGGACAGACCTCGGGCGCCGGATGAATTTGCCCATGCAGACTCTCCAGGATATGAAAGCCCTTTAGGTTCCCCATGACAGTTAGCTCTTAGCAAGCACAGGGGAAGTATACAAGGGAGGTTTGGCTGTGTGGCTGGGAGCGCTACCAGTGTTAAGAGAAACCTAGGAGTGGGTACCAAAAGGACCAAGAGTGGCCGAAGGTCAGAGTGGGCCTGGGTAGCAGCCATGCAGGACAAAAGACCAGGGCGTTAGAGTGCTTGTGAGGTTATGGTGGTAGCTAGGGCATTAGCAGGCTGCACCATCTGTGTCCCTTGGACTGGGAAAGAGAGGCAGTGAATGGGTTTAGGGAGAAGCTTTATGCTTTCCCAGAGAAAGAAAAAGTGAGAAAGAGAGAGAGAGAGAGAGAGAGAGAGAGAAGAGAGAGAGCCTAGCTAGGTAGTGTGGAGTGCCCTATAGAAATAAGGTGAAGCCTCAAGACAGGTACTTACCAGTGCCGGAGGAGGGTGGGGTGTTTTGGAGCTTCACATTCCAGGGTTTTGGAAGTCTTAATGTCCCAGTTATAAGACTGGCCACTGATTTTGAGCTGTATTAAATCTCACTGCTTATACTCTGCCAGAAGAGTTTCCCTGTCCTATAAAAGGGATTATGTATAAAGTTTTAGCCCCATGGAGCTGAGAGCTTGATTTTCAAGTAAATGGACCCCTGTAGCCCCTCTAATCTTTTAGGGCTCAAGCGAATAAGGGTGATTGTTTGGGGAAGAAATTCAGAGTCCCAGTTTCATTTATAAGTAAGGATACCAATTAAGTATTAATCCATAGGTTTTAAAGAATTCCTATGAGTTTAATTTCAGGGGTTTCCATTGACTCTGCACCCTCGTGTCTCTGGGGCCCATGGGGGGGGTCCAAGAGGCTGAAACATGAAGAGAACTGGAACCGCGGTCCCTCCTTCAAGTTTTTGGAGTGTTTGAGTTGCTGCAGCCCAGAGAAGCCTTGGGTCCAAGTGAACTGAAGATGTCCCAAGGTAGGCTGTGTTTATTCCATACAATGCTGTGCTGGAGTGCTGGTGAGATTTCTATGCTGTGGTCCCCTTTTCCCCTGGAACAACAATAACCCTAGACATTATGAGGAAGGGGATGCTACATATGCATCTGCCACTCTGTTTCCACCCCTTACTATCTACCTTTCTTTCTTTTTTCTCCCTTTCCTTGGTGGGGGGGCAAGATGTACATAGCTGGATTTTGCTGGGAATGTGTTTATGATGTTAGCAGTTTACTGACAGTTATGTCATAAGAGTCTTTAGGTTAGGGACATCCGATTCCTCACACTGAGGAAGCAGTTGCAGAAACCCAAGTAGGACACCATGTGGGGAGTCTTTTATAGTGCCAGTCTCTTGCCTGCCTGCAGTAAGGGATCATCTACCCACTGTTAAGAAGAGACAGCTGCACACCTGAAGGAAAGTAAATCAGTGGAAGGTAAGGCATTTTGCTTCCTTCCTGTTCCCTTTCTCCCAGGATTCACCTGGAACATGTAGGTGTCTGCTCAACATGACTTCCAGGCCAAAATATGTAAATCAATAAATAAATAAATTATTCCACAAATCTGATTTTCTGAGGTTTCTGCTCTTGTGCCTTGTCACAGTCCTTTCAAATACCAAGAACAGTCTGTATCCTGTAACTGGCGATGTCAGTTCCTTTCCTGTCTGAAGCGCTGTAAGTCCATTACCATTCACCAAATAAATACATCATAGACTGGGAAAGCCTGCATTGTACCAGTATGACACTGTACCTGGCCCTGTAGATAAACTGAGAGCTTCAGTCCCCAGTGCTGTCAGTCCTTCACCTTTCACCAGCACCAAATACATCACAGTGTGAGGAAGTCTGCACTGTACCTGACCACACTGTACCTGTTCCTGTGGATTAACAGAGGGCTTCTGTCGCCAGTGTTGTCAAGTCCCTCTCCTTTCACTGTACTGCCTGTACCTCACCTTTTTATGTCCCGTAGAAAGGTTTCCCTGGTAACAACTAAATACATCAGAGTGTGGGGAAGCCTGCACTGGACCTGTCCACACTACGCCTGTGTCTGTAGATTAACAGAGAGCGTCAGTCTCAAGTGCTGTTAGCACCTCACATTTCTCCAGCACTAAAAAAAATCACAGTATGGAGAAGCCTGCACTATACCTGCCCAAACTGCCTGGCTCTGTGGATTAACAGAGGGCTTCAGTCTCCAATGCTATCAGCCCCTCACCTTTCACCAGCACTAAATACATCACAGTGTGGGGAAGCCTGCACTGTACCTGCCCAACACTGTACCTTACCTGTGGATAAACAGAGGGCTTCAGTCTCTAGTGTTGTCAGTCCCTCACCCTTCACCAGCACTAAATACATTACAGTGTGGGGAAGCCTGCACTGTACCTGCCCCACACTGTACCTTACCTGTGTATAAACAGAGGGCTTCAGTCTCCAGCGCTGTCAGTCCCTCACCTTTCACCAGTACTAAATACATCACAGTGCAGGGAAGCCTGTACTGTACCTGTCCCACACTGTCTGTACCTGTCCCTGTGAATAAACACAGAGCTTCAGCCTCTAGTGCTGTCAGTACCTCCCCTTTCCCCAGCTCTAAATACACCACAGTGTGGGGGAAGCCTGTACTCTACCTGCCCCACACTGTACCTGGCCCTGTGGATAAACAGAGGACTTCAGTCTCCAGTGCTGTCAGTCCCTCACCTTTCAATGTGATGTCCATCGCTCACCTTTCACCGACACTAAAAGCAAAGTAATAGAACAGGTACATAAGCTATGCACGAAGCTAGAAGATTTCGTTACAGATGGTCTCTGTATCTAAAGGGAAGCCTTCATTTGCAACCAGCCGCTCATTCTGGCCCTCAGTATGTTGTACAAGGGTCTGCAATCTCTGGCTACGTAACCCGTCTATCATCATTACAGACTGAGGGAGCACTCCTAACGAATCAGCACACTCCTTTCCTCTGTGTGTGAGACGCTCAGTCAGTGAACAGTGTCTCACATGCAGTTGCCTTGGAAATCGGCATGTTTAAGGGAGGTTTTTTAAATGTTATCATACAATGGTGTATGAAAATCCTGTAACCTCATTGGTCAAAACATGTCACATGACCGTGGGTAAATCCTGCATAACCCATGGCTGAGGAATGGCATTTATAAAAAGCATAATTAAACACATTTTAAATGTATTTTACACATGGATCCATTGTATAATTGCAATAAGGCACCGCAGGGTGTGAGTTATTGAGTGATTTACTCACTTGTGTGGTTAAGTCACTTGACTGCACCTCGTGACACACCACACAAGGCGTGGGTAAATACCCAGTAACCCACACCCTGTTGTGTCTTATTGCTTAAATATATTACTGATTGAGCTTGATCAACAATATATGAACACTGCCACCAAGACCACCCTGATCTCACTTACATTCTTAAGGTATTAGAACTGCTCACCTGCAGCTCTCAGTTCTCATACCTGAAAGAATGGTCTCAGTGGCAAACCTGCAGTTTAAGCAAAGTTGTATTCTAGCAGTTAAACTTGGATGTGTGTCATACTCAGCTATGGTACTGTCCCTGCCATGCAGCAGAAGTAGTGAACAAGAATACTTTGTTACGATGTGTCATGACCCGGCTCACCCTCCCTCTCTGACCCGATGCTCAGTGGCATGTCCTAGTGTCATTGAGAACCTAAACCCCGTGCACCCCCAGGAACGTAATAGAAAGTCACCCATGGGGAAATCAGTTACCACCATGGAGAGCTGGTTCATGTTGCCTCCCAATCCAGGAATATGTGACCTCCTACCCTCTCCAGGCTTCCCTGATTAGTACTTTCTGACTGCCGTGTTCTGTTCTTGCTGCAGACTTCATTGCAAGTGAATACAGACTGTACATCAAAGGAAATGTTTGTCTCAAAGTTCTGCTGTGTCAGGGCACAGAGGAGCTCATTGTTTGTGCCTTTCATACCCTCTCGTCCTCCCATTCTCTGCCTCCCCCACTCCCACTAACTTTTTCACCTAAAGAGGATGGAGTTGGGACAGCCATTCTGCTAGGAGAAGCTGGACAATGGGACACTGAAGCTCCCTCACAGCCAGTGCTCCTACACAATTACCTACCGTGACTCCTGCTCGGATAGGCTAGGACTGGTGCTGCTCTGTGCTCCCCCACAGTCAGCACTCCTACACTAATACCTACATTGACTCCTGCTGGGAGAGGCTGGGACTGCAGTAGCTGTGAGCTCCCCCACAGTCAGTGCTCCTGCACCATTATCTACAGTGACTCCTGCTGGGAGAGTTTGGGACTGCAGTAGCTGTAAGCTCCCCCACAGTCAGTGCTCCTACACTGTTACCTAGAGTGACTCCTGCTGGGTGAGGCTGGGACTGGATTATTTGTGAGCTCCCCCATAGCCAGTGCTCCTACACAATTACCTACTGTGACTCCTGCTCGGATAGGCTAGGACTGGTGCTGCTCTGTGCTCCCCCACTGTCAGCACTCCTACACCAACACCTACATTGACTCCTGCTGGGAGAGGCTGGGACTGCAGTAGCTGTGAGCTCCCCCACAGTCAGTGCTCCTGCACCATTATCTACAGTGACTCCTGCTGGGAGAGGCTGGGACTGCAGTAGCTGTGAACTCCCCTACAGTCAGTGCTCCTACACCATTACCTACAGTGACTCCCACTGGGAGAGGCTGGGACTGGAGCACCTGTCAGCTTCCCCACAGTCAGTGCTCCTTCACCACTTGTGCACACCTTTTATTTCATGGAGGGCCAGACTGCAAACTTGAGTCAAGACTGAGGGCCGAGAGTCAAAGGCCACTGGCCGAGGGCCACTGTAAAACGGCTCAAGGTAACAAATGTCCAGCAAGACATTATTAAATGTACAAATAAAATAAATCAAAACATACAATTATCTATCTATCTATCTATTCATGTTACTAAAACTAAAAACAAAATCAAATAAGAGAAGTTGCAAGTGGAAGCTGCTAGGTCCTCAGTGGCCACAGATAGCTGCTGTGGGGGCCATTTGTGGCCCCCGGGCCGTATGTTGTGCATCACTGTCCTACACCGTTACCTACAATCATACCTCTCAGCCTTGTGTCACTGAAATGAGGGACGTGGATTCTCAAAATGAGGAGCAGTAAGGGGCAATGGCCCTCATAACGGAGGACACATCCCCCAACATGGAGATACAAGCTCAGAATACTATGAAAACCATTGTGTTTACAAGTACAACATTTAAGTTTGATTTATCTTCTTAAAAAATTATAAATGTCTGCTTTAATGTCTACATTTATATTACATTCTCTGTGTGGGCAAAACCATTTCCATGAGGGATGAAAGGAGAGATAGAGCAATTTTGAGGAGAAAATGAAGAATGTCCATTGTAATCAGGAACAGATGAAAAGTGTGCCTATAGTGACTCTTGCTGTGACAGGCTGGGACTGCAGTAGCTGTGAGCTCCCCTACAGTCAGTGCTCCTACATCATTACCTACAGTGACTTCTGACAGGAGAATTTGGGACTAGAGTGTGTGAGCCCCACCCCCACCCCAGCCAGTGGTCGTACCACTGCAGTGCATCAGGGCGCCGGCATTAGGGCGCCTAGTCACTACAGTGCCAAACTCCAAATTTACCGCCCCCTCCCCTAGGTCCACCCTCCCCCCAGAGTTTGTATATATATAGTTGGGGGTGTGGGTGGAGCACAGGCAAAAAGAGTGGTCGGTGACATTGGTGACTGGTGCCGTAGTAACTCAGCGCCCTAACATGGGCACATTCCGAGGATGGAACCTGGTCCTACACCATTACCTACTGTGAATCCTGCTGGGAGATGCTAGGACTGCAATAGCTGTGAGCTTTCCCCACAGCCAGTGCTCCTACACCAGTACCTACAGTGACTCCTGCTGGGAGAGGCTGGGACTGCAGTAGCTGTGAACTCCCCCCACAGTAAGTGCCCCTACACCATTACCTACTGTGACTCCTGATGGGAGAATCTGGGACTGGAGTAGCTGTGAGCCCCACCCTTCACCCCCACAGCCAGTGGTCTTACACCATTACCTACAGTGACTCCTGCTGGGAGAGGCTGGGACTGCAATAGCTGTGAGCTCCACCCACAGCCAGTGGTTCTACACCATGAAATAAAGTGACGCCTTCTAGGAGAGGCTAGGACTGGAGTAGGTGTGACCCCCTCCAACAGCCAGTGCTCCTACACCATTACCTACAGTGACTCCTGCTGGGAGAGGCTGGTACTGCAGTAGTTGTGAACTCCACCACAGTCAGTGCTTCTACACCAGTATCTTCAGTGACTCCTTCTGGAAGAGGCTGGGACTGGACTAGCTGTAAGTTCCCCCACAGTCAGTGCTCCTACACCTTTACCTACAGTGACTCCTGATAGGAGAATTTGGGACTAGAGTGTGTGAGTCCCTCCCCCACCACCACAGACAGTGGTCCTATACCGTTACCTACAGAGACTCCTGCTAGAAGATGCTGGGACTGCAGTAGCTGTGAGCTCCCCCACAGTCAGTGCTCCTACACCATTAACTACAGTGACGCCTACTGGGAGAGTCTGGGACTGGAGTAGGTGTGAGCTCCCCAGAGTCAGAGCTCCTACACCATCACCTACAGTGACTCCTGCTGGGAGAGGCTGGGACTGCAATAGCTGTGAGCTCCACCCACAGCCAGTGCTCCTACACCATTAACTACAGTGACTCCTGCTGGGAGAGACTGGAACTGAAGGAACTATGACCTTCCCCACAGCCAGTGCTTTTCCACCCTTACCTACTGTGACTGCTGCTGATAAAGACTGGGACTGGAGTAGCTGTCAGCTCCCCCACAACTAGTGCTCCTACACCATCACCTACAGTAACTCCTGCTGGGAGATGCTGGGACTGGAGTAGTAGTAGTAGTAGAGTTTATTTATTTCAGGAGCTCTTCCTCATTGGCTCAGGGTGCCCTTACAGCAAAAGATACACACACAGCAATTAGGAAACAGTCAACCTACAATATATAAAATGTATACATAAACTCCATTAAAATTATAACAGACTAATTCCCAAGATGTCTAGTAGTGTTAAGATAAATTCCTCAGGTCCCAAAGGCCTGTTCAAATATGAAGGTTTTAAGGTGTTTTTTTAAAGATCTCTATGGATGGTGCATCCCGGAGGTACCCTGGTAATGAATTCCAAAGAACCAGGGCTGCCGCCTCAAATGCTCGGTCCCCAGAAAATTTTAGCCTAACCCTAGGGAACTCCAGGAGGGCCTGTTCAGCTGATTTAAGAGAGCGAGACGGAGTACTTGGATGCAGAAGCTCCTTCAGGTAGCCCAGACCCAACCTGTGTAGGGCCTTGTAGGTCAGAAGACCTACTTTAAAGGTGATACCCCAGTGCACTGGCAGCCAATGCAGTTCACGCAGCACTGGTGTAATGTGACTGAACCTCGAGTGTCCATCCAACAGCTGGGATACTGCATTCTGCAGAGGCTGCAGGCACCGCATCACACCTCCTCTGACCCCGCTGTAGAGTGTGTTACAGTAGTCAAGCCTTGAGGTGATGAATGCATGTACCAGCATGGCCAGGTCATCAGGGAGAATAAGGGATTTAATTTGGGCGATGTTCCGGAAATGGTAAAAACTGGTCCAGACAACAGCCAACACCTGGGCATTAAGTGTCAGCTCATTGTCCAGAACAACAACCAAATTCTTCACCTTTGGGGAGGCCACCAGTTCAATTAGACTAATAGAGCCCCAACATATCCCCAGAGGCCCCCACTCCTCCTCTGCGACCCAGTTCAACCACCAGCACCTCAGTCTTCCCCAGGTTAAGTCCCAGCCCGTTCGACAATGCCCAAGCCCGGATCTCAGCCAAGCAATCATTCAGCACGTTGACCACGGCAGATCTCCCAGGTGTGAAGGACAGGTAGAGCTGAGTATCATCAGCATAACAATGAAAACTCAGCTCATACTGCCTCATGACCTCGCCCACAGGCAGCATATACACTACAAACAACATGGGGGAGAGGACAGAGCCTTGGGGAACTCCACAGAGCAGGTCCGTCGGGTCTGAGAAATAATTCCCCAATTATCACCCTCTGAGACCTACCCCAGAGAAAGGATTCAAACCAGCTGATGACCTTGCTGGTGAGTCCTACATACTCCCTCAGCCTGTCCAACAACACCCCATCGTCCACAGTGTCAGACACTAATGAGAGATCGAGGAGGACGAGAATCAGTCACTCTCATCTATCCCTCACCCTGAGCAGGTCATTCAGCACCCTAACCAACACGGTTTCTGTGCTGTGCATAGCTCTAAATCTGGACTATAACAGTTTTGTAAATCTGGATGTCTGTGAGGTGACTCTCCAGCTGTTCTGCAACCACCTTCTCAAGAACCCTCCCCAAAAAGGGGAGGTTCGAGATAGGCTGGTAGTTCACCAAGGCATTGGGGTCCAGAGACATTTTTTTCAGTAGGGGCTTAACTAGAGCCTCTTTAAGGTACTCCAGAAAAAAAACCCACCGACAAGGAACTCATGAGAGTCTAGGCAAAAACCGGACCCAGGACTTCAACGCAGTCAACAAGTACTTGCGTCTGAGTTAAACGGAGTGCCTTCCGGCTCTCCAATATAACTTTCTTGCTCAGTCTCGTGTACATGGCTTTCACCAAGACCTTCAGAAACTGGCAGTCTTTCCAAGTTGTCCACTAATTGGGCTAGGTTAGGAGTGGCAACACAGGGGGGTGGAAGAGTGACTCCTGTGTTATGATCTAGACCACCTGCCACAATTATCTTATCTGACACCTGACTGACCGAGACTATTTGATCTCAGTCCAGGAAGGTGCTGTGTTCATTAAAGTCTAATGTTCCCTTATGGGCATGTTTACTTGTCAGTGGACAACGAGTCCTTCCTAGTTCTTCAAATATTCTTATATTTACTTTAAAACCAACTGTCTGTCAGTGCCTGGGACAGTCATATATTTTACACCAGTGTCTTTTACTAGAATCATTGATGCATCAACCCAAATATTTATGTAGTAATTTTGGGTACAAGGAATCTGTACGTCTAATCATATGAATATAGCCTGGAACTGTTATCTTAAGGGTACTGACTTACTTCTTAGGTTATCATTTTCTAAACTAAGTGCTCTAAGTTTTATAATATTAAACTGAGAAGCATAACTGAAGTCAGGATTCATGGTTAAAAATGTTTTTACTCTTGATAGTGTTCAAAATTTACAAAGCAGTTTTGGCATTAACATGAACAGACAGGTACAATTTAAAATGCAGTTACAATTTTTCTGAACGGCAGTGCTAAGCGGAAAATAATTTCTTCATTGCAATAAAAGAAATTAAAAATGTATGCAGGCACAATGTCAGTCTCAGATCCTATGCCCGAGGTGAAGGTAACAAACTCACCAACCAATACCAATTGATGTCCTTACGAGATCCTTAGAGCTGAGGTGACTCTTGGTTCTCCCTCTGAGACTCCTACCTTGCCTTGGATTCTTGGACACTTAAGTACTCTTGTCAAGGCAGAGATGTTGGAGGATAGTTGGTATATCTTTGCGATTTTGACCAATTGATTAATTGTAACAGGCTGTTAACCCAAGAGGCAGCTATCTTTTATAGGGGCTTATTTGGGCTGTTACCGTGGCCTTATTTCATGTACTTTGTATTAAACTGTGCTAGTTATATTGCTATATCTGCAAAAATAACAGATACATGTAATATAAAAAGCAACAGTGTGCTCTATCTGCAAGGATATCAAGTAATATAAAAAGCAGCATTGGCCAGCCATAGCTCTTATGGGATTGGGTTGATTGCCCATGACTACTCAGGTGGCCAGTCATAACTATTGACATAACAGGGCTGACTGCTTGTTGTGGTTAATTTTACTGGCAGGACAAAGCCGACCCCCAGCTAACCTCTTATGGCTAGACTGAGCAGTGGAAAATATACTGCCTGTGGCTACCAGTGGAAAGTACCCAACAGATGTCAGAAATTTGAGAGGGTCACGCTCAATGCTCATGATTTCCATCATGCCAGAGAGATCAGAAAGTCTTCCTTCAATAATTAATTTTGTCTAAAGTTGACAGTAAAAATAAAAAGTAAGCACTTAGGTTTTAAACTTGCAGAATCAATTTAACAGGTCATAAATTGTTAATCAATGAGCAGAAAATCAAACACATCTAAATCCATTGGTAAGTACCAGGTAATAAACTGTTAATCAGTGCAAAATCAAACACATTTAAAACTATTACTGATCAAACAAATTAGAAAAAGACAAGCTAATGCCCAAGCATTTTGGCCTGGCCAAAACCAGGTTGTCAAAATCAGGAGGGGGGTGGGGTGGCATGTTTGCAGAAATCCAATCAGCCACCATGCTGTCTTGTTCTGGAGGCATTTCTTCTTTTACCAAGGGCAACGGGGCAGGCAGAGCTGGTGGATTAAGTAATTTTAGGTAATCTTCCAACCATAGGGCATTAAGGTCTGGTGGTGTAGGTGGGCATAATGAACCAGGCAAATTTAGAGGGGCAGGTGCATGCAGTGGGCCAGGCAGGGTCAGACCCAGCAATGGGCGAGCCTGAGGTGGCAGGACCTGTGATGGGATAGACCTGTTTAGTGGGATAGTCAAATCTAATAGAGCAGGTGGACCTGGTGGCAGAGGCAGACCTGGTGGGGTCTGCGAAATGAGATTGCATGCAAAGCATGTCGAGCCAGAGTCAAGGTCACAGAATGTTGGTTTGAGCCCCGAGATCACCCCACAGACCTCCACCATTGTTACTGGCCGGAAATCTCCCCTGGGTGACTGAGTGCATCCACCCACCCAGGATCCGTCACTGTTGGAGAATGGTATTCCACTTGGAGAAATCCCAGCCCTCACGGACAACACTCTCTAAGAAGAACTGAGCGAACTCCTCACACTTGTGAGCTGAAAGAGCTCTCACTGGTTCCAGACAAGCCGGATGTAATAACCTGTCTACAACCTGAAAGAGCTGAGCCGGTCAGTTCTTCCTAGCTGCAATCATCTTAGACATAAAAGCTGCCTTTTTTTGGGGTGATTGCATTCTGATACTCATTGCAATGAACAATCAGAACCAGTCTGTCCTCCTGGGACCTGGTTTGCCAATGCCTCTCCAACCTCCGCCCCCTGGTTTTCAGCATTCTCAGCTCACCATCAAACCATGGTGAGCTAAGGAGCGAAACCAGCAGGTGTACACAAATCAGCACCAGGCGATCCAGGACCTCCATGACAGCCCTGTTATAGGCTGTCACGGCATTACATTAGCGCAAGCCTCAAGCACAGATGATATGTTCAGTTGCGCCATCAGTCCCTCTGGTTGTAACCCTTTCAAAGCGCAGAACTGAGCCATTTCCACAGGGGGAGGGACATTCAGAGGGGCTTTGAAGCTGAACCTGACAGTGCAATGATCTAACCAAATGACCGGATCAGTCTCGATGGTATCAATTTCAAGCCCCAGGGAGAACACCAGGTTGAGCACATGACCAGAGCAGTGGGTCCTAGCCATGGTCTCAAGAGTGAGGCCCAGAGCCTCCATATTAGAAAGGAAGTCTCTGGCCCCAAATGATGCCTCGTCTTTCACCCAGGTGTTGAAGTCACCGAGAATAAGCCATCTCGATGACTCCAATGCCCTCTCAGTGACAAAGACCAACAACTCCTGTAGGAGTATCTGTTCCCACCCAGAAGGACAGCAGACCAGGAGAATCCTGAACTCCACTCCAGGACCCCTTTGCACCACCATGCACGCAAAAGAACTGGTGTCCCCCACTGGGTGCATCGCCAGGCCCAGCCTTGACCTGAAACAGATGGCCACCACCCCCATTCCTTCCTCGGGCAGTGAATTGTGGTAAATCCAGCCAGGATGGATACCTCTAGCACAGGGCCTGAAGCATCCCTCAGCCAGGTCTTCATAATGCATGCCAGGACAACCGACGCAACAAGCTCCATGAGTAGCTGTGAGCTCCCCACAGACTGTGCTCATACACCATTATCTACAGTGACTCCTGATGGGAGAGCCTGGGACTGCAGTAGCTGTGAGCTCCCCACAGCCTGTGCTCTTACACTATTATCTACAGTGACTCCTGATGGGAGAGCCTGGGACTGCAGTAGCTGTGAGCTCCCCACAGCCTGTGCTCATACACCATTATCTACGGCGACTCCTGATGGGAGAGCCTGGGACTGCAGTAGCTGTGACTTCTCCCACAGCCACTGGTCATACACCATTAAGTACAATGACTCCTGCTCACAGAGGCCGAGACTGGAGCAGCCGTGAGATTCCCCAGAGTCAGTGGGACCCGTAAAAGGTTAAACAAATGTTTTCCTTGATTTTTATTATCTTACACCCTTGTCAGCAATTAAAACAGATGAAATAGAATGCTTTAAAGAGCAACTATCCAGGTCCCTGCTTCAAGAAGCAAGACAAACCCTCACCTGACCCAAAGTTAAATGCTTCTTATATTTTCCTTTATTGTATCCCCTATTTTGGAAGGGAAGGGATCGTAATTTGGCTCCGTGGAGCCAAACTGCACTGATCCTTTTCACTTCCTGGTACCACTTCAGTCTGAGGTCTGCCCCCGATCCGCCCCTGTGCTAGCATGTTTTGTACCATCACTATTTGGAGAGCGCAGGGGCACACTCCATATACTTGAATGGGGCCATGTTTTAAAGTTACATTTTGGTACTTTAGATTGCCATTTGGAACTAATCATGGTCACCACTTAACTAGGAAGGACTTTGTTAGTTAAGCAGTGGCCATGATTAGTTCTGAATGGCAATCAAAAGTACCAAAATTTAACATAAAAATAGCCTATTCGAAGTATGAAATGTACCTTGCACTCTCCAAATAGTGATATCATAAAACGACGTAGCACGGGGGTGGATCGGGGCAGACTACAGACTGAAGTGGTACCAGGAAGCGGAAGGGATCAGTGCAGCTCAGCTCCACGGAGCCAAATGACAATCTCTTCCTTTCCAAAATAGGAGCTACTGTAAAGGAAAATATAAGAAACATTTAACTTAGGGTCAAATGAGGGTTTGTCTTGCTTCTTTGGGTGGATTTTGAAATAGAGCAAGAAGGTTGCTCTTTAACAAAAATGCATAAATCAAAAATATATTATTTATTATAAAAAAATACAAATATAATGTCACTTATTTTTATGACTATATTCTTGAATGGGAAGTAGAAATAATAGTAGTGAAATTATATTTCTAAATAATACTGACAGTATAATATAATATTAAAATCATAGAAATGTAAGAGCAGACCAAGACACAAAGTCCATTCATTCTGCCATGAGACCGAACCTTGAAACTTTTGCCCGTGCCCCACTGTTTCCTCCCTTTGACTAGCCCTTTGAAACCATAGCAGCCATCTTTTGAACCCAGCAATGGTTAATAAATTCCAAATCTAGCAAGTTCTACCATTATTTAATTCACAAAATTCAAATCACATTTCTTGTAAGGGTGCTACTGGTTTTATGGAATGTAACAAGAAGTAAAGAGAGTCCAGTACACATTCTCCAGCCCACCACCCCCACTGGTAAATCTTTGAAAAGTTACACATTTCTTTCTGCCTAAATTCTTTGTCTCCATGAAAACAAGCATTTGTTAATGCCGAATGTTTGCTTGCTGGCATTGCATTGGTAGTGTAGGAGTTACAGAGCTGCATAATAGGAATGGCAGTAAAGTATTCAACTGAAGTCAACCCCACCACCACCCTGCAGAGACTGACAGGCATTGGGGTGTGTCTTTGGGTCGTCAGGCATAACGGCCACGCCATTTCACCACACCCTACCCTGCAGACACCAAGAAGTGTCACGGTGTGCCTTGGGGTCTTTGGCCCTTATGCGCACCCCATTCCATCAGGAAATACGGTGAGATGGGTGCAGTATAGGAGAATGGGGTGAACTTTGGGGCCGAAGAGTCCAAGGCACACCTCGATGCCTCTCACTGGCTGCAGGGTGTGGAATGGTATGAGCATTACAAGCGAGAATCCCAAGTCACACCCCTGATGCCTGTCAGTCTGTACAGGGTGGGGCGTTATGGTCGGAAACCCTAACGTCTCAGGCATTCGTTGGTATTTTCACTCCAAATTTTCAACATGTTTTTGTGACCCCCACCTCATGAATAGTGGCAATATCAGTTTGTTAGCTGAAAGCTGCTTTTGCATAGCGACTACGGCATTTAGCACCACAGGTGCAAAAACACATTCCGAACAGGATGTGAAAAATGACAGCTGTACTGTTCGTGGGGAGGTGTAAAAAATGGCAATGTTGAAAATCTGCAGTGAAAATATTTAAAAAAATGGTGAAGTCACGAGCGTACATAGAAACTGTGCAACGCACACCCGTAATATAATTAGGTTGGGGATATTTTACAGCAGATTGTCAACTCTGGCATTTTGGTGCCTCCGATCATGAACAGTGTCACTGTGATTTTCTTTATCTGTCCCGAACAGTGATTTCCCACTGCGACCACGCATTTCTGCGCTGAAAGTGTGAAAACACATTTCGGCCTTGTTGTGAAAAATGACAGCTGTACTGTTCATAAGGAAGTGTGGAAAAATGCCACTGGTGAAAATCTGGACTAAAAATATTACAAATTCATGAACTTACGAGGGTGAGTGGAAACTACGCAATGCTCACTCATAACACAGTCATTTTATGGACTTTTGTCACCAAATTTTCAACATAGCCATTTTAAGACCTCTGCTCATGAACAGTGTCACTGTGATTTTCTTAATCTGTCCCAAATATTGCTTTCGCACACCAACTGCACTATTGTGCGCTACATGTGCAGAAACACATTTTGGGCGAGATGTGAAAAATGGCAGCTGTACTGCTCATAAGGAAGTGTAATAAAATGGCATTGTTGAAAATCTGGCGTGCAAATATTTAAAATTTCGCAAACTTGCAAGCGTGCGTAGTAACTGCACAACGTGCGCTCCTAAAACAGTCATTTTTGGGAATTTATTCATCAAATTTTTAGCATAGCCATTTTAAGACCTCTGCTCATGAATGGTGTCACTGCAATTTTCATAATCTGTCCCAAACATTGATTGAGCACACCGACTGCGCCATTGTGCGCTACATGCAGGGAAACACATTTTGGGCGACATGTGAAAATTGACAGCTGTACTGCACATAAGGAGGTGTGGCAAAATGGCAATGTTGAAAATCTGGAGTGCAAATATTGAAAATTCGCGAACTTACGAGCGTGCGTAGGAACTGTGCAACGCACACTCGTAAAACAGTAATTTTTAAAAATTTTATCACCAAATTTTCAACATAGCCATTTTAAGTCCTCTGCTCATGAAGAGTGTCACTGTGATTTTCTTAATGTGTTCCATACATTGATTTCACACACCGACTGCGCCATTGTGCGCTACATGCGTGGAAACACATTTTGGGTGAGATGTGAAAAATGACAGCTATACTGCTCATAAGGAGGTGTGGTAAAATGGCAATGTTGAAAATCCGAGTGCAAATATTAAAAATCCATGAACTTACGATGCGGTATGAAAACTGTAAAAGTAACGACGCTCATAAAACAAAGTCATTTTTAGGAATTTTTTCACCAGATTTGCAACATAGGCTTTTTGAGAGCCCACTTTATGAACACTGGCACTGTCATTTCATTAATTGGTCCCAAAAGGTGATTTCATGCAGTGACTGAGAAATCACCCTTCGGGCCCGATTAACGCCATGACAGTTCCAGAATTCATGAGGAGGAGTCCCAAAAACCCCATGTTGAAAATTTGGTGCCAAAATTCCAAAAAATGCCTTCGATATGCATTAAAGTTGAAAAAACCCTATTTATTGCATTATACAGCTTACGGTATTTCCTCAATTCATGGTCGGCTTTGAAGATTGCAAGCGTGTTCCGGTCCACGAAGATCGTCGCGCCCGAGCTTTGGAGGTAAGTATGAGGTGAGGGGTGTGGGGAGGTAGGGTGCGCGAGAGGGTGGTACGGGTGGGCAGGAGACTGCCGAGGGAACTTTTTGTTTACAGGTTTTTTTTTTTTTTTTTTTTTTAGGAAGGCGGCGGGACGTTTGCCACGCTGGGGTTGGGCTCCCAGAGTGGCAGCTGGAAGGCTGTTTGGGGGCACCTAGAGCTGACAGGGGATTGGGCACCCCTGTCGGCCATAACAGATTTTGCCATGCTCGGGTGGGCTCCCAACGTGGCACCTGCAAAGCTTTTTGGGGGAGCATCCCCGTCAGCCACACAGTGTGTGTGGGGGGAGCGCATAAGCACGCAATATGCATATGTGCATGTGGGGGGGCGCTGCTCACTGAAGTGGAGCTCTCCCTTTCAACTGCACTGCACTGCATTTTCAACTGCTGTCATAGACAGCTGCAGCGTTCATTGGAGAACTGTGGCCGTGCCTGCAAACACACTGCCTGAATTGGAAGACGGGTGCCACACCTCCGAAAACTCGGATGATGGCTCTATGTTTCTTACACATGCATGCAAGCAAACATAAAAATGGCTCTCTTAGTCTTCATATCATCACTCCAATGTGAATTTAGCTGAACCACCAGACTCGAAAGTGGAAGCCCTCGGATCGATCCCAACCATAAACTGCTCAAAGTAACTTTTCTTATGTAGAGCTCGTTGCCTTAAATGGGCTTCTTTTAAATAAAGTGCTTTCACCTAAGACATTCACAGGTGATTACTACTACAGGAGTGCCCCCACACCTACCAAATGCTTAAATTCTAAATGTAGCATGCTCTACCCTCATTTAATTCACAAAGGTCAAATCACGTATCTCATAAGGTATGCTACTGGTTTTGTAGTAACAAAGTCCAGTGCACCCTACCCCCCCAGTAAATCTTTGAAAAGATAAAAATTTCTTTAAGCCTAAATTGACTATTTCAAGAGGAGCTATCCAGGTCCCTGCTTGCAGAAGCAAGACAAACCCTCACCTGGCCCAAAGTCAAATGCTTCTTATATTTTCCTTTACAGTAGCTCGTATTTTGGAAGGGAAGGGATCATAATTTGGCTCCATGGAGCCAAGCCACTCTGATCCCTTCCACTTCCTGGTACAACTTCAGTCTGCAGTCCGCCAGAAATGAACAGTCACTTATCTACCACAGCTCCCACTGCCAGAGATGGTGGCACAGTACATCATGCATGGTGATATTTGCTCAACCTGCACTAAAGCCTAATACAATTTTCAGTCTTACATTATCGCACTAGGGCCAACTTAAACAAAACCTTGTCAATAGCACAGACTTGTTAGGTCCATACCTTACTTTGTACAAACTTATTTTTGCTTTTAAGGTATAGAGATGCCATCTGAAATGAATAACTGGTAAAATGAATTAACCTGTCATTTTTAAGAAAAAGTAATTATGCCCAGAAAAGTGGAATATAATAATGTGTAGACCTGTTGAAACAATAGTCCTGTTAAATAAATAATTGTGCTGTACACATTTTTGCCAGGGTTAGTGATTACATATTGTCATTGGTTGATAGAATCACCTAAAAGTTATGGAGAAATGTTGTGTGCAGGGCCAGCTGTTGGGCCAGAGGATAGCATGTTGTGTTCCCATGCCGGCAACTCAGGTTCAGAGACGAGTGCTGGGAGCTGGCTGGGCAGCACAAGGATTTGGGGGAACACACCACTGCTCTGAGCCTGGGAAGGCATGGCGCTGTGTTCTGGCACACGGGGGACACATTGTGATGGTCTGGAAAGCTTTATCTCACAGTGGGTTCACATGCTTGTCATGGCCTGATGGTGTTACGTAGTGTGTCAGGGGAAGCAGGTTGGCATGAAAAATGAGTTTTGCAATATCTCCTCTATTCTCTTTAATCCATTTTCAAAGGGACCTGTATGAATGAGGATACAATTTCATGGAGATATATATATATATATATATATATACTCACACACACACACACTTGTATGTATGTTACAGATTGCATATAAATATATAAGTGAGACACAGTGGTGTAGACAACATGAGTAAAGAAATGCCTTATTTTTTTTTAATTAATATTTTATTGAAAGGTTTCATGCATTTACACATAAAATAATTTATGCTGTAAAAATAACATGTTACAGAAATACAGTAAAATATGAAGTATATTAAAAGTCAAGTCATGTGAATTATACAACTTGCTACACTATTCAATCAATTGAATAAAGGGGAAAGGGAAAGGGAACAGAAGTAACGAAGAAGTGACTATACAGTACATGTTTAAAAAGAGAAAACATATCTGCCAGAAATCAAGCCAAGCAATAAAAATTATAAAGCAGGTTAATGTATAGAACACGTTTCAGCAGTTGACAGATAAATTCACTCCTCAAAATAATGCAAAAACGGTTCCCAGATACCATAAAACGTATCCATTCTGTTTATATTGAGGTATGCTATTCTAGAAATGCCTTATTCATCACATAAGGTCCCCTCTAGATATTTCATTTATGCAATAGGGTAGGACCTTGGGATAAATTTGTTTTTTGATTTTTTAGACATAGAATTATTTTTATGTCTGATATTTTTTGATCTAGTGTTACTGTGCTTTCCCCATCATGATTGCTATAACCACTGCCATATACATGAAGTCAGGATGACAAGCTGACTCTGTGATATGGTAGTCCCATTAGTGCCACAGAACATCCGAAGAAATTATAAACCACTGCCGCAGAAGTTCTGCAGCAAATGGTAATCTTGCCGGAGAACTTGATACCAATGCGCCACAGAAAAGTAGGGGCCTTGAGTGTAGGTAGGGAGAAATGGGCAGACTGCATGGGCTTAGCAGTCCTTATCTGCTGTCTAAATTCTATGTTTATGTTCCTCTGTTTCCTCCTCCTCTAAAAAAGACTCCCTTCCTGCACCTTGTTCACCCCATGAGGTATTGCTAGGTCTCAGTCATCATGTCCCCTCTCAGCAGCACTTCCTGTTTTCTTTCAGCCCCCCTACCCCGGTATTATCTACGCTGTCTAGGTCCAACATCTACACAGAAAATACAAACCAGCAAACAGTCTCATGATTTTGTATTGCATCTAGTATTATTGGCACTGGCCAGTGCTTGTTTGAATTTTCCCTTTACCAATTCAAAATGACGCCCTTTACAGGAGGTGGATGCATTACTGAACGACTGCTATGGCATGGGTGGACTTGTGGGCTTGGCTGCTGTCTCACTATTGGGACCCCCCCCTTCTTTTGATGGGCCTGGAGGTGTATGAAAATGTTGGCCTTCCAGAATGGGGCACCTTACTTCTACTGCTAGGGGTTGGGGAGATGGGCCCCCCGTTACTGCTAGCCTGGGGACATGTGCTGGGGGGGGGTCGAGGGCAGCTCCTACTGGTGAGGCAGGACACATAAGTTTGGTTTCCCTCCTTAACTGCCCTTCTCACCACCTCCTTGGGGGGGGGACTGAGGCCACTTGACGGGGCTGCTCCTGTGAATCTGGGACTTAGTGTGAAACCAACTTGGCAGGGTTGGCAGACCTTTACCCGCTGTCCTTGGGAGTGTTTGCTAAGATCGTGCTGCTCTGGAGGCTTTGGAATCGAGACTTTCACTTTTTTGCTGTCAGGCTTCAGTGCTTTCTATTTCCATTTATGGACATTAACTATCAGGACTGCTATTATTAATTGTTATAATTATATTTCTGTTTCGCTAAGAGCATTGAAGAGAGAACTGCTTAAGTCGACTCACCTTTTTTTCCCCATTACCCTCTACCTGAGCTTACTGTATTGGTTTTTAGTACTTTGCCCTGGGATTTCTCCCTTATCCTACCCTAATTTCAGAGGTTTGGTATACCTCTTGGGGCCCATTCCCAAATGGGAAATGAGAGACCCCCTTCTGCAGAATATGGATCTCCCCTTGCGTCAGGTTTGTTTCCAGCATCTCTGACCATGGAAGTCACAGTTTTACCTGTTGCTCCTTTAAATTTCAGGTTGAGGTGATTTATACACCCATTGTTTACAGTCCCATTTCCTAGGAAGCACTTTTTTGCTATCTCACCCAGTAAGGTAAAGAATTTTTGGGAATCATTCATAGTTGTATTATTACAACAGGTTGTATATTTTTTTTATTTTTGAGTCCTTTTGGACGGGAAAGTGTTTTACAGTGTATATAATTCTATTATTGCTATTTGCAGAGATTGTAATTTTTAGGGCTGTTAAAGTCAGAAGCATACAGACAAATGCTATGCAAAAGCAGTGTTCAAACGGTCACACGAGGCAGGATGATACTGGAGATTTGTGCCCCAGCTATAGATGGTAACTGGAAGAGGGAGGGGAGGGAAGCCCCACCCATCACTGTTGGACAATGACACAATTACTAACTGCCAAGGTGATATCCCAGAATATTAATGGCCTTAGTAGTCCGATACAATGAGGGAAAATGATTTCCCAACTTAAAAAACTTCACCCGCAGCTTATTTTGATGCAGGAGACATGCATGACAAATGAAGAACATGAGAAACTAGCGAAGTTTGGCATGTCTCAAGTTATTGCAAGTGCCAGCTCAATGGGTAGGAGGAGGGGCTGCAATTTTGATTCCAAAATCCTCCTCCTTCCAACTGCAGGACTCATCAAGATAGGGAGGGCAGCCTTGCAATGATGAAGGGCACTTTTTTTTTCAGTCTTTGTTAACCAGGTAAGGCCCACTATTCTCAAGTGCCTGTTATCAGGGGTGACCTGGGAGCACTGGGCGGTTAAGTGACTTGTTCAGAGTCACACAGTATGCAAGTGGAGGTTGTGAAAATCAAACCAAGGTCTGGTTTGCTGGATGTACCAAGCTCGTTAACAGCTCTTTACTCAAACCTCTAGGCTATATTGCCAGCCCAACTTGATGGGGAAAACAATACACGGTGGGTAGCATTTACATACTGCCTGGGGCGGATGCCTCAAGACACCAACTTTTATTTAATAAAATTTTAGAGTTTCAAGAGGGGGTGCTACTACTAGGGGGTGACCTTAATTTATTGATAGAATGCAGGACGAGACAGCTGTAACCCATGCACCCCCAGAGCAACAACAGGGCAAAGACATGGCAAATGGCTTATTAAGGACATGGGTTTGATGGACGTATGGTGGCACTTAAACCCTACAGGGAGACGGTATACATTTCATTCGGGTTTCCACCATACGTATTCGCGCCTCAATTATTTTCTAGTCACAGCAGAACATATAGATTTAGTTAAGACAATGCCTATACAGCCAATACTACTCTCTGACCATGCCCCAATAGTAATTGAACTTTACACGCAAGAGGAGTATGATCCAAAACAGTGGCGATTCAACAATACCCTATTGCGGGACCCACAATTCCTTGACTTGATCCCGCAGATGATTCAGGAGAATGCCTCTACAGAGGTACAGTCTGGAATTATCTGGGATATGATTAAAGCAATATTGAGAGGGGGAAATAATCAGATATGCCTCAGTCAAAAAAGGCAGAGAGAACAGAAACAGAAAGAACTTGAAAGTGAGTTCAAATTCTTACAGATAGCGCACACGCAGGGTGACACCTCTGTCCTCCCCCCAAATGACTTAAGGTGAAAGCACAAACACAAAACATCCTAAATTATAAAACAGAACAAGCCTTACTATACATTAAGTAATGATACTATGAGAAAGGGGTTAAGGCAACTAAGATTCTCGCTTTCTGACTCTGACAACAACAAAACAGTTTCTAATAACAAAACTTAAGTATCCTGAAATGCGCAAGATACTTAATAAAACAAAAGACATTCTTTAGGGTTTCTGGGCATACTATTTCACATTATACACCCAAGGGGCTGAACAGGAGGAAGATAGTTATACCAACTTTTCCGAAAAATCCAGTTGCCTCAACTTACGGAAGAACAGCAGTCCAGATTGTCATGGCCTATCACCTCTCAGGAGATACTTTCCAGCATCAAAAATTCAAAATCAGGAAAAATCCCCATCCTGGACAGGTATACTTTGGAATTCTATAAGAGCTTCCGGAAGGAATTGTTGCCCACGTTGGGCAAGTTGTTTCGGGACTTGCAGGAGGAGGAAACCTCGCTCCCACCTAGCTAGTAATATGCCAATATCTCAGCCATCTTAAAGCCTCAGAAAGATCCTTTAAGCTGTGATTCCTACTAACCGATATCAGTTTTGAATCAGGATTATAAATATTTTGTTAACATTCTAGCCAAAAGATTAGTAAATATTTCTCCAAACCTTATTAATAAAGACCAAGCTGGTTTCATTTCTAAACGTCAATCGCACCCTTTCTCTCTCTTAGAGGAAGTCCAGAAAGATTATACTCCACTCTTGCTGTTCAGTATGGATGCACTTAAAGATGTTGACAGGGTCTCCTGGTAATTTTTCAGATACACCTTGTTGGATTTTAGCTTCACCAAGGAATTTAGGGGTATTATAGCTAAACTATATTCTTCCCTCCAGGCCATGGTTAAGATAAATGGCACCTTTTCAGAATGTTTTCCTTTAACAAGGGGGACCCGACAAGGGTGCTCTCTTTCCCCATTATTTTTTGCATTATACGCAGAACCCTTGGCACAGGCCATCAGAGAGGAAGCTCAGATTACAGGGGCAACATACCGAGGTACAGAGCATAAAGTAGCCTTCTATGCAGATGACCTTCTAATATATATGACTCAACCAGAGTTCTCCTTACCCATATTGTTCAATCTTTTAGGAGAGGTTGAGAGACTAGCTGGCTATAAGTTAAACACCAATAAGACAGAGGTATTCAGATTTCACTACGATCCAAGCCCTGACATTATCTGTCGTTTCCCCTGTCGCTGGACTGGAACCAAATGCTTTTTTTTTTTAATATCATTTTTATTGAATGAAACACCACATACACTTTATAGGACTTTCTGTAAAAAAAACCTTTTACATTACAATAATGTTTATATTGTATCTAGTCCTGTAAAATTGATGTATGGTCACATATCTGATGTATTAGTGATCTCAGCCCCTCAGACTATTCGATAAATGAGTATCAATTGTATATGTATTCACACAGTTTGCCGTTAAAGCTTAAACCTTTGTATTTCTACCCTTTTTCCCATTAAGCTCCATCATTTAACATTAGTATGTTACAGGTTTATTTCCCTTTACGGGTTGAGTAATTTTCCCTCTTTATTCTCTTATTTTATATAGTTATGGTACAAAGTCCCCTTCTATCTGTGCCATGTATCATATCCACCTTTGCCATTTGTCTCAAGTGGACCTAGTTCTGTCCTGTATCTCTGCTGTTAAACATTCCAACCTGTATATCTCTAATACAATTAGTCTCCATTCAAAGATAGTTGGTATTGCAGTGGTCATACACTTGTGTGTTATTGCCTTCCTGGCTGCTAAAATGTACAGGGGCAGCAAAGTTTTGTACCATCATGGCCTGTGTTTTAGAAAAATAGATGGCAGGACCATCTTTGTGGTGAGTTTCACTGTTTCTCCCATACACTCCTTTAATTCCTCCTGTAGGGAACACCAAAAAGGCATCAGCGAGGGGCGTTGACAAAATACATGGCCCAAGTCTGCCACTGCACATCTACAGTAACTCCAACAGTAATCATAGGAGGCCAGAAGATATTTGACGAGGACTGCTGGAGAGCGAAAAAATCTGCTGCGGCACTTCCACATAAACTCTCTCCAAATATTGGAAGATGTAATGTTAATGGCTGCCGAGTCAGATTTCTCCCACAATTCTTGGGTTACCTGTGTATCTAAATCCTGATTCCATGCCTCTAGTACTGACCCCGTGGAGTCACCCATTTTTTCTCTCATTATTTTATATAACCATCCGATAAGGTGGTTCCATATGTTTCCTGATATTGAGTCTCTCAATAAGGTCAGAAGGGTAGGTAGAGGTGTCTGTAAGTTGGGGGAGATCGTTCATTGGCGCAATATATAGTTTTTAACTTGTGTGTATCTAAAGCGGTCCTGTTCTATTTTTTTTTATTTATTCTTTTTGGCCCTCTTTCTCTCCACCAAACATCCACCTAGTCAAGGCACCTTCATTGGACTTCCACCTACCCGCTGTGCTCCTCCCCACGAAAGCCCCGATGTACCCCTCGGAGGGTTGGGTCGTGGCACTGGCCAAGAGCCGCGATCCTGGTATCTAACTGGGGAGAGCCAGTTGGGAGGCTCATTGAAGCTGAAGGCAAGCTTCACAGAGGCGGGAGACAGAGGGAGTTTCCTCCCCTATTTTTTACTGAGGGCAGGGACATGTAATGATGTCCTGCATCCGCCCTGCCCCCTTGGTGCTTTTGTTTATCGGTAGCTGCGGCGTCCCCCGGCCTCCACCAGGGGTCCATCAAGCGCCAGATGAGATACCCACCCTCCCGGAGAAGGAGAGCTGTCCATTGGACGCTCCATCCTTCTCCCCCAGCCGGCCGTCCAGCACCCGAGTCCATTCCCGAACCTGGGTCACCAGCGAGCGTTCCTGTTCTCTAAGGCCATAGTCACTCTGGTGTGTTGAGGAAGAAATAATTCCTTTAGGAGACATGAACTGGGAGATGTAATTGAAGCCTACTCTTCTGCACTGCAAGAACGCCATGTCAAGTTAATTGGGATGAAAATATTCATCCTCTGATAACAATCTGTGGAGGAAAAACATTTCTTATAATGCTGAATGTTTCCTGAAGTGGAGCCAGACTCTCAAAATATTAGCCGTGTATGGAGTAAAGAGTCGAAGGTGAGGTGAGCGTCTTGCTGAAGAAAACATTAGCCTCTCCACATTGTATAGGTCATTTATAATAAACTCAATGTCTTTCCATGGGGCAATGTATGTGGGAGTCAAACATATTTAAGATATGCTGCTTGTGCACACATTTCTAAATTAGGGCGATTTACCCCACCCTGCACAGTAGGGAGTTGAAGTATAGAGAAACTTACCTTCAGTCTTTGACCTCCTCATATAAAATTTGAGATTAGTCTATTCTATGATTTAAAATAGTAACTTAGGGGGGAGGACTGAAATATTTTGGAATAAGTATAACAGGCGTCGGAGATTGTTCATCCTTATTGTTTCTATGCGTTGAAAAAAGTGAGATATAATCATCCCCATTTAGTCAGGTCTGTTTGTATTTGGAGGGATATGGGTTCATAATTGATTACTTCAATAGTATTGCGTATTTTAGGTATTTCTATACCCGAGTATTTGATTTTGGTGTGGGCCCATTTCATGGAGCATGTTCTTTTCAAAGTATTAGAAGGAGTGAAATTTAGAAGAAGTGCCTCCGTTTTTGCCATGTTAAATTTATAATTTGCTACTCTTTCAACCTCAGGAAGAATATTCCAAGTCGCTGGAAAAGATTGTTCTGGAGGCTAGTGATAGCATTACGTCATCCGTAAATAGGGCAATTTCGTACTCCCTTTGGCCCAAAGGGATTCCTTCAATTCGTGTCTCCACTCTAATGGCCACAGCTAGGGCTCCAGGTAGAATGCAAATAAGAGAGGGGACAAAGAGCAGCCTTGGCAAGTGCCTCTCTGTAAAGTTATTGGGGGAGTTAGAGTGCCATTCACTCTGATATACGCCTTGCTGTTAGTTTAGGTATATTTTTTTATTTTTTTGCTGTCTATTTTTCCTCCTTGAGCCACCAGACTGCCTACCTGACCACTTCTGGCATCCCATTCAGGTCTCTGGCCACCATCTCCGGGGGAATCCGGTGCTCCTTGTGGGTCCCGTGGCTATCCCGCAGCTTACCCCCCCGCGGTGGGGTGGAGGGGAGCTTCTCCCTCTGAGCTCAATCCTCCTGAACAGGATCCAGTGCCGCGTATCCACTGAGCTGACTGGTCTTCCTCACAAGGGATGGCAATCAAGCCACCACGTCTGGTGCCCATATTTCCTTGTTCTCCCTCCCCGTCGTCTATGGCATGCAATGACACCCAAGGACCCTAGCGCACGTGCATCCGCACACCGCCTGATCCTGGTATCCTGCCACAGTATGAGCCCCATACATCCTACCCTTGCTCAGTGATCCACAGCCGTCACCAGGGGCCACCCGAGCACCGGCAGCAGTCCACCCCCTCCTCCCCCGGAGAAGGAGAGCAGTCCTGTGGATGCTCGATCCTTCTCCTCCCCTGTCGACCCCTGATGGCCCTGGCTCACTCCCAAACCCAGGTCGCCATCGTGGAGCGAGGTGTGGCATCCAGCGCCTCAACCCTCAGCGCCACCAGGCTGGCTAGTGTAGGTATTTTTAATCCATTTCTGGAAAGCGTCTGGAAATAGGAAGGCAGACTGGGTGTCCCAGAGAAAATCCCAGGACATCCTGTTAAAGGCCTTCTCAGCGTCCAAGCTGAGCAAAGCTGCTGAAATTTTGTCTGTTTTGTAGAAGTTCAATTAGCAACATGGATCTACATGTGTTGTTCATTGTGTTCCATCCCCTTATGAAACCTGATTGGTCTGGTTGCATAAGACTGGGAAGATGTTCTCATCTAGAGGCCCAAATCGCCATATAGATTTTATAGTCCATATTTAAAATAGAAATAGGGCAGTATGATGTTGTTTCTGTGGCATCTTTTCCTGGTTTAGGAAGGGGTGTTCTTACTGCATAGTCCCATGAGGGAGGGGGTGATTCACCCTCTGCAACTGCCCTGTACACCTGTAACATTGTAGGTACTACCAGTCCCTTGAATTTCTTGCACCATTCTGCCATGAAGCGGTCGGGGCCTGGATATTTCTGAGCTTTTGTGTTTTGAATCTGTGTTAGCACCTCATCTGCACCTATTGGTGCTTCTAGGCTTGCTTTTCGAGCCTTCGTTAACGTTGGTAGGTTTAGTTTACTAAGAAAGTGATCCCTGTCATTTCTAGTAGTTTGCAAGTCGGCATTACATAGTTTTTTATAAAATGTCTCAAATGCTGAATGTATCTGCCCCTCTCAATAAAGAATTTGCCTCGTAGCTGGGTGCTTAATTTTAAGGTTGGTAGAAGTCTTTTTCCTAGCCCTAAGCTTACGTGCTGAGTATCCTCGTGCCCCTTGCCCCTCCCTCGTAATTTGTTTGTTTGAGATATTTTAATATTTGTTGAACCTTTTGGTCCATTATCTTTTGCAACTCAGCCTTGGTGTCTTTGATCTTTGGTTGCAACTCTTTGTCTCCATCCCTGTAGATTAGTTGATAGGTTTTGGAGATGTTGAAGAAGGGATTTATATTTAGCTTCTAAAATTTTTTTCTTTCTAGTGGTGTATGCTATTGTTTCTCCCGATTACAGCTTTTAGTATGCCCCACAAAATGGGACATGAAACCTGGGAACTATCATTATCTTGAAGAATCTGTGGTATTCTTTCATGAATTTGGTCCCTGTACTGTGGATCCTGAAGTAGGGATGGGTTAAAGCGCCATAATGTATTTATTTAATTTGCCCATATCAGTTTTTAGAGAGAGGGAATGATGGTCCGAAAGAAATATCTTGAACTTTAGATAAATGTTCACATGTAATGAAGAAATAGTCTAATCTTGTATAAGTATGATGTCGAGACGACTGGTATGTATAACCTGCAGAAGACTGGAACAGTTTTCTCCAGAGGTCTATGATTCCTAAATGTTCCAGGGTCCTCTTCAAATACCTGATTGCGTTAGTTGTTCTATGCGCTTGTGCATTTGAGGTATCTAAAAGTGGTGATAAGGTGACATTAAAGTCTCCTCCCATTATTAGAATACCCTGGTGCATTTCCAGAACCTAATTTATAAAATTCCTTATAACTGATCATTTGGACTGAAGAGGGAGATATGCACTCACCAATGTTACCTCTTGGGAATAGAACTTGCCTCTAATTATTACATAATGGCCCCTGGGATCTGAATATGATTCCTGAACCTCCAGGGGTGTTGATGTGGGTACCAGAATGATAGCCCACCTCCTACATCCTCCTGGATGAGATGATGCAAGTACTACATAACACTACCCCCATCTTAACTTTAAATGTTCCATCTCTGAAAGATGGGTCTCTTGTATGAGATATAGTGCTAGTCCATAGAAACTCTGCACTCCCAAAGTGCAATTACCACAGACAAGTAGTTGAATTTCGAAGTAGTCAAAGCACTGGGAAGTATTCCTTGTGGAGACACAAGAGAATGGATTGTAATGTTGTACTGTTGAAGTTGCTGCATTGAAATAAATTCTTCGAACTTCAACTACTTGTCTGTGGTAATTATACTTTGGGAGTGCGGAGTTTCTGTGGACTTTATCCATTTAATGGGGGTAGCAAACCCATCTCTGCACCCCTCTCCCAAGGCAGAGCACACGGGAATCTTTTGGATATTGAGATATAGATCTGCAGCTAGTTTATGTATGCATTGCATAAATCTTGATCTTTTTATGGGGCCATGAAGCCCATTAATTTTCTGTGTGAATATTTAAACAGGGGTTATGGACATCTTGAAACCAGACCTGAAGGGTACCTCACCAGACGTGAAAAGGAACATATTTCCTCCATTTCTCTGCCCTCTAAGTCAGTCAGAGGAACCCCAGCAACTTCCATCAAAACCCAGCCTTCCCGAAGGAGCCAATGCAGCTGACTGGGAAGAAGACAGGAAATACGAAGCTGAGGATCTCTCACCAGTCGGCCTTCAATGTACCTTTCTAGCAACTGTAATAAGAACCAGACTGTGACTTGTCTTATCCATGTGTGTTTCAATTTTTTTTCTACATATACAAACTTAAATGCGACCTGTAAATAGGTCCTAACAGTCGCTGACCTTATTACTGTCAGCATTCCCTGGTCCCCCCCCCCAGGAAACCAAGATTCTTTTCCATGGTCACCTTAGTGTACATCAGCAGTTTTGTTGTTAATAAAGAAAAATAAAAGATAAGTAGTGTGTATACTTCTAAAACATTCACAATAAGATTAATGTTTTCCTGGATTACCTCTTCCTCCCTTACCCTTCCCTTTACCCAAAGAACATTTGAACAAACAACTTTTGTTTGAGTTAAAACTTGAACTTTGCCCCTCTTGGGGGGAAATTAACTGCTATAAACTTATAACTCGAACCTATATACTGTACATTTTGAGACTGGAACTAAAATCTGATATCTTGGAATTAATATCCCCCAGGACTTTTCTTCTTTATATGAGGTAAATTATGCCCCTTTAGTAGCATCAATACAAGAGGACTTACAGAGGTGGTTCCACTTGCCTCTCCCTTTCATTCAGAGAATTGATTCTGTGCAAATGCATATTCTTCCCAGATTTTATATTTGTTTCAAAATATTCTGATTATGCCTAAAAAACTGAAATTCAAGATATGGGATAAATTAATCTTGCATTTCATTTGGCAGGTGGAAAAAAAGGGAAAGCATTTAATATGCTATAACTGACTAAACAGGAAGGAGGCTTAGCCCTACCTAATTTAGAAAAATACTACCAGGCTGCCCAATTGGCACATGCTTTGCACTGGCTGGCTAGGAAGTCAGATCCACAATGGAAGGACTTGGAGACTAGGGAAGAGTTTGAACAAATAGAGAAAATATTTTATAATAACCAACTTCCCCTTTTTCCCATAGGGAAACTGTCATGTTATTTGCCATTATAAAGGAGTGTTTATAACGGCAAACATGCGCATAGTTTCCATTGCTGTGCGCATCCTCCCGCAGCAGCACCACCACTCAAGACCGCTGACCGCTTCCATCTCTCCCGAAACAGCACCGCCACCGCCAGAAGAACTCGGCGGTAAGTTCTTTTTCTCCCCCCTACACAGTGAAAACCTCACAAACCAGGACAAAAACAAAATGTTTTAAAATACGCAGATTCAAATCGGCACCTGAGAAGCCACACGGCGGATGCACCGGAAGCTTTTTATTTTATATAATTGCTGAGGCGAAAAAGGGAAACCCAGCAATTATATAAAATAAAATATGGGTCGGATGTGTGTAACATCCCACAACTCGGGTGTGTGTAAAATCTCGATACACACCGCGACCCATACTTTATTCTCTATTTAATTTGACTCTCAGCAAACTGAGAAATGACTCAGACTTCGATTCGGTCTATACACAAACTACAATTAGAACATGGAAAAAATATTAAACTCACAACGAATCAAGTCCTCCGCTAAAATCTTAGCCAGCCCCTCAGATGACCCTGCCTTCATGCCTTCGCATCTGGACCACACCTTTAAACAGTGGTGCAGGCTTGGTCTGAGCCGCATCTACCAATATGATGAGGCAGGAGCTTTTCAAACTTTCCAAAACCTGATACAGAAATATCAACTTAGACAGGAGGATCATTTCTGCTATTTATAAATTAGACACTACTGTGCAAGAAAGCAGGGCCTAGCCTGGAATGTTACTGATGCACACCCCTTAGTACAGATTATAATAGAAACTATCGAAGGGGCAATCCCAGAATACATTATCTCCCGTGTGTACAGATCTATACATGGGGACACGGTCCAGGCACTCCAGAAACTACAACACAGGTGGGAGGAGGAAATGGGGGTAATCTTAACAGAAGGAGATTGGAGGAATATATACAGTTCAACATAAGGCCACCACCTCACATCTATGGAAGGAATATGGGTGGACGTGTGCTCTGAGGTACTTCAGAACTCCACAGATCACAGAGAAATTTAACACTACCCTTGGAGCAGACTGCTAGAGAAGATGTGGGAAGATCTGTGCCACCCACACGCACATCTTCTGGGGTTGCAGAGAATTACAATGCTTTTGGGAAAATCTGAGGAGAGCTGTTGTGGATCTGTTTCCAGAAATTGGAGATCTTTCTCCTTCATGCTCTATTCTGCACCATTTTCTGTAGCAGGTCCGCAATGCTCATACTAAGAAGATGTTGACTATCCTACTTTTGGCTGCTAAGAAGGTCATTTCGTGTAGGTGGTTTCAGAAGATAGCTCCAACACAAACGGAGTGGGAAGATATTGTCCAACAAATATATCATATGGAAAAGTTAACTGCAAGTGTTAACCTATGGACAAAACATTTTACAACATTCTGGAACAAATGGTTACTATGGGTGATGGAACACAGAGCGGATATTGTACCATGAGGGAGCCAGCATGGTGGTGCAGAGGGTTGAGCCACTGGACGCCACACCTTGCACCATGCCGGTGATCCGGGTTCGGGAACGAGCCTAGGTCATCGGAGGTTGTGGGGGGGAGGGAGAGGATGTGAGTAGCTGCCGGCCCTCTGCCTCAGGAGGGTGTAAGAAGGTGTCCTTGGAGCTTGGCCACCCCCTGGTGGAGGCCAGAGTGGCTGCGCCACTCCAGGGGACTGCTGGCATTAGGCTGAGGGAGGGTTGAGAAGACTGGCACTGGAGCTGTGGTGCGCATGTGTGACTCCACGTGCATGTGCCACCATTTCTGAGATCTCGGGTGTAGAACCATGGGACTAAATGGAGGAAATAGTGGGAGCCACCGAGGATGATGCTTCTGGACCGGCTCAGGGGATCTGCCAGGGCATGCATGGTGCCTTAAGCCCCTGAAGGACACCAAGACTGGTAGAGTTGGCAGACGCAGAGGGTGACCCGCTGCTGGAGGATATATAAAGTTGCCAAAAAAAAATATTGTACCATAAGACAGCAGGGATAGGCTAAAACTATAAGAATATTGGATAGGTGAAATGGGAACTTTCCCACCTGACATGTCCATAGAGAAGAACAGAATTAATCTACTGCTGATTGTGTACTGAAATTATATTGTAACCTTGATTAGAGAACATATGTAACAATGATATATTGCTGAATGTCTATACCTCTGTACTGCTTCTGGAAAACCAATGAAAACTTAAATAAAAAAAAAAAAAAAATGACGCCCTTTGTAGACGAGTTCCTATTCACCTGAAAAAATTCAGAACAGTTTACCTTACTATGTGCCTGTAACAATCTGAAAGTTTCTATCATATCCCCCCTTCCTCCAGTGTGTACAGATCAGGGGTATGGCTAGGAATTTCAAACCTGTACACACTAAATCAGCAACACCCCCTCCCCCCACCCAAATGTTTATGTGTTATTCATACATGTCAGCTGACTCACTCAGCTGCCTTTGTATTTTCCTCATTATAGTACCCATGTGTGAGTGACTGTGTAGTGCTATGCAAACATGGTTAGTCACACATAGGTACCATGAATTTCAGTTACCAAAGATTTGTCCATTTTCCCAACCCCTCTATATCCCATTTCTTTTTTGTACACCCCCTCACACTGATAATAACAATATAATCAAATCATAATAACAGCAATATAACAGTAATATAAATAATAATAGTTACACTAATACTGATTGTATAATAATTGTACCATTACCTTTACCCACAATGACTCCTGCTAGGAAAATCTGGAACCTGAGTCTCTTATTTTTAGGCATTAAGGTATGACCAGGGGTTAGTTTACCAGTAGTTAATCCAGCCCTCAGGTGTGTAAGGAAGCCCTGTGGCATAGCCAATTGCCTCATCCACCTGGGAGATGGATTAACCATTGGTAAACTGACTCCCAGGAGTATCTTCGTGCTATTATAACAAACTGACGCCATTGTGGTGCAAGCGTTGCACATGTGCAGTGACCGATAATCATTGTGTATGCACAAGAAGTAGCTCGCCGTGCCCAAGAAGGCTTCTCTGACAGAGGTGTGCATGCACGATTGTAGCATATGCGCACCACGGTCGCAGTGGCCATCTTGGGCAAGGCAGGCTATTTTTTCCTGCCCTCAACTGCGGCAGTAACAGGTGAAAAAAATAGTACCCCCTCAAAGGGAGGGGTGTTTGCAGGGGTTGTGCGGCAGTGGAGAGGAGGGGGCACACTGATGGCACATTAGTGGAATCGTGCTGCAGCACTGTGGAAGCACATGAATGATGACTCCGGCCATGTGCTTCCACAGTCCTCTTCCTCTCTCCTACAGCTGGCAAAATGCCTCCAGGGCTCTGCACAGCAGCCATAAAAATGAACAGATTTACAGAAATATTTATAAGTTTTAAAGAGGTTTTTTATTTACCAACTATACTTTGCTGGTTTATGGGGAAAAAATTGTCCCTTTTTTCTTGGCTTGGAGTCAAACCATTTAACTGGATTACATTCATTCTAAAACAATGGACTGTCACAGGAGCACAGCAGTAAAACCAAATCCAGTAAAAAATGTTGTAGATGACTTACGAATACCCAGATCAGCTGTCATATCCCCCCCCCCAGGAACAGTCCAAGTCTCCTGTGATAGTGAAGTGGTGACTAGATCTTCCCTGCTACCTTCACTACACTGAAATAGAAAACACAATAAACAGCTGCAATCTTTATTTGTATGAATTACTACTCACCACCCCGATGGTCAAAAGGCAGTGCATTGTACTGCTATGCAAGTGAGCTGGATTTAGGAGGGAACTCCGAGGGACACATTTTTATGTTTGCTTGCACGCATGTGCAAGAAACATAGTGCCATCATCCGAGTTTTCAGAGGTGTGTCACCCCTCTTCCAATTCAGTCAGTGTGTTGGCAGGCACGGCCCCAGTCCAACAATGCATGCTGGAGCTGTCTATGACAGCTCCAAAATGCAGTGGCGTACAGGTGAAAGGGGGAGCTACACTTCAGTGAGCAGCAATCAGATATCGCCTGCTCATGCGCAGCTCCCCCTACACACACACACACACACACAAACACGCGCCACGCATACTGCGTGGTGGCCCCTCCCACACACTGTATAGGCAGACAGGTGCCCAATCCTGTCGGCTGTGCTGCTCTCCAAAGCCTTCCACATGTCACGCTGGGTGCCCACCCAGCGTGGCAACCATGGTATAGCCGATGGGGGTGCCCAATCCCCGTCAGCTCCATGCCCCCAGCCATCCTTGTGTCACTCTGAGCCCACCCCAGCGTGGCAAAGCGTCCCATGTCGTCATTTTAAAAACAACCTGTAAAGAAAAATGGTCCCACGCAGTCTCCCTGGCCACCCCCCACAACCCGCACCTCACCCACTGCGCACCCTGCCTCCCCACACCCTCACCCCATACTTACCTCCAGAGTCCGCGCGACGATCTTCGTGGACCGGGAACACATCTGCACTCTTCAAACCGACCGCGAACTGAGGAAATGCCGGTAAGCTGTATAATGTAATAGATAGGGTTTTTTCAACTTTGTTGCATATCTCAGGCATTTTTGGGAATTTTTGCACCAAATTTTTAACATGGGGATTTTGGGACCCCTCCTCATGAATTCTTGCACTGTCATGGCATTACTCGGCCCCGAAGGGTGATTTCGCAGCCACTGTGTGAAATCACCTTTCCAGAATGATTAATGAAAGGACACTGCCAGTGTCCATAAGGTGGGCTCTCAAAATGCCTATTTTGAAAATTTGGTGGAAAAATTCCTAAAAATGACTGTTTTACTAGCGCGTGTTGTGCAGTTCCTACGCACACTCGTAAGTTCACGAATTTTCAATATTTTCACTCCAGATTTTCAACATTACCATTTTACAACACCTTCTTATGAGTAGTACAGCTGTCATTTTTCACATCTCACCCAAAACGTGTTTCCGCCCATGTAGCGCACAATGGCGCAGTCGGTGTGCGAAATCAATGCTCTGGGACAAATTAAGAAAATCACAGAGACACTGTTCATGAGCAGAGGTCATAAAATGGCTATGTTGAAAATTTGGTGAAAAAATTCCTAAAAATGACTGTTTTACGAGTGTGCGTTGCGCAGTTCCTATGCATGCTCATAAGTTTGCGAATTTAATATTTTCACTCCAGATTTTCAACATTGCCATTTTATTACACTTCTTTATGAACAGTACAGCTGCCATTTTTCAAATGTCGCCCAAAATGTGTTTTCGCACATGTAGTGCACAATGGTGCTGTTGGTGTGCGAAAGCAATGTTTGGGACAGATTAATAAAATCACAGTTATACTGTTCATGAGCAGAGGTCTTAAAATGGCTATGTTGAAAATTTGGTGACAAAAGTCCATAAAATGACTGTGTTACGAGTGAGCATTACGCAGTTTCCACGCACCCTCGTAAGTTCATGACTTTGTAATATTTTCAGTCCAGATTTTCACCAGTGGCATTTTTCCACACTTCCTTATGAACAGTACAGCTGTCATTTTTCACAACATGGTCAAGTGTGTTTCACACTTTCAGCGCAGAGATGCGTGGTCACTGTGGGAAATCATTGTTCGGGACAGATAAAGAAAATTACAGTGACACTGTTCATGATCGGAGGCACCAAATGCCTAAGTTGACAATCTGCTGTAAAAATCCCCAACCTAATTATAATACGGAGTGCATTGCACAGTTTCTATGTACGCTCGTGACTTCACCAGTTTTTTTTATATTTTACTGCAGATTTGCAACATTGCCATTTTTTACACCTCCCCATGAACAGTATAGCTGTCATTTTTTACATCCTGTTCGGAATGTTTTTGCACCTGTGGTGCTAAATGCCGTAGTTGCTGTGCATAAGCAGCTTTCGGCTACCAAACTGATATTCCCCCTGTTCATGAGGTGGTGTCACAAAAAACCATGTTGAAAATTTGGAATGAAAATACCAATGAATGCCTGAGGTATTAGGGTTTCCAACCATAACGCCCAACCCTGTAGAGAATGACAGGCATCGGGGTGTGACTTGGGATTCTTGCCTGTAATGCTCATACCATTCCACACACTGCAGCCAGTGAGAGGTATCGAGGTATGCCTTGGACTCTTCGGCCCCAAAGTTCACCCCATTCTCCTATACCGCACCCATCTCACCATATTTCCTGATGGAATGGGGTGCGCATAAGGGCCAAAGAGCCCAAGGAACACAGTGACACTTGCCAGTGTCTGCAGGGTAGGGTGTGGTGAAATGGCGTGGCCGTTATGCCTGACGAACCAAAGGCACACCCCAATGCCTGTCACTCTCTGCAGGGTGGTGGTGGGGTTGGCTTCAGTTCAGTACTTCACTGCTATTCCTATTACACAGCTCTGTAACTTCTACACTACCACTGCCAATGCCAGCAAGCAAACATTCGGCATTGACAAATGCTTGTTAAGTGTGCTTGCATGCATGTGCAAGAAACATATTGCCATCATCCGAGTTTTCCAGAGGTGTGTCAGCCTCTTCCATTTCAGTCAGTGTGTTTGCAGGCATGGTCGCAGTGCACCAATCACTGCTCCAGCTGTCTATGACAGCTGAAAATGCAGTGGAATACAGTTAAAAGGGAGAGCCGCCCAGTGAGCAGAGCTCCCCTCAACACACGCACGCACATTGCGCGGCTGGACGCGCCTCCCCACGCACATGTACAGTATAGCCGACGGGTGCCCAATGCCCTGTCGGCTCCATGCCGCCCACAAAAAGTAGGGTGCCACGCTGGGAGCTCATCCCAGCGTGGCACTAGCTCGCATGGGCGACGGGGTGCCCAACTCGCCGGCCCAGCCCCACAAACATCTTTTTCCAGCTGCCATGCTGGGAGCTCACCCCAGCGTGGCAAACGTCCCGCATCGCCTTAATAATTAAAAAAAAACTAAATTAAAAAACGGTCCCTGTCAGTCTCCCTGCCCGCACCCACCCACTGCGCACCCTGCCTCCCCACACCCCCCCTCACCCCATACTTACCTCTGGAGTCCGGCGCGATGATCTTCGGTGGACCGGGAACACGTCTGCACTCTTCAAAGCCGACCGCGAACTGAGGAAATGCCGGTAAGCTATATAATGTAATAGATAGGGTTTTTTCAACTTTGCTGCATATCTCTGGCATTTTTTGGAATTTTTGCACCAAATTTTCAACATGGGGTTTTTGGGACCCCTTCTCATGAATGCTGTCCCTGTCATGGCGTTATTAGGGCCGAAGGGTGATTTATGATCACTGCACAAAATCACCTTCGGGACCCGATTAACAACGACACTGCCAGTGTTCATAAGGTGGGCTCTCAAGAAGCCTATTTTGAAAATTTGGTGGAAAAATTCCTAAAAATGACTGTTTTATGAGCGTGCGTTGCGCAGTTCCTACGCACACTCGTAAGTTCGCGAATTTTCAATATTTTCACTCCAGATTTTCAACATTGCCATTTTACCACACCTCCTTATGAGCAGTACAGCTGTCATTCTTCACATCTCACCCAAAATGTGTTTCCATCCATGTAGTGCCCAATGGCACAGTCAGTGTGTGAAATTAATGTACGGGAAACATTAAGAAAATCACAGTGACACTGTTTATGAGCAGAGGTCTTAAAATGGTTATGTTGAAAATTTGGTGAAAAAATTCCTAAAAATGACTGTTTTACGAGCATGCGTTGCAGAGTTCCTATGCACACTCGTAAGTTCGCAAATTTTCAATATTTTCACTCCAAATTTTCAGCATTGCCATTTTACCACACCTCCTTATGAGCAGTACAGCTATCATTTTTCACATCTCGCCCACAATGTGTTTCCACTCACGTAGCGCACAATGGTGCAGTCGGTGTGCGAAATCAATGTATGGGACACATTAAGAAAATCACAGTGACACTGGTCATGAGCAGAGGTGTTAAAATAGCTATGTTGAAAATTTGGTGAAAAAATTCCCAAAAATGACTGTTTTAGGAGCACACGTTGCGCAGTTCCTATGCACGCTGGCAAGTTTGCGAATTTGTAATATTTGCACACCAGATTTTCAACAGTGCCATTTTGCCGCACTTCCTTATGAGCAGTACAGCTACCATTTTTCACATCTCGCCCAAAATTTGTTTCCGCACATGTAGCGCACAATGGTACAGTCGGTGTGCGAAAAATGAAAATTACATACCTACCGTAATTCTTGATCTTCTCTTGTATCTTCACCATTCATTACTGCTTGGGTTAGTGCTGGAGGCATGCACCCGCTACTGGGTTTTTTTTTTTTTTGGAGGGGTTCCAACGGCGCCGCCCTCGAGCCGTGCTGTGCTGAACAGTCAGTGCGAGCCGCAGTCAGAGACCTCCTCTATCTCAGTTCTGGTAGCCGGAGAGGCGAAAATAAAGGGTAAGAAAAAAGGAAAGCGAGGCAAGAGAACCGAGGGACAGAAAAAGGAAAGGATATAAACTGAAAAAGGAATAAGCTGGTAGAGAATAGACAAAGAAGAAGGATTCCTACCTCAAGGAACCACAGGACCTCCTTCCCGGGGCGGCTCTAGGGGAGGAACAGAGAGAAGGAAGAGAAAGTAGAAGAAGAAGAAGAAAAAGAGGCATGTTGAGAGGGAGAACAGTGCCCATCGAGCATTGGTTGAGAGGCTTATAGGCTCGAGAGTAACAAGGGAGCAAGAATCCCAGTTGCTAGGGCTGAGGGGAGGTTCAACCGAACCACCTGAACAGATCCGAATGAGGGCAGACTCTCTGAACTCTCAACATGCCAAGTCCCTTCATCCTAGCTGAGGGCTCGTAGACTGCCCGGGCAGAACCTGTTCCGGGTAGAGCGCCCAACCAGGAAGGGGACTAAGTCCCTTAGCACCCTGTTAGGTGCTAACACAGTAGTGTATGGGAAAGACTATGCCTTCTCGAAGGCAGTTTTTTATGAAAGATAGAGTGGAACTCGATCAGACTCCCTAAGGCAAGGCAAGCAGACGCTCAGAGCTGAGAAGTTTAATCAGCGGCTAGAAGAGCTCAAAAAATACCTGCCAGGAGGATTCTAGACTTCGCCGAGGCCAAGTCAGAGCATGGCCTCTTAGGCTGTGAAACTGCATAACCTGAAGAAGGTATTTTAGGAATCACACCCTAAGGGCGGTCAGAAAGAGTTCCCTCAGAATTTAGATAAAGGAACACCGTGTTCGTTCCTCTTTACCTTGAGGAAAAAAGGAGACCATTCAAGAGAATGGAAAACAGAAAGTTTTTTTTTTTTTTTTTTTGCATAAAGGCCAAAGGAAGGAAGAGGAACGAGACGGGAGGGGAGACGCACAGAAGGAGGCCACTAGAGGAAGGTGGGGGAGTAGTAATGAATGGTGAAGATACAAGAGAAGATCAAGAATTACGGTAGGTACGTAATTGTCATATCTCCCTTGTCAATCTTCACCATTCATTACTGCTGGTGAGTACTAAGCCCCCAAAAAGGGGGGGTAGAACCCTGAGGGAACAAGACCCCCAGCCTCCTGCTGGTGAGAAACAGAAGGGAAAGACCCTGGGCTAATCCAGAGAGAAGCCTATGTGGGAGAAGAGCTAGGAGGTGCCCCCCGAGGATGGGGAGACGGAGGAAGCCCCTGCAGTAATCTCCTAGCTCTGGAAGAAAAAAGACGGGTCCCCCGGAAGGCGGAGTGAATCACCCTACGCCGGGCCAGGGGTGACAACCTTGATAGACGAAGCCATGCCATCCGCCTAATGCAGATCGCTGTCCCCGCAAGCCTGGAAGCCACCTCATTGGCGTCATAAGATGCCCTTGCTTGGTGTCTTGCCAGCTCCAGGCCTATAGTGGAGAGGGCAATAGCCTGTCTGGTTTGCTTCGTATCAGGCATTGATGCTAAGAGCTGAGAGAGCATCGACCACAGATGCCTACTGTAGGCAGTGTGGTGAGCCTGATGTGACGCAATGCAAGCCATCGCACGAGAGGAAGAGAACACTCTTCGCCCCCACCGGTCGAATTGTAGGGAATCCGAATCCGGTGGACAGTCGTGCACCAGGCAGCAGCACCTGGAAGGAGTCTCTAGGTATACCAAACCCGAGGACGGGTTGGAAAGAGTACCCAGGGATTCCGAAAGGGCACAATACCTTCGTCGACAGTCTGCCGGGGCTGGAGAAGGGGCGGCTGGCGACTGCCAGGAACGGATAGACGCCTCCTGGAAGGGGATAGGCCAGGAAGGTACCACCAGGTGCTGGGCACTGAATTCTCCAAGGAATTCACGCATCTCCCATTCGGTATTGTCTCACCTAACGTAGGAGATTCGAAGATTACTCACCATCCTCGAAAGGAATCGCTGATATTCAGTGAAATCAGCATCGGAGGAGATATGAGCAGAGGGTTCCTCTCCCTCAGAGGAGGGAGACGAGAATGATGGAGAGCTCAAGTGTCCAGAATATTCCTGTAGCGGTGGGGAGAGGCAAAAGACCTGCTCATGCATATACCTGACATATGAGGGGAAGGCCACCGCAGAACCTCTGAACTGCTCCCAGGATAACGGGCCCGTAGGACCGACATGGCCTGGAAGGGTGGGGGGTGGCTGCAGAGGCATTGGAGATGGGCACCTACGAAGAGGCAACTGTCCTCTGCTAGGGCTCTGAAATCCAGAGAATGGAGCCCGAGCTGGCGGGATTCCGGACAACAGACCAGGTCGCAAAATGGAACCCTCGGGATGCGAAACCTGGAAGAGCCCAGAAGGGGATCCTCCCCTGTGACGAACCTGGGACTGCATGGATCCAGAAGGGCAGTCTGCAGCAACGCCACCGGAGGGGACCTCAGAGTCCAAGAGGGAAAGGCAGGGCCCAGCGCTATGGCTCCTAGCCACCCCGCGAGGGGTGGCCAACAGAGGCCGCGATGACCGTCCCCCGCCTTTCGACCCCTCGGACTCCGAGAGTGCCCTCCTCCTCGACCCCAGCATTCTCCCACCCCGAGAGGCGGTAACAGCACCCGGAAGGGTAGCTGTCACGAGCCCCCCAGGAGGGACAGCCCCTTCCTCCATCCCTACTCCATCACCCCCCCGGGACCTAGGACCACCCCTAGCCTGAGGGCCCTCAGGGGAGGACGGAAGTGGAGACAGTGGGAGGGGTCTGCTGTGCCGCCTAGCACCACATGCCACCAGGGACCCCAACTCCGAAGAGTCAGGTTGCCAGGATGGGTCCACGTCTGAGTCATCGACCTCCGAAGAGGAAGAGACCAGCTGAACCACGATGCTAGCAACCCCGGGGGTCTCCGGAGAAACGGCGCTGCAAACAGCGCCGGTGCCAGAGACGGCGCCAGACGACCCTGGCCCAACCACATCCGCTAGGCCCAGCCCCTGCTCCCCCGTGGTGTCGGCTAGGCCCACAATGCCACCCCCGGCGTCGGAACCCAACCCGGCGCCACCGAGAGAGCGAACCAGCGCCGCCGACGGCGCTGTCTCGATCACCGCGCCCGCAAGTGGTGCCGATCCGAAACGGCACCAGAGGGTGGCGCAAGGTCCACCGTGCCGGGCCCAGCAGGTGCGGGCCTCGACACTGGGGAGCCAGCACTCGGTGAGGTGACTGCCGAGGTAGTGTCCCCTGCGCGCCCCAGGAGGGACCACAACGCTCTCCAACATCGCTAAAGAAGCTTCCTCTTCGGCAAGAGAAGAGGAGGAAGCCTCCTCCACAGACCGTATAGGCCCGAGAGGGGACCCAGAGGAAGGGTCTAGAGACCTTACCTGGGAATCCCTGGAGCGACGCCATCCCCCGAAGGTCGGCGGGGCCTTGCCGATCTTGAACGCGTGGACTTTGAGAACACGACGGTCCATGGAGAAACAGGCGCCGCACACGTCCATATCGTGGTTGGGTCCCAGGCAACGGAGACAGACATCATGCTGGTCCGGAGGCGGAGAAATGCGGCCACAGGAGCACCAGCGCATAGGGCATGGCCGCCCGATTTCGCTTGCCCCTGAACCTGACATGATGCGAACTAAACAAGGCAAAAAACAGCAATAAAGCACTCGGCGCCGTCGACAGAAAATAAAAGAACGGTCTTACCGGGAGACGGCGTCAAGCGACTCACTGAAGAAACAAGGAGCCTTGTACGAATAACCATTAACTATCGCTACCATGCAGCAGGTGCAGCCTCGACGGCGGGAGAAACAGAACTGAGATAGAGGAGGAGTCTGTGGCACCTAATGGCCGCCCCTCACGCATGATGCAGTATGTCACGCTCGAGGGCGGCGCCGGTGGAGCCGACTCCAAAAAAAAAAAAAAAACTCCCGTAGCGGGTGCACGCCTCCGGCACTAACCCAAGCAGTAATGAATGGTGAAGATTGACAAGGGAAGATCAATGTTTGGGACAGATTAAGAAAATCACAGTGACACTGGTCATGAGCAGAGGTCTTAAAATGGCTATGTTGAAAATTTGGTGACAAAACTCCATAAAATGCCTGTGTTATGAGTGAGCATTACTCAGTTTCCACGCACCCTCGTAAGTTCATGACTTTGTAATATTTTCAGTCCAGATTTTCACCAGTAGCATTTTTCCACACCTCCTTATGAACAGTATGGCTGTCATTTTCCACAACATAGCCGAAATGTGTTTTCACACTTTCATCGCAGAAATGCATGGTCGCTGTGGGAAATCATTGTTCGGGACAGATAAAGAAAATCACACTGACACTGTTCATGATCGGAGGTCCCAAAATGCCTGTGTTAACAATCTGCTGTAAAAAAATCCCCAAACTAGTTACATTACAGTTGTGCGTTGCACAGTTTCTATGCACGCTCGTGACTTCACCAGTTTTTTAAAGATTTTCACACCAGATTTTCAACATTGCCATTTTTTACACCTCCCCATGAACAGTACCACTGTCATTTTGCACATCCTGTTCGGAATGTGTTTTTGCACCTATGGTGCCAAATGCCGTAGTCACTGTGCAAAAGCAGTTTTTGGCTAACAAACCGATATTGCCACTGTTCATGAGGTGGGGGTCACAAAAAACCATGTTGAAAATTTGGAGTGAAAATACCAACGAATGCCTGAGGCGTTAGGGTTTCCGACCATAATGCCCCACCCTCTAGAGAATGACAGGCATCAGGGGTGTGACTTGGGATTCTTGCCTGTAATGCTCATACCATTCCACCCCCACCCACACCCTGCAGCCAGTGAGAGGCATCAAGGTGTGCCTCGGACTCTTCGGGCCCAAATGTTACCCCATTCTCCTATACCGCACCCATCTCACCATATTTCCTGATGGAATGGGGTGCACATAAGGGCCAAAGACCCCAAGGCACACTGTGACATTTGTCAGTGTCTGCAGGGTAGGGTGTGGTGAAATGGCGTGGTCATTATGCCTGATGACCCAAAGGCACACCCCAATGCCTGCCACTCTCTGCAGGGTGGTGGTGGGGTTGGCTTCAGTTCAATACTTCACTGCCATTCCTATTATGCAGCTCTGTAACTTCTACACACCACTGCCAATGCCAGCAAGCAAACATTCGGCATTGACAAATGCTTGTTCTTTCAGTATCAAGAAGGTGGTGACAGTCATGTAACGATGGGGCTACTTAATCACAGGGAGACCTGGACAATTTCCCGGGGTGGGGGGGGGGATATGATGATTAAGTTAGGGATTATTGACTTTCCTAAAATGTATTTACGTGTTTTGCCATTGGGCTTTTGTGATAGTCCTGTGTTCAAATAAAAACTGAGCTGGAGGATATCATAAACACAAAAAAGGTTGATTGTCGATAGAGAAGTGTCCACTGCCTACTACAGCAGATAACACACATGAATTTTTTTTTATCACTACTTTAGTTACCAGCTACCCCTTTCAGCTTGACTGGCCTCCCAGGCTCCAACACCCGGAATTACCGGGGCTTACCTTATGCCCGGCTCAGAAGCGGTGCCTGTGGGGAGTCGGGTGTCGCCCTGTCACGGGAAGTTTTCTCCTCCATTTTTACCCAGGGCCCCAGGAGTAGTCTCGTGCGCGTGGAAGCACGCATGCATACTACAGCCCCAGTAATGACCCCTTCTGCCCTCCCGTCAGCCTAACACCTAGCGCCCTCTAGCCTGTACTGTCTCCTGGCCTCCACCAGGAGGCAAACACTAGCCAAGGGGTGTCACCTTCCCACCCCAGAGAGGAGAGCTGTCTTTCAGCAGCTCCATCCAGCTCCGCCCTCCCCCCCCTCGCCGACCTCCGGTGACCCCTGCTCAGTCCTGAACCCGGGTCATCGGCATGGCATGGGTAAGACGTCCAGTACCTTAGCCCTCAACCCCACCAGACCAGCAACTCACCTGAAATGTAAATGTCTGCCTGATAGATTTCCTTAGAGTGCTTGAAATTTTGTGTTCCCATTCTAGAATATGGAGCTGGTGTGCCTTCTTGTGATGAGGCTCCAACCTCAGGTTCCAGTGTCTGTGAGCCAATCAGATTGCTTTTTATGTTGATTGCATGCATGCACAAGAAACATACTGAGGCAGCTTGCCAGAAGCAGGTTGTGGAGTAGCGGCACTGTTGTGCCCAATGCTCCCACAGCCTTTAAAGGCTTGGCCCACTTTCCCCAGTGCTGTGGCACACTGTTGCTGACACTAGTTCAGCCAGCATGCCATAACCTTGAAACGTTTCAGCTGCTGCAATCAGGGGCCGCCTTGTGATTGCAGTGTCAGCATTCCGCTGCAATGAGGGAGCAACCCGTCACTGCTGGGTGGAACGTTGCCAAGTGTAATATTGTTTGTGAACATGGCAGCGGCTTGCCGGCGTGTTCACAAACCATATCAATTAACCCCCACTGCCGAGGAGATGCCCAATCCCCCACGGCAGCTTGTGCCCCCCAGAACAGTTTTGGTTTGCCGACAGGGGCCCCAATCCCCATCCGCTTCAGTGGCTGTGTATGTTCATGTTGCTGACGGGGGAGCCCACTCTCCATTGGCATTATGTCCCCCCCTCCAATTTCATTTGCTGACAGAGGAGCCCACTCCCCGTTGGCATAGTGCCCCCCCAAAGAAGCACTGTTGGCACACTGGGAGCCCACAACAGCGTGCCAAATAGCCCTGTAAAAAAAGAAAACCGTCCTGCAATGTTTTTTTTTTAACCTGTAAAGAAAGAAAATGGTCCTCGCTGTCTCCCTGCCCCCCCACAACCCGTGCCCACCCTCTGCACACCCCTGCCTCCCCACACACACCCTCACCCCATACTTACCTGCGGAGTCCGGCATAATGATCTTCGTGGACCGGAAACACGCTCTGCACTCTTCAAAGCTGACTGAACTGAAGAAATGCCAGTAAGCTGTATAATGGCATAAATAGGGTTTTTCAACTTTGATGCATATCTCAGGCATTTTAGGAATTTTGGCACAAAATTTTCAACTTAGGTTTCTTGGGACCCCTCCTCCTGAATTCTGCCAAAGTCTGGCGTTATTCGGCACCGAAAGGTGATTTCGCGGTCACTGCGCGGAATCACCTTTTGGGACCGATTAACAAAACAACAGTGCCAGTGTTCATGAGGTGGGCTCTCAGAAAGCCTATGTTGCAAATTTGGTGGAAGAAATCCAAAAAATGACTGTTTTACGAGCATGCATTGCGCAGTTGCTATGCACGCTCGTAACTTCACGAATTTGCAATATTTTCATGCCAGATTTTTAATTTTGGCATTTTTCCACACCTCCTTGTAAACAGTATAGCTGTCATTTTTCACATCCTGGCCAAAATGTGTTTTTGCACTTCCAGCGCAGAATTGTGCGGTCGCTGTGGAAAATCAGTGTTCGGGACAGATTACGAAAATGACAGTGACACTGTTCATGAGCACAGATCCCTAAAATGCCTATGTTGGAAACTTTGGTGATGATACTCTATAAAATGACTGTATTCTGATGCATTGCGCGGTTGCACATACATAAATAAGTTTGCAAATTTATAATATTTTACTACAGATTTTCAACATTGCCATTGTTCTGCACCTCCTTGTGAACAGTACAGCTGTCACTTTTCACATCCTGGCTGAAATGTGTTTTTTGCAGTTCCGGCACAGAATAGCATGGTCGCTGTGGGAAATCCGTGTTCGAGACACATTATGAAAATTACACTGACACTGTTTATTAGCAGAGGTCCTAAAATGCCTATGTTGAAAATCTGGTGATGAAAGTCCATAAAATGAGTGTATTACGAGCGTGCGTTGCTCAGTTTCCACGCATGCTCGTACCTCCGCAACTTTGTAATATTTTCACTCCAGATTTTCAACATTGGCATTTTTCCACACTTCCTTATGAACACTGCAGCTGTCATTTTTCACGTCTTGGCCGAAATGTGTCTTCGCTCTTCCGGCGCACAATAGTGCAGTCGCTGTGGGAAATCAGTGTTCAGGGCACATTGAGAAAATCACACTGGCACTGTTCATGAGCAGAGGTCCTAAAATGCCTATGTTGAAAATTTTGTGATGAAACTCCATAAAATAACTGTGTTACGAGCATGTGTTGTGCAGTTTCCACACACATAGAAACATAGAATTTGACGGCAGATAAGGACCGCTTGGCCCACCCAGTCTGCCCATTTCCCTACCTACTGGATAAGCTGCAGATCCTAGTTAACCAGCAGCCTACTTCTTCCTACCCCCACCCCCCAGAATTGCCTTATGACTATCCCAAGCATGACTATCCCACACCCTTGTAATTTCGCAAATTAGTAATATTTTCACGCCACATTTTCAACTCTGGCATTTTTCACACCTCCTTATGAACAGTACAGCTGTCATTTTTCATATTCTGGCCGAAATGTGTTTTTAAGCTTCCTGCGCAGAATATTGCAGTCGCTGTCGGAAATCAGTGTTTGGGACAGATTAGGATCCAGCGAATAATGGGGGGGGGGCGGTGACTGAGCTCAACTGAGCTCTGTCGGGACTGCTGCAGATTTCCTTGTGGCAGGAAAAGGCACCAATGCAGGCAGGAGCCCAGTACGAAAGGGCAGCCTGCAGCACCGGGAGAAACAGAATGAGCGAGTGAGAGAGGGGGAGTGAGTGAGCTCAACAGAGCTCTGTTGGGACTACTGCGGATTTCTTTGTGGGCAGAAAAAGGCAGCAATGTAAGTAGGGCCCCAGTACAAAAGGGCAACCTGCAGCGGCGGGAGAAACAAAACGAGTGACTGAGAGAGGGGGAGTGAGCAAGCTCAACGAAGCTCAATCGTGACTGCTGCAGATTTCTTTGTGGGCAGAAAAGGACGGCAATGCAGGCAACAGCCCAGTACAAAAGGGCAGCCTGCAGCGCCAGGAGACACAGAACGAGTGAGTGAGGGAGGGGGAGTGAGTGAGTTCACTGGAGCTCTGTTGGGACTGCTGCGGATTTCTTTGTGGACAGAAAAAGGCAGCAATGCACGCAGGGGCCCAGTAAAAAAGGGCAGCCTGCAGCGGCGGGAGAAACAGAACGAGCGAGTGAGAGGGGGGAGTGAGCAAGCTTAACGGAGCTCTATCATGACTGCTGCAGATTTCTTTCTGGGCAGAAAAAGGTGGCAACGAAGGCAGGAGCCCAGTACAAAAGGGCAGCTTCCAGCACTGGCAGAAACGGAATGAGCGAGTGAGAGAGGGGGAGTGAGTGAGCTCAACAGAGCTCTGTTGGGACTGCTGCAGATTTCTTTGTGGGCAGAAAAAAGACACCAACAGAGGCAGGAGCCCAGTACAAAAGGGCAGTCTGCAGTGCCAGGAGAAACAGAATGAGCGAGTGAGACAGGGGAAGTGAGCAACCTCAACGGAGCTCTGTCGGGACAGCTGCAGATTTCTTTGTGAGCAGAAAAAGGTGCCAACACAGGTAGGATCCCAGTACAAAAGGGCAGCCTGCAGCACCGACAGAAATACAATGAGCGAGTGAGAGAGGGGGAGTGAGCGAGCTCAACAGAGCTCTGTTGGTACAGCTGCAGATTTCTTTGTGGGCAGAAAAAGGCAGCAATGCAGGCAGGAGCCCACTACAAAAGGCCAGCCTGCAGCGCCAGCATAAACTAAATGAGTGAGTGAGAGAGGGGGAGTGAGCAAGCTCAACGGATCTATGTTGGGACTGCTGCGGATTTCTTTGCGGGCAGAAAAAGGTGCCAACACAGGCAGGAGCCCAGTACAAAAGAGTAGCCTGCAACACCGGGAGAAACAGAATGAGCGAGTGACAGAGGGGCAGTGAGTGAGCTCAATGGACCAACGCAATCAACATTCAGCATTGACAAATGCTTGTTTGTTTGCCCTTTTTATCACATCCGTAACTAGGGGAACAGATAAGGGGAGTAAAGGAGTATTTTACTACCATTTTTGACTAAAATACTCCCACTTTCTGATTTTAGGAAGTTTTTCCTACCCTGTAAATTTACAATATGTGGTACACATGTACAAAGTTGGTAGTACCATGAGATGCTAGCAGCCATGGCACTACAGGGGAACTCGTAGGGGTGGGGACAGGAGTTGCTCACTTGCTGGTTAGAAGGACTGTTGCAACATGACAATGCTAAAAATAAGGTCACAGTATGACTCCACAGCAGTATCAGACAGTCAGTGACTGCAGGCGTCCAGTGGGATTGAGACTTGGTTTAGATGTGGGGGGTATGAGATGGGTCAGTGGATGACAGTACTACCATTTGGATGAAAATAGTACAGAATGTAAGAAGGTAGTAGTAAATACTTCTGAGTCCCAAAATTATCTGGACCACTGTCCGTAAGTATGTGGGGTGAGGGGAGGTAAGTTACATTGCTGGGTTGCCTGCTCCTTGTGGGGTGATGGAGAAATGGCTTATGTAGCTGGCTTTAACTGTCCCATATTTTTACCCCTCATGTGGCAACTTAAGCATGAGGTGGGTTCATAGCCATCTTTGACTGTTCTGCAGTTTCATACCATTTATGATATTTATGCAGATAGGTTATACAACTGTCTCTGTCTCATATTTTAATTCCTTATATGATATTTAAGTATGAGGTGGGTTATGTGGAGGACTTTGACTGTCTCATGTTTATATCCCTTATATAATAGTTAAGCATGCAGATGTGAGTTAAGTTGCCAGGGTTTATTTACTCATTAACCTGAAATTTGCAAAAACTAATGAGGCCGGAAAAGTAATTGATGTAATCTATTTGTGAACTTCCTGATCTTGATGCCGTGACAGAGAGATAGCATTACCCTAGTATTTCAAGCCCTGAAGGCTTAGAAGCTAAACAGTTAATTTTACAATATTTAGTATTTGTTTTGGTGAGCTACTAAGGATTACCCCCTCAGAAAGAGAAAGAGAGAGTTTACTTTGCAACCCTTCTCCTCATAAATCAGACACAAGGCTTAAAAAACATCAGGGGCAAAGGACCAAAATCAGGAACACGTTATAGATTGGTGATATCCACTCAGGAGGCCAGTACAGTAAGGGGTTTAGTGTAAGATGCATTTGCCAAAGAAGAACAAGTCTGTAATACTAATGTTTGAGAATAATTTGCATTTATAATCCTCACTCACTGTTCAGACAGAGCAACACCAATCTTAGAAGGAACAGAGGGAAATTATGAGAGAAGAGAGAGAAAGAAAGAGGGAGAGAGTGATGGAGAGAACAAACATACCGGGAGGAAGGGAGGGAGCGGGAGAGAGACGGCAAGAGATAGCAGTAGTGAAGCTATTTAAATAATATTGGCACACCAGAATCCTCTGTGTCTCTTCTTCTGTGCCCCCCCCCATGTTGTGTAAACAGCCCTACTTGTTGCCCTGCCCTTTGTATACCCCTAGTTGTACTTCAGAAAGTAAAAAGTAAAGAATTTAACAAATAAAACTGGTATAGGAAGGGACAAAGTGAGCAGACTGGGCGGGCCAAAAGGTCCTTATCTGCTGACAAATTCTATTTTCTGTGTATGTCCTATGTGCACAAGAACCCTCTTTGTGTTTTCTGTGTGCTCTCTAAAGTTGTATATGAAGCCTTGTCACTTGTATACCCCATCTTGCACTGCAGAAGGTACAGAGTAGGAGAAAAAGTGAAATAATATGTGGGTATAAACAGAGATATACACATTTTATTTGCTACTTCTCCAGGTAGACATACGTGAAAATAAACATTTATTTGTATATACTAATATGGCCATAAAAATAAATGTCTGTTTCCATGTCTGTATGTTATCAGCCATTTAACCAATCAAGAGTAGCTGTTTATTTATATTGGCAACACATCTTTGTGTTGTTTAAACCAGTTATTCCACTTGTCCTGAATGTATAATGAGATTCATTTTCACTCGTACCTCCAAGTCTGATTACATACTCGTGGCTCTGCCACTCAAGAGTTAAAAGGCTTGGAAGTACTCATGAATAAATAAGACTGTACAACTGGGGCAGGTGTAATGATCCGTGTGTATTTAGCACTGCACTGTCACAGCAATCCTGCTATGCCCTCAGTAGTATTCAACAATATTAACATCAGCACAGGCAGGGGCAGTCAGCACAAAAACAGGGCTACTAAACTATAGCAGAGCTTATCTGGAGGAACACAGAAGGAGAGAAACAGACTGAATCCATCTAGTCTGCTCTGGAACCCCAACCTTGAAACTACATTGCTATTTCAACCCCCCCCCATCCCATTTCTTTCCTTTAATAAGCCATTTCACCATTCCAGCCAAATTCGAACCCAGCCATGGTTCCTTTCCTTGACCACCACTGTACTAGGCAAATGATTCAACTTATCTACTACTCTCTTCGTGCAGGACAACTTCCTCACCTCCTTCCTGAATTTGCCTCTCACCAATTTGAAGTTATGGCCCCTTGTGCTCAAATTGTTATTCACTTGGAAAAGGGCAGAATGGTTGACCTTATTGTATCCTTGCAAAAATGTGAAGTTCTCCACCTTGATAGTCAGGTAAAATATATACCCCAGCTAGGAGTCTCCTGTTGGTGAGAGTGTGGGGTTGCCTCAGCTCCCCCGGCTCATATCTTTTGGCATTATCCCTGTCTTCCTCCCTTTTTCCTTTCATTATGAGTGGAGCTGCAGGATATATGGGGGGGTGGGTGGATTCTCCAACTGAAGGAGGGATTTTCCTTATTTTTGGATCTACTGACTGGATTCCATTCCCCTTCCACGTGTGAATTATTACGTACTAGTATGCTCGCCAGAAAAACAGCCATCACTAAAAACTGGTTGGGGAAGCATATACCACAAACTGCTTTACAGCAAGACTTAATGATTGATGTTTGCTGTATGGAAAAGATTACAGCACAGTTAAACTATCACTATCCAAAATCAAATTATTTCAGCAACGGTGGCAGATACTGTGTATAATCACTCAACCAAGTTTTATTCCATAAAAATGTTATTCTTTATTTATTTGCAGCCTGTGAATGTTCTCTATGACAGCAGAAGTAATTTCTTTGTAAACGATGATGATATAATAAGCACACTGTTGATTTCTGTGCCGTTTATCTTTCGGTGTGCAGGTGCTCTTTACCACAACAGGACTTTCGGACTTGGAGAGGCCTTTTGTCCAGGCACTCTGTAAGTGCATTCTGTCTCTATGAAGCAGTTGCTGTTGTAATGTTTGTTTGCTGTTTGTACCTAAAACAGAAAAATCTTTTAATAAAGAGAAATTTACAACAAAACAAAACAAAAAAAAGGATCGGCATCATATCCCCACTCTCCCTTTTTGCCTCCAGAGAGTACATGTTAAGGCTCTCCAATCTTTCTTTATGCACTCCTTTGCCAGTGTGAGCGACTGCACCCAATGGGGGTGTACATAACCCAATGCACTCCTCTGTCTAGGGGTATTTGATAGTATTTGTTCTCGCCTGGAACCCCTTGCAAACAATCGCACTAGTTTGGTTCACCTTTCTCCTTGCTAAGGAACTGCTGAGACAGATCTTGTAAATAAACTGTCACAATAACAACATGGACCCCATGACTGTCCTTGACTCTACCTTTACTGAGGCGCAGGGGGTACAACCAGTAGATTCATACAGGGTGGAAATACCCCACTCAGTTCATTGTCTTTTACTGTCACTAGTGTTACTCCAATGAGTATTCAGTAAATACATTACCGCTGGCTGGCGCAGTAGCACAACGGTAGCGCTACCGCTTGCTACGCTGGCAACCCACATTCAGGAATGAGTGTGGACCATTCAGGGGATGGCTGGGGAAGTAAGGATTGAGCATCCCAGGGACTACGCTCTTTTTCTTGGGGAGGGAGGGACAAGGCTCCCGCTGTGGGACTGCCACCTAGTGGAGAACAAGTGGCAGTACAGATGGGGCGTGCATAAGGGAAGGAGCTGCTGCTGGATGTTCTGGGGTGTATGTGTGTCATTAAACGTGTGCACGCTTGTGCCGCTGCATGCGGTGCCTCTGGGGAGAAAAAAGGTGAAATAGTGCCAGGCTGCTCCATGCCAGCATCCCCACAGGTTCCTGCATGACAGACGCTGCTGACCATCCACGACACTGGGGTCCTGGGTAAATGGTGGATAACTGGTTAAGTCCACGAGAAGGTTGGTGATGGGGATGGGGTGCTAGGAGGAAAAAATGTGGGAAAAAAATAAATATATGCCGGCCCAGTGGCACTCAGGTTAAAGGTGCTGGATGCCACACCTCGCACCACACTGGCGACCGGGGTTCGGGAACAGACTCGGGTCACTCGGGAGTTGGCAGGGGTGAGGAAGTCTGAGCGTCCACTGACAGCTCTCCTTCCTCAGGGAGGGGGGGGACAGTACAGCACGCTGTTTGCCTGACACCCAGCAGTGGCTGGGTGTCAGCATATGCATGCCACCAGAAGGGGAGGCCCCATGACCAGGACATAAGGCTGCCTCTGCAGAGGTGGAGGCCAGCCATTTTCACCCATTGCATGTACGTGGGGCTCGGGGAGTAAAGCGGTGGAAAATAACAGGAGCTGCCAGGCTCCGTGATGGCCCGATCGTCTCCACACTAGCTGCCCTGATTCTGGATTGTGCTCGGCGGGGGGGGGGGAGAAAATCCGGCAGTTCTCTCTCTGGCCCCACCATGGGGGGTAATCCACAGGGGAACTCTGGGGTATGGCTGAGTGGGACGCTCAGGTCAGAGAACGAGCCCCTCCAAGGGAGGGATGGAGCTGCCTGCCAAGCTCCGTGGAGGAGAGGAAAAAGCATAAATTAAAAAAATAAATACATTACTGCAACTGCAGCTTGACCTTTAACCCCATGTTCCAGACTATCGTAGTCCCTATTCCCAACCCAAAACAGTAACCAAACTAGCTGAGCACTTCCCTGGTCCCATTAGCTACTGTAACCCCCCTACAAATGGGGGTTCCTAAAAACCTTCCCGGAGCTTACCTAAATGCTCCCTGCCTAACTGATGTTTGGTGTAATGCCGCTAGATGCAGGCGTTGTGAGTGCTTTTAAGGCCTCCAGTACTGTCTCTTTAAGAGTTGCCTGCTCACAGACCCCAGTGGCTTGTACAAGGGGGACTGCGGTTTCCTTGCTCGAATCCCGCCTGAGCTGCGGTGAAATCGCTCCAATTTCGTAGTCACTGTAAGCACAAAGGGAGCCTTTCTGATGGATGTCACTGTGTGGCTATAATCATTTAGAATATTAGTGAAATTATAGTTTGTCTAACCTGCTTTCATTTCAGCTGGGACTTTGTGTGCTAGGCCCCTCCATGCTGGACCTGGACTGTTGAGCTGGGCCAGTAGAGAGAGGGGGTAACTAAAATGGAGACCGCTTGAGCCAACCAGGATCAGGACTCTCTTTGGAGCCGGCTGGCCATAGGGGATACAGCCAGTAATTCTGGGAAATTAAGTTCTGGACTGTGGCGCCTTTTTGCACCAGTGAGGACCAAATTAAGTGACTGGCATCTGCAGCCCACCAATGGGATCGGGTGGCGCCCAAACTGAGAGTCTTTGCCCAAACTGCCAAGGGGCAAAAGCTGTGGTTTGAGCCGAGGAAGGAGCTCTGGGCTCCTGCACTGTTGAGCTGTACGAGAAGCGCGTGTGGAAGGCCAGATTTCAGCGGCTTGAATGCCAGCAAGTGTCGGACTAAATCCGCTAGGCAGTGGTCAGAGGAGGCTGTGCAAAAGCGCAGCTACCTACCAGGCTCACCCTGTAGAGGACTGGAGAATCTTCTTCAATCTCACTCGGTCTGTCAGGACAAGTGAAGCTGCGTCGTTGGGACCGGTGTTCTGTAGTGAAAGCAATCGGCATTATACAGCAGCTGCCTGGTATGGTACCCTTCTGCTCTTTATATAAATGTGTGGAGAAGTGTCTGAATTCCAGGCTCAGTCCTGCAAGTGGTGTGAGAGCGCTATTTTGGCTGGAGTTGTGAGTACTAAATCAGGGTAGCTCCCTGTCAGATGTTCACAGTGAGGGCAAGATTTGCTTGGCTGCTTGTTTGGCTACAAGAACTGAGCCTACTGGCTCTACTTAATCCTATTAGGAATCAGGTGCTTGTTTTCTGTGTCAGGGCCCCAACCAGCTGCATCTAGAAGCTAGCCTTCTATGGCCCGGGTACCCAGAGACAGTGACTTATAGGGTTGGCCTGTGCACAGTGCCCTAGATAGATATATTTATATATTCATTAGAGTGGTAGCTAATTAACCTGATTCCCCCCAGTCCTTGTTATTTCCCCCTAAATAAATCAGATTGGTTGTTTTGCAAAGGTATACTGACTGACCTGTGTGTCTATGTTGAATTACTGTACAGATGGTTATTGTCTAACTGCATCTTACTTTACAGGGGGTCCCCAGAGCCAGCTGATTGAACCAAGTCTGGGGATAGGCGTATATGGCAAGGGTACTGTGGCTAACTTGTGGGGGCCATTAGGGGAAGTAAGGGGGGTTGCAGTGATCCAGAGGGCTGTAACCAAGTCATTTCAGACTATACACACCCCAACCTCTGGGTGGAGGCACCCGCCATCGGATCCAGGCCCCTCAACCTGTTGATGACAGAGCAGGCAGGGGTAGTAGCCCTTGGGATAGTGCCCCCTAGGGGTTACACTACTATACTGGACTTTAATGTCCCAAATCGAACTCTCACAATTAACAGCAATATGCTAATAATATGCAGGGCAGCAGCTATGAATTTTGGGGCCCCAGACAAGTCACTTGAAATGGGCCCGTTTCCAAACCAGCTAATGCCAGGAGTAATGCCAGCTGCTCAAGTGGTCCCCTCCTGAGCTCGGGACCCCAGACAATATCCCCACTTCCCCCCATTACTGCGGCCCTGATAATATGTAACCCACTGGTACCTCAGCCTGCCTTGCTGCTGACCCCCACCCACCCCCCGACTGGGTGTCATTACCTGCGCTGGCCCTCAATGGGGAGATACACAAACAAATACTATTTAACCCGGGAACTGGGGTGGGCCATGACACCGGGGACCTGCACAATCATAATGCAGCACCAGTAAAGCACAGCAAACACAAAGGCATGTCCTCTCCTTTAGCTACAGTCAGTTAGTAGGTTTTATTCTGGAAAACAGACAAACACTTTGCCCCACTGGGGGCTACAGGTGCAAAAGGTACACAGCGTGAAAAGCCCATCATATGGTACACAAAGTCCAGCTGGGTCCCTGAATTAGGGAACGAGCAAAAGTCTCTTTGTCCACCCCTCTTCTGGGCTCAGAGCCAGGGCAGAGCATGTCCTCACAAGATTTGAACAACTCTGGGTTTACAAAGCACACTTTCTCCCTTCAGGCAGAAACACTTTAGGGACAGCTGGTGTCCTTTGTTGAAACACACTTTACTTTTCCTAGGGACAGCTGGTATCCTTACTTGTATGAACAAATTACTTTCTTGTCAGGAACTGCACAGTTTAGGGATGGATAATGTCCTTTACTCGAAAACTCACATTCTGTGACATGTACAACACCTTATAGTACATGATCCATTCCCGATCTTCGGGTCAGAGAGGTAGTGTCCCATTTTCCAGAGAGGGTGATCCATTCCATCCCCACAGAAACTGTGCCAGGGAGGCATAACTCAGACTTTTATCTTTTATACATTCTGTCAGACAAACTGGAGTTTAGTCCCTCCAAACCCTCACAGATATTCCCATTGAGGCCATGCAGGAGGAGCCTCTGAGCCAGCAGACAAAGACAACATCTCTCTCAGTTTTGGAAAGGTTCATGCCTTTTACTCACGGTTCCCATGACCTGATGTCTTAAATGTCCTTCACCTCGGACTGGGCTACACTGCAGGAAAAGGCTACCACCATGGCTGGATGCTCTGCTACTCCAGGACTGAACTAGGGACTGACTCAGGACAGGAGAGAGAGTTGTTACCTCTCCTGAGGCTCTCGTCAGTCAGACTGACTCAAACTTCTCAATAAACAACTGAGACCTACTGCAGCATTCCACTGAGGTTTATGATGATGCAAGGTCCACAAGTGGGGTACCTCAGGGATCAGTCCTGGGGCCAGTCCTCTTCAACATCTTCATTAGTGACCTTGCAGATGGACTAGAGGGTAAGGCTTGTCTGTTTGCAGATGACACCAAGATCTGCAACAGAGTACGTGATCCAGATGGGGTGGGCAGAATGAGAAGAGATCTGGATAAACTAGCAGAATGGTCAGAAGAGTGGCAACTGGGATTTAATGCAAAGAAGTGCAAAATCATGCACATAGGGAAGAGAAACCCTGAAGCCACCTATAGGCTGGGAGGGGAGTTGCTAGCAGTCACAAAGGAAGAAAGAGACTTGGGCATCATCATCACTGATGACCTAAAATCATCCAAGCAGACCTCTAAAGCAGTAGGTAAGGCTAGGGGGGTGTTAGGGTGTATTAGTAGGGGTATCACAAGTCGTAAGAGGGAGGTAATAATCCCTCTGTACAAGACACTGGTTAGGCCCCATCTGGAGTACTGCGTGCAGTATTGGAGGCCACACCTTCACAAGGACATTAACCAAATTGAGGCAGTCCAGAGAAGGGCAACTCAAATGGTGCAGGACTGCATCAGAAGACATATGAGGACAGATTAACGGAGCTCAGTATGTATACCCTTGAGCAAAGGAGGGAGAGAGGTGATATGATCGAGGCATTCAAACACCTTAAGGGCATAAACAAGGTGAAAGAGTCTAACATGTTTAAATATAAGAAAATAGCAGGACAAGACACAGCATGAGATTAGAGGGAGTCGATTAAGGGGAAATGTGAAGAAATTTTTTCACAGAAAGGGTGGTGGATGCATGGAATGGCTTACCACAAGAAGTGGTGGCTATGAATACAGTGCAGGGCTTCAAACAGGCATGGATAGGCATAAGGGAGCAATACAAATGACTATGAATAGATAGGTCACTGACAGAGCAAAGGCCGAAGGCACATTTATAAGGTAGAAAAAGAAATGGGCAGACTGGATGGGCCTTGCTGTCCTTATCTGCCGTCAACTTCTATGTTTCTATGTTAAGGTCCCTCTCACTTGGAACCTCTTTCCAGATAACTGACAGGGGTTCAGGGGAGACCTGAAAGTTAACCATTTGCTGCCCAGAGTGACTTAACTGCAAAAACCATTACGCTACATGGGATTCTAGTAACCATACTAAACACTTTTAAACATTTCTAGTACATATTCTAGTAACTGGGGGCACTGGGGTTACAAATATCCTGATGGACTTGGTACACCAAAACAATGGTCTGAGGAATTAATTTAGTAGTAACTAGACTTTGAACCTACTTGAAGATGTACAGTACTCCTACATAACCCAGAGCTGGCAGGCATTTCCGAAGGCCTATGCACGCATGGCAGGGCCCATATCGACCAAAGCTATAGAGTAACAGCAGCACCTTGTAGCTTGCCCCTCAGGGACTACCTGCTCATGTGACCACAAATGCCCAGTTTTACCTTGTTCGGGAACCCTCCCTACATTCTGTAACCCTCCCCCCCCTCGGTTGGGGGTTTACTGAAGCTTGTCTCCCACCTCCTGTTTACCACCGCTGCCTGATCCTGTTCCTGGGTCCTCCCAAAAAGTCTCTGTCTGGCTCCAGTAATGTTTTTTTCAGTAAAAGGGGGTCAGAGGAGCAAAGATACGGAACTGCTGAGCAGCCGCACCTCAAATGTGCGAGCTGGCAATCCACACATGTGTGGTGGCACATAATGATTTTAAAGCTGTTATTGCAGTGCAGCAAAGGCTCCCCCATGCTCCCAGATCCCTGGATCAGCTAATCGGGGTCTGGAGACATGAGGGAGGGACAAAAGGGACCCCAAAATAAATTGTTTAAAAAGCACCAATAGGCCAGCCCGGTGGCGCTGAGGGTTGAGGCCCTGGACACCACACCTTGTGCCACACCAGCGACCCGGGTTCGGGAGCAGACTCGGGCCACCAGGGGTTTGCAGGGAGGAGGAAGGATTGAGCATCCCACGACAGCTCTCCTTCCTCTGGAGAGGGTTGGGGTACTACAGCGCACTGTAGCGGTGACTGGCGGAGGCCAGTTGCACTACAGTTGCAGGTAAGAAGCGGGTGGGGAGTGTAGCCGGCATCATAGAAACATAGAAACATAGACTTTGACGGCAGATAAGGACCGCTAGGCCCATCTAGTCTGCCCATTTCCCTACCTACAGGATAGGCCGCAGATCCTAGTTAACCAACAGCCTTTATCTTCTTGCCCCCCACAAGAATTGCTTTATGTCTGTCCCATGCATTCTTGAATTCTCTCACAGTTTTAGACCCCACAACTTCCTCAGGAAGGCTGTTCCATGCATCCACTACCCTCTCTGTGAAATAATACTTCCTCACATTGCCCCTGAACCGCTCTCCTTCTATCTTTAAATTGTGTCCCCTTGTTCTTGCAAGTCTCTTTTTCTGAAAGATGCTACCCTCTTGGACTTTGTTGATTCCCTTGAGGTACTTGAAAGTTTCTATCATGTCCCCCCTCTCCCTTCTTTCCTCAAGGGCATCAGCACTTATGTGCTCAGACACCATTGCATGTCCGGCTCTCCGGGGAGAAAACTAGGGCAGAAAATAGCAGGGCCGCGGTCTCGGCGGCTGATGGCCGCGCCCGGTGCCCCCGGCTCCCGAGAGGATCCTGCCACAGAGTGCTGGGCGCGTCGTCGCTGCTTCCCTAAATTAGCTGTTTTTATTATTTTTGAATTAGCTGTTTTTATTATTTTATTTTTATTTTTTACTTTTATTCTTTATTTTTTATTATATGTCTAAGACTCAGAGCGGACTTGGATCCTGTGTATGTCCTGGTGTACGTTCCAGTGTTTGGCGTTCCGACGTTTCAGCTTAGCGTTCCGGTTTAACGGACTACTTGCTGTAGCGGTGGCCGGTGCCGCTTTGCGGGAGATGCCAGCTGGCTTTTTCTTTATTCAGTGGACCTAGTCGAGAGTCCGATGTGACTCCAGTGTAATGACTACACTTCGTGGGTCAGCAGCTTTGTGAGACACTTGGCGAGTAGCTGTACGTGGGTGTAACGTTATCGGTGACTCTTTGGAACTTGGATGGCATTTTTTTTCTCCTTTTGGATAGTCTGGAGGATTATTTGATGCTGCTTTTGTGAAGAAGTGTTTTGGCTGAGGGGAATGTGAGAAGTTAAGCTTCAAAGGCGTTAGGAGGAGCTTTTGGATATTCAGATTTGCTGAAGAGGAGACCGAAGATCTTGGATTGGGGTTTTGTCAGAGACTGTGAGCCCTTTGAGCTTTATAATTTTAGGAGGTTTACCTGCCTTTTGTTTGCTCTGGCCGGCACTCTCCTGGGTGTTGCTACCCCACAGGGCGTTGGGGCGTTTTCCCAGTCAGGGAGCTGAGTGGGGCGCCCCTCCACCTTGGACCATGGAAGGGGCTACAGCAGTGACTCTTTGTGTGGCCCTTTAGTGTGAGTGGCAATATTTTGCCCGGGGGGGGGCTTCGGCTGGGAGTAAATTAGATTGGAGTTTGCTCGATCCTCCTTGGATATAAACTTGTTGGAGTGCTTTGAACTTCTTGGATCTCCCTTGGATTAATTTCTCCTTCCGGACTTGTGTGACTGCCTCTTTTATGGTCCTGGACTGTCTTGGATCATTTATTGTATTTGAGAAGCTGCTGTTTTTGTCTTCTGTCGACTCTGTTCTGGTCTTCGGGGTGGTGAGAGGACCCTGGGTCGAAAATTTTGTTTTTTATTTATTTGTTATTTGTGTGATTTTCTCCCTGTTATGAGAGAACTGGGGGATTTAAACATTTATATGTTTTATTAGGCAGTGAGAGTGCCTTAGGTTTTGCCCCCGGTGGCGAGAGGCCTGGGGTAGGAAGGGTTTGTTTGTTTTGTAATTTATTGATTTAATTTGTTAGTTTTAGATAGTTAGTGAGGTTTTGTTTTGAAAAATTTTGGTGGGGGTTTATTTTTATTTTTATTGTTTAATCTGGGTAGCAGCATCATGTGCTGGCCTTCCTCCTCCACGGTGGTGCGTTATTCCCCCTCCTCTCTTCGTGCCCTCCGCCCCTTTTGCACTCCTCCCTTGCAGTTCGAGATGTATCAGCATTGTAGGGCATTGTGGATTGCTCGCCGGAGGGCGAGGGGGGTGGGTGTGTGCGAAGGGTGGGGGCACAAGCGGAGTCACCGTGTTGGGGTTATTAAGTCAAGAAGGCTCCCTTGGGCGAAATGGAATCCAGAGCGGGGTCCGCCCAGTCTGGTTTCTATACCCAAGTGCACTACTGATTACAGTAGGCAGATAGGCCCGACAACCTCCGAGGTTTGTCCAACTCGGGTGGTGTTATGCAATGCCAGATCTGTTAGGAATAAAACTGCTATTATTGCCGACCTTATTGGTTCGGCTGATCTGGCTTGCATCACCGAGACCTGGCTGGATGAAAATTCTGGCCCTATAGTGGAGGCCATGACTCCGGCTGGGTACTCGGTGTTACACCGCCCGAGATTGGACCACAGGGGCGGGGGGGTTGCAGTCTGTTTCAAGACTGAATTGGGCCTCTCGAATGTGGTAGTGGGTGAGGCCGAGTCCTTTGAGTGCACAGTTGTAGCAGGTGTAGACGTTCAAATCGTTCTCATCTACCGTCCACCCGGAGATGGGAAACGTTTCTTACAGAAAGTGACAGACTTCCTCGTCGACATGTCGTTTGAGGCGCCCAGATTGATGGTGCTGGGTGACTTTAACGCCTGGGTCGACAATGAACTCTCACAATTTGGTAAACACTTCCTCCAACTAATGTCTTCTTTGGGCCTCACACAGGTAGTTTCCACTGCTACACATAAATCTGGACACTCTTTCGACTTGGTCTTCCTCCTTGGGATTGATGCATCCGATATGGGGGTGGAGCCAGTCATTTGGTCTGACCACCACATCGTGAGGTTCAATTTTTGCACCCCCCTGAGAAGGCCAGCCCCTATGGAGATTGTCAGGTACTGCCCATTACGGAACGTTACTCCACAAGGCCTGACGGCGGTGCTTGACCTATCATCCCTCGTATTGGTGGGCAGTAGTCCAGAAGCTCGTCACGGACTATAATGAGGCCGTACGGTTGCCCTGGATTCTATTGCTCCTGTTCGTGAGCGCCCTCTTTCCCATCACCCCGGGGCCCCTTGGTTTGATGGGACTCTGAGGGAGATGCGGAGACAAGGACGAAGGTTAGAGCGTTGATGGCGCAAGTCCGCCCTTGATGCCGACCGTCTTAGATTGATCGAACACTATACTAGGTATCAATCTGCAATCACCCATAAGAAGGCAGAATTCCTGTCCAGGGAGATTGCAGTTGCTCAGAATCGACCGGCTCAGCTGTTCTGAACTGTAGACAGACTGTGCAACCCAGCCTGTCTGCAAATTCAGAAAGCCTTTTCGCAAAGTGAGTGCGATGAGCTTGCTCGATACTTTGCAACTAAGGTGGTTGACATCAGGGTGGACCTGCGTCCAGCAACCTCTAAGGGTGATGTGGTGGGAGTGTGCGAGAGCACAAGACCTCACTTCTCTTGGAGTTCCTTTTGTCGACCTGAGTTCATGGATATTATGAGGATCATCCACAGTGTGCACCCTACAAGCTGCGGCTTGGATCCTGGACCGACTACCCTAATTTTGGGTTGTGTTGATATCATTGGTCCAGTTTTGGCACAAATTATCTGGTGCTCCTAGGAGTCGGGTGAGTTTCCTAGCTCCCTGAAAGAGGCAGTGGTGACACCTCTCTTGAAGAAAGCTTCCTTGGACCCAGATTGTTTTTCCAGCTACCGACCCATCTCTAAGTTTCCCTTTATTGGGAAGGTTATTGAAAAGGTCGTAGCTGTCCAATTGGTTGACCATTTAACCATCCATAGTATCTACGAATCCTTCCAGTCTGGCTTCTGTAAAAGACACAGCACCGAGACTGCGCTGGTTTGGGTGCTAAATGATCTTCTGAGGGCGAGAGATCTAAGGAGACGTTCTATCCTGGTTCTCCTTGATCTCTCTTCAGCTTTTGACACTGTGGATCACATGGTGTTGCTAGCATGCCTGGGGCAAATCTATGTCTGGAACCATTCTTAAATGGTTCGAGTCATTCCTCACTGGGAGATCACAAAGAGTTGTGTCGGGGAATTTTACCTCCGGCCCAGTCTCTTTGTTGTGTGGAGTGCCACAGGGTTCCGTGCTGTCGCCCATGTTATTTGCAGTGTACATGCTGCCCCTCGGAAATATTATAAGACGGTATGGGCTGAGGTTTCACTGCTATGCAGATGATACTCAGCTATACCTGTCTTTTGACGCAACCAGGATGGAGCTCTCGTATTTAATAACTGTTTGGGGAGATCCAAGACTGGATGGATTCTAGTTGGCTAAAGTTGAACTCGAGAAAACTGAGGTTTTGATTGTGGACCGGGTGGTCAGATTGAGAGGTCATGTGCTGGCGCGCCGATCTGGAATTTTTCTTGGCGGTGCGTAAAGCTGCAACACCTCTGAGCGAGTGTGCAACCTTGGGAGGTAATTCTTGTACTATAGGCTGACTTTTCAATCTCAGGTGTCAGCCGTCACAAGACTTCCTTTTACCATCTTTGGAATATTGCCCGGGTTAAGCACCTTGTTCCGTCTGACTCTCTGCCAACTTTGGTCCACACTTTTGTGTCCTCACGCCTCGATTACTGCAACGCCCTTTACTTTGGGCTTTCTGGGGTTGAAATCCGCTGCCTACAGCTCATGCAGAATGCAGCAGCTCGGGTTTTGACTGGGATAAGTAGGCCCTGTCACATTACCCCGGTGCTGCGCGAGCTGCACTGGCTCCCAATACGGTGGTGGATCACCTTTAAAGTCCTTTTATTGACTTTCAAAGCCCTTCACGATCAGGGTCCGTCCTATCTGAAAGACCTTCTGGTGTCTTGCTGCCCTAGCCAATCACTCCGCTCAGCCGACATGGGGTTGTTAAAGATTCCAAGAGTGAGTTTGAAATCCTCCGGCAGTAGAGCATTTTCTTATGGCGCACCCACTCTTTGGAATTCTCTACCTTGCCGGTTACGGGAATGCTCCTCCGTGGAGATTTTCAAGAAGAAATTGAAAACCTATCTCTGGAGAATCGCCTTTCTTGAAAGTTAAATGCACCGTTTAGTGTGTGAAATTTTATTGTAATTTATTATGCTTTTAGAATATATTTTATAATTTTTATGGTTTGTGGTTTGTATTGTGTGTTGATGCTTTTATTGATCTGTTCAGCGCCTTGATATTGTGAAAGGCGCTATATAAATAAAATTATTATTATTATTATAATGGCCATCTCCGTGGGGTTACCAAACCGGGCCTGGGGGGGTGTGGGTGCTGGTGGCTGGAGATCGTGGAGACCCGTTCCACCAGCAGGAGGATAAAAAGATCTATGATAAAAAAACAAAAAAGCGTCAATAGGCGCATATGGATTCAACAATAGTTGAGGCTGCTTAATGAATATTCATGAGCCCTGCTCATTTTTTTTTGGGGGGGGCGAATAGCACTATAGAAGTAACAACAGGACGAGGAAACCCTTTGCCAGCCCTGCTCTGCAATTGGAGACAAGGGCAGAGGGGCTGCTTCCAAATGCTTGAACAGTTAATTTGTAAAACCATATTGTTTACCTGCTACAGGACTTAAGTGTTGGGACAATTAATAAACTGTTTATCTGCAGCCATATTAGCTTTCTCTGACCCTGCCTGCCAGCAGCCAATCAGAAAGCCAGGAGTTATGTAGGACTGTGCAAGGAGACTCATGGGACTGCAGCTGTGACTTATGGGAAAAGGCAAGGAAAATATCTTGGTGCCCAAACAGCTGGCCTATTAGGCATCAAAGGAGCCCAATGAATATTAATTTTCAGTTGGACAGCCTGCATCTGCCAATCCAGAGCTGCCCTGAGCTCCTGAAACTCAGAGGACAGAGACTGTTCTGTTCTGTTCAGTTCAGTTCGGTGGGAGCCCCTCCTCAGGGAGGGGAACTCTGGCCCCTGCAACATGATGTTGCTTCAGAGTGTGAAGAAGGTCTGCCTGGGGACTAGCACAGTGACTAGCTCAGGGGCCTGCATTGCCTTCTGACGTCTGAAGGGTGCTGCTCTGGAAGAAAAGTGTGGATCTGCTGATCAGGGCAAGGAAGATGCCTGAGAGTTATACTGAGTGTGAGGAATCCCTGCTGTGATCTTTGAGGAAGAAGAAAGCCTGCCTGTAGGGCTTGCACTGCCACTAGCCCAGGAGGTGCTCTACGTTGCTCTGTGTTGCCTTCCAAAGGATGGAAGGAGTGTGTCGACAAAATGGTAGCGTCATTCACTGACCAGTCTTAAGGTCATTGGCTGGGAGTCTCCTGAGGAAAGGGAGACTACTCAGGGTGCCTGTGAGAAGTATGGAGGCCCACCTGAAGGTCTGCATGGCCAGTCCAGCCAAGAGAGGCCTACTTTTTGTGTTCCAGTGGATGGAAATGGAAGTAAGAAGATTTGTTCTTCAGCTTAAGTCTGCACCTGGAGGTGAGAAGGTTCATTCTTCTGTGCAAGTCTGAATTTCAAAATGAGAGGGCTTGCCCCTCTCTTTAAGTCTGAGTGTTAAAAATTAGAAGATTGGCAGGCCCGGTGGCGCTGAGTGTTGAGGCACTGGACACCACACCTCGTACCATGCTGGTGACCTGCGCTGGAACGAGAACGGGCCGTCAGGGGTCGACGGGAGCGGGAGAGATGGATTGAGTGCCAATGGACAGCTCTCCCTCTCTGGGGAAGGGGGAGGTTTCCTTCAGTCAGTGCATGCCTGACCCCTGGTGGTGGCTGGGGCTTGACATTACACCACCAGAAGACTTGTGGGGCGTGAGCACGGCCGATGCCTGGTGGGGCCACGTGCGGGTGCATGCACGAGCCCGCCGCAGGCATCATTGCATGCCCAGTTCTTGTGGGGATAGAAAAAGACCATGGTGGCTGGTGGAAATTGGATCCTGTCGGCCGGTGGTGGTCCCTGCTGCCCCACACCATGGGGGGCAAGCTGTGGGGGTTACAGGGGTGAGGGCCTGATGGGACGGAGGTGATGGACAGTGGCTAGACGAGGGCTGACTAGGGCCAGGGTGGGGAAGAAACAGTCAAAAAAAGTGAGAAGATTCATTCTTCTGTGCTGGCCTGAGTCTTGGAGGTGAGAATATGTGCCCCTGTTTTCTGCTTAAAGTCTGAGTCTGACAGACTGTTTCCTGCTGACATTTGGTCGGAGACACAGAGACTATGGTCTGACCGAGAAAGGCCACAGCTGCCTGCTGGCAGTGTGGCTGAAGCCATTTACAGCTGGATGCCCCAAATACCTGCAGAGAGTGACTCTTTCAAGGTCACTTTGGGGAATTAACCTGGTAGTGTCACTGCTAGGCACGCTATTGTGTCTCCCCCTAAGGGGTCATGCCTAGACTTGGGGGTTGAGGAGTGCTGGCCCAGGTCCCTGGTGCTGGCTTGTTCCAGTCTGTGACCTTACCATTAAGGAGATAAGCAGCTGCCAGAGAACCTGAGAGAGATTCCAGCCTGCTAAAACTGCAGGAGCCTGCTGCTGAGAAGGCCCGAGCTGCAAGAGACGCAGATGGAAGGTCCAAGCTGTAATGTGCCTGCTGCTCATAACAGCTGGTCAAGTGTCCAAGTAATCCCAACTAACCCTTCTAGGTACTGAACCCAACCTGGATGGGAGAGTCTTGTACTGATAATACTTTCCAAGAATGAAGAATCCTAGAAACCTTAAGTGGTTTGGCCTGATCCAAAGATGGAGACATGTGCAGTGCAGGTCAACAGAAGCTAGAAAATCCAAGAGGAACACTACTCTGATTATTGATCTCAAATTTTACAATCTATTTTGTTTACCCAGGATAGCCCAGCTGAGATGCAAAATCTCATTTCCAGTGGGGTCCTGCTTCTACCCATTTCTGCAGCTAATGACTACACTTGCCCATGGCTACTATGGGAACCTTTTTTGGGTTGGACCACATACTATGCAGCTTGTTCTGGTGTTGTGGCCAACACTTTGTTCCTCAAGCTCAAAAAAATGAATGAGTTAAATTAGAAACTGACGGCAGATAAGGACTGCTAGGCTCACCCAGTCTGCCCATTTTCCCCTACCTGCAGCAAAACCCACAGACCCTACTTGATCTCCAGCGTTATTCTCTTTCCCATTGCAAGGGTTCCCCTATGCCTATCCCATGCATTTTTGAATTCCCTTACCGAGTTAGCCCTCACCACCTCCACTGGGAGGCTGTTCCATGAAACCACCGCCCTTTATGTGAAGAAATACTTCCTCACATTACCCCTTAGTCTACCCCCTTCCAGCCTTATGTCATGTCCCCTTTGTTCTAGAACATCTCCTTTTCTGAAAGATGCTTCCCTCCTGTACCTTATTTATGCCCTTGAGATATCTGGAGGTTTCTGTTATATCCCTCTCTCTCTCCCTCCTCTCCTCCATGGTATACATATTGAGGTCCTCCAGTCTCTCCTCATATGACTTTTGATGCAGACCCTGCACCATGTTTGTTGCCCTTCTCAGAATTAGGAAACCTGAAACTGAGTCACACTGGTCTGAAGCAGTCTAGACTATGCCCCAGACCAGACAAGAAGCATTAAGCCACAGTAGAAGCTGACTTCGGAGTGACTTAATGCACTTGTAACATGACATGCAGTCTTAAGGAATCGTTATTAGAAAGTTTTTTTTTTTTATACAACACATATAAACAAAACATTGGTATTAATGTTTACTAGTGTTGAATAGGCACAGAATGTCAGAAACGGAACATTTACTATTATACTTATGCTACGAAACAGATGCAGGCATACATAATAGTTATACTGTGGTATAACATGTGCTGCTTTTTACCCATTTTGAAGCGGTACATAATTTGCTAATGTCTCGATATTCGCAAACTACACAGTTCAAGATGCTGTTTAGAAATACCATACTCTGCATTTTCCTACATACTGTTTCTGCATGCAGCCTCAGACACCGTCAGAGTGAACAAGAGAGACAGACAGTGATCCTGACTGGACATGCAAAAGACATTCTTTCTCTCTGTCTCTATTCGGTGGCTGTATTTTGTCTGATTAAACAGCACAATTTTACCTGCTTCTACATTTCCCCCTCTATCCCCCGACTGTGCCGAGAGAAATCGCAAACCAGCTGCTGCTGCTACACTTCTCCCTGCACAATGCAGTGCAATCATCGTTGAAACTGTTCCTTTCAGACTTCTAAGCCTAAACTATAGGTATTTACAATTATTGTGAAAAGTGTAGTTTTGGAATGGCCCGACTTTGTGCAACAGTCACTGTCCGCTGGGTGGGTGGCTGGGAGAAAACATTGGGTGCATGTGACAGGTTTACACCTTGCCATTAAGCACTCTGGTAACTCTGGCATTTACTGTTAGGGTACTGTTACGTGCCAGCTACCAGTTTTCGTCAGGCGCTTTCAGGTAATGCACTAATCAAAAAGTCGGCATTTTTGGACGTTTTCCTGCCACTTCTATATCATGCATTATACAATGGGGTATGAAAATCCTGTAACCTCATTGGTCAAAACACATCACATGATCATGAGAAATCCACCAGTATACCCACTGTAAAAGTTTTATATCACTACTAAAACAAAAACAAGTTGAACATTGTATAATAGCAATATACCATGACAGGGAGTGGGTATATGGGTGGATTTACCACTTCTGGTGCGGTTAAGTCACTTGGTTGCACCTCATGACCGAAGCACACCAGGCGTGGTAAATCCACCAATATACCCACTCCCTGTCATGGTATATTGCATAATTTTATACTGACGATTTCAGGTACTGCTAGTTGAGACGAGGATTATTGCTTCGTTGGAGCAGCCATTACACAGTGTTAATATTGATCCCTGTATTATTCAAACACCATTGATGCACTGAGTTGCTCAAAGAGCTTTCAGAACTTATGAGAGCTAAATGGTCTGCTTTTCCATTTGTTCTTTAGGTTCAGTGCTGCCCTCTGCTGGGATAATTGTCTATTGTCAATTATAGCTAACTTCATGCACTCAAAGCTTATGGCAAAAACTGACACACAAAAGACAAGAAAAATATACAGTACATACTACCAGTTTCAATTATAAAATCACAACACTTCATATCTTAAATTCAAAAATAGGCAAGAAGTTCATTTCTGAATATAGAGTACTCATATATGCAAGACAATTTGTTGAAAACAAATGTTTGTATTTATTAGTTTGAATTTTGGGTTCATGTGAATTACTGGTATAGTATTTCATGTTTGTTTTTAAATTATGCTATTTTTCTTCCTCATTTGGGGTGAACCTTGTTAATGTTGCCCTTTTCTCACCCAGTATTCATTTTTACTGACTTATCAGTTCCATAACTATATGATATCAACTGAGTGGCAACCCTGCATGGAAAGCATCATTATAGAAACATAGAATTTGACGGCAGATAAGTACCGCTTGGCCCACCTAGTCTGCCCATTTCCCTACCCAATGCCTAGGCTGCAGAGCTTAGTTAACCAACAGCCTACTTCCTCCTACCCCCCACTAGAATTGCCTTGTGTCTGTCCCATGCATTCTTGAATTCCTCCACTGTTTTTGAGTCCACTACCTCCTCAGGAAGGCTGTTCCACGTACCCACAACCCTATCTGTGAAAAAATACTTCCTCACATTACCTTTGAGCCATCCCTCCTCTATCGTCAAATTGGGCCCCTTTGTTCTTGCACATCTCTTTTTCTGAAAGATGCTACCCTCTTGGACTCTGCTTTATTCCCTTGATGTACTTGAAAGTTTCTATCATGCCCCCCCCTCAAGTGTATACATATTAAGCTTCTTTAATCTCTCTTTGTATGTCTTCTGGTGCAGACCCAGCTGCACCATTTTAGTTGCCCTCCTCTGGACAGCCTCCATCCTGTCTATGTCCTTGCGGAGGTGGGGTCTCCAGAACTGGACGCAGAACTCCAGATGGGGTCTCACCAACTGTCTGTACAAAGGGATAACAACTTCCTGTTTTCTACTGGTGATTCCTCTCCCTATGCATCCCAGTATCCCACCAGCTCTTCTTACTGCCTTCTCACATTGCTTGCCCACCTTAAGGTCATCTGCTATGACTACCCCAGGTCCCTTTTCATTTCTGTAGTTGTTATTATCTCACCCCCCATTGTGTACTCTTCCCCTGGATTTTTGTTTCCCAGGTGCATTATTTTGCACTTCTTTGCATTGAATCTAAGCTGCCATATATTTGACCATTCCTCCAACCTTGCCAAGTCCCTTAGCATCCTCTCCACCCCACCTTCTGTATCAACCCTGTTACAGATCTTTGTGTCATCTGCAAAGAGACATACTTTTCCTTCCAGTCCCTCTGAAATGTCACTTATAAAGACATTAAAGAGGGCTGGTCCTAGTACTGAACCCTGTGGTACCCCACTAGTAACCCCCCTTTCTTCAGAGTAAACTCCATTTACTATTACCCTCTGTATCCTGTTATCCAGCCAATTTTTAACCCAGGCTACCATCTTGGGACCCACTCCAAGGCTGGTTAACTTGTATATTAATCTTTTGTGTGGGACTGTGTCAAATGCCTTGCTAAAGTCTAGGTAGGCCATGTCCACTGCCCTCCTTGGTCTACCACATTGGTCACCCAGTCAAAGAAATCTATTAGATTCATCTGACATGACCTTCCCGCTGTGAATCCTTGCTGCCTTGGGTCCTGTGCCCCACTGGCCTCTAGGAACTCAACAATTCTTTCCTTTAGAAGTGATTCCATCATTTTCCCTACCACTGAGGTCAAACTAACAAGTCTGTAGTTTCCTGCCTCTGCCTTGCTCCCACTTTTGTGAAGGGGAATCATGTCTGCCCTCCTCCAGTCCTCCGGTACTACACCATCCTCCCATGATTTGTTAAAAATATGAAATGGCTAGTCAGTTTCCTGCAATTGTGACTGGTTCCTAGCAGTGTGCTAGAAGTGTCTAATGCACAGTTAGAAATGAGCCCGGCCAGAGATACCTTCAGAATCTCTCAGATATCACTCCTCCCTGAGAAATATGCTACATGAAATGTCAGCCATATTACTTTCAGTAGCCATAGTAGCCACGGTAGCCCAGCCAGTAAATTACTTATTTACTTGCCAGACAATCACAATGTCACCTGTACCTGATCCCAATCCAACTTAGGGCTGACAGAAAAAGACCTACATCTGCTCCTAGAAAACAAATCAATACCTGCAGCTATCCCAAGAGACTGTACTGCAAAACCATAACTCAGGGCTTGCCCTGCATCTGGGCAACTATAAATAGTTGCCAGTCATTGTGGCCACATTTTCAATGGTTGGATAGTATCGCTGCTAAAGTTCTGAGTCTAGCTGCCCAGTTAAAAGATCAAGTTTTAAGAAGTAGTAATTGCAACGATGAAGAAAGGTTGGAATTTAATTCATTGTAAGTGCACCAACGCCGGCCAACCAGCTGCAACCCATCAGAATTGTAACCCTGCAACGGCTGGGTACCGAGGGTTAGAGTCGGGGCTCTTATCTATTGGACTGGGATAACTGGTACCAGTTGAGGTATGATTATTAGGCCCAAACAGCTAGTTAGATAAAAAGTTCTAATGTGGATTATGTGCTGTTGGGGGGTTGGCACCGAGAATGTGTTGGGTTTAAAGTCAAACGGATCAATTGTTGTGTTTCCAGTTATCCCAATGCCAATCAGAAATTATGTTTAATCTCTGCATCCAATCTCCATTTTCCTAGCCCTACCCCCACATAAATAAATTGTTGGTTAACCTTTTTACAAAATGTCTTGTGAGCATATTATTAGTGAGCATATTATTAGCTTAAGTCAATAATTACAAGTTATTAAAAATATGGGCTTTGGTTTATGGTAACCCATGTGTGGGGTGACTGTAAGGGGAGGTGGGTTGGTACAGCATCCCAGGGGGTTGTATTGCTGAAACATCAGACCCACTTGTATTTTCACACTAGGTGGAGGCACCATGCTATTATTTATGTTCTATTTGGGAAAGAACCCCCAGTCACTATTTATTTATTTATGTCTTTGGTGGCCGGGCACGTGTGCTGATCCAAGAGACCGTTTTCAGGCACAACCTAGGCCATAAACAATGGCACATTTAGCAAAACAGAATACAGGAAGAGTAACACAGCCGCAATACAGGCCATTAACAATAAGGTTCAAGGAGTTACAGTACAGAGGGTATTAACAACAAGCATTTGTCAATGGCGAATGTTTGGTTGCTGTCATTGACATTGGTAGTGTAGGAGTCAGAGAGATGCATAATGGGAAAGGCAGTGAAGTATTGAACTGAAGCAACCCCACCACCACCCTACAGAGACTGACAGGCATTGGGGTGTGCCTTTGGGTCATCAGGCATAACGGCCACTCCATTTCACCACACCCTACCCTGCAGACTCCAACAAGTGTCACAGTGTGCCTTGGGGTCTTTGGGCCTTATGCTCACCCCATTCCATACGGAAATATGGTGAGATGGGTGCAGTATAGGAGAATGGGGTGAACTTTGGGGCTGAAGAGTCCAAGGCACACTTCAATGCCTGTCACTGGCTGCAGGGTGTGGGTGGGGGTGGAATGGCATGAGCATTACAGGGGGCAATCCCAAGTCACACCCCTGATGCCTGTCAGTCTCTACAGGATGGGGCGTTATGATTGGAAACCCTAATGCCCCAGGCGTTCGTTGGTATTTTCACTCCACATTTTCAACATGTTTTTTTTGTAACCCCCGCCTTATGAACAGTGGCAATATCAATTCGATAGCCAAAAGCTTATTGTGCACAGTGACTATGCCATTTGGCACCACAGGTGCAAAAAACACATTTCAAACAGGATGTGAAAAATGACAGCTGTACTATTCATGGGGAAGTGTAAAAAATGGCAATGTTGAAAATCTGGAGTGAAAATATAAAAAAACTAAAGTCACGAGTGTGCGTAGAAACTGTGCAATGCACACCCATAATGTAATTACTTTGGGGATATTTTACAGCAGATTGTCAACGCAGGCATTTTGGGACCTCCGCTCATGAACAGCGTCACTGTGATTTTCTTAATCTGTCCTGAACACTGATTTCCCACAGTGACTTTGCATTTCTGCGCCACAAGTGCAAAAACACATTTCGGCCAGGGTGTGAAAAATTACAGCTGTACTGTTTATAAGGAGGTGTGGAACAATGCCATTGTTGAAAATCTGGACTGAAAATAGTACAAATTCGTGAACTTACAAGGGTGCGTGGAAACTGCGTAATACACACTCGTAACACAGTCATTTTATGGACTTCTGTTACAAAATTTTCAACATAGCCATTTTAAGACCTCTGCTCATGAACAGTGTCACTGTGATTTTCTTAATCTGTCCCTAACATTGATTTTGCTCACCGACCATGCCATTGGGCGCTACATGAGCAAAAACACATTTTGGGCAAGATTTGAAAAATGACAGCTGTACTGCTCATAAGGTGGTATGGTAAAATGGCAATGTTGAAAATCTGGAGTGGAAATATTAAAAATCTGTGAAGTTACGAGCGTGCGAAGGAACTGTGCAATGCACGTCATAAAACAGTCATTTTTGGGAATCTTTCACCAAATTTTCAACATAGGGTTTTGGGGGGTGTACCTCATGAACTGTAACACTGTTGTTTCATTACTTGGTCCCAAAAGTTGGTTCTGCGCCATGACCGCGAAATCACCTTTTGGGAACGAATAACAAAATGACAGTGACAGAATTCATGAGGTGGGGCCCCAAGAACCCCATGTTGAAAATTTGGTGAAAAAATTCCCCCAAATGGCCGACATATGCACTAAAGTTGAAAACAACCCATTTATGTCATTATACAGCTTACCGGCATTTCTTTAGATCGCGGTCAGCTTTGAAGAGTGCAGACATGTTCCCGGTCCACCGAAGATTGTCACGCCGGACTCCGGAGGTAAGTATGAGATGGGGGGTGTGGGGAGGTGGATGCACAGAGGGTGGGCGCCGGTTGGGGGGCAAGACAATCAATGAGGGACCGTTTTTCTTTTCAGGTGTTTGTGTTCTTTTTAGGAAGACAACACGTGACTTGTGCCATGCTGGGGTAGGCTCCCAACGTGGCAGCTGGAAGATTTTTTTTGGGGGGGTCAGTGGAGCCGACGGGCAATTGGGCACCCCGTCCGAACATGCTCTAGACATTTGCCATGCTGGGGTGGGCTCCCAGCGTGGCAACTGAAAGTCTGTTTCTTTTAGGGGGTTAATTGAGGCAATGGGGAATTGAGCACCCTGTCCATTCTGACTTCTGCCATGCTGGGTGGGCTCCCAGCATGGCACCTACAAGTCGGGGGGCGAGAATTGATGGGGATTGGGCACCCTCATCAGCACATACTGTGTGCGGTGGGAGGAGCGATGAGCACACTGGTAGGCTCTCAACGCATACGGAGTGTTTGGGAGGGACAGAGTAGATTCAAAGGAAGCTGTCTATGACAGCTGTTCAGGATGCAGTGCTGCATGTAAGCACTTTGCATACTGCCGATGGCAGTATGTAGATTACCTGCCGACGCCAGTATGCAAATTGCCTACATGTTTAGTCTTTAGTCTTTGTTTATTTATTTAGTCTTCATTTATTTAACCAGGCGATCACCGTTGAGCAAGCTCATTTTCGAGGTGGACCTGGGTTTGTTAACAAGGAACAAGGGACAATATACATGGGATGCAACACACACGGAAATAGTAATAATACAAATAAAGTGAGATACAACAATACAGTATGTACAAAGTATCAGCAACTAGCACTGACAGTAGTATATGTTTGGAACAGAAGATACAGCTAGTTTTGTCTAGGACACAATTTTCATAACAGTAAAGAAATATACATATCAGGTGCACCGAACACAAGTAAAGCCTAATATAAAGATATATAGTGATACGGTATGGAGAATGTAGAGCTGGAACCAGGGTCAAAGGAATGTGGAAGGGGCAGATATGGGGGTAGAAAAAGGGGAGAGGAAAGAGTCGATTGTAGATGTGATCAGTTTTAACAGTAGTAATTAGAGCGTGCTTGGACTTACAGGAGTCACTATTTAGGGTAGACAGGCACAGGACTCCTTATTATGATGTAGATATAGAGATTTAAAAGCTGCTAGGCTGATGGGGTGAGTCAATTTCAAAGTTTTTTGCAGCTTGTTCCACAGTTGAGGGAGCACAAAGCTGATGGCTGCTCCGCCAATGCGAGATTTTGCTTTGTAAACATAAAGGTAGATATATGAGGTGCTTCTCAGGGCATACTTCCCCAAAGTACACAAAGGTAAACAGGCAGAGATATACTGGGGCAGTTTATTTGAGATAGCTTTCTATGTCAAAACCCTATGTATGGCACATTACAACTGCTGATTGCAGCGGTTTTTCGCTTTCAACTGTATACCACTGCATTCTGAACGGCTGCCATAGACAGCTCGGACATTCATTGGTGCGGTGCAGCCATGCCTGCAAAAGGGAGCAGGGCATTGGAAATGGGGAGGCACACCTGCGAAATCAGATAGGCACTATGTTTCATGCACATGGCAAGCAAACATAAAAAAATGAGAAGACAATAAGATACCATCAGAAGAGAACACCGGGGCGCTGAAGAGCCAAGCATTGGACCAGACGTGGGTCTCGACAGCCCCATTTCAAGTATAGCTTCTGGTCAGATCTAAAGTGTTACGTTCCCTTTTGGGTTGGAACCTTTTATAGAACTGGATCCCTAAGCCCTCAGGCTGCAGTTTAGTATATTATTTTGATATGGGGCATCAAAAAGGAGCAACAGGTGGGCAAACGCAAAAACCCAGGCAGCCCTTGCATCAATCCACGTAACAAATAGGCCCTAGCCATTTGAGTGAAACTGCTGACCAGCCACCATGGGACTGAGTGCTTCAAGCAGTTAGTGATTTGGATAAGAAGGTTGAAAATATTTTGAAGTGTCTCGGTTCCCAGGATGCAAAAATAGAGGTGGCGATGGCTTCAGCTAAAGAAGCGGATGAACGCTCCATGAAAACATAGGCCACAGTGGCCCAACTTCTCACTGACAATGTGCATCTCCGGAATCATTTGGAGACATTGGACACTGGGCGATAAACTTACACCAGATCGGCCTTCCAGAAGGTGCTGAGGAAGAAAATCTCCTTACCTTTACAAGATCCTGGCTATTTGAAGTCATTCCAGCAGAATTCGGAGTGGAGATGCAGGACCTGGTGAAAGTTTACCAGGTGAATTTTCAGGCCAAGCAACTTAATCAGCAGACAACCCGTACGGTCCTTTTCATCACTCCTGGCATGGAGGTGCGGAATAGAATTCTGCACTGGGCTTGACAAAGCCATCCACTGCAGCTTGAAGATACTGATGTGTGCTTTTTTCCAGACTGGTCTTTTGCGACAAGAAGCTGGAGGAAACAGTTTGATCCATTACGCCAGCAATTTAGAGCTCTTGGAGTAGCTCACACGCTTTTGGCTCCGGCGCAGCTTAAAACTACTTACGGTGGCAAGACTTATTTGTTTTCTGACCCTAAGGAAGCAAGGAAGCGTGTTGATAAAATTGCCACAGAGTTTAGATCCGCAGCACCGGAGCGAGGGGCGGATGATGAGGCTTCAGATTTGGACACTTGAGAAATGTCTGTGCTTGCTTTCTCTTTTTTCACCTGAACTGTGAGCTGGTTAAGTTTCTTCCTATGAGAACTGGAATAAAAGCTAAAAGCTATAGTACAGTGGCTAACCTGTAGCCTGTCCATGTGGTATATTTCTGCTGTTGTGTTGCTTGTTATTTATTATTTGACTCAGGGTTTGTATTTCCATCCTCAGCTCTGTAACCAGTTTCTATTGTATATTTCTGTGGTTATGCTGCCCGTTTGCTTTGTATGTATTGTACTGTACTGTATTGTATTTTTATTTTTGTACAATTGTCCAGGACCACTTTGAAAATAAGCTTGCTCAATGGTGTTTTTGCCTGGTTAAATAAAGTGATTGATTGATTGATGTGGAGCTGTTGCAAAAGAAGGTTGTAATTCCAATACTTCTCAATAAACTAATAAACAAAAATAAAATTGGGGTGAATGTCCTATTTTTCCAAGTATATCAGATGTTTCAATATTGGGATTTGTTTTAATTTTGTTTTTAAGGAGGGGACTGTAATATTGCTTGGTTTTTACTGTTGGAACTTTCCCCATAATGAAGGTGGACTTTACGACGGCAGTAGTACTGGGACACTGGAATCTTTACTCCAAGACCTTTATTTGTGTGGCCTATTCTATTGATTATGTTGTGAGGACTGTATTCCTTATTGGGGGTGACATGTTGGTTCTCTTTTTTTCTTGCTCTGATGTAAGAAGTGATACTTGGGGGGATACTGCGGTAGTACACACTTAATATGCATTTCCCTTCAGTTTTGTTTTAAGTTTGTTCATGGGACTAGTGACCGTAGTTAAGTCACCTTAACTGTTTTCTTTTCATTGCTACGTGTTATTTTCCCATGGGTCATGGCTTGGTGAGCATATGGGTAAAATGATGGTGTTACGTACATCATTTCTACCAGATTACCCCAAATGTTGTATCAGACTTACTAGTCTCTGTAACATGCAGGTACTAAAACATGCCTATTTACATTTATATGTAAGAGGGTTTATGTGAGCTATTTTGGTAGTTTTGTAGCTGGCTGGAACACTGCAAAATTTATTAAAAATAAAGTATAAAAACACAAAACAGAACTCCAGACCCTCAACCTGTGTTGTGGTCATCAGGCAGGGGTAGTACCCCCTGGTACACAGCACCCGGGTTACAATTCTCAGACACGATCGCCTATCTGTATCTTGGAGACTATCTTCAAACTGACCAATTTACAGCTCTGGTCCTCCTCCTGGAAACAAGTTTCGATTTACTGTAGTGTGCCTTCCCGGTTAAATAATTTACCTTTTCCCTTTCCTCTTCTTACAAACTTCACCATCCTGAGTGGTCTGACTTCATGATTACCTATGTCATCCCCCCACCCCCAACCAGCAACTACACGACCCTTCTTCATTGGAATTCTTCTCGGGCCCAACAGTCCATTGGGTGACACCCCTTGAGGTCGTTCCCATCTGAGATTCCCCTTCCTTCCTGGAATCCCTCTAACCATCCCAAACTAGAGCCATAGCCGTGATTCTTTCTGTTCTGTTGGGTTTATTGAGCAGGTGTGTCTGAGGAACGGGTTCTAGTTCTGACCATGCCAGACACAGCATACTATGCTACCCCTTTTGTGACTCTGGGGTACAGCATTAATGTCACTTTCCACCTTGGAGTGGTCGATCTTCTGGTCCAAGTTGGGAACCCATACAGGAGTCCCTATATCTGGATCCAAAGTAAGACCCAGCCTATTGGGTGAGCTACCTACTTGCCCACCCTCCCAGAGCACATTACAGACCCCCGCGTACCCTGTGACACAGACATGAGAATTGCTGTGCTTCCCTCCAGATATTCTCTCACCCTGAGGGGACGAGCTGACTCCTCCTCATCAGGCAGAGCTCTCAAGCCGTGACACCTTCTACCCTTCTTGTCTGGGCTGCTTAGCGCCTAGACCTGCTCACTTGGCTTCCCCCCATTCCTAATCCCCTAATGCGAACCCTTTTCATACCCCACAGACTCCTGCCACATACTCTAATACCCACTTGAGATGTGCCACAGCACCATTCCCAAACAGGCCCAGCTAGTAACAAACCACCGCCCCCTTTCTTTGCAGGATGGAGTTACACTTTTATGATTTTCCTTTTTCTCCCCACTGGATCATTTCAGTGGCCCTCCACTGAAGGGTTTCCAGTCTATCACCATCCTCTTTTAGCTGCAGACTCCACAACTGAACATCGTACTTGAAGCAATGCCTCACCAGAGTATCATGAAGTTTACTTTTCATTTTCTTACTATTTAATGACCAAGTACACTCACCGGAACAAGTTTTCTTTATTTTTTCTATATAGCATTTTTCCTCCAGAGAGGTCGGGCAGGCCCTCTCAGCCCTGTCCCCATCCCACATGACCATTGCTTGCCTCTCTCGACCTGGAGCACATTCCAGGCATTCCACACCCCATGATGGGGCCAGGAGGAGGATGGTCGTCCTCCCCTCCATGATCAACACATTCAGTTCTCCCATGGGGTTAAGCAGTGGCGCAGGCCATGTGGGAATGGGCAGACGGGCCATGTAGGAATGGGCAGGGCTTCATTAGATCCATTCTCCCACTTTTTCCTTGTTCTTCCCTTTGACCCCTGCTGTGGCGACACTTCAGTACGTGTGCATGAAGGTGCGCATGTCCTGCAGGGCTGTGACCCAACCCAATGAGCCACTCACAACCTGCACTTCCACTGGGTCTCCATCTGGTGGCAATCAGAGGCTGAGACAGCTAGTCACCCCCTCCCTGGCAGAGAAGAGCAGTCCCTGGGATGCTCAATCCTCTCCCACTGCACCGACCCCTGGCAACCTGCACTCGTTTCTGAACATGGGTTGCCAGCGTGGCAGGAGGTAAGACATCCAATGCCCCAATCCTCCACACCACTGGACCAGCTTGAACAAGGTTCTGTTTAAAGGTGCCACATGGTGGTAAGAATCACCTCCTTCCTTTGGCTGGTAAAGTCCCATCCTGTACATCACAGCATTTTGTTGGCGTGTTGCATTGGGAGGGGGCCTTCATATGGGCACTGACGATTACCCCCTTCCCTTGGATTCTCCACTTTCACACCATTGATCCAGTACTTCGGTTTTGGATTCCTGTTACCAGTGTGCATGACCTTGCAGTTCTTGGCATTGAATTTCAGTTGCCATATACCTGACAATTTTTACAGCCTCTGTATGTCCTCTTTCATAATACCTGCCTGGTTCCTGCATTGTGGCGTGAGGGGTGGTGAGGGAGTCCCCTTGCAAGTGGATGCCCCGCGACTGCTGGAGTGTTCAACATTTTTCATTTTTTTTAGGGGGTTGAGGCGCCGGCTCCTAGACACTGGCTGGGTGGTCCTCCCCGCGATCGCCAAGAATTTCTTCCCCTGCCATAAAGCGGGAGCTCGACCGTGATCTGAACACTTATTTATCTCCTCTCCTGCATGGGCAGGAGTTGCTGCAAGTCAGTCTGGAAATTTTACTTCCTGGGGCGAATACTGTGGACTTGATTGCTGCAGTGTAAATTTCTGGACTTGACTGCTCTAAATATCTAGTTATCCTGCCTGACTTTGGATTCTACGCAGTCTGTTTTAGGAGTTTGGGCGCCAATTTTAAATTTGTAGCCCTGCGCCTGATTGGATTTCCCCTGGGCTGTGACGATGCCTCTCCTGGCTACTTAATTGTTGGCATGGAGCCCCGCGGCTCATACCTGCCCTGTTCATACATTGTGGTGTGAGGGGTGGTGAGAGAGTCCCCTTGCAAGTGGGTGCCCCCCCAGCGACTGCTGGAGTGTTCAAACATTTTTCATTCTTTTTAAGGGGTTGAGGCGTCTGCTCCTAGACACTGGCCGGGTGGTCCTCCCTGCGATCACCAAGAATTTCTTCCCGTCGCAAAGAGGGAGCTCGACCATGATCTGAACATTTATTTATCTCCTCTCCTGCGTGGGCAGGAGTTGCTGCAAATCGATCTGGGAATTTTACTTACTGGGGTTAATTTGCCTGGGGACCGGTGCTGATTTATGGTGGACTTGATTGCTGCAGTGTAAATTCTTCCCACCCACATGCCCGTACCCTTCTCCCCTTAAATACCTGAAGACCATGCCCCCTGCCTGCTACTGAGCTGACTGCCCTGCTGCTTCTGTCTATAGGTGGGGTGGTAGGCTGGCACTTCATAATTTGGTATCTCCCGCTCCAACTCATTGGTTGGTGGTCCTGTTGATCGGATTGGTGAGCCTTGCTGCAGGTTACACTGTGGGGCTTCCTGTGCAGCTTAATCTTCCAGGTGTACACCATGACTGACTTACACTGAGTATCTTGGCCGCTCAGCATTCTGAACAATGTGCAGCTTAGTGCCTATTTTATTACTGTCTGTTAGCATGGTTAGCTTTTTTGTTCACTGTTCTGCCATATTAGCTTGCGTAGCTACTGTCTGCTTGAGTTTGCCCCTAGTACTCATTCTAGGATAGTTACTCTTTGCATTTAAGATTTGGTCCCTGCCTCTTGACCGCTGTTGGGGACCCCTTTGTGATGCTGGATGCTCCGCTGTAGTGGCTATTGCCTTTGTCCTCTATAAAAGGGGTGCTTTCCAATTTGGCTGTCACTGTGTTCTCTTCATGGAGTGGGCCCTCTCCTGACTGTGGTAGTGGGTTGCAGCTGCTGGACATCCAGTTCTTCCTATTGTGGTTGGCTCCCTGGGCTGCTAACTTGGGGCCTGGCGGTTAGTATTTATTGGCTTACCCCCCATAGATTTTACCATCGTTCCTTGCCAAATACCCCTGGTATTGACATGGAGGACCCTGAGCATTTTTTGAAGGAAGCATTGCCCCTTCCACTCATGTGTTCCCTCACCTTTTGGTCTTCTCGCTGTCCTTAGCATCCCCTTATTTATTGGTGACTGTGCTCCTCCTGTGGGGGAACCCTGGGCACTCATGCCCAGCCCAAGGAGTTGGACTTCACCTTCTCCAACCTTATAGCTGGAGACAGACACCCCCCCAGGTTCTTTGCTGTCTTGACCTCAGGTGCTTCCTGGGTCTGGCCCTTGTGGTCAGGCGTTATGTCCACAAGCCGCCTGCTAGGGATGGCTCCCCTCCCTTAAGGCATCTCCTTTGGCTCCTACTGGTGGCTCTAGCTCTTGCAGGTGACATTGAGCTTAACCCTGGTCCACCCTGCCAAGCCTCTCCCTCAGTTATGGACTGGTCAGCTGGCAAAGGGCTGAAAATAACTCATCTCAATATCCACAGCCTCCTGCCCAACTTGGCGGAACTTCTTGCGTGGGTCACCTTCCACATGCCTGACATCCTTGGCATAACTGAAACTTGGCTTAAACCCTCAATTCCAGACTCGGCATGTGCACTTCCTGACTATGACCTCATCAGGCAAGATCGTCCGGGGAAAAAGAAGGGGGGTGGCATCTTGGTCTACTACAGGAGCCACCTCAACCTGTCAGTTTTGTCCTGTCAACAGCCATTGCAGTCTCCCTGTGAGTTACTACATACAGTGCTGTTGCTCGGGATGACCAAAACGTTACATATTATATTTACTTATAATCCTCCTATGGGGGCTTAGAGAGGGGTTGACCTTCCTCCTTGATACCGTTGGTTCCGTGACCTGGCATAATGAGTTAATGATTCTGGGTGATCTTAACCTAAACTGGCTTGGTAGTAACTCTCTCTTTGTTGCAGCTCATCAAGGATCCTACCAGGTGTTCTCCCAGTGGAGATGTGAGCTCTCTTCTGGATTGGGTTCTGACAGACAGACCTGAGAGGATCAGCTCATCGGGCATCCCTTCCTGATTCTATCTCAGACCACTCTGCAGTGTACTGTGTGTGGAAGATCCCCTCCCTGAAAATTCCTCATAAGTTCATTCAGGTCAGGGACTTCTCCAGGTTTGATCTTAGCTCTTTTCATGATGATCTCTAGCATACTGACTGGTCTGCTGTATAGAATGCCCAGGACTCCTCCTCTGTTGTCAGTCATTTCCTCAGCACCTTCAAGGCTCTGCAGGATAAGCATGCCCCCCTCATCAGACAGAGGATCAGGGGTCTGCTACTAAGTGGTTACATGGGAGCCTCTTAGCCCTTACGAGGTCTAGAGACAAGTGCTGGGCCAATTTCAAGGCCACGTTGGATCAGGCTGTATTTCAGCAGTACAGGAGACTCAGAAATTAGTGTAAAAAAGCAATAAGAGCTGCCAAAAGTGAATTTTGCAAAACTGTGTTGCTGAGTTCAGCTAGGGATCCTAGGAGGTTCTGGAGGAACATTAAGAACATAGTTAGTGGTTCCTCCAGTGGTGAGACCTCTGATATGCTTATTGATGGTGCTAGTTGCAACAACTCGCTAACCATCGCAAATGCATTTAACCTGTATTTCTCTGACCTGTCTGCTTTCACCTCACTATTCCCCTCTAGTGGCGGTGACAGCTGTGAACAGGTCTCTACCCCTCCATTAGCCCACTTGCTCTTTTATTTTCAGCCTGTGATGGTGCAAGAGGTGCAGAGATTGCTCTCTGGCCTCTCCCCCTTCGCCAGCGCTGGCCATGATGGTATGGAACCGAAGCTCCTCTGTCTTGGTGCCTCTCATATTGCCTCACCGGTGGCCCATAATTTCCATCTGTCCCTATCATCTGGGGTTATCCCTGACATATTGAAGGGCGCCAGGGTGGTCCCTATCCTTAAACACGGCAACCCCAAAATGATTGAAAACTACCGTCCGATAGCCATTCTGTTGGTGGTCAGCAAACATCTTGAGAAAGTTGTGGCAGGGCAACTCTTGGAGTATATTCAGTCGTATGATCTGCTGTCTCCTGTGCAGCATGGCTTTCGGAAAGGGCACAGCACATCCTCTGCCCTTGTCACAGTCTTCTCCTGGATCAGGGCAGCTATGGACCAGGGCAAACTCTCTGGGGCTATTTTCATAGATCTCTCCAAGGCCTTTGACTTGTTGACCATGACTTGCTCTGCACTCAACTCAGGTCCTATGGTCTATCACCTGGTGTGCTCCGTTGGTTCTCCAAGGCAGTATAGTGCAGTGGTTTAAGGCTCTGAGCTGCAAATCTGGTGACATCCAGCAGACCAGACCTGGGTTTGAATCCCACAGCTTCCACTTGCATACTGTGTGACTCAGAGCAAGTCACTTAACTTCCCTGTGCTCCCAGGTCACTCCTGTAAAAATGCTTTCAGCTTAGTGTGCTACTCCTGGTTAAACAACTAAAAAAGAAAAAATTATCTTCATGGCAGAAGGCAACTTGTCAAATATGGTAAGGGGCTCTACTTCTGTATCCATGGGTGTCCCCCAAGGCTCAGTCCTGGGGCCCCTGCTTTTCTCCATTTTTGTTAACAATCTCCCCTCCGCCTCTGTCCATTGCAGGCCCATCCTCTATGCAGATGACCTGGTCATCCTCACTCATTCTCAGGACATAGGGGTCATTAACCGCCACCTGAGTGAGGACTTTATTTATTATATATTTGCTTTTGTTACACAGGTAAGCACACTAGACATCCAAGTGCCTATTTTCAGGTGCGACCCGGGAGAGTTACAGAGCATACGGGAAACATAATACAGAGTCGAGGTAACATACAGGAGCAGCAGGCTCCGACAAGTGGGTGGTACAACTCAGGCTCAAACATGGTAAGGTAAGCAGTCTAGCAATAAGTTACATAACAGCATAGGAAGGTAGAATAATAACTAATAACTAATCATAGCTCGAAATGACATCAGAGAACAACACGAAAGAGATTAACATCAAAAAATTGTTGAACGTACAAGTATGTAATTACCTTAAATGATAGCCTAACATGAGAGAAAGCTGAAAGAACTATGCAGAAAGGAGGCGGGTACTGACAAGACAGGATCACCTTTCCAAGAGGGGGACAATAAGTGCCTTAAGCAGGCTTCCAGCAGAGATTCAACAGTGGCTGTTGAAACTGCTCACCGGGCAGCTCCCTCAGAGAATTGGCGGAGGGAAAGAGTACGTTGGGTCTATGTGGAACACAGACAGGCCGAGGCAGTTTTGAGGAAGCTCCATAGGAATGTTTTGAAGCAGGGGTGGGAGGGCAAGGCACGAACCCAGGCGGGAAGGGAGTTCCACATTTTTGGTGCATGGACGGAGAAGGCCCGGTCACCTGTGAGGGTGCGAGTCTTGGGAATCAGGCCGGCCAGTGCAGCACTAGATCTTAAATGGTAGGCAGGGGTTGTGTGTTTAAGGGGAAGGGCGAGTGCCGAGGGAGTGGCTGTTCTGACTATGTTATCTACGAAGTTGCCAAGGACAAAGCCGCAGTGCTTTTCAGTGGGGAGCCACTCCAGCCATGAGTAGAGCTCACAGCGATGCATAAGGTGAGGGGCAGAGAGTGCGAAGCGGCATATATTGTTGTAAGCAGTGTCCCATTTCACAAGGCTAGAGTTTGGGACAGGAGCAAAGGCAATGAGCCCATAGCAAAGCGTGGGAAAGAGTATCCCCCTGGCTATGGCGAGCCGAGCAGCCAGGATGAGGCAGTACTTGGCTCTGTAGGCAAGGCCAAGTTTGCCATTCGAGGCTTTACATACATTCCGAATATGCGTGGTGAGATCTAGTTGTGGATCAAGGGTAACCGCTAGATACTTGACAGAGTCAATGACTGGCAGGAGGGAGCCATTTGCTCACGGATTTTAAGGCACCGGGCAGGAAGAGGTTTTAGCCGCAGACCTGAAGAGCATGGCCTGGGTCTTCTTCAGGTTGACGATAAGCTTGTGGCCCTCAAGCCAGTTCTGGATATGAACGAAATCGGAGTTAAGCCGAGAGTTGATGATAGTAATATCGTGGGAGCTGGCTAGGATGACGAGGTCATCCACGTATGGAGTTGGGAGCCCGTGGGTAGTAGCGGAGGGCAGTTCATTAATGAACAGGGAAAACAGAATGGGTCCAAGGACGGATCCCTGGGGGACCCCGCAGTTAACTGGGGAGAGGGCTGAGAGGGTGCAGTTGAAGCAGGTGTATTGCTGCCTACCCGCAAGGTAGTTGGAGAACCACTGAAGGGCTCGGTGGGAGAATCCGAGGGAATGCAGAGTGGAGTGGAGGAGGGAATGGTCAACGCAATCGAAGGCCTTGAGAGATGGGCGAATGGCCCTGGTCACATATTACCTTGGTCGGTCGCGGACCTGATCTCAGAGGTAACCACGGCAGGCGCATTTGCTGTACTGTGCCCTTTTCTGAAGCCATGCTGGGCAGGGGAGAGAACAGTGTAACCCTGGAGGTAGTGAGAGAGTTGAGAAGCAACTGCCTTTTCAAGGAGCTTGCAAGTGGCAGACAGTATTGCGATGGGGCGATAATTATTGGTATCTTTGGGGTTGGCTTGTTTGGGAACATTCAGTCCTGGATTATGTCCCATAAGTTAGTTCTCAATCTTAAGAAAACCCAGGCCATGCTCTTTGAGTCCCTGGCCAAGATTAAGGCCTCTCCTGCCCCTTTATGTGTCACTGGTCCTGATCGTGTTCCGATCCTTGTCACTGATAACTTTAAATACTTTGGGGTGACACTTAACCCGCAGCTTGACCTTGGCCGCCATATTCAGAATGTATGTAAGACTGTTAACTGCAAACTGGGTCTGGCCTACAGAGCTAAGAGCAACCTTACTCCAGCTGCCCGTCTTGCTCTTGCCAGAGGTGTGTTCCTCCCCTCGCTCTGCTATAGGCTTCTTTTGTTTGCTCGCACCTCCAAATCTCCTCTTTCTAGGTGGTTCACTGCCTACAATAATGGCTGCTGTTTTGCTCTGGCTGCCCCTTGTCTCACCCACCACTGTGACCTGTATAGCAAGCTGAATTGGCTCTCCACATCAAATCACCTAGACTTTGTCCTGGGGTGTTTCATGGGCAAGGTCCTTTGTACTGGCAACCCCCTGGGCTGGCAGAATTCCTTGTCCTGGCTGTTTCCTCATCCTATTCCCTCAGGTCTCTGGGTCCCACCGTCCTTAAGATCCCTGCCACTCGGACTCAAATGTGGGATAGAGATTTTGCTGCGTGTGCTCCCAGATTGTGGAACTCCTTTCCTGCCCAGGTTCACTCCTCCCACTCACATGTATGCCTTCGATCCTCCCCATGGAATCACCTCAAACTCTCCTCAGTGTGTGGTTGTCCCAAACCCCCGTGATCTCTCCTGGTCCTTCACTGCACTCCTTTCTCTTGGATGTGTTCTGGACCATTTTGGGTTGTTTGCCGTGTATATAATGTATCCTAACCCATGTTTTTGGGTGTTGCTCTAACTGTGGCTCCACTTTCTGGGGCGCTAGGCTGTATATAATTTTGTATCTGCTGCATCTCGATTTGTACTTATTGTACTGCTGTTAGTTTCTACATGTGTTATTCTGTTGTGTACATACTGTATAAGATGTGCCTTACCTGACTGTAAATTGTCTCAATCTGTATCATGTTGTCCTATGTACTTAAATCTGTAATTCCTGTACTCTCCCAGGTCGTACATGAAAATAGGCAATTGTCTTGTCTCGTGTACTTATCTGGTCAACAAAAGCTAAATAAATAAATAAATAATCTGTACACTCTCCATGCTATCCACCCTACAGCAAACTCTGGTGATGTCTGCAAAAAGACACACCTTGCCCTGTCACTCTTCACCTGTGTTGCTAATGTACCTTTTGAAGAGGGTTGGGCCTAGAACAGACCCCTGTGGTATAACTCATAACCTCCTGTTTTTTTTACCATAAAGTTTTTTTTCTCTCTCCATGACAGAACGTGCCGCTCTTCAGCCCGGTCCCCATGCCTCACAACTGGCTCCCACCACTCTCAGGCCGAGCGGGATACTTATACCCAGTTGATTGCCCCCCCCTGCAGTGGGACCAGGAGGGGAGATGTCCATCCTCCCCCTTGGACAACCGATATAGAATCCACCCCCCCGGACCTGAATGGTAGAGCAGGGCATGGAGAGACAGGCAAGTCTTCACATAGCCCGTTCACCATCTTTTGCCCCGCTGCGGCACACACATCCTGCACAGCCGCAGCCCCTCCCTTTGAGTTGCTCGAGCCAGCACAGTCACTGGGCCTCCACCTCATGGCAGTCATGGGCTGAGCTTGCTGGCCACACCTCCCCCGAAGAGATGAAAGCTCTGGGATGGTCAATCCTCTCCCACCCCACCAGCCCCTGGCATCCCATACTCGCTCCCGAACATGAGTCACTAGCGTGGCAGGAGGTAAGGTGCTCAACACCTTAGCCCAGCATGCCATCAGGCTGGCCCCCAGTAACCTCCTTTACCCCAGTGAACTTACCATTTTGGACTACTCTCTGGGTTCTCTCCTTCAACCTGTTCCCTATCCACCAAGTTACTCTTTTAACCCTAAATCTCACCTTCTTTACCAACCTCTTGTGTGGAGCAGAATCGAAGACCTTACTGAAACCCAGGTAAAGGATGTCTACCACCTGGTTCCTGCCCAGCATTTGTGTCACTGAATTGAAGAAATCCATCATATGTGCCAGACATGATCTGCCCCTCACAAACCCGCGCTGCATCCAGCCCTGCAATCCATATGCCTCCGGGAAACCACAATGTGCTCCTTGATAATAGTTTCCAATAACTTTCCAACAATGGAAGTTAGGATCACTGGTCTGACATTCTCTAGGTCTCCCCCTCCCCCCCCTTGTTAAATGCCACCCCATTTCCTAAGCTCTCTCGATAGAAATTGCCCCCATCTCTGACCTTTAGTTCAGAGTCGCTCCTAAAATGTTACCACACTTTCTGGTACGGGGCCCGAGGCCTCTACTGTGAACACAGAGGTTGTTGAGGATATCCACCTCACCTACACCATCCTCCACGCTCACCCTGTCGTTCCTCATGCTTTCAAAGCACTCCCTCGCCTGTACTTTCTCCCTTATGTATCGGAAAAATGCCTTTATCATTCTCCTTAAAATCTTCAGCAATTCTCAGTTCTGTTTACACCTTTGCTTCGCTCACCATTTTTTAGTCCCTTTGAGTTTCCCCTTAGAAACATAGAAGTTGATGGCAGATGAGGACCGCAAGGCCCATCCAGTCTGCCCATTTTTTCTACCTTATGAATGTGCCATAGGCCTTTACTCCGTCAATGGCCTATCTATTCATACTCTTCTGTATTGCTCCCTTATGCCTGTCCCATGCCTGTTTAAAGCCCTGCACTGTATTCATATCCACCACTTCCTGAAGTAGGCCGTTCCATGCATCCACCGCCCTGTCTGTAAAAAAGAAATTCTTCACATTACCCCTTAACTAGCCTCCCTCTAATCTCATGCTGTGTCCTCATGTCCTGCTATTTTTCTTTTATTGAAACATGTTAGACTCTTTCACCTTATTAATGCCCTTAAAATGTTTGAATGTTTCGATCATATTGAGCTCCGTTAATCTGTCCTCATATGTTTTCTGATGCAGTCCCTGAACCATTTTGGTTGCCCATCTCTGGACTGCCTCCATTTTGTTAATGTCCTTGTGCAGGTGCGGCCTCCAGTACTGCACGCAGTACTCCAGATGGGGCCTTACCAGTGTCTTGTAAAAAGGGATTATTACCTCCCACTTATGGCTTGTGATACCCCAACTAATACACCCTAACATCCCTCTAGCCTTACCTACTGCTTTAGTGGTCTGCTTGAATGATTTCAGGTAATCTGTGATGACGATGCCCAAGCCCTTTTCTTCCCTTGTGATTGCCAGCAACTCTACTCCCAACCTATAGGTGGCTTCAGGGTTTCTCTTCCCTATGTGCATGATCTTGCACTTCTTTGCATTAAACCCCAGTTGCCACTCTTCTAACCATTTTGCCAGTTTTTCCAGACCTCTTCTTATTCTGCCCACCCCATCTGGATCATCTACTCTGTTGCAGATCTTGGTGTCATCTGCAAACAGACAAACCTTACCCTGCAATGTCACTGATGAAGATATTGAAGAGGACCGGCCCCAGGACTGATCCCTGAGGTACCCCACTTGTGACTTGCATCTCTTCTGACTGCATACCGTTTATCACCACTCTCTGTTTTCTGCCCGTCAACAGTTTGCCACCCAGTTGACCAACTACCCCTAGGCTACCACAGCTTATTAATCAGTTTTCTAGTGGAACATTATCGGAAAGCTTTGTTAAAGTCAGGTAGGTGATATCAACTGCACTGCCTTGGTCCACCACTCTAGTTACCCAGGCAAAGAAATCTATGAGATTAGTTTAACAGGACCTTCCTGTTGTAAACCCATGCTGTCTTGGATCCTGTGCTCCTATGGATTCCAGGTGTTGCACTATCCTTTCCTTAAGGAGTGCCTCCATAATCTTGCCAACTACTGAGGTAAGACTGGCTGATCTGTAGTCCCCTGCCTCCCCTGCTACCACTCTTGTGGAGCGGGATCACATGAGCCCTTCTCCAGTCTTCTGGGACCTCTCCTGTGCTCAGAGACTCACTAAACAGTTCTGATAATGGCTCTGCTAGTTCCACCCTTAACTCTTTTAGTACACTGGGATATATGCCATCCGATCCTATTGCCTTGTCCACCCTGAGCTTAGCGAGCTCTTGTAGGACCCTTTGTTTTGTGAAGGGACTTGTGCACACCTCCTTCCCCCCCTGTGTCCATGGTGCTGAGCTGTCTGCCCTGCCCTACCTTCTTCTCAGTAAATACTGAGCAGAAGTATCTATTTCGGATAGATGCTTTTCCTTGGTCCTCCTCCACACACGCTCCCTTATCCCCTTTGATCTTAGCGATACCCCTGCTGGACTTTCTCCTTTCACTAATGTGTCTATAGACAGTCTTGTCCCCTTCTTTTTCTGTTCGTGCTAGTGTTTCCTCGGTTTCAGCCTTTGCCTGCCTTACTGCCTTCCCTGCTTCCCTTAGGGAAGTTTGGTATGCCTCCCTATCTTCATCCCACTGCGTTCCCTTATATTTCCTGAAGGTCAGCATTTTGGCTCTGATCTTTTCTGCTACTGTTTTTGAGAACCAAAGTGGTTTCCTCCTTTTTTTATTTATTTATTTAGATTTTGGTGACCGGGTAAACCCACTGAGACCAGAGGTCCCTTTTTCAGGGGCAACCCAGAATTAGTTACAGCAATTACATACACTGGAATTAATATACAATAGTTACAGTTGATACGTACAGTGGAACAGGTATTAAGCACTAACGGGAACATCAGGCTCACGAGGTAGTAGACAGGTACACAGTACAGTTGACAAATTTTGCTTAAGGGTTTTGCTTTTGCTCTTGCTTTTTTCTCTAACACAATGGGTTGTTGCTTCAGGTATTGCATACTTGCTTGTCCACTTTGCCTGTACCCCCTCACCTGTATTTCTTCTTGCCAGGGCTAGCTTAACTCTGTTGGCCATCTTATTAAAGTCAGCTCCTCTGAAGTCCCATATTTTTGCCTTGGAATGGGATTATTTAGTTCTAGTGGCCAAATTGAACCATACCATGTGATGGTCACTGGCCCCCAGGTGACCTTCTACCTGGAGATCTGTGATCCTTTCCCCATTAGTCAGTACTAGATCCAGGATAGCCCTGTCTCTTATGGGTTGTTGTACCAATTGTTTGAGGCCCTCCCTCTGCAGGGAATCCACTATGTGTCTAGTTCTGGTGGCTGTTCCTTCTGGTACTGACCAATCTGTATGAAGTCTCCCATTATCAGAACCTCCCCTTTAGTTGTCATAGTTTGTATATCTTCTAATAGAAATGTGTGTATGTCCTCCCCTGGTCTGGAGGCCTGTAGACAACCCCAGTTCATATGGCTGTCCCATTTCCTGTTTCTAGGGTGACCCACTGTTCTTCTGGCTCTTTGTGTGCATTCTGAATTTCTGCAGATTTTATATTTTCATTGACATAAAAGGGCCCCTCCCCTTTGCACCTCGGTCTCTTCTGAACAGTACATAGCCAGATACTGAAGTCTCCCAAGTATGGTTACTGGTGAGCCATGTAATCCTCCCTGTTACCTTCAGTCTGGTCCCCATTATATCTTCTCAAACCCCTTTTTTTTATACTGGTTTTTACCCCACCCATGATGCCAACATCTGTCCCCATCACCCCCTGGCCATCACCCACCTCTTCTGGGCCTGCCTGGAGCTCCAGATGTCCAGATGGCAGCATGGACCTGGGGAGGTACGTGAAGCAGTGGTCGTCATTGGGTCCGTATTTCTGTTTTTCGGTTTTGCCTCCCAAGGCGTACATGTGCAATACCGTAACAGGCGAGCTCTGTCTCTGCAGAGATGTCCTTAGATGGTCCATGTGCTGCCTGTTTTGCTGTCGCCCCCATGTGAACTACCCCCCTGACACTCCCTGAGAGACAGTAGCAGGATGCAAAGCCCACGATGGAGGAGAGCTGTCTGTGAGTGCTCAAGCTTCCTCACCCCGCCAATTTCCCAAATGATGGACACAGGTCACCGGCGTGGCAGATGGTAAGGTGTTGAATGCCTCAGCCCACTATGCCACTGGGCTGAGATTTAAAAGCGTGCCTGATTGCTCCCTCATTCGTTCTCTATCCTGGCCTCCTCTTTTATTCCCTTCAGCCTGTCCTCCAGTAACCCCAGCAAAATCTGCCATCCTGGCTGCCCAATGGCACAGCGGAAGCACTACATGCTTTTGTGCCGGCGACCATGGTTCAGAAACAGACTCGGGGAGGTGGATCATGGGGCTGGGGGGGCACTGCCAGGGAAAGGAGGCACCCAGATTCCAGTGCCATGACAACCTCTGTTATTGGCCAAGGGAGCTTGTCTCTCCCACAGGGCATTGCTACCTGTACTCAAGGGGCATGCAAAGGGATTGGGGAGAGGGCATCGCTACATGTACTCAAGGGGCATGCGAAGGGATTGGGGAGGGGGATCGCTACATGTACTCAAGGGGCATGCGAAGGGATTGGGGAGAGGGGAATCGCTACATGTACTCAAGGGGCATGTGAAGGGACTGGGGAGGGGAATCGCTACATGTACTCAAGGGGCATGTGAAGGGATTGGGAGAGGGATCGCTACATGTACTCAAGGGGCATCTGAGAGGGACTGGGGAGGGGATCGCTACATGTACTCAAGGGGCATGTGAAGGGATTGGGGAGAGGGGATCGCTACATGTACTCAAGGGGCATGCGAAGGGACTGGGGAGAGGGAATCGCTACATGTACTCAAGGGGCATGCGAAGGGATTGGGGAGAGGGGAATCGCTACATGTACTCAAGGGGCATGCGAAGGGATTGGGGAGAGGGGAATCGCTACATGTACTCAAGGGGCATGCGAAGGGACTGGGGAGAGGGGAATCGCTACATGTACTCAAGGGGCATGCGAAGGGATTGGGAGAGGGGAATCGCTACATGTACTCAAGGGGCATGCGAAGGGATTGGGGAGAGGGGAATCGCTACATGTACTCAAGGGGCATGCGAAGGGATTGGGGAGGGCATCGCTACATGTACTCAAGGGCATGCAAGGAGTTGGGAGAGAATCGCTACATGTACTCAAGGGGCATCTGCGAAGGGACTGGGAGAGGGATCGCTACATGTACTCAAGGGGCATGTGAAGGGACTGGGAGAGGGATCGCTACATGTACTCAAGGGGCATGCGAAGGATTGGGGAGAGGATGCTACATGTACTCAAGGGCATGTGAAGGGATTGGGAGAGGGCATCGCTACATGTACTCAAGGGGCATCTGCGAAGGGATTGGGAGAGAATTGCTACATGTACTCAAGGGCATCGAAGAGATTGGGAGAGGATCGCTACATGTACTCAAGGGGCATGTGAAGGGATTGGGGAGAGGGGAATCGCTACATGTACTCAAGGGGCATGCGAAGGGACTGGGGAGAGGGGAATCGCTACATGTACTCAAGGGGCATGTGAAGGGACTGGGGAGAGGGAATCGCTACATGTACTCAAGGAGGCATGCGAAGGGATTGGGAGGAGGGAATCGCTACATGTACTCAAGGGGCATTGAAGGGACTGGGAGAGGAGCTACATGTACTCAAGGGCATCTAAGGGATTGGGGAGAGGATCGCTACATGTACTCAAGGGGCATTTAGAAGGATTGGGGAGAGAGATCGCTACATGTACTCAAGGGGCATGTGAAGGGATTGGGGAGGGCATCGCTACATGTACTCAAGGGGCATCTGAAGGGACTGGGGAGAGGGAATCCCTCATGTACTAAGGGGAGGGACTGGGGAGAGATCGCTACATGTACTCAAGGGGCATGTGAGAGGGTTGGGAGAGAGATCGCTACATGTACTCAAGGGGCATGCGAGGGACTGGGGAGGGAATCGCTACATGTACTCAAGGGGCATGCGAGGGATTGGGGAGGGATCGCTACATGTACTCAAGGGCATCTGAAGGGATTGGGAGAGAGAATCGCTACATGTACTCAAGGGGCATGCGAAGGATTGGGAGAGGCATCGCTACATGTACTCAAGGGGCATTTGAAGGGATTGGGGAGGGAATCGCTACATGTACTCAAGGGGCATCTGAAGGGACTGGGGAGGGAATCGCTACATGTACTCAAGGGGCATGCGAAGGGATTGGGAGAGGGGATCGCTACATGTACTCAAGGGGCAATGGGGAGAAGGATTGGGGAGAGGCATCGCTACATGTACTCAAGGGGCATGCGAAGGGATTGGGAGAGGGATCGCTACATGTACTCAAGGGCATGCTGAAGGGATTGGGGAGGGAATCGCTACATGTACTCAAGGGGCATGAGAAGGGATTGGGGAGAGGATCGCTACATGTACTCAAGGGGCATGTGAGAGGGATTGGGAGGGAATCGCTACATGTACTCAAGGGGCATGGAAGGGATTGGGAGAGGGATCGCTACATGTACTCAAGGGGCATCGAAGGGACTGGGGAGGGAATCGCTACATGTACTCAAGGGCATCTGAAGGGATTGGGGAGAGGATCGCTACATGTACTCAGGGGCATCTGAAGGGATTGGGAGGGGAATCGCTACATGTACTCAAGGGGCATGCGAAGGGATTGGGGAGGGATCGCTACATGTACTCAAGGGGCATGCGAAGGGATTGGGAGGAATCGCTACATGTACTCAAGGGGCATTGAAGGGATTGGGGAGAGGGTCAGCTACATGTACTCAAGGGGCATGTGAAGGGATTGGGGAGGGGATCGCTACATGTACTCAAGGGGCATGCGAGGGACTGGGGGAGGGAATCGCTACATGTACTCAAGGGGCATGCTGAAGGGATTGGGGAGGGATCGCTACATGTACTCAAGGGGCATCGAAGGGATGGGGAGGAGATCGCTACATGTACTCAAGGGGCATGTAGAAGGATTGGGGAGAGGCATCGCTACATGTACTCAAGGGCATGCGAGGATTGGGGAGGGGTCGCTACATGTACTCAAGGGGCATGCGAAGGGATTGGGGAGAGGGGATCGCTACATGTACTCAAGGGGCATGTGAAGGGATTGGGGAGAGGGAATCGCTACATGTACTCAAGGGGCATGCGAAGGGATTGGGGAGAGGGATCGCTACATGTACTCAAGGGGCATAGAAGGATTAGGGAGAGGGAATCGCTCACATGTACTCAAGGGGCATGTGAGGGATTGAGGAGGAATAGCTACATGTACTCAAGGGGCATGTAGAAGGGATTGGGGAGGGGATCGCTACATGTACTCAAGGGCATCTGAAGGGATTGGGGAGAGGATCGCTACATGTACTCAAGGGGCATCACGAAGGGACTGGGAGAGGGAATCGCTACATGTACTCAAGGGGCATCTTGAAGGACTGGGAGGGAATCGCTACATGTACTCAAGGGGCATGCAAGGGACTGGGAGAGGATCGCTACATGTACTCAAGGGGCATTGAAGGGATTGGGGAGAGGAATCGCTACATGTACTCAAGGGCATCTGAGGGATTGGGGAGGGATCGCTACATGTACTCAAGGGGCATCGAGGGATTGGGGAGGGATCGCTACATGTACTCAAGGGGCATTACGAAGGATTGGGAGAGGGATCGCTACATGTACTCAAGGGGCATGCGAAGGGATGGGGAGAGGGATCGCTACATGTACTCAAGGGCATATGAGAGGGACTGGGAGAGGGAATCGCTCATGTACTCAAGGGGCATGTGAAGGGACTGGGAGGGAATCGCTACATGTACTCAAGGGGCATCTGAGAGGGATTGGGGAGGGGCATCGCTACATGTACTCAAGGGGCATGCGAGGATTGGGAGAGGGAATCGCTACATGTACTCAAGGGGCATGCGAGGGACTGGGGAGGGAATCGCTACATGTACTCAAGGGGCATGCGAAGGATTGAGGGAGGAGATCGCTACATGTACTCAAGGGGCATCTGAAGGGTTGGGGAGGGATCGCTACATGTACTCAAGGGGCATCTGAAGGGACTGGGGAGGGAATCGCTACATGTACTCAAGGGGCATGCGAAGGGATTGGGGAGGGAATCACTACATGTACTCAAGGGGCATCAGAAGGGATTGGGGAGGGGATCGCTACATGTACTCAAGGGGCATCTCGAAGGGATTGGGAGAGGGATCGCTACATGTACTCAAGGGGCATGTGAAGGGACTGGGGAGAGGATCAGCTACATGTACTCAAGGGGCATACGAAGGGACTGGGGAGAGGGATCGCTACATGTACTCAAGGGGCATGCAGAGGGATTGGGAGGAGTGCTACATGTACTCAAGGGGCATCGAAGGTTGGGGAGGGGATCGCTACATGTACTCAAGGGCATGCGAGGATTGGGAGAGGGATGCTACATGTACTCAAGGGGCATGCGAAGGGACTGGGGAGAGGGGAATCGCTACATGTACTCAAGGGGCATGTGAAGGGATTGGGGAGGAATCGCTACATGTACTCAAGGGGCATGTGAAGGGACTGGGGAGAGAGCATCGCTACATGTACTCAAGGGGCATGTGAAGGGATTGGGGAGGGGAATCGCTACATGTACTCAAGGGGCATGTGAAGGATTGGGGAGAGGGAATCGCTACATGTACTCAAGGGGCATGCGAAGGGACTGGGAGAGGGGAATCGCTACATGTACTCAAGGGGCATGTGAAGGGATTGGGGAGGATCGCTACATGTACTCAAGGGGCATGCGAAGGGACTGGGGAGAGGGGAATCGCTACATGTACTCAAGGGGCATGCGAAGGGACTGGGGAGGGAATCGCTACATGCTCAAGGGGCATGCAAAGGTTGGGGAGAGGAATCGCTACATGTACTCAAGGGGCATCTGAAGGGACTGGGAGAGGGAATCGCTACATGTACTCAAGGGGCATTGAAGGGATTGGGGAGAGGGTCGCTACATGTACTCAAGGGGCATCTTGAAGGGACTGGGGAGGGAATCGCTACATGTACTCAAGGGGCATGTGAGAGGGACTGGGGAGGGATCAGCTACATGTACTCAAGGGGCATGTGAGGGATTGGGGAGGGGACGCTACATGTACTCAAGGGGCATGCGAGAGGGATTGGGGAAGATCGCTACATGTACTCAAGGGGCATGTGAAGGGACTGGGGAGAGGGCATCGCTACATGTACTCAAGGGGCATGCGAAGGGATTGGGGAGAGGGGATCGCTACATGTACTCAAGGGGCATGCGAAGGGACTGGGGAGAGGGGAATCGCTACATGTACTCAAGGGGCATGCGAAGGATTGGGAGAGGAATCGCTACATGTACTCAAGGGGCATGGAAGGGACTGGGGAGGGAATCGCTACATGTACTCAAGGGGCATGCGAAGGGACTGGGGAGAGGATCGCTACATGTACTCAAGGGGCATGTGAAGGGATTGGGGAGAGGGGATCGCTACATGTACTCAAGGGGCATGTGAAGGGATTGGGGAGAGGGATCGCTACATGTACTCAAGGGGCATGTGAAGGGATTGGGGAGGGGATCGCTACATGTACTCAAGGGGCATGTGAAGGGATTGGGGAGAGGGGAATCGCTACATGTACTCAAGGGGCATGCGAAGGGATTGGGAGAGGGGAATCGCTACATGTACTCAAGGGGCATGTGAAGGGACTTGGGGAGGGAATGCTACATGTACTCAAGGGGCATGCGAGGGACTGGGGAGAGGAATCGCTACATGTACTCAAGAGGCATGCTGAAGGGATGGGAGAGAGATCGCTACATGTACTCAAGGGGCATGTGAAGGGATTGGGGAGGGGATCGCTACATGTACTCAAGGGGCATGTGAAGGGACTGGGGAGAGAGCATCGCTACATGTACTCAAGGGGCATGCGAAGGGATTGGGGAGAGGGCATCGCTACATGTACTCAAGGGGCATGTGAAGGGACTGGGGAGAGGGATCGCTACATGTACTCAAGGGGCATGAGAAGGGATTGGGGAGAGGGGAATCGCTACATGTACTCAAGGGGCATCTGAGGGACTGGGGAGGGGATCGCTACATGTACTCAAGGGGCATGCGAAGGGACTGGGGAGAGGGAATCGCTACATGTACTCAAGGGGCATGCGAAGGGACTGGGGAGAGGGGAATCGCTACATGTACTCAAGGGGCATGCGAAGGGACTGGGGAGAGGGGAATCGCTACATGTACTCAAGGGCATGTAGAAGGATTGGGGAGGGGAATCGCTACATGTACTCAAGGGCATGCGAGGGATTGGGAGAGGGGATCGCTACATGTACTCAAGGGGCATGTGGAAGGGATTGGGGAGGGGATCGCTACATGTACTCAAGGGGCATGTGAAGGGACTGGGGGAGGGAATCGCTTCACATGTACTCAAGGGGCATGCGAAGGATTGGGAGGGGATGGCTACATGTACTCAAGGGGCATGCGAAGGGACTGGGGAGGGAATCGCTACATGTACTCAAGGGGCATGCGAAGGATTGGGGAGGGAATCGCTACATGTACTCAAGGGGCATCTGAAGGGACTGGGAGAGGGAATCGCTACATGTACTCAAGGGGCAGCGAGAGGGACTGGGGAGAGGGTCGCTACATGTACTCAAGGGCATCTTGAAGGATTGGGGAGGGAATCGCTACATGTACTCAAGGGGCATCACAGAGGATTGGGAGGGAATGCTACATGTACTCAAGGGGCAACGAAAGGATTGGGAGGGAATCGCTACATGTACTCAAGGGGCATGTAGAAGGTTGGGGAGGGGCATCGCTACATGTACTCAAGGGCATGCGAGGGATTGGGGAGAGGGGATCGCTACATGTACTCAAGGGGCATGCGAAGGGACTGGGGAGAGGGGAATCGCTACATGTACTCAAGGGGCATGCGAAGGGACTGGGGAGAGGGGAATCGCTACATGTACTCAAGGGGCATGCGAAGGGATTGGGGAGAGGATCGCTACATGTACTCAAGGGGCATGCTGAGGGATTGGGGAGGGATCGCTACATGTACTCAAGGGGCATCTTGAAGGGATTGGGGAGGGAATCGCTACATGTACTCAAGGGGCATCGCGAAGGGATGGGGAGGGAATCGCTACATGTACTCAAGGGGCATGCGAAGGACTGGGGAGAGGAATCGCTACATGTACTCAAGGGGCATGCAGGATTGGGAGAGGGAACGCTACATGTACTCAAGGGCATCTGAAGGGATTGGGAGAGGATCGCTACATGTACTCAAGGGGCATGAGAGGGATTGGGGAGGGAATCGCTACATGTACTCAAGGGGCATCTGAAGGGACTGGGGAGGAATCGCTACATGTACTCAAGGGGCATCTGAAGGATTGGGAGAGAATCGCTACATGTACTCAAGGGGCATGCGAAGGGACTGGGGAGAGGGGAATCGCTACATGTACTCAAGGGGCATGCGAAGGGATTGGGGAGAGGGGAATCGCTACATGTACTCAAGGGGCATGCGAAGGGATTGGGGAGAGGGGAATCGCTACATGTACTCAAGGGGCATGCGAAGGGACTGGGGAGAGGGGAATCGCTACATGTACTCAAGGGGCATGCGAAGGATTGGGGAGGAGATCGCTACATGTACTCAAGGGTCTCACGAAGGGATTGGGAGGGATTGCTACATGTACTCAAGGGGCATGTGAAGGGATTGGGGAGAGGGAATCGCTACATGTACTCAAGGGGCATCTGGAAGGATTGGGGAGGGCATACAACATGTACTCAAGGGGCATGTGAAGGGATTGGGGAGGGGCATCGCTACATGTACTCAAGGGCATGCGAAGGATTGGGAGAGGGGTCGCTACATGTACTCAAGGGGCATGCGAGGGGACTGGGGAGGGAATCGCTACATGTACTCAAGGGGCATCTGAAGGGACTGGGGAGGGAATCACTACATGTACTCAAGGGGCATCTCGAAGGGATTGGGAGAGGGAATCGCTACATGTACTCAAGGGGCATGCGAAGGGATTGGGAGAGGATCAGCTACATGTACTCAAGGGGCATGTGAAGGGATTGGGGAGGGAATCCTACATGTACTCAAGGGGCATGCTGAAGGATTGGGGAGGGAATCGCTACATGTACTCAAGGGGCATGCGAAGGGACTGGGAGGGAATCGCTACATGTACTCAAGGGGCATCAGAAGGATTGGGAGAGGAATCGCTACATGTACTCAAGGGGCATGCGAAGGGACTGGGGAGGGAATCGCTACATGTACTCAAGGGCATCGTGAAGGATGGGGAGAGAATCGCTACATGTACTCAAGGGGCATGCGAAGGGACTGGGGAGAGGGAATCGCTACATGTACTCAAGGGGCATCTGAAGGGACTGGGGAGGAATCTCCTACATGTACTCAAGGGGCATGCGAAGGGATGGGGAGGGATCGCTACATGTACTCAAGGGGCATGCGAAGGGATTGGGAGAGGAATCGCTACATGTACTCAAGGGGCATCTGAAGGGATGGGAGGGAATCGCTACATGTACTCAAGGGGCATCTTGAAGGGATTGGGAGAGGAATCGCTACATGTACTCAAGGGGCATCTGAGGATTGGGAGAGGGATCGCTACATGTACTCAAGGGCATGTCGAAGGGATTGGGGAGAGGAATCGCTACATGTACTCAAGGGGCATGCGAAGGACTGGGGAGAGGAATCACTACATGTACTCAAGGGGCATCTGAAGGGACTGGGGAGGGGAATGCTACACATGTACTCAAGGAGCATCTCGAAGGGATTGGGAGAGGGATCGCTACATGTACTCAAGGGGCATGTGAGAGGGATTGGGGAGAGGGCAGCTACATGTACTCAAGGGCATGTGAGGGATTGGGGAGAGGGATCGCTACACATGTACTCAAGAGGCATCACAGAGGGACTGGGAGAGGAATCACTACATGTACTCAAGGGGCATCTGAAGGGACTGGGAGGGAATGCTACATGTCTCAAGGGGCATCTTGAAGGGATTGGGGAGGGATCGCTACATGTACTCAAGGGGCATGCGAAGGGACTGGGAGAGGGAATGCTCACATGTACTCAAGGGCATGTGAAGGGATTGGGGAGAGGATGCTACATGTACTCAAGGGGCATGCGAAGGTATGGGGAGGGAATCGCTACATGTACTCAAGGGGCATGCGAAGGGACTGGGGAGAGGAATCAGCCACATGTACTCAAGAAACATCTGAAGGGATTGGGAGAGAGGAATATACATGTACTCAAGGGGCATGCAGAAGGACTGGGGAGGGCATGCTTCACATGTACCTAGGCATGCAGGGAGGCTGGGGAGAGGGAAAAGGGAAAGAAATGGGGAAAACTAATGCCTGGTCGATCAGGGTCCCATGCCATGTGGATTCCACCGGCATGATGGCAAGGGGAGTGGCGGGTGAAACAAGGGGGACCAAGGGGAACACATGGTGGCAAGCAGGGGCCAAAAAAGTTCTATGACAAAAATAAGACTGCTGTCCTGATGTTTGGGATCATGGGCTAAAATGTAAGCGCTGAATCTGAACCACCAGAGCAATGCCAAATTTCACAGTGTTATGGTCACTTTGCCCTAAGGGGTCCTCTACGTTCACAATGCTTATAATATGCTGATTAGACATTACGAGGACCAGGCTTGCATTGCCCCTAGTTGCCCTTCACACCTATTGACTCAAGAAGCAATCTTGCATTGCATTCAAGCATCTCTGAAGGAAAACTCCCTGGTGAGTTCAGCATGGGAGAAGGTGAATGCCTACAGACTGGTGGTGGTGCAGCCACAGTGCTGCGTACAGAAGAGATAAGACACGGGGGAAGCACTTCAGGGTAGGAGAAGCTGTGGAAGAGTGACTTGGTACAGTAAATGGATAAATGGACTGGGGCTAGAGAGGGGATGGCCCAAGGAGTACTTCAGCAGGGGGATGCTGGGCTACATGGACCTAAGGTCATTGGATCACTTTTTTTCACATTCTGTTTTCCCCTCTGACTGCAGCAGTCCCCATCCACTTGCTCTCTGTGGCATCCTAGCCCAACCCTTGCCTTCTCTGTCATTTATCCTACCTCCACTTACCTCAGATTCCCCCCTCTGGGGTGGGCTGTGGGGAGCTGGCTAGACTCACCCTCGAATGATTCCGTTCCGGGAGGCACATGGACCTGTGAGTTCCAGCAGTATCATCTGGCTCACTTGCATGGTTTCCCCCATTTGTTCTCTGGTCCCCTGGGACACCCAACGGGGGCTCGTGATGGATGCACACTCAAAGGTGTGATGATGCTCCATCTGAGCCATTCAATGTCTCCCCTTCCATTCGTGTACTCACAGCTTGCAGCACCACCCTTGGGCATCCGGGTAGTGCTTGCATAGCAGGAGTTTGAACCATACCTCCCCCGAGGAGGTGAGCGTCCTCTGAGATGCTCAGTCCTCCTCTCCTGGCCATCCCGCAAATGTCTTGGGCTCATTCCCAAATGCAGGTCACCAGAGTCGCGAGCAGTGGCACTACCCCTACTCTGATGGACCAGCCCATTAGGTCACTTATGAATGGAAACAGAGTCCCACTGGTCATTAAGGTACTGGGAGGATTTCTGGGCACCATGCCAATTCACATTACAACACGGCACCATGGGATTGGCACAATATCATGTTGCCGGTGTGAACCAGTTTATTATTGGGTAGAAATCCCATGTGAACCTTTAACATCTGGACTACTCCGTCCTACAACTAGCAACCAGTTTTGTAGATCTAGCAGGCTGGCAAGAGGGCAACAGGGTAACAGAATGTTCCCATATTTCTCCTCCACCCTTAGCAACTGAGAAAAGGGCACAGTTTTTTACAATTGGCATGAGAAGCTGAATTGCGCAAGTTACGGATCTGAATCACTGCAGGCCCCATTGTATCTTTAAATGAAACATCAAACAAGGCCAGAGAGCAGACGGCTCATCATGGACCTGCATTCCCTCAAGCAGTGGATAACCCAACAGTAACAGGTGGCTTTTGATCGGCGCAACCCTATAATAATAATAATAGTAATAATAAATTTTATTTATAGGGCGCCTTATCCATAACCAAGGCGCCTAACAATTTAAAAGCAGAACAAGCATCAATAAAATTAACATCAAAATAGCAGTACACCAAAAAGCAGAAAGAAAAATCAATCAGTGAATGCCTGGTGTCGCAGAAAAGTTTTTAAAGATTGCTTAAATCCCTCCACAGTAACCCTGATATCTAAACTCCTCTGTTACTGTTTTGAAATTTCTTGTTAATGTTGACTAGCAGCAGTTCATATCGGCCGTACAGAACTGCGCTGCTTTGGATTCAGTAAGGGAGCATCTAGGCCATTCAAGCAAAACTCTGCTGCCATCTGTTGGTCCATTATAGTATGACAAAAAAAAACACATATTTTAAACTGTAAAGCATTAAAGGAAAACTACACCCAAAACTTGAAAAAATATATGTTGTGCAGAGTGTTTTAATTTGTATGTGAAGTTCTAGTGTTTCCTTCCCTCTGACTGGTATTAAGAGTTTTTCCTAAATTAGCCTGCTAGCTTAAGGGTAGTTTTACGACCCCTGGAGATCACCATATCAAATAGTTTTATTGCACTTCTTTGTCCTACAGTGCACCTTGTTTCATGTGATGGTGATGTAGAAGAGCCCATAAATCCAGCAGCAAGCATTGCGTTACAATCAGTTCACAACAACAGAGATGGCTATATTTTAAAATCTGTAGAATTCAGCTTGGTGACCACTCTCATCCTAAAGGTTTTACTGTCCTGAAAAACTTTGCTGCTGGTAATTTTTGTGCAGCTTGTAAAGCTTCCAAGATATTTAGTTTGTTTGGCATGTGTGTGCTGAATGTTGGGTCTCTCTACATCACAGTCACGTGAGACAAGATGCACTGTGGGAACCAGAAATACAATTACACTATCAGGTATGGAGAACCCCAGGGGTCGTAAAACTAGCATAAAACTAGCAGGCTAATTTGTGAAAAACTCCTAATACCAGTCAGAGGGAAGGAAACACTAGAACTTCACATACAAATTAAAACACTCTGCACAACATATATTTTTTCAGGTTTTGGGTGTAGTTTTCCTTTAAGAGCCTGATCCACAAAGGGCTGTAGCTCTGCAAACAAGATGCATATATATGCAGTGCAGAGTTTCACGCCACCTAAGTTCTACACAAAATGTGCAGTTCACAAAATTGGTGGATGGAAAACACAGGTGTGCAAGGGGTGCAGAGAGGAACATAATGAACAGGGGCCATCTGCATGAAAATATGTGCCTCCTACGGAACGCACCCTGATCCCACCATATAAAGAGGTGTATGCAATGAGCAGAGTTATGCCAGCATGAGCATTGTGGATAGTGTATTCCCGCAGGGCACCAGTGATAACGGTGGCCCAGAACAAGAGTGCTGGCAGAGCCCGAACTGCTTTGTTCTACCACAGACCAGGAATTGTAATGTTTGGCAGAATGTCAAAAACAGCCATCGTAATGGCCATACAGTACCCTGGAATGCCAACCGTGGCATGCCACAGTGGTCCCAATCTGCATGTTAGTGTGTCTGTAATGGTGTTCAGTAATGACAGTAGGGGGTTACTGGGACATTCTGCCTGCTGGCGTGGCTGATGGTTCGTAATACACTGGCACAGTTCTTGGGCTGCCCCCAGTTCGGTGTCAAACAATTACTAGATGGCACCATACATACAAACTGCAGCCTGTGTCCTTATGATTGGCGAACGTTTCACTGTAGTGTACATGAGCGCCCAACACAAATAAACAAGGATCAACAGGTACACACAGCAGTCATGCCCCCCTCCCCAGGACAGAACAGGACAACCCCGTGACTGAAACACCATGGAATTAGGGACACTGTACCCCTGAGTAGCTGCACGTGAAGCAAACCAGTAGACACAACTGTGCAGTTTACAGCAAGTTTACTGGAAACTTGATGGCAGAGAAGGGCACTGGGGCCCATCCAGTCTGTAATGCCCTACCTAGAGTAAGATGTGAGGGGCCCCAGTGGCCACCCACTCCTCCTCCCTTATTTCTTGCTCTCTCACTCGTGATGTCTTTACCAGTTCTGTGTGTCTTTCCTACCCATGTTTAAATCCCTTCACTGGAGCCTGGTCCGCCGGTACAGCATTACAGCTACCACCTGAGACGATGCCAACCCAGGTTCAGGAATAAGCCCAGGCTGCCGGAGCGCCAGCCAGGGAAAGGATGGTAGAGCACCCCAGAGGATGCTCTCCTCCTCCAGGGGAGGTGGGTGTTATGTCCTGCTGCTTTACTGCCACCTGAGTGACCACAGGGAGTGCTGCAGGGGATCTGCAACTTAAGGGTGGGGCCTTGGGAGACCGGTTCCAGGTTGGCTGCATTGGGATTCCCAGCAGCCTATCCCCTTGTGTGTTCCTGGCTGGGGGGGGGGCAGGACAACAGAAAAGGGAAAATGGAGGCAGGCTAAGGCAGTTGAAGCCTCTGCTGGATCACCATCTCCACCACTGGATCCTTTCCACCAACTGACGGGGGATGCCACCAGCCTTCACCTCTGCCGTGAGTGGCCAGGTGTCTGCAGTGGGGGAGTTGCTGTGGCACTGAAGGTGAACCCTAGCCCTGGGGAGGTAAACCGGTGGGCAGCGCAGCAGTGTGTCGTGGGTGGGCTGGGGTCCTGGTGAGTGGCTGGCAGATTTCAGCAGGAGGGCATAAGGGCTGTAAGGCAGTAGGTGGAAGGAGGTCCCAACCTGCCCGTAGCCGAAGAGGAAAGAAGACAAACTTAAAAAAAAAAAATCCCTCCACTTGTTTTGCACAGACAACTTCCCTTGGTAGTTTCTTCCATCTATCTATCACTCTTTCCATAAATAAATGTTTCCTGACGTCTCCCCTAAATCCCCCCTGTGCCAGCTGTATTGAGTCTGCACTGGTGCCAGTGTTTCCACTCAGTGTAAACAACACCATGCCAGCTATCTTATCTCATAAAGGTATTTTTACTATGCTACCCCACCCTCTCTCTTCCTGCCTCCAGTATATGCATGTTGAGGTCCTCCAACGTCTCTGTGTAGGATTTCCCTTGCTGTCACTAAATCATTTTGGTTACCCTGCTCTGCGCTGCCTCCACCCTGTCCTTACTCAAGTGTAGATGCCAGAACTGCACACAGTACTCCAGGCGAGCTGAAACCAGGGAGCTGTACAGGGGCAGGATTATATATCTCCTCCAACTGCTGATCCCCTTTCCTTTGCACTCCAGCATTCCATTCTCTTTCCCTACTGCCCTATTTATTTATTTATTTATTTATTTATTGAATTTTGGTAACCAGGTAGGCCCACTGAGACAAGACAGTCCCTTTTTCAGTGGCAACCCGGTAAGAGCAGTACATTAATAATGCAATAGCTGACACAAGAAACCACACAGATAAGACAATTGCAATAACAAGACCAACTAATATAGTTAGAGGAACATGTCATAATACAACACTACTACGTCATACAAACATTCACAACTAGCATAAAAAAATGTACAGATAACATAATTACTACAGTTAAGAACCACTATAATAGATAACAGTACCACAGAGTATACTGTGGCAGACAGTAACATAATCATCAATCCCTATATACAGATAACATTGTACAGAATTCAGATTGTACAGATAACATTGTTCCTAACTGAGAACTCCAGTGATGCTAAGCACACAGGCAGTGGAGAGGTAGAAAGCCCGGACGTCATTGATAGCAGAAGCAAGGCGGTGCTTTGCACTATGCTGGTGTTTTCAAAATTGTCCATAATTATCACCCCCCTGCCCCTCTCCTCAGTTGTTCTTTCTACTGCTACCCCCATATCCAGTATTCTGTTTTCAGGTTTGTGGAGTCTATGTGCATATGGAAAGGTGGCACAGGTGGGTGGTAGGGAGGGGTGCAACAAAACAGGGGAGGAGATGTCAAACTGACGGGGGGGGTGTGCATGTGTGTGTGTGTGTGTGTGTGTGTGTGTGTGTGTGTGTGTAGGGGACAGTGAGCCTGAGGGATGTCCTGGTGAATGGTGACAGCAAGGTCGACACTTTCACCGCATTGTTTACCACCTGGAAACCATAATTACATAACAGCGTATCTGAGTCCATGCCAGGATGCGGTTACATAGCACACGTCCCCACTGGAATGGATGTATAGCATATGGAAACAAAACCCACTTCTTTTTTTTTTACCCTTTACTTTTACATTTTCCATTACATCATGGATTTAGTTATTATTTACACAATTATTATCATCCATATAAAGAAAAAAATACATAAAGTATGTTATCATATTGGAATAGAGTAGAACAGATCCAAATATTAATGCATTGAGAGTGAAGATGGGTTATATAAACTAAAAAATGTCCTGTATGTTCCAAGCTTCATACAGCTTGAATTTCCTGACACATGGTGCAAATCTCACAAACTATGCATTGCCTCTCCTAGAAAGAAGAAAAAAGTAGTAACAGGCTAGTCTAATGCGTTCAAATATCCCAAGACATTCCCACACACTGCCCTGCTGTCAACATTTTATAATGTGGTTAACTGCGTGCAAATGTAAGAGGGCGTAAAATGTATGAACCAAAAGAGTTAATGAGAAAAAAGTATATGGAGAAAAAATATAGGGAGGTAATTAGCAGCTGGCATCATAATAGAAACAATTAGAATCTGGCAGCCCTTCTGGCCCAGAGGTGTTGTGTTGCGCTGCCGAGCAGGTGACCCGGATACTGGAACAGACTTGCATCAGTGTGTCAGAGGCCAGGCCAGGCCAGGCTGAGGAAGCTCGGCAGTGCATCTCAGTCAGAGAGGATTGGTGGCAAGTTCAAACCCCAGGAATCCCTCATTATGCTTAACTATTGCAGCAAGCCTGGGAGGGTCAGCTGCCCCGGCGAGAGTGGAATCTATGCTAATCATGGCACTCAGAATGTGATTTAAACTCTGGCCTCATGGTGGCACTGTGTTCCTCAGCCTAATGTCAGCTTTATTTCTCCACCTCTGAGAGGAAGTCGCTCTGAAGAGCTCTCTTCAAGAGATTCGCTTTTGTATTTCTTTTCCACATTATAGTGTCTGTTTTTCTTTTATAGCTCTGCATTTTATTGTTTCCTAGCGTACTTTCTGTCTTATTTTTCTTTGAGTGGGGTTTTCTTTGGTTTCTCTGTGGTTCCAGGAACTGGAGAATCTTTTCTTTTATACCTAACATTTTTTGTTTAAACCACAGCATTTATTGTATATGACCCTTATTTAATTTCATTTTCAGTTTTTATCAGCTGGGTCCCTGTTTCTATCAGAACCAAAGCTGGCCTTGCTCACTTTATTTTTATAGGGGGAAGTCTGTTTCATGGAGCCGTAAGGTAAAACAATTTTTCAAGCTAATTTTTCTAGCAGTTTGTGCCATCTTTCAGTACATTTACATGGCAATATTATTACCGGGTAACATGATATCAGGGAACCCCCTGACTTAAAGGAGTAGTCCACCAGAACATAGAGGAGTAGTCGACCAGAACATAGAAACATAGAAATTGTCGGCAGAGAAGGATGCTAGGCCCATCCATTCTGCCCATAGGCCGTCGCAAAAACATATGTTATGCAGAGTGTGTTGATTTGTATGTAAAGTCCTAGTGTGTCTTTCCCTCTGTCTGCTGTTAGGAGTTTTTCCTAAATTAGCCTGCTAGCTTTACGGTACTTTTACGACCCCTGGGGATCTCCATCACAGATAGGTTTATTGGCTTACTTTCTCCTACAATGCACCCCGTCTCATGTGACACTGATGTAGCGGAGCCCATAGATTTGGCATGTGCACTGCTTTAAAATCAGTTCACAACAGCAGAGCTGCATAACTGTTCTTATTCAGTGAGCACAAATGGCAACAGCTACAGTTTAGCAGATACCTGAGAGCTAGCTAACTAGGGTTTCTGTAAGAAAATAGCTACTAAATAGCTCTAATTCACTATTTTTGTTTTCTGTGTGTTCGCTAACTTATAAAAATTTTTAAAACCATTGCGCAGTGCCTCCACTCAGGGTGCTTTACGTGGGTGAGATGGTGCTGGGTGTAGCCCCCTGAGCTGCTACACCACCCACGGTGACCAGTTACCTTCCCCAGACATGCCCCAATACACAGTTCCCCACATTTCAACATTTTGAATTAAAGGCTCTCTCTAATAATATGCTCACACATGATTTCAAACAACAAATAAGATATTTATTTCGGGGGCAATAAAGGAGCTAGGTAAGGGAAACAGGAGGAGTAGAGGATATCTTACCGTATTTACACATGTACAGAGATCATTTTGATTTTTGCTGGTAAACCCTCCAGCTGGGTGGCTACATATTAACAGGCAGACATAAATCACATTTTACTATTTGACTTAAGACATCCAGAGCCCTGGCTATCTAGCTGCTGATAAATCAGATGTTAAACATAATTATTAATAATACCCACACTGGTACCAGTCCCAGATACTGCAGAAACCCCATAATCTCATACCATACTGGTTAAGTCCAAGATGTTGCAGGCCTGATAGAGTTGCAGCTGGTCGAGGTGGCCGGCTATTAATTTGAGGGTGGGGGCAACTTGGAAGCAGATTTTTGTAAAGCAGCAAATTACTGTTTACAACCACAGCAGGGATTGCCCTGCACTTGCAGACAAATCAGGGATTGCGCTGCACTCGCAGACTTCTGAACATTCCAGAACAAACTATGTGGATTTAACACCTAGAACATTCAGCACAATATTTGAAAGTCCCATCCAATGTAATGAGAGTGATGCTTCTGTCAAGCATCCTAAACGCAGTTTAGACATGGTCACATCCAGTACTTTACTGTATATACAAAAGGCATCTATCCAGAGTAAGTTGGCAACGACACTTTTATTAAGCATCCCATACTTTAGTCACAGGCAGTCACATCCAGTACATTCTATATACCAAGAACATTATCCACAAGTGGAGTCCTATCCAGCACATCTAGCCATTTAACACTTATACCAAGTGCTCTTAGACGAAATTCTGTGCAGACACAGGTACATTCTCTTTAAGGTATCTTAGACATTAATATGCTCTAGGGCCTCCTGTCTCATGAAGTGGCAAGCACGTCTTGGCAGACAGCTCCACGATGGCAGGACTCTAACCCATAGCTACACATTTATATGATTCACTAGCCCAGCATCTTGCTGCACCTGCAACAGCCATTTGGGCCACAGACAAGATGCATCCATTACTGAACTAGAGCGATCTCATATGGGGTTAGTAGCCCAGACTGGTGACTTCAATACTTCACATAACAGCACACATTTCTCATTGGGGCATGGGGCCCCCAAGATTACCTTAGTTTCTCCCTTGTACCGGGGGGTACAAGGGTACTCACTCAGGTCCTCCACGGGTCTCATCCGCAATAGGAGGCATCCTGAAGACTTCTTCAGCTCTCTCACCGCTGAGGTACTTGGTCAGCACTCTCACCACTGCACGATGTCATCTGGTCACTTCCACGCTCTTACCACTGCTGGACATCAGATCTTCAGTCCACATCTTTCCCTGACGTGGGAGGGAAGGCTAGCCTCTGGAGGACAGTACTGGCAACCTCCAGACTAGCTGTTGCAGAAAGCCCAATTATTGTAACTAGTTAACTGTTAACTGAAGAAAATAACAAATGCCCTCTGAAGACTGAAAGGGCTTAAATTAAGTGGCCCAGGCCTGATGGCATGGCTGGATCCTGAGCCCCTGCCCCATGAGTTTTGGCCTGCATGCCTGCCTGCTGTCCCTGAGAGGGAACTTGTGCCTTTTTCAGACTGAATCCAAACTTGGAGAGCAAAGTAAGCCACTGAATTGTAACCAGGCTCCTACCTTAAGAAGACCGAAGATTTGCTGAACGCGATCGGCCTGCATGGACTTCCAGCCATCTCTGAACTCCCGGATTGTGCAGAGACTCTGTAATTGCGACCGGAGAGCCTGTTGCCTGGTACAGTGGAATTTCCTTACATGTGAATGTGTTGTGTGCTTATAGTGGGTCGTGATTTGGTTCCTCACTGTGGTTTGAATTGTGTTCTGCTTAATGGAAGCTGCATTAGAATTTCCTTACGTGTAAATGTGCTGTGTGCTGCTAGTGGGTTGCAGTTTGGTTCCCCACTGTGGTTTGAACTGTATTCTGCTTGCTGGAAGCCACATCCAGCCCCACAAACTGAATCCAAAATCATCTCCATTGGGCCTGGGCCTTGTCACACTGGCCCAGCCCGACTACCCGCTGTACAGAGAATGCCATCGACGAGAGACCTGCCTGGGGATCAGCCCCCTGCTCAACACTTGAACAGGAATGGTGCCCCGGTGATTCGTGTGGGCCCCACTTCTCCAGGCACTCCAGTCCAACAACCTGCAGTCTCGATTTCATCCTGCCTGTGTCCAGTATTGGGTATCACGAGTAAACAACAGAGTAGCTCCCTGCAACAACAGCTAAATCTAAAGTGCTGTCATCTGATTGTCTGGTTGCTTCTTCGTTCATGAACTGAGCCCACCGGCTCCAGATTACAAATAGTGTGTGTTGTGCATGTTGCTTTCTTCCATCACAGGGCCCCAACCAGCTGAAACGTTCCTGGCTAGCCCATCGTCTCCCTACCTGGGTACCCAGAGGTGTGACTGTGTGAGGGCTTAAAGCGCATGCATAACTGTTTGATTAAAATAACCTTTAAGCCAATCAACCTGATTACGCCCCTTCCTTGTTCAAGTCCCCTGAATAAATCAGATCTGACTTTTTTGCTGCATTTAACCTGACTGTGGTTCCAGTTTATGCCAAGAGTACTGTACTGTTGCTATTTACTGTGCATAACCTTGTTTTACAGGGGGTCCCCAGGGTCGAGCCAGAGGAACCAGCCCTGGTGGTAAGTGCAAACTGTGTGGGTACGGTATGGTGTACAAGGGGTACTATGAAGTGATTATCGTATATTGCTCAGGCCACTAGAAGGGAAGGAGGGGGGTTACAGTGTCCTGGAGGGCTGTTCCCAGGTTAGTTTGACCACTACCAACCCTGACTTCTGGGTGGAGGCACCCGTTTCAGAACTCAGGCCCCTTAACCTGCCACTAGCCGCGCAGGCATTGGTAGTAGCCCTTGGGATAGTGCCACCAAGGGGTTACATCTTGGAGGTTCACCACTGGGATTTTGTGCCTTCTAGTGGCCAAACATTACCAATTATTGTTAAAGATTAACGGCTACCCCAGTAGAAATGGCTGTACACCAGTTGGTGGGGTGGTGTACTGGGCAGGAGCTCGACCCCCAAAATGCTCTGCTTGTACTAGATATTCCCCTGGGTCCCAGTAAGGACACTGTAGAGGGAGCAGTCTCCAAAGTTGAATGTTTAAAAAACCTTGTGATGGTGGGGCGGCAGGCTGATTTGATTGCCCAAACTTTCATAGCATTGGTAGAGTGTAGTGACTTCGTGGACAGCTCTAAAGTGCCACAGACTATTGCCTCAGAAGGGGTCCTAGCCACCTGGAGAGTGATAACAAAAGACAGTAAAGACCCTGGGGAGGATGAGCTCCCACCATTATCTGAGATTTTTGAGGAGAAATTTGCTAAGTTGCTGCTGGAGGAAGGGAAAACCATAAAGGACTTTAAGAAACTCTTCCTGCCACATGGGGGTGTTCCTTCCCCAACACCCCTCCCACTCCAGCACCTGTTACTGCCCCGCCTTCTGTGCCCATGCCAATGCTGGCCCCTATATCTGTACCCGCCATTAGTCATGACTCGTATGTCGGCTGAGGATGTTTTCAGGCACCCTCCCACACCCCAGAGGAGGACAACTGGGAGACTTGGATGACTACGTTGCACCTCAGATCCGAGAATGGCAATGCCCCGAACCAGAGAAGAGGAGAAGGGTGGATGAAAGCCTCAGAGGCCCTGCCCAACTTACTATCCATGCTACACAGGCTAGTAATCCAGAAGCAACTGCTCAAGATTTTCTGAATGCATTGGAAAATGTGTATGGGAGTCCCGATTTGGATGCGGACCTGTGGGGTAGGGTCAAAAACACTCAGCAATACCCAGGGGAGCCCTTATCCATGTATGTGCCTCAACTCAAAGTGGTGCTAAAGGAATGCCTAAAGAAAGGTGACATGGCCCCAGCTAAGTTAGATTGGAATAGGGTGGACCAACTTCTCAAGTCAGCCCCATTCTCTGAATTATTGCTGCTCCAACTGCACCTTGCTGCTCAATTGGATGCGCCTCCTACCTATGACGGACTGATGAAGGAAATACAGAGGATTGAGAGGAGGCAGCCATGTGAGGGGGCCCCTCCTGTATCTGCTGTTGCTGCTGCCCAGATGACCAAAGATGCACATGTGAGTGAACTCAGGGGCGAAATACAGTGCCAGTTGAACATGGGAGGCTGGCAAGGATGCTCCACCCTGGGGCGAGATACTGCAACAGGTCTGGGAAATGAGGGCTACCCTTTCCCTACAAGCCCATTCCAGAGATACAATGGATCCAAACCTCTCTCAGAGTGTGTCCGCTATGGGGGTGTGGGTGCACTCCCAGGCATCCCCTGTTGACAGCAGCTCAAAGATTGATGAATTGACTATGGAAGTGAGGGAATTACTGAGGCATCTCCCCATGCTCACCACACACCAGACAGAGGTTGAATCACAATTTTCTGTTGGTGATACCCCCCCCCCCGCCTCAGCCCCCAATGTGATGCTTTGGCCATGCCAGATTCTAGAAAGCATACTCTGTCATAACTGTGGGAAGGAGGGGCATATGAAGAAAGAATGCCGGTCCCCAAAAGACTTAGATAAGGTTGTATACAGACTTCAAGGGGAGCTCCTGAAATCGAAACCATGGCCGAGGGGTGCTGGAAACGACCACAGTGAAGGCTCAGGAAATCCCAACTCCAACCTCTTTGTGGCTAAGTCATCTGTACCGGCCCCTGCTGCTGTTCCTCCAGACTGGTCCAAGATAGTGGGCGCTTCACTAGAGACTAACGTGGCTGTGAATGGTATTCCTATTCAGGCTGTGCTTGACAGTGGGTTGCAAGTAACCGCTGTGTTTCAGGACTGGTATGACAAACACTTATCTGATGTGCCCTTACAATCCCTGGAAGGCCTACATGTGTGAGGGCTGAGCGACAAGTTTTATCCTTATCTAGGATATGCCTGCCTCTGGTTGTCTTTTCCTGAAACTGTCACTGGCATAGAGGAGCAAGTAGAGACACTGGCCCTAGTGTGTCCCCCCAATGGACTGTATGATGGGGTTCCCCTGTTAATTGGAACAAAAGCTCACATGTTTGGGAGACTAGTACAACTCTGCCATGAGAAACAAGGGCAACTGACTGGATGGGCCCCAAGAATTCCAGCCTTAGTAAAAAGGGAATATGACTTACAAGAGAAACCCAATGAAGAGGACCCAGATGAGCCAGTGGGGATAGTGTGGAAAAAGGAACCTGACTCCTTGGTATTGGTCCCCCAACGCCCAGTGCACAATCCATGGAGAAGTCCACCTAAAGAGAAACGTAAAGAACAAAATATTAATGTTGGGTGCACCAAGAGATGGAAAGTTGCCAGAGGGATTATTCATCAAACCCAGCATCTTGCTTGCTCGTGCTCAAGCCTATGCATGACAAGTGATGGTCCAGATTCAGAATGTGTCAGATCAGGGATTTGGGTGAACAGAGGGTACACTGCAGCTACAGTACACTGCACCGACACTGCTGTATTGCCCAGCAACAAGTGCCCTGGCAAGAAGGAGAGCGTTACCCCAGACTTATTTAACTTTGGTGACTCCCCATTGCCAGCTGAATGTAAGGCTAGAATTAGCAAGAAAGTCGCTCAGAGGGACCGAGTGTTTTCATTAAAAGAATGGGATGTGGGGTGTGTCCAGGGTGCAGAGCATCACATACGCCTGCATAATGACTAGCCATTTCGAGAGAGATCCCGACGCCTCTCCCCAGCAGACATAGATGATGTGAGGAGACACCTACAGGAAATGCTCGCTGCTGGCATGATACAGGAATCAAGGAGCCCATATGCCTCTCCCATTGTGGTTGTGCGTAAGAAGAATGGGTAGGTGAGGATGTGTGTTTATTATCGAACCCTGAACCGGTGGACTGCCCCAGATCAATACACCATGCCCCGTATACAAGATGCCCTGGATTGCTTGAATGGGAGCAAATGGTTCTCAGTATTGGATCTTCGCAGCAGATATTACCATATTCCGATGGCCACGGAGGACCATCAAAAAACTGCCTTCATCTGTCCTTTGGGGTTCTAAGAATTCCTGAGAATGCCACAGGGGATTTCAGGCACCCCAGCCACCTTTCAGTGACTGATAGAACATGCGGTGGGAGATATGAACTTGCTGGAATGTTTAGTGTACCTAGATGATATCACTGCGTTTGGGTGCACATTAGAGGAGCATAAGACCTGACTGTTTAAAGTCCTAGACCGATTGGAAGACTTTGGCATCAAGCTGTCCACTGTCAAGTGCCAGTTTTTTCAAACCTCCGTGAAGTATGTAGGGCACATAGTATCTGCATAAGGGATAGAGACTGATCCCAGTAAGGTTGAATCACTGACTACTTGTCCCCTGCCCCATAATTTGAAAGAACTACAACGTTTCCTGGGGTTCTGTGGCTACTACCGCAGGTTCATAAAAGACTATTCAAAGGTGATTCACCTGGTCTTGAATCTTACCCAGGGTTACCCTCCTACCAACCATAAATATAAACAAGCATTTGTCAATGCCGAATGTTGATTGCGTTGGTCCGTTGAGCTCGCTCACTGCCCCTGTGCCACTCGCTCATTCTGTTTCTCCCCGTGCTGCAGGCTGCTCTTTTGTACTGGGCTCCTGCCTGCATTGGCACATTTTTCTGCCCAAAAAGAAATCTGCAGCTGTCCCAACAGAGCTCCATTGAGGTGGGTCACTCCCCCTCTCTCACTTGCTCATTCTGTTTCTGCTGGCACTGCAGGCTGCCATGTTGTAGTGGGCTCCTGCCTCTGTTGGTGCCTTTTTCTGCCCACAAAGAAATCTGCAGCAGTTCCGACAGAGCTCTGTTGAGCTCATTCACTCCCCCTCTCTCACTCGCTCGTTCCGTTTCTGCCGGCGCTGCAGGCTGGCCTTTTGTATTGGGGTCCTGCGTGTGTTGCCGCCTTCTTCTGGCCACAAAGAAAACTACAGCAGTCATGATAGAGCTCCATTGAGCTCGCTCACTCACTCGTTCGTTCTGTTTCTCCCGCCGCTGCAGGCTGCCCTTTTGTACTGGGCCCCTGCATGCATTGCTGCCTTTTTCTGCCCACAAAGAAATCTGCAGCAGTCCTGACAGAGCTCCGTTGAGCTCTCTCACTCCCCCTCTCTCACTTACTCGTTCCGTTTCTGTTGGCCCTGCAGGCTGCCCTTTTGTACTGGGCTCCTGCCTGCATTGCCACCTTCTTCTGGTCACAAAGAAATCTGCAGCAGTCATGATAGAGCTCCGTTGAGCTCGCTCACTCACTCACTCACCCTCCCTCACTTATTCATTCTGTGTCTCCCGCTGCTGCAGGCTGCCCTTTTGTACTGGGTTCCTGCCTGTGTTGGTGGCTTTTTCTGTCCACAAAGACATCTGCAGCAGTCCCGACACAGCTCTGTTGAGGTCGCTCACTCCCCCTCTCGCACTCGCTCGTTCCTTTTCTGCCAGCGCTGCAAGCTGGCCTTTTGTACTGGGCTCCTGCCTGCATTGCTGCCTTTTCCTGCCCACAAAGAAATCCACTGCAGTCACGATAGACCTCCATTGAACTCGCTCACTCCCTCTCTCTCACTCGCTCGTTCTGTTTCTCCCAGCGCTGCAGGCTGGCCTTTTGTACTGGGCTCCTGCCTGCGTTGGCACCTTTTCCTGCCCACAAAGAAATCCGTAGCTGTCCTGACAGAGCTACGTTGAGGTCGCTCACTCCCCCTGTCTCACTCGCCCATTCTGTTTCTCCTGGAGCTGCAGGCTGCCCTTTTGTACTGGGCTGCCTCTGTTGGCATCTTTTTCTGCCCACGAAGAAATCTGCAGCAGTCCCAACAGAGCTCCGTTGGCCTCACTCACTCCCCCTGTCTCACTCACTTGTTCCGTTTCTGCCGGCGCTGCAGGCTGCCCTTCTGTACTGGGCTCCTGCCTGCGTTGCCGCCCTTTTCTGACCACAAAGAAGTCTGCAGCAGTCACAATAGAGCTACGTTGAGCCCGCGCACTCCCCCTCTGTCAGTCACTCGTTCTGTTTCTCCCACCGCTGCAGGCTGCCCTTTTGTACTGGGCCCCCTGTGTGCATTGCTGCCTTTTCCTGCCCACAAAGAAATCCGCAGCAGTCCCAACAGAGCTCCGTTGAGCTCACTCACTCCCCCTCCCTCATTCATTGGTTCTGTGTCTCCCGGCGCTGCAGGCTGCCCATTCATACTGGGCTCTTGCCTGCTTTGGCACCTTTTCCTGCCCACAAAGAAATCCGCAGCAGTCCTGACAGAGCTCAGTTGAGCTCGGTCACGCCCCCCCCCCAGTCGCTCAATCGTAATCTGTCCCAAATACTGATTTCCAACAGCGACTGCAGTATTCTGTGCTGGAAGCGTGGAAACACATTTCGGCCAGGATGTGAAAAATGATAGCTGTACTGTTCATAAGGAGGTATTTACATATGCCAGTGTTGAAAATCTGGCGTGAAAATATTACTAATTTGTGAACTTACAAGGGTGCGTGGAAACTGCACAACACACACTCGTAACACAGTCATTTTATGGAGTTTCATCATAAAATTTTCAACATATGCATTTTAGGACCTCTGCTCACGAACAGTGTCAGTGTGATTTTCTTAATGTGTCCCGAACACTGATTTCCCATAGCAACTGCGCTATTGTGCGCCGGAAGAGCAAAAACACATTTTGGCCAGGATGTGAAAAATGACAGCTGCACTGATCATAAGGAGGTGTGGAAAAATGGCAATGTTGAAAATCTGGAGTGAAAATATTGCAAAGTTGCGAAGGTATGAGCGCGCGTGGAAACTGTGCAATGCACATTCGTAACACACTCATTTTATGGACTTTTGTCACCAAATTTTTAACATAGGCATTTTAGGAGCTCTGCTAATGAACAGTGTCACTGCCATTTTCATAATGTGTCCTGAACACGGATTTCCCACAGCAACCACGCCATTCTGCGCCAGAACTGCGAAAACACATTTCAGCCAGGTTGTGAAAATGACAGCTATACTGTTCATTAGGAGATGCAGAAGAATGGCAATATTGAAAATCTGGAGTCAAAATATTATTAATTCGTGAAGTTACGAGCGTGTGTGCAAACTGCGCGACACATGCTGGTAACACAGTCATTTTAGGGAGTATCGTCACCAAATTTTCAACATAGGCATTTTAGGACCTCTGCTCATGAATAGTGTCACTGTCATTTTCTTAATCTGTCCCAGACTCTGATTTCCCACAGTGACCGTGCTATTCTGCGCCAGAAGTGTTAAAACACATTTCAGTCAGGATGTGGAAAATGACAGCTATACTGTTCACAGGGAGGTCTGAAAAAATGCCAATGTTGAAAATCTGGTGCAAAAATATTATAGATTCTCAAAGTTATGAGCGTGAGTAGCAACTGCGTAATGCACGCCTGTAAAACAGTCATTTTTTGGATTTTTCCCACCAAATTTGGGACACAGGCTTTTTGAGAGCCCACCTCATAAACACTGGCACTGTCATTTCATTAATTGGTCCTGAAAGGGGATTCCACTCAGTGACAGCAAAAAACCAGAATTCATGAGGAGGGGTCCCATAAACCCTGTGTTGAAAATTTGGTGCCAAAATTCCAAAAAATGCCAGAGATATGCATCAAAGTTGAAAAACCCTATTTATTCCATTATACAGCTTACAGGCATTTCCTCAGTTCGCGGTCGGCTTTGAAGAGTGCCGACGTGTTCCCGGTCCACCGAAGATGGTCGCGCCGGACTCCAGAGGTAAGTATAAGGTGGAGGGGTGTGGGGAGGCAGGGTGAGCAGTGGGTGGGTGCAGGTTGTGGGAGGGGGCAGGGAGACCGCCGAAGGACTGTTTCCTTTTTCCACAGGGAAAAAAATACATTGCAGGACCGTTTTTGTTTTACAGGGGCATGTGGCACACTGGGGTGGGCTCCCAGCATGCCAACAGAGTCTTTGGGGGCAGCTATAGCCGATGGGGATTGGGCACCCCATTGACTTACAACAAAAGGGGAGGTTACATTATGCCGATGGGGATTGGGCACCTTGTCAGCACACAACAAAAGTGGGGGTTACATAATGCCGACGGGGTGGGCTCCCCGTCAGCAACATCAACCTTGGGGCACTGAGCGATGGGGATTAGGGCCCCCGTCGACAAACAAACACGGTAGGGGGCACATGCTGCGAGATTGGGCACTCCCACTTGGCGTGGGGGTGCTAATATTGTTGGTGAACATGGCGGCAGAAGCGCATATTCTAGCAATAATTACGCAACGTTCGCCCAGCAATGACGGGTCGCTCCTCATTGCAGCGGAATGGCTGATGCTGCAATGATGAGGCGGCTCCTGATTGCAGCGGCTAAAGCGTTTCAAGGTGGTGGCACACTGGCTGAACTAGTGTCAGCAGCAGTGTGCCACGGCATTGGGGAAAGCAGGCCAAGCCTTTAAAAGCTGTGGGGACATTGGCCACAACAGTGCCGTGCCTCCTCAACCTGCTTTTGGAAAGCTGCCGCAATATGTTTCTTGTGCATGTTCGCAATCAACATAAAAAGGGTCCGTACTTCCACACAGATTAACTTTTTGGGCCCCACTGGACACCCAAATGTGAAGCAGCCTTTCACAAAGTCATATACCAGCTCACCCACGCCCCCATCCTCGCCTGTGTTGACCCCACCAAGCCCTATGTGCTGCATACGGACACCAGTCTGCAGGGCCTAGGAGCTGTGCTGTATCAAGCCCATGAGGATGGTTTGAGACCAGTGGACTTCGCCAGTAAGAGCTTGACCCTGTCAGAGCGAAACTACTCTGTGCACAAGCTGGAGTTCCTTGCACTAAAATGGGCCATCATCGACCAGTTTCATGAATACCTCTATGGGGCAAAGAATTTGGTGAAGACCGACAATAACCCATTAACCTATGTGCAGACTTCAGCTAAGTTAGACACCACTGGGCACCACTGGCTTTCCGCCTTATCAACCTATGATTATGCTGTTGAATACAGGCCAGGACTGAACCATATTGATGCTGACGCCTTGTCATGAAGGCCAGTTTCCAAGAGTGATTGGGTCAGGCTGTCTGAACCTGACATCCGAGCCTTGTGCCAAAAATTTGACTAAGATGAACAGATGTCTGCGGACACAGTGGACTGTTTAGTAGATTGCTTGGGCCCTCCTGATACCCGCATACCGGGTGAATATTGCCACTTTTCTACTCTAGATATTAGTGCACTACCTCAATTCAACAATGACAGCATTCAGTGGGCTCAATCCCAAGATCCTATGATTCAGCCCGCACTTCATGCCCTGCGTGCAGGGAAAGATGTGTCCAAGTTGTGTTCCCCTGACTTGTGGACTGCTCTATTATTTAAAGAAGGCCCCAGGTTGAAGGTACTCAATCAGTTGTTGTACTGAGAGACAGTGGATCATGGCGGTCAAGTAGACAGGCAGCAATTGGTCTTGCCCACGGCCTTTAAAGATTTGGTATTGCGGTCCCTCCACAATCACATGGGGCACCTTGGTATTGACAGAACTCTTGACTTGGTACGATCTCGATTCTCCTGGCCCAAGATGGGGGCTGATGTTGAGCACCATGTAAAGACCTGCAGTCATTGCCTGCAAAGGAAAGCCATGAACAGAGAGCTGCACCCCTTGTCAATATTACTACCAGCACCCCCATGGAACTGGTCTGCATAGACTTTTTGTGTTTAGAACCTGATCAGCGGAATATTGGCAGTGTGTTAGTGGTTACGGATCATTTCAAGCAGTGTGGGACTTTCCCCAAGATCCAAAAGGTTCGGTTGGCTGATCTGTCTGTCTGTCAGTTACAACAAGGGCTCCCCTTCCAGGTTATTTGAGGTGCCAAAAGCCCAAAACTACAATTCCTACAAGTTTTGGCCCCACTAAGCCCCTGTAGGCAGGCTCCATTTTAGAGTCCCAAATGTACTGATTAGCCATTTCTGATAGTCCCGGTCCAAGATGATGGAAACAAACAGAACTGTCCATGCTGCAAAGAAGGCAGATTAGAAAAAACTGCAATATTATTACTACTCTAACAAATGATCAGCAAACAAGTACATCTTCTAACAGAGTTCCCTGTCAGATTAATTATGACTGCAATCCAGGCAGCTCTTAAAGAGACAGTACACAGAAGCTGTACAGGCACTCTCTGGCATTACATTTAAACTGCTAAAACGCAGGTCACCAGCCTGGCAGTGAGCATTTAAGCATGCTCAAGGAAGACTTTTCGGGAACCCCCATTTGTAGGTGGGTTACATAAGTACTGCTTTGTATGAAATGCACCTAAGTGAGGCCTGTTTCGGTTCACATTAAATGTTGCTGTCAGGAATGTAGCCTTTTCGGCTCGAGGGAAGGTCTGCAAGCTGTAAATCAGTCTGTTGGTAAAAGAGATTATTGCCGAACCAATGTCAGGTGCCTTCCTGTGAAGTGCCCCCACAGTACCTGTTACCCCGTGCTCCATGGAGTGACTGTTCCTGTTTAACAACTGTTCATTAAATGGGACCACCTGTTTCTGCAGTTCTGGTGTTTGCCTCACTTGTTAGAGAACTGTTTTGCTGTCAAAAGAAGTTTGCCTCCACAGCCAGCTGCCAGTGTGTTCCAGGGTGTGTTCCCTGAGAACCATTGCACCATCAAGGAGGACATTGAGAGGCCTGCCTGGTGAAGACTGTCTACAAAGGCCTGCAGGCAGTGTTAGCAAAGCCAGGCAGGTGAAGGTCTGTATCATCCCGACAATGTACCATCCCTGCATCATCTGGCGATCCGAGGTCACCCCTGATCCATCACCTGCAACACCCATTTTAGAGTCCCAAATATACTGATTGGCCCATTCTGACAGTCCAGGACCAAGATGATGGAAACATACAGAACTGTCCATGCTGCAAATGTAACCCCCCCTACAAATGGGGGTTCCCGAAAAGTCTTCCTTGAGCTTGCTTAAATGCTCACTGCCAGGCTGGTGTCCTGCGTTTTAGCAGTTTAAATGTATTGCCAGAGAGTGCCTGTATAGCCTCTGTGTACTGTCTCTTTAACAGAGCTCCCTCTCAGATTAATTATGACTGCAATCCAGGCAGCTCTTAAAGAGACAGTACACAGAGGCTATACAGGCAATCTCTGGCAATACATTTAAACTGCTAAAACGCAGGACACCAGCTTGGCAGTGAGCATTTAAACAAGCTCAAGGAAGACTTTTCGGGAAACCCCATTTGTAGGTGGGTTACATAAGTACTGCTTAGTATGAAATGCAACTAAGTGAGGCCTGTTTCGGTTCACATTAAATGTTGCTGTCAGGAATGTAGCCTTTTCGGCTCGAGTGAAGGTCTGCAAGCTGTAAATCAGTCTGTTGGTAAAAGAGATTGTTGCAGAACCAATGTCAGGTGCCTTCCTGCAGTAGCGGAGCCAGGTTTGGGATCATTTGGGAGCCAGAGAGGGCCATTCAGTCAATGACAGGCTCCACAATGGACACTAAACAGTGAATAAAGATGGTGGCAGGGTGCCACTACTCACACTGGGGCAGCCAGTAGGGGCGACCACCCCCCCCAGCCCCCCTCTGGCTCCGCCACTGCCTTCCTGTGAAGTGCCCCCACAGTACCTGTTTCCCCATGCTCCATGGAGTAACTGTTCCTGTTTAACAACTGTTCATTAAATGGGACCACCTGTTTCTGCAGTTCTGGTGTTTGCCTCATTTGTTAGAGAAACTATTTTGCTGTCAAAAGAAGTTTGCCTCCACAGCCAGCTGCCGGTGTGTTCCAGGGTGTGTTCCCTGAGAACCATTAGACCATCAAGGAGGACATTGAGAGGCCTGCCTGGTGAAGACTGTCTACAAAGACCTGCAGGCAGTGTTAGCAAAGCCAGGCAGGTGAAGGTCTGCATCATCCCGACAACGTACCATCCCTGCATCATCTGGCGATCCGAGGGCACCCCGATGGAGCGAATCCATCTCCTGCAACACCCGTGGGAATTCATGTACTGTTTTCCTGTTATTATTTCTGGACTGTGTTTTCGTGGTTGTACAGTGCCCCTTCCTCAGGACATTTACCATCTGGATACCCCTAGACAGTGAGAGGGGGGCTTACATTAAGATAGGTTAGTAAGATTTGTGGCTCTTGGTCTGCTGACTTTGAAATAAATCTGATGTTAGACTGAGGAACACAGCGCCACAACGGGCCAGAATTTCAAATCGCGTTCTGATTCCATGGTTAGCATAAATTCCACTTTCTCTAGGGCAGCTGAACCTGCAAGGCTCACTGCAATAGTTAAGCATAGTGAGGGACCCCTGGAAGAAAAAATATTACCATGGTAAGTATTTTTTTCTTCTGGTGCTACAGTGCCGCCTGATGGCAGAGTCATCACTGCAGAGATGCTGCAACATCAGAGTCTAACATAGGCATTGCTTTCACCATTGGGTGGAGGTAGGGACCTCTGGGAGAAAATGTACGGCAGGAATGCTTAAAATTGGGCAGCCCTGCTGGCCCCACAGCGGTGTGTCATGTTGCCGTGCAGGTGACCCGAATTGGGGGTGGACTCTGGTTGCCACATTGAGGGATGGGCCCAGCTGTGGTTGCTGTCACTCGGCAATGCACCTCACTCAGAGAGGCTTGATGGTGAGTTCCGGTGCTACAATAACCCCCTGTGGCAGGGTCAAGGATGTTGTCTGTCACTGCAGAAACACTGACATCTGAGGCTGACACAGGTATTGCTCATGCCATGGAGTGGAGGAGTGACCTATGGGAGAAAACGGGTCACAAAGTACATGCGCCAAGCTGTTTATATTGCAGACGTCAGTACCCTCAGGCTCTGCTCTGTCTAGATCCTCCGCTGTTTGCAAAAGTACCAAAATGTTTATTGAGCCAAATACATAAATGCAGGCGTTTACACCATATTTATGTATTTGGCTCAATAAACTTTTTAAGTACTGTTGCTAACGATGAGTGTTCCACTTTGTTCCTTTCTGTTTGAAGTACAGTTATATTTAGTGTAGCAACACCCTCAGAGGGGGGTGTGCTCATTTTTTCCTTTTGTAAATGTCTTCCATGTGGATCCCCACTAGCTGGGATGATGGAGAGCACAGCTGACAGGGTTGAGTGGTCACCAACAGCACTCCGCATGAAAACAGGAGAGGAGAAGGTAAGATGGCTCGGGGGGGCAAAAAAAAAGACTGAACAACAACAAAAAAGCGACGAGAATTTTAAAAAGCTAACATACTTGAATAGGAGGTAGGCAGACCTACAGCAGGATCTTGTGTCTCAGTATCAGATGGTTGCAGAGTCTCCCCCCCTTATTCTGTCTATTCCTCAGGTCGCTGATGCTGTCCGTGGCCACTCAGCCCTATCTTCAACCCTGACACTTTCCAGTACTTAGGGGGTCCACAGGGTACTTCCAACCCATAGTGAATTCAATTGAGGGGCTAGATTGGAGAGATGCCTCCCTCCAGTCCGTGAAGTGTGGAGGACAGCGGTTAGGTCAGTGGAGCGGTGGAGACCGGGTGTGCCAGTGTCATGCTGCGGTGCAGCAGGGCTTTTCTTACTTTTAATGTTCCTAACCCAAAGGAAACTGCCAGCGAGGGTTCCATGGTGCCCATATGCATGCAGTAGAGTGGCTGGGCTCTACAGCTAGGCTGTGTTCCCCCCCAAGCTCCTCCAGCTATATCACCATCCATGGGCAGCTAGATGGCATTGCAGCAGACAATGCTGCCTGCTGTTTCCAGAGGACAGCATCCAGTGGGATGCTTGATTCTCCTCCCCCCCCCCGGCTGCCGCCGACATCTGGGGCTCGTCCTCGTACCTGGGTCATCAGCGTTGTGAGCAATAACCATGTGGCTACAAAGTATTTTGCATCTTTTAGCATTTTTCAGCAAAATAAGTTCATTTAATTGCTTCAGCTCAAAAGAAAAATATTCGAAGCCAGCCCAGTGGTGTAAGGGGCGAGAGGCAGCTATCGCCTATGCCCTTGTCTGTTACCATGCCCGGCGACCGGTTCAGAATGAGCTCAGGTCCTCGGGGGTTGGTCGGGGAGGGAAAAGATGCTTTACTTACGTGCCACCACAGTGAGGGAGGGACAAAGGGAGAAAATGGAAAATGGGCTGGCACAGGCTACATGAAGCCCTGCCTTCCTGCCTCTGCCATGTGGCACTGCCGGTTCACCTGGTCCACAAATCTAGATTGCATCTCCAGGCTGGGGGGGGTGGATGGCCCTCCCCTTCCCAACCCCACCACGGGGGGGGGGTCAGTGGGGGATATGGGGCTCAGTGGACTGGATGGTGGATGCCGGGTGAGAGGGGCGGGGACAGAGCTAAGAGCCCTGCTTGTGCCAACCCACTGTGGAAAAAAAAAGCGATATGGATGTAGCCTCCCTTATCCTCCTCTTTTGTCTAGGGGTCCCGATGGTATGCAAAGGGGGGCATACAAACCCAATAGTACCTCCAGACACTTCTTAAGATTGGAAATAAGACAGGCCTTACCTTGCAGATGATAACCAGGCCTCCTCTCACCCAGGTGAAAATAGCTCAGGCACCGTGGCTTCTTCTGGTTTCAGCATAAATGGGGGGGCCTTCTTAGGAAGAAATGTGAGGAATTAATTCATTGACAAACTCAGCACCACTAGGTAAAAGCCAAAATACAAAAATTAAATTTTTTTTTGTTCAGAAAGATCAGAACAAATAAAAAAATTAAACGGCGCAACTCCATTGGGTTTAAGAGCTTGAAAAATGGCAGATAAAGGGCATATGCACCGGCCACTTCTAAAAGATTTTCTAGCCTAGAGCTTAGACCAAAACTGGCTCCACTTTGCCAGCATAAGCCGAAAATTAGCTTAAACCCTCTCCTCCATACCGACTGTCCTTTCCTTTACCTTACGGGGGAGAGCCTCACTCCTCCCTGCCACTGAACCTTAAAACATAAACAGGGCATGTTACAGCCTAAATTCCTCCCGCGGCTGCTCCCGAACCTTACTTTCCACCAGAGCCAAACGAGGTGTCATACCTACCTTCACTCCGGGCCAAGGCAAACCTCTTAGAGAATGGTGATGGTTCCCTCCTTCCCACTTCTGTTTCCATAGGCCACTTCGCTTGGCGGGTCTAATGGGTCCTGCCCTATGGCGAATCCCAGGATGCAGTCCCACCCCTCCTCTGACCTCCAGCAGCGTGCCACACGGGAATGGCTTCCTGGACCTGCCACATTCTGTAGAACCTTGCCGTGGTTCTGCCACCACCACAACAGCCCCAGTGCCTTGATTGCGCTCCATACCTTTGGATAAACCAGGCCCCCAGCCTCCAGATTGATACCTACAACTTTTCACCTCCTGCTCTCTGATTACTGTTGAAACAGCTCTTGTCTCAGGCCACTTATTTATTTCTTGATTTTTTAAATTTTTATCTTTATTGTAGTCTTATTTAATATTTTCTATTATTAATGTGTTTTTTTATTCTGCTTTGGTTGTATTTGTTTTGTACAGCGCCCAGAGCCTTAGGGATTGGGCGTCTTTAACTAAATTTGCCTTGCCTTACTCCTCCACACAGCTCAGCCACAGTGTCCTTGGTCCTAAATGGCTGCAAACTCCTGCCATCTTCCCTCGGACACCTCCCTCACATCGCACCAATGCTGGCAGCCGACACTTACTGGGCTGGGGAGGTTTTAGGCCTCCCGGTTGCACTTGCCCTACACCAGCCCACCTAAACTCCAAGTCCCCCCCCCCAACTCCCAGAAACCTGGCTTACATATCGGTGAACTCCGCCACCTACTGGGCAGACAGGGGAATTGCCCCCTAAGCTGACTGATGGGACAAATGGGGGGGGGGCAGATCAATATTAGTAAGCCCACCACGTGAGGGGAGGCATACACTCTCCCCCCCTTAAAACACATTTCCTCCTGGAAATGGGGCAGAAGGGGGGCTCTTCCAAAATGTTCCCCAACCAGAGTTGGTATACACACTCCCAACCCAGCCCAGGGTCCCCTCCGGCACACCCAGCGACCACCCCTTTAGCTTACCGCCCATCCCGCCCCGTGGAGCAAGTTCAGTTAAAATGATATAAGAAACAACACTAAATTTTAAAACGTAGCAGTATACATGCTAAGGCCAGGCTGTCAGAAATACTTTATGTTTATTATTATTTCGGAAGACACCTTTGAGCCAAGGCTCTTTTACAAAGGTTCCACGTCGGAAACAATACAGAACGTAGGAAGGACAATAACAAGTACAGTAGTTTTAAACAGCCATAGGCTTTGTCAGGTACATTAAAGCTTTCATATGGAATTACTGTAATATGTACAATGACTTTAAACTTGTCAAACTTTTAGATTTTTAAGCACGCAAATCAAGTTCTACTAAAATACAAACAGACATCACTCACACAGCACACTCTCACTATCCACCCAAATACTCCCACTCCCTCATCATTCATAAACGCGTAGAAACTCTACTTTGCATTGTTATCATTCATAGTTGCTCCACAGGGGAGCATCTGCATAAAATGATTTAAATGTCTCTTTTTTTTCTCTTCATACACACAAACATAACAGTCTCAGCAGGTCAGTCCAAGCAAAATCTTCTTTCTTTTCTCCACCAAAAGGAAGGGATGGTCCCACTGTGACCTCAGCTGGGCACAGTACCTAAACACTTTAACAGTCTCCAAACATTTTGATTTTTAAACAGAGACAGTCCTGGCAAATCACAGAATGCTAAGCCATTTCTTCCTCAAATGGCGGACCCTCCGCCATAGGGGTAGTAGTAGTCCGGGTCCAGTTTTGTAGTCTCCATCAGCAAACGAATCCATGGCAATGATGTAGTATTTCATATCTAACGGGTCCATCGGGTTCTGACCCACACACTGGCATGGCAGGCCCTATGGCGAATCCCAGGATGCGGTCCCACCCCTCCTATGACCTCCAGCAGCGTGCTACATAGGAACCGCTCCCTGAACCTGCCACATTCTGGAGAGCCCTGCCGCTGTTCTACCACCACGACAGCCACACTGCCTTGATTCCACTCCATACCTTTGGGTAAACCAGACTCCCAGCCTCCAGATGGTTCCTACAACTTTTGACCTCCTACTCCTCCACACAGCTCAGCCACATTATCCCTGGTCCAAAATGGCCGCCAACTCCTGCCACCTTCCCTCAGACACCTCCCTCACATCGCACCAACACTGCCAGCCATCACCTACTGAGCTGGGCTTTATACAAATTTTCTAATTTAAAACAAAAGTTCTAACCCGGTGCTGTGGTCACACTCCTCCTTCTGTGGTCACACTCCTCCTTCTGGCTTATCGGCAGATTTGTTTCTATAGCTAGGGGAGCAGTGACTACCAAAATGATCTAAGTAACTATTGAAATGTTTAAAAAAATGTATAAGATATTTTTAAAAGCCCAAATAAATTGTTAGCAGACACAACTGGTCATGAAATGACCACAAGTCTGAAATGTTGAGAAAGTGCAGCAAGGTAATGCTCAAACAACCAGAAGATAAGGACTGATTCTTGGGTGAACCTATTTTCAGAAGGGGAGGCAGGATCAGGGTTTTTAGACTCATCAGTGGGGCCTTGAGAAAAACAACATTACTACGGTAAGTAATGTTTTCTTCAAACAGCAGGAATCCATCAATACTGCCTTACAAAAGTGAAGACTCACTGGTAGTACCTTGAGACGATGGGTCTGGCACCCAGTTAGAAAAAAGTTTCTACAAGGCAGCATTTCCAAAACTGGCATCCCCCTTGGACTGTATGTCCAGGCAGTAGTGTGTTGAGAAGGCATGTACTGTTTTCCAAGTAACTGCTTTATAAATGTCTAGAAGGGGATTGCCCATGTAGCTGCCATGGAGGCAGAGGTGCCTCTTGTGGAATGTGCCCAGAGGTCTCTGGGAAGTATTTTACCAGCTTTTTCATAGCAGAACTGTATACAGGAAACTATCCAACGAGAGATAGTCTTCCTAGCTGCTGGTTTACCTTTGCCAACCTCTCCATAGGTAACAAAAAGTTGTATGCAATCAGGCCAGACATCCCGTTTCCAGTCTAGCAGTGTCAGTGGCTCAGCAGGTTGCACACTCACCTCTGAGGCTGGAAGATCAGAAGGCTGTGGGTTCTATCCCCATACCAGGCACTTGGATTAAATCCAGTAGCAGGGTAAGGCATATGAGGAGAGGTTGAGGGCACTGAACATGTACTCCCTGAAAAATAGGAGAGAGAGAGGGGACATAACTGGGACCTTCAAGTACTTAAAAGGGATCAAGGCAGTATAGCGCAGTGGTTTAAGGTTCTGAACTGCAAATCTGGTGACATCCAGCAGACCAGACCTGGGTTTGAGTCCCACAGCTTCCACTTGCATATTGTGTGACCCCCTGAGCAAGTCACTTAAGCTCCTGTAAAAAAGCTTTCAGCTTAGTGTGCTACTCCTGGTCAAATTAAATAAATAAGGAGAGTCTCTTTAAGCTGAGTGGCAACCATAACACGAGGGGGCACAGTCTTAGGGTGGAAGGTTTAGGAGGGAAGTCAGGAAGCACTTCTTCACAGAGAGGGTGGTGAACACTTGGAATGTGTTGCTGGAAGAGGTCATCTCATTGAAGACAGTGGGCAGCTTTAAGAGAGGCTGGGATAAACATAGGGGGAAGGTAAGGATCACTGGAGGGAAGGCAGGGACATTAGCTCAAGCTGTGGACCCTGCAATATGAGCAGATAGACCAAATGGCCTTCTTCTGCTGGCTTCTTCATATGTTATGTATGACACTGGGGGTGCTGCACTCCTGAGGTGCCGTCTTTCAGATGAGAACATTCATCGTGGTCCCATCTGAAAAACAGCAATCGCTATCACAGCAAACATACATTGCGAAGTCATTTCCGCGATATACAAGCGACCTGACTTGACACATTACAAGTGTTTGGGGTTGTCCTCCCCACACACCCTCTTTACTTAGATTGTTAACCTAGGGTGCATGTCGGGGGCAGGGTCAAAACGTTGACCGCAAAACTAAAAAAATACTAAGAACGGAAGCAGCGCAAAAAGATCACCCGCAGCAGGTCCTGAACCCAGTTCCTGCTGTACTGTAGCCAGCCACCCTCACCACCACACCACTGGGCTGGCTCAGCTACAGCAGGATCCCCAACCTACACAAACCCTCCCTCCTATCCCTCCCCTCCACCTCCTTATCCCTCCCCTTCCAGTCGTTCTAGTCGCCACAGCATCGCTACCCTAGCAGGGTCGCTGGTCATGATAGTGCTATAAATGAGTTGCTGTTTCTACAGTCGCTCATTTAATATCGCTATCATCACTGGCTATCTTCTGGGGGTAGTTCAGCTGAATGTTAAAGATCCCATGGCACTTCTCGAAAAGAGCAAGGGAATGTCCTGGCCAAATTTCCCCCATTCACTAAAAAAAAAATACCACCAACCGCTTAATCTGATTCAATGTCAGTTGGCATCCATCTGTATCCCCCTTCCCTGGGACGAGGCTGAAAAAAGGCAGAATTGTCTAGTACTTCTTTCCCGGTCAACAAAAACTAAAATAAATAAAAAATGCAGCAGGACACTGCCCTTATTCCAGTTTCTGCTCACCTGTACTGGAATGTCCAGGAAAGAGACGAGGAAGGGTCACGGACTGATTTGGGTGGAATTCTGAAACCACCTTAGGTAAGAATTTCCTATTGGTTCTATCGACTACCTTATCCCTGTGGAATATTATGTAGTTTGGATCTGTACAGAGAGCTTGCAGTTCATGTACCCTCCTAGCAGATGTCATGGCTACTAGGAAAACTGTTTTCCAGATGATGTAGTTTAGGTCTGCTGTAGCCATAGGCTCAAAGGGGGATTCCATCAGGTGGGCAAGACAGATGTTCAAGTCCCATGGGGGGACTGGTTCCATCACAGGAGGGTTGAGGCCTTTGAAAAGAACTTTTAAAAACAGGTTGTGAGGCCAAAGACTTGTCCTTGCCTGCTGATGTATAGGCTGACACAGCTGGCGGGTGTCATTTTAGGGCTGAAGGTCTCAGACCTAAGGGCTGGTGACATACAGGCAGACTGAGAAGCCATAAAGTCTTCTCCTTTTAAAGCCCTTGGGTTCGATTCACAAACGGTCTGAGAATGCCACATGCCCCAGGTGCGCCGAACATATAGCGCAGGGGGCTTATGACATTCCCCAGCCGGCAATCGATCATCCCTAGTGCTAAGTGCCACATGTTCGACCAATCTTTCGCTGGATCTAACTTTGCGGCAATCTTGGGACCCTTTTAGGGGGCTTGCGCCAAACATTTGAAGCAAGCTGCTGTGAAGTGGGAAAAGTGTTACAAATGCGCCCAACCTTCTTGAATCAGGGTGCATGTTGCGGCAATGTGTTTGGCGCAGCCATGCCACAACACAGGTTTGACGTAGGGTTGACACAAGCCCTGCGTCAGCCTTCGTTACTCAAGTCCCTTGTCTTTTTTGTTTTCCCATATTATGTTTATTGCCATTTATCCCCGGGCTGCCTCCTTCCGACTACCCTCCAGAGCCCCATCACTTGGCTTCTCTGGGGCTTACCTTCACCATCGTGCTCTGCCACAGGACTTGTGGTGGTGCCCGGTCACTGGTAGGGGACCTTCAGAGGGTCGAGCTTCATTCTGCCTCTTATTTTTTGCCCTGGGGGCCCATGGATGGGTTCACCCATGCCGTAGCAACAACCAAGTTGCCAGCGTAAATTATGTCGCCAGCACTTGGTCAACATCTGGCACAGCGCTCCAACAATCCGTGGTCAGGCAGTCAGAGCACCAGCGATTGTGGAGGGGGCTATACCCCCCCTGCACACCCCATATATTTGTATGACAAACTCCAGACCGCACCATGGTGGTAAGAAGGGCAACCTGGAGATTGGCAACAGTGCCTGATGGTGAAAAACACAAGTTGCACAACATGCATGCAACATTACTGCCCCGGCAACATTCCAGCTGCAATATTCTGTTGGCACATTAACAGACTACCGTCCACCATTTTTTTTTTTTTATTTAGTTGTTTAACCAGGAGTAGCACACTAAGCTGAAAGCTTTTTTACAGGAGCAACCTGGGAGCACAGGGAAGTTAAGTGACTTGCTCAGGGTCACACAGTATGTAAGTGGAAGCTGTGGGATTCAAACCCCAGTCTGGCCTGCTGGATGTCACCAGATTTTCAGCTCAGAGCCTTAAGCCACTGCACTATACCGCCTCCGTTTGCCTTACAGAGGAGGAGTATGTATGTGGAATAAGCCTCATTAGCCCGGGGGGAGGGGACAAATTCCTGCTCTGGGTAGACATCAGGCTCTATTGGTTCATTCTCTTCTTCATAGTATTCCTCTTCCTCCAGGACAGATTGATGCTGGGGAACCTAAACCGGGGGGCAGACATAATGATGACATTCCCATGGCTTGGAAAATCTGATACATTTTGGTAATATCCTCCGAAGAGGCCATTTGCCTGGGGGTCATCTGCCTGCTCCCTATCCCTCGTAGGAGGAGAGGTAGGAACATTTTTTTTTTCTTTTTCTTAGAGCAGATGTTGCCAACAATGTTTGCTATACCTGCTCTGAGGTTGTTTTTGTACTTTCACCATCACTAACTTCAGGGATCCCACTTTCGGACACCGTAGAGTTCCTTAATGTGCATCTCTGGTGGCTTAGCAGTGTTATCTTCTTTACCTGTTCCTTTGGTAAGAGACTGCTGCTGCTTCTGAGGTGATGAACCTCTGATGCATGCTTTTCACCAACATAGGAAGTTTTCTCCATTTCTGAGCTTTATGAATGCTTAAGTGACACTGAGGCAGACTGTAGAGCCAAAAGAGCTTCCTTTTGCAGCCTTTTTCTCTGTATTTTTGGACAAAACTTTTTACGACTCACACTTCTTAAAATCATGATTTGGGCCTAAACACCTCAAGCACAACTTGTGACAGAATGCCTTTGCCAGGAGTTTAAAACAGGAGTTATAATTTTTTAAATCCTGTAGGCCCAGTTTCTTTCTTCTTTGGCCTATCAGTCGTGCCGATTTGATTACAATGCCTAAACTTTTATTTTATTTAAGTCAGTTCAGTTTCGTTACACAAATTTATTTATTTAGTTTTTGTTTACCGGGTAAGTGCACTAGCCAGTTGATGACTATTTTCAGGCACGACCCGTGACCCATTGATAAAATGATAAGAAAAAGATCTAGAAATTCCATAGGCCGAGAGATGTCACCTGACCACGCATAAAATCTCTATAAATGCATGGTGAGATGTTGAATCTCATCTTCACCCCAAAAATACTAACTAAGCCAGTGCAGGAGGGCTCAGGTGCAGAATATTACCAGCTATGAATAACTGAGTTCAGGTGCAGTTGGCCTGGGGGTCGCAGCTGGGGGCGGGGCAAGGGGACATCCACAACATGGGAAAGAGGGAACTCAAGGTCAGTGATCAGGAACACTTGCAGGAAGGGGTGGTAAAATCACGAAGAAGGGATTTGCGGGAGAAGGACAAGGCTGAGAAGAGAGATGGCAGAGGGAGGACCAGAGTTTAGGAAGTCGGCCAGGGAAGAAAAGTGCCGGTTGGCATAGATATCGGCTGATAAGGACACAGGTGAAAGGTCCTTTCAGCCAGTCAGTTTAAGGCATTTTATTGACCCAGTTTATAAGTCTTTTTTGCCATTTCGTCAGTTCTCTTGGAATCTTTATCAGGAGATGCTGCTGAGAAATTAACTTTTGCTTTCTGGCAAGCAGCTGCCTGAGTAACTCCCTCAGGGTCAAGGTGAGTATAGACGGCCTTTCCTGGTTGCTACGTATCTTCTCTGAATTTTCTTGTCTGTGGCCATAGAGGGTCAATGACATAGCAAGAATCCTTGTCATGGTGTTCTGGAAAGCCTTATGAATGGAATGGACACATTGTATCTGGTCAGACCCCACTTACTCATGAATTCTGCTTCCTCTATATCCACGTCTGATTCCATGGACATCGAATTTACCATTCAAGCCATTGGTTCACAAAAGCAGTACAGGATAACTAGTTCTTATTCTCCCTGGGTGGGGTACTGAATTCCTCCTCCTCCACAGCATCATCTGGGGAAATCGGTTCTTTCTCCTCCTCCTCGAGCCCTTCTCTGAATAAATATTGGGGGAGAGCCTCAGAGGTAGGCTTTGACACTGGAAATTGTTTTAAAATGTGGGCTAGCAGTATAGCCTAGAGGTTAGAGGAATGAGATGTGAACAAGCTTGATACATCCAGCAGACCAGTCCTGAGTTTGATTCTCACAACCTCTACTTGCATACTATGTGACTCTGAGCAAGTCACTTAACCACCCAGTGCTCCCAGGTCACCCCTGAAAACAGGCACTTATGCCTAGTGGGCCTTACCTGGTTACCAAAGACTAAAATAAAAAAAGTGCCACATTTGCTGAAATGCCCTCCATGGGGGGGGGGGGAGAGACATGTTTTACTCTTACACCTGTTCCTCTATTTTCTTTTTAGGCAAAGGAACCTCAAGCTGTCTTTCGTTTTGTTTCTGTTTGCCAACCTTGTTACTTGGCTGGTATTCAGAAAGTATTTTATGCTTTTTATGGCTGCCTTCAGATGCAGCAGAACTTTCCTTGTGCTGTTTGTTTGAAGACAGGCTTAGCAGTCCTTTTTCTCTCGTTGAGTGCCGGAGATGGCTGCCCACTCACAAAGGAGTACTTGCGGCATTTTTCATTCTCCCTGGGTGTCAGAAATGGCTGAGGAGAGGAGGAGCCATCTGAAGCATACTCCCTACCCTTTGTACCCTGTTCTATTTGTTTTCTGAGAGGAGCACACTCTTGTGAAGGTGCTGCTGAGGTATCCATTTAACTTCCCATAATCGCTCTGCCCAACTCGCACTATCCTGACACCGGGTGCCCGACATCAGGATCTGCCCACAGCAGAGTTGGAATCTTAACAAAGCCTGCTGTCTCATCTTAGGCTGTGACCGCCTCACCCACACCTGTACTCTCTACAACCCCTCAAAATGGCTAAACCTAGATAGCAGAATCCAGTATCACACATGCTTAATGACAAAGAAGATACTCTTAGGTCTCGCCCTTCCCATTCTTTCCTCCATTATCCGCCCAGCAGCCCCAGCCAGACCAATGCGAAACTCAAACAAGACGCCTCTGTGGGTACCCCACCCTCATACCACCCAACTCCAAAGGACTTTCAGCTATGGAGCCCCAAACTGAACTAACTCTCTCCCCACCCAAATAGCCAGTGAAACAAGGCTAGGTCCTTTTAAAGCTAGACTAAGGGAACTCCTCCAAGGCTCTAACGTATGTGACTGCCCCTGACATAGTCCGGCAGAATGCTGTCCTACTAGCGCCCATTACTTTCTCTGCTTTCTGATGCAAAATCTCTACTAGCTCACTATCTGACTATCAGCCGGTATACAGTTTTCTCTGCAACCATGTGGCTGTGATTAATTGAGACTACACTGACCTAGGCCTACCCCTTAACTACCCGTGACTGTCTTGTAATGCATTGCAGTCCTTCATTTGATACTGTACTGCCATCTCTGTTTGCAAATGTTTTTCTCTGTACTGTTTGACGTGGAACCTTTGTAAATGAGTCGCTGACTCAAAGGTATTTTCCGAATATTTACCAAGAAACAATAAAGTGGAGAGGGTGCAGCCCCCTTATAAATAAAATAAACTCTGCCGAAGGGAAAATCTCAATGTCGAGCACTCGTGTTTTGGGCACCCAGCATCGGGATAGGTAGAGTCGGCCAGAGCGATTACAGGAATTACTAACAGACCCATTGTGGAACCCCGTGCAGACAATTGCCATTTAGCAGCTCCTTTTTTCTTTGTGATAGGGAAGAAAACTTTGGAGAGAGAACAATTTTCAAAACTGGGATCTTGCTCTAAAAAAAAATCAAAGCAAAGGTCATATGGCCATCTGCTGTTGCCAACCAATGCTTTCGAGATTGTCACTGTTTATATCTCGTAGGCCATCTTTTATCTTTATGCCTTCCTCTCGTGCCAATTTGCCAGGAAGTGGCACAAAATTTATTTCTTGCTCTCATATTTGACAAAAAGTTACAACTGTTTTAAAAACAAAGTCCAGTTCAAACAAAATTACTTTTTGTGTGTTTGATTTACAACCAGAGATCCAAACAAGTAACAAAGTTAAAACTGTAGATCTACTTATTCTGGGAACTGCACCAAAACTGACAAAAAATACCAAAATACAAAAATCTAAGCTAGACCAATGCAGAGTAACGAATAAACGTATATACTTACAAATAGCAAACTTGTAGTCAAAACTAAGAAGGCCATAAAGATGGATAAAACAGAAGTTTTAACATACAACTTCTAACCCTCCCAGTGCGAAATTCCCACTTGAAATAGATGTTTACCAATATGAAGTATTTAGGGACCAACCTAAAACGGAACCTCACAGATCTCTAGGAGACTAATTACTCCCCCATCACCTGGAAAATGGAAGAAGACCTCCTATGGTGGGGTACTTTGCTGCTGAGCCTGGTAAGGCAACTTGATTGAGGATGGTCACGCGTCCATGGGTACTTTACCTGTTTCATAACCTCCTCTTCTTAATACGGAAAACAGACTGGAGGAAATGGCAGAAACTCATTTCCCATTATGTCTGGGCTGGGAAGAGACCTCGGGTAAGGCTTAAGACTTCAACTCTACCCAAGGATAGAGGTGGCCTCTCACTGCCCGATCTGTGATTATGCCATGCAGCTGCTCAGACCAAAGTCATCTGGCTTTGGCATCACCCTGCCACACAAGTGCAGTGGGTGAAGATGGAGCAAACCCTACTACCAACAGACCCACACATACAACTTCTCATTTATTCCACTAGGGGTCCCAACAGTTGGCCATAGCAGAGTCCATGGATAGCATCCACATTGAGAACGTGGGACTGGGTGCTCCATTATTTACAAATCCAGAGACAGCTGATTGTTCTGTGCCCTATAGCATACTAATAACTTTCTTCTAGCACTACAAGACCATTGGTGCACTGTAGGTCCTGTGGTAGACACGGTCTGATCTATGTCTTTCACTCATTACAGGCAGGGTCGGTGACAACCTTCCAATACCTTAAAAAAAAATATGGGTGACCGCAACCTGATGTTCTGGTATTTATATATCCATAGTTACATTTCAGCCCTGGCCTCAGACCCAAGAGATTCAAGTAGTTGGTTGATGATGATCCAGGCCTCTGTGCAATTCCTTCAGGTAAGTGGGAAGGCCCACTTGATCATCAGTATGTACAGTGCATTAAAGAACAGCCAGAAGACTCCACCCTACCAATACCACATAAATGGGAGGTAGAAACAGGTTTGGAGATTACCGAGGAGGATTGGCACAGATCATAGAAACAACTGCTCCAGTTTTTCCATTCCCAATTTGTAACAGCCCACTTTACCCCTAGTGTGGGAGCTCAGTGCTGGTGCCAGTGCACAAAATGTAGGGGAACTCACACAGAAACATGGTACACAGAGAACCATGACTGGGATGTTAACATAACCTACAGGAGAGACAGGCAGGGGAGAAGAGGGGGAGGAGTAGCTCTCTATGTAAAGGAAGGGATAAAAGCAACTGAACAAAAGAGTAAACAGGGAGGAGAGGAGGCACTGTGGGTCACCTGGAGACTGGAAAGCACCACAATCCGCACAGGGGTTGTGTACAGACCCCATGTCAGGGGAGGGAATGGACAAGGATATGATAGAAGGCATTCTTAGGATGGCAGAAGGGGAGATACTGTTGATGGGAGACCTGAATATGCCAGATGTTAACTGGAGCACATTTGCTGCAGCCACATCCAAAACAGGGCCATTCTTGATGCCCTACAGGTGGCAGGCCTCAGACAGCTAGTTTGGAACCCACTCATGAGGGAGCAATCTTAGACCTCGTACTCTCAAACGGGGGCAGTGAGAGGATCTCAGATCTAGAAGTGGGTTGCCATCTGGGAACAAGTGACCATCAAACAGTGTGGTTCACGTTAAACTCAGCTACAGAGTCAAGCCATACAAAAGTGAGGGTACTGGACTTCAGGAGGGCTGACTTTGGCAAGATGGGAGAGTGCCTCAGAAAAGCACTAGCAAACAGGCTAGAAGGAGCTGTGGAGCAACAATGGGGAATCATCAAAACTGCCATCACAGAGGCAACAAGCCTTTGTGTGAAGCAAATAAACAAATCAAAACGAAAGAAAAAGCCACTATGCTCTCAAAAGAGGTGGCTGTGAAAGTCAGGAAGAAAAGATAGCATTCCGGAAGTATAAGGAAACACAGAAGGAGCAGGACAGAGAGCTGTACCAGTTAAGGCAGAAGGAAGCAGGGAGGGAAGTCAGAATAGCAAAGGCCCAAACTGAGGAAAAGATAGCCAACCCGGTTAAGAAGGGGGACAAAATCTTTTATAGGTACATCAGCGAGCGTAGAAAGACAAAGGGAGGGATAGTGAGGCTGAATAGAATGAACGGTGGGTGGGCAGAGGGGAACAGTGAAAAAGCAGCGATACTGAACGAATTTTTCTGCTCAGTATTCACAAAAGAGGAGGGGGAAGTGCCTAATCCAATTAACAGAAGCACTCTTGATAGGGGGGTCGATCCCAGTCCTTTCACAGAAGAAAGGGTTCTGAAAGAACTCCTAAAACTGAAGGTGGACAAAGCAATGGGGCCTGATGGAATTCACCCAGAATTCTAAAAGAATTAAGGGGGGAACTAGTGAAACCACTGGCTACTCTTTTTAACAAATCATGGGAGGATGGTGTGGTACCCGAGGACTGGAGGAAGGCGGATGTGATTCCCCTTCACAAAAGTGGGACCAAGACAGAGGCAGGAAACTACAAACCTGTCAGTTTGACCTCTGTGGTAGGGAAATGATGGAGTCACTTCTGAAGGAAAGAATAGTTGAGTACCTAGAGGCCAGTGGGACACAGGACCCAAGGCAGCATGGGTTCACAGCGGGAAGGTCATGTCAGGCAGATCTAACAGATTTCTTTGACTGGGTGACCAAAGTAGTAGACCAGGGAGGGGCTGTGGACATGGCCTACCTAGACTTTAGCAAGGCATTTGACACAGTCCCACACAAAAGATTAATAGTCAAATTAACCAGCCTGGGAATGGGTCCCAGGGTGGTAGCCTGGGTAAAACATTGGCTGGACAACAGGACACAAAAGGTAATTGTAAATGGAGTCCACTCTGAAGAAAGAGGGGTTACTAGTGGTGTACACAGGGTTCAGTATTGGGTCCAGTCCTTTTAATGTCTTCATAAGTGACATTGCAGAGGGACTGGAAAAAGTATGCCTCTTTGCAGATGACACAAAGATCTGCAACAGGGTTGATACACAGGAGGCGTGGAAAGGATGAGAAGGGACTTGGCAAGGTTGGAGGAATGGTCAGAAGTATGGCAGCTAGATTCAATGAAAAGTGCAAAATAATGCACCTGGGAAACAAGAACCCAGGGAAGAATACACAATGGGAGGTAGTAACAACAACAAAAAGGAAAGGGACCTGGGGTAATCATATCAGATGACCTTAAGGTTAGCAAGCAATGTGAGAAGGCAGGGGAGGGCTGGGGCATACTGGGATGCATAGGGAGAGGCATCAGCAGCAGAAGACAGGAAGTTGTTATCCCTCTGTACAGACAGTTGGTGAGACCCCATCTGGAGTACTTGCGTCCATCTTGGGGACCCCATCTCCGCAAGGACATAGACAGGATAAAGGCAGTCCAGAGGAGGGCAACCAAAATGGTGCAGGGTCTGCAAGAGAAGCCGATGAGGAGAGACTAAAGGAGCTTAATATGTATACCCTTGAGGAAAGAAAGGAGAGGGGGACATGATATAAACTTTTAAGTACCTCAGTGGAATCAACAAAGTCCAAGAGGGTAGCATCTTTCAGAAAAAGAGATGCAAGAACAAGGGGACACAATTTAAAGATAGAGGGGCGGTCAGGGGCAATGTGAGGAAGTATTATTTCACAGAGAGGTAGTGGATGCATGGAACAGCCTTCCTGAGGAGGTTGGGGTCTAAAACTGTGGGAGAATTCAAGAATGCATGGGACAGACATAAGGCAATTCTTGTGGGGGGTAGGAAGAAATAGGCTGTTGGTTAACTAGGATCTGCGGCCTATCCTGTAGGTAGGGAAATGGGCAGACTAGATGGGCCAAGCAGTCCTTATCTGCCGTCAAAGTCTCTGTTTCTATGTTTCACCCACATTATGTGTGACAGTGAGGTTATCAAACAATTTCTGGAGGTGGTGGAGGCTGAAATCCAGGAAGTAACAAGAGAAATTTCCTTAGATGGCACCCTCTACCTATTTATGCAATTCCTAATGGGAAGCTGGGAAACATATACAATACTGATTGGGAATCTTTATTGTGGCATGCAAAAAAGCTGTCATTCAGAAGTGGCTTACCCCAGAGGTCCCAACACTTATCATTGAATGGAGGGATATTGTAAATCTTGTTTACAAGATGAAGCATATAATGTTCTTACTAACTGACCATACAGCCCAATTCCAGAATAGATGGGTCATAAGGATGCACTGCATTATGGGTAAAGACCCTGGGCTTGACTTTCAAAATGGCAAGAATGCTGCAAGCCGCAGGTGCGCAGAAGATATGGCGCACCGGGCTTCTGGCATTCTCCTGGCTGGCAATCGGGACTTTTGATCCAAAGCAGCAACTGCCACAAGTTAGACCAACTTTTTCTGATATAGCCTGTGGCCATCCCAGGGACCTGTTGTACAGTGCTTGCACCAAACATTCGGTGTAAGCTGCCGTGAATCAGATAAACTGTTGCAACTGAGGAGCTCTGCCTGTTTTCATTGGAGGAGAGGAGAGACGGGGGGGGGGGACATGATTGAGGTCTTCAAGTACCTCAAGAGAATAAATAGGGTAAACAAGGAGGGGAATCTTTAGACTAAAGCAGGGAGGTATCACCAGAGGGCATGGTTTGAAGTTGGAAGGTGGAAGGGTGAGGGGAAAGAGGAGGAGGTTTTCACTGAGAGGGTGGTGGATCCTTGGAGCAGCTGCCTGGTGAGCTGGTTCAGAGATCCACAGTGGAGGCTTCAAGAGAGGGTGGTACAGACACAAAAGCGGATGTATCAGATGATGACCTGGCCCAAGGGGTGGGGATGGATGATAGGGGTTTCTGGAACACATGGGGGGTCTTGGTACCCAACTAGGGATCTGAGGTTCGAGCAGACTCGATGAGACGTAGGCCTAATCTGCTGGCAATTATTATGTTTGTATGCTATGTTAACTGCGTCGACCTATCAAATTAGGTGCAGTTATGACAAAGGGATTGTGTAGCTGCTAACATCGAGGGTTGGAAGCCCTGCATCACCTTTGAAAAATCAAGCCCCATCTGTTTATCCCCAGAGTGCATTGGTACGACAATCAACTAATGACACCACTAAGTCACAAGTCAGTAATATAGTTCACTGGAGCTCCTGTGGCCTCCTACCCCTCAGTTCATATGGAATATATTTAGTAACTCAGTGCCTTTGTACTGGTCCTCCCAAAATTCTGGAAATGAGGGATCACAGTTAATAACAGGGAAGGGCGGGGGGGAACCTGTTCTGCCCGAGGACCACACTGCCAAAACAGAGAAATGTATTAAGCTTACTGTACCTGCACAATGTGTTTGTTATGTTTATTTGTTTGAACGAATCCAGACAGTGACATGTATGCAACAGCTGTCTCGTACTTTACAGCAAGACTCTAGTGTGCGACTATGTGTTCCTATTGACAACGAGGCTACCGAACACGCTGCTTGATGGCCGGTCACCTAATTATAGATATTATACTCTCAGGAGTCACGGGCTAAGTGAAATAATGATGGCACGCTGCAGAGCTTGAATTTTAACATTCTAAAATTCTATCTCCAGGGCAAACCTCAGACCTGAGATAATCCAATTTGTATGACATCACTAATACACTCTTGCTGCTGAAAACACACTGGAATTGAACGCAGAAGGAAAACAAGGGTTTAGTTTGCAGCATTTATTAAAACACAAACATGAATTATAAAATATATAAAAATATTTACAACTTCAGGTGCTGATGAGATGACAGGTGGTCCCCTTCCCAGCTTATACAAACGCCACTGTGGCAGTAACTCAAGACCTGGATCCCAATCGGCACTGATCCACCCACACGCCCACCCTCTCTTACGTAAGGCACTCTGTTCATTCGCATTTACAGTCTCAGGAAAAAGTACCCCAAGGAATGACTGCCCTGTCCCCTGGCTCAGGGGTTAGGGGAGTAGGTCCACGTGAACTCCGACAGCAGTGGGGACAATGCACAGACTAAACAAGTACCCTGAGGTTTACTTTTGCTAATGCTTCACCTCCTCATTGTTGTCATCTTTTGGAGAGATCTGGCACTCCATTGTGCTGAGTCTTCCCCACTGATTTCAAACTTTTTTGTTCCCTTAAAATTCAACAAACACACAACATAGGAGGAGACGTTTGGCAGCACCACAGCCAGACCAAATGTGGAATGTGCAACCTGATTTACAGTACTTTCAAAGTCCTTTACAAGAAATTAAACATTATGGGGGGGGAAGTTCAATATCATAGTTCATCATGGTTGCTGTCCCCATTTGGCTTGACCAACCGTCCTATCAGAAGGATTGTGTTGGTCTTGTTGTCCTTGACTAGGAAGATGTATGGGTGGTCTGCATAGAAGAGTTTGGGTGAGCGGAGTTCCTCACGCCCGTAGATGTCTTGGTCGATGGGCTTGCCCTCTGTGTCCCACTCGATGGCCACGGCATGAAGGTGGTTGGACAGGTGCAGGTCCTTCCTGCCAGTGATACCAGAGAAGTCTGCCTTGGTCTTGTCCACTGCCTCTGTTAGGCCGAGCTCCTGAAGGTGTTTCTGTAGGTAAAAGACAAAGGAAGAAGCTGAGAAATGCAGACATTTGCAAATGCTCATGCCTGACCACCCCAATCAGGAAGAGACTGGATTGTGTCAGCAAATCATCCACCACATCAAAGCCATGATTGTCAGAAACAAATTAAGATTAGATCCTCTCTCCGTCCCTCCTCATCCCATACATCAACTCTTCCTTGAGATACCTACTGTAAGACTCTTGGCATACTGTCTCCCAGAATTCCTCACAACAAAACAGTAAACCTGAGCTGTTTGGGGGGGGGGGCAGATTATCAAGGTGATTAAGGTGCATCAGTCCGGTAAATGGTACATCTGTCTGGATAAAGGTACATCTGTCCCAATAAACTGGTACACCTTCCACTACATCTGTCTGGATAAAGGTACAGCTACCTGGATAAACTGGCATATCTAGATGGATAAAGGTACTGTACATCTGTCCAGATATAGAAAATACTGGATGGGCAAGTATGTACAACCAGTGTGTTCTGCCACAAAGGGGTTCTGATTCACTCTGACCTCGAGAGTGAAGCTCAAGAGCCCTGAGGTGGCAGAACAGATTGGTTGTGCATAAAGTTGCTCATCCTGTATTTTTTTTATGGTGTATAGTATTATGTGAAATGTGTGGTGGTTCTTTCATTTTCAGAACGAAACTTGGGGCACAGGAATCCTGGAAATGAATACAAGATGGGGGGAGAGATACTAACAACAAGAAAGCTGGAAGGAGACCTGGGGGTAATCATAACGGACAACCTGAAAGCAGCCAAGCAATGTGAGAAGGCAGTGGGGGAGGGCCGGAGGGATGCTGGGGTGCACAGGGAGAGGTATCACCAGTAGAAAACAGGAGGTGGTGATGCCATTGTGCAGACAATTGGTGAGGCCACATCTGGAGTACTGTGTTCAATTCTGGAAACCACATCTCCAGAAGGACACAGACAGAATGGAGGTGGTACAGAGATGGGCAACAAAAATGGTGAAAGGAATGCACCAGAAAACATATGAGGAAAGACTGGAAGACCTCAATATGTATACCCTTGAGGAAAGGAGGGAGAGGTGGGATATGATCGAGACATTCAAGTACCTCAAGGGGATAAACTGGGTTCAGGAGGGAAGCATCATTCAGAAGAAGAGAAGTGCAAGAACAAGGGGGCACAGTATGAGGCTGGGGGGGGCAGGAGTAACACAAGGAAGTATTTTTTCACAGAAAGGGAGGTGGATAAGGTTGGTGGTGCTGGAGGTTGAGGCACTGGTTGCTACATCTTGTGCCACACCAGCAACCCGGATTTGGCAACGAGCCCGGGCCACCGGGGGTTGGCAGGGGCGAGAGAGGATCGAGCATCTGGAGGACTGCTCTCCTCTCTCGGGGGAGGGAGGTTTGTCATCCTGCTTGCTGACTGCCCTCTGGCAGTGTCCGGAGGGCAGTACAGGTCAGGAAGGCATGCACCGGTGTCCTTACGTCGGTAGGGAGGGGGGACAGCAAAAAAGGAAAAAGGGATCTGGCAGGCTCCATGATAGCTGCACCAGCACCCCAGCCAGCCTCTCGATGTCTGGATTTCGCTCCAGGGGTGGGGGTAAGGCCGGCACCCCTTCACCCTGGCCCTGTCATGGGGGGATCCCGTGGAGGATTTAGGGGGGGGTGTTGGATTGGAGAACGGTGTGTCTGGAGACTGAGTCCCTCCAAGAGAGGGACCGGAGCCACCTGCCAGGCTCAGGGAGTCATAAAAACCAATATATTAAAAAAAGGTGGTGGATGAATGGAACAGCCTTCCTGCGGAGGTTGTAGGGGCAGAAACAATACATGAATTAAAGAATGAATGGGATAGACAGAAGGCAACCATAGTGGTGGGAAAGAGAAAGTAAGCTGCAGATCATTTAGGATCTGGAGCTTAAGTAGGTAGGGAAATGGGCAGACTAGTTCAGCCAGGCAGTCCTTATCTGCCATCAAATTCTATGTTTCTAACTGACCTGTGCAGTCTCTAGAGGTTTCAGAATCCTGTTGTACCACAAAAGGGTACAATCACATTCTGGCCATGCTGCTTTCGGACACAGTTTCCCCAAACTCTGGAACATCCTACCTCACACCATTCGTAATGCCTCCTCCGCTTGTGTCCTCTCCTACCTCCTTTGTGACCTCACCACCCCCTCCTGCTCTTAACTACTGGCCTCCCCCTGCCCCTCCCCCTCTCTGTCAGCTCTTCTCACTTACCCCTTCTCTCAACCAATTTCTGTCATTCTGCCCCGCCTTGAACTGCACGTAGGGCTGTCTGGGAAGTTAGTGGGTCGCTTGCAGCTGGTGCAGAATGCCGTGACCAGGCTAATCTCCAGATCAACATACTCAGAACATATTAGACCTGTGCCACACAGTAACTGCATTGATGTCCTGTTATGTGAGATGCCATTTACAAGATCTTGATGTTAATATACAAGGCCCAAAGACCTCTTAGTATGCTAAGCTCCTGTGTACCCACTCTGCTCTATCGATGGCAGGTTCCTAGTTTCTAGGGCACACTTGAAACCTTCTGGTGAGAGGGCTTTCTCAACAGCCGTTATGGAACTTTCTATCCTCTCAACTGAAGACTACATCATCAGTGGAGAGGTTCAAAAGGGGGCTAAAAACCCACCTTTTTGCTCAAGTTTATAATCCTGAGTTTAAAAGTGACACAATCTCTGTTTTGCTGTATCAGCTGTGTTTCGTATATTATTTTAATGTACATTTTTAGTGTTTTTCATTATTGTTTTGTATAACTACAGTATTTGAGAAGCACCCCAAGCCATAAGAATGGGGTACTTTATAAAAATAAATGCCTAACCCTCGCCATTTGTCTGAAACAAGGGCACACCTGTCCAGATAAACTAGGATATATGTCTGGATAAGGGCACTCCTATCCAGATAAACTACTGCATTTGTCTGGATAAGGGTATACATGCCCAGATAAACTAGTACAGCTATCTAAATAAGGGCACACCTGTCCAGAAAAACTAGTACAACTGTCTGAGTAAGGGTACACCGGCCCAGATAAACTAGCACATCTGTCTGATTAGGGGTACACCTGTCCAGATAAACTAGGATATCTGTCTGGATAAGGGCACTCGTGTCCAGATAAACTATATAAGCTACTGCATCTGTCTGGATAAGGTATACGTGCCCAGATAAACTAGTACAGCTATCTAAATAAGGGCACACCTGTCCAGAAAAACTAGTACATCTGTCTGGATAAGGGCACATCTGTCCAGATAAACTACTGCATCTGTCTGGATAAGGGTATACGTGCCTAGATAAACTAATACAGCTATCTAAATAAGGGCACACCTGTCCAGAAAAACTAGTACAACTGTCTGAGTAAGGGTACACCGGCCCAGATAAACTAGCACATCTGTCTGATTAGGGGTACACCTGTCCAGATAAACTAGGATATCTGTCTGGATAAGGGCACTCGTGTCCAGATAAACTATATAAGCTACTGCATCTGTCTGGATAAGGGTATACGTGCCCAGATAAACTAGTACAGCTATCTAAATAACGGCACACCTGTCCAGAAAAACTAGTACATCTGTCTGGATAAGGGCACACCTGTCCAGATAAACTACTGCATCTGTCTGGATAAGGGTATACGTGCCCAGATAAACTAGTACAGCTATCTAAATAAGGGCACACCTGTCCAGAAAAACTAGTACATCTGTCTGGATAAGGGCACACCTGTCCAGATAAACTACTGCATCTGTCTGGATATGGGTATACCCGCCCAGATAAACTAGTACATCTATCTGAATAAGGGCACACCTGTCCAGAAAAACTAGTACATCAGTCTGGATAAGGGCACACCTGTCCAGATAAACTACTGCATCTGTCTGGATAAGGGTATACGTGCCTAGATAAACTAATACAGCTATCTAAATAAGGGCACACCTGTCCAAAAAACTAGTACATCTGTCTGAGTAAGGGTACACCGGCCCAGATAAACTAGCACATCTGCCTGATTAAGGGTACACCTGTCCAGATAAACTGGGATATCTGTCTGGATAAGGGCACTCCTATCCAGATAAACTACTGCATCTGTCTGGATATGGGTATACCTGCCCAGATAAACTAGTACATCTATCTGAATAAGGGCACACCTGTCCAGAAAAACTAGTACATCAGTCTGGATAAGGGTACACCGGCCCAGATAAACTAGCACATCTGTCTGATTAAGGGTACACCTGTCCAGATAAACTAGTACATCTGTCTGAACAAGGGTACACCTGTCCAGATAAACTAGCACATCTGTCTGGATATGGTACACATGTCCAGATAAACTAGTACATCTATCTCAATAAAGGTATATCTGTCCAGATAAACTACAGCAGTAATTCTGTCTGAATAACGGTACATCTGTCCAGGTGAACTAGTACATCTGTCTGAATAAGGGCACACCTGTCCAGAAAACTAGTACATCTGTCTGAATAAGGGCACACCTGTCCAGAAAACTAGTACATCTGTCTGAGTAAGGGTACACCGGCCCAGATAAACTAGCACATCTGTCTGATTAAGGGTACACCTGTCCAGATGAACTAGTACATCTGTCTAGATAAGGGCATACCTGCCTAGATAAACTAGTACATCAGTCTGGATAAGGGTGCACCTGTGTAAATAAACTAGCACATCTGTCTAGATAAAGGTACACCTGCCCAGATAAAGTAGTACATCTGTCTGAAAAATGGTACACCTATCCAGATAAACTAGTACATCAATCCAAATAAGGGTACACCTGTTCAGATAAACTAGTACATCTGTCTAGAGAAGGGCACCCCTGTTCAGATAAACTACTGCATCTGTCTGAATAAGGGTACACCTGTCCAGATAAACTAGTACATATGTCTGAATAAGGATACACCTGTCCAGATAAACTAGTACATCTGTCTGGATAAGGGCACACCTGTCCAGATAAACTAGTACATCTGTCTGATTCAGGGTACACCTGCCCAGATAAACTAGTACATCTGTCTGGATAAAGGCACACCTGTCCAGATAAACTAGTACATCTGTCTGATTCAGGGTACACCTGCCCAGATAAACTAGTACATCTGTCTGGAGAAGGGCACACCTGTCCAGATAAACTAGTACATCTGTCTGGATAAGAGTACACCTGTCCAGATAAACTAGTACATCTGTCTGGAAAAGGGCACACCTGCCCAGATATACTAGTACATTTGTCTAAGGGTACATCTACCCAGATAAAGTAGTACATCTGTCTTTATAAGGGTACACCTGCCCAGATTATCTAGTACATCTGTGCAAAAGCTTATCTTTGTAAACTAGCACATCTGTTTGAATAAAGATGTATCTGTGCTGCCTGCTCATTTACTTCTGGGGGTAGGAAAATTCATCCTCATACCCACCTTAATTAACGTCCATGACTTTTAGGGAGGAATCTCCTGCGTACCATCAGGTCATCTGCCCCCAAAGTTTAGCTGCTGAGATGGTACTGCCTATCCACTTCTACGTCGCATCAGCAATGGGCATCACCAACTCTTAGTGAATTGTTAATAGGCGGAACTTGAATCTGGGTAATTCTGGGCTGGGGAGAGGGTACAGCTGGAATCAGCAGTGCTGAAATTACTGTGGGAGGAGGCTAAGTCTCCATGGATCAGAAAAGGGCCCCATAAGCTTATAGCAACACTGACAAATACTTATGATGGGGAGGGTACAATTTCAGAACAGGTAGCCCATAGGCCCCCACAGCTACAGAAGCTCATGACTGTATTCCCCCTTTTTGCTCACCACAAGGGCGTACTGACGTCATCAGGCATTGGCATGCCAGATACACCAGTGTGTCTGCTCTCCCTGGTGCACACAGACACTCCTACAGCAGCCGGCCCAGTGCCGCCGAAGGGCTGAGGCAGTATGTACCTTGCCTCCTGCCACGCTGCCGAGGCGAGTATGGGAAAGAGCTTGAGTTGCCAGGGGTCGCCTGGGAGGGAGAGGATCGAGCATCTGTCAGACAGCTCTACTCTCCCAGGATGGGGAGTCATGTTGTCTTGTTCCTTGGCTAACATCTGGTGGAGGCAGGGTGGTAGCACTAGCGTGCATACAGAGGGAGGGAAGTGCCATTGTGTGTGTGGCCTCCATGTGCACACTCTTACGTGCCCCTATGGCTGGGGACCGAGAAGAGAAAAATGGAAAATGGCTGGCACAGGCTTCATGAAGCTCTGCCTGCCTACCCCCATCCTCGTGCCACCACATGGACCACCCAGCACACTTCTGGATGACAGTCCCCAGGCAGGGGGAGGACATCCTTCCCCTTCAAGGGCCTGCCATGTGGGGCAATCTGCGGGGGACCGTGGGCGAGATGAGTCCGGGGGAGATGGGTGCTGGGCAGGAGAGGCAGGGACAGGGCTGAGAAGCCCGTCTGCATCAACCATGGAAGAAAAAGCTTTACAGAAAAAAAGAGTAGCAGAGGACAGCACTGCCACGAGTAGCTACTCAGCTGGTGGCAGAGCAGCGAGTCACACCAGCCCCCTCCCAGGGGGAACAGTGTCCTCTGGGAGGCTCAGTTATCCTGCTCCTGCCATCCCTCCAATGGTCCAGGCTAGAGGCATGAAATCAGGTCACCGGCATCACGAGTGACAATGCTGCTTCTACCACAGGGTGGTGCTAATAAGCTCTTTATACTAGCAGTTTCCACATTTACAATCCCTATCTTTGCATTACTATGTTTTACTTGGGCAAGCAAAGTCTATGTGGAACAGATAGACACAAACCCAGTTAACCCTGAAAAGTACTTAAAAAAATTATTTCTTCCTTTCTGTAAAATTGTAAATTAAAAAAAAAGTGCATGTTTCTTCCTACGTCAGCAGTGTTGCGTCAGAACCTGGCACTGCCACCTGGGAGACAGCAGCACATGTGTTCACCTCAGAGTCCCACACTGGCATGGACTGGGGTGAGAGGTGTTTCACAGTGATGGTGGTATGTCTGCCATCCTCCAAATCCTTTAATAGGACTGACTTTGCGGTGGGGGCGTCACAGAGGTGGGGCCCTTGGCTCCTGGGAAGGATGTGGTGTGGACTGCCCAGTACTCACACCACCCCCGAAAGACAACCATGGAAAGGCACTGGCATTAGCTAGGAATAAGGCAGCGACTCACTCGCTCGCGCTTCCTCCTGGGAGAAGAAAAGTCACAATTGTGATGCCCATATAACCCAGGTAGGGGATGTGGGGAACCCAAGAAAAGGGGATGCAAACAAAAGAAAATACATTTTATAAATACAGCTTTTTCTCATCAGACATGTCTGTCTGGGATACATACTGTTCTGGCCCATTAGCCCTCCTCTTCCACAGGTCCCTGCCCCCCCTCTCCCAATACTCCTCACAGGTCTCCCCTCTGTATCAGGATGCCAGGGGGAAGGCCGCTGTGGCAGCGGAGTGTGACAAAGCAGTTGGTAGGGCTAGTGGGATGCTGGGATGCATAAGGAGAGGTATCTTCAGCAGACGGAGGGAGTTGGTGATGCCACTGCATCGCTTGCTGGTGAGACTCCACCTGGAGTACTGTGTCTGGTTCTAGAGGTTGTGCCTCAGGAAGGACATAGACATGGTGGAGGCAGTCCAGAAGAGGGCAACCAAAATGGTGCAAGGGCTGCATGAGAAGCCCTACAAGGAGAGACTAAGCAATTTCAAAATGTGCACCCTAGGAGAGAGGAGGGCGAGAACGGACATGATAGAGACCTACAGGTACCTCACAGGAGTGAACAGGGTGCTGGAGGTGAGTCTCTCTCAAATGCCAAAGAGCACCAGGACCGGGGGCATGCAATGAAGTTTGGGGGGGGGGTGGTAAGAGGGATGTGAGGAAATGTGCAATAGGAGTATATAAGAAAATATGCCAGGAGGAGGGATCACCCGAGATCAGTTAGGGTCTGCGGAGACAGATCAAGCAGGGAACATCCAGGCAGACTGGGTTGGTCAAGTGGTCCTTTTATATCAACAAATTCTATGTTTCCTGAAGCAGTACACTGTCTGTACTAGGATCTGGTGTCAGTATGCACTGTCTAGGACCCAGGGGGAGGTTTTGGGGGGTCCAGAATGTCACGTAGACGGTCATGAATTTTTCTATCAGCTTTTTGACCCCTCTGGTTCTTCCTTCTTCCCCCAAGATGAACACAGCCCATCGAGTGGTCTCTGCTGTGCGCAGCAACGTTCTGTGGAAAGAGCAAGCTCCAGTGGCCCATGTGGGGGGTGGTCACTGCCGCGCTGGAGCCCAATGCCATCCTCCCCACCCACAGTACACTCTGATGTAGCAGCTGCTGTGGTCTGGCCTGCCTCCCAACACGGGCCCGCTGTCACTCCTGAATTGGGCCATGTAATATTACATCGCGGTCAGGTTGCTGCCACTTTACCATCAGGGTAACTGTAGCAATTCAGTCTTCTGCTGTGTTTTCGTTATTATGATAGATGCATTTTAGAGTATTTCTGTTTCTTGCTGATGTTGAATTTGCATTTGGAATGTTATTATTATTGTATTGCATTCATTTGTTTTTAGACGTGTACAGTGCTCCAAATCTCCAGAGAGGAGTGCTTTATAAATAAAGCATCTATCTATCTATGATGAATCTCATTTACTCCTCACGGCTTTGAAGCAAAAGCATTCCCTGGTGGAATCTAAATACATGATTTATAACCCAGTCATCACATGACTAGAGCTCCTGATGGGAGGGCAGGGAGGCAGTGTGGCATAAGGGTTAGAGAACACTGGAATGAGAAGCAGCAGGGATCACAGGTTCAAATCCTACCGCTTGCCACTAGCTCACTCTGTGAACCTGAGCATGTTACCTGACCCTCTCTGCATTTCGGCTCCATTCAGCTGTAAAACTGGAGTAACAGCAGACCCCACTGAAAATGAGTTATTACATCTCAGACGGGCCATCCTGAGGGATTCTAAATAAATAATTATGAAACTATCCCACTGGTGCAGTGGTAGCATTACCTCTCACAATGCCAGCGACCCAGGTTTGTGAGTGAGCTCAAGTTGTGGGGGGTTGGCCGAGGGGAGGAGGAAGAAAGAGCATCTCCAAAAACGTTTTACTTCTCCTGGGCCAGAGGGTTCCATTCTCCGTCGCAATACTGCCACCTGGGTGATGATAGGTGGTAGTGCATTTGGAGGCCTGAGGGAGGGAGAGTATGTCATGGTTGTTGGTACATGGCATGCTTTGTGTGCGTGCACCATTGAGGACATGGCACGCGATATTCCACGGGAAGAGGGAGAACAAGAGAAAATGGCCCCAGCAACCACGACAAAGGACCCTGGTATTTATGGCCATGCACCCCCACCGCGAGCAACCCGCGACAATGGCCCCTTCTATTTCCAACCTGCACCCCCACTGTGGCACCACTTGATAAACATTGAAGCTCAGGATAAATCTCCGTTCTTGTCCCTGCCTGGTAGAAATCCATGTTTACATGGAGGAAAGGCAGCTGCAGGTAAGGAGGCACAGAGGTTTGCATGGGACATGGGTGTTCCAGAGGATTCAAAATAATTAATTAATTGAAATAAAGTTTCTATGATGTTCTGGGCTTCCCTGTGGGACATTATCATCTATTCATATAAAAAGCATTGGTGTGTGCCCTGCCATGCAGAGTTCAGAGAATCACATTATTTTGTGTTGTACACAGAGCACCTAGGAGGCACCACTCCCAGCTCAAAGGGACCAGAACATCCGGAATCTCCTGCATCTCAGTCATTTAAACCTAGCACTAGACTGCACAGCTATCCCACGTGAACAGAAAACTAGCACAGGAGTGGTTTTGCGGGAGGCAGTCTCACCTGGAGCTCATGACTGACGTCCACGCTGATTTTTGGCAGAGAGATGGCGACGGCTCTCTTCTTCAGCTTGCTGAACCAGCTGCGGAGCTGCTCCTTGGTCAGCATCTTTTCCAGCCTCTCCAGTGACTCTATGTGGTTGGGCATGGTGAAGACCATACTTGCGTGGTTGTGCGCCAGAGGCATCTCTACGATCTGCAGCTGGTTCTCCTCATCGTTATAGTACGGATACAACCCTGAGAGACAGGACACAGCAGTAATGCCATCTGCTATGGAATTTGGCCCCTCACCCCCACACACACAGTATGAGAGACAGACAGTGGACTATAAAAACACATTTCAGACTACAAAGACAATATTTATCTCCAAAGACCAAGGTATAATATGTGGGTCTAGGACTCTGTATATTCCCTATATCTGTTTGTTTGTTTTTTTTTTGGGGGGGGGGTTCTGCCTATTTTATTTTTTTGCTCGTATCGGGCAGCCCACATCCAAGTGTCCCCCCCAGCCCTGTCTCCCACCATCCCCAAGTACTTACCCCAACCTCCACGTTCCCCCCATAGCTTGTCCCCCATGATAGGGTCCCCCTAGGGAGCATGCTTCCCCTGGGGGGAGGAGGATCCAGTCCAGGGATGGGGGCTTCGTCGACCATGCAGGACCAGTCACCATTCTGTTGCCAAGGTGGTTTTCCACCTAACTTTCACCCCCACAAGACTGTCAGTGTGTAATGAAATGGTGAGCATTCGCAGTTGTGCGTAGCACAGGCTGGCATCCCTAGCAGTCTCCAACCCTTCAGGCAGCCACCACATGTGCTGCCACCTAGCCATGACAGAGGGTCTGTCAAGCAGCGGAGAATGGGGTCCCTCCACCCTAAAGGAGGAGAGCTGACAAGTGGGATGCTCACTGCTCCTTCCCCCAGCTGGCCCCGAGCAATCCGAGCTTGTTCCTAAGCCTGGGTCCCCACAGTAGCAAGCGGGCGCTTACTGCTGCGTTACCTGTCCAGCTTGTTTACCTGTTTTTTGTTCTTCTTCATAAAGCTTTTTACCTCCAGGGGTGATGGGAGGCTCTTTTAGCCCTGTCCCCACTCCCTTACCTCTCTTGACCTGGGGTACAAGTCTCCTATGGATCCCCCTCACCCCTTGGTGGGTCAGGAGGGTGAGGACCGGACTCCTCCTCCTAATCACCATATTTAGCCCCCCCCCAAGTCAAACGGCAGAGCGAGCTGCAAGGGAATGGGCAGGGGGCTTCGTTAAGCCCATCTTCCCACTTTTCCATGTTCTTCCCAGACACATGTCATGGCAACATGTCAGTACGTGCACAGGGAGGTGCATATGTCCTGCAGAACTGCAGCCCTGCCCTTCGAGCCAGTTGCAACCTGAGCTACCAGAAGGCCTCCACCTGGTGGCAGTCAGAGGCTGAGATGACTGGCCACCCTTCCTGGAAGAGAAGAGCAGTCCCTGGGAAAATCAATCCTCTCCCAACCCGCTGACCCCCCTGCAACCCGCGCTCGTTCCCAAACCCGGGTCGCTGGTGTTGCAGGAGGTAAGGTGATCAAAGCCTCAACCCTCCACACCAGTGGGCCATTGCTTATCTATCTGTTCTTGATTACTTTCAGGAGCTGAAGAAGGCTTGTCTAGTTCAAGGACCTGAGGACCATCCAGAACTTTGAAAGCCTGCAGATTTACTAACATACTAACATGCTAAAATGCCAGCAGAATAGGCCTAACGGTCTTTCGTGTCTGCTCATTTGGTCAGCCCCCACCCTGGGAGCTGACTTTGCTGCCCCCCTCGCCTTCTCTGGCTTCTGCTTTCCCAGTTCCGGATATTCTCGCTGCATTGGATTTTGCTTCCAGAACCCTTCCCCTGTACCTGTCCCACCCCCTCTTGAACCTCTCCACCATCTCTGCCTCCACCAGCCCCCTAGGCAGCGCATTCCATGGCTCCACCACCCTCTCAGTGAAGTAGCACCTCCTCCTTTCTCCCCAGAATCTTCTCCCCTCCAGCTTCAACCCATGCCCTCTAGTGGCCCCCTCCTCCTTCCTTCGAAGCACCCTGACTGTTCCTCCCCTATTTACCCCCTTCATGTACCTGAAGACCTCTATCATGTCCCCCCGGTCCCTTCTCTCTTCCAATGTGTACATATTTAGCTCTTCGAGCCTCTCCTCATAGGTCCTGTCCCCCAAGCCCCAAATCATTTTGGTTGCCCTCCTCTGGACCCTCTCCAGGAGGGTAATGTCCCTCTTTAAGTGTGGCCTCCAAAACTGCACGCAGTACTCGAGGTGCGGCCTCACCAAGCAGTTATACAGAGGAAGTATCGCTTCCCTCCTTCTGGAGGTGATCCCCCTAGCGATGCATCCTGTTGGCCTTGGCTGCTGCACTCCTCTTCTCTTTGGGGAAATGATAAAGAGAAACAAACAGAAGGAGAGTGAAAGATTAAGAGCTAAAAATGCTATGCATAAACATTTTCAAACCAATCAGTGACCACAATTTAGAAACAGAAACACACCAACACAAACTAAACTAGAAACCTAAAAACACTCGACTCTGTACTAGTGGGGGACACTTCAATTTGGTCCAGTCAATTCCTTCCTCAATAAGTCGCTGGGGACAATTAGCTGTGACAACAACTGCATCCCTTCCAAATTCATTCTGACAATATGCAATATTATAACATCTATGGCAGGAACAAATTACTAGGGAATGAATTTGGAAGCGCTGCAACTGTTGCCGCAGTTAATTCTCTGCAGCAACTTGTCAAGTGGGCAATTGATGAGAGTGAATTGACATGTAGCCTAGCAAGCAAGATAGTAATGAAATTAAAAACAGAAAAGTGTTTCATTCTCCACTGTTCAAAATACAGCTGAATAAAGGAACATTTTCTACTGCTATCAACAACAGGAACATATTTCCTGTAAGGATGCTCACAGCTGGCCCATTCCGATCTGATTGCAATGTTTAGGAATTTGGGAATTTCCAGTTCCAAATCTGATTCTTATCCAGTTCCTAAAAGGACCTCAAAAATTGGATTCGGATTTGGAATCCTAAATCCTAAATTCCTATGTAAAAGCAGGTGTTAGGATTCAATTTAGGAATAAGGATTTTTGGACTGCAATTCCAAAAATACTAATTCCAAAGATCTGACAAATTTGGTATTCCTTTCAACAAATTCTGAGTAACCCGAAGCGGAACTTTGCATACTGCTGGGGGAAAGGAACGATGTAACAGAAACAGCTACAAATTCTTAGCCTCCTGCCACCACCTTCGACATATACAAATGTATTAATGGAAGCACGCTGGGGTATGTTTGTCTTATCAACAGTTCAGTGTATAAACTTTGGTAGTACCTGTATCGCTTGTCATGATAATAACATTATTTGAATTTGAGAGAGGGAGTGAAGCAGGGAAAGAGAGCTAGACATGGACGGTCATGAGGAGGCATAGAGAGGGAGAGGTATTGAGAGAGCGAGGGGACCACAGAGAGGGAGGTACAGAGAGAGCAAGGAAACCACAGAGAGGGAGGTACTGAGAAGGCAAGAGGCCCATAGAGAGGGAGATACAGCTAGAGCACAGTGACCACAGAGAAGGAAGTACACTGAGAACTATAGGAGGGAGATACAGCGAGAGCGAGAGCAAGGGGACCATAGAAAGGGAGATACAGCGAGAGCAAGGGGACCATAGAGAGGGAGATACAGCGAGAGGAAGGGGACCATAGAGAGGGAGATACAGCGAGTGCAAGGGGACCATAGAGCGAGAGCTACAGCGAGAGCAAGGGGACCACAGAGAGGGAGATACAGCGAGAGCAAGGGGACCATAGAGAGGGAGATACAGCAAAAGCAAGGGGACCATAGAGAGGGAGGTACAACGAGAGCAAGGAGACCATAGAGAGGGAGGTACAGCAAGAGCAAGACAAAGATGTGAAGGGAAATGGAACAACTGAAATCCAAGTTAAAGTGACAGGCAGGTCTGGGCCTACTGCTCTGCTGGGCTGGTGGTGGTGGAGATGAGGTGCTGGCTCTCTGTAGGGCATCAATCCGGTCTGCAATGGTGCAACGTGATCAGTACTTGTGCTCTGAGAACTAGGAGTTATAGACATGAACTGCAGTGGAGCAGGATGTAGATAAACCAGTGACACAAGGCTAGTCAGAGGATGAAGGTGTTCAGATTCTCACTAACTGGCTATCAGTTTATTAAGGACTACATACCTGTACGGTGCATCATGGGCACGGAAATGGTGTGGGTCCTGGACACTAGGAAGCCTCTTTTGTCCACCATCTTATGATGGAATCTCTCATCCCAGTGTGCTGTTGGGGAAAAGAATACAGAAGATGAGCCAAGTAGAGTAAATGACCAGCATAAAATGTAGTGATGAGTACATACAGTGACAGCAGGGGCAGTGCAGGCTTCTCCTCTCAACACACAGGGACGCATTGAATGTGAGGCAGGGACAGTTCAGGTTTCCCCACGCTGATGCTCTTACTGTTGGTGAGAGGTGAGGGAATGACCACAGTAGGTACTGACGCGCTCTGTTTATACACAGGGACAGGTACAGTGTGGGGTGGTACAGTGCTGGTTTCCCCATACTGATGCAATTAGTGCTGGTGAAAGGTGAGCGAATGATCACAGTCTGTTTACCCACAGGGACAGGGACAGTGTTGGGCAGGTACAGTGCAGGCTTCCCCACACTGTGATGTATTTAGTGCTGGTAAAAGGTGAGAGAGAGAGAGAGAGAGAGACAGCAGTGGAGACTGAAGTACAGGTCCTGTGTTTATGCACAGGGACAGGTACAGTGCAGGTTTCCCCACACTGTGATGTGTTTAGTGCTGGTGAAAGGTGAGGGACTGACACCACTGGAGACTGAAGCCCTCTGTTTATCCACAAGGAAACGTACAGTTGGGGGCATGTATAGTGCAGGCGTCTACACACTGATGTATTTAGTGCTGGTGAAAGGATACTGACTGACAGCACTAGAGACTGAAGCGGTCTGTTTATTCACAGGTAAGGCACAGCACGGGGCAGGTACACAGCAAGCTTCCCCACACTATGATGTATTTAGTGCTGGTGAAGGGTGACTGACTGACAGCACTGGAGACTGAAGCCCTCTGTTTATCCACAGGGCCAGGTACAGTGTGGATCAGATACAGTGTAGGCATCCCCGTACTGTAATGTATTTAGTACTCCAGAGGTGAGAGACTGACGTTCTTTGTTTACCATCAAATCAGGTACAGTGCAGTGCAGGCAGTCTCACTGGACACTTCCCCCACACCACACTACCAACCCTCTGCAGTACTGACCATCCTCTTGAGGTGAATGGCATTGTTGTACTCATTTTCTAATGCTGGCTTGTCTGTGCAGCGGTAGTGCTGGCCCATCTGTGCAGTGGTAATACAGCTTGTCTGGGTAGCGGTAATGGCAGCTTGTCTGGGTAGTGGTAATGCCAGCCTGTGTAGCAGTAATGCAAGCCTGTCTGGGCAGCAGTAATGCCAGCCTGTCTGGGTAGCAGTAATGCCAGCCTGTCTGTGTAGTGGTAATACCAGCCTGTCTGGGTAGCAGTAATGCCAGCCTGTCTGGGTAGCAGTAATGCCAGCCCATCTGTGTAGTGGCAATGCCAGCCTGTCTGGGTAGCAGTAATGCCAGTCCGTCTGTGTAGTGGTAATGCTAGCCTGTCTGGGTAGCGATAATGCCAGCCTGTCTAGGTAGCAGTAATGCCAGCCTGACTGTGTAGTGGTAGGGCTATTGCTTGCGACAGTGATAACCTAGGTTCTGGAACGAATCAGGAACATCTGGGACTGGCCAGGGGGAGAAAGACTGAGAGTCCCACAGGATGTTTTCCTTGGGGGGGGGGTGAGATCTGCATCCTGCAGTGCTACTGCCACCTGTTGATGTACAGGGGGCAGAGCGGTTCGGACCCAGGGAGGGACACTGTGCTGCATATCAACAGAACATGCGCCATCACGCTAACATTGAGTACCTTGCTCCCACACACGGTCCTTCTGGGGTGGGGAGTGTACCCACAGCAAAGGAGGGAAATAAACAATGATAAATCCCCCTCCACCCATCGCTACATGAAGGCCGGTAAATCCGGCTGAAAAGGTGATACACCACCATGTCGAGGGGAGCAATACAAAAAAAGTCTTTCTACACAAAATGTGACAGGTTTCTATCGAGTGCAATGCCACAAGGACAAATGAAGCTGATCCCTAAAAACTACTGCTAGCTGATATTTAATTATGAAAATGGTTACACAGCTTCAACAGGTGGTAGAGTGCAGGGGGTGAGAGTAAAACTTACGTTTGAAGTACATAGCGTTGATGAACACTGCGCCATCTGAATTGGGGATGTCCTTGGTGACCTCTGGCAGCTTGCCCTCGGTGGTCTTAGACGCCCATTCATTGATAGACTGGACTGCACTCCTCTTGTCCCTAAAGTTGATCTTGGAGTGATCATGCATGTAGTGTGTCTTGCTCCTCTGCACAAAGTCGTCCCTGAAGTTGACAGAGGCTGGTCCATAGAGGCGGCTCCCCATCTTCCAGGTGATATTGCGGGCTACCTCATTGCTAATATCACCCAACAGCTCCGAGAAGACTGGGTGAAGCTTGTCATCCTGGATCGGAAGGTTCAGAAGGGACTTGACCTGACTGGCGGTGGACTCTCCAGCTCCCATGGACATGACCCCGAGGGATGAGGCCACCACCACTGGCGAGAAGAGGATGTTCTGAGACTGCAGTTGTGGGTTCTTCACCATTGTCTTGTAAAGGTTGAGCGCTAGGTTGATGGTGCTCTCTGCTAATGCTGGAGCATGGTTCTTCAGCCCCACAGGCTCGGCAGTTGCTACAGCAACCAGAATGCACATGGCTGCAAGCTTCAAGGCCATCGCTTCTTCCAACTAGCACTACCCTGTAAAACTGGAAGAACACAAACAAAAGAACCTCATGATTGCCATCTGAGGTTTAGTAAAAGCATAACAAAACCAAAACCACAATCAAAATTTTGAAACCCCTTCTTGCCCTAGGCAGTATATAATCAGTTCTGGTCCAATCAGCATACTGAGTGAGGCAGCACCTGACCATAACTGACTTGTCCTTGAGTCATTGCTCTCAAATTCCATCAGGTTGGAATTTCTATTTTTGCCTCAGGCTCTCCCCAACTCCAGATCAGAAGCCATGTCTGCCATTTTTAACCCCCTCAGTTTTCATTGCCACTCGTGTCTCTCCTTCAGTCTTTTCTCTTCTCATTGGCATGTGGCCCCTGACACCCTCCATCTTTACTTTCTGGTTTTTAGCTGTTCTGCTCTGCCTATTCCTGCTTTCGTTGCTGCATCACTGATGCTGTCTTCTTTCTGAATTGTATTTGACATTTCATCTGTCAATTATAGTGAGACTTCTCACCTCTCCATTGTATGTCGTGTGTGTTCAGAAATTCTGTCGTACCTGTATTGTACTGTGTTGTAGCTGGATCAAACATGCTGCTAACAGAAGGTCCGAATGGGAGTGAGAGAATTTCTTAAAGGGAATTTCCACGCTATTTGCATTGGCTATTTTTTTTTGCATTATCTTTTTTCCCCTACATGCTACCGCCCTCAGCCACTTCTTCAGGCTGTGCCAAGGCAACTCCAATCCGTCCTGTTCCCATGCCCCCATCCCTCATATTTGCAGTCATCCCCAGGGTGACCCAGACATGACCCTTCGCTGGGCGGGGCCCCCTCCTCCGAGGGGAGAGGCACCTGTGGGGCAGACAAGCGCACTACTTAGCCCTTAGCTACTGCTGAGGGATGAATGGCTCCTGGGACACTGATGGCACTGGACTGCCAGGTGGCCGTCATCTAGGCGAGTGCGGAGCCAGTTTCCGTTTTCGGGTGACATCCCTCTCTTGCACGCGCCTGCTTACTCCTCGGTCTCCACTGGAGGTCACTGCAAGGCGCACGTGACCCACAGCCTCCACCCTAGGAAAGGAGAGCAGTCCTCCGGATGCTCAATCCTCTCCTCCCCTGCCGACCCCCGGCGCCCCGAGTGCATTGGCTATCTTAACACAAAAGCCCCACACTTAACAGCTGCAATAGTCTCTTCAGCCCAAAAATGAAATTTTTATTCTTAGCTGCTTTGTGAGGGAAGGGATCAAAAATTGAGCTGAACAGCTGGCCAGCTGATCCCTTACCTTTCACAGTTCACCAGCCCCGTTCCCCACGTTCAGACATTTTGTGACATCTAACCAGGGAAAGTGCAGGGGAGTGCCCCATAGAAATCTATGAAGGTAGTTTTCAAAGCAGTTTTGTATATATTTAAAGAACCTTTGACGTAAATGAAAGCCACTGCTCAACTAACAGGGGCAGTTCTACCCACCTTAGGCACTAGCACAGTTCTACCCCCCTTAGGCACTAGTGCAGTTCTACCCATCTTAGGCACTAATGCAAGTTCTACCCATCTTAGGCACTAGTGTAGTTCTACCCACCTTAGGCACTAGTGTAATTCTACCCACCGTAGGCACTAGCGCAGTTCTACCCATCTTAGGCACTAACGTAGTTCTACCCACCTTAGGCACTAGCGCAGTTCTACAACCTTAGGCACTAGCATAGTTCTACCCACCTTAGGCACTAGTGTAATTCTACCCACCGTAGGCACTAGCGCAGTTCTAGCCACCTTAGGCACAAGCGCAGTTCTACCCACCTTAGGCACTAGCGCCGTTCTACCCATCTTAGGTACTAGCGCAATTCTACCCACCTTAGGCACTAGCATAGTTCTACCCACCTTAGGCACTAGTGCAGTTCTACTCACCTTAGGCACAAGAGCAGTTCTATCCACCTTAGGCACTAGCGTAGTTCTACCCACCTTAGGCACTAATGCAGTTCTACTCACCTTAGGTACTAGCAGTAGTTCTACCAACCTTAGGCACTAGCATAGTTCTACCCACCTTAGGCACTAGCACAGTTCTACCCACCTTAAGCACTAGCGTAGTTCTACTCACCTTAGGCACTAGCGCAATTCTACCCACCTTAGGCACTAGCGGTAGTTCTACCAACCTTAGGCACTAGCATACTTCTACCCACCTTTGGTAATACTGCAGTTCTACCCATCTTAGGCACTAGCACAATTCTGCCCACCTTAGGCACTAGCGTAGTTCTACCCACCTTAGGCACTAGCACAGTTCTACCCCACATTAGGCACTATTGTAATTCTACCCACCTTAGGCACTAGTACAGTTCTACCCACCTTAGGAACCAGTGCAGTTCTACCTAGCTTGGGCATTAGCGTAGTTCTACCCACCTTAGGCACAAGCACAGCTCTACCTATGTTAGGCACAAGCACAGTTCTACCCACCTTAGGCACTAGTGCAGTTCTACTCACCTTAGGCACAAGTGCAATTCTACCCAACTTAGGCACTAGTGCAGTTCTACTCACCTTAGGCACTAGCGTAGTTCTACCCACCTTAGGCACTAGCACAGTTCTACCCACCTTAAGCACTAGCGTAGTTCTACTCACCTTAGGCACAAGTGCAGTTCTACCCACCTTAGGCACTAGTGCAGTTCTACTCACCTTAGGCACAAGTGCAATTCTACCCAACTTAGGCACTAGTGCAGTTCTACTCACCTTAGGCACTAGCATAGTTCTGCCACCTTAAGCACTAGCGCAGTTCTACTCACCTTAAGCACAAGCGCGGTTCTACCCACCTTAGGCACTAGTGCAGTTCTACTCACCTTAGGCACAAGTGCAGTTCTACCCACCTTAGGCACTAGCGCAGTTCTACCCACCTTAGGCACTAGCGTAGTTCTACCCACCTTAGGCACTAGCACAGTTCTACCCACCTTAAGCACTAGCGTAGTTCTACTCACCTTAGACACTAGCACAATTCTACCCACCTTAGGCACTAGCGGTAGTTCTACCAACCTTAGGCACTAGCATACTTCTACCCACCTTTGGCACTACTGCAGTTCTGCCCACCTTAGGCACTAGCACAATTCTGCCCACCTTAGGCACTAGCGTAGTTCTACCCACCTTAGGCACTAGCACAGTTCTACCCCACATTAGGCACTATTGTAATTCTACCCACCTTAGGCACTAGTACAGTTCTACCCACCTTAGGAACCAGTGCAGTTCTACCTACCTTGGGCATTAGCGTAGTTCTACCCACCTTAGGCACAAGCACAGCTCTACCTACGTTAGGCACAGGCACAGTTCTACCCACCTTAGGCACAAGCACAGTTCTACCCCACATTAGGCACTATTGTAATTCTACCCACCTTAGGCACTAGTGCAGTTCTACCCAACTTAGGCACTAGCGCAGTTCTACCCACCTTAGGCACTAGCGTAGTTCTACCCACCTTAGGCACTAGCACAGTTCTACCCACATTAAGCACTAGCGTAGTTCTACTCACCTTAGGCACTAGCGCAATTCTACCCACCTTAGGCACTAGCTGTAGTTCTACCAACCTTAGGCACTAGCATACTTCTGCCCACCTTACGCACCACTGCAGTTCTGCCCACCTTAGGCACTAGCACAATTCTGCCCACCTTGGGCACTAGCGTAGTTCTACCCACCTTAGGCACAAGCACAGCTCTACCTACATTAGGCACAAGCACAGTTCTACCCACCTTAGGCACTAGCACAGTTCTACCCACCTTAGGCACTAGCATAGTTCTACCCACCTTAGGCACTAGCATAGTTCTGCCCACCTTAGGCACTAGTACAGTTCTGCCCACCTTAGGCACTAGTGTAGTTCTACTCACCTTAGGTAGCAGCAAAGTTCTACCCACCTTAGGCACTAGTACAGTTCTACCCACCTTAAGCACTAGCATAGTTCTACTCACCTTAGGCAGTAGTATAGTTCTAACCACCTTAGGCGCTAGTGCAGTTCTATCCACCTTAGGCAGTAGTATAGTTCTACCCACCTTAGGACCGTCAAATCAAGTCATGCAAGTAATCAATGATGGTCATGGAAAAAATAAGGTAGGGTTGGACCTAGCTCCTTAACATGTCTCTTCCTCAGTACATCTATGAGGTAAAAATAAGGAAGAGCCAACCTGCCTACATAGCCCCCCTCTTTATCATCCCCACAAGTAAGGAGGAGATTGAGATTGGTGGAACATCCGGTTGTCAATGGACTACAGGACCCAAGGCAGCATGGTTTCACCAGTGGGAGGTCATGTCAGACCAACCTCATTGAATTTTTTGACTGGGTGACTAGGGAGGTGGATCAGGGGAGGGCAGTGGACATGGCCTATCTGGACTTCAGCAAGGCCTTTGACACTGTGCCACATAGAAGACTATTACACAAACTGGGGAATATGGGTGTGGGCAGGACAGTAGTGTGGTGAGTAGGTAACTGGCTGGGTGGCAGGACACAGAGGGTGGTGGTAAATGGCTGTCACTCCACAGAGGGAAGAGTGACCAGTGGGGTACCACAGGGATCAGTGCTGGGACCGGTCCTATTCAACATCTTCATCACTGACATGGCGCAGGACCTAGAAGGCAGAATTTCACTGTTCGCTGATGACACAAAGCTCTGTAACAGAGTAGACACACCAGAGGGTGTAGACAGAATGAGAAGCGACCTGCAGAAACTTGAAGAATGGTCAGGGGTTTGGCAGTTGAAATTCAATGCAAAGAAGTGCAAGATAATGCATATGGGGCACAAAAACCCTGGCACAATATATCAGTTGGGGGGTGAGGATATAGCATGCACCAAGCAGGAAAGGGATCTTGGGGTTATCATCTCAGATGACCTCAAGGTAGGGAAACAGTGTGACAAGGCAGCAGGTAAAGCAAATAGGATGCTGGGATGTATAGGCAGGGCATCACCAGCAGGAAAGGGAGGTCATAATTCCGCTATACAAGACACTAGTGAGGCCCCACCTGGAGTACAGTGTACGGTTCTGGAGACCATACCTACGTAAGGACATAGACAGGGTAGAGAAGGTTCAGAGGAGGGCAACAAAGATGGTGCATGGATTGCATCACAAGTCCTATGAAGACAGGTTGAAGGAACTGAACATGTACTCCCTGGAGGAGAGGAGGGAGAGAGGGGATATGATAGAGACATACAAGTATCTTACAGGGAGGAACAGGGTGCAGGAAAACACTATTTTTAAGCGAAAAGATGTTCCAGGACTAGAGGGCATGGGATGAAGTTGGAGGGAGGACGATTCAGAGGAAACATAAGAAAGAATTTCTTCACAGAACGGGTGGTGGACAAGTGGAACACCCTGCCAGAGGAAGTGGTGGGGGCTGAAACAATCACAGGATTTAAGAATGCATGGGAGAGACATAAAGGAATTCTGGAGGTCAGGGGTTAGGGGCAACAGACTTCTAGGAAAACAAACTGAACTTACAAGCTCAAATGGGCAGACTGGGTGGGCCATAGGCCCTTATCTGCCGACACTGTCTATGTATCTATGTATCTATGAGGAAGAATGAAGGACAGTAACCTTGCTACAAAACCCACTGCTCCCTCAGTGCCCATGTTGTGGTTAAAGTAAGGGACAGTTAAACCCAGATGCATTAACCCACCTCTCCCTCAGTGCCATGTAGTGGTAAAAGGGAGCGTTAAACCCAGCTACAGAGCCCACCGCTCCCTCAGTGCCATGTAGTGGTAAAAGGGAGAGTTAAACCCAGCTACAGAGCCCACCGCTCCCTCAGTGCCATGTAGTGGTAAAAGGGAGAGTTAAACCCAGCTACAGAGCCCACCGCTCCCTCAGTGCCCATGTTGTGGTAAAAGTAAGGGACAATTCACCTCAGCTACAGCTGTGTAACCGCCCCCCCCCCCAAGTATGTGGGATGTTACTTATCAGTTAAGTTATCTTAGGTAAAAAGTGTGTGTGTGTGTGTAAGTGTGTGAGTGAGCATGTGTGTGTGTCTGTCTGTGTGAGTGTGTGTGTGTGTGTGTGTGTAAGGTAAGCAAGTACCGTTGATTCTTTTCCCTTGTACTTGCTTTTTTTAGTGATCCATCTTTGTTCGTTATGGTTCCTATAATACCTTGAAATCTTTTCAAACAGCTGTATATCTTTGTCAAGTCCATTCTGAAAGACATAATAATAGAAACAGTAGTTTGTTTTGTCCACAATAAAACAAGTCAAGAGAAAACACAATGGAGACAGCTACAGGGAACAGACAAGGTTTCATTCAGAGCAGTATTGAGGAGAATCAACTTTCATACCTCCACCCCACCCCCACCCCCCACCCCAGATTCTGTAAGTGCTGTGGCATGAATTGCGCCAGTATCCTTTGTTCTGTGGGGGAGAGGAGTATGAGTAGAATCCTACTCTCTAATTTAGTCAGCATTTTGAGAAACCAGAGCAGGAATTCTATCAATCACCCTCTCTCCAAACACACACCCACAGGATATCTGGCGAGTGGATTCTAGTGGCAATCCTCCCCCACTGCACACACTCAGTCCTGCTGGATCCATGGTGGAGAGGGACGGAATTTTATTTTCTTTTCCCTCCTTCCGCCTTGGCTGGTCCTCCCTCCCCCTGACACCCCCCCCCCGGCCCCATCACCCAGCTTCTCCCCGACTTACTCTTCCTGAGTCCCCCACAGTTTGCCACCCCTCTCCCCCCATGGTAGGGTGACCCTCGACCTGCCTTCAACAAATACAGGTTTTCAGGCTTCCTCTTCTGTGCCACATGTGCCCCATAAGGATGCCAGCATTGGGATGTAGTCCCGGACGTAGGCGTGCATCGGCACGCTCACACACTTGCATGAAATGCATAGCGGCATGTCTTTCCCTCCTTTACGCATGCACTCTGCCACCTGCACGTCTCCGGGTGGCAGTAGAGCAGCAGAACGTGTCACCCCCCTCCCCTCGTGAGAAGGACAGTGTCACCTGGAACGTTAAATCCTCCTCCCCTCCCCAGCTGTCCCCCCGCCACCCGACGATCCAGACTCATTCTCGAACCTGGTTTGCCAGCGTTGTGAGTGGTAGCTCTACTGCTGCACCCATGAGCAGGCTTTTATTATGCCCTCCTTCTCCCAAACACATTCCAATAGCATCTATGTAGTGTAGATTCTATGATTTTACCCCCTTCCCACAACACACACACGCACACACTCACTCCTACAGGATTTCTTACAGTTTATACACACACACACACACACACTCCTACAGGATTTCTGGGGTGTAGATTCTATGGTTTAACCCACCCCCAACACACTCCTACAGGATTTCTGGGTTGTAGATTCTATGGTTTACCCCTCCCCCAACACACTCCTACAGGATTTCTGGGGTGCAGATTCTATGGTTTACCCCCCAAACACACACACATATATCCCTCCTTCTCCCAAATACAGTCCTACAGGATTTCTGGGGTGTAGAGTCTATGGTTTATCCCCCCCCCTCACAACACACACACACACACACACACACACACTACTACTACTGGATCCAAGGTTATTCATGGTGGGGGAAATGGATTCTATGAGTTCCTTCTCCCAAATACAATTCTACGGGATTTCTGGGGTGTAGATTCTATGGTTTACCCCACCAAGACAGACACATACACATGACTACTACTGCTGGATCCATGGTTATTCATAGCGGGGAAAACGGATTCTACGAGCCCCCTCCTCCCAAACAGACTCCTACAGGATCTCTTGGGGCTTGGATTCAGCTCTCCCTCCCCCTCCCCCTTCCCCGGAAAAGGAAAACATACTCCGACTGGTTTAACTTACGCTCAGTCATATTTTACAGTTTTCTAAACTTCAGTGGTGGAAGGAGGGGGTACTTCTTGTTCAACAGGGTCTTGTAGCAGTTTACCCAACCCTCCCCCCACCACACCCACATTACTGGCTGTACAAATGTTTATGCAAACCATGTTTGCAGTTACTGGTAGAATCCCAAAGGATAGTGCAGCTCTAAAATGGTTCCTTCTTGGGATCTGATTCACCTTGGGTCTGGATGCTGTGGTCCCCGAGGGCCACATGAGACTCCCAAGGCAATTCCCTGTGGCCCCAAGCCTGTTCCTGGGTTCTGAAAGGAGCAAACTGTCCACTAGATGGTACCATCCTGAAATGACTGCTACCACTAAAAACATCCCCTACTTACCCCGCAGGCACCAGTGTTCTGATACTGAGTGAGCAGGCCAGTTTTCAAAACACTGCTGGTGATCTGCACAAAGTAACATTTTTGTTCTGACAATGCAGTAGCAGTGTTTCGTAACTGTGGCAACATAGTAAAAAGCACATTCTGCTGCGAGAGAAGTGCAGGAAAGTCTAAAATCAGGAGAACAAAAAAGACCAAATAAACAGAAAAAGTAGAGAAGGAGAGCATGAAAGACAGAATATGACAGAGAAGGGATGGAGAGAGAGCTGGAGGGAGAGAGACAGACATGGAGAGAGGCACAGAGATACAGGGACAAAAAGAGAAAGAGAGAGAGAGAGACAGAGAGCTGAAGGGAGAGACAGAAAGAAGGAGAGGGATACAGGGACAAATAGATTAAAGGGAAAAGAAAGGGGAAATTGTTTAACCAGGAAAGGCACAATAAACCAAACCTTTTTTTTCAGGTGTAACCTGGGAGCACAAGGAAGTTAAGTGACTTGCTCAGGGTCACACACTATGCAAGCCCCCAAGGATGCAACACAATACAGGGGTGTTTCAAAATGATAACTACTGCTGTAGGTGAATCTATGTAATGTGATTTTACATAAACTCAATAAAATACAATTAAAAAACATACTATTCAAGTGGGGGCTGTGGGATTCAACCCTATATCTCTAGGTTTGCAGCTCAGTGCCCTAAACCATAGCACTACACTGCCTCCAAGAGAGAGAGAGAGAGAGAGAGAGAGAAGGAGCAAAGGAAAGAGAAGGTGAGAGAGATAGAGATGAGGGTATAGACATGGGGGAGAGAAAGATGAGGGAGACAGAAGAGGGGGAGAGAGAGAAGGAGGAGGTTGAGAGGCAGAGAATGGAAACAGCGGGGGATGTAAAAGGGTAGAAAGGAACGGAGGAATAGAAAGAGAGAAATGTAGAGAGAAGAGGAGGGAATATATGGAGAAAGAAAACAGGAGAGAGTGGGATAAAGAGAGAGGGAGAGAGATGGCGCTATAAAGACAGGAAAGAGTAGTGTGGGAAAAGAAGAGAGAGACAGAAGGGGTGAGATAGACAAGACGGGGGGACACAGAAGGGGAGGTATACAGACAGAGAAGGGGGAGAGAGAGGAGGAATACAGAGATGGTGAAGGGGAGAAGGGGAGGGAAAGTTGGGGAAAGAGAGAGGGGATACAGAGACAGAGAAGAGGGAGAGAGAGGAGGACAGAGAGAGGGGGATACAGAGACGAGAAGAGGGCAGAGAGAGGAGGAGAGACAAAAGGGGAAAGAGAGGGAGATACAGAAACAGAGAAGAGTAGGGAGAAAGATGGGAGGCACAGTTGGGGGACAGAGAAGGGGATATACAGACAGAGAAGCAAGGGGGAGATGGAGTACTGTACTGGAAATAAAAGCCTGAAAGAAAACAGACATTACAGGAACAAATGCCTCCTAGAAACCTCACACTGCAGTTTGCTTTTCATAGACAGCTTTGTTAAAGCGTAGCAGCTATGGGAATGGAAAAATCACAAACTGGGAAAACAGCAGTTTCAGCAAGTGACTAACTGCAGCATAAAGTACCCACTACAGAAAGGGTGCAGCCATGTGCTGCATTAGAACTGAGCTAGAGAGCCCCGTATATGGGCATGGCAACTAGCAGAAGGGCAGCCCTGCTTTCCGGCTGTCTCTCATCGAGGAAAATAGGGCAGTCAAGAAAACCAGTCTTACCTATTGGAGTTGAGCACAACTTTCTCCTCTGGACTTTTTCTTGCAGCAAGTTGCAAACTCTCTGCTGCTTATAGGGTTCTCTTCTTTCCCTCTTGTCTTCTGATTCTTCCCTCTTCCACCACTTGGTCTTCTTCTGATGCTCTGTCTTGTTCAACTGCTGTTTTCTTCTGGCTGTTTTCTGCAGCTGTATCTGGGCTGAGAGCTAGGAGCTAATCCGTAAGGTTTGGGCTCTCGGATCTTGTTTTATAGCTTAGTTTCCCGAAGTTTCGAGAAAGAAATCTGGGAAACATAGGAACGTGTGTCAGCCAAGCTGGCTCCCTGAAACTCTATCCTCCAACCACAGGCCCCTCCCACTGCTGTCTAAAACAAGGGGGGCAAACCATCCACCCCAGCTAGAAATGTCTGCCCTGGAGAAGTTTCCAGAAAGGAATCTGGGAACCATAAGGACGTGTCTCTGCCAAGCTGTCCCCCTGAAACTCTATCCTCCAACCACAGGGCCCGCCCACTGCTGTCTAAAACAAAGGAGGCAGACCATCCATCCCAGCTAGGAATGTCTGCCCTGGAGTGGGCTGCCTGCAGGAACATGAAGGAAGATAGTGGAGTTGTTTGTTGGGGGGGGGGGGATTGCATCAGCTCAAGGGGTCTTTGAATTGGGAAGCTATTACATCAGCTGAGCTAACATTTTACAGCATTTTACATAGGTGCTGTGTAGAAATAAAACACTTATGTTGCATCATGCGATTTGTGCATATATGTGTGTGTGTACAAAATGTTAACTTTTTTCATTTCAGTTATCTTTTCATTTCCATCTCAGCTTGGATTATGCAGTCTGCCCTGGTGCTGAGCTGTGTGATGTCCCCTCAGTGGCTGAGGGATTGCAAGATGAGTGCTGCAGAAATGTAAGCATAACCCCTAGGTGGTGCTATCCCACAGGCTACTACTCCTGCCTGCTTGGCTAGTAGCAGGTTAAGGGGCCTAGGTTCTGCAACGGGTGCCTCCACCCGGAGGTCAGGGCTGGTAGTGGTCAAACTAACCTGGGCACAGTCCTCCAGGACACTGTAACCCCCCCTTTCCCTTCTAGTGGCCTGAGCAATACACGATAATCATTTTCACCTTACCCCTTGTACACCATACAAGTACCCATACTGTTTGCACTTACCACCAGGGCTGGTTCCTCTGGCTCGACCGTAGGGACCCCATGTAAAACAAGGTTATTCACACCAGATAGCAACAGTACAGTACTCTTGGCATAAACTGGAACCACAGTCAGGTTAAATGCAGAAAAAGTCAGATCTGATTTATTCAGGGGACTTGAATAAGGAAGGGGCATAATCAGGTTGATTGGCTTAAAGGCTATATTAATCAAACAGTTATGCATGCGCTTTAAGTCCCCACACAGTCACACCTCTGGGTACCCAGGTAGGGAGATGATGGGCTAGCCAGGAATGTTGCAGCTGGTTTGGGGCCCTGTGATGGAAGAAAGCAACATGCACAACACACACTATTTGTAATCCGGAGCCGGAAGGCTCAGTTTGTGAAAGGAAAAGCAACCAGACAATCAGATGACAACACTTTAGATTCAGCTGTTGTCGCAGAGAGCTACCAAGATGTTTACTCACAATACCTAATACCGGACACAGGCAGGACAAAATCGAGACTGCAGGTTGTTGACTGGAGTGCCCGGAGAAGCGGGACCCACACAAATCACCGAGGCGTCATTCCTATTCAAGTGTTGAGCAGGGGGCTGATCCCCAGGTAGGTCTCTCATCAATGGCTTTCTCTGTGCAGTGGGTAGTTTGGCTGGGCCAGTGTGGCAAGGCCCAGGCCCAATGGAGATGATTTTGGATTCAGTCCGTGGGGCTGGATGCAGCTTCCAGCAAGCAGAATACAGTTTAAACCACAGTGGGGAACCAAATCACGACCCACTAGCAGCACACACCACATTTACACGTAAGGAAATTCTAATGCAGCTTCCAGCAAGCAGAACACAATTCAAACCACAGTGGGGAACCAAATCAAGACCCACTATAAGGACACAACACATTCACATGTAAGGATATTCCACTGTACCAGGCAAAAGGCTCTCCGGTCACAATTACAGAGTCTTTGCACAATCCAGGAGTTCAGAGGTGGCTGGAAGTTCAGACAGGCCAATCGCATTCAGCAAATTTTCGGTCTTCTTCGGGTATTCGCTCTCCAAGTTCGGATTCAGTCCAAAAAAAGAACAAGTTCCCTCTCAGGGACAGCAGGTAAGCAGGCATGCAGGCCAAACCTCAGGCCTTTTCACAGTTCTCCTGCGTGAATCCACTATGGATTGCTACTCGAACTACCTCGAGCTGTTACTTCTTCACTTCCCAACTTAGATCTAACTGAAACTGCAAGCAGTGTGGGACTTTCCCTAGATCCAAAAAGTTTAGTTGGCTGATCTGCCTGTCAGTCACAACAAGAGCTCCCCATCCAGGTTATTTTAGGTGCCAAAATGCAAAAACTACAATTTCTACAAGTTTTGACCCCACCAAGCCCCTGTTGGCAGGCTCCATTTTAGAGTCCCAAATGTACTGCCTGGCCCATTTCAGCAGTCCAGGACCAAGATGATGGAAACAAACAGAACTGTCCATGCTGCAAAGAAGGCAGGTTAGAACAAACTGCAATAGTATTATTACTCTAGCAAATGATCAGCAAACAAGCACATCTTCTAAAAGAGCTCCCTTTTAGATTAATTATGACTGCAATCCAGGCAGCCCTTCAAGAGACAGTACACAGAGGCTATATAGGCACTAACAATCACATTTAAACTGCAAAAATGCAGGACACCAGCCTGGCAGTGAGCATTTAGACAAGCTCAAGGAAGACTTTTCAGGAACCCCCATTTGTAGGGGGGTTACACCCTTCCCTGCCTAGAGAAAACGTGGCATCTGTGTCAAGTCTGTACCATCACAATATAAAAAATGCAATATAAACGAGACATATATATATCATTAGCTTGTTACATTACTATACCTTTCAATATACTTCACATTACTACATACATATTAACAATACATATGCATGTTTCATACAAATAATACTGATTCATTTAATAATTTCTTGTACATTAAACAATGTAAGAGCTGAATCAGGTGTGGTGTCAGTTGCTTTGGCTTCTCAGAAGGAACTAGAAGGGGGACAGGATCAGATCTGTTACAGTACAGTAGCTTATATTTCTTGCTTTTACATTGTTTCTTGTGGATTCTACTTGGTAGAAGGTTATTTATTTTCTTTCTTACTACTTCTAAGGGGCTAGCAGGGTATTGTTTTTGGGCTGTTGGAATTTTGAAACCTGCTTTGGTAGCTATAAGTGAGCTTATTTGTTTGATGTTTCACTGTGTAGCAGGCTGCATTTGTAGACGCCTATTTCTTCTGGTTTAAAACCTATTTGGTGTGATTTAACTGGGTCTGTTTCTCTGGAGACCTATATCTTCTAATTTCAAGCCTATTTTGATGTGTTGTTGGTGAAGATGTTTGAATTGGAGTCCTGTTTCTTTGCGTAGCAAACCTATTTTGGGGGCTTTGAGTAGAATTGTGATTCACTGTTTCTGGCTTCACAAGCAACAAAATTTAGTACAGAGTGGGGGAAGGGTGCTAATGGTCTGACCAGGGGCCTCAGCTACCTGATTGTTTCTGAAAGACTGTGGCTGGTCCCACCCCCCAACCCCTCATCCCACCCGCCCCATGTCCATTATGTCCTTTGTGCCAGGTGTTCTGACATCTTCCTCAAGCGGGCAGGGGACATGCACCTGTCATAGCAGAAGCAGACATCCAGGAAAGGAACAGCAGCAAGTGAAGAGATGACTGCTATCTCAGTGGAAGGGAAGTAACTGCAAATCTAGAAGCTTTCATTGTTACTTCTTTGCATTGCTATTGCACTGGGGAACAGAGGAGTAAGAGTTTGAGGAAGGTTGTGCAATAGCTACTTAAAGTCTCTTTTTGAGTGTGGATAGGAAGGATAGGAATATAAAAAGCAGTTGCTCAATCTATCTAAACGTGTACAACAAAGGGGGTAAGGGAAATAAAGAAGAAAATGTTTTGCACTGATAGAGGGGGAGGGAGACTTGGGGGGTGTTTGGTGTCCTGCATCTGGAAGGGTGGAGGGCGCTGGTGGGCATCGACAGCAATGGGTAGGGTGGTAGGCTGCAACAACTGGGGTGCACCAATCTTTCTAAAAATTGCCTGGAGTGTGGGAAGATGTTTAGTGTGCAACCACATAGAGAAACTTAGAAAGGAGATCGAGGGTCTGCAGGAGGAACTAAGACAGGCAAAGCAGATTGGGGGTGGGTTTAGCCCAATACTGGAGGGAGGAAGAAGGAGAGATGAGGGAGGGCGATTTAAGCCAACAGTGGTGAGGAGAGGGTCAGAAGAAGGGAAGCAGAGACAAAGGTTCCCAGCCCAGGGAGAACGATTTCCGGGAAAACCAGGTCAGGAGACAAAAGACAAACGGAAGGAGGAGCAAGGGACTTGTGAGAGGAGTTGAAGAAGTGTCAAAAGTCATGGAGTGGAAAGGAGAGAACAGGTTACTATGCAGAGAGAGAGGGAGCGGGCATTTGTGAAGGGTCTTCAGAAAATAGTTGTGCACTTCTAGAGAGGAAGAAGGTGGAGGAGGGAAATGATGAAATTAGAGGAGTAAATGATAAATGCCTGGACCAAACTGGAGCGGGGGGAAGTTCTGCTGGGAGAATTGCAACAGGGGAAATAATGTGCAGGAGGAAGAAGAGGAGGAGCTGGAAATGAGAGAGGGAGATGAATGGAAGCAAGCAGGGAGTAAGAGGGGTTGAATCTTAGTGCTGGGGGACTCAATACTAAGAGGAGTCAGGTGGGGTAGCAAGGGGGAGAGGCATAGTCGTATTTGGGTGGAGGCCATGCCAGGAATGACAGCGGAAAGAGTGGGACAATCTGTTCTGAAATATGCTAGAAGGGGTAGGGACAAGCCTCATTTAATTAAACATCTTGGGACAAACAACCTGTGACAAGACAGTAGATATAGTCCAGAGGAGGTTTGAGGAACTAGCATAATTATGTGAGGGGGCAGGAAGATCAGTAACTTTTTCAGAGATACTTCCAGTGCCCAAGGCAAGCACAATAAGAAAGCTGAGAATAGAGGAATTTAAGGGATGGCTAAGAACCTAGTGTTGTGCTAAAGGGTATGGGCTGTTGGGGGTGGGGGGAGAGGGAGCTGGGAGGACAGTAGTCTCTATGCCAAGGACAGACTACACTTGAGTGAGGAGGGAAAGAAAGTGCTGAAACAGAGGATAGAGGAGTACATAGAGAAAGCTGGGAATTTAAACTAAGAGTGGGGGGTGGCAATTGGGCAAGAGATATGCAGAGACCACAGGTTGGGAAACCATATGAGCTTACCCCCCACCCCCATAACAGTGACAAGGGACAAATGGCAGGTACTATTGATGATGCTAGTAAAGGAGGGCAGGATGGGGGGTGGAAGGTGGTTACCCTTAATGCTAGGAGCCTTGGGAGAAAAACTGCAGAGTTACAGGTGCTCATGGCAGAGGGAGAGGTGGACACTGCAGCCATCACAGAAACATGGGCCACCCAATACAATGACTGGGACCTGTCTATACCAGGGTACAGGTTATTTTGTAGGAACAGGGTGATTGGGAAAGGAGGGGGTGTGGCACTATATGTGAAGGAAGGACTGAAGTGTGTAAGGGAGGAAGGGGAGGAGGGTAGTACGGAGTCACTTTGGATGCAAATCCAGGATTCCAAGAATAGGACTCTTAGAATGGGAGTGGTATACAGACCACCATCGCAGACGGAGGAGTTAGACAGGGAACTAGGGGGACAGATCAGGAGGACCTGCGAGAAGGGTAGTGTTGTGATTGTGGGGGACTTCAACATGTCAGGAGTGGACTGGAGTACCCCAACAACCAGGAACAGAAGGGAGCAGGTACTGCTGGATGCCTTCCAGGACAGCTTCCTGCTGCAAATGGTCAGTGAACCAACCACGTTGGGGAATACCCTTGACCTTGTGCTGGCAAATGGGGACTTTGTGAGAGAACTTACAGTGGAGGAACGGCTGTCAGGGAGTGACCGTCACTCAGTATGGCTCACATTGGATATGGGCAAGGAAGGAGTGGATTCTGGCACAAGAGTGCTGGACTTCAGGAGGGCCAACTTTGGGAGTAGGGGGGAAGTGGTAAAAGGGTACCTGGCCTCAGTCTAATATGGACACTAACCAGAGGTGGCAGCTCATAAAGCTGGGGATAGTGGAGGCAACCAAAACCTGCTGCAAAGTCCAGAGCAAGAAGGCTAGGGCTAAGAAACCAATCTGGTTGAGCAAGGAGGTCATGGAAAAGGTAAGGAGGAAAAGAGCTGCCTTTAGGAAGTACAAAGAAAACAGGAGGGGAGGACAGGAGGAGTACTTGACAGAATCGAAGGAGGTGACAAGGGCAGTAAGGGGAGCCAAAGCATCGAAGGAACTCAGGCTGGCACAAGGCATTAAGAAGGGGGAGAAGGACTTCTTAAGTACATCAGGGAGAAAGGAGCTGTAAGGACCACATAGTAAGGATTCGGAGGAGGGGGGTTGGATGGGAGCAGGGTGGAATAGAGCAGAAGCACTAAATGAGTACTTCTGCTCAGTATTTACTAAAGAGAAGGGGGGTGACACCCAAGGGGGGGTGAAATGGCAGAAACGGGGGGGAAGGGTGACAGATGGGGAAATCATGAAGGGCAGAGTTTGGGAGGGTTTAAAGGCACTGAGGGTGGACAAGGCGCCAGGCCTAGATGGCCTCCACCCCAGGGCACTGAAGGAGCTGGCAGAGATCCTTGCAGGACCTTTGGCAGACCTATTTAATGCCTCACTACATTCGGGGTATGTACCACCTCAGGACTGGAGGATGACTCACGTGGTGCCCCTCCACAAGAGCTTCCCCAAGGATGAACCAGGAAACTACAGACCAGGGAGTCTCACATCCATCGTGGGTAAGCTAATGGAGACTATCCTGAAGGAGAAGCTGGTAGCCCTCCTAGAGGCCAAAGGACTACAGGACAGCAGGCAGCATGACTTCATATGGGGCAGATCCTGCCAAACCAACCTGGTGGAGTTCTATGACTGGGTAACTAGGCAACTGGACAGGGGCCATGCAGTGGACGTCCTGTATCTGGACTTCAGTAAGGCATTCGACTCAGTGCCACATGGGAGGCTGGGAAGGAAGTTAGTAGGCACAGGGGTGGCTGCAAAGCTGGTGAGATGGGTAGGAAACTGGCTTTAGGGAAGGCAACAGAGGGTGGTGGTGGGTGAGGAGTTCTCACACCCAAGGGTAGTGACGAGCGGTGTTCCACAGGGCTTGGTGTTGGGACCAGTGTTGTATGGGATATTCATTGCAGACATATCGTGGGACATCAACAGCAAGATCAGTCTGTTTGCTGATGATACCAAGGTAGGAGCGGTGGTGGATGACCTAGGGGGATGGCAGGGGTTGCAGGATGATCTGGCAAAGCTTGAAACCTGGTCAGACACCTGGCAGCTGGGGTTTAATGCCAAAAAGTGCAAGGTGCTGCATTTTGGGATGAAGAACCCAAGGAGGAGTTACCAGCTGGGGGGAGTGCAGCTAGCCCAGACAGAGGAGGAGAAGGATCTGGGTGTGCTCATTACAGGATCAATGAACAACTTGGCACAATGTAGGAAGGCAGCTGCAAAGGCCAACAAAATGCTGGGTTGTATTGCAAGGGGTATATCCTCGAGGAGGGAGGAGGTGATTCTGCCACTCTATAGGTCATTAGTTAGACCGCACTTGGAGTACTGCGTACAGTACTGGCGCCCGTATCTGAAGAGGGACATTAAGTTACTGGAGGGGGTGCAGCGCAGGGCGACAAAGATGATCAAGGGGCAGGGGGACTTGTCATACGAGAAGAGGTTGAGGGAGTTGAACATGTACTCACTGGAGGAGAGGAGGGACAAGGGGACATGATTGAAACCTTTAAATACATGAAAGGAATAAACAAGACAGGTACAGAGGGGCTGTTCAGAGTAAGGGAGGGAAGGGACACCAGTGGCCATGATATGAGACTGGAGGGAGGAAGGTTCAGGAGGGAGAGGAGGAGACAATTTTTTACAGAGAGGGTGGTGGCTGGGTGGAATACATTACCTGCAGAAGTGGTATCCAGTAGAACAGTGGACTGCTTCAAAAGGGGATGGGACAAGACAAGGGGAGGGTTAATGAAGGGGAAGGGTGGAAAGGAGGGACAGCTGCAGAATAAGGGACGCTAGCTGCACATTCGAGCAGACTTGATAGACCTCTAGGCCTTTATCTGCTGGCAAATTTCATATGTTCAGAAGAGGCTCCTTCCTACCAGCCAACTAGGGGCTGATAGGGCAGGGGCACCATGGTGAGAGGGAAGAACAAGTAACCTGGAGTTGGCCATCAAGCTCAGTTTGGGCAGTGAGCTTGGTGAAACATAAACCCCTTTGTGAACCACGTTGAGAGGCAAATCCACTGGCCTCCCAGGGGAATCATAACTAAAGCATAGCACTGGCTTGACAGCTTGGCCAGTCTTTCTGGGGGGAGCGGCCACAGTCTCTGTACTTTCAGCACTAACTTTGGAGCTTTCGCCAGTTGTGAGTGGTGCCTCTGCATGGATGGGAATGTCCAAACTTGGAACACTGTCAGTGCCTTGCTCTGTAGACTCTGTTTCTCCAGCACTTTGCTCATTATCTTCTGACGGAGGCCCAGGTTGCTCATTTTGAGGAGGCTCTGGCACAATTAGGCTTTGTGGCACTGAAGAGGGGCTGTCAACACTCTTACATTGTTCTTCGAGCTCTGGTGTGTCACCAGAGAGACTCAAACCATCAGCACCTTCTTCAGGTAATTCATACCATTCCACAAAACACAAGAGTCAGCAACCTCAGATGTAATACTTTGCACTTCACTTTCAGGGAGCATTGTCTCCAAGGACAAAGCTGGGGGGTTAGGCAGTCCAGAAGGCCCAGCTTCATCCCCACAATTAGTCATAGGGTTACCTCGAAACAGCTGACTCAGTTCATAGAAGGGGTAATACGCATTGTCACACTCACTTTCATCAGAGGTTGACTGACAGTCACCATCATTCTGGGCCTGCTGCAGGGGAAACCTTAAATCTGTAACTATTGGGGAAGGTTGACTCTCTCTCTTTTTTGCAGCAGCACAAGTCACTGACCCAGGGGAATCAATCTCTGATGGTTTAGCCTCAATTATGACTTGGCCACTAGGTAGCAAGTGGTTATGGTGCATGGTCTTGACAGCTTTGGAGTTATTCTCTGGGTGCACCCTGTACACTGGTAAATCATTCAACTTTCCAAACTTTCCAACTACTACATGGGGAAGATGGCACCACCTATCAGCAATTTTGTGTTTGCCATGCAGTCCCAAATTGCGTAACAACTCACTGTCTCCAGGCCGAAGCTCTTGAGCCTTTAGTTTTTTATCATGCCTCTCTTTGTTGACGAGATTTCTTTTGGCGGCCATTGTCTGGGCCAGTTGATAGGCATGGTTCAATTGAGCTTTCAGTTTCTGTACATACTGTAGGTAATTTTCGCTCGGACCCCATCTGGAGAGACCCAAAGCAGACATCAACAGGCAGTCGGGCCTCCCTCCTGAACATGAGGCAGTAGGGGGAGAAAGGAGGCAGTATAGCGCAGTGGTTTAAGGCTCTGAGTTGCAAATCTGGTGACATCCGGCAGACCAGACCTGAGTTTGAATCTCACAGCTTCCACTTGCATACTGTGTGACCCTGAGCAAGTCAGTTAACTTCCCTGTGCTCCCAGGTCACACCTGTAAAAAAGCTTTCAGCTTAGTGTGCTAATCCTGGTTAAACAACTAAATAAAATAAAAAAAAAACAGAAGCGTAATTTTTTGTGCAACTGTATGCATGGACAAAGGTACTAATCTGCTGGCTCTACTTAGGCTTGCCTTTGGGATGGAGGGTGCCCAGCATGTCTAGAAGGTTGCTGTTAAAATGTTCTGGTTGAGGGTCCCCCTGTGGGTGATAAGGAGTGGTTCTTGACTTCTGCACCCCCCCCCCATAGAGAGAGCATTTCTTTGATTAGCTGACTTTCAAAATCTCTGCTTTGGTCAAAATGGATCTGCTGAGGGGCACCATAGTGGACGAAGAAATTTTCCACTAGCACCTTGGCCACAGTAGAGGCCTTTTGATCTGTGGAATGATCTGTAACCACTAATACACTGCCAGTATTCCACTGATCAGGTTCTAAACACAAAAAGTCTATGCAGCCCAGTTCCATGGGGGTGCTGGTACTAATACTGACAAGGGGTGCAGCTCTCTGAGGCAGGGCTTTCCTTTGCAGGCAACGACTGCAGGTCTTTACATGGTGTTCAATATCATCCCCCATCTTGGGCCAGTAGAATCAAGGTCGTACCAAGTTGAGAGTTCTGTCATTACTAAGGTGCCCCATGTGATTGTGGAAGGACCTCAGTACCAAATCTTTAAAGGCCGTGGGCAGGACAAATTGCTGCCTGTCTGCTTGATGGCCACGATCCTCTGTCTCTCTGTACAACAACTGATTGAGTAGCTTCAACCTGGGATCTTCTTTAAACAACAGAGCAGTTCGCAAGTTAGGGGAACGCAACTTGGACACATCTTTCTCCACACACAGGGCATGAAGTGTGAGCTGAATCATAGGATCTTGGGATTGAGCCCACTGAATGCTGTCAATGTCAAACTGAGGTAGTGCACTAATATCTAGAGCAGAAAAGTGGCAATAGGCAGCCGGTATGCAGGTATCAGGAGGGCCCAAGCAATCTACTAAACAGTCCACTGTGTCCGCAGACATCTGTTCCATCTTGGTCAAATTTTTGGCACAAGGCTCGGATGTCAGGTTCAGACAGCCTGACCCAATCACTCTTGGAAAATGACAAGGCGTCAGCATCAATATGGTTCAGTTCTGGCCTATATTCAACAGCATAATCATAGGTTGATAAGGTGGAAAGCCAATGGTGTCCAGTGGCTTCTTATTTAGCTGAAGTCTGTATATAGGTTAACAGGTTATTGTCGGTCTTCACCAATATCTTTGCCCCATAGAGGTATTCATGAAACTGGTTGACGATGGCCCACTTTAGCACAAGGAACTCGAGCTTGTGTACAGGGTAGTTTCACTCCAACAGGGTCAAGCTCCTACTGGCGAAGGCCAGTGGTCTCAAACCATCCTAATGGGACTGATACAGCACAGCTCCCAGACCCTGCTGACTGGTTTCTATATACAGTACATAGGGCTTGGTGGGGTCAGCTGGTATAGGACTTTGTGAAAGGCTGCTTCACATTCGGGTGTCCAGCAGGGCCCAAAAAGTTCACCTGTGCAGAAGTACACTTTCTCTGGTTCTTTGATGGACCCTTTTTTATATTTACAGTTGGTAGGAGGGTAACTCTGGGTAAGATTCAAGAGCTGGCGAATCACCTTTGAATAGTCTTTTATGAACCTGTGGTAGTAGCCACAGAACCCCAGGAAATGTAGTTCTTTCAAATTATGGGTCAGGGGCCAAGAGTCAGTGATTCAACCTTACTGGGATCGGTCTCTATCCCTTCTACAGATACTATGTGCCCCACATACTTCATGGAGGTTTGAAAAAACTGGCACTTGTCAATGGACAGCTTGAGGCCGAAGTCTTCCAATTGGTCTAGGACTTTAAACAGTTGGGTCTCATGCTCCTCTAATGTGCACCCAAACACAATGATATTGTCTAGGTACACTAGACATTCTGGCAAGTTCACATCTCCCATTGCACATTCCATCAGTCACTGAAAGGTGGCCGGGGCACCTGAAATCCCTTGTGGCATTCTTCAGAATTCATAAAACCCCAAAGGACAGATGAAGGATGTTTTCTCATGGTCCTCTGGGGCCATCGGGATCTGGTAGTATCCACTGCGAAGATCCAATACCGAAAACCATTTGCTCTCATTCAAACAATCCAGGGCATCTTGTATACGGGGCATGGTGTATTGATTGGGGATGGTCCACCAGTTCAGGGTTCGATAATCAACACACATCTTTACTGACTCATTCTTCTTATGTACAACCACAATGGGAGAGGCATATGGCCTCCTTGATTCTTGTATCATGCCAGCAGCGAGCATTTCCTGCAGGTGTCTCCTCACATCATCTATGTCTACTGGGGCGAGGCGTCAAGATCTCTCTCAAAATGGCTGGTCATCATGCAGGCATATGTGATGCTCTGCACCCTGGACACACCCCATGTCCCATTCTTTTAATGAAAACACTTGGTCCCTCTGAGCGAGTTTCTTGCTAATTCTAGCCTTCCATTCAGCTGGCAACAGGGAGTCACCAAAGTCAAATAAGTTCAGGGTCACTCTCTCCTTCTCGCCAGAGCACTTATTGCTGGGCAATACGGCAGTGTCGAAGCAGTATACTGTAGCTAGGATGCACCCTCTGTTCACTCGAATTTCCTGATCTGACACATTCTGAATCTGGACCATCACTCGTCATGCATAGGTGTGGGCACGGGCAGGCAAGATGCTGGGTTTGACCAATAATCCCTCTGGTAACTTTCCATCTCCTGGTGCATCCAACATTAATATTTTGTTCTTTACATTTCTCTTTAGGTGGACTTCTCCATGGATTGTGCACTGGGCATTAGGGGTCAATACCAAGGACTCAGGTTCCTTTTTCAACACTATCCCCACTGGCTCATCTGGGTCCACTTCATCGGGTCTCTGTTGCCAGTTATGAGGCCTTTTTACTAAGGTGGGAATTCTTAGGGCTCATCCAGTCAGTTGCCTTTGTTTCTCATGGAAGAGTTGTACTAGTCTCCCAAACATGTGGCCGTTTGTTCCAATTAACAGGGGAACCCCATCATACAGTCTGGTGGGGGGACATACTAGGGTCAGTGTCTCTACTTTCTCCTCTACGCCAGTTACAGTTGCAGGAAAAGACAACCAGAGGTGGGCATATCCTAGATATGGATAAGACTTGTCGCTCAGCCCCCACACATGTAGGCCTTCCAGGGATTACAAGGGTACATCAGATAAGTGTTTGTCATACCAGTCCTGAAGCACAATGGTCACTTGCGACCCACTGTCAAGCACAGCCCGAGTAGGAATACCATTCACAGCCACATTTGTCACCACTGAAGGGCCCACTATCTTGGACCAGTCTGGAGGGACAACAGCCGGGGCCTGGACAGATGACTTAGCCACAGAGGGGTTTGAGTTAGGATGGCCGAAGCCTTTACTGTGGCCATTTCATGCACCCCTTGACCACTGACTTGTTTTCCGAAGCTCTCCTTGAAGCTGATTCACCACTTTATCTAAGTCCTTCTGAGACTGGCAGTCCCTCTTCATATAGCCATCCTTGCTGCAATTGTGACAAATGACACGCTCTTGGGGCATCCTTGGGGAGAACATAGCAGGGGATGCTGAAGCATCAATGGGAGATTGTGGTCTGACTTCTGCAGGTAGTGTACCACGTCTCAAAAGTTCCTTTAGAATGGCAGTCAATTCCTTGAGCTCAGCCGAGAAGCCACCCTCAGTAGAGGGTGCCTAAGAGTGCACCCCCAACCCCATAACAGTCACGTCCTGACAGGGGCTAGGGTCTCTGTCAGCAGGGGATACCTCAGCGAATGTACCCAATTGTACTTTTCTGACTTCCTTCAGCAACTCCTCCCCCACCGTTTAGCCCATGGTGGGACACTCTTAGTGGTCTCCATTTTGGAAGGGCTTTCTGGTGCCATGATCACTTGGGCTGCACTCACCCCATAATTACAATCTCCCTCTTCACCTTCTACCTCCCGGAGTTCTTTTATCACGTCACAATAGTCAGGTGGGTTACCTCTCCTATCCTGGAGCCTTAACTGGATGATCTGCAGTTTACAATACTTGGCATGTTGCAGTATGTGCCCCAATCTCACACGGTTCAAATCACTGGCAGCTACCCCACCTTTCCAGTAAGCTTTCTGCAGAGCTCCTTCTAGGTGAGTAACATACACAGACAAACTTTCCCTCTTCCATTGTTTGGTACCTTGGAATTTCCACATCAAAGTCTCTCCTGACTCAATGCTCCCAAAATTGCCTTCAAGTACAGATAGATACTTCTGAGCAGATACATCAGGGTTCGTGGACCTCAAAAATGTAATGGCTTCAAGGGCAGGGCCCCTCAAACTTTCTATGATTCTTTTTCGCTTCTCAGCCTCTGCACACTGCCACTCGGGTACCAAGGGGGCAACACAGTCGATCCAGGCCTCCCAATCATCCTGCCCCTGGGGGGTTGGGAGGGTACCCAAGAAGATTCTCAGCCTTCGGTAAGAGTCATGACTAATGGCAGGTACAGATATAGGGGCCAGCATTGGCATGGGCACAGAAGGCAGGGCAGTAACAGGTGCTAGAGTGGGAGGGGGTGTTGGGGAAAGAACACCCCCAGGTGGCAGGAACAGTTTCTTCAAGTCCTCTACGGTTTTCCTTTCCTCCAGCAACAACTTAGCAAATTTCTCCTCAAAAGTCTCAGATAATGGTGGGAGCTCATCCTCCCCAGGGTCTTTACTGTCTTTTGTTATCACTCTCCAGGTGGCTGGGACCCCTTCTGAGGCAATAGTCTGTGGCACTTTAGAGCTGTCCACGTGGTCACTACACTCTACACTTTACCAAGGCTATAAAAGATTGAGCGATTAAATCAGCCTGTCGACCCACTACCACAGGGTTTTTCAAACATTCAGCTTTGGAGAGTGCTCCATCTACAGTGTCCTTATGGTACCCAAGGGAATATCCAGTATAAGTAGAGTATTTTGGGGGTCAATCTCCTGCCCAGTACACCACCCCACCAACTGGTGAACAGCCATTTCTACTGGGGTAGCCATTAATCTTTAACAAGAATTCGTCATTTTTGGCCACGTGAAGGCACAAAATCACAACTGTGAGCCTCCAAGATGTAACCCCTAGGTGGTGCTATCCCACAGGCTACTACCCCTGCCTGCTTGGCTAGAAGCAGGTTTAGGGGCCTAGGTTCTGCAACGGGTGCCTCCACCCGAAGGTAAGGGTTGGTAGTGGTCAAATTAACCTGGGCACAACACTGTAATCCCCCTCTTTCCCTTCTAGTGGCCTGAACAATATACGATAATCTCTTTCACAGTACCCCTTGTATACAATACTAGTACCCACACTGTTTGCCCTTACCACCAGGACTGGTTTCTCTGGCTTGACCCTAGGGACCCCCTGTAAAACAAGGTTATGCACAGCAGATAGCAACAGTACAGTACTCTTGGCACAAACTGGAACCACAGTCAGGTTAAATGCAGAAAAGGTCAGATCTGATTTATTCAGGGGACTTGAACAAGAAAGGAGCGTAATTAGGTTGATTGGCTTAAAGGCTATATTACTCAAACAGTTATGCATGCACTTTAAGACCCCACACAGTCACACGTCTGGGTACCCAGGTAAGGAGACGATGGGCTCACTAGGAACGTTGCAGCTGGTTGGGGCCCTGTGATGGAAGAAAGCAACAAGCACAGCACACACTATTTGTAATCTGGAGCCAGAGGGCTCAGTTCGTGAAAGAAAAAGCAACCAGACAATCAGATGACAACACTTAAGATTCAGCCGTTGTTGCAGGGAGCAGCCGTGATATTTACTCACGATACCCAGTACTGGACATAGGCAGGATGAAATCAAGACTGCAGGTTGTTGAACTGAAGTGCCCAGAGAAGTGGGGCCCACACAAAACACAGAGGTGTTGTTCCTGTTCAAGTGTTGAGCAGGGGGCTGATCCCCAGGCAGGTTTCTCATCAATAGCTTTCTCTGTGCAGTGGGTAGTCAGGCTGGGCCAGTATGGCAAGGCCCAGGCCCAATGAAGATGATTTTGGATTCAGTCCATGGGACTGGATGCAGCTTCCAGAAGGCAGAATATAGTTCAAACCACAGTGGGGAACCAAATTGTGACCCACTAGCAGCACACGGCACATTTACACGTAAGGAAATTCTAATGCAGCTTCCAGCAAGCAGAACACAATCCAAACCACAGTGGGAAACCAAATCATGACCCACTATATGCACACAACACATTCACATGTAAGGAAATTCCACTGTACCAGGCAAAAGGCTCTTCGGTTGTAATTACAGAGTCTCTGCACAATCCGGGAGTTCAGAGGTGGCTGCTGATCATATTCAGCAAATCTTCAATCTTCTTCATGTAGGAGCCTAGTCACAATTCAGTGGCTTACTTTGCTTTCCAGGTTCGGATTCAATCCAAAAAAAAAAAGGAACAAGTTCTGTCTCAGGGACAGCAGGATGGCATGGAGGCCAAAACTCAGGCCTTTCCACAGTTTTCCTTCGCGAATCCACTATGGATTGCTGCTCAAACTACCTCAAGCTGTTACTTCTTCATTTCCCAACTTAGATCTAACTGAAACAGCAAGCAGTGTGGGACTTTCCCAAGATCCAAAAGGTTCAGTTGGCTGATTTGTCGGTCAGTCACAACAAGGGCTCCCCCTCCAGGTTATTTTAGGTGCCAAAATGCAAAAACTACAATTCCTACAAGTTTTGACCCCACCAAACCCCTATAGGCAGGCTCCATTTTAGAGTCCCAAATGTACTGACTGGCCCATTTCAGCAGTCCAGGACCAGGATGATGGAAACAAACAGAACTGTCCATGCCGCAAAGAAGGCAGGTTAGAACAAACTGCAATATTATTACTGCTCTAACAAATGATCAACAAACAAGCACATCTTCTAACAGAGCTCCCTTTTAGATTACTTACGACTGCAATCCAGGCAGCTCTTAAAGAGACAGTACACAGAGGCTATATGGGCACTCTCTGGCAATCACATTTAAACTGCAAAACGCAGGACATCAGCCTGACAGTGAGCATTTAGACAAGCTCAAGGAAGACTTTTCAGGAATCCCCATTTGTAGGGGGGTTACGTAAGTTAGTTTGACAGTTGCCCCCCCACCAGCTACCAACCTTCACCAGCAGCGGGGCCGAGTGGTTTCGATATTCTGATTACATTGTTGGAGGCATAGACTCAGACCTTGTCTCAGCTTACCTGTCAATCTTTTGTCACTGAAATGACAGGATGCATCATCAAACATGAAGGTGAAAGCTCAAAACGCTGGAAACTGGGTTTTTTGTTTGCTCAGAGTAATTTTGCTTTAGCATTGTACAATGTTAAGAGTTTCTGCTTTAAGGTTTGAGTTTACAGCATCTGCTCTTTGTGGGCAGCAGCTTTTCGATGTGGGATGGATGTGGGACAGCACACTTCTGAAGAGCAAAAAGGGGGGATGTCCCTCCAGTGATGGACAACTGAGAGGTATGCTCACAACTGTGATGAATTGGAGAGTCCCTGCTCCGATGGTTCCGAGTAATAGTAACAAAACCAGCACATGTGCTTTTTATTACTAACTGTTCTGTTTTGTTCCCTCCTCCAAGATATTTCTTTCTTTGTCTCACTGTCATTCACAGTAGGGGTCGAAGCACTACCCAGCCCTGGCATACCAGTCCAGGAGATGAAAATCTGGCACCTATGCTGGAATGTCAGAAAAAATTTCTGGCATGTTGGTGTAGGTGCTGGCTTGCCAGTATTGCTGTTGGTGTGTTTCCACCACCTGGACTAGTACTGTCGGCAAAATATGCCAGTACCGAATTTGGGAGTGAACAATCAAGTCAACCCAGTCAATAACAAGTCTCAGAAGGTTTTGCAATCAATGCAGGATTGTGTTAACAAAATAGGAACCAGTTCTCTAAAAACCTAATTGGAAACTGACAGTGGTGTCCTGCTTTCATCTGAAAATCTTTTTGTTTGGGAAAGATATGACCTTTGTGAACACTGAACTTTTTTTTTAATTTTCAATTTATCCATGGGGCTGGCAGGTGGCTCCGGCTCCTCCTTTGGAGGGGCTCAGTTCTCAAACTGTGGCATCCTGCACCAGTCCCTCCCCGGTAGATCCCCCATGGGTTGCCCCCCCCACGACAGGGCCAGGGGAGACAAGTGTTGACTTCCCCCGTCCCCCCAGAAAGCTAGCATCGAGATTCTGGTGGTCAGTGTGGCACAGCTGGGCCATCATTGAGTCTGCCAGTTCCGTTTTTCAACTGTTTACCCTGGGACCCACGACTGTGCAATGGGTGAACAACTGGGCTCTGCCTCCACAGGGGCAGCCTCGTGCCCTGGACGTGGGTCCCACCCCATTCTGGCCACGTGCCTGTGCCAACACCCTGTCGTTGCAAGGTGTCAGTCTACAGCACACAGCATTGTCCCCTATCCCCAAGGAAGGAGAGCTGTCTATGGATGGTCAATCCTTCCTCACCCCTGCTGACCCCCAAGCAACCAGAGTCCATTCCCTAACCTGGGTCACGGCTTGGTGCTAGGTGTGGCGTCCAGTGCTTCAACCGTCAGTGCCACCGGGCCGGCTGAACACTGAACTTTTATTCTGCGTTATTGTTTTTAAAATCATTTGTTTTTTTTGGGGGGGGGGGTCTGTATAAAAGAGGCATGCCACTTGATCTACACTGTGAGATGCCAGCATGGTGGTGTTGTTAAATACTGCCATTCTATCTGATTATGCATGTTTTGTTATTTAACTGCTGACACCGATGGAAAACAGCAATTAACTGAGACATAACCCAATGCAACACCATCAAGTAAAAAGCAACTCCTCGTCTCTTCAAGCATGCCGGCATCTCAGGATATTAGTAAGTGGTGTGCACAGGTGCCGGCATGCTCCCCCCTCCCATTTTCTGGCACCCTGGCATGTCAGCAAAGCAAACAGACAAAATAGGACTGCACTCAAAATAACAACTGATGGAGAGTGACACAGTTAATAACGCAAGAGGTACAGATTTATTACTGTATACCCAAAGCTAGTGCCCAAAAGGTCACAAAGTAGATACAGTGTTAGCAATAATACGGAACTTAGAAGTCTCCAAAATCGGACTTCCGGTGACCTCACGCCCGCAATGACCACATGATTTTTCGGCTCCAGCTCCACTAGGCTTCAAAACACCCTATAACTATCAAATTTACTAGAAGACTGGGCAATAACTGTTAAATTCTACTTAAGGATGCCTAAAAAAGGTCCGGGTTCTCGGAAATTGGCGCTGGATAGCGTAGATCCAGACTGCATTTACTCAGATAGCGATAGCTCCCGGACCTTCAGCAAAAGCGAATTCTCAACAGAGGATCTAAATAAGGTGCCTAATAACATTACAAAGCAGATGGACGCTGTTCTACCAGAATCGTGGGATTTCAGGAAGGAGACCCGCTCCACATATACAGCATTGTGCACTGATTATGGGAAAATAGAGAAACGACTCGAGGATATTGAGGAACAGGCCACAAACCCTGACTCTCACCTAGATTGCACAGAGTGCACCATAATGCAACTCCACCATGCTACTCAGGGCCTGTAAGAGAAGGCAGAACATTCAGAGGCCCAGAGCAGGAGAAATAACCTGAGGATTAACGGGTTCTCAGAGGGAATTGAAGGTTCTAACCCAATACAATTTTTACAGCAATTCCTAAGATCCAAACTGGACCTACCGGATGATGCAACTCTAGAGATGGATCGTGTGCATCGAACCTTGGGCCCAAGGCTTGGCAACTGCCCATGCGCTCTCCTGGTCCGCTTCCTCCGATACACTGAGAAGGAAATGGTTCTACATAAAGCATGGCAACAGGGGGACCTAACTCGTCAAGGCCAGAGAATTTATGTCGATAATGACTATCCGACCTCGATTGCCTTAAGACGCCGTGCATACGCTCCAATCCTAAAAAAGCTTAAAGAAGCAAAGCTGAAATTTCGTACTCCGTACCCAGCAAAACTGGTGGTCAATTTAACTGATGGTTCCAGGACTTTTGAGTTGGCAGAAGAGGCCGCCAGGGAATTGGTCAAAATGGGAACTGATGTACCCCCACCCCAAGGCAACCTGGCATGACACTTGCAACTAAACTGGCGCAGAAACTATTGTCCCAGGAGACATCGAGGGAGCAACACAGATTAGAAGGAGCTAAGGCAGTTCAGCAGATTGTCGACAACCTGAAGAAGCAGACCTTGAGGCAGTCAGGAGCAAATAAAGGGACCAATGTGGACATTTGTTTTGCTACCCAAGTACGTTTCAGGTAGGCCACCCTGCTTGTCTCTTCCCCATTTGTTCTATCTCCCCCATGATGGCCCTGCTTCCCCTGATGTCTCTCTCCTCCCGAGGCAAGGTTCTGTCCCCCACCTGTTGTGAAGGGGGTGCTCTTCCTTCCGAGGCTGTGTTCTATCCTCCCCTACTGCGAAGGGGATACACACTCGTCCATCCGGAGATGATTCGGAAGGGGCATTGTGGTGGAGACACCTCAGAGGGCCTCCTGGCAGGATACGTGCCAGTATAGACTCGAGGAGCGGCGGGGGGTTGTTGTTAGCGCATTTTGCGGGGGAGAGGGGAGGATGACGGAGGTGTTATCGGTTGACCGCATATAAGATCCTGGCCGACTACCTCCTATCCAAGGCTGTTGGCACCTTTCTTTGATTCCAAAACAGTATACTGTAAATGTTTGTCCAAAGCTAACTGAAAGGATATCTGCTGCCTAGGTATGTTTTGCCTACCCCCGAGGAAGCTAGGCACTTTTGTCAAAGGTATTTATCTCAGACCTGAGGAGACATACTCTCCACGGTTTGTCCTGGCCTCGACTATGGTGGTCTGCCCTACCTGTGGCACCCCGCCTCCCCATAAGCTGTGTCGGCAGAGTCTAGTGACGCTAGTGGGGGCTGGGTGGGCTCACCTTGGATGTTTTTTGGTCCTAGTGGACTCGTTAGCTCAGGGGGCGAATTTTGGGGCACAGTGGAGGGGCTCCTCCCCCTTAGCCATTCTATATGACGAGGGAACAGATCTCCCATAAAGTATGATTATATATATCCTTCTCCTTCCCAGTGAAGCACGAGGCATGACCACCTTTCATTGCCCCCCCCTCACTGAAGAGAAGTATAACGTCTAGTCTAACCTGGGTTAGACCCCGCCAAAATTATTTGGCACAAACAGGGCTTGGTACCCTGCTCTGTTAGTGGGAACCAGCCCTATGGAAGTCCTTAGTTTTGTTCCATCCCCCACCCAGTTGGCAGGTGTTAGCTGTAAGAAGTTTGGCCAGTTAAAGTTCTTTAGGCCAGCTGTATCTTTTACACAGTTAGAGTAGAGTTATCCTCGCTATAGGCAGTCACAGTCACTTAGGCAGTCACATTTCCCTCTAAAAATAAACAAATACGTCAGCGTCAGTGAACCGATAGTTCATGGTTCAGCACAGAAATTCTTTTTGAATGCTGAAAATATGATACAATGTCTGGGGCACCTTTACAGATCTTTTCATTAAATATTAATGGGCTGGGCCGGCCCTGTGAAGAGAACAAGAATTATTTCATTATTTAAAAAGACCCATGCAGGAATAATATATATTCAAGAAACCCACATGAATAAAATGGAACATGGAAAGCTGGTTAGGGGAGGTTTTTCACAAGTCTTTTCCTCCTCCTTCCCTAGTGGAAGGAGGAGGGGGGTTGCCCTACTAATCACCAGCTTTACTTCCTTTGAAGTGACATCGGAGTGGGCCAACCCTGAGGGTCGCATGGTGGTGGTTCAGGGTTTACTGCAGGGCAGGGAAGTCACACTTGCTAATGCGTATTTTCCCCCTGGTTCTACCCAGCAAACTCTTTGTTCCCTTTTAAATAGGGTTGTCCAACTCACTAGGGGTACCCTGATATTAGCAGGGGATTTTAATATCGCCCCTAATCCTAACGTCGACTTCACTGGGGTGACTAGGGGCAGACAACCGTCTCTTTTAAGAGGTCTGATCAGGAGGTGGACTGGGTTGATGTGTGGTGCACCCTTCACCCTAGGGATAGGAGGTACACATTTTATTCTGCTGTGCGTGGCTCCTATTCTGGGATAGATCATTGCTATACACAGAAAGAATGTTTAGAAACCCTTAGGGAAGCAACTTTAGCAGTGTCAGTGGCTCAGTAGGTAGCACACTCACCTCTGAGGCCGGGAGATCAGAGGGCTGTGGGTTCAGTTCCCACATCTGGCACTTGGGTTAATATCCCAGTACTGACACTGTAGTGCAGCATGAGAGGGGTGCTGCACTTCTGAGGTGCCGTCTTTTGGATGAGACTTTAAACCGAGGTCCCATCTGCCTGGATTGGTGGTAGTTCAGGTGGATGTTAAAGATCCCATGGCACTTATCGAAAAGAGTAGGGGAATTTCCCGTGTCCTGGCCAAATTTCCCTCATTCACTAAAAATACCACCAACAGCTTAATCTGGTTCAAGGTCAGTCGGCATTCATCTGTATCCCCCTCCCCCCGGGTCGTGCCTGAAAATAGGCAGGATTTGTCTAGTGCACTTACCCGGTCAACAAAAAAGCTAAAAAAAAAAAATATTGGTGACATTGTCCATACCGATCATGCCCCAGTCATAACGATGTGGGATTTAGGCCTCGAAGTGAAACACACTGTGGAAATTAAATCCTGTCCATCTTAAAAGTGCCCAATTTCAAGAATTTCTTGATGAGAAAATACAAGAAATTTTGAGGGACAGCTCAAATCCGGAAATCACCTCCACTGTCAGATGGGACATGCTGAAAGCAGCCCTAAGGGGCCACCTTATTCAATACTCTTCATTCCAGGCAAAACAGCAGAGGGAAAAACAATCATACTTGGAGGCGACCCTTCATTTCCTCCAAGCCACTCATCAGCAGGGGGACTACTCGGTAGAGGCCCAGTTAATACAGGTCAGGCAGGAGTTGGAATCCCTGGTTCGGCAGAATACATAGGTGGCATTAGCCTTTTTAAGGCAAAGATATGAGGAAGTGGGACCGAGGGCCTCCCGCCTACTTGCCTACAGGCTTCGTTGGCAACGCCGGCTCGCCACCATATCCACTATTAGGGACTCTACATCAGGCACTATTTACTCTAAAACTGGCCAGGTCACCCACATTTCGATTATTATAGAACACTATACACACCAGACCATCCATCGGACCCTGGGGACTTTGGAACCTTTCTTTCACCACTGAGCCTCTCTAAGTTCGATGAGGACCAAAGATCCTCTTTAATCTCTCCCATAATGTACCTTGAATTGAAAGAGACCATTTCCCGATCTAAACCATGAAAGCCCCTGGCCCTGATGGGTACGGTACAGAATTCTATAAACAGCTAGAGCAAACACTCGCTCCAACCCTCCTAAGGGCCTACAACGATGTACTACAGGGCTCAGTGAACACTCCACCCAGCTGGTCATATGCAGTAATATCCCTCATTCCCAAACCTGGTAAGGACCACAAAGTTGTGCATCATACCGCCCAATTTCAGTTTTAAACGTAGACTATAAATACCTGATGACTATCCTGGTTAAACGCCTGGACACAGTACTTCCCACAATAATTAAACTAGATCAGACAGGTTTTTTCAGTGGCAGATCCACTACGGATTACACCAGAAGAGCCCTGCATTCAGTACAAGAAATGCAAACCACGAAAACACCCTCTGTCCTACTCAGCCTAGACACCGAGAAGGCATTTGATAGAGTTGTGTGGCCTATTCTATTTGCTGTTTTTTCTAAGATGGGCTTCCCCCCTCCTTTTATTTCCCTGATAAAAACACTTTATTCATCACCCCAGGCCTGTGTGAAAGTTTCGGGACATCACTCCCCTTACTTTTCCCTGTTTAGGGGCACCCGCCAAGGCTGTTCCCTGTCCCCTGGTTTATTCGCTGTTTTTATTGAACCCCTAGCGCAAGCCATTAGAGACTTCCCTTGGATAAAGGGAGTGCAGATGGAGGGTATGGAACACCGCATAGCTCTTTAGCGGATGATGTCTTGCTTTTTTTAACAACCCCTCCATCAGTACCAGCAGTTTTCAAATTACTAGATCATTTCGGCAAGTGTTCGGGGTACAAACTTAACACCACCAAAACTGAAGCATTGACTTTTCATTTTTCTCCCTCCTTAACACTCAAACAGGGGTTCCCATTCCACTGGGATCTAGACAAATTAAAGTACTTAGGTATATACCTCTCCAACCAGGCAGCTGATACATGTTAAACATAATTATGATATGTTTTTTGCTCAACTGCAAGCAGACCTGGCGGGATGGAATATACTCTCCCTGAATTTTCTCCAGAGGGTTGATGTTATTCGGATGGTGAACTTGCCCCGAGTCCTCTATTTGTTTCGAAATGTGCCAATAAATATTTCGAATAACACCTACAGGGCTTGGAATAAACTTATCAGCAGATTCATCTGGGCTGGCAAACGGCCAAGAGTGCGAGCTTCCATCCTGTATCTCCCTAGGAAATTAGGTGGGCTCGCCCTTCCTAGTTTTAAACTTTATAATTGGGCCTCACACCTCTCCTTTATAGTTTGTCGATTAGCCAGGTCTAACCCTGTTCTGTGGAGGGAGATTGAAGAAGGCTTAATGCCTTTTAAGCAGCTAATTAAATTTATGACATACTGAATGCCTCCCTCCCAACTACACGACTCGGCTCCAATGAACCCCTGAATCACACACCAGCTGAAAGCCTGGAATGCCATATGTAGACATCTGTCTCTTTCATCACTTCTGCCACTCATTTGCCCCATTACCCTACTGGAGGATTTCCAGCCAGCAGTATATGATCACACTTTTGTCACCTGGGAACATCTGGGGCTCACTAACCTCACTCAGTTCCAAAGTGGGGCAGAGTTTAAATCATTTCTGAGCTTATGCCAAACATACGGCCTGAGGCGCCAAGATTTTTTTCGATATCTGCAACTAAGACACTTTTTTATTCCCTTCCAATTCGGATACGACAATGTGAATGCTCCTCCCCACTGATTCCCTGTATTCAACGACTCATACAAGCTGGAAATACATCCCATATTGTCTCTGTCTTGTATAGGCGCTTGGGGAGACCCTAGGAGTGAATAGTGAAGGCATATGTGTTAAATGGACAGAGGAATTTGGTTTTGACATTCCCAAAGAAAATTGGTATAAGGGCTGTCTTTCTATAGCCAAACTTACATATTCCCATAGCTGGAGGCTGTTTTCCTGGCAGATACTGACCAGGTTCTTCCGTACCCCCACAGTAACAGCACATTTCACTCCGACACAATCAGGGGCTTGCTGGCGGCTATGCAGTGAATCTAGGGCACACCACACCCACATATTCTGGGCATGTCCCTGGATACAAATCTTTTTGACTTCATTACAATCGGAATTGAGATCCCTCTTCCATACCTCACTCACCCTATCTGCAGATTTATTTATCATTCATATTTCCCCCCCAGAGTTTAAGGATTCACTTACACGATACCTCTTGGGAGCTCTGCTGCTAGAGGCCAAAAAGGCCCTAACATGACATTGGCTTACTCCCAGTATCCCCACCCTGTCGGAGTGGAGAGAGGTTGTTATTCGGATTTATAGATCATAAATAATTTCTTACCATCTAATCGACAAAATTGACCTATGCACAGTGAAATGGTCTAAATTGGTACTCTACATCATATCCAAGGATCCCTCCTTTGTCCCTTAAAGGAATGCCATGGAAAGAAGGGTTACCAGAGGAGGAGAACCCCTAAATTTGACCCTGAACAACCTAACTAGTAGTGCTAGATATCCAGGTATTTGAGTAGGGGCCTGGTTCAACTGTATAATTCAGTCGTATCAATTATGTACAGTTAGAAACTGCAGTATACATTTGATAAGTTACAACAACAACTGTGCCTTACTTATTTATTATTTGTTATTTAAATTCCTCCCTGTATGTGTTTTTTTCCTCGCTGTCCTTCACTGACACTGTACAAAATGCAATCATACTGCTATGCTGATTGATTTACCTTGTAACCACAAGTAACCAAAGTACTCAATGAATTGTGACTGTCTGTTTCCCACCCCTCCCCCCTTTTCTTTTGCACCCTCCCCCATGGGAAAAATTTGAATAAAAATTATAATAACAAAAAAAATCAAGTCTCCAAAATCAAAGTAGCAAAATATTGCTTGCAAGGTGCAAGGGTGAAATGCAGTATATTTCTAACCTACGTCTTTGGCTCCAACTAAGCCTTCCTCAGGAAGTTCTGTATTAAGTTCTCGATTATCATTGACACGTTATCTACTTTGTGACCCTTTGGGCACTAGCTTTTGGTGTGCAATGATAAAGTTGTACCTCTTACATTATAGGCTATGTTATTCTCCATCAGTTGCTGTTCTGAGAGCAATCCTGTTGTGTTGGTCTGCATTCGTGAGTTAGCCACCAAGGACTGGCACCTTCCCTGTTTTTGGTAGCCCAGCCATCCTCCCTGCTGTCATGTCAGCAAAACAGCATGCCAGATTAGGCTCCATCCCCTCTCGTCATCTCAACTACCCGAAATTCTAGATAGTAGTCCTAACACAGAAACGATGAATTGAGGATTTACACCATATAAAATATTGGGGATTTACCCTGCGCTGTCTCTGAGGGCAGACTGTATCTGTTTGGCATTGGAATGCGAAGCACAATAGTCGAGAGGTATTTCGGTAAAAGCAGAATATCTAGACTAGGCTGCAAAATTAGAGAAATTCTAAATACCTGATCGTTAAATTTGTTCAAAATAATATTTCCAGTGTACCGCAGCAATAATAGCTAATTAAATAGTATTAATAAGAAAGACAGAGAAAAAAAAACAGTTTCTGCATAGTATGTTTATGGAAAATTCTATCGCCTATCAGGCACTTGGCATTAAACAAAAACAGTTTACTGGTTTACAATTATATTGTGTTGTTTCTGCAATGCTCTTTTAATATAGGCCAGATATACAAATAACATACACAGTTATGATACGGCTTGTCTCATATAAAAGGGCCAATACTTGGGATACTGTTCCATCTTTATTATAAGTATCTAGGTGTCTGGCTAGACAGCCGTCTTGACTTCTCAGCTTGTGTCAACTATATGCATTCCAAGCTCCACTCCAAAGTTGGTGCTCTCTATTGAAATAAAGACACCCTCTCCCTTCCCGTTTGTCAGATACTCCTTACTAAAACTATCCTACCTCTATTTGACTATGCTGATGTTGTCTTTGGGTCCGCTTCTGCATCCACCCTCTCCAGACCTGGCGTTCTTGTCAACGTTTTCTGTCATTTCACCTTGAGCGTCCCCCTCAGGACTCATCATTGCTCCCTCTACTCTTCTCTATCACTCCCCTCCCTTTCCTCTTGCTGAAGCCACCACACCTCCATCATCTCTGCCAAATTCTGGTTCAACTTGCTTCCTCAGAACCTCTCCTCCCTCCTATCCCCCTTCCCCCACACATCCTACAGTCTCAGCACACATAACCCTTGTCCGTTCACCATCCCCCACACACATATACAAACTCGGGTAAGACTGCTTTCCCCTTCTTCTTCTTGCCCCATTTGTGGAACTCTCTTCCCACCTCACTCCATTTGCTGCCCTTGCAAAATCTCATTAAACGTGCACTCTACAGTTCCCCCCAACTCCTGCAATTAACCTGACTAAATTTCCTGTAAAGCCTGTTATTCTAAGACAGCCTCTAGTCAGTTTCTCAAGACCCTTATTGTACCATGTCTGCGATATGTCATTACTGTTTGTATTCTGTGTCCACCCTTGTATCTCTTGCATTCTAATATGTTACTCTGCAACCTGAAATTGAATTGTATTTTTGCCAGGTTTTTGTTTTATTTCTGCTGCCTTCTCAGGCCCAGTTGTAACCTGCTTGTGTCTCCTTACTATTTGTACTTCCTTTTACTGAGGCTCTATATTAACCTGCCTGAGACACTGTGTTCAACTGTCTGCATATTGTAACTTGCCTGAGACACTAAACTGTCTCATATCATGTATGTATGTTACTTTTGTCTCCTCTTCCCCTCCCCCGGGTCGCACCTGGAAATGAGCCTTGGCTCAGTGTTCTTCTGCTGGTTACCAACTTTAAATAATGAAATAATTTGTTTTATTTCATTTAATAATAATAATAATAATTAATTTTATTTATAAGGGGCCTTATCTAACAGCCAAGGTGCCTAACAATTTTAAAACAAGTCAAACATCAATACAATTCACACAAACAATACATTAACATTACAATAACAATACACTAGTCATCAGTTGGAAGATCAATCAATGAATGCCTGGTGCCACAGAAACATTTTTAACGCATGCATGAATTCCTCCACAGTTGTGCACTCCCTTAACCGACTGGGTAGAGAATTCCAAAGGGTTGGGGCTGCATATATGAATGCTCTTGCTCCAGAAGATTTCAAACACACCCTTGGAATCTCTAGCAAACCCTCGTCGGCCGAGCGGCATGATCGTCCAGGGCAGTAAGGAACAAGGAGCTCTTTCAGGTAATCCGGGTCCAGTCCGTTTAGGGCTTTAAAAGTCAGTAAACTGACTTTAAAGGTGATCCACCACTGTACTGGCAGCCAGTGCAGTTCGTGCAGCACTGGCATAATATGATAGGACCTAGTAGATCCTGTCAAAAGCCAGGGTGCCGTGTTCTGCACCAGCTGCAAGCGGCGGATTTCTACCCCCATTTATTTATTGAAGTACTAGGATTACAATCTTTGAACCAACAGTTCTTTTACAAAGGCTCCACGTTACACAGAGAGTGTACATACAAACAGCAGTTGGTTACAGAATGTGGAGTTACATATTCACAAATGGTTCAACTATTAAAATAAAATAGAAAAGAAAGTCTGGTTTACAAATGGAGTTAGCAGGACAGGACAATAATAATAATAATAATGATGAATCAAATATTTGCAAAGGTTACAGGTCAAAATTCCATACAAAAGTCCTGTAAAAGTATACTTAGCTTGCTTTCAAATTAGAATCAAGACTGCGACCTTGCATGTGGTTAGTTGTGATTGTGCAGACATTCGGAATCATGCTGTGGTGCTAGAGATTTACCGTGGTCACATCAAAAAAGATAAATGGGACATGGCCAGCGGCCGACTTGTGAAGACACTCCTTCAGCGGCTCTTAACTAACATTGTATAAAAGTGCCTCAACCTGTCATTTTTGCATATACTGAAACTTTTCCAGTATATAGTTCAATAGCAGAGACCGTTTGGATTTAACAAGTGAATTTTGAGCTGGATATCAATCAATCAATCAAATCTTTATTTAATCAGGCGAACATCATTGAGCATAGCTCATTTACAAGATGGACCTGAGTGGTCAAGAAGTGCAAGTGTTATTACATTGACAAGGGTAGCATAAACAGTAATACAATGACAGGGGTAACATAACAGTAATACAATGACATAAGTGCTAATATATAACAATATACATATGTACAAGGCACATTAAAACTTTTAATCTGTGAGACAGAAGGCAATGGGCACATCAGGAGTAATATGTAGATTATAGGACCTAGCAGGCATTTTGAGGTGAATCTTGGGACTGGAAGCGGGAGTTTTATCAGCATATAGGAACACAGAAAAGGGGGGTAGGTAGGGCCGGGGTTTAGGCCTTGTGGAAGCAGTTGCAGAGTTCTGGGAATAGGTGGTGAATAATCTTTGAAGGATATTAAGGGAGGAGGTTTTTAGCCTCATGGTTTTGGGTGAATTCAAACAATTGCTAGTGAGTAGCTGATAGCAGCCCTCCCAAACTGGTGCAGACATTGGGACCTAAGAATGATAATTTTGCTGATCCTTAGGTTGTATGGCCTAGAAGTAATTTGAGTAAAACAGTCTGAGATATGGTAGGTAGCTTGCCTGATAAGGCTTTGAATATCCAAATTGCAGCATTCCTATTTCTTCTGTGTTGTAATGATGTCCAGTTAACTGCCTTATAAAGGAATGATGGGTGCTGAAGGAAGGTCAGTAATGAATCTGATGGACCTGTGGTATAGGGTGTCCAGTTTATTTAAGAGGGGAGTGAACAATGTCCGTACAGAAAGTCAGCATAGTCAATGAGGGATAGGAATGAAGCCTGGATTAATCTTTTTTGGAGTCTCTGTTGAGGTAGTGCTTTATTCTAAAAATAAAACCAAGCCTTTGTCTCAATTTCTTTAGTAGCTCCTCAATATGGACAGAATAATTCAAGCTTGTTATCAATCCAGACTCCAAGGTATTTGAAGTTATCAACAAATTCCAGCTTCTCTCCAAGTAAGGTGTAGGTTGTAGGTGGTGGATGGTGGGGTAGTGGCAGAGCAACCTTGAGGTAAAGAACATAGCTTTTGTTTTTTGGCATTTAGAAGTAGTTTATCCAGTAGGTTGTGTTGTAGGATGGAAAATTCAGATTGTAGCAGTTCACAGGCTTTAGATAATGAAGGATTGCTAACATATAATACAGTATCATCAGCAAACAGATGGATGTTGGATTGAGTGAGGTTAGCATCAATATTATTAATATAGATGGCAAGAGGATGGGGCCAAGAATAGAGCCTTGCGGTACACCTCTTAACAGTGGTCTTAAGGTGGATAGGTAGTTTCATTTTTACCAGTTGTGACCTATCTGATAGATAGCACTTGAACCAATTGAGTGAAGGGAATCCAACCCTAGTGAGCCAAGGAGGTGATTAATGATTCATGATCCACTGTGTCAAATGCTTTGCTCAAATCCAGGAACACAGCACAGGTACTGTTCTTCTTATCCATAGCAATCTGCCAGTCGTTGGTTACTTTGGCTAGGGCCGAAATGGTGCTATGCTCTTGATCTAAATCCTGATTGTGCTGTATTTAGGAGGTTATTGTTATCCAGGTAGTCCCTTAATTGTGAGTTTACTAACTTTTCGAGCATCTTGGATAGAACTGATAGGATGGAAATGGGCCTGTAATTATTGAGGTCCATGGGATCCACCAGATTTGAGTAAAGGAACTACTTGAGCTGTTTTCCAAGTGGAGGGAATGGATCCAGTGGTGAGGGAAAGATTGAAGAGATGAGTGAGGGGCAGATAAGACTTGAGATGCAATCTTGAGAAGTAGGGGTCCAGGGAGTCTGTACCTGCACTTTTTGAAGTATCTAAATTGGAGAGGAGATCTTCCACTTCTTTCAAGGATATTGGGTTGAAGGAGAAGGTTGATGTAGCCTTTTGACCCACGGTGGATTGAAGGTTCAAGGAAGATCTCAGGAGATTTGCAGGTGAAGAGTCAAATGCTAGTCCAGCTGTGGTGAAGTGGTCATTGAAGGTATTTAGATTTCTTGTTTGTCCGTAATTTCTGTGTTATTTAGTAGCAGTTTGCAGGTTAAGGCAGGAGTAGAGTTTTGGCCCAAGATACCCTTTATAGTTCCCCAGAGCCTGGTTGGGTTATTATAGGAGGCATCCAATTCAGCTCTATAATAGGCAGCTTTGGCAGATCTTATTTGTGTTGTACATGAATTTCTTGCTTTTCTGAAATTTAGCCAGTCTCTGGAATCCTTAGTTTTTCTTGCCTTTTTCCACAGTTTGTCTCTGGCTAGCAAGGCTGTTTTAAGATCAGTGGTGAACCAGGGGCAGGACCTTGCCTTAGTTCTGATATTGGTGAATGGTGCATGAATATTGAGAGCATTAGTGATAATGACCTTTAAGATCTGGAGAGCTGTTTCCACTGAGGTTGTAAGGTAGAAATCTTGCCAATATATTGTGTTACTCAGGTCATGGAGGTATCCTGGTATGTTGAACTTCTTTTGACCTTTTGAGGACAAATTCAGCAGGGTTGGTGGTTTGAGTGAAGATCTTATGCCAGCTATGGGACAATGGTCACTTACATCATCGGTAGTACTCCTGCATGCGTATATAAGTGAGGCTTGTTTACCAACATAATATCAGGAGTGAGCTGTTGCTAGAATTTTTAGGTTAACCCTGGTTGGGTCTTTAATTAGCTGTGTAAAGCCATAGGTGTCACAAAAGGTTACCAATGGTGCAGATGCATTAGATAACCAGTTTAAATTCAAATCACCAAGGATGATGGTATCTTCAGGGCCTAGACTGGTTATTGACCCCAGGTGAGATAGTAATTTGAGGCCTGCTGAGGGGGGCCTATAGCAGCCAATCAATTTAAATGAAGACAAGTTAGGAAGGGATATTTTGATTGACAAACATTCAAATATCGCCATAGGGAGACCTAAACATGACACTTCCTAAGATTCAGGGAAAGGACCTGCACCCTCTTCTAGTGGCACTCCGAGTAGTATGGCACCTGAACAACAACCCGGGGAGTTGGAGAATTGGAGGTCACAGTCTGTGCCATTCTGGAAGCAGTTCAGCAGCTTGACAAAAAAGTGGAGACCTATAATGCCCACCTCACTACTGAAAAAAACAAAGTTACTAATTTTGAAGCTAATAACAAACCTAGAGGTCGCTGGACAAATGGGCAGACTAGATGGACCTGGCGGTCCCCTTCTGCCGTCACTTTCCTATGTTCCTATAACAAAGTGGTTATGGATACGGTTCACAAATCTGCAGTAGTTGTTGATGAAGTATTGAAAGAGAGCAGACTGCTTTGGGCACGGCTTGAATATTTTGAAAATGGGGCCCGTGTGTCTAACCTTCGCTTTTTCAGCATTTCCGGAGGCCTGGAAGGGACTGATTTTCTTGTTTTTTTGCAAAACCTACTCTTAGATTTATTTCAAGTGCAAGCCGAAATCCTTGTAGTCTGAGCATACAGAATAACTCCTCGTCACAAACCTACTAATCCAGAGCTACCATGCACATTTCTGGTTACTACTACTGGGGGCCATATACCTGATGTGTTTCTTCAGAAGGCAAAAAGTGCCAGATCATTAACTTTGACTGATGGCAGTACCCTGCATTGCTTCCCAGACCTGCATTACGCCTCTCATATCAGTCGATAGGACTCTGATGCCATGAGAGTGGGTTTAAGAGAGCTGGGCATTACACATGCCCTCCAACTCCCGGCGTGGCTCAAGATTGCCTATGCAGGTAAAACATTTGTTTGCAATGATCCCACTGATACAGGTCACAGATTAGAGGTTATCTGAAAGGACTTTGCCAATCCACCTTCCATGACTACGTGACTGTGCACAGGTTCTTGTTTTCCACTCCTTGTTAGAGCCAGTGACATATCCTGTTCCATTTTGTGTTGAGGTGGAGCTTGCGCTAGGCTGGGGCCTCACGACTCGAGGTGGAGTGTCATCTGAATGGCATTGACCAACAGCATTAGACTGTTCAGGAGCAATGGCAGTTTCATTATAACTACTTAATAGCAACTCAGAACTGAGCTAGTGGAGTCAAAGGAAAGTACTTCGCTGCTTTTGTCAGTAATACATGAGGTTTGCTGGGTATTTAAATAATAAGTGTGATGCTCTGCCCCTGCTTCTGGTTACCTGTATGATATTATTATTATTATAAATAAATGGTCTGTGTAGGAAATGTCAGTGTGTGACAGATCTGGCTTTTAATTACAAGGTCAGCAACTGAAAATCACAGGATGTATTACGCTGACCAGGAGATCCCTGTAATTTAAGACTTCCTTAAAGAAATTGCATTTTATTACCTTTCTATGACCTGCCTAGGCTTCTGAAGTGAAACTAAATCTAAAGTTTATGACATCAGGAAAGAAAGGGTAATTTGTCTGTTCCTATCAAGTTTAACACTAATTCACTAAAAATACCACCAACAGCTTAATCTGGTTCAAGGTCAGTTGGCATTCATCTGTATCCCCCTTCCCCGGGTCATGCCTGAAAATAGGCAGGATTTGTCTAGTGCACTTACCCGGTCAACAAAAGCTAAAAAAACAAACAAAAAAAAAAAACACCTAAATGACAAATGCTGGGATTGCTAAGATCAAAGAGAAATGTTTAATTAAAGGACGTTATAGTTAGGAAATGTTGTTTTCTTCTGATGTTCCATTAATTAAAGATACCTCCTGGTAGAAAGTATGCTAGAATTAATTCTGAGAGAGGGTCTAGCTGACCTCATCCAAAATTGGGGTGAGGGAAGACAGAGAAAAAAACATTTAGCATTGTACATGAAGACATATCATCTTGGGCTCTAAAGAAACAAAGATCTCTATAATTTAAAACACACTTACAGAGGTAATACATTAGATAGCAAAGATCTAAATGTGTTGTGGTAGGTGTTTTTTTCTGCAGTTTTCCCTTTTTTCTTTTATGTGATTGTGATGCTCTTTGATATTTGTTCTGTGTTTTACCTTACTGTTTTTATCAATTTTTAGTAAACATGTTCTTTAAGATACTGTCTGGGTCTCCTCAGTCATTTTTTGCATGTTATTGCTGGACTGATATTAAGTCTGACATCTGTTCAAGGGCTTGATGGTGTTACTAAGCTTGGGAAAAAAGGTAAGAATATACCTAAGGTCTCTTACAGAATTTCAATGGTTCATTTTGGATACCTGGTTAGGTGCCCTTAGGCAGAAGATACATTGCATCCTCCCAAAGAGAATATTATCTGAGCCTGTACATTTGGGTATGCTAGCATAAGGTTCACAGTTTGAATCCCCCAAGAACTTGAGGCTAACAGGTGATTCGGACCCAAAACAGACAGGAGGGTTACCCTGTCTGTTACCTGTTCACACTATTGCGCTCTGAGGTTGGCACTGTGGTAGCAGAGGGCCTGACCTGCAGAGTGCATTTGTGACAATAAGTATATAGTAATAATAATCCCAGGATACTAAAGGAGCTAAGGGTGGAACTAGCAGAGCCACTATTAGAACTATTAAGCGAGTCTCTGAGAACAGGAGAGGTCCCAGAAGACTGGAGAAGGGCTCATGTGATCCCATTCTGCAAGAGTAGTAGCAGGGAGGAGGCAGGAAACTACAGACCAGTCAGGCTTACCTCAGTAGTGGGCAAGATTATGGAGGCACTCCTTAAGGAAAGGATAGTGCAACACCTGGAATCCATAGTAGCACAGGATCCAAGACAGCATGGGTTTGCTAAAGGAAGGTCCTGTCAAACTTATCTCATAGATTTCTTTGACTGGCTAACCAGAATGGTGGACTAAGGGGATGCAGTTGATGTCACCTACCTTGACTTCAGCAAAGCTTCCGATACTGTTCCACACAGAAGATTGATTAATAAGCTGGGTAGGCTTGGGGTGGGTCAGAAGTTGGTCAACTGGGTGGCAAACTGGTTGGTGGGCAAAAAACAGAGAGTGGTGGTAAACGGTAAACAGTCAGAAGAGATGCAAGTCACAAGTGGGGTACCTCATTGATCAGTCCTAGGACAGACTTCTTCAATATCTTCATCAGTGACACTGCAGATGGACTGGAGAGTGAGGTTTATCTGTTTGCAGATGACACCAGGATGTGCAACAGAGCAGATGATCCAGATGGAGTAGGCAGAATGAGAAGAGATCTAGATAAACTGGAAAAATGGTTGGAAGAGTGGCAACCAGGGTTTAACGAAAAGAAGTGCAAGATCATGCACATAGGGAAGAGAAACCCTGAAGACACCCATGGTTTGGGAGGAGAGTTGCTAACAATCACAAGGGAAGATAAAGACTTGGGCATCATCATCACAGATGACCTAAAATCATCTAAGCAGACCATTAAAGCAGTAGGTAAGGCTAGAGGGATGTTGGGGTGTATTAGTGGGGGTATCACAAGTCATAAGAGGGAGGTAATAATCCCTCTTTACAAGGCACTGGTTAGGCTCCATCTGGGCTAGAGGCTGCACCTGCACAAGGACATTAACAAAACAGAGGCAGTCCAGAGAAGGGCAACCAAAATGGTGCAGGGACTGCATCAGAAAACATATGAGAACAGATAAACAGAGCTCAATATGTATATCCTAGAGCAAAGGAGGAAAAGAGGTGATATGATCGAAACATTCAATCATCTTAAAGGCATCAACAAGGTGAAATAGTCTAACGTGTTTCAATATATGAAAAATAGCAGGACAAGAGGACACAGCATGAAATTAGAGGAAGGCCAATTAAGGGGTAATATGAGGAAGTTATTTTTCACATAAAGGGTGGTGGATGCATGGAACGGCCTAACTTAGGAAGTGGTGGATATGCATACAGTGCAGGGCTTCAAACAAGCATGGCATAGGCATAAGGGAGCAATACAGATGAGTATGAATAGATAGGCCATTGACAGAATAACGGCCTATGGCACATTCATAAGGTAGAAAAAATGGGCAGAGTGGATGGGCCTTGTGGTCCTTATCTGCCGTCAACTTCTATGTTTCTATGAACTAGCAGAGTCAAAGGAAAGTACTTTGCCACTTTTGTCAGTAATACATAAGGTTTGCTGGATATTTAAAATAATAAGACAGTCTCATCTTTTGTAACTTCTGCTTAACTTCATTTAACGGCTTCCTTTTTTCCATAATTTCACTCAAGCAATCCTGAAAAATTAGCACCCCTTTACCATTCTAATTTAAAAATGTCTCTCTCTTGCAATTTTTAGTTATTTCTTCCTTGATGGAAAAACGCAAAAAGTTTGCTAAAATGGGTCAGGGTTTGTAGCCTTGCTGGGGGTCAGGGAACGAAAAATCGATGTGTCCTTTCAATTTCTAATGGCCATGGCAGTGACAGTGTGTCTGTAATTTATTTACATTTTTTTACTTTTCTGTAACAGGTCCACCTTGAAAATAGGTCTTTGACCCAATGATGTGTTCTGTAAGACCTACCTGTAGAAAAATACATTTTCTACTCTTCTACATGGCCGCCAGTAGTTAAGGATCTCTGGCAGAAATTGTTGCAGAAAAGCAGTCGTGCTTCCTCCCTCATACCCCTCAGGAATGCCAACTATTCTTAAATCATTTTACCTCCCCCTATTTTCTAAATCATCTACCTTATTCATTAGGTAGGCAGTTTGTCTGTTTTGGAAGTCTGTTCTTTTTTCTAAGAGATAGCCTCTTGTAGTGATTCAGTCAAATGCTCATTAGAATTGACTCTTTTCTTAACATTCTCTATTTCACTTGTTAAGCCTCCCAGTCATAGTTTTGAAATCAGCTGTATCAAGTTTAATGTCAGACTAGGCCAGCCCAGTGGCGCGGACGATTGAGGTGCTGGATGCCAGACCTTGCACCATGCCGGCGACCCGGGTTCGGGGCATCGGGGGTTGGCAGGGGGAGGTGAGGATCAAGCAGTCAGAGGACTGCTCTTTTCTCCTGGGGTGGGTGCTGGGGAATCCCTGCTTTGTAGTGGCTTCGGGTGGAGACTAGGTGCACTACATCCTCGCAGGGATTCAAATGGGGGAAGGTGGTGGCAGACACTTGCGGAAGTGCGCCCTCCTGCGCCAACATCATTTCAACGTTCACACCTTGGGGAAAACAGAAAGGAGGAAACCCCCAGCTGCCAGGTGGGCGACGGCAGCCCCGAAAGGGCGACACAAACATCCATCACCGGTCCTGACCAGAGCAACTCTCTTGGGTCCTCTCCTCTAGGGTGCCGATTGGAGAGGACCCTGTCACTGATTCCTTGGCTGAGAAGGGATTCAGACAGGGTGGTAGTGCTACTCAGGTGGGTGTTGCCTGAGAGAGTCCCTGGGAGCCAGTCACTGGAGCAAAGAAAGTTGAAAAAAAAAGTTTAATGTTGGACAACATTTCTTTAATTGTTTAAATGTTCGATTTGTTATTAAGCTGTGTTTAAATTGCAGCAGAGCCACTTGTACCTGATTTCCCTTCCATTTGATTTCCTGTAGCCAGTGCCATTCTGACAGGACACCATGGAGATTTTTGTCTAACAGCTTGAATTTTCTCTCAGGAGCAAAGAAAGCACTGAAAAAGGGAGCGGAAATAGAGTTTTTTGATATTTCATTAGAAAAGACCTAATTCTAACAAACGATATCTCGTTAAGTGGAAAGTAATAACTTAGATTGTTTCTGAAAGAAATTAAAAAATTAGCAGATAGACGAGTGGAACGACAAACCAACCATCTTCATTGGTGCTGCGCGTGCATCCACCTGTCCACAATCTAACCCCCCCGTGCTGTATCTGTCCATGTTCTAACCCCCTCAACACTGCACTTGTCCATACTCTAACCTCCCTCTGCACAGCACCTGTCCACACTCTAACCCCCCGCATTCTTACTGTTTGCACTGCACTGACTCGCAGTACACCTAAGCACACTCTTAACTGGCTGCACTGTACCTGTACACACTCTAACCCCTGCGTTGTACCTGTCCACATTCAAACACCCCACATTCTACCTGTTTGCACTCCACTGACTCGCAGTATACCTGCCCACACTCTTAAATGGCTGCATTGCACCTGTCCTCACTCTAACCCCTGTGCTGTACATATCAAAACTTGAACCCCCATGCTGTACCTGTGCACATTCTAACACCCCACACTGTACCTGTTCGCAATGCACTGATTCACAGTATACATGCCCACACTCAACTGCCTGCACTGCACCTGTCCACACTCTAACCCCCATGTTGTACCTGTCCATGCTGTAATACCCCTGTGTTGTACTTATCCACATGCTAACACCCTGCACTGTACTTGTCTGCACCGTACCTATCCACACTCTGACTCCCCCCATAATATACCTATTTGCAATGCATTAACTTTCAGTTAACTTGCTCACATTCTTAACTCCCTGCACTGTACCTGACCAAACTCTAGACCCCCACGTTTTACCTGTTCACATTCTAACACCCTGCACTGCACCTGTCCACACAGCACCTGTCCAGACTCTAACCCCCTGCACTGCACTTGTCCACACAGCACCTGTCTACACTCTAACCCCTGCACAGCACCTGTCCACACTCTAACCCCTGCACTGCACCTGTCCACACTCTAGCCCTTGCACTGCACCTGTCCACACTATAGCCCTTGCACTGCACCTGTTCACACAGCACCTGTCCACACTCTAATCTCTGCACTGCACCTGTCTACACAGCACCTGTCCGTACTCTAACCCCCTGCACTGCACTTGTCCACAAAGCACCTATCTACACTCTAACCCCCTGCACTGCACCTGTCCACACTCTAGCCCTTGCACTGCACCTGTCCACACTCTAACCCCCTGTACTGCACTTGTCCACACAGCACCTGTCTACACCCTAACCCCCTGCACTGCACCTGTCCACACTCTAGCCCTTGCACTGCACCTGTTCACACATCTGTCCGCACTCTAATCCCTGCACTGCACCTGTCCACACAGCACCTGTCCATACTCTAACCCCCTGCACTGCACTTGTCCACAAAGCACCTGTCTACACTTTAACCCCCTGCACTGCACCTATCCACATGCTAACCCCTGCACTGCACCTATCCATACTCTAGCCCTTACACTGCACCTGTCCACACAGCACCTGTCCATACTCTAACCCCCTGCACTGCACTTGTCCACACAGCACCTGTCTACTCTCTAACCCCCTGCACTGCACCTGTCCACACTTTAGCCCTTGCACTGCACCTGTCCACACAGCACCTGTCCACCCTCTAACCCCCTGCACTGCACCTGTCCACACAGCACCTGTCTACACTCTAACCCCCTGCACTGCACCTGTCCACACAGCACCTGTCTACACTCTAACCCCCTGCACTGCACCTGTCCACACAGCACCTGTCCACACTCTAACCCCCTGCAGGGTACCTGTTCACACAGCACCTGCATGCATTACACTCATGGTAAGACCATAATTGCTTTTGTGAATACCAACTACCTATTGTTCGCACTTCTTTTATACTAAGAAACAACCTCATCCACCAGCTCCTGTCTTATATCTACTACCTTGTTGCAGCAACCTAATTCCTGATATCCCTTCCCTCCCTACTCCTGGCTGCCTACATATATACCTCTTTGATCGCACTATCTAACCTTTCCTACCTCCCCTATCCACTCTATTCTGTGATCAACTCATCTGCCAAAATCTATTTATTGCAAACACCAGTACCATGTTTCAAGCATCATTATGCTACCTACAGTCGCCACCTGTATTACCTTAGTTATTACCACCCGCGGTCACCCCATGCGGTGTCATTGAATGTTATCTTGCTTCTACTATGTGACGCTTGCATTTATGTATATATTGTTATTAATTTATGTATGTATGTATGTTGTGTAAGTCTATATTACACAGGACCTCCTTGTGAATGAGCTTGCTCAATGGAGTTTTCCTGCAATAAACTTGAACTTGAACTCATCCACACTCTAGCCACCCACGTTGTACATGTTTGCAGTGTGCTTGCTTGCACTGTGCCTGTCCATGCAATGCACCTGTCTACACTCTAAACTGCCCACACTGTACCTGTCTGTACTGCACCAGCCCGCACTGCACCTGTCCACATGTTAGACCTGTTTACAATAAGGATTCTACACTGGTGTGAGTGCAGCAGAGTAGCTGATCCACTGCCAGATGATAAGTGTAAACACATTTGGGAATATTGTAAGGCAATCCGTTTCAGCTTCTGTGAAACCCTGCAGTGGCGGGGAGCTGAAACTGTGCAGGAGTTTCAAGTCCTTGTATAAATGCTCCATACCACTCTAAGTGGTGCACCTGCAGTGTTAAAAGCCCGTGGAGGGACACAAATAACACACACGGTGGCGGGGGGAAATAAGCTAACACTTCCACAGCTTTTGCACCACCCCACAGTGCCTGTGTGTGGATGCACTGGAAATGGCCACAGCAGTGCACTTTCACTCACAGGTGCTGTAATGTTGCCAAAACCCAGTGTGTGTTGAAACGCACCTTCTTGCTGCTTGCACTGTACGTTTTTACGCTGCACCTGCCCACACTGCACTTGTCTACAATCCAACTGCCTTCACTGTAACGTATCCACACACTAACTGCCCACACTGTACCTGCCTACACTGCACTTGTCTACACTCCAACTGCCTTCACTGTAACGTATCCGGCACTAACTGCCCACACTGTACCTGCCTACACTGCACTTGTCTACACTCCAACTGCCTTCACTGTAACGTATCCGCACACTAACTGCCCACACTGCACCTTCCCACACTGTACTCATCTACACTCCAACTGCCTTCACTGTAACGTATCCAGCACTAACTGCCCACACTGTACCTGCCCACACTGCACTCATCTACACTCCAACTGCCTTCACTGTAATGTATCCACACACTAACTGCCCACACTGTACCTGCCTACAATGCACTTGTCTACACTCCAACTGCCTTCACTTTAACGTATCCGGCACTAACTGCCCACACTGTACCTGCCCACACTGCACTCATCTACACTCCAACTGCCTTCACTGTAACGTATCCACACACTAACTGCCCACACTGTACCCGCCCACACTGCACTCATCTACACTCCAACTGCCTTCACTGTAACGTAGCCACACACTAACTGCTTACACTGTACCTGTCCACAATCTGTCTGCAGTGTACCTTTTTGCTCTGCACCTGCCCACACTGTATCTGTGTACACTGCAACTGTCCATACTCTAATTGCCTTCGCTGTACCAGTTCATCTATGATGGTGCACGGGCAATGTGGGCGAAGTCGTTTAAGGCGCCAGAATTATGTCATCCGAATTATTACGGATGGCATTCTGGCACCAAACTGACAGTCTCTGGACCGTCCCCAGAAAACTTATTTTTGGCCCGCCTCCCGAAATGAATATAACAAACTCTGGGTGGGCGCATGCCGTGAAAGGGGCATAAAGTTGTGGGGCACCCAACAGGGCGTGGTTGCGGGATGATGTCAAATCCAAATCACCCCTCTCACTTGCACCCTAACAATGGTATACCCACTGTACCTGTCCACACTTCAGCTGCTCTCACTGCATCTGTCCATACTCTGCAATGTACCTTGACACTGCACCTGCCCACACTATACCAGCCCACACACCACTCTTAAATTACCCACACTGCACCTTCCCACACACCACTCTTAAATTACCCACACTGCACCTGCCCACACTATACCGGCCCACACACCACTCTTAAATTACCCACACTGTACCTGCCCACACTATACCGGCCCACACACCACTCTTAAATTACCCACACTGCACCTGCCCACGCTATACCGGCCCACACACCACTCTTAAATTACCCACACTGCACACGCCCACGCTATACCGGCCCACACACCACTCTTAAATTACCCACACTGCACCTGCCCACACTATACTGGCCCACACACCACTCTTAAATTACCCACACTGCACCTGCCCACACTATACCGGCCCACACCACTCTTAAATTACCCACACTGCACCTGCCCACACTATACCGGCCCACACACCACTCAAATTACCCACACTGCACCTGCCCACACTATACCGGCCCACACACCACTCTTAAATTACCCACACTGCACCTGCCCACACTATACCGGCCCACACACCACTCTTAAATTACCCACACTGCACCTGCCCACCCTTAAGGCCCACGCACCATTCTTAAATTACCCACACTGCACCTGCCCACACTATACTGGCCCACACACCACTCTTAAATTACCCACACTGTACCTGCCCACACTATACCGGCCCACACACCACTCTTAAATTACCCACACTGCACCTGCCCACCCTTAAGGCCCACGCACCATTCTTAAATTACCCACACTGCACCTGCCCACCCTTAAGGCCCACGCACTGTACCTGCATGCACTGCATCTACTTGCACTGTACCTGCCGACACGCTACATGTCTGCAGTGTACCTCTCCAGACTCTAACCACCTTCACTATCTTCCTACACTCTAATCACCTGTACTGTACCTGTCCACATTCTAACCGCCTGTAGCATAACTGTCCACACTCTCACTGCCTGCCCGGTACCTGCCCACACTCCCCCACCGCAGTGTGACCTGGACAAATCTACAAGACACATCTTGCACTCTCACAATTTACAGTATGCCCTGGGAAATCTACACGGCACATCTTGCACTCTCACAAATCATAGCATTATCTGGGTGAATCTACAACACATATCGTGCACACTCACCCACCACCAGGAGGTGAGGGGCTTCAAGTATGCATGGGATAGACCTAGAGGTTTAGTAGAAGAAAGGCAGGAAGGTGGGAGGGCCACCGGAGACCAGAGGGAGTCTAGAAGGCAGGTTAGGCAGTAACATCTGGTCAGACTGGATGGGCCATACAGTCCTTTTCTATTATCAAATTATATGTTTCTGTGCTTCACCATGTAACCTGGTAAATGTAAATTTTACAACTCTTAGCTTTCATAGTCTCATTAATGTCAAAGGGCCAGAAGCCAATATTTGTGTCACGGGGGGGGGGGGGACTGCTAATAAGGAGGTAGTATAGCGCAGTGGTTAGGGCTCTGACCTGCTGACCTGGCGACCTGGGTTTGAATCCCACAGCCTCCACTTGCATACTGTGTGACCCTGACCATGTCACTTAACTTCCTTGCGCTCCCAGGTCGCACCTGGAAACAAGCTTCAGCTAAGTGTGCCTTTTCTGGTTAAACAATGTCCCCTTTCCTTTCCTTAATATCAGGCCAATGATCTTGTAATTGTTTGGGGGGGGGGGTGCTGCTGCCATTAGCAGTGCATTCTTCTAATTGTTTGAGGGTGGGGATTTGCTAGTGTAACCCGGTCTCGGTGTGGGGTGAACATTTTTGTTGTAATCTGTGAGCCTGAGTTCAGGGAGAAAATATTTGCTCAGCATCAGGGCTAGGTTTGCACTTCTGGTCAGGGGCACCCAAGTAATTCCAGACACAGGAAGCAAGAACTGAAAATGTCCAAACCAGGAGTGGGATTCTAAAGTGTGGCTTTTATTCACTTCAACACAAGAATACAAAGCAAGATGGACCCCCACTGGGCTACACTCAGCGGATATGCAGATCTTTAGAGGTCAGAACACATCTTCTTCATCACCCAACAACCCTCAGGTTCTGAACACATCTGGGCTCACACGCCTGAACTGGTACTCTCACTCTTGGATTCCCTGGCATGGCATCTCGGCCAGCACTAGTACACTTTTCCATATGTCATGGAGTTTGCTGGTGGCTCCCTCAACCACCCTTGAGCGCTTTCTAACTCTAAAGGGAAAATCTTATCCTTAATCCCATGTCTGGGTACTTTCTGTGGACGCTGGCCAAGTGCCTGGGAGAAAGCTATAGGTGTCCAAAGTGAATCTGTAGAAGTAAACCTGGTTACTCCAGATTGGGGGGGGGTCTCCCATCTGTTGCTCCCAAATCCATACCCAGCCATTCATTTGGAATCAACACCTTTCTTTGAACTCCCTGGTTGTAGATGCTATCTCGAAATGTATATCACATTTAACATTCTACTCTCTGTGTTACTGGTGTCCTGACTTGCAATGTACTGTAAGTGGCTATGTCCATCCCTGTAGACCCCCACTGGTTAGATGCATTTCAAGCCACACACATATCTTAAAAGTACTGTACTTGGCTAGTCCTTTCCTGACCCCACGGTAGGCAGATACTTTTACACAACTGTACTTGGTGAAAACATGGGCTCTATGTCAGAGCAGACTCACCATGATTCGTAGGTGCCCCAGGGCTTCTCTCAGAGGAAACACAAAAATTCTTTGGTGACTGAAAACAAACTCTTATCAGGCAGCTTTTCCCATTCCCAGCAGGGCCAGGGGATTGCCCCTGAAATGCTGGTTTCTTCCCCCATCCCTCCAGGGATGGGGCACTGGAACAACTCAGGGAGCGGCCTCTACCACTTCTGCTGGTACCTTCAGTGTTCTTCTCTAGGGTGAGAACACACTACCTTGTTTCTGAAGTAGCTCTATGACAGAGCTAGGCTCTGAGGGGCTGCCAACTGCAGCACACCTCCTGCTTCTCCTGAGTCTCCCACTAGACTTCCCTCGACTGCTTTGAAAACCCCAGCATTCTAACCTAACTCTCTGCTGCAGCATTCCACTGTGGCTTATGCTGATGCAAGAATTCTGTAGTGATGTCATCCCTCCAGCTCAGCTGAGATTGAGGACAGAGTGAGACAGCGTGAAACCCATTTAACTGGTGTCTCACAAGCTGCCTTTCCCTGCCTGCCACTAGATCTAAGTGGGATTCTAGTATCCCCGGGTAACAAGAAGGTTACACTAGTATTATGCCAAACTCCTAATTGTTTGGGGAGGGCTGCTGCTATTAGTAGGCCAATCTCCTAAATGTTTTTATTTATTTATTTATTGTTATCGGAATTGCAACCCTTTGAGCCAGCAGATTCATTTACAAAGGCTCCTCCTCATCAAGGTACAGAGACAGGTACATTAAACAATCATATATCCATCTTATATAAACACGTATACATAGCAGTTTCAGAGAGAACCAAAATCAGTGGATATAACATTCAATACAGTATTTACATAATTAAGCGAGTGGGTCAGAACCTATGCATGTTGGTAGCTAAACACAGATAAATGTAACATTAATTATCCTGAGACTAGCTCACCTAGGAGTGTGAGCTAGAAACGGAGGATCGCAAGTGGCTACAGTGCTGCGGACTTAGAAACAGTTATAGGAGCGGGTGGCAAACAGATGATGTTTAAGGGCGGTTTTAAAGGGGCCAGTCCTTTGTATTGTTGAGATCTCCAGAGGTAGGGAGTGGAACCAGGATGTTTCACAGCAAGGGAATTTGGGCAAGTGATGTCCTGACTCTGGGTATTTGTAAAGGTCTTTTGTGGGAGCTTCGGGTGGAGGCCGTGTTGACAGAGGGGTTGAGTACAGCAGATAGTCCAGGGGGTATGAGGCTGGCTAATATTTTCTTGGAGAGAAGGCACGTTTGGTAGCACAGCCTCTCGTCAAAGTCGAGTAATTCAGCCTGTACATATGAAGAGCAGGTGTGGGTGAGTCTGGGGGCCCCGGTGAACAGTTGGCAGGCCTTGTTTAGTGCTGTCCTGAACTTGTTGAGTGAGGTGTTGTCAGCTGCGCTACATACTAGTAGGCCATAGTCCACTAGAGAGAGAACTGAGGAGGTGATGGCCAGCCTCTGAGCTTCAGGGGAGGCAGCTTTTGTGGTGGTAGAGCAGGCCAACATGTGAATTTATGGCAGATGGAAAGGTACATATGTGGTCATGAAAAGTGAGGGCTGTGTTGAAAGTAATGTCTAGGTATTTATAGGTGCTGACTCTTTCAAGGGGAAGGAGTGACCTGGATAATATGGGAAGGTGGGCATCCTTGTGCATATTCTGGTTGTGCGAGAAAAGCATGAACTTTGTTTTTTTAAGATTGATTATGAGTCGCCAGTCAAGGAACCAGTTTTCCGCCTGGTTGAACGCACCTTGGAGGGCAATCTGGAGGTGTTATGGGGATGGTGGGATGAGAAGAGGACAGCATCATTGGTGTAAAGTAGTATTTTTTCAGAACATGAGTTGGGGAGTGAGTTCAGGTAGAGGCTAAAAAGTAGTGGGCCTAAGATCGAGCCCTGGGGGTCGCCGGAGAGAACTTACGGATTGCTGGAGAGAGTGCTTTCGATTTTCACATGTTGTGAGCGGGAGGTGAGATAGTTAGTGAACCAGTCCAAGGGGCCTTGTGAGAGACCTAGCTGAGATAGGGTGGCTAAGAGAAGTGGCTGGCTGACAGTATCAAATGCCTTTGATAAGTCGATGTAGACTGCACCCGCAAGGAGCCCTTTATCAAGGGCTGTGTGAATATAGTTGGAGAATTCAAGGACAGCTGTGGAGGTACTGTACCCTTTGCGGAAACCATGTTGTTCTGCACAGAGGAGATTGTGTTTGGCTAGGAAGTCTGTTAGCTGGTCTGCTATGATTTTTTTCTAGCGCTTTTGAGAGGGAAGGGAGGATAGATATCTGTCTGTAGTTCCTGGGGGAGGTACTGTCACCACCTTTGTGTATGGGAGTGACCATGGTGGTCTTCCAGAAATGGGGGAATTGGCCACGGCAGAGGGAGCAGTTGAGAATGTTGCTGAGGGGTACCAGCACTACATCCAGGACGAGTCCTAGGAGTTTGCAATCCAGGGTGTCATTACTGTGATTAGTGCCCTTAAGGGATGCGTGCAGGTAGGCTTTGGGGCGGGGTGACTGCTATTATCAGGCCAGTCTATAATCAGGCTAATCTCCTTGTTGTTTTGGGAGGGGGCTACTGGTATTTATTTATTTAGATTTTGATAAGCGGGTAAGCTCACTGAGACCAAGGTCCCTTTTTTTAGGAGTGACCCAGATTAGTTACAGACAATAATTACATACATTGGCAAGAATTCACAGTAGAGATTACACATACATTGGATAGGGTACATTACAGAGCATGTCAGTTACATACACAGATATAATATAGCAATTAAATCAGACATATGGCATCTTAACCAACAATACTTTAGAGAGAGGTGGTACCAGCACTATGCAGGTTACATATAGTCACCCAGTGGGCAGATAGCCGTGAGCCAAGCAATTTCATCCACCAAGACTGAGTTCTGGACTAGTGGTTACAGCCACACAGACTAAGCTCTAACAGGTACAATTTCAGGCCCAACTTAAAACCCTGAATAGTACTACAGTTGGCCAGTCCACAGGGAGTAGGTTCCATAAGTGAGGGGCAGCGTACCGAAAGGAGCACTTCCCGTAGTTTGGACACAAGGGATGTTAGGGGATGGCCAGTGGAGGATCTCAGGTCCTGGCCCCAGACTCTAGGATTTAGCAGCTCACGCACGTGAGAGGAGGGCCAACTGTGGTAAATTTGAAGGTCAGGCTCAAAGAAGAGTAGGCACATTTATGCTGCAGAGAAGGCCAATGGAGAGCAGTGAGGACCTCACAGTGGTGCCTTCTTGGCGGGGAGTTGGTAGCAAAACGAGCCACCCTGTGGTAGAGTGTGGTAAGTTTTCTTTGTTCGCTCGCCCTCCCTTAGGGATTGCAGCAGGGGAGCCCCAAGAGGGAGGGGAGTAGGGTGCAGTTTGATATGGCACAACAAGTCTCAGGGGAGAGAGAGTCTCCCAGCCTATAGAGAAGTCCTAACTTCTGGTGGGTGGACTTAACAACAGAGTCGATGTGAGGCTGGAAGGTCATCATCTGACAGAGCAGGACCCCGAGGTACTTGACCTTGTCCATGACCTTTATTCTCTTCCCTTGGGCATTATGAAGCTGAAGGAGGTCATGCTGGTCTGAACCAAGGCATCTGGACCGCCATCCTTTTTCCTTCATTCATTACAAGTGAGTTGGAAGAGAACCAGGCTTCCAGTGCAGCTAGACTGGCCTGGAGGTTGGTACTGATTGCTAGGAAGCGGATCACTGCAGAAGATGAAAGTGTCATCTGCATAGAGGATGAGGTATTATCAGACAAGTCTTACAACTGTTTTCCTGGGGGGGGCTGTTACTATTAACAGGTCAGTCTCACAACAGCCTTAAGGGGGGCCCGCACTGTTGCTAGTATTTATTTATTTCAAGCTTTTTCCCAGGAAAGACATACAGAGTTGCTAACAGTTTGTTTCCAGATGCATCCTGAAGGTAAAGGGAAAGTGGTATGTCATATATGCAAAATACAATAAAGCAAAGAGCATAATCAAAAATTGAAGGCAAATTAGTATAACAGATATATGTAGTAAATACAATTAAGATAATTGAGGAAACTAAACTTACAAATAAAGAACAGTGAGCAGGTAAAGAGAAATGGACTGCTAGGGCAAAACTAGTTGGGGGGTCATGGACAGTTGCAGGAGGGAGAAGAAAAGTCATGAAGAAGAGACTTTAAGGAGAAAGCAGAGGAGGCAGGTTGAATCAACAGAGGAGAGGAGGGCCACAGTTTAGGAAAGCGGTATGAGAAAGCAGACTGACAAACAGTAGATCTTCTAGAAGGACTAGAAGGGGAATGGGAAGTATTATTGTGGAAAAGGTAGTAGGCACCCAAGGGAGAGGACAGGAGAGATGCAAGGTAGGAGGGTCGGGAACCAAACCAGAATTTAGATATAAAGTAGGCACAATGGGAACGGCGCCTGATATCAAGAGAGGGGAGGGGAAGGGATTGGTATTATCAGAGTAATCTACTTGTTTCGGAGGACTGCTGCTATTATGGATTATTACTATTAATTTTATGGATAGGAAACAGATGATGGTGGCGGTGAGTAACAGCACTCACTCTATGGACAGGTGAGTGACCAGCGGTGTACCACAGCGTTCGTTACTATGACTGGTCCTTTTCATGCCTTCATGGGGAACACTACAGAAGAACTGGAGGGAAAGGTATGGCTTTTCTGCAGACAAAACCAAAATCTGCAATAGGGTGGACATTTAGGAGGGACTGGAGAAAATGCGCAGGAATCTAGGGAAACTTCAGGAGTGGTCAAAAATGTGGCAGCTGGGGTTCAATGCCAAAATCATGCACCAAGGGCATGGGAAGTGGAACCAGATGCTCAGTATATGATGGGGGTGGGGTGGGGGTGGGGAGACTGACAGTCACTAGACAGGAAAGGGACCGTGGGGTTATTATATCAGAGAACATCAGGGTGGCAGTGCCATGTGACAAGGCCATGGGCAGGGCTAGTGGGATGCTAGGGTACACAGGGAGGAGTATTTCTAGCAGGAGTCAGGAGGTGATGCTCCCCTGGTACACCCTGACTTGGAGGACTGTGTCCAGGTTTGGAGACCACACTTTGGAAAAGACATAGACAAGGTGAAGATGATCCAAAGGAGGGCAACTAAGATGGTGCAGGGTTTGCAAGGAAAGCCCTATGAAGAGAGATTAAGGGATCTCAAGATGTTCACCTTGGAAGAGAGGGGAGAGAGAAAGGTGGCATGACTGAGACCTACAAGTACCTAACGGGTGAGAAGGTGGGGAATCCCTTTCAAATTAGGAGCAGCACCAGGACCAAGGGGGGCATGTGATGAAGCAGGAGGGAGGGGGAGCTCAGGAGAGCTAAGTGCAACATTTCTTCATTGAAAGGGTGCTACTGTAGGTGTCTGGAACAGACTAACATGCATGGGATAAACATAGGGGTATACTAGAACAGAGGAGGGGGAGTTTTGAGGGAGACCAGGTAGGGTCTGTGGATGCAGAATAGGCAGGGAAGACTGGGTCAGCCAAGCAGTCCTTAACTGCTGACAAATTCTGTGTTTCTATGTTTATCAGGCCAATCTCTAATTATTGTGTGTGTGTGTGTGTTTGGGGGGACTATTGCGATTATCCAGCCAGTCTCCTAATTGTTTTGGGGGTTGTTGAAAACATCAGTCTTATCTCCTGTTTGTTACTGGGGCGCTGCTACTATCAAGTCAGTCGCCTAGAATGGGGCGTCTTGCTATTATAAGTTAATATCCTAAGTGTCTCTTTTTTTGGAGGGGGTTGCTACTATTAATAAGCCAATCTCTTGTCTGAAGGGCTGTTGCTATTATTAGGCCTAATTTTTTTTTTTGGGGCTGTTACTGAAAAGTGTGGTATTTAACAGGTACTTTTAATATTTATTGCCCAGTATGACATTTTAATGTGGCAAATGAGTCAGTTGCTGTCTAAACATAATACTGCTATTTTCCCTTCATAGCCTCAGATCCTGGTGTCAATGAGTTACAGCACAGCGACCCACTGAATGACAATTTTTTCTTTGCTGATAATCCTCACTCTTAAACCCTTTTGCTTTTTAGATATTCAGAAAAGAGCCATCAGAGTTGGAGAAGCTGATGACAAAATTTAAAAGGTTCTGTCTGCACCACAATGTTACTTTCAGCAAGCCTCCTCCCCCACACTGCCACGTCTACAACAGCTGGGTGAAGGAAAACATCCAGACTTCTAAAACTGTCTTCTCAGATATGCCTCAGCAGCTAGCTGGGGCCCGCCCTGCTCCCCAGCACCCCTCCCCCCATACAGATGTTATTTAGGATGCCTGTCAGTGACAGCCAGACTGAAGCAGTTAGAGAGACAATAGGTGTTTGTCCTTCACCAGGGAGAAGTAGGACAAAAGTTTAGTCAGCAGAGTGACAGGAGGACATCAGCTGTGAAATTCAGAATACGGAGGCTGTCTTCATCATCATCTCCTTTCAGGGCTTCTGCTAACTCCATCTTGAAAGTCTTTAAATCCCAGATATGAGCTAAAAACTTCCTAAACAAAGGGCATGGCAGTATTTGACTCTCAAAAGAGAAAACAAGGGAAATTAGATGACTCCCAATTTTACAGTTATGGAAGTCAAAAAAGTAGATTTTCTGGAAGAAAGGACATTTTACCTATAATGTTTCTTTTAAGCTAATATAATTATATGTCTCTTAGAATACCCGATTTCTATCTTTGAGACCTGAATAGTATTTTGACTTCTTAAACGCAGGAATGACTTCCAAATTTGGATCAATGGGAGTTTTTGAATTCCACTCAAACATTTTATACCATACTAAAATTATTCAGCCTCACACTGATTATTAAAACGTACAGAATCTGTGTTTTCTCCACTATAAAATTTAACATATTTTGCCCATATAAATGTTCCTGTTTCAGTTAACATGGGCAAAGCAAAGTCAGGAATGGTTGTCCATTGCAGCAGACTACTTTTCACTCATTCTTTTAAAGAGTGTGTTCACTGCGAGAGTATGTGTGTATATTATATATATTTATGTAATAGGCGTTGACATAAATCCTATGTGATAAATCTGAGCTACTATGTGTATACACGTGAAATCTCACATGTATACACATAGTAGACGCATCATCACAGATTTATATACATAGTAGATATGTCAAAATCACTCCAGAACTCATTTAGAATGTTCAGTCTCGGTACCAGTTCTAACTGTATTCAAATGCAAATAACTTTAAAGGAGAAGTCCACCCAAAACTTGAAAAAATATATGTTGTGCAGAGTGTTTTAATTTGTGTGTGAAGTTGTAGTGTTCTCTCCCCTCTGACTGGTATTAGTTTTTCCTAAATAGCCTGCTAGCTTTATGCCAGTTTTACGACCCCTGGGGATCTTCATCCCTGACAGCTTAATTGTATTTCTTGTTCCCACAGTGCATCTTGTCTCATGTGACAGTGATGTAAGAGAGACCCAACATTTAGCGTACACATGCCAAACAAACTAAATATCTTAGAAGCTTTACAAGCTGCACAAAAATTACCAGCAGCAAAGTTTTTCAGGACAGTAAGACCTTTACGATGAGGGTGGTCACCAAGCTAAATTCTACAGATTTTAAAATATAGCCATCTCTACTGTTGTGAACTGATTGTAAAGCAATGCTTTCTGCTGGATTTACGGTCTCTGCTGCGTCACCATCACGTGAAACAATGTGCATTGTAGGACAAAGGAATACAATCAAGCTGTTTCATATGGAGATCCAGGGGTCGTAAAACTTCCCTAAAGCTAGCAGGCTAATTTAGGAAAAACTCCTAAGAACAGTCAGAGGGAAGGAAACACTAGAACTTCACATTACAATTAAAACACTCTGCACAACATATCTTTTTTCAAGTTTTTGGTGGACTTCTCCGTTAAAATGAAAAAAGATAACATAGTACTGTGAGCATGAAAGTTGTTCAGCACAAAATTATCTACAAAATGAGTGGTGTTTCATTTATAGAATCCTTTTAGTTTTTTTTATAATTGGCAAACTAAACCCAGCAGAAAATTCAATTTATTATCACTTTTTCAACAAACAAATGCAGATAACTTTTTAAAATGAAAAAAGCAGCATGGTACTTTGACCATGCCATTTGTTCAGCACAATGTTTTCTACAAAATGAGTGCTGTTTCATTTAAAATAAATCACTACATTAGGCAGGCATACACTAGGAAAGTTAACAAAAGGTTCCAGAAATTATCATTTAAAAAAAAGATAAACAGTCAAAAGCAAATGTTCCTGCACTGACAGAAAAGCATCCTTATTGCATAAATGAAATATACAATGGTGAGCTGTCAGATAAATGATTTTTCTACACTTGTGCTGCTTGACCTCGGACACCTCACTCATGGCTTATGCCACTCGTGAGGTTACCTGAGGCCAAACAGTACTCATGCAGATAGATCATTTATCTGACAGCTCACCATTGTATATCCTATATATGTATCTTCACTTCCAGGGGTGCCCGTGACTAGGGCCGAATCGCCTCGCCTTACCAGCCTGCAGCAGCTGGATAAGCCATCAGGCTGCAAACCCTGTGCCACCCATCCAAAGGACCACAGCACCAGGGGGTGCCTGTGACTAGGGCCAAATCGCCTCGCCTTACTAGCCTGCAGTGGCTGGATAAGCCAGCAGGCTGTGAACCCCGCGCCACCTGCCCAAAGAACCACAGCGCCAGGGGGTGCCCGTTGTGACGTAGACAGCCAGCTCTGAGTGCTCGAGTGCTGTATTAATTTTGTTATTACATATAAAATATGTGATGGGAAACTCAGTTTGAGGAAACTACTGTCTTACTGGAACTGACACATCAAGACCCCCCCAGGGATAAGTTCAAAGGGCAGGAGGTATTTTAAACTGTAGCGATCTGGGGTGCAATTACCTTGTCAATTTGCTTTCATCCCAGGAAATAAGATTAGCCATTCAAAATGTCATCAGGGAGATCCTTTGACTTGCATGGTTACCAGGAAGGACTTGTTGGGAGGGGTGTCGGAGAGAGGCCAGAATGGACATTGAAGAGGTTTGATGTCTGAGCCAGGGAGGACCCAGACGGATTTGGAAGGTCCAAAATACATTCCCGGGGAACCCTTGAATTACATCAGAAAGACCTGAGGTGTAGATTCCAAGGTCCAGATGGGATTAAAGAGGCCAACACACTTTTGCTTTGAATACAGTGACTTAGATCAAAGAAACTTTTGAGGTGTATGTGTAGCAGAACAAAAAACAGTTCTGACCAGTTAACCCATGGAGAGGAAAGTCAGTGAGGTCATCTCATATGTTTTTTTAAATATTTTATTTGGAGACCATGTATTGTAAAATACAGAGTTTGATACACCAAGGCGGAGTTAGTGACCTCATGAGAAGGCCGGCTCAGAAGTGTGTTTAAGTGCTGAAAGAACCTGACAGAGGGACACAAGATAATATTTCTGACTGACACAAGAGAATATTATCTGACTGAGAGAGAATCATCACAGCACAGAAAGAGAGTAAGATTAGACCAGTCTAAAAGTATGTATTGTAGGAACTGTACTTTTTCTTGTTTGTTTTAAGGCTGTATGTGTTGGGATATATATTTTGTTCTGCAATTATTGTTCTGTTTTGATATTTTTAAAGTAAAGATATTTTTTTACAAACGAAACTGCTGGAGTGCCTTGACAATTCTTTTTATTTTAAGTGGAGCTTTTAAAGGTTATAAGTACACTGTGTATGGGCTTATTCTATACCAAACTGGGAAATGGATAGAGTTCTCTAAAAGTCTTGCATAGAGTTCTAAAGGTTCATTTGAAAGACCTGGTTGGGTGCCCGTAGGCAAAGATATCTGGTCCCCCAAAGACAGAATTATCCAAGCCTGATAATTGGGTACACTAACAAGAGGTTAGTAGTTTGAATCCCTTCAGAGCTTGAGACTAAGGTGACTTGAACCCACAAAACAGACAAGAGGGTTACGTTGTCTGTTCACTGTACACAAATCATACGCTCAGAGGTTGGCACTTTGGGAGTAGAGGGTTGACCAGCTGAGCGAGTTGGTGACACCCGTGACTAGAGCTGAATCACTTCGCCTTACCAGCTTGAAGCGGCTGGATAAGCCAGCAGGCTGCGAACCCCGCACCACCCGCCCAAAGGACCACAGCACAAGGGGGTGCCTGTGACTAGGGCTGAATCGCCTCATCTTACCAGCCTGCAGTGGCTGGATAAGCCAGCAGACTGCGAACCCAGCGCCACCTGCCCAAAGGACCACAGTGCCAGGGTAAGACAACTCTACACCCCCGAGACTTTTCTTGAATGCCGATTTGCTCAGGGGTTGCCAGCACACCTCAGACTGGCCACAGACTTCTACAGCTTTCTCCCTGATTGGACAACTGACTTTCTGTCTCTAATTCTCTGAAGCATAGCTCGATTTATTAATCTATATTTTCGAATGTGCAGGGTTTTCTAAACCAGGATATAACGCTGCTAACAAGTAACTGCGCTTGAAATAGGGAACTGTACTGTAAATTTAGCTGCAGCAGTTAGCCAGCTTGAGGAAACCAAGTGTGATAGGGGCAATAATTTTCCTGCCCGCCCTATAGATACAGCTGCACTGAGTTTTCGCATGTCAGAGGCTAACATTACAACAGTTGTTGGTAGAATTTCATGTAAAACCAGTGTCTACATGCTTCTCTCTGCCTCTCGTCTACCTTGCCTAACTTCGCGCTCTCATTTCCATCGCTCTGACCCTACTCCCCCCCCCCATCACTTTTGTGCTAAACTGCTCTTCTTCCCTCAGCGCCAGTGATAGCTGAATTTCAGTCCTGCTGTCTGGCAGCCCGCCCCCTCCTTCACACCACTCTACACTCTTTGTGTCCCCGTACTTCCCCCACCCCACTGAGTAAGCTAATCGGCCTGCTGTTGTGCTCAAATCCTACTATTGTCCTAACCCTGTACTCCTCTCTTCACTTCTAGGGGTGCCCGTGACTAGGGCCGAATCACCTTGCCTTACCAGCCTGCAGTGGCTGGATAAGCCAGCAGGCTGAGAACCATGCGCCACCCACCCAAAGGACCACAGCACCAGGGTAAGACAACTCTACACCCCGGGACTTTTCCTGAATGCTGATTGGCTCAGGGGTCACCAGCACGTCTCGGATTGGCTGCAGACTTCTACAGCTTTCTCCCTGATTGGACAACTAACTTTCTGTCTCTCTCTAATTCTCTGAAGTGTAGCTCAATTTATTAATCTGTATTTTCTTCTCACCACGCCCACCCAAACCCCGGCCTCGGCCTCTATTAAATACACATGAAGCCCCGCCCCTCCGTTGCTCATTGGTAGTCTTCCTTCAGCTATCTCACCTCCCATTCCAGCCCCTCAAAGCTGCTTTCTTGGCCATAGCCCTTGCACCGGATCCCCTCTCCTCTGTAAACTTAACTCTCTAACCTCCTGAACAAGCTCCAATCGTCAGGTACGAACGTTGCCTACCTCGGGCTCAGTACTGCTTAGCGCATAGCCCCTTAATACAGACGCCTCCCGGCACTGGCCTAGCTCCTTACCTCTGGGTCACTACGCCCTGGATAAAAACATCATCATGAAAAACTTGTATACTATCTCGTCCATGACTTGTCTTATTGTCCTCAGTTACTGTATAAATTACATTGTCTTTAATGCAACACATGACAGCTCCTAGAACAGTTCCCCCCCTCATGCTTCATATGGCAGGAATCCTCTCTAGTGCTCCTTTACATCCCCCGTCTCCCAAAATGGGACACTGCTCTACTGGGGCTCTGGCTCTGTAAGTGCCTTCACGTACCCCAAGGTTTAACAGTAAGAGGAAGGCTCTCCTCACGTGTCTCTCTAGGGCTCCGTGTCTCAGTCCTTCTCCTGCTTGTTTGTGCAGGCGACATTGAAACCAACCCTGGGCCTGCCTGTCTTACTCCTTCCCTACACACTACACTGTATATACCTCAGATTAAGGGACTAAAAATTGCTCATATTAACATCCGCAGTATTCGCCCCAAGATGGTGGAACTGGAAGCCTGGGTCACGCAGATGGCACCAGATGTTCTCTGTATTTCTGAATCCTGGCTCAAGCCAGCCATAAAGCAGCACGAGGTGGCCATACATGGCTACAGCTGTCTTAGAAAAGACAGGATAGGAAAAAGGTGTGGTGGTGTCCTACTATACTTCCGGTCTAATCAGGATGTCACTGAACTCCCTAATCCGGGTGGGGATACGCCCATAGCCGACTCACTCTTTGCCTCTCTGACACTTGGAAATATCAAAAAACTGACCATTGGTTGTGTCTACATGCCCCCTAGTACAGCCTCCTCCAGTCTGCCCCCCCTCCTAGATTCCATAGACAAGCTCCGTGGCCATGACCTCATACTCTGTGGAGACTTTAACCAGGACTGGCTACACTCAGATGCAGTGAAACTGCATGCTGCACTGGCTGACTCATGCCTTACCCGGCTCATACAAGCCCCCACACGCATCAACACTAAATCAGGGAAGCATACATTACTTGACTGGATAGTTACAAACTGCCCAACGAGGATAAAAGCAGCTGCTGTTCTCCCTGACTGCCTAAGCGATCACGCGCCTACCTTTTGTGCGTGGAGAAACAACTACCCTAACCCCCCTCCCAAGATATCTTTAGTCCGTGACATGTCTAAATTTGATGCAGGCCACTTTGTCACCTCCATCACTAACATGGACTGGACACCCATTAATGCCCTTCCGGACTTAAATCATGCCCTAGACTTCTTCATCACAACTTTTACACACATAATTAACAAAAATGCACCCCCGAAAAAACGTAGGTCAAAGGGTATTAAGGCGCCATGGCTCACTAGGGAAATTAGGATGCTTATGTCCAATAGGGACAAAGCCTGGCGAGCCTACAAAAAAAGTGACCTACCCTCTGACTGGCAGGCTTGCCGACACCTCAGGAACAAATGCAAACAGTCCCTTCACAAGGCCAAATGCTCACACTTTAAATCTCTCCAAACGGAAAATCTCAACCCAAAGAAGTTCTGGCATCAAATTAACTCGCTGTTGAAAGGGACAGCTGCCTCCACCCCCAACTCAGTCCTCGCCAACGGCTCTACCCTCACCAACTCTGCATCCATAGCAACAGGATTTAATAACTTCTTCACAGATCTTGACAAATATACTTCACTTTTCCACAATTCTTCCATGCCTAACTCGGCCCCACCTTATAATGTGGCCCTTGATGGGAGCCCAGAGTTCCACCTGAAACTTGCCATGCTCAAAGAGGTCCAGAAGCTCCTCCTAAACCTTAATCCTGACAGTTCAGCTGGACATGACTTTCTAGAAGCAAAATTTCTCAAGTTGGGAGCATCAGCACTTGCTCGCCCGGTCCGAGATCTCTTCAACCGATCCTTCTTGTCCAACATAGTACCTGATAAGTGGAAGATAACAGTGGTAGTACCTGTACATAAGGGGGATCCAATACTGTTGTCGACAACTATAGACCTATATCCCCTTCTGCCACCTGGCAAAGATACAGGAGCGCATAGTCTACAACCACCTCCAAGAATACCTTGAATCATACAACCTACTATACCCCTATCAGCATGGATTCAGAAGGAATCACACCACCCAAACTGCTCTGATAAAAGCAACACCAGACATATACCATGCCATGGATGTGGGCCTTGCTACAGGTGCCGTTTTGGTTGACCTTACTAAGGCATTCGATCTGGTAAACCATGATCTTCTGCTCCACCAGCTGCATACTCTAGGTCTGGATAACAATGCCCGGAACTGGGTAGAAAGCTACCTATCCTGCCGCTCTCAGAGAGTCAAATGGAAAGGCTCCTTCTCTGAACCCAGACATATAACACATGGAGTACCGCAGGGATCCATCTTGGGTCCACTTCTATTTCCCCTTTTCATTAATGACCTCTCCCGCTCTTGTGGTAGTGCTTCAGTGCACCTTTATGTGGATGATGCCATTATCTATCGTTCCTCATCAAATACTGACAAAATTAATAGGGATCTTGCCAATGACTTTGCTTCCCTTGAGGACTGGTTCAGCTGTTGTCAGCTGGTCCTCAACACTAAGAAAACTAAATGCATGCTGTTCTCCCGACACCCTTCTACAAAGGATCCTCTACCCTCCCTTAATATCATATCAGACAAGGGCGACTCCCTGGAGACAGTCATGTCCTTCAAATATCTGGGCTTCACCCTGGACACTGCACCCTCTTTCAATCTCCATGTCTCCAACATTGTCAAAACTGTGAACCAGAAGCTTGGGCTGCTCTATCAAATTTGCCCGTTTCTCACCTCTGCCTCCAGCCTAAGAATTGCTTCTGCGTAGCTCACTCCCTTCCTGACCCATGGAGCCCCTCTGCTGCTGACTACTAACCCCTCCTCTCTCTCTCTCTCTCTCTCTGTCTCTATCTCTCTCTCTCTCTCTCTCTCTCTCTCTCCCTCCCTCCCCTTTCCCAGGCCTACCATAGGATTGGGAGGTTCGCTCTGGGAGCCAACTCCCGTTTGCACCACTGGGAAGTCCTCTCCTCTATGGGCTGGTTAACCTACGAATCTAAATTGAAGTACTTCTCCATGTGCCTTATTTATAAATTTGTCCACTATTTCACGCTCCCCTGCCTAAGGGATACAATAAGCTTAAGACAAACTCCTCGCACTCTCCGCTCAGCATCCCTACCCCTCCTAGATATACCCAAACTGTGCCTAACCTCCACTAGGAGGTCCTTCTCATTTGCTGCTATCTCTAGCTGGAACTTTCTTCCTCCACATGTCCTGAACAGTAACTCTCTTCCTCTATTTAAGTCCAGCCTATATGCCTCCCTTGTTTCCCCCATCTCCTGTTCCCGTCTGCGCTAATGCACCTCTACTTCTCCCTAGTACTCCTCCAGTCCCTGCCACCCTATCCTACTCCTCTTCCCTTCCTTCTAACTCTCTCCCTTTATACATTTATAGCACTATGCCTGTATCCACTTGTCATAACACTCATTCTATGTAGCGTTTATGTCTGCAGTTTCGTTACCCCCCCCTTAAAGATAGGTATCACATTTGACTGTTTCCATGCTAAGGGATACTCTCTGTGCTTAATGACAGATTAAATATATAAGCCAGGGGATAGGCTATAACTGGTGCGGCATACTTTAGTGTCCTGGTTGGAATATTGTCTAAGCCAGTAGCCTTGAAATATTCAGATTTAATAGTTCTTTAAACACTGATTCAACCCTTATTTCTGAAAATTAAAAGAAATGTACTGCATTATAAAATGTGGATGCTGACTTTATGTTTGCATACTCCCCCCCCCCCCCATGTAGTACCGATTTATAGGGGCTTATCTACTCCTTCCTGTAAAACTGATGTTAAAAGCATTGACTGTAATGCCTATTGTGTATTTGAAAGCTTACCTATAAGGATAGTGATCTGTATGTATTATGCAGTAAACTTAGTAGAAATAAAGTACAAAAAAAGCCCTGCTCTGATGTCAGCTGAATGGGATTCTGGATTTGTAATTACAGAAACTGTCAGTCTAGAAGTAAATAAAATTAGTCTGATCTAAACTGGTATACTATAATAAAAAGTAAGTAAACAAAAAATAAATGTTTTTTGCACATAATTGGGACCAGCCTCAGACTTGGGTGTGGAGTTCCTAGTGCTGACTGTTCCCCTTTAAGAGTCTGGCATGGCTCTATGCAATAATAACACATCAATAAAAGCGAGCGTCAGAACAGCAAATCCGAAATAGCAATTACAACAACAACACATACACATAATAGCGCAGCACATAGCAGCTACTGCAGCTCACACTGTATGAATCTGCGCAGGACACCGATAACGGTGATAATCAGCACACTGCCAATACACCTTCTCTCGAACCTCCTTATCTTGTCTAAAGATGTAGCCACCATAGATCACGAGTGGCACACCTTTCTGACTCAGCATAAACTCTACCGCCATCTTCAGGCAAGGATGGGAAGCCAAAACACACAACAACATTTATACCATTCCAGCCAGCTGTTTTGTACTGTATTTAATGCAGGGATCTCTGCCCACCCAGCCCACGACCCCCCATCTCTAGGCTTCTTACTCTACGCCGCTCATTGATGGTGGGGGTATCAGACAACTCCAATTGCTGAAATGTGCAGTCGCTAATATATGTAGTTGCTATATTGTGCCACTCTCTGTTCCATACAACTCGCTATTATGGCATTCGCTATTGTTGATTCGCCCATATTGTTTCACTATTTCATACTTGCTGTTATGACATGCTACCATCTGGCATAATACAGTACAAACAGCACCCAGTCCCAGCACCAAAAATAATGCAGAATTGAATAAATGTATCAGGGAGAGAAGGAAAGACTTTTGGACTAGCTGTAAAGGGAGGATGGAGCAAGAAGGACCCAGGCCACAGAGGGTACGCCAAGCAACTGAAAGGCCATGTCCAGGGTTCTCAATAGACAGGACCTGTGATATAAGGTTCACAGTTCTCATCCCAATGTGGTACCCATAACTACCATAACTTCTCTCCCAACTGTATCTGACCATACATTGGACACCATCATAGAGGCAGTTTGGGCATTCCAACAGGAGTTCCATGCTGATTTGAGTAACCTAGAACAACAGATTGCCGAGTTCACATACAGTATGTAACAAGCAAAAGCATCACAAGGAGAAATGAGGGGACATAGAGCCTGGAGGGAACAATAGCAACCTTTGTTTTGTTTTTTTCGTACATATTTTATGCCCCATATTTTTCCCGTCCCCATTCTCAGCTGCATGCGCATGTGGAGGTATGCACATGCCACAGCTCAAGACACCCTCCCATGACTTGCCGCCTGCACTAGCCACTGGTCCTTCACCCAGTGGCAGTGGAACTACAGGGGAGTGATGACCACCCTGAGAGAGGAGAGCTGCCTCATGGCCGCTCAGTCCTGCTCTCACCCACCCCGTGCTGACTCCCCGACAACCCGAGTCCATATCCAAACCCGAGTAACCAGTGTGATGAGAGGTAAGATGTCCAGGGCCTCAGCACCACTGGACTGGCTCAATAGCCATCTTTTTCCTTTTTTTTTTTTATTCCACCTTCCACTGCTTCAGACTGGCCACTCCTTTGGGTCACCTGGGTCCCCACTGGCACCCCTGCCCCAATATCAGCCACCACCACCTCACATCTGCAGCCCCCCCCGGGTAACCCGGCATAACCCTTCACTGGCTGGGTCCCCCCTCGTCCGAGGGAGATGGGTGCCAGTAGGAGCCAGCCAGTACATGCTACTTGGCCCGGGTGCTGCTGAGGAGGATATGGGCCGCATCGGGGGCTCGACGGCAGCGGGAGCTGGCAACCATCATCTGGTTGGCCATAGAGCACTTTTCTACTTTTCTCCTCAGGGGCGTGGTATACCACAACATCAAGGAATAAGCTGACGTTCCCAACACCCTCCTTTAGTCAGTTGGGGGTCCCCAGCACGTTGCCATACCCACAGCCTCCGCAGGGGTAGGCAAGTGCCAGGTCCCATCCACCCTCCCCGAGAGAAGGTGGAGCAGTCTCCAGATGCTCTAGCCTTCCTTCCTCCCCAGCCAGCCCTCCAGCACCCTGAGTCCGTTCCCAAGCCCAGGTCACTGGCGTTGCAAGTGGAAATCCAACCACTGCACCAATGGGCCGGTTCAATAGCCATCTTTGTGTGGTACCTGAGGGCTAAGAAGGCCTGCACTTATTGTTAAAATTGCTGTAAGACTTTTTTTTATTTGCCATTAAGGCCCTGTACACACTAGGCTTCTTAAACCGTTTTAAGCAAGTTAAAACGGGTTAAGAAGAGCTAACATGGTTTGTGAACACATTACAGTGTCATTTAAACCGTTTTTTAAAGAACATGCTAATTTTTAGCCCGGTTCTAAAAACGGTTCAAGCTAAATACATTTGCACTTACCAGTGTGTACACGCTGCCGTGTTCATCCCATTCTTTGCTGGTCCTCCACGATGCACAGCCCTCCACGATGCACAGCCCTCCACTATGCATAGCCCTCCACGATGCACAGCCCTCCGATGCACAGCATGGCTGCAGGCATCATTCTGCAAGATTCCAAAGTGGGTACAGCATGCTGGTTTGAAAACACTTCAAAAACCAGGTTATGGCAACAATGTGGCCGCACTAACACAGGACGAGTTAAACTGTTTAAAAAATGTTTTACTTTTTTTTGTTTTATCTCCACTTTATTTATCCTTCTGTGCAGCCACCACTCTGCCCTACATCCAGCCACCGCTCTGTTTCCCCCGACGACCCTCTGGGGCACCCCGCACAACCAGCTGTCAATATGCTGCTGAACCCACGAGAGGGACCCCCCTTGGTCCCTGCGCCAGACCAGGATCCAATACTGGTGTGTCAGGTCACCCCCGGGGCTGCCGCGGGGCTCAGGAAGCTGCGGCCTTCAAACAGCCGCAAGTGATGCTGCTGTTTTTTTCTCTTATTGTAGGTCCCCAAAGTGCAGACGTCCCATGACATTGGCACATAACGTGCTGATGTCCGCTGCACTTCCCCTTTTGCTGCACCAGCTCTAGCAGTGTTCCTGGTCATCACCAAGGGCCACTGCAGAGTGGTGGAACCCTGGATCCCTCCCTGGGATAAGAGAGCAGTCCTCTGGACGTTCAATCCTATCCCTCCCCTATCGACACCTGGCAACCCGGGCTCACATCTGAACCCAGGTCGCCAGCGTGGTGCGCGGTGTGGCGCCCAGCTCCTCAACCCTCAATACCACCGGGTTGACTGTAAAAAATGGTTTTAAACCCACCTCATGAGCACAGGACCTAAAAGAACCCAAACTCAGCTCATGAATAGCTGTCTTGAAAGCCAGCAGACCCAGTGGAAAATTGTAAATATGTCACAAGCACAAAAAAAAAAATTTCACCTAACATACTTAAGTTGCACCTGGACAAGTTAGCAACAATCACACCCAGTGGTTGAGTGTGCAGATGGGAATAACAAAGGTCATCAGCCAGCCCGGTGGCACTGAGGGCTGAGGCGCTGGATGCCTTACCTCGCACAATGCCAATGACTCACATTCGGGAATGAGCATGGGCTGCCAAGGGTTGGCAGGGGAGGAAAAGGATTGAGTATCTGATAGACTGCTCTCCTTCTCTGGGGAGGAGGGGTCCTCAGTGGTCCGTGCTTGCCTGCTCCCTAGTAGAGGCTGGGGGACAGGGCGCCATGCTGCAGAAGGTGGAGGAGCTGGGGAAGACGCTTGGAGGGAGCGCGTGTGGATGTGTGCACGCTCCTCTCTGTGGGCATCATTGCATGCCTCAACTCCTGGGGAGGAGATCAGGAAAAACCACAAGATGCTGCGGCACTGTGGTGGAGGATGCCTCGCAGGCTCTGCTCCCGGCCAGCCACGGTGCTGTCCACACTGAATCCGGTCTCTGGTGGGGGTTGAAGAACCCCCCGGGGCAAGCCCTGGGAGTACTGGCCAGCACCAGATGGTAGATGCCGAGGGAACAAGGCTGGGGGCTCCCTCCGGATGACAGCCGGCAGCAGAAATAACTAAAAAAAAAACCAAAAAAAAAAAAAAAAAAAAAAGATCCTCGGTTGATCAGTACTGGAGCTAGAAACGCAAACACACATTGCACAACTTTTGCTATTTCTGTGTTGCTTGCACGCATGTGCAAGAAACACATTGCTTCAGTAGGGCCAATGAATGAGCAGGCCATTATGCACAAAGAAACTCACGTCACAATCAGCTGTGTTCTGTAAAAACAGTCTGCAGCCATTAGGGAACTCAGCACGTTCTTCTGCTGGTCTCCCACCCCCCATTCTCTCACACACACACACACACACACTCCGAGTTCAGAGCTGCTAGTTAAGAAATTTTCTGTCAAACAATGTTTTTTATAACCTTCAAGCTGAAATTTATTACTCTGGCAGTGGAACTCACAGATGTTACATTTCCCGCACTGAAACATCCCTTTGGGGTTGGATTTCAATATAATGCATATACTGTATATGTACAGTACTAGCCTGTCTGTAAGATTATCTGCTCTTGAAAATGTCATTCTGAGGCTTTCTGTTAAAGGTAACACGCAAAGAAACACTGCAGCCCGCTCCCACTTCCACATACCTTACAATGCTGCTGCGGGAGTCTGGGGCTGCAGTGAGCTTAATTTTTAATCCACTGTGTGTTTTGCTACAAACTGCTGAAACTTCGCCTAACACGGAAGCGCCGCGTGGTTCCCAATTGAGCGGGTGCTAATAGTCATGGGTATTACACCCATTTAGTGACGTCGCTACCACCACTGCTCTTATTATAGTAGCAGTGACGGTACTTTATTATGTTTAATTTATGGCTTCTAAGGGGGTCTTCATACCTGTAATGTTACGTACAGCAACACCTGGTTTTTGCTGTAACAGTACATGTATGAAAACATAGAAACATAGACTTTGATGGCAGATAAGGACCGCTTGGCCCATCTAGTCTGCCCATTTCCCTACCTACAGGATAGGCCGCAGATCCTAGTTAACCAACAGCCTATTTCTTCCTACCCCCCACAAGAATTGCCTTATGTTTGTTCCATGCATTCTTGAATTCTCCCACAGTTTTATTTATTTATTAGCTTTTGGTAACCGGGTAAGTGCGCTAGGCAACAGACCTGCCTATTTTCAGGCACGACCCGGGAGAGCACAGGACATTGGTTACAATATGCAGAAATGCACAGACATAATATAGGTGTACAGGAGCAAAACAAGATATACATTGGGTAGCCAGTAATAGTTACATAAGGATACATTTTAGGCATAGATCATAATAAGGATGTAAAATAAAGCAATTAGGGTAACCATAAGACAGCTGAGGACAGTAAAGACATCAAGGTTCATAGCCACCTAGACAAGCATATTGCATGGGAGAACATTAGTGTAGTACTCAGGGTCAGACCCGACAGCCTGCAGTGGGACAAAGCAAATTAAAGCATTTGCATTGGCCAGAGGCTAGAAGGTGGGTGAACAGCGAGTTTTTGAATTCTCGATGGGAGGCTAAAGCTTTACCATAAGGGGAGTGAGTTCCAGAATTTGAGCAAAATGGGCAAATGCCTGTTCACCCATTTTGTCATGCAAGGTCTAGTAGAAAGCATGGAGACAGAGGAAGACCTGAGGAATGGGTGTGTGAGGCAGGAGTCAGGAGGTTAGCAAGACAGACAGGGCAGGGAGTCTAGACAGGGAGTCGATAAAGCAGCCCAGGAGTAGGCTCGAATATCCTTAGGTGACAGCCAATTTAAGCCAGCATAAAGGGAGACAATGATGGGTAAGACGTGGGGCAGTTAAGGCGAATCTACAGATGTTGTTGTAGACAGTGTCCCATTTGTGGAGTGTAGCAGAGTTTGCAGCAAAGAGGAGGGGCAGAGCATATTGGAGCTGGGGTAGAGAATACCTCTCGCAACAGAAAGTCTAGTGGAAGGAGTGAGGGAGTGGCGCACGCGATAAGCTCCGCCAATTTTAGCACTGACGGCACGGCACACCATATTGACATGTTGAGACAGGTCAACTGTGGGATCCAAAGTGACCCCAAGGTACTTGAAGGACTCAGTGTTTAAGATGAGGGAGCCATCAAGGCATTGAACCCGGAGCCTGTTCGCAGGCCCCACAACCTCCTCAGGAAGGCTGTTCCATGCATCCACTACGCTCTCTGTGAAATAATACTTCCTCACATTGCCCCTGAACCACCCCCTTTCTATCTTTAAATTGTGTCCCCTTGTTCTTGCATGTCTCTTTTTCTGAAAGATGCTACCCTCTTGGACTTTGTTGATTCCACTGAGGTACTTAAAAGTTTCTATCATGTCCCCCTTCTCCCTTCATGTCCCCCCTCTCCCTTCTTTCCTCAAGGGTATACATATTAAGCTCCTTTAGTCTCTCCTCATACGGCTTCCCTTGCAGACCCTGCACCATTTCAGTTGCCCTCCTCTGGACTGCCTCTATCCTGTCTATGTCCTTACGGAGATGGGGTCTTCAGGACTGGATGCAGTACTCCAGATGGGGTCTCACCAACTGTCTGTACAGAGGGATAACAACTTCCTGTTTTCTGCTGATGATGCCTCTCCGTATACATCCCAGTATACCCCCAGCCCTCCCTACTGCCTTCTCACATTGCTTGCTAACCTTAAGTTCATCTGATATTATTACCCCCAGGTCCCTTTCCTTTTGTATTGTTGTTACTACCTCCCCACCCATTGTGTATTCTTCCCCTGGGTTCTTGTTTCCCAGGTGCATTATTTTGCACTTCTTTGCATTGAGTCCTAGCTGCCATACTTCTGACCATTCCTCCAACCTTGCCAAGTCCCTTTTCATCCTTTCCACGCCTCCTTGTGTATCAACCCTGTTGCAGATCTTTGTGTCATCTGCAAAAAGGCATACTTTTCCTTCCAGTCCCTCTGCAATGTCACTGATGAAGACATTAAAAAGGACTGGACCCAATACTGAAGCCTGCGGTACCCCACTTGTAACCCCTCTTTCTTCAGAATGGACTCCATTTACAATTACCTTCTGTGTCCTGTTGTGCAGCCAATGTTTTACCCAAGCTACCACCCTGGGACCCACTCCCAGGCTGGTTAATTTGACTATTAATCTTTTGTATGGGACTGTCTCAAATGCCTTGCTAAAGTCTAGGTAGGCCATGTCCACAGCCCCTCCATAGTCTACTACTTTGGTCACCCAGTCAAAGAAATCTATTAGATTCATCTGACATGACCTTTCCGCTGTGAACCCATGCTGCCTTGGGTCCTGTGCCCCACTGGCCTCTAGGTACTCAACTATTCTTTCCTTCAGAAGTGACTCCATCACTTTCCCTACCACAGAGGTCAGACTGACAGGTCTGTAGTTTCCTGCGTCTGTCTTGGTCCCACTTTTGTGAAGGAGAATCACATCCGCCTTCCTCCAGTCCTCGGGTACCACACCATCCTCCCATGATTTATTAAAAGAGTAGCCAGTGGTTTCACTAGTTCCTCCCTTAATTCTTTTAGAATTCTGGGGTGAATTCCATCAGGACCCATTGCTTTGTCCACCTTCAGTTTTAGGAGTTCTTGCAGAACTCTTTCTTCTATGAAAGGACTGGGATCGACCCCCCTATCAAGAGTGCTTCTGTGAATTGGATTAGGCACTTCCCCCTCCTCTTTTGTGAATACTGAGCAGAAATATTCATTCAGTATCCCTGCTTTTTCACTGTCCCCCTCTGCCCACCCACCGTTCATTCTATTCAGCCTCACTATCCCTCCCTTTGTCTTTCTACGCTTGCTGATGTACCTATAAAAGGTTTTATCCCCCTTCTTAACTGAGTTGGCTATCTTTTCCCTCAGTTAGGGCCTTTGCTATTCTGACTTCCCTTCCTGCTTCCTTCTGCCTTAACTGGTACAGCACTCTGTCCTGCTCCTTCTGTGTTTCCTTATACTTCCGGAATGCTATCTTTTTCTTCTTGACTTTCACAGCCACCTCTTTTGAGAACCATAGTGGCTTTTTCTTTCGTTTTGATTTGTTTATTTGCTTCACACAAAGGCTTGTTGCCTCTGTGATGGCTGTTTTGATGATTCCTCATTGTTGATGAAACCCCCTTAGAAGCCATAAATTTAACATAATAAAGTACTGCCACTGCTACTACAATAACAGCAGTGGTGGTAGCGACGTCACTAAATGGATGTAATACCCATGACTCTTTACGCCCACTCAATTGGGAACCACGTGGCGCTTCCGTGTTCGGACGAAGGTTTTGGCAGTTTGTAGCAAAACACACAGTGGATTAAAAATTAAGCTCACTGCAGCCCCAGACTCCCGTAGCACCATTGTAAGGTATGTGGGAGTGGGAGCGGGCTGCAGTGTTTCTTTGCGTGTCACCTTTAATTCTGTTGATAAAATAGTATCATTAAGTAGTACTGGCCAGTATTTTCTAATTGATGTTCCAAGGGCTCTAGATAAGGGAAGTACCAACCTGTTTTACTCACCTCATTTTGGGAAATACTCTTCAGAATTTTTTTAATGAGTACCAGTACTCACCCAACATTTGTCACTTTACTCCACTGTCCAAAAAAATAGTGCTTCATAACATAACCGGTTATTCAAAATGAGCAGTTTTTCCCCCAGATTTACAGCACCTGTATGCATCCCAGTTTTGTTTTACTCACTATATTTTCAAACTGGTGAGTAAATTACTCCTACCTGCCAAGATTATCTGGACCTCGTAAGTTCGAGAATTTTTAATATTTTCACACCAGATTTTCAACATTGGCATTTTACCACACCTCCTTATGAACAGTACAGCTGTCATTTTTCACATCTCGCCCGAAATGTGTTTTCGCACATGCAGCGCACAATGGTGAGGTCGGTGTGTGAAACAATGTTCGGATAGATTAAGAAAATCATTGACACCATTTATGAGTAGAGATCTTAAACTGGCTATGTTGAAAATTTGGTGACAGAAGTCTGTAAAATGACTGTGTTACGAGCGTGCATTGCACAATTTCCACGCACCCTCATAAGTTCACAAATTAGTAATATTTTCAGTCCAGATTTTCAACATTGCCATTTTTCCACACCTTCTTATGAACAATACAGCTGTCATTTTTCACACCCTGGCTGAAATGTGTTTTCGCACTTCCAGCGCAGAGTAGCGTGGTCACTGTGGGAAATCAGTGTTCAGGACAGATTAAAAAAATCACAGTGACTCTGTTCATGAGCGGAGATCCAAAAATGCATATGTTGAAAATCTACTGTAAAAAATCCCCAAACTAATCACATTACGGGTGTGCGATGCGCAGTTTCTACGCACGCTCGTGAATTCACCAGTTTTTTTATATTTTCACTCCAGATTTTCAACATTGCCATTTTTTACACCTCCCCATGAACAGTTCAGCTGTCATTTTTCACAACCCGTTCAAAATATGTTTTCACACCTGTGGCGCCAAATGGCGTAGTCTCTGTGCAAAAAAAGCTAATAAACTGGTAGTGTCACTGTTCATGCAGTGAGGTCACAAATAAAGAAAACAAAGCGGAATAAAAAACCACTATGGTTCTCAAAAGAGGTGTCAGGGAAGGTTAAGGAGAAAAAGGCTGCATTCAAAAAGTATAAGGAATCACAGAAGGAGCATGACAGGGAAATGTATCAATCAAAGCAGAAAGAAGTGGGGAAGGCAGTCAGAATTACAAAAGCCCAAACTGAGGAAGAAATAGCCAGTTCAGTTAAGAAGGGGAATAAAACCTTTTATAGGTACATTAGGGAGCACAGAAAGGTTAAGGGACGAATAGTGAAGATTAGTAAAGGGGAAGGGAGGTGGGCAGAGGGAGGCAAAGAAGAGGCAGAGATACTGAATGAATACTTTTGCTCAGTATTCACAAAAGAAGATGAGGAGGAGTTACCTAAACCAGACAACAGAAGCACTCTGGGTAGGGGGGTTGACACCAGTCCATTTACAGAAGAAAGAGTCCTGAAAGAACTCCTAAAACTCAAGGTGGACAAAGCAATGGGGCCTGACGGGATTCACCCCAGAATCCTAAAAGAACTAAGGAGGACCTAGTGACACCACTGACCACGCTTTTAACAAATCATGGCAGGATGGGGTGGTACCTGAGGACTGAGGGAGGGCAGATGTGATTTCCTTCACAAAAGTGGGAGCAAGGCAGAAGCAGAAAACTACAGACCTGTAAGTTTGACCTCAGTGATAGGGAAAATGATGGAATCACTTCTGAAAGAAAGAATTGTTAAGTACCTAGAGGCCAGCGGGGCACAGGACCCAAAGCAGCATGGATTTACAGCAGGAAGATCATGTCAGATGAATCTAATACATTTCTTTGACTGGGTGACCAAAGTAATAGACCAGGGAGGGGCTGTGGATATGGCCTTCTTAGACTTTAGCAAGGCATTTGACACAGTCCCGCACAAAAGATTAATAATCAAGTTAGCCAGCCTGGGAGTGGGTCTCAGGGCGGTAGCCTGGGTAGCAAACTGGCTGGACAACAGGACACAGAAGGTAATAGTCAATGGAACACATTCTGAAGAAGGGGGGGGTTACTAGTGGAGTACCTCAGGGCTCAGTACTGGGTCCAGTCCTCTATAACATCTTTATAGGTGACATTGCAGAGAGTCTGGAGAGAAAGGTATGCGTCTTTGCAGATGACACAAAGATCTGTAACAGAGTTGATACATGGGAAGGGGTAGAAAGGATGAGAAGGGACTTGACAAGGTTGGAGGAATGGTCAGACATATGGCAACTTAGATTCAATGCAAAGAAGTGCAAAGTAATGCACCTGGGAAACAAAAACCCAGGAGAAGAGTACACAATAGCAGGGGAGGTACTAACAACAACAAAAATGGAAAGGGACCTGAGGGTAATCGATCAGATGATCTAAAGGTTGGTAAGCAATGTGAGAAGTCAGTAAGGAGAGCCAAGGGGATACTGGGATGCACAGGAAGGGGCATCACAAGTAGAACAAGCATTTGTCAATGCCGAATGTTGATTGCGTTGGTCTGTTGAGCTCGCGCAGTGGGCCTCTGTCAGTGGCTCAGTCTGTTACTCCCAGTGCTGCAGGCTGTTCTTTTGTACTGGGCTGGTGCGTGTGTTGGCACCTTGTTCTGCCGAGGAAGGAATACGCAGCTGTCCCGAGAGAGCTCCATTGAGGTGGCTTACTCCCCCTGTGTCACTCACTCATTCTGTGTCTCTTGGCACTGCAGGCTGCCTTTTTGTACTGGGCTCCTGCCTGTGTTGGTGACTTTTTCTACCCATGAAGAAATCCACAGCTGTCCCGGCAGAAGTCAGTTGAGGTCGCTCAGTCCGCCTGTCTCACTCACTCATTCCGGTTCTCCTGGCGCTGCAGGCTGTCCTTTTGTACTGGGTTCCTGTCTCTGTTGGCGCCTTTTTCTGCCCACAAAGAAATCTGCAGCAGTCCCGACAAAGCTCTGTTGAGCTCGCTCACTCCCCTTCTCTCACTTGCTCATTCTGTTCTGCCGGCGCTACAGGCCACCCTTTTCTACTGGGCTCCTGCCTGCATTGCTGCCTTCTTATGCCCATAAAGAAATTTGTAGCAGTTACAATACGGCTCTGTTGAGCTCACTCACTCGCTCATTCTGGTTTTCATTCCACTGCAGGCTGCCCTTTTGTACTGGGCCCCTGCATGCATTGCTGCCTTTTTCTGCCCACAAACAAATCTGCAGCAGTCCCAACAAAGCCCCGTTGAGCTCACTGACTCACCCTCCCTCACTTGCTCATTCTGTGTCTCCTGGCGCTGCAGGCTGCCCTTCTGTACTGGGCTCCTGCCTGCAGTGGCGGCTTTTTCTGGCCAAAAAGAAATCTGAAGCAGTCCTGACAAAGCTCCATTGAGCTCGCTCACTGCCCGTCTGTCACTCTTGCATTCCGTTTCTACCGGCGCTGCAAGCTGGCCTTTTGTACTGGGCTCCTGTCTGCGTTGCTGCATTTTCTGCCCACAAAGAAATCTGCAACAGTCACACTACAGCTCCGCTGAGCTCGCTCAGTATCGCTCTGTCACTCGCTCGTTCTGTTTGTCTTGGTGCCGCAGACTGCACTTTTGTATGGGGCTCCTGGCTGCATTGGCACCTTTGTCTGTCCACAAAGAAATCCACAGCTGTCCTGACAGAGCTGCGTTGAGGTCGCTCAGTCTCCATCTCTCATCGCTCATTCTGTTTGTTCTGGCGCTGCAAGCTGCCCTTTTATACGGGGCTCCTGCCTGCATTGGCGCCCTTTTCTGCCCACAAAGAAATCCCAGCAGCTCTGACAGAGCTCCGTTGAGCTCACTAAGTCCCCTTGTCTCACTTGCTCGTACTGTTTTTCCCACTGCTGCAGGCTGGCTTTTTGTACTGGGCCCCTATGCCTGTATCGACGCCTTTTTCTGCCCACAAAGAAATCTGCAGCAATCCTGACAGCACTTCGGTGAGTTTGCTCACTCCCCCTCCCTCACTCGCTCTCTCGTTCTGTTTCTCCCAGTGCTGCAGGCTGCCCTTTGGTTCTGGGCTCTTGTGTTGGGGCCCTTGTCTGTCACAAACAAATCCGCAGCAGTCCTGACAGAGCTCAGCTGAGCTCGGTCACTCCCCCCTCTCACTCGGTCGATCTTAATCTGTCCCAAACACTGATTTCCCACAGTGACCGTGCTATTGTCCGCAGGAGTATAAAAACATATTGTAGCCAGGATGTGAAAAATGACAGCTGCAGTGTTCATAAGGAGTTGAAAATGCCACTGTTGAAAATGTGAGTGACAGTAACATAATTTATGGTTACAAGGGTGCGTGGAAACAGTTCAACGCACGCTTGTAACACAGTCATGTTATGAAGTTTTGTCACCAAATTTTCAACATAGGGATTTTTGGACCTCTGCTCATGAACAGTACCACTGTCATTTTCTTAATCTGTCCCGAACACTGATTTCCCACAGTGACCATATTATTCTGTGCCGGAACTGTGAAAACACATTTCGGTCAGGATGTGAAAAATGACAGCTGTACTGCTTATAAGGAGGTGTGAAAAAATGGCACTATTGGAAATGTGGTGTGACAATATTACAAATCTGCGAAGTTACAATGGTGTGTGGAAAGTGCGCAACGCACACTTGTAACACAGTCCATTGATGGGTTATCATCACCAAATTTTCAATATAGCCATTTTAGGACCTCTGCTCATGAACAGTACCACTGTCATTTTCTTAATCTGTCCCGAACAGTGATTTCCCACAGCGCCCACTCTATTCTGCGCTGGAAGTGCGAAAACACATTTTGGCCAGGATGGGAAAAATGGCAGCTGTACTGTTCATAAGAAGGTCTGGGAAAACAGCAATGTTGCAAATCTGGAGTGAAAATATTAGAAATTCACAGTTACGAGCGTGCGTGCCAACTGCGCAATGCATGCTCGTAACACAGTAATTTTATGGAGTATCGTTACCAAATTTTCAACATAGGCATTTTAGGAACTCTACTCATGAACAGTGTCACTGTCATTTTCTTAATCTGTCCTGAACACTGATTTCCCACAGCGACCGCACTATTCTGCCTGAAGTGCGAAAACACATTTCAGCCAGGATGTGAACAATGACAGCTATACTGCTCACAAGGAGGTGTGACAAAATGCCAATGTTGAAAATCTGGCATGAAAATATTGTACATTCGTGAAGTTACGAGCGCACGTAGCAACTGCACAACGCACGCTCGTAAAACAGTCATTTTTGATTTTTTCCACTAAATTTGCAACATAGGCTTTTTGAGAGCCCACCTCATGAACACTTGCACTGTCGTTTTGTTAATCGGCCCTGAAGGGTGATTCCGCACAGTGACCGCGAAACCACCTTTCGGGGCCGATTAACACCATGACAGTTCAAGAATTCATGAGGAGGGGTCACAAAAACCCCATGTTGAAAATTTGGTGAAAAAATTCCCAAAAATGCCCGAGATATGCACTAAAGTTGAAAAAACCCTATTCATTACATTATACAGCTTACCAGCATTTCCTCAGTTCGCGGTCGGCTTTGAAGAGTGCAGACGTGTTCCCGGTCCAGCAAAGATCGTCGTGCCGTGCTCCGGAGGCAAGTATGGGGTGAGGGGGTGGAGAGGCTGGGTGCGCAGTGGGTGGGTGCGGGATGTGGGGGTGCGGGGAGACTACGAGGGACCGTTTCCTTTCTTTCAGGTACAAGAAAACGTCGCGGGATGCTTTCCACATTTCGGGGGCATGGGGCACGCTGGGGTGGGCTCCCAGCATGCCACCGAGTCTGGGGGGCCAGCTGTAGCTGAAAGGGATTGGGCACCTCTGTCGGCACACCAACAAAGGGGATTTTATTTCTGCCGACAGGGATTGGGCACCCCTGCCGCAAACAACAAAAGGGGATTTTTCTGCCGACGTGGATTGGGGCATCCCTGCTGGCAAACAACAAAAGGGGAGGGATTTATTTCTGCTGACGGAACTGGGGTACCCTCATTGCAAACAACAAAGGGGATTCTTTCTGTTGACGGGAAATGAGCCCCTGGCCGCAAATAAACATTGGTGGTACATATTGTTTGTGAATACAGCGGCAAGCTGCCATGTTCACAAACAATACCACAGATGCTACATCCCGCCCTGCAATGACGGGTCGCTCCCTCATTGCAGCGGATGGCTGACGCTGCAATGACGAAGGGGCCCCTGATTGCAGCGGCTAATTTGTTTTAAAGTTGTGGCACTGCTGGCTGAACTAGTGTCAGCAGCAGTGTGCCACGGCATTGGGGGACGGGCGACTAGCCTTTGCAGGCTGTGGGAACATTGGGCACAACAGTGCCACGCCTCCACAACCTGCTTCTGCAGAAACCTGCCGCAACAGGTTTCTTGCGCATGTGCGCAATCAACATAAAAAGGGAAGTGGTTATCCTTCTGTACAGACAGTTGGTGAGACCCCATCTGGAGTACTGTGTGCAGTTTTGGAGACCTCATCTACGCAAGGACATAGACAGGATGGAAGCAGTCCAGAGGAGGGCAACTAAAATGGTGCAGGGTCTGCATCAGATACCATATGAAGAGAGACTGAGAGAGCTTAATATGTATACCCTTCATGAAAGGAGGGACGGGGGGACATGATAGAAACGTTCAAGTACTTAAAGGGAATCAATAAAGTCCATGAGGGTAGCATCTTTCAGAAAAAGAGATGTGTAAGAACAATGGGGCACAATTTAAAGATAGAGGGGGGACAGCTCAGGGGTAATGTGAGGAATTTTTTTTTCACAGAGAGAGAGGTGGATGCATGGAACCACCTTCCTGGGGAGGTTGTTGGGTCTAAAACAGTGGGGGAATTCAAACATGCATGGGACAGACATAAGGCAATTGTAGTGGGGGGTTGCAGGAAGTAAGCTGTTGGTTAACTAGAATTTGCAGGTTATCCAGTAGGTAGGAAAATGGGCAGACTGGGTGGGCCAAGTGGTCCTTATCTGCTGTCAAAGTCTATGTTTCTTTGTTACGCTGCCCAGTATCAAAAACCCCTGTGGCAGTCAGTCCCGGCCATGTCTCGGAAAGCTCCCTCACCCTTGTCAGATGACCTGGCTGAAACTGCCAGGTTTTGGGTTAGAGGCAGCTAAGTACCAATTCCAGATGGCGTCCGACACTAATGACACTGCAGCCAGATGGATGGCGAATATGGTGGCACAGAGGAGGTTTGCTTGGCTCAGAGCTACAAACCTCACTCAAGATACACAATCAAAGGCTTTGGATTTTCACCTAGAGGGAAATTTCCTCTTTGGGGAGTCCACTGTGGCATGCATGAAGAAGGTGGATGAATATAAGGCCACTTACAGAAGCAACTCTGCCAAGAGAGAGCTTCCCCATCCACCAGGCCTTATGGAAGGGGAGGCCGGGGCAGGTCCTTTTACACCAGGCCTTTCTTCCGACCAGTGGCCTTAGAAACATAGAAACATAGAAGTTGACGGCAGATAAGGACCGCAAGGCCCATCCAGTCTGCCCATTTCTTTTCCTACCTTATAAATGTGCCATCGGCCTCTGCTCTGTCAGTGACCTATCTATTCATAGTCATTTGTATTGCTCCCTTATGCCTATCCCATGCCTGTTTGAAGCCCTGCACACTGTATTCATAGCCACCACTTCTTGTGGTAAGCCATTCCATGCATCTACCACCCTTTCTGTGAAAAAGAATTTCCTCACATTCCCCCTTAATCGGCCTCCCTCAAATCTCATGCTGTGTCCTCTTGTCCTGCTATTTTTCTTATATTTAAACATGTTAGACTCTTTCACCTTGTTTATGCCCTTAAGGTGTTTAAATGTCTCGATCATATCACCTCTCCCTCCTTTGCTCAAGGGTATACATATTGAGCTCCGTTAATCTGTCCTCATATGTCTTCTGATGCAGTCCCTGCACCATTTTGGCTGCCTTCTCTGGACTGCCTCAATTTGGTTAATGTCCTTGTGAAGGTGTGGCCTCCAATACTGCACGAGTACTCCAGATGGGGCTAACCAATGTCTTGTACAGAGGATTATTACCTCCCTCTTACGACTTGTGATACCCCTACTAATACACCCTAACACCCCCTCAGCCTTAGCTACTGCTTTAGAGGTCTGTTTGATGATTTTAGGTCATCAGTGATGATGATGCCCAAGTCTCTTTCTTCCTTTGTGACTGCTAGCAACTCCTCCCAGCCTATAAGTGGCTTCAGGGTTTCTCTTCCCTATGTGCATGATTTTGCACTTCTTTGCATTAAATCCCAGTTGCCACTCTTCTGACCATTCTGCTAGTTTATCCAGATCTCTTCTCATTCTGCCCACCCCATCTGGATCATCTACTCTGTTGCAGATCTTGGTGTCATCTGCAAACAGACAAGCCTTACCCTCTAGTCCATCTGCGGGGTCACTAATGAAGATGTTGAATAGGACTGGCCCCAGGACTGATCCCTGAGGTACCCCACTTGTGACTTGCATCTCTTCTGACTGTATACCATTTACCACCACTCTCTGTTTTCTGCCAGTCAACCAGTTTGCCACCCAGTTGACCAACTTCTGACCCACCCCGAGCCTACCCAGCTTATTTATCAATCTTCTACGTGGAACAGTGTCAAAAGCTTTGCTGAAGTCAAGGTAGGCGACATCAACTGCTCCCCCTTGGTCCACCACTCTGGTTACCCAGTCAAAGAAATCTATGAGATTAGTTTGACAGGACCTTCCTTTTGTAAACCCATGCTGTCTTGGATCCTGTGCCCCTATGGATTCCAGGTGCTGCACTATCCTTTCTTAAGGAGTGCCTCCATAATCTTGCCCACTACTGAGGTAAGACTGACCGGTCTGTAGTTCCCCGCCTCCTCCCTGCTACCACTCTTGTGGAGTGGGATCACATGAGCCCTTCTTCAGTCTTCTGGGACCTCTCCTGTGCTCAGAGACTCACTAAACAATTCTGCTAATGGCTCTGCTAGTTCCTCCTTTAGCTCCTTAAGTACCCTGGGATGTATGCCATCAGGTCCCATTGCCTTATCCACCCTGAGCTTAGCAAGCTCTTGTAGGACCCTTTCTTTTGTGAAGGGAGTACCCCAGTACCAGCAGTATACACAGCAGGGATACTCCAGGGGCAGGGACAGAAGGGGCTCGAGGTGAGGATTCCATACTCGGCCTCAGTCACAGACCAAACAGACCCCCTGAATCACAAGCCGCCTCCTCCCCACCTGTCGGAAGCAGACTGTCCCACTTCCTCCAGGCTTAGCTGAACATCACTACAGACAAGTGGGTTCTGGAGGTGGTGGGTCAGGGTCTATCTCTGGAATTCAAGTCCTTTCCTCGTCAAAAGTCCAGAGTTTTCAGTTCTCCCTTCCTAGTAGAAAAGATGCTGTTGGAGGCAGAGATTTGGAACCTGCTACAGTTGAGAGCAGTGGGACCAGTTCCAAAATCTCTGAGGGGAAAGGGATTCTATTCCAGATACTTCCTAACCACAAAGAAAACTGGGGAGTGGCAACCTATATTGAATCTAAGAGCTCTAAACAAGCTCCTGAAAAAAAAAAAAAGTTCAAAATGGTAACTTTGGCTTTGATTCTGCCAACACTTCAAAAAGGAGACTGGTTGGCATCAATGGACTTGAAAGATGCTTATTTCCACATCCACATAAAGGAGTCTTACCAAAAATACCTCAGATTCAGACTTCCTTCCGGTCATTACCAGTTTTCAACCTGCCTTTTGGCCTTTCTTCGGCCCTAAGGGTGTTCACAAAGTGCCTGGCAGCTGTAGTGGCACATCTTCGCAGAGAGGGAATATCTGTTTTTCCTTACCTGGATGACTGGTTGGTCGTGGGGAAAATCTCCCCTGCAAGTGCAGCAAGATTTGAAGGTCCCACAGGACCTCCTGGAGTCTCTAGGATTCCTGATCAATTACAAAAAGTCAGTCTTCACTCCTGCACAGGTATTGCAGTTCATAGGAGCAGAGATCAAATCCTTGCAAGCCAGAGCACATCTGCCTCCGGAGAGGGTAAAGAGCATTCAGCTAATAGCAAGCTCTTTCAGGCTGCACAACTTAAAAACTGCAAGACAGTTTCTCCAGCTACTGGGCCACATGGCTGCTTCCACAGGCACAGTGCTGGGGTGCAAATTCCACATGAGAGACATCCAGTTCTACCTCAGGTCTCATTCGTGTCAGAGAAAAGATCCCCTTCTAATGCTTATTCCAGTAACAAGGCCACTGCTACAGGCCCTCCTGTGGCGGAAGGAGGAATCCAATTTAAGGCAAGGAGTTCCTTTTCAGAAAGAGAATCCTTCAGTGGTTCTCAGAACAGATGCATCCCTTTTGGGCTGGGGCGCCCATATAGGGGAACACACAACCCAGGGCACTTGGTCAGTCACAGAGTCCCTTCAGCACATACATCTACTGGAACCCAGAGCAGTTTTGCTAGCTCTAAAAAAATGTTCTTGCCTAGTCCAGGGCAGGGTGGTACAGGCCAGAACAGGCAATACCACCACAATGTATTACATAAACAAGCAGGGAGGCACAAAGTCGGGCCTTCTCTGCACAGAAGCCATAAAGATTTGGACTCTGGGCTACTCACTGGGAGTATCTCTGCAGGCAATTCATTTGCCAGGGAAGGACAATACTCTGGCAGATGCACTGAGTCGAATAAATCAGGCCCATCACGAATGGACCCTAAACAGACAGGTAGTACAAATATTTTCAAAAGATGGGGCACTCCAGAGATAGACTTGTTCGCATCCCACCAGAACCGCCATCTGCCACAGTATTGTTGCAGACCACCAGATCAGGGAATGCTTACACTGGATACTCTGAGTCCGGATTGGTCAGGAAGGTTCCTTTACGCTTTCCCTCTGATCTACAGAGTACTGGTCAAGCTCAGGTCCCATGCAGCATCACTGATCTTTATAGCTCCAGACTGGCCGAGGCAGCCATGGTACTCTGTTCTGCTCTCAATGTCTGCTGCAAACCCAATACATCTCCCTTGGAGGCACAACCTATTGACCTCCAACCAGGGAACTCTGTTGTATCTTCCAACAAACGAACCGTGCACAAGGATTTAGCGGTGCATCTAGCCAAATGAACAAACTTGTTTACAACAAGCTAAAGCACACGCTTACCCACTAAAATTCAGACACGGAGCAACTTTTAAAATCCATTTATTGAACACCAAATGGATTTTAAAAGTTGCTCCGTGTCTGAATTTTAGTGGGTAAGCGTGTGCTTTAGCTTGTTGTAAACAACTCTGTTGTATCCAAATCTCAAGTCCCTCAATCTCAAAGCTTGGCTCTTGAGGACTTACAATATGCTAATTTAAAACTTTCTGAACCTGTCTTAAATATTCTAAGAGGTTACAGAAAACCACCTACTACAAAAATCTATTCTTCCAAATGGAAGAGATTTTCTATCTGGTGTTCGGGCAAGACTCTGGTACCAACCCAGGCTGGATTGCCAGTGGTATTGGATTGTCTCACCCATTTACATTCTCTGGATCTACAGCCAGTTCTTTGAAGGTTCACCTTGCAGCAGTGTCTGCTTACCTTTCTGCTGGAAAAAAAGGTAACATTAGCTTCAGACCCTATTTTTAAAAGGTTCTTTAAGGGCCTGAATCATTTGCATCCCCCTCACAGGCCACCAGTGCCAGTTTGGGATCTGAATGTGTGTATAGCAAAGCTCATGTCTGCTCTGTTTGAGCCCATGGCTACAGCTCATCTAAAATATGTCACTTGGAAAACAGTTTTTCTAGTGGCAGTGACTTCTGCAAGAAGAATCAGTGAGCTTCAGGCTCTCCGTATAGATCAGGACTATCTCTCTTTTCATAGGGATAAAGTAGTCCTTAGAACAAACAAACAATTTCTCCCCGAGGTGGTCTGTGATTTTCACTTAAATCAATCCATCACTACTCTCCCTGTCTTTTTCACCGATCATGCCACTTCTGGTGAAAGGAGGCTTCACAGTTTGGAAGTGAAGAGGGCCCTCAGTTATTACATGACAGCCACTAAACACCTTAGACAGGATAGAAAGCAATTGTTCCTGACTTATGGGGATGTAGGAAAAGGTAATCCAGCCTCAAAAAGATCCATTTATCGATGGATAGTCCAGTGTATCCAGTTCTGTTTCACTAATGCTGGTAGGGAGCCCCTCAGGATTGAGGGCTCATTCTACAAGAGGGACAGCTGCAACTTTAGCAGCTGTCAGGGACGTCCCATTGGTGGATATATGTAAAGCAGCTACCTGGAAAACAGTACCCACCTTTGCAAAACACTACAACCTGGTTATTTTATCCAAGAGTGATGGTAGGTTTGGCACAGCAGTCCTGCAAAGTCTGTTTCCAAAATAGAGTCCTGTGCCCACCTCCAGGGGTACTGCTTGGTAGACTGCATAAAGTTATGAATATACTGAGCATTACCGAGGTTAGAAGAAAAAAATACTTACCATAGTAATCTTGTTTCTTCCCAGTGATGCTCAGATATTCATAACTTCCCTCCCTACCTCCCCTTCCAGAACTTCAGCCTCTACACTCCGCATGCTGGTGCCACCATGTCACAACACAACCTTGGAGTGAAATTCTTTCTTCTGCACCTATATTAGTTAGGTGACCAGAGTTTAATTGTGTTTATCTTTTTGGTATTTTCTGGCATGTTGTTTTAACCTTACTTGTTTTTTCCTCCTGTTGGAGGTTTATTTTTTGGTAAATCCATATTGTTGGGTAACCCCAATTTTAATGATAACAAATTTTTTAGTACTACATTATTCTGCACCTACCTTTGCAGGCTCCTTTTTATAAAATCTGAAGAGGTTAGAACACAGGCAGTTAGTAGAGGCAGTGTTTGAAAGATGCTCAGGTGCAAAGTGTTCCATCATTTGCATGTGTTCTATCTGTCTGGGCAGTCCAACCCCTCAGGCTTACTGCATAAAATTATGAATATCTGAGCATCACTGGGAAGAAACAAGGTTACTATGGTAAGCAATGTTTTGTTTGTTACCAGCTACATACAGTACATTAACAGAATGTCATTACTAACTTTTGTTGTTTCATTGCATCATCAATTGCTTACTGTCATGTCTTATGTTCAGTGACACTGTGGATGTATGTTTGACAAATGAACATTTCATCATTTCTGGAACCAAAATGTTGCATTCAAGGTTTGTTTTTATTTTGTTGATTTTTTTTTGTGTGCTAATGCTGTACATTAAGAGTAAACTGTTTATCAATACAGTATTCTTGTCCGCCAAAATGTAATTACTGTTTTTTTTTTCCTTTCACAGGTGTCGGCACAAACGTGAAGGATGTTCTTGAATGTATTTGCCGTAATGAGACCGAGTATATGATTTAGAGGTGTGACGATAAAGAAGTCGACAGATCACTATGCACAGCAGTTTGCCTGGTTGTACTCTATCCCAGTGTACTACAGACTGCATACTACAACTACCAGCAGTACAATGGTGTTAATGCTCCCCCAAACCTATGCATGCCTCCCCACTCACAAAAGTTTTACAGATCTGGGCAGCTGTCAGCCCCGTGTTTTTCCCCCTGCTTGGCGGTCATCCCATACTTCACTCCCAGCCCAATAACTGGTTCCCCCGTGGATTCCCACTACAGCAGGGTGGGTGGGGGAGACACCCCCCCTGACAGACATATCCAGGACTGGAGCTGTAGGGTGGACCACCGAGGCACAGGCAGGGCTTTATGTAGCCCAGGCCTCTAGCTTTTCCTCCTGGTGTTTTCCTCGCTCTCTGTTGCTAAGATGTGCATGTCTGTGGCAGAGGCATAAGTCAGGAGAAGTTATATAATATTCACAAGTAGCATTTTGTTATCAATAACAATAGAACAGAAAAAATTAAACTGTACAGGATAGCTCTTCATAAATGCAGTACAAACACAAAAATCCTACGTCTGAGTCTCTCCATGGGAAAGTACTGCTTGGCTTATATAAGATGTTCATACGTTACTGCCTGTGTTTAATGATCCTGCCTTGTTGTTCGTATTTTACCGTCTCTATTTTAACTTACTGTATTTTGTTTCTCTCCCCATACCCTGCATTGCTGTGTATTGTCATGTCTTTTTGTTGCCTTGACGTGGAACCTCTGTAAAAGTCTTTTGACTTGATGGTTGTAATCCGAGACCACAAATAAATGAATAAATAAAGATGTTGTTTCCTGATAGTTTAAACTCTGCATCCGGTTGTAAGTTACACATCCTGTTTCTCAAAAATGTATCAAAACTTTGTCTGTGTCTTTCCCGAGGATAGCTGAAAGAGTACATCTAGTCTTAACAGGTGCAACAAAATAGAACATGCTGTCCCAGAGCTGGTCTCCTGCTGACAGTTCTGTAAACAAGTTTGTGGAAGTTGAAACACATCTTAAGGTTAACCCATGTGTTCCAGACGTATATTTTTTCTAATAAACCCAAATAACCTTCTGCAGTATGATTATATATATTTGCAAACCAAGGAATCTCTGTTTCACATAATTTTTTTTTTAACCACAGATAAGCTAGGGGAGAAAGAGAAAACTAGAAATGGCTGGTGAAGGAGATAATGAGGAAATTGTGGGACCACTGGAGTGCCCAGTTCCTAGGTGCCACAAGAAGATATAATTGTGTAATCAGACAGGTAAGAGACGGTTGACAGAGTAGGAGAGGACAGGATTGATCCTTGCTTTTAACTCTGCATAACAAATAGAACAGGGTCTTCTCCGACCTTGTAACATGGCAGTCTAAAAAAGTTGGAACACCACAAAATCCATTGGTTAAAATGCACCACACGACACAAGTTGGAGACTGCATTAATTTCCAAGTAATGCCCGCTCCAACTTGTAATATAATTGTGTACCACTATGTCTTTTTTATGTCGCAATCAAATTTCTTGAATTTCCCACCCACACAGTGGCCACTTGGGTATCGCACTAAACGTGTTCTGTGTCTGTAGCGCGCTGTAAACTAAAAAAAAAAAAATGCAGAAACTCAAAATTACTTTTGCGATATGCGGATCGGTAGAAATAGCCGCATGGGTTGGAAATGGTCAGAAATACTATCCCATGGTATAAAGCAGGAGAACACCAGTAGTAGCCATCATGTCCCCAAACCTACATTCAGTACATCAGCAGAGCAGAAAGCCAGACAACAATTGTAAATCTGCAGAAATGCCGTCCTGTAGTAGTGCCAGACAAACAGAGAAGGGTATAAATGTGCCACACACTGATAAAAAAAGCACTCCGAAGTCATCTAGCAATACAAGGCAAGAAAGGGAAAGTGAAATTACTGTGGAGCAGGACAGCAGAAGCACGCCTTCAATGTCTGAATACAACAACATGTCTTCCTTTAATATTGGCAATTTTACTGTACATGGGTCTATAAATTTCAATTACTACTCGTCACCAGCAAAAGAATAATACCTCCGATACATGGTTGAGTAAACTAAACCAGTTTCTGGAGTGTTTATCTGAGTAATAGACAGTGCAACCTCTGTTAGTAAAACGTGTCTTTTGATGCGGTGTTTAAATGTGTAAAAGTATGCTGCTTAAGAATTGCATTCAGTTTAAAGAGGTCACAGTTTTGTTTAGTTAAAAAAGCAGCACTTTCGTATTAAGAAAAGTGTAGGGTTTGTAACTGTTTAGAAACAGAGGTATGCAAATATGCAACATTCTATCACAGCATACACTGCACCACTAGTCAGCACTGTGTAGAAGTGTTCATTTCCGAAATCTCGATGAATATAGCGTCAAAATAGTAGTTTACAAATATTCATGAAAAATTGAAATGTGTTATAATACACTACAGATGTTTAAGCCTTTATATTTTGAAGAGCATAAGTATGATAATAAATATGGCTCTATTTCTGACGTGTTGTCTTTCAAAACAGTAAAAGATTCAAACTATATAAGTTTAAAAAAAAAATTAATATTCCTTCCCTAACACTGCTTACCATGTTACAAGCGCATTAAGCCACTCCGAAGGAGGCTTCTACTGTGGAATTAATGCATGGTTGGCTGGTTGTAGGCACTCAGCCTTTGGCCTTGTGCCACAACCCCCCCTCCCCAAAAACCATGCATTAATTCCACAGTAGAAACCTCCTTCATCGTGGCTTAATGCTTACCTGTCACAGCGTCGACGTGTGCATGTGGAGGCATGCACGTGCCACAGAAGTCCCACATCTCCCTCCCATTCTTGCTGCTCCCTGTCCTAACACCAGGCCTCCACCTGGTGGCAGTCATACGAAAACACTGGCAGCCTCTTCTCCCTGGAAGAGGAGAGACTTCAACAGACGCTCAACCACTCCTTTGCACAGCCAGTTTCCTTCAACCTGAGACCACTCTTGATCCCGGGTTGCCAGCGTGGCGACGGTAGTGCTACCACTGGGCCAGCCATGTATGCTGTTTCTTGTGTATGTTTTGCATTGCCACTGGTTATGCTGTTACTTTGAAGATAAAATGTTTTGTTACGAGCCGGCCAGGAGGCGCAGTGGTAGCGCTACTGCCCACAACACCCGGCAACCCAGGTTCGGGAATGTGCCTGGGTCTTCAGGGGATGGCCAGAGGGAGGAGGTTTGAGCATCTCATAGGACACTCTTCTCCGTGGGGGTGGGGGGGGCTGTCACATCGGCCTGTTACTGCCGCCTCTATGCATGGGCGGCAGCCTGGTGTAGGGAGGGGAGGACACCATTAGGCACTTGGCTGAGGAGTGTGTCGACCAGGGAATGTCTGCAGCTGAGATTTGTGCCGCTGCCACTTGGAGTTCTGTCTACAGAATAGAGTTAAAATATATATATATATATATATATATATATATATATATATTTGAAGCCACTTGTCTGCCATATTAGGGGAGGACTGAGGTGTTGGCAGATAGCAGGAACCCTTCTTGAAACTTTGCAGCACCAGCACATTGTTCTGACGGCAGTCTGATCCAGTTGGGTAAGAAGCACCATTGACAGCAGGGAAATGATGAAGCAGATGCACGTTGTAGTGACAATAACAAGGTATGCTTGTTTGTCATTTGATTGTATAAGCAGTGTGTTGCTCGACTGCTGTCAGAACAGTGTGCTGGTGCCACTAAGTTTCAAGAAGGGTTCCTGCTGTCACCTCAGTCCTCCCCTAATGGCGGATGCGTGACTTCAACTGAGCCACTGGAGTACGCACTCTAGCCTGTCTCGCTCTCTCTCTACACACGCATATATATATATATATATATATATATATATATATATATATATATATATATATAAAAACTATATGGTCCACACTTTCACCAAGCACTAATCTGGCCATTGCTTCCAGAAGACGGGCGGGCTTTGGCCTAGCTGTACTTCAGGGTCTTCTCTCTTGGCCTCTGGCCTCCTGCCACCCAGATTGTCCTTGTTCTCAGCACTGCTAGGGACTCATTCCATAGGTGTGACCTGATGACAGAGATATCCCCGAAGAAGATAGTACAGTTACGTAAGAACTTACCGTAACAGTAGATCTTCGAGAGAATCTCTGTCATTAGGTCATGCTGTCCCTCCATCCCATTTTTTTCTCCCCTTACAGCTCGGCTGTCCTGTTGCACCAGCCCTTCTGCTAGCTGGGTACCTTCCAACACTCTCTCTCTCGGTCTCTCCTTGGTTCCATGGTGGAACTCCTTATCTTCCATGGCCTGTGGCTATGGAAAGAACTGAGGAGGGAGCGGGGCCTCCTGCACTTATATAGGGTGTGTGACATTGGAGCCTGACATCGGCTTTGGTGGCCCCTAGTACTACGGTGCTCCCATGCTAGCCTCCCTCATTAATAACCGAGATAATCTCCTCCCCATCCCTGAGTACCCCCTTCTTCTTCAATTACTCACACCCTGCAGTAACACACCCGCTAAAAAATCTGTCAGAACCCTGCTTATAATGGGTAACATGAACGACTCATCTCAGTGCAGAAAGACAGAAGCAAATTCCAACAGGATGCTTGGGTGTATAGCAAGGGGAATCTCCTCCAGAAATAGGGAGGTGATCCTTCCCTTGTACAGATCTCTGGCCAGACCGCACCTGGAGTATTGTGTGCAGTACTGGAACCCATTCCTGAAGATGGACATCAAATTGTTGGAAGAGGTGCAACGTAGGGTGACCAAGATGATCCAGGGATTGGAGGGAAAGTCCTACAGGAAGAGATTGGGTGAGCTGAACATGTAGTCCATGGAGGAGAGGAGATATGGGAGATATGATTGAAACCTTTAAATACCTTATGGAGATAAATAGAGCTAATACAGAAGGGATTTTCCAGCTAAAAGAGGGAGGCATATGAGAGGGCATCAGCTGAGATTGGAGGGGGGAAGATTCAAGAGGGAAATCAGGAGACATTTTTTCACTGAATGGGTGGTGGACAGGTGGAATGCTCTGCCCGAGGGGGTGGTATCCTGTAGAATGGTGGGTGGCTTTAAGAGGGGGTGGGGCAGGGTGAGGGGGTTGTGATGAAGAGGGGTGGGGATAGTGGAGCAGCTGCAAGTTGAGGGGCTAGCTGCACAATCGAGCAGACTCGATAGACCGTAAGGCCTGCTTCTGCTGGCATTTTCGTATGTTCGAAAATAGACGGTGATCGGCTCACAAGCTCCTTGCTCACTATCTTGCTAGGATTGCACTTCTCCTCCTGCTCCTAGCTGGGAACGTACACCCAAACCCCAGTCCGCCCACCTTGGCATACAAACGACACAAGAAACAAGGCTCCATCAAACTGGCAACTCTTAGCATCTGCAGCCTGCCAGTTACGCTCGATGCACTCCAAGTCTGGGTGTTACAACATAGGCTGGATGTTATAGCCCTCAACGAAACTTGGCTCTCTCCTAAGGTCCCAGACAACGCTGTATCCATTCCAGGCTATGCCCTGTTCTGACTCAACAGAATTGCCAAGAGAGGGGGTGCCAGCGCCATTTATTTGAGGGACACTCTTAAAGGGCTAGTCATCCTATTACCTCCCTCTGCAAACAACTCTCAAATCCTAGCAATTAAAATAATCCAGGGCCAGCAGGGAAAATCCTTCACAGTTGCTTCAGTGTACATCCCCCGCGTGAACATGTTACAGGCTTCCAAATGATCACAGACTTCATGGATGACAGCACCTCCTGTGGTGAGACAATTATAATGGGTGACCTAAATGTTAACTGGCTAGCTCCAGAAGCCAACCCATATGAGGATGCCATTGCTGCCCTACACATTACTCAACTGGTCGCCTCTTCCACTAGGTTTAATTAGAAGTCTGGTAGTAGCTCCTTACTTGACCTGATCCTCACCTCTCATCCCAGAAGAATCACTAACACGGAAGTTCTCCCAGGTGCCCTTAGTGATCACGCCCCACTTATTTGCCACTGGTCAAACAAGGCACCTAAACCTAAGTCCTTTTTCTCCTATAAAAGAATCTTAACAAAAGAAAAGCTTCCACAATTCCTTGCTGCCCTGTCAACGGTTGACTGGACACCCCATGACTCCTTGAGCAGTGTCGACCAAGCACTTGACTTCTTCATTGCCTAGTTTAACAAACTTTGTAACAGTTTTGCCCCCCCCCACTTAAGTGCAAAACTCAGTCTTCCACTAATCATTGGATTAACTCCGAACTCCTCTCCATGATGTGAAACCGAGATAACCTCTGGCACCGAGCCATGGACTTGGGGAAACCACACGATATGCAGCTCTATAAGGCGGCTAGGAACCAGTGCATAATAGCTATATGAAGAGCCAAGCAAGTCTTCTACAACCAGGAACTTACTAACTCCTGGAGAAATAGCAAACCCTTCTGGGAGAACATCAAGAGCCTTACGGATAAACCAAACAAATCCTCCCTCACTATGATTGAGGTTAACGGCTCCAGTTTACAGGACCCCAAAGAAATAGCCGACTCCTTTAATCTCGCATTCACTGATCTTAGCAGTGTCCTTCTCCCCAGTTTCTTCAACAACTCTGCCCGGCACTGCCTCAATAATAAAATCAGTCTCCATAGTAATACCCCCATTCAACTTTAAAAGGGTATCCATGTCTAAAGCTAAAAGATGTCCTAACAAAGTGCTAAGCAAAGCCAATTATAGCAGTGATACCCTTGACCTCAAACTCCTCTCTCTCCCCCTTGACATTGTCCTACAACCTCTCACTAAGCTTCTGAATCTCTCACTCTCTCATGAACAATTCCCCCAGCTCTGGAAATCAGCAGTGGTCACACCCGTTCATTAAAGTGGTGACAGGTCTCTTCTCTCTAACTACTGCCCTATCTCTATCCTCCCACCACTCTCCAAGGTGTTGGAATGAATTTTAGCTGACCAGTTGTCTGAACACCTCAACAAATATAACTTATTCTGCCCGCAACATGGCTTTAGTAAAGCCCATAGTACTACCACCGCCCTGCTTGACTTCACTGGCCATATTCATAAGGTGGTTGACACTGGCCACCTACTGGGTGTGCTGTTCATTGATCTGACCAAGGCATTTGACACCGTGAACCACCAGCTCCTGCTTCACTCACTCTCCTCCCTTGGACTAACTAATGATGTGACCAAATGATTTGAAAGCTACCTCTCAGCAAGGAGCCAAAAAGTCAAAATCGTTGACTCTGTCTGAAGTGAGCTTCCTGTCCGCACTGGTGTACCCCAGGGTTCCATCCTTGGCCCTCTACTTTTCAGCCTTTTCATCAATTCTCTTTCTGCAGCTTGCAGTAATAACTTAATACTCTATGCCGATGATGCAGTCCTCTTTATCCATAAACTTCACCATACATAATGTACTTGAACAGCCACTTGAGCAAGTGCAGGAGTTTAAATACCTTGGTATTACCCTTGATTGCACAATGTCTTTCAGCTCGCATGTTCAACACATCTCAAAATCAGTCAACTCAAGAACTGGGGTCTTCTACCACCACCGTCGCTGTCTTACCAAATAAGCTATGCGTGCAGCCATAACTGCCTCAGTCCTACCTGTCATTGATTACAGGCTTGTCTTCTATGGGGTTGCATTGATACCACCCTAAAATGGGTCAAGACAGCCCTTAACAAATGCTGTAGACTTCTCACTGAAGCAGGGAAGCATACGCATACCTGTGATCTCTACAAAGCAATCCAACTGGCTCAATCTAAATAGTAGACTTGCCTACCAGACCTGCCTATTGGCTAAGAAAATTTGCCTTAACCTCGCCTCTCCCCCCACAACACATGCCTTAATGTTGCCCACAGTCACTGCACATTTTATGCGCAGTTCCCTCAAACCAATATTTATCGTTCCATTCTGTCGTACCAACCAGGCTCAACATGCTTTCCACACCTTGTCCTCTCTGCTGCTAAACAACCTTCCCCCTGAAATTGCAACTGAAAACAAGCTTGGCCCATTCAAACGTAAACTCCGCCAGCACCTCACCAGCCTCAGCTGTTGTGACTGCTCTGCCTAGGCTTGCGGCTTTGTTTCACCTCTCCCTCCTCTTCTCTCCTCCCTTGCTACCCTCCCCACTTCTGTCCGCCCCTCCATCACCTGCTACTCACTGTCTCTCTCCCACCCTCACCTACCATTCTACCCCCTCTCACCTCCCACCTACCATTCCACCCCCTCTCCTCTCCTCCTGTCTCCCCTCCATATCACTCTCTCTCTTGTTGCTCCACCCCAGACTACCTAGCACTGTACTGTCAGAAACATAGAATTTGACGGCAGATAAGGACCGCTTGGCCCACCCAGTCTGTCCATTTCCCTACCTAATGGATAAGCTGCAGATCCTAGGTAACCAGCAGCCTACTTCTTCCTACCCCACCCCCTAGAATTGCCTTATGACTGTCCCATGCATGCTTGAATTTGACCACTGTTTTTGACTCCACAACCTCCTCCGGAAGGCTGTTCCATGCATCCACAACCCTCTCTGTGAAAAAATACTTCCTTAAATTACCTCTGAGCCGCCCCCCCATCTTCAAATTGTGCTCCCTTGTTCTTGCACACCTCTTTTTTTGAAAGATGCTGCCCTCTTGGACTTTGTTGATTCCCTTGAGATACTTGAAAGTTTCTATCATGTCCCCCCTCTCCCTCCTTTCCTCGAGGCTATACATATCCAGCTCCTCAAGTCTCTCTTCATAGGTCTTCCAGTGCAGACCCTGCACCATTTTAGTTGCCCTCCTCTGGACAGCCTCCATCCTGTCTATGTCCTTGCGGAGATTGGGTCTCCAGAACTGCACGCAGTACTCCAGATGGGGTCTCACCAACTGTCTGTACAGAGGGATAATAACTTACTGTTTTCTACTGGTGATGCCTCTCCCTATGCATCCCAGTATCCCACCAGCCCTCCTTGCTGCCCTCTCACATTGCTTGCCCACCTTTAGGTCATCTGATATGACTACCCCCAGGTCCCTTTCCATTTTTGTTGTTGTTAGTATCTCACCCCCCATTGTGTACTCTTCCCCTGGAGTTTTTGTTTCCCAGGTGCATTACCTTGCACTTCTTAGCACTGAATCTAAGCTGACATACATTTGACCATTCTTCTAACCTTGCCAAGTTCCTTCTCATCCTTTCCACCCCACCTTCTGCATCAACTCTGCTGCAGATCTTTGTGTCATCTGCAAAGAGACATATTTTTCCTTCCAGTCCCTCTGCAATGTCGCTTACAAAGACATTGAAGAGGACCAGTCCTAATACTGAACCCTGCGGTACCCCACTAGTAATCCCCCTTTCTTCAGAGTGGACTCCATTTACTATTACTCTCTGTGTCCTATTCTCCAGCCAATTCTTTACCCAGGCTGTCATCTTGGGACCCACTCCAAGGCTGGCTAACTTGTATATTAATCTTTTGTGTGGGACTATGTCAAATGCCTTGCTAAAGTCTAGGTAGGCCATGTCCACAGCCCCTCCCTGATCTACTACTTTGGTCGCCCAGTCAAAGAAATCTATCAGATTCGTCTGGCATGACCTTCCCGCTGTGAATCCATGCTGCATTTACGACAATGTCAAATCCTTGACTGCCTACCCCTTTTCCCCACCCTTCCCCTCTTAGCCCCACCCCTTGCTCCACTTATGTCATCCTTGGGATGGTTTTCATTTGTATCTGTGTCTTGCTATATATACACCGTATTATTAGTTGTGCATTATTTGCCACTGACTGTTTGCTACTGTGCTAGTCTATACACATGTACTGTTTTTTGCTACTAAGTTAACCTCCTGACCTGCATTGTATCTTGCTACTGCTTGCTTCTGTTAATCTCTTGACCTTGTATAGTATCTTTGCACTGTTTTGCTTGCACCCTTATGGAACCTTTGTAAAAGAACCCTTGGTTCAAAGGTATTTGTAATCGTAGTAATAAACATATAATAACAAAAAAATAATAGACTGCTGCAGAATAAAGCTTCCGTGGGATCCTGATAGCTAAGTTCCATAGGTGTGACCTGATGACAGGGATTCCCTCTAAGATCTACTGTTATGGTTAGTTCTTATGTAACCGTTCTTTTTCTTTCAGACTAAAAAATACAGATAAACATTGCTTGCTGCTTGCTGGTATACTAGTACTGGGGTTACAGATGTCTGCATGCCTGTTCCTTCATTCTGTTTGAATGCAGTTTGACAGACATATCCAGATGGTGCCAGGCCATGCCTGAGGCTTATGAGATGGAGGTGCTGGTGATTGAACCTGGCCATTGGCGGGGTGTCGAGATGATAGGAGAGGTAACTGGAATTATGGCTTGGTTCCTGTCTTCTTACTGCCTCTGCCAAGGTGAAGAATCTGGGCATCATCCTGTATAATGGATCGACAGTGGAGGCCCAGGTGTCGCCTGTTGGCCAGAGTGGTTTTTACTATCTTGGCAACATTGCCCAGATTAAAGCCACGAACCCTCCTTATGACTTACCCTCACTATGTACATGCTTTTGGGACTTCCAGACTCTACTACTGCAATGCTCTGTACCTCGGGGTGAAAGGAGGGGCCTTGTGGCACCAGTAACTGGTACAGCAGTGGGCCTTCCAAGGTCCGATCACATGACCCCGGTCCTGCTTTATCTACATTTGCTGCTGGTGAGGTGGTGAATTACCTTCAGGGTTGGTTTACTGGGCTATAAAACCCTATACGGACTGGTCCTTGGCCATCTGTGTGACCTCAACTCCTCCTCATACCCGCCGCCCTCTCTGCTCTTCTGAGGTGGGCCTTTTAACTGATCAGGGCACAGCTGAAATAGTCTGGGGAGAGGGTCTTTGAGGAAGCTGACCCAGCCCTGTGGAACTCGCTTCCAAGACCCTTGAGGGAGGCCCCTTCCATGGAGGTGTTTAAAAGGGGCCTGAAATCACACCTTTTCAAGGAGGCTTTTGAATTACAAGTAATGGCCCCGGCTCATTAGCTGTCTGTAAGGAACTGTACCAATATTTAGTATTTGATTTTAATTATTATTCTAATTGAGATTGTTAGCTGGGTAATATTAAGTTTTATTTGTATTGTTTATAAATTGTTTAGAATTTTAAACAGTGTCCTGAGCCCTCTGGAATGGGTGCTCTCTACATATTTACTCACTGACATACACACATTTTAAACCAGAGTAAATGATACCACCATGATTTTGATTGCTATGTTTGAAGTAGGTTACTCTAATATGTAAATATGCTGTTTCTTGCATTGCTGTTCTTTAAAAAAACATAGTAAAACTAGCATTGGTATTGCATCACAGGATTGCACTTGAAAAGTGAGTGCTGTTGCTTCTGCATCTTTATTAAAAAGAAAATTTAATTGTGTAAAACTGCACTTTCATTTTTTGTTTGACAACACTGAAAACAGCACTCCTGACCAACAGTTCAGTTGAAAATAATTTCACTTATCAAAACTTTTTACAAGGAGGCAGTATAGCGTAGTGGTTAAGGGCACTGAGCTGCAAACCTCCTTTAGTACTCTCTCAACAGGGTCTGACAAGTTCCTATGCCTTGTACTTATCTACGCTCACCACTTATCCTGCTGTAAATAATGTACAGTTAGTATTTTTTTCGCTACCAAGATGAACTGGTTTGTTTAGCTGAACGTTGTACAGCCTCTCCTGTCTTTTTTTTTTTTTTTACTGTTGTACCTTGCTTTGTCTTTTGCTGATGTAAGCATTAAGCCACGATGAAGGAGGCTTCTACTGGGGAATTAATGCATGGTTGGGGTGGGGTGTTTGGCCTCGTCCCTACAACCACCCAACCATGCATTAATTCCCCAGTAGAAGGCTCAGTCGGAGTGGCTTAATGCACTTGTAACATGGCAAGCACTATTGATAGATTACGTTACATGGTGAAAACAATACGAACAAAATATGTTTTATATATTGAGTATTTTACTGATTGTACAACACTACATCACCTTATGTAACTCAGCTGCTCCAACTAACATTTTAGTAATCTACTAGTGTGAAACAAAAATGGCAATTATTACAACAATCATATTACACAAAACCATTTGCATTTACTTTGTAAAACTTACAAGTGGTACATTTGCGCCACAACACTCGTTACTTGCTCTCGGCTCACTGCACTACATTGCCAACTTGCATTGTGGGATTGTTTCCATAACACTTTGCATAACTGGGATGGACAGAGAAATAACGAAAAACCAATATTTACTACTTACACGGCTCAAATATTAACATTCTAGTTGTTCAGTGGGAAATCGAGTAATATTAAATCACAACTCGACTCAAATTTTATTTTTTTTATTTATATTTTATAATGAACAGTACAGTAGAACTGCATTGAGTTAGACACTGCTTAATAGTCACTGACATCACAAGGTTCTAAGAGTGGCTGTAACTTACGGGCCTATATGCTGCAGGCGGGACCTCCTGGTTCCCCCAAGCCAGGAGGAGAGAATTCACTCGATGGTTGGAGCCTGTGAAGAGGAGCCGACGAGGCATAGGAGAAGTAGAAATGACCCTGCTGTGTGGTGACTTCATCTACCCAGTGCTGCTGGGGGTATTTTATCCTCTGTTAAACCCTTCCCTTATCCCACCCCAGGGTATGGTCTCTGCTTATTAGGGTCGTCGGAAAAATGGGTAAGCCCCTCCCTACCTTCAGAACTCCCCTGCCAGCCCCACTCTGCGCAGGCAATGCCTCCGAGGCACTTGCCAGGCGAGTAGGCGCATGTTAACATGAGTTCACCCCACAGGGACCTCTTATTCCTTCCTGCATGACACCCGCCTGCCCCTGGATCACCAGGGGCTGGTTGTGCAACAGAAGGAGGTGCCCTTACTCGCTGAAGCAGGTGGCATCCAAAGGATGCCCAACCCTACCTCGCTGGTCGGCATCAGATGTCCCGGGCTTGGGGTGCGAACCCGGGTTGTCTGGATGACAAGTGGTAACTCTTCCACTGCCCTAGCCGCCAGGCCCACTTCATTTCTGAGTATTGTAAACCTACTTTTGTCCAGTGGTTCTTCTTTTGTCCAGTGGTTCTTTTGCAGTACAGTTAAGGTGTGTTTTTATCGGCAGTACTATTTCTGTATTTCAGTTTATATGCATAGTCTGAAAAAAATCATGCAACGTTAACCTTACACAGTCTGTGTGACAGTTCTCAAAATGTGACTAACGGTATTGCTAAACTCTGAGTTTTTGATTTATAGCAATGTAATTTTGTGCCTGTGTAACCTCCACCCCTGCCTTTTTACCAAAATGACAGGTGGCATGCTGTTGGCGCTGGCAGCAATACCTGGTGGGGACCTGGGTTCGGGGAGGATGAGGTTACTCGGCACAAGGGGACCTAGGTTTGGCTACTCTGCACAGGGGCACCCAAGTAAATCCGAACACAGGAAGCAATAACTGTAATGTCCAGAACCAGGAATGGGATTTTTCAGTGTGGCTTTTATTCATAACTAGCTGAACACAACAAAGCATAGATGGACCCCCATGGGGCTATGTTTACTGATAATGCAGATTAGAAACTACAAGGCGGTCCACTGGAAGAATGAACCATTTCTACTGTTTTCAGGCTCTGGACCCACCAGGCACACAGCTCGGACTTGCACGCGCTTTGGGTACACAGCTCGACTGGCCCGGCTCCCCTGCCGGCCACTTGACTGACGGTCCATGGGAAGAATGAACCCAATTTACTTGTTGTGGCTCCCCACACCACTTAGAGTCTGTGACTCCTAGAGAGATTTCCTTCTTACTTCTTCTGACTCCCATCTCACAAAGAGAATTCTTTACCCTTGTTGTGGCTCTCCACACCACTTAGAGTCTGCGACTCCTAGAGAGATTTTCCCATTTGCAACCCACGTCTGGGTACTTCCCTCATCACTGGCCAAGCGCATGAGGCAAGTAGCAATCACAGCAGAAATCCATAGAGGTGGACCTGCTTACTAAAGATGGGGTGTTCCCACCTCCAGCTCCCACAGCCCATACCCGCCATTTCTCTGGACAAACTGAAACTTCAAATGTAGATTAAACGGTGGATGAACTGTCGCACCTCTACAAGATTACTTGAATTCACACAGCACTTTAGCTTTTGACACTACTCCATTTGTTTGTCCTAGTACTATAGGCCTCCCAAATAGTAGTTCAAATCCCAGATTTCTTCACATTTCCCAGGCTGAAGAAACACATTTTTGCCCTCTCAAATTAGAGCAAAACACCTTTTGTTGCAGGTGCCCCACAGGCTAAGTACAACTCTTCCCACTTTTCAAATGCAAACTGAAACTGTAATAGGCAGCTTTCTTTCTTGACAGAAATTAGGGGATTGCCCTGGAATCTACATGGGGATCTCACTCCCCCGGAGGGGCACTGAGACCAGACAGCGGTCTCCCACCACTTGAGCATTGGACAATGACTCTCTCTCACAGAAGGTAAACAGGAACTCCCTTCCTGCTTGAAGGTAAGCAGGAGACTCACTTTGAAAACTCCCAACGTTCTATCTCACTGCCTCTGCTGCAGATTCCAATGTGGCTTATGCAGCTGCGACAGTTTTATTGGTGATGTCATATCTCAGTCTCAGCTGAGACTGAGAACAGAGTGAGACAGTGTGAAACCCATTTAACTGGAGTTTCACAAGCTGCCTTCCCTACCTACCACTAGGTCTTACTGGGATTCTAGTAACCCCGGGTAACAAGGGGTTACACTCGCCCTTGACCAGGAAAATGACTGTCCCCAGTCATTATGCACCCGGCCTTAGGCCATTCCACCCTATGTGCTACCTGCGGAGGGGGGGTGATCGGGCCCCCTCCTACCATGTGCAAGCACAGGCAGGCAACAGTAAGGGCCTAGAGGCCTGCAGCTGACATGTCAGCCTCTACACTACCCACTTACTATGGACACCTAGTGGCTCTGGTAGAACCATCCAGAGCATAGCCCTGATAGATCAGCACTGCAGTCTCTACGGCCGTTCAGGACCACAGCCTGTCTATCCCCCCTAACCCTCTAGGGAAAACCTATCTGCCTCTAACATAATATTCCCAAAACAAAAAAAAACAAACCCGGGGACCTCCTCGACCTTGGGCAACCTACAACCACACCATTAAAATACCAATTACTGCCTCCTCCCTACCCCACAACCACACCTGTGGAAGGAAAGGGTTAATACAGCAATAACCATAACAATAACACCACAGTACTTTAAATTTCTACACAATAAAGCACTGACGAGGAACTCCGATGAGCCCCTCCTCCTCTTCTTGTCTTCTCTTCTGTCTTCCCAAGAACACCTGTAAAAAGAAAGACAAAACACACTCTCCTAATCTGCATACACAGTCTATCTAAAACCCCTACCATACAAAACACTGAACAATCCCAAAAAGATTTTTTTTAGAGAAGGTAGAAAAACAGTATTTACATTAGAATACAACAATGACATTATTTACAATACACATTTGGGGGGATGGAGTGCCCTAAAAGTCCCAACTAGTGACCACAAGGCCCGAAGACTAGTCCAATAAAGAATCTCTCCTGGGCCGGAGCCCGGTGAAGCACAGTTCTAACAGGCCAAAGTCCCGAAGGGGAGAGTCTTTGCGGACAGTTCACACATTTTTGAAGTCTGTAGTGTAGGGTGTGTACTGCAATGTCATAAAGATAGGAAAGTTACGGACTTACCAGCCATTTGTAGTACAAGACTCTGCACGAACCTGCACCCTGCCAAAGACTCTCCCTGGCAGCATTTCTTCTGATACAGCTGGGCGGACATCTTCTGGGAACCACAGGAGGGCACATCTGGAACCAGTTGGGTTGATGTCATCTCTGGAGACGGAACCTTAGAACAGGAACAAAAAAAGAAAACAGCTGGTCCGACGTCATCCGATTAGCAGGCGATGAACAGAAAACAGCTGGGCTGGTGTCCTCTCTGGATCTGAAGTCATCTGGGGGGGCCAGTCGATGGTTGCTAGACAGGGCAGTACACTGTAGACTGATGAATGTGGGGCACCTGAGTCCTGGATATTCATATTGGCGGATCAATAAGGGCACTTCACAGTCTGGTGTGGCAGTATTGACTACCAGTGCTCGGCTTTCCATTTTGTAGGCACGGGCTTAATTGTTGGGAGGTCCTTGCACTGAGGCCAATAGTACCGGGGGTCAGGGGCTTGAATTATTACGTCTGGATGCACATAATTCACACAGTGGGAGACTTCATGTCCCTCTCCGTCCACTATTCTCACTCTGTCCATAAACAGTGTCCTGCCTCTCTTCCACTGGGTATACTTTTCGTGGAACAGTCTATTCTTTACATGCTGGTTGGCCCCAGGATGCACACTTTTCATTGCTTCATCCCAGATCCAGGATTTCCTGCAGTCCTCAATCTCCTCCCAGACTTTTCGAGGAAAGGTCATACCATAGATCTCATTTGCCTTTCTACGAACCAGTCTTTCCTCTTTACTTGCTTTGGTCAATCTGAGACCGCTGGCCTGGCTTGGGGGTGGCCAGTCCTGGTTTTGCCAGCTTCGCATTCTCAAGGAAATTAAAAACGGATCCCTGACGTCTTCCTCCTGTAAAGCCAGGGCAGTGGCATCACCACCATCTTCAATACATTCCTCTGAGGCAAGATCTTGAGGCTGTGTACCCGTTCCTTTCTCACAAGGCCACATAGGTTCCCCCTCATCTTCCTCTTCACTGAGGATCTGAGCCCAGGAGTGAGCAGTTGTTCTCACCCCTGAGACTATCCATTCATCACTAGGCGCGGAGGTCGACACCTCCCATTCAAAGGCCTCTCGGATCCCATCTTCACCTAAGAGACTTGGGCTAGCCCCCTCCCCCAGGGGTCTATTGATGCTTTATCCGAACTTTCTTTCTGAGATCCAGCATCCAAAACTTCAACTTCTGATTCTGTCTCTAACTCTGCACCCTCTAGCTTTGTGCCACACTCCCCCGAGGGACCTTCCTCCACAGGCTCCACCTGGTGCTGTGTGCTGCCAAGTGCAGATTCCTGAATTTTTGTCCATGTGGGAGCCAAACGAATTGGAGGTGCTTTATACAAGCCATATTGTTGTAGGCATCCAGCACAGTGAGGAATCATGAAGACATCCCTTCCAGCACTCAAGCATATTTGGCATACACGCACTGGATAATTAGGAATTGCCACATCAGGAGGCAGTTGCCCTCCATAGCACCACTTTTCAATATCTCTCAGTCTATTTACTGCTGCTGTTACTGCAACCCGGGCATGATCTGGGTAACGAGCTGGTCCTGAGGCCATAACTGTAGAAAAATAAACAAAAGTTCACTGTAACTGAAAGTCCCACTTTATTGAACACACTCTGTAGCTTTAAAATGGCTCCTCTGCTGCTGTGTTTACTTTACTACCCCACCCTGTAATACGGCGGCAGCACTCCTGTGCATCAACATTTAGAATCTGGGTCAAGCCACTGCGCACCCGATTTACACCAGCTACTGATAACTTTTACTCAAACTGCACAACTTGCTCTGTTCTGGCTTCACACACATTTACAGGATTTTCCTTGGACTTTTCATATGCTGTCAACATTTATTTTATTCACAGTCCCTTAAAAGCTTCTGGTTTTAGCACAGGATTGCCTGCTTCTATTAGTGTTGCATTTTGCTACAACCCACAGTCTCTCTCTGGCTATAAACTTTAAACTGAGGCTATTTTCACTTCCATGCACACATTCAATGGCTTTACAGACTTGCACTTGCTGGCAGGACTTCACAGTCGTTACTTGCAAAGCGACTACACTGCTGCACACACATTTTATATGGCATTACTGAAAATCACTGTTTGAGCAGTTTTATGAAGGTTTACTCACTGTTACTAGTAGCAACTTGCTGCGATGGGGTAAAACGGCCTGCAGCCAGTTTTTTAAGGCCTCTGAACACAAATGGGAGGGCAGTCTTAGCGATCGTCGTTTTAACCACCAAACTCACTATTTTCACAATTGATTTGCAGGTTGAGCCCGATTTTAAACTCAAAGTCAATTTTTTGAATGTTTACAGCGCTTTGAATACTCCGCGACGCTCCTCCACTGCCAGTACACGCACTACACTCCGTCTCCCTCTCGAATGCTGAGGCAGTCTCTGAAGAGCTGGCTGAGGGGCGGGACCAACTGCAACCTGACCAACCACACGACGCCATGCAAATGAGCCTCTTCTTCCTCGCGAGGGCTCCTCTCCTCACGGCGATCGTCGAGCAGGCAAATGCAAACTGTAAAATGCACTTTTTTTTCTTCAACTGACTCCACGGCGGGAGCCCATTTCAACCATGTAACATTGTCATTAACTCTGCAGTCTCTCCATTTACACAGAAAGCATTTCCAACGTCCAGGGCATAATTTCTCTGTTGCTACCCCTAGTCTTCCACACTTTCCTTCACAGAATTAATTTTAAAAGCATTTCCAATGTCCAGGGCATAATTTCTCTGTTACTACCCCTAGTTTTCCACACTTTTATTTACCACAGTTCATTTTTAAAGCTGACAAAAACGCTGTAAACAATTTTGATGCAGGACAAAGGCACACTCTTTGGCTTTACAGCTCCTTGGTAAACAGTTGGCATTTTTAAACAGCAGCACAAGATTCACAGCACACAGCAACACACTAGGGAAATTGCTTCAGCTTTTTGGGCTACCCACTGCCAGATAGCCAAAACGCTAGCCCCCTTGCCCAAGCACCTTCCTTCCCGAACAAATCCAAAGCGGTGCCTCCATTTTTGTAACCCCCACCCCAGTCTTTTTACCAAAACGACAGGTGGCATGCTGTTGGCGCTGGCAGCAATACCTGGTGGGGACCTGGGTTCGGGGAGGATGAGGTTACTCGGCACAAGGGGACCTAGGTTTGGCTACTCTGCACAGGGGCACCCAAGTAAATCCGAACACAGGAAGCAATAACTGTAATGTCCAGAACCAGGAATGGGATTTTCAGTGTGGCTTTTATTCACAACTAGCTGAACACAACAAAGCATAGATGGACCCCCATGGGGCTATGTTTACTGATAATGCAGATTAGAGACTACAAGGCGGTCCACTGGAAGAATGAACCATTTCTACTGTTTTCAGGCTCTGGACCCACCAGGCACACAGCCCGGACTTGCACGCGCTTTGGGTACACAGCTCGACTGGCCCGGCTCCCCTGCCGGCCACTTGACTGATGGTCCACAGGAAGAATGAACCCAATTTACTTGTTGTGGCTCCCCACACCACTTAGAGTCTGCGACTCCTAGAGAGATTTCCTTTTTACTTCTTCTGACTCCCATCTCACAAAGAGAATTCTTTACCCTTGTTGTGGCTCCCCACACCACTTAGAGTCTGCGACTCCTTGAGAGATTTTACCATTTGCGACCCACGACTGGGTACTTCCCTCATCACTGGCCAAGCGCATGAGGCAAGTAGCAATCACAGCAGAACCTGAGAGGTGGACCTGGTTACTAAAGATGGGGGGGGGGGGTGTTCCCACCTCCAGCTCCCACAGCCCATACCCGCCCATTTCTCTGGACAAACTGAAACTTCGAAATGTAGATTAAACGGTGGATGAACTGTTGAACCCCCTCTACAAGATTACTTGAATACACACAGCACTTTAGCTTTTGACACTACTCCATTTGTTTGTCCTAGTACTATAGGCCTCCCAAATAGTGGTTCAAATCCCAGATTTCTTCACATTTCCCAGGCTGAAGAAACACATTTTTTGCCCTCTCAAATTAGAGCAAAACACTCACCCTTTTGTTGCAGGTGCCCCACAGGCGAAGTACAACTCTTCCCACTTTTCAAATGCAAACTGAAACTGTAATAGGCAGCTTTCTTTCTTCAGCAGAAATTAGGGGATTGCCCCTGGAATCTACATGGGGATCTCCACTCCCCCCCCCCGCGGGGAGGGGGCACTGAGACCCAAACAACGGTCTCCAACACTTGAGCACTTGACAATGACTCTCTCTCACAGAAGGTAAACAGGAACTCCCTTCCTGCTTGAAGGCAAGCAGGAGACTCACTTTGAAAACTCCCAACGTTCTATCTCACTCCCTCTGCTGCAGATTCCAATGTGGCTTATGCAGCTGCGACAGTTCTATTGGTGATGTCATATCTCAGTCTCAGCTGAGACTGAGAACAGAGTGAGACAGTGTGAAACCCATTTAACTGGAGTTTCACAAGCTGTCTTCCCTGACTACCACTAGGTCTTACTGGGATTCTAGTAACCCCGGGTAACAAGGGGTTACACCTGCATTGTAAGTCCATACACATGAAGATGAGTATCAACCCCCAAAAAAAGCTTTTTACGTCACAATGGTGTTAATAGACAATGGATTTATCAATCAGTAGCGTAAACCAATATCAGGTGACTGAATACCTTCCTTTAAAATGCTAATATTAAACAGACTTCTATACTGCAAGCTTTCTGTCAATATCTGTAATACTTTACGCCAGTTATGGTAGTTCCAGGTATTCCTTCGCCTGCTTCAGTAGGTTTTTCTTCATGCGTAGACATCGCAATCTGAACTCGTTTTCCTCATCTGGGCATATTCTGTCAAAAGGGAAAAAATGTAATGAAGGATAATGAAATTTCAAGTTGCACAAAACCACTATCAGGACATGCATTTGTTGACAAATGAATTCAAATTTGTACTCAAAGTAAACATCGAAAATGCCCTGTACAACAAATTGTACAGCAAAACAAATTGGAATGAAGATAATCAAATTTAGTATTTCCAAATTGACAATGTTGAGGTGAACAATGAGACTTTCTATACGCTGCTTTGTCATTAACATTAAATGGCGAATTTGGTGTACCCATTGCAGAAACACTGAACTTAGTATCATGACCATTACCGATGCATGTCACGATCAACATGTATGTTGTTCCTGTCACATGAAATTTAAATTGGAATACTTCCTACCTTATGTTAATGCAGCCTTCACTCAATGCACAGGAGACTGTCTTTTTTTTTTTTGCCTTGGTGAAATAAACAGACAGCCTTGGGTTACCAAATGTATCGCTAAGAATTTAATTTCCATTCAAGTGTAATGGAGTTCTGCCAGGTAAAATCAGTGGATACATTAACAAGTGCAGAATGGGGGCGCTCTGGAGCCCGAACATTATGGCTGCTGAGCTCTAAGGCTCTGCAAACAACAGACTGAAATTTAATATTTTCGACCTGTAAAATGCAGATAACACAACAGAGTCATACTGATTTTAAAGCTGAAACATTGCTGCAACTCATGGGGAACCCTCGCAAAGATAAGCATCAGGGTGATGGATCTAGATCCAGGACTGTTCTGGAAGCCTCCGCCATGAGGGTGACACCAGGCCGAGATCCTGAGTTTGAAGAGGGTACAGGAGAGGAGACATTGCAAACTCTGGGGAATAAGATGAACCAACTTCTCCTATCGGTGGCAACTTTATCCACAAAATTTGACTCCCTCACTTCACGAGTGACTGCTGTTGAGTCCACGCTTGAATCTGTTACCACAGGGTTGTCGGAAGCTACTAAAACCACTAATTCAGCAATGGGGGCTGTAACTTCCCTGATAAAAGATCTGAGATCGCGGCTGGAAACGCTGAAGAATCAGGCAAGGGCTAACAATGTGCAGATCCTGGGGTTAACGGAAGGATCTGAGGGGGACCATCTGGTACTATTTTTACAGGAATGGATTGTGAGTCAGCTAGGCGAAGAAGCCACCCAGGTGGTCCAAAAGATCCAGAAGACTTACCGGGTTGCCTTTCGAGGCCGTCAAGATAATTCAGAGGCCCCACGTACGGTTCTGATGATGCTAGATGGAGTGGGAACGAGGGATTACCTGTTAGCCCTAATATAGGAGGAGAAAACTCTTTCTGCACGACGGTCAGCAACAAAAGTTTTTCCCCGATCTTTCCTACGCCACGAGACAGAAAAGAAAACGACTTGATGGAGTGAAGGCGCTCCTGTGGGAAGCAGGGATCCCTAATGGACTGATTTTCCAGCTCGCATGCGGATAGTTCATCGGAACAAAGTCTTTCTCTTCTCGGACCCAGCGGAGGCTCTTAAATGGGCCCAACGGAATCTGCCATCTCGAGGAACAGACCATGTGGAGGATGACTCGACGTCAGATGAGGAGGCTACCTGAAAGGCCGTGACCTAACATTGAGACTGGTAAAGGGACATGGAAGGGGAATATATAAAATTGGTAGCATTGCCTTTCTCTGCCCATTAACTTCGTTTTTTATATAATTTTTTACGTGTTGCCTAAGTGGGCTATTTAATAAAAATGGGTATGGGGGGTATAGTGTACTTCTATTTTTGCTTTCTTTGTCCTGGACTAGTGAATCTGCTAAACCAGTTATAACAGGAATCTATGAGTTTACTATAAGTCCCTGTTGGACTGTTAAAGCATGCCTATTAAGCGTAGTTTCAGCGCCTTTAATTACTTAAACAAAATAATTAGTGCTGTCTAATTAAAGAAATGTAATAGGGAACAGAGTCTGATTAGTTCTATACGTGTTACTACACTTCTGTGTAATTTACTGTGGTTAAGCATGGTCCTTGATCCCTGCCTACAGGGAAGAAATTCGGTCATCTAATACTGTGGACTATAAGGATAAAACACCATGCAGCTCTTGGATTCTATACAGTAATAGGTTTATAAACACTATGGATATTTTTAAGTACGGCTTTACCCTCCAAAGATGTATCTTTTTTCTTTTAACGATCAAGATAAGAGTACTAAGAGGAGTAGCGCCCTCAGGAGGAATAATACTTGTAATGTTAAAAGAAGGTATAGTGACTGTATGTTTGTTTAAAAAAATTAAAAAGTGCAGAATACATTAACAGTTTTGTAACCATGTTTGTTCATCAGTGTCCATGTTGTACAGAAAAAAATCATTATTTGAAAACCTGAACATTATTGTGACTGTGCAATGGATATCAGTTCAAAATGGCTAAGGAGGGCAGATGTGATTCCCCTTCACAAAAGTGGGAGCAAGGCAGAAGCAGGAAACTACAGACCTGTAAGTTTGACCTCAGTGGTAGGGAAAATGATGGAATCACTTCTGAAAGAAAGAATTGTTGAGTACCTAGAGGCCAGCAGGGCACTGGACCCAAAGCAGCATGGATTCACAGCAGGAAGGTCATGTCAGACGAATCTAATAGATTTCTTTGACTGGGTGACCAAAGTAATAGACCAGGGAGGGGCTGTGGATATGGCCTACCTAGACTTTAGCAAGCCATTTGTCACAGTCCCACACAAAAGATTAATAATCAAGTTAGCCAGCCTGGGAGTGGGTCCCAGGGTGGTAGCCTGGGTAACAAACTGGCTGCACAACAGGACACAGAAGGTAATAGTGAATGGAACACATTCCAAAAAAAGGAGGGGTTACTTGCGGAGTACCTCAGGGCTCAGTACTGGGTCCAGTCCTCTTTAACATCTTTATAGGTGACATTGCAGAGGGTCTGAGGAAAGGTATGCCTTTGCAGATGACACAAAGATCTGTAACAGAGTTGATACACAAGGGGGTAGAAAGGATGAGAAGGGACGGCAAGGTTGGAGGAATGGTCAGACATATGGCAACTTAGATTCAATACAAAGAAGTGCAAAGTAATGCACCTGGGAAACAAAAACCCAGAAGAAGAGTACACAATAGCAGGGGAGGTACTAACAACAACAAAAATGGAAAGGGACCTGGGGGTAGTCATATCTGATGACCTAAAGGTGGGTAAGCAATGTGAGAAGTCAGTAAGGAGAGCCAGGGGGATACTGGGATGCATAGGAAGGGGCATCACAAGTAGAAAAAGGGAAGTGGTAATCCCTCTGTACAGACAGTTGGTGAGACCCCATCTGGAGTACTGCGTGCAGTTTTGGAGACCTCATCTATGTAAGGATGTAGACAGGATGGAAGCAGTCCAGAGGAGGGCAACTAAATGGTGCAGGGTCTGCATCAGAAACCATATGAAGAGAGAGAGAGACGAGAGCTTAATATGTATACTCTTGATGAAAGGAGGACAGGGGACATGATAGAAACGTTCAAATACCTCAAGGGAATCAACAAAGTCCAGGAGGGTAGCATCTTTCAGAAAAAGAGATGTGTAAGAACAACGGGGCACAATTTAAAGATAGGGGGATGGCTCAGGGGTAATGTGAGGACATTTTTTTTCACGGAGAGAGTGGTGGATGCATGGAACTGCCTTCCTGGTGAGGTTGTTGTGTCTAAAACAGTGGGGGAATTCAAACATGCATGGGACAGACATAAGGCAATTGTAGTGGGGGGTGGCAGGAACTAGGCTGTTGGTTAACAAGAATCTGCAGCTTATCCAGTAGGTAGGGAAATGGGCAGATTGGGTGGGCCAAGTGGTCCTTATCTGCCGTCAAAGTCTATGTTTCTGTGTAACAGTAAAGAACAGCAAATTTACTGTTAAGTATAAATGAGATTGCCGGGCGTAATGATGTCATCCTTATGGGCAATGGTAATGCTATTGGTATAAACTGGTCTCAAATGCGAAAAATAAGCAAGATCTCTTGGACAGCTGCTTAAGTAACAATGTGTCACAACTTGTAGATAGCCCAACGAGGCAAAACACTATCTTGGATTTAATATTGACTAATAAGGGTGAGAATATGAGTAATGTACAGGTGCTCGAACCCCTATTAGGATGTGACCATAATATTATCTGAACTTAATAACTGCACCACAAATCATCGTGGGAAGACTGTTATAAAAGATGATGCAAGGGCAAACTTTCCCGGGCTTATTGAAGAACTCACAAAAAGGATATGGTACAGTGGAACCGAAGATGTAAATACATTGTGGATGAAAATTAAAAGTAAATCGATTGAATTAGAGGATAAATATGTCCCCACGGGGGGGGCGCTGTGGAGCAGCACGCTGGCAGGAGGCACGTTATAACCGCTCTACACATATTTGGGATCAAATCGTTAAAAAAACAAATTGTTGCAGGAAAAACGATAAATTAGTGCTAGCACTTAATAGCTTACTCCGTCCGGTGCCGAGGGACACCAGATTCAGCCGTGGGTGACAACCCAAAAGTGTCAGGCAGTGGCTCCAAAACCGCAGCGGCAGCCACAGAACAGGGCGCGAATACCCGGACGACGGTCGCCGGCGGAGAGCCCCCATGGAGAGCACTACGGGGCCTGAACGCAGGCGATCCATTCTAAAACAGGGTCGATCACCCAGAGATCTGTGGAGCAAGACACCGAATTAGAGGCGGTACACCAGCTGAGAAAACAGCAGTTCAGGCACTGACGACTACCTCCAGGTTGGGCCAGGAGAACGCCCAACTACGGTACAGATCGGAGGCGCTAGAGAACTCCGACCGGGCATCGCGTGTGCGCGTTCTAGGGCTCCCGGAGCGGAGTGAAGGGCAGGATCCGTTTACCGTTGTTCCATTGTGGCTATCGGAGGCGCTCCAGATAGCCCGGGAAGCTGTGGAGGGCCACCTCCACGAGGCATTTCGAATTAACTGCCAGAGCAGCAGGCCCACGTGGCGAGGCACGCGAGCAGTTTTGTTGGTGACTGCTAGCTCCTCTCATCGGAGATCGCATCCTGCAGGCTGCCAGGTTCTCCGGGGGTCTCGACTGTACATTTACTGACGGGCCTGTCGTTCGCGACTCGTACCCGGAGAAAGAAAGTTGATGCAGTGCGAGCGTCGTACCTCTCAACCTCCCGCCTCATAAATCAGGGATAAGGCTTAAAAAAAATTGGGGACAAAGGACCAAAATCAGGGACATGTCTTCAAAATTGGAGATGTCAATTCAGGAAGCTGGTAGGGCTTAGTGTAAAATGCATTTTATAAGGAAGAACGAGGCTGTAACTTTAAGGGTCGACATTATTTTGTGCTTACAACTCCCACTGTTCGGACACGAAAATACAGTTTTTAGAGGGACAGAGTAATTATTTGAGGCAAAATCAGGGACATCCCTGAAAATCAGGGAGAGTTGAGAGGTATGACGAGCGTGGCTTAGAAGTTTAGGGGCTTCCCACTCCCTTCTAATGCCGGCCTGACTGCGTATTCATCATGGAGGCGGCCATACAGTGATCCAGCTGTAGCTGGCGGGAAAAAAAGTACAACCTATTGCTCGCCAATTCCAGTTGGCAGAAAAACGTCAACTATCTGAATCGGATGAGGACACTTGAATTTTTCAGCACATGGTCATATCGTGGTTACTGGTATACAAGTATATATCTTTGCTCTAAAAAGTAGATACTAATTTTAGAAGCCAAATGCTCACTGGTCTTTATCATGTTCTTCTGCCTCATATAAAGTTAAATGTATGTTGTTTAGTTGTAGTGGTGCTAACCATGTTAGGAGTACCTTCACTAGGACTGGGGGACATATCGGCACTGGTTGTTGTTAAAATGCTTGAACTATGAACATTATGGACTTGACCCCCAAAAGCCTTAGTAAGCTGTAGCTTAACAGACTGTAACAATCTTTTCTAAGCAGTTTTATTTGGATTTTCCCCTCATCCTGAATCCAGACTGTTTAGGTTTTATATCCTAGGTTACATTGGATGTATAATGTAATAACATTGATACCTAACAGTACATTGTACAAAATGTCGTTGCTTATTATAAGTGCAATAAACATAACGTTACAAACAAAAAAAATGTCCCCACCAGGAATTTATGTAACGGTAGGGGTTAGGTTCCAGTATGGTTAAATAGGAAATTACAAACCCAGATTAAGTTGAAAGAAAGAGCTTATAGGCAAATGAGACAGGATGAATCTAAATACAATAAATGCATGTATGAGAAGCAGTTGGTAATAACCAAAAGAATGATTAGGGATAGTAAAAGGGCGGCTGAATTTAGGATGGCACGCTTACATGATGATGGGGAGGGGGGGGGGACGGGACGTTCTTCTCTTATATCAATAAAAGATCTGCCAGTAGGACTGTTGGTCCGATTATGGTTAATAACAAAATTTCAAATAAACCAAATGAGATGGCTGAAGCATTCAATTCCTGTTTCTGTTCTATGTATAGCCCCTCTAGTTTTTCAGCTCATACTGTTTTCACATGTGAGGCTAGTCCTTGTATCACTAAAAAGGAAATATTGGCAACATTTTAAAAAATAGATGCCACCAAATCAGCTGGACCTGATCATTTACATCCCAGGCTTCTGCTAGAAATTAAAGAATTGTTGGAGGAAACTCTACATTGTTTATATAACCTCTCTCTAAGTACAGGAGTGGTTCCTGATGATTGGAGGGCGTCGGTTGTGGAGCCTTTGTATAAGAAAGGTAATAGAGAGGACTCGGGTAAGTATGGGCCAATAAGCTTGACCTTTATATTGGGTAAAACAATCGAATCAATCATAAGAGGCAAACTAGAAAATTACTTAAATATTATGGGGTTCACGGATGAGACGCAACATAGTTTCAGAAAATGCCGGTCATGTGAAACCAACCTAACATTTTATGACAAAATTAGTGGCTTGTTGGACTTGGGCAGATCAGTTGATGTCTACCTGGATTTCAGGCTTTCCTTTGACAAGGTTCCTCATGATGTCTTGAGAGAAACTTGCCAGTATGGGTATAAATAGTGCTGTAATCCGATGGGTGAGAAGTTGGTTGTGGGACAGAAAGCAAAAAGTGAGGATAAAGAGGTTATCTATCACATGGGACAGGTGACAAGCGGGGTCCCTGAGGGTTCCGTGTTGGGACCCTCGTTCTTTGGCTCATTCATTTCCGATCTTCATACAGGGTTATGCCAGTTATGCAAATAAGTTCGCTGACGACACCAAGATCTTTATGGATACTACAGATGGGGGGCACAAATAGGAGTTATGCAGGACGATCTTATCAAGTTAGAGGAATGGGCTCTAAAGAATAAGATGGAATTTAATGTGGAAAAGTGTGTTATGATGCATTTGGGGACAAAAAAATGTTGCCCAACATACACTTTAGGTGGGAGTATACTAAAGGTTGTTGACAGAGAAAGAGACCGGGGAGTATTGATAAATGACCTCAGTGTTGGAAATCATTGTAATGAAGTGGTAAAGGCTAATAGGATTATAGGGGCAATAAGGAGAACTTTTATAATGAGGCATTGTGCTTGTGTCTTGTCTCTATATAGAAATTTATAAGACCTTTACTGGATTATTGTAGGTATCGAGTCCATACTTGGGGAGGGATGTCAATATACTTGAGAGGTTGCAGCGAAGATTGACCAAGATGATTTATGGCCTAAATCGACTGTCACATAAGGATAGATTGAGAAATTTAGGTCTTTATTCTGTGGAATTGAGAGCACGTGGTGATTTGTTGCTCATGTATAAAATCATTACAAATAAAAAACTGATGTTTGATTTAACTCTACATATAACATCTAGATTTACAGATTTGAGAAGTCATGGTACTCAGTTCTGTTTAACTTACCCTAAGAGTATAAAGAGAAGAAACTTCTATACACAGAGAATTATCCCAATGTGGAATGTATTTCCAAGAGAAGTGGTAATTCTCTCTCCTAAGCTGGTCTCTGGGCTTCCATACTCCTGGGCTGTACTTCCTGATGCTGATCCACAGGCAGGAATCGAACCTCTGCAGCAGGGGACATCCAGCCCTCCACCTCCTGTTCTCCTCAGTTTACTTCCTGCTTCGAAAAGAGCAGGTACTCTGCAGCAGAGCTCTGTCACCGAGGTGACAGGGCTGAAGACTTCAGGACTGTAAGTTTCAAATTTTATATTACACGGAGTGCTGGATGTCATCCACAGAGAGCAGGTATTGGTGGATCAAGAGGCAAAGCTCCCTCTCTGCTCTTAGCGGGCCCCAGTCTCAGCCGTGCATGCTGGACAGATTCAGCAGCCCATAATAACGCTCTCTCAGCATTCAGGGGGTACCGATCTCAGCCGTGCTTGCTGGACAGATCGGCCCCTCACAGCGTTTCTCTTCGTGCCGCCACAGGCTCAGCACGCATTCCCAGCAGACTGATGCACCATTTCCTTTCTCCCGTGATAAAGGCCTCCCACGCTATCGGACTTGGCAGTGCTGCCCCCCCCCCGGGACACACAAGTCGGGTCGGAGGATAAAGCTGGACTGTATGGCAAAAAGGGGGCTTGCAGGCAGCGGAGGGGCTGCTACACTGGGAGAGTCGCGATTGAATACAGGACACAGATTGAATGCAGGGCACGGTAGCACTTTCCCGGCGGCAGTAGCGAGGCCCTCGAGCTCCCAGTAGCTGGCGACACTACTTGTGGGCAGGTGCACAGTTGGCTCCCAGCAGTTGGCGCACGCTACTAGCAGGCAGCACACAGTTGGCGATGAGCACTTGGGGACTTAGGCTCATTGAGGGAGGCCATTACTGCTGCTCAGGCCATCAGATCCACCACTCTGGCGGCAGCGTGATCAGGCCATCGGTGAGCTCCTGGGATTCCCAACTTATAGGGAGGCCCCATTAAGCGAGCGGCTCTGCTTTCTGGCCACCCAAATGCACAGTTTCTTCTCATTTTTCTACCAGGGGCAAAGGCACCTTAAGGGAGCATTTCTTCCCATCGACGAGCGCTTTGAAGGATCAGCTTGTCGATGGAGGCCGTGTAGAACACTGCTAGTCGGACGCCAGTCTGCCCAGGCCATCAACGAGTTCCTTGGCCTATCGGCTCATTGTTGGGGACCTAAAGGCACCTTAAGGGAGCATTTTCCTCCCTTCGACGAGTGCTTTGGAGGGATCAGCTCATCGATATGTTGCTCATATTTATTCAGGGCCTGAGAAAGGATCAGTCACTTATATTTATCAGGGACTGAGAAAGGATCAGTCACTCATAAGTGACTCCTAAAGAGTCCGCTAGAACTTCCAAGGCAGACTAAGATTTCCAGGGAAAGCCGTTTTTGGGGACAGAACTTTTCAGTGACAGATATCCCTGGGGCAGAAAACCTAAAGGGCAGCACTCAGTATCTTGCCCTTAAAGGGCCAGCTGCAGCATAAGCCAGAAAGCCCCCAAGTGGAGGGGGTACGCCGAATATCAAATAAAGTATCTGTGAAAGCCGAGATCTCAGAAGGACGCAACCTCTCCCTCGGCTCAGATGGATAACCACGGCCAAGAGTGCAGCGGCCAGCGGGGGACCCGGTAGTCCGTAGTCCCCTCTCGGACCCCAGGCATCATCCACAGGTGAAATGGGGCCTTTGCCTTGGACCCCACATGCTTCACGCCCCCCCCCTCGGGCCCCAGGCCGTATCGCAGGTAAAATTATGCCTTTGCCTTGGTCCCTGCATGTTCCACGGGCAACCTGTGGGGTTTCCGGGTTGGAGACCTCCAAGAAAGCTAAAGGAAGAGGCCCCCATCTCTGTCCTCATCTAAAGAGGAGTGGTTGTTCTCATTTAAAAAAAAAAAAAAAAAGTCATAGCCGAGATTCCCCTCGGATCCTCCCCGGAGGGTTCCACACAGTCAAACAGGTTTCCGCCTACCAGCTATTGCCAGTTTGGCTGAAGCCTTTCCTATTCCTCCAGCCATAGGGACTCGCTAACGGAGGGATGATGAGGGCCAGAACACAACTATGCAGTGGCCCGACAACATACGTAGTAGTTTCAGGCATAGACAGAAGCAACCGGAAAAATGGTTCAAACTACCATAAAGGCTATCCTCTGAGATGGTCATTGGACGGGAATGGAGATGCCCTCCCTCAGAGACGCTTTTAGTCCTCCACTCCTTCCTTAAAGCAGCTGTGAACAACCTGTTCTCAACACCACTGACATGGCATTCCAGCTTGCTGATTGAGCCACATATAAGCAAGTCCAGTCAACCTGTTTTTTTCCGCAGGACCCGCAATACCTTGGGCCACTATCCTGGCATTCCAGCGTGCTGACGAGCCAGATGTAGATAAGCCCACCCCGCAACAGCCTCAGAGCAGGACTGTTCTTGGCATTTTCAGCAGATATCTCAAAGGAGGCTGCCAGTTGCGCAGCAAGGGCCGTGCTTTAACTCGCCTCGCCTTGACATACTTAAGGCTGCAGGCGAACAGGTCGCTGTAGTGGGGAGTCGCCCTCAAAGAGGTGATAATGGAATTCGAGGGAACCGGGAAGGTACACATGTGGCTTCAAGGGAAAGAAACAACTCCTGGTCTCCAGGCTCCTGAAGGCATTTTCGTGCCCCCGGCTACAGCAAGGGTAGAATGAGACTCCTTCAGGAAAACTCGCATGGTTCTCCTCCCGTAAGCAGTATAACTACAGGGGAGGATGTGGTGGCACCTGAGGGGGCGGCAACACAAGGCCGCGTTGAAGATCCCTCGCCCATCCTCAAGGGAAGGGGAAAAGGGGTCCTTACCAAAACACACAAGGAGGTTTGGAGCATGGTACATCACCGATTCCCAACAATTTAAACTCAAAGCCGCCTGTGACCTCACGTGGTTCACTGGCCCATTTTCTACCAGTAGATTAGCAGTGTCCCAAGCAGTTACAGTCTTGGCATGCGCAAGCAATTACTAGTCTCCTTCCGGTAGGGGCTAATGAGCAGGTTCCCCCTCAGACTGGAGTAGGGACTTTTCTGCCCTCATTTTCATTATCCTAGGAGGCATGGCAGACCCATGGACAGTATTTAAGGTGCTAGTAGTGGTTATTGTCCACTTAAAGGCCCCACTCCCAACCAAGCATTACAGGCAGTGCAGACGTAGTCACGTCCTTTAGGGCACATGGTTTTCCCGTCAACTGGAGAAAGAGCTCCCTAATTCCAAACCAGACCTTGATCCTCCGGGGTGGGCTCACATCATGATGCAAGGTTTCTTGCCCCCCCCCCCACCCCCGAAAACTAGATTTTGGGATCTGTAATTGCTCATCAAGGAGTCTTTTGAGCTCCTCAGCAACCTGCTTATTTTTTCACACTGCTTATTAAGATCGATTAAGCCCTTCCTCCAGGGACGGTCCCAGAGGTCAGAGGTCTTGAAGGGCCACAAGTTAGGCCATCCGCGCTAAGTCAGAATCGTGACCAATGCAAGCCTCAGGAGCTGGGAAGGACTCATCTGCATCAGCTGTTTGCACTGGGCAGGGGATCGCTGTTGGACACAAGGTACAGTATAAGCGTTTCTGAGGGGGAGCAGTAGGACTTGCACCGAGACACGCTGCATAGCAATTCCTCAGTCAGACTAGCCCGATTCCAACTGACAGTCTGGCAGCACTGACATACACCTTCCATCAGGGTGAAACGAGAAGCTCAGAGGATAACGGAATCCCATCTCCTTCAGCGGGTTGAGCACCACTGAGCGATGTTTGTATCGGGACAGGAAAACGTCATAGCAGAATGACTCAGTTGCAAGGTGGGTCGACCAAGGGATTGCAGCTGAAGGACAGTGCCTCCCACATTCAGACAGAGTAGCAAGCAGATCTTTTCGCCTGCGGGCAGAACTGCAAGGTAAAGCAATTCTGTTCCCTGGCCAAGGACGAACCAGCGGTGGCTCAGGACACCTTTTCCCCATAAGCTGGAATCTGTTCGGTCTCCTGTATGCCTTCCTCCAATACCGCCTCTGTCAAGAGTCCTTCACAAAGTGGCCTTGGACAGGACAGTCATGATTCTAGTCTGTCCCTTATGGTTTTTCTGCACTTTGCTGTTCCTCATTTATTGGTCAGGGCGACAACCTGGAACATTCAGGTTCAGCCAGGGCATTCTCCCTCAAGGTCCAGTTCTGCACCCCACTTTAACAACTGGTCTCTCTCTCTCTCTCTAGACCTGGAAAGTGAGTGGAAACATTTTCAAGGAGCCATGCGGCACAGCTGCTGTTATTGATATGATGGGGAACTCGTGTCTCTTCTTCCTCCAAAGTACATTGTAAAATCTGTAGAAAATTTTGGTTCTGGCTTCATTCCAGTCACATACAGAACGACACAATATAATCGCCTGTACTACTGCAGTTCCTTTAAGACAGATGGTCAAGGGCTGCAACCAGCCACCTTACAAATTAGAGTTTATGTACTGGGGGCTCTCCTGACGGACCCTGGGGAATTGTTGGGCTCATATCCCCGTGGCTGGTAGCTCTTCAGGCAGCAGCATTAAAACATCTTCAATCCACCAAAGCTGTCTCATTGGAGTCTTAATATGGTTCTCAAGGCCGAACCAAGGCCGCCTTTCGTGCGCCTCAAGCCATCCATCATGCATCTCAAAATAAAGGTCGCCCCCCTTTTTTTTTTTCTCAGAACTATTACTCCAGCCAGGAGTTTCAGCAAACTAAAAGCATGGCATGCCCAAGAGCTGTACACTCGTTCATCAGGATAGAACAGTTTCGATTTTTGTTTGCCAAGTTATGTCTCCCCTCTATTACAATCAAGGGTTCATTCTTCCTTCCTTCCTTCTGCCCACTCTCTAAAAGCAACAAGGATGGAAAATTTCATGCACTAGGCCTGGGAAGAGGGAGAAAAATGTACATTAAGAGAGAGGAAGCTATTCACAAAACTTCAACTGTGTTCATATCAGCTAAAAGGAAAAAATTTGGGGCAGCAAGGATTCAATAGGCTCTATAGCCAAACAGATTCTATCCGTCTCCTCTACGACTTATGATCAGGCCACAGTAACTTGCCTGGCCCAGTGAGCGTCCAAACATCCATGGCCGTCTTCGGGGGCGTGATTCAGAGAAGCATCGACAACACACACACTGAGGGGCTTTGTGATCGTCCATTCACACACTCTAGCGCAAAAAAAAAAAATCTCACTGGAGGAGATGTCCTCGGCAGAGGCATCCTTGAGCCGCAGAGCGTTTCAGGTGGTGGTGTGCCCTTAAGGGCTCTTGACATTCTTCCCACCTGGGACATTTGGTCCATACTGCTTTTGTATATCCCAGGAGTAAGGAAGCCCGGAGACCAGCTTAGGAGAGAGAAATCGAAATTTAAATACCTGTAAATTTTCTTTCTCCTCCGGCTGGTCTCCGGGCTTCAGATTCCCTTCCAGAATGTATATAGTTGACTGGCCTCACGGCCATATATGCCTTAAAATTCTTGTAGTATTACCACATTGGACTGCTTTAGGAAGAACTGAGGAGAACAGGAAGTGGAGGGCTGAATGTCCCCTGCTGCAGAGGTCTGTTTCCTGCCTGTGGATCAGCATCAGGAGGTACAGCCCAGGAGTAAGGAAGCCCAGCCGTCGGAGAAAGAAAATGTATAGGTATTTAAATTTCGATATTCAGAACCCTAAATACTTTTAAATCAAGGCTAGATGGATATCTCCTAAAAAAAGAGAAACTAATACCCCTTTGGGGGGTGGCAGACTAAAATGGGCCTATAGCTTTCTGTCTGTCTACAAGAATAAGACCTAATTTCAACTGTTATCAGTATGTCACACATCACTATCCCACGGAAAAAAGAACCTCTAAACAACGTCGATGCTGGCAGTATTCTAAGAATACATTAATGTGTGACGATATTCATATCTTTGTTGTATTCCATGAAATGAATATGATGTATGTTTTGGTGCAGAATGGAGTATCATGCCGTGAAAAGCCTCCACAGATGATGTTTGAAGTGGTGACAGTTGTCCAGTGTCTTTTAACAACATCTTGTTTTCAGGGATATGTAGAAGTTTTTTTTTTTTTTTTCAGTAGTGGGCTTGCCAAAACAAAACCGAAGAAACCTGCAGATCTGTTTACATGTGAGGGTTTATGACCACATGTTACATTTTGCTAGTTCACATTGAACAGTGGTACAAGTCCGTGTTGTTTCAAAATGTGGACACTGCACATGAAGTACTGTCTTTACTCTTTGAAAATGAACCTGGTGAATGAAGTGTCTGAACCTGTTCTGAGTATGCAATAGCTCATTACAGACAGGTGTGGTTTAGAATGACTGATGGGTGGTGGAACTAGTTCCGTTACGTAAATCAGAAAAAAGGAACATACACTCAAGATATCTTGGATAAAAAATTTAAATGGACGTCAAAGTAAGGTGCTCCGTGACCCTTGACAAAGATTTTGTAAAGAATGTGGAAACAGTTGCATTTGTTTGGCTGCCTGTTGGTTTTGACATGTTTGCAGCACCTGAGCACTTTAAATGAAATAATGTCACGAAACACCTTACTTTTGATGTCCATTTACATTTTTCCTGGGTCCAAGATACCTTGAGTGTCTGTTCTTTTCTTTTTCTGTTTTGTGACTCTGCTTCAAGCTGAGCCCCATTGTTCACACTGTGCTGCTGGTACTTTTGTTTCAGTTTTGAGTGTGGGTTCCACTGAACAAACAGGTAACTACGGACATATGGACATACAAACATACGAAGAAGCCAGCAGGAGAAGGCCACTTAGTCTACCTAGTCTGCTCGCATTGTAGGGTCCACAGCTTGCGCTACTGTCCTTGGTCCCTCCCTCCCCACTCCTTCCATCCTCCCTACCCATGATCCTTACCTTCCCCCATGCCTATCCCAGCCTCTCTTGAAGCTGCCTACTGTCTGCAACGAGACCACCTCTTCTGGCAGCACATTCCAAGTGTCCACCACCCTCTCTGTGAAGAAGTGCTTCCTGATCTCCCCCCCCAACTTAAGACTGTCCTCTCGTGCTATGATTGCCAGTTGGCTTAAAGAGACCCTCCTTATCCACCTTATTACAGAATGCTGGGGTGCACTGCAAGGGGATCACTTCAAGGAGGAAGGAGGTTATCCTGCCATTGTACAATTCCTTGGTTTGACTGCACTTGAAATATTATGTGCAGTTCTGATGTCCTTACTTAAAAAGGGATGTAATGCTCCTGGAGAGAGTTGGGGGCCATCTAAGATGATTCACGGAATGGGTGAAGGGTCCTATGAGGAGAGACTTGGGGAGCGAAACATGTACTCCCTAGAGGACACAAGGGACAGAGGGGATATGACTGAGACCTTTAAATACTTGAAGGGGATTAATAGAGTGAACACTGAGAGGTTGTTCAGATTGAAAGGGGAAGGGATCACAAGGGGGAATAGCCTGAAGCTGGCAGGGGGAAGTACAGAAGAGAATGGAGGAAACACTAATGAGAGAGTGGTGGCTCCTTGGAACGTGCTACCAGGGGATCTGATTTCAACTGCAATCAGTGGGAAGTTTCAAGAAAGGATAGTACAGGTACATGGGCAAGGTACAGGTTGGGGGAGAAGACAACAGTCGGGGGGGAATTCGGGGGAGGGGCACCTTGGAGCATGGGAAGGAAAAGAAGGGGAGTGGGGGCAGCAGCGGTGACTGTACTGTGAGCTGCATCTCAAGCAACATGCTATAGACCATTTGGCCTAATCTGCTGGCATCTTCATGTTCATATGTATCCTTTTCAAGTACTTGGAAGGTCCCAATCATGTCCTCTCTATCCCTCATTTCCTCCAGGGAGTACATGTTCAGCGCCCTCAACCTCTCCTCATATGCCTTACCCTGCTGACCTGCTGTCATCTTTGTAGCCCTCCTTTATACCTTCTCCAGAATGTTAATGTCCTTTTTGAAGTGTGGGCACCAGTACTGAACTCCATATCCTAGATGTGCCCTCACCAGTGACCTGTACAAGGGTAGTATAATCTCCTCTCTCCTACTACTGATCCCCCTAGCTATGCATCCCAGCATCTTGTTTGCCCTTGATGCTGCTTTCTTGCACTGCGTGGAGTGCTTCTGGTCACTAGTGATCATCACTCCCAGGTCCTTCTCCTCTGATGCAGATAACCTGGACTGCACTCAGGTAGTACTGTGTCCTGGGTTTCTTGGCTCCAAGGTGCATAACTTTGTATTACTTGGCAGTGAAGCCAAGCTGCCAGATTCTGGATCACCTTCTCAGCTTTTCCAGATCATCCTGTAGGTCCTGTATCTCTTCAGCTTTGTCCATGCTCCTGCAGAGCTTGGTGTCATCTGCAAATAGGCGTATTTTGCCCTTAATGCCATCCCCTGTGTCACTGATGAAGACATCGAACAACAGCGGCTCCAGTACCGAGCCCTGCAGGACCCCACTGGTGACCTGTCTGGTGTCAGATAACTCTCCCCGGCCCCCAACCACTCTGAGTTCTGACCCTCAGCCAGTTTTACACCAATCTGGCCATCTTATCCCCAGCCCAGAGATTTGCCAACTTCCTGATCAACCTTTTGTGGAGCACAGAATCAAAAGGCCTTGCTGAAATCCAGATAGAGGATATCTACAGCTTGGCCCCGGTCTACTGTCTTGGTGACCCAGTTAAAGAAGCCAATCAGATTCGTTTGACATGATTTCCCCGCCATGAACCCGTGCTGCCTCTCATCTTGGAGACCATGCTTTTCTAGATATCCTACCAACCTTTCCTTGAGTATGGTCTCCATAAGCTTGCCCATGATTGAGATCAGATTGACTGGTCTGTAATTCCTAGGGTCATCCATGGGACTGCTTTTGTGGAGGGGCACCACAAGTGCTGTTCTCCAGTCCTGCGGTACCACGCCTGACTCCTGCTAGTGGCTCTGCCAGTTCCCTTAGTACCCTTGGATGTACTCTGTCTGGACTTGGTGATTTGTCCACCTTCAATGCTAGCAACCCCTCCCTCACTCTATCACTTCTGTGTTACCTCTTTTGTGGGTAACCTGATGTACTCTCTATTGAAAGCATGCATTGTAGACTACCTGGAGAGTAGTATTCTCCAGCATAGTAAACAACTTTTTTTGTGGCATGGATATCTTGCTTGACTAACTTGATGGGTGTCTTTTAATGAGAGACAAGGGAAGTTGAGAGTGGAAAGATTGTGGATTTACCGTCGTCATACTTTAGAAATTGTTTCTGCTGGCTCTGTGTTGCTAATTGGTGATGTGCCCTCTCAGCATGTAGGCAACCCAAATTCGTGACCTGCACCCGGGGCGACTGGAGCAGAGACCAGTGGGGAGGGTGAAGTGTCCACGTGGACGCTGTCCTCCCTGGAAGGGAGGGCATGGCCTGCACCACTCCTTGAGTGGCTCCTGGTGTTGGGCTGGTGGAGGCAGATGATGTGGGATGAGGATGGAGGGTAGGGAGGAAACAGAAAATGGCCCATCCTTTTCTCTCCCCCCCCCACCACGAACTCTCTCCATTGACCTCCGGACGCAGTCTCTACCTCCCTCGTGTTTCATTGTCCATTGCTCCTCTCCGGTAGCGGGCATCCCTGGGTCTACCCTCCGGGGAAGGGCCGCCCCCGCCCAGGGCACTCTTTCTTTTTAGTATTGAGACACTGGGCCAGAGAGGGAGGGCACAGCATAGGGAGCCGAGTCTGTTTCTGGGATTGTGGGCTACAGAAGGAGGTGCCTTCGCCTATCGGCGGAGAGGGAGTGTGTTTGCGTGTTTTGCCCCTGTGGAGCCTGGCTGCCAAGGCAGCATACTGCCACGGCTCCACCCCCTTGGCATACACCACATCGCTTCTGTCGGCAATCTCCAGCCTCCGCCAGAGGTCGCTCGTAGAGCGGTCGTCTTCCAGCCCTCCCCGGGAGGGAGAGAGCAGTCCTTGACGCCAGTCTCCCAGCGACTTCCTCAGCAGCCTGGGCCTGCTTCCAACCCAGGTCGCCGGTGTATGCCCAGTGCCTCAAGCTCGCACCACCCTGCCTGGCGCAAGAAAATGGCCCATCCTGACAGTGCCCAATAATGTCCCACTACGTGAGCCCCCGACATCTGCCTTCCCAGGCACCATACCTACCTCCCTGGCCGGTAGCCCATTGTACAAAAGGGGCTTCTCCCTGGTGGCAGCAGCCCTCTCCACCTGCAGGGCAAAGCCTGACAACGGGATGTTGGAGGATCGTGGGGAGCCTGGAGTTAGGTAACAGTAGCAGGAGTTGAGTCTGGTGGGCAGAGGGGCTGGAGCATATTTATTTATTTATTTATTTAGCTTTTGTTGACCGGGTAAGTGTGCACTAGACAAATCCTGCCTATTTTCAGGCACGACCCGGGGGAGGGGGATACAGATGAATGCCAACTGACCTTGAACCAGATTAAGCTGAATGAAGTCTGAAATTGGAGCTACGGGGCCCAGGAAGGAGCAAAAAAAAAAAAGCTTTCCATTTGGTTACTCAGAGGTGTTTAAAGCTAGATGATATGTATGTGGCTAGTGACATACTAACATGGGTAATTAACTGGCTAAGGAAAAGGCAGCAGAGAGTTGAGGTTAATGGTGTCAGGTGAGTATAGAGTGAGGTAAGGAGCAGGGGAATGTGTTCTGGGCCTGGTTCTCCTCAGTATGTTCAGCAGCATTGGAGAAGGAAATCTGGGCAGCTTGTGTCTCTTGCAGATGACAGTAACCACAATTAATGTGTTTCAGCGTCAGTGTTGGGATGTGCGAGTAACACATGGTTGAATGCTATGACAATCGATTTCATAAGCGACATATTTTGTTGTTATACTTTTTGGTTCATGCATCTCAATAGCACAATAGTGACAGCAGAGTACTTACTAACATACTAAAATGCCAGCAGAATAGGCCTAACGGTCTTTCGTGTCTGCTCGTTTGGTCAGCCCTCACCCTGGGTGCTGACCTTGCTGTCCCCCTCGCCTTCTCTGGCTTCTCCCTTCCTAGTTCCGGATATTCTTGCTGCATTGGATTTTGCTTCCAGAACCCTTCCCCTGTACCTGTCCCACCCCCTCTTGAACCCCTCCACTGTCTCTGCCTCCACCAGCCGCCTAGGTAGTGCATTCCATGGCTCCACCACCCTCTCAGTGAAGTAGCACCTCCTCCTTTCTCCCCTGAATCTTCCCCCCTCCAGCTTCCACCCATGCCCTCTAGTGGCCCCTTCCTCCTTCCTTCGAAGCACCCTGACTGTTTCTCCCCATTTACCCTCTTCATGTACCTGAAGACCTCTATCATGTCCCCCGGTCCCTTCTCTCTTCCAATGTACATATTTAGCTCTTCGAGCTCTCCTCATAGGTCCTGTCCCCAAGCCCCAAATCATTTTGGTTGCCTCCTCTGGATCCTCTCCAGGAGGTTAATGTCCTCTTTAAGTGTGGCCTCCAAACTGCACGCAGTACTCCAGGTGCGGCCTCACCAAGCAGTTATACAGAGGGAGTATCACTTCCTCCTTCTGGAGGTGATCCCCTAGCGATGTATCCCAGCATCCTGTTGGCCTTGGCTGCTGCCCTCCCACAAGTCTGAGTTGTTCATCTTGACATCCACCACCACCCCAGGTCCCTCTCAGCCATTGAGACTTGTAGTATTCCCCCGGTGTACACTTGGCCTGGGTTTCTGGCCCCAGGTGGAGTACCTTGATTTCCCTGCATTGAACCTCAGCTTCCACTTTCTAGACCATCTTTCCAGAGCCTCCAGGTCCCCTGCAGGGCCACCTCCTCCTCCCCATCCACCACCGCCCCCAGTTTCGAGTCATCTGCAAAGAGACTCATCTCACCCTGATTTCTGTCCTTATGTCAGATAGGTATGCTGGAACAGAAGGGGCCCAAGGACTGATCCCTGTGGGACCCCACTAATGACCCTCCTTGGGGATGAGACTATCCCACCAACTCACGACCCTCTGGGTCCGGTCCTGGAGCCAGTTGCCTATCCATCTGATCATCTGGTTTCCCACCCCATTTCTCCTAGCTTATCCAACAGGCCCACGTGAGGAACAGAGTCAAATGCCTTGCTGAAGTCTAGAAAGAGGACATCCACTGGTCTACCCAGGTCCAAGGCACTTGTCACCCAGTCATAGAACTCCACCAGGTTTGTCTGACACAATTTCCCGGGATGAATCCATGCTGTCTTATCGTCCAGGCACCCTGACTTATCCAGGTCCCCCCAGCCTCTCCTTGACAATGCCCTCCATCACCTTGCCCACCACCGATGTCAGGCTGACAGGCCTGTAGTTCCCTGCCACCTCCCTTGATCTCCCCTTGTGGATAGGCACTACATGCGCCACCTTCCAGTCTTGGGGCACCCACCCTGTCCTCAGAGAGATGGTGAAAAGCTCTGCCAGGGGTTTCGCCAGGACATCTGCAAGTTCCTTCAGCACTCTAGGATGTAATTTATCCGGCCCCGGTGCTTTCTCCGTCTCCATCTTACTTGTGAGATAAAAAAATATTACATCAAATCAGTTTCATTTCTACTACACAGTGCTACATTTAGTGATTTATCTGGTTTCAGCTGTCCCCCCCGCCCCCCGGACCAGACAATGGTCCCTGCTGACAGGTATAAAATTAGCAATGTTGGAGGACCGCATGAAAAAACAGAACTTGAAAATGTCATCCAGGCTGGAACGGTACACTATATACTTTGACTCCTGATGCACTGAGTATCTTGGTGACCTCATCACATCTGAAATTATATCAAATTATTTTTTTATAAGACCTGTACGTTGAAACATCAATTTAAGAATTCTAATTTTAGATTGTTAAACTTGTTCGAGTTACTGTAACTGGCCCTAAATTTTCATTAAACTTCCTTTCAGCCCCCACAATGGATTCCTCAAAAGGAATGTATTCTGATCATCATATTTCATTTTCATCAACATTGTAGATCGAGGGAGCATTCCCAACCAATTGGAGCACTCCTTTCCTCTGCGCATGAGACACATTCTGTGAAGTGTCTCATTTGCAGATGCCCTGGAAACGGACAAGTTCCGGGGCGATTTAAAAAAAAAAAAAAAAGGATGTATTATTGATCGAGCTTAATCAATAGTATATTGGTACCACCAAAGAGACCATGTTTACGGTTATAAGAGTGGTCTCGCAATTCTTAGGGTATCAGAACTGTTCACCTTTGGTTGGCAGTTCATGTACCCTAAGAATGTGCATGAGACCACTCTTTCAACCGTAAACATGGTCTCTTTGGTGGTATTAACATACAGCTGACTCTTTGGAGGGGACAGGGTGATTGAAGTGCTGTTGAATACACTGGTTGGAAAGTATTTCTCTTTAACGAGATCACACTGGACGGCATCATTGATTGTCTTCACTTTTTGGGTCTGTTTACCTATGGGATACCAGGCTAATGAGTGTGTCTTGTTGCTGGACATGTTTGTTTATTGTTTGTTTGTTTATTTGAACAGCAGTTTGAAAACCTTTTGAGCCAGAGGCTCATTTACAAAGGTACCTTGTCGCATAAAGGCAGATCACAATACAACAGCATGTAAACAGTACGAGTACAAAACAATAGGTAGTACATCAAGTTGATACAACAGAGGGAGGCAAACAATAACATCGTGAGGCACTCTAACTTCAGTAGTCATAAGCAGCTTACAAGTGGCATTGTCATATTGTTAGTGCCAGGCTAAAACTAGTAGCAATTACAGCTACGAATACTAATTAGGTGATTTCGTAGGGGAGGTTTGAAGCAGGATATAGAAGGGGCATCAGAGATGGATGGTGCAATGTGTTGAACCAGGATGGGGCTTTGTAGCAGTAGGCTCTTTGACCGTGCGCGGTCCTAGCCCTAGGGATGGATAGGGTGGTTTTGTCAGAGGAATAGGTATGCACTTGAGAGTTTGCATGTTGGGTGGTGGCCATCAGACCTGGAGGGGATAGCCCAAGAAGGTTTTTTTTTTTTTTTGTTATGATACAGGTCTGATATTTAAGCCGTTCATCCAGGTCAAGCAGTACGACTTTCGCATATAACTGACAAGTGTGCGTTAACGTGGGGGCCCCAGTGATTAGCCTACAGGCTTTGTTTAGTATGGTGTGAATTTTGTTGAGAGCGGTCTGATCAGCAGCGCCGCACACAGGCAGCCCATAGTCCACCAGTGACAGGATGGATGAGGTGACTGCAGTCGAAGGCCTCGGGTGACTTTGTGCCGGTGTAATATGCCTAGTCGGATATTTGCAGCTGTGGCAAGGGCTGATATGTGGCCATGGAAGGAGAGAGAGGGGTCAAAGTAGATCCCAAGGTATTTATAGGAGCAGACTTGCTCAAGCATGAGCTTGGAGCTTGAGTGTATGTGGAGCTTAAAGTTGCACAGCTTGTTTTGTGGGTGAGTAAAGACCATGGTTTTAGTTTTTTGAGATTTATCACCAGCCTATGTTCCTTGAACCATCCCTCGCTTCATTAAAGGATCTTTGCAGGAGTCTTGGAGAGAATAGGGTTACGATCAGCGGTAAAGATGATGGCGCATCCGATACAGTAATATATTACCACTACAGGAACCTGGAAGTGAGTTAAGGTAAAGGGAGAAGAGTAGAGGTCCAAGAATGGAGCCCTGGGGAACGCTGGAGAGGATGGGACGGATGTCCGAGAGAGCCCCGCCAATTTTTACACGCTGTGAGCGGGCTGACAGATAGCTGGTGCACCAGGAGATAGGCCCAGCTGCAAAGCCAGAGTAACTGAGGGCATCCAGAAGGAGGGGATGGGAGACGGTGTTGAATGCTTTTGAAAGGTCTACAAACACAGCAGCAGCCAGGGAGCCCTGGTCTAGGGAGGAGTGGAGGAAATTAGAGAATTCTAGGAGGGCAGTAGTGGTACTGTGGCCAGCACGGAAACCGTGCTGTTCTGGGCAGAGAATGTCATAGTTGGAGAGGTAGTCAGTAATTTGGGAGGCCACTACTTTTTCCAGGGCTTTGGAAAGAGGGGAGAGAATGGAGATAGGCCGGTAATTTCTGGCCATGGACCTGTCTCCACCTTTAAGAATGGGTGTGACTGTGGCAATTTTCCGGATTGACGGGAATTGCCCCAGGCAGAGAGATTTATTGAGTAGATTGGTAATCTGCGTAAGGATCAGATCTAGAACTTGTCGAAGGATACAGGGGTCCAGGGTGTCACTACCTGTACTATTGCTCCTAAGGGCGTTGACTAGGTGAGGTCTGAGTTCTTGGGCAGTGACCTGGCGGAGGTGAAAGTACGGGCGTGTAAAGACCGGTGCAGGCGAGGGGGGGAGGGTTGAATAAATCCTTAGGGAGGGTAGGGTTAAGATCCGTAAAGGAGGTGTTGAGGCAGTTCGCAATAAGGGCAGGATTGGAGGAGATAGTGCCATTGATACTGATCTGGGAGGGGGGGGAGCATGTACTACCATTTAACTATTTGATACTATCCCAGAAGGTTCTAGGATTCCCCCAAGAGGAGGTATGCGAGGCCTGATAGTGATCAGCCTTGGCCTTTCTGATGGCCCAGGTACACTTATTTCTGGTAGCCGCATACACCTGTCTATCGCTAGGCCAGCCAGTTTCAGTAGCACGGTGCCATAGATTATCCCTATGTCTGAGTTGTTGGATCAGGGCTGGGGTCACCCAAGGAGCATTTTGCACCTTGGAGCGGTGGACTGTCAGAGGAGCGAAGATATCGCAGGCTTTATTGAATGTTTGGATAAAGAAGGTTAGTGCTGTATCAGTGTCGGGGGCATACTGTATAGGAGACCAATCAGTTTGGGACAGAAGTTCCTTGAGTTTCTTCAGGCCACCTGGCTTCAGGCGCCGCCAGGGAAAGGACTGTGCTGATGATTTGGATACTGTGGAAGTCCAGTGAAAAAGTATGGGCGAGTGATCGCTAAGCGAGTCGGGAAGGACTTGGATGTCAATGATCCGATTAGGGCGATTGGAAAGAGGACCACATCAAGAAGAGTACTAGTGCCTCTCTTTGGGTTAGTCCTAATGGGGTTGGTGATGAGTTGGGTCATATCGACCGCAGCAAAGGAGTCACGGGCAGAGGAGGAAGAGGGGCTAAGCCAATTGATGTGAAGGTCACCCACTAGTATTTGGTCCGAGGGGTGGGGCAGTGAGGAAAGGTATTCCGTAAGGGAGGCTAGAGCCGGAGTTAAGTTTCTAGGGGGTATGTAGGCTGTTGTTAGATAGAGCGGGCCCTTTAACGGGTCAGGGGTCAGCTTCAGGGTCAGCGCCAGAGTCAAGGGTAGGAGCTGGTAGGACAAGTCCAGGGAGGGCTTCTTTAATGTAGATGGCACAGCCACCACCCCATTTACCAGCCTGGTCAGCCCGGAAGAGGGAGTATCCAGGGAGGGAGACAAAGGAGTCGGGTGGATTTTGTCAGCCAGGTCTCAGCCAAGGAAATGATGTCTGGATTATGAGATTTGACCCAGCACTGGAGTGAGTCAAATTTTTTCATGAGGCTACAGATGTTCATGGAGACCACGCAGAGTCCAGAAGGGCCTGTGGCAGGGTTGTAGTGAGCAGGGCCAGTGTTGGGGTGAATGTTACCTAACAGGAGGAGTAGCATAACTAACACCCTGGTCAGGTGGCGGAGAAAGGTATTTCTACGACAGACACGGGAGGGGAGTTTCTGTATACAGGGAGTGGGCAGAGTAGCACAGGATGTCTTCATCAGTGACACTGCAGAGGGACTGGAAGGAAAAGTATGCCTTTTTGCAGATGACACACAGATCTGCAACAGGGTTGATACACAAGGAGGCGTGGAAAGGATGAAAAGGGACTTGGCAAGGTTGGAGGAATGGTCAGACGTATGGCAGCTAGGATTCAATGCAAAAAAGTGCAAAATAATGCACCTGGGACACAAGAACCCAGGGGAAGAATATACAATGGGTGGGGAGGTAGTAACAACAACAAAACAGGAAAGGGACCTGGGGGTAATCATATCAGATGACCTTAAGGTTAGCAAGCAATGTGAGAAGGCAGTAGGGAGGGCCGGGGGTATACTGGGATGTATAGGGAGAGGCATCAGCAGCAGAAAACAGGACGTTGTTATCCCTCTGTACAGACAGTTGGTGAGACCCCACCTGGAATACTGTGTCCAGTTCTGGAGACCCCATCTCCGCAAGGACATAGACAGGATAGAGGCAGTCCAGAGGAGGGCAACTAAAATGGTGCAGGGTCTGCAAGAGAAGCCGATGAGGAGAGACTAAAGGAGCTTAATATGTATACCCTTGAGGAAAGAAGGAGAGGGGGACATGATGAAACTTTCAGTACCTCAAGGGAATCAACAAAGTCCAAGAGGGTAGCATCTTTCAGAAAAGAGACTTGCAAGAACAAGGGGACACAATTTAAAGATAGAAGGAGGGCGTGTTCAGGGGCAATGTGAGGAAGTATTATTTCACAGAGAGGGTAGTGGATGCATGGAACAGCCTTCCTGAGGAAGTTGTGGGGTCTAAAACTGGGAGAATTCAAGAATGCATGGGACAGACACAAGGCAATTCTTGTGGGGGGCAGGAAGATAAAGGCTGTTGGTTAACTAGGATCTGCGGCCTATCCTGTAGGTAGGGAAATGGGCAGACTAGATGGGCCTAGCGGTCCTTATCTGCTGTCAAAGTCTATGTTTCTATGGATGGGAAAGCAAGAATGATAAGTCTTACATGTGCATCAGGGGTGAGAGCTAGGCGGAGGCTGCTGGGTGGGCCTGGTGGGCAGCAGCACCCAGTGGCTGCCAGGTGCCCGAGAGCCAGCATGTAGGCCCCCCCCTCCCAAAAAAAAGGAACATGATTTTTTATTTGGTTGCAGCTGATTGTCACTTCTCAGCAGGTTGCATACTCACCCCCGAGGCCAGAAGACCAGAAGGCTGTGGGTTCTGTCCCCACACCAGGCACTTGGGTTAAATCCCAGTACTGATACTGTAGTGCAGCGGGGGTGGGGTGGTGCATTCCTGAGGTGCGGTCTTTCGGATTAGACATTAAACCAAGGTTCCGTCTGCCTGTTCTAGTGGTTGTTCAGGTGAACTTTAAAGATTCCATGGCACTTCTCGAATAGAGTAGGGGAATTGCTTATTGAAACAAAATCAGTTGATAATGACAAGAGCATGTATAAGTCACCAATTACCACAAAAGAAAACTAAGAGTGGCAGCATTACATCATGCGTAATTACAGTCCAAGAGTAGGGGAATTGTAGATGTACAAGAATCAAGTAATGACAGTTTAAATACAGGCACAAACAAAAAACAGGAAACACCAAAAAGAAAAAAACAAACAAACCTAAACTAATGCATTACCTCATGCAGAGTTTTAAAACGAGTAGGGGGAATTGCATATTAAAGGAAAAAAAACAAAGATTAATGATACCAAATAAAAAAAAAAAAAAAAAAAATGGTTCAATAGTGGGATCATAACACAATAAATGGAAACAAAAAACAAAAAAACAAAAGACAAATGCCCATCACCATAAAGTCCTATGTGGAAATGTAAAACAAACCCCAAAACAATAGAAAGGAGGCAAAAGTAACACATTAAGATATCAGCCATGCACAACTAGCCATGTGGTAGGAAAATGAGCAGAAAAGTTTTCAAAAAAGGACCCATGGGCAGTGTTTCCAATGGCATATCCGCACTGTCTGGGATAGTTTAGGTCTCTCTGCTGCACACTGCTTCTGAAGGTCTCATTCCACCATCCTCAAAAGTGCCAGGTGAGCCATTTGTTGCTTGTGCACAGATTTACAGCGAACCCACCAAATCATCACCTTGAGACAAAAAAAGATTAAAAGCAGCAGGTAGGACTACCCAGACATTGAGCCATACACAAGGGCCTCGTAAGTAAGAGTACACCAATATTGGTCTGCCCACATAGTTCACAAAAAGATCCAAAAAGGATACGGGCAATCAAAAAAAAAAAAAAAATGTTGAATTGATTCAACAGTAGTTGAGCAACACACTCTCGGGCAGACTCGTTCCATGACACTTTTGTGTTTGTCATTACTGTTAACATTTAATCTTCCATGGCACAGAGCCATGTGATATCCCAGTATTGAAGTAGAATGTTTTTGTCCATTAAATATAACAAGGCACTCTGTCATAGGATCGGTGGGACCCCCGGAAGGGGGAGTAATGCTTTATAAAAGGCTTTCGTATATTGGGTGCGAATTAAATCTCACGATAACCGGTGATGTTTAATAAACAACAAAAAAGGGTATCAAAAACTGAGGAAAGTGGTGTACTTGCTGGAAGAAAAGTTTCGACCTATTCTATTCCCGTGTCAAGGGTGTCCACCGAGAAGCAGGCCATGCTTTCCAAGGGGATGGGGGGCCTGATACCCAAGGAACTATATTATAGTGAAAATAATACTTACAAAAAAAATTCTGGATGCACCATATTAAGCCCACCTTTGTGATAAAGTAAGTAGATGATATCCTGCTTTATTTGGATGTCTGCTCCCCTAAACCATGGGAAAAAATATGCTATAAAGTCTAGAAACACAGACGTTGAAGACAGATAAGGACCGCAAGGCCCATCCAGTCTGCCTATTTTTTTCTACCTTATGAACGAAGTTTCATAACAAACGGGTAGGGGAATAATGGCACTAACATACGGAAAAATGGGGATTAAAAAGGTTTTGGCCACACCCACCCTCGTCTTTTTTGGACAACTGCCAAGGCTTCCGTATTGCCACACGGGAGGCCTCAGTATCCAGTGCATGTGTCCAATTGAAGTCTGGCAAATTTGAACTCCTAAAATAAAGATCAAGAATTTTAACTGGCTCTGGAGATACGGTAATGTTCCTAATAGATGGAGGAAGAACCCCATGCGTTCCAGTTGGTAGCACTCTACATTTAGAAACATTGTTACCAGAACCTGTAATCGGAGCAGTATTATTAATCAAATCAGTGGCATTTTCACCGCAGCATGTATCCTGTACAAATAAACAGACATCATACTCATATTTACTCTGGTTGATACATAAGTAGGCATGTGCCCATCTAGAACGTTGCCTACACCGCTGTGGCTAGATTAGTTCATATTTGTAGTCCAGTTAAGGAATTTGTTGAGCCTCCCTTTAAACATATTGAAGTCGGCAGCATCAAAAACCTGCTGTGGCAGCTTGTTCCAGGCCTTTGCTGCCCGGATAGTGTAATAGTTATCCGTCCTGCAAGTATTCACAAGAAGAACCAACATCTGTTTATGACTTCTTAGCTTAAAGGAACACTGTCAGACATTTTTGAATCCTATTATTTCTAGTTAAAAATCCACATTTTATGATTGTTTATCTTCTCTAAATTGCATTCATGTTGCTAGCTGTTTTATCTGCCTCTCTGCTTAGTAGAACTGAAATGCATGCTAATGGTGTAGTTATACCCAACTTTGTTTCGAATTCTTGATCTACCCATACTGCATAGCTTGTGAACAAAACACACACTTCCCAACAGTTCAACCACTCATGATGCAATAGTCTCCTCTCCTACCACTGCATCATGAGTCTCTAGATTGTGCGGGGGTGTTCCCAAGTCCAGGAAAGAGGCAGTGGGAGTTGATCAAGGAATGTAAACAAACCTGTTTTTCTGTGGTAACACCAGTATGATGGGCAGTCTGTTTTTCACTTTTAAAAAGAAAAAAGGAATCGGGAATCAAACAACAAGTTACATCAGCAGTCTCTACAGAATGTCAGCAATCCTAAAATGTGTTTTTTAAACTAGGGATAATTTGAGGCCTAAACAGATTGACAGTGTCCCTTTAAGGGTATGATTACTAAATTCCAAATTGCATTGCGCTGTTAAGACAGGGCTCTGCAGAATCTTAAACAGTTGTAATTCGTCTCCCAGCTTTCTCCTGTTTTCTAGACTTACTAGCACAGTGGTGCAGAGTATCTGGATAGCTCAGATGTTTTAACTTTGGAATAAGCTTTGTTGCTCTATGTTGTACCCTTTCGACTAAGTCGTCGTTCTTTTTTTAAATAGGGATTCCAAAAGGGGGAACTATAGTCCAAATGTGGACGAATGTAGGTTCTATAAAGTGGGATAATGCATTGCTCATTTTGGCTAATGAAGCTGCGTTCAACGCAATTCAGAATGCCATTAGCAGTTTGGGCAACCTTAATACAGTGATCTAAAGCCATAAGTCTGGTGTTGACTATTACCCCTAGGTCTCATTCTTGATCTACTGCTTTAAGAATCTGGTTGCTAGGCGAATATGGTAGAGATGGGATCCTTTTGCTAAAATGTAGAACCACACACTTTTCATGGTTCAACTTCGTCTTGTTAACCATGGTCCATGTTTCAATGGTCTTTAAATCATGGATCATTATCATGTATTTGTGGAGAGTATCCACCTCGCCTCCCAGTTTTGTATCTGCAAATTTGGACAGGGAGTTGGTAGTGTTATTATTAATGTCTGAGATGAATAGGTTGAAGAGGGTGGGTCCAAGAACTGATCCCTGCGGTACCCCACTACTGACCTTGGCACAGTTAGAAACATAACCGTTCACTCTCATGCTCTGTGTTCTAGTTTGTTGATCCTCCTGACTAGGTACATGTTGAAGCCCATCTGAGTTAACTTCGAGATGAGATCGGAATGGGGAACTATATCAAATGCCTTAGCAAAGTCCAGCATAATTACACCAACCGGTATATTATTGTTCAAACAGTCACTAACATTGTTGTAAAAAGTGACTAGATTAGTTGAACATGAATGACTATGCTAAACCCATGTTGTAATTGATCAGTTAGCCCTTTGAATTTCGCCTTGGACTCAGTTTTGTCTATCAGCCTTTCCATTATTTTACAACAGAAGCATGTTAGGCTAATAGGCCTGTAGTTATTAGCTGACCCCTTACTCCCTTTTTTATGAACAGGAGTGACGATAGCCTTTCTCCAGTCAGAAGGGACCTTGCCAGTTGCTAATGACCTATTGAAAAGACTTGACAGAGGAGCTGTTAGCACTGATGACATTTCTATCAGTAGCCTAGAATGGATGTTGTCTGGCCTAGGATAGGTGTTTAACTTCAGTTTTTTGATAGCGTTCTTAGTTTCCCCCTGGTAAAGTGAATAATGTTAGTGTAAGGGACATTTATTTGTTCGCTGGATGAGGCCCATAGAAACATAGAATTTGATGTCAGATAAGGACCGCTTGGCCCACCCAGTCTGCCCATTTCCCTACCTAATGGATAAGCTGCAGATCCTAGTTAACCAGCAGCCTACTTCTTTCTACCCCCACCCCCTAGAATTGCCTTATGGCTGTCCCATGCATGCTTGAATTCAATCACTGTTTTTGACTCCACAACCTCCTCCGGAAGGCCGTTCCTGTGTTAAACACTGAACAGAAAAAAAACATTAAAAATGTCGTCAGTAACTTTGCTATCCTCAAGTGTTAATCCATTAGCAATGATTGGACCAATTAGTTTAGGTACGTCTTTTAGGCTATTAATGTAGGAAAAAATACTTTATTTCCTTTGGTGTGGGCGATTTTAAATTTTATTTTTTTCTTCTCATTCCTGCTCATGTATTTAAGTTTTTTAGCTCAGTCCTGCAACGGGCTCTTGCTACCAGGATATTTGCTTCTTTGAGTGATTTTTCCTTTTTGGATATCTGTTGTTTGATAGCTCGTGTGAGCCAAATTGGCACCCTGCCCCTCTTATTAAATATTTTTTTTTTTTTTTTTGGTACAAATGAATTTTCGAGCTCAGCAATGGTAGTTTTTTAGTAAGGTCCAAAATTTGTCGAAGTTGCGTTCTCCCAATTGATAGAATTTAAGGCTTGATGCATACTTTTGAAGTCTCATTTGCTGAAGTTGCTAATAAAGTGGGTGGCAGTTGATTCGTATCTACGTGAAGTTAGGCAGCACTGGATTGCCCTATGGTCGCTACCCCCAAGTGGGCAAAGGGTTTTTTTTTTTTTTTTGGTCAATTATTTTGATCTCCTACTAACCCGGAACTCTCTGTAGCGTCCCTCGCTTGCCACCACCACTCTACCTCCCGCCTAAAGCTCTCCCTTCCAGGAAATCGGGGACAGACACTCCCCTTTCCTACCTGCTCTGACGACCTGGGGGACCATCGCAGGATCAAGGCAGGATGGAGGGATCGGAAGAGCCGGAGGTTTGAGCCTGGTATTGGGCGTGTGACGGTGGGGCACTGGAGGGTGCTGTCGCCTGTCTGGGAAGCAGGGGCTTTGTTCCTTTATTTTGTCCCTGGAGTGCGGTCATGCAGTGGCGTCTGCGCACCATGCATGGTGACACCCACCACCGCTTCACCCCTTCTGTGGCATCGCTAACTGCAGTGCCCCCGATCACCACTGGGAGCCACTGAGGAGCAGCGCAAATACCACTACCCACCCCAGAAGAGGAGAGCTGTCCTCCGGATGTTCGATCCTCTCCCACTCCAGCTGACCCTCGGCAGCCCAAGTCTGTTCCCGAACCCGGGTCGCCGGCATGGCACGAGGTGTGGCATTCAGTGCCTCAACCCTCGATGCCACCGGGCCGGTGCAAAGGGTGTTTATGTCAGAGAGCTTGTTTTCAGTATTAGGATAAGATCTAGGATGTTATTTTCTCTAGTTGGGGAAGTTACACATTGTTGTAGGCCTCTGCGGACTAAAAGATTTAGGAAATAATTTTCCTGCTTAGCTGACTTAGTTAAATTGCCTCAGTTAATGCCTGGGAAGTTGAAATCACCTACAACTATTTATTATAATTTCAGATTGATATGGAATCCCCTTTTTCTGTAGCACAGGCAGTTTCTCTTATAAGTTCGTTGTTATATTCCGTATCCGAATTAGGGGGTCTATCAAAATTGCTGACTAGGATCTTTGGCCTATTTTTAAACTGGATTTGAATCCAGATGCTTTCTGTACAACTGCCTACTTCAGGTGTGGGAAATAACTGATGGCATGGGATGTTGTTGTTTACATAAATGCATATCCCGCACCCTCTTTTGTTTTTTCGCTATCAGAAAATAAGTTATAGCCCTGCATTTCTGTACGCCAGTTGTTACTGTCCTCCCACCAGGTTTGTTACTGTCACATCTAAGACATCTCTTCGCATGATTGCCTCAAGTTCAGCTTGCTTGACCATGTTTAAACTACATCCATTAGTTAGCATAACTGTACATAGATTAGATGGTTTGAAAGTGTGTTTGGCAGAAATGGATTTGGAATTGGTTAGATCCTTGTCACCCATCGTATTCAATTTAAATTATTGTTAATGAAAGTTCAAATTTTTTTGCCCAGTGCCATACTGCCTCTTCTAGTTTCACCAGATCAGTGGAAAGGGGCCGAGGAATGCCGGAAATCTGGGGGGGCCGCAATCACTGCCCGTAACAATGGATCTAACGTCAGACTATAAAGGAGGGGACTTAACGAACAGCCTTGACTGACTCTTCATTTCAGGGGAATGCGGGAGCCTCGCCAGCCACTAATGGTAGGTAGGATGAATTGGAATGAAAAAGATGTACCCATTGGAGGAAAACTTCAGAGAATCCATACGTTTTCAGTACTAGAAAAAGATAGTCGTGGGAAACCCTGTCAAAGGCTTTGGTCTGATCCAGCACGACAAGGAAGTGTCCTGCCTGTCGTGACTGACAGGAAGTGATTAATTCTCTATTTTATTTATTTATTTATAAGCACATTGGAATTACAACCCTTTGAGTCAGACTTGTTTCCAAAGGCTCCACGTCATGATACAAAGAGAGAAATACAGGTAGTAACGAAAATTGAAGGAACAGGTAATACATACGATGGAGAACATTGAATACAATTAGCAGGGTGATGGTGTAATTCAGCAGATGAACTTCAGTCCTGTACAGATAGTTGCTAGGCAGTTGTTAACATGTCCATTAGCAGAATGAGCTATAGTCCTATACAATCAGTAGCTAGGCAGTTGCTAATGTACAAAGCACAGTAACTTATTATGAAGTACAAAGTGTGCTGTCTCAGGAGAGACATTGTCAAGGCTGACTAGGCTTCGGCCCTTGAAGAGGGGCACCTAGAGGCATAGGGTGGTTTTGGAAGAGGACACCCGCAGTTGTGGGTGTACAGAATGTGATTCTTGAGTGCAACCTTGAAAGGCCCTATTTTGGTGAGAGAGGTGATGGCGGCGGGGGGGGGGGGCATTGTACCAGGAAGGTGCTCTGAATGGAAAGGATCTTTGTGCTAGTGCAGTCCTGACCCTAGGGATCTGCAGTATAGTCTTGGAGACACTGCAAGTAGCAACAGTAGGGGTGGAAGGGAGACGGGACGTAGAAACCCTGGGGGGGGCATACCTAGTGGTATTTTTTTGGCAAGGAGGCAGGACTGATATTGAAGTCTCTCCTCAAGTGTGAGTATGTTGGTTAAGGAATAAAGGGTGCATGTATGTGTCCGTATATCGGCTCTGGACAGGAGCTAGTATGCCTTGTTAATGGAAATTTGGATTTTGTTTAGAGCGGTGGCGTTGGCTGCTGTGTATACTGTGAGTCCGTAGTCCACTAGGGACAGTACAGAGGAGGTGACTGCCAGGCGGAGGGCTTTGGGTGGCAGGCAGGCAGTCCTTATGTCTGTATAACAGGCCAGTGCGTGCATTGGTGGCTGAGGTGAGCGTATTGATGTGAAAGTGAAATGAAAGGGTAGAGTCAAAAGTGGATGCCCAGGTATTTGTAGGTGAGGACTTGGTCCAGTGGATGGAGCGATCGGGGGGGGGGGGAGTCCTTGGCTTTTCTTTGGCGATGGGCAAAAAGCATGGATTTGTTTTTATTAATAATTAAGATAAGTCAGTTGTCCGTGAAAACCAGTTCTCAATTTGACTGAAGGAGGACTGGAGTGCAGAGGGGTCAGAGTGGGAGGCGAAGAGGACCGCATCGTCCGCAAAAAGAAGAACCCTGCCTGAACAGAAGCTGGGCAAGACGTTTAGGTAAAGACTAGAGAGCAACAGGTCCAGGATGGAGCCCTGGGGGACACCAAAGCGTACAGGCTGGGTGCTGGAGAGGGTGGTGTGAATGTTTACACATTGGGATCTAGAGGAAAGGTAGCTAGTGAACCAGGAGAGGGGTCTGTGAGAGAAGCCCAGTTGGTGGAGTGTGTTCAGTAAGGGGGTGTGAGACTGCATTAAAGGCTTTGGAGAGGTCGATAAATACTGCACCGGTGAGGTGGCCCTTGTCTAGGGCAGAGTGGAGGAAGTTAGAGAATTCCGTGAGGGCAGTGATTATGCTATGGGCAGATTGGAAGCCATGCTGCTTCCTGCATAGCAGGCCGTGGGTGTCAAGGTACTCTGTGAGTCGATCGGCCAATATTTTTAGAGAACTTCGGAGAGCAGAGGGAGGATGGAGATTGGTCGATAATTGTTGAGGGAGGAGCTATCCCCTCCCTTTAGTATGGGGGTAATGACTGCCGTTTTTCAGCAGTTGGGAACTGTCCAAGAAACGGAGAGCGGTTGAGTAAATATGTGAGTGGGGCAAGGACAGAGTCAAGGACCAGTCGAAGGAGTCTCGTGTCAGGGTCATTGCAGGGGCTAGTGCCACTGAGTGCTTTGGTTAAGTAAGGTTTGGCTTCTTGCGGACTAATGACCCATAAGTGGAATGGTGGGCGGTGGAGATTAGGCTCCGGAGAGGGTGGAGCTGGGTCGAAAACGTTGCCAGGGAGGACTGCACTGAGATCAGAGAAGGCAGTGTTGAGGTAGTCAGCAGTGCTTTCTGGGTTTGTGGAGGTGGTGCCGTTAATGTCGAGTTGGGACGAGGGGTGGAGAGCAGGATTTCCCGTTAAGCTCTTTTATACTGTCCCAGAACTTGTGGACGCTCCCCCAGGAGGCAACCAGAGAGGATCTGTAGTATTCTGCCTTGGCTTTATATATGGCCCAGGTGCATCTGTTACACTCAGTATTATAGGCTTGTCTATCTGTTTGGTAGAGGCGGTGGCTTTGTGCCAGAGGTTGTTCCTTAGTTACAGTTGTTGAAGAAGCATGGGAGTGACCAAAGGCGCAGTATGTTTCCTGGTATGGGTTTTGACAGATGGGGCGAATATGTCCCAGGCCTTGTTGAGGGAGCTAGTGAAGTATTTGAGGGCCTCTTCTACGTTCTTGGCCAGTTTTATTGTGGGACCAATCCCAGTAGGTCAGGTGGTGTTTGAGCTTACTGAGGCTGCCAGGTCATAGACGGCGATGGGAAACAAAGCTGGGTTGTAGTTTGGGTAGGCGACAGGACCAGGTGAAGAGTATTGGAGAGTGGTTGCTCAGTTAGTTAGGGAGGACCACAACATCCATGATTCTGTGGGGGCGATTGGTTAGAAGGATGTCCAGCAGGGTGTGTGAGTCGCTTGAGGGGCTAGACCTAGTGGGTTGTGTTACCAACTGAGTTAGGTTTAGGGTCACGAAAGTGTCCTTGGCATGGGCTGGTGAGCCAGTTTACGTTGAGATCGCCCACCAATAGCTGTTCTACGTTGTGGGGGAGGCTGGAGAGGTAATCGGAGAGGGTAGGATCGCAGGGGTTTGGTTCCGTGGTGTGATATAAACCACAGTGATAATAAGGGGAGCCCTGGCGGGATCAGGAACGAGTTTTGGGGAGAGGGCTTGTGCCCCATGGTCCAGCGTAGGGGCGGGGAGTGCTTGGCACAGCAAGGAGTCTCGGATGTAGAAAGCACTGCCACCACCACGCTTTCCCACTGTGTCCTCTCTGAAGAGGGAGTAGCCGGGGAGAGTGACGAAGGAGTCCGGGGTCATTTTAGAGAAACAAGTTAATTAATAAGAGGTTGTCCTGTATTTTATGGCCCAGGATGGAGCATGATTGGAGGGGATGAATAATGGCAGGAAGCAATCTGGATAATCGGGCACAAAAAATATGAGTCAGAAGTTTTGCATCTGTGTTGAGGAGACAGATCGGTCGCCAATTGATAATATGGTGTCTGTCACCTGATTTTAAACAAAAAAATGTGTATAGCCTCCATAATGGAACTGGTAAAGGACAAATGAGCTAAACTATAATTAAAAACAAATGTAAGTATAGGGCCAAAGATGGAGGAGCACAACTGATACAACTCGGATGTGAGACCATCCGTACCAGGTGAAATTCATATGGAGAGCTTGAATCGCCGAGAGGACTTCTTCAGCTATTGGCTGAGTGAGAAGGACATTATCAGCGGGTGTTACCTGTAGAAGAGTTAGGAAGTTCAAAAAATGAAATACCGAGTCATCTAGTGGAAAAGTAGTACAGACTGTATGGTGTAGGTAATCTTGGACCACCTGTTGCATCCCTGCTCGAGAAGAGTGTTCCGTCCCAGCAAGATCACACAAGGATGTCATCTGTCGCAGTCTAACTCTGTGAAAGCAGCTTGTAGATATATCGCCAGTCAGATGTTTCATGAGTGCCGTACGACCTTTCAAACCTTGGTGATTTCACCCCATCATACCGGAAGGTTCTCATGCAGTCCGATTGGATCTGGGCTGCAAGGGACAATCCCATATCAGCCTGTAGAGTAAGCAGTCTCAAGAGGGTGTACTGTAACTAAATATGCTGTGTAGGTGGATCTGCCTATCGACTTGGAGTAGCTCTTCACCAGCTCTCCGATGGATTTTTGGTAAGGTCCCACCAATGTAGGACGTCCGGGTCGAGATTCTGGACTGATGTACAAGCTCACAGTAGGGATCTCAGTCTGTCAAGAAAGGAAGAGTCCGTCAGGAGGTTGTTGTTCAACCTCCAACAGAGATTTCCTGGCTGAATAGATGGGTCAATGGAGAGAATACAGTGGAGGAGTGAATGATTTGAGAGTCCAATGGGCTACACAGATGCTGACAATACGGTATACTTACGGGATATGAAAACATAATCCGTACGTGATGCCATGTGTGCTCTATGATAAGCATGGTTCATTTCAGATATTTATCTGTGTGGGACACTGACCCACTGGGTATAAAAAGTAAGGGTCAAATGAAAAAAACAATGGGTCATATTGTTCAGCTGAGCTCAGATTCATAAAACAGCTGTTTAAAACCTCTATAACAGTGAGCAGATTGTCCCCAAGGTAGAAGAAAAGGTAGGTCAAAATTAAACACTGTGTGCCAAGGTCGTCCCCAAGGTAGAAGAAAAGGTGTGTCAAAATTGAAAACTGTGTGCCAATTGTCCCAATCCCCCTTCTGGAATGAACCCTGGATAAGTAAATCCTCTAGTCGGGTGTAGAGCACAAAATACGTCAACTAGGTGAGACTCTCTACATAAGGTCTGCAGACATGAGTCGCAGAACAACTTTGACGTCTTTGCCCCCTCATATTGAAGCTGGAGTGGGCAATTGAAATCTCCCAAGAACTATCATCCTGGAGAAACATAAAAAAGGTCGAAAGAACTTGAAGAGGGTAACCCTATCAAATTAGTTTGAGTTGCATAAATAGCAATCAGTCTGAAAGCCATGTGGTGAATGTAACAATCGAGTAAGAGAGCCCGACCTGGGTGCACTTCAACCACCTTAGAAATTGTGGGAGAAATATGATTAAACAGGATGGCGACACCTGAACACTGCTCGGTGCTGAGTGAAAAAGAAATACCAGTTGTCCAAAGTCTTTGTGTAGTGTTTGTCTGCCAACGAACATAACCAGGTGTCTTGTAAGAAGAGTACTTCCGCTGCAGAATCCTGCAGTACCTGCAAAAGGACCTTCCTCCACATGAGATTGCGAATACTTCAGAGATGCAGGGTTGCAACCGTCATTAGCAAGAGGAAAGCAGGGGAGAGCCAAAACTAAGGTGGCTGAGTATGTTTCTTTTCGAATTGTACTTTAGATTTGGGCGAGGAGGCAACTTTCCATTTACAAGTTGTCCTCAGCTTGGAGGCGTCGCCTTCGGTGTCTGGTGATCCATTGAAGCCGATCAACCTTGTGGACAAGGCATCCAAATGCCTGAGGGATCGTCTGCGAGGTACATTGGTGAAGGAAGAAGGAGGTGGCATGGATGAAACCTCAGGAGTATCTGAAAGTCATACTGGTGTTGCGCTCTCAGAAGGGACAGACGAGAGCAAGACCTTGACCACTGGAGCAGCAGGAAAGGGATTGAGTCTAGCATTGGGGCGTTAATCAAGGTGTGACTCACTGACACATCCGAGGAAAGGACATCAGTCGCAGGCGGTTGTAACAAAAGCCCGAAGTTCGGGTCTCCTTTGGGTGGCAGGGTGGTCATGAATGTATCATCTAGATGGAAACTTACCAGTTTGTTTTGAGCTGCTGAAGGACAGTTGTGGAAGGAATGACCCTCTCCTTGGCATAGATTGCTTTTCATCCTGTTGTTGCATTGTGCTGCAGTATGTCCCAAGTGCCAAACACAGGCTGTGCAGCTGTTGGTCGCAGACATTACTAAGGTGGTTGAGAGCCACACTTGAAACATGCTTTCGGTTGACCTGAATAGAAACAAATTCCATGATGACGCCCTAGAAAGAAGCTATTTAGAAGATGCACCAGGCCAGTGTCTGTGGCATGAAGCTGGACTGTGTATTTCCATCCCCCAGTCCAGATCCCATATTTATCCAGTATCTTGTCAGGGTACCCGAGTACCTCGCACTGTTGCGTGAGCCAGTAAGTAACATTCTGGACTTCCACCCCTTCATTGCGGAACATTATTTTCACCGTACGAGTGGTAGGTCTAGTAAGGGGGATTGCCTGGTAAGATAGCCACAGCTCCGAATACTTTAAGGAAGTGTATTTTGTCCAAAATTGATCCAGTTGGAAGTTTACATCACAGAATACTGATCAGAAAACATAGATAATAGTCACTAGTTGACTATGCTGACTTCATATATGGCCAGTGCCCAGCCTCACACCTTGCTAAATTGGACGTACTGTATCATAGAGTTCTTGAGATTTATAACAGGCTTCCCCTTTTCCACCCACCACTGTTCACTATATGCAGCTGTGGGTTGGCCCTCACTTCAACACCGGCGGTATAGAAATGCAGCCCTCTGGACACTCCGAGCCATCACCAACAAACTACCGCAATACATTGCTGACTGTCTCCCACTAAGCCTGATTGGGAATTATGCCTTGAGATGTCACTCGCTGGTTTCCCTGAAAGTACCTAGGGTCGGTACCCACTTTGGAAGAGCAGCCATAAGCTTGGTCCTGCCCACGCTTTGGAATAGGATACGGAAATCGCTGAGACTTAGCTCCCCTGTTAGTCTTGCTATGTTCAAGACCCTGTATGCCAAAACATTTGTGGAGCTCTGTAACTGTTTCCACCGTTCCTAGTTGTCCAGCTGACGTTTCCACTCAATCTAAGTCCTTACCGTTCAAACTAAGTGTTTCCTTACCAAGATTACTCCCCCCTCCCTCAGTCCATTCTAGTCCCACCGGTACTACCGGTTCACCTCAGTCCATTCCAGTCCCACCGGTACTACGTAGTCACTGCAACACCCCCATCGCCCACTCTTATGCCCTGATACCACCTGCTTAGTATCCCAGAATCTTTCTGCCAGCGTCCCTGCTTCCTACGCATGCGCTTTTCCATATCCCAGGGACTCATTTACAGGCTATGAACATGTTATTGATGGATAGGATTATAAAGGCATCTCTGTATATATTATTTACATTTATTTCTACACCGTATATATTTTGTTGTATAAGTTTTGCTACTGCTGTTTTGTTTATATTTTACTTGTACTCTATTCTGTACTCTCGTCCTTGCAGACTGCAGGTCTGCCTTGTAAATGAGCTTGCTCAATGGTGATCGCCTAGGTAAATAAAGATTTTGATTGATTGATTGATTGATAATGGCGAAAATGTCGTCTGAGACGAATCCGAGGGGAGTCCATCGGTAGCTTTTCAACCAAAAAGGAGTGGTCAGGAGGAAGTTCATCCAGTGTATTTCAGGCATACAGCGTCACACCGTGGGGCCGGAACAGGCTGTGCCGCAAAGAGATCTGAAAGTTTAAATGGAGCCCCTCGAGGTAGTGGTGGTGGTGAAGCTGTTGACACAAGGGCGGCATCCTGAGAAGCTGATGGTAAGGTATCTGTTGGAACCTGGTCAGCTAGTGTTGTGATGTTCTGTGGCTGCAGCTGTGAGGAACCAGATTCAGAGTCAGTCCGGAAAAGTTGCATCTGGTGGGCCTGTGACTGAGCTGCTGAAGTCCCCAGTGGTCCAAAAGCATCAGTGTGATAAGCAGACAAAAGGGCTAGGTCTGGGATCCATGAATGACCATCTGGTCCCACGATTCATCCTGCCTTCTGTAGTCATTTCTCTGGACTCCAACCAGGATTGGAGGATGTGGGCTGAGTGACTTATGGATGAGGAGGAATTCCCTGGTGATGGCCAGTCAGATGAAACGGAGGTGCAATGTCTAAAGGAGTTGGCAAATTCAGACTTTTCACGCCTGAAGTGGGTGAAGTGGGACCCAGCAGTGCAGACAGGATAAGGAGTTGTCAAGAGAGGTGGGAATTGAGTGGAGGGAACCCCCAGTTTGTCTAGCATGGCATTATGCTCTGAAGCAGGAGCAGCATGGTGAGCTGTAATGAGAGGCAGTGGTACTATTCCTCTGTCAGGTGAGCCGAAATGGCTGGGGAAACTCTGTACTGCACCCGGTAACCACGGTGGAGGGGGTCTTAGCAAGCATCTGGCACCCAGGGAGGGAGGGAGCTTGAAAAATCCAAACATGGACCCGGGACCTGCACCGAAAGGTTCCTGGTTGAAGCACAGTCATTCAAAAGTAATACTGGAGACACTTCTGGGTTCAAAATGACTCGAAGTAGAGCCGTGGGTTGCAATGCTTCTAAAACTCCGTTCCCAATACCTGAATTGGTACCCGCATTAAATCAGTCAACACAAATGCTTGCCGTAATGTCCAGTATTGGCTTTGCTCCTTGGTTTTCAACTTCTGACACTGAAGAATGAATGTCCCAGGGTCGAAGTACCAGTCAGTCCTGACAAGACAGGCAAGGAATACTCCGGTATGTGCACAGTATCCAGTCATTGCGAGTGAGCTTGTGTCTCCGCTGTCGGCTGCAATTTCCCATTGTTGTCTGGGCCAGTGTTTTCCCTAGATAGTGGCTGGTCCGAGTCTTCAGTCATTAACAGCAAATGGTCTCTCTGCGCTGTGAGACCTGTAAGTAGTTGTTGCTCATCCGGTGCTTGGTCTACTATAAACAAGGCAGAGGTTGAGGTATTCCAGAAGTCAACTTGAGAAGATTGCTGGATGGAAAACTGAAAAGCTTGAGCAGGTTGATGTTGATTCAGACTGTCCAAATGTATCGGTAAGCAGGGCTGTCGAAGGTTTCCTCAGCGTAAGGGCAGACAGCTGCAGCAAGGCATCCTGCTCCCTTCCACCAGGATTGGCCATCTTGAGTGACGGTCGACAGGTCCCCCTACTGAAAGAGTAGGTCCAAGCCAAATTTCCCCCACTCACTAAAAATACCACCATAGAAACTCACGGCCGATGGGGACCAAAGATCCATCTAGTCTGCCCTGAGCCCTACCCCCCTCTTTAGGATTGCTGTGAGACAGTCCCCTTGTGTCTGTCCCAAGCTGCTTTGAATTTCCCTACTGTTTTGGAGTCAATGACTCCAGCCAGTAGGGCATTCCATGGGTCAACCACCCTCTCTGTGAAGAAAAACCTTTGCATGTTGCCCCTGAATCTTCCTCCTCTCAGTTTCATCTCATGTCCTCTTATTCTACTGGTGCTATTGACCAAAAAGAGCTCCTGGGTAGAGATTCTGTTTATACCCTTCAGAAACTTGAATGTGTCAATCATGTTCCCTCTATCTCTGCGTTGTTTCAGGGAATACATGTTGAGTTCCTGTAACCTGCTTTCATATGGCAGCTTATGGAGACTGTGTATCATTTTTGTTGCCCTCCTCCATACTGTCTATCCAGTCTATCTGTGTCCTTCCTGAGATAAGGTCTCCAGAACTAGACGCAGTAGTCAAGGTGGGGTCTCACCAGGGACCTGTACGGCTGCAGGATCTCCTCCTTTCTTCTTCTTGTGATGCCCCTTCCTACGCATCACAGCATCCTGCTGGCCTTCTTTGCTTCCTTTTCGCATTGTCCGCCTACCTTCAAGTTGTCTGATATGATAACCCCTAGATCCTTCTCCTGATGGGTGGTTGCTAGTTTCTCCCGTCCCATGTAGTAGCCTGTCTCTGGGTTGCTTCTGCCCAGATGCATAACTTTGCACTTTTTCACATTGAATTTTAAATGCCACAAGTTGGACCAATGTTCCAGCCTAAGTATGTCACTTTCATTTGCTCTACCCCGTGTACAGTGTCCACCCTGTTGCAGAGCTTTGTGTCATCTGCAAACAGGCACACCTTCCCGCTCAATTCCTCTGTGATATCTCTGATGAAAATATTAAAGAGTAATGGTCCGAGAATGGACCTCAGAGGCACCCCGCTTGTCACCTCCCTATCCCCTGATGCTGCCCCATTTACTGTCACGGATTTAGTTGTCTGTTCAAGCCAGCTACTCACCCGTGCTACCACTTCCTGCCCCACTCCTGTATGGTTGAGTTTGTTTAGCAGCCCTCTGTGTGGCACAGAGTTGAAGGCCTTGCTAAAGTCAAGGTAGATAACATCAGCGGCTCCCCCCCCGGTCCACAGCCCTAGTAACTGAGTCACAGAACTCTGTCAGGTTAGTCTGGCAGGACCTTCCCATTGTGAAGCCATGCTGCTTGGTATCCAGTTGTCCAGATTCCTCCAGGAATGCTAGTATCCTTTCTTTGAGCAGCGACTCCATCATCTTACCCACCACCGAGGTGAGGCTGACTGGGCAGTAGTTTCCTGTCTCCTTGCTGCTACCATTCTTGTGTATGGGGACCACTGTTGCTCTTTTCCAGTCCTGGGGAACTGTTCCTTCTTTCAAGGATCTGCTAAAAAGATCCGCTAGTGGTGCTGCCATTTCATCACTAAGTTCCTTCAATATGTGTGAGTGGACTCCGTCCGGCCCCATGGCTTTATCTAACTTTAGTTTTTTTTAATTCTGTCCTTACCATCTGTATTTTATGAACGGGATTGTGTCAATTCCCCCAGGTGACTTCTGTCCCCCCTTTGGGGTGGGTCTGTTACCAGGTGCCTCCTTAGTAAAGACTGAGCAGAAGTACTCATTTAAGACTTCTGCCTTTTCACTGTCTTCACCTACCCTCCTCCCATCCCTGCTTATGAGCCTGACAGTGCCTCCTTTGTTTTTCCTTTTGTGGCTTATGTACCTAAACAAGGTCTTATTGCCTCCTTTGACCCCTTGCGCTGTGTCTTCCTCAGTTTGCGCCTTTGCTTTTCTGATCACCCTTTTCTGCCTCCTTCAAGCTGCACTTGTATGCCTCCCTATCTATTTCGCTGTTTGAGCCCTTGTATCTTTGGAATGCTAGTCTCTTTTTCCCTCACTGCAGCTCCCACCTCCTTTGTGAGCCATAGCAGATTTTTTTTCTTTGTCTTACTGACCAGCTTGGAGTATTTTGCAGTAACTTCCACTAGTGCTTCTCTTATGTTAATCCAACATTTCTCTACCCCTCCTTTTGCCTTCCTCTTGAGGCTATCCCTAAAGCATATTCTCATCTGATTGAGGTTTGTTTTTCTGAAGTCTGACATGTGTCTTAGTGTGGCTTGTTTCCTTGGCCTTGTTGACCTTGAACCAGAATTTGTGGTCACTTGACCCTGAATGGCACCCTACCTCCACCTCCTGGACCTTGCCGCTGTTTGTGAACAGCAGATCCAGGACTGTGTTTTCGCAACTGGAGGTTGCGGCAAGCTGATTAAGTCCAGCCCCTTCCAGGTATTTAGGAAATTTTTGCTCCTAGTTGTGGATGCTGTGCAGGAGTTCCAGTCCCCGTCTGGGAGGTTGAAGTCCCCGATCGGCACGACTTCTCCTTTTTGGCCATCTTTAGTATGTTTTCAAACATTGCTTTGTCTCTTTCTGCCCCTTGTGAGGGAGGCCTGTATATCACTCCTAGTCTGAGGGCTATGCATGAGCCTGTTTCGAGAGTGACCTGAGGTTTGTCTTGGGACCTTTGGACCTCCATAGCTTTTATTTCCTCCCTTATATATATTGCAACCCCCACACCCCAACGGCCTCTTCTGTCTTTACTGAATAATATGTAACCTGGGATTGCAACATCCCATTCCTGGCTCTTGTTTAGCCATGTTTCTGTGACTGCGACCCAGTCCTTTCCTGCATCTGCTATTGTGGCTGAGAGTTCTGGGATTTTGCTCGTCAGACTTCGGGCATTGGTTATCATTGCCTTCCAGAGTCCGGCATCCTTGATCCTTTGTTTCCTTGTGCTTTGTTTAACTTGCACAACCTTTGTTGTACCTGTTCTCCAGGCAGAAGGTCACCTGGGGGCCAGTGACCATCACATGGTATGGTTCAATTTGGCTACTACATCTAAATCATCCCATTCCAAGGCAAAAATATGGGACTTCAGAGGAGCTGTCTTTGATAAGATGGCCAACAGAGTTAAGCTAGTCCTGGCAAAAAGAAACACAGGTGAGGGGTACAGGCAAAAGGGCAAGCATTAAGGATGCAATACTTAAAGCAACATCCCATTGTGTTAGACAGAAAGGAAGTGCAAAAGAAGAAGGAAACCACTTTGGTTCTCAAATACAGTAGCATAAAGGTCAGAGCCAAAAGGCTGGCCTTCAGGAAATATAAGGAACACAGGGATGAAGATAGGGAGGCATACCAAACTGCCCTAAGGGAAGCAGGAATGCAGTAAGGCAGGCAAAGTCCCAAACTGAGGAAACACTAGCACTAACAGTAAAAGAAGGTGACAAGACTTTCTATAGATATATTAGTGAAAGGAGAAAGTCCAGAGGGGTATTGCTTAGCTTAATGGAGAAAAGGAGCATGTGAGGAGGAGGACACTGTAAAGGCATCTATCCTAAATAGATACTTTTGCTCAGTATTTACTGAAGAGAAGGTAGGGCAGTGCCCACAGCTCAGCATCATGGACACGGGGAGTGAGGTGAGCACTACTCCCTTCACAAAAGAAGGGTCCTATAAGAGCTTACTAAGCTCAGGGTGGATAAGGCAATGGGACCCTGATGGCATACATCCCAGGGTACTTAAGGAGCTAAAGGTGGAACTAGCAGAGCCATTAGCAGAACTGTTTAGTGAGTCTCTGAGCACAGGAGAGGTCCCAGAAGATTGGAGAAGGGTTTATGTGATCCCGCCCACAAGAGTGGTAGCAGGAGGAGGCGGGGAACTACAGACCAGTCAGTCTTACCTCAGTAGTGGGCAAGATTATGGAGGCACTCCTTAAGGAAAGGATAGTGCAACACCTGGAATCCACAGGGCACAGAATCCAAGACAGCATGGGTTTACAAAGGAAGGTCCTGTCAAACTAATCTCATAGATTTCTTTGACTGGGTAACCAGAGTGGTGGACCAAGGGGAGCAGTTGATGTCGCCTACCTTGACTTCAGCAAAGCTTTTGACACTGTTCCACATAGAAGATTGATAAAATAAGCTGGGTAGGCTCGGGTGGGTCAGTAGTTGGTCAACTGGGTGGCAAACTGGTTGGACGGCAGAAAACAGAGAGTGGTGGTAAATGGTATACAGTCAGAAGAGATGCAAGTCACAAGTGGGGTACCTCAGGATCAGTCCTGGGGCCAGTCCTTCAGCATCTTCATTAGTGACCTTGCAGATGGACTAGAGGGTAAGGCTTGTCTGTTTGCAGATGACACCAAGATCTGCAACAGAGTAGATGATCCAGATGGGGTGGGCAGAATGAGAAGAGCTCTGGATAAACTAGCAGAATGGTCAGAAGAGTGGCAACTGGGATTTAATGCAAAGAAGTGCAAAATCATGCACATAGGGAAGAGAAACCCTGAAGCCACCTATAGGCTGGGAGGGGAGTTGCTAGCAGTCACAAAGGAAGAAAGAGACTCGCATCATTACTGATGACCTGAAATCATCCAAGCAGACCCTAAAGCAGTAGGTAAGGCTAGGGGGATGTTAGGTGTATTAGTAGGGGTATCACAAGTCGCAAGAGGGAGGTAATAATCCCTCTTACAAGAAACTGGTTAGGCCCCATCTGAGTACTGCGTGCAGTATTGGAGGCCACACCTTCACAAGGACATTAACCAAATTGAGGCAGTCCAGAGAAGGGCAACCAAAATGGTGCAGGGACTGCATCAAAAGACATATGAGGACAGATTAACAGAGCTCAATATGTATACCCTTGAGCAAAGGAGGGAGAGAAGTGATATGATCGAGGCATTCAAACTCCTTAAGGGCATTAACAAGGTGAAAGAGTCTAACATGTTTAAATATAAGAAAAATAGCAGGACAAGAGGACACAGCATGAGATTAGAGGGGGGCCGATTAAGGGGGAATATGAGGAAGTTCTTTTTCACAGAAAGGGTGGTGGATGCATGGAATGGCTTACCACAAGAAGTGGTGGCTATGAATACAGTGCAGGGCTTCAAACAGGCATGGGATAGGCATAAGGGAGCAATACAAATGACTATGAATAGATAGGCCACTGACAGAGCAAAGGCCGATGGCACATTTATAAGGTAGAAAAAGAAATGGGCAGACTGGATGGGCCTTGCGGTCCTTATCTGCCGTCAACTTCTATGTTTCTATGTTTCTATGAAATGAATAGAGCAAATATGTGGAGAAACTGCAGAGTGTCGGCCCTAACAATGATAAAGCTGTACAGAATCCAGTTTTTAAATAGCTGTGGAGACTGGTTGCGTTTGTGAAATTCAAGTACTGCAATATTTTCACTGGGCATATTTTCACATCCACCAACAACGCAACAGTTTGCCATATTGAAACTAGTGGAGTAGCTAAAATACCGCAAAAATTAAAGAAAGACATGAAAGCGGAGCAGCAGTAACACCACAATGAATGAATATTGGATTAATACATGTTGGACAAAAAACAACTAAATTGCAGTGTCATGACAACACGTAGACAACACTTCAAGACAGCATGTGGTGATGAGCACATAAATTACTGTCCACAGCAAAATGGCTTAGGATAATAAAGCATTAATACGCTTGAAAATGCACTGTGTTCCGTAATAAACTGTGCAGATATAAAATATGATCCCAGTAGAAATGTGCCATGGACTGCAGTATGTGGTGAAGTCGCATCAGTAGATGGCACCAGCAAATATCAACTGCTGAAAGAATAGAAACGCCAGGAAAGTGTATGACAATTACTGAAACTGCTATGGCAATAATACAGTCAGAAAAAAAAAGTGTACCAGTAACTGTCTGTAATGCAATTTATTGTTAAAAACACACACGCACACAAATCACCTGCTATAGCTGCTGCTGCTTTGTTTCAATCGATATTGTATTTCTAAAAAGCGCTTTTCCCAAAGACCAAAGCGCTTGTACGTATCTAATAAAACAAGCTTAAGATAATCGCAACTAAAATGTGTTAAAATTCATATCAGCAGACTAAAACTTATTCAAAATTTAGTTTGCACTTACAAGTTTTACACCCTCGTGTGTGTGTTTCATACATTGCATTGACGTATAGATCATTAACTTTTTGCTGGCCCTTCCTCTTGTTTTCTTTTTTTTTTTTTTTTTTTTTTACCCAGCCAGGCACGGTTGGGTTGTGGAGCTGCTGGTTTGTTTTTTAGTAGTACAGGGCAGGATTCACTAAAGGTGGAGAAGGACCCGCAGCTGCGGGAAAACCTCTGCGCTAGTGGGAATCCACCTGCGAAGCTGCAGGTCGCCCGCAGCTGCGGGTATTCATGAAGGTGGAGCTGGAGTGCGACCGGCTCCACGGAATACGGCAGCTTGCGGATGCTGTTGCTATGGACAGCACCGCAGCTGCGGGAGGCTGCAACGGCATCGGAACCCACCGTAGCACCCTCCACAACTGCTGCAGCTGTGAATTGCTACCGCCGCAGCTGCGGGTGATTCCAGTCCGCAACAACAGTTGCGGAAGGGAACTTAGAAAACCTCCCTTCTTGAATCCTGCCCACAGTCGGGCCACATTTTTACGGCTGTGGGCCATTTTGGCATGTCTTGCCTAAAAACGGCTGATTGAGGCACCTTCCGTTGGACTTTTGAAAGTATCCTTCTGAAAGTCCAACGGAGCTTGAAACACTCCACCACGATCGGAAGCTACGGAGTAATGGCTGCACTATTTTGGCTGTTACTTCCGCATTCTGAGGCTAGAACTGTGCATGCGCAACTCGCACACATACACAGTTCCGTTGGGGCCACCATCTTGTAAATTGCAGATTGCCATTCACCGCAGCTACGCATGTTGCATCACCGTCACCATCTTTCAGATGGCACTCCTCCTGCACCCTTCCACTGCTCCTGTCCTCCCCACTCCCTCCCAGCACCGGCAGCAAAGAAAACCCTCCCACTCCCTCCCACTGCTGCTGTCCTCCCTGCTCCCTCCGTTCCCTGTCCCCACGCCAACATCGGGGTGCCCAATCCCCATGTGGGTATTACGTACCCCCACAACTCGTGGCGCACTGGGAGCCCACCCATTGTGCCTAAATTTATGTTCCCTGCGCCATCAGGGTGTTCCCAGTCCCTGTGTCAGCATCATGTATCCCCCCACACACGTGGCACAATGAAAGCCCACCCTAGTGTGCCCAAATGTATGTTTTTTTCCCACGCTGACATCAGGGTGCCCAGTCTCCATGTCGGCATCATGTACCCCCAACGCATGTGGCACACTGGGAGCCCAACCCAGTGTGCCCAAATTTATGCTCCCCCCCCCGTAAATAAAGAAAAGTGTCCCCCGATGTGTTTGTTTTTAACCTGTAAAAGAAAATGGTCTCTTGCTGTCACCCCAGACCCTTCCCCATCCCCACCCTCCCACTGAGCATCCAACTTCCTCACCCCCCACCCCATACTTGTCTGAGGTCAACGCTGTCATCTTCTGGACCGGGACATGTCTGCACTCTTCAAAGCCGAACCGCAAACTGAAGAATCAGTGGTAAGCGTGTTACAATGGCAGTCAGTGGGGTTTTCAACTTATGTTGATAAATCAGCCATTTCTTGGAATTTTGGCCCCAAATTTTCAGCATGGGGTTCTTGGGACCCCGTCTTGTGAACACTGTCACTGTCATTTTCTTACTCGGTCCCGAAAGGTGATTTTTGCGGTTGCTGCCCGGAATCACCTTTCGGACCGATTAACAAAACGACAGTGCCACTGTTCATGAGGTGGGGTCCCAAAAAAGCCCATGTTGTGAATTTGGTAAAAAAATCCAAACAAATAACTGTATTATGAGCATGTGTTGCGCGGTTTCTACGCACGCTCCTAACTCCGCCAAATTTTAATATTTTCACTCTAGATTTTCAACATTGCTATTTTTGGACACCTCCTTATTAACAGCACAACTGTCATTTTCCACATCCTGCCCGAAATGTGTTCAAACAACTTGAAGTCTTGCTGTATTCTGACAAGTGCAGTTAGCCCCAGCCTTTAAACTGCCCCGGAGAACAAATGGTTAACTTTCTATGCAGAGCATAGAATGCTGAGCTCGAGCTCGGTTGATGTCTCTCTTTGCTTTCCTTTGAAAGCTAACCGTCAGATTCTTTACTCCGCCTCACTGAACAGTCGCTCCGGAGATTTCTCCTGCAGCTCGGTTCGAGAGTTGGTTGAAGTGTCGGTTTTCCGTTGGTTTTTAACCGCAATATTATTCCGCATAGTCGGTTCAGTCTCTGTCTGTGGTTCCGTGAGTACTAGATAGGTTTGTACTGTTTTTTCTGTGTGGAACTTGTAAAAGTGTGGATCGGTTCGGCTGAACCGATCATTTGATAATACTTGCTTTTAAACTTTAGAGAGTGGTTACTGGTCCTTATCGGTTCTAAAAAAAAAACGTGTTGTGGTACATGTTTTTTCCAAGACCTGTGACACGGTCAGGAACCGATAAGGGAGTCTTGCCTAGCGGTTGCCGGAAAAAGGGTAAGTTTGGTTAGGTTGGCCATGTCTGAGAAACCCAAGAAAAAAACTGGGCCCACTGGGTTTCAACACTGCAGTGAGTGTGGGGAGGTCTTTGCTAAGGCCGATCCCCACACCACATGTGTTTATTGTCTGGGGTTTGACCACCTCGATTCAGACTGCCAAATTTGCAAAAATGTTCCCAAATCTACCCTTGAAAAGAGATTAGGTAGACTGAGGGAAAAGGAGGCCGAGAAGTCCGCTGACCCGGATGGCCAGCCCGGTTTGGTTCCGACCGAACCAGAAAGAGTGCCCTCTGACCAGGGCGATACTTCTTCGGGCAAAAGGAGAGACGATCCCGAGGGGTCGGTTTCGACAAAAAGAAAACGCAAAGAAAAATTGTCCGGTTCGGATCCAAAAGTCCCATGTTCCGACCGCCGAAGAAATAGCCAAAGCAGTTCGGATTGTGGAATCGCTTCGTCTGGTTCAGACCGATCCGGCACCTTTTGGCAGGGGCTTGGTTCGATCGGTTCCCCCGGTTCACGATTATACCCTTGAAGAATTTTATGAACCGGAGTTTGAGGAGGAAGAGGAGTTTGAGGATGATAATGGTGATGGCGAAAGTCTGGATGTGCCCTTGGAACCAGACATCTCCCCAGACAGACCTTCAGGTGTATCCCCTCCTAGGCTTTCTGAGTCTCCTTCCCACTTTATGTTCTACAGAAAGGTGGCCGAGACCCTCCAGCTTCCTATGGAGGAGGCAATGGAGGATCAGGGGGAGCCTGACTATGTAGAAATGATGGACATTCCAGAGTCCAGGAGACTGTCTATTCCCCTCCACAAATCTTTTGGGAAACAGACACAAAAAATTCTGAAGTCTCCCAATTCCATACCTCCTGTGGATAGAAGAATGAACAAGAGGTATACCGTTTCATGGTCAGAGACGGAGTTCTTATGTCAGCAATGCAGCCATGTTGGGGTTGTGCAGGCTGCTGCCTGTGACAAGGCAAACATTCCCTTGGCTTCACACCCCCCAGACAAAGACTCCAGGAAGATTGATGCCATGGCAAAAAAGCAGTACATGGTATCTTCCTTGGGACTCAGACAGGCGAATTATATGGCCTATACAGCCAGGTACCAGAAGTCCAGGTGGGACACTGTACTGGCTCTGGCAAAACAGGCCTCCCCCCAGCTAGCCAAGGAGCCGGAGGAGGTGGCTGCAGATGGGATTGAGGCATCAAAAGTTCAGTTTCATGCTGCTGTAGACTCCAATGATATGTCATCAAGAGTCATGGCTACATCTGTGGCTCTTCGGAGAATGGCTTGGCTCAGATGTACTAGCCTCTCGCAGGATACCCAGGCTAAGGCCATGGATTTTCCTGTAGTGGGTAATTCTCTGTTTGGGGAGCAGACAGAGAATTACATGAAGAAAATGGATGAGTACAGGACCACCTACAGGAGTGCTCATGCCAAGGAGAGGCAGGCAACTCCTCAAAGGCAGCAGTCTAGGGGCAGGGGCAGGCCTTTTCATAGGCCTTTTTACCAAGCACAGGCCTCTTCTCCCTTTTCACAGAGGGGGTTCTTCAGAGGGAGAAGCTGAAGGGGGATGAGCAGGGCTGCATCCGCTCCTCAGCCTAAGGCCCCTGCCAAGCAGACATCCTGATGGGCCTGCCCGGGTTGACTCTCCTATTCCAGTAGGGGGCAGGCTGGCTCACCTTGTCCAGGACTGGATGTCTATTACATCAGACAAATGGGTCCTGGAAGTAGTGAGCCAGGGACTGGTTCTCAGCTTCAAGAAATTTCCAAAGATGAGAGCCAGGTCTTTTCCACCTGCAAGTCTCTCCGAAACCCTTGCCCTAGAGGCAGAGGTTTAATCTCTGCTGGCCTTAAGAGCCATAGAGAGAGTACCTACCCTGCACTGGGGCAAAGGTCTGTACTCCAGGTACTTCCTTACCCCAAAAAAGACGGGAGTGGCGACCCGTCCTAGACCTAAGATACCTAAACAAACATCTTTTAAAACCAAAGTTCAAGATGGTAACTCTGGGAATAATCCTTCCCTCTCTAAGGCCAGGGGACTGGCTAGCCTCCCTTGACCTCAAAGATGCCTACTTTCACATTCCCATCAGGTGCTCCCACAGAAAGTACCTCAGGTTCGAGTTGCCCTCAGGCCACTATCAGTTCAGAGCAATGCCCTTTGGCCTAACTTCAGCCCCAAGGGTCTTCACAAAGTGCCTGGCAGTAGTAGTTGCCTTTCTAAGGAGGCAAAAGATTTCCATTTTTCCATATCTGGACGACTGGCTAATAGTGGGCCAGTCTCCAGACCAAGTCAAATCAGACCTGCAAGTGACCCAGCAAGTGCTCACTTCTGTAGGATTTCTTCTCAGTCTTCCCAAGTCTGTTCTCGAACCAGTCCAGCTTCTTACCTTTATAGGGGCAGAACTGGATACAGTCAAAGCAAGAGCCTTTCTTCCCCTGGAAAGGGCAAAGGCTCCTATAGAACTTGCTTCTTCCTTCAGCCTTCAGGTATCTCAACCAGCAAGGCATTTCCTCTAGCTCTTGGGCTACATGGCAGCTTCAACAGCAGTGGTCCAAGGGGCAGGATTCCAGATGAGGGATATTCAGTTCCATCTGAGGGCTTTTTGGTCTCAGAGGTAGGATTCCCTTACCAAACTGATCCCAGTGACCCTGACCCTGATCCAAGCCCTTCAGTGGTGGCAGGATCAGGACAGTTTTTTAAAACAAGGGGTCCCATTTGTCACTCAGTCTCATTTAGTGGTCCTTACCATGGATGCTTCCCTCTTGGGCTAGGGAGCCCATCTGGGGGCCCTCACTGCCCAGGGACTGTGGTCCCCCCAGGAATGACTTCTCCACATCAATCTACTAGAACTCGGGGCAGTTTTTCTGGCCCTGAAAGCTTTCTTTCAATCAGTGCAGAACAAGGTGGTTCAGGTCAGAACAGACAACACCACCACCATGTGGTATATCAACAAACAGGGAGGCACTCTGTCCACGGCCTTGTGCACAGAAGCCATGAAGTTGTGGTCCCTGGCTTATTCCCTGCAAATCTCTCTGATAGCAGTTCACCTTCCAGGGAAGGACAATGTGCTAGCAGATGCACTGAGCAGGATCTCTCAGGGCCATCACGAATGGTAACTGGACCCTCAGGTGTTGAAAGTGATTTTTTTCAAGGTGGGGTGCTCCAGAGATGGATCTTTTTGCAGCCCCAGACAATCACCAACTTCCTCTTTTTTGTTTGCAGACCCCAGTCTTGGGCTCAGTCCCCTGGATGCTCTGATTCTGAACTGGGAAGGAAAATTTCTGTATACCCGCTTCTGTTCAAGGTTTTAATCAAGATAAGATCACAACCTTGCAAAGTGATTCTGATTGCTCCAGATTGGGCCAGACAGCCTTGGTACCCCCTATTGTTGTCCCTAGCAGTCCATCTTCCCCTGTCTCTTCCCAGGAATTACAACCTGTTAACCTCCTCTCGGGAGAATTTGGTATCCCAGTCTTCAGTCTCTCAATCTCAAGGCATGGCTTTTGAAGAGTTAGAGTTTGCAGATTTGCATCTTTCTCAGGGGGTTCTGGATATTCTCAAAACTTCTCGAAAGCCCTCCACCAGAAAGACTTATCACTCCAAATGGAAGAGATTCAGCATTTGGTGTTCCAAGAAGCATATTTCTCCAGATACTGCTGAATTGCCTATGGTTCTGGACTATATGGTCCATCTTAATGGCCTGGGCCTCAGACCAGCTACTCTCAAGGTACACTTGTCAGCTGTTTCTGCTTTTCTGTCAGTGGGGAAGTCTTCCTCACTATCATCTCACCCTGTGTTTTTGTAAATTTTTTAAAGGATTGCTTCACACCAATCCTCCCTTTAGAGACCCTGCCCCTGCCTGGGATTTGAATGTTTGCATTGCTCAACTTATGTAACCTCAGCAGAGCTTAAGTACTTGACTTGGAAAACTGTGTTCTTGGTAGCCATTACCTCTGCCAGGCGTATCAGTGAGTTGCAAGCCCTGTCAGTGGAACCTGATTTTATCTCCTTTCACAGGGATAAAGTGGTCCTTAGAAGCAATAGAAGGTTCTTGCCCAAAGTGGCTTCAGACTTCCATCTGAATCGGTCTGTCTCTTCCTGTCTTCTTCACTGACCATTCTTCCTCAGGAGAGAGGAGGCTACACAGTTTGGATGTTAAAAGATCCCTTAGCTACTACATAGAGCGTACCAAGGGTCACAGGTTTGACTCCCTCCAGTTGTTTCTCGCTTATGGAGAAGTGGGAAAGGGCAAACCTGCCACCAAGAGAACTATTGCCAGGTGGATTGTGTCTTGTATACAATTCTGCTATGAAAAGCTGGGAAAGATTCCACCCTCAGGCGTGAGGGCTCACTCTACAAGAGGTACAGCTGCGTCCCTGGCTGCTGGCAGGGATATCCCTCTTTTAGAAATTTGCCAAGCAGCCACCTGGAAAACAGTCCATACCTTTACCAAGCACTACTGTCTGGATATCCAGGCTAGGAGTGATGCTCGGTTTGGCGCAGCAGTACTTCAGAGCCTATTCCCAAAAGTAGGTTCTGTCCCTCCTCCATGGAGGTACTGTTAGGTAGTCTGCACTTGTCAGAATACAGCAAGACTTCAAGTTGTTTGAAGAAAAAATTACTCACCTTAGTAATTATGTTTCTTCTGTTGGAGTCTTGCTGTATTCTGACTCCCTTCCTGCCTCCCCTCTCAGAACCTGGTTTTGGGAAGTGGGTGGGCAGGTGCAGTGGTGCACCTCAGGGGTGCTCCTTTTAGACCCTCATCCTTTTGTTTGGGTGTTGTGTGATTACTATTCTTGTTTGGTTTGGTTTTTGGATTTCCTGACTTGAGTCTTCCTTTTGGGAATCCAAAACTTTTTGAGGCCAATTGGCTATTAAAACATTTTACAATTTCCACATAGAATAACTATTAAAAGTTTTGCTTGTAAGAATCTGACGGTTAGCTTTCAAAGGAAAACAGATAGAGACATCAACCGAGCTCGAGCTCAGCATTCCATGCTCTGCATAGAAAGTTAACCATTTGTTCTCCGGGGCAGTTTAAAGGCTGGGACTAACTGCACTTGTCAGAATACAGCAAGACTCCAATAGAAGAAACATAATTACTAAGGTGAGTAATTTTTTCTTTTCGCACCTGTGGAACAGAATATCATGGTCGCTCTGCGAAATCACTTTTCGGGGCAAGTGAATGAAATGACCGTGGCACTCTTCATGAGGTGGGGTCCCAAAAAAGCCATGTTGAAAATTTGGTGCAACAACTCTTAAAAAAAAAAAAAAAAAAAAAGGCAAGTTACACTCGGGCATTCGAACATGTCTACGCACACGTGTAACTTTGCTCATTTGGCAGCTTGTCTCAGCCATATTGGCTCTGGCCAGATCTTATTGAATAAACCTTTCACTTCTGGACAGTTGCCTACACTGAAAACGCACCATCCTGACTGCAGTGACTTTCCTGCTTCATTGCAGTGTGGGGATAGTGACAGCGATAGAGCGCTCCGTTCCATGACGTTTTTTTTTTTTTTTTTTTTTGTGGGGGGGGGCGGCTTTGTGACAATGCTAGGAGAAAATAAAAGCCAGCAAATACTCACAAAGCTCAACAAGATCCGATAGGCAAGTGAAAATGGCAGTATGATTCGAGGGAAGAAAACTTGCACTATCGGCATGTGTTGCTAAGGTAGGAACGAAATGTGAGTCATTGGACCAACAGAAGGAAAACCAGTTTAAAGGTGCCAGCTCCAAAAAACTGGTTTAGGTATCCTTTAAATTACTGCCAGTGAAATGTTATGCTTCTTGCATGTTTTTCTGTGAAGCAGTGGGACCAGAAGAGGTGGTTTGAAGGCAGCCTGTGATTCTGCTCACTCGCAGGTTGAATTACTATGAGTTAATCTAAACTTACGGGTGCACCTTGAGGCTCAAAGTGAAGCTGAGTGCCTTGTACCTTAGGGTTAGATTGATGAAGGCGACACAACCACTACAGTGCTTTTATTAATCTCAGATGTTTAAATTTTTGAAATATATTTTAAACTCTTAATTATTATCATACATAAGAGTTTATGGCCGTTAATCCTTAAAAATACAGGTCAGCCAGTCAGAATGCTATATTTCCATCTGTGTTTTTATAATTTCATTTGTCTTCTCTTTGTAGAGCAAGATGTCGGAGGCCCTGCCTTGCACGGAGACACAGTGCAAGAATCAGCTTGTTTACAGGCTCAAGACAATGATGAATTATCACAGAGTGCTTAAGAATAACCTGAAGGCGCTTGTTAACGAGGTAATGCATGGATTGGGGGGGGGATATATAGCCAAGCCGTAAATAAAGGTTTGAGAAATGATTAGCAGGGTTGCTAATCATAGAAGCTTGACGGCAGAAAAGGACCATACCGGCCCATCTAGACTGCCCTTTTTTTCTCCCCCTACACCTCCCCCTCCATGCCAGCCCCTGCCCTCCCCCCGATACTCAGCCCCATATACTTGTCCCATGCCCTCTTGAATTCTTCCGCCGATTGAACCCCCACCACTCCGTCTGGTAATCTGTTTCAGGGCTCCACCACCCTCTCATAAAGAAACCGCTCTCACATTGCCCTGTATCTTTTCCTTGCAGTCTGAGGCTGTGCCTCTAGTTCAGACCCCCCAATCAAAATCGTAATGAAAGGGCTGGCCCAGTAGCACAGAGGCTGAGGCACTGGCGCCTTTCCTCCGCTGCCGGGCGACCGGTTCGGAATGACTCGGGTGCCGGCTCGGGGAGGGGTGGGTGGGTTGGAGCGGGATTGAGCTATGGCTCTCTCCCTCCAAGGGGGGATGCCCGACCTTCTGTGGTCCCGCTCCCACCAGGTGGAGGTCCAATGGGCGTGTAGGCAGTATGGTGCGGCGACAAAAAGTCAGGAGAGGGGTGGAAGGGGCCACTGGATCCTGGCCTCGGGGGAGGGGGATGGGAGAAAACCGAAAAAATGCATGAAGTATAAATGAAAAAAAAAATCTTTAAACATTTTTTGGGATCAGTAATCCCTTAATCTTGATAAACTATTTTGCTCCCCCCTTCCCACTTTTAATTTTACCTTTCTTTGATTCTTCACATCTCTCATCCCACCTTGTGGTCCTGTCCTGCTTTGTCTTTCAAGTGTTTTTTTTCTTTCTCTGCCCTGCAGTCCTTGCTTACTCCCTTAGGTTTCTAAAGGGTTCTGATTTCTCTGTCATTACCCCTGCTAAAAGTCAGATGTGGCTCATTTCTCCTGCTCTGCGGAACTCGCTGCAAGTTCTGTGCAACACTGCAGTACTAAACCAGCAAGCTGCACTTCCAGGTTAACAGCTTTGGCAACCTGACATGCTAGTTGGCCTCCTAAGTGCCTCTGAGCTGATCTCTGCCCCTGGAACTGTGATTTGCTACACAAGCAAATCAAAATAATTTTGATTTGCAAGAGATAAAATAAGCGGGTTTTTAGCGCAATTTGAGACCCAAGAATCAGGAAATGACAGTCAATTGTTTGCATGATTAGCAGTGACTGCTAATCATGTAAACTGGCCGTCCCCCTAATTATTTAAATTTTCCTTGGTGTCTAGTGGTGCCCCCCCACCCTCCGATCGCATGCCCTTTGTTTATTTTTATTTCCCTGGTGTCTAGTGGCCCCTCCCCAACCCTCTGCAGATTGCCGACTCCATATGCTGTCCTGGTGGCACCCCCACCCTTCGATCGCGATCACTGTATGATTTATTAAAGTTCCCTGGTGCTCTAGTGGCACCATACCCATCGCTTTCCTCATAATTCCCTGGTGTTTAGTGGCATCCCCTCTCCCTGTCCCCAGTCTGTCTTGTGTTTCTGTTATTAAAAAAAAAAAAAGGTCTGCAATATATATATATATTTTTTTTAAACCTGCAAGAAAAAAAAAATTCCCTCGCTGATCTTATCTCCTTGCCACCCACACCTCCCACCCCTCACTCACCTGAGGTTCAAGAGCCACTCTACAGTCCAAGACACATTTTGCTGCTGGAACCAGCGACTGCAGTATGAGAACTAAGGTAGATGTGGTCCTATCTATTTCAATGGGGGTTTCAACTTTGGTGCATTACTTGGTCATTTTTTGAGATACTGAACCCAGATTTTCAGCGTAGCCTTTTGGGGACCCCATCTCATAAACAATATCACTGTCATTAAGCAACTCCTGCCAGAGAGGTGATTTCGCAGTTGCTTGGTGAATTCACCTTTCGGGCAGGATTTGTGTAATGACAGTCATATTGTTCATGAAGTGGGGTCATAGTAATAATATTTCTGTTTGTATAGCGCAATTTAGACGTCAAAGCGCTTTACATACAACATCTTAAAACAACTCAATAAAATCACATAAAACATAACACAACTGCTTCAATTTAAAATCCTCTGAATTCCTAATACTCAAATGTTAAAAGCCTGTGTGAATAAATACGTTTTTAAACTGGTCTTGAATCTCTCCACAGTCCTGCACTATCTAATCTGATGTGGTAGAGAGTTCCACAGGGTTGGCGCCATGAACATAAAAGCCCTTGCACCAGATGTCTTCAACTGCACCCTGGGAACCTCTAACAACCCCTCGTCAGTAGAGCGAGAGGTCGGCCAGGGCTGTAAGGAACCAGGAGTCAGGATTTGAAAAATGACAGCTGTGACATACATGAGGTTGGGGTAATAAGAAGGCTGTGTTGAAAAGCTGGGGTCAGAATATGAACAAATGCAGTTATGACCAGTTGTTGCAATTTCGCTACGCACCCTCATTTCTTTGGAATTTTTAAATATTTTGACCTCAGATTTTCAACATAGCCTTCTTATTACCCCACCTTATGTATGTCACAGCTGTCATTTTTCAAATCCTGGTCAAAATGTGTTTCCGCGCCTGTGACAAAGAATGACATTTCAGTTGTGCAGAATTACGCTTTGGCAGGGATTGGAAAATTTTCTGCACCGGATACAGTGCCTTCAGAAAGTATTCACCCCCCTTGTATTTTGTCACATTTTGTGATGTTGCAAACTCAAATTAAAATACATTTATATGTGATTTTTTTTGTCACGTATCTACACAAATTACTCTATAATGTCAAAGTGGAATGAAACTTCTAGAATTTTTGTACATGTAATTTAAAATAAAAACCTGAAATATCTTGATTTGATAAGTATTCACCCCCTTTGCTATGACACTCCAAATTGAGCTCAGGTGCATCCAGTTTCCTTGTGAGATCACTCTAAAACTTGAATGGAGTCCACCTGTGGTCAGTTCAAATGGTTGACATGATTTCAGAGGAAATACACTTGTCTGTATAAGGTCCCACTGTTGACAGTGCATGTCAGAGCAGAAAATCTACCATGAAGACCAAGGAGCTGTCCGTAGAACTCCGTGATAGAATTGTGAGGAGGCATAGATCTGGGGAGGGGTATAAAAACATTTCTAGGGTGTTGAAAGTTCCCAGGAGCACAGTCAAGTCCATCATTAGAAATGGAAAGATTACGGAACCACCCAGACTCTTCCTAGAGCAGGCTGTCCTCCCAAACTGAGCAACTGGCAAGAAGGACCTTGGTCAGGAAGTGACCAAGAACCCAATGACCTCCTGACAGAACTACAGAGTTCCGTGGCTGAGATGGGAGAACCTGTCTAGAGGACAACAATCTCTGCAGCACTTCACAGATGTAGCCTCTGTGGGAGAGTGGCTAGACGGAAGCCACTCCTGAGAAAAAGCCACATAATAGCATGCCTGGAGTTTGCAAGAAGGCACGTGGCAGACTCTGAGACCATGTGGCAAAGATTCTCTGGTCTGATGAAACAAAATTGAACTCTTTGGCCTGAATGCAAAGCGCTATGCCTGGCACAAACCGAACACAGCTCACCACTCCGTGTAACACCATCCCTACCGTGGAAGCATGGTGGTGGCAGCATCATGTTATGGGGATGCTTTTCAGTGGCAGGGACTGGGGCACTTGTCAGGATAGAGGGAACAATGAATGGAGCCAAATATAGGCACATCCTTGAGGAGAACCTGCATCAGTCTGCAATAGACCTTGGACTGGGGTGAAGATTTACGTTCCAACAGGACAACGACCCCAAGCATACAGCCAAAGCAACACTGGAGTGGCTTCAGAACAAGAAGGTGAATGTCCTTGAGTGGCCCAGCCAAAGCCCAGACTTGAATCCCATTGAGAATCTGTGGAAAGACTTAAAGATTGCGGTTCACCGACGCTCCCCATCCAACTTGACAGAGCTTGAGCAAATCTGCAAGGAAGAATGGGCGAAAATCCCCAAATCCAGATGTGCAAAGCTGATACAGACATACCCAAGAAGACTCAAAGCTGTAATTGCTGCTAAAGGCGCTTCTACAAAGTATTGACTCAGGGGTGAATACTTAAGTAAACAAGATATTTCAGTTTTAATGTTCATAAATTTTGTTACACAATAAAAATATTTTTGGCCCTTTAAATTGTTGAGTATGCTGTGTGAATCAAGGGGGGAAAAAATCATTTCAGTGCATTAAAAATTCTGGTAGTAACACATCAAAATGTGACAAAATCCAAGGGGGTGAATACTTTCTGAAGGCACTGTACATTAGGTGGGGGAATGAAACAAGGCTATGCTGACAGTTTGGTCAAAATGGCAAATTCAGTCTCAAAACTATGTATATAATGTTTTATTAATATATACAGTAATAAGTAAACATTATATGGGTTAGAGTAAAAATACCCATTTTAGAAAACTGTTAAATTGAAATTGGCTGACTGCTAATCATTTTTCATTTTGATTAGCAAAGGCCACTAATCGACTCTCCGACACTAATTTATGCCTTGGATTAGCACTAGGCCTACTTTTCCATTGCAGATTGCTGTGTGATACCACCTAATGTATGCCTTGATGGTAGATATGGTCTGATTCAAAATATGCCATTTATCACTCTGATAGAGGGGTAGGATTGTTGTGAAGGTCCTGCCACCTCACAGATGAAGATAAGTTGTATATTTGTCCGGCCATTGCGTTTGCAGTTTATACCACATGTTTGAACCATAAACCTTTCGGATGAGCTCTTTCTGAAGCTCTGGTCGGAATGCTGCACAGCTCCACAGTGATGTCATCAAGCCTAGTTTCATCTGCTCTCCCACTGGTGAAGTACAGCACTGTGACAGAAATGTGCTATTTTGTTGTTTTTGATGCATCTACCATCAAGATTATTTTTTTATCATGATAGTAGATATGTTTAAAAAAAGTGTATCTGGTGAAATGTATTCCAGAGCCAGACTAAAGTGAACACACAGGGCAAGCTAAGCTGAGTTTTGGTAAGGGGGAAGGAAAGCTGTTAATGGTTTTTTCATCTGCTACAGAAAGAAACGGTCTAATTTTCAGATATTTCGTGTGGGACTGAGGTTAAGGGAGGTCAAAAGAAAGGAGGGAATTCTGGGAAGGTTTTGCTAGAGGCATATCCTAGCACACCAGTGTAACTCCTACAGTGACCAGTCTAAGCAGTCCCTTGCATGAGTGACCCCATGTGGGTGTCGATGCTGAGAGGAATGGTGTCTGCAGGTCCACAGGGTCTCTGCTACTGGCATATCAGGGATGAAAGTGAGGGGCTTGGATCTCCCACCAAATGAATTCTCGTTTGGGTGTGTATGTGTGTGTGTGTGTGTGGCGGGGGTTAGCAGGTACTGAAAGTAGCGGCAGGGTGCCCACAGAAAGACTGCAAAGACTGGCAGAGTTGGAAGCCACAAGGGCTGAGAGATGTCACTTGAGGGCTGCTGCTGCCAAGCCTCGTGCCTCGTAGGGCACCACTGTTGCAGCCACTGTTACGACCTACACAAGCCACAGCTGGAGGCTTGACAGTGGGGAGAGATGGTGAAGCCTGCGGAACCAGGGCTGTGCATGAGCACTAGGTTCAGGGACAGAGGAACCCCAGTCAGGCCTCTTAAGGGAAGATGGCACCAGCACGCCCAGCAGGGCTTGCCAGGTGATGTGAGCCCTAATGGGAGCAGAGGGAGAATACTCATAGGTGGGAACTCGGTAGTAAAGAGCACTGGGAGGGGAGGTGGGTTTAACACAAGATGGCAAAACAGTGATGTGATGCAGGGCAATCTGGTGAACAGCTGCAGAGTTTCAGAAGCAGAATTTGAGTAGAGTGTGTAGGTTTAATTATTTTTCCAAAACAGACTTTCGGCCCGGTGGCGCTGAGGGTTGAGGCGCTGGACGCCACACCTCGTGCCACACCGGCGACCCGGGTTCGGAAGTGAGCCCGGGTCGACGGGGTCGCAGGGAGGGAGAAGGATTGAGCGCCTAATGGCTGTTCTCCTTCTCCGGGAGGGGGGGACCACGCTCTCCGCCGCAATACTGCCACCTGTTGGGGAAGCTCAGGGTGGTTGGTGCAGTTGAGGACAGCCGGATGCAAAAAGGATAGACGTTGGCAGAGGGCTGGCTTCGACGTGCGCCTCCACGCACGCCGGCAGCCTTGCGCCTCATTGCACGCCGACGTCGGGGAAAACTTGGAGGAAAAAGCCCTTCAGCCTACCTAGATGACGTCCCTCTGAGCTAGTCTCATCACCCGCCGACCGATCAGGGCAGACCTCGCTGTACAGCTCGCTGCAGGACAGAGGAGGTAAGGTGGGAACCTCTCCTCGCTCCGCCCGGGGAGGTAATCCGGGCCATCAATGGAGGTCCACTGGCATGAGTGTGGTACCCTAGGGGCAGACCCTGAGTGTCGGTAGGGTGATACTCCTTGGGGGACCGAAGGAGTGGAAGGTTGAGGGACAGTAAAAGGCGGAAGAAAAAAATAAGTAGGAAAAAAAAAAAAACAGACTGATTCCAGGAGTTCTGTGAGGAAGGGAGGGAGGGAGGTAGGAGGCATTGTGGGAGGAAGGGAGGTAGAGCGAAAGGCTGCCAAACTCCTGTGCCATTGTTTTGGCAACCTAATGACATGACTGCACCCACATAATTGCGCGACTGCAGTCCTTCTTAAATGTTCCAGAGGGCTAATCCCTTTGCGTGAGTGCCATGAAATAGGAGTGTGTCTTCTTGGAGTTGCATGGCGCTGTTGATGCGAGAGGAGGCAGTCGGAAAAGCTCAAGCGAATTTAAACTCGGCTTCGATTTAAAAAAAAAAAAAAAAATTACCTACAGAGTTAGATAGTGTGGTTTTGATGCAGGAAGACAATTTGGGACTTTGTGGCAGTCAGGAATCTAGCTTACAGCTGCCAAAGAAAATGAAAGTGGGATCCCCATCTCGTACTGGTGCCATAGAGTTTCTGGAACAACTCACCGGCCCTCCGATCCACAGTGATAGAAATACTGACGAATCTAAAGCAGATTTGTTGCATCTCACACAATCAGAATTACCAACACTGACGCCCATATCACTAGTTTAGAAGTGACACTGGAGAAAGAGAACCAACCAGACATCAAGGCAGATAGGAAAATCAAGAAACTAGAGGAGTGGGTCGAATAATTACTTGTGCTGCAATTAACCGCCTCATGTTCGGGCTGCCAGACGAAATGGGGGCAGCAGAGCCAACTCGATTTATCATTAAGCTGTTCATTGAATTGTTTGGATCAACTCCCCTCCCCCCACACACACATGCCAGTGGATGTATGGTTAAACGAGCTCACTGAAGTCTGACAGACGAACTGGCTCCTGAGGAACGTGGTCATCATGCGGTTTGCCAACTTTTAGGAAAAACTGTTTGTTCAGAAATGCGCACAAGGACTGAACGCAGTCACCTATAGAGGGCACAGATTGTTTTTTAAACTTTGCTTTTATGCTTTCAGGCAATAATAGCTAACTGGTAATGCCATAGCATACATTATAGAGAACATGTAAATAGGCACATGATTAATACAAGACCTGGGCTGGCACTATAGCCTAGTGGTTAGAGTAATGAGTTGTGAACGAGCTTGGTACATCCAGCATACAGGGTTTGATTCCCACAACCTCCACTTGCATACTGTGTGACTCTGAGCAAGTCACTTAACCAGCCCAGAGCTCCCAGGTCACCCCTGAAAGGAGGCACTTGTGCCTAATGGGCCTTACACGGTTACCAAAGACTAAATAAATGAGATCTGATGTAGTCCATTATGGTACTTAATTAGAAGGCAGTCCATTACATCGCAAAAGTCCCAACATAAGTGTCCAAACAGCTGCAGTACAGTAAGACTGTTGAAGTAGGTGGAGTGCTGTAATATGCATCATAGTCTGGACTTCCCGGTTCCGCCACGGAAAGCTAGGCAGCTCAGAGGTACAGCTCCCTCCCTCGCTACTAAGAAATAAGCTCTATCTCAAACTTTCCAAATGTAAAAATGGAAAAGACAAACAAAGAAACACGTAAGAAGGACAGGGGAGGAACTACGAGGGGAAAATCCTCACCCAAACCGCATGATGCAGAGAGATCCTTATCCGATCATAGGAGACAAGGCCGCAGCCGCTCACCAAGCAGTACTCGAGGTTCAGAGTACGACACGGAGGGAGAAGCAGACCGGCTTACTCGTACTCGCTATGAAACAATATTAAGTGAGATAACGGAGCTCAAGAGCGGAAACGAAAAAGACTTACAAAATTTGTCACAGCAAATAAGCAAAATAGATAACAGGCTGGATGAGGCTGAAATGAGAATAGCAACAGTGGAAGATGCGTCGATCTATCTCAGTCAAGCGGTTGGGGCGTTGATGCAACAAACTCTGGCATTGCAGGCGAAAAGTATAGATATGGAGAGTCGGTCCAGACGAAATAATCTTCGCTTGTATGGACTAAAAGAGGGATCCGAGATCGCCCCAATGGCATCGTTTTTAGAGAACCTCCTAAAAGATGTGCTGGAATTACCTCCAAACTACGAGCTCACAATAAAACGAGCTCACCGATCATTGATGCAGAAACCCCAGGACCCAAAGGCGCGACCACGATCGGTGGTGTTTATGATAGCCAGTTACAAAACAAAAGAGGATCTGCTAAGAAGAGCCTGGTCCAAAAAAGATATAATATACCTGGATTCCAAACTATCGTTGGACCATGATTACCCGACAGAAATAGTGCAGGCCCGACAGCAGTACGCCCCGATCTTGCGGGTATTAAAAGAAAAAGGAATAAGTTTCCAAACTCCCTTTCCAGCTAAGCTGCGCATATTCTGGTCAGAAGGCACTCAACTTTACCTCACGCCACAAAAAGCGGTTGAAGCCCTAAAACAGAAAGGGATGCAGTTAACGACGGATGATATGGAACGACTGGCTAAAGGCAGAGGGTGTCACACGAATGGTTACTGAACGCACTACACAGCGCCATGGAGTGTCTCCATTAAAGACTGTAATGAAGTCGCGAAGTTAAAGAGCATAATACAAACCAACAATGAAAGAGCGACTGCAAGGAATTCTATAACAGAGGGATGAAGAAATTAAGGGACTCAAGTAGGAGCAGATTACTGGGTATTAAGCTCTCGTAAATCTGGACACATAGAGGGGAATTATAGAAATGTCAAAAAAAAAAAAAGGGGGCAGCGGCCTAACAGGGATATGGGGAAATCGGAAAAGGGGAGGAAGCCGATTAAACATATATTAACATAAAGCGGATTGACGAAATGGAAAACCTGTCTGCCTATACAGGATAACGAAAATATCTTAACAGGATAAGTAATACTCCCCTGAGGAAAGACATAGAGGATCTGGTCAAGAAAAGTTAAACCTCCACCTATTGTAAAGGGAGAGATGGAGAGAATCAGGCACTCCCTAAATGAATATCAAACAGAAAAATATAAAGATGTAAACAGAAGTGGGAGAGCTTGTATATAAATACATGTTTTTCTTTTTTAAGGTAACTGGCGAGGGAGGGGGAAGGGAGGGAATTTGACTTTCTTAGATAAGAAAATTACAGAGAGCTGCCTAGTGGTACTGAAGGCGCAGTGAACTTTGAGGGCTTCTATTAGTGTAAAGCTCTCGGAGAGAAGACCCTGTAGATAAGGGGACACGATCTCTCTCGGCTGACCACTCCACAAAACCAAGAAGTCAGCCCTAGGGACCCACTGTGCTGGGTTCCCCCACCTTGGAAGCAACAATGTTGCGTTATAGCAGAACGTTACTCTGCTAAGTTTAACCTAGAAAATGTTGATAAAACAAGTTATGATGTTGTTTATTATAGTTATAGTGTTACTAAATAGGAACCATTGGAAAATAGAGATGACTAGAAAAAGGTCTACTACTAGTAGGTTTGGGAGAAAAAGTGTGGGGAAAGAACGGGCTGTAATAGTTTTGCCTAATGGATAAATCAACCCTGATAAGTTCGTATAATGATAATGGGCTAACCAACCCAATTAAGCGAAGTAAAATCCTGGCCTCTCTGAGAAAGATCTCTCCGGACTTCGTCCTGTTACAAGAGACACATCTCTCCCCTTAGGAACATATGAAACTGGGGAAGTTGGGCTTTAGCTTTGTGGTAAGTGCCTCGTATCATAAGGGCAGGCGGAGAGGAGTCTCCATCTTGGTACCGAAGAAGACAGTATTTGAACCTATAGACAAATTAGTGGACAAAGAGGGGAGATGTGTCTTTCTAAAGGGACTTTTTCAGGGACAAAAACTAACTTTGGCCTCAATCTGTATACCACCTGGCTCATCATTTGTAGTTTATAGCACCATTTTTTTGAAATTGCAGGAGTGGGCAGAAGGAATGGTGATAGTGGGAGGGGATTTCAATATGGTGTTGAACCCACAATTAGATAGTACTTCACAACGAACATACCGAGATAAAATAATTAGTAAGAAAGTAACTAAATTCCTGGAAGAAGTAGGGTACCTGGATATATGGCGACACACCCATAGAAAACAAAAAAATTTCACCTGTTATTCCCCATCCCATAGAACCTATTCCAGGCTTGATTATTTTTTCATGCCAAAGGAATCCAAAGAAAAGATTAGGGATAGCTGGATAGGCGATATGTCCTTATCGGACCATGCCCCCATTCTTCTTAAAATAGCTCTGGGAGACTTTCAAAAAAAGAACATTTTGGAAGCTAAATGTTTCCCTCCTTCAAGACAAGGAAGTCAAGCAACAGGTGGCAGATACTATTAAACAAGCTCTAGCAGACAGTACTTCCCCAGAGATATCATCAGCCTTGCTATGGGACACTACGAAAGCAATATTTAGAGGGAAATTAACATCAATATCGGCATATAAAAAAAAACAGAGATAAAAAAATAGAGGGGGTTGCAGTTAGAGGTAGCTAAATTAGAAGCAGCTCTAAAAGAGAAATATGATAGACAGGGATTTAAAGCATTAACCAAGCTTAGGAAAGAACTGAACGAGACCCTAGAATATTACATAGAACAAAAGATACTCTTTCTTAGACAGAACTACTATGAAGGAGGACCTAGAGCCTCACGTTTACTGGCAGCAAAGTTACGAATACAGAGAGCTAAAGCTCACATTGCAACATTATACCACCCATACACTCAAGAAAAACATCAAAAAACACAGGAAATAGTGGAGGCCTTTAAGGAGTATTATATAAAACTATATGAAGCCCCCCCAACCCTGAATCAGATAGAAATGGAGAGTTACATAGAAAACATCACATTACCTAAGACTACTACCACACTAAATCAACAGCTGATAAGACCAATAACTAAGAATGAACTGAAGACTGAGATCTTCCATCTGAAAAATAATAAGTGTCCAGGAACAGATGGGTACCCAGCCGAGGTATATAAGCAGTTCCAGACACAACTTTCCCCAGTACTTCTTAAGGTTTTTAATGAAGTGATGTCCCCTGACGAACTCCCAACGGAGTCATGGTCACAGGCCATTATCTCTGTAATACCAAAGCCAGGAAAGGACCCTAAATTTTGCCCCTCATATTGCCCTTTTTCTATACTAAATACGGATTATAAAATATTTATGGCAATATTTTCTCGTAGGTTACAATGTGGCCTACCCCAGCTGATTCATTTAGATTAGACAGGATTCATCCCCGGGAGACAGGCCCAGGACAACCTCAGGAGGACAACTCATATAATAGACCATATTGTTAAATCCCACCAATCTACAGTCTTTCTCAGTTTAGACGCTGAGAAAGCGTTTGATAAAGTCTCTTGGACTTTTCTCAGAGCGGCCCTGACTAGATACGGATTCCCAGAAGTGTTTATTGCCCTAATAATGAAAATATATAGAACACCAAAGGGCTTTATTCGAGCAAACAGCCACCACTGTACTGTGTCTACTCTAGAAAGAGGTACCCGACAGAGGTGCCCACTTTCCCCACTGTTATTTGCTCTATACTTAGAACCATTGGCCCAGGGAATGAGGGATAACACGGACATAAAAGGAGTCCAATTAGGGGGATGCAGCAGAAGTTGGCCCTTTATGTGGACGATATTCTGATGTATTTGACATCCCCAGAGGAATCTATCCCAGTGTTATTTCAGCACCTCAGGGAATTTACAAAGTTTTCTGGGTACACACTGAACACCACTAAAACCGAGGTGCTGAAATTTAACTTTTGCCCTTCCATAGACCTCAAAAGAATGTGTCCCATGAGATGGGAAATGAAGGAAATGCAATATTTAGGGATTAAACTAACCACAAAAATAACAGAACTAACTCAACTTAACTATACCCCATTGGTGAAGCAAATGTCAGATGACATACAGAGATGGTCTTTGCTCCCTATGTCATTGCATTCTAGAGTGCAGGCAGTTAAGATGAACGTGCTGCCTCGTTTCCTGTTTCTTTTCCAATGTGTTCCAAGCAAGGTACAACCTAGACAAATAAGGAAATGGCAAAATATGATTTCAAACTATATATGGCTTAATAAACATCCAAGAATTAGAAAACAAACTTTACACCTAACTAAAAGGGAGAGGGGACTGGCGGTTCCTCTTCTCTTGGGATACTGGGTAGCAGCCAAACAAGAGTAATACTTCTTTTACAACATCCAACATATACAGCTAGGTGGAAAGACATTGATTTAAACACCAGCTTGGAACTGTCTATACAAATACAGAGTACTACACGAAACCCTAAGGAAAATTGGACACCAACGCCCTATACAGGGACGGAAACTGCTCTCATGGGATATAAAATGGGTATCTCAAAGGGATTAACACAAATATATAACTGGAAATATCAATGGTGGACTGCAGACCTGGAAAGGTACCCAGCAGCAGATGACCTCTGGTACAAAAGACAAGAGCATTTAAAATGTAAGGCCCCATGGCAGCTTCTTAAAGGGGAAAGAGTTATATCTTTTGAAGAGGCACAGAATAAATTTGGGTGGAGCTCGAAAGAGCTACTATATTATTACCAGATCAGGGATTTTATTAATGAACAACTTAATAATGCCCTAAAGAAATCTAAGGGACTACCAGGACCAGAAGTCTTTGAGGCAATATGGAATTCAGATAGAGGAGAAAAAGCAATAACAATATTATATCAAAATTACCTCAGTGATCTTCAATACTCGACAGATTACCTAAGAACTAAGTGAGAACAGGATCTTACTATTAGAATAAATAGAGTCGAATGGTCCAAAATATGGCAAAATACATGGCGAGTTTCCTCTTCGCCAACATGACGTGAGTTTGCCTGGAAATTAAGAATAAGATATTTTATAGTACCGGCCCAGACAGTAAAATGGAAAAAAAAAAACGCCTCCAGCCATTGCTGGAGAAATTGTAAGGAAGCAGAAGCCACACAGGCACATATATTTTGGAAATGCCCTATCCTTGCTGAATTTTGGTGAGAGATTAGACTGAGGGTTCAAGCTCTCTTTTCTCTTTCGGAACCACTAGGTCCTGAACATTTACTTTTAGGTCTATATTCAGTTGGGGTCAAGGGGGTTGAAGCCAGATATCTTTGGAATATCCTAACAGTGGCAGCTTGCAAAACAATTACCAGAAAGTGGCTTTCAACCTCACCTCCGACTATAGAGGAGTGGCTGAAGATAGTAAAGACAATCAAACAATATGAGAGAATTACTTTCTCTCTTGGACAAGCTGTACCCCAATATTTAAACAGATGGACAAGATGGGACCTTGCTATGGAAACCGAATAAAAAAGGCCAAAAAGGTAAACTATCGCCAGGAGATAATAACCAGCTGTTAGGAATTCTCTCCCCCCCATTCATTCCATAAGTGAAAGCAATATCTGGGATGGATGGTTATGAATAAATTAGAAATAGAAGACAGAATAACAGAATTTATTTAAAAAAAAAAAAAAAAAAAAAAGGTTTATTGTTAATAAACAAAAATCAGAGAGAATCCATGATTTAAAGCATTTCACCCCCAGTAAAATCCTGGGGAGGGAAAAGAGGACTGCAAGGGGGGGGGGAGAGTGGGACCAGAGAAGGAGTGAATGAAGAATCTAGTAGACTTGAGTCGATGATATAAAATTGATTGTAGAAGTCATCTCGGATCGATTCTGTAAAAATGGAGAAATGAATTAGTTTCAGCAAGTGGTAAGAAATACATTAAAATAGTAAGGAAAAAAAAAGGATAAGATTTAGTAAGACGAATGTCAAAATGGTGGATAAAGTGGACTGTAAAATGGTTCTATTTTGTTGCTTTTGTTTGGCATACTTAATGTATATGAAATAATGAGTGAAATTATATAATTGTAACTGAAATGTACAATGATAGATAGGAATGTAATAAATAAAGCATTGAAGTATAAAAAAAAATATGCATCATAGTCCAGAATCAAACTACCGATTGTGGTTGTAGTATCCACTGAGATGCGATATAAATATTACAAAAATCCAGTATAAGCATTGCAGTACCTCAGAACATAAACAGGCTATAACCGAGAAACAGTTACCATCTGCATATACTGTAATGGATTTTTAAGTTGTTTTGTTAATCGAACAGAGGAGAAAGGAGGGTCTCCCACTGACGGATATAACCTGGAGAATATTTACTCCCAACTAGTAAGACAGTGGCAGAGCCAGGTTTGGGAGCATTTGGGAGCTGGGGGGGGCATTCAGTCAATCATGGGCTCCACAATGGGCACTAAACATTGAATAAAGATAGTGGTGGGGCACCACTACTCACACTGGGGCAGCCAGGACGGGCAACCACCCCCCAGCCCCCCTCTGGCTCTGCCTAAGTAAGTCCATCAGTTGAACAAACAAAACATGGTATGCTGAAGTAGATTTGGGACATTTACCATTGAGGGCTTTTGCACATAGGAGAACCATGCTTCACTGGGATATACTGCCAAACGAGGGATGTAGCCTATGCAGAGTCAGTGTGGATTCTAGGAGCCGTAACACCACGATTACGTGCTTTCAATGGCAGCCATCTTGCCCCCTTCCCCAGTGAATGGAAAGACCATTTGTCATCACGTGGTACACCATAAAGTCTTCATTACAGGAAAAGAAACCCATCAACTAGCCACACAGCCCGCAAGGAATGTAGCACATGCCGCTTCCAAAAACCTATGCTGTAAAATGTTCACAGTGCTCCCCATCAGTCAGGCTTAAGAAGAGCAAGTTTTGAGAACTATTATGCGCATTTACATCTGGGCAGAAAGATTAGTCACTAACCAGCCTTTAATCATGCTGAGAAAAAAATATTCCCAGTTTAAACACACAGTGTAAAGATTAGAGAAGAAGCAAAAATAATTTTTTTTGTTAAAGTCTGGAGAAAAAACTCACCTCAGAGCAACAGTTCAGCTTTCGGATTCTTTGCAGTGTTCACCAGCATCCACGCTGCCTGCCTCAAAAGTCCTGTTTTAATTTTTGACACCCATTTCCTGCATCAGCAGGGTCTATAAACTAGTATTGCCTGCTTGTATAGGAGAAGCGTAGACAGGCTGGCACTTGTAGAGTGCGTGCACCTCCCAGCTTACGAAGGTCTGCCTGTACTGCATCAAACTTTCTCCGCTTTTCTCTGGAGTAGCTGGGATCCAGGGGAAAAAAAAAAGTTGGTCCCCGAAACAGTCGCCAGCCTTCTCTGTGCCGTTGCCACCTGTAGAACTCTTGAGTTTGTGGGCTGTCTTCGTTACCAAGAGCAGGGTTCTAGGAAGGGTGTCATCTGGGCACCTCCCTGGAGATATTTTGTAGGCTCTGCACACCTCAGTCTCGTCCAAATGTAGTATATCAAGATCGTCAAGTCTGAAAGGGCTCATGGCAGTTTGAGGCCCCCCTGGCACAAGCAGTTGGAGATCTGAGCTACTGAAGCCGGAGCTCACCAAAGGAGGTTCCTTTCGTGTTGGAGTTTGGGCTCTCCAGTCAGCTGCCAGATCCAGAGTGAAGCCATACCTCCTGCCTTGCCGGGCACCAGTCGGGTGCTACAGGGAAGTTTTCTCTCACTAAAGGAGGGTTTTAAAATTGAGCCTTTGCTGCTGTGAAAGCAGCTGAATTGGAGGCCATTGCTACAGTTATTAGAGGCTGAGAGGTCTTATGGCAGTTTGAGCCACCCCCCCACCTCAGCACAAAGAGTCTGAGATCGGAGCTCCTGAAGCCGGAGCTCACTGACTAAGGCTGCTTCCGTGTTGGATCTGGGGTTCACCAGTCAGTCGCCAGGTCCAGAATGAAGCCACACCTCCTGCCTCACCAGGCACCAATTGGGTGCCACACGGAAGCTTCCCTTACTCTGCAGCTACCTACTTAATGCCAACCTTGCCAAGCGGCCCTCCTGCTTGAAGCCCTTGTGCAGAGGACAGCGACGACTGGAGTTAGCCCAGGAAACTGCCGACAGCCAGGAGCCCTGCCCACTGGATCACAGGTACAGCTGTTTTAATTCTGAGATATACTGTGGTTGTGGGTGTGGGGGCTTGCCGATAACTTTGGTTATGTGGGCTTGCTTCTACACTAATGGCTAGGTGGTGGGCACTAAAAAAAAAAAAAAAAAAAGTTATTTGTATACCATTTATTTATTTAGTTTTTGATAATCGGGGTAAACACCAAAGTGACTGTTTTCAGACACGACCGGGAGGTTACAACATACCAAAAAAGAAACCGTACAACAAATGGAAAAGCAGTACAATGTCAAAAATACAACATCGTAGATATGCAGGAGTACAAATAACATATTAAACTTCACAGTAACAAAGAACAGTAGGTTTTTAGAAGTTTCCCCTTGCTAAAGGAAGGTTTTAAAGCGGAGCCTGTGCTGATGTGAAAGCAACTGAAGATTGGAGGCCATTGCTACGGTTATTAGAGGCTGATAGGGCTTACGGCAGTTAGCACAAAGAGTCTGAGGTTGGAGCTCCTGAAGCTGGAGCTCACTGATCTGGGGCTCACCAATCAGTTGCCAGAACCAGAGGGAAGCCACGCCTCCTGCCACACTGAGCACCAATTGGGTACCACAGGGAAGTTTCCCTCACTCTACAGCTACCTGCTTAATGCCGGCCTTGCCAAATGGCCCTCCTGCTCGAGGCCCTCGTGCAAATGACCTGCGCAGAGGACAGCGATGACTGGAGTTAGCCCAGGAATCAGCTGACAGCAAGGAACCCTGTCCACGGGATCACAAGTACAGCTGTATTAATTCTGAGGTATATTGTGGGTGTGGGGGTTTGCTGATATTCTGGGGTAATTGTGTTTGTGGGTGTGGGGGCTTGGTACTACACTAATGGCTAGGTGGGGGGAACTTAAAAAAAAAAAAAAAAAAAAAAAAGGTTGTGTGCTGTTTACAACATATTTGTCTCCGTGACATAGCTAGGGTAAGTAAATTAAAAGGTTGTATTGTATTATTTTGTATTGTACTTTGGCAACTGGTACTGTGCTAATTGTATTGTAATAGTTAGTAGTAGTAGTGATGATTTTTATTCATTTCATGCATGAACATGGTACTTTGGTAACGTACTGGGTTTAGCTTCGACTTACTGGGTTCTGGGACAGGAGGACAGGAAGCACAGGGACACAGAATGTGGGAAGTTGTGCAGTGGTTGTGGGGCGGCAGTCTTCAAGGAGACCTGGAGACTGTGATGCTGCCCCATCTGTGTTTGCCTCGCTGGGTTGGCGGAGAAGGTCTGTAGACTTGATGCTGCATTGGTTGCGAGTCAGGAGGAGGTCAATAGACTCTGGGCTGCGTTGACTAGGAGTAAGGTGACCTTTTCTTCCACCCAGGGACCACCAAGTCTGACACCGTTACCTCAAAGGATGCCAGACAGGAGGAGCAGCTGTACTACAGTGGGCTTGAGGAGGAAGGGGGTGATGGGATCCCGAAGATTGGGGTGGGTCGCAGACACATTCCTCGACCACATCTGGGTGGAAGAGGACCCCGGAGAAAGAGGAAACTGCTTCTGGTAGGGGTGGGCTTGTGGAGGGAGGGGTGATGGGATCCCGAAGATTGGATGGGTCGCAGGCACATTCCTCAAGCACACCTGGGTGGAAGAGGACCTCAGAGAAAGAGGAAACTGCTTCTGGTAGGGGACTCAATCGTCATGGGGATAGAGTTGGGAATAGGACAGGGGTGGAGAAGGAAGTCAGATGCCTGCATGGTGGGATGGGAAGTGTATCCTACAGATCACTAGGGCAGTAAGAAGGAGGGGGAACTGGATGTCATTGTCCACCTAAGGACAAAAGACCTGGTCAGGGATGTGGCAGAAACAGTGCAGGGGGAGTTTAGGGTGCTAGGAAGAAGTCTTAGGTAGCACACTTGGTAGCTTTTTTGGAGGTACTACCTGTCTACAGCAGGGGGATGTTGAGGGAGCTCTGCACCAACGCCTTCAGCTCATGGTTGAAGGAATGGTGCAGAGTGGAGGGGTATGGCTACATTGGGGACTGGGGGCCCACCTGCGAGGATTAGAGCCTATATAGTGGTGACCACTTGCATCCAGCTGGGTAAGGAATCATGTTCTCAGTGGATGGTTTAAATGTTACTTTGATGAGCATTTAAACTAGCCGAGGGGGTGGTGGAAGAAAAAGGGGAGGCAGAATCTGCTCCTCCTCCTCAGGCTGAGATAGTGTGTAGAGAGATCCCGAGGGGCGAGAATCCCACCATGGTACAAATCAAGGAAGTAGGGGGTAAGCAAAGGAGGAAGGGGGGGGGGGACAGGCAGTCGGAGAAAAAGGAAGGGGGCACAAAAGGGAAAAGGAAGCAACAAGCATCCCAGACCTAGAGGCCATCATGGCGGAAGCCAGCCGGGATATAATGCCCATTACTGAGTCATGGTGCACAGACGGCAATGACTGGGACATGGTCATACTTGGCTACATGATGTTGAAGAGGGACAGGGTAGGAATGAAAGCATAAAAGCAACAGAAATACATGGAATTCGGGGGGGGCAGAGGTGCTGACGGTCACCCTTGAGTTGGGAAATGATGCTACTGTTTCAACAGGCATGATCTACAGGCCTCTGGCATGGGGGAAGACTTGGATAAGGAAATGTTAGACACAATTGGCAGGTTGGCTGAAAAGGTACACCCATGTTGATGCGAAAGACATAGTATCGCCATATATAAGAGCACATCCAAAATAGCGAGTGTCAGTGCAGCAAAATGGAATTGCAGGAGCAGATGCAACTCCTTTCTCCATGATTTTTGTACGGCCCCTCCCCGCACCTCCCCAGTATTTTTATGTAAACGATTCCAGACCGGGGGGGGGGGACAGAAATTAAGTAATGGCAGCAACCCTCCAACATGCTCACAGTAACGGATGCTGAGATATCCTGGACGCATGAAACAATCACGTGCTAATGCCGACGCCCTCTTGATGGGATACCAGCTGAAAAGGGGGTGGTGTTGCTGCTGGGGGACTTCAATGTGTGGGATGCAGTTTGGAGTCACCCTGTGGCAGCTTTAGCTAGAAGCAAGGACAGTCTGGACTACCTTTAGGAGGGGTTCCTTAGGCAAATAGTCAGTGAACCCACTGGTGCAATACTGGCTCTGGTGCTTACTAACGGGGACAGTATTGCTGGTGTTAAGGTGGGAAGCCATCTGAGGACCAGTGATCACTATACAGTGTGGTTCAACATAACAGCAGCTGCGGAATTGAACTACACAATGGTGAGAATACTGAACTTCAGAAGGGCTTATTTTACAAAGATGGATGAATGCCTCAAGAATGACCTGGCGTGTGAAGGGTGAAGGAAAAGTGGACCAAATTAAAAGAGAACATAGGAAAGGCAGTGAACCTCTGTGTCAAGCAGGCCAGCAAAAGAAAGAGCAGACTGCTGTGGTTCTCAAAAGAGGTAGCAGAAAAGATAAACGCTAAAAAGGCAGCAGTCAGAAGGTATAAAGAGAACCAGAGAGAGAGAAGAGGACAGGACAGTGTATATGGGAAGACAGAGTGAGGCAGGCAAAGCAGCAAGGAGTGCAGAGGTGTAAACAGAGGAAAGTACAATATAGCTCGAGTTTCAAAAGGGTGCAAGACATTTTTTAGTTAGGTTAGTGAGAAAAGGAAGACAAAGGGACAGCTTGTAAGGTTAAAGAGGGAGCGTGGTGGACTGTACAGAAGGGGCTCAAGAAAAGGCAAACATTTTGAACAAATACTTCTGCTTAGTATTCATAGTAGAAGGGGAAGGGAAGGGACCAGGAAGAGGTGTCAGGAGCTTTGAGGGGAGGGAAAAGGACACTAGTTTGTTTTCTGAGGAGAAAGTCTGGAAGGCACTCGCCAGCCTGAAGGTGGACAAAGCTATGGGGCCAAACTGGGTATATCCAAGAGTGCTGACGGAGCTCAGGGAGGTACTGGCTGCACCTCTGACAGACCTCTTTAGCAACTCACTGGAGACCAGCGTGGTCTTGGGGGACTGGAGAAGGGCAGAGGCAGTCCCACTTCACAAAAGTGGTATCATGGAGGAGGTGGGCAATTATAGGCCTGTCAGCCTGACATTGGTGGTAGGTAATTTAATGGAATCACTACAGAAGGAAAGGATTGTGGATTATCTTGCATCCAGTGGAATACAGGATCCAAGGTAGCATGGTTTCACAGGGGGGAAGGTCATACCAAACAAATCTGATCTTTGATGGATGACCAAGGAGCTGGATTAGGAACGAGTGGTGGACATGGCCTACCAGGATTTCAGCAAGGTGTTCAACACTGCTCCACATAGGAGATTGGTAAGCAAGTTGGGGAACTTGGAGGGAAATGAGGTGGTAACCTGGATGTGGAACTGGTTGAGGGATAGGACACAGAGGGTAGCTGTAAACAGAGTTTACTCCGATGAAGGGAGAGTGATCAGCAGTGTACCTCAGGGATCAGTGCTAGGACCAGTCCTCTTTAGTGTCTTTGTAAGTGGCTGTGGGTTCACATTATTCTATGTAAGCACTCTGGGTTCACATTGTACTATAATGGGACCTCATACCAAGTGTTTTCGGCAGTTCTGTTTTGTTTTAATTGTGTCTTTGTGTTGTATTGATGTTTGTTGTGTTTGCCACCCTGGTGGCCCGGGTCACGACTGAAAACAGTCCTCTGGATCAATTTGCTCACCTGGTTATCAAAGACATAAATAAATAAATATAGAGGAGGAACTGGAAGGAAAGATCTGTCTTATTGCAGATAACACCAAGATCTGTAGCAGAGTGGACACTCCGGGGGATGGGTAGGGATCTGAAGTCTGGAGGAGTTGTCAAGGGTATGGCAGCTGGGTTTTAATGCAGAAAAGTGCAAAATAGTGCACTTGGACCATAGAAACTCGGGAGTGGAGTGCAAAATGGGCAGAGTGGTACTGACAAAGACCAAGCAGGAAAGAGACTTAGGGCTTATGATATTGGATTACCTGAAAGTGGCCAAGCAATGTGACAAGGCAGTCGGAAGAACTGGTGGAATGCTGAGGTGCATAGGGAGGGGTATCACCAGCAGGAAGAAGGAGGTGGTGCTGCCCCTATATCGATCGCTGGCAGGACCTCACCTTGAGTCCCATGTCCAGTTCTGGAGACCACATCTCAGGAAGGACATAGAGTGGAGGAAGTCCAAAGGAGGCTACAAAATGGTGCAGGGTCTTTCAAAAGCCCTATGAGGAGAGGCTTAGGAAGCTAACTATGTACACGGGGGGGAAGGGGACGATAGAGACCTTTAAATACCTCATGGGGATAAATAAGGCACAGGAGGGAGGTACTTTTCAGGAAAAAAGGTGCTCTAGAACAAGGGGGAATGCTGTGAAACTGGAGGGGGGTAAATTAAGAAGGGATGTGAGGAAGTACTTCACAGAAGGGATGGTGGGTGCCTGGAACAGCCTTCCAGCAGAGATGGTGGAGGTGAAAACAGTGGGGAGGTTCACGAATGCCTGGGACAGGCACGGGGAATCATGGGGGTAAGGAAGGGAGGGAGGGAAGAGATTGTGTGGTAGATCAGCTTGGGTCTGCAGCTAAACAACGGAGATTTAGCAAGAAAAAAATTGGCAGACTGGGTGGGCCCAGAGGCCCTTATCTGCTGTCACATTCTGTGTTTGTATTCCTGTATCTTGAAGGAATGTCTGCAAGAAAAGCACTGGGTTCAGATCCTCATCCCCTTCTGGCAGCCCTGTTAATTAAAGGTTAGGGCTGTGGAATAGATTTTCCATGTGCTTTTTGCAGGCCTGTGGAAGTGCGTTTTCTTTTACCACATCCGGGGTTGCGGCCATGGCTTTCGAGGCTGTGCGTCTGCTTTTTTGGGATTCTGACACTTGCCCTTCCGCTTTTGTTTCTACAAGCGTGAGGTGGTCATCAAAGCTGTCCCATTCTTATCTTAATCTCGATCGCTTGTAGAATCATCTTGTTTGTAGTCTCCTGTCCCTTACTAATGGCAGTCCCTTCCCACCCTGGCTAGCGGCTCTTGCATTCGTGGCTTGCTGCTTGGTCCTTGTGGAGTCAGTTGGTTGTTTTGGATTAGGCATTCTGGAATGCAGAATGTCTGGATCTTACTTCAAGGGGGCTCTTGCAGCAGGCAACACCGGTATGACTGAAGGTGCCAGGACCACACAGAAAACTTCTGGCTAGTAGACTGCCTCTGCTGACATCAGCATGCTGATGTCCGCCTGTCCTATAAAGGGGCGGCCCCTCAGACCTACCTCAGTTCTTTTCCCGCTGTCGACCCGCACAAGTCGGCCCTCCATGGACTTCTGCTTCAGTCGACCGCCATTTTCTTTGTGTTTACCTGTGATTTATTTTCTTTTTCTATTTAGTCTTAACATTGATTGTCAGTGTTTCTGTCTATCTTGTTTATGTCTTCTGCTCCAGCCTTGTCTTCCAACCAGCCTATGAAGTGTGCCTGTGGTAAGCAGATACTCACCAAAGATGGTCACTCTTGCTGCCTTCTCTGCTTATGCCCTGTCTACGACACCGAGGCCTGCAAGGACTGCCAGGACTTCAACCAGGCCACAGAGAGACGCCGCTTGAATACCCTCTAGAGTCACCTACTTCAGCAGAAATTCACAGTGATGGAGAAGGAGCTTCAGGCTTAAAGCTCTTCCAGTTCCCCAGTCTCTGCGGCATCGTCATTCCTTTTCTTCCCAGATGGAGACGTCTAGTGGGAAGCACAAGCACCGGGACTGTCCTCGGTCAGCCTCTTGCTCGCGGTCGCTGCATAGAACGGCTTCCGCCTCTGGGTCTTCCTCCTGAGGGGAGGGGAGGGTGAGCCCCTCCTTCCTCGGTAGCCCTTATACCCTCTGTGTTGCCGGTGGTACCGCCCCCCCACCCTTATTGCTATCCTGGGTGGCGGCGGCTCCCCTGGGCAGCTGACTTCGTCCCCTGCCCCCCAGCCCCTGATACTCAGACCCTTAGTCCCCACGAGTTCTCAAGCAGGGGACTTGACCGGGGTTGGAACCTCTGGTGGCGGGTCTTCACCCATCGCCATCCCCCCCTGATCAAGGTGTTGCCTGCGTTGGTCCCCAATTTCCGGGCTGGCGCTAGTCCTTTCAGGCATCACCCGGAGCAAGCGCTTGCCTCCTCCTCTACACAGGCAACGCCTCTGCCCCTGCATCGGGGGAATCCCTCCCTTCCCCCGCAGGCACCGGCCTGTCCTCAGGGGCCCACGCTGGCTTTTTCTCCAGACCAATGCCAACCTTCACCTACCGGGCTGGCACTGGTTCCACTGATGCCTTCGCCGACGACGACTCAACCGTTGTCACCTCGGCCCCAGCCTGTGCCTCAACCGACACCCGCTGGCCTTTCCAGGAATCCCCAGCTAGCACCAGCTGAATGGATGCCAGGGTACGCTATGCTGGCTCCTCCACCGTCGTACCTGTACCCTTCTCCCCAGTTCCCTTATCCTCTTTACAGCCACCTCCACCGGTGGATTATAACTCCTTATTCTTGGCTTGGTGGACCTTTATTAAGGACAAGGACGCACCCAGACAGTCTCCTCCTCCTCCCTGGGATACCCCTCTTTGAGATCCAGACCAGGCAGAACCTAGAAATGCAAAACAAAAACCAGCACCACTCAGGAGGTCCACATAAACTCAGCTTTAATGTTTAAAAAGTCACTTTACCACCATACAAAAATGCAGCAAAGGACGCCAACCACCACTGACTTGGACCAGCTTCACACTAACTGTGCGTCATCAGGAGGTGTATCACATGTGTATAACAGCATTTAAATACCATTTTTTCCTTAAAGTGACAGTGCCTAATTAAATATATGCATATGATGTAATGTGCAATAATAAATACGTTGCACAAATAACCATAATGACATAATAATTAAAAAGGGGAGGTGGAGAACAGGTATTATACTATTTCATTCCACAATGACAAAAAAAAAGGGGGGGGGAGGAGACCGGTATTGTACTATTTCATACCACAATGACAAAAAGCTACTCTTTAAAGATTATATATATATAAAAAAAATCATGTTACCATAAACTAATTCAACATATATAATAATTTAAGAAGTTTGTTTATTTATTGAAATGTTTCACCAGGAAGGCAAGCTGAGCAACAAGTTGCTCGTCTCCCTGTGCGACTTGTGGGGTAGGAAACAATGGGATAGAATACAGAGAAATGTTACAGTGTTGGAATACAATTTGCTTACTTTCATACAATGAGAGCATGAGGGATTACAGGTAGATGTCATTGGCTAACAATGCAACAGTGAAGTATAGTAGATACAAAGACACATAAAGCAAATTGACAACAGTTGGTAACACTGGAACACACATAATAACTTGGCAACAGTATGTAGCACTAAATGGTAAGGTGAGCCAATAGTAATTGGTAGCCATTAGTGTAACATAGATATTTAAGATTTTACAGTGATTGGAGTAAAGAGAGGAGGAATGGAAGGAGGGAACGAAAAATTGCAGAGGGAAGAATGTAAGAAGGAAAGGAAATTTACGGAGAGATGCAGACAGAACACGATTTTTGAGGCAAACGGAGACGACAGGGTGGAATAAAGTGCATATAAGAGGGGTATGGGGTAGGTTATAACTGCTTAATTGAGTGTAGGGGTAGGCTAGTGTTAGGCTATGTTAATTGGGAGGGGCTAGGAAGAGAGGTAGAGTGTGGCAGGGTCAATGACAGAGAGGTATTGTAAATTCGCAAACCATAAGACGTCGCAAGATTGTCAGTTCTCAGATCCAAACATCGTGTGTAATAGAGATGTCACTATCAGTTTCTTCATCTCTACACCCTAGGAAAAGAGAACAAAAAACATTCAGTATTGAAATTAAATTCAAGAACCCATACGTCTAGATGAACAAGCTGGTATCAAAACTGTGATGTACAGAGTGAGGCTATCTCCTATTCTTTTTTATACATGGCAGCAACTCTATTCTGTCATTGAGGCCTGGTGGTGACATGGCCCCCAAAGTGAAGATCCAGTAGGATTCTCTACTTAATAGTAGCTGGTCCAAATCCTCACCTCTAGGGCCCAGTTTCACCCTATCAATGGCACAAAATTTAAAATTATGTGTGCTGTTGGTTCTAGTTTTGAGGTGGGTAGCAAGTGCATTTTTCACATCCCATTTTTGGATAGATCTGAGGTGCTCCCCAATGCATACCTTAAGTGGGTGTGTGGTCTTGGCCACATAAAATGCACCGCATTCACATGTGGCCAAATATACAACATTCTCAGTTGTGCAGTTAAAAAATTCACATACGTTATACATATGAGCATTATTGCATGTTGTAAAAGTATTGGTCTTAAGTGAGAACAGAATTTGCAGTTGCCACATGTGAAGTTACCTTTAGGTAAGGGGGGGGGTAATCAAGTGGTCCTCGCACTCGTACCTTCCTGGGGTTTAGGTTGATAACTGTGTACCAAAAGATCTTATAAGGCTTTTCCCTTACGATATACCATTCTAGGTTTCTCTTTAACTAATTCCATTAGTAGGAGTTCATTCTCTAGAATATTCCAGTTGGTAGTAATAATGCCCTGTATACGACTGTAATGTCTGGTGAAGTTGGTCACAAAGTTGAACCTTTCCTCGCTTTCTCTCATTGGCTTATCCACCAGTAATGTCTCTCTGGATATATCCATGACCTCATGATATGCTCTGTGCACCAAGTTTTCATTGTAGCCACTCTCGTCTAAACCGTTCACACATATCAGACCCTTGAACCAGATAATCGGCATCATCTGTACAGTTCCTATGTACCCTTAGCAACTGGGCCTTGGGAATGTTATTCACCATATGTCTTGGATGACAGCTGGAAGACAGAAGTAAAGAGTTTGTCTTTTTTCAAAATAAGTTTGTGTACAGAGTGCCACCAGGCAGTTTAGTAATCATTAGATCCAAAAATGAGAGTGACAAGAAGTCACTTTGTACAGTGAATTTTAAATGTGGATTGGTACTCTCCAGATATTGCACAAAACTGTTCAACTCCTCCGGCATGCCCTTTCAGACAAGGAACATGTCGTCTATAAAACGACGCCAGATGTCGATCCTGTTGAGATAAGGATTGGTCTAATCGTCACAGATGTTCTCTCCCACTTGCCCAGATAGAGGCTGGCATAATTGGGTGCGAAGGAAACGCACATTACCGTCCCCTTCAGTTGTAAAAATTGCTCAGCCTGGAACATGAAACTGTTTTTTTGTAAGAACATGTTCGGTACACTGTAAAAGGAAAATTTATTTTTGTTATCAACAGTTGGATCAAGGTTCAACCAAAACTCCATAGCTTCTAAACCCCCTGAATGGGGGATGTTGGTGTACAAAGCAGTTGTATCCATCGGTATCAAATGCCAATCTGACTCCAATTGCATATGTTCTAATATTATCAACATTTGGGTGGTGTCCTTAATATATGAAGGGAGTGCACTAACATATGATTTTATATGGGCATCTACGTATCTCACCGGGGGCTCAGTGATGGAACCAATACCTGCCACAGTAGGGCAGCCTGGAATGTTAACTGCATCCTTGTGTATCTTTGGCAATACGTGTATGCTAGACCTTACTGGATTTTCAGCCGTTAAGATGCTGTAGTTCCCCACTGCCAATACATCCTGACATCATAGATTCATACAAGAACACATCTATCTCTATCTTGAAATGCACTGTAGAATACCCCCTTAATCTGACATAAAAGATTGTGTTCCCAAGTTGCCTTTTTATTTCCCTATATAGTTATTCGTTGACATTACTACTATAGAACCCCCCCTTATCAGCAGGTTTTATGGTAAAAAGTTTATTTTCTAGTTCTTTATCTGCTGCAACCTCAGTTGAGTTGAAGTTTATGGGTCTTGCAGCATTGTCTCGTTCAAACATCTCCTTAAACTATCTTTTGCATGCCCTTTCGAATGTCCTAACCAGTTCGTTATAAGGTGGCATGTTTTATTTTATTTTAGTTGTTGAAATGTTTCACCAGGAAGGCACGCTGAGCAACAAGTTGCTCGTCTCACAGTGTGACCTGGGGGGTAGGGGAACATGAGGCTAGTATACAGAGATTTGGTACACAATAAAAATATACAGTTTGATTACAGTTAATAAAGTGAGCAGACTACACAGAAATACTGAAAAGGAGGAAAACTAACAGGCATGAATTTGTGGATGCAATGCTAACAGTCTTGAACTAGATAGATCTCACTTTGAGAGGGCTCTTGCAGTAGGTACTCACAAATAGGACTAAGCCGCCAGGCGTTAGGACCACATGGAAAAACTCTAGCTAGCAGTGTGCGGCGGGGGACCACCTCCTAACGGCATGTGACTGATGTTAGCATGGTGCTATATAAGGAGCGGTCCTCACGCCCGCCTTCCTGTTCTTTTCCGCTGTTGACCTGCGCACATCAGACCTTGAGGAAGAATGCTGCTTGGATGAGTATTTCGCTAAATAAAGTTCATTTATTTGTTGTTTCTCGTCGTGTATAACAAAAATACGTTGTGTATGTCGCCTCAGACGCCTTCAGAATCGCATAAAAATAAGTGCGACTTCTGTGGAACTCTGCTCCCTCACAAGGAAGGCCATACCCTTTGCCTGGGCCCAGGCCATAAGGTTGAGGTGTGCAAACGCTGCCAGAAGTTTAATGCTACCACACATAAATGTAGGCAGCAGTCCCTGGAGGCCCACCGTTTAAAAGAAAAAATGGGCAATATGGAAAAGGAGCTGAAGAAACACAGACATTCTTCATCCTCCCCGGAAGGCCATCATAAAAAGGAGAACATAGAGAGACATCGGGACCGGAAAGGGTCCACAGCGATCCCGCCACCTTCCATTGGAGTCGCGGCCCTTAAGGTAACATCCCCTTCGGGGCATCAGCCTGCGACGATGCCTTGGTGGCTACCAAACTGGTGTTGGCTCCCTCGATTGGCCTGGGCTTGGGCCTGACAGGAGCCTCCCGGGATGCCAAGGATCTGAAGAGGCAGAGACTGGCAGCACACCTTGATTTGACAGACTCCTCCCCAAACCTCATTCTGCCCTGGATAGAGCCTCATGAGGACTTGGTAACAATCTGGAAGCAGCCTTCTTCACCGGCCCCAGTGGCCAGAAAAGCAGACCAGCTTTATCAGTCTCCAGACGATAGGGATTTTTGAGTCTACACCCCAAAACAGACTCTGTGGTCATCAGTGCGACCCATAACCGGGCCGCAAAACTGAAACACCTCGGTGCTTCACCCCCAGATAAGGAATCCAAAATTCTGGACCAGTATGGGAAAAAGATTTACTCTTCTTCTACACTGGGCATCAGAGCACTGAATTATGTCGCCCATATGGAGGACTATCAAAAATCTATCTGGGTCAATTGGAGTCCAAGGTAGACTCCCTTCAGGAGTCTACACTAAAAAATGAGATGGCAGATCTGGTCTGGTCAACCAGATCCGCTTGTCATGACTTGCTACGTGCCATCTACGATGCAGTGGATGCTGCAGGTAGGGGCTCAGCCTCTGCGGTTAGTCTCAGACGGCATGCCTGGCTGCGAATCTCGGGTCTAGCATCAGAGATCCAGTCGGCCATACAGGATTCCCCTTTTAGAGGGTCTGTCCTTTTTAGCGGGGACGTCAAAGACATCATCACTCACTTTCAAGATAAGAGCAAGGCCCTACGTTTGGTACAATTTATGTACAAGCCTCAACAAAAGCAGAAACTGCCATTTCAGAGGCAGCAACGTCGCCAACAAAAGCCTAATCAGAACAGACATCAGAACAAATGTCGGGCAACCTTAGCTGCTAGAGCCCCGCTAAGTCCTCAAAGCTCGGGAGCTGCGGCCTTGGCCTTGCCCTCCGCCTCCAAACCCCCACCTCCGCTGGTTTCCAGAGCTGCCGGTAGGAGGCAGGTTCTCACCTACCAGAGTGGGAGAGAATAACAGACTTGTGGGTTCTTCAACTGGTGGCAAAAGGTCACACAGTAGAATTCACGGAATGATCCCCAAGAAGACCTCCGGGTCATTCATTCTACCCGCCCAGCAACCTACCATTGGTGAGAGAGGAAATTATGTCCTTGCTGGCAAAGGCAACAATAGAACCAGTCTCTGTAAAGCATCAGGAAAAGAGTTACTTCTAGGGACGTGAATATGTTGTTCATCTACACTTCTTGGCATGTCCCTTTCTCCTTTAATTCTTGCCGGAAGGTCTTAAAGCTGGCTTCTCCTACCCACCTGGGTGGTATAACCCTCGGATCTGCCCCATGACACCAGATCTTCCTTTCTGCTGGAAGATTCAGGTTGCCTCCTCACCGCTTCCACGTTCTGCAGGCCCTGGCTTTGTTTCCTTCGGATTCTTTGAAGATTAAGATCGTTTGAGCTTCCCCTGGTTTCCGCCTGTGCAGCCAGAAAATGTTGCGCACAGACGTGCATATCTCATGCATCTACTGTTTGGGTGTCTGTCATGATACTCAGGCCTGTGAGATTTGTCTCACTTTTAACTCTTAACGTTCTTGACGACCGTCTTGCATGACTCAAGCTGGGTAGTCCCAAAAAACGGAATTCACTGATTAAATTGAAGGAGGCCCGGTGGGTGGGGTCTGCGGCTGCGGTGTCCGCCGAGCAGTTGGTGCAAATACAGGCCTTCGAGGAAGAGGCAGCCCGGGCTATGGAGCTCTCCTCTTGGCCGATTTTTGTTCCACTCAATCTGGACTCCACCTTCTCTGGCTCCTTTTGGGAGATGTGCCAGTCTTTCCCCACTAAGGGCGAGGGACCTTCAGATGCGCATGTCTCCTGGTCCCGTAAAAAGGACAAGAAACCGAGAGATTCTTCGTCTCGGCGATGACGTTCTTGGGATCAAGGGCGATCTCGGTCCCAGGGATCTCCAGTCTCAACTTCGGTCAAGACTGCTACTTTGGCCGCCGACTTCTCGGCTTTGTCGACTGGTCTGCCGGTTGAAGTCTTGATCGACGTGGTGGAGAGTACTCTCTACTCTGTTGATCAGTTGTCACCCGACGAGGCCAACAGCTGTTTTACCAGGACTCTGGTCCTGCCTCTTCCTGATGAGGAGACCGAGCCCGCTGGTAATCCCATAGAGGAAATGGTCCCTGATCCGGGAAAATCACTGGCTCCCCCCGGTGTCTCCCGAGCGGCCCGGTCGGCCAGCCGGATCGAGGTCGAGGTCTCGGACCCTCTTGACTGATAGGTCGATTTAAGGCACATGAGTGCTCAAAGGAAAGGCGATGCTGACATTCATCTTCATTCTCCTCTGATGAGGAGAGGCTTTGACGGAAACTCCATAGACGCTACGAAGATATCGTGGCAAAAGCTGATCTTGTCCAGCAGAAACTGACTTCGGTTTCCACACTGGCCATTACTTGGCTTTCGCCTTCTAGGCCGAAGCCGGCTCCATCGAAACCGATCATCTCGGTTCCTCTGCCCGCGGAGCCAGTAGAACCCACTCCGATTCTGCCAAAATCGACCTCTCCACTGATAGTGGTGGAGCAGCTGCCTAAACAGCCCACGGGAGGGGCTTCTTCGAAGGAAGCTCGGACTGTTTTGGGTCTTCCCCGCAGGATTTTGGTTACCCTCACGCCTGACCGCCCCAGGTGCATGGAAGGGGACCTTGGTGGCTGGACGATTTATCCGGATACTTTCAGATTCTGACGACTCCAACCTACACTCTAGTCCGCTTGATGATGAGTCGGTGGGCAGTCTGTCGACGGAGGAAGGCCCTTCGTGCTTTTTGGGGATTCTCCACCTCATCGAATCCACGGGGATGTCCCTCTGGATCCTGTCCAGAAATGGGCGGAGTACCCTCTTACAGACATTCTTAAGAGAGGGGATACCCCTACGGAAGCCTTCCCAGTGCCCGAGGCCATTGTTGGTCTGGCTTTGGAGCTTTGGCAACACCCTGCCTCCTGCCCAGACGGCCCGCAAGGATGCGGTGTCCATTGGGTCCCTCTCGTGATTCACTGAACAGCCCTCAGCAGAGGGGTTGGTGACCGCTTCTGTGTTCAGACGCACAGGCAGTTCTGTCAATACCGATAGAACTCCAGACAAGAAGTCCAAAAAATTGGACCACTCTGCCAGGAAAGTTTATGCAGCCTCCTTGCTAGGCCTCCGTCAGGCAAGCTCGACTGTCATCATGGCGCACTTCTCTCATGCCCTGCTGGGCTTCTTGGATGAGGTTCACCTGCAACTTCCTGTGGATCTTCAGATTACGGTCAAGCAGGTCTGGGATCAGGGCCGGGCCGTTTCCAAGCAGCAACTTCAGACGGCCCTGGACCTTGGGGACTCATTCACCTGTTCGGTGGCAGCCGCAGTTACCATGCACCGCAGGGCTTGTCTGAGACTTTCCACTTTCATGGCGGATACCCAGCACAAACTCGCTGATGTTCATTTCCTGGGCACCGATCTCTTCGATCTAGGTGTGGATGGTCACCTTCAGCTAATAGAGCAGTCCAGTGCCACCTTGGACTTTGCTACTTCTGCTCAGAAAGACGCCCCTGGTGCCAAGAAACAGCAAAACAAGAAGCCATTTCGGCATCCTGCACCTGCGGCCAAGCAGCCCTCCTTTAAGGGTGGGCAGCAACAACAGGCACAGGCTTGGCACCCTCGGCCCAAGTCCGGGCCTCCAGCGACCCGTAGATGAGGTTGAGGTTTAGGCGGCTTCCAATCTGGGCCCTCTTCCTCCAAGCCTTCCAGTGACAGAATAGGCGCAGCCTCCCTATTCCTGTTCACGCCAGCTCTGGGTCCTCCGTGGGGGGGGGGGCGGCTCAGACACTTTCTTTCCGCCTGGTCCACTGTTACCATTGATAGGTGAGTCTTAGAAGTGGTCGGCCAGGGTCTGCCTTTAGAGTTCGAGCAGTACCCTCCGAGCCGAGCCCACGCCCCATGGGAGGAAAGGATATTAGTCCATACTCTGTCGGCTTTGAGAGACGACATAGCCCAATTCCTTCTCAAGGAGGTAGTGGCCCATGTGACAGATCCTTCAGCTAACCCAGGGTTCGTTTTCAGGTACTTTCTGGTCCCGAAGCAGACTGGGGGCTGGCACCCCATTCTAGATCTGCACGACCTGAACCAGTTTCTCAAGCCTCGCATCTTCAGGATGGTAACTCTGTCCCAGATCATACTATCACTGGAGCAGAACACGTGGTTCTGCTCACTGGATCTCCAGGACATGTTTTTTCACATCCCAGTCTGTCCTCCTCACCAGCGGTTCCTCCATTTCAGAGCAGAAGGAACCCTATACGAGTTCCGAGCCATACCATTCGGCCTGTCGTCGGCCCCACGGGTCTTCACCAATTGCATTGCAGTGGTCGCAACCCACCTCAGGCATCGAGGGGTCAGAGTCTACCCCTGCCTCGACAATTGGCTCTCAGCGGGTTCCATCCAGCAGGAGGTGGAGAGGTCCAGGGATCTGGCCCTCTAGACCTACACTCAGCTTGGCCTCCTGATCAGTGAGGCCAAGTCGGAGCTCGTACCTTCGCAGGTGATATGCTTCATTGGGGCAGAGCTTGACTCCTGCCGAGCCAGAGCCTGGTTCCCGGAGGACAGGGTGGAAGTTCTCTCCTCCTTTGCCCAGTCATTTTTGGTTGAGCACTTTCACCCTGCCCGGGACTTTCTGAGCTTTCTGGGGTACATGGTGGCTTGCACCACCATGGTCTGATGGGCCCGGTGGCATATGCGCCCCCTTTCAGTGGGAGCTGGCTGCCCAGTGGACTCAGCGCCAGGGTCATTTCGACCTGCTGATCACTATGACCCAGAAGATGTGAGACGCTCTCCAGTGGTGGACCGTTCTGGATCATTTGCAGGAAGGGATCTGATTTGTCCACCGTGAGCCGATGGTCTTCCTCTCTCATGGGCTGGGGAGCCCACGTGGGGAACAACAGGGCCCACGGGTTCTGGACCCCAAGGAATCCTGATACCATATCAACCGGCTGGAGCGCAGAGCGGTCAGACAGGTGCTGTCAGCATTTGCTCAGCAGCTTCATGTGTCAAGTGGTTCAAGTCCAGATGGATAATACCACGACCATGTACTACCTCAACAGACAGGGCGACACGCACTCTCAGCTGCTGTGCAGGGAAGTGCTCTGCATCTGGACACTCGTGAGCCAACTGGAGGCAGATCTCCTAGCCATCCATGTGACAGGAGCCTCAAATCTACTGGCGGATTCCTCCAGCCACGTAGGTGAGACATCCCACGAGTGGTCTCTTCAGCCAGAGGTAGCTCACAGCCTGTTCTCCCACTGGGGCACCCCTCAGGTGGACCTGTTCGCCTCCAAGGAGAACGCGAAGCTGAGGCTGTTTCATGCCCGCCCCCCTCAGCAGGGGGATGCCTTCTCGAGGCCGTGGACCCCGGGCCTCTTCTGCACCTTCCCTCCATTTCCCTTGATCCACAAGGTGCTTCCCAAGGTGAAGAGGGACACGGCCCAGGTGATTCTGGTAGCCACAGACTGGCCTCGCCAGTTCTGGTATCCAGATCTCCTCAGCCTCAGCTCCAGGCTCCAGAGGCGGCTTCCAGCCTGCCCGGACCTGCTCTCAGTCAGCAAGGGGAAGGTGCTCCATCCGGACCTTCAGTCCCTGCACCTGATGGCCTGGTTCTTGAGTGGCTAGAGTTCCAGGCCTTGGGTCTTTCCGACGAGGTCCTCAGCGTCATTGAGGCGTCCCGTAAGGAGTCGACCAGAAAATGTTATGTCTTCAAATGGAAGAGAGTCTCCATTTGGTGTCAGGGCAAGGGGTTGGACCCTTCTTCCTGTCCGTTAGCTAGCATTTTGGACTACCTGTGGTCCTTTTCTCAGCTAGGGCTTCGGTTGACGACCCTTAAGGTGCACCTGGCAGCCATCTCTGCTTACCGGGCGCGGGCCGACAAGCAGTCGGTGGTGCAGGAGAAGGTTGTCTGGCACTTTTTCAAAGGCCTCCATCACATCCCCTCCAGTGTGAGAACTTCCACCTCCTTGGGATCTACTGCTGGTATTGGCAAAGCTCATGGGCAAGCCATTCAAACCGATGCACAGGTGCGATATCTCCCACCTGTCGTAGAAGACCGCCTTCTCGGTGGCTGTCGCGTCAGCCAGAAAGATGGGAGAGCTGCAGGCGCTTTCCATCGAGTTTGCTTATCTGTTCTTCCACAGGGACAAGGTTTTCCTTCGCTCCCACCCGAAATTCCTTCTGAAGGTGGTGTCGTAGTTTCACCTGAATCAGGTATTGACTCTGCTGGTGTTTTACCCCAGTCACACCTTGGAGGCCGAATATAGGCTCCACACTCTGGACCCTAGAAGAGCGCTCGCGTATCACAAGGAGCGGACGGCTGAGGTTCGGGGAGAGGTTCGCCAGCTGTTTGTCACCTACGCTGAAGCCCTGCAGCCAAGCGGATGATAAGCAGGTGGGTCACCTCCTGCATAGATCTCTGCTATAGGTTGGCGGGCATGGAGCCACCCAAAGGGATAAGCGCTCATTCAGCCCGCCATACTGCTGCTTCAGTGGCTGCTTCTAGGGACGTCCCTCTCCAGGAAATCTGCAGGGCTGCTACCTGGAAGTCTCATTACCACACTGACCTAGAGTCACACTGGGATGCTGGTTTTGGGACCTTGGTTCTCCAGTCCTTATTCCCCAAGTAAGTATAGGGGGTGCGTGCCTTGCCTCCCTCCTCCCGGAGAACTGCTAGGAGTCTGCCAACAAGTGTGGATTGAACAACATATCCACGTCCCCTAGAAATACAGGTTACTCATCTGTAACAGGAGTTCTAGGAGTGGTATATGTTGTTCATCCACACGACCCACCCGGCCTCCCGGCTTCGATGCGCAACCTGGCTTCTAGCGGGCTAGATCTGGCATCATGGGGCGGAGCCGAGAGTTTTACCACCCGGGTGGGTGGGAGGAGCCAGCTTGAAGACTTTCCGGCTCATCTTAAAGCAGTAAGGTACCTGCCAGCAAGTGTGGATGAACAACATATGCCACTCCTAGAACTCTTATTACAGGTGAGTAACCTGTATTTATAGAAGTTAAGACTCCGCTTGATGGAGTGGGGCACTCACAGGGGCCCTTTTAGCTGCCCGAGCAGGTTCGGAGGCACCCTTCAAAGCTATTCTCCCCTTGACTGCCTCTGGTTCATCTGGTTTGTGTTTAGGGCGAGTAGGCCAGGTGAGTGCCTCAGCAGTTGTTGCTCTCCTCCTCCCGCCTTGGTTGTCCATGTTATAGAGAAGCGCTCGCAATCTTCCATAGCGTTCCTGCTAGATGGATTGAGCGAGAGCTTTCCACCAAATTGGAATATTTTCCACCTCCCTTTAATTCAGTTTTACCAAATTGCAGCTGCAGAGCCGTCACTAAATAAAATATCCCATGCCTGGATGGAAGGCGACCTAGGCCTTGGATCCCCAGAGATTTCCTCCACATAGGGTTTTTTTTCTGTCCTCCGTGCTGCAGGTCGTAACTGTTAGTTAGCATAGTAGTGTTCCCTAGTTTCTTTAGGTAGGTTCCACTGTTGGGTGGAGGTGGATGTTGTCCCTGCCATTCCCTCTCTCCTTAGAAGGTCTCCTCTTCTCAACGCAGACCTTCTAATTATGCCACGCAAACCTGGGTGTTTCATTACATTATCAACCTGAGCATCTCATTACATTATCAAGCTGCCTGATGCTTTAACTACTACCACATCACAGCTACTGCTTTTTTATTTGCTTCGTGCTACATTTCTTTTTGGGGTTCCTTCGTAAGGTACCTTTAGCCACGGGAATCGTCCTGTGGTACCTCTAGGGATGCAACCCTTTGCGAGGATTCCTTGCCTTTGGTACCCCTACAGGGTGGTAATTCCTCTGAAATAGAGTGTGTGAATGGCCAAAAACCAAACTAACACAGTTGCACAAACATAACACTATACTGGCTGCATAGGCTATTGAATTGGAAGGCTTAGCCTGGAGTTCAGTGGACAAGCAGCTAGCCATTCCCACTTCCTGAGCTACATGAGCAGTTCCTCTCAGCCTCCTTCTGAAGCACTTTTTTCTTTTCCCCACCATCCTCCCCTCCTTAGGATCCTTCCTAAGTACCTCTGGAATAGATTGTGTGAACGGCCAAAAACCAAACTAACACAGTTGCATAAGCATAACACTATACTGGCTGCGTAGGCCATTGAACTTTACTATACGATAGCACAAATATCTTTGGTAAACACTTGTTGGGACAGTAGCTTTGTAGTTGGAGAATGGCTGGGTGGACTACAAGGAGGCTGAACCAGGGCAGGATTGCGATGAGAGACACAGAACAAAATTTGTGGGGAACAAAAGTGCAAGATTGACTGTAAGTGCAGTAGAGATTAGGGAATTAGCCATTAACTAGGGCTAGGAAGGGGGGGGAGGGAAGGGGGTTGGCAGGATGGAGGGCATAATAGGCAGAAGCAGGGGTGGAAAGGGGGGGATTGGAGGAGGGAAGGCAAGAGGAGGAGGAGGAGGAGGAGAAGGGTCTGCCAGGGCCTGACCCCTCTAGAATGCTGAGGACCCTGCCTGCGCCAGGCGGAGGTCAAGCACGAACATATAGTTGCATGTAGTTGGAGGGAGAGCGAAAAGTTCTTACCTCACATGCTGTGCTGGTTTGTTCCTGCTCCAAAGGTGTAGGTGGTGAGAAGGATGGATTCCCTTGGCACATATTATTGGTTTTATAACAAACATTTGTCAATGCCGAATGTTTGCTTGCTGGTATTGGCAGTGGTAGTGTAGAAGTTACAGAGCTGTGTAATAGGAATGGCAGTGAAGTAGTGAACTGAAGCCCACCCCACCACCACCCTGCAGAGAGTGACAGGCATTGGGGTGTGCGTTTGGGTCGTCAGGCATAACGGCCACGCTATTTCACCACACCCCACCCTGCAGACACTGACAAGTGTCACGGTGTTCCTTGGGGTCTTTGGCCATTATGCACATCCCATTTCATTAGGAAATACGGTGAGATGGGTGCGATATAGGAGAATGGGGTGAACTTTCGGGCCGAAGAGTCCAAGGCATACCTCGATGCCTCTCACTGGCTGCAGGATGTGTAATGGTATGAGCATCACAGGCAAGAATCCCAAGTCACACCCCTGATGCCTGTCATTCTCTACAGGGTTGGGCATTATGGTTGGAAACCCTAATACCGCAGGCATTCGTTGGTATTTTCACTCCAGATTTTCAACATGTTTTTTTTGTGACCCCACCTCATGAACAGGGGGAATATCAGTTTGTTAGCCGAAAGCTACTTATGCACAGTGACTATGGCATTTAGCACCACAGGTGCAAAAACATTCCGAACAGGATGTAAAAATGACAGCTGTACTGTTCATGGGGAGTGTAAAAAAATGGCAATGTTGCAAATCTGCAGTAAAAATAGTTAAAAAAAAAAATGGTGAAATCACGAGCACACATAGAAACTGTGCAACGCACACCCGTAATATAATTAGGTTGGGGATTTTTTACAGTAGATTATCAGCTCAGGCATTTTGGTGCCTCTGATCATGAACAGTGTCACTGTGATTTTCTTTATCTGTGCCAAACAATGATTTCCCACAGCGACCATGCATCTCTGCGCTGAAAGTGTGAAAACACACTTCAGCCATGTTGTGAAAAATGACAGCTGTACTGCTCATAAGGAGGTGTGGAAAATGCCACTGGTGAAAATCTGGACTGAAAATATTACAAAGTCATGAACTTACGAGGGTGCGTGGAAACTGCTAATGCTCACTCATAACAGTCATTTTATGGACTTTGTATCACCAAATTTCAACATAGCCATTTTAAGACCTCTGCTCATGAACAGTGTCACTGTGATTTTCTTAATTTATCCTGTACATTGATTTCAACACCGACTGCGCCATTGTGCGCTACATGGGCGGAAACATGTTTTGGGTGAGATGTGAAAAATGACAGCTGTACTACTCATAAGAAGGTGTGGTAAAATGGCAATGTTGAAAATCTGGAGTGAAAATATTGAAAATTGGCGAACTTACGAGCCGCTGAGGAACCGCGCAACGCACGCCAGAACAGTCAGTTTTTGAGTTTACCATCAGGTTTAGATCTTCATGAACGATGTCACAGTCATGGCGTTATTCAGTCCGGGTGATTTTAGTGACTGCAAAATCACCCTTCGGGCCCGAATAACGCCATGACAGTGACATCATTCATGAGAAGGGGTCCCAAAACCCATGTTGAAAATTTGGTGCAAAAATCCAAAAATGCCTGAGATATGCAATAAAGTTGAAACCCCTATCTAGCCCATTATACAGCTTACCGGCATTTCTCAGTTCGCGGTCGGCTTTGAAGAGTGCAGACGTGTTCCTGGTCCACCAAGATCGCCGCGCCGAGTCCGGAGGTATGGGGTGGGGGGTGTGGGGAGGCAGGGTGGCAGTGGGTGAGTGCGGGTTGTGGGGGGGCGGGAGACTACGTGGACCGCTTTTTCTTTACAGGTTTTTTTTTCTAATGACGTGACGCTTGCCACGCTGTGGGCTCCCAGCGCAGGCCAAGGACATTGGGGGACATGCAGTCGAGGGGATTGGGCACTTCGCCGCCAAGTGAATCACTTGCGCTGCGGCCCTCAGTACTGGGGAGGAAGCAGACGGGATTGGGCACTTTCGTCGGCATAGCATGGGGGAGGGAGAGACAGAAAAGCTGACTAGGGTTGGGCACCCCTGCTAGAGAGTGTGCGTGGGGGGCAGCACGCAGCATGCTTGCAGAGCCTCTGTGTGTGTGTGTGTGTGTGTGTGTGTGTGTGTGTGTGTGTGTGTGTGTGTGTAGTGGGCGTGCTGAGCAAGCGATATCTTATCGCTGCTCACTGAAGCGTAGCTCCCCTTTCAACTGTATGCCACTGCATTTTGGAGCTTGTCATAGACAGCTCCAACATGCGATGGCTTACAGGGGCCGTGCCTGCCAGCACACTGACTGAATTGGAGGAGGAGGTGACACACTGACGAAATCTCGGATGATGGCACTATGTTTCTTGCACATGTGTGCAAGCAAACATAAAAATGTGCTGTAAGGTTCAGGTTGCGTGTAAACTTATGTAGGTCCACATACAGATCGAATGGATCAGTGTTCTGTGTTGTGACCAAAGATAGTCCCTTCTGTATGGTAGCTGTTTGATCTTGTGTTAACTCTATTCCGGAGATGTTGATAACAATGTTCTCTGGTCGATGGTCTAATTGTTCCTCCTGCCTTGAACCATTCTTCCTATGTTTTCTTCCTCCTTGGCGAACTGGTTTCTGTTTCCCTTTTGGGCCCTTCCTCCTTGCCCTGGGGAGTATGCCAAGGAGGAAGAAAAGTGGTCCAACTGCCACTCTTCCTTCAGACCCATTTCCCTTGGTGTTCCCCAGGGTTCTGTCCTGAGGCCACTACTCTTCTAACTTTTCAGCAGTGAGCTGCCTGTTTCCTGCGGTTGAGCATCTTTTCAGCTTTACGCGGACAATGCTGTCATATACAGGTCCTCTGCTGACTTCCCTTGGCTCAGTGAACATCTGAACTCTGACTTCCATCAGCTGGAGGCATGTTTCCTGGCAAATAGGTTGCTCCCGAACATTAAAAAAACTAAATCTATGCTTTTTTTTTGCCCACACACCTACAGAACTGATCGCTCCCCCAATTCTCTATCACCACTTGTTACAGAGAACCCATATAACTGGTACACTCCTTTAAATATCTCGGCATCCTGCTTGACCCAAACCTCTCCTTTGAGGCCCATGTCAGCAAAACCATCACAACTCTTCACCAAAAGCTGGACCTGCCCCCTACTATCTAACGCATCTTGTCTAAAAAGTGCCACAGCCACTCTCCTTCCTCTACTTTTCTATGGCTCCCCCATTCCTATCACTTAAGTCCTCCCTTATGAACCAGCTAAAGCAGTTATATCACAGGATAGGATGCTTTGCCTCCAGAGCTGCCCCCCAGCAACATCATTACACTGTATTAAAATCTCTGAGTTGGCTACAACTGGAACTTAAATTCTAGTATACCTTCCTCTGCCTCACTTATAAGTTCACCCACCTATACATTTCTTCGAGTCTAACCAATATTACTGTAAGGAAATCGGCTTTGCCGGACCCTCCGCTCCTCCTCCTCTCTTCCACTGTTAACAGTGCCGTCGACTCGCCTAGCTGCAAGCAGGAGATCCTTTGACTGCACTGCACCCAAGGTTTGCAACACCCTCTCTCCATTCATCCTCTCTTGCACTTCCCTCTCCAGTTTCAAATGTGTGCTACACAACCACCTTAATGACAGGAATTTGCTCCTGCTTTACCTAACCAACACCCCCCCCCCCGGTATACTTGTATTCTTATGTCTGTTCATCCTGTCGAGCCTTTCCTGCTCATTCTGTTCATCCTGTCGAACTGTACCTTTGTCCTGCACTATTCTTGCTTAACTGCTGAGCATTTGTGCAGCACTGTCATGAATAACTGCTGTACATAATGTGGTTCTGATTGACTGAGTCTTCATTGCACTGGACCATCCACTCCCCTTTCCCCTGAATTCACTGTTTTTTACTTTATGTACACTGGATAGCTTTGCCACACATTGTACTTGGCTTTAGGATCCTAATTTTTGTATTCCTCCGGAATCAGTGCTTTTATTGTGTGTACTTGACCTTGTATAAATTCTAGTTTTCCTCTTTATTTTTGTATGCCTTTCGCAACAGTGCTTATTTGAATGTACAAGTCTTTGCTTCTATTCTTGTATTCCTTATTCTCTGTACCCTCCCCCAAGTCGCCCCTGAAAAAGGGACTGCATGGTCTCAGTGGGCTTACCCAGTTACTAAAATTCAGATGAAATATGAATATATATATATATATATATATATATACTGTATATATAGTTGTTAAAACTCTCCCCATGGACTTTAATGGAGTTCGCCTCATGCGCTCCTTGGGTACACGCCATTATGTGCCTGAGAACAGGGGAGGATCCAGAGATTGGGAAGTGGAAGGGATTGGCTGGCTACCTTGGGGGTGGGGCCAAGATATGATACCTTCCACTTCTAAAATAACAGCATAAAATTTGATAAAATGCATTTCGCCAGTTTAAGGAAACCTCTTCCTTGCAAAACAGGGATGTGCATACAAGGGGGCACAACTTTCATCTGGTGGGAGGCAGATTCAGAAGCAACCCTCAGGAAGTACTTCTTTACAGAAGGGGTTATAGACCCATGGAACAGCCTACCTCGGGAGGTAGTGGAATCCTGGATAGTATGCTAGTTCAAACTCACATGGCACAGACATTGTGGACACATCAGGGTGCAGTCTAAATAGGGAGGGGGGCAGAAACACGGGCAGACTAGATGGAGCATGCGGTCCCCATCTGCCGACATGATTCCTATGTTCCTTTAAGGCACCAGAATATCTACTGCAAATCCGATTTCAGAAAGGTTTGGAATTCAGTCTAAGAAAATGAGCAACCCGAGGGGGGGGGGGCAGCAGTGGTGAATTGGGTTAGAAACTGGTTAACGGATAGACAGCAGAGGGTGGTGGCTAACAGCACGGATGATATGCCTTTATTGCAGATGATACCAAAATCTGTAATAGGTGGACACTCAGGAGGGGGTGGAGAGAATGCACAGGAATCTTGGTAGACTTGGAGTGACTAAGGGTTCTGATAATGTGCGGGTGGTGAGGCCGCTTGGAAAAGAAGCCACTCAAACAGTATTTTCTTAAAACTTCTGATAATTTATTTCACACACCTCAACATTTCGCCTGTTGATAGTAGTTTTTTTCCAGTGGAACTTGTTTCCAGTTTCTGTAAATAAATACAATTTAATGAATACATTATTTTTTTTAAAGAAAACACACTTTGCATATACTAATTCATTGTAGGCATCCTGTTCCTTTCCGTTGTGTGTGTCTGCTTTTAGCAGTAAACCTTGCTTCTCATTGCAGTTACTTGTGGCTGTCTGCTTCTAGTGCATTAAACTTTAAAGAAACTAGTAAGAAGCGTTCCAGTTTACCGAGGGAGGTCATTTTTAGTATTCACAACAAAGACACTGCAGTGAATGAGGTGTTAAACACCATATGGTGCTTGTAATATAAATATCCTTCATAATACATAGCCATTGTCAGTTTTTTATAAAAAGTTTTCAAAAAGGTGAACAAATATTATGCTCTTTGCAGCCAGAAGTAATTGCTATGAGAAGCAAGGTTTACTGCTAAAGGCAGACGAACACAGCATCTCGTTTTATTAAATTTCAAAGTTTACATTGGCTATTTTCACACTGGGCTGTGTTCACTGACCCACAGTCTGTCTAGAGATGGGATACAGTGTGGTGGGTTCTCATGCTCAGGGGACATAAAACAGTGACCTCTGTGCTGGGGGTGGGGATAATGAGTATGCTGGGTAACCGGGGGCGTATACACGCTGATTTGTATGGGCAATGAGTACGCAGATTAACTGAGGACAATACTGTTATGCTGATTGCACTTCTTTCTCTGCATGGCGCTGCCAACCCATCTGCCATGTTTCTGCACTCCTCCCGTAATACTGCGTCTCATTTTGTTTTTCTTCAGGTAGAGGCAAGCTCTCGAAATGTCCTGAAAACTTCGGGAACAGAATTCAGCAATGGTTACTTGGAGGTGAAAAGGCAGCTGACTGAAGCATTCAGTGTCATCCTTGAGGTCAACATATGCTTTCAAATGAAGAAAGAAGGTGAGAGTGTTTCTCCCATTTATCTGTGTTCTCCCCTTCCTTGCACAGGTCTCAGAATGGGAACTGTGCCTGGGCTGAATATCTGTATCTTCTTTGGGGGTATCTCAGTCGTCCGGTCACACCGTAGGAACTTCACTGTCAGGGTAGCAGGATCCACACAGAAGATTTTTAGCAGCACAACTGGGTCCGCTCACGCCGACGTCATGTGACAAAATCACCAACCCTGTAAAGGCGTGAGCGGCCCTGCTCCCTCCTCAGTTCTTTTCTGCTGTTGACTTGTTCGCATGGGTCTCAGCAGCCCCGGTGGCCAAATGGTGCAGCCCCTCTCCGCATGAGAGATCCGCTGTCCACATTCGCAGCCCTGGGCGGAGGACCTGACCTGATCCACTATGAACGTCCTGCATCGCTTCTCTACCTCCTCCATCTCCTCTCCCAGGTTTCTCTGGGCCTATGGGGCCCATGACCTGGAAATAGTTCAGGGCCATGGTGAGTGCTTTCCCACCTGTTTGAGGACAGTGGACAAGGCCATCACATTTCCAGGGGACCTATTTATTTTCTCGCATGGTCAGTTGCAAACTTGCAGGGCACCTTCCTTTTCCCAGACCACGGGAGCCTCCGCCTGCCCCTGATCAGTCTCGGGTCTCGCTAGACCCATGAGGGGCCCCTGCCTTTCTGTGTCTCCCTCACAAGAGGCTGAGGGAAAACCTTTATCCCGCAGGGTTTGCCAACACCACCTTTTGGTGTTGGCTTGGAACTCTAACTCACCAGTGATGAATGGTGAAGATTGATTCTCGGAAGATATGAAAATTACGTACTCACCGTAATTCTCGATCTTACTTCGAGATACAGCTCTTGCAGCAGGTTACACCATTAGGACTGAAGCCGTCAGGCGCCAGGAGCACATGGAAATTTTCTAGCTAGCTATCTTCAGCGGGGACCGCCCCCGACGTCGGTCCCACCTCTGACGTCGGGCGTGGTCATAAAGGGCGGTCCCGCCCAGAATCCCCAGTTCTTTCCTCACGAACTTGCATGCCTCGACCCTTCGGGCTCAGTCTAGCGCGCAACACGTGGTCTTTGAACTTCCTACGGGAAATTGCTTCATTCCGAAGATTTTGCTTCTCTGATGTCCTCACCGACCTCCGGGCATACGTCAAAGTGTGCTTGTGGAAAACAGATTCCCTTTAAGGACCCTCACACGGCTTGCGTTCGGTGCCTGGGCCTAGAGCACGACACCCAGGCCTGCTCCCTCTGCCAGGGATTTAACAGTCGTACCAGGATCCGGCGACAGAAGGCTCTGCAGGCGTTCCTCCTGGAAGAAAACTTAGAGCCATGTCCTCTAAAGGGGAATCTTCGCACAAGCACGCGAAAAAGCGAGGAAGGACCCTTCAGGTCCCCCACTGGCCTCCGAGTCCGCGAGCTCTGGTTCAAGTCGGACCGATCCCCGTCCGGGCCTCTTCCCTCCCCCCCCCGGCTGTGGTGGTTGTTTCGAGATCTTCTCAGGCCCCTTCCGCCAGGCCGTCGTCATCCTCCACCCCTAAGGCCGGGGCGAAGTCCGGAGAGCGTCATCACCATCGCCACAAGTCGGGCTCCTGCTCGTCGGTACCCGACGTCCGGTCCTCTTCAGTGCCGCCGAGGAAGACCCTGGAGCTTACCCCTCTGAAGAGGCCGGCAGACCCGACGCTGGCTCGACCTTCATCGGCTGTTCATCACCGCTCCTCGGAGCCGTCGTCGGCTGTCAGACCGTCGTCGGTCAAATCCACCCATCGGACGTCGGCAGGGGGACCGACGTCCGCGGTGCCTGAGAAGAGGGCTCCTGCGTCTCCGACCGTCGTCGGGCAGGAGTCCCTCACGGAGGAAGACTCTACGCAGCCCGAAGACCAGACGGGCGATCCCGGCCTCGCGCAGTCTCCCAGGGCTCCCTCGCCGCCGCCCGAGGTCCCTGTGGAGCCGTCGCCGGGACCCGACGTCCGACCCTCGACGTCTGAGCCGGCGTCGGGATTATCTATTGAGGATGTAAAGGATCTCTTTACATACTGGTGGGACACCATCAAGAAGGACGTGGCGCCCACCGCTCTTCCTCCTCCTCCTTCGGCTCTGGCCCCTTCGCCTCGCGGGTCAGTGGGCAGCTCTACTGTCCCAGGAGTCCAGATCCCTCCCAGGGCTCGAAGTGCAAAGAGGAGACCTCCGTCTAGATCCTCGTCTTCCGGATCACCCAGCCCAAAGAGATCCAGGAGACGCCGATGTTCGCCTGTGACGGAGGACGAGGGATCAGTGTATTCCACTTCCAGATCTCCATCTCCAATCTCAGTCCCTTCTCCGGACCCACGTGAGACTCCACGGTTCCTCCGGATGAACCCTGCTCATGGATATCATGCGCCATATCCAGGAGAACATGGGGTGGGAATCTGAGGAATTAGACCCCAGAGATTGCTCCTGGCTAAATATCTTGACAGAAGGACCCCAAGCCTGTGGTGGTGCCACCTTGGTGGACACTTTTGTGGGCGTCACCAGGCGGCGTGGAAAGCGTCCATTAAGATTGCAGTGATTGCTGAAGAAGGCTATTGCGTCTATACAAGGCCCCTAGGAGGACCAGTATTTGACGACTCAACCTCTGGCCGATTCTCTGGTATCAATAGCCTCACATGACGGTCCCAAAGGCACGAGCATTTGAGCACCTACCACGGATCCAGAATCCAAGCAGTTGGACTCTCTGGGCAGGTGCATGTACGCCGGCGACCTGGCCATCAGATCCCTGAATTATCTCACCCACATGATTCAATTCCAGAGCGCACTGTGGGAGCAGGGTCTGGAGGCAGCTGAAGCTTCCTGAAGGTGGTCAGAAGGAGGAGATGCTCTAACTCCTCCGTGCGGGTTCAGGCGTTGAGGACCCAAGTGCTTAGAGCGCGCGTATGATTCCAGCGGACTCGTCGGCCAAACAGCAGCTTCAGGCGTTGTCTCCGGAGACACTCCTGGCTCCGTGTCTCCGCTTCACCCCGGACGCCCAGAAGAACATTATGGACGCCTTTTGAGGGAGATGTGTTTGGTAATCCCCGGAAAAATTATTACCAAACTGCAAGAGGCTGGAAAGGCAGTGAGAGTCGGTCCAGGCAATATGCTGCCTAGGCCTGGGTCCTTTCAGTAGGTACCAAGGTCGTTCTCGTGAGGCGACACAAAGGCAACAACCTTGTTCAGCTGGCACAACAGAGGGGCTCTGGTTTTCGCGAGAATCCAGGGAAGCAGCCCGCTAGCAGAGGTCAACGTACTTAGAGCGACGCAGCCAGCGGGGCCCGTCTGCCTCCTAGCATGACTCCTTTCCGCCCCCGCCCTTGGGATCAGCGGGACGTTATGGTGAAGTCGCGTGCAACTTCCTGCGGGGATGGCAGGCAGTCACCACCGACAGGTGGGTTCTTCAGTTGGTCAGCATCAGCCACTTTTAGAGTTCGTGGAAAAGCCACCCCGAGGCCTCCTCTGCTCTCCGGTATTGGTCACGCGAGCGCCATAATCTGGCAAGAAATACTCACGCTCCTGAACAAGGGGCAGTAGAGTCTGTCCGGAAACCAGAGAGACTAGGTGATTATTCTCACTTCTTCCTGGTTCCCAAGAAAACAGGGGACCTCCGTCAATTCTGGACCTGGCGACCTCAACATGTCGGTCGCGCTACAAAGATTCCGCATGGTGACCCTCCGGGCCTGATCCCCATGCTAAAGCAGAACCGCCTGTTAGCGTCCTTAGACATATGGGGCGCCTACCTGCATATCCCCATAGCTCAAGCGCATCAGAGTTCCTGCGCTTGAGTTCTTAGGCCACCACTTCCAGTTCGGGCTCTCCCTTCGGACTGTCATCCGCATCAAGGTCTTTACCAAATGCATGAGCAGTCGTGGCAGCGTCTCTAAGGAGAAAGGGCCACTATGTGTTCCATTACCTCTCGGCCGATTGGCTTCTCATGGCCGTCTCCAGCGAGGCGCTTCTGCTTCGCGATCCAGGACACCCAAGACCTATTTGGATCGCTGGGCATTCTCATAAATCAGGAGAAGTCCGTCTTGGTACCGTCGCCAAAACCTGCAGTTCATAGGAGCAGTGCTGGACACGATCCAGGGAAGGGCTTTCTTCCAGCCGACAGAGGCGGAACGCGTAAAGTCCCTCATAGGGGACTTATCGACGAACCAGACCGTGCCAGCCAGGTCGGTCGCCGTCTGTCTCGGACACATGGCTGCGGCCATTCCCACTGTCCCTCTCGCGCGACTCCACATGCAAATTACGCAGTGGATGCTCAGAGCGCAATGGGATCAGAGGCAAGACCATTTGCAGCATCCAGTCAGGATCACGAAATCCGTGATTCGAGACTGGCAGTGGTGGTTAGCCCCCGGGTCGCTCTCCAAGGGTGTCCCTTTTGCAGCGCCGTCCCCAGAGATAACCCTCACCACGGATGCTTCGGGTCTCGGGTGGGGAGCGCACTTAGACGGGGCGAGGTCTCAGGGTGTATGGACCCCGTTGGAGGCTCATCTCCATATCAACGTCCTAGAGATGAGGGCGGTCCTCTATGCACTCCACGCCTTTCAGTCCATAATCCCGCCGTGCACGATCCTGCTCCAGACGGACAACACGGCGGTGATGTATTACCTCAACAAACAAGGAGGCGCACACTCTTACCCCCTTTGCAGGGAAGCCATGAGGGTGTGGGATTGGGTAATCGGACACGGCGCAAACCTGATCGCTGTACATGTTCCCGGAGTGGACAACACATTAGCAGACGGCCTGGTGAGCCTCCCAGGCCAGAGTCCACGAGTGGGAACTTCTTCAGGAGGTGGCAGAAGATCTGTTTCTTCGATGGGAACCCAGAACTGGACTTGTTCGCATCCCCATCCAACGTAAAACTGCCCAATTTTTGCTCGCTAGATCCAGGGCCTGGTGTTTTCTGGCGAGACGGTTGTCCTCTCCTGGGTGAACAGATTCCTTTATGCCTTCCTCCTTCCCGCTGATCCAGAGTTTTTCTAAAGCTGCGAGGGAGCACGCAAGAATGATTCTGGTGGCCCGTTTGGCCCAGACAGATTTGGTTCCCCTTGCTGGCACAGCTATCTCGGAACCCCGCTCCCTGCTGCAGCTCAACTCCCACTTACTGTCTCAGGAGACAGGTTCATTGCTTCATCCCAATCTACGCTTTTTGAACCTGCATGCATGGCCCTAGAGACATAGCCATTTTAGTGCTATGGGGTCTCGTAAAGAGGTTGCTGAGGTTCTCTCCAAGTAGCCAGAAAGCCGGGTAACGATGCTACTTCACGCCATGAAGTGGCTGCTGTTGTCTATGGTCACGGGCTCGTGACCTTTCCCTTTAGGGTTGCCCGTTGGAGCGGTTCTAGACTACCTCCTTTCTCTTTTCAATTCTGGGCTAGCCTACTCCTCTATTAAGGTGCACCTTTGTGCTATTTCAGCCTACCATCTTCCGGTGGGGCACTGTACTATTGCTCAGCTTGACGCTTCTCGGGAGTTTCTTAGAGGAGTGTTGCACCTTAGGCCTCCCATTAGGGACCCTGTGCCTCCGTGGGATCTACTCTTTGTCCTGGAACAACTTACGCTCCCTCCCTTTGAGCCTGCCGAGGTTGCGAGCTCGCGTTTTCTGTCGTGGAAAATGTTATTTTTTAGTTGCCGTTACTTCAGCAGAAGGATTTCTAGCTTCACGCCTCTTATGCAAAGAGCCTTATTTGGTTTTCCCACCGGGACAGAGTATCTCTACGGACAAACCCAAAGTTTTTGCCTAAGGTGGTTTCGACACTTACTTTAAATCAGAATATTGACCTTCCGGTCTACTTCCCGAGTTACTCCAACAGAGGAGAGGCTTTGCTTCATACCCTGGATGTTCACCGCAGCCTGAGATATTACCTTAACAGAACTAAGCCCTTGCGGGCTTCTGACCAGCTTTTCGTCTCCTTTTCTCAGAGAATGGAAGGCCAGCCGGTGTCCAAACAGTCCTTGTCACGCTGGCTTGTCCAATGTATCTCGCACTGCTACCGAGTTAAACAAAAACCCCTCCCGGGTTCTATCCGGGGTCATTCTACCAGGGGTGTGGCCACTTCCTTTGCAGCGCTCAGAAATGTCTCCATTTCGGCTATTTGCGCCGCTGCTACTTGGAGCTCTGTGCATACCTTTATCAGGCATTACAGTCTGGACATAGCCTCTAGGCGTAGGGCCGGTTTCGGCTTGGCAGTGTTGCAAGGCCTCTTGTCCTGAGTCAGGACTTGGATTGGTTTTCCTTTGTCTCTATGCCTCCTCCCGGATCTTCTGGCAGCGTTACTGCTTGGGAATCAGTCCTAATGGTGTAACCTGCTGCAGTTACGTAAGAACTTACCGTAACAGTAGATCTTTGAGAACAGCTCTTGCAGCAGGTACCTTCCCGCCCACCTTCTCCCTTAGAGGAGATTCGGCTCTGTTTAAAAAAAAAAAAAAAAATGAAAATGATTGAGACGGAGGAAAAGAAAGAAACGCCTTGGCTTGGATTTTCTCCTTTATTGTCTTCTGACGGATCCTTGGTCTCCCTTCTGATGTCATCCTACGGCCGGAGTCTCGGCGGGAGAACTGGGGATTCTGGCGGGACCGCGCCTTTATGTACCACGCCTGACGTCGGAGGCGGGACCGGCGTCGGGGGCGGTCCCCGCTGAAGATAGCTAGCTAGAAAATTTCCGTGGGGTCCTGGCGCCTGACGGCTTGAGTCCTAATGGTGTAACCTGCTGCAAGAGCTGTTCTCGAAGATCTACTGTTACGGTAAGTTCTTGCGTAACTGTACTATCTTCCAGAATATCTTCACCATTCATCACTGCTACCCGCCCACCTCCCCCACAGTGGCCGGGCTTCTGGGCAGTGTCTTCCACCTTCTTCTGCCTTCACCCATTTTGGAGAAGGAAAAGGGGGAAGGAGCTTAGTCTTTCAGAGCAAATCTCTGAGGGGGGTAGTTCCCTTGCCCCTACTTTGCCAGGAAAAAAAAAAAACAATTTCTTTGGGATTCTACTCTCTGTTTTCCTGTAGGGGAAGGCAGCTTTCTGGCTTGGCCAAATTCATAGAAGGGGATCAATGAGGGTGTGTGTGTGTATGTATGTGTGTGTGTGTATACATGTATGTGTATATATATAAATATATATATATATATATATATATAAATATATATATATTAAAATGAAAGAGAGCATCCTCCTCCAAATCCAGTGTTCTGAGTGTATGAAACACATCACATGACCATGCATATATCAGAGCGCGACTGCACACCTGCACTTTTACCCCCCCCAAAAAAAAAAAACAATTTTACCATTTTATAAGGTAGATAACCCACTCTAGGATGTGCAGTCGCGCTCTAATACATGCACGCCTTGGGTGGAGGCCTCGTGAGTACAACGCACACCAAGGCGTTGCATATATCAGAGTGCGACCGCACACCTAAGAGTGGGTTATCTGTTACGATAAATATATATATATAGATATATTTTTATGTATATGTGTTTCTTTGCATACCCTTCCTCACTGAACCTCACTTAGCCCATGGGTTTCAAAAAAACAAAAAAAAACTCCTCCTAGAGAGAAAGTGAGAGACTGAGAAGAGACCCCTTCTCCTCCTTTGCCCCCAACTTTTTTTTTCTGATCCCTCTGGAACGGAGCTCCAGCGAGAGTTTGCCTCTGTGCTATTTATTCAAGTAGTGCAAATGGCCTTTCAGCTTAGCTGACCTCGGCAAACATGTTTTGTGGTATAGTCTACTGCTCGCCTCCCTCTTTATTCCCCACAGGCTTTCTTCAGTCTTAGAAATAACAGGAGGCTCTTATGGAATTCCCATCCTACTCCTTCCGTGAGGACCCCTGCCCTGGCCAGGTTCTTGGGAGTACTTTCTCCTGGTCTCCAGCTTAAACAAAACAAAAAAAAAAAAAGGACATGCATTTCTCTTTGGCCTACGCTGTCTTAGCCTACAGATCTTCATGACGATACCTTCATATATCCTTTAGTACACCTTTGTCATAGGGGTCTCTCCATTCTTAGCCCTCTATGCCTTTTCTTTGGCTAAGCATCTGATATTGCCCTGTGGCTTGGGGTTCTATGTGACATGCTGGAGAAGTATTCCTTAACTGTCAACTCCTTCTGGACTGATCCTTTACTCCCAGGGACAGCTCTTTTTGGGGGTCCAGAGGTGTCGGATTTGTCCCAAGTGGGTATGCAAGTAACATGGCCCTTCTGACACTGCCTTCCTGCTCCTCTTCTCATTATATCTCTTTTCTGTCTGTCTCTCTCTCTCGCGTTCTCTTTTCTTCCTGGCTTGCCCAGTTGTCCTGGCCGTCCACAGCTATCTCAAGTCCCTCTGTCCAAAATGCTTCACACTCTCTCCTGGTTGGTTTGTATTTATTTGTTTAGTTTCTATGCTGTATCCTTTTCCCTGTCCCTTGGGCTCCCTTGCCCCACTCTTTATATTTTTCTCATGCTTTTTTCCTCTAGGTGACAGAACTGAGGAGAGGGGGAAACCGGCATCGCTAGTAGTGGGCTAGTCCACAAGCACCACATCATACATCTGTCTCATGGGCGGCACTGTCTCAGACATCGGCTACCCACTCTAAAAATCTTAAAGCACTACTTCTAGCTTGAACCCACCAGTGATGAATGGTGAAGATATTCTGGAAGATCAAGAATTACGGTGAGTATGTAATTTTCATTTCTATGCCAAATGTGGTAGCTGTATTTTTTTCTCTTGAGAAAAACAGTAAACCAAAATATTAATACTTCTGTTTAGTAAAACTAGAACATTTACCACCAAATAAAACTGAAAGATGCCTAGAATGTTTTGTAGTGAATAGGGTGATTTTTCTTTTTTTAATTTTTGCCCAATTTTGTTCTACTGCTGCTTTAAATTTGGCTAGTTCTGTTAAGAATTCTGCTGAACCTTCCACCAGGCCTGCTGACAGTCGTGCCGAGTCTGGTGATATGAAATCCCACAAGGAGAGGAAACTGGTGGAAGCTCCAGGGACTAACTAAGCTCCTTAGTGGCAGGAGGGATCAGCCATAAAGGAGCAAACTGGTGAAAGGCCCACAGAGTGAACACATTCTGCAGGTTCCAGTCAGACCGTCTTGTCCCTCAGCTGGACAGACCCCCTTCCTGGTAGAATTTTCAAAAACCATGACACAGTGATCTTACTTTGAGGGGGCTCTTTCAGCAGGCAATAACCATAAGGACTGAGCCACCAGGCGCTAGGACCACACGGAAAACTTCTAGCTAGCAGTATACAGCGAGGCGCTGCTCCCGACTTTGGCATGCCATCAGCCAGTGGTGTAAAAGGGGTGGTCCCCCAACCCATTCCCAGTTCTTTTCCTGCCATCGATTCGCACAGATTGGACCTCCATGGAATCCTGCTTCGACTCGACTGCCATTTTTTCATGTTTCAACCTTGATTTGTTATTTTTACAGTTTAATTTATTTTCCTTCCATTTCTTCGAGTTCCTGCATATCTTCTTCTCCAGTAACATCTTCTGACCGCAGCGTCCCTGCCAAGGACAGCCACTCCTCATGCCTGCTGTGCTAAGGCCCTAACCGTGATACTGAGGCCTGCCAGCCTTGCCAGGAGTTCAGCCAGGCCACACGGAGATGCTGCTTGAAGACTCTTCAGATTTTCCTTCTGTAGCAGAAGTTAGCTACAGTGGAGAAGGAGCTCCAGGGCAAAAGCTCTACTTCCTCCCTGGCTTCCGGAGCGTCCACTTCTTCTTTCCACAAAGAGAAGAAGTCGAATGGGAAGCATATGCACTAGGACAAGGACAGAGATCCGCCCTGGTCGGCTTCCCACTCTAGGTTTCTGCACAAGTTAGCAGCTGCTTCTGGATTTTCCTCCCGCGGAAAGGTCAGTCCCTCCTTCACTGGCAGTCCTCACCCCTTCTGAGCTGCCCGTGTCCTCATCTCCAGCCCTCATCACGATCTTGGGCAAAAGCTCTTCTGAGCCACGGACGTCACCCAAAGCCCCTGAAGCGCAGGCCCCTTTTCCAAGCAGGTTCTCAGCCAGGAAGATCAACTGGCTCTTCGGGTTGTGCGTCTCGGCCCACTGCCACTCTGGTCTTGGCGTTACCTACGTCGGTTCTGTGTTCAGGGACCGACGTCTCTTACGTGATGCCCAGAGCACGTGCTTACCTCTCCCTCGCAGGTGATGCCTCTGTCTCTGGGAGTTCCCTCCCCTTTGCAAGACTCACCTGCTTTGCCTGACCAGCATCAGCCCCTTCTCAGTCCTTGCCGGCCACCCCGGTATCAACCCTGGCGACGCCTTCACCATCAGCGGTTAAGCCTCAGCTGGCGCCAACGACTCCTCCGGGACAGCCACCACCACCACCAGCTGAACTGACGCCCGGGCCCTTCAAGACAGACGCCAGCCAGTCCTGCACCTCAGAAGCTGGCGCCTAGTCTTCCAACTCCTCAGGCACGGACGCCGGACCAGGCGTAACCCCAGGGACAGACGCTAGGGGATCCTTCGCTTCCCCGCCTGACGCCACCTCCTCCTCCTCCTCCTCCACCCCCTTTGGATTACAGCGCCCTTTTTATGGCATGGTGAAAGTTCATACACAACAAGGAGCCCCAGAGAAGGCCTCCTACCCCTTGTCCAAGGGAGCCTTCTCCTTCACCGGTCCGGGTTCTTCCCACCACTCCCCGGTCTCCCGGCGACAAGGAGGACTAGCGCAAGAAGTATCGCCGTCCACTAACGCCGGTCCCGGAATCTGATGTATCTGGGGGATTCCTTCTTCTCTTCTTTTGAGGACTTCAGGGATTCCAGATTACCCTCGGAGCTGGAGGAGCCTAACCCCCAGATCTCCTCATGATGATCCCAACTTCCTGGACATTATGAGGCATGTTCAGTCCCTCTATGGGCTGGGACTTGGAGGAACTGTACCCGGCACGCCGACACTTCCTTTGTAAGAAGGACACTCTCTCATTGACTCCTTTGAGGATGTCAGTAGCAACAAGAAGTTAAGAGGTTGCACACACCAACAAACAGAATAATGGTGCAGGCAAAGTATTTGCAAATAAAAACACGCTGAAATGTATTGTGCCAAACAAATGCCAGATACTGCAGTTTACCATAGCAGAAACCCCTGCACTTCGACCAACAGGTCTTCCTTAGGGGCCAGTTTTTGGATTGTGAATGAAATGCTTAAATAGCCCCAACATATAGCGATGTCATGCATCACATGGTTAACACAATTTTCAAAAGGTAAATTGCATATTAAGGTCATAGTGACTTAAGATTCAAAAATACATGATTCAAGCTAACATTCACAACTATGAGAACCCACAGCATGAGCAGAAATTCAACAATTCAAATATAAAACTTAATTCAATCAGGTACTGAAATTCAGTTGCACCCTATTCTGTGGTTAGTGTAGAAAATCAAAGCTAAATTAACTCATATTGACATTCACCATAATCATAGATGTTATGATATAATTATCGTATGTACAGTATATGATGGTGAATGTCCATATGAGTTAATTTAGCTTTGATTTTCTTTTTTTTTTTTTTTTAAATCTCTTTTTCTAGGAGCGTGGATATGTTGTTCATCCGCACTCTTTGGCATGTCCCTTTCCCCTTTAAATCTGGCCGGAAGTCTTCAAGCTGGCTCCTCCCACCCACCCGGATGGTAGATACCTCGGCTCCGCCCCATGACGCCAGATCTTCCTTTCCGCTGGAAGATTCAGGTTCCCTCGTGCTACTTCTGCAGTATCATAGGCCCTGGATACTAATTGACAGTTTTCACCGCAATCACTTTCTTTGAAACGCGTACAAGTTTACGATTCCGATCCAAGTGCATCGGACATGGAGGACAAGTCGTCCCCCTGGGTTTCGCCCGTGTCCCTCCAGACAGAAAATGTCGCGCACCGATCCCCACCGCTCGTGTGTTTATTGTTTGGGTGTCGTGCATGACACCTCTTCGTGCACCATCTGCTTGGCCTTCCATCACAACGTTCTGGACGACCGCAAGGTGTCCCTTATGTTGGGGAGACCGGAGCTTCGCAATCCACCGGTGAAATCGAAAGAGGCAAGATGGGTGGCTTCTGCGGCTGTGGGATCCGCTGAGCAGCTCGACCAGATGGCGGCATTTGAAGAAGAAGCTGCACAAGCCTCGGCCAGCCGAGGTTTTTTCGTGCCGCTAAACCTTGGCTCTACCTTCACAGGATCCTTTAGGGAGCTGTGCCAGTCTCTCCCCACCAGGGGTGAGGCGCCCTCGGGCATGCACTCCTCCGCCCTGGAAAGCGGGACAGGACCCTAAGTCGTCTTCTTGGAGAAGGCGTGCCCGGAACCGAGAGGTCTGAATCCTGGACCTCGCGGTCTCAGCCTTGGTCGTGATCGCTTCTTCAGCCGCCGGCTTCTTGGATCTTCCCTCAGGCCAAGGCACCGAGGCCGAGGAAACGGCCGAACCGGACGAGATATCTCTTAACCTGATCGAGCCGTTGTCATTGACCCTGGTCGACGACTCATTGAAGACGACACCTATCCTTTCCTTCCCCGACGAGAAGACCCAGCACTCGGGTATCCCGATCGAGGGACAGGAGCCGGAACTTCGGTTTTCACCGACTCCGGCCTCTCTCGATCGAACAAGCCGATCCCGTCTGTCTTGATCAAGGATCAGGACCCCTTCGGTCGAAAAACGTCACAGACACTCTTGGAAGAGGCATCGCCACTGAACCTCATCCTCCTCGGACGAGGAGAGACTTCGACGGAAGCTCCGGCGTTATGAGGACCTTATGTGGCAACAGCTAATTCTGACCGGTCATAAGCCGGCCCCGCTGGCTACACCAGCCATTACTTGGCCCAGCCTCTTAGGCTGACACTGACCCCTCCGAAACCGAAGACTCCGGTTCTTCCTCCAGTAGGACCGGCACGCATTCCTGTTTGACCTATTCCGGTCTCCCCACCAATTTTGCTGGAGCCACCGCCTAAGCGGCCTTAGGGAGGGGCTCCCTCGAAAGAGGACCGGACAGATAGGGTCTGCCTCGTTGTCTGTCCATCACTGTTGTCCCCGATCGCCCTCAGCGTACTGAAGGGGACATAGGTGGGAGACCCTTGTATCCCGACTCTTCGGACTCTGATACCACTGGTCTACACTTACACCCCGATGATGAGTTGTCAGTGACAGGCCTGGAGGAAGGTCCTTCCTCTATCCAGGGCATCCTCTGCCTTATTTCAGAGTCAGCTGGTATGCCCTTGGAGCCTATCCAAAAGAAGGCCGAATATCCTCTTATGGATATCCTTTAGAGGGGGGGATACCCCGACGGAGGCCTTCCCAGTGGCCGAAGCCATTGTTGGCCCGGCCCTTGAGCTATGGTAGCGTCCTGCCTCTTGCCCAGCTCCGTCTGCCCGCATGGCTCTCAAGTACACTGTACCCATGGGGTCCTTGGCAGGTTTCACAGAGCATCCCTCGGCCGAGAGCCTTGTGACTGCCTCTGTGTTTAGACGCACGGGTAGCTCAGCGGATACAGACCGCCCTCTGGACAAGGAGTCCAAGAATAGGGACCATTCTGCCCGGAAGGTTTATGCGGCCTCATCCTTGGGCCTTCGTCAGGCCAGCTTGGCTGTGATCATGGCACACTTCTCTCATGCCCTTTTGGGATCACTAGATGAAGTCCTCCCTCATCTCCTAGCGGACATGCAGACCACGGTGAAGCAGGTCCGTGACCAGGGCCGTGCTGTTGTGAAACAGCAACTCCAGACGGCCCTGGACATTGGAGATTCTTGTGCTTGCTGCTTAGCAGCCGCAGTAGCCACTCACCACAGGGCCTGACTGAGGTTATCCTCTTTCCCGGCGGATACTCAGTACAAGTTTGCTGACGTGCCCTTCCTTGGCACCGATCTCTTCGGTCCGGGAGTGGCAGGTCACCTCCAGCACATAGAGCAGTCCAGTGCCACTTTGGATGCCACTTCTGCAAAGGATTCTTTGGGCAAGAACCAGCAGAAGCACAAGAAGAAGCCTTTTCGGCACTCTTCTCCGCGGTTAGACATCCCTCCTTCCAGGGAGGTCAGCAGCAATAGCAGGCTCAAGCTTGGCGCCCTAGGCCCAAGCAGGGTCCCCAACAGCCCCGCAAAGGAGGTCGAGGTGCCGGTCCAGGAACCTCCTCCTCCAAACCTGCTCAGTGACTGGTCAGGGGTGGCCACCCCTACACCCATCACGCCAGTTCTGGGTCCTCCCGTGGGGGGGACGGCTCCACCACTTTCTTTCTGCCTGGTCCGGTATCACTTCGGACAGGTGGGTCCTGGAAGTGGTCGGTCGGGGACTGCCTCTAGAATTCGACCAGTACCCTCCCTGCCGAGCCTGTGCCCCTCGGGAGGAAAGGATCTCAGTTTGCACTCAGTCGGCCCTTCGGGACGACATTGCTCAGCTCCTCCGCAAGGAGGTGGTAGCTCCAGTGCCGGATCCTCCTACAGACCCAGGCTTCGTGTCTAGGTACTTCTTGGTGCCCAAGCGGATGGGGGGTTGGCTCCCCATCCTAGATCTCCATGACCTGAATCAATATCTCAGGTCTCGCACCTTCCGGATGGCAACTCTGAATCAGAGCATACCATCTCTGGAGCGAAACATGTGGTTCTGTTCACTGGGTCTACAGGACGTTGTTTTTCCACGTCCCAATCCGTCCGTCCCACCAGCGGTTCCTCCACTTCAGGGTGGAAGGGACCCTGTACGAGTTCCAAACCATGCCGTTTGGCCTGTCATCGGCCCCTTGGGTCTTCACCAAGTGCATCGCAGTGGTGGCGGCCCATCTGCGGTGTCAAGGGGTTCGGATATATCCCTACCTCGACGATTGGCTCCTGGCGGGTTCCTCCCTGCAGGAGGTGGAGAGGTCTAGGGACCTGGCCCTCCAACCCTGTTCCCAGTTAGGCCTTAGGAACTCGTGCCCTCTCAGGTGATGGGCTTTATTGGGGCAGAGCTCGACTCTCGTCAAGCCAGAGCTCAGCTCCCGGCGGACTGGGCGGAGGTTCTTTCCTCCTTTGCCTAATCATTTCTGGCTGGGCACTTGCGCCCTGCTCGGGACTTCCTGCGCCTTCTGGGTTACATGGCGGCGTGTACCTCATTGGTCCGTTGGGCCAGATTGCACATGCGCCCCCTCCAGTGGGAGCTGGCCACTGAGTGGACTCAGCATCAGGGTCATTTCGACCAGCTGGTCACTGTCACCCAGAAGATGTGGGATGCTCTCCAGTGGTGGACTGTCCCAGGTCGTCTGCAGGAAGGGATCCCGTTTGTCCGCCCCGAGCCGACAGTCGTTCTCATGACCGATGCCTCTCTCATGGGCTGGGTTCTGGACCCCCTGAGGAGTCCCAATGTCACATCAACCTGCTGGAGCTCAGAGCAGTCAGACTGGCACTGTCAGCTTTCGCTTCTCAGCTCCGGGGTCAAGTGGTTCAAGTCCAGACAGACAATACCACCACCATGTACTACCTCAACAAACAGGGCGGCACGCACTCCTGTCTGCTGTGCAAGGAGGTGCTCTGGATCTGGACCCTCATCAACCGGTCATCCATGTGGCAGGAGTCTCGAACCAACTGGCGGATGTTCTCAGCCGCACAGGCCAGGCATCCAATGAGTGGTCTCTCCATCCAGAGGTAGCTTACAGTCTGTTCTCCCATTGGGGCAAACCATTGGTGGACCTGTTTGCCTCCAGGGAGAACACCAAGCTGAGGCTGTACCATGCCTGCCCCCCTCAGCAGGACTCGCTGCAGGGGTATGCCTTCTCGAGGCCGTGGACCCCAGGCCTCCTCCTACGCCTTCCCTCCATTTCCCTTGATCCACAGGGTGTCACTTAAGGTGAGGAGGGACAAGGCGAAGGTGATCCTCGTAGCCCCAGATCTCCTCAGCCTCAGCTCCAGGGCCCTGGAGCAGCTTTGTACACACCCGGACCCGATATTATTGAACCAGGGGAAGGTATTCCATCCGGACCTTCAATCCCTGCACCTCACAGCCTGGTACCTGAGTGGCTAGCGTTCCAGGCTCTGGGTCTTTCTGAGGATGTCTACACAGTTGTGCAGGCACCTCTTAAGGAATCGAACAGGAAATGTTATGCCTTCAAATGGAAAAGGTTTTCCATTTGGTGTCAGGGTGAGAGTCTGGACCCCTTATCCTGCTCTGTGGCTAACATTTTAGACTACCTTTGTCTCTCTCCAAAGGGCTACGGTCATCGACCCTTAGGGTGCACCTGGCAGCCATTTCCGCTTACCGGGCATGGGCCAGTCAGTCGACATTGGCACAGGAGACAGTGGTTGGGCGCATTTTCAAAGGCCTGGACCACATATCCCCTCTGGTGCGTGAACTTCCACCTCCGTGGGATCTTTTGCTGGTTTTGGCAAAGCTCATGGGCAAGCCATTCGAAACCATGCACAAGTGTGAGCTCTCACACTTGTCGTGGAACACTGCCTTCCTGGTGGCTATCACGTCAGCCAGAAGAACAGGGGAGCTCCAGGCGCTTTCAGTGGACTCCCCTTATCTGGTCTTTCACAGGGACAAAGTTGTCCTGCGGCCCCACCCGAAATTCCTTCCGAAGGTGGTGTCAGAATATCACCTTAACCAGGTGTTGACTGTGCTGGTATATTACCCTAACTACACCTCGGACGCCGAGTACAGGCTCCATACCCTGGACCTTAGACGTGCTCTCTCCTACTACAAGGAGAGGATGGCGGAAATTCGGGGAGAAGTTCACCAGCTGTTTGTCACCTACGCTGAAGCCGCTTCTGGCAGGCCTGCAGCCAAATGGATCATTGCAAGATGGATTATATCATGCATAAGTCTGTGCTATGAGTTGGGAAAGGAGCCTCCCAGAAGGATAAGAGCTCATGCTACCCACCATACTGCTGCATCGGTGGCTGCTTCCAGGGACATCCCTATCCAGGAAATCTGTGGGGCTGCTACCTGGAAGTCAGCAAACACCTTCATTACCCATTACCACATCGACTTTGAGTCATGTCGGGATGCTGGTTTTGGGGCCTCGGTTCTCCAATCTCTGTTTCCTAAGTAGGGGGTGTGCGCCTTGCCTCCCTCCTCCTGGAGAACTGCTAGGAGTGTGCTAAAGAGTGTGGATGAACAACATATCCACGCTCCTAGAAAAACAGGTTACTCACCTGTAACAGTAGTTCTAGGAGTGGTATATATTGTTCATCCACACGCACCCACCCGACCTCCCTGGCTTTAGGCGCATCACCTTGCTTCCAGCGGGTTAAGATCTGGCATCATGGGGCAGAGCCGAGGTATTTACTACCCGGGTGGGTGGGAGGAGCCAGCTTGAAGACTTCCGGCCAGATTTAAAGGGGAAAAGGACATGCCAAAGAGTGTGGATGAACAACATATACCACTCCTAGAACTAGTGTTACAGGTGAGTAACCTGTTTTTATCCACCCCAGCCTCTCCAGGCTCTGCATCATTGGGAGCACTAGTGGAGTCTGCGCCCACTTCTGCCACCTTACCTGAGTGCTCCGGTTCACCCCATGGGGCCGGGGTTCTCCCCCGAACAATTCTGGTTTTGTCGGGAACCAGATGGCCAGGCAGGTGAGAACTATTAGGGGTCTGCTCCAGTGCTCCGTCTTCCTGGATCCTGGAGAGCATTTTACCGTGTTCTGGAGGAGTGGCACGTACCCACACGTCATGGCGTCACTGCCGACGCCACCACTCCCCATCCCCTTGGAGTAAGCTCTGCACTTGCCGTGCCTCAGACTTCTGCCAGAGGTTAGTCAAGCGCCGAGTGTGGACTCCCCTCCCTCTCAGGAGAGGAGAGCTGTCATCTGGACACTCAGTCCTCTCCCTCCCCTGCCGACGGCCTGGGCTTGTTCTCGAACCCGGGTTTCTGGCGTGGCATCCAGCGCATCAACCCTCGGTGCCACCGGGCCGGCTTTCTTTTTTTATTCAAAATTGTGTTGGTCAACATTTTTTTTTATTTGCAGTTACTTTACCTGTGCCATTATTTTGTTTGTTGGTGTGTGCAACCTCTTAACTTGTTGCTCTGTGTCTGGCTACCCGGTTTGCACCCCCCGGCTCACAGCTGTATCGCTGGCTTTTCTGTCTGTTCAGGATGTCAATAGGGCTGCCTGGAATCACCCATCTTCCACCTCAGCCTTACCTAAAAAGGCGGACAGGCTGTATCGTGCTCCAGGGAGAAGCCATTTTATGGGGAGCATCCGGTCGCTGATTCAGTGGTCATGAATGCCGCTCACGACTGTACTAAGAGGCCTAGACACCTCATCACTCGTCTTCCAGGATAAGAAGTCTAGGCAGAAGGACTACACTTCAGCAACCTTGGTTGTCCGGTCATTAAACTTTTTGACCCACATGGTTCAGTACCAGAATGCCCCATGGGACAAAGCTCTGGAGCTGGTGCATTCCCTCCCAGAGGACCCTACTAGAACTGTGGCACAGCTTTCCCCACCCCCCCCCACTTGACTTGTGGTCTGCCCCTTCCCCCCCGCCTCTCGGAGGAGCCAGTGGGCGGGAGGTTTGCCAATCACCTGCTGGGATGGGAGGCAGTCACCACTGACTTCAGCTTTTAGAAGCAGCAGCTAGCAGCTGAAAGGGAGCTAGCATTTACTTTTAAGAGCGCCTCATTTTGGAGAGGAAGAGGGGAGTCGGCTAAATCTCCCCCTTCCCCATCACTTAACTGATAACAGCTACTGCTAAGGAGTGTTAATAGTACTACCCAGCCTCCCACCCCCTTGCTAACCACCCAGGTTCTTTCTACATTTATAGAAGCCCAAGGGAACTTCCTGCAGGGCTCCCAAAGGAAGATACCAGTGAGAACAGGAAGAGAGGACAGAGAAGACGCAGTCAAGTGAGAAAGAAACAGTGACACCTACAGGTCAGGAGGAAAACTGACATGGATGTCCAGAGCTGCGGAAGGCTGGTAGCGAGGCAGACACTCTGGAGACTGGGGTGCCCCTTCTGCAGGACAGTTGCGGAACTACGGAGGGAGCTATGGCAGGCAAGAGAAGAGATCACGAGGCTGCAGAGGAGACAGGATTGGGGATGCCCACCCCCCTTACCCACCCACTCCCCCAAAGGCCCACGGGTCTTTTAGGAGGGGGTGGAGGATGATGGGAGGGGGCTCAGCGGGGCACTTAGAGCTAAGATGGGGCACCGCTAGCCACACGCCAAATCGTTACCCCCCCAGCCAGGGGACAGAAATCGGGTGAGGAAGAAGGAAGAATCGAGCAGGACAAACCTGATACAAGAAAGCAGGAAGGAGGTACAAGGAAAGAGAGGAAGAATGCACAGAGCAACGGGAGGATTCTGATCGTGGGAGACTCTACGTTGCGTGAAGTGGAGGCACAGTCCATCAGTGTGAAGAAGGGAGCTGAAACCACGGTGAAATGCATGCCAGGAGAGCTAAGGACAGAACAGAATGACTGGTGAGCAGAGTTCAGGATTTCGAGGGGATCACTGTCCACCTTGGGACAAATGACATAGCAAATAGGACTGCGGAAGAAGCCAAAGGAGACATGAAGACCCTAGGGGAGGTCCTAAAGGAGTACACAACACATCTGGCCTTCTTAGAGGTGTTGCCGGTTTGGAGGAAGGGCAGAAGTGAGGACAAGATCAGGGAATTTAACCGGTGGCTCCAGGGTTGGTGCTCAGACAACGGGATGCACTACATTGGAGACTGGAGGACCTTCTGGGACAGGAAGCTTTTCAAGCATGATGGTCTGCATCTCACTGGAGAAGGCGTGAAGAGTTCTAGGGCAGAAGTTGGCGGTCTTCTTGGAGGGTTTAAACTGGGAGGTCTCCAGCACAGGGAAAAAGACTTAAATGAGGATGTAGCGGAAAGATATGAAGGTAAGGGGATCGACGAATGGAAGGGAACCCCCCAACATCGGACTGAAAGAAAGCGGCATGGCGATGAGGAAGGAGGGCCATAGGTAAAAAGGAGGGACCTCGTAAAGTACAGGAAAACAGACACAGGAAAAAGCGGGGGGGGTGGGATGTTACAGGGGTTATATCAGAGGGGAGAGGCCATGATTGGAAAGGCTATGTGCACCAGTGCCCACAGCCTGGGTAACAAAAAATCCTGGAACTTGAGGCATTAATGACCTCCGAGGACCTGGATATCATGGCAGTCACAGAGACATTGTGCAGTAGCAACCATGCTTGGGAGATGGTCATTCCGTGGTACTCACCGCACATACGGGACAGGGAAGGCAAGAAGGGGGGAAGGGTGGCATTTTACGTCAGGGAAGGGATAAAGGCGACAGTCCCACAAGACAAGGGAAAAGCAGAGGTGCTGTGGGTAACCCTGGAGGTGGGGACGGGAACAGTACTTAGAACGGAAGTGAAATACGGGCCCCCAGGGCAGGCGGAGGATGTTGACACAGAACTACTGTAGACTATAGAGAACATGGCAGCAAAGGGTGAATTGCTGCTGATGGGTGACTTCAACTTGCCGGATGTGGACTGGAGCATCCCGGTGGCAGCCTCAGCCGGGAGTACGGGATTCCTGCAGTCACTGCAAGTGGCGGGTCTCACACAGTTAGTGAGGGAGCCTACAAGGGAGAATGCCCTGCCCCTCTCCCCCAACCCCTTTCTCCTGCTCCTCCTACTGATGCAGGCATACTTTGTACAATGCCGCAGCTTACCTGTTCCTGGCTGGATTTTGTGTACATGTTATGTTTAATACTCTCATTATCTGTTTCCTGAACTCTCATTGTATTATCTGTAAATTGTCCTCTCTTTTTTTTTTTTCTTTTTCCTTGTTGTTTAATGTATTTGATGGAACCTCTCAAAGAGCATCCGCTCACAGGTGTATCCAAGACTTCAATAAATAAATTAAAAAATAAATAAAATACAATTCTGGATTTTGTCCTAAGCAGTGGGGACAGGATAAAGGAAATCACAGTGGGGGAAAGCCTAAGGACTAGTGACCATCGAGCTGTGGGATTCACCATAAGGACATCACAAGAGGCTAGCCACACAAAGGCTAGAATCCTGGATTTCAGGAGGACAGACTTCAGTAAGATGACGGACAAATTCAGAAAGGTCATGCAGGGATACGATGACCTAAGGGGAGTGGTGGAACAGTGGAATAAGATAGAGGAAGGCCTGCACCTAGTAGGAAACGATTGCGCCAGACCCTGCAGCAAGAGCAAAAGAAAGAGGAAACCACTGTGATTCTCGAGGGGAGTAACAGAGCTAGTAAGAGGACTAAAGATGGCATTTCTGAGGTGCAAGGCAACACAAAGCAAGGAGGACAGGCAAGAATACTTGGAAAAATGAAGGGAAGCGAACAAGGCAGTAAGGGCAGCAGAAGCCTAAACTGAGGAAAAACTGACTAAATCGGTGAAGGAAGGAGGGAAGGTATTCTTTGGTATATTAGCGAGAGGAAAACTGGGGGGCAGAATAGTGGAGAAAGAGATTGACAAGGTGACCATCCTCAACAAATAATTCTGCTCCGTATTCACAGAAGAAGACAGTGGAGACGTTCCCCCATTAATGAAGATGGGCAAACAGGGAAAAGGAGGGAACATTGGACCTTTTTCAGATGACAGAGTAAAAAGAGCACTAGAACAGCTTAGGGTGGGTAAAGCTATGGGGCCCGATTGGATACACCCGAGGATCCTAAAGGAGCTTTGGGAGGAACTGGCTAAATCTCTAGCTAAGCTGTTCAGTGGTTCACTGGAAACAGGCATGGTTCCAGAGGAGTGGAGGAGGGCACAAGTTGTACCCCTGCACAAAAGTGGTAGCAAGGAGGAGGCAGGAAACTACTGCCCGATCAGTTTGACCTCGATAGTAGGTAAAATGATGGAAACCTTGCTTAAAGAAAGGCTGGTGGGCTACCTAGAGACACGGGGGCTGCTGGACCCAAGGCAACATGGATTCATGGCAGGGAGGTCATGCTAGACCAGCTTGATTGATTTCTTTGAGTGGATGACAAAGGAAATAGACCAGGGCAGAGCGGTGGATGTGGCCTATCTGGACTTCAGGAAGGCCTTCGACACAGTCCCACACAAGAGACTAATCCATAAACTGGCAAATCTGGGGGTGGAGACAGAGGTGGTCACGTGGGTTAGAAACTGGTTGAGTAACAGGACACAGAGTGGTGGTAAATGGAGTTAGCTCACAGGAGGGATGGGTAACAAGTGGCATACCCCAGGGATCAGTGCTGGGACCAGTTCTCTTCAGTGTCTTCATAAGAGATATGGCAGAGGGTCTAGAAGGGACGGTTAGCCTGTTCATGGATGATACAAAGTTATGTAAAAGGGTAGATACACAGGAAGGTATAGAAAAACTGAGGTGAGATCTGAAGAGGCTAGAAAACTGGTCCAAGGAATAGCAGTTGCGTTTCAATGCAAAAAAGTGCAAGATTATGTACTTAGGGAGAGGGAATCCTAGGGTCGATTTATGAACTAGATGGGGTAACAATGGAATCCACCACAGAGGAAGGGGATTTGGGGGTAGTCATAGAAGGCAGTCGGAAAGGCTAACAGAATACTAGGGTGCATAGGGAGGAGTATAACAAATAGAAGGAGGGAAATGGTGGTATCATTGTACAATTCCCTAGTAAGACCTCATCTGGAGTACAGTGTTTGGTTCTGGAGGCCCCATCTCGAAAAAGACATAGAGAGGATGGAGACAGTACAGAGGAGGGTGACAAAAATGGTGTCCAGGATGCAGCATACGTCGTATGAGGAGAGACTCAGAGCTGTCAGTGTGTACTCCCTGGAGGAATGGGGGTTATGATAGAGACCTTCATGTATCTAAAGGGGATCAACAGGGTACCAGGGGGAGCATCTTTCACATGAAGGGAAAGGGCAGAACAAGGGGGCACAGCATGAGACTAAAGGGGAAAATTTAGAGGGAACTTGAGGAAATTCTGTTTCACTGAAAGGGTGGTGGAGAGATGGAACCGTCTTCCCCAGGAAGTGGTGGGGTGGCCATAGTTCAGGGATTCAAGAATGCGTAGGATAGGCACATGGGAATTATCAGGCTAGGGCGGGGGGGTGAGTTGTAGCATCTAGGGTACCTTAAGCATTAGAAAGAGGGATAGGGCAGACTGGATGGGCCACAAGGCCCTTATCTGCTGACACATCTGTGTATTTATGAGTTATGGATACTTCAGTTGGTCGGGCAGGGCCACACTCTGGAGTTTCTGGAGAAACTCCCAGACAGGCCTCCAGGGGTGTCTCTTTATCCGAAGGTGCACATTCCCCTCTTAACAGAAGAGACTGAGGCTCTGTTACAGAGGAAAGCAATAGAGCTCAGTCCGTCAAACCAAGTAGGAAAGGGGTATTATTCCCACTTCTTCACGGTTCTGAAAAAGACGAGAGACTTGTGTCCCATTTTGGACCTCAGTGCTCTAAACCTGTACATAGAGTACAAACGATTTCAAATTCTGACCCTCCCAGGTCTACTGCCCCTCTTGCACAAGGAACAGTGGCTCTGCGCCTTGAACATGCAAGATGCTTACCTGCATATCCCAGTTTTTCAGCCCCATCGCCGCTACCGCAGGCTTGCCTTTCAAGGGGAGCATTACCAGTTCAAAGCCCTCCCTTTTGGCCTGTCCTTGGCACCTTGGGCATTTACCAAGTGCCTTGCTGTAGTGGTCCTGAAGCGTCATGGCTGCTACATGTTTCCCTACCTCGACGACTGGCTCCTGTCAGCTCCGTCGAGGGAGCAGCTGGTGCTTTCTCTCTGTTACCCTGGACCTTTTTACGCAGGTTGGGATCACTGTCAACCTTTCCAAGTCCCAACTTGCTCCTTCCCAGCACCTCCAATTTATTGGAATGGTGCTGGATACGGCCCAGGGTATAGCTTTCCTCCCTTTGGATAGGGTGGAAACTTTGCAGAGGCAGGCTCGTCTAGAAGCCTCCTACAGGCAGGTTATGGTCAAGTCGTTTCTACGATTCCTTGGCCTTATTGCAGCGGCCATCCCCACTGTTCCTCTAGCCAGGCTTCACATGCGAATTTCGGAGTACACACTCAGAGTGCAGTGGGACCAGAGTTTGGACGACCTAGACCACATGGTCATGGTCTACAGTTCGATGCAGCAGGATCTTCTATGGTGGCAGGATCTCGACAACCTCACCAAACGGGTCCTCTTCCAGTTCCCTCCTCCCAGCCAGGCCTTGACCACAGATGCTTCGGGGATGGGTTGGGGCTCTCACCTTGGGAGCTACAGAACTGAAGGGCTGTGGTCTCCGTCTGAGTTTTTTCTGCACATAAATGTGTTGAAGATGAGGGCAGTGCTGTATGCTCTTCAAGCCTTCCAGCACTTGCTCCGCCCGGGCCCACTATTAGTCCAGTTGGACAATGTGTGTGTAGTCTGGTACCTCAACAAGCAAGGGGGCACTTGCTTGTATCCCCTCTGCAGGGAGGTGATGCGGGTGTGCAATTGGGGAGTTCTGCATTGAATTCACCTCATAGCCGTTCACATTACAAGCATGCAAAACATCCTAGCAGACAGTTTCAGCTGCACCAGAGTAAGAGCCCACGAATGGAAGCTCCAGCAAAAGGTGGTCGACACATTTTCGACCTGTGGGGTCGTCCGGACCTGGATCTGTTCGCTTTCCCATACAGTGCAAAGCTACCGAGGTTATGCTCGCTTGCTCCCGGGCATGGTGCTTTTTGGCGAGACGTGCTAGCTCTCCTCTGGATAGGGAGGTTTTTGTATGCCTTCCCAACCTTTCCAGTTCTGCAGAGGGCGCTGCGCAAGCTTCAGGCAGAAGGGGCTCATATGGTTCTGATTGCCTTGTATTGGCCTTGCCAAGTTTGGTTTCCGCTCCTTCAGCAGCTTGCAGTGGAGTTTCCGGTTCCCTTGCCCCTCTGCCACAACCTCCTGACTCAGGAGGGGGGCACGCTGGTCCACCCAGGGCTGAAGTCCCTTCACGCATGGCACCTCAGGACATAGCTGCTTCACATTTTGGAGTTTCCTCCAGAGTGGCGCAGGTCCTGGTAGACACTAGAAAGCCTTCCACGAGGATGACACATGCCATGAAGTGGAAACGTTTCTCCATTTGGGCCACCTCAAAGGGCTGAGACCTATTTTTGTGCCCCGTTCCTCAAGTCCTGGAGTATCTCCACCATCTCTATGACCTGGGCCTGAGTTACTCTTCACTAAAGGTCCACCTGTCAGCTGTTTCTGCCTACCCATATCTTGGTGGGAGGCAAAACTGGTTTAGCTGGAGATTTTCAAAACCTTCCTGAAAGGAATCCTCCATCTAAACCCCCGATGCGCAGTCCCGCGCCACCTTAGGAACTCGGTTTTATTTTGGAAAAACTGACCTTGCTGCCATTCGAACCATATGGTTCTTGTGATATGCACTATTTGTCTTGGAAAGCGCTCTTTTTAGTTGCAGTCACCTCTGCTCTGAGGATTTCCGAGCTTCAGGCCCTGATGTGTGAGGAGCCTTATTTAATTTTTTACAGAGACCGGGTGGCTCTGTGTACCAGCCCTCAGTTTTTACCGAAGGTGGTTTCTGAATTTACATTAAACCAGTCAATTCAACTGCCAGTGTATTACCCTGAGCATTCTAATCGGGTGAGACGATTTTGCATACCTTGGATGTTCATAGAATCCTGCGTTATTACTCTTAACAGAACCAAGTCTGTTATCTGACCAACTTTTCGTTTCTTTCACACCCAAGAGGGAAGGTACTGCAGTTTCGAAACAGTGTTTATCCAGATGGCTGGCAAAATGCATTGTTGTCTGTTACCAGAAATATGGTAAAACTCTCCCAATGGAGGTTAAAGGGCATTCTACCAGAAGTATGGCCACCTCTACTGCTTGCTTCAGGAATGTGTCAGCAGCTGACATTTGTGCGGTGGCCACTAGGAGCTCTGTCCACACTTTCACCAAGCATTACAGTCAGGACATTGCCTCTAGGTGCAGGGCTGGCTTTGGTCTAGCTGCCCTCCAAGGCCTTCTGTCCTAATCTCTCTACTTCTCTGCAGACCTTTCCTGCCGCCCATGTTTCAGTTCCTGCTGATTGACATTGCTTGGGACTCTAGTCTTCAAGGTTATTATGTACTGCAAGAGCCCTCTCGAAGTAAGATAGTACAGTTAGGTAAGAACTTACCGTAACAGTAGATCTTCGAGAGAGACTCTTGCAGTAAGTAACCTTTTTCCCTCCCTCCTTCCCCCAACTTCTGCTGCTCTTCTTCTTTGACTCTGTCTTGGCTCCAGGAGCCTAATTTTACATTTTCCTGTTGCTCCCTTTGGAGATCTATATGGGGACCACCCCCTATATAGTGTCTCGCTGACATCGGTCGTGTGACGCTGGGTGGGCGGTCCCCCATCAGACACTGCTAGCTAAAGTTTCTGTGTGGTTCTGATGCCAGGGAGCGCAGTCCTCAAGGTGATTGCCTATTGCGAGAGCCTCTCTCAAAGATCTACTCTTACAGTAAGTTCCTACATAACTATACTTTATTGATGTTATAGAATGTTTTGGAAATATGAAAATCAAGAGCAGTAGCTGGTGAGGAGAGCTGAAGTCTATGTAGATCTGAGGGCACCCCAAAACAAGATTATATACTTATCAGAAAATCATCAAAACATATCAGAATGCAGAACTGGCATGGGAAGGAAGATGGAAGGGCAGTTAACTATGTAAAAATAATTTCCTAATTTTTCCCCGTGTCTTGTGTTTCCCACCCACCCACCCCACTGATCGCCATCTTCAAGTTTTGTTTCTGTTTTCCCTGGTGTCTAGTGGTGCCCCACCCTCTGATTGCTGTCCCCGATTAAAGTTTCTATTTCCTAGTGCCCCCCAAATGCTGTCCTGCCTGTAGTAAAGAAACGGTCCCTTAGTTATCGCCTTTTTTATAACCTAAAAAAAAAAAAAAAAGAAAAAATGGTCCTTCGTCGATCCGACCATACCTCTCCATACACCGTCACTCACCTGAACAAGTCCCAGGGTGAAGATCCAGTCTGTGGTTGAAGACGCGTCTTGCTGCTGGAAATGCCGATTGCTATATGAGAAAGCAAGGTAAATGCGGCTTAATGTATTTCAGTGGGGTTTTCAACTTTATGGCATAACTTTGCCATTTTTGCATATTTTGAGCCCACATTTTCAACATGGCATTTTTGGAACCCCAGCTCATGAACAGTGTCAATGGCATTAAGGAAAATCTGGCCAGAAAGACAATTTTACAGTCGCTTTGGCGAAACCACCTTTCTGGAAGGATTTGAAAATTTTCACTGCCCTTGTTCATGAAGTGGGGTCATAAGAAGGCTATGTTGGAAAATTTTAACAAATATGTAACAGTGGCAAAACTGTGCGCTGCTCATTGACGTGTTCCTACACTCACCTGTAATTTCGGTATTTTGACCCTAGATTTTCAACATAGCAATTTTTTTACACCACCTCGTGAACATGACAGCTGTCATTTTGAAATCCTGCCCAAACTGCGTTTTCGTACCTGTGGTGTGGAATGATGTTCTGGTGGCATGGAATAATATTTTGGTGGGGTTTTGAACATATTCAGAACTGGGTTCATGAGATGGGGTAGTAAGAAGGCTGTGCTGAGAATTTGGGTGCTGTTCTGGAGTGCTCTGTGCTTCCACAGCAACATACATGTCTGCATCTCAGGTGGAATGGGAGTGCAAAGTCCTGATCGCATCTATAGAGGGATGGGCCCTCTGCTCCCACAAGCGAACGAGGATACGATTGTACTATCTCAGAAAATAAGGAAATTCTTTGCAAAAAACTTTGTTAATGCACTAGTGAGGGTTAAGGTGACAAAAATAGGGAAATGTGGCGTTAGGGTTTCCAACCCGGGTATCCTACCCCCACCCTCCCGGCAGCAGCAGGAAAAACCATTACAGTTTCACCTCACCTGTGTCCTCATTAATCAGGCATGGGGAGTTCCTTGGGGTTCTCAGCCGTAACCTAAAGGTGTACTAAGCTGTGCTTAGCAAAAAAATCCATATCTCAAAACAGTTTTTGAGACATAGCTGCCGAAAGGCGCCACGACTGCCACAATATAGAAACATAGAAACAAGGAAGTTGACGGCAGATAAGGACCGCAAGGCCCATCCAGTTTGCCCATTTCTTTTTCTACCTTATAAATGTGCCATCGGCCTTTGCTCTGTTAATGGCCTATCTATTCATACTCGTCTGTATTGCTCCCTTATGCCTATCCTATGCCTGTTTGAAGCCCTGCACTGTATTCATATCCACCACTTCTTGAGGTAGGATGTTCCATGCATCCACCACCCTTTCTGTGAAAAAGAACTTCCTCACATTACCCCTTAATCAGACTCCCTCTAATCTTATGCTGTGTCCTCTTGTCCTGCCATTTTTTCTTATATTGAAACATGTTAGACTCTTTCACCTTGTTAATGCCATTAAGGTGTTTGAATGTTTCGATCATATCACCTCTCTCCCTCATTTGCTCTAGGGTATACATATTGAGCTCCGTTAATCTGTCATCATATGTTTTCTGATGCAGTCCCTGCACCATTTTGGTTGCCGTTTTCTGGACTGCCTCAGTTTGGTTAATGTCCTTGTGAAGGTGTGGCCTCCAGTACTGCACGCAGTACTCCAGATGGGGCCTAACCAGTGTCTTGTAAAGAGGGATTATTACCTCCCTCTTCCGACTTGTGATACCCCTACTAATACACCCTAACATTCCCCTAGCCTTACCTACTGCTTTAGTGGTCTGCTTGGATGATTTCAGGTCATCAGTGATGACGCCCAAGTCTCTTTCTTCCCTTGGACTGCCAGCAACTCCCCTCCCAGCCTATAGGTGGCTTCAGGGTTTCTCTTCCCTTTGTGCATGATCTTGCACTTCTTTGCATTAAACCCTAGTTGCCACTCTTCCGACCATTTTGCTAGTTTATCCAGATCTCTTCTCATTCTGCCCACCCCATCTGGATCATCTACTCTGTTGCAGATCTTGGTGTCATCTGCAAACAGACAAACCTTACCCTCCAGTCCATCTGCAATGTCACTGATGAAGATATTGAAGAGGACTGGCCCCAGGACGATCCCTGAGGTACCCCACTTGTGACTTGCATCTCTTCTGACTGTATACGCTTACCTTCACCACTCTCTGCTTCTCTCGTCAACCAGTTTGCCACCCAGCTGACCAACTTCTGACCCACCCTCAGCCTGCCCAGCTTATTAATCAATCTTCTATGTGTAACAGTATCGAAAGCTTTGCTGAAGTCAAGGTAGGTGACATCTACTGCTCCTCCTTGGTCCACCACTCTGGTTACCCAGTCAAAGCAATCTATGAGATTAGTTTGACAGGACCTTCCTTTTGTGAACCCATGCTGTCTTGGATCCTGTGCTCCTGTGGATTCCAGGTGTTGCACTATCCTTTAAGGAGTGTCTCCATAATCTTGCCCACTACTGAGGTAAGACTGACTGGTCTGTAGTTCCCTGCCCCCTTCCTGCTACCACTCTTGTGGAGCAGGATCACATGAGCCCTTCCCCAGTCTTCTGGGACCTCTCCTGTGCCCAGAGACTCACTAAACAGTTCTGCTAATGGCACTGCTAGTTCCACCCTTAGCTCCTTTAGTACCCTGGGATGTATGCCATCAGGTCCCGTTGCCTTGTCCACCCTGAGCTTATCGAGCTCTTGTAGGACCCTTTCTTTTGTGAAGGGACTTGTGCTCACCTCCCTCCCCCCTCAGTGTTATCCTATGGGAAAATTCGCAAATCCGGAGTGCTGTAAGTATGGAACCGTTGTTCATTTCTTCACCAAACCAGCACATCTGTGGGACAAGGGCTTTCCACCCTGCAAATTTCAGCCCAAAAGTCCTAACCGTTTTTTTTGTTATGAAGTGGCAAAGAAACTGTGTTTTGGAACTATTTACCTGCTTTCACTTTCGGATCCTTTATTTTTTCCCAATAGATTATAGTGGGAAACTTTCTGAGTTTAATATCTTTTGAATTGATTAATATTTTTTTCACCTAACCTTCAAAAGGCACATCTGTGAGGCAAAGACTTTCTACCCTGAACATTTCAGACCACAACATAAAGCTGTTTCTGAGATCCAGGTGGACAAAGCAATGTCAAGAAAACACAGATTTTTCTGTTTTTTCAACACTATATCTAAGAAACCACACAGCAGATTCCCACAAAATCTGGCAGGTCAAGAGACCCACCCCTAGACATTATGCGTGCCAAATTGCATCCAAATCTGTTTGGGTCCAAAGATATTAATGTTCACAAATTCCGGTTTAACATAGAAGTTACCTTTCATCCTAACTATACTCTGTGTGTGTGTGTGTGTGTGTGTGTGTGTGTGTGTATATATATATATATATATATATATATATATATATACCTGTGTGTGTAGGCAGGCCCTGTGACGTGTGTAGCTTACTGCACTGTTGTGCAGGTTTGGGATCCACCTGGGGTCTCGTGCTCACTGGGCTTCTGGAGGGCAGGGGAACCAGACGCAGATGGCAGGTGCAAATGTTGCAGAAGGATATGCTCCTTCGGGCTGAAGGGTTACGATGCCTTGCTTCTTTGCACCCACTGTGGCTAAGCAACAAGCAGGACTCGAATCTTGGAGAGGACCGTCACCTGTGCCCCTCTCAGCTGAGATATAGTATTGTCACAAGCTTAGTGCTGCGTGGCGGGGAAAAGGGGAACATAATAAGATGTCTGTGCACAGGAAAGAAGTATTGCATAGAGGTTTCAAAGCACTTCTGAAACAAATCAAGCTGTTAATGTAATCTTTCGCTAAGCATCCCTTTCTCTGTTCAAGGTACTTACTGTGGTAACTGGAAACTGTGTGCTTCTGTTCCTCCCCAACCAGAACAAGTCAGAAAAGATGTGACTGTCATCGACCTTAAGGTAAGGGCTGTCTTTTCATATATGTGCTTGAACTAAGGTCTGTATGGAGCCAGGGACTTTATTTGTCATCTTGGAGTAACCCCTTTGAGCCAGAAGCTTGTTTACAAAGGTTTCACGTCATTGGAGGTACAGACAGGTGATACATTTAGGTACAAAATGTAAAAGTACAGACATAAGTTGCAAACACTGGTGAATACCAGGGGTTAAAAAACTGCGCGATGTAAAGGGTAAAGGATAAAGTGTAATAAGTACATTCAATAAAGTACAGTAGTGTTTAATAATGGATGTTGTTAAGCTTGGGGCGCAGAGGACAAAAGCAAGTGTGGTGGGGAGAGGAGGAGAGGGTGAGTAATCGTGGTTCCATATGATAACTTTCGCGATGTACGCAGAGCGTGTATTGACTAAAATCAATTTGACGTAATACACTCGGCGCACAGCAAAGGGTGCCAGGGACTTAGTTTTTTTATGTTTATTGGGGGTTGTGCCTTAGACCCCCCCCACTGAAGGATTCTCAGCTCGAGGGGCAAAACCCAGAAAACATTTTTGGGCCAGGCACAACAAAATATATGCGACCTGGACCCAAACCCAGCACCCTTGGAACCCTAGCCTGCCACCCTCCACCACGCCATGGGGCCAGCTCAGCAGCCCACTGCCGCACCACGCCTCACAAACCCTCCCTTCCCTTCCACCCGTCGATCAGTGCTCGCTCCTCAGCCCCCCCGCCGCCATTACATATAAGCGACATCATGTTGCTATATTTGCTGACAGCCCCCAATCCGGTCGCCTCCCTGCTTGGTAGCCCTGTCGACAGGCACCGCGATTGAGTCGCCCTTTTTGAAAGCACCCAATTGCGGTCGCCGTTGTCAAAGGCTATCTAATCGTGCAGACAGAGCTGTCTTTGTCAAGGGGTTAAGGAGGGAGTGAGCAAAGGGTGTGGGTTGAGAAAAAAAAAGCAGACAGAATGTTATTGTCAGGGTTAAAGAAGGCGTGAGCATGGGGTGTGGGTTGAAAAAATGAGAGGGGAGATGAGAACTAGTGGAATGGGCAGTAGCAAGGGTGGGGGGTGGGTAATAGGGTAGGAGAAGGCATGTGTAGGGAGTAAGTGGATATGTGAGGGGTGGAGTGGGAGGGGAGACAGAAGGGGCAGAGAATGGGGGCAGGGCGTTAGGAGGAAGGCCAGGGAGGGCGTGAATGGGAATTAGGACCTACAGTCACAGGAGCTGAAGGCTGTCAGGTGTTGAGTAGTAATTTCTTAAAGGTTCTGAGCTTTGACACATTTACTGCTTCCGAGGGGAGTTCGTTGAGCCAGAGGGGTGCCTTGTAAGCAAAGGATCTCTGTGCCAGGGCAGTGTGTCAGAAAGGGATATATAGGGCATTTATTGTTTTCCCTCTAGTCTGCTGCAAGTTAGATGCTGGTGTAAGGAAGTTTCTTAGGGATGGAAGTGTTAGACCAAGGAGTGTTCCCGAATAGGCAGGCCTGGTATTTAATCCTCCCTGGAAATTAAGCCACTTGGACTTGGTGTATAGTTTGCAGGTGTGAGTGAGCTTGGGCACACCTAGGACCAGCCTACAAGACTTGTTTAGGGCTGTTCTGACCTTTTTTAGGGCTGTATTGGTTACAGCACAATACAGAATTAGCCTATAGTTTATAACAGAGATTATAGAACTATTAACAGCCAGAGACAAGGCTGCGGGAGTCATATTGTGTTGGTGCCTGTAAAGCAGCTCGAATCTGGTGTTGGCTGTCTTTACAATGTGGTCTATGTGATAGGAGGAGCTATCTAGTGTGATGCCTAGCTATTTAAAGGTGCTTACCTGACCGAGTTGCTCCAGTTTGTTGTCCTTGATGGTTAGCTGGCTGGCTCTGTATGTGCTCTGGTGGTTCGCAAACAACATAACCCTTTTTTTTTTTTTTTTTGGTATTTCAGGAGAAGTTTGTTTTGAGTAAACCAGTCCTCTATCATGGAGAAACTATTAAGTTTGGATTCTAGCAGGTGTGGGTGTGGGTTACTGGAGAAGGTGGCCACATTATTGGCGTATAGCAGTATATTATCAGGGCAGGCCATGGAGAGGGAATTAAGGAACAAACTAAATAGGAGCGGGCCCAGGATGGAGCCTTGCGGGACACCGGTTGTCACTTCAGTCATGCCATATTATGTCAGGGGGTCCAGGGACACCAGTCAGTGCTATAATTGATATTGGGAGTCATAAGTACTACTTAATGCCAAGATCTATTGGGGAGGCAAAGATACCAGTCAGTGCCATCATCGGTAAGGGAGCCAGGGATCTAAAGGGAACCCAGGGACAGTAGTCTGCATCATAATTAGTGGGGGAGCCAAGGATATTAGTTAATGCCATGATCTATAGGGGAGCCAGGGAATACCAGTCAGAGTCATAATCAGTATTGGAGTTAGGAGTTCTAATCATTGTGGGAGCCAGAAGTACTGGTTAATGCCATGATCTGTAGGGGAGCCAGGGAATACCAGACAAAGCTGTGATCCAACAAGAAGCCAGATACATTAGTCAGATGTTATGATCTAAAGGGGGCCAGGGACAGCAGTCAGTTCTATTCTCTATAGGGAATCCAGGGACACCGGTAAATGCCATGGTATGCAAGGGATCCTGAAACGCTAGTAAATGCCGTGATTTATAGGGATCCAGAGGCGCTAGCCAGTATCCACAACTGTAGGTGACCCAGGGAAAGACATTGGTCGGTATAATGTACCGGTGAATCAGGGACACCAGTCAACGCAGTTTTCTATGGGGATGCCATGGTCATTATTTATTTTTATTTTATTTAGACAGCAGTTTGGAAAAACCTTTGAGCCATAGGCTCATGTACAAAGGTACCTTGTCACAGTAACACAAACGAGAATACACAGTATAACAGTAACTTAAGACAGCAATATGTACATAGATACAAACAAGCTGGTACAGGTAGGATTGATGCAAACAATACCAGAGTTATGTTGTCCTTAGCAGCTTAGTAGTAAGCTTTGTCATCGGTATTGAGTACGGCTTAGACTAGTGGCGGTTACAGCTTCGGGTGTTAACAAGGTGGTTCCGTAAGGACGTTTTGAAGCACGATATAGTTGGAGCTTCGGAGATGGAGGGGGGCAGTGTGTTGAACCAGGAGGGGGCCCTAAAGCTGAAGGCTCTTGGGCCGTGAGAGGTCCTAGCTCTAGGGATAACAAGAGAGGTTGTTTTCCCAGAGGTCTGAGTATGAACTAGTGGGACAGAGCGGCGGATGGTGGTGGTCAATCCTGGCAGGGATAGCCCAAGGAGGGTCTTTTTTGTAAGGGTACAGGTCAAATATTTGAGGCGTTCGTCAAAATCAAGTACCAGCGCTTTAGCGTACAGTAGACAGGTGTGTGTTAGCCTAGGTGCCCCAGTAATTAACCTGCAGGCCTTATTCAGAGTAGTGCGAATTTTATGGAGTGCGGTCTGATCAGCAGCACCATACACCGGCAGTCCATAGTCCACTAGGGACAGGATAGAGGAGGTGACTGTGAGACGAAGAGCCTCCGGGGGGAGGCAGTGTTTATACCGATGTAAGATGCCCAATCGGATATTAGTGGCAGTGGCTAGGGCAGCGATGTGTCCATGGAAGGAGAGAGAGGGGTCAAAAAGGATCCCTAGGTATTTATAGGAGCAAACTTGTTCGAGTGGGAAAGAGGACCCAGAGTGAATGAGGAGTTTGAAGTTGCAGGACTTGTTTTGAGGATGAGTGAAGAACATGGTTTTTGTTTTTTTAAGATTCATCACCAATCTATGTTTCTTGAACCAGCCCTCGGCTTCAGTGAAGGATTTCTGCAGCGAGTTCTGGAGGGCAATAGGGTTACGACTTGAGGCAAAGATGACTGCATCATCAGCGTAGAATAGAATGTTCCCCGAGCAAGAGCGTGGAAGGGTGTTGAGGTAAAGGGAGAATAGTAAGGGGCCCAGAAACGATGGGACAGATGTCTGAGTAGGTCCCATTAATTTTCACACGCTGTGAGCGGTCAAACAGATAACTGGTGCACCAGGAGATAGGCCCAGCAGCAAAACCAGAGAGACTAAGGGCATCAAGAAGGAGGGGGTGGGAGACAGTGTCGAAAGCTTTAGAGAGGTCAATGAAGACCGCACCAGCCAGAGAACCAGTGTCTAAGGAGGAGTGGAGAAAGTTGGAGAACTCAAGGAGGGCTGTGTTGGTACTGTGGCCCGCTCTGAAGCCATGCTGCTCAGGACATAGGGTATTGTAGGTGGTGAGGTAGTCAGAGATTTGAGAGGCCACCACCACCAGGATAAACACCATGATCTGTAGGAGCCCAGGACACCAGTCAACAGCATGACCTATGGAGGACCAGGGACACCAATCAATGCCACGATCTTTGGGTGGGGAGCAGGGACGCCAGTCAGTGCTATGATCTTTGGGTGGGGAGCAGGGACACCAGTCAGTGCCATGATGTGTAGTGGAGTAGGGATGCCAGTCAACATAATGATATAAAAAAAAGGACCAGGGGCAACAGGCATTGTCATGATCTATAGTGAAGCCAGGGATAGCTGTGTCGATGACGAGATCTATAAGGTAACCAAGGATTCTATGCAGTGCCATAATCTGTAGGGGCTGGGGACACCAGGTAATGCCTTACTCTACAGTAGAGCGAATGATTTATGGGGGACCAGGGATAACCGGGCATTGTCATGATCTGTAGGGGATCCACTTAAACTAGTCATTGCCATAATAATGATGCTGGGGGTACCAGGCGATATCATGATCTGTAGGGGATCCAGTGACACTAGTAAATGTAATAATAGGGGATCCAGGGGTACCACGCCCCCAGAGGAAGGCTTGTAGCCAAAACGCTGGGGCAGTGCACAGTGGGTGATTTTGAAACTTGCCTTTCAGGAGTTAAATTCAATAAATCCTGATATTTATTTCAAAAAAGTATTGTGTGTGAAATACTTTCCATTGAAGTACTGGTGGTGCCTACTTTCCTTGGACTGAGTCAGTTTTGGGCTAGCATCCCTGTTCTGAGCGCCCTGCTCCCTTCCTAGAAACGCAGGTATAAGCCTTTTGGATCTTAGTGCCATAATCTATAGGGGGACCAGGGATGATAGTGAATACCTCCAAAACACGTATATGGACAGAGCTAGCAGGAGCTAATATTGTATGTACACTGGGGAACAAAATGCACCTGTTCTACTAGAAACATAGAAACACAAAATTTGATGGCAGATAAGAACCATTTGGCTCATCCACTCAGCCCATTTCTCCCTACCTACACTATTACTGCAGACTGTGCCCGATCTACGTCTCTTTCTCCCTTCCCCCTCATTTCCACCATGATTCCTTTGTTCTTATCCCATGCATTTTTGAATCCCACCACTGTCTTTACCCCCACCAACTGCACTGGAAGGCTGTTCCAATAATCCACCACTCTCTGTGAAGAAATACCTCCTCATGTTTCTCTTGAATCTACCTTCCTCCAGCTGCATAGCATCGTTCGTAACCAACTTGCCAAGTGTCCCACACTAGTCTTCAAGAGAAGAAAAAAAAGCATTTCTTACCTTGATGTTGGCCCTCTATAACAGAGTGGTAGAAAACCAAGAAAGAAGAGATGGGAAGTGCTGAGGTTCTTGGGAGGCCCAACCGGGGAAACAGAAAGCGGGAGGAGAGAGAAGGAACATTGAAACCGGGAAGAAACAACATTTCATTACTTTAAGACTTTAAGGCTAAGTGTTTAAGATGCTCTAGGACAAAACGTTTGCTGAAATCTGTAATTGCTTCTATCGCTCCTAGCAGTTTGAGTATTGTTCCTCTCTTCTTCAATACTAGTCCCAGCTGCTTATCCAAATCAGCCCTTTCCACTACTACTCCCCCCTCCTCTGCCCCACATGCCCTTAGCACCCTCTGCATCCTTCTTATTCACCACCCCCTTTCTGCCGAATTTACCTAAGGCTTACACACTGTTATGTGCACCTCCATAGCTTAGGAATTTCCATCCAGGTCTGTAACGTGTTTCTGCTGGACAGGAATATAAATAATCTTTCTTTTTTTTTTCTGTGGTTTGTATATGACATCCATACACCTTCTGCTCCTGTGGGAACTGTGTGTGTGTGTATGTATGTATATATATTATATATATATTACATTCGGGTTGTGTTATGTATATTTGTCTTATACATGTGACTTGGAATGTAAATACTCTGCTCCTATCAGTATTGTAAACATGTTGTTCCTTTTGTATTATGTATATTTATATGTAACTGTACAATTTTCCCTGCCAACAGCAGGTCCACCTTGTAAATGAGCTTGCTGAATGGTGATTGCCTGGATAAATAAAGATTTCATTGATTGATTGCTGCTATAGTTCATTTATTGAAGTTACATTGCTAAGAAAGGCTAAATTATTGAGCTCCGTGCCATGTCTTTCTAGTATCTGGTGAGGGGTGTCGGAGGAGCACTCTGCTCAGCCAGTCTAGGGGAACGGGCAGCCATCCAGCCACTTTTCATGGTGGGTGGGCAAGGTTGTAGGTCTCTGGTTCAGGAATGAAATGTTTTTCAGGAGGTTGCCCAGCTCCTCACAGTCTTTCCCTGAAAATTGAACTGGTATGAGCGCCTTGCCCTCAGTGTCGCTTGCAGATTTGTGCAGCTCTACAAAAGGTTTAGAAAGTGGCCTTCGTTGCTGAGTGTTAACAAAAAATGTAGCTGTGTCGCTTTAGAACATTTGGCGTGAGCATACTAGAGTGGCATTTTGCAGGGAAAACCGTATATGAGAATCTTTATAATGATGCTGCAAGAGAAGAAATATCCAAATTGTTTTTTTTTTTTTTTTTGCATCTCTCCAAACCATCTGCATACTCTCAAGCCTCATTCCCAGAGCAAGGCATTATGGTATGCTATCATTGTGCAAGTCGGGTGGACAGGGCTTCACTAGAACAGCTAAACAGGCTTGTCTATCCAGCTTAGCCTGAGAATGACAAAGTAACGACTTGTGTTTCATCCTCTTTAGGACTCATCAGTGTGCTGCAGCCACAGTCTCAACTGGGCACACGTCAGACCCCTAGGCAGTGTCGGTTTAGAATACTCGTAGTGAGCATCCTAGAGGAGTCCCGAAGAGGATGAAACACATGTCTTTTCAGCCTGTACTGCGTCAGATGTACAAGACTGTTTAAAAGGCAGTGTCTCTTCTGGTGAAGCCTTGTCTCAATGAGTCTCGGTCTTTAATAGCTGCCTCTCTGAGATTCAAGAGTAGATGAGTGCCAATTGGTTCAGATTAAACCCAGATAAGACTGAGGTGTTGGTTGTGGACCCAGGTCATCGGGTAGAGGGGTCACTGGCTGGGCAACCCTCTGGGCTTTAGCTTGGAGGTAACCAGCTAGTGACCTCTGACCAGGTGCGAAATCTGGGTGTTGTGCTGGATGACGAACTGACACTTAAATATCAGGTGTCGGCCGTCGTCAAGACCTCATTTTACCATCTGAGGATCAGCGCTTGGATAAAGCACCTAGAGGGGGAGGAGTAACTCTCTATGTAAAGGAAGGGATAAAAGCAACTGAACAAAAGAGTAAACAGGGAGGAGAGGAGGCATTGTGAGTCACCTTGGAGACTGGAAAGGGCACCACAATCCGCACAGGGGTTGTGTACAGACCCCCATGTCAGGGGGAGGGAATGGACAAGGATATGATAGAAGGCATTCTTAGAATGGCAGAGAAAGGGAGATACTGTTGATGGGAGACCTGAATATGCCAGATGTTAACTGGAGCACATTTGCTGCAGCCACATCCAAGAGCAGGGCCATTCTTGATGCCCTACAGGTGGCAGGCCTCAGACAGCTAGTTTCGGAACCCACTCGTGAGGGAGCAATCTTAGACCTCGTACTCTCAAACGGGGGCAGTGAGAGGATCTCGGATCTAGAAGTTGGTTGCCATCTGGGAACAAGTAACCATCAAACAGTGTGGTTCATGTTAAACTCGGCTACAGAGTCGAGCCATACAAAAGTGAGGGTACTGGACTTCAGGAGGGCTGACTTTGGCAAGATGGGAGAGTGCCTCAGAAAAGCACTAGCAAACAGGCTAGAAGGAGGTGTGGAGCAACAATGGGGAATCATCAAAACTGCCATCACAGAGGCAACAAGCCTTTGTGTGAAGCAAATAAACAAATCAAAACGAAAGAAAAAGCCACTATGGTTCTCAAAAGAGGTGGCTGTGAAAGTCAGGAAGAAAAAGATAGCATTCCGGAAGTATAAGGAAACACAGAAGGAGCAGGACAGAGAGCTGTACCAGTTAAGGCAGAAGGAAGCAGGGAGGGAAGTCAGAATAGCAAAGGCCCAAACTGAGGAAAAGATAGCCAACTTGGTTAAGAAGGGATAAAACCTTTATAGGTACATCACAGCGAAAAGAAAGACAAAGGGAGGGATGGTGAGGCTGAATAGAATGAACGGTGGGTGGGCAGAGGGGACAGTGAAAAGCAGGGATACTGAACGAATATTTCTGCTCAGTATTCACAAAGAGGAGGGGAAGTGCTAATCCAGTTAACAGAAGCACTCTTGATAGGGGTTGATCCAGTCCTTTCACAGAAGAAAGGGTTCTGCAAGAACTCCTAAAACTGAAGGTGGACAAAGCAATGGGGCCTGATGGAATTCACCCCAGAATTCTAAAAGAATTAAGGGGAACTAGTGAAACCACTGGCTACTCTTTTTAATAAATCATGGGAGGATGGTGTGGTACCTGAGGACTGGAGGAAGGCGGATGTGATTCCCCTTCACAAAAGTGGGACCAAGACAGAGGCAGGAAACTACAGACCTGTCAGTTTGACCTCTGTGGTAGGGAAAGTGATGGAGTCACTTCTGAAGGAAAGAACAGTTGAGTACCTAGAGGCCAGTGGGGCACAGGACCCAAGGCAGCATGGGTTCACAGCGGGAAGGTCATGTCAGACGAATCTAATAGATTTCTTTGACTGGGTGACCAAAGTAGTAGACCAGGGAGGGGCTGTGGACATGGCCTACCTAGACTTTAGCAAGGCATTTGACACAGTCCCACACAAAAGATTAATAGTCAAATTAACTAGCCTGGGAGTGGGTCCCAGGGTGGTAGCCTGGGTAAAACATTGGCTGGACAACAGGACACAGAAGGTAATTGTAAATGGAGTCCACTCTGAAGAAAGAAGGGGTTACTAGTGGGGTACCGCAGGGTTCAGTATTGGGTCCAGTCCTTTTTAATGTCTTCATAAGTGACATTTTATTTATTTTATTTTATTTATTTACTGTATAATCGGAATTACAATCCTTTGAGTCATAGACTCTTTTGCAAAGGCTCCACGCCGTTTACAGGGGGTGGAGGGAGAACAAAGTACAAGGATGACAGACGGAACGAGCAATTATATAGAGGTTTCAGTTCGGACAATATTTATACAATGGCTCCACGGTGGTTACAGGGGATGGAGAGACACAAGACAGTATAAAACAATAAAAAGAAGCACATTTTTATATACACTTAGATTATTTACTGGGTTACAGAACTGACATGGTAGTTGAGAGGCTTATTTTTATAGCATTAGGAGGCATACATGTGAGCCCAAGACAGAGCTTACGTGGAGGGCGGTTCGTAGGGTCTAGGAAGTCCCTGAGTCAGTAGAGGGGGTGAGGGAGGAGTATCGGCAGGCTTTATTGGCATTCACATTTAGTGTTTTCCAAGAGGTGGGTTCGAAGGCCTGTTTTGAAGAGTGAGATGCTGTGGGCCTGGGAGAGAGAGTAGGGGGAAGAGTGTTGAGCCATTTGGGGGCACGGTAGCGGAAGGATCTCTGCCCTAGGGACGTTCGACATGGGGGGACCGTGAAGGATGAGGTAGCCGACAGTCTGGTAATACGCCTTTGAGGGGCCCGGCTGACGATGGGGAGTAGACCGGCTGGAGTAAGCTGGAGGTGGATCTTTTTTGCTAAGATGCAGGTTTAATATTTGAGTCTTTGATGGAAATTAAGCCAACCAGTTGGATTGCTACAGATCGCAGGTGTGGGTGGAGTCTGTCACAGCCAATGTAATTGTGAGCTTTATTGGCGCTGTGATTATGCTACTTGGGTGGAGTTGTCAGCAGTGCCATAGATAACAATCCCGTAATCGATAAGTGAGAAGATGGAGGAGGTGACAGCTATCTGCATGGCTTGGGCAGGCAGGCTGTTTTTGATCCTGTAGACGGTACCAATTCTGGAGCTGATCGCTGACGAGAGGAGGCGTATGTGTCTGTGGTAGGAGAGGGAGGTATCTAAGGTGACGCCCAGGTATTTAAAATGAGTAACGTGTTCCAGATGGGTACCATCCAAGTTTGTAATATGGAGTGCCATCCGGGCTTTGGCGATGAGCAAAGGTCATGGACTTTGTTTTGTAATAGTTAATGATCAGGCGGTGATCAGCGAACCAGTTCTCCAGCTCCCTGAAAAACCCCTGGAGGGTGAGTTGGAGGGTGTTTGGCTGAGGGTGTTGCCAGTAGAGAACAGCATCATCAGCATAAAGTAAGAGATGACGGCTGCAAGCTTTGGGGAGTGAGTTAAGGAAGAGTGTGAAAAGCAGCGGGCCCAGAATTGACCCCTGCGGAACGCCAGAGCAAACAGATTTGGGGGTTGAGATGGTGGAGTTGATTCTTGCTTGCTGTGAGCGTCCCGAGAGGTAGTCCTTGAACCAGGTCGAGGCCTCAGGGGCCACATTTAGTTGTGGCAGGACTTGGAGGAGTAGATCATGATTGACCGTGTCAAATGCCTTTAAGTCTACATAGATGGCCCCTGCAATTGACCCTTGGTCTAGGGCCCCATGGATGAACGTTGTGAGTTCAGTGAGAGCCATAATGGTGCTGTGGCCAGATCGGAACCCATGTTGTTCCTTACTTAGGAGGTTGTGTCTTGTTAGATGCTCTGTTAGCTGGTCTGAGACTATTTTTTCTAGCGCTTTGGAGAGAGGAGGGAGTATTGAGATTGGCCTGTAATTACCGGTGCGGGTGGGGTCACTGTTCTTTAAGATAGGAGTGATCAAGGCTTTTTTCCAGGTAGAGGGGAACTGGCCGAGGCAGAGGAGTGAAAGGTTAAGAATTTCTGTGAGATGGGGTAGTGTGACATCGCGGGTAAGCATAATGAGTTTTAGGTCCAGGGAGTCATTGCTGTAGCGGGTGTTAGCGATAGCTTTGGAGATATAGTGTTTGGCCAGGTTGCAGGAATGATTCGGAGCCGAAAAGGGTGGGAGGTCTATACTCGCTGTAAGAGGGTGTGTGTGTGGGGGGGTTGGGAGGGTGGAAGAAATTGGCGGGAGGATATGTGAGAGGTCGGAGAAGGAGTCATTGAGGGCTTCAGTGATTTTAGCTGGATCTTGGGTAATGTCCCTGTTCAAATTGAGTTGCAGAGGGACTGGAAGGAAAAGTATGCCTCTTTGCAGATGACACAAAGCTCTGCAACAGGGTTGATACACAAGGAGGCGTGGAAAGGATGAGAAGGGACTTGGCAAGGTTGGAGGAATGGTCAGAAGTATGGCAGCTAGGATTCAGTGCAAAGAAGTGCAAATAATGCACCTGGGAAACAGAACCCAGGGAAGAATACACAATGGGGGTGGGGGGGAAGTAACAACAACAAAAAGAGAAAGGGACCTGGGGTAATCATATCAAATGACCTTAAGGTTAGCAAGCAATGTGAGAAGGCAGTAGGGAGGGCTGGGGGTATACTGGGATGCATAGGGAGAGGCATCAGCAGCAGAAAACAGGAAGTTGTTATCCCTCTATATAGACAGTTAGTGAGACCCCATCTGGAGTACTGCATCCAGTTCTGGAGACCCCATCTCTGCAAGGACATAGACAGGATAGAGGCAGTCCAGAGGAGGGCAACTAAAATGGTGCATGGTCTGCAAGAGAAGCCGATGAGGAGAGGCTAAAGGAGCTTAATATGTATACCCTTGAGGAAAGAAGGAGGGGGGGACATGATAGAAACTTTTAAGTACCTCAGTGGAATCAGCAAAGTCCAAGAGGGTAGCATCTTTCAGAAAAGAGACGTGCAAGAACAAGGGACACAATTTAAAGATTGGGGAGGCACGGTTCAGGGCAATGTAGGAAGTATTATTTCACAGAGGGTAGTGGATGCATGGAACAGCCTTCCTGTGGAGGTTGTGGGGTCTAAAACTGTGGAAGAATTCAAGAATGCATGGGACAGACATAAGGCAATTCTTGTGGGGGTAGGAAGAAATAGGCTGTTGGTTAACTAGGATCTGCGGCCTATCCTGTAGGTAGGGAAATGAGCAGAATAGATGGGCCAAGTGGTCCTTATCTGCCGTCAAAGTCTATGTTTCTAGTCTCCCCTGACGATCTTCTGACTCTGGTTGACGCCTTTGTGACCTCGCACCTTGATTACTGCAATGCCTTATACCTATAGCTGCTGGGGGGTGGACCTTCGCCACCTGCAGCTGGTGCAGAATGTGGCTGCCAGGTTGTTGACTGGCTTGTCAGGATCTTGCCATGACACTCCTGTGCTCCGCAGACTGCACTGACTGCCAGAGCGGTGGAGGATCACTTTCAAGGTCGGTTTACTGACCTGTAATGCCCTACACGGACAGGGACTGTGGTATTTGCAAGATCTCCTTTGCCCCTGCCGCCCCCCTTGCCCACTCCACTCCGCCGATGAGGGATTGCTAGAGATTCCCAGGGTCCGTCTGACTATGTCTGGAGCCAGATCCTTTGCTTTTGTAGCACCAACCCTGTGGAATTCTCTACCTCGTCGGATCAGAGAGTGCCCATCTGCTGAGGTCTTTAAATCTGCCTTGAAGACCTTTTTAATTTTGCCTTTCCCGTGGTTTAATTCCTGCTGATTTTATAACTGATTTTAATTATGTGCTGTTATGGTTATTATGTTATGTTTATGTGTATCACCATGGTCTTCTGGAATGGCGTTTGAGAAATAAAATTTGCTTTGTCTTGTCCCCCTGAGTTGTGTACCCATGATGCGTTGCTCTGGAAATCATGCTCTAGAGTTATGTGTATGGTTTAAAAAGATGAACTAGGGAAAATGTACTGTTCTCTGTCTTGTTTTTAATATGCAAATGAAGTATATTTAAAAAGACAGGTGCACAGACAATCGGATAAAAGATTGAGCTGGTGAGTGCAAGCAGAGCTAGTGTGTGTGCACTACAATGGGGGGCAGATAAGTAATGTTGGTGGGCAACATATTGAATACACAACTTGGTGAGTTTGTGGAATCTAGTACTTTTCAGACTTTTAAAGACTGCTAAGCTTGAATGAGTGTCTATTTCCTTTTTTAAATGTATTCTTTTTATCTTACTACCCAGTGCAACCCCCATTTTTCTATTATCCAGTCACGTAGCCTTACCCAAACCACAGAGAGTCCCTTATCTGTCTGGCAGGTAAAGCTCCCCTCTGCAGTTGGGGCCTTTGGTGGCAAAACACACTGCAGTAATTCTGTGTTCGATGGTAGGGTCTCTGCGGGCGGGCAACACAGGATCCACATGTGCTGAAGCATCATCTTGCTAGATCGGGGGAATTTTCACTGTTCTCCCACTCTATGCAAGGTACCACCTGTGAATGTGTGCTACAGCATGATATAAGCATGCCCTCCACAGAGCCTTGATGTGTCAACTCCCACTGCTGTCCCTGGCTGAATGGCTTCTGCAACAGGAATCATTCTTTTTACCACAGAGGAGGAAGCAGCTGCTGGTGAGGGGACTTGTTAATGGGGTAGACTTGGGAGCAGGAGGAGGAAGGGCGAGAGAGGTTAAGTGCCTGGAATGTGCTTTGACTTGGAGGGATGAAGAGTGGATAAAGAGGATCGCTAGGGCAAGAGGAGATGGGAGGGAGCTACAGGTCGTCCAGCTGGGAACACATGACCTGGGAAAGGACAGGGTAGGGGTAGTGCAGGGAAATTTCGGGGAACTAGGGAGGGGCCTCAAGCAGGTGGCACGCATGGTGGCATTTGCTGAGGTAGTTTTTTGTGTGTTTTTTTATTTTATTCTTTGGTAACCAGATAAGTAAGGCCCACTTGGCACACGTGCCTGTTTTCAGGGGCGACCCAGGAGCACTGGGGAGGTTAAGTGACTTGCTCAGGGTCACACAGTATACAGTTGGAGGTTGTGGGAAAGGAATCAAACCCAGGCCTGTCTGCTGGATGTACCGAGCTCATTCACAGCTCATTATTCTAACCTCTAGGCTATACTGCCAGGTGTTATCTGTATATGGCCAGGGAGAAGAACGGACACTCCACATAGGGCATTAACAGTTGGTGAATCGAAACAGCCAATGCAATCAGTCTCCCCCAACCATCATATTTAACACATCACTCAGCGACACTTCTGTACCCCTTTACTGGTTAACAGCCACAGTAACCCCCGTCTTCAAAAAAGGGAACTGATCAAACCCGAAAACTACCGCCCCATCAATTTAACATCAGCCCCTTGTAAACTAATGGAAAAAAAATAATCAAGTCTATCCTAGAAATGGAACGGCAATTACTAAATATTAGCGATTCTACTCGTCACGGCTTCAAACAGGGTCACTCATGTACCTCTAACCTTACTGCCTTTTACAGTCATATAAATCAAGGAGTAGATTCTAACATCCTGATGGATATTATCCTATTGGATTACAGCAAGGCCTTTGACAAAGTGTCACATAGGGAACTAATTAATAAACTTTTATATCTAGGACTTCCTACCAATTTGGTCACCTGTATAGACCGTTGGCTAACAGGAAGAACACAGCGGGTTAAAACTAACCAAGTTTTGTCAGGTGGGGGGAGGTGACTAGCGGGGAGCCTCAGGGTTCGGTCCTTGTACCTACACTGTTTAATGTATTCATATCTGACATGCAAATCTTTTCGAATAACATACTAGCCAAATTTGCAGACGATACCAAACTGGGGGGGAGGGTAGACTCCATCTCCAGCACCAATCAATTAACACAAGATCCATCAGCTGTTGAATCCTAGGCATGCATGAATGGGATGGATTTCAATATTGAGAAATGTACTGTACTACATCGTGGAAAAAGTAACCCAAAACTGGCCTATAAACTGAATAATAGCACACTAGAAACAGCAAACGGTGAAAAGGATCTTGGAATCACAGTCGGTAACAAGCTTTCTTCAGCTGACCACTGCAACAAAATAGCCAAAAATTCGAACGTACTTCTCGGAAGGATAGATCGAACATTTGTCTCCAAAACAGAAGAATGCATAATCCCACTTTACAGAACATACATTAGACCATATTCTGATTACGGGTCACCTTTCTGGAGCTCCTACCTAAAAAAAAGACATAAATAGGATTGAGCAGATACAGAAAAGAGCTACCAAAATGGTACTGCACTTAGCCCAACTAAGCTGTCCAGAAAGACTCCATAAAACAGGCCTACATTCCCTAGAACTATGGCGCAGTAGAGGAGATCTCCTGTTCCTCTTTAAAATTCTTCAGTCCCCCACTGTAATGCAGCAATGTGGTATTTCCTTTTCCCAAAGAAAAATAGTGCCAAGATTGCACTCCAAGCAATTGGAAGTTGGCAAAGCAAAAACAAATAAAAGACTAAACTTATTTGCCATAAGATCACATAGACTATGGAATAAACTCCCTCAGGAGTTAGTTGACAGTAAAAACCTCAACGCATTTAAAAAAGGTTTAGATATATGGTTAACTTCAATCCACAACTAAGCTTAAATGCTCCACAAAATTGTGGGGGACATTCCCGATGGGCAGGCGCCTACTTTTGTCCCTGTACACCTAGTAAACCTAGACTGATGCATGGAGGAGGACTTGTGACTCCTTTGGGGAGTTTGGGCCAACCTGGGACAACAAACAACCCCCACAGCAAGCACAGAGCATTCCAGCTCACAATTCTAATTAGCCTGAACACCCCTTTGGACCTGGTTCACACATTCAGGTACCCAGGGGTTACCCTAGACAGTACCCTCTCCTGTGCAGACCATGTCGAAGAGATCGCCAAGGCCGTCAGTACAAGATTAGGTCTCCTATACAGACATAAACACTGTTTGACCACAGAGGCACTTCGGATTGCAGTTGACAGCTCAGTCATCCCCAGAATTGTCCATGGCGCCGCGGCAAACACAACCGTCAAAAGGGTCACAATGTGCTTGTCACAGGAGCCCGTTGGCTAGCCATACTTGTGATCTGTATATGCAAACTGCTGACTTCACCTGAAGGGCAGGCTGAAATCAGACCTGCCTGCTGACTTAAAAAAACATCCCTAGGCCTTACAGCCCCAGTATCAGAACTTGCTGTGTCACGCAGCCAACCCTCGTTGTACCAGAGGTACTGACAGGCAACTGTTCCAAGGTCCCCGTCTGCCCTACCTCACAGGGGCAAAGGTTATTTGCATATCGTGCCCCCCTCTGGTTTAATTCCATTCGCTGCAACATTTTGATTGGACCCTTTAAACACAAGTTACATAAACACCTCTTGGCACTCTGTGACTGTGACTGCCCCACCTAACAGGTGCATGAAGCTCTACCCTAAAGTGATGACATTGCATCTGGGTTCTATGCCCACTGTAGCACTTGGCAGCTTGCCTGCATGTCCCTTATCATCTTCTAAACCCACCAACTTACCCACCCCTTCTTAGCCACCTCCTCCCCCAAACTCCCTAATGCACCCTTCCCCTCCTACCCCTCTCTGCCCTCTCTTGCCCTCTCCTCATCCCCCTCCCCTCGCTCTATGGTATTGCCTCTGTACAAGGCTTGATGGGCTGATTCCCTCTATTTTGTTAATCCTACTACTTTATTACATTGTAACCTAGATTATTATGTTGTAACCTAGAACCTGTGATTGTTAGGCCTTGCTAACTCTAGGTGAATGCTCTACCACTATATTCCACTCCTTACCTGATACTCATTGTACTGCTGTTGTCGTCTTCTTGCTGTTACATTCATTCATTGTTATATGTATGTATTGTTCTTATTTGAACCTTTGTAAAGGAGCTCTCGGCTCAAAGGCATTTATAAACTTAGATCTCAACAAATAAATGTGGGCATCTGTAGGCAGACGGCCTGTGTCCTTCCAGGAGGGGGGACCATAATCCTTAGTGGGAGGTTTAAATGCCACGTGGATGAGCATTTATACTGGGGGTGGAGGCTGTAGAACTCAGGGAGGCAAACTGCCCCCCCCCCCGCATAATGTAGCAGCAGGTGGGAGGGCCCAATGGGAGTAGGCTCCACTAAGGCGGGGCACAAGAAGCCAGGGATGGGGACAAGGCAGAGGACAAGGATATACAGATCAGGGAAGCAAGAAGAAAGGTGCAAATAAGACTGGTAACAGAAAAGATGATATGAGGAGAAGGGGGACCGGGACACCATCATGGAAGAGTGCGGGCAAGAGGTGGGGAAGCAGGCAGAGAGAGAGAGAGTAAGGTATAGAGAGCCACATGCACCAATACATGCAGTCTAGGAACTAACATTCTGGATCTGGATGCCATCATGACAGAATCTAGTCTAGATTTGGTAGCCATAACAGAGTTGTAGTGTACTGACAACTATGAGTGGGACATGGCCAGACTGGCCTACTCTATTGAGCAGAGACAAGCAAGGGAGGAGGTGTTGTACTACATGGGAGGGGGCAATCAAGGCCATGGAGGCACAGAGGCACCCAGAGGAAAAGGTAGGTCTGGAGGTGCTGTGGGTCATCCTGGAGACGAGAGCTGGGGCTGTGATCTGTGCAGGGGTGGTACACAGACCTCCAGCACAGGGAGAGGAGTCAGATAGGGTACCGGAGGAAGCCATCATCATGATGGCAAGTAAGGGGGAGGTGCTAGTTCATGACTTCAGTCTGCCAGTTGTGGATTGGCTTTCCAGCTGCAGCTTAATTAAGGCAGCCAGTCTCTGCAGTGAGTATCCAAAGGAAAAAGAGACCATTATGGTTCCCTAGAGAAGTGGCCATGGTGCTGAAGAAAAAAAGGGTGGGAGTAGGAAGGTATAAGGAAATGCAGGAAGAGGAGAACTGGGGTGTACCATGTTAAAGAGAAGGAAGAAGGGGGAATTCATTTAGGGGAGCAAAGGCATGAACAGAGGAAAAGCTAGCCAAGTGGGGATAGCCAGCAGGGATGAGACTTTCTTCAGGTACACGAGTGAGAGGAGGAAAGCAAGGGGGAGGGATAGTGAGCGTAAGGAGGGTGGCGGGGGAACTGCACAGAAGAGGACCGAGAAAAAGCAGGCATCCTGAGTAGGTACTTCTGCATAGTCTTTACAGTGCAGGGAGGGGGTCAAACCACCAGGAGGCAGTAGAAACAAAAGGGGGGGATGGACATAAGTCCTGTTTCAGAGGAAAGAATCTTCAAGGGATCTGCAGCTCTGAAAGTGAACCAGACTGTGGGACTGGACAGGATACACTCAGATATACTAAAGGAACTCAGGGAGGTGCTAGCTTCCCCATTCTCTGCCTCATTTAACAGCTCACTGGAAACGGGTGTGGTGCCGGAGGACTGGAGGAGAATGGACATGGTCCTGTTCCATAGAAGGGGCTGCAGGGAGGCGGCTGGCAACTGTAGGCTGGCCATTTTACCTCAGTGGTGGGGAACTTTAATGAAAACCTTGTCAGAGTGTCCTAAATCCAGTGGGATCCATGGATTCACAGGGTGAGACCATGCCAGACAAACCTGATTGATTTCTTTGACTGGGTGACCAAGGAAATAGATCAGGGGATGGCAGCAGACATGGCCTATCTGGACTTTAGCAAGGTTCTCGATGCTGTGTAGCACAGGAAACTGATAAAGAAATGGTGCAGCTTGGCGGTGGGGATCCAAAGAGTCAAACTGGATTAGAACCTGGTTAATGGATTGGAGACTGAGGTTGGTGGTTAATGGCACTCACTCTAATGATGGGACAGTGACCAGTGGGGTGTCACAGGGTTCAGTACTGGGACTGGTCATCTTCAGTGTCTTCCAAAGCGACATTGCAAAAGAACTGAAGGGGAAGGTATGCCAAAAGCATATAGAACCGAAGTCTGTAATGGGTGGACACTCAGGAGGGGGTAGTGGGAGTGCGTAGGAATTTTGGGGAAACTCGAGGAGTGGTCAAGAGAATGGCAGTTGGGGTTGAATGCCAAAAACTGTAGTATCGTGCATCTAGGGCATAGGAACCAGGAACTTAGTACAGGTTGGGGGGGGGGGTACACTGAGCTGGAAAGGGACCTTGGGGTAATCATAGCTGATGATTTCAGAGTGGCAGGGCAGTATTACAAAGCAGTGTGTAGGGCCAGTGGGACACTAGGATGCATAGGGGTATGTATCTTCAGCAGGATGAGGGAGGCGGTGTTGCTTCAGTATCATTCACTGGCGAGACCCACCTAAATCATTGTGTCCAGCTCTGGAGGCCGCACCTAAGAAAGGACATAGGGTGGAGGCAGTCCAGAAAAGGGCAGCTAAAATGGTGCAGGAGTTGCACCAAAAGCCCTGTGAGGCGAGACTGAGAGAGCTCAACATGTACATCCTAAGAGAGAGAGAAGGGAGAGGGAGTTAAACCTTTATAACCTTGAAATAAGACATAGGGGTGACCTTTTACTATTGTATAGTATACTCCGGGATACTCATCTGATGGCAGAATGTAACATTAGGTACGCTGTAAAACCGAATAATTTGAGATGTTACAATAAACAGTTACTGAGACCAAGGGCAGCAACTGACAAAAGAAAATAATGTTTTCACTATTAGAGCTATTACGCTATGGAATAAGCTTCCACAGTACATTGTGGACACGAAAAATGCCCTGTCTTTCAAACACAATTTGGACAAATGTGAGCTTGTAGCTTGGCAGAAGACACCAGGAGAAAGGACTGCTGTGTGACTGGACTTCTCTGCTGGGACTAAAGAAGTAGAACTCTCGTCCTTGGAACTTTAATTTAGGGTAAAAAAAAACTAACAAACAAAACAAAAAAAAAGTGTGTGTTTGTCTGAGTTAACTGAACTGAATGGCTATCTGAACAGTTATCTAGGTGTAAATCTCAGGTGATTGAAAGGACTTGATTGCTGTGAGGTTTAAATTATTTGTAGAAAGAGCTAGTAAGTAGGGGGAGTGGCTTAGCTAGAAGGAAGCTACATTTAAAGACTGCCTTAGAAAGATTTTGCTTGTAGCTTGGCAGAAGACACCAGGAGAAAGAACTGCTGTGTGACTGGACTTCTCTGCTGGGACTATATTGCCCTCCTTCCCTCCCAAAGCTAGTTCTACTTTTATAGGCACAGAATTTGACTGACAACAGGAACTTCCTGTTTGGGAGCAGGAAGTGAGTGATCACAGAGCCACCAAAGACCCACCATCCTAGAATGGAAGAGTAGCACTCCGGCCCCCTCTAGCTGCTGGAGGTCTGCCTCTGAGCAAGTAAGTGGTCTACTGCGAAATATAGGATATTCTTGTCTCAGAACAGGACAGTCATGAGTTTAAAGGGCACACAGGCAGAAAGTAAGGAGAGAGAAAAAAAAAGAGGAAAGAGTAAGGATTGCAAACAGTTAAGGGGCCAGAAATAAGACATGATGGGAGTGGTGCAGTGCAGTGGCTGTGGAGCAGCAGTCTTCCGGGAGACGTTCTGGAGGATGCGGTGTTGTCCCATATGCAGGCACCTCTCTGGGCTGAGGGAGGAGGTTGCTCATCTCCAGGCTGAGTTGGCTAGGATTTGTGGGACCTCCTCTTCCATCCAGGGACCACCAGTGCCACTGCCGTTGCCTCAGAGGTTGCCAAGAAAGAGGAGTGGTTGGACCACGGTGGGCTCAGGGAGGGTGAGGGTGGTGGAAGAGAGGTGCATCCCTCCAGCTGTATCTCTCCACAATTCCTATGCCATTCTGGCAAAGTGTGGTTCCTCTACTGAGGCACCCGCAGGGAGACCAAGGAGGATGCTGGGAACCTCCCACAAAGGAGACCCACAGGAGGGTGGCAGGGACCCCAGAGAAGGAAACAACTCCTGGTGGGGACTCCATTGTTAGGAAGGTAGAACTGGGGAAGAAGGAGAGGGAGGTAAGGTGCCTGCTTGGCGCCATGGCTTGGAGGGACAGGGAGCGAATCCTCAGGATTGCCGGAGCAGCTGCACAGGGGAAGGAGCTGGATGTCATTGTCCACCTAGGGACAAATGACCTGGCTAAGAAAGGGATTAGAGAAGTGCAGGAAGAGTTTGTGGAATTGGGGAGGGTCTTAGACAAGTAGCACGCACGGTAACCTTCTCGAAGGTGCTGCCCATCTATGGCATAGGAGAGACTATGGTGTTCCACACCATGGGATTCAATCAGTGGTTGAAAAACTGGTGTGGAGCTCAGGGATTTGGCTTCATTGGGGACTGGGGGTCCACCTGGAGGGATGCATGCCTATACTGGCATGATGGGTTACATCTGTCTAGGAGGGGAACCAGGATCCTAGGTGATAGGTTTAAATGCTTCATTGGCAAGCATTTAAACTAGCCAAGGGGGGAGGCACTGGAAAGGAGCAGGGAAATCCTAGCCCCCCAAGAAAATCACGGTAGTAAGTGTGGTAAACACCAACATAGAGGTGTCGATAGGGAGAAGGGCAGGGGTAAATGGAGAAAGTGACAAAGGCAAGAAGGACAGGGATGGGGCAAAAAGGAGTAAGGCCATCAGGAAATGGAGGGTAATGAGTACCAATGCCCGTAGTCTGGGCAACAAGCTCCCTGAGCTGGTGGCCTTGATGGAAGAGGGATGCCTGGATATCGTAGCAGTCACAGAAACATGGTACACAGAGAACCATGACTGGGATGTTAACATACCAGGGTACATAACCTACAGGAGAGACAGGCAGGGGAGAATAGGGGGAGGAGTAGCTCTCTATGTAAAGGAAGGGCTAAAATAACTGAACAAAAGAGTAAACAGGAGAGGAGGCACTGTGGGTCACCTTGGAGACTGGAAAGGGCACCACAATCTGCACAGGGGTTGTGTACAGACCCCCATGTCAGGGGGAAGGAATGGACAAGGATATGATAGAAGGCGTTCTTAGAATGGCAGAGAAAGGGGAGATACTGTTGATGGGAGACCTGAATATGCAGAAGTTAACTGGAGCACATTTGCTGCAGCCACATCCAAGAGCAGGGCCATTCTTGATGCCCTACAGGTTGCAGGCCTCAGACAGCTAGTTTTGGAACCCACTCGTGAGGGAGCAATCTTAGACCTCGTGCTACTAAGCGGGGCAGTGAGAGGATCTCAGATCTAGAAGTGGGTTGCCATATGGGAACAAGTGACCATCAAACAGTGGTTCACGTTAACTCAGCTACAGAGTCAAGCCATACAAAAGTGAGGGTACTGGACTTCAGGAGGGCTGACTTTGGCAAGATGGAAGAGTGCCTCAGAAAAGCACTAAGCAAACAGGCTAGAAGGTGGTGTGGAGCAACAATGGGAATCATCAAAACTGCCATGACAGAGGCAACAAGCCTTTGTGTGAAGCAAATAAACAAATCAAAACGAAAAAAAAGCCACTATGGTTCTCAAAAGAGGTGGCTGTGAAAGTCGGGAAGAAAAGATAGCATTCCAGAAGTATAAGGAAACACAGAAAGAGCAGGACAGAGAGCTGTACCAGTTAGCAGAAGGAAGTAGGAGGGAAGTCAGAATAGCAAAGGCCAAACTGAGGAAAAGATAGCCAACTCCAGTTAAGAAGGGGATACAACCTTTATAGGTACATCAGTGAGCGAGAAAGTCAAAGGAGGGATAGTGAGGCTGAATAGAATGAACGGTGGATGGGCAGAGGGGACAGTGAAAAAGCAGGGATACTGAATGAATATTTCTGCTCAGTATTCACAAGAGAGGGAAGTGCCTATCCAATTAACAGAAGCACTCTTGATGGGGGGGGTCAATCCCAGTCCTTTCACAGAAGAAAGGGTTCTGCAGGAACTCCTAAAACTGAAGGTGGACAGAGCAATGGGGCCTGATGGAATTCACCCCATAATTCTAAAAGAATAAAGGGGGGAACTAGTGAAACCACTGGCAACTCTTTAATAAATCATGGGAGGATGGTGTGGTACCCAAGGACTGGAGGAAGGCAGATGTGATTCCCCTTCACAAAAGTGGGACCAAGACAGAGGCAGGAAACTACAGACCTGTCAGTCTGACCTCTGTGGTAGGGAAAGTGATGGAGTCTTTTCTGAAGGAAAGAATAGTTGAGTACCTAGAGGCCAGTGGGGCACAGGACCCAAGGCAGCATGGGTTCCAGCGGGAAGGTCATGTCAGACAGATCTAATAGATTTCTTTGACTGGGTGACCAAAGTAGTAGACCAGGGAGGGCTGTGGTCATGGCCTGCCTAGAGTTTATAAGGCATTTGACACAGTCCCACACAAAGATTAAGAGTCAAATTAACTAGCCTGGGTGGGTCCCAGGGTGGTAGCCTGGGTAAAACATTGGCTGGACAACAGGACACAGAAGGTAATTGTAAATGGAGTCCACTCTGAAGAAAAAGGGGTTACTAGTGGGGTACCGCAGGGTTCAGTATTGGGTCCAGTCCTTTTTAATGTCTTTATAAGTGACATTGCAGAGAGACTGGAAGGAAAAGTATGCCTCTTTGCAGGTGGCACAAAGATGTGCAACAGGGTTGATACACAAGGAGGCGTGGAAAGGATGAGAAGGGACTTGGCAAGGTTGGAGGAATGGTCAGAAGTACGGCAGCTAGGATTCCGTGCAAAGAAGTGCAAAATAATGCACCTGGGAAACAAGAACCCAGGGAAGAATACACAATGAAGTGGTAACAACAACAAAAAGGAAAGGGACCTGGGGGTAATCATATCAGATGACCTTAAGGTTAGCAAGCAATGTGAGAGGGCAGTAGGGAGGGCTGGGGATACTGGGATGTATAGGGAGGCATCAGCAGCAGAAACAGGAAGTTGTTATCCTCTATACAGACAGTTGGTGAGACCCCATCTGGAGTACTGTGTCCAGTTCCTGGAGACCCCATCTCCGCAAGGACATAGACAGGATAGAGGCAGTCCAGAGGAGGGCAACTAAAATGGTGCAGGGTCTGCAAGAGAAGCCGTATGAGGAGAGACTAAAGGAGCTTAATATGTATACCCTTGAGGAAAGAAGGAGAGGGGGGACATGATAGAAACTTTAAGTACCTCAGTGGAATCAACAAAGTCCAAGAGAAGCATCTTTCAGAAAAAAGAGACGCAAAAACAAGGGGCCACAATTTAAAGATAGAGGGGGTTCAGGGGCAATGTGAGGAAGTATTATTTCACAGAGGGGTAGTGGATGCATGGAACAGCTTTCCTGAGGAGGTTGTGGGGTCTAAAACTGTGGGAGAATTCAAGAATGCATGGGACAGACATAAGGCAATTCTTGTGGGGGTAGGAAGAAATAGGCTGTTGGTTAACTAGGATCTGCGGCCTATCCTGTAGGTAGGGAAATGGGCAGACTAGATGGGCCAAGCGGTCCTTATTTGCCGTCAAAGTCTATGTTTCTATGTATTCTGGAACAGAATAATATATAGCCCACATGGTGTGGGAGGGTAGACTTGATGGGCCTAGTGCCTTCTACCTTCTAATACCGAGTAATACCGGGGAGGGACATGATAGAGACCTACAGGTACCTCATAGTGGGGTAACAGGTTGCAGGAGGGAAGTCTTTTTAAAAAGAGAAGGGTGCCAGGACCAGGGCACAATGAAGCTGGAGCTGGGGAGTTTAAAGGGAAATGTCCACCTAAAATCAATCCCCACCACAGTGTGCGGCAGGGCCTGATTAGCATTTCACAAATATTTGTTGTTCCTTTCTTACACTGCCTTCAGTGACTTAGAATTTTATCTGGTTGATCCTGTGTCCCTCCTGCCAGCATTTTGAATACAAGAGTCCCTAGCGGCATGCCACAACCTATGTCGGCTGTCCTGAGAATGACATATGATGCGGGAAGCAGCTGCGAGAGCATGCATAGAGTTACTGTATAGTTGAAGCTTTTGATAGCTCTGGTTTGGATTGTACATGTGTTGGTGTTATACCGAGATCAGCACAGATAAATTCTGAGTAACTAAAGGCACTGTAAGTTAGAAGCAGAAGAAAAATAAATTTGCGAAAATGATAATCCCACCCTGACTCGCACTGAGGTGGAGTTCGATTTTAGGTGGATATTTCCCTTTAAGAGGAATATGAAGAAGTACTACTTCACTGAAAGAGTGGTAGATGCCTGGAACAGACTGCTAGCGGAAATGGTTGAGTTGTAAACAGTAGGGGGCTTCAAGCATGTGTGGGATAGACCTGGGGGTATATTAGTAAAAAGGCAGGGAGGAGGAGGGCACACCAGAGACCATTTTGGGTGTGAGGAGACAGACAAGGCAGGGATCATCTAGACAGACTGTTTGAGCCATGTGGTCCTTTTCTGCCAACAGATTCTGTGTTTTTAAGGAGTTGAGCATCTTTTGAGATGCTGAAACCTCGATTTCCTCCTACTTTTCAGTTTAATGGGCGCGAGTGCCAAAAATGAGTGTCCATTTTCAAATTGGGTATTGCCCCTGCTATGCTGCAGAAGGGGTGGACAAGAAGTATCCCAAGATCTTCGAGGTTATCTCCTCCATTAAGCCACACACTTGGAACTTTAGCCATCTGTGTTAGGACCACACGGAAACATTTTGCTAGCCAGTGGCTGCCCATGCTGACGCGCATCATCTACATGTGTATTAACGTGGATGGCCACGTCACTCAGTTCTTCACGTCGTCAGTCATACTAGTCGGACCTGCTGAAGGAAACATCATAAACTTAGCCGTTGCCATTTATTATTTTACTTTAATTCGTTGTCTCTGCGTGCCTCCGAAGTGGAGATAAATTTACAAAGAAGACGCACTCGCAGTTTGTGTGTGCTGCCTGAGCCTGTCTCACAATGTGAGGATTTATGAGATTTGCCAGAGCTTCAACCAGGTTACAAGGCGACGCCATATGAAAGCTCTAGAAAATGTCCTTAAGACTTTAAAAGCCATGGAGAAGGAACATGACTCAAAATCTGTGTTTCCCTCATTGTAGGTTGAAAAGCGGCCCCCGAAGTCTTAAAGATCAAGACAAGAGACGGTTGTCATTGTGGGCCTCCTTGTCATTTGGCCATAAGCACAGTGACAGAGATAAGGACATATCTGTTTCGCCGGTGAGGTCCTTGTTACTGTTGAGAAAAGGTGCGTCTTGCATCAGTGCCCAGTCCGGTGGGAACTACACCCCAACCCTCTTCGACCATCACTGAGTCACCAAGGTAGGGGCCTGGCTTAGGCACTGCCATACCTACTGTGGATAGTAGGACTCCATCATCACTGGGCCATGGCCCATTGGCACAGGTAATCCCAGCCCCTTTACAAGGCGCTGTTGACTCTCAGGCTGTGCTGTTGTTTTCAAAAATGATATGACACATTCTGCCAGGGTTACCAGTGCAGACAGTTGTTCTGCTGATGGGGCCTCCTGGTACTCTGCCTTCATCAATGGATTCCACTGAAATGCTGCAGATGCTTCCTTCTCTGTGCTGCCGGCATTGGCAGTTCATTCTGCAGCTCCTGTCATTGATTGTACTGCCGACCATGAAGTGGAATATAATCCTGACCTCATGGATTTAGAAGAGGAATATGAGGGAGAAGAGATCTGACTTCGAGGTGGAGCTCTTGCAGCAGGTAATACCATTAGGACTAAGGCCGCAGGCGTTAGGACCCCTTGGAAACATTTTCTAGCTAGCAGTCTGTAGTGGAGGACTGCCCCCGACGTCAGATGTGATATAAAGTTGGCGGTCCTGCGCGTATAAATTACTTTCCAACGTCGACCTGCGTTGTTCGGCTCCTCGGACACCTCGCTATAGCAGTCAACCGCAGGTAAGTAAATCGCTGAGATGTACAGTTTTTTTCCGATATTTTCGACAGTTTCGATATAGTTTCACCTTTCGTGCATGTCTTCTCCTTCACCTCCTCGGCGGAAGTCGAAGTGCCATTGTGGCAAACAGATCCCGGCTAAGGACAGTCACGAGGCCTGCCTGATCTGTCTAGGCCCTGACCACAGGCCCGACAACTGCCAACATTGTCAGAAGTTCAACAGCAAAACTAGAATCTGCAGGGCAAAGGCTTTAAAGGCATAGCTCCTCGAGCAGAAAGTAGCCGCCATGCAAAAGTCCCCGTCAGGTCCCAGTTCGTCTTCACCTGCCAGGCAGTCTCCCCATAGAGAGAAGGCCCTGGGAAAACACTCCAAGGACAAGGACAGGCCCTGGTCAGAGTCCCACCACAAGTCTCCCTCTGAGCCGCCTTCTTCTTCAACCTTGGCAGGAGGTCAGGGTCCGTTCCCCCCTCTTCACAGGGAACTAGCACCCACAGATCATCGTCCTCTAAACTCAAGGATCAGCCTTCGTCCTCTGGACACAGCCACGCTCAGATCGCCCCGGCTCACCAGCCCCATAAATCCTCACAGGGCCTGGTCCGGGAAGGGCAGTCGCCTGCTGTTAGGCCAAAGAAGGCCTCAGCAGCACTGAATCCTCTGACAGACACAAGAAGCCAGATGACTCCCTCTGGTAACAGGAGGTCGTTTGACAGCGGATGCCGCCTCCACCGTCTTCGGACACCGGGATGCCTCTCAACAAGGGCAGATGTTCCCTGACCGTAACGCCTGCACTGGACAGTAGACGTTCACCCCAGAAGGGGGAGTCACCTGACAGACGTTCCACAGAGGGTGACCACCTGTCCGACGTCCCTCAAGACGACTGGTCGCCGGACCAGGCGCACGCCACTCTGGATGCTGGATCGGACAACCGCTCTCCCAGGGCCAACCCCATCCTGACGCAGCAGGGCAGCCTCCCAACGGAGATCCCAGTACCGACGCTTCACGCCCAGTCCGTCAGCCTCGACGCCACCTCCGCCAGTCATCCCCTGGCGGACGTTGGAGTGCTATTTAATTCATGGTGGAACACCATCAAAAGTGACCTTCTCTATAGGCCTCCAGAACTGGTTCCTACACCTCCCCCTCCCCCTTCCCCTCCACAGGATGAAGGTGCAGGAGAGGGCTCACTAGCTCCCATGGGCAAAAGGAAGAGGAAATATCCCCCGACCCCTGATTCTAGTGGCCGCTCACCTCCCACTTCTGGTGATGATGCAGGAGAGTCCACTCCGGATTCCTCGGATGATGAGGTCTCTGCTGGACGACCCTACATTCCTAGATATCATGCCGCACATACAGACCTTGTACCAATGGGACACTGAAGAACTCGACCCAGAAGGAAACGTCTGGTGAAGTTCGGGGGCAAATCCCCTCATCATCCCCCCACTTGTGGAGCCCTTCCAGGACGTGGCCAAACTAGTCTGGGGGAAACCCTCGTCCACACCAGCGGTTCCACGCAAGGCTGACCACCTATACAAACCACCCAAAGAAGAACCGTTTCTGGCGGAACATCCAAAAGCGGACTCTACGGTCTTGACTGCGGCACACAGCAGACAGTCTCAACTGAAACACCTTAGTACACAGCCCCCAGATCCAGAGTCGAAAAAATTTGACCATTGGGGACGGAAGGTCTATTAGTCAGCCATCGGGGCCATTAGATCATTAAACTTCTTGGCCCATATGGTCACATATGAAAAATCACTATGGGAAAAGACCATGGAGCTTCTCAAGTCCCAGCCAGACTCTGACACAAAAAATGAACTGCTGGCTTGTGCTCAATTCGGTCTGGATGTTGACAAGCACGTCTTGAGATGCTCGTATGACTCAGCTGATATGGCAGCTAGAGCAGCGGCATTGGGTGTCTGTCTCCGTAGGCACGCCTGGCTTCAGGCAACATCCTTTAGGCAAGACCTCCAGGACACTATTCTGGAGGCCCCCTTCCAGAGTCCAGACCTCTTCAGTCAGGAAGTGGAAGGGATCATAAAGATACTCCAGGATTCAGGTAAGGCAATTGCGGACATGCATAAATTGTACAAGTCCGAACCTCAACATGCCCGTAAGCGTACTTTTCGTAAGCAGTGTCAACAGGGAGGCCGACCTTACCAAGGCAAAGGCTTCAAATGCCGTAACCAACTCGTGCAACCGGGAGGCCAAGGCCCCAAACAGCCGAAAGCCCCTAGACATCCATCCACCACCCCACAAGGAACTGCATGACTTCCAGTGTCCTCCCCCAGTCATCAGTCTTGGAGGGGAGGACAGGTAGGGGGAAAATTCTCCCTCTGCCTGCAAGAACGGTCCACTATAACATCCGACCAGTGGGTGCTACAGATTATCCAGAGGGGTTATGCCATTGAGTTCCTCGGCATCCCCCCAGACAATCAATCTGTGGTATCCTACTGTTCAGCAGCACATGCCCTTCTTCCGGAACAAGAGATTATTTCTCCCCTCCAGAAGAAGGCCATTCAGCCAGTCCCAAAGTCCCAGCAAGGCAAAGGCTTTTACTGCCATTTTTTCTTGGTGCCCAAGAAAACGGGAGACCTTCGCCCTATTCTAGACCTCAGCCACCTGAACGAGTTCGTCCTATACAAAAGATTTCGGATGCTCACCCTGGCAAGCCTGTTTCCTCTCCTTCACCAAAGGGACTGGCTATGTTTCCTGGACAGGAAGGACGCCTATATGCACATAAAGATCCTGCCTTCACACAGGAAGTTTCTGCACTTCCGGTTCCGGGACGAGCATTACCAATTCAGGGTCTTGCCCTTCGGCCTTTCATCGGCACCAAGGGTCTTTACCAAGTGTCTCGCGGTAGTTGAGGCAACGTTGAGGAGAAAGGGTCACTTTGTCTACCTCATCTCGACGATTGGCTAATCTCCGCACCCACAGAACACCAGCTGTCGAGCACTCTGAGAGAGACTGAACATCTTTTCTGGTCTCTCGGAGTCACCCTGAACTGACCAAAATCCCAACCCTGGAACTCCCAGTGGCTTCAATACATTGGAGCGGTGCTTGACACTCTACAAGGCAGGGCTTTTCTTCCCGCGGACAGAGCACTCCGCCTTTCGACACTAGCTCACTGCATCCAGTCAGCGGATCAAGTACCTGCCAGAGTAGTCTTGCAGCTGTTGGGTCACATTGCTGCAGCCATAGCCACAGTTCCCTTCTCACATCTCAATATGAGAATTCTTCAACGGCACCTCAGGGTCCAATGGGATCAGGGTTCGGACGAGTTGGACCGACCTATTCGAATCTCAGAAGTGATCCGGCGCTGCCTCCAATGGTGGCAAGATCCAACTCACCTAGAACAGGGTGTCCCTTTTCAGAGGCAAAGCCCAGTGCAGACTGCCACAACGGATGCCTCGGGACTGGGCTGGGGTACTCACTTTCACGAGCATTAGACGAGAGGATTGTGGTCTGCCACAGAAAGGTCTCTCCACATCAGTGTATTGGAGATGAGGGCAGTTTTTTACGCTCTTCAGGCCTTCCAGGATCAGCTCTTCCGGGGTCCTCTGGTAAACCAGTCAGACAATACCCTGGTAGTCTTTTACCTGAACAAGCAAGGGGGAATGGGATCGTACCCTCTTTGCAGAGAGGCCATGAGAATCTGAGACTGGGCGGTAGAATGCGATCTGTTCCTAGTTGCGGTCCACGTGCCAGGCATTCAGAATGTTCTCGCCAACAGTCTAAGCCATTTTCGGTCACTGAATCACGAGTGGGAGTTGCTGCAGGACTTGGCAGACGACCTATTCGTAAGATGGGGTCGTCCGGAGCTGGACCTCTTTGCGTCCCGGCACAACGCCAAACTACCAAATTTCTGCTCGCTAGATCCAGAGCCTGGTGTTTTTTGGCGAGTTGCATTATGCCTTCCCTTCCTTGATTCTGGTTCGGAGAATACTGCTCAATCTGCAGTCGGAAGGGACCAGGATGATCTTGGTAGCCCCATTCTGGCCTCGTCAGATCTGGTTCCCACTTCTGCAGCAGTTGGTCACAGAACCACCCATGCCACTGCCTCTTTCCACCCACTTGTTCTCCCAGGATCGGGGGACGCTAGTCCACCCATCCCTACTATCCCTTCACCTGCATGCTTGACTCCTGCAGTCTTAGTAGAGGAGAGACTGGGAGTTTCTCAGAGGGTGGCAGAGATTTTGGTGGCAGCAAGGAAACCCTCTACCAGGGCCACTTATGCCATGAAGTGGAAGCAGTTCTGTCTTTGGGCGGCAGCCCGATCCATGGATCCTTTCCAGTGCTCCCATCAAGTTTATCCTAGAGTACCTGCTCCACCTCCTTGACTTAGGTCTTAGTTATTCCTCTATCAGGGTGCATCTTTGTGCAGTTTCAGCGTATCATGATGCTGTTGGAAAAAGGACTCTAGCGCTGCTCGATGTTTGCAAGACATTTCTCCGAGGAGTCTTACATATTACAATATTACACCCCCCAGGAAGGATCCAGTCCCTCCGTGGGCCCTCTTGTTTGTTTGAGAAAAGCTCAACCTGCCCCCTTTTGAACCAGCTGCATCATGCGAGCGATGTCTACTTTCTTGGAAGTCGTTTTTAGTTGCCATTACTTCAGCCTGGAGGATTTCTGAGCTTCAGGCCCTGATGTCCAAGGAGCCTTACCTTGATTTTCATAGGGATAGGGTGCAGCTTCGTACAAATCCCAAATTCCTACTGAAAGTTGTATTCACTATGACTCTGAACCAGGACATTCAACTTCCAGTCTGTTACCTAGAGTTCTCCCAACGGGGAGAGACCTTGTTACATATTCTGGATGTTCACAGAATTCTCTGTTATTACTTGGACCGGACTCGTTCTGTCTGGAACACGGACCAGTTGTTCGTGGCGTTTGCAAAACACAAGACAGGATGCATTGTCACTAAGCAAACACTAACCAAGTGGTTAGTGAATTGCATTTTCTTATGTTAGCATCATGGCAAACCCTTACTGGGCCTGGTTAAGGGTCATTCCACCAGGGCTATCGCCACCTCTTTTGCCTCTCTAAGAAACGTGTCAGCGGCAGACCTATGTGCCGCAGCCACCTGGAGCACTGTCCATACCTTCATTCGGCATTACAGTCTGGACATAACCTCTAGGAGGAGAGCAGGCTTCGGTTTGGCTGTTCTTCAGGGACTGCTGTCGTGAGAGAGTGATCTTGTTCGTCTCCTTACAGTCAGTCCTTCTACCCTCTGATCTGGGCCTTTTTTGGGTACTGCTTGGGACTCAGTCCTAATGGAAGAGCTCCACCTCGAAGTCGGATAGTACAATTACATAAGAACTTACCATAACAGTAGATCTTCGAGAGGAACTCTTGCATCAGGTGACTTTCCCACCCTCCATCTCTCAGGTCAGTTTGTACCTCTAACTGTTTCTCTCTATAATGAGAGTTCCTTCTTGGTTCTCCATTATTTACCAACCGAGTCTCCGGAGGGAAACTGCGATGGCACCAGGGGACCGCCCCCTTTATATCACGTCTGATGTTGGGTGTGGTCCCCTGCTACAGATTGCTAGCTAGAAAATTTTTCTGAGGGGTCCTAACCCCTGCGGCCTTAGTCCTAATGGCATTACCTGCTGCAAGAGCTCCTCTCGAAGATCTACTGTTACGGTAAGTTCTTGCGTAACTGTACTTTTCTAGCATCTCGCTCTCATTTTGTCCTCTAATCCTGTAGTGAGGACTCTGTTGGTTTTGTACCCCGAGATCTCCTCCTGAGGATCCATCTTTCCAGGCTATGATGCAGCAGATGCAGTCTGTCATGGGCTTTGCTGAGGAAGAGGACGATTCCACAAAAAGGAATCTTATGCAATTTTTGGAGGAGTCCTGTTCCCCCTCCATTATAATTCCACCTGTATATCCTGCATTAGAGGAAGATAACTTTGCTGCATGGTACAGACCAACTCACTGCCTGCAGTTCTTAGAAAGGCTGATAAATTGTATGGTGCACCACCTGCTAAGCCTTATTACGCTAACCAGTCAGAAACTGACTCTGTGGTCATCATTGCTGCTAATGATAGATCTGGGGCCTCTAGACACTTGAGTACATTGCCTCCTGATAAGGAATCTTGGAGGCTGGATGTGAGGGCCAAACGTACTTATGCCTCTGCACCAGTGGGCCTTAGGATTGCAACCTACCAGGCCCATATGATAAAATATCAGAACAGCAGGGGAAAGCTACTCGCACTGCTGCTTATGCTTTGCCTGATTGCTCTGCCAAGAATGATGTACTGTACTTAAAACATTGTCTAATGGTGCAGAGGTTGGCAAACAGTCGCTATGTTCAACTTATGATGTCTGTGCTTCTGCCAGGGCTGCTGCTTCTGGCATGTGTGTGAGGAGATATTCTTGGCTTAGAGATGCTGACTTTTCCAGTGATGTGCAGCATGCAGTATTGAATGCCTCTTTTAAAGGGAAAATGCGGTTTGACTATGATATTGAAGAGGCCCTACGTGGACTTCAGACTTCAAAAAGTAACTGTAAGGTCTTTAAAGTCCCTGTATCTCCTGCTAGAGGTTCTGGCTGGGGCTCATTTCATTCACTGGCTGCCCGAGGTAGCCATGCATACCCTCAACAAGGCTGTGGTGAAGGAGGTGGCCCTTTTCTGGGTCTCCTTCCTCCTGGTGCGCATACAGAAGGACCCAAAAGAATCAGTTCTGGTGGTCCTGCTGCCACTGGTTCTGCACAATTTTCTTTTGTGTCTCTCCCTACATCAACCGTTACATCCAGGGGTGAGTGTGAGGGGCAGGATCTCCTTGCATCTGAAACCGTTTCGGGAAATCTCTGTGGATTAGTGGGTTCTGGAGATGATTGCAAGTATGCATGCTCAGTAACTGTTACTAATCCCTCCTGGTCACCCTTTGCCTCCTTTGTTTTATTCTCTGGACCATTTGTCCCTTCTGAAGGAAGTTCGGTTTTCACTCCAAAAATGTGCCATAGCACTGGTTCCTCTTCAGGAGAGAAACAAAGGGTTCTTTCCAGATACTTACTAGTCCCAAAATGGACAGGGGATCTGAGTCCTGTGTTGGATCTTAGGGATCTCAACCTGTACATCGAATACAGAAAGTTTTTTGAATAGTACCCCCGAAAGCTCCGAGTCCCCTTCTGCAAACGGGGGACTGATTCTGTTCTCTGGATGTGAAGGACACAAGTAAAGATCAGGAAGTCCCAAATAAAATATCTTTGAGGGAGAACACTGTGAATTCAGAGCATTGCCTTTGGATTATCTTCTGTGCCATGGGTCTTTACCAAGTGCTTGGCAGTAGCTGAAGCAGCCCTTTGCAGGGAAGGCTTGTGTGTGTTCCCCTATCTGGATGACTGGCTCCTGAATGCCAGCTGCAGAGAAGCTTTGCTGTATACTCTGTCTTGGACATGTCATTTGTTTTACTTGGGGTTCATGTGAATGTGCCAAAGTGTGTGGTGACTCCCTGCCAAAAACTGTAGAACATAGGGACAGACTTGGACACGGAAAAGGGATATGCTGTCCTGGCATAAGACAGGGCAGACAGTCTGATTGCCCAGGCGCAGTTAGTATACAGGAGCCACTGTGTCTCATTGAGAGCAGTTTTACGTCTCCTGGGTCTCATGGCTGTTGCCATAGTAACTGTCCCACCACGCCTCCATATGAGGATCCCTCAGCAGACACTTGGGGTCCAGTGGGATCAGTTGATGGATGAGCTGAACCAAATAATTCTGGTCATGTCTTCTCTTCACAGAGCGTTGTTATGGTGGATGGATTGCAAAAAAACGTTTGAAGGGTGTCCCATTCCTTGTACCATTGAAGGGTGTCCTGTTCCTTGTACCAGCTCTTGTACAGATCCTGGTCCTCTGTTAATCCAGATGGACAACATCAGTGTGATGCATTACGTCAACAAACCAGGGGCAGCTTATTTCTTGTCTTTTGTGCAGGGAAGCAGTGAGAGTATGGTACTGGGCTCTGTTTCAAGGCCTTCAGTTATCGTCCATGTATCTCCCAGGTCTCCAGAATGTCTTAGCAGACAGGCTAAGCAGATCCCAGTTGATGGTTTACAAATGGGAACTGTTGAACTTGGTGTAAATGACCTCTTCACTAGATGGGGTCGTCCTGAGTTTGATCATTTTGCATATCTACAGGACGCAAAAAGTACAATTATGTAAGAACTTACCGTAACAGTAGATCTTCGAGAGGACCTCTTGCAGCATGTTACACTGTTAGGACTGAAGCCGGCAGGCGCCAGGACCCCATGGAAAAGTTCTGTAGGCTTTAGGACCTCACGGAAAACTTCTAGCAGTGGGGGACTGCCCCTGATGTCAGCTCACCCCTGACGTCCGCCTGTGGTGTAGGAGCAGCGGTCCCCCAGCACTACCTCAGTTCTCCCGCCGGAGACTCCAGCAGGTATAGTGACTGGAGAACCGAGGTGTTCCTCTGAAACTAAGGAAAAGGTAACAGTGATGGAGAAGCAGTCACCAGGGGGATGGAGGGAGAGAAAACAGCACCTGCTGCAAGAGCTCCTCTCAAAGATCTACTGTTACGGTAGGTTCTTGCGTAAACTGTACTATCTCACTTCGAGGGGGCTCTTGAAGCAGGTTACACCATTAGGATTAAGTCCCAAGCAGTAAAAGGCCTGACCCTGGTCAGCTTGGAGGAGGGAGAGGTCAGCGTAAGGCTCTCAAGAGAGCAGGCCCTGTAGGATAGCTAGTCTGAAACCTGCCCTGTGCCTAGATGCAATGTCAAGATTGTAATGACGGATGAAAGTGTGGCCAGAACTAAGAGGCCGCTACACAAATGTCAGCAATGGACACATTTCTGAAGGAGGAAAATGGGGCTGCTATACCCCCGGTAGAATGGCCTTTAACCAGTCCCTGTAAAGGCTTGTTGTAGTTGAGGTAGCAATAAACGATGCAGTTAACTAACCATTTAGACAAGCATTGTTTCGAAACAGGAACCCCTTTTTTCCTCTGGGCGAATGAAACGAACAACTGATCAGTTTTTCTAAAGGCTCGGGTGCGGTCCAAATAATAATGAAGCACCCAGTGGACATCCAGAGTATGTAGTAAGGGCTTTCCTGGATTTGAATACTCTGGGCAATACACAGGCAGGTGGATGTCTTGATTCAGGGTAAACTCGGACACCACCTTGGGAAGAAACTTTGGATTGGTCTGCAAGGACACCCTGTCCTTGTGGAAAGCTAAGGCTCTTTATACATCTCAGAGCAGAAGTAATGACAACTAAAAATTATGCCTTTCATGACAGAAAGCGTAGCTTGCAGTTTGTGGCAGACTCAAAGGCAGGCAAAGTAAGCTTTTCTAAAATGAACAGCAGATTCCGGGGGGAACAGGGTCCCTCATGGGACATTTCAGATGCAAAATGCCCCGCAAGAAGGTGCGGGAGAGGTCAAGTTCAGCAAGAGTCTTGCCTTCGATAGGTGCGTGGTGTGCAGAGATGGTGGATAAGTGCACCTTAATTAATGAGTAACTTAGGCCTGAGTTCGATAAGGAGAGGGGGTACTCTAGAATAAGATTCTCCGGAGAAGTAAAAGGATCCAGTTGACGAGCGGTGGCCCATAAGCAGAACCGCTTCCACGTCATAGCATAAGTGGACCTAGTGGAGGGTTTCCTGGCTGCCGCTAGGACATCTGCCACCCGGGGAGAAACCCCAAATTGGGCAACTGCTAAGTAAATCTGCAGGAGCCATGCGTGAAGGTCCAGTGACTTGAGGTCTGGATGGACCAGGGTGTCCTACTTCTGTGAGAGCAGATTGGAACATAGGGACAGGGGAATTGGAGGCTCCACTGCTAGTTACTGGAGGAGTGGAAACCAAATCTGGCACAGCCAGTAAGGGACTACCAGAATCATCTCTGCCCCTTCTGAGTACAACTTGAGCAGAACTCTCTGCAGTAATGGAAAGGGGGGGAAGGCGTACAGAAACCTCCCTGACCAAGAGAGGGACAACGGATCTCGCCAGAAAACACCAGGCCCTGGATCTAGTGAGCAGAAACTGGGCAGTTTTGCATTGGATGGGGACGCAAACAGGTCCAGTTTGGGGCAGCCCCACCTGTCAGAAGAGATCTTTGACCACTGAAGAAGTTCCCATTCATGAGCCTTGGACTGGGAACGGTTTAGACTGGCGGCCAAGGTGTTTTGGATGCCTGGAACATGCAAAACAGTCAGATCCAGGTGATGCTCTGCAGCCGAGTACCAGACTCTCATTGCCTGTCTGCAGGCAGCGTAAGCATGTGTTTCCCCCCTGCTCATTTATGTAAAAGACCACAGACCTATTGTCCATCTGGCTGAAGAGAAGACCCGGTAGTTGGTTCGTCTGGATGCTTGTAGAGCATACAGAATCGCCCGCATCTCAAAAACATTGATGTGGGGATGCTGCTCCAGTGGGTATCAGGTCCTCTGAATCTGACGGTCTGCCAGATTGGCGTCCCAGCCCTGGCCCGACTCGTCCGTGGTCAAGATCTGATGAAGTGGCTCTGACCAGAAGAGGACCCCTTGGAGAGGTCCAAACATCATGTCATAGTCTTTCGCATTGTGTTGGAGATTAATATTGGTCTCAATCATTTGTGTGCTGATCCCATTGGACCCGAAGGTTCCATTGGGCTACCCTCATATGCAGACGAGTCAAGGGCACTGTCGCAGTGGCCACTGCCATATATCCCAGCAACCATAGAGCTGCTGTGGCTGGAACTTAGCGAGTTGACGAGACTAGCTGAGCTTGAGTTCAAAGGTGTTCTGCCCTGTCTGGAGTAAGAAAGGCTTTGCCTTGTGTGGTGTCCAGGATTGCCCCTATTTATTGGAGTCTTTGACTTGGCCAAGGGGAAGATTTGGGAAGACTGAGAGATCTCACTTCGAGATAGCGCTCTTGCAGCAGCTAATAACTGTTAGGACTATGCTGCGGGGCAGTAGGACCACACGGAAAAATTCTAGCTAGCAGTCCAAGATGGGGGACTGCCCCCGAGGTCGGCTCCACCCCCGACATCATCTTCAGTACTGTATATAGAAGGTGGTGCCCCAGGGCCACTTCAATTCTGTTCCCACTGTCGACCGTGCATTTCATCTCCATGGATGCCTTCTGCTACTGTCGACTGCCATTTTTTCTCTATGCTCTACGCAGTTCAGTTCTCAGACTGTCTCGATCGCCTCTTTATGTCTACTGAGTTTACCACTTCTATTCCACAGCATAAAGCAAAGTGCGAGTGCAGCAAACAAATTCTGGCCAAAGACAGCCATTCTACTTGCCTTCTATGCCTGGGACCACAGCACAAGTTGGACGACTACCCGTACTGCCTCAGCTTTAACAAGTGCACCCACATTCGCTGCCTGAAGATGCTCAAGGCTCACCTGCTGGAACAAGTGGCCACAATGCAAAAATCGCACTCTGGGCACATCTCTTCTTTGTCCTCAGTCCACAACGCCTCCCCCAAGCAGAGGAGGCAGTTGGGGGAAGCATACTGGACAGACAAGGACAGGTCCAGGTCAGACTCACAGTCCCGTTCTCCGCATAAGAGCTCCAAGACTTCCAGCTGGAGGTCGGATTCTACCCCCCCAACCTGGGCTTGCTAGTCCTTCCAGGGATTTCGACCACTAAACCCTCCGCCTCTACCCAGGCGTCAGGCAGAGGTTCGGGGCAAGGGCCTTCCCAGGCTCTCTTTCTTCAGTGTCTCTGGTCATCACATCTCACAAACGGGGGGGGGGGGGGCTGTTAACCAGAAAAGGCACACTAACCCAAACCTTGTTTCCAGGTGCGACCTAGACAGATGCTAGGGTCTATGCCCGAGGACTTGGCCTCTTCTGCTTCCACTTTTGACGGGCATCCATATGGGCGTTGCCATCATTTAAGGACTCATCCTCCCATTCATTAGCCAAGACTGATGATCACAACAGGTGCCATGGTTCAAGCATACCAAGGAAGTGCCCTCCATGCCTAAACTGTCGGCCGTCCCTTCGGAGCAATGAGAGCCTCCGGCGTCGTCTGCCTCCACCCCTCTGGAGTCAGACCAGATGCTCATCGCCAAGCCGTCAGCCTTGTTAGGGCGGAATGAGTCTTTGCCAGAGGACCTGACCATTGACCTGACGCCTGGCCCCACCGAGTCTGTGCCCACAGGGCTTGACACCTAGTCGTCAGCCAAATCTAATGCATCTGATACTCACACTGAGGACCAGATGTCAGGTAATTTGCCCTTCGGCAGCCTGAAGCCAGAAGCCCCTCAGATGCCAGGTGCGGCACATACTCCTTCAGGACCAACTAAACTGCCGTCAGACCAGCCGTCAGGCTCAGTGGTCCTTTAGCGGAAGTAGGAGCACTCTTTTCCAGTTGGTGGAACCATTAAAGAGTGACATTCTACCCAAGCCTGAACCTTCAGGAGTGGCGACGGTCATTCTGCAGCCACAGACAATGCCCCCCGTAGAACTCCATTGCAACCCCTATGCCAGGCATTCCAATTCTAGGTGGCATGGATCAGGGCTTTGACGGATGTCGGAGACACAGACATCACCCGTCCTTAAGGTCTTCCTCCTGCAGGCGGAGTAGATTGAGCGACCGCTGCTCCCAAGGGCAGAGCAGATCAAGCAGACGTCACTCCCGACATCGGAGTAGGTCCACTGACCATCACTTCGAACCATTGGGTGACTACAATGGTTCCTCATTGCCTTAAGACTCCTCCGAGGATGACCTCCCTCTGCCTTCAACGGATCCGAGAAAGGATTCACCCAGGTCTCCACCTGATGAGCCCACCTTCCTTGAGGTTATGAGGCATATCCAGTTCCTCAACTAGTGGAAAACGGAAGAACTGGACCCGGAAAGGAGACACTTGGCAAACATGTCCACATATGCTCATTTGATGCAGCAGATACAGCAGCCAGAGTCGCAGCCTCAGGAGTATGCCTCAGACGATAGTTGCGGCTTTGTGTATCTGGGTTCCTGCAGGACGCTGTCTTGGATTTGCTGTTTCAGGGCACTGTGCTCTTTGACCAAGAGGCATAGAAGATCCTCACTGGCCTACATGACTGGGGTGGCTGCCTAAGATGTACAAGTCGGAACCTTATCTCCCTAGGTGCGCTGGCCTTTTCAGCGGCACCAGGGCCAGCAAGCAAAGAGATGGCAACAATGAGGAGAATTCAAGAGAAAAAGCACCATCTCAGACAACAGGAACTCCGGGACTGCGTACAGCTAAGCAGTGTAGAGCGCCTCTTCCAAGTCCATCAGCCTCTGCCTGACTTCTTGCCAGCCCCCCCCCCCGCAGAATAGATAGGGGAGGTTGTGGGAGAGCGCCTCTCCCTTTACCTTGCAGAATGGGAGAACATTATGACAGATCACTGGGTGCTGCAACTTATAGAGGGGCTACGCCCTGGAGTTTTCCCAGCCACCCCTGAACAATCCACCAGCCCACATATTCAGCTTTCCATCCCATGCAGGTCTCATTGGGGTGGAGATACAGGCCCTCCTGTCAAAGTGAGCGATTCAAGTAGTACCGTAATCCCAGAGGGGTAAAGGTTATTACTCTCGCTTCTTCCTGCTTCCAAAGAAGACAGGGGACTTTCGTCCGACCTTGCTCCTCAGTCAACTGAACGTCTTTATAAAGTACAAAAGCTTTAGGATGGAGACACTCCAGGGGTTGCTTCCCATGCTGCGCCAAGGAGATTTGCTCTGCTCCCTGGGCATGAAGGACACGTACATATGCACATAAAGATCCTGCCATCACACAGGAAGCATCTCTGGTTCGCATTCAGAGGAGAGCACTACCAGTTCAGGGCCCTTCTTTTGGCCTGTCCTCGGCTCCTCGGATATTCACCATGTGCCTGGCAGTAGTAGTGACAGCGCTCAGGAAGCAGGGTCATTACATCTACCCCTACCTTGATGACTGACTGCTAGTGGCCCCATCCAGAGAACAGCTATGTCAGACCACAGGAGTGCACCTTCAGGTTGTTCCAAACCAAGGTCGGCCCCTTGGCCATCCCAGAGACCCCCAATTCATAGGAGCCATCTTGGATACGGTTCAGGGGAGGGCCTTTCTCCCTTCAGACAGGACAGATCACCTTCAGGTGCTGGCTGGGAGATTAATCTCCATAGACCAGGCTCTAGCCAGAACAGTACTACAGCTCCTGAGTCATATGGCCACTGCCATAGTGACCATGCCTCTCGTTCACTTGCACATGAGAATTCTGCAATGGAACCTCAGGGTGCAGTGGGACCAGCGACGCGATTATCTCGACCAGAAGGTCAGAATCTCTAAGGCAGTACACCAAACCTTACTATGGTGGCTGAATCCCTACTGCTTGATGATAAGGGCTCCCTTCAGGGACCCCTCCCCATAACAAGTCATCACCACAGATGCTTCGGGCACGGGATGGGGTGCCCACTTCGGGAGCAATCAGACCCAGGGGTCTTTGACTCGGACAAAACATTCTTTGCATATAAACGTTCTTGAGAATGAGGGCTGTGCTGTCTGCCTTACAGGTGTTCCAGGACGACCGCCGTCCAGGCCCAGTTTTAGTCCAGATGGACAACATGCCTGTGGTTTTCTTTCTGAACTGGCAGGGGGAAACACGTTCATACCCCCTTTGCAGAGAAGCCATGAGGGTCTGGTACTGAGCAGTAGATCACAGCCTGGAATTGTTTGCAGCACATGTTCCAGGTCTTCAAAACACCTTAACAGACAGTCTCAGTCGCTTGCAATCCCAAGCTCACGAATGGGAACTTCTTCAAGAGTTAGTAGACGACCTGTTCGAAAGATGCGGGACTCCAGAGCTAGACCTCTTCGCGTCCCCACTCAACGCCAAACTGCCCAGTTTCTGCTCACTAGAGCCAGGGTTTGGTGTTTTTTAGCGAGATGCATTGTCCCTCTCTTGGACGGGGAGGTTTCTGTATGCCTTCCCCGTTCTGCAGTGAGTCCCCCTCAAGCTACAGTCTGAACCGGCAGTCATGATTCTGGTAGCACCGTTCTGGCCCAGACAGATTTTGGTCCTGCTCCTACAACAGCTAATGGTAGAACCTTCAGTTCCACTTCCTTTGACCTCTTGGTTGCTATCCCAAGAGCGGGGCCCTTTAATTCACCCCAGCCTCAATCCTCTGCACCTACATGCATAGCTCCTGCAGACTTAGCCAGGAGCGGTACGGGGTGTCTGAGAAGGTAGCCGAGGTGTTAGTGGCCCCAAGAAAGCTGCCTACTGGGGCCACATATACCATGAAGTGGAAACGGTTTAGCCTGTGGCGTGCTGCCCGTGACACAGACCCGTTCTCATGCGAGGTGAACTGGGTTTTGGAGTATCCCTTATCCCTGTCTGATGCAGGTCTCAGCTACTCATTCATAAAGGTACATCTCTCTGCTATCTCAGCTTATCATGTACTGGGGGATGACAGGACCTTGGCGCAGCTGGATTAGTCACATATCTTTCTGCGATATATCCTGCACATCAAGCCTCCCATTCGGGACCCGGTTCTCCCATGGGATCTGCTGTTTATGCTGGAGAAATTAACATTGCCCCCCCCTTTAATCCAGCTGTGAGTTACGAGCTTCGCTTTCTCTCTTCGAAAGCGTTATTTTTAGTTAGCTATTACCTCGGCCTGGAGGATTTCTGAGCTCCAGGCTGTCGTGCAAGGAGCCATATTTAGTTTTTCACAGGGACAGGGTATCCCTTCGCACAAACCCCAAGTTTCTCCCAAAGATGGTATCGGAGTTTACGCTCAACTAAGACATTAACCTGCCTGTCTATTACCCTGAAACAGACTATGTCCAACTGGCTAGTCAGCTGCATTGTGTTATGCCACGAAAAGTATGGCAAACCACTTCCAAGCCCAGTTAGAGGTCATTTGACTAGAGGGATAGTGACGTCTTTTGCATCTCTCAAAAATTTGTCAACAGTAGATCTCTGTGCTGTAACCACCTGGAGTTCAGTACACACCTTTATGCGGCACTACAGTTTGGACATTGCTTCCAGAAGGAGGGCAGGCTTCGGACTGGCAGTCCTCCAGGGATTGCTCTCATAGGAGCACTGGGGAATTCTTACATCCAACGCCCATTTGACTTGGTGTTATCCTGGTACTGCTTGGGACTCAGTCCTAACAGTTATTACCTGCTGCAAGAGCTCTGTCTCGAATTGAGATAGTACAGTTGCGTAAGAACTTACCGTAACAGTAGATCTTTGGTAACAGTTCTTGCAGCAGGTATGCTTTCCCTCCCTCCTTCCCCCAGTGCTTCTTTCTGGATGTCTTTATTGGGATGACAAAACCTCATCGGTTTGTCCTATCCCTTATGCCAGCCGGGTTTACAGCGAATGAACTGGGGTGGTGCCAGGGGACCACTTCCTATATACTGAGGATGACATTGGGGGTGGAGCTGACATTGGGGAAGGTTCCCTGTCTTGGACTGCTAGCTAGAAGTTTTCTGTGTGGTCCTAGTGCCTGGTGGCATAGTCTTAATGGTTATTACCTGCTGCAAGAGCACTTCTCGAAGATCTACTGCTATGGTAAGTTATTGCGTAACTGTACTTTATCCCTAGATCCTGAAACAGCGAGAAAGTGGCTTCCATGGTTCTGAGCTGCTGTTTGGTGGGAGCTGTCAGAAGCCAGTCGTCTAGGTAAGGGAAGACATAATGGCCTTCTCTTCTTAAAGCTGCTGCCATTACTGCGAAGCACTTTAAGACTCGTGGGGCCGAGGACAGGCCAAATGGCAGGGCTCGAAACTGATAATGGTGTCCTTTGAATCGGAAGCAATGGAACCTTCTGTGGGGTGGGAACACCAGTATGTGAAGGTAAGCGTCCTGCATGTCCAGAGAACAAAGCCAATCCCCCTGATGAAGCAAGGCGAGAAGACCTGGGAGAGGGACCATCCTGAACCGTTTATATTCTTTCTATGAACTGGTTCAGGTGGCTGAGGTCCAGGATGGGACGCAGGTTTCCTGTTTTCTTTAGGAACTAGGAAAAAATGTGAGTAGAATACCATGCCTCGCTGCACCGGTGGGACGGGTTCTATTGCTTGTTTTTGCAGGAGCACTTGGATTTCATCTTGAATGAGGGCGATATGGGCCTGAGAGTAATGGGAGGGGGCTGTAAGATTGTCCCGAAAAATCTCCAAAAATTCTAGGGTATGCCTTAGTTCCACTAACTGCAGAAACCATTGATCTGAGAACCCTCTCGGTAGAGAGAGAGAAACTACCTCCCACCACCTCCCCCAGGGATTTGGCTGGGGTCGTGGGGGTTGGATAAGGAGTCAGGCTGAGATGCTGAGGACAGGAAACGTGGCCTGGGAGGTTCTGGGAGCTCTTGGGGCTGAACCTCCTGTGGCTTGGGAAGTAGCCTTTCTCTTAAAGGCACTTCTGGGTTGTTGACCTGGAGGTGTGACAAAAGGACTGTCGCTGGGCCGATTTAGGCTGAGATCGATACAGAGTATGAACAGAACGCATAGACTTACCTGACTCTTGGAGGAGAGTGATATTTTGAGAATCCTTGCTGAACCAGATGGGGCCCCTGAAAGGTGCATCCAGAATGTTAGACTGAATGTTCAGAGCAAAACCTGAGACTGTCAGCCAGGAGTAGTGTCGAAGACAAACTCCCTTAGCCGCAGCCCTACCTGTGGGTCTGCAGAATGATATGAAGCTCTGAGAACCCAAGTCCCCACATTCGAGCCCGGTTTTAAAAGGTGCAGCAGTTCTGCCTTTCCGGGAAGATCAGGCTGAGCCTGTGCCACCTCGAAAGTCTTCTCCCACAGGGCATTCTGATGTGAACAATGTGGGCAAGGAAGTTGAGGGATTGGCTAGCACAGGTGGCCGAGAAGTAGACTTTCTTACCGAAATGGTCTATCTGCCTAGAGTCCTTATCAGGAGGCTGAGTGCTGAGATGCTGGGGTCGCTCAGAATGGTCATGGGCCGCATTAATAACGACCGAGTCAGCCTCGGGGTGCTTTCCATAAAAGGGTTTATTCCTTGGCGCATTATATAGGTGATCTGCCTTTTTAGAGGTCGCTGGTGTAGTGGAGGGTGTTTCCAAGCAGCCCTATTAACATCTTTGAAGGAGTCGATCAGGGGAGGATCGATTAAAGGCAAGGGGACTCCTTATGGAGGAAAATGGCTAGCTGATGTTGCTCGGGATCCACTTCCTCTGTATCCCAACCAGTAAGAGCTTGGATGTGCCTCGTCACATCCATAAACGGTGGGTCATCTGGAGGAGACTGAAGGGTGTCATTGGGCTCCTTTGGTTCTCAGGGTAGGTCAGAATCCCCCGAGTCACCGTAGGAAGAGAAATAGCCCCCTAATTTTCCCGAATGTGGAGAGGGTGAGCTGCTAGGCCCTTGTCATTGGGTTCCTGAAAGACCGGCGCCAGCTCCTTTTGATTGAGGTGTAGGCTCCCTAGGAGATGGCATCGGGACCTTCCTTGGGGGGACCTTGCTCCTTAGTCGGATTGGAAGGAAGATCTCTCGGAGTCAGAGCTGAGGGCTCCTTCGTGGCCATGCATCTCAGCCACACAGGGTGTACTAAACAACAGTGCCCTCTACTGGCAAGACTTGCACAGTGCAGGGACTACTTAACAAGAAAACTGTATTTTCTATTTTTATTTTTCCATTTATTATACGTGTTTGGTATTTTTTTTTTTTATTTAAAATTTTAAATGTTACAAATGAGCCATTTTCTTAGTGCAATAATACCCTCCATACCCCTATTGGAGTGAGCATGAACAGCACCAGAAAGTTCCTTGCCGCAGTTCCTTTAACAAAACATGATACCATTCATCAACCATTTGGACAGACACTGTTCAGAGACAGGGGCACCCTCTTTCCCAGAGCAAATGAAACAAAAAGCTGAGAAGACTTTCTGTGGTCTTTGCTCATTAACATAGCACCTTAGTGTTCTATGTAAGCAACAATACCAGACAGGGTGGGCGATATTGGGAAATACTGGACCTTCCAGGGGCTAGAAGGCCCTTTGCCTGCGGCGTCGGGCCTCATTACTTCCCTGGGCGGTCGGGTATTTCCCAATACCGCCCACCCTGTCTGGTATTATTGCTTACATAGAACACTAAGTGCTATGTTAATGACCCAAGACCGCAGAAAGTCTTCTCAGTTTTTTGTTTCATTTGCCCTGGGAAAGAGGGTGCCCCTGTCTCTGAACAGTGTCTGTCCAAATGGTTGATGAATGGTATCATGTTTTGTTAAAGGAACTACGGTAAGGAACTTTCTGGTGCTGTTCATGCTCACTGCACTAGGGTATGGGCATGTCTGTTGCCTGTTTAAGAAATGTCCCTGCTACTGACACATGGAGCACTGTTAGTAATTTTACTAAACATTACAGTTTAGACATTGTCTCTTGTAGACGTGTTGGTTTTGAGCTTGCTGCACTGCAAGGCCATCTGTCCTGATCATCTTATCTGACTGTGCCATCCCCAGTTTATTTGGTGCTTCTTGGGAGTCATTCCAAAGGTGTGGCCTAATGGAGGAGATATCCTTGAAGAAGATAGAACAGTTAAGTGAGAACTCACAGTAACAGTAGATCTTCAAGAGAATCGCGTCCATTGGGCCACGCTGTCTCTCCCTCCTTCCCTCTTTTGCTTGCGGTGACGATATATCAGATGCTGTGCCTAATACCTATTCCATGCATCGTATATCGAGCCCCATGCCTCTCCTTGTGTGCCTGGTGCAGGTTTCACCTCCTGATTTCCGATGCTTGGAAGTCTTCCAAGGCTGCTCTCCAGTGGGGAACTGAGGAGTGAAAGGGTCAGCCACCTTTATGTGCATGTCATTGTAGATGTCCCCCAGATAGCAAAAGTTACTGTGTGCTCCTAACGCTGTTATAGTTCCAGCAGTGTGGCCTAATGGAGGAGATTCTCTGGAAGATCTTCTGTTAGAGTAAGTTCTTATGTTACTGTTCTTTCCTTCTTTCGTGCCCCGGCCACCTAAATGGGGAGGGCAGGGTGCACCCTGTTGCTTGCCCTGGGGAGGCTGGGTCCTGGCCATGTAATGATTGTATAGGATCTGTCTCGCTGAAGGTGTCACCCTCTGATGAACTGACCAGGCTGGTTGTGATCTGCTGTTCAGACTGTCTTTTAAGCTGCTGGAAACTGCTCATGAATTTACTTTGACCATATTAACTGAGCCATGAGGCAGTGAGAGGGACCCTTTTTTCTGTGCTATATTCTCATAATCTGAGCTTTGTGATATGACTGTGAGAGGGTTATATCCTTTGAACTAATACTGCTGAATAGGAGGTGGTGTGAGCCCTCCTCTTCATTTGCAGACTTCTTCTGAGAGCTGAGTGTTGGCTCTTTTGACATTTGTGCTACTTCATTTTAAATTCAGGAATTATGGATTTTGTGCAGTAGACAATTCGTTGATTTAGTTTTGTTACCATTACTGTTTAACCCTGATTTGTAAGTGGGTTGGAAAGTGTTTAGTGTGAGAGTGTGTAAAGGTAATGATTTGGCTGTTTTGCTCTTGCAGGGTTAGAGAACATGTTGGGAAGGCTTAAAAAGACAGTCAGGCAGTATTCCCCCACGAGGCTCAAGGAATTGCGTCTTTTGAATGTCCCTTTTTACCATTAGAGACCTATATAACCATCGGAGGGCGGGTATTGCAGTGCACGGTTCCCGCTGGTCTTTGGGGGACGGACTGGTGAGCCTGTCCCACGCGGAGATCAAGTCGCACCCTGACCTCCCATCGGCATTCTCCTTGGGGGACGGTTAGGCTGCTCCATGTGAAGTGAAGCTTCTCCTGTTATCTGAAGCCCAGAGATGCTGTAGGAAGCTCCAGTTTGAAGACTGTTTCCTGGGCATACGATCAGACTCTGTGCTTCCCTTAACTTTCTGGACCTGATGGGCAGTGAGAGTGCCCTATTTTTGATTTAAATAAAGTGAACAAATTAGTTTGATGTACCCCCAACCTAAGTGGGAGATAGGTTTGGGGGGACAGTATATTTTATTGCTCTGGTGAGGTGAGAGCTCCCAGAGGTTGTTAATTATTGTGTTGGAGAGAGTTGTGGCAACTCTTTTGTTTTGTAGTTAACTCTCTATATCATTATTTCAGTATTTGCTGTGTTCATTTTTAGACATATTTTTATTTTTTATTTTATTGTGTGTGATATTGTAATATATTTTTATTTTTGGTTTTGAGTATTGGTCTGAAGTGTGTAGGGTGTGTGGAGGTTGAAGGAGGGTTGAGTGGTTGGGTGTGTAAGTGTGGTGCGGATTAAATGGTGTAGGTGTTGTTATTTTGGGTGCTTGCAGAGTGTTGTAAAGATGTGTTGGGAAGGTGCAGGGATGGTCGGGCATTAGTTCCCCCTCCAGGCTTAAGGACCTTTGTCCTTTTAGGTGTCCCAGAGGTATATGGATGGTGTCGTGCTCTGGGGATTGTTAGGAGGACAAGGGCAGGGGCTGGGCCTGGTGGGGGAATGCAAAGGAGTGGGCGGATTGGGACAGTGGGGACAAGAAGATGCCCTGGGGCAAAATGGGTTCAGGAGAGGGGTCCTCCCTGCCTGGTTCCTATACCCAAGGGCTCTGCCTGTAGCAGTCAGGTAGCTCGGTTTTCACCGGCGATTCATCCTACTCGGGTGGTGTTATGTAATGCCAGGTCCATTAAAAAGTCTGCTACAATAGCGGATCTTGTTGGGTCATTGGACCTGGTGTGCATCACCAAGACCTGGCTGGATGAGAATGCTGGCCCAGTTTTGGCTTCAGCAGTTCCAGCCGAGTACTTGGTGATGCACTGCCCGAGGATGGATCGTAGGGGTGGGGGAGTTGCTATCTGTTTTAGACTGGTACTGAGCCTGGTGGAGGTACCATTGGGGATCACCAACTCCTTTGACTGTATTATGGGTGAGGGTGTGGGGTGTAGGATTCTTCTCAGCTACCGTCCACTGGGAGATGGGAAAGTTTTCCTGCAGGAAGTTGCGGACTTCTTTGTCAACTTGACATTGGGATCCCCTAGATGGCTGATCCTGGGGGATTTTATTGCCTGGGTTGATGATGAACTCTCACAGTTTGGTCAAGACTTCCTCCAGCTAATGAATTCGCTGGGCTTCACACAGGTTATTTCCTCCTCAAACCATATTGGTGGTCATTCGTTGGACTTGGTGTTCCTCCTGGGGATGGAGATATCCGACTTGGTGGTGGAACCAGTCGGGTGGTCTGACCATCACACCATCGGGTTCAGTTTCGCGACTACCCTTAATAGGTCTGCTCCTACGGAGATGGTCCGGTACCGCCCTTTGAAGGGAGTTTCTCCAGATGGCCTAATGGTGGTGTTGGACCTGTCGGGTTTACGGAGCGAATGCATGGATCCTGGGGACCTGGTACTTGATTATAACAAGGCGGTAGTGGTGGCCCTGGATTCCATTGCTCCTGTTCATCCTCTCACTCTTCATGCAAGGTCTCCTTGGTTTGATGAGTCCTTGAGGGAGTTGAGGAGAGTGGGACGAAGGCTAGAGAGGAGCTGACGGAAGTCGGGCCTTGAGTATGACAGACTTAGAATGATGGACCATTATCGGGACTGTCAGTCAGCAATTACTCGTAAGAAGGCAGAATTCCTGTCCAAGGAAATTGCTGCCGTGCAGCATCGACCAGCCCAGCTCTTCTGAACTATGGACAGATTGTGCAATCCAATCTGTCTTCTACCTGGGAGTGTCTTTTCACAAGAGTGGTGTGAGGAGTTTGCTTGATTCTTCAAAGATAAGGTTACCACACTCTGGTCTGGCCTCCAGGTGACTTCCTCTAATGGGAGTTGCAGTGGTTGGCAGGAGATGTCGGGCACCCAGTTTGCCTGGTGTGACTTCTACCTTCCCACAATCAGTGACATTGTGATGGTCATCCAGTTGCTGCGACCACCCAACTGTAGTTTGGATCTGGGCCCTACTCTCCTCCTTGTAGGGTGCGTGGATAAGATTGGCCTGGTCCTTGCCGAGATAGTCTGGAGGTCTTTGGAGAGGGGGATTTTTCCAAATCCCCTGAAGGAGGCTGTGGTTCGGACTCTTCTTAAACTACAGACAGGTCTCTAACGTGCCCTTTGTGGGTAACGTTATTGAGAAGGTGGTTGCATCGCAACTGGATGACCATTTGACCAGCTACAATGTCTGTGATTCTCTCCAGTCCGGATTTAGGAAGAGACATAGTACTGAGACAGCTCTTGTCCAGGTACTAAATGACCTCCTAATAGCGAGAGATCGAAAGACCCGTTCTATGTTGGTCCTTTTAGATCTCTCTGTGGTATTTGACACTGTGGACCATAGTGTGCTGTTGGAGCACCTGCGGTTTATCTGTGGACTGTTTGGTACAGTCCTCGGATGGTTTCAATGATTCCTCGAGGGTGGGACTCAGAGAGTGGTGTCGGGGATTTTTTCCTCAGCACGCTCCCCCTATCCTGTGGGGTGCTGCAGGGCTCCTTACTGTCACCCATGTTCGCAGTGTACATGCTGCCGTTGGGAGTGATTATTAGGTGGTACAGCTTGAGTTTTCACTGCTATGCAGATGATACTCAGCTGGATATGTCCTTTGTGCCCAATCAGGATGATGCTGTTCTCCGTTTTTAACAACCGTCTTGCCGAGATCCAGGACTGGATATGAGCAAGTTGGCTACAGTTAAACCTGGAAAAAACTGAGGTATCAGTGGTGGACTCAGGATGTTGGGAGGCGGCTTTGTTGGCAGGAACACCCTCTGGCCTATGGCTTGGGGGTGTTCGGCTAACTACCACAGACTGGGTGCAGAATCTGGGCATTATTTTGGATGACCACCTGACCCTTAAATCTCAGGTGTCGGCAGTTGTCAAAACCTCATTTTACTGTCTGAGGAATATTGCCCGGGTAAAACATCTGGTTTCTCCCAATGATCTTCCAACATTGGTCAATGCCTTTGTTACCTCCCACCTTGACTACTGCAACGCCTTTTACCTAGGGCTACCGGGGGTTGATATCCGCCGCTTGCAGCTAATGCAGAACACGGCAGCTAGGCTGTTGACTGGTACTTCTAGGACCAGTCATATAACACCTGTGCTCCGTGGACTGCACTGGCTGCCAGTACAGTGGCGGATTACCTTCAAGGTTGGTTTGTTGACCTATAAGGCCCTACATGATCAGGGACCTAGTTACCTGCAAGATATTCTTTGCCCCTACTGCCCCACCCGCTCCTTCTGATCCACCGATGAGGGATTGCTAGAGATTCTCAAGGTTCGTTTGAAGACATTTGGGGCTTGGGCCTATAGTTTTATGGCCCCAACCCTGTGGAATTCTCTACCTCGTCTGGTGCAAGATTGCCTGACTGTCCAAAGCTTTAAAACTGCACTTAAAACATATTTATTCAGCTTCGCATATTGTGATTTTTAGGCTACTGTTGTATTTATTGAATTTTAAATTATTTGTTTGTATTGTACAAGCACCTTGATTTTGAGAAAGACGCTTTTTATAAATAAAGTTTTGCTTACTTTTACTTACTTACTTACTATAAGGTGCCAAACTCTAGGTTATAGTTAGGAGGTGAAGGAGAAGGGGCAGAACTGGGCCTGGTGGAGGAAGTGAAAGAGGAGGGCGGATTGAGGTAGTGGGTACCAGGAGACACCCTGGGGTGAAATGAAGCCAGGACAGAGGTATTCCCTGTCTTTTCCCCATACCCAAGGGCTCCGTAATAAATGGGCAGGAGCTGTGGTCTTCCTTGACAACCCATCCTACTTGGGCGGTGTTATGTAGTGTGAGATCTGTTAAGAACAAGACAGCTGTTATAGCTGATCTTGTTGGAACAGCAGATCTGGCATGCATCACCGAGACCTGGCTAGATGAAAACGCAGGCTCTGTACTGGCTTCTGCTGTTCTGGCTAGGTTCTCAGTGATATACCACCCGAGGTTGGATCATAGAGATGGGGGTGTAGCCATTATATTTAAGATGGAACTGGGCCTTGTGGATGTGCCAGTGGGGCCCACCAGATCCTTTGAATGTATCCTGGGAGAGGGTGTATGATGCGGGATACTCCTCATCTACCATCCACCAGATGATGGGGGAGAATTTCTGCAGGAGATAGCGGACTTCATTGTTGACATGGTGTTGAGGTACCCCTGATGGCTAGTTCTGGGGGATTTCAGTGCCTGGGTCAATGATGAACTCTCGTAGTTTGGTCAAAATCTATTCCAGCTAATGATGCTGGGCCTTACACAGGTGGTTACTTCCGCTTCCCATATAGGGGGTCACTCGTTGGATCTGGTGTTCCTCCTAGTGATGGAGATCTCTGATTTGGGGTGGTGAGTGCTTACAGATTACTGCTGTAGTCTTCTTATTCTAATTGTCTTTTGCAAGGTATATCTTCTGTTACTGCTTTATTTTTCTCTGTAGCAAAGTATTTCTTACAGGGTATATCTTTTGTGAAATTATTACAGGTGGTGCTTTACAGGTTTTACAGTTTTATCTATCAGGATAAACTTTCAGGGCCACTGCATTTGTTGCTGGGTGATTGTTTCTGCTCTTACCTCCTTGTTTCTTTCATCTATGGTTCTTTTTTGGCAGCGTAAGGGCCCAGCCACCCACCCCCATCCCCAACCATCCCTCACTACACTTGTTTTATAGGGTAGCACAGTTGTGACATTTCCTGTAGCAAAACAGGAAGGAGTGGATCAGAGGGGTATCCACACATTGACCTCATTTACAGGGGCACTAGTAATTTAACTTGTTATAACAAGTTACACAAAAACAAACAAACAAAACACAAACTTAAACTGTTGCTTTCATTTTTTTCCTGCTAATTACTCTGACCAGGTTATAAACCCAGCAGCTTATGTGGAATGGATATCATTAACTGCAGGTACTACAGAACACTTTTCAGAAGGGCAGTTTTACAGAATTTAAGACACTGTCCTACATGCTGGGCCATTGAGGATTTAAGGGCTCTGCTCCAGGCAGCATGGGCAGAGATTGCACACCTCAAATTGCATATTCAAGAGGAAATGTATTATAAGAACTGCCCGCTGTTTTCCCAACATCCAACAGAAGCACCTCGACCACAGAGGATAGTTGGTCCGGGAGGTTGGCAGTTGGTTAGCAGGGGCAAATTGGGTGCCCAATCACTCGGTGCTCTCCAAGGTATCACCTCCACAAACCATATAAAAACTACAAACCAGTATCTGCCTCTGTCTCTGAAATCAAACAAAGGGGCACAGGATACTGCAGCACAGGAGCTAGCACAACAAAACTCGCCAAAAACAGGAACCAAAACAAAAAAAGAAAAAAGGAAATCCAAAAAACTTCTGATCATAGGAGACTCCATGATTCGGGGAGTTGATACCTATCTCCAGCCTGGGGTAATGGTCAGATGTCTCCCAGGTACATCAGCGTGGAGAGACACTGACCGCATTGCTAAAATTGTTCAGGAAGCAGGAGAAAACATTGACGTCCTGGTACACATAGGGACTAACGATTTTGCCAGCCGGTCAGTTGTGGAGACCAAGGAACACCTGACCAGGTGGGTGACAAACTATTATCCATTTCATCCGGCATCTCCTTCTCTGAGATCCTGCCAGTCTGATTGGGGGAGGGAGGGGGCAGATGGATGGAAGGTTAGAGAAGGGGAGATACGGGAACTAAACATGTGGCTCAAGGGCTGGTGCCAGGAAAAAAGACACAAATTTGAAGGGAACTGGTAACAGTTTTGGGAGTGAAAATTCTTTAAATCTGATGGACTGCATCTGAATAAGGAGGGAGTCAGTGCATTGGGGCAGAAGTTTGATGTCTTTACAGAATATTTAAACTAGCAAATGGGGAGAGGGGTGCAGCACCCCATACGTCGAATGGGAAGAACACCCCTCCCCCTCAGCTAGTGGTCAAACAGGAGTTCAGCATGTTTGTAGTTCATTTGCATCACCAGGTAAGGAAAAAGGTCTGGCTCCCCATGCTATGCACAGGGGAAATGCCAGACCTCGCCCAACAACTAACACACCGAAATCTGGCCAATGGAATATCATGTATATAAATGCTTGCAGTCTGGGAAACAAGATCCCAGACCTGCATGCAATAATGAAAGAGGCTAAACCGGACATATTAGCCATTGGCGAGACATGGTTTACCAGTAACAACACTTGGAAGACCAGTACCTGGCTATGTACTGTTCAGAAGAGACCGAGGTGCAAAGGGGAGTGCAGTGGCCCTTTATGTCAATGAAAATATCAAAGCTACAGAAATTCAGAAAACACATAAGGAGCCAGAAGAACTGTGTGTCACAATGGGAACAGGAAATGGGACAGCCGTACGAACTGGGGTTGTGTACAGGCCTCCAGACCAGGGGGAAGACCTAGACACATTACTGTTAGAAGATATACAAAACATGACAGCTAAAGGGGAGGTTCTGATAATGGGAGACTTCAACATGCCAGATACAGATTGGTCAATACCAGCAGGAACATCTGCCAGAACTAGACATGTGATGGATTCCCTGCAGGAGGAGGGCCTCAAACAACTGGTACAACAAGCCAAAAGAGACAGGGCTATCCTAGGTTTAGTACTGACTTAACAGGGAAAGGATCACAGATCTCCAGGTAGAAGGTCACCTGGGGGTCAGTTACCATCACATGGAATGGTTCAATTTGGCCACTAGAACTAAATCATCCCATTCCAAGGCAAAAATATGGGACTTCAGAGGAGCTGACTTTGATAAGATGACCGACAGAGTTAAGCTAGCCCTGGCAAAAAGAAGTACAGGTGAGGGGGTACAGGCAAAGTGGGCAGGCATTAAGGGTGCAGTACTTGAAGCAACATCCCATTGTGTTAGAGAGAAAAGGAAGTGCAAAAGAAGAAGGAAACCACTTTGGTTCTCAAAAACAGCAGAAAAGGTCAGAGCCAAAAGGCTGGCCTTCAGGAAATATAAGGGAACGCAGCGGGATGAAGATAGGGAGGCATACCAAACTTCCCTAAGGGAAGCAGGGAAGACAGTAAGGCAGGCAAAGGCCCAAACCAAGGAAACACTAGCATGAACAGTAAAAGAAGGTGACAAGACTTTCTATAGATACATTAGTGAAAGGAGAAAGTCCAGAGGGGGTATTGCTAAGATCAAAGGGCATAAGGGGGCATGTAAGGAGGAGGAGGACCATGTAAAAGCATCTATCCTAAATAGATACTTCTGCTCAGTATTTACTGAAAAGAAGGTAGGGCAGGGCCCACAGCTCAGCACCATGGATGCGGGGAGGGAGGTGTGCACAAGTCCCTTCACAAAAGAAAGGGGCCTACAAGAGCTCGATAAGCTCAGGCTGGACAAGGCAAAGGGACCTGATGGCATACATCCCAGGGTAGTAAAGGAGCTAAGGGTGGAATTAGCAGAGCTGTTATCAGAACTGTTTAGTGAGTCTCTGAGCACAGGAGAGGTCCCAGAAGACTGGAGAAGGGCTCATGTGATCCCGCTTCACAAGAGTGGTAGGGAGGAGGCAGGGAACTACAGACCAGTCAGTCTTACCTCAGTAGTGGGCAAGATTATGGAGGCACTCCTTAAGGAAAGGATAGTGCAACAACCTGGAATCCATAGGAGCAAAGGATCCAAGACAGCATGGATTTATTTATTTATTTTATTTTATAATTTTTAATACTTGTAAATCTGATGAGCAAAATTGCCTGTTTTCACAGATGACAAGTTACAATAATACAAAATACAAATGCAAGACATAAAATAATTTATGTAATACAAATAACATAAAATTAGTGGTCAATAAGTGCATTTAGAGTTACTGAAAAGCCATTGCTTGAGACGAGAATTATAACAGCAAACAGTTTTACAAACAGACAGATCAACTGGCACAGTATTAAAAAATGAAGGTGCTTGGAACAGAAGTGACCTTAGACCCACCGGTTTTTGGAAATCGGTATTTTAAAAACAAATCTACTCTGGGACCTGGTTTTACATAGATGAGAGTCTTGGTAAAAGATCAGTGACTGACACAGGAAGAGACCCATTTATGATTTTAAACAGAAAAACTTCCTATTTTATGAAAAATGCTATCAGCCAAAGATAAACAATCAGGATAAATATAACTGACAGTGTTGCATACGATAAGGTGCACTAATCATAAATAGTAGTATTGAATTATACGTTACCCTCAAATTATTCAAAACTGTAGTCGTAGTAGAAAAAGAAAAACGATAAACTATAATCAGAAATACTTTAAAAGAAACTGTGCAAGTAGGCAACGAGGATCTCATGTTAAGAATGTACTTGCACGATATAGAAGACCTAGTCTTTGGTGGATGATCTTTCTAAGATGTAAAATATGTGATTCAAAAGATAATTTACTATCCAGTAATATTCCTAAATATTTAGTTTTCCACCAGATCAGTATTAACCCCCATCTTATCTTTAATAGAAATAATTTCATCATTTTCACTAGACCTACAAGAAAAAAAAGAATAAGTTTATTTTTTTTTTTTTTAAATTCGGAACCATATGGTTCTGAATCAACTAATCTTGGAAAAATCTAAATCTGTCCGAACATCATTCAGTATCGCACTTAAATTATCTCCGTCGCTATAAATAACCACATCATCTGCGTATAAAACCATAGACGTTTTAGTACAAACACTTGGGGCAGAATTAATATAAAGGGAAAAAATAAGGAGGCCCCAGATAGAACCCTGGGGCACCCCACTCTGCATCACTGTTATTTTTGAAAAACTACCACCGATCAATGCCCTAAAGGTCCTGTTTGTGAGGTAGTTGGAATATCATTTGACGACCTCAGCTGAAAAATGCATATTTGTAAGTATTGACGGCAATAAAGCATTATCAGCTACGTTGAAGGCCTTGGTGAGGTCCACAGATAAAGCCCCAACAGAGTGCCATTTGTCAGGGACACACTGAATGTGGCTGATGAACCTCACCAAGGCCGTCTTAGTATTATGATCTGGTTTAAACCCATGCTGACAATCAGTCAAAATTTGATATTTTCTAAGATATTCTAGAGTTTGCTCTAGGATGATCCTTTCCAAGATTTTTGGTAAGGGGTTCAACAGAGAAATAGGTCGATAATTAAATACAATCTGTGGATTTCCATTTTTAAGAATTGGTTTGATAATGCATGATTTCCAGCACTGAGGAAAAACACAATCTTTTAAAGAGCAATTAAAAATCAAAGATGATAAGAAAAAAAAAGTAATACCTAACCTAATAATTCTATAAACGATTCCATCAAATCCCATACTAGGCAGAGGATCGTATTTAAGTATATATTCCTTTACTAACTCTGGTGTAACAGACACAAATTTAAATTCATCATGTTTGTATTTTAAGTCAGTTCGTAATTGACTTTGGCCATTAACCAAAGTTCTGTAATTACCAAGATCGCCAAAGTATTGATTAAACAATTCTGACACTAAATTAGAATCGCTGACGAGATGACCATTATGTTGTAAAGTAATATCAGACATCTTTTTTTCCATACCAATCAATTTATTTAAGGTTCGCCATGTTTTTTTAGAGTCCCCAACAACATTTATTTGTTCAGAAAGACAGTACAATATTTTTGCAGTCCTAACTTTGGATGTACATTTATTCATCTGTAAGGTAACAGGGTTTTTAATTTTTTAATATTGCCTCCAAATCTTATCTCTAGATTTCATAAGAAGAAGTAACTCCTGAGTTAACCATTGTTGTTTATTGGCTCTAATTCTCATTTTCCTTAATGGTGCAACCCTGTTAGCAATATCAGAAAAAGCCGTATGGAATAATTCAAGAAGCAAATCCAGGTCAGGTTTACAAAAGGAAGGTCCTGTCAAACTAATCTCATAGATTTCTTTGACTGGGTAACCAGAGTGGTGGACCAAGGGGGGGGCAGTTGATGTTGCCTACCTTGACTTCAGCAAAGCTTTCGATACTGTTCCACATATAAGATTGAGTAATAAGCTGGGTAGGCTCAGGGTGGGTCAGAAGTTGGTCAACTGGGTGGCAAAGTGGTTGACGGGCAGAAAACAGAGTGTGGTGGTAAACGGTATACAGTCAGAAGAGATGCAAGTCACAAGTGGGGTACCTCAGGGATCAGTCCTGGGGCTAGTCCTCTTCAATATCTTCATCAGTGACATTGCAGATGGACTGGAGGGTAAGGTTTGTCTGTTTACAGATGACACCAAGATCTGCAACAGAGTAGATGATCCAGATGGGGTGGGCAGAATGAGAAGAGATCTGGATAAGCTAGCAAAATGGTCAGAAGAGTAGCAACTGGTGTTTAACGCAAAGAAGTGCAAGATCATGTACATAGTGAAGAGAAACCCTGAAGCCACCTATAGGCTGGGAGGGGAGTTGCTGGCAGTCACAAGGGAAGAAAGAGACTTGAGCATCATCATCACCGATGACCTGAAATCATCCAAGCAGACCACTAAAGCAGTAGGTAAGGCTAGAGGGATGTTGGGGTGTATTAGTAGGGGTATCACAAGTCCTAAGAGGGAGGAAATAATTCCTCTTTACAAGACACTGGTTTGGTCCCATCTGGAGTAGTGCCTGCAGTACTGGAGGCCGCACCTGCACAAGGACATTAACCAAATTGAGGCAGTCCAGAGAAGGGCAACCAAAATGGTGCAGGGACTGCATCAGAAAACATATGAGGACAGATTAACGGAGCTCAATATGTGTACCCTAGAGCAAAGGAGGGAGAGAGGTGATATGATCGAAACATTCAAACACCTTAAGGGCATTAACAAGGTGAAAGAGTCTAACATGTTTCAATATAAGAAAAATAGCAGGACAAGAGGACACAGCATGAGATTAGAAGGAGGCCGATTAAGGGGTAATGTGAGGAAGTTCTTTTTCACAGAAAGGGTGGTGGATGCATGGAACAGCCTACCTCAGGAAGTGGTGGATATAAATACAGTGCAGGGCTTCAAACAGGCATGGGATAGGCATAAGGGAGCAATACAGATGAGTATGAATAGATAGGCCATTGACAGAGCAAAGGCCGATGGCACATTCATAACGTAGAAAAAGAAATGGGAAGACTGGATGGGTCTTGCGGTCCTTATCTACCATCAGCGTCTATGTTTCTGTGAACCAGTCACAGTCTGACCATCACACCATAAGATTCAGTTTCGGGGCTACCCCCAGTGGGCCTGCCCCTACGGAGATGGTCCAGTACGCCCTTTAAGGGGTGTTACCCCAGATGGTCTGTTGGCGGTGCTGGACCTATCGGGATTGTTGGATGAATGCATGAGTCTGAGAGATCTTGTAGTGGCCTATAATAGGGCGGTAGGACATGCCCTGGACATGATTGCTCCTTTTCCGCTCGACCATTCACTCTTTGCCCAGGGACCCCTTGGTTCGATGGTTCCTTGATGGAGTTGAGGCGAGTTGGTCAAAGGATGGAGAGAGAGCATGGTGGAAGTCTGGCCTGGATGCTGACAGGCTTAGATTGATGGAACATTGCAAGGGCTGTCAATCAGAAATCACCCGTAAGAAGGCAGAATTCCTGTCCAGGGAGATTTCTGCTGTACAGAATTGACTGGCTCAGCTCCTCCGGACGGTTGACAGATTGTGCAATCCAGTCTGTCCCCAGCCTGGGGGAGCTTTTTCTCAGCTTAAATGCAAAGAGTTTGCTCAATTCTTTGCGGATAAGGTTGCCATCATCAGGTCCGGCATCAGCCTGGCTCACCCTACAAGGGATTGTGGAGGTCGGCTGGAGGTGGTGAGCACTCAGTTTGTCTGGACGGACTTTAGTCAGCCGGAATTCACAGACATTGTGAAGATTGTCCAGACTCTGCGCCCACCGAGTTGTAGTTTGGATCCGGGCCTTACACTCCTATTAGTGAGTTGTGTAGATGTTATCTGCCCAATCCTAGCAGAAATTGTCTGGAGTTCCTTGGAGAAGGGGGGCGTTCCTGATCCCCCTCAAGGAGGCGGTCATGCAACCACTCCTTAAAAAAACCTCCTTGGATCCAGACTGTCCAGCTAACTACTGGCCTGTCTCTAACCTGCCGTTTGTGGGTAAGGTTATTGAGAAGGTGGTTGCGTTGCAACCGGATGATCACCTTGTGACCCACAAGGTCTATGAAGCGCTCCAGTCTGGATTTAGAAAGAGAGACAGCACAGAGACTGTGCTTGTCCGAGTATTGAATAACCTCCTAATAGCGAGAGATCGAAAGGCTTGTACCATCTTGGTCCTTCTTGAAGTCTCAGCATCATTTGGCACTGTGGACCATGGTGTGCTTTTGGAGTGCTTGCAGCCTCTTTGTGGGCTGTTAGGTACAGTCCTCGAATGGTTTTGATACTTTGTTGTGGACAGATCTCAGAGGGTGGTCACTGGAATTTGTTCCTCTGATGCCTTCCCCCTCTCTTGCGGGGTGCCGCAGGGCTCCATATTGGCACCCATGTTGTTTGCAGTGTATATGCTGCTATTGGGAGATATCATCAGGCGATACAGTTTGTTTTCACTGCTATGCAGATGATACTGAACTGTATATGTCCTGTCTCGTCAAGATCATGGACTGGATGAGCACCAGGTGGCTGAGACTGAATCCGGACAAGACACCAAAGTATTGGTTGTGGACTCAGGTCATCTGGGGCGGGTATGGGGGCTGGACAGGCTTATGGCTTGATGGTGTTCAGCTTGCCACCTCAGACCGGGTGCGTAACCTGGGCGTTACTTTTGATGACAGCTTGACCCTGAAATCTCAGGTGTCGGCCGTGGTTAAAGCCTCATTTTACCATCTGAGGAATATCGCCTGGGTGAAACACCCGTTTCACCCAGATGACCGTCCAACATTGGTCCACGCCTTCGGCACCACCCGCCTTGACTACTGCAATGCCCTCTACCTAAGGCTTCCTGTGGTTGATATCTGCCGCCTCAACTAGTGCAGACCGCTGCAGCCACGCTTCTGACTGGTACATCAAGGGCCAGTCATATTACGCCTGTGCTGCACGGACTACACTGGCTGCCTGTTCAGTGGCAGATCACCTTTAAGATTGGCCTGCTAACCTTTAAAGCCTTACATGAACAGGGACCCGTCTACCTGCAAGATCTCCTGACTCCCTACTGCTCCCTTCATCCTCTTCGATCTACCGATGAGGGATTGCTGGAGATTCCCAGAGTTCGTTTAGAAACATCTGGTGCCCGTGCCTTTTCTTTATGGCACCTACCCAGTGGAATTCTCTACCTCGTCGGTTAAGAAAATGCCTGACCATCGACAGATTTAAAACTGAATTAAAGACATATGTTTTTAATTTAGGCTTCCCAGCCAAATGTTTTAATTTATTGTTATATTTATTCTTTTAGTATAAATTTTAAGTTTGTGGATTATATTTTAACTATGAAGCACCTTGATTGTGGAAAGGTGCAATATAAGTAAAGATTTACTTTACTTTTACTTTATTTACTTTCGTCACAAAACTGTTATGGTACAGTTCTTATGTAACTGTTCATCTTATTTCGAGAGGGCTTTTGCAGTAGGCAACACCGTTAGGACTGAGCCGCCAAGTGCTAGGACCACATGGAAACATTAGCAAGCAGTGTCGGGCGGGAAACCTCCCACTCGGTGTCACCTGACCGACATTGGTTCTGTGCCGTATGAGGGCAGTCCCCATGCCCGCCTCCAGTTTTTTACCACCGTTGACCTGCACACGTTGGACTTCATGGAGCACTGCTATATTTGACTGTCATTTTCTGTAAGTATATCTTTCCAATTTTTCTTATTTTTGAAGTAGAACTGGTGCTATTCGACATCGGATTTCATGTCTTCTGTTTCTTCAGCTGAATCCCGCAAGAACAAGTGCGCCTGCAGCTAGCAGATATGGTGGGCGACTGGTGTCCTCCCCAGCAGAGGACAGCTGTCTTTTGGCTGCTCAATCCTGCTTTGTCCCTTCCTTCCCCAGGCCAGCACCCAGTGACGCTGGCACATTCCTGAACCCGGGTCGCCGGCGTGACACGAGGCAAGTCATCCAGCGCCTCAGTGCTCAGCACCTCTGGGACGGCTCTGGAAAGCCCATCTTATAAAGCAAACACTGGCTTCTATGGAAAAGGAGCTGCAGCAATTGCAGAGCAGTTCTTCATCTCCAGGGGAATCTTCTGGCTCTCATAAGCAGAAGAATCGCAAGCGGGACAAAGACGAGTAGCGGGACAGATCTCCCTCCAGACTGCGGACCTGTGAGACTGCGAACGGCCCACTGCCGGTAAGGGAGGCAGTGCTGTGAACCGACCTGCTCCTCCTGTTACGAAGTAGACTTTGGTTCCCCTGCCCAGGCTGGTCACGGTTCAGGCAGGGACCTCCGGGGATTTGGAAGCTTCTCGCACCCTTAGACCCTTCAAACCTTCCAGGCATAAATCGAGTGATTCGGCTCTGCACAGTTCCGGTGTTCATACTGGACTCCCCTTTTGAGGTCTGACATATGTCCCTTGGACCAGCGCTTACTGCGGCTTTGGCCACAGCCGATCCGAGAGGAGTCTCCTCTGGTGGGGCCTTCTGACACTTTGCCCTCCCCTTCCCTCGGAATCTGAGGTGCCACTGCCTGCTGGCCTGATCAGTCTCAGCGCTGGGCCTCCCTATGCCGGAGGCCATCCTGGCCACTCCTGCCTGCAATGCCTCCGTGTGGTCCCACTTCTCCCCAGACTCCAGAGACGCCCATTGCCTCACCGGGGCCAATGCAAGCTTCATCTATCCCTACTGCATGTCTGACACTAGCACCCCCAGCGGGCTTACAGCCGGGTACACTTCCTTGACCTTTGGGCACCTTTTTGGGGCTTCAGCCAGGGCCTTCCATACTGCTGTCGGGCTCTACACCAGGCTACCAGACGCCGGGCTGCCCTACTTCGGGCCTTCCTATGCTAGGGTTCCTGATAACAGGCTGCCTAGCCTAGGGTATCCAACGCCAAGTTACCCACTGTGAGCTGCTTGGCGCCTGTTTATCAGCATCCTCCGACGCGTCGGTGGATTATAATGTCCTTTTGCCTCATGGTGGCACAGCCAAGTACCAGCTCAGGTTGGAGCTGGACCAGCGTCAACGCGGTGCCCCCGCGCCGGTCCGGCTAGCCCCTACTCCACGTTCTCTCTCACCAGTTGAGTCTTCTCCCTCCACTTCCGGGTGCACATTGTGTGGTCCCTCCACGGGAGAGGACCAGGGTTGTGGGTAGGTGGCTCCTCACAAGGAGGACACCAGGCAAAGGTCCCTGTTCTCAGATGGGAGCCCTTCACATGGCTCAGATTTAGACTCTTGACTCTTCTCCCTCAGGCTCTGACCCCCCCCCCCACCAGAGGATCCCAAGCCAAAGGAGACCCCTAAGTTTCCTCTGGAGGATCCATCCTTCATGGATATCCTGCGAAAAATTTAGGAGACCAACAGCTGGAAGACAGAAGAACAGGACCCTCAGCACTGGAGGCTGGCCGAGCACCTTGATCTCCCAGAGCTACCCTTCCATCCACCTCTTGGACAGACCCTCACGACAATTTGGCCACTACGATATGGCAACAACCGTCATCAGTCGCACCCGTATCCAAGAAGGTGGACAGATTATATTATGCCCCTGAGGGGAAAGACCATTTGGTTAACCACCCCAAAGCTGACTCGGTGGTTATCATTGCTGCTCATGATGGCTCCACTCAGCCTAAGCATATGAGTACCTCCCCTCCTGACAAGGAGTTGAGGTAACTTGATCAGTTTGGTTGCAGGGTTTAATCATCCTCTGCCCTGGCCCTGCGGGCTCTTAATTATGTAGCATGGTTTGCTACCAGAAGTCCATTCTGGGTCAGCTGAAAGCTGTATTTGAACCCTTGCCAGACTCTAAACATAGAATTTGATGGCAGATAAGGACCGCTTGGCCCACCCAGTCTGCCCATTTCCCTACCTAATGGATAAGCTGCAGATCCTAGTTAACCAGCAGCCTACTTCTTCCTACCCCCATCCCCTAGAATTACTTTATGACTGTCCCATGCATGCTAGAATTCCACCACTGTTTTTGACTCCACAGCCTCCTCCGGAAGGCCGTTCCATGCATCCACAACCCTCTCTGTGAAAAAATACTTCCTTAAATTACCTCTGAGCCGCCCCCCCTCTATCTTCAAATTGTTCCCCTTGTTCTTGCACCTCTTTTTGAAAGATGCTACCCTCTTGGACTTTGTTGATTCCCTTGAGGTACTTGAAAGTTTCTATCATGTCCCCCTCTCCCTCCTTTCCTCGAGGCTATACATATTAAGCTCCTTAAGTCTCTCTTCATATGTCTTCCGGTGCAGACCCTGCACATTTTAGTGCCCTCCTCTGGACAGCTTCCATCCTGTCTATGTCTTTGGAGATTGGGTCTCCAGAACTGCATGAGTACTCAGATGGGGTCTGACCAGCTGTCTGTACAGAGGATAATAACTTCCTGTTTTCTACTGGTGATGCCTCTCCCTATGCATCCCAGTATCCCCAACCCTCTGCTGCCCTCTCACATTCTTGCCCCACCTAAGTCATCTGATATGACTACCTCAGGTTCCTTTCCATTTTTTGTTGTTAGTATCTCATCCCCCATTGTGTACTCTTCCCTGGGTTTTGTTTCCCAAGTGCAATTACCTTGCACTTCTTAACGTGAATCTAAGCTGCCATACATTTGACCATTCCTCTAACCTTGCCAAGTCCTTCTTATCCTTTCCACCCCACCTTGTGCATCAACTCTGTTGCAGATCTTTGTGTCATCTGCAAAGAGACATACTTTTCCTTCCAGTCCCTCTGCAATGTCGCTTATAAAGACATTGAAGAAGACTGGTCCTAATACTGAACCCTGCAGTACCACACTAGTAACCCCACTTTCTTCAGAGTGGACTCCATTTACTATTACTCTCTGTGTCCTATTCTCCAGCCAATTCTTTACCCAGGCTGTCATCTTGGGACCCACTCCCAGGCTGGCTAACTTGTATATTAATCTTTTGTGTGGGACTGTGTCAAATGCCGTGCTAAAGTCTAGGTAGGCCATGACCACAGCCCCTCCCTGATCTACTACTTTGGTCACCCAGTCAAAGAAGTCTATCAGATTCATCTGGCATGACCTTCCCGCTGTGAATCCATGCTGCCTTGGGTCCTATGCCCCTCTGGTGTCTAGATACTCGACAGTTCTTTCCTTCAGAAGTGATTCCATCATTTTCCCTATCACTGAGGTTAAACTAACAGGTCTGTAGTTTCCTGCTTCTGCCTTGCTCCCAGTTTTGTGAAGGGGAATCACATCTGCCCTCCTCCAGTTCTCGGGTACCACCCCATCCTCCCATGATTTGTTAAAGAGGGTAGTCAGTGGTGTCACTAGTTCTACCCTTAGTTCTTTAAATTCTGGGATGAATCATCAGGCCCATTGCTTTGTCCACCTTCAGCTTTAAGAGTTCTTTCAGAACCCTTTCTTCTGTAAATGGGCTGGTATCAACTTCTGTATCCAGAGTGTTTCTGCTGTTTGTTTTAGGTACCTCCCCTCTTCATTTGTAAATACTGAACAAAATATTTGTTTAGTATCTCTGCCTTTCACAGTCACCCTCTGCCCACCCTCCCTCCCTCCCTTTATTAAGCCTCACTATCTCTCCCTTGGTCTTCCTTCGCTCCCTGATGTACCTAAAAAAGGTTTCATCCCCCTTCTTAACTGAGTTAAGGGAAACACCGGAAAAGGCACAGCTTTACGCAGGTGCTACAAAAATGCTTGATTAGTGCTTCCAGACAATAATTTTGTTTTTAAATCCCCTCTAATTGTTTTTTCGTGATTTATACAGTGGCCTTCAGCTTTTACTTTCTGTTGCTGGCAGCCACCATTTCATGAGTAGCAGAGAGCTCCCTGAGTTCACTTTATGCTAATATGTCCTGCCAACTAATAGCAGAGATCAAACAGGCAAATTAGCATAAAGTGAGCTCAGGAAGCTTACTGCTGGTGCCAGCAACAGAAAGTGGAAGTTGTGGGTAGCGGTTTTAAATCATTAAAAAAAAAAAGTATTTAGTGTCTGATAGCACTAATTGAGAGTTTTTGCAGTGTCTGAGGAAAGCTGTGTCTTTTCCAGTGTTTTCTTTGAAGCAAAGACCAAGATTGAGCAGATAGTAAGGACAGCAGAGATTATCTGCTGTCACACCGTAAGAGTGACTTGCGACACCGTAGATGCCTCTGCTAGAAGCACGGCGATGGCGGTCTGTCTACGCAAGTACTCCTAGTTGCGAGTATCTGGTTTTGCCCAGGATGTTCAAATGTCTGTCCTGGACGCACCCTTCAGAGGTGCAATACTCTTTGGAGGAGATGTTCAAGAAATGATGACTGATCTGCAGGAGCGAGAGAAGGTACTCCGTTCAGTGTAATCTTTCTGTCACTCCAGTACCAAGTCCCGGCAGCCTTTTTGCCATCAGCAAAGGTGCCAGGTAAGGCAGCAGCCCGGCAAACGTCAGGGCAAATGACAGGCCCCCTCATTTGGCTCTGCCCCGCAAGTCACACAGACAGTCTGGGCTGGCACCCCCAACTCTGCCTCTTGACTCGTGGCCTGCCCCTCCTCCTCCTCCACCCATAGTTCAGAAGGAACCAGTCAGGGACAGATTTGCCAGTCACCTGGCCGGGTGGGAGACTATTATGGCAGACCCTTGGGTGCTTCAGCGTCTCACCATAGAGTTCATACAAAGACCTCCAGAAAATCCTCCAGGCCACACTCATTACCCGCAAGGTCACCTGCCACTTATCAATGAGGAGATTCGGACACTGTGAAAGTCTGCAATAGAACCCATTCCTCAGGGCCATGTAGGAAGGAGGTATTTCTCCTACTTCTTTCTGGTCCCAGAAAAGACAGGAGACCTACAACCTGTTCTGGACCTTAGCTTGCTCAGCCTTTACATGGAGTACAAGAGGTTTTGCATGCTGACCTTCATAGGTCTGTTGCCATTGCTGAACCAGGGACATTGGCTCTGTGCCCTGGATTTGCAGGATGCCTACCTGCGTATTCCTATTTTCCCTGTCCACCACCGCTTCCTCAGGTTTACTTTCCAGGGGGAACATTTACAATTCAAGGCCCTTCCCTTTGATCTGTTGTCAGCACCCAGAGTGTTCACCATGTGCCTAGCGGTGGTGGCAGTGGCTTTACGGTGCCAGGGCCACTATGAGTTTCTGTATCTTAACGACTCGCTTCTGTCGGCCCCGTTGAAAGATGGCCTGGAGGCTTCTATAGCAGCTACCCTGGGCCTGTTCCTCTGAGTGGGGGTTATGGTGAATTACTCCAAGTCTCACCTTAACCCTTTCCAGCTCCTTCAGTTTATTGGGGCGGTTCTGGACACTACCCAGGGTATGGCCTTCCTCCTCTTGGACAGGGCAGAAATGCTGAAGAGGCATGCTTGACTTCTGTCATCCAGCCATTGGGCAATGGCCAGATCAGTCCTCTGCTTCCTGGGTCTCATGGCGGTGGCTGTTCCCACAGTTCCCCTGGCCCGGCTCCACATATGCAGGGTCATGCATTGAACACTCGGTGCAGTGGGATCAGAGGTCGTATGATTTGGATCACAGGATTCTGGTGTCCAACCCTATGAGAAGGGACCTTCTTTGGTGGCAGAATCTGGAAAATCTCTGCCGGGGGGGGGGGTCCTGTTCCAGCCTCCCCTTCCTGCCCAAACCTTAACGATGGACGCTTCAGGTCAGGGCTGTGGAGTGCATGTGGGAGATCGCAGGACCCAGGGATCCTGGTCTCAGCAGGAACTCTCACTGCACATCAGTGTGCTAGAGATGCATGCTGTGCTATATGCCTTACAGGCATTCCAGCCGCTTCTTCTCCCTGGACCACTCCTGATCCAGTCTGACAACGTGTGTGGTCTGGTATCTAAACAAACGAGGCATTCGGTCATACCCCTTGTGCAGGGAAGCAGTGCGAGTGTGGTACTGGGCAGTGTAGCATCAGCTCCAGTTAACTGCAGACCACGTCCCGGGCATCCAGAACATCCTGGCGGACAGTCTCAGCCACACCCAGGCAAGGGTTCACGAGTGGGAACTGCGTCAGTCTGTGGTCGAGGACATCTGTGCCCTTGGGGATTGTCCGGATCGTGACCTGTTCACCTCCTCATACAATGCAGAACTACCAGTTTCTGCTCGCTTATTCCCGGACCTGGTGTCTTTTGGCAAGATGCACTGTCTCTTTGCTCAACGGGGAGGTTCCTGTACGCTTCCCCTCTTCCCTCTTGTGCAGCGGGCCCTCCTCAAACTGCAAGAGGAGGGGGCTCAGATGACTCTCATTACCCCATATTGGCCTCGCCAAATATGGTTCCCTCTGCTCCAGCAGTTAGCGGTGTAGCCTCTGGTTCCTCTCACCCTCTGCCGGGACCTTCTGTCTCAGGATCATGGTAGGCTTGTCCATCCATACCTCAAGTACCTTCACCTGCATGCATGGCACCTTCAGACGTAGCTATCTCTAGCTTTGGGGTCTCGTCCAGAGTAGCTGAGGTGCTTGTAGAGGCCAGAAAGCCTTCTATAAGACATAACCTACGAGATGAAATGGAAGAGATTCTCCACCTGGGCAGCCTCCAAAGGTTGGGACCCCTTTTTCTGCCTGGTCCCTCAGATCTTAGAGTGCCTTCTGCATCTTTCTGACCTGTGACTTAGCTGTTCCACGCTGAATATCTGCTTGTCTGCCATATCCACCTACCACATTCCCATGGAAGGCAAAACATTGGCTCAGTTGGAGGTCTCTATACCTTTTCGAAGGGGATACTCCTCTTGAAACCCCCGTTTAGGAACCCTGTTCTCCCGTGGGATCTGAACTTTGTCCTTGAGAAACTCACTTTGACTCCTGTTGAACCGGCTGCGAGTTGTGACCTGTGCTATATGTCTTGGAAAGTGCTATTTAAGTTGGTATTACTTCTACTCAGAGGAGTTCCGAGCTTCAGACTCTTATGTGTAAGGAACCTATTTGATTTTCCACAGAGGCCAGGTGGCTCTGCGTACAAATCCTAAGTTTCTACCAAAAGTGGTTTCTAAATTTACTTTAAACCAGACTATACATTTGCTAATGTATTACCCTGAGTGCTTTAATCAAGGGGAGGCAATTCTGCAAACTTTGGATATGCACAGAATTTTACATTATTGCATGAATTGGACAAAGTCTGTCCACAAGACAGATCAGCTTTTTGTTTCTTCTGTGCCCAAAAGGGAGGGCGCTTCAGTTTCAAAACAGTGTTTATTCAAATGGTTAGCAAACTGCATTTTGCGCTGCTGTCAGAAGTACAACAAACCCCTTACAGGGGAAGTTAGAGGACACTCAACCAGTGGCATGGCTGCATCGACTGCTTGTTTCAGAAATGTTTCTGCTGCCGACATCTGTGCGGCAGCCACTTTGAGCTCTGTCCACACCTTCATGAAGCATTACAGTCTATACATTGCCTCTAGGCGCAGGGCTGGCTTTGGACTAGCTATCCTTCAAGGCCTTCTGTCTTAAACTCCCTGCCTACTGCAGACCTTTTCCTGCCTCCCATGTTTTTGTCTCTGTTTGACTTACTCTGCTTGGGACTCTGTCCTAATGGTGTTGCCTACCGCAAGAGCCCTCTTGAAGTAAGATCGTACAGTTACGTAAGAACTTAATGTAAAATTAGATGTTTGAGCAAGGCTCTTGCAGTAGGCAAGGGTTCCCTCACTTCTTTCCCCTGCTGTTGCTGCTTTTTCTAGTCATTTTTTTCTTTGGGCTCCGGAAGCCCTCTCCTACTCCTGTCGCTCCTGTTTCACAAGTCTCTGGCAGGAGAACTGGAGATGGGCATTGGGACCGTCCTTATATGGTGCTGGACCAACGGCAGTCACGTGACGCTGGGTGGGTGGTCCCTGACCTGACACTGCTTGCTAATGTTTCCGTGTGGTCCTAGTGATATGTCACACTTGTCGTGGAAGACTGCCTTCCTGGTGGCTATCATGTCAGCCAGGACTGGGGAGCTCTAGGCACTTTCAGTGGAGTCTCCTTACCTGGTCTTCCACAGGGACAAGGTTGTCCTGCGCCCCCACTCGAAATTCTTCCCGAAGATGGTGTCAGAGTTCCATCTCAACCGGGTGATGACTCTACCTGTGTTCTACCTGAACTACACCTTGGATGCTGAGTACAGGCTCTGTACTCTGGACCTGAGATGAGCTCTGTCCTATTACACGGAGAGAATGGTGGAAATTCAGGGAGAGGTTCGTCAGCTGTTTGTCACCTACGCTGAAGCCGCACCTGGCAGACCTGCAACAGAGCAGACGATTGGCAGATGGATTGCATTGATCTCTGCCATAGGTTGGCGGGCAAGGAGCCTCCCAGAGGGTTAAGAGCTCATTCTACCCACCATACCACCGCGTCGGTGGCTGCTTCGAGGGACATCCCTATCCAGGAAATCTGTCAGGCTGCTACCTGGAAGACAGCAAACACCTTCATCACCCACTACCACATTGACTTAGTCACGCCGGAATGCTGGTTTTGGGGCCTCAGTTCTCCAATCTCTGATCTTACTTTAAGAGGGCACTTGCAGTAGGTATTCACATATCGGACTAAACCGCTGGGTGTCAGGACCTCACGGAAGAATTTCTAGCTAGCATTTTCTGGAGGGACCCTTCAAATCAGGTCACGGCGTCATGGGGCGTCGGTATAAAGAAGCTGATCCCCATGCTACCGTCAGCTTGTGAAAGTTCTTCGCGAGTAGAACAGAGCTTGTCAGTTCATTCGTCGGTCCTAAAGTTTACAACTTTTTCAACCTTTTTTCTCGATTTTCTTGATTTTTCATCAAAATCTGCTGTGTATGTCGTCCCCGACGCCCTCCGAATCGCATAAAAATAAGTGCAACTCGTGTGGTTCCCGGCTTCTACACAAGGACGGCCGCTTACATAGAAACATAGATTTTGACAGCAGGTAAGGACCGCTTGGCCCACCCAGTCTGCCCATTTCCCTACCTGATGGATAAGCTGCAGATCCTAGTTAACCAGCAGCCTACTTCTTCCTACCCCCACCCCCTAGAATTTCCTTATGACTGTCCCATGCATGCTTGAATTCCACCACTGTTTTTGACTCCACAGCCTCCTCTGGAAGGCCATTCCATACATCCACAACCCTCTCTGTGAAAAAATACTTCCTTAAATTACCTCTGAGCCGCCCCCTTCTATCTTCAAATTGTGCCCCCTTGTTCTTGCACACCTCTTTTTTTGAAAGATGCTACCCTCTTGGACTTTGTTGATTCCCTTGAGATTCTTGAAAGTTTCCATCATGTCCCCCCTTTCCTCGAGGCTATACATATTAAGCTCCTTAAGTCTCTCTTCATATGTCTTCCGGTGCAGACCCTGCACCATTTTAGTTGCCCTCCTCTGGACAGCTTCCATCATGTCTATGTCTTTGCAGAGATTGGGTCTCCAGAACTGCACGCAGTACTCCAGATGTGGTCTCACCAGCTGTCTGTACAGATGGATAATAACTTCTTGTTTTCTACTGGTGATGCCTCTCCCTGTGCATCCCAGTATCCCGCCAGCCGTCCTTGCTGCCCTTCTTGTGCCTTTTCTGTCTAGGCCCTGACCACCACATGGAGAAGTGCCAGCACTGCCAGAAGTTCAACTTGGCTACCTGCAAGAGAAGGCAGCAGTCCCTGGAAGCCCATCTCCTTAAGAAGAAAATGGTCTCCATGGAAAAAGGGTTAAAGAAGCTTAAGCAGGTGTCCACTTCCACCGAAGGCCACAAAACGAAGCATGACAAGGAGAAGCACCGGGAGCAGGAGTCATCTTCCATAGCAGCTGCGACTTCAGCTGGAGCCGCGGCCCTAAAGGTAACATCCCCTCCGGGGGATCGCTCCTCGACGGCCGTCTTGGTGGCTACCAAGAAGGCGTCACCCCTCCCATTGGGCTCGTGCTCGGGCCCTTCGGATCCTCCAGAGCAAAGGAGGCCTCCGCTCCTGTTAAGGCCACTCCTTCGCGGCCTTCTGATCAAAGCGGATCCGATAAGCCAAACGTCGGTCCTACTGACACCTGCCCGGACAAGGCTGCTAAGCCGCTCACTTCTTCGGGTAATCACCCAGCCAAATCCCCTTCCGACAAGGCCGCCCCTCCTTCACGGTTATCCTTGGACATGGAGTCCGATAAGTCGGACGTTGGCTTCTCCAATGACCGCCCGGTCAGTAAGCCTGCGCCAGACCCTGATATTACAGTTGATGCCCCAGGCTCTCTGCAACGGATAACCCCGTTGCCCACTGAGGTCCCCGCGTCCCCTCGGTGTGCACCCGTGGATATCAACCTGCCTTCCCCGGTTGAAACCGAAGACCTTGGGATGCTGCCATCAGGGGTCCCCCGTCCTACGCTGGATCCTCAGACGCCGGTCGACCTGACGCCACTCTTGGGCGTCCCTTTGCCCGACAGAAGACCTCTTCCTCCCTCAGGACTGTCGGACCTGTTCAGTGGTATACCTATGCCGTGCCCAACGCCCACGGGACTGACGCTCCCTCCCTCCATCTGGTCTGCCAGCAGAGCCTTTGCCAGGACCTTCTGCTGTCTCGGAGACCCTGGCACCAGGGTACCCGATGCCGCAATACCGGGCGCTGCAGTACCCAGCCCCTCAGTACCAGACTCCGGGCTTCCCGCCGTTGGGCTATGGATACTCCTTTTATGGGTACCCCCACTACCTGTATCCCCCACCTCCTCCTCCTCCTCCTCCACCGCCCACTCCAGAGCCGCTGGCGGATCTGAAGGAGACCTTGGCCTCCTGGTGGGCTGAGGCCAGGGCTCAGCTCACCAAGGAGGTTGAGAGTCATCTACCAGTGTCGGTCCCTATACCGGACCCCCTACATTGGAGATAGGAGACTCCCTCCCCTTTACCCGACACAGAGGAGAACTTTTTGGCACGCGAGGTGGGGAGGACACGCGCCCCCTGGAACTCCTCAGAGGGGTCGTTCCTCCCCCTTCCAGGGAGGAGTCTTCTTCCTCTTCCTCAGAGACATCTGACTCAGACTCTGAGTCCGACTGCTCTGACCATGGAGAATGAGCCCCATACTCCAGTGGAGCTATTAAGGAAGATCCAGGAAAGACGCCAGTGGCAGTCAGTGGAGCCAGACCCACAGCGTCTTAAGAAACTCGCTGCTCATTTGGATCTGCCTGAGACCACTCCTACACTGATTCCACCCTGGATAGAGCCTCACGCTGATCTTGTTTCCACCAAGGAAACAACCTTCCACGCTAGCCCCGCTTCCGAGAAAGGCGGACAGGCTGTACCAGGCTCCAGAGGGTGTAGACTTTCTCAGCCTTCACCCCAAGGCAGATTCAGTTGTCATCAGCACTGCCCACAGCCACACCGCCAACCTGAAACATCTGAGCTTGTCCCCGCCTGACAAGGAATCCTGGCTTCTGGATCAATATGGGAAAAAGATCTTTTCCTCTTCTACCCTAGGCATCAGGGCTCTCAATTACGTCAACCATATGGGGGATTTCCAGAAGTCCATCCTAGCCAGGTGGAATCCAAGTTGGACTCCCTTCCTGATTTGCAAACTAAGCAGGAATTGGGAGACCTAGTCCGTTCCGCTCGTTCGGCCTGTAGGCACATGCTTCGTGCCACCTACGATGTGGTGGACACAGCTGGAAGGAACTCAGCCTTCACCGTGGGCCTACGGCATCATGCCTGGCTCCGTGTGTCAGGATTGGTCCCTGAGGTACAGTCCGCTATCCAGGATGCTCTCTTTGGGGGTTTGGTGCTGTTCGGGGATGATGTCAAGGACATCCTAACCGAACTGCAGGAGAAAGGCACTGCGCTAAAGTCTGTTCAGACTTTAATACAGACCCCATCAGGGACAGTGACGTCCCTTTCGTCGCCAAACCCGACAAAAACAGAAGTCTCAAGGAAAACATGCCAACAAACTGGCTCCTCCACCAACCAAGACTCCGTCCAGCAAAAAGTCAGTGGGAGCCTTGGCTGCTGCGCTGCCCCACACCTCCTGACTCCCTGCCTCTCCCTCTGCCTCTGGCCATTCCAGAGAAACCAGCAGGGGGGAGATTCTCCTCCCATCTGCCGGGTTGGGAGAGGATAACATCAGATGCTTGGGTGATCCAGCTTATATCCGCAGGACTCTTAGTAGAGTTTCTGCAGAAGCTGCCCCGAAAACCACCCCCTCAGTCGTCTTACTCCTCGGAACATCTTCCTCTGAACCTAGAGGAAATCTTCTCCCTTCTGTCGAAAGAGGTGATAGAGCCAGTCCCCATTCATCTTTGGGGGATAGGTTACTATTCACATTTCTTCCTAGTTCCAAAGAAGATGGGAGACTTTGGGCCAGTTCTAGACCTCAGCTCCCTGAACATGTTCGTGGAGTACAAACGCTTTAGAATGCTCTCCCTACAGAGCCTTCTGCCGTTACTCTGGCCGGGACAGTGGCTGTGTGCTCTGGACATGCAGGATGCGTACCTGCATATCCCCTTCCCATCACAAATATCTCCGCTTTTGTTTTCAGGGGGACCACTACCAATTCAAGGCCCTCCCATTTGGTCTTTCCTCAGACCCCCCAGTGTTTACCAAATGTCTGTTGGTGGTAGCAGCCCACCTGCATACCCAGGGCGTGCAGGTATTCCCGTACCTGGACGATTGGCTCTTGGCGGCCCCATCCAGGGAGGAACTCCTGCACTCCCTTTCCCTTACCCTGCAGGTTTTCACCAGCTTGGGTATCACCATCAACCAGGCCAAGCGCCATTTGGTCCCTTGCCAGTGCCTCCAGTTTATAGGGGTGATCCTGGACACAACCACAGGCAAAGCCTTTTTGCCTCCAGTCAGGGTCGAGACCCTTCAGAATCAGGCTCGTCTTCTGTCAGGTTGCAGGAGGGTCGGAGCCAGGTCAGTCCTCCACCTCCTTGGGCTGATGGCGGCTGGTATTCCAACAGTCCCGTTCGCTCGGCTCCATATGAGGATCTCTCAGTGGACGCTTCGGTCGCAGTGGGACCAGTCCAGGGATGATCTAGACCAAGAGGTGCTAGTATCGGATCTCATGATCAGGGACTTGCACTGGTGGATGGTTCAAGAGAACCTGTGTCTGAGAGTTCCTTTCTGTACTGTACCTCCTTCCCAGACGTTGACGACAGATGCGTCAGGGGAGGGCTGGGGTGCCCACCTAGGGTCACACACGACCCAGGGCAGCTGGTTCAGGTTCGAGCAAAATCTGCACATAAATGTGCGCGAACTGAGGGCAATCCTTTATGCCCTCCAGGCTCTCCTTCCCTTCATTCTTCTTGGTCACCTTCTCCTCAGTCAGACAACATGTGCGTGGTATGGTACCTCAACAAACAGGGAGGAACACGTTCCTACCCCCTGTGCCGGGAGGCGATGAGAGTCTAGTACTAGGCAGCCCAGCACCACCTTCACCTGACCGCAGTTCATGTTCCAGGAGTGGAAAACACACTGGCAGACGAACTCAGTCGGTCCTCAGCCAGGTCCCACGAATCGGAGTTAGATCAGCAGGTTGTAAACGACATCTTTCGGGGGTGGGGGACACCGCAGGTAGACCTCTTTGCCCCTCCCCAAAATGCAAAACTTCACTACTTTGGCTCGCTTGTCCAGGACGAGACATTTTCTAGCGGGATGGTCTGTCTCTCTGGAGGGACAGATTCGTTTATGCCTTCCCTCCCATTCCTTTAATTCCGAGGGTCCTGAACAAACTCAGATCAGAAGGGGCTTGAATGATTCTCATCGCCCCCTTCTGGCCCAGGCAAGTTTAGTTCTCTGTTCTGCAACAGTTTTCAGAGGAACCACCTCTTCCTCTGTTACAATTGTTGACCCAGGATCAGGTGACCCTTGTTCATCTAGGTCTCAAATCCCTTCATTTCCATGTGTGGCTCCTACAGACGTCGCTAAAGCCCGCTTCAGAGTCTCTTTTAGTAGCGGACATTTTGGTAGAGGCGAGGAAGCCTTCCACCAGGTACACCTACGTGATGAAGTGGAAACGGTTTTCCATATGGGCGAACTCAAAAGACTTTGAGCCTTTCTCATGCTCAGCCAACAAAGTCCTGGATTACATGCGTCATCTCTTCGACCTGGGCCTCAGCCATTCCTCGTTAAAGGTCCATATGGCGGTTATTTCAGCCTACCAGTTTCCCTTTGGAGACAGAACTTTTGCTCAGTTGGAAGTCTCCAAGACTTTTCTTCGAGGGGTTCTCCATTTGAGACCCCCCATTCACATTTCTGCCCCTCCATGGGACTTCAATTTCATCTTGGAGAAGTTTACACTGCTTCCTTTCAAGCCCTGCAGCGGAAGCTGATTTAAAGTTCCTTTCTTGGAAGACTGTCTTCCTAGTGGCCATCACTTCTGCTTGGCACATTTCCGAGCTTCAGGCCTTAATGTGTAAAATCCCGTATTTGATTTTCCACAAGGAAAGTGTGTCTCTACACACCAGCCCTAGGTTTCTCCCTAAGGTGGTGGCTGAATCTATGCTGAATCAATCCATTTAGCTACCCGCTTTCTTTACTGAACACCCCAACCAAGGGGAGTACCTTTTGCATACTTTGGATGTTCACAGAATCCTGAGATCCTACACCAGTCAGACTAAGGCTATTAGGAAGACTGATCAGCTCTTAGTCTCTTTCGCTCACAAAAGAGAGGGCAATGCTGTTTTTAAGCAGTGTCTCTCAAAATGGTTGGCCAATTGTATCACTTTCTGTTACGACAAGTACAACAAGACCCTTCTGGGTCAAGTCAGAAGTCACTCCACCAGAGGAGTAGCCACCTCTGTGGCTTGTTTCAAGAATGTGGCAGTGGCAGACATCTGTACAGCCGTGACTTGGACTTTTGCCCATACCTTCACAAAATACTACAGTTCGGACATTGCCTCTCGCCGTAGAGCAGGCTTCGGATTGGCTGTCCTACAAGGTTTCTTTTCATGAGACCTGTTCAGCCCTGAGGTTTTCTGTTATGGTTGACAGTCCTCCTCCCGAGTGTTTTTCCTTGTTCCAGACTGCTTGGGACTCTGTCCTATATGTAAATACCTGCTGCAAGAGCCCTTTCGAAGTAAGATAGTACAGTTATGTAAGCACTTACCTTAACAGTAGATCTTTGAGAGAGGCTCTTGCAGTAGGTATTGCCTTCCTGCCCTCCGTCCCCATAAGTTTCTTTGCTTCATTTCCATTGGAGGGGGGGGGAACTATCCTTTTCTCTCTCGTCTTGCCTTTTTTCACCTTTGGTGGGAAAGAACTGGAAGGCAGGCGTGGTGGACCATCCCTTTATACCGACGTCGCATGATGCCGGTCACCTGACGTGGGGGCGGTCCCCGCCAGAGACTACTAGCTAGAAATTTTTACGTGGGGTCCTGACGCCTGGCGGCTTAGTCCTATATGTGAATACCTACTGCAAGAGCCCTCTCGAAGAGATGCTGTTATGGTAAATTCTTATGTAACTGTACTTTCCCTAAGTAAGGGGTGTGCACCTTGCCTCCCTCCTCCAGGAGAACTGCTAGGGGTCTGCCAACCAGTGTGGATAGAACAACATATCCACGTCCGTAGAAATGCAGGTTACTCACCTGTAACAGGAGTTCTAGGAGTCGTATATGTTGTTCATCCGCATGAACCCACCCGATCTCCCTGGCTTCGACGCACAACCTAAGCTTCCGGTGGGCAAAGATCTGGCATCATGGGGCAGAGCCGAGGGTTAGACTACCCAGGTGGGTGGGAGGAGCCAGCTTTGAGACCTTCCGGTGAGATTTAAAGGGGAAAGGGACATGCCAACCAGTGGATGAACAACATATACCACTCCTACAACTACTGTTACAGGTGAGTAACCTGTGTTTCTCTACCACTACTATAAAGTAATTGGCCCCCTCTCTGGGCCACATAAATATCCTGACCCAACTCAGTTTGCGACACACAAACATTGAGCCACAGCAATCAGACACCCTGGCTGTGCAGTCAACACATTATACAGCCGAATTTCAAACCCCTCTCCAACCTGCAGTTGGCACCTGCATAGTTAAACAAAATGGATTGTCAGTGTGGCACACCTCTGTCTCGCCATACACACTGGCTCCCAAACGGGCCTCCCGGTTCCGTGGTGCACATCAAGTCTAGGTCCTCCGAAAGTGCCGCAGACTGTGCAGCTTTTACTATGCCCCCTGACAGGCCTGTTGAAACTACTGTCCATCACACACCTACATCCTTTGACGAAACTGTTACATTATAGGCTGCTTATGCCTCCTTTCTTTCTTACTGCCTTCCAGCCAGGCCTCCTGGTCCCATGCTGATCTACCGTAACCCCCACCAACCGTAACTGCCACTCTCTGTTCTGGATTTCCTGATGCCACAGTGTGGTTAAAGTCATCTAGCCGTGCCTCGTTTAAAAAGAGGCATCACTCTCTGCTTATTGAGAGTACACAGTGCAATTGTATTAAACCACCCTAGATTCCTGACTCTGTACGCTATTACTGTCTTGGTTTCCTCCTCCAGTACTTAATACCTCTTAGTTTCTACTTTGTCTTACCACCCCTTTCCTACCCCATCTCTTACACATTTCTTCCCCCCCCCCCACCACCACCACTTTCTCCACTCGAGATCTTACTACCTCAATCCTTCCTACCTACTTGCTCCCTCTATGGTGTCATATTCTTTATATTATAGCCAGTTTTGTTGACTAGAGTTGATACCTAGATTGATAATCAACTGTTATATATGCACTTACCTCTGTTGTGCTTTGATGTGTGAAATGTCTGTATTGTCTCCTGGTTACACCAGTTGCTCAGACTGTTATCCATTTTTACTATATTCTTAAATGCTATAGTATAATATGCATTTACTTTCACTTCTGATATGAAGTACATCGGAATGTTTCTCCAGTCACCTCAAATTGCTATCCATTTTAATTGTATCCCTAATATGTTGTACTCCTATATTGTACTGTATCATCACTGTTTTTATGTTCGCATGCACGCATGTGCAAGAAACATATTGCCACCATACGAGTTTTCATAGATGTGGCACCCCCACTTCCAATGCCCTGATCATTTTTGCAGGTGCGGTCGCACGCACCAGTGAATGTCCAAGCTGTCTATGACAGCAGTTCAGATGCAGTGGCGTACAGTTGAAAGAGAAAGACTGCTACAGTCAGCGGTGGTAACGTGTAGGCAGTTTGCTTACACATCACCACCACTGATTGTAGCTGTCAAACATACACCACTGCATCTCCGCTGGCATGAAGTGCCGAGGGGTGCTCAATCCACTTGGCTCATGCACACTCCCCCAGCACACTGTATGTCTGATGGGGTGCCCAATCCCGTTGGCTCCAGTGCCCCCAAAAAAAACTTCCAGGTGCACGCTTTAACCCACCTCAGTGTGGCAAAGTATAAGGCCCTCATGTACGCCCCGCACACTGTATGGTCAACAAAGGTGCTCAATCCCGTTGGCTCCACTGCCCCCCCATGACAAACTTCCAGGTGCCATGCTGGGAGCCCGTCCCAACATGGCAAAATCCATGTCGTCTTTGTTTAAAAAAAAAAAAACTGTAACAAAGAAGCGGTCCCTCGGTAACGGTAACAACAACAAAAAAGGAAAGGGACCTGGGGTAATCATATCAGATGACCTTAAGGTTAGCAAGCAATGTGAGAAGGCAGTAGGGAGGGCTGGGGGTATACTGGGACGTATAGGGAGAGGCATCAGCAGCAGAAAACAGGAAGTTGTTATCCCACTGTACAGACAGTTAGTGAGACCCCATCTGGAGTACTGTGTCCAGTTCTGGAGACCCCCATCTCCGCAAGGACATAGACAGGATAGAGGCAGTCAGAGGAGGCAACTAAAATGGTGCAGGGTCTGCAAGAGAAGCTGTATGAGGAGAGACTAAAGGAGCTTAATATGTATACCCTTGAGGAAAGAAGGGAGAGGGGGGACATGATAGAAACTTTTAAGTACCTCAGTGGAATCAGCAAAGTCCAAGAGGGTAGCATTTTTCAGAAAAAGAGACTTGCAAGAACAAGGGGACACAGTTTAAAGATAGAAGGAGGGCGGTTCAGGGGCAATGTGAGGAAGTATTATTTCACAGAGAGGGTAGTGGATGCATGGCACAGCCTTCCTGAGGAGGTTGTGGGGTCTAAAACTGTGGGAGAATTCAAGAATGCATGGGACATAAAGGCAATTCTTGTGGGGGTAGGAAGAAATAAGCTGTTGGTTAACTAGGATCTGTGGTCTATCCTGTAGGTAGGAAATGGGCAGACTAGATGGGCCTAGCGGTCCTTATCTGCCGTCAAAGTCTATGTTTCTATGTTTCCCTAGATTGACTTCTTGCCCCTCACCCATTCTAGCCACCCTCCTCCCACCCCATACTTACCTTGGAGGCCAGCGCGACAATCTTGATGGACTGGGAACACGTCTGCACTCTTCAAAGCCAACCGCAAACTGAAGAAATGCCGTAGGCTATATAATGGCATAAATAGGGATTTTCAACTTTGGTGCATAGCTTGGTCATTTTTTGGAATTTTTGCAGCAAATTTTCAACATGGGGTTCTTGGAACCCCATCTCATGAATTCTGTGACTGTTATGTGGTCGTTCAGTCCCGAAAGGTGATTTCGCGGTCACTGTGCGGAATCACCTTTCGGGAAGAGTATTGAAATGACAGTGTCACTATTCATGAGCTGGGCTTTCAAAAAGCCTATGTTGCATATTTGGTGAAAAAATTCCCAAAAATGACTGTGTTACGAGCGTGCGTTGCGCAGTTTCCACGCATACTTGCAAGTTCACGAATTTGCAGTATTTTCACTCCAGATTTTCAACACTGGCATTTTTTCACACCTCCTTATGAATAGTACAGCTGTCATTTTTCACATTCTGACTAAAATGTGTTTTCGCACTTCTGACACAGAATAGAGTGGTCGCTGTGGTAAATCAGTGTTTGGGACAGATTAAGAAAATCACAGTGACACTGCTCATGAGCAGAGGTATTAAAATGCCTATGTTGAAAATTTGGTTACAGAAGTCCATAAAATGACTATTACGAGCATGCATTGCGCAGTTTCTACGCACCCTCATAACTCCGCGAATTTGTAGTATTTTCACACCAGATTTTCAACATTGCCATTTTTTCACACCTCCTTATGAACAGTACAGCTGTCATTTTTCACATCCTGGATGAAATGTGTTTTCGCACCTCCAGCGCAGAATAGTGCAGTCGCTACGGGAAATCAGTGTTCGGGACAGATTAAGAATATCACACTAACACTGTTCACGAGTGAAGGTCCCAAAATGCCTGTATTGAAAATCTGGTGAAAAAAATTCCCAAAATAATTGTGTTACGGGTGTGCGTTGCGCAGTTTCTACGCATGCTCGTGACTTCACCAGTTTTTTTTATATTTTCACTCCAGATTTTCAACATTACCATTTTTTACACCTCCTCATGAACAGTACAGCTGTCATTTTTCACATTGTGTTCGAAATGTGTTTTCGCACCTGTGACGCCAAATGGCGCAGTCACTGTGCAAAATCACCTTTCTGCTAACAAACTGGTAGTGTCACTGTTCATGCAGTGGGGTCACAAAAAGCCCATGTTGAAAACTTGGAGTAAAAATACCAAGAAATGCCCAGGGTGTTAGGGTTTCCTACCATAACACCCTGCTCTGTAGGGACTGACAGGCGTCAGGGATGTGACTTGGGACTGTTGACAGTAATGCTCATGCCATTCTGCCCCCACCCTGCATCCAGTGACAGGCATCGAGGTGCGCCTTGGACTCTTTGGTCCCAGAGTTCACCCCATTCTCCTATACTGCACCCATTTCAGCATATTTCCTTATGGAATGAGGTGAGTGTAAAGCCCGAACACCCCAAGGCACACCTCGACACTTGTCAGTGTCTGCAGGTTAGGGTGAGGTGAAATGTCGTGACCGCTATGGGCGACGACCCAAAGGCACACCCCAGTGCCTGTCCATCTCAGCAGGGTGGGGGTGGAGTTGGTGTCAGCGCAGTACATCATTGCCATTTTTATACTGCAACTGTCTTAACTCCTGCACTTCCACTGCTAATGCCAGCAAGCAAACATTCAGCACTGACAAATACTTGTTTCCTGTTGATGTTGTACCCTCCCTGGTTATGCCTGAAAATAGTCACTTTTGTGTCTAGTGCACTTAACCAGGTTGTCAAAAACTAAATAAAATAAAGCCTGACACTGCCCATAACATTGGTCAGTGCTCATAAAATACTGTGTGTGCAGGCTTATTGCCACCTACTGGACATAGTCCAATACTGCAACAGTAAAAGGGACTGATTTAAAAAAAAAAAAAAAAAAAAAAAAAAAAATTTTTCCGACCTCCCACTCCTTCTGGCTCCTCAGCATCCCTTTTTCCGCCATGTCACCCTTTCCTGCTGCTTCCTGCCATTTCGCTCTCCAGGCTGTCCCTGCATCCTCTGAGGGTCTGTCTTACCCCTGCCAGGAGGTGGGCGAGAGGAGGGGGTGTCCTTCGAGGTGTGCAGGAGTGGTGGACTAGGGGGACTAGGCAGCTGTCATCTGGCAGGCCAAGATAGATGCTAGTTTCCGTTTTCTGAACCTCTTCCCCACATTCCAGTGTCATGCCCTGTGGCAGTACTCTGGAGAAGGAACCAGCCAACGCGGGTCACCCATGCCAGTGAGGCTTTGCAACAGCATCAAGTTTTGCTCTTCAAGCAGGGTTTTGCAGTACCCTCCTTCTAGAGGAGAATGTCTGCATGGACGCCATTATCACCCTCTGTGCTGGCCTCCACTCGGGGGTTCGAACTGGAGTTGCCAGCATGCCAAACAATGCTCAGTGCCAAGGGGCTGGCTTTTTTATAAAAATGTATTTTGCTTCTTTTTTGGACCCATTTCATAATCTTAGTAAGGCACTCCAGGGTGTGCTTTGTGCTGGAATAACGGCACTACTTGGGCAGTGTAAGCACTCAGCCTTTGGCCCTTGCCCTTAGTCACTATCTCAGTACAAAGTACACCTGTAGTACCTTATTTAAGGTCTCAAAAGGCACTCGAGGTCCATCAAGTTTGCCCCCCCCCTTTGATTCATGAGCAGAGGTGAATCAGTATGCTTTGCAACATGTACATATTTGTAGGGATCCTCCAACTCTCACCCACCCTACTGCTCCGTGATCCTCCCACCCTGCTACACAGGGTACTGTGTGATTCTTATGGTAAGCAGAACTTTATCCAGGTTTACTGTAAAAGGACTACGACAGTCTTCATATCCTCAGTGTGTGCTGGTAGGCTGTTCCATAGGTTCACCACCCTTCAGGAGAAGCAGCCCCATTTATCCTTACCCCTGAATTCTAGCAGAAAAGTCTGTGGCATGCAACAAATTTACTGCTTTATGACTTTGGTGGGTTTCAGCTTGAGATGGTTTGATTCCAGACACTGAGAGGAGAGAAAAGAGGTAGCAGGGGAGCCAAACTGCTTCTTATTTTACGAACAAGAAAAGAAGATTATGAAGAAGAAGAAAAAGAAATTCTTTCCTGCCATCAACCGAGTCATCCTTAGGCAGTAGCAGTAGCCGGTAGGTAGATGCCGTTAGAAAGTTTTTATGGCAGAGGGGCTGTGTCTGGTCCGCTGCCCTTAATTAATGGGGGGGGGGGGTCTGACGACGGACAGTCCTGTGCTCGGAGGGGAGGACAGTCCACCAAAGCACAAATCTAGCGGTTCCGGGGATCGGGATCCGGCTCCGCTTAACCTCGAGCTTGGGCAGTTTCACCTCTGGGCCGCGGGGGTTTGACTTCCAGTTTTCCTGGCTCTGTTCCTGATTTCGGGACCTCTGGGCCTCGGAGCCGTTGGAACGAGCTGGGTCCATTGGATCACGATGGGCGAGGTGCCCTCTTGGTGCCTTTGCCATCGTGTCGACCCCTCGTGCCTACCCCCCTCTCCCTTTCCATGCAGGGGCTGGCACGGGCACCACCTTTTTCCTTCTCCCCTTCTTAGGATTTCCATTGGCATTTCTTTCAGTGCCGTGGTTTGGCGCCGTGGTTCGGTGCCGTGCCTCGGAGCCGAGCCTCGGTCGGTGCCTTGGTCGGCGCCATGCCAGTGGCACCATCGCTCTGTCGAGCGCCGTGGGTGCTCTGTTGTTGCTGCCGATCCGGTTTGTGGGCGCCGTCAGTGGTGCAGCGGGTGTCTAGGTGGCACCGTGCACCCGTGGGTGATGCCGTGCACCCATGGGTGGCGCCGAGCACCCGCAGGTGGTGCCGTGCACCTGCAGGCGGCGCCGCGGTTGCCATGGGTGGTACCAGGAGCACCTGTGGGTGCCGTGGGTGGTGCTGTGAGTGCCCACGGCTGCCATGGGTGCCGTGGGGGGCACCACAGGTGCCCATGGGTGCCACTGGTACCCTCAGGTGCCATTCTTGCCATGGGTGTCATGGGTTCCATGGTACCATGGGTGTCGGGGTGCCCTCCGGTGCCATTGCTACATGGGTGCTTGCGGGTACTGCCGCGGGTGCCCTTGGGTATAGTCCAGGTTGGCATAGGCACTGCTTGGTGCCATCCTGTGCCACGAGTGATGCTGGTGCCGCAGGGGTGCTAGTGGGTGCTGTATGGCAGAATTAGTCACACATTTTTCCTTTTTGGACTTCCTTTCCACAGAACTTGTGGCGGGATGTTTTCCGCAGAATGAACTCCTGTTCTGCAGATTATTTTTTTTCACACATCTTGGTGAGTGGCGGTCTATGTGGGATCTTGTCATCCAGCGGTTTTCTGCTGATGGAACTCTGCTGTACTGCTCTGCCAGCGGAATCTCATTCTGCTCAGAAATTTCTCAGCTCCCTACGTGGTACCAAGCTCCTCGACATCTTTCCTGATGGCGGAGTCTCTAGTGGCGCTGACCTAGACCTCTCTTAGAGGTCCTTCTGGGGTAGAAATGCATCTAGATGGGTCTTTCTCTGTTCTTCTGGTCAGTAATACAGCGGACGACTCATTTTATATACTGATAGGTACGTCCTCTCTATCATCAGAGTCCGTGATGGAAAATCTTTTGAGTAGTTCCTCAGTAATGGGGTCCACTATAGTATTTCCCACTGCGTCCGTGGACCATACAATTCTGCGTCTAGACTTTTTCTATTGTCAAGACAGTTACACTCTGTGGAACATTCTAATTTAATGGTCGGGAGTCGCTCTGGCTCTTCTGCTCCTTTGATAGGGGCATATAGCCCCCTTGTGATATTGCCCCTTCGGTGGCTTCTTCGGCACAGGTGGTTAACATCTCTTCAGCTGTGATTATTAATCCGGTCATAATTTCAGTATGGACGCTCAGGTTCTTTCTGCACTCAGATGGAGAACATCTTCGTCATTTTGTATCAAGACAATCCTTGAGAAATAGCAGCCTGAAAGCCTTGCTAGGCTCGGACTAAAAAAAAAAATACAAAATTAATCACAGCACAAGGCCTAGCCGAAATTACCGGATACCTCCCTTTTTTGGATCTGGTCAGGTTCCGCCTCAGCCCCTGAGGCGCTCGTCTCCAGAGTACGGTAAAGAGTACCTGACTTCTTCTTCCCCTAGGGGGAGTCCGATCCAGCGGCAGTATGGGTCATCTCTTTCTCTAAGAGAGATTTCTCTCATTCAGAGACATTTCCTAGACCTAGGCGACTGCCCAGTCTGTTAATTCCCCTTTCTTTTTATCAGGCTTTCTTCTCTTGAGCAGAGCCTTGCAGCAGCAGAAGCGACTCTCCACCGAGTCGGAACTCAGGTTCCTACTTCCTTGCTTGCTTTAACTTAACAGGCGATTTACTTCTTGACGGAAGGTCAAGTAGGTCTTTTTTCTGAGGTAGCTTCTCAAATATTCACACCTTCGGTTCCTGCGCACTGGTCCATGCCATTCGCTTACGAAGCTATCCTCTCCGAGTGCGTGATGGAGTTGTGATGTTTGTTTTTCAGCAAACAAACTAGAATCTTTTCCTACTCCCTTTAGGGAGGCCAGAGTGGGTAGTGCCTCACCGCATTGAGTCACTGCCTCTTTCAGTCACTTTCAACAAATGGGTTAGCCCTAACTTGGTCCTGCTGTGTCCCTCCTCGACGCACATACCCTTGAGCAAAGGAGGGAGAGAGAGGTGATATGATCGAAACATTCAAACACCTTAAGGGCATTAACAAGGTGAAAGAGTCTTACATGTTTAAATATAAGAAAAATAGCAGGACAAGAGGACACAGCAGGAGATTAGAGGGAGGCCGATTAAGGGGAAATGTGAGGAAATTCTTTTTCACACAAAGGGTGGGTGAATGCATGGAATGGGCTACCTCGGGAAGTGGTGGCTATGAATACAGTGCAGGGCTTCAGACAGGCATGGGATAGGCATAAGGGAGCAATACAGATGAGTATGAATAGATGGGCCACTGACAGAGCAAAGGCCGATGGCACATTTATAAGGTAGAAAAAAGAAATGGGCAGACTGGATGGGCCTCGCGGTCCTTATCTGCCGTCAACTTCTATGTTTCTATATTTCACATCTGCCTCTATTTGCCTTAGAAATCCAGCCCCTGTTTTGTCTGTTGGAATGTTTTTTTCTGCAGTGGACACGTCCTCCTGTACGCTTTTTCCTTTCTTCCCTGAGTTCAGAGACTGCTACTACAATTGTACACACAGGGGGCAGGATGATTCCTTTTGGAATATGCAGTTGGTAGGATCTGGTTCTACTAGACCACCACAAGAGGCTTCTAAGTCGTGCTTGGCCTTCCATCAGAAAGGTGCCCGTGACTAAGTGGAGACCATTCTCCGTGATGAGCTAACCCCACCTAGACACCCTTGCTCACCAAGTAAGGGGTTCAAGTGCTCCTGGACCTGTTGTTTACAGGTCAGCCGTACTTGATAGTGGGGGTTTTCATCTGCACTTTCCGGTCTACCCTGAACCAATAGACTTTACCTCCGACTCTTTCAGTTCCTGAGGTCCCTTTACGTTACATTAGTACATGTCTTTGACACTATTAATTTTGGTCGTAGACCAAAGTGTGAGGCCAGGTTCTTGCCGCTCTCCTAGAGTGGTTGCGGCTTCCTGGCAGACTTTCATTTTGTGCCCATTGCAGTCGTCTGCAAAGTGGTGAGTTACAACTCGAGCGCTTATCTTGTAAGCACTATCAGATGCTCCTTACAGGACAGCTCTTTTTATTAGCAGGACAGTCCTTGGCTGTCCTTTCTGAGTGAACCCTATCTCCTACCACCCTACTCAGGGTTGTTGGTTTTAGCGCAATACTCTCCCACTAGTGTGAATGAGTGATGGAGACTTAGTCCAGGAAGATATGGAAATTACGTACTTACCGTAATTATTGATCTTCTTGGACAGTCTCCATCACTCATTCACACGCCCACCCACCATCCCCTGGGTTCGCTCGTTTTCTTTTCTGGTCTTCTTGGTCCTATGGTTCAGACTGTGAGGACATTGTTCTTTGACCTTTCTTGCAAAGGCCATCTGGGCCCTCTCGGGCCCAGAAACTCAGGATGCGTTATTCTCATTAGCTACGCTGCACCTCCTCTGTCGAAAAGGTACTGAGGCAGTTGGAGGGTTGACGCCGAGATAGCCTACACAGGCGCGAGCTATTCTCGTGGTGCCGCGCATGCGTGGTCCTGTCTCGGCGCCAACCCTTCTGAAAATTTTAGGCTCCCGCTTGGTCCTAGCGCCTCTGGCGCTATCCCACTAGTGTGAATGAGTGATGGAGACTTCCAAGAAGATCAATAATTACAGTAAGTACGTAATTTCCATTTATTCAAAAACAATGATTGAACCCTGTTTAAACACATTTTATAAGAAATTACTAGCTTTGCCTTCAAGTGCTCCATCAGCATTGGTTAGGGCAGAACTGGGACAAGTACAGATAAAACGTCAGATCATACAGAGATTAATAATTTACTGGTTGAAAATATATGGTATGGAAACGTATAGATATCCAAGATTATGCCTGGAAGAGGCAATTCAGTAGCCAAACAGAAAATTAGTCCCCACCCCCGAGTATGAAGACGGTTGAAGAATATTAGACCATACAGTTTATTAACCTGTATCCCAGATACCATTAGATATCCCAATGGCCATTTAAATTTGGAAATTAAAAATAAAATAAGAGATGTTTTTGTGCAACAGAATTTAGAAAAGTGCAAACAATACAAGGTATGTAATTGGCTAAAATATAATAAGAGAAATCACAAAATGGAAAAATACCTGTTTAAATTGACAAATCCCGGTCAAAGGCTGATTTTAACTCGATTTAGATTTGAATGTTTTACCAGTCAGAGTAATAGAAAAAGATATGTAAAAAGTAAAGATGACACAGGTGGTTTATGTAATTGCGGTTATGGACAGGATAATTTTACACATTTAGTTATATTATGGTCTATATATAATGAATATAGGAAGACATTTTGGGGAAATATAAGGGAATTGGAATATGAACCAATACACTTAACAACTTCTCTTTTAAAAGCAAATGTTAAAGCTATTTTAATACCTGAGGCTTCCTTCTTAAAAGTAATTGAAAGCAAAAAACTACATATGTGTCAGGCTTAAACTATTATGTCTGATAAAGTGAAAGTTAAGCTCAAAAAGAAAGTTGAATGGATTTATGGTTTTTATGTATTATATGGTAAACTGTAATATTTATATTTTTGTATTTAGTTTTTACTGTTTGTAATGACTTAACATAAGTCGAACAGTAAAGTCAAATTGAATTGACTAGTCAGAGTAGAGGTTGAACAACTGATGTACCGCAGGGATTTATTTAACTCTAAAAATTGATTAGCGTTTTGCTCATAAAACTTCTAAAACATTGTGAAAATGCATAGCACTTGCCTCACTGTGTTTAACAAACATAACACTTCTAGAAAACCTTTATAAATGCTTTCTGTACAGTTAGTATTGTCCCGGGGAAAAAAAGTGCTAATCAATTATTTAAAACCCTGTACCGAAACAGTTGAGAATACTGATGAGAACCTGAACCGAGCCATATTAAAATCTCTTCGCTTATTATTTCAGATGTGAAAAAAAGTACTAAAGAAGACTCAGATTGGGGAAAGAATGGTGTTATACAATTTAGGTTATAAGTAGCAATCTAAAATAAAATTAAAAATTGGACCAAATTTGCACCGCTAGCATGCATTGCTGCTTTAACGTAGCATTGTAAAGCTCTGTTGGTTGCTAATTTCATGGTACTGTACTGTAGTCTGCTCTTGTTTTTGGAATGTTGTGTATTGGAATTCTGTTAATACAGCCCCACACTTAGATGGTGGTGGTGGTTTTTTTTTTTTTGGGGGGGGGGGTCCCCTGCACCTTGCCAATGATAATTTCGACCTGTTGCCGCCTAGCACTTAACTGGTTTGCCCAGCAGTTCCCCTTTTTTCCAAACGGCCGCGCTTTCTTAAAATGTATTCACCCCTTGCATTCTCTGTAGCTATAGTTGTAGTGAAATGTCTGTCCTCAAAGTATCTGTAACTAATAACAATAGGGCAGCTATTCACATCTTGGCTGTTCTCCTGTCCTTCCTTTGTAATATTTGGTTCCTACTTCTGTAAAGGCAAACTATGTAACTTATTTTGTGAACCATGTACCTTAAACTGTAATTGTTACTGCATGCTGATGTTCTGTGTAACTCCAGGTCACCCCTGAAAAAGGGACTCCATTGTCTTAGTGGGTTCTACCTGGTTATCACAAATCAGTAAGAAATAAATGACAATTGTAATCTATTTACTGGTGGCTGGAGCCCAGCTATAAATGCTTACTTTGGCAGCAGCTTTCAGTTTTTCTCTCTCTCTCTCTCTCTCTCTCTCTCTCTCTCTCCACAGGAGAATAATGCAGATGGCAAGCTCCAGCTGAACATGCTTTTGCAGAAGCTTTACCCCAGTACCATGATGAGAGAATGTTTGGATAATTCAAGCATGGACGTGGAACCAGATCTACGGCCACCTGCAGAAAGTAAACCAAAGACATGGGAGGAAGGGCTAACTAGTTACATACCCAGAGGATTGGATGATGTTTCTAATAACAGTACAACTCGGAATTCTGCAGACGTAAGCAAGAATGGGAGCTCACCAATGGTAGTGGAGCCCTCCGCCAGTGAGGTGAAGGGACCAACGGTAGTAGAGCCCTCCACCATTAATAAGAAGAGCCCAGTGGTAGTCGAGCCCTCTGCCTGTGATGTGAAGGGACCAATGGTAGTGAAGCCGTATGCCAGTGACGTGAAGGGACCAATGGTAGTGGAGTCTTTTGCCGGTGATGTGAAGGGACCAATGGTAGTGAAGCCCTCTGCCAGTGATGTGAAGGGACCAATGGTAATGGAGTCCTCTGCCAGTGATGTGAGGCAGCCGGTGGTAGTGGAGCCATCTGCCTGTGATATGAAGCGACCAGTGGTAGTGGAGCCATCTGCCTGTGGTGAGAAGAGACCAGTGGTAGTGGAGCCCTTTAACAAGACAAAGGAAAGACCAGTGGTAGTGGAACCCTCCGCGAAGGATAAAAAGAGACAAGTAGTGGGGGAGCTTGCTACCAATGAGATGAAAGGACCAGTGGATGCTGAGCCCTCTGCCAAGGAAGAGAGTAGTCCAGTGAATCCGGAACCCTCCACCAGGAGTGCAAAGTGGCCAATATATGGCAAACCCTCCGCAAAGTATGACAAGAAACTGATTGACGTAGAGCCCTCTACCAAGGATGACAGTGGAGCAGTAGGATTGGAACCTTTTACCACATTGATTGGCTCCTGTGGGACTCCATCCAAAGCACAGCTGTTGGTCGTAGGACATCCGAGAGCACCACAGTTAAATATTGTATCCTTAGACAGAGCAACACCTATCTTTAACATTAGGAACAAACATTCGGACAGGTCCCTTACTTTCATGTGCACTATTACCTCAGGAAGTGAGGTGTGGGACACTTACGAAATATCTTTGGAAGATGCAGACAGTACAGTCAGCATTAAAGATGGCACTGAGGGGAAACCTGTCTCTCCAGGTACTACCATATCAGTTACACCAATCCCAGCAAACCTATCTCGGGTACAGACAGTCCCAGAGACCCTGTGCCAGGTGCAGCAAGGAATAGGGGTGCTCTGTCAGGAGCAGCCAGAGATAGGGATGCTTGGCCAGGGGCAGCAGGTCTCGGAGACCCCTGGTCAGGGGCAGTCAGCTCTTAATCCCCGTGAGGACCGTCCTTCTGCAGCAGCTTTGAGCTTTGATCTGAAAACCTCAGTTAGCCCTAGTTATCCAGTTGGACAAAATGGGATGTTTGATGACCGAGAACCCAGAGTGTTAATCCCAGAATTCCATGTGTACCGTTGGGATGAATTGGAGGTAGTAGTTAGCCATGTGGTGAACCCGCATTGCTTCTTCATTCAGCAGACTGGCAAGAAACTGGGAGATGTTATGAAGAGGATGAAGTAAGTGTAATGGTTGTAACTGGGGAAACATGCAGTTATCTTGTTGAGAACCTTACAGGGGCGATGGCCTGCATCTGTCCGGGGAGGGGGGCAGGATCTTCATTGAGAGGTTTAAATGTTCCATCAGCAACCATTTAAACTAGCCAAGAGGGTGGCGAAAATGAGCTGGGTGAAGCAAACGGCACCCCCCAACAAAAAAAAAAAAATGATACAGCAGAGAGGACCCTAAGGTTGAGAAATCACCAGAGATAACTAAAAACTAAATTGGTAAAAACACAGAGAAAGGACAGAATAACAATAAGGATAAGAGGGATATGAAGGGAAGACATGGGGATAGAAGAGTAGTTACTAGGAGAGGAGGCAATAAAATTTGGAAGGCCATGTGCACACATGCCCACAGTCTGGGAAACAAAATCCCGGACCTTGTAGCACCGATGGCTGAGGTGGATCTGGACACTGTCACTGTTACGGAGACATGGTTCACGGGGAACCATGACTGGGACATGACAATACCAGGTTACACTTTATTTAGGAGGAATAGGGTGGGTAAAAGGGAGTAGGAGTGGCTGTGTATGTCAGGGAAGGAATTAAGGCAGCTGAATGCGAGGAAATGGAGGGAGAGACAGAGGCACTGTTGACCACCCTGGAGATGGGAAATGGCACTGCCATTCAGACTGGTGTGATCTACAAACCTCCTGCACAAGGAGAAGAGCTGAACAGGCTACTTCTAGAAGCCATCCACAGAATGACAGCCAAAGGGGAGGTGCTGCTGGTAGGAGACTGCAGTCTGCCGGATGTGGATTGGAGCAACCAGGCTGCAACCTCAGCCAGGAACAGACACTTCTCACCCCAGGAGTCCTTTAGCATCAGTAACATTAGCAGTGAGCTGACCAGGTAGTACTGCCCCAGAGGTGGAGATTATGGTAATGAGTTTATGAATTAGCCAATCAGAGAGAAGCTTGGTGTGTTGAGCAGAGGCTGTGTGGAAGACCCCGGAATTTTTTTCTCCGCTTGACTGAGTAATACTGCCTCTAAGGTGCTGTCTCTCTCTCTCTTTTTTTTTTTTTTTTATTAAGTCTAGGATTACAGATCTCTTGGCCAAGGAAAAAGTATTTTACTTCTTTAGCTATAAATCTTACTTTATTTATTTTTTATAGTGTGCTGAGTATCTTTTTCCTGCTTTTGCTGTTCCCCTCGGTTCCCGGGAACCATGTTTTTGGCTGGTTCCGTGATTCCCCCGCGGTTCCTGTTCTTTATTTTCTACCTTAAACTATATTTACTTTATGCAATGGTTCCTTTTCATATTTTTACCGACGTTTATCTAATTATTTACTTAGTTTTTACCTCAGAAAGTCACGGTTCTTTACTGCAAAGGAACCCACCATTATTCTAAATAGAACCCTATTTGGGTTTGAATTTTCTGAGTTTTGGCATGTCAGAAATCCATAAAAAGAGGACTGGACCCACAGGTTTTAAAAATTGTTTAAAGTGCGACAGAATAGTGGCTAAAGCTGATACCACGACCTGTGTTGAAGGTGTTTAGGTTCAGACCACTATTCTCTTTGCTCTAAGCTTAGTTCAGAGACCTTAAGGAATAGAGCAAAAGGGCATAGAATGATGGCTGAGGAAGTGTCTTCCTCTGTTCCCCAAACAAAGTCCCAAAGCTTCTGATAAGGGGCTTTCAAAGAATAAAAATTCTAATCAGTGTGCTGTTGAGGCATCTTCTAAATATAAGTCAACCAAAGGTGCTGATGAAGTGCCTGCAAAAGGGAAAAATGTACATTTAGGTGCTGATGAAGTGCTTGCTAAACCTAAGGCTTCAAAAGGGGCTGATGAAGCTCCTTCTAAACAAAATAATTCTAAAAGTGCTGATGAGGTACCTGGTTCAAAAAGAAAGCCTAGCCAAGTTGCAGATGAGGTGGCTGCAAAGAAGCCTTGTAAAGAAAAGCATGCCACTGCCCTCTCCCAGCTCTGCTAAAGGTGAGACAGCAGTGGGTAAAGAACAGAACCCCAGGGTGGTAATCTCCCAGACACACATAAGGAGTTACCATACATGGAGGACATGGCTAAAGCATGCCATGTTTTTCAGACTCTACAGGGCATGGAGTCCTTTTTCACTACCCTAGCCTTTCCTAGGCAAACCCCATCTGAGGCTCCTTTAGATGCAGGAGCTTATGAAGGGGAAGATGATGTTTTTTATGATGCTGCAGATGACATATGGGAGGGCAGTGTCCCAGAGCCTGACGTGTCTCCTGATTCCAATTTTGATAAATCCTCTACAGATCAGGAGGTTATCTCCTCCATGCTGACTTTCCTGCAACACATGGTGGACACCCTTGACCTCCCTTCTCAGGATTCCACCCAGGAAGAAGAGGAAGACAAGGATTATAGGGAAATGAAGGGTCTCCTTCCTCTTAAAAAAAGTGGCACTTCCTATTTGTAAAGCATTTAGGGAGAAATACGATGAAGCTTCTCCAGACCCCTGCATCTTTGAGGTTGAGAAAAGGACAGACGAGAAATATTATCTGTCCAAAATAGATGCAGCTTTTCTGTCTATACATCCTAGCCATAAAGGAGTGGTACAGCAGGCTGCATGTGACAAAGCAGGAGTCCCTCTCTCTTTTTAGCCCGCTGAGAAAGATTCCAGAAGGCCGGATTTTATGGCTAAGAAAACCTGTACCTCAGCTTCTCTTCTTCTCCGCCTGTCTTCTTCTTGGCATACACAGCCAAGTCCTAGAATGCCCTCTGGAATTCGGTCCCGACCATAGTCCAGCAGGGGTCTGACTTTATGGTACAGAACTTGATGGAGATGGCTAAAACTGCCCTGGAAGCCACTAAGTATCAGCTCCACATGGTAGATGACGACAGTGATGCAGCCACCAGGGTGATGGCCCAGGCTGTCTTCCCCCAGGCAGTTTGCGTGGCTGAGGACAACTAATTTGATGCAGGACACTCAGTCCAGGGCCATGGACTTTTCTGGAACCAGAAAGATCTGTTTGATTCTAGGACAGAAGACTACATGAAGAAGATTGATGAATATAAAACAACATGTCAAAGCAGCACAGCAAAAGTGAAGTCTTCTGCTGCTCATAAACCCCAACCTAAGGGAAAAAGGCAGGGGATACTTCCCTAAGCCCTATTTTTCCCTTCCTCCTCTGTTTCACTATTCTCAAATAGAGGTTACTACAGAGGAAGAGGCAGGAGAGGTCAGAGGAAACCTGCCTCTACCTCAGCTTCTGCATCTCAGCATAAGCCCTGACTTAATTTGTCCAGGTCGCCTCCCCTCTGCCTGTAGGGGGCAGGCTGTCCCACTCCTCCAGTCCTGGATGCTTTTCATATCAGACAAGTTGGTCCTGGAGGTAGTGGAAAAGGGCCTGCCACTTCAGTTCAAAAAAATGCCAGCCCTCAGGTGCACCCAGCTGTTCAAATCACTAACCCTACAGAAAGGCTTCTGTTGGAGCTAGAGATGAAACATCTTCTAGCAGCAAGGGTGGTGGAGTGCCTATCAATCAACGGGACAAAGGTCTCTCTACTCCAGACACTTCCCTGACACGCAACAAAAAATGGGGAGTGGCGACTCATCTTAGACCTCAGATACTTAAACAAGCATCTTCTGAATCCCAAATTCAGAATGGTCGCCCTGAAAATGGTAATACAGTCTCTTCATCAGGGAGACTGGCTAGCCACCCTAGACCTCAAGGACACCTACTTTCACATTCCAGTAAGGCAGTCCCACAGAAAGTTTCTGAGGTTCAAACTTCCATCTGGGCACTACTAGTTTGCAGCCATACCCTTCGGTATGACATCTGGCTATGTTGCTTACTGCGGTACAGACATCTGGTGAATACCCCTGACATCTGCACCAGGGATATTCACCAGATGTCTGGCTATAGTGGCAGCACGTCTAAGAAAATAGGGAATCTCAGTCTATCCTTACCTGAATGACTGGCTCATAGTGGGGAAAAATACCCTCTACAAGTAGAAGAGACCCTCTCCTTAACAAGGAACAATCTGCACTCCTTGGGGTTTCTTTTAAACCAGAAGAAATCCCACTTGGAACCAACCTAACTCCTTACTTTCATAGGAGCACAGTTGGACACACAGCAGAGCAGGGCTTCTCTTCCTCTGGAAAGAATCCAGAACTTCTTGTCAGTGGCAAATCATTTTGTCCTGGGCCAGCCCAGTCCAACCAGACACTTTTTTTAAGGCTCCTGGGACACATGGCATCCATGACAGCTTTAGTCCCAGAAGTCAGTCAGAATGAGGGACATACAGTGTCATCTGGAGTCTCGCTGGTCCCAAAGGAATAATCCCCTATTCAAACTGGTTCCAGTCACAAAGACATTCCTTCAGGCCCTGCACTGGTGGAAGGAAACAGCCTTCCGGTAGGAATTTTCTTCCAAGCACCTTCTCCCACAAGAATCATCACTACAGATGCTTCTCTGCTGGGATGGGGAGCTCATCTGGACAGTATTTTCATCAGTGGTGCCTGGACTTCAAGGGAGTCGCAGCCTCACATCAATCTGCTAAAGCTCAGGGCCATCTACGTGGCAATGAAGGCCTTTGCTCAGCAAATAAGGGGCCACATGGTGCAGATCGGGACACACAACACCTCTGCAGTGTTTTACATAAAGAAGCAGGGTGGCACAAGGTCCAGTGTTGTGTGTTTGCAAGCCATGAGGATCTGGGGTTTGGCCTTCTCCCTGGATGTCAGCCTTTCAGCCATACACCGTCCAGGCAAAGACAACACCATGGCAGATGCCGTCAGTCGCATCAACAGAGGACACAGCAAATGGTATCTGAACAAGCAAGCAAGTGTTGGCCACAATGTTCAGAGGGTGGGGCACACCAGAAAAAGGTCTTTTCGCCTCTCACCTCAGCCATCAGTTTCCTCTGTATTGCTGCATTCCTCCGGTGCTGGGAACTCTCCCAACAAATGCCCTTGCCCTGGACTGGTTAGGGAAGTTCCTTCATGCCTTTCCTCCACTTCCCCTAATTTTCAGAGTGCTACTGAAACTCAGAGCTCAGCCAGCAACAGTGGTTCTGTTGTATTGGCTCTGTAACCTATTTTATCAATATTATGTATCCAGCATTCGTATATGTATTTTTGTACCTGTTATGGCAATTGTGTATGCATCCTTTCCCCATATGTATCCCCTTCCCCAAGATGTACCGTGAGACGAGCAGTTTCGATTTCTCAGTGTACTTTTCTGGTGAAACTTTTCAATAAATAAATATAATCTGATGGCGCTGGACTGGCCAAGGCAAGCCCTCTCCTGCTAACCCTCTCTTGCAGCAAACTCATTCGCCTTCCACTCAGTCACTCTCTCCTGACATTCCCCCAGATAGGAGTCACTTACCCAGACCTGAAGTCTCTTCACCTCAAAGCCTGGCTCTTGAGGAGTTAGAGTTCCCAGCCACTCAGTACTCTGAACAAGTCTTAAAGATCCTGAGGATGGCCAAAAAGCCTAACACAAAAGAGATCTATGCAGCCAAATGGTAGAGATTTTCCCTCTGGTGCAAGAAGAAACAGATTAATCCTCTCAGGGCTTCAGTTTCTAATCTTATGGATTATCTGGTACATCTCTATGCCTTAGGCCTGAAGCCTTCTTCCCTGACGCTTCATCTGGCTGCAGTATCGGCCTGTCGTTCCATTGGAAAGAACAGATCTGTTTTTTCCCAACCGGTGTTTAAACAGTTTTTTTTTTTTTTTTTTTTTTAGAAGTCTCCTCCATATGCAGCCCCCAGTCAGGGAACCTGTCCATCCTTGGAGTCTGAACCTCTGTATTGCCAAGTTCATGAAGTCACACTTTGAAGCCATGGCTACAGTCTACCTAAAGTATGTCACTTGGAAAACTGTGTTCCTGTAGCCATTACCTCTGAAAGGAGGATTTCAGAGCTGTAAGCACTTTGTACTGAGCCCAACTACATAACCCTCATTAGGATAAGATTGAGCTCAGGACGAACAGAAAATTCCTGCCTAAGGTGGTCTCATCCTCAATCAATCTGTCACCTTACCAGAGTTTTTTTTTTTTTTAACTGAAAAATCCACTCCAAGGGAGCAGAAGCTCCACAGTCTGAATGTCAAGAGGGCCCTGCTTTATAGCTTGGAACACACCAATCAGTTCAGGGGCTCATCCACACAGCTGTTCCTCACCTGTGGGGAGGTAGGTAGAGGAAAACCAGCCTCTAAGAGAAGTGTATCTCGCTGGATAGTATCCTGCATTCGGTTCTGCTATGACAGGGTTGGTAAACAGCCCCCTGAGGGCCTCAGGGCCCCCACTCTAGTAGGGGCACTGCAGCCTGTGTGGCAGCAGCAAGGGACATTCCCTTAGTGGACGTCTGTAAAGCAGCTACTTGGAAAACTGTACACACATTCACAAAGCACTACTGCCTGGATATACAGTCTAGATCTGATGCCAGATTTGGCAAGGTGGTTCTGCAGAGCCTTTTTCCTAAGTAGGTTCTCTACCCACGTCCCAACTGCACTGCTTTATACTCTGCTAATGTTTCAGTTGCTAAAGGAACTCCCACTCTTCCTCGACTGATAACCTTCCAGAAGAGGGCTCTGCTTCTTTCCTTCTACCAAATTGGTTATTCTAAACTTTGAACTACATTTAGAGCAAAATTTTGATGTTTGATTGTTCTGGTTCATGTTGTTGGATATTTTTTAATTCCTGTTGGTTCATAGCTGTGTGGTCATGTGTCCAATCTAGCTTTGAAAAAATTCTGGTGCCTTCCTCACAGACTCTGCTCAAGACACCCACAAACTTCTCTCTGATTGGCTGATTCATAAACTCATTACCATAATCTCCACCTCTGGGGCAGTACTACCTGGTCAGCTCGCTGCTAATGTTACTGATGTTAAAGGACCCCATGGAAGAAAAGATTTCTACGGTGAGTAATTTTTTTCATCCTGGAACCCCTGCAGGGGGCATGCCTAAGACAGCTAGTGACAGAGCCCACCCGGGGAGTGAGCGACTTTGGACCTGGTACACACCAGTGGGGACAGAATTACAGACGTAAAAGTGGGGAACCATCTGGGATCAAGCGATCACAGTATGGTATGGTTCAGTGTGAGAACAGTAGAAGAGTCAAGTCAAGCCACACAGAAGCAAGGGTCTTGGATTTCAGATGGACCAACTTTGCAGAGGTGGTGGAAAGTCTTAGGAAGTCACTGGCAGGGAGTAGTAGAAGCAACAAGTTATTGCATTAGGCAAGTAAGCAAAAAACCCCAGCAACACTATGGTTCTCGAAGCAAGCGTCTAGGAACGTAAGGGTGAAAAGGGTGGCATTCAGGAGGTACAAAGAAACATAGAGGGAAGAAAACTGGGAACTGTATCTAGAAAAGCAGAGGGAGGTGTGGAAAGCAGTCAGGAGTGCAAAGGCGCAGTCAGAAGAAAAAACAGCCCAGGCAATAACAACAGGGGACAACACATTTTTCAGGTACGTTAGTGAAAGAAAAAAGACTAAAGATAGGATTGTGAGACTGAAAAGGGAAGGAAGTAGTGCAGAGGGGAACCACGAAAAAGCAGAAATCTTGAACAAGTATTTTTGTTCAGTATTCACAGTAGAAGGGCAAGTGGAGGGACCAAAATTAGACGACGGAAGCAACACTGGGAGGGAGGTGGACACCAGTCCATTTGAGGAGGTGAGAGTCCTAAAGGAACTCGCTAATCTGAAAGTGGACAAGGCAGTGGGGCCAGATGGGATACATCCCAGAGTATTCAGAGAACTCAGGAAGGTGCTGGCAGCACCACCACTGGCAGCCCTGTTACACAGATTTCTGGAACAGGTGTGGTACCAGTAGGACTGGAGGAGGGCGAATGTAGTCCCTCTCCACAAAAGTAGAAGCAGGGAGGAGGCCTGCAAGTACAGGCTAGTCAGCCTGACCTCGGTGGTGGGGAAGGTAATGGAATTAATACTAAAAGAAAGGTTTGTAATATATCTCGAATCCACTGGAGCACAGGATTCAAGGCAGCATGGATTTGCAGTGGGAAGATCTTGTCAAACAAATCTGATAGATTTCTTTGGGTGACTAGGGAAGTGAATCAGGGAAGGGTGGTGGGCGTGGTCTACCTGGATTTCAGCAAGGCCTTCAACACTACCCCACATAGGAGGCTAGTAAACAAGTTGGGCAGCCTGAGAGTGTGTCCCAGGGTGGTAAACTCAGTCAAAAATTGGCTAAGTAATATGACATGGAGGGTGGTGGTAAACGGAGTTCAATCCAAAAAGAGAGGGGTGACTAGCGGGGTCCCACAGGGATCAGTGCTCGGACCAGTCCTCTGTAATGTCTTCAGAAGCAACATTGCAGAGGGGCTGGAAGGGACGGTGTGTCTCTCTGCTGATGACTTAAAGATTTGCAACAGGGTTGACACTCCAGGAGGGGTAGAGAAAATGAGAAGGGACCTAAACAAGCTTGAGGAGTAGTCAACGGTGCAGCAGCAAAGATTCAGTGCAAATAAGTGCAAGATCATGCATTTGGGGCACAGAAATGTGGGCGAGGAGTACATGATGGGTAGGGGGAGGTACTGACAGTCACCAAACGGGAAAGGGACCTGGGAGTTATCGTATTTGATGATTTAAAGGTTACCAAACTGTGTAAGAAGGCTGTGAGGAGAGCCAGTGGAATGCTGGGGTGCAAAGGGAGAGGTATCTCCAGCAGAAGGATGGAGGTAGTGAAATCACTGTATACATTGGTGAGACCTCATCTAGAGTATTGTGTCTAGTTTGGAGGCTGTATCTCCGGAATGACATGAACAGAGTAGAAACAGTTAAGAGAAGGGTGACAAAAATGGTGCAGGGGCTGCACCAAAAATCATATGAGGGGAGACTGGTGGATCTCAATATGTATTCACCTAGAAGAGAGAGAGAGAGAGAGAGAGGATATGATGGAGACTTTTAAATACCTCAAGGGTGTAAATAGGGTACAAGCGGATAGCATCTTTCAGAAAAAAGGATGTTCAAAAACTAAGGGCCATGATATGAAAATAGAGGAGGGTAGACTTAGGGGTAACGTGAGAAAGTGTTTTTTTCATGAAAAGGGTGGTGGATCATTGGAACAGCCTCCCGGCAGAGATTATAGGGGCAAAAACGGTAGGGGAGTTCAGAAATGCATGGGACAGACTCAAAGGAGCTTTGGTGATAGTAAAGGGAGGGCAAGCTGTAGATCATTTAGGATCTGCGCTATATGAAACAGGTAGGGAAAATGGGCAGACTACTAGGTGGACTAAGCGACCCTTATCTGCTGTTGAATTCTGTTTCTGTGTTCTGTGTTTCTCTGCTATTATTCCATGACTAAATACAGGATTTTACATGCAGCAGTTCAGCTCTGAAGGTGGCTGGCTGGGGCTTGCATTAGAACAGCTGGCCATGTTCCCATTGGCCATAGCAAAATACTAGAAGATTTCCTAAGTGGCTAAATGTAGTGGTTAAAGCCTACTGTGTTGCAAGTACTTGTAAGCTAAAGACAAATGCAAACAGATTTTCTAAGTGGCAAAAGGAATTTCTGTCTAATTTGCCACAGTGGCTAAAACCTACGTTGCTGCTAGCAGTAAGCAACATAACCAAATGCTAGTAGATTTCCAAAGTGGCTAAAGGCGTTTCTGTTTAGTTTTCCACAGGAAAACTACACCCAAAACTTGAAAATATATATGCTGTGCAGAGTGTTTTAATTTGTATGAGAAGTTCTAGTGTTTCCTTCCCTCTGACTGGTATTAGGAGTTTTTCCTAAATTAGCCTGCTAGCTTTAGGATAGTTTTACAACCCCCTGGAAATCTCCATATCAAATAGGTTTATTGCATTTCTTTGTCCTACACAGCACCTTGTTTCATGTAATGGTGATGTAGCAGAGACCCTAAATCCAGCAGAAAGCACTGCATTACAATCAGTTCACAACAAGAGAGATGGCTATATTTTAAAATCTGTAGAATTCAGCCTAGTGACTACCCTCATCCTAAAGGTTTTACTGTCCTGAAAAACTTTGCGGCTGGTAATTTTTGTGCAGCTTGTGAAGCTTCCACGATATATAGTTTGTTTGGCGTGTGTGTGCTGAATGTTGGGTATCTCTTACATCACAGTCACATGAGACAAGATGCACTGTGGGAACAAGAAATACAATTACACTATCAGGTATGAAGATCCCCAGGGGTAAAGCTAGCATAAAGCCAGCAAGCTAATTTGGGAAAAACTCCTAATACCAGTCAGAGGGAAGGAAACACTAGAACTTCACATACAAATTAAAACACTCTGTACAACATATATTTTTTCAAGTTTTGGGTGTAGTTTTCCTTTAAAGCCTTAAAGAGCCCCAATGCCATTGTTACAGCAGTGGAAAATGTAATATTTAAACACAGTTTTGCTTATATTTCATATTTTTTTCCTGTAATTCTCACCCTTATTTCTTTATTATCATGGGAATTTGCATGCAAACACGATCACTGACCTTTCTGCTTTGGCTGCTTGTCTAGACCAGACATCAGAATCCGTTACTGTGCCAACCCGGTAGCATGGAGGGCAGAGGCGTCCATGCCTCACCTGCCACCAAGCTGGCGACCCTGGTTCAGTAACGGACTCAGTTTGCCAGGGCCTGGCTGGGGGGAGGTGGATTGAGCATCTGGGGGAGTGCTCTTCTCCTGTAAGGGGGAAAGTTGGGGTTTCTTGGTGCTAATCTGACCCCTGGTGATGTCTGGGTATTATCAGTGCAGCCATGGGGTTAGAGGGGCTGGTGTGCGTGGGTATGTCTACCACGGCATTGCACATCTCGCCCTCATGTAGGAGCAACGAACATGGCCGGGTGCTGCCTGGATAAATATTGGCCCTACCCGTGAGCTCTGCACTGAGCTTTGGGGACCCTCTCCTGCTCTGGATCAGTTTAATTTGGTGGGTGTTAAGTGTCGTCAGAGCTCCGCCTTGGGGGAAGTATTTGGCCAAGGGCTCACACTGGATCCATGTCTCCGACAGAGCGCTGCCGCTGAACCCTGCCATGTGGGTAAGTCATGGGAGACGCCTGGGAGACTGTAAGTCCGGTGGTGGTGGTGGTGGGGGGGGGGCAGGCTTCGACAGCACTGCAGTGGGAGCATATACATATCGGCTAAAAAAGAAGCTGCGTTACTGTGGAGGTGACTATGACAGTGTGAACTAAAGACTAAGGCAAACAGCCAGAGTGAATAAAAGTTTATGGGACCATGATTCTGTTTTCATGAAACTCTTCTCAGTAATAAAGAAAAAGGGGAAAGAAGTAAGATAATGTGTTGAACAAACTGTATTATTTCTACATCATATTTTTCAAAGTTTTCCCAGTGGTGCTGCTGGTGGTTGTCTGAAGGCAGAGGATGTGCCACATAGGTTGTAAGGAGCATTTTCAGTATCAGGGTTATGGCTGTTTGTGTGCCTGGTTTAGGACCCCCCCGCATGCAAGAGTGGCCTCTGAAAGGAAAATTGTTCAAAGGCTACAGAAACTCGCAGTGCCAGCAGCCCAGGTTCCTTAACGGGCCAGGGGGAGGGGTGCGAACAGACCACCAGTGAGCATCTAGGGGGAAGGGTGTAATCAGACCACCAGTGAACATGTACTGTATACTCAACACGCTCCGGTACAGTTCAGTCAGTGGCTGGCCGTGGCGGTCTGAGGAGAGCTGTGCCTCGCTGGGTCAGTTCAGTTGGGGGGGGTGGGGTAGTGGGTCTATGCCTGCCGGAGGCTCACTAGCCTCAGAGACAGGTCTGGACAGACCGATGGGGGCAGGTCGGGGTTAGGGAGGGGACCGCTGCTACACAGGTTCACGTGAATTTTTATGAATGGGATGGGAGCACTAGACTAGTAGGGAATCCGAATTTATTTTTATTATTGCACAGATCGGGGCTTGGGGAGGGAAACCACTGGACTACCAGGGAATCTTTTGTTTTAATTAATACATGGATCAGGGCTCGGGGAGGGCACTGTACTACCAGGAGATGAGGATGTATTTATTATTACACGGATCATGGCTTGGGGCGGGGGGGACTGGCCCTGTGCATTTGGGCCAAGCGCTCACATGAAGAAGAGCCTATAATGGGCATGCAAATGGCCCCTTAGCACCATGTATGCCTGGTGGCCTCATCTGCATGTTTGGGCTGAATATTGCCCATGGGGGCCAAAGCGCTAACCAGTGTGTGCCACGCTGTACCCTTTTAGGTGGTCTTCAGCCCCGCACCCAGGTAGCACTGTGCAGAACATTGCAACTACTTGCTGTGTGCTGCACTACCCGTGTCCAGTATTCAAACAGATAGTGCGGTCAGTTCAGATCCCGCTGTTTAAATATGGCGCCAGAGCTAGCCGGCCCTATTTTTTCAAGTGGCGCACCATTTTGCTTGTGCAGCCGGCCGGCTCTGAATATGGGGCCCAAGATGCCCTCAAGAAACTTTCCATACCTTGAGACACTGGCAGAATGACCGCACATGCCAAATTTTGGGATATTTTGTCAAAAAATGACAAACTTACTAAGGCATAAAATTTTGCATTTAACATTGAAGTGCCAGTACAACCTTAACTATAGGGGTGCTACCATGCCCCTGTATGCAGCAGTGATCATACATGTCAACATGGGTGGCCCCAACTTGCAAAAGTTTCCAAGTGGTCCTGATGCTGATGGCTTACAGTTCCATGAGGTGGTTCAATGGCGGAGAATCTCTCCAAGACCCGCTGTTATGGTAAGTAACCATTCTTTCCTCATTGGGTACCTAAACAAGCAGTTTTTTTAAAACTGCAAATTCCAAAATTTGGCTTCGTTGTGAGGTAAAGGAAAGGCTACTGTTTACATTTATGCTCAAACTGGATTTATGTAAATAACATAAATGCAGTTTCATAGCTTTTGAAAAATGTAAGCGTCAGCCTTTCAGTTTCAGAAAACAGCCTTGCTTTCTCCCTAATATGTCTGCCAAGTGTGTTAAGTGATGACATCATTGGAGTCAGAGGCAGAGACCCACATGGCTTCCTATAGTGCTAACTAGTTCTTTTTTTCTCTCCCTTTGTTTTGAATTGTTTCACCAGAATGATCAACAGCATGTGCTAACGTGGAATATTTTGTACAGTACACGTTAGGCTATGGTTTTATTCATTTTGTTTACTTTAACTTGCTGAAAATGTTTTGCAATCCAGCTGACTTACTGTGTGGCAAACCGCAGTACAATACAGCATTTCACATACCTGATGATCTAGTGAGTAGGGGATGCACTGAAATTTGTAGCAAAGTACTAGTCTGGTCCAATTCCAAAGCTCATGCTTTCTTGGTAATGGGATGGCTTTAAGCCCGTGGTTTTATGGGTGGAGCAACAAACGTCACTCCATCAAGTTTAAAGCGTCACAACATCCTGGGCTTTGCCAGGATTCTTTTCCATTGCTACGGCGGGAGGCTCTGCCCTTCCTCGCTCCTTCCTTCTGTTTGTTTTCTTTTACAGGTTCCTGCGATTGCCACCGACTGCTCCTTCTCTTCCTCATTTTGTGGCACTTTGCAGCTCATCTCTCCCACTTTCTTGCCTTCTAGTTTTTCCCAACCCTTGTCCCGTTTCTGCTGCTCGCCTTGCAGTTTCTGGTGACAGTACCTCCTTCCTTTTCCCTGCCTTCCCATGGCTTACATAGATACATAGACAGTGTCGGCAGATAAGGGCCTATGGCCCACCCAGTCTGCCCATTTGAGCTTGTAAGTTCAGTTTGTTTTCCTAGAAGTCTGTTGCGCCTTACCCCTGACCTCCAGAATTCCTTTATGTCTATCCCATGCATTCTTAAATCCCGTGATTGTTTCAGCCCCCACCACTTCCTCTGGCAGGGTGTTCCACTTGTCACCACCCGTTCTGTGAAAATTCTTTCTCATGTTTCCTCTGAATCGTCCTCCCTCCAACTCCATCCCATGCCCTCTAGTCCTGGAACATCTTTTCGCTTAAAAATAGTGTTTTCCTGCACCCTGTTCCTCCCTGTAAGATACTTGTATGTCTCTATCATATCCCCTCTCTCCCTCCTCTCCTCCAGGGAGTACATGTGGTGCATGCTATATCCTCACCCCCCAACTGATATATTGTGCCAGGGTTTTTGTGCCCGATATGCATTATTTTGCACTTCTTTGCATTGAATTTCAACTGCCAAACCCCTGACCATTCTTCAAGTTTCTGCAGGTCGCTTCTCATTCTGTCTACACCCTCTGGTGTGTCTACTCTGTTAAAGAGCTTTGTGTCATCAGCAAACAGTGAAATTCTGCCTTCTAGGTCCTACGCAATGTCACTGATGAAGATGTTGAATAGGACCGGTCCCAGCACTGATCCCTGTGGTACCCCACTGGTCACTCTTCCTCTGTGGAGTGATAGCCATTTACCACCACCCTCTGTGTCCTGCCACCCAGCCAGTTACCTACCCACCACACTACTGTCCTGCCCACACCCATATTCCCCAGTTTGTGTAATAGTCTTCTATGTGGCACAGTGTCAAGGCCTTGCTGAAGTCCAGATAGGCCATGTCCACTGCCCTTCCCTGATCCACCTCCCTAGTCACCCAGTCAAAAAATTCAACGAGATTGGTCTGACATGACCTCCCCCTGGTGAAACCATGCTGCCTTGGGTCCTGTAGTCCATTGACAACCAGATGTTCCAGCAATCTCTCCTTCAGTAGTGCCTCCATGATCTTCCCCACTACCGAGGTGAGGCTGACTGGTCTGTAGTTCCCTGCTTCCTCTTTGTATGGCTTGTTCCTTTGGATATTGCAGCATCACTCCGTTCCCTTCATTGCCGCCTATGATTCAACTCGCTCCCTCCTGCTGCCGTTTGCAGTGCAGCTCTCACTCTCTCTAGCCCCCCAACCCGTTGCTGCATGTCCCGTGGCTCCTATTCCATGGCTGCTGGCACCTGCTGCTCTTGCTCCTTATCTGGGCTTTCTCTCTCCTCGCAATCTGCTGCAGTTTGCACACTTGGATGTATCTGCTTCTGCGTTCTCTCCCTTCCCTCACTTTCCCTTCTGCTTGCGTTCCCTATACCGGAGCTGGTATCAGTTCCTCGGGGGACTATCCTGTCCAGCTGTCCTTTCCTGTTTCTGCTCACACTGAGCAGACCGTCGGCAAGCTTACAGCGCTGTCCTCCGTTCTCTGCTGCTGAGTCATTCCCTCGGTTTCATCGCACCTTGCATTTCGTCGATGTCCTGCATCTAGCCTTCAGGTCTGTATTTCTGTACCAGCTCTTTTGCTCTGAGGGCCCCCTTGTATGCCATTGCAGCACTGACGTGCTAATTCTAGGAGCGTGGATATGTTGTTCATCCACACTCATTAGCATTATCCCTTTCCCCTTTAAATCTGCAGGAAGTCTTCAGGCTGGCTCCTCCCACCCAACCGGGTGGTATATACCTGAGCTCTGCCCCATGACGCCATCTTCCTTTCCGCTGGAAGATACAGGTTGCCTCCCTCATGCTCTTGCATTTCGTAGGCCCTGGCTTTCCAAACTTAGGTTTTACCGAAATTAAAACTCAGTCAAGTTCACGATCGCACTTTTGCAGCATCGATCATGGAGGAGAAATCTTCCCTGGGATTTTGACGATGTTCTTGTGCCCAGAAGATGTCGCGCACCGATCCCCACCTCACGTGCGTTTACTGCCTAGGTGTCGGCCACGAGACCTAGTCGTGCAGTTTCTGCTTGGCCTTCCATCCCAGTGTCCTGGATGACTGCATGGTACACCTGAAACTGGGAAGATCGGAACAAAGGAACCCTCCAGTGAAATCTAAGAAGGCTAGATGGGTGATTTCTGTGGCTGCGGGCTCCGCCAAGCAGCTGGAACAGATGAAATCTTTCGAGGAAGAATCTGCTCATGCTTCAGCAAGTTGAAGCTTCTTTGTTCCTCTCAACCTAGGCTCCACCTTCATGGGTTCTTTCAAGGAGTTGTGCCAGTCTCTCCCCACCAAGGGTGAGGCACCCTCGGGTTCGCACTTCTCCTGCCCTTGGAAGAGGGATAAAGAACTATCATCTTTGTCTCGACAAAGACGTTCCTGGGACCGAGAGAGGTCAGAGTCCCAGGAACACACGGTCTCAACTTCGGTTGAAATCGCGTCCTCTGCCGCTGGCTTTACGGATCTCCCATCTGGCCAGGGGACCAAGGAAGTGGTCGACAATGTTGAAATTATCCTCTGCTCGTTTGACCCTTTGTCGCTGGCTGTAGTTGAAGACTCTTTAGAAAGGACTCTGGTCCTAGTTTTTCCTGATGACGAGACCCAGGCCGCTGGTGTCCTAATCAAGCATCTGGTGCCGGAACCTCGGGTTTCACCGATTCCTCCGGTGTCTCCCGGTCGACCCAGCCAACTCAGTCGATCTCGATCAAGACCCAGGACCCCTCGGCCGATCGACCGAGGAAGGGCCATAAGTGCTGTAAAAATAGGCGACATCACAGGTGGTCCTCATCCTCCTTGGACGATGAGAGGCTCCGGCGGAAACTCCAGCGCTATGAGGACCTTATGTGGCAACAGCTAATTTTGTCCAGGCATAAGTCAGCCCCGCCATCTACCCCAGCCATTACTTGGCTCGCGCCTGCCAGGCTGAAGACGACCCCTCCGGATCCTAAGCATTTGGTTCCTTTGCCCGCGGGACCAGCATGTCCCCTGGTTCGGCCTGTCTCGGTCTCTCCACCCATCTGGGTGGAGCTGCTGCCCCAAGCAGCCTGTGGGAGTGGTTTTTCTCGAAAGAGGACCAACCAGACACCGAGCTTCTCAGACGTCTGTCAGTTACTGTCACCCTGGACCGCCCCCGGCGGATCGAGAGTGATTTTGGCGGTAGACTGTTATACCCCTACTCTTCAGACTTGGATGTCACCAGATTGCACTCTCATCATGGGGATGATGAGTCGTCTGTTGGCGCAGGGATAGAGGAAGGCCCTTCCTCCTTCCAAGGGATTCTCCATCTCATTTCCGATTCTGCCGGAATGCCCCTAGGATCTATCCAGAAAAAGGAGGAGTATCCTCTTACAGATATCCTTAAGAGAGGGGATACCCCGACGGAGGCCTTTCCAGTGGCCGAAGTCATTGTTGGCCCGGCCCTTGAACTTTGGCAGCACCCTGCCTCTTGTCCAGCGCTGTCTGCCTGCATGGTCTGCAAGTATGCAGTGCCCATGGGGTCCCTAGCAGGGTTCACGGAGCACCCTTCGGCTGAGAGTCTGGAGACTGCCTCTGTGTTCAGGCTGCTGGCAGTTTGGCTGACACTGACCAACCCCTGGACAAAGAGTCCAGAAATATGGAATACTCTGCCCGCGCAAGGTCTACGCGACCTCTTCATTGAGCCTTCGTCAGGCCTGCTCGGCCGTCATTATGGAACACTTCGCCCATGCCCTCCTTGGGTCATTGGACGAAGTTCTCCCCCACTTTCCCACGAACATGCAGACCACGGTCAGGAAGGTCTGCAACCAGGGCCGTGCTGTCACAAAATAGCATCTCCAGATGGCCTTGGACATCGAGGATTCGTGTGCTCGTTCATTGGCAGCCGCGGTGGCCTCTCGCCACAGGGCTTGGCTGAGGCTTTCCTCCTTCCTGGTGGACACTCAGCATAAGCTGGCTGACGTGCTTTTCCTGGGGACCGATTTTTTTCTGGAATGGCCGGTCGCCTACAGTGTATAGAGCAGTCCAACTTGGATGCCACTTCTGCCAAGGGTTCTTAGGGCAATAACCAGCAGAAGAAAAAGAAGAAACCCTTTCAGCATTCTTCCCCTGTGGTCCAGCAGTCCTCCTTCTAAGGTGGACAGCAGCATCAGCAGTAGGTTCAAGCTTGGCGCCATAGGCCCAAGCCTGGACCCCAACAGGCCCGCAAAAGAGGCAGAGACTCAGGTCCTGGAGCTTCCTCCTCCTCCTCCAAGCCTGCTCAGTGACGGGGTAGGGGTTGCCACCCCCTACTGCCATGATGCCAGCTCTGGGTCTTTCTGTAGGGGGCCAGTTCCGTCACTTCCTTTCGGCTTGGTCCACTATCACGTTGGACAGGCGGGTTCTCAAAGTCGTCGGTCAGGGACTGCCTCTAGAATTCGAGCAGTACCCTCCCAGCCGAGCCCATGCCCCTCGGGAAGAACGGACCTCCACTTACACCCAGTCGGCTCTTCGAGATGACATTGCTCAGCTCCTCCTCAAGGAGGCAGTTGCTGTAGTGGCAGATCCATCTGCAGACCCAGGCTTTGTCTCCAGGTACTTCCTGGTGCCCAAGTGGATGGGGGGGGTTTGGCGCCCATTCTAGATCTTCACGACCTGAATCAATATCTCAGGTCATGCACCTTTCGGATGGTCACTCTGTCCCAGATCATACCATTCTTGGAGCGAAACACGTGGTTCTCTGTTCACTGGATCTGCAGGATGCATTCTTTCACGTCCCAATCCATCTGTCCCATCAGTGGTTCCTCCACTTCAGGGTTGAAAGGACCCTGTACGAGTTCCAAGCCATGTCATTCGACCTGCCATCAGCCCCACGGGTCTTCACCAAATGCATTGCAGTGGTGGCGACTCATCTACAGCGCTGGGGAATCAGAATTTACCTCTACCTCGATGACTGGCTTCTGGCAGGTCACTCCCTTCAGGTGGTGGAGAGAGCCAGGGATCTGGCCCTCCAAACCTGCTCCCAACTTAGCCTTCTTATCAACAAGGCCAAGTCGGAACTTGTGCTTTCTCAGGTGATGGGCTTCGTCTGGGCAGAGCTTGACTCTTGTAAAGCCAGCGCTCTGCTCCCGACAGACAGGGCAAAGGTTCTCCTTTGCTCAGTAATTTCTGATTGGGCACTTGCACCCTTCCTGGAACTTTCTGCACCTTCTGGGTTACATGGCGGTGTGCACCTCAGTGGTTCGTTGGGCCCGGTTGCAGATGCGCCCCCTCCAATGGGAGCTGGCCGCCCAGTGGACTCAGCGCCATGGTCACTTCGATCAGCTGATCACTGTAACCCAGAGGATGTGGGACGTTCTCCAATGGTGGACCATCCCAGAACGATTGCAGGGAGGGATCCCGTTTGTCCGCCCCAAGCCGACAGTCATCCTCTGACCGATGCCTCTCTCATGGGCTGGAGAGCCCACATGGGGGACAACAGGGCCCACAGGTTCTGGACCCCCGAGGAGTCCCACTGCCACATCAACCTGTTGGAACTCAGAGCAGTCAGACTGGCACTGTCAGCTTTTGCTCCTCAGCTCCGGGGTCAAGTGGTTCAAGTCCAGACGGACAATACTACGACCGTGTACTACCTCAACAAACGGCAGCACGCACTCCCATCTGCTGTGAAGGGAGGCGCTACGCATCTGGATCCTCATAAGCTGGTTGGAGGCGGATCTCCTAGCCATCCATGTGGCAGGAGTCTCGAACCAGCTGGTGGATGCCCTCAGCCGCATAGACCAGACATCCCACGAGTGGTCTCTCCATCCGGAGGTAGCTTACAGCCTGTTCTCCTGTTGAGGCAAACCGTTGTCGACCTGTTTGCCTCCAGGGAAAACACAAAGCTAAGGCTGTATCATGCCTGCCCCTTCAACAGGGCTTGCTACAGGGGAATGCCTTCTTGAGGCCGTGGACCCCAGGCCTCCTGTACACCTTCCCTCCATTTCCCTTGATCCACAAGGTGTTACTCAAGGTGAGGAGGGATAAGGCGACGCGCCAGTTCCGGTATCCAGATCTCCTCAGCCTCAGCTGCAGGCCCCGGAGCGGCTTTGTACATGCCCGGACCTGGTATCTCTGAATCAGGAGACGGTCTTCCATCCGGACCTTCAGTCCCTGCAACTCGCAGCCTGGTACCTGAGCAGCTAGAGTTCCAGGCTTTGGGTCTTTCTGAGGATGTCTACACCGTGGTGGAGGCATCTCGAATGGAATTGACCAGGAAATGTTATGCCTTCAAATGGAAAAGGTTTTCCATTTGGTGTCAGGGTATGAGTCTGGACCCCCTTATCCTGTTCTGTGGCTAACATTCTCGACTACCTTTGGTCTCTTTCCAAAGGGAGTCTGCAGTCATCGACCCTTAGGGTGCACCTAGCAGCCATCTCTGCTTACCGGGTGCGGGCCGGTCAGCCGACGTTGGCACAGGAGACGGTGGTCGGGCGCTTTTTCAGAGGCCTGGATCACATATCCCCTGTGGTGCGTGAACCTCCACCTCCATGGGATCTACTGCTGGTTTTGGCAAAGCTCATGGGCAAGCCATTTGAACCCGTGTACAAGTGTGAGCTGTCACATTTGTCGTGGAAGACGGCCTTCTTGGTGGTTATAATGTCAGCCAGAAGGACAGGGGAGCTCCAGGCGCTCTCAGTGGACTCCCCTTATCTGGTCTTCCACAGGGACAAAGTTGTCCTGTGCCCCCACCTGAAATTCCTTCCGAAGGTGGTGTCAGAGTTTCACCTTAACCAGGTGTTGACTCTGTTGGTATACTACCCTAATTACACCTCGGAGGCCGAGTAGAGGCTCCATACTTTGGACCGGAGATGTGCTCTCTCCTATTATAAGGAGAGGATGGCAGAAATTTGGGGAGAGGTTCACCAGCTGTTTGTCACCTACGCTGAAGCCGCTTCTGGCAGACCTGCAGCCAAACGGACCATAGCAAGATGGATTACATCATGCATAGGTCTGTGCTACGAGTTGGCAGGCAAGGAACCTCCCAGAGGGATAAGAGCTCATTCTACCCGCCATACTGCTGCATCGATGGCTGCTTCCAGGGACATCCCCATACAGGAAGTCTGTCAGGCTGCTACCTGGAAGGCAGCAAACACCTTCATTACCCACTACCACATGGAACTTGAGTCACGCCGGGATGCTGGTTTTGGGGCCTCGGTTCTCCAATCTCTGTTCCCTAAGTAGGGCGTGTGTGCCTTGCCTCCCTCCTCCTGGAGAACTGCTAGGAGTCTGCTAATGAGTGTGGATGAACAACATATCCACATTCCTAGAAGAACAGGTTACTCACCTGTAACAGTAGTTCTAGGAGTGGTATATGTTGTTCATCCACATGGACCCAACCGACCTCCCTGGCTGCAGACGTACAACACCTGGCTTCCAGCGGGCTAAGATCTGGCATCTTGGGGCGGAACCGCGGTATATACCACCTGGGTGGGTGGGAGAAGCCAGCTTGAAGGCTTATGGCAGATTTAAAGGGGAAGGGACAATGCCAGTGAGTGTGGATGAAAAACATATACCCTTTCTAGAATTACTGTTACAGGTGAGTAACCTGTTCTTTTCAAGCATGGTTACTGGCACTCTTAGTAGCATTTGCCTGCTTGAGCTCCCTCTCATGTTGTTATCACCTAGACTGAAACAGTTGAGCCCACTCTGTTCATATCCTTCCATATTCGGATTCTCCAGCCTCAGTTCGTAGGACTTCCCCATCTGCCCTCAAATTATCTGGGTACCATTCTTTGCTTTAGTTGGTTTATGCCCTTACTGAGGCAGGGGTTCCACAGTTCGACAGATGTGATTCCTCTTCACAAAAGTGGGAGCAGGACAGAGGCAGGAAACTACAGACCAGTTAGTTTGACCTTAGTGGTAGGGAAAATGATGGAATCATTTCTGAAGGAAAGAATTGTTGAGTACCTAGAGGCCAGTGGGGCACAGGACCCAAGGCAGCATGGATTCACGATGGGAAGGTCGTGTCAGACGAATCTAATAGATTTCTTTGACTGGGTGACCAAAGTAGTAGACCAGGGAGGGGCTGTGGACATGGCCTACCTAGATTTTAGCAAGGCATTTAATACAGTTCCACACAAAAGATTAATTCACAAGATAGCCAGCCTTGGAGTGGGTCCCAAGGTGGTAGCCTGGATAAAAATTTGGCTAGACAGCAGAACGCAAAGGGTAGTAGTAAATGGAATACACAGTGAAGAATGGAGGGTTACTAGTGGGGTACCACAGGGTTCAGTATTGGGACCGGTCCTTTTTAATGTCTTTATAAGTGACATTGCAGAGGAACTGGAAGGAAAAGTATGTCTCTTTGCAGATGACACTAAGATCTGCAACAGGGTTGATACACAAGATGGAGTGGAAAGGATGAGAAGGGACTTGGCAAGGTTGGAGGAATGGTCAAATGTTGGCAGCTCAGATTCAACGCAAAGAAGTGCAAGGTAATGCACATGGAAACAAAACCAGGGAAGTGTACACAGTGGGGGTGAGATACTGACAACAGTAAAAAATAGAAAGGGACCTGGGGGTAATTATATCAGATGACCTAAAGGTGGGCAAGCAATGTGAGAAGGCAGTAAGGAAGGCAGAGGGGATACTGGGATACATAGGAAGAGGCATCAATAGTAGAAAACAGGAAGTTGTTATCCCTCTGTACAGATAGTTGGTAAGACCCCATCTGGAGTACTGTGTGCAGTTCTGGAGACCCCATCTCCGCAAAGACATAGAGTGGAAGCTGTCCAGAGGAGGGCAACCAAAATGGTGCAGGGTCTGCACCAGAAGACATACGAAGAAAGACTAAAGGAGCTTAATATGTGTACCCTAGAGGAAAGGAGGGAGAGAGGGGACATGATAGAAACTTTCAAGTACCTCAAGGGACTTAATAAAGTCCAAGAGGGTAGCATCTTCCAGAAAAAGAGATGTGCAAGAACAAGGGGGCACAATTTGAAGATAGCGGGGGGACAGCTCAGAGGTAATGTGCGGAAATATTTTTTCACTGAGAGGGTTGTGGATGCATGGAAAAGCCTCCTTGAGGAGGTTGTGGAGTCAAAAACAGTGGGGGACTTCAAGAATGCATGGGACAGGCATAAGGCAGTCCTAGTGGGGGGGTAGGAGGAAGTAAGCTGTTGGTTAACTAGGATTTGCAGCTTATCTGTTAGGTAGGAAAATGGGCAGACTAGGTGGGCCAAGCGGTCCTTATCTGCCGTCAAATTCTATGTTTCTATGACACAGTATTTCAGGTGTGGTTGCTCGAAGAATCTGTACAGAGATTATAGAACATCATTCCTTCTCTTTGTGTCACACACCTCAGCTGTATAAACTCATACACTACTCCCAATATATCATTCTTTATGTACCTGACATGTCACGCCTAGATAATGGCATTCTGAAGGAAGTACTTCCTGTTCTGGTTCCACTGATAGCAAGCACCATTCAGAGTGATCAGAAATGCCCAATCTGCACAGCCTACCTAGGAAACCATCACCTTTGAGATACCGTATTACATCTTAAGGGCTTTGTGCTTCTAGAGAGTAAAATGTTTCATTAAATTACCAGACACATGCCCCCATTGTTATATCTCTTTCTCACTTGATGGGCTTACAGTTCATGTTTGTTTATTTATGGAATGCATACCTATCCCATATCATATGCCGCCTCTTTGATCCATGGCCCTCCTGCCACATGTATCGGGCTCCTGACTCCGGTCTACCTTAGCCAACCTATGTCTGCTACCCCTGGACTACCACTGCTGCTCTGTAGCCTGTTACTGCCCTGGAATCTTCATTCTCCAACGATTCCCACTTGCCCCCACCACTGATCTCCTGCAGTTCCTCATCCTTCTCGCCCTACTGCCACCTTCAGGGTCTCCTCCCCATCTTGGCCGGCATTCGATGTTTCTTTTTCGGCATGCCTATCATGGCTGCTATGTCACCTCCTCCACCCACGGCCATCCTGTATTCAGTTTCTGGCTTCGGTTACCATTCCCTTATCTAATTTGTTCGCTCCATCCGTATGCCTTGGCTGCCTCCCTCCAGCCTGAAACTTCCATTACCTCCCGTTATCTCTGTCTCCACTCATGGCTTCTCGCCTCTTCGATGCTCGACATTATCCTTTCGTACCTCACTTACCTGTACCAGCCTCCATGGCTTCACTCCATCTCTGTCCCTCATATTCTTCCTGTTTTTTTTCCCGTTTTTTTTTTTTTTACCTTCCTCGTCCTGGTACCTTTGCTCATCCCCACAGACTCCATCTGACCTGCATTTGATAATTCTTTTGGGCATACCGATGACATCTCACATACCACCTCATTGATCCGAGGCCCTCCTGCTCATGTATTCGGCTCCGGACTCGGGTCGTCATTACCCATTTATTCTCTCATTGAGCCTCCCTTCCTGGATACATTCCGTCGTCCGATGTTACGATTTCCTCCTGTCATGGTTTCACTCCTTATCGTCCGATTTGCTCGCGTTCCTCCATGTCTGGCCTCGATCTGCTCCTCTCTTTTAATCATTCCATCGATGTGCCTTGGCTGCCTCCCTCTAGCCTGCAGTGTCAGTCACCTTGATTCAGCTCCATCTCCATTCCTGGCCATGCCTTCCTGTCCGTCGTCCCTTGCTACAGGCTGGCTGCAGGCTATCCCTTATCATTCAAGTTTCTTTTGCATTAATTTCCGAATAAAGTCAAAGTCAACTTTATTTAAAAAGACGCCCAATCCCGAAGGCTCTGGGCGCCGTACAAAAACCTTTACAGTTTATCATACTGTATACATTCAAATAAAATCCCAAACATATAACTTAAACCCCAAAAGCCTGCACAAATAAAAAGGTCTTTAGACCACTCTTAAAAGCCTCTACAGTGGGGGCCTCTCACTTCAAACGGCAACGAGTTCCAGAGAGCTGGAGCAGCAACTCCAAAAGAGCGATCCCCTGCTGATTTCAACCTAGATCTCGGAACTGTGAGGAGGCCACCACCAGAGGAGCGAAGATTCCGGACAGAGGTGGACGGTACCAGTAGATCAGTAAGGTATACCTCATTTCGAGGAGCCTACTTCATCACATCGCACTCTTCATGTCCGGCTCTACCTCCTTTCGAGAAGTTTACTTGGTCACATTGCTCTATCAAGCGTATCACCCCTCTAGTTCGCATACCCTCTGGTCCCAGACATGCCTTCTTGGCCTCGGAGTATATTTCCTTTCGAAGAGCCTCATTACTTTCATTACTCTGTTGAATCGTCTGATCTCTCATCACCCGCGCATCTGGATCTCCTTGTTCCTATTACATATGCGTGCCTTCTCAGCCTCAGTGTCTACTTCCTCACCTTGCTTATTCAGGCGTATCTCTCAGTTGATCTTCTGCTCCCTGCTTCAAGTTTCATGCCGCTCCAACAGGTGGCGGCTGCGATCCCGGCTTTTCCAGCCACTGCACGGCTCTGCAACCCCCCAGCACGCCTACTCTCAGACCGAACAGTTCTGAATCCTTGGGGTCTTCCACTGCGGCCGCCTCTGATTTTTCTGACCGTGCAGTTTACCAGCTTTTGGATGTTGCCCCCATTTCCTTCACCTTTGGCTCCCTTAACCTGCACCACTAGAAACTGAATGCTACCGGCGGCATCCTTCTGTGTTAGCCTCGGTGCTAGTCTCACTTGGGAGTCTGTCTACTTTTGTACTGCAGATCTATCCCTTTATTTTCTTTGGCCTCGTACCTCCTCCTACTCCATCCGCCAGGGCAATCCCCTCCCCCTTAGCTTCATCTTGTCCGTAGGGCCGGGGTTTATACATTTTTCCCTGATTTTTCTCTCTTAGTTCCCAGCCCCCTTAGGACGTCGGTGCCTTTAGGACTAATGTCCAGAGAGGCGATGTGCGAATGCATGTCATCCTCTCATGTCCCCCCCCCCCCCGACTCTGGCATGTTTGAGCCGTCAATCCCTTCAAGGGCTGGTGCGTCCACTGGCACTCTCTAAGGGAGTGTTAGATGCTACTGCGTCCACGGTATCCCACTCCTGAGGTGAGGAGAGCATCCGCTGGGATGCTCGATCCTTCCTCCCCCTGCCGACCCCCAGCAACCTGGGCTGCCAGCGTAGTGCGAGATGTGGTGTCCAGCGCCTCAATCCTCGGTGTCACCAGGCTGGCTAGGTCTGTCCTTCTTATTTTCCAGTCTCTCACCTAGCAGACTACTCTACATGCTGATTATTGCCTTTTGCATATCTTGGTGCTTTCTGAAGTCCCCCCCACCCCGCTCTGAGGGTATGCACCGTAGTTCTGTTTGTATTCATCAGCATCAGCAGGCTCTAGTTACCTCTGCAGACAGTCGGCTTGGTCATCACATGCTCATCTAATTCCATTGACTCTGGGCTTCGTTTTTTCCTACCTCACTTTCCCCATCAACTACTCTGGCTTCAGCATGCCCTTGTTCTGCTCCCTCTCCTCGGCTTTTTTCAGCGAACTCAGCCGTCCTGGTTTCAGTCCAGTCCTGGCTTCTATCTCTTTGTGCCATGATTTATATGTTTGCTTTGCTGTTCATTTCCTCTGGCCTTCCACGGCTGACTTCATGTGACCTTCTTTCAGCCCGGGCCTCCATGCTTCCTCATCCAGCATGCCCTTCTGCCCCCTTGTGGAGCCTTCCTCCTTCCCAGAGCCTACTTGCTCCATGTCGTCCATCGTCGATCCCTTTGTTGGTGATCCTTCGTCTCCTTGGCCCCTCAGCTCCGTGATGCCAGGCCTCGACCTGCTCATTTCATTCAATCCCTCTCTCAGCATGCCTTTGTATGGGTTGCCGACAAGTCTGCACTGTTCCCTTGTTCCGTCTGGCCATGCCTATCCTGAATCGTGTACCGCCTACTCTGACTCACCCCCATGCAGTTTTTCTCCCGTACATGCTGGGTTCTGTGCTATCCTACTGCCCTCCTTATAATCCTTCGTCTTTCCATACCTCGCTGTCCAGTACCTGCCTTCATGGCGTCCGTCGTACTTCATCCGTTCCTGTTCCCTTCCTCAGCCTAGTGCTTATTCTCATCCTGATCATCATGGATTCTTTCGAATCCTGGCTTCCCTCCTCCTCCTCGTATTTCATCCAGTTCGATTCCCCTTGATCGTCGTCCTGTGCTTGCCCTCTGGTTCACAGACCCTCTGGTTTCGGATGCACCTTCTTGGCCTCGGTGTCTGTCTCCTTTTGAGGTGCATCATTATTTGTATTGCTCCATAGAGCCAGATTTCTTCATTCAAGTTCTTTCCCTGTTCATTCCCGTCTCCTCTCCTTCTAGTTCAATACTGGCTCTTAAGGCTTCAGCCATCATAGCTTCCCTCCGCTCTTCGCTTCACTTGTCATCATGCTTCATCCCATTTTGCTTACTCCTCATTGTACCTCATCTAGTTTTGATCCTGGTTCGCTTCACCTGAGTTGCCTCTGCTTCCAGATCTCCCTTCTTGGCCTTGGAATATACCTCCTTTCACGGTGCCTAATTCCTTTACTTCCTTCGTGTCTGTTCATTTTCGATTCTTTCCTGTTTTCTCCTCTTCCAGTTCAGTTCCGGCTATCCAGGCTTCCTTCCGCTTTTGGCCTGCCCTCGTTATTCTTTTTGGGCACACCTGTCATAATTCCTATGCCACCTGTCGGCTACGGCCATCCTGCCTCATGTATCGATTTCATAACTCCAGTCATATCGAGTTCATGAATCCAGTTATCATTCACTCAGCATTACCTCAAGTTTATATCTTTACATCATTTACTCTAACATTCCTGTCAATGAATTCCATACAACCTCAGGGTCTAATCGTTCAGAGTCTAATCGCTTATATCGCATAATCAAACATGCCTCTTCAATCTCAGTGTATGCTTACTTGCATTGCTCAGTCAAGCCAGTCTGCATTATCATTTGTCTCCTCATCAGCACATCTGGAATCTCTACGTGAGCACATCTGGATACCTCTTGCTCCTCTGTTTCATATATAGATTTACTCCATCCCAGCCTTGCTCCTCTGATCTAATATCTCTCATCGACTACTCTAGCGTATTCTCCTTTGGTCCCTGCTACCTTATGTTCCTTATTTAGTCTATGCTTCTTTTGAGTTTTCCCTATCGTATTGTCATCCTCTTTACTTATATTCCTCATGTAAGAATCATTCTCTCTACCAGCATATGCCCTCAAATCAAACGTCGTCAGCCTGTAGGGAAGGCAACCTAGGCCTTGGATCCCCAGAGGTTTCCTCCTCAAAGGGGGTTTTTCCTCTCCTCTGTGCCAGTGGTCATAATATTAGTTAGAGTTAGTGCTTTTTTCTCGTTAGTTAGTTTCCGCTGTTGGATGGAGGCAGATGGTGGCCCTGCTTTCCCCTCTCTCCTCAGGAAGTTAGCCCTCCTCCTCACAGAATTCATTCGTCATCCTTGCCACTTCAAAGCTTGACATTTTTTAGTATTCTTTTTGGGCTTTTTCCTAACCTACCTTTAGCCGACTCATTCATTCCCGGCATCTGTTGGAGGCCTCCTCTAAGGTTCATGTGTCCTTACCCCTACAGGGTGGTTTATCCAGGGCTCTGGTGCTCTGCGGCATAACTTTCTGGTTTCTGCGGCAGCATTTTCTGGTTTCTGCATCATGACTTATTCATTTCTCTGGCAGAACACAGTTCAGCCATTGGTTAAATATGATGTGGTGTCATCAATGACATCATGCTGGGCATAGAGGTGGGGCTTCAGGATAAGCAAGTTAGGAAAGGAAGCCTGGCACTATAGAAAAACAGTATATTTGAGTAAAAATTCACCAGAAACAGTGAATTCTGCGGCACTATATACATTCTGCGGCATGATGCAAATTCTGTGGAAAATTCTGCAACCGCAGAATCACAGAATTCCAGGGGCCTTGGGTATATCCCACGGATAGAGAGGCGGAAAGCCACAAAGCAAATCAAGTTACACAAGCATCATCTCTTAATATCTCATTTAAGTTGCATAAGCGCATCAAATCTACCAATAAGCTTCTCTTGTAGTGTTTTTCCACGTGAACCCTGTGCACTTAGCCCTCCTTCTGTTGAACACCTCACCATCGGCACTCTTTCCTTAGTACTGCCTGGGGCCGTATATGAGCTTGCAGTCTCATGAAGAAAATTAGTGCACCTCAGATTGTAATCTTGTACCTCAGAGAGTTGTGCACACTTACACTGATACACTTCCTCGGCTGGCACTGTTAAAATATGCCTCCCAAGTCACTCTCCAGAGTTCAGTCCACTTTCTCAATGTTTGAATTCTGCTCCCACAGTAAACTTGAGTGGATCATCACCCTTCTGCACAGTGAAGGCAGTATGTACAGTCCCCCATTGTGTTTTTTCCCTGCCTCATTAACCAACAACTAGGTCTTCCTGGATGCTCAAACATTGAGCATCAGGACACAGCAGAAAAACTGCTGTTTATGCCCTCATACAGGCTGCACTTACTGTGGATAACAATATTATTAGCAGGAGAGGCATACTAATGCCTTGAGCGAATCCACCTGACTTTGTGCTGGTCTACTCCTTTACCTGTGATCTGCAGAACCCTGCAGGACAGTTCCAGGCAATGTTCTCCAGTACTTTTCTATGCCCTTCTCCACAATGCGAGTTGGCCGACTATCACCGTTCCAAAACTTGAATAAGCCATACACAGCTCCCTTGATACTGTCCTAACAAATGTCACACCCAGGTAATCTCCCTACACTGAATTCAAATAACAGTTTAGGTGCAACCCTGCCACTCTTGAGTATTTGTCATCGGTGGCTGCTCCCATCCACAGTCGGGTAGTGATTATGGTGCTGGCAGCCCCACATTTCAGATCTCTCAGTGATCTGCTCAACTTCCTGTCTTCCCCTAACCTGAATATAGCTGTACCCTGTTGGAATGGCCTCTTCAGTCCCTCTCTGGCATTCATTATTCTCACCTGCTCCCCACACCAAAGACTGGTGAGCTCACTACCCTTCTGCATCATGAATGCGGTTAGTACAGTCTCCCATGATATTTTTACATATTAAAAATGCACATAATCTTCTGGTAAGCCAGGCTGATAGCAGGGTACAAGGGGAAAAATGAGCTTTCCTACTCATATAAGATCTAAGCCACCTATGATTAGGCACTATTATACAATGGCAAGAAAGAAGTCTGGCTTCTGATTGGTCAGTTGGCCATCACAGCAGGGATGTTGTCCTGGCATAACATCCCAGCTGATTGTGCATAGCGTGATCCTCTCCAGCATCATTGTTAGCAGTTTGTGATAGTTAGCATCTTCTCTTAACAAACAAAAGTATTTTTACACACTAACAAAAACACTCTTTAAAATTATTATTTTTTTATTCTGTGTAAAACAAGCCATTATATAATAGGAATAATACCCTCCAGGGTTGGTGTTATGCTGGGATAATATCCCTTCTCTCAGGTGTTGGCCTTTCATTGTGACCCCTCGGGCCCCAACCACTGGGATGTTATCCCAGCATAACACCCACCCTGTTGGGCATTATTCCTTTATTAAAGAACATGCATAATGATGCGCACACCCGGCATTTAATAGTGCCTAATCAAAGGTAGCCTAGCTCTTTTAAAGATAGGAAAGTCCATATTTCCCTTTGTTCCCTGCTATCAGCTTGACTTGCTGGAAAGATTTGTTTATTTGTGATATGTCAAAAAACCCAGGGACTGTACTACCTGCATTCATGATGCAGGAGGGTGATGAGCTCACCAGTTTTTGGTTTGGAGAGAAGGAGGGAAAACTGAATACCAGAGGGGGACTGAGAAGGCCACTCCTGCAAGGTACTGCTATATTCAGGGAAGGGGAAGACAGAAGGAGAGAAATATGAGCAGATCACTGTGAGAAATAAGATGTGCGGCTGCCAGCACCATGATCACTACCTGACCCTATTGTCGTGGCCAACATTCCCCTTCCCATAAAACCAGTTCATGCAATTGTCCAAGTTTATGTGGGGGTATTAATGTGTGAAATGGCTGCCACTGCACATTCAGTCGCTTCATTACTGGTCTAGAATTGCTTGTAAAGAACTTTGGGGTACAATGTGTGTGAAAAGAGCTATATAAATACTGATTATTGTTCTTATTACTATTTCCCATGGAAAAAGAAGACAAGACAAGCATATTTTTGATTTCCAAGAAAGTATGAACTCTGGCATTAGACTACACAAGAACTTTGCTACAAACAAGTTGCGGCTCTAGGGGGTGGCGAAGGGTGCGACTATTCCCCCCCCCATTGTAACTTGCTTGCTGCTGCTGCATTTCACTTTGTTGAAAAAGTCTGATTTATTGATTGTACAAATGTTTACATTCAAAACTGTGAATTACATCTGTAGGTTCTGTCAAAAATGTACTAAAAAAGAATAATAGCAGACAATATAAAGGTTTGATATAAATGTTAAAAAGTGCATATCAGGTATGCACAACACCCCAGCACCCCTCATTGTAGTGTCCTGGATCCGCCATAACCACTAGACATTTCGAGATCTGTACTGCACCGTGGTTTGCCAAAGAGAAAGTCGGTTGGATTAAAACACAATTTCAGCATGTTAAAGTAAACAAAATGAACAGAACCATAGCCTGATGTGTATTGATCAAAATAATGCACATGGTTTTGACCATTTTGGTGAAAATTCTAAACAAAGGGAAAAAAGAACTAGTTAGCACTATGGAAACATAGAAACATAGAATTTGACGGCAGATAAGGACCGCCTGGCCCACCCTGTCTGCCCATTTCCCTGCCCACTGTATAAGCTGCAGATCCTAGTTAACCAGCAGCCTCCTTCTTCCTACCCCCAGCCCCTATAATTGCCTTATGACTGTCCCATGCATGCTTGAATTCCACCACTGTTTTTGACTCCACAACCTCCTCCGGAAGGCCGTTTCATGCATCCAGAACCCTCTCTGTGAAAAAATACTTCCTTAAATTACCTCTGAGCCGCCGCCCCCCCCCCAAATCTTCAAATGTGCCCCCTTGTTCTAGGGACATGGATATGTTGTTCATCCACACTTATTGGCAGGTTCCTTGCCGCTTTAAATCTTGCGGAAGGTCTTCAAGCTGGCTCCTCCCACCCACCGGGTGGTAAAACTCTCGGCTCCGCCCCCATGACGCCAGATCTTCCTTACCGCTTGGAAGCTCAGGTTCCTCATTAACGCTCTACGTATAAGACTGATTCCTAATTCTTGAAATTTGAAATTAAAAGTTTTGCTAAAAGACTTGGTCTTCTCTCCCTCGCAGCTACGATGGACAAATCGACTCGGTTTCGGAGATGCCTTGCGGGCAGAAGATGTGTCAGACGGATCCGCACTGCGTCGTCTACTGCTTAGGCCTTGAGCACGACCTGCAGGCTTGCGACCTGTGCTCTTCCTTTTCGGCCTCGTCCTCGAAGACCGTGCTGCCCGTTTACAGCTGGGGCGTCCCGAGAAAAGATTTCCTCTGGTTAAGTTAAAAGAGACCCGGTCGGCGGTGTCTGCGGCGGCGGGTTCGGCGGATCAGCTCGAGCAGATGATCGCCCTCGAAGAGGAGGCGGCGCGGGCTGCTTCTACCTCGGCTGCGGCATTTGTCCCGCTTTCTCTCGGTGCCTTGTATTCGGCTTCTTTTAAGGAGCTTTGTCTGACCCTTTCGACGAAAGGTGAGGGTCCAACTTCTTCTGGACCTTTCTCGGTCCAAAAGAGACAAGGTAAGTCCACCATCGGCTCTTGGGAGGCGAAGAATCCCCCTCCCTAGTTGTCGACAGTCGACTTGGTCGACCCTCGGCTTGACCACTGGCCACGGTGTCCCGTGGGCGGTTGACGTGAGACTCCTGTCGAGCAGTCGAGATTTTTCGACCCGTCGGACAGGTTGTCGGCTGGAGAAGCTGAAGAATCCCTCTCCCGGTTCCCCGGTGGGGAGTTGCGGATCCCGTCGGCTCGTCTGTGCCTCCGGTTCCGGGCCGGTCTGTCGTCGAGCAGGGTGCGATTCCCTCACACCTCCGTCCTCGGTCTAGCGAGTTCTCGATCTCGGTAGTCTTAAGATAGCGATCCGCCGTGAAGCGGTCTAAGTCTTAACACCGTGGCGTAACCCCCCCTCCGATGAGAGGAGTCTTGAGCGGTGCGTCGGAGGTATGAGAACTCGTAGCAACTCCTTCTGACGAGAATAAGCTGACGTCGTCATCTTCGGCCATTAAGTGGCTGTCACGGGCCCCGAAACAACCTCGTTTAGCCGAGGGCCTGTTCCCCAGGCGGTTGTTCGGCCAATTCCAGCTGCCCCACCGATTCGGTGGAACCTCTACCTCCACAGCGTGTTTTGGGGCTCCGACCAAAATTGTCGATCGGCTCAGGGACTGCCCCATAGGCTGTCTGTCACCCTCACTCCCGATAGACCTCGGCAGGTGGAGGGTGGCTCAGGCCAGGCAGCTCTTTGAGGACTCTTCAGAGTCTGGGATGATTCTCCTTTTCTCAAGCGAATGGACTTGGGTCCTCAGGAGGACAGTCGAGTGGGCGATAGCCCTTCGTTCTTTTCTAGGATTGCTTGGCTCATCTCGAGAGTCCACGGGATGGCTCGAACCATTTCTAAGCCAGGCCAAGTGTCCCACGGAGATTCTGGACGAGGGTCCCTATCCAGGCCTTTCCGGTGGCGAGGCCATAGTGGGTCCGGCCTTGGAGCTCTAACGCGCCCTGCTTCCTGCCCTCGCCTTCGGCCAGGATGGCCAGGAAGTATCACGGTCTACCAGTTTCCCTGTCCGGTTTTGAACACCCCTCTGCTGAGGGGTTGGTTGCGATAAGCGTTTTCTGGCGTGCGGGAGCGCTAGGGATTGGACCGACCTCCCGACAGGAATCAGAAGTGGATTATGCGGGCGAAAGTCTATGCTACGTCCTCTCTCGGCCCCGTCAGGCCAGTTCGGCCGTCCTCATGGCACATTTTTTTCATGCCCTGTTGGGCTCCCTGGATGGTCGTCCCTCATCTTCCTGCGGATCTGCAGACTACGGTCAGGCAGGTGCGGAGACTAGGAGCAGGTCGGTGGCCAAACAACAGCTCAGACTACTTTAGACATTGGGGACTCATGTGCCGAGGTCTGTGAAGCGCAGTGGCCATCGTCGTCGGGCTTGGCTGAGGATATCCACCTAACCCGGATACTCAGCACAAGTTGGCGGATGTTCCCTTTGAGGACTGACCTCTTGACCTTGGGGTAGAAGGTCACCTGCAGAAGATCGAGAAGTCCAATGCTACCTTGGACTCTGTCTCTGCCTCAGAAGGACAAGGCCGCCAAACACAGCCTAAGCCCTTTAGTCCTTCTGGCAGCAGCGCCCGGCCCAACAAGTCAGGGCCAGCCGGGCTTGAGCTTGGCATCCCAAGCCGGCCGAACTCCTCAACAGGAAGCAGGAGGCAGGAGCCCAGGAGGTCCCTCAGCGATCCCTCCTCCAAGCCTGCCAGTACCGGGCTGGGGGTGTCGCCCCCCCGTCACCTCACCCCAGATTTCCCCCGTGGAAGGACAACTCATGCCCTTTCCGCCTGGTCGTTAATACACCGGACAGGTGGGTACTGAAAGTGGTGGGAAAAGCCTGCCTCTGGGAATTGAGCAGGCCCGCCCTTCAAACCGTCGCACCTCGGGGCCTCGGGGTCCACAGCCTCACTGTCGGCTCGTTGGGCCGACGCCGCCTCCTCCTCCAAAGGAGGTGATCAGGAGAGTAGCGGACCCTTCCTCAGACTCAGGGTTTGTGTCCAGGTACTTCCTGGTTCGAAAGCAGAGGGGGCTAGTGCCCCATTCTCGACCTACACGACTGAACAACTTCCTGAGTCTCGAGACCTTCAGGATGGTCACTCTGGCTCAGATAATACCATCTCTGGAACACGGCGTGGTTCTGCTCTCTGGGCGTGCAGGCCGCGTTCTTTCAAATCCCCTATCCGTCCGTCACATCGGAGATTCCTTTAACTTTCGGCGGAGGGATCCCTGCCAGTTCGAGCCATGCCCTTGAGCCTGTCTCCAGCTCCCAGGGTCTTCACCATTACATTGCAGTGGCAAGCCTTCCTCTTGAGCGCCAAAGGGGTTGAGGAGTGTACCCCTTACCTGGGCCGATTGGCTGATAGCAGCCCCTCAGGCGGGAGGTGGGGCAGTCAGAGATCTGGCCCCTCAGGTTTGCTCTCAGGTCGGCCTTCTTATCAATGAGGCCAAATTGGAACTCGAGCCGAAGCAGGTGATTCTGTTTATCGGGGCAGAGCTCGACTCTCTTGAGCCAGGCACGTCCTTGCACAATCATTTCTGGTTGGGCAAAAGCACTACCGGGACTTCCTCGCCTCCTGGGCCTCATGGCGGCCTGTACCAGGCGTGAGTCCGTTGGGCGCGCTGGCACATCACGCCCCTTCAGTGAGGACTGGCCAGCCAGTGGTCACGCGCTGCGATCATTTGGACCAGCTAGTGATGGTGACCCAGGAGATGGGCAGCTCTCCGGTGGTGGACGTTCCATCTCATCTGTAGGAGGGCATCCCGTTTGTCAGCCGAGCCGATGGTCTCTCTATCGACCGATGCCTCTCTGATGGGTTGGGGTGCCCATCTGGGGGAACACCGAGCGCACGGCCTCTGGTCCCCGTGGGAGTCCCGATGCCACATCAACCTGCTGGAGCTCTGAGCAGTTCGCCTAGCTCTCACCGCCTTTGCTCCGTTTCTTAGGGTCAGGTGGTCCGAGTCCAGACGGACAATACCACGACCATGTACTACCTAAACCGCCAGGCGGGGCCGTTCCATGCTTCTTGCAAGGAAGCTCTCCGCATTTGGTCACTGCGTGCGCAGCCTGGAGGCGGATCTCCTAGCCATTCATGTGGCGGGAGCCTCCAACACCCTGGCCCGATGCCCTGGGCCGGATAGGGCTGCATCTCACAGTGGTCTCTCCTGAGGTAGTACAGAATCTGTTCTCCCGCTGGAGCACACCTCAGGTGGACTGTTTGCCTCCAGGGAGCGCGAGCTGAGGCTGTTTCATGCCCGCCCCCTCAGCAGGGCTCGCTGCAGGGGATGCCTTCTCGAGCTGTGGACCCGGGCCTCTTCCGCCTTTCCCCATTTCCCTTGATTCACAAGGTGCTTCTCAAGGCAAGGAGGGACAAGGCGCAGGTGATCCTGATAGCCCCAGACTGGCCCGCCAGTTACTGGTACCAGATCTCCTCAGCCTCAGCTCCAGGCTCCCGAGGCAGCTTCCAGCTCGCCCGGACCTGCTCTCAGTCAATCAGGGAAGGTGTTCCATCCGGACCTTCAATCCCTGCACCTGGCGGCCTGGTTCCTGCGGCTAGAGTTCCAGGCCTTGGGTCTTTCCGACGAGGTCCTCAATGTTGTTGAGGCGCCCGTGAGTCGACCAGGAAATGCTATGCCTTCAAATGGAAGAGATTACCATTTGGTGTCCAGGCAAGGGCTTGGACCCTTCCTCCTGTCCTTGGCAAGCATCTTGGACTATTTATGGTCCCTTTCTAGTCAAGGGGCTTAGGTCGGCGCCCTAAGGAGTGCACCTGCAACCATCTCTGCCTTGCAGGCGTGGGCAGGGAGCAGTCGATTAGCGCAGAGAGAAGGTGGTCTGGCGCTTTTTCAAAGGCCTTGATCACATTTCCCCTCAGTCGAGACCTCCACCTCCGTGGGATTTACTGCTGGTACTGGCAAAGCTCATGGGCAAGCCATTCGAACCAATGCACAGGTGTGAACTCTCTCACCTGTCGTGGAAGAGACCATGTCTTGGTGGCTATCCGTCAGCCAGAAGAAGGATGGGAGAACTCCAGGCTCTCGCATCAGGTCTCCTTACCTGGTCTTCCACAGGGACAAGGTTATCCTCTTGGCCTGAAATTCCTTCGAAGGTGGTGTCAGAGTTTCACCTTAACCAGGTGTTGACTCTGCGGTGTTCTCCCAATCACATCTCGGAGGCGAATACAGGGCTCCATACTTTGGACCTAGAAGGGCACTAACTTATTATAAGGAGCATACGGCTGAGAGTTGGGGAGAGGGTTCGCCAGCTGTTTGTCACCCTCGCTGAAAGCCGCACCTGGCAGACCTGCAGCCGGAGTGGACGATAAGCAGGTGGGTCATCTCCTGCATAGATCTCTGCTACAAGTTGCGGGCATGGAACCTCCCAGAGGATAAGAGCTCATTCTACCCGTCATACTGCTGCATCGGTGGCTGCTTCCAGGGACGTCCCTATCCAGGAAATCTGCAGGGCTGCTACCTGGAAGTCAGCACACACCTTTATTACCCATTACCACATCGACCTTGAGTCGCCGGGATGCTGGTTTGGGAGCCTCGGTTCTCAGTCTTTATTCCTAAATAGGGGTGTGCGCTTGCCTCCCTCCTCCCGGAGAACTGCTAGGAGTCTGTCAATAAGTGTGGATGAACAACATATCCATGTCCCTAGAAATACAGGTTACTCACCTGTAACAGGAGTTCTAGGAATGGTATGTTGTTCATCCTACAATCTCATTTCTCCTGGCTTGACGCACAACCCTGAGCTTCAAAGCGAGGCAGATCTGGCGTCATGGGGCAGAGCTGAGAGTTTACGGGTGGGTGGGTGGGAGGAGCAAAGCTTGAAGACCTTCGGCAAGATTTAAAGCAGCGAGAACCTGCCAATAAGTGTGGATGAACAACATATACCATTCCTAGAACTCTTGTTACAGGTGAGTAACCTGTATTTCTTACACACCTCTTTTTTTTGAAAGATGTTACCCTCTTGGACTTTGTTGATTCCTTGAGGTATGTGAAGTTTCTGTCATATCCCTCTCTCCCTCCTTTCCTCGAGGCTATACATATGAAGCTCCTTAAGTTTCTCTTCATATGTCTTCCGGTGCAGACCCTGCACCATTTAGTACCCTCCCTGGACAGCTTCCATTCTGTCTGTGTCTTTGAGAACTGGGTCTCCAGAACTGCATGCAGTACTCCAGATAGGTCCGACCAGCTGTCTGTACAGAGGATAATAACTTCCTGTTTTCTACTGGTGATGCCTCTCCCCATGCATCCCATAGCCAACCAACCCTCCTTGCTGCCCTCTCACATTGCTTGCCCACCTTTAGGTCATCTGATATGACTACCCCCAGGTCTCTTTCTATTTTTGTTGTTGTTAGTATCTCACCCCCCATTGTGTACTCTTCCTCTGGGTTTTTGGTTCCCAGGTGCATTACCTTGCACTTCTTAGCATTGAATCTAAGCTGCCATACATTTGACCATTCCTCTAACCTTGCCAAGTCCCTTTTCATCTTTTCCACCCCACCTTGTGCATCAACTCTGTTGCAGATCTTTGTGTCATCTGCAAAGAGACATACTTTTCTTTCCAGTCCCTCTGCAGTGTAAACATTAAAGACATTGAAGAGGACCAGTCCTAATACTGAACCCCGATTTGCCCCGTAGTAACCCTCCTTTTTGTTCAGAGTGGACTCCATTTACTATTACTCTCTGTGTCCTATTCTCCAGCCAGTTTTTTTACCTAGGCTGTCATCTTGGGACCCACTCCCAGGCTAGCTAACTTGTATGTTAATCTTTGTGGGACTATGTCAGATGCCTTGCTAAAGTCTAGGTAGGCCATGTCCACAGCCCCTTCCTGATCTACTACTTCGGTCACCCAGTCAAAGAAATCTCTCAGATTTGTCTGGCATGACATTCCTGCTGTGAATCTATGCTGCCTTGGGTCCTGTGCCCCTCTGGCCTCTAGATACTCGACATTTCTTTCCTTCAGAAGTGATTCCATCATTTTCCCTACCACTGAGGTTAAACTAACAGGTCTGTAGTTTCCTGTTTCTGTCTTGCTCCCACTTTTGTGAAGGGAATCACATCTGCCCTCCTCCAGTCCTCGGATACCACTCCATCCTCCCATGATTTAATAAACAGGGTAGTCAGTGGTGTCACTAATTCTACCCTTAGTTCTTTTAGAATTCTGGGATGAATCCCATCAGACCTCATTGCTTTGTCTACCTTCAGTTTTAAGAGTTCTTTCAGAACCCTTTCTTCTGTAAATGGCTGGCACTTCTGTATCAGAGTGTTACTACTGTTTGTTTTAGGTACCTCCCCTCTTCCTTTGTAAATACTGAGCAAAAATATTTGTTTTAGTGTCTCTGCCTTTTCACAGTCACACCCCTGTAAGCCTCACTTATCCTCCCTTGGTCTTCCTTGCTCCCTGGTGTACCTATAAAAGTTTTATCCCCTTCTTAACTGAGTTGGCTATCTTTTCCTCGGTTTGGGCCTTTGCTGTTGTTCTGACTGCCTTCCCAGCTTCCTTTGCTTTAACTGATACAGTTCTCTGTCCTGCTCCTTCTGCGATTCCTTGTACTTCCTGAAAGCTTTCTTTTTCTCTCGAACCTTCACTGCCACTTCCTTTGAGAACCATAGTGGTTTCTTACATTGTCTAGCTTTCTTTATTTGCTTCACACAAAGGCTTGTTACCTCTGTGATGGCAGTTTTTATTATTTCCCATTGTTCTTCCACCCCTCCTTCCTGCCCATTTACTAGTGCATTCCTTAGGAACTCACCCATTTTGGCAAAGTCAGCCCTCCTAAAGTCCAGTACGTTTGCCTTTGTATGGCTTGACTCTATTGCTGTGTTTATTCTGAACCATACTGTTCAATGGTCGCTAGTTCCCATATGGCTACCCACTTCTATATCTGTGATCCTCTCTTCATCTCCATTTGAGAGAACCAGGTCTAAGATTGCTCCCTCTCGAGTGGGCTCCAATACTAGTTGTCTAAGGCATGCCCCTGTAGGGCATCTAGAATAACCCCACTCTTGAAGTGGCTGCTGCAGCTGCACTCCAGTTAACATCTGGCATATTCAGATCACCCATCAGCAATATCTCCCCTTTTCTGCCATACTAAGTATACTTTCTATCATTTTCCTTGTCCATTTCCTCCCCCTGAGGAAAGTCTGCTTCTAACCCTGTGCGGATTGTGGTGCCATTGCCTGTCTCCAAATTTACCCATAGTGCTTCTTCTCCTCCCTGTTTCCTTTTGTTCTGTTGCTTTGATTCCTTCCCTTATGTAAAGAGCTGCTACTACTCCTCTTTTACCCTCCCTGTCCCTCCTGTAGATAGTGTATCCTGGTATGTTTATGTCCCAGTCATGGTTTTGTGTGAACCATGTTTCTGTGACTGCCACGATATCCAGATGTTCCTCCTCCATCAAGGCCACTAATTCAGGAAGCTTGTTACTCAGACTATGGGCATTGGTACTCATTGCTTTCCATTTCTTGATGGCTTTTCCTTCTGTTGCAGCATCCCCCAATGACCTGTCTACCTCGGTCTTTTTCTCATTTAGTACTCTGTTTTATAGGGAGAGGCTGGGATTTTCCTGCTGCTTATCAGTGCCTCTCCCCTTGACTAGTTTAAAAGCTTGCCAATGTAGAGAGCCATATAGCTCTTTGACTCTGGCTCCAGTGATGTCATCACTTGACACATTTAGCGACCATTTTAGGAAGTGGGTGTGGCAGTTTTTTTTTTAAATTGGAAGGCTGATTTTACATTTTTCAAATGCTTTGGAACCACATCTAGATGAATTATATAGATGTAGTTTTAGCAATAATGTATACAACAGTCTTTCCTTTAGCCCCCTATGAAGTTAGATTTTTGAGTGGTTTGTTGTCAAAATGTTGTTTAGGTATCCTTTAATGAGGGAAGATTGAGACGTATGACGCACAGGGTAGTGGGGACTGTCTCCGTATCATTACAATTAAGTTGGTCTGCACTGCTTACCAACACTTCAGATAGCACTGTAGTGTTTCTCTTTATACATCAGCTCTGCTAAGCCCAGTACTGGGTAGTATTTGTATACCAAATGCTGTACAGGCATAACTACATGCTTCTCGTATATTTTTCCTGTAGTGATGAATGCAATTCGAGTTCATTTGAGATTGGTGACATTGTCTTTAGTGAGGGATCCCACGTCTGTGTCTGGTACTCGGAAAAACGACTCTGGTACCGAGGTTCTATCATTGGCATCGATCCAGTTAAAGATGGTGAGAAACTGCTGGGATATTTTATTTTATTGAAATCTAGGATTACAAATACCTTTGAGCAAGAACTGCTTGTTTACAAAGGTTCCACATCGAAGTAATGGGGGGTATACATATATATAAAGGTCAACATAATAATACATAGTCACACAATAACAAGAAGTAAGAGACAGGCTTAGGAAATTCCAGTAATTCAAAATGTGCCAAATGTTAGTTAGGTAGCATGACATAACCAGCCAAGGGCAATCTTGGAAATAAGCACTGCAGGTGAGAGGGAAGGGGGTAAGCAGGCAGAAAGGGCCATTGTCAGAGGGTAGAGGGTGAGGGTAAGAGCTCTAAAGGGAGGGAGAGGAGGATAGAAGTCAGGAAATGCCGGAGGAGAGAGGAAAGGAAAGAGAGCGCAAGGGGTAGGCAGATAGGAGGAGGCAAAGGCGGGAGAGATGGCTTTCAAGACTAGAAGGAGGCGGTGAATGGTGGGCCCCCAGTTAGGCGAGGCAGTCACAATGACTAGTTGAAATTAGATGAAGTCGGAGTCGTCTCTTAAAAGGGCCAAGAGCAGCAGCAGTAAGAGTTTCTTTGTTGAGAGTACTGTACCACTGTGGTGCTCTGTGGGCAAAGGTCCTCTGGCCCATGGTGGTCCGGCATCTGGATATGAAGGTGAAAACCTACATTCATGAGCAAACCATGATGTTTACTGTGTTTTCTGGAGCTCCTATGGGGCTTTGGAGCAAGTTGCCAATGGGGGGGGGGCTTCAAAAAAGAAATCTTCATCGTCACAGGGCCAACATGACAAAATTTCCAGTGGTCAAAACTAACCCCATTCACGTAACTATTACATTTAACATGCTGGGGAGGCTCGACTCAGTGGTGCAGGCTGGTAGTCCTTGGCAGTGCCACATGGGAGAACCGGGATAGAGTCCTGAGCCTGTCTTGCCCACTGTGGGCTGGTGGTGTCAGAGTGCTAATGTGTAGGCATCTTGCACTAACTCGGGGGGGCTCATCTGCTCACGTTCAGTAGATTCCTCTAATGGGTTGTGCTAGCCTTGATCTCGTGGGGTGACCACGAAGTCAACGATCCCATACAGACAGTGATGCTGCTAGCAGCCGAAGCTGGATGCTTGTGAGGTGGGAGGGAGTAGAGGGGTAAATGCAGGCACCTTATTGGATGATGGCTCACTGGCCCATTCATCTCAGTAATTGCCGAATGGCTTTTGGTACAGCAGCCTTCTTTGCCCAAAAGTCATAACTCCTGTGCCGCAAGCGTGGCAAAGAACAATACTCTTTTTCTATCATTCTGTTTCTTGTGTTTTTTTGCGGCTGGCAACCCCACGACATCCGACTTAACTCCACCGGATCTCACCATCCCACAGTGACATCCATGGCCACTGACCATCTGGCTACAGACATGGCACCTTCCAGTGGACTGGTGGAGCCACAGGGGGGAGTCGACCAACAGAACACATATCTTGGCGTGACGGAGGAGGCAGAAGAGAACAAGTCTGGCAGCAGGTATCATTAACAGGGTCTCCAGCCATTTTTGTGAATGTTGTTTCCGGGAAGTGCAATGTCTGCTCTGCTCCACAAGATTGATGGCTCTGGCTGTGGTGGAACCCCACCCTCTAGGGGGCCATAAAGCACCACACACTCTTCCCATCTCTCCCTCTGGAGAAGGGGGGCCATCCCCAGGATGCTCAGTTCTTCTCCCCCTGGCCAGCCCTCTGACTCCCAAGTCCGTCCCCGAACCTGGGATGTCTGCTTCACAAGTGGATACCTTGCTGCTGCGCCGTCAGGCCGGCTTCCATCATTCTTCTTAATCGTGCCCAAGAAAACAGGTTTTCGTGCAGTGCTAGACCACAAGAGGCCGACTTGGAGGGAATGAATGATTTAATTCAACATGGAGACTCATAGGTCTGTAATGGCAGCGATACACCAGCGAGATTTTCTGTCATGCTTTGCAGGACACCTTTCTGCATATGCTTATCTGGCTAGCCCACCATAAGTTTCTGCATTTGCACTCATTTCCAGTTTAGAGCACTCCCATTCAAGCTGGCGCCTGCCCACTGGGTGTAAGACAGCGTTAAAAGTGACACTGAGGGCAGAGGATCTGTTTAGCTACTCTTATCTGGACTAACTCATCTGAGCAGACTTCTCTCCTGGTACACAGGTAGGGCTATGCAGGGTAGCAGAGGTCCTGAAACAACATAGTTGGTCTATGAAATGAAGAGCAGTCTTCGGCATGGTGACAGCAACAGCAGCACTTGCTCATGATCAGACTGCGTTTGTGCTACAGTCTGAAATGCTCTCAGGCTCAAGTAGGTGGTGACTGCACAAACTATTCTGAGCACTTTGGGACTCATCGCAACCTTGTATAGTCCTGCAGTGGGCCAGGCTGAAATTGCATCAGCTGCAACTTTATCTGCTTTGCCACTGGAACCCTCCGAGGATGCCATGATTGTACCTCGTGCCAGCCCTCTGCAGATCAGGATCAGCTTCCACTGGTGGACAGTCCGGCGCCATCTTGATCACAGCGTGACTTTTTCTGACAGCAGTACCCTGTAACAATCAGCATGGGTGCAGTTTTCAAGGGCTGGATAGCAGTATGTGGAACAGCAGTTGCAAAGGTGTTTGGAGCCTAGGGAAATGTCCTCTCCCCGTTAACATCCTCAAGTTGCCTGTGTTAATAACGAGTACACAGTGTGGTTCAGATATCCAGAAGTCTTCTTTTGAACAATATTGCTTCATTTTACAGGTGCTGTAAGTAATTTTCCCCCCGCATAAAGAAACATCTGCAGGAGTACTAATTATCCTTTTTTGTAAAACTGTTATGTGTTTCTGTGTATTGCTGTACTTGCCTGATGGTACGTACTGTATTGTAATGTTTCCTTTCAAAGTTAATAAACACGAAGGTTTAAAAAAAAAAATATGAGCTGTCTTCAGGACCTTTCTGGCTTTTCACTCTGGAATCTAAGGAGAAACAGTTGTCATCAACACATATAACACCGCCACAGTGGCATATGTCGGGGAAACAAGGGGGGACAAAAAAATGGGAGCATTAATCCACAAAGTGTTCAGGATGCTGTACTGGGTGGGAAGGAGCCTCTTCTTCCTGTCAGCAGCTGACCTAGCAGACTTGTTTATTAAGGGGTGGATTGACTCAGCAGACAGAACCTTCACCAAGTGCAATGAAAGGGAGCTTTGTACAAAAGTCTCCAGCCAGCTGTGCCGTGGGTGGGGACTGCCTAGTCAACTTGATGGCCACAAAGTCCGATGTGAAAGTTCCATGCTTCTCGCACAGGTTTTACAAACCATACTCGCTAGTGATAGATGATACCTGTCCATGACTTGTCCAGATACAGTACTCAGTAAATGCATTTCCTATGAGACTGATGATCCAAAAAGTAATCCACAAGCTCACCAGAGTGAAATCGACTCGGATTCTAATATCCCCCAGATGGTCAAGATGATCTTCATACTTGGACCTGGCAGAATTAGCAGTAGATGGTCCACTGCCTTTCCCACAGAGATCAGGCACACTCCAACAAGGTCCTGTTCTGCACCTGGATCTGCAGTGCCACCAGCTGGTAGCATGGCACCTGAGTGCATAAGCTCTTAAGTAGGATATTCCCCCAGAATGGTGGGCATGCTTTTGCAGGCTTGAAAGCAGTCACCATCTTGAGCATATCACAGGGTCTGGGTGTCCTTAAAACCTTGGTGCTTGAGGCTGAGAGTTGGGTCCCATCTTGAACATACTCATTCTGGATTTCCTAGTGAAGGGGTTAGATGAGGGTTTGTCAGTTAGCTCTCTCTGGGTAAAATTGGATGCCCTCTCAGTGGTCCAGAAAATGACCTGGTTTTCTTTATGTGCTAGCACCGTGACAGTTTGCTTCCCAAAAGCATATTATAAACTCAGACACCCGAGTGGGGCAGCTGTTGAGTCCCTATGTCTCCTGTTTCTCTGTGGTTCCTGTCCCTCGGTGTTTTATTCCTGTTGGCTATTTTTTCGATGCTTAGACTGTGGGAAGTCCAAACCTTTTATCAGGAGCTGTTCCTCGTTTGTCATAAGCACAAGGTTGTCCTTTATATGGTGCCATCCTCTATTTCAAAGGTCTCTATTGATTTTCACAGAAATTAGTAGATCGTGATGCTGTCCCTATGTCGTGCTCTGGTCAGTGACAATGTAATTTCTGTACATTTATCATCAGTGGACGACAGACTGTTGGACAGAGATGCTCTTTGTTCTCCTTGTACAAGGGAGATGGGGTGAGCTCCAGCACAACCCACCCTGAATAAATGGCTGAGTTCTGTAATTAGGGAGCTTTACCCGGCCAGAGGTCCCCTTCCCCGTCCCAAACACTGCCATTTGGATGTGTTCCGTTCGACTGATGCTGCTTTTGGTAGGTACTGAGTGCGATGGTGCACTGCTGATTCCCATCCAAATGGGTTCTGCTTCTTGGGGCCCATATTCACTACTTGACCATAGGAGCTGCCACACAAAGGGAAATTCCTTAAGCAGTATTTCAGGTTGTGTTTGGACTCTGTAGATGGATGGGTAGGCCCACCCAAGCTTCCAGGTTCTGGTTTAGCTTGCAGGACCTCTTCGGAGTTTGTAAGTAAGGTTTTTCTTTTCTTTTTATTTCCTGAAACATGGGGTTATGTTAGGAGAAAGTTAGGTTGGTTTGTTTAGAAGCACAGCCGGTTCTCCTGATGTGTTCTAGAAGTTGTGCAGGTTAATGTGACTGAGGAGCATGGGAAGGGGGCTGCCCCTGCAAGCTCTTTAGATCTTACCTCAAGAGGGTTCTTACAGTAGGCAGTAACATTTAGGACTGAACCGCCAGGCACTAGGACCACACAGAAACTTAGCTAGCAGTGTCTAGTGGGGGACCACTCACATGGTGTCACGTGACAGACGTTTGCCTGGCGCTTTGTAGTGGGCAGTCCCCACACCCACCATCAGTTGTTTTCCACCGACGACCTGCGCACATCTGACCTTGCGGAATGCTGCTACAGTCGACTGCCATTGTCTATAAGTATACACTTTCGATTTTTCTTATTTTCTGCTTAAAAGTTAGTTTGTTTGACATCGGATTGCATGTCTTCACCAACTCTGTCCGAGTCCCACAAAAACAAGTGTGCCTTCGGCAAGCAGATACCAGAGAAAGATGGCCATACTGTGTGTAATCTGCCTGTGGCCTGACCACGACACTGAGGGCTGTGAGGCCTGCAAGAAATTCAACCAGGACACACGGAAACACCGTCAACAAGTCCTGGAAGCCCACCTTCTGAAGAAAAGGTTAGCTTCCATGGAAAAGCAGCTGCAGATGGTGCAGGGTTCCTCTTCTTCCCTGAAACCGAAGAAGCATAAGTGATACAAGGACAAGAGCCTGGTCTGGGATCGGGCTCCATCTAGGCCGCGGCTCTCCTCGGAGACTGTGATCGATGAGCGACCCTTGTTCAGCAAGGAGAGCGCTCCTCCGACCAAACCTGCTCCGCTTCCTAAGGAGCAGCCTCTGGGTGCCCCATCACCTGGTAACAGGTCGGGTGGATGCATCTGGGGATTCGGACATGGCTACCCTCAGGCCTGTCCAACATTTGCCTGGATCTCATTCGGTTGGAATGGTTAGTAAGTCGAACTTGGTTCTGCCGATGTCTGCACAGTCTTGGCACTTCTGTCAGACACAGACTCGAGGTCCAGCGTGGGGTCGCAGGACCAGCACCAGCTGCCGCTATAGCCACAGCTTCCCTGAGAGGAATCCCCACCTCGGGACCCTTCTTTGCTCCCATTATGCCCTCCTGAGTCTCCCACCCACTTGGAGCAGGAGGAATCACCATTAGTTGATCCGCCTGAATGGCCAGCGCAGGCAAGCTCTATATTGCCCTCCGAGGGGCCTTCTGGACTGCTAGCCCTCTAACCCATATGGGACTCTGGCTCCACCCACGACTCCAGAGACGCCTGTTGCCCCTCCCAGCGCTAATGCTGGTCCCTTCTGTGGATCCAACACTGGATAACCCTTAACCTGGGATCTCAGGCCTCCCTTTGGAACCACAGCTAGGCCCTTTGATGCCTCAACCAGGTCCTTCTGCTCCACCATCGGGGCCCTCGCCACACTATCCTGCGTCGGGTTACCCAATGACAGGGTACTCAATGCCAGGCTACCTAAACCCAATGTCAGGTTATCCAGCTCCTGGGTACCTGATGGCGGGATACCCAATGCCAGATTATCCACTGGTCTGCACACCACCAGTATACTAGCCTCCTCCATCACCCGCTCCATTGCCTCAGGTGGACTACGAGACCCTCTTTGACTCCTGGTGGCACAGGGCAAAGAACCAGTTGGTCTCAACTGGGCGAACGTCAACCAGTTGTGACTCTCATGTTGGTCTGACCTACCCCATACACCATGATCTTTATCATCCGTGGATTCTCACCCCGCAGATGCGGGCCGCACAGTGGGTGCCACTGTGGCAGAGTTTCAGGGTCGTAGGTAGGAGGACCCTCAGAGAGCGGTCTACTGTTGAAGGTCTCAGTCTCCCGACAGGAGCCCTTCGTCTGACTCAGAATCAGACTCCTCCTCTTCTTCTTCTTCTGACTTGGAGTCCTCTACGCCAGAGGAGCCTAAACCCAAGGAGACCCCTAAGTCTTCCCTGTAGAATCCCTCTTTCATGGACATCCTCCGGAAAATCCAGGATACCAACAGCTGGAGGACTGAGGAGCAAGATCCCCAATGTCGGAGGCTGGTGGAGCATCTGTACCTTCCAGAGCTCCCCACAATGTCCTTGCCACCACTATTTAGCAGCAGCCATCATCTGTCGCAGCCTTCGCAAAAAAGGCAGACAGATTGAATCATGCCCCAGAGGGGATGGACCACCTAGTAAACAATCCAAATGCTGATTCAGTGGTCATCAGTGCGGCTCATGACCGCTCCAAGCAGCCGAAGCACATGAGTACCTCCCCTCCAGATAAGGAGTTGAGGCAACTGAACCAGTTTGGCTATAAGGTCTGCTCGTACTCTGCTTTGGCCTTTCACATGTTGAATTACTTTGCCCATATGGCCTGTTACCAGAAGTCCTTCTTGGAAAAGCTAAAGGCTCAATTCCAGACCTTGCCAGACTCTGAGGCCAAGACTGAAACTGAACAAATGGTCAAGACGGCAGAGATCAACTGTCATCACACCCTGCGTATGGCTTATGATGCCGTCGATGCCTCTACAAGAAGCACGCCAACGATGGTTTGTCTATGCAGACATTCCTGTTTGTGAGTGTTTGGATTCACCCAGGATGTCCAAGCATCCATCCTGGATGCTCTCTTCAGGGGCTCGGTGTTCTTTGGAAGGGATGTCCAGGACATTATGACTGACCTTCTGGAGAGAGGGAAGGCCCTTCAGTAGGTGCACTGCTTCTATCACATCAGTCCTCAGTTTAAGCAGTCCCTTTGTCACCAGCAAAGGCGCCAACAGAGGCAGCAGCCCGCCAAACATCAGGGCAAACCTCGGGCTTCAAAACCCCCCCAGTCTCAAAGAACCTCTGGGGCAGTGCTTCCCTACTCTCCCTGCGACTCTTGGCTGTCCCCCACAGCATTCTGGAGGAACCAAAAGGGGTCAGATTCACCAGTCACCTATCCAGGTGGGAGGCTGTCATGACAGACTCTTGGGTGATTCAGCTCATAGCTCAAGGTCACACACTGAAATTCTTAGAGAGCTCTCCAGAAAATCTCCAGGTCACTCTCACTACCTGCTGGGTCATGCCCCACTCATCAGAGAAGAAATGATGGCACTACTGCAGAAATCTGCCATAGAACATGTTCCTCGGAGACGGGAAGGAAGGGATATTACTCCCACTTCTTCCTGGTCCCCAGGAAGACAGACAACCTCCAACCCATACTAGACCTCAGTGCACTTAGCCTGTATGTGAAGTAAAAAAGATTTTGCATGTTGACCCTCCCACTACTCCACCAAGGACATTGGCTCTGCGCACTGGACATGCAGGATGATTACCTGCATATTCCAGTTTTACCTGCCCACTGCTGCTCCCGCAGATTTTCCTTCCAGGGGAAGCATTTCCAATTCAAGACCCTCCCCTTTGGCCAATCCTAGGTACCCAGTGTTTTTACCACATGCCTAGCAGTAGTGACGGTGACTTTGCAGTGCCAGGGTCACTATGTGTTCCCATACTTCGATGCTTGGCTTCTGTCAGCCCCGTCAAGGCACAGTCTGGAGGCTTCTCTAATGGTTACCCTGGACCTGGTTCACAGGATAGGGGTCTCGGTGAACTACCCCAAGTCTCACCTTACTCCTTCCCAGTGCCCAAATTTATTGGAGTGATTCTGGAAACTACACAGGGCCAGGCCTTCCTTCCCTTAGACAGGGCAAAACGCTGCAGAGACCAGCTCGACTTGTGGCCTCTAGTCAGTGGACTATGGCCAGAACAGTCCTCCACCTCCTATGCTTGTAGTGGCGGCTGTTCCTACAGTACTTCTGACTCTGCTCCACATGCGAGTCACACAGTGGACCCTCAGGGATCAGTGGAACCAGAGGTCAGATGACCTGGACCACAGAGTTCTTGTGTCCAACCTGATGAGGAATGATCTCCTTTGGTGGCAAGATCTGGACAGTCTGCCGAGGGGTCCCCTTTCAGCTTCCCCCGCCAGTTCAGTCCCTGTCCACAGATGCTTCGGGTCAGGGTTGGGGAACACATCTGGGAGATCGCAGAACCTAGGGATCCTGGTCTCAGAGGGAGCTCTCACTGCATATCAGCATGCTAGAGGTGCATGCAGTGCTGTACGCCCTCCAGGCCTTCCAGTCCCTCTTCCTACCAGGACCAGTCCCGGTCCATTCGGACAACATGTGTGGTCTGGTACCTGAACAAACAGGGAGGCACTTTATCTTGTGCACGGAGGTGATACGAGTGTGGTTCTGGGTGGTTCAACACCAGCTCCAGCTCTCGGCAGTGCATGTCCTGGGCATTCAGAATATCCTAGCAGAGTCGCAGCTGCACTCGGGCAAGGCCTCATGAGTGGGAACTGTGACAGTCAGTAGTCGAAAGCATATTCAACCTCCGGGGTCTCCCAGATCTCTATCTATTTGCCTCCCCATACAACGCAAAACTACCAAAGTTCTTCCGGGCCTGGTGTCTTTTGGCGAGACACACTGTCTCTTTGCTGGATGGGGAGGTCACTGTATTCCTTTCCTCCCTTCCTGCTGTTGCAGAGGGTGCTCCTCAAACTGCAAGGGGAGGTAGCTTAGATGTTCTCATTGCTTCATATTGGTCTTGCCAAATATGGTTCCCTCTGCTCCAGCAGTTGGTGGTGGAGCCTCTGGTTCCTCTTCCCCTTGGCCAGGACTTTCTGACTCAGGATCAGGGCAGACTGGTCCGTCTGACCTCAGGTCCCTTCACCTGCATGCATGGCGTCTTCAGACATTGCGATATTCCACTTTGGAGTCTACTCCAGAGTTTCTGAAGTCCTTGTAGAGGCAAGGAAGCCACCTACAAGAACCACCTATGTGATGAAATGGAAGAGGTTCTCTATCTGGGCGACCTCTAAGGTTTGGGACACTTTTTCATTCCCTGTTCCTTAGGTCTTGGGAGTATCTGCTGCACCTCTCCGACCTGGGACTCAGTTATTCCTCACTGAAGGTCCACTTGTCTGCCATATTCACCTACCCCACTCCGGTGGAAGGCAAAACTTTGGTTCAGTTGGTGGTCCACCCATATTTTTCTGAAGGGAATACTCCATATGAAATCCCCAATGTGGAACCCTGTTCCCCTGTGGGACCTACATTTTATCCTTGGAAAACTCATTCTGCCTCCCTTTGAACTAGCCGTGAGTTGCGACCTGTGCTGTCTTAGAAAGCACTGTTTGTAGTTGCCATTACTCGGATTTCTGAGCTTCACGCCCTCATGGGTATGGAGCCTTATTTGATTTTCCACCGGGTGGCTCTGCATACAAATCCTAAGTTTCTACCAAAGGTGGTTTCTGAGTTTAGGTTGAATCAGACTATACGTTTACCAGTGTATTATCTGGAGCACTCTAACCAAGGGGAGGCCATTCTGCACACACTGAATGTGCTCAGAATTTTGCGTTACTACACAAATCGGCCAAAGTCAGTCCGCAAAATGGATCAGCTTTTTGTTCTTACTTCGAGATACAGCTCTTGCAGCAGGTAACACCATTAGGACTGAAGCTGGCAGGCGTCAGGACCCCACGGAAATCTTCTAGCTAGCAGTCTTCAGCGGGGACCGCCTCTGACGTCGGTCCCGCCCCCAACGTCAGATGTAGTACATAAGGAGGCGGTTCCGCCAGAATCCCCAGTTCTTTCCCGCCGTCGATTTGCATGTCTCAACCCTTCGGTCTCTTTCTAGCACGCGATGCCTGGTAACGTTCCTCCATTTTGAAAAGTTAGTTTTTTCTTTGAAGTCTAGCCGTCTGATGTCCTCTCCAACCGCCGAGGAAGGCCATCCATCGAAGTGCGCCTGTGGGAAGCAAATCCCTTTTAAAGACCCGCATTCGACCTGCATCCGGTGCCTAGGCCCAGATCACGACACCTGGGCCTGTACCTGCAAACAAGGGTTCACGCCATCTGGCAGCTAATAGAGTCCAGAAAGAAACAATAAATGTACATGAAACAAAAGGTGTGAAATAGTTTCTTCTTGTTGCTGACATTCAGGTCTGGAACAAAATCTGTCCTGTAGTGATTTGTGTTTATGGTTACATTTGACGTTGATACGTTCGTGGCAGCTAAGCCAATGCAAGTCCCACATCTTTTGGGGAACCCTATAATTGCGAAGTAAATTGAGCAAAGCAGGGAGATGTTGCGTAGGACATTTGGGAAAAACAACAATCTCCAAACATACACGGTCCACTAAATACTTATACAATGATTTTCTGGAGACAGTTATTAGCATATGGCTAGTAATCTGCCAGTGTTTCAAATGAAAAAAAACTATCCCTAACATAAGCAGAAATCTGGAAGGAATGTGTTAAAACTGTCAATTTGTTAAGTTCCTATTTATGAAACCAGGGACCACAGGATTCAAGAAACCAAGGTTCCCAACCTCGATCTTGGTTAACCAGCAGGGGTCTAATATTATAAAACAAGAAAAAACTAGTATAAAAAAACCAGGTTGGACCATAGCTAGGCCTCCATCCCGATTTAGGGAGATAGGTGATCTGACGTTTAATGGGGTTCAGGCGGCTACCCATAGGCTTGAAAAAGAGACTAAGCAATCTGGTTTCAAATTGCGGGAGGAAAATATAAGCCAGAAAGAGAAAAGGGAAGCAGAAAGGTTTTAATCATGTAAATCCTTTTTCTTACTCATTTGCCATGAATTCCAACTGCAACCATAGTCTGAGCATAATCTAATTTGGGAGTCCAGTTAAGGACATCTAAAGGACCAGTACCATATAAAATGCCCAAAATCCTAATAGGGTCATCACAAAGTCTAATGTCAACAGAAGACTCATCTACAAAAGGGGAACCTAATCTACGGCCTACACATTTATCAAGATTAAGGGCCGCGCCAGAAACAGCCCCAAACTTGGAACAGTGCCATAATGCCAAATGCACGGAAGCAACATTAGCCACCATGAGACTTATATCATCTGCATAGGCCAACATGGAATATGGGGCTGAGGGAAGTGGCATAATTGTTGGGGCCGAATTAATAGAATGAAGTAAGGGATCCAAAAAAATATATATATAAAAGTGGACAGCCCTGTCTAACCCCTCTGTGTAAAGGAAGCATAGGGCCCTTCCGTCCATTGACCAGTGGGACAGCAGTTGCAGACCGATATAGCAACCACAGTCTAGTCAGGGTATAATCAGGTACTTTATAATATCGAAGAGTAGACCATAAAAAATCATGATGTACAGAATCAAAAGCCTGCCGTTGGTCCAGTGAGAATATGAAACCACGTAAAACATTAGAATTTCCACGTTCAATCATTTCTCTAAGTAAAATTAGATGGTCCTGAATACATCTCCCAGGGACACTACAAGATTGTGCGGTAGAAATCACATATATGAACAATTTAGAAAGTCTGAGGGCCAAAATTTTGGTCAGTATTTTAAAGTCAGTATTTAAGAGGCATAAAGGTCTCCAATTGGAGAGCAATCTTCTATCCCCTTTTTTATGTAAGTAAAATAAACAACCCATGTTAAAGTCTAAAGGGAGATGTTCGCACTGTAGAACAGAATTATAAACTGTAGCCAATTCAGAACTCAGGTCACCAGAAAACAATTTATACAGCTCACTGGAGAGACCATCCAGGCCCGGTGTCACTCTTGGGCGTAAAGACTTGATTACTGCTTCAATTTCATGTGCTTGTATCTCAGTATCTAACATATCTACAACAGAAGAAGGTACATTAGGAAGTTGTAAAAGGAAAAGTAGTCCATTATGGATGCAGATGGGGGGGCATGGGACCAAACAGTTTTGTGTGTAACAGGTAACCACGGTGCCTGATAGCCAAAATATCAGTGAAGCTCGGTAAACGGTCATCAAACAGTGTAGTAAAGGTTTTACTCTCTACTGTTCGCCGAATAGAAACATATGGACATACTGCATCACGGGTAGCAGAGGTCCCAAAACGCTGTTGATGCTGAACAGAAGTAGCCTTCAGAAAGTGATAATCCATCATGCGCTCCTTAAGAGTACTTAATTGGGTGGAAAAATCATGGCCAGTTTCATTAGATAAAGTAAGTAATTTTTGAAGTCGTCGTCTGTTAGTGTGATAAAGGAAATACAATGAATCATGATGATGTTTACTAAAATTTTTAAATAAAGTTCGGAGTCCAGATTTCGTATCAGTGTTGGGGCCACTCCTGTTTAGTGCCTATGTCTCAGACATAGGGAGGGAGGTAGGAGCAGACTGTCTCTTTGCAGATGATTCCAAACTGGGAACACTGGTGGACTGGGAAGAAGCGAGAGGTGTAGTACAAGGCGATCTGGATACCCTGGAGGGGTGGTCAAGGAGGTGGGGATTGAAATTTAATGCCGGAAAATGTAAGGTACTGCATTTGGGGGTCAGAAATCCGGGCCATGTTTACATCCTGGGGGTGTGTCACACTGCAGGCCACAATGGGTGAGAGGGATTTAGAGGTGGTGGTAGACGTCAAAATGAATAACTCTGAAAATAGTAAAAGAACCGCAGCCAAAGCAAACAGGATACTGGGCTGCATATCAAAGGTATGCATCCGGAAAGAGGAGGTGATCCTCTACACAATGCCTTGGTCGAGACCATAATGCAGTACTGTGTTCAGTTCTGGAGGCCTCATCTGAAGGACATAGCACTGTTGGAGAGAGTCCAGAGGAAGCGACCAGGATGATTCAGGGAATGGAGGGGAGGACCTATGAGGAGAGAGATTGAAGGAGCTTGGGATGTACACACTGGAGGAGAGGAGGAACAGGGAGACATGATAGGAGTCTTCAAGTATGTAAAAGGAATAACTGAGAGTGGAAACAAGGAGCTGTTTAGGCTAAAAAGGGGGGACAACGAGGGGCATGAGTGGAAACTGGAGGGGAATTATGGGGGAATGTAGAAGGCATTATTTCACTGAGAGGGTGGTGGAGCCGTGGAATGCGCTGCCCAAGAGGCTGGTGGAGTAGGGCACAGTGGAGGGCTTGAAGAAGGGGTGGGACATGTACAAGGGATCTAAATCCATCGAAGACCCTCTTGGTGGCTGGAAGGGGAGGTAAGCGAGCAACCACTAGGTGGCTGGCTACCGGCGACATGACAGACCATTGGGCCTATTCTGCTGGCTTTTTAGTATGTTAGTAGTCTATAATGCCTTGGTCGGACTGCAACTTGAGTACTGTGTACAGTTCTAGAGACCACTCTGAAGGACATAGTGCTGCTGGACAGAGTCCAGAGGAGAGACCAGGATGATTCAGGGCATGGAGGGGAGGCTCTATGAGGAGAGACTAGAAGAGCTTGGGCTGTACACACTGGAGAAGAGGGACAGGGGAGACATGATAGGGGTTTTCCAGTATGTAAAAGGAATAACAGAGCAGAACCAAGGAGCTGTTTAGGCTAAAGAAGGAGGGAACAACTAGGGGGCATGAGTGGATGTTGGAGGGGAGAAATTACAGGGGGGGTGTAGGAAGCATTTCACTGAAAAAAAATCCTTAGTGAGGTAAACACCAAGATAGAGCAGTCAATAGTGAGAAGGGCTGGGATAAATGGAGAAAAAGACAAAGGCAGTAAGGACATGGATGGGGCAGAAAGAAATAAAGCCTTAAAAAATGGAGGGTAATGAGTACCAATGCCCGTAGTCTAGGTAAAAAGCTTCTCGAAATGGTGGTCTTGATGGAAGAGGGATGCCTGGATATTGTCAGTCACAGAAACATGGTACACAGAGAACCATGACTGGGATGTCAACATACCAGGGTACGCAATCTACAGGAGAGACAGGGAAGGAAGAAAAGGAAGAGGAGTAGTGGCTTTCTGTGTAAGGGAAGGAATCAAAGCAACAGAACTAAAGGGTAAACAGGGAGGAGAGGAGGCACTGTGGGTCACCCTGGAGACTGGAAATGGCACCACAGTCCGAACAGGGGTTGTATATAGACCCCCGTCTTGGGGAGGAAATGGACAAGGAAATGATAGAAGGCAACCTTAGGATGGCAGAGAAAGGGGAGATATTGCTGATGGGGGACCTGAATATGCCAGATGTTAACTGGAGCACCTTTGCTGCAGCCACATCCAAGAGCAGGGCCATTCTCAATGCCCTACAGGGGGCATGCCTCAGACAGCTAGTTTTGGAACCCACTCGGGAGGGAGCAATCTTAGACCTGGTACTTTTAAATGGGGATGGAGAGAGGATCTCTGATCTTGAAGTGGGTAGCCATCTGGGAACAAGCGACCACTGAACAGTGTGGTTCACAATAAACATAGCTGTAGAGTCAAGCCATACAAAAGTGAAGGTACTGGACTTCAGGAGGGCTGAGTTTGTCAAAATGGGAGTGTCTGACAGGCACTAGCAAACAGGCAAGAAGGTGGGGTGGAGCAACAATGGGGAAACATCAAAACCGCCATCACAGAGGCAACAAGCCTTTGTGTGAAGCAAATGAACAAATTGAAACGAAAGAAGAAAAACACTATGGTTCTCAAAAGAAGTAGGGGGAAGGTTAGGGAGAAAAAGATAGCATTTAGGAAGTATGAGGAAATGAAGAGCAGGACAGAGAACTGTACCAGTTAAAGCAGAAGGAAGCGGGGAAGGCAGTCAGAATAGCAAAGGCCTTAACCAAGGAAAAGATAGCCAACTCAGATAAGAAGGGGGATAAAACCTTTTTATAGGTACATTAGGGAGCAAAGAAAGACTAAGGCAGGGATACTGTGGCTGTATAAAGACGAAGGTGGTTGGGTAGAGAGCGTCTGTGAAAAAGCAGGGATACTGAACGAATACTTCTGCTCAGTATTCACAGTGTAAGAACAGGGGGAGATACCTAATCCAGTCAATGGAAGCACTCTGGATAGGGGGGTTGATATCAGTCCTTTCACAGAAGGTTCTGAAAGAACTCTTAAAACTGAAGGTGGATAAAGCAGTGGGGCCTGATGGAATTCACCCCAGAATTCTAAAAGAACTAAGGAAAGAAATAGTAACACCACTGACTACCCTTTTTAATAAATCATGGGAGGATGGTCTGGTAACTGATGACTGGAGGAGGGCAGTTGTGATTCCCCTTCACAAAAGTGGGAGCAAGACAGAGGCAGGAAACTACAGACCTGTCAGTTTGACCTCAGTGATAGGGAATATGATGGAATCACTTCTGAAGGAAAGAATTGAGTACCTAGAGGCCAGTGGGGCACAGGACCCAAGGCAGCATGGATTCACAGCTGGAAGGTCATGTCAGACAAATCTAATTGATTTCTTTGACTGGGTGACCAAAGTAGTAGACCTAGGAGGGGCTGTGGACATGGCCTACCTAGACTTTAGCAAGGCATTTGACACAGTCCCGCACAAAAGATTAATAAACAAATTAGCCAGCCTGGGAGTGGATCCCAAGGTGGTAGCTTGGGTAAAACACTGGCTGGACAACAGGACACAGAGGGTAATAGTAAATGGAGTCCACAGTGAAGAAAGGGGGTGTTACTAGTGGGGTACCGCAGGGTTCTGTACTGGGGCCGGTCCTTTTTAATGTCTTTAAGTGACATTGCAGAGGGACTGGAAGGAAAAGTACAGTCTGTCTCTTTGCAGATGACACAAAGATCTGCAACAGGGTTGATACGCAAGGTGGGGTGGAAAGGATGAAAAGGGGCTTGGCAAGGCTGGAGGAATGGTCAAATGTATGGCAGGTTAGATTCAACGCAAAGAAGTGCAAAGTAATGCACCTGGGAAACAAAAACCAGGGGTAGAGTACGGGTGGGGTGGGGGTGGGGTGAGATGCTGACAACAGGTAGGGGAATATAGGCAGAAAGGTCACTGAATGTATTGCTAAAGGTGTTGGCAATTTCCATACCACCTTTAACAGTAGTTCTTACCCCAGGAGTCCTTTAGCATTAGTAACTTTTTTGTACTTAGCTGGCTAGGTGCAACTGCCCCGGAGGTGTACCTTTAGGGGATATTTAAACGTGTAAGGCCAAGCCAGTCAAAAGACAGGAAGGGGTGTGGGCTGAGTAAGAGCTGCTGAAGGCTTCAGAATGTTTTCTCCACTGGACTGAGCAACATTTATTTATTTTTATATTAGTCTTTGGTAACCAGGTAAGGCCCACTAGGCACAAGTGCCTGTTTTCAGGGGCGACCTGGGAGCACTGGGCAATTAAGTGACTTGCTCAGTCACACAGTATGCAAGTGGAGGTTGTGAGAATCAGACTCGGGTCTGGTTTGCTGGATGTACCAAGCTCGTTCACACCTCATTCCTCTAACCTCTAGGCTATACTGCCAGCCTCTGAGGTGTGTCTCAACTTTCCTTGTTGACAGCCTCCTAGTGCTTATCTGGGTAAAGTTTTCCTCATAAATTATTTTCATTAGTGTGCTGAGTGAAGGTTTTACTTTTCATTAGCGCTGTGCTCATTTTTTGTTTATTTTTAGTGCAATAGAGCTATTTTGACTTTATTTTTACCGCGACTTTCATTTTAAAACATAATTTTATTGTGGGTGCTTTTTTCCTACGGTTCCCTTCATTTTGGGGCAAATTCTTGTGGGAACCATCAAATTAGGGACAGTTGCCTTGTTTTTTTTTACCTCAGACCTTGCGGGGCTTAACGCGAGGCACCTGCTGTAGTGGATTTCAATTTAAGCAGTGCCTGGGGTTTCCTCTAGATTGGCACATGAGGAAATCTTTTTTTTTTTTTTTTATTACTGACCTTGGTATCATCTGTGTCAGGACTATCCGTAAGGGTCCAGCAGCCACCTATGCGCAGTTGACCAGTATTTACTGGTTTTTGTTAAAACTAGCACTGGTGCAGTTCCCAGTTCTACAACCAAAAAAAGGAGGGGGTACTAGTAATGAAAAAGTTTATTAACTGGGGCGGACTGGCCAGTGGCATTTTCACAGAAACCTGCACTCAATTCGTAGGTCCAGGACTGGTTTGATTTGCTTAAATTGGCAAACGTAGCAGACAAACCTTTGATTATTATGTCTGAGGATAAATCAAAGGCTTCCGACGAGGGGCCATCCAAAAGTACTAATACTAAAAGCAGAGGTGCTGAGGAACCCTCCAGATCCCAGCCAAAAAATAAAGCTTCTAAAGATGAAGTTCCTCACAAATTTAAAAGTAATAAGTGTGACGAAAAAAGGAACTTGGCAAGGTTGGAGGAATGGTCAAATATGTGGCAGCTCAGATTCAGCGCAAAGTGCAAGGTAATGCGTATGGGAAACAAAACCCAGGGGAAGAGTACGCAGTGGGGGTGAGTTAATAACAAAAATCGAAAAAGACCTAGGAGTAATTATATCATATGATCTAAAGGTGGGCAAGCAATGTGAGAAGGCAGTAAGGAGGGCTGGGGGGATACTGGGATAAATAGGGAGAGGCATCAACAGTAGAAAACAGGAAGTTATTATCCCTCTGTACAGACAGTTGGTGAGACCCCATCTGGAGTACTGCGTGCGATTCTGGAGACCCCATCCCTGCAAAGACAGAGTGGAGACTGTTCAGAGGAGGGCAACCAAAATGGTTCAGGGTCTGCACCAGAAGACATACGAGGAGAGAGACTAAAGCAGCTTAATATGTATGCCGTTGAGGAAAGGAGGGAGAGGGAGGAAATTATAGAACCTTTCAACTATCTCAAGGGAATTAACAAGGTACAAGAGGGTAGCATCTTTCAGAAGAAAAGATGTGCAAGAACAAGGGGGCACAATTTGAAGATAGAGGGGGGACAGCTCAGAGGTAATGTTAGAAAGTATTTTTTCACAGGGAAGGTTGTGGATACATGGAACAGCCTTCCTGAGGAGGTTGTGGAGTCTGGAACAGTGGGAGAATTCAAGAATGCATGGGACAGGCATATGGCAATTCTAGTGGGGGGTAGGAGGAAGTGAGCTGTTGATTAAGTAGAATCTGCAGCTTATCCATCAGGTAGGGAAATGGGCAGACTAGGTGGGCCAAGCGGTCCTTATCTGCCGACAAATTCTATGTTTCTATGTTTCAAATTCTATGTATCCCACCACCAATCCCAGGAGGCATCATGTAAAAAAAATAGTCTTTCGATTATGAATATATCAGTTAAGTGACTTAACAAACGTGAATCAGATAACAGGGAAGCATTCAGTTTCCAAATGCCAGGGCCAAAACGAGGTGTCAAGGAAGGGCCTAAAGAAATAGATAATAAATTATGATCCGAAAATTCCACAACTTGAATTACAGCATTAGAAAGTTGAAGGTGGGAAGAAATAAAAAAAAAAAAAAAATAATACGGGTTGCAAGGGGGCCTTTGTGAAAAGTAGGAGTATGCCAACCCGTAAAAGATAGATATGCATCCTATAAACCTGTAGAATGGAGCAATTGTTTCAGAAAATTCGTGTCACAAAACAACTTGGTAGTCTTTGAAGTAGAAGACTCATCTTTAGTGGATAATCCACAATTGAAATCACCCCCAAAAATCACATGCATTGGCGTGTATAAATAGGGTTGAATCAGTTTCAGTAGTTCAGTTATGTGGGATTTCAGTTGAGGGGCATAAATATTAATAATCCGGAAAGGGACAGAAGAAATCAAAATATCCAACAACAGAAGCTGACCCGGGTAAATATCCAACAGTTTAACAACAGTAACATCAGGTATACTAAATAAAATGCCCAAACCAGAACAAGAGTCCTATCCAGAGGACCAAAAAGAGAGCCCAGAGGTCCAGGCACGAGTAGCCCTGGAAATTTCAGGAAGAGCATGGAAACATACATCTTGCAAAAAGATGAGACCAGCTGTCAAGCCAGATAAAAAGGAAAAAACTGCATCCCTCTCAGCATGCTTCTTTATACTGTTAACATTAACAGTATGCACTGAGAAAGCAGAAGACATGAAACGGGAAAGTGAAAACAAAAACACAAAAGTCACCTTAATCTACCTTTCCTAGGGGTACCTTCCCTATGTTTCAGTTTTGCCTTAGTTTTACTTTTTTGAGAACTAATTATCAATGGGTACTTCAGTGTCCGTAGTCACATCAGGGTGGGAGGAAAGAACAGAGGACGTATCAGAGTCCGTGTTATCCTGAGGGTGGCGTAAAACCTCAAATTTATTCATATGAGTCACAGTAGAGGATTTCAGGGCCTTAGAAGAGGGAGAAGTCCCCTTCTTACATCCTCGTGTAACTCTAGCAAAAGGTTCGTTTGGGGGGGGGGGGTCCATGGAAGACCCAGAAATACTAGGCAAGACAGGAATAGGGACCTCTTCCGAGGTAGAAATAGCAAGATCAGAGGAAGGGGGAGGGAGAGCTGTAGTAAAGGTCTGTGGTTCCAAAACAGGAGCAGACCGTTCGTGTAAAGTAGAAGAGGGGTCAACAACAGGGTGAGGGAGGGGTACGTGGTGAGGTTTAGAAAAAGTGTCAGATAAATGAGAACGTTGAGCGACAGTAATAATCAAACGTTCTTCTTCCTCATCAGCAAGAGTCGGGGAGTTGTGAGCTGCTCAAGTACAAGTCTGGAAAGTGTGCCCCAATTCGTCACAAAGGACACAAAGAGGTTCATCCACACATTGGGAACCTGCATGGCCAGTGTTACCACAAACAGAGCATTTAATCTTGTCACAGACACTGCTGATATGATTCTGAGAGCCACATCTGTAGCAAGCTTTAGGCTGGCCAGGGTAAAAAAAGAACACCCCTGTCTTTCCCAAGCATAAAGCTGTTCGGGAGATGCTGTATTCCAACCTCCGAAGTTCGAAGCATAACCCTCGCTCTCCACCCATCCATCCATATATTCTCAGAATCAAAGCTAACCTCGGGGTCAGAAAGGACAGTACATCTTTGCTTTAACCAGACAGTAATATCATTAAGACTGACACCTTCGTTACGAAACAATATAGTAACAGTTTTCTGAGTAGGTTTAGTTAAGGGAATGGCAGTAAACGGTGACCATAAAGGAGAAGTTTTAAGCTCCTGATATTTTCTCCAAAACTTTTCTAAACCAGTAATAGTTTTAAAACTAATATCAAAATGAGACTCTGAAGAAACATGAATTAAGGCATGAATCTCTAAAGCAGCAAATTGCATAGAATCCTTCAAAAGAGTGCGACCTACAAAAAATCGGTCAGGAAAGTCAGGTAAGCGCCCCAGATAATGCAGCCGAACAGCGTTGTGTCTTTTAGCTTGATGTACAGGGGGTTGAAGGCATGCAGCATAAGTTTTAGGGGATGAAGCAGTAGAAGCAGCAGGAACTGGACGAGACTCAGGGTCCTGAAGAGTCCGTTGTTCTTGAGGCGTCAAGGAAGCAGGACCAAATTGCAAAGTCGGGTTCTGAGTCAGAAGAAGTTCAGTTGGCAAAGAAAGATCAAGAGAAGCAGCAGAGTCTTTCAAAACAGGAGAGGCCAGCAGTTTGTCAGGTGGCCTAGTACAGATCGGGGAAGAACCAGAATGCCAAGTTCCAGCAGTAAGATCCTTCTCCCACCCAGCCGCTTCCAGGGCTGACTCAACAGACCAGTCCGTCATGTGCAAGGCATCAGGGAGAGCAGAAGCAGGCACCTGTACAGAAGAAATTTCTGGAGAAGGCTGTGCAAGAGGTGCAGTCAGTACAGGCGGTAGGGAGTGAGGAGGGTCCGTAGCAACAGGCAAAGAATGCGGAAGTGTCAGAATCAGTGAAGAGACAGTAAAACAGTCTTTCCCAGACGGTGAGTCAGTAGCAGCAGTACAAAACCAGACTGAGGCTTATGGCTAACAAACGCTGTCTAGCATTGAAATAACGCTGTTCCTCGATTTTAAGTAACATATCTACATCCATAGAAACAGGAGGAGAAGACTCACGTATATCCACATTAGCAGGGCTAGATGACGTTGTAAGCATAGTTTGGGGAATAAATGACGGATCCACAGGCAAACGCTGCACACAAGTATCCACAACAGCAGCAGGGGAAGTATCCAAAGGCACAGAAGAACCATATTCAGTAGATTGCAGCACAATAGGCATAGAAAATGGGGTCTCTCTCAGAACAGAGACGGGGGAAGAGACCAGCTCCACTGCCTCCAACACCTCCATGTCCTCCACAGGATGTCCAGCGGCAGCCATCTTGGTCCCACATGAAAATGGGACCCCTCTGCTTACAGGAAACAGAGTAGGGGAATTTCCCTGGTGTCCTGGTCAAATTTCCCTCATTCACTAAAAATACCACCAACAGCTTAATCTGGTTCAAGGTCAGTTGGCATTCATCTGTATCCCTCTCCCCTTGGTCGTGCCTGAAAATAGACAGGATTTGTCTAGTGCACTTACCCGGTCAACAAAAACTAAATAAATAAAAAAAATCTTGCCCAATAGGGAAAGATTTAGTTTGGAGCAACAATTAAAGTCTGTTTCCCAATTATTCAACAAGGAAAGATAATTATCTTGGAAAATGATTCGAAAATTTAGCAAGATTTTAATTCCTAAATAGGTAATGGATTCTTTGATCCAGGATTTATCCATACCTAAATCAAATTCCTGCTTAATGTTTGGCAAGAAGTTACCATTAATCGTCTGTGTTTTCCCACAATTAATGACCAAACTGGATAGAGATGCAGAGCTGTTCAAAAGGGTTTGTAATTGTTTACATGAGTTTATTGGATTTGTAATGGTTAAATAAATGTCATCTGCGAAGGCTAAAACCTTATGATTCTGTCTCCCAGTTTTAACATAGAAACATTGAAGTTGACAGCAGATAAGGACCGCAAGGCCCATTCAGTCTGCCCATTTCTTTTTCTACCTTACGAATGTGCCATCGGCCTTTGCTCTATCAATGGCCTTTATTCATACTCATTTGTATTGCTCCCTTATGCCTATCCCATGCCTGGTTGAAGCCCTGCACTGTATTCATATCCACCACTTCCTGAGGTAGGCCTTTCCATGCATCCACCACCCTTTCTGTGAAAAAGAACTTCTTCACATTCCCCCTTAATTGGTCTCCCTCTGATCTCATGCTGTGTCCTCTTGTTCTGCTGTTATTCTTATATTGAAACATGTTACACTCTTTCACCTTGTTAATGCCCTTAAGGTGTTTGAATGTTTTGATCATATTGCCTCTCTCCCTCTTTTGCTGTAGGGTATACCTATTGAGCACCATTAATCTGCCCTAATATGTTTTCTGATGCAGTCACTGCACCATTTTGGTTGCCCTTCTCTGGACTGCCTCAATTTGGTTAATGCCCTTGTGAAGGCGTGTCCTCCAGTACTGCACGCAATACTCCAGACGGGGCTAACCTCTTGTATTCCTGGATGACAATTGGTTGTTTGTATTAAAGGTTTAAAAGCGCATATAAATAAAGGCTGACCCTGTGTAGTGCCACACTGTAATTGAAAATGAGGAGATAATAAGCCATTAGTTATGATTTGTACCAAGGGTTTATCATATATTACTGAGATCCAAGACAAAACTCCCTCTCCAAATCCAAATTCTCTAAGCACTCTGAATAGATATGTCCACTGGAGTGAATCAAACACCTTGTAAATATCCAGTGAAAGCAGAAGTATAGGGCTCCATTTTAGATTTAGCCCACCACATTATATTCAGCAGTCTGCATAAACAGTCCACCGTAGATCTGTTTTAGACAAAACCCACTTGCTCTCTTCCTATCAATTTATTTAATACCATCTGAACTCTTTGGCTAAAATAGCTGTAAAAATCGTGTAGTCAATGTTAAGTAGGTATAATCGCCTCTAACTATAGCAGTCTTGGGGATCGTTATCTTTTTTTTGGGATAGGTTCATAGGTGAGTTACACGATCAAGGGACAAGCCCATTAGGATTATGCCACCTAAGCTAGATGGGATACAAATTTTAAATCATTCATATGTATATCAAGGGATGAGGGTAATAAATGCATTTTGTATTGTTGGGGGGAGCGAGTCTTTGTCACTAGTAAGATGCCGACACTTTATGAAGCCTGGCAGTAAGCAGAGTTGATAATGTTTTGTAAAACTCCCCTGGTAGACCATCTGGACCTGGCGTCTTACCGTCAGACAAGTTTTTCACAGATTCCTGTATTTCTTGCAATGTTATATTATCCCTGTCTAGGAGCTGATGGTCACGGTCACTTAATGTGGATAAATTAATTTTCTCCAAGAGTGTATCAGTTTTTTGCATTGAGCTTGTATCATGCCCTTTATAGACTTGCTTATAAAAAGCTAGAAATTATTTGTCGATGTCCTTATTGCATGCTAACATACTAAAGACCTTCCCATACTGGTCCATGCCTTTGTGACCTCTCACCTTGATTACTGCAATGCCCTGTACCTAGGGCTACCGAGGGTTGATATCTGCCGCTTGCAGCTGGTGCAGAACGCAGCAGCCAGGCTTTTGACTGGGACATCCAGAAGCAGTCATAGTACGCCTGTGCTGTGCGGACTGCACTGGCTGCCGGTTCAGTGGCGGATCACCTTCAAGGTCGGTTTACTGGCCTATAGAGCCCTACATGAACAAGGACCGCGGTACCTGCAAGATCTCCTTATTCCCTACTGTCCTTCTCGCTCACTCCGATCCACCGACGAGGGATTGCTAGAGATTCCCAAGGTACGCTTAAAAACATCTGGGGCACGTGCATTTTCTTATGCTGCCCCCACCCTGTGGAATTCTCTACCTCGTCGGATACGTAGTTGCCTGACCGTCGAGAGTTTTAAGTCGGAGTTAAAAACGTATTTATTCCAAAAAGCGTATGGAGAGTGATCTTATTGTGATTTTACTCTGAATTTTATTGTGATTTTATTGTTATTATTGTTACTTTTGTCATAGTTTGTAAATTCTAATGTTTGCTTAATTGTACAGCGCTTTGGTTTTGAAAAGCGCTTAAAAATAAAAATTGACTTACTTACTTAAAATGCCAGCAGAGTACACCTCTTGGTCTGTCGAGTCTGCTTGGGAGTCAGTACCTTGAGTGTGTACCGTAACCATCTATATAGCTCCCTCTATGCTCACCCCATCAATGTCCGTCCCCCTCTCCCACCCTGGCAAGCATTTCCCTGCGTCACCCCCCGCCTATACCTGTCCCAGCCTCTCTTGAACTCTTCCACCGTAGCTACCTCTGCCAGCTCCCCAATTTTGCAAGTAATAACTTTTCCTTGCTTGTTTTTGATTCCAAGAATATTTTGTTGTTGGATACGTTTGAGTCTAGAAGCCAGCAATTTACCACATTTTTTCCCTAGATTCCCAATACTTCTGTATGGTTCTAAAAAGAACATACTCTGCCTTAGCTGTCAGTATTTTGTTGATTTCACATTTTAGCCGAAAGAGCCTTCTTAATAAATCCCTAGTTGTTTTTTTTGGTTTTTTTTTTTTTTGGATTTAGATACATTTTCAAGGGATTTAGGTTCTTGTTCTTTTGCGATCCACTCTTTTTCCTTTTCTTTTTTTTTCTGGAAGCAAATGCAATTATTGCCCCTCTTAAGAATGCCTTATAGGCATCCCAGAGTGTGGCTTGTGTCATACCCTCAGTGTCATTTAATTCTGAAGTAATCTTTTGTTTTTTTGCTCTGTTTGTTTAATGAACTCTTTGTCCTCAAGCAGAGTAGTATTAAGGCATAATCAGTGCTGTTTTTTACCCCTGTCATCCTGTTCCAAATTGATAACCACTGGAGCATAATCCAAAATTATGATATCTGCTATCTCTGCCATGGAAATACTATTTGTTACATTATTGAAGACAAGAATGTAGTCGACTCTACTATAGGACCCATGCGTACGTGAAAACAATGTAAAATTTCTGTCTTGGGGATGCACTAACTGTCATGCATCCGAGAGATTCGATTCTGTGATTAGTTTTTTAAATGCAGTTCTTGCTTTCGTCTCTAGTTTAATGACTTTACATGATGATCTGTCAAGCATGCGATCTAAAATAATATTACAGTAACCCCCTAGTATGACATCGTAGTCTAGGTAATCATATAATGCTGCACTCACAGTATGAAAACATTTTCCTCTTGCTCGTTCGGTGCATAGATATTACACAGTACTGTTTTTCTTTGATCTAAAGTTCCAGCTAAAATCTGATACTTGCCTTCCTGATCCACAATATGCGATTGTTTTAAAAAATGGACATTTTTCCTTAAGATAGAAGTTCTTCTTTTTTTTGTGGCTTGGGCCTGAACGCCAGCCAACATCTTGCAGTAGTAACAAATTTGCAGGCGCAGTCTCTGTTGGGCGAATGTAGGGCCCTCATTCCCCAATAAGCCAGCAGCAGACGCTGACATCATGCATCCCTAATGTGGCCACCAGATCTAAGAAAAGGTCCGCTGCAATGAGGGTGAAGCTCTCATGCAGCGGGACCACAACACGCCTCCCAACGTGCAAGCAACATGGCGGCAGTGACTTACGGCGCCTGTCACAATGCTGACGAGGGAGCCCACTCCCAGTCAGCATAATGTCCCCTCCCATTTCCGCCAGGTGCCAAGGGTGCCCAATTCCCTCAGCATCATGCATCCTCCTCCGAAAGTCCTCCTTTGCCAGCGGAGTCCAATCTCCATCGGCTTTTATCCTTCTTCCCGTTTATTTTGCGATGGGGGCCCACTCCCTATCGGCATAATAAATGTTTGTCTCTGCTTTTTGTTGTGTGCGAGGGAGTGCCCAATCCCCTTGGCTCTTGCCCCCCTTCGCGTATGTGCTGACGGGGTGCCTAACTCTGCTATTACAGCATCCCACCAAAACACTTAGATGGCTCGCTGAGCCCACCCCAGTGTTCCAAATCCCCTGACAAATAAAACCGTCCCACGATGTTCCCTTTTTTTTTTACCCTGTTAAAAAAAAAAAAAAAAATGGTCCCTCATGGTTGCCTTGCCCTCCCACAACCCCACGCACCCTGCCTCCCCACAACCCCCCACCCTATAGTACTTACCTCCGGAGTCTGGCGCGATGATCTTTGGTGGACCGGGAACACGCCTGCACTTCTTCAAAGCTGACCGCGAACTGAAGAAATGCCGGTAAGCTGTATAATGGCATAAATAGGATTTTTCAACTTTGGTGCATATCTTGGGCATTTTGGAATTTTGAAACCAAATTTTCAACATGGGGTTATTGGCACCCCTCCTCATGAATTCAGTCACTGCCATGGCGTTATTCGGTCCCGAAAGGTGATTTCGCGGTCACTGCGCAGAATCTCCTTTTGTGAACGATTAATGAAACCACAGTGCCACTGTTCGTGAGGGGGGGCTCTCAAAAAGCCTATGTTGCAAATTTGGTGGAACAAATCCAAAAAATCACTGTTTTACGAGCATGCGTTGTGCAATTTCCACGCACGCTCATAACTTCGTGAATTTGTAATATTTTCACTCCAGATTTTCAGAATTGGCATTTTCCACACCTCCTCATGAACAGTACATCTGTCATTTTACATATCCTGTCCGAAATGTGTTTTCGCATGTGTGGTGCAGAATAGCGCGGTCGCTGTGCGAAATCAGTTTTCGAGACAGTTTGAGGAAATGACGGTGACACTGTTCATGAAGGTCCTAAAATGCCTATGTTGAAAATCTGGTGACGAAATTCCATACATTGACTGTGTTACAAGTGTTCGTTGCGCAGTTTCCACGCACCCTTGTAACTTCACAAATCTGCAATATTTTCATGCTAGATTTTCAACACTGCTATTTTGTCACACCTCCTTATGAGCAGTACAGCTGTCATTTTTCATATCCTGCCTTAAATGTGTGTTCGCACCTGTGGCGCACAATGGCGTGGTCACTGGGGGGAAATCGTTTGGGACAAATTAACAAAATCACAGTGCCACTGTTCACGAAGGGAGGTCCCAAAATGCCTATGTTAAAAATGTGGTTAAAAAAATCCCCAAAATAATTGGGTTACAGATGTGTGTTGCACAGTTTCTATGCATGCTCATGACTTCACAAATATTTCACATTTTCACTCCAGATTTTCAGCGTTGCCATTTTTTTTACATCTCCTCACGAACATTAAAGTTGTCATTTTCCACATACTGCCCAAAATGTGTTTTTGTCCCTGTGTTGCCAAATGGCATAGCCGCTCTGCAAAACTACCTTTCGGCTAGCAAACTGATAGTGCCGCTCTTCATGAGGTGGGCTCACAAAAAGCCTATGTTGAAAATTTGGAGTGAAAATACCAACACACGCCTACAGTGTTGGGGTTTTCAACTGTACCACCCCACCCTGTAGAGACTGACAGGAGTCAGGGGTCTGATTTGGGATCATCGGCTGTAATGCTCCTGCCATTCCACCCCCACCCTGCAGCCAGTGACAGGCATCGTAGTGTGCCTTGCAGTGTTTGGCCACAGACTTCACCCCATTCTTCTATACTGCACCCACCTCAGCGTATTTCCTTATGGAATGGGGAAAGTATAACGCCCAAAGACCCCAAAGCACACCACGACACTTGTCAATGTCTGCAGGGTAGGATGAGGTAAAATGGCATGAGCATTATAGCTGACGACTCAGAGGCACACCCCAATGCCTGTCGATCTCTGCAGGGTGGGGATGGGGTTGGCATCACTTCAATACTTCACTGCTGTTCCTATTATGCATCTCTAACTTCTGCACTGCCAGTGCTAGCTAGACAACATTTGGCATTGACAAATGCTAATTTTTTCAGAGAAGCAACTGTGCTCCTCCTGACCCACCCAACCTCTCTGTAGTTTAACAGCCTCCTCATGTGTTAGATGAGTCTCCTGGAGGAAGGCTATATCAGCTTTGGTTTTATTCAAAAATGCCAGTACCTTTTTCCTTTTAATAAGAGATCCTAACCCTTTGACATTCCATGAAACAATAGAGTAATTAACCATGGTTAAAGTGGAGTTACTAGCTTACTGCAACTGACAGTGACAAAACGACAATCTTATTTTGACAGAAAATATATCTTATCAAAGGACAATATTATGTAAATCTTTTAAAGCAAATTAACTGTGAACACCAACCAAGTTTAACATAGAAACATAGAATTTGATGGCAGGTAAGGACCGCTTGGCCCACCCAGTCTGCCCATTTCCCTACCTAATGGATAAGCTGCAGATCCTAGTTAACCAGCAGTCTACTTCTTCCTACCCCACCCCCTAGAATTGCCTTATGACTGTCCCATGCATGCTTGAATCCCACCACTGTTTTTGACTCCACAACCTCCTCCGGAAGGCTGTTGCATGCATCCACAACCCTCTTTGTGAAAAAATACTTCCTTAAATTATCTCTGAGCCACCCCCCCGTCTTCAAATTGTGCCCCCTTGTTCTTGCACACCTCTTTTTCTGAAAGATGCTACCCTCTTGGACTTTGTTGATTCCTTGAGGTACTTGAACGTTTCTATCATGTCCCCTCTCCTCCTCCTTTCCTCGAGGATATACATATTAAGCTCCTTAAGTGTCTCTTCATATGTCTTCCGGTGCAGACCCTGCACGATTTTAGTTGCCCTCCTCTGGACAGCTTCCATCTTATCTATGTCTTTGCGGAGATTGGGTCTCCAGAACTGCACGCAGTACTCCAGATGGGGTCTCACCAACTGTATGTACAGAGGGATAATAACTTCCTGTTTTCTACTGGTGATGCCTCTCCCTATGCATCCCAGTATCCCCAGCCTTCCTTGCTGCCCTCTCACATTGCTTGCCCACCTTTAGGTCATCTGATATGACTACCCCAGGTCCCTTTCCATTTTTGTTTTGTTAGTATCTCACCCCCATTGTGTACTCTTCCCTGGGTTTTGTTTCCCAGGTGCATTACCTTGCACTTCTTAGCATTTAATCTAAGCTGCCTACATTTGACCATTCCTCTAACTTTGCCAAGTCCCTTCTCATCCTTTCCACCCCACCTTGTGCATCAACTCTGTTACAGATCTTTGTCTCATCTGCAAAGAGACATACTTTTCCTTCCAGTCCCTCTGCAGTGTCGCTTATAAAGACATTGAAGAGAACCGGTCCTAATACTGAACCCTGCGGTACCCCATTAGTAACCCCACTTTCTTCAGAGTGGACTTCATTTACTATTACTCTCTGTGTCCTATTCTCCAACCAATTCTTTACCCAGGCTGTCATCTTGGGACCCACTCACTAATGACTATGCTGACTTAAAAAAAATATTAATTTTTTTCAGGTTATACAATGAATAAGAGCTACTTCCTAGATTCTGTAATCACTTCTCAAAACTTAAAAGCAATATATATGTTATAGTATCAGTTGTTAAAATCAAATCAGTAGTGTTCAAAAAAACTGAACAAACATAGGGAGAGGCAGCACCAGTAGAAAACAGGAAGTTGTTATCCCTCTGTACAGACAGCTAGTGAGACCCCATCTGGAGTACTGTGTCCAGTTCTGGAAACCCAGGGGGAAGAGTACACAATGGGGGATGAGATACTAACAACAACAAAAATGGAAAGGAACCTGGAGGTAGTCATATCAGATGACCTAAAGGTGGGCAAGCAATGTGAGAGGGCAGCAAGGAGGGTTGGGGATACTGGGATGCATAGGGAGAGGCATCACCAGTAGAAAACAGGAAGTTATTATCCTCTGTACAGACAGCTGGTCAGACCCCATCTGGAGTACTCAGTGCAGTTCTGGAGACCCAATCTCCGCAAAGACATAGACAGGATGGAGGCTGTCCAGAGGAGGGCAACTGAAATGGTGCAGGGTCTGCACCAGAAGACATATGAAGAGACACTTAAGGAGCTTAATATGTATAGCCTCGAGGAAAGGAGGGAGAGGGGGACATGATAGAAACTTTCAAGTACCTCAAGGGAATCAACAAAGTTCAAGAGGGTAGCATCTTTCAAAAAAAGGTGTGCAAGAACAAGGGGCACAATTTGAAGATAGAAATGCAGTAAACAGAGGTAATTTAAGGAAGTATTTTTATAGAGAAGGTGGTGGATGTATGGAACGGCCTTCCAGAGGAGGTTGTGGAGTCACAAACAGTGGTGGAATTCAAGCATGCATGGGACAGTCATAAGGCAATTCTAGGGGGTGGAGGTAGGAAGAAGTAGGCTGCTGGTTAACTAGGATCTGCAGCTTATCCATCAGGTGGTGAAATGGGCAGACTGGGTGGGCCAAGCGGTCCTTATCTGCCATCAAATTCTATGTTTCTAAACTACTGTCTAAGAAGCTGCTTAAAACAGAAGTTTCCAGGGCGTTGTGGAGCCTGAGCAGCGTGCAGCAGCTTACTACAGCTCAGACGCTATCAGGGAGAAATCAGCCTAAATCCTTTATTTGGACACCTTCAAAAGTCTTTTAGACTTCACCACTTGCAGAGCGACCTTCAATTAGCTAGGATGGATAATCCAAAAAAAAAGATAACACCCGGAGGAGCCGGGAAAAACAAAGGTATAAGCGGCCCAGGAAGAACTAAAGACACCTTGCCAGCTGAAGAAAGGTAATGCTCAGAGGATACTATTAGTACCTTGGCTTTTAAGCTACAGACTTTAATTGCCTCAGTTTCTAATTGAACTCAGAAAGTAGATGACTTTAATAGTCATGTTCTAATTGTAGAGAAGGTAGTAGATGGTATTAAAGAAGAGGTTAAAGAAATTCGAAGGCAGGCTGAAGCCTCGGGCCAACGCGAATACACTTCTCATTAAGGAAACTCACCATTTTAAGGCACGCTTAGAAATGCTTGAAAATCAAGCTTGTGGAGCAAACATTCGAATTGTAGGTCTTCTGGAGGGCTCAAAAGGCGACCATTCAGTATTAAATATAAAGGACTGGCTCACAGAAACACTCACCCTGGATTCTCTGGAAAAGCTTGGGAGATACAAAAAGCTTACAGAATATCTCCTCGTGGTCATGCCTAGGATGCAGAAGAATCTCGTTCCTTAATGTTGGTGACCTCAGGTGTCGCCGCTCGCGACAGAATACTTAAGTATGCCCGTAGAGCTGTGCCATTATTTCAAGGAGATTGCCAAGTTCACCTATTCTCCGATATCAGCTGTGCAACACGGCAAAGGAGGAAGAAGTTCGATGGAATGTGACATGCTCTTCGCGAGACAGGAGTACTCCATACCATAATTTTTCCTGCTAGGATTCGGATTGTGCACCTGAGTAGAGTGTATATCTTTTTTGGATCCCATGGAGGCCGGCAAGTGGGCAGACCGGAAAGTAGCTGAATCGAGGAGGAGAACACTGGGTCAGACGTTGAGGACAACGAGACAACAACTTAAAGGCCTGACACTTGGAATGTGGACTTTTAATTTTTGGTAACAGCAAATGTACAATACCTCTATGGGTCTGATTTACTTTCAGTGAATCCTATTGAATGTGGTATCTGTAGGCCAGGGATCATAGTCCTTATTTCATTTAAATTTAGGGTTTTAAGCTTTGGTAATTACACAGGACCTGTAGTTTAATTTACATGGGGGTTCCTAAATGAATTTTTTTGTCCTAATATGTTAAAACTTAGAGGTTTGGAGGCAAAGTTTTTCTCTCTGGATATTAGAAATTGTTTAGCTGCAGATACAGTTAAATGTATTTTTCTTTCATTTAGGTATTAGCATGGCACCGATGGCCCCTAATTTTTAGGGGCAAAGCTTCTTTTGGACTGAATTGCTGGAAAATTAATTTATACTTGTTTAGCCATGAGCTTGTGGCCCAATTACACAGCATTTTTTATATGGTTATACCTAATTTAGTATAATATGACTGAAGGATACCCCCTTATGCTGCATCACAATGTAGTTGATGCATAGAATTCCTCTGATTAAGGAGAAAGATGTTCTTTTTCTAAAAGGAAATGTATCTTACAGTATGTGTCGGACTGTTTACTACATGCTGTTATTTGTCATGTACAAGATAAATGAGAAAAAAAAGTATAGAAATTCTATATATATTATGAACATATGAAATTTGCCAGCAGATAAAGGCCTAGAGGTCTATCGAGTCTGCTTGAATGTGCAGCTATTACCCCTTATTCTGCAGCTGCCCCTCCCTTCCACTCTTCCCCTTCATTAACCCTCCCCCTTGTCCTGTCCCATCCTCGTTTGAAGCAGTCCACTGTTCTACTGCATACCACTTCAGCAGGTAACGCATTCCACCCAGCCACCACCCTCTCTGTAAAAAAGTGTCTCCTCATCTCCCTCCTGAACCTTCCTCCCTCCAGTCTCATATCATGGCCCCTGATGGCCCTCCCCTCCCTTACTTTGAACAGCCCCTATGTACCTGTCTTGTTTATTCCTTTCATGTATTTAAAGGTTTCAATCATGTCACCCCTGTCCCTCCTCTCCTCCAGTGAGTACATGTTCAACTCCTTCAACCTCCTCTCATATGATAAGTCCCCCAGCCCCTTGATCATCTTTGTCACCCTGCGCTGCACCCCCTCCAGTAACTTAATGTCCCTCTTCAGATATGGACGTCAGTACTGCACGCAGTGCTCCAGGTGTGGTCTAACTAATGACCTATACAGTGGCAGAATAAACCTCCTCCCTCCTCGAGGATATACCCTTTGCAATACAACCCAGCATTTTGTTGGCCTTTGCAGCTGCCTTCCGACATTGTGCTGAGTTGTTCATTGACCCTGTAATGAGCACACCCAGATCTTACTTCGAGACACAGCTCTTGCAGCAGGTTACACCATTAGGACTGAAGCCGGCAGGCGTCAGGACCACACGGAAAAATTCTAGCTAGCTATCGTCAGAGGAGACCGCCCCCGATGTCGGTCCCGCCCCCGACATCGGGCGTGGTACAAAAGGGGGCAGTCCCGACAGATTCCCCAGTTCTTTCCCGCCGACGACTTACATGTCTCGACCCATCGGTTCGGCTTTCTAGCGCTGACGCTGGTTAAGTGTTTTCCTACGGGAAATCTGCCTCGAATTCAGTCTTCTGATGTCCTCCCGACCTCCAGTCACTCCTTGAAGTGCTGTGGAAGCAGATCCCATTCAAGGATCTGCACTCGGCCTGTGTCCTGTGCCTAGGCCCAGACCACGACACCCGGTCCTGCTCCTTTTGCCAGGGCTTCAGCAGCAGAACCCAGATCCGTCGCCAGAAGGCCCTCCAGGCTTTTCTGTTAGAGGAGCGACTCAAGACCATGGCTTCCAAGGGGGATTCTTCGCAGAAGGCCCATAAGCATGCTGAGAGGCATAGGGAGAAAGCCCCTTCCAGATCCCCGTCTAGGGCCTCCGGCTCCAGGTCCGACCGCTCTCCTTCCCGGGCCAGCTCTCAACCTCCCCCCGCTGCAGTGAGCAAATCTTCTTTCTCTTCTCAGGCCAAGACTCCCAGGCCTTCCTCATCCCCCAAGGCCCTGGCTAAGTCGGGGGACCGCCGCCATCACCACAAGTCGGGTTCCGGCCATTCTGAACCCGACGTCAGGTCTGCCTCCCTGCTTCCTCCTCTCCACCGGAAGACCAAGGAGCTCACCTCACTTAAGAAGCCACTGGACCTGACGCCGTTTCGTCTGACGCTGGCCCTCGCCACAGGTCCCGAGCTCGCCGACCGCCAGGAGACCGCCGGGCCGCCAGGCTTACTTCATCAATGACGCCGGGGACCGGGCGCCGCCCAATTCAGAAGAGGACCCAGACGCCTCGACTGACGCCGGTCAGGAGACCATCACTGAGGAGGAGTTAACCAGCCCAAGACCAGACGGGCGACCCCGGTCCTGTTGAGACTCCCAGGGCACCCTCGCCTCAACCCGAGTCCCCTGTGGGGCTGTTGTCGGGCCTTTCTTTTTCAGAGGTGAAGGAGCTTTTCTCTTACTGGTGGGAGACCGTCAAAAAGGACACCTCCACTTCCTCCTCCTCCTACACCGGTTGCTCCTCCGGTTCCTGCGCCCCCTTCTCCGTCTGGGTCTGCAGGCCGCTTACCTCCTCCCAGGGAGTCCAGGACCCCTCCAAGGGGGAGACCAGATAAAAGGAGACCTCCTTCCAGATCCTCTTCTAGATCACCCAGTCCCAAGAGATCCAGAAGACGCCGCCATTCGCCTTCGACGGAGGACACGGGATCAGAATTTTCATCATCCAGATCCCCTTCTCCACCCCTACTCCAGACCTACGTGAGCTGCCGACGTCTCCTCCGGATGACCCTTCGTTCTCGGATATTATGAGACACATCCAAGAGGACATGGGTTGGGATGCGGATGAGTTAGACCCCGAAAGGCTACGCCTTGCCTTGCGAAGTATCTTCGGCAGAAGGACCCCAAGCCTGTGGTGGTGCCACCCTTGGTAGACACTTTCATGGACGTCACCAAGGCAGTGTGGAAGCGTCCAGATTCGCTCCCGGCGATGCCGAAGAAAGCTGACCGCTTGTACAAGGCTCCAAGAGAAGACCAGTACTTTTCTCAGCATCCTCAGGCCGATTCTCTGGTCATAACAGCCTCTCATGACCGGTCCCAGAGACCGCAACATCTGAGCACCCTGCCACCGGACCCAGAGTCCAAGCAGTTGGATTCCATGGGTAGGCGCACGTATGCTTCCGCTACTTGCGCCATCAGATCCCTGAATTATGTGACCTACATGGTGCAGTTCCAAAATGCCCTGTGGGAACAGGGTCTGGATGCGGCTGAGAAATTGCCGGAAGGTGAGTAGAAGGAGGAGATGTTGCAGCTCCTACGTACGGGTTCGGACGTGGGAACCCAAGTGCTACGAGCCGCGTACGACTCTGCGGACTCCTCGGCCCGAGCAGCAGCTTCAGGCGTGTGCCTCTGGAGACACTCTTGACTCCGTGTCTCCGGTTTTACCCCGGACGTCCAGAAAAACATCATGGACACCCCATTCGAGGGAGAAGTTTTGTTAGGTAAACCTTCTGAGAAGATAATTACCAAACTCCCAAGAGGCCGGGAAGGCAGTGAGGTCGGTTCAGGCCATGTACCGACCCAAGCTTAGTTCCTTTCGAAGGAACCAAAGCCGATTTCGTGGACGGACGCCGAGACAACAGTCCCGCCCCGTTGCACAACAGAGGGGCTCCGGGTTTCGTAGAGCCCAGGGAAAACAACCCGCAGGTCGTAGCCAGCGCGCTCCTAATCCGGTCCAGCCAGCGGGACCCTCAGCTGCCACAGCCTGACTCCTTCCCAGCCCCCGCCCCTCAGGATCAATGGGACGTCATGGTCGGGGGTCGCATTGCGAATTTCCTGCCAGGATGGTAGACTATAACCACCGACAGGTGGGTTCTACAGTTGGTCGCAAGAGGCCACTTTATAGAATTCGAGGAAAAGCCACCCTCGAGGCCTCCGTTGCTCTCCCGGTACCCGGGTCAGCACAAGTCATTGATCAGACAAGAAGTGCTCCGGCTCCTGCAAAAGGGAGCGATAGAGTACATCCCAGAGAACCAGAGAGGACACGGATACTATTCCCACTTCTTCCTGGTTCCAAAGAAGACAGGGGACCTCCGTCCGATTCTGGACCTCAGCGACCTCAATTGGTCAGTCGCCTACAAAAGATTCCATATGGTAACCCTCCCAGGTCTTATTCCCATGCTGAAGCAGGACGCCTTTTTAGCGTCTCTAGATATGCAGGACGCATACCTGCACATCCCCACAACTCAAGCGCAGAAGAGGTTCCTGCGCCCAGTTTCTAGGCCATCATTTTCAGTTCCGAGCCCTTCCATCTGGCTGTCATCGGCCCCAGGGTCTTTACCAAATGCATGACAGTCGTGGGCAGCTGCCTCAAGGGACAGGGCCATTATGTGTTCCCTGCACCTGGACGATTGGCTTCTCATGGCCGCCTCCAGAGAGGCGTTGTTACGGGCGATCCAGAGCACCCAGGACCTGTTTCGTTCTCTGGGGATCCTAATCAACCACGAGAAGTCCCTCTTGGTACCATCGCAGAAACTGCAGTTCATTGGCGCAGTACTGGACACCGTTCAGGGAAGAGCATTTCTTCCAGACGACAGAGCGGAGCGCATCACATCCCTCATCAGGGAGCTTTCATCGAACAAGACCGCCCCAGCCAGGTCGGTCCTTCGCTTACTCGGACACATGGCTGCGGCCATTTCTACTGTCCATTTCGCAAGGCTCCACATGCGGGTAACTCAGTGGATGCTCAAGGTGCAATGGGACCAAAGGCAAGACCACATGCAGCATCTGGTCAGAATCACGAACACCGCGATTCCAGACTGGCAGTGGTGGCTAGACCCAGGGACGCTCTCTATTTGGCGTCCCGTTTGTAGCGCCGTCCCCGGAGATAATCCTCACCACAGACGCCTCAGGTCTAGGGTGGGGAGCACACCTGGACGAGGTGAAGTCCCAGGGTATGTGGACCCCTTTGGAGGCCCACCTCCATATCAACGTCCTAGAGATGAGGGCGGTCCTTTATGCCCTGCAGGCATTTCAGTCAGAGATCCCGCCGAGCACTCTCCTGCTTCAGACAGACAGACAACACGGCAGTGATGTATTACCTCAACAAATAAGGAGGTGCACACTCTTACACCCTTTGCAGGGAGGCCATGAAGGTGTGGGATTGGGTAATCCGACCCGGCGTGAACCTGATCACAGTACATGTTCCCGGGGTGGACAACACAATTGCAGACGGCCTGAGTCGCTCCCAGGCCAGAGTCTACGAGTGGGAACTTCTTCAGGAGGTAGCAGAGGATCTGTTTCTTCGATGGGGAACTCCAGAATTGGACTTGTTCGCTTCCCCATCCAACGCAAAACTGCCCAATTTTTGCTCGCTAGATCCAGGGCCTGGTGTTTTCTGGCGAGACGTGTTGTCCCTCTCCTGGGCAGGCAGATTCCTCTACGCTTTCCCTCCCTTCCCGTTGATCCAGAGAGTTCTTCTCAAACTGCGCAGGGAGCATGCAACAATGATCCTGGTGGCCCCCTTTTGGCTCAGGCAGATCTGGTTCCCTTTGTTAATTCAGCTGTCCCGGGAACCTCCGCTTCCGTTGCCATTCAGCTCCCATCTCTTGTCTCAGGAGAAGGGTTCACTGGTCCACCCGGACTTAACGCTCACTGAACCTGCATGCATGGCTCCTAGAGACATAGCCATCCTGCGTCACGGGGTCTCGCAGGAGGTTGCAGATGTTCTTGCCGCAGCCAGAAAGCCGACAATGCATGCGACGTATGCCATGAAATGGTGCCGTTTTTGTCTGTGGTCGCAAGCACACTGCCTTTCTCCTTTAGGTTGTCCGGTGAAAGCGGTGTTAGAGTACCTGCTTTCCCTTTTTCGTTCGGGCCTCGCCTACTCCTCTATTAAGGTGCACCTCTGTGCCATTTCAGCCTTTCACCTCCCGGTAGGACAGCGCACAGTGGCACAGTTAGATGCCTGTCGTGAATTCTTGAGAGGGGTGTTACACCTTAGGCTGCCCATTAAGGACCCGGTGCCTCCACGGGACTTGCTCTTTGTCCTGGAACAACTCACGCTCCCCCCTTTGAACCTGCCGCGGATTGCGAGCTGCGTTTTCTCTCGTGGAAAAAGTTGTTTTTGGTTGCTGTTACGTCAGCGAGAAGAGTTTCTGAGCTTCAGGCTCTCATATGCAAAGAGCCTTATTTAATTTTCCATCGGGACAGAGTTTCCCTGATGACGAATCCTAAATTCTTGCCTAAGGTGGTTTCCACACTCACTCTCAATCAGGATATTGACCTGCTAGTCTACTTCCCTAATTATTCTAACAGAGGAGAGGCGCTGCTTCACACCCTGGATGTTCACCGCAGCTTAAGATACTACCTGAGCAGAACTAAGCAGCTTCGTACTTCAGAGCAACTTTTCGTTTCCTTTTCTGAGAGGATGATGGGCCAACCAGTATCCAAACAGTCCCTGTCTCGCTGGCTTGTCCAGTGCATCTCATACTGTTATGATATCAAACGAAAGCCCATCCCTGGAGTAGTCCAGGGCCATTCCACTAGAGGTGTGACCACCTCCTTCGCAGCTCTTCGAAACATCTCCACCTCTGCCATTTGTGCGGCTGCCACTTGGAGTTCTGTTCATACCTTTATCAGGCATTATAGCCTGGATATCACTTCACGGCGAAGAGCAGGCTTCGGCCTGGCGGTGCTGCAGGGTCTCCTGTCCTAGTTTTGGGACCTGGAACGTTCTTTCTAATTTCCTCCTCCCAGTGTGTTTACAAGCGCTACTGCTTGGGAATCAGTCCTAATGGTGTAACCTGCTGCAAGAGCTGTGTGTCGAAGTAAGATAGTACAGTTACGTAAGAACTTACTGTAATAGTAGATCTTCGAGAACAGCTCTTGCAGTAGGTACCTTCCTGCCCACCTTCCCCCTTGGAGGAGGCATGGCTTCAGCCTTTGTTATTAGGGATTTCTTCACATTTGTCTTCTGACGGCGGATCCTCAGTCTCCCATTTCGATGTCAGCCTGCGGCCGGAAGTCTCCAGCGGGAGAACTGGGGAATCTGGCAGGACCGCCCCCTTTTGTACCACGCCTGACGTCGGGGGGCGGGACCGACGGGGGCGGTCCCCGCTGAAGATAGCTAGCTGGAATTTTTCCGTGGGGTCCTGACGCCTGCTGGCTTCAGTCCTAATGGTGTAACCTGCTACAAGAGCTATTCTCAAAGATCTACTGTTAGGGTAAGTTCTTACGTAACTGTACTATCGTTCTCCTCCTCTGTCTGGGCTAGCTGCACTCCCCCTAGCTGGTAACTCCTCCTTGGGTTCTTCATCCCAAAATGCAGCATCTTGCACTTTTTTGCATTAAAGCCCAGTTGCCAGGTGTCTGACCAGGTTTCAAGCTTTGCTAGATCATCCTGCAACCCCTGCCATCCCCCTATGTCATCCACCCCGCGCCTACCTTGGTATCATCAGCAAACAGACTGATCTTGCTCTTGATGTCCCATGATATGTCTGCAATGAATATCCCAAACAACACTGGTGTCTTAACAATATTAACAACAGTAGAGCTTAAGCTTACAAATTTCCTATTTCTTTAAAGGTAACATTATACAGTATAAGGCAAACATAAAGTGTTTTAGAAAAATACATTATATTTATACAATCTGAGGGAGAAAGAAAAGGAAAAAATTCCAAAAAACAAAAAAGCATAGCAACCCTCCCACAAAAAAGGAAACCCAAAAGACACAATAAGTAGTATGTAAAAGTACTTTGAACCTGTTTTCCACCAGATTAGCAATCCAGGGTGGCAAGGATTGCAACAGGAAGGTGAGACTTTAAATGTCAGACCACTTCCACCCTAGTCTGTATGGAATATGTTCACTACGACAGTTAAAGACAGATAAATCAAGTAAATAATTGTAAGAGTTCCTCACATAGATAAGAGAAAAGAAAACATGTTGCCATACTATCTGTGCTACAGACATATAAAGCAGGGGGCACATAGACATCAGGAATGCCTTAAGATGCGTCGGGTAAGTTCTACTTTAACTTGTTCTGGACAGCAATGAGAGGCGCCCCACTCCATCCACAGCGTGAACCTCACTTATCTCGGACAACAGAATCATTCTGAGTGTGGATTAATAAAAGAAAGATAGAAAAGAGACATAAAGTGCATCATAGGACCGCAATTTTTAATTAAATAGCAGGAAATTAGATATATTCGGGTGAATTTTGACTCTTAATTTACTGACACTTCTGCTCTATTTGTTGTTAATGCTTAAACTGGTGCAGATAGATGAGATCTGCCAAAGAGAAGCAGGCTGCCCTGCCAGATCTGACACTCCCCCATCTTGACAGGCATACATCATTTAATATTTATCTAGATAGCACCGGTAAATTTAACTCAACACAGCTGTATATGATGATTATTATGGAACGCGGGATCTGTCCGTAAAAGTCCCAGCACTCTGAGAATTTCTGACACTCTTTCCACTTGATAGATAATGTCTTTTGTTTCTTCCAGCTGTGGAGTTAACTGCTAATGTTAGTAGAAAAGATAGGCTACCATAATAGTGTATAAGGTGTATCCTCCTGTATAACCTAGCTCCCTGAATTATGCAGAATTGTAAGCCATATGGCTAGCTAGAGTAAAATAAAACGTATATATGAGTTGTCCTGACATGGAAAATCATTGTCCTAGGGAGATAACCTCTTAAGATCACTGTGTAGCATCAGTATTTGTACTGTATGTCACAGATCTTTATAACTGGCAAACGTAACCCAGTGTCCAAGCCCATACCTGTATTTATACGTCAGCTAAATGGCTAAGTAGCATAGACATTAGCTGCACTGGTAGGTAATATATTCATTACAACAATCTGGAAAAGTCTAGCATACTGTCTACATAAAACAAATCCTTAGATCTTACCACAACTCTGTTGTGAGGAGCACAAAGTCAGAGGTCTCACTGTTAGCTTAGAAAAAAAAAAGATAAAGGGATATTGTATGGCCACATGAGCTAGAGCTAAGACCTTGAACGCATTCCATTTTCTTATTACTTAAAAGTTAAAAATAGATTCTTTATATTTGTCATGCTGTTAATCCCCGATGCCAGTCAGCACAAAAATTACATTCCTACCTATACTGGACTACGCTGACTTCCTTTACAGTCATTGCCCATCAATGATGCTAAAAAACTGGACACTCTTTACCGCCGGGCTTTAAGATTTATCTTAAATGTACCCCGTAGTACACATCACTGTCGTCTATACCAGGTTTTGGGATGGACCTCACTCTCAACTAGAAGAAAAAGGAATGCTCTCCTCTGGTTTTTAGAGCATTATCTGATAACCTCCCTGCATACATCTCGAATATCTTCAAATGGGCTAAAGGTTCTTATGGCCTGAGACGCTTCTTCTTAATCTGCTTCCAGATTCCTAGAGTGAAAACTACCCTTGGCTCAGCAGCAATCAACTTCTCACTTCCATCACTCTGGAACACTATGCAAGACTCATTAAAATTATCCTCACTTCCAAGCATTTTCACATTCAAAGCTCTATTAACGGATTATCTGAAGGAATCATCTAACTGTTTCAGATGCCAATGACCCCTAAGCCCTGGGTGCCACGCTCAAATCCTACGCCTAAGTATCTCATCCACCCCACATTCCAAACAACAGAAACCTAGGACATAAAAGCCTAGTTCCCTTAATCCACGATGGCCCTGCTTAATCTCTACCTTTTACCTATTTTGACCTTCCTTTTGGCTGCCTACTCTTTCACCCCAGTTTCTACCCTATTCCTTAATACCTCCTTATTTGTTATCATTTAGGTATGAGCTCTTACTCAGCGGAGACTATATTGGATTGTGTTGTCTTCTCAGTTCAGCAAAGCTTATCATTATGTACCTTTGCATGTTAATTATGTTGACCGGTATGTATAGGCCCATATTGACCAGCACCTTCACAATGTTTTTTTTGTTTGTTTGTTTTTTTTTTTTGCACCGTTGTCCCCCGTAATTGTAATTTTATGAAGTGTACTGTATTGTATTAATGCCCAGGACCACCTTGAAAATGAGCTTGCTCAGTGGTGTTTATGCCTGGTTAAATAAAGTGATAAATCTGATTGACAGGAGCTAAACACAGGGTATAGTAAGAGGTGTGAAGTAGGAGGGGCATAAGGGGGAAGAAGACCACCCTCAGCACGACAAGTGTTTTGACTCATTTATTTATTTATTGGTTTCTTTTTCCTTAAAAAAAATATATATATATCTGACGATCAGTTACAGGATTTTTAGTACTGTAAATAAATAAAAAGAGAACTAAGAGAGCTTCAGTAGCAGAGAAGTAGTGGAATTGCAGTATAATGTGGGAGTGGTGCAATGCAGTGGCTGTGGGGCAGCCATATTCAGGCAGACCTTCTGGACACTGAGGTGCTGCCCTATCTGCATGCATCTCTCTGGACTGCGGGATGTGGTAGCCAGACTCAGAGCGGAAGTAAACTGGGTCAGGAGTACCATCACCCCTATCCAGGGACCACCCAGTCCAATGCAACTGCCTCAAAGGATGCCGAGAACGAGGAGCACTTGGATGACAGTGGGCTCAGGGAGGGTTAGAGCAGTCAGGCAGAGGCACATCCCAGATCCTATTCCTTCTCAAGAACTCATATGCCACACTGGCAAATGAGGACAACCAAATAGAGGTACCCAGGAAGTGGAAGGAAAGGATGTGGAGGTTAGGCAAGGAGGTGACCCCAGTGGGGAAAGCAGTGGACCCCAGAGGAGGAGGAGGAAGCGAATCCTGGTGGGGACTCCATCGTAGAGGGATCCAGCTAGGAACACAGGAGGGGAGGACAGGGAGGTGAGGTGCCTACCAGGTGCCACGGCATGGAGGGATGGAAGGAAGATACTGGGATCACTGGGAAGGCAAGACGGAGGGTGAGCTGGATGTCATTATCCACCTAGGTACTAATGACTTGGCAAATGGGGAGCCAAAGGAAGTTCAGGAAGAGTTTAGGAAACTGGGGAGGGTCTCAGCAAGTAGCTACTTCTGTCACTTTCTCAGAAGTACTACCTGTGAGAGGCAAGGGAGAGCATAGGAGTGCATGCACCAGGAACTTTAACTCATGGTTGAAGAACTGGTGCTGTGGAGGAAGGGGTTTGGATTCATTGGTGACTGGGGACCCACCTGGAGTGGATGGAGGTTTGTTCAAGCCTGACGGCCTGCATCCATCCTGAGGGGAATCCAAGCACTCAATGATAAGTTTAAATGCTACATTGACAGTTACTTCAAACCAGCAAAGGGGTGGCAGCCAGCAAGGACGGTACCTACTTGCTCACCCCCACAGCTAGTAGTGAACCAGTGAACCAGAGGAGTGGCTATCTCTGCAAAGCAGTGTGCAAAAGATGGAGATTAGTGTCCAAAAGGTGGATAAGCAGAAAGGGCAAAATTCAGCAGAAGGGCAAACAGCAAGGAGAACCAGGATAAATGACAACCAAGGAAGGGGCTGGAGTAGAACAGTGAAGCAGTCTAGGAGGTCAAATCATGGAAAGCCATGTGTGCAAATGCCAGGAGCCTTAGCAACAAGATGGAAGATCTGGAGGCTGTCATGGTGCAGTCAGACTTGGACATTGTGGCCATCACTGAAACCTGGTGTAATGATAACCATGACTGGGAGATGGCCATACCTGGCTAGCAACATATTCAGAAGAGACAGAGCAGGCAGGAAGGGAGGAGGAGGGCACTGTATGTGAAAAATGACATAAGGGCCACAGAGATCCAGGAGGAACAAAATGGGGAGAGATACTGTGGGTTAAGCTGGAAAGGAAAATGGGCCAGCTATCCAGACAGGTGTGGTCTATTGACCACCATCCCAGGAGGAAGAAACAGATAGGAGTTGATGCTAGCCATCCAAAGGATGGCAGACAAGGGTGAGGTAGTACTGGTTGGAGACTTCAATATACCAGACGGGACTGGAGCATCCCAGCAGCAGCATCAACTAGGAGCAGATTTATCCTGACTCCTTCAGGGTGCCTTCCTCAAGCAACTGGTCATGGAACCAGCTTGGCAGAAGGCAATACTGGACCTTGTGCTCACAAACAGGGACAGTGTGATGGGGGTACAGTGGGGAGCACCTGGGTAACAGTGACCACCAGTCATTGTGGTTTGAAATCACAGAAAGAGCAGAACCAAACCATACAAAACACGATCCTGGATTTTAGGGGGCAGACTTTGGGAAAATGGGGAGATACTTGAAAGAGGCATTAAGGGAATGGGACAGGAATCAGGGGTTGAGGAACAGTGAGGTATTTAAAATGGGGATTATAAGAACAACAGAATTATGCATTAAGCAGGTTAGCAAGAGGAAAAGGAAGAGGAGACCATTATGGTTTTCCAAAGAGGTAGCAAAGAAAGTGAAAGCCAAAAGATTGCATTCAGGCAATACAAAAGACACAGGCAGAAGGGGATAGGAGAAGTACCAGGAGAAACAAAGGAGGCAGGGAAGTCAGTAAGGAAGCCAAAGCTCAGACAGAAGAACACATTGCAAAATCAGTGGGTAAAGGGACAACCTTTACAGGTACATAAGTGAAAAAGAAAGACAAAGGGAGGGATAGTGAGACTGAAGGGGAGGATGGGAGCAGCGTGGAGGATGACAACAATAAAGCTGACATATTGAACAGGTATTTCTGCTCGTCTTTACTAAGGAAGAGGGGGTAATGGGTCTGAAGGAGTACAAGGTGAGAATGGTGCAGAAATGGACACAAGTCCTTTTACACGAGAAAGGGTCCTGAAGGAACTGGAAGTAATAAGAGCTGATAAGCAATGGGGCCAGATGGGGTGCACCCAGGGTCCTTAAAGAACTAAGAGAGGTGGTGGCTGAACCTCTGGCTATCCTGTTCAGCCAATCACTGGAAACAGGGAGGTACCCAAAGACTGGAGGACAGCAGATGTAGTCCCTTATACAAAAAGTGGGAACAAAGAGGAAGCAGGCAACTACAGACCAGTCAGCCTCACCTCGGTAGTGGAAAGATCATGGAAGCACTACTGAAGGAGAGATGTGGAACATCTGGTTGGTCATGGACTACAGGACCTAAGGCAGCATGGTTTCACTAGGGGAGGCCGTGTCAGACCAACCTCATTGAATTTTTTGACTGGGTGACTAGGGAGGTGGATCGGGAGGCAGTGGACATGGTCTATCTGGACTTCAGCAAGGCCTTTGACACTGTGCCACATAGAAGACTATTACACAAACTGGGAATATGGGTGTGGGCAGGACAGTAGTGTGGTGGGTAGGTAACTGGCTGGTGGCAGGACACAGAGGGTGGTGGTAAATGGCTGTCACCCACAGAGGGAAGAGTAACCAGGGGGTACCACAGGGATCAGTGCTGGGACCGGTCCTATTCAACATCTTCATCAGTGACATTGCACAGGATCTAGAAGGCAGAATTTCACTGTTCGCTGATGACACAAAGCTCTGTAACAGAGTAGACACACCAGAGGGTGTAGACAGAATGAGAAGGGACCTGCAGAAACTTGAAGAATGGTCAAGGGTTTGGCAGTTGAAATTCAATGCAAAGAAGTGCAAGATAATGCATATGGGGCACAAAAACCCTGGCACAATATATCAGTTGGGGGGTGAGGATATAGCATGCACCAAGCAGGAAAGGGATCTTGGGGTTGTCATCTCTGATGACCTCAAGGTAGGGAAACAGTGTGACAAGGCATCAGGTAAAGCAATAGGATGCTGGGATGTATAGGCAGGGCATCACCAGCAGGAAAAGGGAGGTCATAATCCGCATATACAAGACACTAGTGAGGCCCCCACCTGAGTACAGTGTACAGTTCTGGAGACCATACCACGTAAGGACAGACAGGGTAGAGAAGGTTCAGAGGAGGGCAACAAAGATGGTGCATGGGTTGCATCACAAGTCCTATGAAGACAGGTTGAAGGAACTGAACATGTACTCCTGGAGGAGAGGAGGGAGAGAGGGATATGATAGAGACATACAAGTATCTTACAGGGAGGAACAGGGTGCAGGAAAACACTATTTTTAAGCGAAAAGATGTTTCAGGACTAGAGGGCATGGATGAAGTTGGAGGGAGGATGATCTAGAGGAAACATGAGAAAGAATTTCTTCACAGAACGGGTGGTGGACAAGTGGAACACCCTGCCAGAGGAAGTGGAGGGGGCTGAAACAATCACGGGATTTAAGAATGCATGGGATAGACATAAAGGAATTCTAGAGGGCAGGGGTAAGGGGAAACAGACTTCTAGGAAAACAAACTGAACTTACAAGCTCAAATGGGCAGACTAGGTGGGCAATAGGCCCTTATCTGCCGACACTGTCTATGTATCTATGATTGATTGATTGTGTGTTCTTGAAAAGGTGATTCCTCGGAGGTTAGCTTAACAGGGCATAAAGTTCCTTCTTCTAAAACAGCAGAAGAGGGGGATGGCTCATCACAGTACTTCCTAAGCATGTGCGCAGTTTCCGGTTCCTGGTGAGCTGGAGAGCTCAAGGAGGAATGAAGGCTGTCTCTGCTCCTGCCGTGTTTTTTGGAATTCTTGTTGAACACTGGGATCATGGTGGAAAAGTTTCTGACTGGAGGTCTAGATTTCCTACTGATCGTCTGATGCTAGTTTAGATCTTCATTTTGTTTCAGAGCTGTAGAGCATTTTGTAGGAGCTGGAGGGATTTTTCCAGGAGAGACGGGTAGAATTATGGCCTGTGTGAGAAACGGTGTCGAGGGCAGAGTCTCCACAAGTATTCCATTTAGAAGTAGATTTAGAGAAAGGGTTGAGCGGCCCTTTTGAAAACTGCTGATTTTTAGATGTGGCAGGGGGTCTTGAAACAGATTTATTTTGTGATTCCCGGTACATAAGCAAATAGTCCCGCACATCATGAACACTGTCACAGAGCACTAAGTTTCCTGTGGCTTCTTTGATGGCTAGAGAGGCCGGATATTTAAAATAGTATTGCAGACCTAGGTGTTGAAGCTCCTGTTTATCCTCCCAAAACTCTCTTCTTTTGGCTAAGAGCACACCAGAGACGTCCTGGAAAATAAATATCTTTAATTGTAAGTCATAGATTTCCTGTCCCTGGCAACCTTCAGAATTTCCTCCGTCACTGAATAGCTTAGGAAATAAGTGATGATCGGTCTGAGCTTTGAATTATTTAGTGACCTAGGTCCTGTGTATCTGTGAGCGCTTTCAATCTCAAGAGCTCAAGGCCATTGATATCTTAAAAGTCCTGGTAGAAATTTCTGTAGGAAGGTTACCATGTTGCTCCCTTCCCAGCCTTTCGGTACCCCCAGAATACTTATATTGTTTCTCTTCCATCTATTTTCAAGATCCTCAGCTTTGGAATTAAGAAAATCAGTTTGTTTTATTTGGTTACTGTTTAATTCTTTGAGTTGTTTGACATCAGCTTGAAGTGTAGATACTAAAGAGTCAGTGTCTAGCAGCCTGCTCTTCAGAGTGTCCGCACCTAACTTTAAAGTGGAATTGGATACCGTGATCTCTGTAATATTCAATTTAAGGTCTACTTAAATGTTTTTAATGTCAGAGATGTCATTTTTACTGGCAGGTTCAAAGTATTGTGACGTAGCAGAGGCTCCATTGTAATCGCCTGCCTTCAGTGGGTTTATGTTCCGGGTATCTTTAGACATGGCCGTTGATCTGATTGACGCAGAGCCATGGCACAGATGAGCAAATGCTGACAGCAGGTATGAGGCAGTCCGACAGTTAAAATAAAAAAAGCAAACATCTGATACACTGAAGTGACATCAATGACTTAGTAATGAAATTAGCGCAAACTGACCGATAGTGTAAAATATAAAATATAGATGGGAACTTGCGAGCTGTGCGTTCAAGTGGCCATCACGTTCAGAACCATCGCTCTCAGCCCTCCTCTTCTCCTGTTGTCTTCTTCTTAGATCTCCGTAGGAGATCTGGGCAGCAGGTGTGGGGACTGCCCAATATATAGCACCGGACTGACATCAGTCACGTGACATTGGGTGGGCAGTCCCCTGCCAGACCCTGTTAACTAAGTTTTCTGTGTGATCCTTGCATCTGGTGGCTCAGTCCTAAATGACGCCTCCTCCTCCTCCTGTGTTGGGGGTCTGTAGATGATGCCAGTGTGGCTGGGGCTCTGTAGATGAGGCTAGTGCGAATAGGTGCTTCATTCCCCATCTCCATGGTGACCCACTGTACCTCTGCCCCCAAAATTCCCTACATCTCCATTGATTTTATGCCTCCATCACATTCAGCACCATACCCACTCCTTTCCTTCTTACCCTGTCCCCCTGAACTGGGTATAGCTTGGTATGGCCGTGTCTCAGTTATTGTTTTCAGTGCATCATGACTCTGTAATGGCCACAGTATCCAGGTCGGCCTCTGACATGATGACCTCTGTGTCTGGAATCTTATTCCCTAGACTTGTAGCATTTGCACATACGGTCTTCAGGTATTTGTCAGTTGCTTGATGCCCGTTTCTTTTCTTTGTCTTCCCTCCTTCCCCATCTCTCTTATTAATGCTTACATTCCAGACACCCTTCATTTCTACTGCCCGGCCTTTTTTTTTTTTTCTTGAACTCTGTTTATTCTCCCCTTACCACTAGCATCTCTCCGGCGTGGTCTCTCGGCCTGTGGTTCTTCCCATCCGATCTGAGGCTCAAACCGTCCGCGCTCCGGTTGGGGGTACCCCTGCTCCAAGTGCAGCCTTACCCTGACCCCTCGGATCTGAGTCCCCCGAAGAAGAACCGCCATTTTTTCTCCTACCGGCGCTGTATCTACAATGCTGGAGGGCTGATGCTACAGGAGACGGGACAGGATCAGACGTCTCAACACCCAGTGTTGGACGTGGGGCTGCTACCACAGGACCCGCCTTCGCCTACTAGAGGAAGTTTTTTATTTTCCCTGTATTCCCCTCCCCTTCCCTGAATGCGAGACATGCAGTGTCTTTCAGCCTGCTACGTGAGCGCTCCCACACAAGTCTGGACAACGGTCGCACAACATTCCCCTTAACGAACATGGTCCCTGCATCTGCAGTGCACCTGGTCTCCACTGGGTGCCGATAACTGCGTGGGACAGGGGCCACTACCTCCCAGAAGAGGAGAGCAGTCCTGCGGACACTCCATCCTCTCCTCCCCAGCTGACCCCCGGTGTCCTGGGCTTGTTCCCGAACCCAGGTTGTCATTGAGGAACGAGGTGAGGCATCCAGGACCTCAACCCTCAGCGCCACTGGACCGTGCTGTACAGCCCTGCTTTATTATTAATTTGCACCTTGGGGTATTCCATTCCATTTGTGTTCTCCCTACCTAATTCACCTTTGGGGTGTAGTGTTTGCTCCCGATTTTTATCTGCCAACACTACACCCCCAGTTTAAATTTTCATGAAAGTAATATCTAAACTGTTCGCCAAGTACTCAGCTTTCCTTCCAGGATGGATGCAGGTCATCATCCTGCAAAAGCCCTTATCCCTCCATGTGGATCCCCAGTCCCAGTATGACCGAAGTCCTCCTCTCTGCACCACTCAGCCATCGGTTGAAAGTCCTGGTACAGAGGTCCCTCTCCTCTCCCCTGTCATAGACAAGCCAGCACCTCAGCAAAAGCCACACTGAGTGTACCACCTGTCAGACCCATCCCTAGCTCCCTAAACTCCCCTGCACTATCTCAGCATCATCTCTAGCCAGTTATTAGGACCCAGGTGGACAATGACATCCAGTTCTGCCTTCCATTTTGCTGCTGTAGTGATCTTGAAAATCTCACTTCAAGGGGGCTCTTGCAGTGGGTGTTACACCATAAGGACCGAAGCTGGCAGGCAATAGGGCTCCACGGAAAACTTCTAGCTAGCAGTACACAGCGGGGTACCACCTCCTTATGTCGGACAGCCCCCAACATCCACGTGTAGTATAAAAGGGACCCTATCACCACCTCAGGTTTTTTCCCCACCATCGACCAGTGCAAGTCGGACCTTCATGAACGCCTTTTGCTTTAGTCGACCGCCATTTTCTTCGCATTACCCACAGTTTATTATTTTTCTATTTTCTTCAATATTTTTTGAGATTATGTGCACGTCGTCTTCTCCATCCTTTTCAGCAGCGTGGCAGCGAATGAAATGTGCTTGTGGAAAGCAACTTCCCAACAAGGACAACCATTTGTCGTGTCTGCGTTGTCTAGGCCTGGACCACAACACTGAGGCCTCCCAACACTGCTACCAGAAGACCCTGGAAGACTTCCTGCTGCAGCAAAAACTCACAGCAATAGAAAAGGAGCTTCACAAAAGTACCTCCTCTTCCCTGGCCTCTCGGGCCACCACTTCTTCATCAGCTAAGGAAAAGTCATCTTCGGGAAAGCAAAAACATCAGAAGAAGCACAGGGACAAACCCCGATCCGCTTCCTGCTCCAGATCCCCACGCAATTCAGTAACCGATCATGGGTCTTCCTCCCATGGGAGGTCGGCCCCTTCTACTTCAGCAGCCCTCTCTCCTTCCGGGCCCCCAGTGTTTAATCCATCCGCCCTCCTTTCTGTCTCGGGCGGTAGTTTTTTGGGGCTTGGGACTTCATCCCCATCCTCCCAGCCCCTGAAGCTCAGGCCCATTCAGCAGACAGGTCCTTAGCCTGGCGTTTTGGCTGGGTCCTCCTCAGGTGGCGGGTCTTTGCCCTTTGCCCCTCTGGTCAGGGTGTTCGCGAAGTCAGTTCTGATGTCAGGGACCGACGCCGCTCAGCTATGCCAGGGGCATGTGCTTACCTCCGAGAGAGTGACGCCTATGCTCTGTTCCGGAACTTGCTCCTGGGACAGGCTTCCCCGTCTAGGCTGGCGCCTGCTGCTTCACCAGACTGGTGTCAGCCCACACCTTTCCTGCTGATGCTGGCCACCCTGACATCGACCCCAGCAACATCTCAGTCATCGTCTAATTTTTATTTTATTTGTTCTGCCGCCTGCTCTGGTACCTCGGCCCGGTGATGGACCTTGCTGCTCTACTCCCACAGGAACTGCACTCCTCGATACCCCCTGGCTTACCCCCCCCAGGGCAGGGTCACAGCACTCTTAAGTGCTGCGAACATCGGAATAGGTTGGGGAGGCGGCCTGGGAGCAATCAAAGTGGCGAGGTGGACGTCATCAAGGTGGAAGGCGGCGGTAGATCTTACTTCAGGAGGACTCTTGCAGTAGGTATTCACCAGTGGGACTAAGCCATCAGGCGTCAGGACCCATGGAAAAACCTTCTAGCTAGCAGTCTCTGGCGGGGGACCGCCCCCACATCATCTGACCGGCAGCACACGTCAGTACAAAGGGGCGGTCCCCACGCCCGCCTTCCAGTGCTTTCCCGCTGTCAGCTTGCGAAAGTACCTCAAAGAACAGCGCTTCTAGCATCGGCATTTTGGGTGAGTATTTACTCCCTTTTCTACTTTTTCAAAGTGTCTTTATTTGGTTGTCTAGTTTAATTGGCTGTGTATGTCATCCCCGACGCCCTCCGACTTGCAGAAAAACAAGTGCGACTCGTGGATCCCAGCTTCCTCATAAGGGCCTCTGTCAGGACCATTGGCGCCTTCAGGTCCTCCAACGCCGGAATACCCTACACCACAGTACTCGACGCCTGTATTCCCTAACCCAGGCTTTCCGCCTCAGGTTTCTGTACCAATAGCACGGGTTTCCAAATTACCTGTTTCCGAGTTCACCTCCTCAGTCGCAGCTGCAGGTGGACTTGAAGTTGGTACTGTTATCCTGGTGGGCTGAAGCCAAATCCCAGTTCACCTCTGAAATGGATAAACATCAGCCAATGCCGGACCCAATGCCGGCTCCCGCACGCCGGCCAGAGGAAATCTCTCTCTTGACGTTACCGGACGCCAGACCAGAACCTTCAGCTGGCGTTTGCCCTTGGGAATTTTCCCAACCGCTGGATGTGTCCAGACTGGTTGAACTTCCTCTACCTCCAGTTGTTACTTCATCCTCTCAGGAGTCCTCGGAACCTGATAGTGATTTTGAGCCCTCTGATCCAGGTGATTATCCTCACACTTCAGAGACTCCCAAACCGAGGGATTCTCCTAAATCCCCTCCAGAGGATCCTTCCTTCCTGAAGATATTATAGAAAATCCAGGCGGCTTACAATTGAAGACAGTGGAGCAAGATCCCCAACGGCAGAAGTTAGCCGTACACCTGGATCCAACAGAGTCCTCGCCCACCCTGATTCCACCCTGGATTGAACCTCACGAGGACCTCATTTCCACTATTTGAATGCAGCCTTCCTCCTTAGCTCCCCTTCCTCACAAGGCAGATAGGCTCTGTCAGTCTTCAGAAGATGAAGGTTTTCTTAACCTTTACCCTAAGGCGGATTCGGTCATCATCAGTGCCGCCCACGACAGAACCACTCATCCTAACATTTGAGCTTTTCGCCCACTGACAAGGAATCTAAGCTTCTGGACCAATATGAGAAAAAAGTCTTCGCCTCCTCTACTCTGGGCCCTCAATTATGTGGCGACATGGGGGATTTCCAGAAGTCCATCTTTGGTCAGGTAGAATCTAAATTAGATTCTCTTCCAGATTCTGAGACCAGACAGGAACTGGGAGACCTTGTCCACTCGGCCAGGTTGGCCTATAGACATATGCTCCTTGCCATCTATGATGTGGTGGACACGGCTGGCAGAGGTTCGGCCTATGCTGTCGGGCTGTGGCACCACACGTGGCTTCGTGTTTCAGGCCTGGCGCTAGAGGTGCAGACTGCCATTCAGGACACCCCCTTTCAGATGTCTGTACTATTCAGCGGTGATGTCAAGTATATTATCACCAACCGACAAGAGAAAGGGCAAGCCTTAAGGTTGGTTCAGGGTATATATAAACCTCCCCAAGGACAGACATGTCCCTTTCGGTGCCAGAGCCGCCGTCAGCAGAAACAGATATAGGCTCAACGCCCAAACAAACATAAAGCTGCGACAGCAGCCGAACCCCCTCCGAACAAGTCCCGTAAGGCCTCTGGAGCTGCGGCCGCTGCTCTACCATCTGCCTTCTGACTCCCTGCCTCTCCCTCTTCCTCAGGTCAGTCCAGAGGAGCTGGTGGGGTGAAGATTTTCCTTCCACCTGTCGGAATGGGAGAGGATGACCTCCGACTCCTGGGTGCTCAAACTAGTTTCAGAGGGGCAGTCTACACCCCCCCCAACAGGCCTCCTCCATTGTCATCCTACCCCCCCCAACAACACATTCCTCTGGTGCAAGAGGAGATAAACTCCCTTCTGAAGAAGGCAGCAATAGAACCAGTCCCCCACCGGGGGATGGGTTACAATTCTCATTTCTTCCTAGTGCCAAAGAAAACAGGCAATCTGAGACCCATTCTGGATCTCAGCACCCTCAACCTGTATGTGGAGTACAAGAGGTTCAGAATGCTCTCTCTGCAGAGCCTTCTCCCCCAGCTCAGGTCGGGCCTTTGTTTGTGCGCCTTGGACATGCAGGATGCCCACCTGCATATCCCCATATGCCCCCCACTGCAAATTTCTCCGTTTTCGTTTTCCAGGAGGAATGCTACCAATTCAAGGCCCTTTCTTTTAGCCTATCCTCGGCTCCCTGAGTATTTACCAAATGCCTGGCTGTAGTGGCAACTTTCCTGCGTACCAAGGGGGTCCAGGTATTTCCCTACCTGGATGATTGGCTTTTAATAGCTCCTTCCAGGGAGGATCTTCAGCGTTCTCTCTCCCTTATGCCAGATATTTTTTCCAGTCTTGGCATTACTGTCGGTCAGGCAAGTCTCATTTGGTTCCATGCCAATGGCCGCAGTTTATTGGGGCAGTATTGGATACGACCCTGGGCAGGGCTTTCCTCCCTCCGAGCAAAACAGAGACTCTGCAGCTCCATGCTCCTTTCCTCTTTAAAACGTGTCTCTGCCTGGAAGGTCCTTCACCTTCTGGGCCTTATGGCAGCTGCCATTCCGACTGTCCTTCTGGTGCAGCTCCACATGCGGGTCTCGCAGTGGACCCTCAGAACTCAGTGGGATCAATCTCAGGATTATCTGGATCACAAGGTCCTCATTTCAGACCCGATGATCAGAGATCTGCAATGGTGGTTGGTTCAGGAGAACTTCAGTCTAAGGGTTCCATTCTGCACCACCCACCCCACCCAGACTCTGACAACGAACGCCTCAGGGGCTGGTTGGGGAGCTCATCTTGGGTCACACAAGACCCAGGGGAATTGGTCCCACATTGAGAAGCAGTTGCACATTAGAATTCTCGAGCTGAGGGTGGTCCTGTATGCTCTTCATCTCTTCATCCTTCCCACACCTTCTGATAAAGTCAGACAACATGTGCATTGTCTGTTACCAAACAGGGAGGAACTCATTCCTGTCCCCTGTGCCGGTAGGCAATGAGGGTGTGGTATTGGGCATCGCAGCACAACCTGCACCTGACAGCGGTGCATGTGCCAGGAGTACAGAACACTATGGCAGACACTCTGTCGCTCATCTGCCAGATCCCATGAGTAGGAAATCAAGCAGGATGTGATAAACGATGTCCTCGCTCAGTGGGGGACTCCACAGGTTGACCTGTTTGCCTCCCCCGACAATGCCAAGCTTCCCACCTTTTGTTCGCTTGCTCCAGGGCGAGGCATTTTCTGGCAGGACACGCTGTCTCTGTGTTGATGGGAAAGATTCGTTTACAACTTCCCTCCAATACCTTTGATCCCGAGAGTTCTGAACAAGCTCTGGGTGGAAGGGGCGAACACAATTCTCATCGCTTCTTTCTGGCCAAGGCAAGTTTGGTTCTCTTTTCTACAGCAGTTCTCAGAAGAGCCTCCTATACCTCTTCCGCTGTTGCAGGACATGCTGACGCAGGATCAGAGGACCCTGGTCCATCCAGGTCTCAAATCCCTCCATCTGCATTCATGGCTTCTGCAAACATAGCCGCTGCTCACTTCGGCGGTTCTTCTCAGGTTGCTGATATCCTGGTGGAAGCCAAAAAGCCTTCCACCAGGTCTGCCTACGCCATGAAGTGGAAGTGGTTTTCCATTTGGTTAGGTTCCAAGGACTTGGAACCCTTTTTCTGCCCTACAGCCAGAATCCTGGATTATCTGAGGTACCGCTATGACCTGGGGCTCAGCTACTTCTCACTGAAAGTACATCTGGCGGCCACCTCGGCCTACCATCTCCCAGTGGGGGGGACAAGTCAGTAGCTCAATTGGAAGTCTCTGAAGACTTTCCTTAGAGGGGTTCTTAACCTGAAGCCCCTATCAGTAGCCAGTCGCCGCCTCCCCGAGACCTTAATTTCATACTGGAGAAAAGTTCACGCTGCCCCTCTTTGAGCCGGCAGCCAATGCTGAAATGTGTTTCCTTTCCTGGAAAATGCTTTTTCTTATGGCTATCACTTCCGTTTGAAGGATTTCTGAGATATAGGCTCTTATGTGCAAAATCCCTTATCTGATTTTTCACAGAGACCGGGTGGTCATGCGTACTAACCCAAAGTTCCTTCCTAAAGTGGTGGCTGAGTCCACCCTGAACCAGTCCATCGAGCTCACGGTCTTTTTCCTGGCTCACTGCAACCATGGAGAGTATCTTTTGCATACTCCAGATGTTCACAGAATTGTGAGATACTATACTGACAGAACCAAGGATCTCAGGAAAACGGATCAACTTTTTGTTTCCTTTGCTCCTAAGAGGGAAGGCACTGCTAATTGCAAGCAAAGCCTCTCTAAGTGGTTTGCTAATTATATCACTTTATGTTATGGCAAGTACAGCAAAACCTGGGTCAGGTAAGAGGTCATTCCACCAGAGGGGTGGCTGCCTCCGCTGCTTGTTTCAGGAATGTGTCAGCTGCAGAAATCTGTGCAGCTGTCACATGGACTTCTGTGCATACTTTTACGAAGCGTTACAGTTTGGATGTTGCCTCTCGCCACAGGGCGGGTTTTTGGTTTGGCGGTCTTGCAGGAGTTCCTTTCTTGAGTCTCTCTTCTGCCATTCTGTTTGTTTGTGGATGATACTTCTCCTCCTCCTCCCTGGTTTCAGACTTGTTCCATACTGCTTGGGACTCAGTCCTATTGATGAATACCTACTGCATGATAGTACAGTTACGTAAGAACTTACCATAATAGTAGATCTTCGAGAGAGGCTCTTGCAGTAGGTATTACTTCAGGAGTGTAGCCAGAAATTTCCATTTTGTACACAGTCTCCAACAGTTACACCCCCTCCAATAAAAAATGTACACATCCTTTCCAAATGGCACCCCCTTCCAAACAAGTCAGATTGTTGTCAGATGATTCCTGTACTCTCTAAAGAGGTTATACATGTATCGGACACTCCTCAGTGGCCTATACTAACCCAGATACTACAGATTAGAATTATAATATTAACAGAGTGGCTTATGGTTTGTGACAGGCACTCAACAAAACTGTACAGTGAGTATACCTGTCTACACCCTTGCTTTTCCTCCCTCAGTCCCCCTGAGTTTTTCTTTTTGTTCTAGGGGCATTTCCTCTTTTTCTGTCATGCCCTTTTGGTCTCTGATGGAAGAACTGAAAGGCAGGCATAGGGACTGCCCCTTTATACTGATGTGTGCTGACACCGGTCAGCCGACGTGGGAGCTGTCCCCTGCCAGAGGCTGCTAGCTAGAAGATTTTTCTGCGGGGTCCTGACACCTGACAGCTTAGTCCTGTTGGTGAATACCTACTGCAAGACCCTCTCTCGAAGATCTACTGTTGCAGTAAGTTCTTACGTAACTGTACTTTCTTTCCCCTGGTGTGGGGGGGGTGGGGACATGCATTGAAGACCTGCGTCGCCCCGGCCCCTGAACGTGTCGACGTCTGCATGTGCGGTACACCCATCCTCCGCTAGGTGACCTCATAGCACCACTCTACCCACCCCTTCCCCCTGGAGAAGGAAAGCGGTCACTGGACGCTCAACCCTTCTCCCCTATGCCGGCCCTCTGACGTCCCAGGTCCGTTCCCGAACTGGGTCGCTGGTGTTGCAGGTCGGCATCCTGTTCCTGCACCAGCGGACTGGCCCCCAGTCATCATCTCATAACCCTCTACAGTCACTAACTGGCTCTATCAGCACACAGCCAACGCTATTTTCCTGAGCGTGCCAATTCAGGGGAAGCACTGTTCCATACATTAGATGTGCACAGAACTTTGAACTACTATCTGCTTTGGACTAAAGAGTCCAGAAAGTTGAAGGAGTTGTTTCCTTTGCCTCGAGTAGAGAGGGTACATCAGTTTCTAAGCTATGTTTATCCAAATGGTTGGCTGACTGCATTGTGTTCTTCTACAACAAGTACTGCAAAGAATTGCCTGGTGCTGTCAAAGCTCATTCCACTAGAGGCATGGCTACCTCGATAGCTTGTTTCAAAGGGGTCTCAGCTGCTGATATTTGTACGGCTGCTGCCTGGAGTACCGTCCGCACTTTCACCAAGCATTATAGTCTGGATTTTGCCTCAAGTGCTCATGCAGGATTTGGCAGGGCTGTATTACAAGGACTCCTGTCTTATGTTTATGGAGATCCAGCCTCCCAGACTGTATGTTTACACTTGTTACTGCTTGGTACTTGTTCCTACGGTGTAACCTGATGACTGAGATACCCCTTAAGAAGATAGAACAGTTACGTAAGGACTTACTGTAGCAGTAGATCTTACTTTGAGTTGGATCTCTTGCAACAGGCTATACCATAAGAACTGTGCCGCCAGTCATTAGGACCCCATGGAAAAATCTTAGCTAGCAGTACCCAGCGGGGACCGCCTTCTGACATCAGACCCCCACCAACTTCCAGCAGAGGTATAAAGGGAGCAGTCCCCTGCCACTCCTCAGCTCTTTTCCCGCTGTCGACCCTTGCACACCGGCTCCATGGACACCTCCTGCTACCAGTCGACCGCCATTTTCGCATTAACTTTTACCAGTTTAAAGTTGCTTCTTTGTGCATATCTTCTCCATCTTCCACCTCTCAGTGACAGAAGTTCAAGTGTGCATGTGTGAAGCAAATCCTGTCAAAAGGACAGTCACTCGGCCTGCTTCATCTGTTTGGGGCCTACTCATGACTCTTGAGGCCTGCCTGCACTGCCATAGCTTCAACTGCCGGTCCCGCATCCATTGTCTGAAGGCACTGAAGTGCCATCTTGTGGAACAAGAGCTGGGTGCCGTGCAAAGGACCCCGTTAGGCCTAGGTTCCTCCACTTCCTTGGGCTCAGGGACTTCCCATAAGGAGAAAAAGTCCAGTGGGAAACACCACCATTATGGTAAGGATAGATCCAGATCGGATTCCTGTTCCAGATCTCTGCACCGGAGATGTCCAGCGCGAGTCCTCTCTCCCATTGGAGGTCATACTCTGCCCCCCCCCCCCCAAGCTTTCTCCGGATTACTGGCATTGAAGCCTCCGGCCCTGGTGAGGACATCAGGTGGAGGATCTTCGGGTCAAGGGCCTTTGGCCCCTCCCCTGAGTCTTACACTCTACAGCCACTCCTCTGAGTCTAAGCTAGGGGATCCAACCAGTCTGTTGGCAAGTGACAGGCTTAGTTCTGGTGCTCTCCTGGCTGGGGCATCCTCTTCTCCATCAGACTGCCCCTCAGGGTCTGACAACAGGAAATGGCGCAAGGAGCTGGACTCTTCCCTTGGGAGTCTGCTCCCCCCAGCACCAGATGCCAGATTCATGATGCTCGACTTTTGGGGTCTCTCAAGCCTACTCTTCGATGCCTGCCCCTCCCTCGCTGCCACCAGAGGGGGGCAGCCACAGGCCAAGGGGCTGCCACCCCTGACGCCAGACCTGCATGCGTCTGACAGACAGATGTCAGACCAATCCCTTGACCTGGCGTCAGGCTCTCGGTCACCTGCAGGGCAGACATTAGGTATGCCCATGTACCCCGAGCGACTGTCAGCCCCTGACCAGCCTTCAGGCCAGACGTCCAAGGTGCCTGTCTCCTGCCCCCCCCTAACGCCAGGGCACCCTGGCACCAGCTGTGGTCTCCTTAGCAGACGCTTAGGATCTGTTCAGCTCTTGGTGGGATATGGTTAAAGGTGATCTCATCTGTAAGGAACCCCTTACCCCATGGCCGAACCCTGCATCGGCGAGCTCTCCACAGCAGCCGCTGAAGTCGCCTTCTCCACCCAGGGAGCCGCCTCCGCCAGATGACTGGTTCTTGAGGAGTCAGAGATGCTCGTCCAGGTCTTCCTTAAGTACCACTGCCGCTCCCGCTGCAGATGGTACCCCTGCTCCCATGGCAGATGATACCGCTGCTCGCGCTCGAGTCCTCCTTCCAGCAGGAGCTCCTCTAGATTCCTCCAGGTCCTCGGATGGCTTTCCCTGTCTCTCGCCCCGAGACTCTGATAGGGATTCGCCCAGTCTCCCCAACAACCCTACTTTTCTAGATGTCGCATCAAATCCAATTTTAAACCAGTGGGAGACGGAGGATTTGGACCCAGAGAGGCTTACCCATTTTACGGGGATGAATGAATCTAAGCTGTTAGTGGTACTGTCCTTAGTGGCTGCCTTTCAACATGTCACCAATAGGGTTGTCACGATATGAAATTTTGACGGTATGATAACCGCGGTGTGTTGTACCGTGGTTATCATGAAACTGTGGTATAATGCATTTCAATGGGAAAACCTAAAATATTCAAAAATAATGCAATTTTAACCAAATTTTAGATGTAAAAGCAGTTAAAATACTAGTAAATGACACATTACGAATTTAATGAGAGAAAAGAAAGATAATGAGGCAAGTATTTGCAAAAGAAATATATTTTTTATTGACTGGAAGTCACATTCTTCCTGACCTGATGATGAGCATGGAGCTACGAGTACTATAAGTATTTTTTAATTTTATCCATTTAATTGGAGTAGACAAGTGACGTGACATTGACGTGACATAGACATATATCATAGTAAAGTGTTTGTTTAGTATACTCTTTTGTCTTAGCTTACAGCACAAAATGCAGTACCACACAGTACCTAAACCTACTACCGAGTACCAAGTTAACCGATACCAAAAGTATCCTACCAGAACCATACCACACAAAAATAGCAGCACAAGCACACTGTGGGATTGAGTAGGAGACTAGAGTAATATGTCGGCCATTTGATGTACATTTGTGTTAACATAATGTGAAATTGTCCTTCTTAAGTTGCAGTCTAGATAGATGAGAGATGTTGAAAGGAATGTCCTTGTACAGTTGTCCATCCACAGACTACCCCTCCACACACTCACTCTGTCCACTTCTGGTGGTGGTGCACTGCAGCAGACTGAGTAGACTAGAGTTGCAGAGTAGATGCACTGATGCAGGACAGAGTTGCATGTCACCGAAAGTGTGCTGTTCTGTATACTGCTTGCTACTAGTACTACTAGCCTTAGTTAGAAGCAAGCACAGCAACAGCAGTACTACTACTTGTACTAACAGAATTATAACATTTCTGATTGGAAAATCAAGGCTCACTGTCTGTCTGGCTATGGTAGGCTAGAATCTAGGCTAAGTGTACCTCTGCCCTCATCACCTACAGCCTCGGGCTCCTTCCCAAACCCAGTCCCCTCAAGTGAAGTTAGACTAGTAGTAAAAGTAACAGTAAGTTGTTCTACTAGTGCAAATAAATTTGGAGAGATCTTCATATTTACTTTTTCATTTGTACCAAAGAAGTACCCCATCCCTAGCCCTACCCTACCACCACAACCACACTGTCTGAGTCTGACACAACTCCTGCCTCGCCACTGTCACTCACTGTGTTCGAGTCCGAGAGACTGCTCCAAGTCTGAGTCCTCCACGGCAAGGCAGCAGCTGCTAGAGGCAGTCAGCTGAGCCAACTGTTGGAGCTGGTTTGGCACCGTCACCATGGTGGCATTGAAAGAAATCAGCCTATATATATCTCAAATTCCATGGTGGGCGCCAGCGGTGGCTCTGCTGGCTGCTTTATTCTTTCTTTTTTTTGGTAATAAATATTTAGCTAAGTACATAGCTACTCTATAGTAGCCTCTGGCTGAAGCAGTGAGCAGCCAATGTAAATGTGAGTTAATAAAGCGTGTTTGACTAATTGCTTGGGTTGAGTGAGTGAATCATGCCATACTGTGGCGAGTTGAGTCGTGTCATGTGACTGTGACGTGACTTGAGTCCAATTTTGCAGTAAAGGAATCCGCTTGTGTATCCTCAGTGCCAGGCCAGTGTCATCATGGCAGTGGCAGGCACTCACTGGCTGTTTTTCTTTTGTTTGCTTGTTTTTCAAAGTACGACTACTAGTTTACCTATAATAAGTCATTTAGAATTTGTAGATTAGTATTTCTCATGGGTTTTGTCTTAGCTAGCGCCCCACCCCACCCCACCCACCGAGTGACTTGAGTCATCTTGTCAGATGCTGCCTTGGACTCAAGACTCATAAATCAAGACTGAAGTTGTGACTCGTGAGCCGTGATTGATGATGAGAGCGAGTCAGAAGGACTGGAGTCGTGAGTCATCAGGGTGGCATTAAAGGAATTAGCCTCTCTTATCCTCAGTGCCATTACCATGTTTGGTGGCTGCTGTGACTGGTGCTGACGGAGTCAAATCGGATGTGACTGTGATTGTTAAGCTAGCAGTTATGCTGTTGTTAATATGGCTAATTATGTATGAAAGCAAAATGCAATAGAGTAATTTGTCTTATTGGTTTTGTTTTAGGCAGCCCTCGGCCAAGAGCTCAGTTGAGCCAGCAGAGCCAACCTAAGTTTTGTGACACAGATGAAAAGAGTCAGTCAGAGAGGAGGACTCGTCAGGGGTCGGACTCGCTCTTTCCCAGGGACCACTGTAGTGGAGGTGTCAGCCAGCTGTCAGGCAAGCAGAGACAGGAAGTGTTCCCCGGTGGAACTAGACTACTGGGGGGAGGGGGGCATCAACCAAACAAATGAAGATGAGACTAGAAGAGACAGCAGCTTCACTAAGTGTGCCAGCTCAGCTGAATTGCCAGTGCTGAGTACAAAATAGTAGTCCCCCATCACAAATCACATCAGGAGGACAGGGAGATGAAGAAGACTCTCAGACTCGGTGTCAGAATTCAGGAAGCAACAGCAGCAAATGTCAGTCAGAGAGAATTTGGATTACTAAGTGGAGAGTGCACTCCATCCATATGGCATGTGTTTTTGTTGGAGGGCGGGCGTCAAATAAAAAATCTTAGTTCGAGATACAGCTCTTGCAGCAGGTAACAGCATTAAAACTGAAGCCGGCAGGCGTCAGGACCCCACGGAAATCTTCTAGCTAGCAGTCTTCAGCGGGGACCGCCTCCGACGTCGGTCCCGCCCCCGACGTCAGATGTAGTAAATAAGGAGGCGGTCCCGTCAGATTCCCCAGTTCTTTCCCGCCGTTGACTTGCATGTCTCGACCCTTTGGCTCATTTCTAGTGCGTGACGCCCGGTTAAGTTCTTCCTTTAAGAAAAAATTTCATTTCTTCGGCTCAGTTGCTGTCTGATGTCCTCTCCAACCTCCGTTGAAGGCCATCCTTCGAAGTGTGCCTGTGGGAAACCAATCCCATTCAAAGATCTGCATTCAGCCTGTGTCCGGTGCCTAGGCCCAGACCATGACACCCGGGCCTGCTCCTTCCGCCAGGGGTTCAACAGCCGGACCCAGATCTGTCACCAGAAGGCCCTTCAGGCGTTCCTGCTCGAGGAAAAGATTAAAGCCATGGACGCAGCCTCCAAGGGGGAATCTTCAGATAAGGCCTGGAGACATCTCGAGAAGCACAGGGAGAGAGTGAGATCCAGGTCCCCGTCTAGGGCGTCTGACTTCCGTAGTCCCGCTTCTGGTCCGACTGCTCTCTCCGGCCTGTTCTCAGCCCCCCCTCAGCGTGAAGACCCCTTCGGGTTCTTCTTCTGTCTCTCAGGCCAAGACCTCCAGACCTTCATTGTCCTCAGCTTCCAAGGCCCTGTCGAGGTCGGGGGACCGCCATCACCATCACCAGTCTGGTTTCCGCCATTCGGAACCCGACACCAGGTCTGTCTCTTTGCCTCCTCCTCCCCAGCGGAAGACCAAAGAGCTAACCTCCTTGAAGAGATCGTCGGACCCGATGCCAGCTCGCCCAACGTTGGCTAAACACCACCGATCCCAGGACTGCCGACCGCCAGACGCCTGTCGCCAGTTAGTTTTGCGCCTTCCCGGACGCCGGTCCCCTCGGCCGGCGCCCCGAGAAGGCGGAAGGCCCAACCGCAACGGGCGCCTGACGTTGATGGTCTTGGGACCGTGGTGTTTAACTGAGAAGAGGACCCTGACGCCTCCCACTGACGTCGGTCAGGAGATGATTACAGAAGAGTAGCTGACCCAGCCCGAGGATCAGACGGGCAAACCCAGTCCTTTCTCGCACCCCCCCCCCAGGAGCCCTCGCCGGAACCTGAGGCCCCGGGGAGCCGACGCCGGAACCCGATGACTGACCATCGGTGCTTGGTCTGTCGTCGAGCCTCAGCATATCCGAGGTCAAGGAGTTGTTTACTTACTGGTGGGACACCATAAAAAAGGATATGGTTCCCACACCTCCTCCTCCACCCGCGATTCCGTTGGCTCCCGCACCCCCCACTCTACCCAGGGTTGCGGGCCGAGTACCTTCCCCCCAGGAGCCTACGGATTCTCCTAGAGGCAGACCAGAAAAAACGGAGACCTCCATCCCAATCTTCTTCAGGGTCACCCAGCCCCAAGAGACCCAGAAGATGTCATTGTTCGCCCACGACGGAGGACACGGGATCGGACTTCTCGGATGAATCCAGATCCCCCTCTCCGATCAACGTCCCTTCTCCGGACCCACGTAAGCTCCCAAGGTCTCCTCCAGATGACCCATCATTCTCAGAGATCATGAGGCATATCCAGGAGAACATGGACTGGGACGCTGAGAAATTCGACCCCGAGAGGTTACACCTCACCAGGTATCTTCGGCAGAAAGACCCTAAGCCTGTGGTGGTGCCACCCTTGGTGGACACTTCCGTGGACGTCACCAAGGCAGCGTGGAAATGTCTGCACTCATTCCTGGCGATGCCGAAGAAAGCTGACGGCCTGTACAAGGCCCCTAAGGAGGACCAGTACTTGGCTTCACACCCCCTGGCCGATTCTCTGGTCATTACAGCCTCTCATGACCGGTCCCAGAGACCGCAGTATTTGAGCACCCTGCCACCGGACCCGGAGTCCAAACAGCTGGATGCTATGGGCAGGTGCATGTATGCTGCTGCTACTTGCGCCATCAGATCCCTCAACTACTTGACCCACATGGTACAGTTCCAAAACGCCTTGTGGGAGCAGGGACTGGATCTGGTGGAATAGATGCCAGAAGGTGAACAGAAGGAGGAGATGCCGCAACTCCTTCGTAAGGGTTCAGATGTGGGAACCCAGGTGCTGTGAGCCATGTACGATTCCAGGGACTCCTCGGCCAGAGCAGCAGCTTCAGGCGTATGCCTCCAGAGGCATTCATGGCTCCATGTCTCCGGATTCACCCCGGACGTCCAGAAGAACATCCTGGACGCCTCTTTTGACGGAGAAGTTCTTTTTGGTGACTCCTCAGAGAAGGTTCTCACCAAACTTCAAGAGGCCGGGAAGCGGGTGAGGTCTGTCCAGGCAATGTACAGACCCAAGCTTAGTTCCTTTCGTAGGAATGAAAGCTGTTTTTGAGGCCGGGCACAGAGACAGCAGTCCCACTCCTGTCCGCAACAGAGGGGCTCCTTCTCTCATAGAACCCAGGGGAAAGTCGTCCGCAAGCCGAAGCCAACGACCAGCTAAGTCGGCCCGGCCCACTGGTCCCTCAGCCGACACAGCATAACTCCTTCCTGGCCCCCGCCCCTCAGGATCAGTGGGACACCAAGTTCGGGGGCCGCATTGCGGACTACCTTCTAGGGTGGCAGACCGACAGGTGGGTCCTTCAGTTGGTCGAAAGAGGCCACTTCATAGAATTCGTGGACAAGCCACCCACTAGGCCTCCTCTGCTCTCCCGTTACTCGGGTCAGCACAGATTGCTCATCAGGCAAGAAATACTCGCACTCCTACAAAAAGGAGCGGTGGAGTATGTTCCAGAGAACCAGAGAGGATCCGGATACTATTCTCACTTCTTTCTGGTTCCGAAGAAAACAGTTTTCGCATGGTGACCCTCCAAGGAACTCATCCCCATGCTGAAGAAGGACGCCTTCTTAGCGTCCCTGGACATGCGTGACACCTACCTGCATGTCCAAGTAGCCCAAGCGCACAGGAGGTTCCTGCGCTTCGAGTTTCTCGGCCACCACTTTCAGTTCCGGGCTCTTCCGTTCGGACTGTCATCGGCCTCCAGGGTTTTTACCAAGTGCATGGCAGTCGTGGCAGCGTCTTTAAGGAGACAGGGCCACTATGAGTTCCCGTACCTGGATGACTGGCATCTCATGGTCGCCTCCAAAGAGGCGCTGTTGCTGGCTATTCAGAACACCCAGGATCTGTTTCAGTCTCTGGGCATCCTTATCATCTACGAGAAGTCTCTCCTCGTACTGTCCCAGAAGTTGCAGTTCATAAGCGCAGTTCTGGACACCATTTAAGGGAAAGCATTTCTTCCCGACGAAAGAGCGGAACACATCAGATCCCTCATCAGGGATCTCTCTGCGAAGAGGACTGTCCCCACCAGGCTGGTCCTTCGCTTGCTCGGACACATGGCTGCAGCCATTCCAATCGTCCCTTTGGCAAGGCTCCACATGCGGGTGACTCAGTGGATGCTCAAGGTGCAGTGGGACCAAAGGCAAGACCACATGCAGCATCCGGTCAGAATCCCAAACGCCATGATTCGAGACTGACAATGGTGGCTAGACCCAGGGACACACTCTGTGGGTGTTCCGTTTGCTGCGCCGTCCCCGGAGGTGATCCTTTCCACAGACGCCTCTGGGCTGAGGTAGGGAGCACACCTGAACGGGGTGAGGTCCCAGGGAACGTGGACCCCTCAAGAAGCTCACCTCCACATCAACATTCTGGAGATGAGGGTGGTCTTGTATGCCCTGCAGGCCTTTCAGTCAGAAATCCCGCCAGGTACTTTGCTGCTTCAAACAGATAATACGGCAGTGATGTATTACCTCAACAAACAAGGAAGCGCACACTCTTACCCCCTTTGCAGGGAAGCTATGAGAGTGTGAGATTGGGTAATCTGACACGGCGCGAGCCTGATTGCTGTTCACGTTCCCGGAGTGGACAGCACAATCGCAGATGGCCTGAGTCGTTCCCAGGCCAGAGTCCATGAGTGGGAACTTCTTCAGGAGATAGCAGAGGATCTGTTTCTTCGATGGGGCACTCCAGAGCTGGACTTATTCTCTTCCCCATCCAATGCAAAACTGACCAATTTTTGCTCGCTAGATCCAGGGCCTGGTGTTTTTTGGTGAGACGAGTTGTCCCTCTCCTGGGCAGACAGATTCTGCTACGCTTTCCCTCCCTTCCCATTGATCCAGAGAGTTTTTCTCAAACTGCACAGGGAGCATGCAACAATGATCCTGGTAGCGCCTTTCTGGCCCAGACAGATCTGGTTCCCCATGCTGACACAGCTGTCCCGGGAACCTCCAGTTCCGTTGCCTTTCAGCTCCCATCTATTGTCTCAGGTGGAGGGTTCACTAGTCCACCCAGACTTGCGCTCACTGAACCTGCATGCATGGCTCCTAGAGACATAGCCATTATGCGACATGGGGTCTCGCAAGAGGTGGCGGAAGTCCTTTCCGAGGCCAGAAAGCCAGCAACGCATGCGACATACGCCATGAAATGGTGCCATTTCTGCTTGTGGTCGCAGGCACACGGCCTTTCCCCTTTAGGATGCCCGGTGAAAGTGGTGCTGGAATACCTGCTTTCCATATTCCATTCGGGTCTTACCTACTCCTCTATTAAAGTGCACCTCTGCGCGATTTCGGCATACCACTTCCCGGTGGGACAGCGCACAGTGGCACAGCTTGATGCCTCTCGAGACTTCTTGAGAGGGGTGTTACACCTTAGGCCACCCATCAGGGATCCCGTTCCTCCTGGGGACTTACTTTTCGTCCAGGAACAACTTACGCTCCCACCCTTTGAACCCACTGCGGATTGCGAGCTGCGTCTTCTGTCGTGGGAAACATTATTTTTAGTTGCTGTCACGTCAGCAAGGAGAGTTTCTGAGCTCCACACTCTCATGTGCAAGGAGCCTTATTTAATTTTCCACTAGGACAGAGTCTCTCTGAGGATGAATCCTGAATTCCTGCCTAAGGTGGTCTCTGCCCTCACTCTCAACCAGGACATCGAGCTGCCTGTATATTTGCCCAAGTACTCTAATAGAGGAGAGGCGCTGCTTCACACCCTGGATATTCACCGCTCCGTAAGGTACTACCTGAACAAAACTAAACAGCTTCGCAAGTCGGAGCAACTATTCGTTTCCTTCGCTGAGAGAATGCTGGGCCAACCAGTCTAAAAGCAGACCCTTTCTTGCTGGCTTGTCCAGTGTATTTCATTTTGTTACAGCAGTAAACAGAAGCCCCTCCCGGGCACAGTCCGGGGCCACTTGACAAGGGGGGTGGCTACCTCCTTTGCAGCACTGCGTAATGTCTCCACCTCGGCCATCTGTGCCACAGCTACTTGGAGCTCTGTGCACACATTTATTAGGCACTATAGCCTGGATATTGCATCACGGCGGAGAGCTGGTTTCGGCCTGGCCGTTCTACAGGGTCTCCTGTCCTAGAGTCAGGACTTGTTCAAGATCTCTCCTAATTTCCTCCTCCCAGAATGCTTACAGGCGCTAAAGCTTGGGAATCAGTCCTAATGGTGTTACCTGCTGCAAGAGCTGTATCTCGAAGTAAGATAGTACAGTTATGTAAGAACTTACCGTAACAGTAGATCTTCGAGAACAGCTCTTGCAGCAGGTACCTTCCCGCCCACCATTCCCCCTTGGAGGAGGTATGGCCTACCAGGCCTTGGCAGGAGCTCCAGTTCCTTTCTTCTGATGGAGGATCCTCGGTCTCCCCTTCTGATGTCATCCTGCGGCCGGGAGTCTCCGGCGGGAGAACTGGGGAATCTGACGGGACCGCCTCCTTATGTACTACATCTGATGTCTGGGGCGGGACCGACGTCTGAGGCAGTCCCCGCTGAAGACTGCTAGCTAGAAGATTTCCGTGGGGTCCTGACGCCTGCCGGCTTCATTCCTAATGATATTACCTGCTGCAAGAGCTGTTCTCGAAGATCTACTGTTACGGTAAGTTCTTATGTAACTGTACTTTACTTTTCTAATCACTGCACCGCAGATGTACTGCGCAGCAGTAACTGTTGCAGAATTGGACAGATGAAGGAGCCTTGGGAACAACTGGGAATGAAAATTGAAGGAACAGAATACAGACTAGTGCCTGCCAATTCTAATCAGTCACTAAAACTGAAAAACACTGCGTGTTTTGCAAATGGCATTTGGCATCTCATGACAGATCAAATTTTTGTGGTATTATTAAACAATAAAACACAGACCTGAAAAAGTTCTCGGTGTGTATATTCCATTCTCTGTTTGACTGATCTTTGCAGTTTTGTGCCTCTGACAGGCTGACAGGACTATCTACGTGCTCTCTATTTTTACAATGATTCTGAGTGAACATGAACACGCGTGATCATGTGAAACACACACAGCACCAGCAGCACAAGTAACAGTAATGTCAATGAAATGATCACTGCTGTCTCATGATCATCTGTCACTCACTGACCCTGCTGTCAGTAAGGTGATTGACATTGACAGTGATGACGAGTCTGAGTCTGCACAACAACACACGTGTCGGTGATGATGACGACAGTCAGTGACAGCCAACCTATCCCCAGCCACAGGCAGTTTGTTACCCAGTACCCTGTAGATAAGAAAACGTAACATACATGATGATGATCATTACAGTATGACATGAGACGGAGAGACATCATGTTGCAGTCGTGTTAGTAGCAGTGTTAACAATTTAACATAATAACAGATTTATGATGCTGGGCCTGGGTGCTGCTGCTGATCCCTCCCTCTTCCCCATTCCATGCCTATTGCTCTAGTCCAGTCAACAACAAAAGAGCGTCAGTATTTCGTTGCTCAACTTCTCTGGAAGGAATAGGGATGTCATTATCACGTCACTCACTCTGAAACCAGTACTGCATCATTTTCTGTTTCTATTCCAAAAGAACAGCAGAGGAGAGGACAACAATGAAGTGCAGTTTTGTGCACATTTAAGTGTTACATAGAAACATAGAATTTGACGGCAGATAAGGACCGCTTGGCCCACCCAGTCTGACCATTTCCCTACCTACTGGATAAGCTGCAGATCCTAGTTAACCAGCAGCCTACTTCTTCCTACCCCCACCCCCCTAGAATTGCGTTATGACTGTCCCATGCATGCTTGAATTCCACCACCGATTTTGACTCCACAACCTCCTCCGGAAGGCGTTTCATGCATCCACAACCTCTCTGTGAAAAATACTTCTTAAATTACCTCTGAGCTGCCCTCTATCTTCAAATTGTGCCTCTTGTTCTTGCACACCTCTTTTTTGAAAGATGCTACCTCTCTTGGACTTTGTTGATTCCTTGAGGTACTTGAAAGTTTCTATCATGTCCTCCTCTCCTCCTTTCCTCGAGGCTATACATATTACGCCTCCTTAAGTCTCTTCATATGTCTTCCGTGCAGACCCTGCACCATTTTAGTTGCCCTCCTCTGGACAGCTTCCATCCTGTCTATGTCTTTGCGGAGATTGGGTCTCCAGAACTGCACACAGTACTCAGATGGGGTCTGACCAGCTGTCTGTACAGAGGGATAATAACTTCCTGTTTTCTACTGGTGATGCCTCTCCTATGCATCCCAGTAACCCCACCCTCCTTGCTGCCCTCTCACATTGCTCGCCCACCTTTAGGCCATCTGATATGACTACCCCAGGTCCCTTTCCATTTTTGTTGTTGTTAGTATCTCACCCTCCATTGTGTACTCTTCCTCTGGTTTTTGTTTCCCAGGTGCATTACCTGCACTTCTTAGCATTGAATCTAAGCTGCCATACATTTGACCATTCTCTAACCTTGCCAAGTCCCTTCTCATCCTTTCCACCCCTTGTGCATCAACTCTGTTGCAGATCTTAGTGTCATCTGCAGAGAGACATACTTTTCCTTCCAGTCCTTCCGCAATGTCGCTTATAAAGACATTGAAGGGGACCGGTCCTAATACTGAACCCTGCAGTACCCCACTAGTAACCCTCCTTTCTTCAGAGTGGACTCCATGTACTATAACTCTCTGTGTCCTATTCTCCAGCCAATTCTTTACCCAGGCTGTTATCGTGGGACCCACTCCCAGGCTGGCTAACTTGTATATTAATCTTTTGTGTGGGACTGTGTCAAATGCCTTGCTAAAGTCTAGGTAGGCCATGTCCACGCCCCTCCCTGATCTACTACTTTGGTCACCCAGTCAAAGAAATCTATCAGATTCGTCTGACATGACCTTCCCGCTGTGAATCCATGCTGCCTTGCGTCCTGTGCCCCTCTGGCCTCTAGGTACTCAACAATTCTTTCCTTCAGAAGTGATTCCATCATTTTCCCTATCACTGAGGTCAAACTAACAGGTCTGTAGTTTCCTGCTTCTGTCTTGTTCCCACTTTTGTGAGGGGGAATCACATCTGCCCTTCTCCAGTCCTCGGGTACTACTCCATCCTCCCATGATTTGTTAAAGAGGGTAGTCAGTGGTGTTACTAGTTCTTCCCTTAGTTCTTTTAGAATTCTGGGGTGAATCCCATCAGGCCCCATTGCTTTGTTCACCTTCAGTTTTAACAGTTCTTTCAGAACCCTTTCTTCTGTAAATGGACTGTAATGGGGTAAGTGTTGCTTTTTGTGCAAGGCTGCTGCATTCAGTGTGTACTGCACTGAGCAAAGCCGCTGACTCAGTTTGCAGCTGCACAATGCGCAAGGCGAGCGCAGTCCGTGACTGTGCATTGTGCAGTGTGCAGTACTGCATTCACTGTGTGACGCAGCCAGTCACGCTCGCACTAGCTCCCTGGCAGTTTTGTGCACAGTTGCGCACGGCCTGTTCTTCTTGCCATTTACCATTAAGGAACAGTTGTAAGTGTCACTGCCCGGTAGCTAATGCTCATCACAGTCACTTGGCGCCTGTACGCCTTGTGTCATGTGACGCTGTGTGTATCTGTGTCATTGTCATACACAAATTACGTGATGATGATGATGACTAAAAAACTTACTGAAACTGAACATCGAAAATTCATTCAAAAAATGATTGACTTATGTTTAGTTGAAGAAGTCAAGCTCTTTCAAGTTCAGCGAACATCATCAGTCCACCGATGGATCGAACAGGTGATGAGGACACCTAACCTTACCTTGCTATCAAAATCCGCAGCAGTGCAGTGCAGGAGAGAGCAGACGTCACACATTAGCCACAAAACTTGAACGAACAAGGAAGACTGCCTGTGCTGCCCGTCAGCCAAGCTCACTAATGACGCAGTAGCTTTGCCTGCCTGGCGCCTGCATGCTGCTGCCGCTAAATAACCCTGCGGCTGTACTGAGCTGGCTAAACCTGAGAGAGAGAAATGGTTACGGCAAAAATGAGCAAAAACGGTCATCAACAAGTAACTGCATTGGGCAAAGAAGCAAACGATGTGTCGATCATTCATCGCGTCACGTCTCCACTCATCTGAGTCAGACAGTGTGAGGCTGGACTTCTGGACAGTACTGTGGGCGCGGTATTGGGCACATATTGAATTTTGGAATGGGATAGCTCGGCTGCCTGCGCTTTGGCCCAGTTGGCTTGGGCTAGCTGTAGGAGGAACTGGGAATGGGATGCCAGTGTCGCTGACCACGAATGATATGACCCATGACCCACCCCCACCCCATATTTGCGTTGCATTGCTGCACTTTTAAATCATAACCGCAACAACGATTGCTTCACTGTGTCTCTGCATGCTGTGTGACTCACTCGAGCACCACCAAGCATGAGCTTCATCAGCAGCCGTAGCGTAGTAGTAGTAGTACACTGCTGCTAGCAGCAGCAGAAACACTAGACTGTGCTGCAGCCTGCGCGGCTGCATCTGTAGCTCTTGTAGATCTGCATGCAAACACTTAAGTTGTGAAGTATAAGTGCAGTGCTCGTCCAGTCTACCTGTCCTGCCCAGGCCACTTTCCCCAGTGCCCCCCCACCCAGCACAGTGTCGGCTGTGTCCACCCGATCACCCCAGGCCCAGTGCCCCTGCCGCCCACTGCCCAGTAGTAAGTAAGTATAGCACAAAATGCCCATCCATTGCTGGCCAACCTGGCTACCACTGCCACTGCCCTGATGTGCCCATGCTGAAACAATATAGATACCAAATATAAAGTAAACCTCATCAAGGAGCATGATGCATCATTTGCATTTTGAAAATTGTACCCTCTTGCAATGGGTGAGATGAGAAGAGCTACGTGAGTGAACTGAAAACGGAATAACTGAACCTTCATTTGATTGATGATATGGATGGGTCAGGCCAGGCGCGGCGCCGCTCACTCAGGGCCTACATTACTATATCCTGCCTTCCCACTCCCAGCAGTGCCGCTCACTCAGGCCTACATTACTCTATCCTGCCTTCCCCTCTCCCAGCAGTGCTGCTTGGTCTGCAGTTCAGTTTGTAAATAACAGTCACACCGAGTCCCACACGACACAGAGGAATGAAAGCAAGAGGGGAGAGAAATGAGCGACTCAGCGACCGGACTGGACTGCCGACCACGACCAAATAGCAACTTTAAATTGCATTTGCATCAGACTCGGACATCATCCACCCTGATTCCAGACCAGTGCTATGGTTTGGTTACCCCATTCCCCCCCAACTTAGTTTGAACAAGAAAGGTACTACTAGATAGCACCGTGGTGCAACCGATGCAATGGCAGTGTCTATGTGGCCTGGCCTGCCCTGCCCTGCCAAATCATATCAGATATAAGATTCATTCAAAATTCCACAGGACGACCTGTTCAGTGTGGTCGTGTGGTAGGAGTGAACTAGTCTGTAAGTCTAGACTGGTCCTCAGTCAGAGTAATCGGGGTAAGTTCCTGTGGAGGAAGACAGGCATGTTAACTTTCTCTGGGGATAGTCTTGAACGAAATGGTGTGAGAATTTGACCACTTGAGCTGAAAAGTCTCTCAGATGGTATGCTTGTTGCAGGAATGCATAGGTATTTTCTTGTTAAGTTCGACAACAGTGGCAGTTCTGCGGCATGTTCACTCCACCACTGTAATGGTTCGCCATCTGTGTGCAGACGCAGCAGTGCCAAATAGTGAGAGATTTCATTTTTGACTTTGATGTCCAGTGTGATGTTCTTGTCATTACACCCTTCCACTAACAATCGTTTGTCTGTAATCTGCCTTAGGTCAGTTAATCCTTTTGGTTTTACCACCACTTGCTGTGCAGCCGTTGCTGTGGAAGGAGGTAGACGACTAAGACTCGGGTTTTGCTGCTGACTGGATATGGATTTGGATACTGTGGCTCCCGTGGCATATGCAGAAGAGCTAGATGATGATGATGAACCTGAACTTGTCCTCGACCTCTTCCTTCCCTTTCCCTGTACTGTTGGTGTTGGTAGTGGTGGCACCGGTAGTCGTGCTCGTCGTAGAGTAGGTGGTAGTCTCATTCCTGAGTCTAAATCAGATTCACGAGAGTGATGATCGTGAGAGAAACCAGGATCATCTTCAGTAAACTGCTGCCGCTCCAGGTGCTCCTCCTCATCGGCTTCACTCACAGAACAAAATGATGACTGCTTCTCAGTGACACCACTGTCGCCACGGACGTTGATGCCAGTGCCAGCAGGTATATTTGGGGGTCGTGGGACTGGCACAGGCACTACGGTAAGAAGATGGGATGGACGGGGGCCATCATCAGAGGCACAGTCCAAGAGGTGATCATCAGTGTAGCAAAACATGATCTCTTCATGTACTAAGCCCACTGTAGAGTCTTTGTCATCGCTAAAGAAAGCTTTAAATATTGGCTCCAGGAAACAGATGTCAATTATTTTTTGTTTATATTCACAAGAATAACGGGTACCCAAATCAGCTCTGATAGCGAGTTTCATTTGCTTTTTCAGAGTACTGTCTTCAGGTAAGGGCATCAACAAGTCATTCATACGATGATGAAGTACTGGTTTCAGGGCAGACACTGTGACATGCTTATCAGCACCAAGAGAGTCTGTGAAATCATTCAGTGGTCCAAGCACCTGACTTACATCTTCAAGAATACTGACGTCTGTATCTTTAGGCATTAGGTGCCAGGTGTTTCTGTCAGATACAAGAACAGCTCACACTGCTTGTTGTTGCTGCAGAAATCTTAATACCATGTCGTACGTGGAGCCCCACCGTCTGATGACATCGTGAATCAGAGAGTGTTGAGGAAGACCCAAGTCTGCCTGCTTAGCTTTCAGAGTTCGTCTTTTCTTCCAGCTTCTGCTGAAACCTTGCACAAGATATCTGCAAGCTCTGATGGCAGCATTAACTTTACTGATCTTCAGAGCCTTTCCGGTACTAAAGTTTAAGCTATGGCCAAAGCAACTTAGCCAGGTAACCTCAGTAAGCAGCTCCCCAAACGGCGCCTTCGTGTTAGCTCCCTTTTCTGTAGTTACAGCGGCTAGTCTGTTTTTGCTGATTTTCCACTCGTCAAGCATACCTTGGAAGATTTCAATTATATTTTCAGATGTGTGATCCTGTGGTATGAATGTGGTCTCCAGACAGTGAGCCTTGATTTTCCAATCAGAAGTAATGTAATGCACTGTTAAGCTCACGTATGGCTCACCAGCTCCGCCATGACTAGTCCACATATCGGTAGTGGCAGCATACCATGTTGCACCCACCAATGATTTTTCAGCTTGCATTTTTACTTCATTGAATAACTTCGGCACCTCTTTACCAGTGAAATAAGCTCTGGATGGCAGGTGATATTTATGGTTTAATTTCTGCAGCAATTTACAGAAGCCAGGCTTTTCTACTATGTGGAATGGCAGCATGTCTTTAGCCAAAAAGTAAGCCACTGCTGCATTAAGTTCCTGGGCCTGCTTAGAACTGGCATCAAATTTTTTCCCTTTCAAGAACTGCAACCAGACTTGGCTGGCTAGCATCTAGTTTTGCACCGTCTTGACGACGACAACCCCCGCCACTGCCAGTGCCACCACCACCACCACTTGGCCGTCCTCCTAATCCAGGACTAGTAACAGCACTCACTCCACCACTCTAAAATTAAAAAAACAAGAAAGAAATTTGATAACTAAAAGTAAACTATCACTGAGTATGCATCACAGTTCTCTACGACTTCACTTTCACAAAACAGTAACTGGCCAGTGGCCCCAGCTGCTCGGCTCCATTCATTTACAATTCTATTCTCTCTCTGAGTGCAATAATGATTTAGTTAGTTCAATTCAAATCACAGTGACATAAGTCAAGAAACCAACTGGGCTGATACCTGAGCTCTATGTTGAAGTGGGTGATAATCTCGCAGGTGGGTAAACAAATTGGAAGTGTTCCCTCCACGAGCTGCAACTCTTGTTTTGCACGTACGGCAGATAGGCTTCCCATCCTCATGCACGACACCATCACTATTTTTTGGTAACCAAAGTAGGTCCACACTGCGGATTTTATTCTTTTTCTAGGTGGGAAAAGCTCACAGTTTTCATCCACTTTCCCATCAGACTCTCTCTGGATCTCAGAGACAGGAGAAGGAGGTGGGGGGATCGGACGCTGCTGCTGAGTCAGGTCAAGGTCACAGCTCTGGCTCTGGCTCTGACTCTGACTACTACTCTGATTCTGGCTTTCCTCCTGCTGCTGCAACTCTTCCAATAACTGTACCAACTCCACATCTGCCATATTTCAAGATAAGTAGATAGATTTCTTCGACACCCAGTCCTACAATTACAATACCAAGTCTGGTGGTTACCTACCTTATGTAACTTAACAATAAGAAAGATAACAATTTTCAGCAGCTCATGAAATTGAAACAAAATAGATGAGATGACCGGCAACAGGCTACAGCTACATAAAAAACTGACTGGCTCACTGCTGCTGCAGCTGCTGACAAATCAAATGGGTACCACTGCTGAGAGAGTGGACCTGACTATGACCACCTGACCTCGTCGGACTCGTGTGACCACAAACACAAAACCAGCAGTGACCAACACCTTGTGGTCCCCACTCGCCAAACCTGGGGTGACTTGATGATTTGACCTGACCTGACCATGACCGGGCAGGGACATGCAGTCACGCGCAGTCGCACACTCACCACCACACTAGCCCAAGCCCCCACTGGCTTGGTTCTTGGCATGCTGGGAGGAGGGTGGCATCTGAGAGATGGGCTGGCTGACTTAATTGGCAATGAAATCACAGAAACGGAACAAAACAGCCACTGCACTGCAGTGCCAGTCTGCCAGTGCCTGTGCCACTGCCGCCAAGACTCAGTAAGACTGCCAGCCAAGTCATTAGTCTGGACTACAGCAACGCAAGCAAAGCAATCACAATGATGGCATTTGGCACTGGTAGTGGCGAGCAGCTGAGCTTAGCTGGGCATTACTTGTGTGACTCGTCACTCGAGTCGACCTGAACTGTGAATGTGCAATGCAACTGCATAATGCATCAGCTCTGCTCCATTTATTTAATCTTTAATGCCCAACTCCACCTTCAGTTTGACTGTCTGACTGGTGATGGTGACATTTAAAAAAAATTAAAAACTACTAGATAAAGTGCCGCGTGATGACAGCGAGGGCTGCCCACCACGTTGGCAGCACCAGCCAATGCCGTTCACAGTTCAGGTCGACTCGAGTGACGAGTCACACAAGTAGTGCCTGGCTAAGCTCAGCTGCCCGCCACTGCCAGTGCCAAATGCCATCATGATTGCTTTGCCATGCATCGTTTTCTGTTCTAATCTGTCAGCCATTCTCTCTATGGGCACTGGCAGAACGACAGTGGGCACTGGTGGACAGCTGGCGTGGCAACTTTGGGAAAGCATTTACTTTTCAATTCAATGTCAGACCAGGTTTCCCAATTCCCATTTCCATAAACTGGACTGGATCCATTCAGTTTCAGCCTCCCCACCACCAAATCGACTCTGATCCATCTAACTCCAACTCCCTCCCTGTCCCTGCAGTCATGAATGATGCCAGCCACTGCCAGTGACTTACTACACTGATTTTAGTGACGTGTGTACCTGCTCCTGTTTTCAAAATTCAATCAGGCAATAATATAATCCTTCATATTTAAATTAGGCCAGGCTTTCCCTTCCCTGCCAACCCCCACCAAGGATCCACCATGTCTGATTCCACCATCATCATCCTCCAACTTCAAGTATTATTCACCCCCCCAAAAAAAAAATCCCACCCAATCTCAATAACTTAAGTCCTCCTCTGGGGCTCTCACATTACAAGTTTACAACAAGTTACACTTCGTTCAACAATCAACATTCCTTTCCCAACAAGGATAGTGGGATTTCAGAAGGATGCACATAATCGTACAGCACAACAGAGCAGCAATAAATAAATTATAAAAAGTTCCCCATTCCCCAACTCCTCCCGAGTTAGTGCCACTGCAACCACCCATGTGCCTCCACCTGTGACTGTTTTACCCACCACACCCCACCACCCCACTTATGTATAAATAAAAAAGAAGAACTGGCCTGGGTAGGAGCAGGGTAGCCTCAGACTCCTACAGTTCTCTTCTCATTGACTTACCACCACCGGCTGGCCCAGGTTTTCATTCTGTCTCTCCAACTCTCTCATGTGGCTTGGGGGCTTGGGGAGGGACTTGAGGGGGGGGGCGCAAGGAGACAATCAGGAATTCGGGGGATCAACTACTCAGTCGGAAACTTGGGGGTCCGTTATTCGGACTTCAAAAATTGCCTCCGTGTGGTCAGTGGACCCAAATTTAGTACCTGCACTTCACTAGTGCTCTCCTGGTTGCAAACGTGCTCCTCTGTCCTCGCTCCTCCTCCTGGATTTCTCTCTCTCTCTGGACGTGAAGCCCGCAGATCACACTGAAGAACACCCACTTTCAGAAGGTGGAAGGGGATTGGCGGAGTTCCCTGTATCTCCACTAACTGAATCAAAAAAGCTTTTCAAAGGGCATACTGCTGCCCTGTACTGCACGTCTACACCCCTTCACACTCCAGGAAACGTGGTCGATCAGCACACACTGTGGTTTACCATGAGCAGCGGTTACCGCGGTTTGGAAAAACTGTCACGGTGTCTATACTGTACGGTTTCAAATGGTGGTATACCGTCAAACCAGTACACCGTGACGACCCTAGTCACCAGGTTGGTGTGGAGACACCCCTCTACAGCCTCCGCTATCCCACAAAAAGCCGACAAGCCGTATCATACCCTCACCAATGAGCCATTCCTGTGGGAACAGCCTAAGGGCCGATTCTGTGGTCCTGGTGGCTACCCATGGCAGAACAAAGCAGCTATGTCACGTGAGTTCCTAACTGCTCAATAAAGAGTCCAAGTTCCTGGACTAATTTGGACGCAAGGTGTACTGTACAGCCACCTGCACCATACATTCGCCAAACTTTTTATTTATTTATTTTGTAGCGCCTTTGTGGGCTCCACGGGGCTATGACCCCCTCCCTCAGAGGGGGTACATCCAGCCTGACCCCCAGCCTGTCTGCCTCCCTCCCAAGGTTCCTCTGTGGAGTCCCCCTTCACGGCAGGGTCAGGTGGAGGGGTGCCAGCAGTCCCCCGGTACGGTATATCTGGTATCGGGGGGGCAGGTTTCACCAGAGTGGTCGGGCCATCACAGGTCCTTGGAGCCCCAGCCTTTTTCCGTTTTCTCCCTCCCTCCCCTCCGACGTAAGCACATCGGCTTGTGAGCCTCCCAACCCATATTGCCCTCCAGCCACTGCTTAGAGGGCAGTTAGTGGGTAAGACAACTAGTCCTCTCTCCCCCCAGTGGCCAAGGCTTGTTCCCGAATTTGGGTCGCCGGCGAGATGTGGCGTCCAGCGCCTCAGCCTTCAGCGCCATGGGGCCAGCTATGTTCACTAAACTTGTTGGCACACATGGTGTAGTACTAGACGTCTCTGGAACGAGGCTGTTGAGTTGGCACAGAGGCAGCCCAACTCTAATAAGTCGAAGCTGTTGGATGTTTTGCAGTCCGGCCTTGACATTGGCAAACATATGCTGAGATCCTCTTATGATTCAGCCGATATAGCTGCCAGGGCGGCAGCCACTGCGTCTGTATGAGGAGGTACTCCTGGTTTCGAGTATCTGGATTTTGGCAGGACCTCCAGGAGGCTATCCTGGATGCCCCCTTCCATGAGTCTGTACTTTTCGGACTAGATATTAAGAAAATTATCACATACCTTCAAGATTCGGGTAAAGCGTTCCAGTCTGTACATCAAATGTACTGGTCCAGTCCAGTCCCAGGGAGACTAAAGCATTTTAGTCACCAAGGGGGACAGAAGTCTAAGGGACAGCAGCAGAGAGGCACCTTTTGCTGTAAAGCTCCTTCTCAGCCCGGTGGCGCACAGGGTCCTTGGAATGCTAAACTCTCCCAGGACTCCTTGCCTACCTCGGGATCCAATGCCTGATTCCTTGCCCGCCTCCAGTGGAATCCTTGGGAGAAGCAGCAGGGGGTCGGTTCTCGCTGTACCTTGAAGAGTAGTCCACCATCACGACCGATGCATGGGTATTCCAATTTATGGAGTGAGGTCACGCGTTGGAATTCCCCCAGATTCCCCTGGACAATCCCCCAGTCTGGTCCGCCTGTTCCCCCTCCCATGCTGCGCCTTTTCGCGAGGAGGTCCAGACCCTTGTTGTCAAGAAGGCCATAGAACCCATTCCATCTTCGCAATGGGAGACATGGTTCTACTCCTGTTTCTTCTTGATCCCCAAGAAGACCGGGGATCTGCACCCGATCCTGGACCTGAGCCTCCTGAACAGTTATATAGAGTACAGGATGATTACCCTGCTAGGCATTATTCCCATGCTACATCAGGGGGACTGACTTTGCTCCCTAGACATGTAAGATGCCTACCTCCACATCCTGGTGCTTCCAGCCCACAGGAGGTTCCTGAGGTTCACCCTTCAGGGGCAGCATTACCAGTTTCGGGCTCTGCCCTTCGGCCTTTCCTTGGCCCCACAAGTGTTTACAAGGTGCCTTGTCGTGGTGGCAGCAGCGCTCAGGAGGCAGGGGCACTTCGTTTACCACCGCCTCGATGATAGGCTTCTGATAGCAGCCACAAAAGATCGTCTCATGGCTAATCTTGCAGATACTTTTCACCTGTTAAGATCCCTAGGAGTTACTTTGAACATGCCAAAGTCGTCGCCTTGGTCATGCCAGAGGTTGCAGTATATAGGGGCAATCCTGGACACGATACAAGAAAAGATTTTCGTCCCACCAGACAGGGCAGCGCGCCTTCAGTTGTTGACCCACAGGGTCTCAGTCTCACACCAGGTACCTGCCCGGATCATACTGAAGCTTTTGGCTAACATGGCTACTGCCATTGTGACAGTTCCCTCGGCACATCTCTTTATGAGGGTTCCCCAGTGGGCCCTAAGGGTGCAGCGGGATCAAAGGATGGACAGTCTCAACCAGCTGGTCCTGATCTCCAGAGCTATGGTTCAGTCTCTCTTGTGGTGGCTCTCGCCCCAAAATCAGGAGCTGAAAACTCCCGGTTTGGAGAGATCCTCCTTCCCAGATCCTGACGACAGACACTTCAGGCCTGGGATGGAGAGTTCACTTCTGGGATTGACAGACACAAGGGACATGGTCGCCATTAGAACTGTCTCTTCACATCAGTGTCCTAGAAATGAGAGGTCTGTATGCTCTACAAGCATTCCAGCTGGTCCCTTGTTGATTCAGACAGACAACATGTTGGTTGTCTGCTACATCAGCAAGCAAGGGGGGACCTACTCTTGTCCTTTGTTGGGAGACCATGAGAGTGTGGATCTGGGCCTTAGAACATGAATCATCTCTCACTGTGGTCCATGTTCCAGGAGTCCAAGACACTTTGGCCGACACCCTAAGCAGGTTGCGATCAGGGGCTCATGAATGGGAACTCCTTCAGCCCATGGTGGAGGACCTCTTCCAACGATGGGGTCATCCAGCAGACATCTGTGTGGCAGCTACCTGGAGTTCAGTGCATACCTTTATGAAGCACTACAGCCTGGACATAGCTTCCCTTCAGAGAACTGGTTTTGATTTAGCGGTATTTCAGGGACTCCTCTTCTGAATGGTCCCACTATTATTATATACTTAACCTCCTCCTGTTCCTTCCTGGGTCCAGTTAGTACTACTTGGTACTCAGTCCTTATGGTATAGCCTGCTGCAAGAGCTCCAACCCGAAGTAAGATAGTGCAGTTATGTAATAACTTACCGTAACCGTAGATCTTACTTCGGGAGTCCTTATGGTATAGCCTGCTGCAAGAGCTCCAACTCGAAGTAAGATAGTGCAGTTATGTAATAACTTACCGTAACTGTAGATCTTACTTCGGGAGTCCTTATGGTATAGCCTGCTGCAAGAGCTCCAACTCGAAGTAAGATAGTGCAGTTATGTAATAACTTACCGTAACTGTAGATCTTACTTCGAGAGTCCTTATGGTATAGCCTGCTGCAAGAGCTCCAACTCGAAGTAAGATAGTGCAGTTATGTAATAACTTACCGTAACTGTAGATCTTACTTCGAGAGTCCTTATGGTATAGCCTGCTGCAAGAGTTCTTCTCGAAGATCTGTCTCCTTTTCATCCCCCCCTTCCTCCTCCCTTGCTGTTTCCCATCTGCCACATACCCAATGCAGTGCCCTCCCTATTTCTCCCCTCCTCCCTCTCTCTCCCATACCACCCCCTCACCACCACCACTCTTCTTTTTCTTTTCCCACTAACCCACTTTTAACAGAGCTTCATTAAGCTGCCTATGACTTGTACTGTATAATTAACTCGCAACACAATTCCTTGACAATGTCTTTGGCTGCTATTATTGTAAACTTGTTTTGTCTTTTTTTTTTTGTAAGTTCCATTGTAATGATCATGTTATGTTTTGTACCTTATTGCCTTGACGTGGAACCTTTGTAAAAGAGCCCTCGGCTCAAAGGTGTCATCCGAAATACAAATAAATAAAAAAAAAAATAAAAAAAGATCTACTGTTACGGTAAGTTCTTGCATAACTGTACTATCTTCGAAGGGATCTCAGTCATCAGGTCTGCTATCCCTCCCACCATCCCTCTTCTTGGGGCTCCTGTCTAGGAACTGGCTGTCTGGTGTATCCAGTCTTTTTACTTAGATCTGGGTACCTCTTTCTTTCCTCGGTTTCCCAGGGTGAGAGCCTTGCTTCCTTCATCTCCGAGGGGAGGGGAATTGAGGATGGAGTGGTGCCACCTGCGCCTGTATAGGGTTGGTGACATCGACAGCATGGGCGGCCCCAGTTTTACTGCCGAAAATCTTCTGTGTGGATTACCCCTCACTGACGGTGAAGGTTCCTACGGTATAACCTGATGACCAAGACCCCTTCGAATATCTACTTTTACGTTAAGTCGTTATGTAACTGTTCTTTTCTCCTCCTCAGTATTTATTACTGAGGTCATTTGCATGAAAGCAGGATTTTTGCTCCTGTAGAATTCATCTGTTCCTGTTGCTTATTCCCTAGCTGGGGTCATAATGCAGTGCTTGTCGCGCATCCCATTACTTTCATGGCAGCAGATTGTGATGTCACAGCAGAGGAGTACATCAGGCTGCTGCCTTCTCAGCATAGTTGAATTTATGATCGCTTGTAATCTTTGGTGACCTTAACTGTGTGAGCATCTTATGCCTTAAATGTTTTTTCCCCTCTAGAAATCCCTGTAGGGTTATCATCGCTTCATGGCTGTCGCGGCTGCTACACCTTACTTGCCCTGCTGTCATTTACATATTGCTTATTCTGTGGCTCTTATTCCCCCTACCCTGTACCATCTAACTGCCCTATTTGATCTTCATATTCCCTTTCCACTGCATTTCACTCCTACTATCTCTTTCCTCTGTCCCCTAACTCTCTTCCCTGCTGTAGACTAGCCCTTCAGGGGCTCCCTGCCCCTCAGGTGGGAGAAATGTGGATTCCACATGGTTTTAGCTTCCATAGCTGCCGCCTGAGACACCTAGACTGGACTTCTTACTAGTGAGGTGCGGCATTGCCGATACCCAGTCGGAACGCGAACACTTTTCTGCTCTGGCGTCTGATTGGCTCTGCAGTCTGCTCCTGTGTCTCCCGCAATACTAAGCTGAAGTCTGATTTCCTTTCTAAAATTTGGCCTAAAAAGAGCTGTGCTTACTTACTACCTAACAGTTATGACTTCTATTTTTTCCTGTTTAGAGTGTCAAGAGTTGGGACTCTGATTATACTCCTTTCTGAATTTCTGTGGTTGGCCCAGTCTTTAGGTGTCAAGGAATACCCAATTCTGTTGTCCTGCTGTTTTGGTCCTCCTGCTGGTTCAGATGTTCCATTGTCCTTGGCTCAGTACTTAATACCAGCCCCTTCCTCCATCCCCTGCCAAGGATATGCTCTCCACGGGCTCCCTGCCCATAGGTGTGAGAAACTCGGGCACCGGGTGGTCTGCGCTGCCTCTACCGCCGCCTGAGAACCTGAGCTCGGACCCTCCACTAGCAAAGCAAGGCATTAACAGCCATCCAGCATGAACGTGAGCGCTCTTCGGCGTTGGCTTCCGATTGGTTGCTGCAGTCTGCTTCTGTATCCGTTCTAAACCAAGCATAAATCTGATTTCCATGCCGAAATTGGCCAGAAAGAGCTGTAATTATTTTTCTCCTTGACTCTTAAGACCCTTATCCTTCTGTTTGGAGTGTTACATCTAGGGATACTGTGTGATTACACTACTTTTGAAATTCTGTGCTTGCGTCAGCTCCCTACATGAGCGGCCGATCACTTCTCCCTACTGAAGTTCCTACTAAGCCTCATCTTATGTCCTCCTTAAACATTACAGAAGTACTCTGAACTAATATGACTGATGTAACATTGAGTACTTACTTGCATTCATTGCATTAATGGTTCTGTACTTGTGTTATTTGGCTCTGTTGTAAATATCTCTGTATGCATTGTACCATTTGACCCGGAGCTAACCAGGTCCATCTTGTAAATGAGCTTACTCAACAGTGTTCACCTGGATAAATACAGATTTTGATTGATTGATTGAATTAGGGAGTAAGCTGTAGAAACAGATGAACTATAAGGGTTAAAGATTATGTATCCATGCCAGTGTCAAGGTAGTAAATAATGGGGAAGGGAAATCTATGGAAGATAACATGGCATACAAGGTGAGTTGAACCTAAATATACAAACATTCGATGAAGCCAGCAGATAAAGGCCTAATGGCCTATCAAGTCTGCTTGAATGTGCAGCTCTCAGTGCTGTGCACTGATGCTGCCCCCCACTCCCCACCAACTGATGCCACTGTTTTCCTCTTTCCCCTTCCCCATTTTAATTTTGCTCTTAAGTTTATTCCCCCTCCTTAAATCTCTCCACTGATGCCCCTGAAACCAGTTCCTCTGGCTGAGCATTCCATACTGTCACCACCCTCTCGGTGAGGAAGTGTCTCCTCATCTCCCTTCTGAATCCCGCCTCCAACTTTAGACCGTGTCCTCTTGTAATTCTTTCCTTTTTAATTTTAAACAGACTCTCATGACTTTCCCTGTTAATGCCCTTCAGGTATTAAAATGTCTCAGTCATATCCCCCATCCATTCTTTCCTCAAGACAGTAGATATTATGCATCTGTAGCCTCTCCTCACAGGGCTTTTCCCTCATCTCACTCAGCATCTTGGTTGCTGTCCTCTGTACCCCCTCCCAAGTATGGACACCAGAAAACTGCACTCAGTACTGCAGTTGAGGCCACACCAATGCCTTGTACTTACACATTCATATACTTACACATATACGTACAGTATACAGTATATACATGTATGTTTTTCAGAGTTTTCCTTGAGGCATCAGCATCTGTTTAAGGGGGCCAGTGGCACATTGAAGGACAGTCTGTACAGGATATTTGACACTATCGATGGGACTGAGCTGGACAAGCAATGGCAGTGGTTGTGACAGCACTTAATCTGATTGGGACGCCATGGGATATGCCTGCAGTGTACTACATATGTACAAGAGAGTACATATTATGCATCTGTAGCCTTTCCTCACAGGGCTTTTCCCTCATCTCACTCAACATCTTGGTAGCCCTCCTCTGTACCCCCTCCAATAGTCTGATGTCCTTTTTTAAGTTGGGTTGCCAGAACTGCATGCAGTACTCCCAAGTGAGGCTGCACCAATGCTCTGTAAATATAAATATATAAACACACATACAGACATATATACATATGTATGTACAAACATGTATGTTCTACAGGATGTGTGACATTATCAATGGGGCTGAGCTGGAGAAGCAATGGCAGTGGTTGTTACAGAACTTAATCTGATTGGGACGCCATGGGGTATGCCTGCAGTGTACTACATATGTGCAGTCTAGCATGCATATGCAGTCATGCTACACTCGCAGTCTGACATTATGTGCTGCTACCAGGGGTCACACAGTCATGGCCAGCTGTGCGGTATGTATAGTGTACTTTTGGGGGTTGTGCATGCCAGCATGCCCTGGAGAGCGAAGTCAATCCAACGTGCAACGCAGTTCCTTTCAGTATTTCTGCAAAATGCTGCAGAGATCAGTGTAATTCAAATGGCAGTTAAGCCCTTCTGTCATGCAATATTTTGTGAATGCATTAACTGTGAGATACTACATTACATCCTGGCTTGAATTCCACTGTACATGCCGACATGCAGTGTTGGGCCTGTTTCCTAGGCTTCAGCTCTGTAGCAGGTAATGGCAGCTGCCTGTTTCACAGTGGTATTCTCAGTAATGCCTGTATAGCGTGCCTCGCTCTGTTACTTGTGCTGCCTGATTTCTATCCACTTTGTTTCCACTCGGAGCGTTCCAGCGCCTTACGTGGTGGGGTCAAGGGGTGTTAGTTGGGCATGTCTGTCTTTCTGGGGAGTCAGCCCCTTGTGACACCTCACATCTCTCTACATGTGGTGGCAACTCGCACCACCTTTGTGAATGTGATGACGTGTGCAGTCCATAGCATAGCACAGCACACATCTCCTGCCTTTTGTGTGCATCAGGATTACCTTTGTGGATCGGTCTCTTAGATTGTTACCACAATACATCAGTGTTTAACTACAGAACTCTCTGAAAACTACATCATACAGTTTTAAAATGGTCCTTATCACCAGTGTGTAAATTATAAGCACCTATCGAGTTTAGTAGAAGGCCAATAAGGACCGACAGTGAACCAGTATATAAAATACAGCTTCTGCTTTTAAACTTTTCTAAGGTTATTAATACAATTTGTTGGCCCTTTAAAATCCCGCATTATGTTTTTTTGTCTGAAAATGCCAAATATCCTGGAACTCCTGCTTCCGCAGCTGTACAGATAATCACTTCTGCCTCTGTAGGTCATCACTTCTGCCTGTGTAGCGAGACATGACTGAATAATTTGTTGTTTGTTTTGCTAGGTCATCATGATTTGAACTCCTTGGCCAAAGTGGAGCTGGTTGATTTTGGTAACTCAGTGAAGGTCCCACTCTGCTGTCTGCAGGACCTCCGATCTCAGTATCGTACACTGCCTAAACAGGCCCTGCGTGTCTCTCTGAAAGACGTAAGTTGAAGCAGAAGGCAGACATTTTCTGTGTGTTGTAAACTGAGGGCCCAGTCAGCTACAGTCTTTTGTCTTTGAAGAGCATCTGGCGTGCTTTGAATAGAGAAGCAGATATAATCTCTGTGCCCTGATGTACTATACTACACAGTAGCTAATTATCAGATTTTCCTTCAGTTGTGGTATTTCTTGAGGGAGGTTGTAAAAATCCTCTCCCACAGGCTGTTGGCACTGCTCAGTGTACGGTACATCAGGTACTAGAACAGCCTTTCTAGGGACATGGATATGTTGTTCATCCACACTATCTGGCAGGTTCCTTGCTGCTTTAAATCTTGCCGGAAGGTCTTCAAGCTAGCTCCTCCCACCCACCCGGGTGGTAAAACTCTCGGCTCCGCCCCATGACGCCAGATCTTCCTTACCGCTTGGAAGCTCAGGTTCCCTCCTTAACGCTCTGCGATTAAGCTTTGGGCCTAAAAACTTCGATTTTGAAAATTTCTTCAAAACTTTTTATACCTTCACGGTCTTCATCCCTCGCGGCTGCGATGGACAAATCGACTCCCGGTTTTCGGAGATGCCCCTGTGGGCAGAAGATGTCTCGGACGGATCCGCACTCCACGTGCGTTTACTGCCTAGGCTAAAACACGACCATGAGCCTGCAAACTGTGCTCATCTTTCTCGGTCTCGTCCTTGAGGATCGCGCTGCCCGTCTCAACAGGCGAAAGGAGATTTCCTCCAGTTAAATCCAAGGAGGCCCGACTGGTGGTGTCCGCAGCTGCGGGCTCCGCAGAACAACTTGAGCAGATGATCGCCCTCGAGGAGGAGGCGGCTCACGCCGCTACATCTTCGGCTGCGGCATTCGTCCCGCTCTCGCTCGGGGCCTCCTATTCGACTTCTTTTAAGGAGCTTTGCTTGACCCTCTCGACCAAAGGTGAGGGTCCAACTTCTTCTGGACCGTTTAATCGGTCGAAGAAAAGTAAGGGTAAGTCCCATCGTCGGCTGGGGCCAGGAAAGATCTCCTCCTTGTCGACAGTCGAAGCTTGATCCAATTATCGGCTCGGCCACTGGCTTCACGGTGCCTCGCCAGGTCAGGTGACGAGACACTCGCCGACGTGGTCGAGATTTTTCTCGACCCGTCAGATGGGTTGTCGGCTGGAGAAGCCGGAAATCCCTCCTCCCCGGTTCTCCCGGCGAGGACTGTGGATACCGTCGGCTCATCTGCGCCTCCGGTTCCGGAGCCGTCGGATTTGTCAACCGAACCGAGGGGATTGCCGATCCTCGGCTCCCCGCCGCGCCGACCTCGGCCTAGCCGAGATTCTCGGTCTCGGACATCTTCGCGGTCTAGCCGATCCCGTCGACACAGGCGGTCTCGGTCTCGGCACCGCGGTAAGCGGCGTCGCCGCTCTTCCTCATCTTCCTCCTCCTCGGACGAGGGGAGGCTTCGGCGTAAGTTGCGCCGAAAATATGAGGAACTTATGTGGCAACAACTAATTTTGGCGGAAACAAGCCGGCTCAGGCCTCTTCTCCGGCCATAAAATGGTTGTCACGGAACGGCGAAACAACCCCTCGCGGTGGTCGAGGAGCCTGTTTCCAGGCCGGTTGTTCGGTCTATTCCTGCTGCCCCACTGATACTGGTGGAACCGCCTCCGCCTCAGCCGACAGTCGGGGCCCCGACAAAAAGTTCGCGGCGGCTCATGGCCTCCCCATAGGCTGTTGGTCACCCTCACTCCCGATAAGCCTCGCACGCGGAGGGTGGCGAGGCTCTAGGCAGCTATTCAATGACTCGCCGAGTCGGCCACGACTCCTCCCTGTTATCCAAGCGCCTAGACTTGGAGTCCTCTGGGGGCAGTCGATGGGCGATAGCCCTTCGTCCTTCCTTGGACTACTCAGGCTCATCTCAGAATCCACTGGGATGAAGCTCGAACCCGTGTCCAAGCGGGCTGAATATCCTCACTGAGATTCTGGACCGAGGATTCTCCTACTGAGCCTTTCCGGTGGCGAAGCCATTGTTAGTCGGCCCTGGATGTGGCAGCATCCGGCTTCCTGTCCTGCGCCTTCGGCCAGGATGGCCAGGAAGTATCACGGTCCTACAGGCTCTCTGTCCGGCTTTTCCGAACACCCGCCGGCCGAGGGTTGGTCACGGACAGTGTTTTCGGCGTGCGAAATGCCAGGGCGATGGACAAACCGCCCAACAAAGAGTCCAAGAAACTGGACTATGCGGGGCGGAAAGTGTATGCTGCCTCCTCCCTCGGCCTTCGTCAGGCCAGTTCGGCCGTCTTGATGGCACATTTTTCCCATGCCCTGTTGGGCTCCCTGGATGAGGTCGTCCCTCATCTTCCTGCGGACCTGCAGACCACAGTAAAGCAGGTGCAGGACCAGGGCAGGGCAGTAGCTAAGCAGCAGCTCCAGACTGCGCTGGATATTGGGGATTCTTGTGCCCGGTCAGTGGCTGCCGCGAGTGGCTATCGCCGGCGGGCGTGGCTGAGGATATCCACTTTCACCTCGGATACCCAGCACAAGCTTGCGGATGTTCCCTTCCTGGGAACTGACCTCTTCGGCCCTGGAGTGGAAGGCCACCTCCAGAGGATCGAAAAGTCCAATGCCACCTTGGACTCGGTCTCGTCCGCGCAGAAGGACAAGGGCCGTAAGCCTCAGCCTAAGCCCTTTCGCCCCTCTGCTCCCGCTGCACGCCCGGCCCAACAACGTCAGGGCCAGCAGGCTAGACCTTGGTATTCCAAGCCCAAGCCGTCAGCTTCCTCTAATAGGAAGCAAGGAGGAAAAGGCCCTGGTGGTCCCTCGGCCGGTCCTTCCTCCAAGCCTGCACAGTGATGGGCTGAGGGGTGTCGCTCCCATCCCCATCACCTCGCCCCTGGTTCCCCCTGTGGGGGGACGGCGCCGGCACTTCCTTTCCACCTGGTCCGCTGTTACCACGGACAGGTGGGTTCTGAAGGTGGTGGGAAGAGGCCTGCCTCTGGAATTCGAGCAGGCTCCACCCTTCAGAGCCGTTGCCCCAAGGGGGGCTCCGGGGTCCCCAGACTCTCTAGAGGCTCGTCGAGCCGACATCGCCCTCTCCTTCAGAAAGGGGTGATAAAAGAGATAGAGGACCCTCCATCAGAACCAGGGTTCGTGTCCAGGTACTTCCTGGTCCCGAAACAGACGGGGGGCTGGCGCCCATTCTCGACCTACACGACCTGAACAAGTTCCTAAGGTCTCGAACCTTCAGAATGGTCACTCTGGCTCAGATAATACCATCTCTGGAACACGGCGTGTGGTTCTGTTCTCTGGACTTTCAGGACGCGTTCTTTCACGTCCCTATCCGTCCGTCTCATCAGAGATTTCTCCGCTTCAGGGCGGAGGGATCCCTTTTCGAGTTCCAGGCCATGCCCTTCGGCCTCTCTCCAGCTCCCAGGGTCTTCACCAAGTGCATGGCAGTGGTGACAGCATTTCTGTGGCGCCGAGGGGTCCGGGTATACCCTTACCTGGACGATTGGCTGATAGCTGCCCCCTCCAGGTCGGAGGTGGAGCGGTCCAGGGATCTGGCCCTCCGGGTTTGCTCTCAACTCGGCCTCCTAGTCAACGAGGCCAAGTCGGAACTCCAGCCAAAGTAGGTGATATCTTTCATCGGGGCCGAGCTCGACTCTCTTCGAGCCAGAGCACGGCTCCCGGCGGACAGGGCCGAGGTTCTTACCTCCTTTGCCCAATCATTTCTGGTTGGGCAATCGCGCCCTGCCCGGGACTTCCTGCGACTCCTGGGTCTCATGGCGGCCTGTACCAGCGTAGTCCGTTGGGCACGCTGGCACATGCGTCCCCTCCAGTGGGGACTGACCAGCCAGTGGTCACAGCGCTGCGATCCTTTGGACCAGCATGTGTGGACGACCCAGGACATGTGGAGCGCTCTCCAGTGGTGGACCGTTCCGTCCCATCTGCAGGAGGGTATCCCGTTTGTCCGCCCCGAGCCGACGGTCTCTCTAACGACCGACGCCTCTTTGATGGGTTGGGGTGCCCATCTGGGGGAACACCGAGTGTACGGCCTCTGGTCCCCGCGAGAGTCCCGATGCCATATCAACCTGCTGGAGCTCCATGCGGTCCGCCTAGCTCTCACCGCCTTTGCTCCGTTTCTCCGGGGTCAAGTGGTCCGGGTCCAGACGGACAACACCACGACCATGTACTATCTAAACCGCCAGGGCGGGACGTGCTCCATGCTCTTATGCAAGGAAGCTCTCCACATCTGGTCACTAGTGCGCAGCCTGGAGGCGGATCTCCTGGCCATTCATGTGGCAGGAGCCTCCAACACCCTGGCCGATGCCCTGAGCCGGATAGGGGCTGCATCGCACAGGTGGTCTCTCCTGCGGAGATAGTACAAGACCTGTTCTCCGCTGGGCACCCTCTGGTGGACCTGTTTGCCTCCAGAGATGCGAAGCTGAGGCTGTTTCATGCCCGGCCCCCTCAGCAGGGCTCGCTGCAGGGGGATGCCTTCTCGAGGCCGTGGACCCCGGGCCTCTTTTACGCCTTTCCCCCCGTTCCCCTGATTCACAGGGTCCTGCTGAAAGCGAGGAGGGACAAGGCGCAGGTGATTCTGATAGCCCCAGACTGGCCTCGCCAGTTCTGGTACCCAGATCTCCTCAGTCTCAGCTCCAGGACTCCGAGGCAGCTTCCAGCTCGCCCGGACCTGCTCTCAGTCAATCAGGGGAAGGTGTTCCATCCGGACCTTCAATCCCTGCACCTGACGGCCTGGTTCCTGAGCAGCTAAGTTCCAGGACACTGGGTCTTTCCGACGAGGTCCTCAAGCCGTTGAGGCGTCCCGTAGGAGTCGACCAGAAAATGCTATGCCTTCAAATGGAAGAGGTTCTCCATTTGGTGTCGGATAAAGGGTTGGACCCTTTCTCGTGTCCTGTGGCAAGCATTTTGGACTATCTATGGTCCCTATCTAGTCAAGGGCTTAGGTCGACGACCCATAAGGTGCACCTGGCAGCCATTTCTGCTTACCGGGCGCGGGCCGGTCAGCAGTCAGTGGCGCAGGAGAAAGTGGTCGGGCGCTTCTTAAAGGCCTTGATCACATTTCCCCTCCAGTGCGGGAACCCCCACCTCCATGGGATTTACTGCTGGTACTGGCAAAGCTCATGGGCAAGCCATTCGAACCAATGCACAGGTGTGGTCTCCCCCTCCTGTCATGGAAGACCGCCTTCTTGGTGGCTATCACGTCAGCCAGAAGGATGGGAGAACTCCAGGCGCTTAGCATCGAGTCTCCTTATCTGGTCTTCCACAGGGACAAGGTTGTCCTCACGCCCCACCCAAAATTCTTCCGAGCTGGTGTCGGAGTTTCACCTTAATCAGGTGTTGACTCTGCGGTGTTCTACCCCAATCACACCTGGGAGGCGAGTGTAGGCTCCATACTGGACCCTAGAAGGCTCGCTTATTGCAAAGGCGCGGCTGAAGTCGGGGAGAGGTTCGCCAGCTGTTTGTCACCCTACGCTGAAGCCGCACCTGGCAGACCTGCAGCCAAGCGGACGATAGGCAGATGGGTCACCTCCTGCATAAATCTCTGCTATGAGTTGGCGGGCATGGAGCCTCCCAGAGGGATAAGAGCTCATTCTACCCGCCATACTGCTGCATCGGTGGCTGCTTCCAGGGACGTCCCTATCCAGGAAATCTGCAGGGCTGCTACCTGGAAGTCAGCACACACTGTTATTACCCACTACCACATCGACCTTGAGTCACACCGGGATGCTGGTTTTGGGGCCTTGGTTCTCCAATCTCTGTTCCCCAAGTAAGTATATAGGGGGTGTGCGCCTTGCCTCCCTCCTCCCGGAGAACTGCTAGGAGTCTGCCAGATATTGTGGATGAACAACATATCCATGTCCCTAGAAATACAGGTTACTCACCTGTAACAGGAGTTCTAGGAATGGTATTGTTGTTCATCCTACAACTCACCGACCTCCCGGCTTCGACGCACAACCTGAGCTTCCAGCGGGCCAGATCTGGCGTCATGGGGCGGAGCCGAGAGTTTTACCACCCGGGTGGGTGGGAGGAGCTAGCTTGAAGACCTTCCGGCAAGATTTAAAGCGGCAAGGAACCTGCCAGATAGTGTGGATGAACAACATATACCATTCCTAGAACTCCTGTTACAGGTGAGTAACCTGTATTTTGATGACGACATCTGTAGAACACAGGGCAAAGGGCTCCCTGTTAAATACAGTGGGGTGACTGGGGGTAGTTTCTTGCAACTTGTTTATTTTCATTCCCACTGGGACTGGAGTGGTCTTGATCCCTCAGTTGAGTTACCTGTCCTAGCAGAGACAAACAGGATACGCGTGGCTGCGCCAGCGTTCAGAAGGAGAGTTGCTTTGTTCGTACTCTCCTCAGGATGTTTATTTTGCAGGTATAAAATTCATTGTTCTCTTCTGAGATTTCTGCAACTTGTGCCCCTGTACGCCATAACGTAACCGTCTTGGTCACATGACTTTTTTAATGTTTCAGCATCATCGTTTTGGTTACATACTGTAGCTGCATAGCTGCATAACTACTTTCCATCCGAACTCTGGTGTGGCTACACATATCCTGTTTGGCTTCTGCCAAGACAGCTGAACAACCCATTTACTTGGGTTGTCTGGGCTCCAATGACTGTAAAGCTCTGATAAGCCTAGGTAGGGAATACGCCCCTCTCTATGACTGCCAGAAGTGGGGTCCAAGTAGCCATGAATTTATTTTTTTTCCCGGAGGCAAAAAGTTGTGCTCTTTCCAGGGACAAACAACATTTTAGATTGTTGGCTCATTGTTGTATGGTGGGTGGACAAGGAGAAATCCTGGACTGAGCTATAGTTTTGCATGCATTAACCAGTGCTAAGGACCATAGGGGGTTATATATTCTACCCCCAGGGTTGCAAGGGTGTGCACTCAACGGAAGTTCTAGTGGAGATTTGGAGGTGCTGTATCCCAGGACATCATTCATAATCTGGTGTATACCATACCAGAAGGGAATCACTTTTGGAGAGGTCAGGGCCATGTGTAAGAAGTCTCCCTTATCGCATTTTCATTTAGGGCAGTCACCTGATTTCTGTGGGTCCATTGAATGTCAATTACTGGTTGTAATATAAGCCCTATACATAAAGTTTAGTTGGACTTACCTGAGCTTATTACTCCGGGAACAGTTCTGCAAGTGCTGACCCGCCAGACCCCGTCTTGTAATTAATCGTGGTGAGAAGGTCTGCATCCCATGTCGCTTGAATCCTCAAAGCTACTTGGTCATCACTACCCTGTAGTGTCTGGTAGTATGTGGTTAGTGATTTCCTACATGGTTGGGGTTTATGTAGCTGTTCCTCAAACGGGGAGGGAGGGGCCCAACTGTTCAGCGGTGACATCGCAGTCCCAAACTGCTGTTGGAGCAATTGGTAGACAAAGTAATCCCCCACAGGAATACCCCATCTAGTTTGCATAGATGTGAAATCTAATATATTGCCACCCTCGAATAGCTGGTTTACTGTAGTTAGACCTTTATGTTTCCATGCCAATAGCCTTTGAGCTAGTGATTCTACAGTCCCCCCTGGCACAAGCAGCTGATCTCACTTCGAGAAACAGCTCATGCAGCAGGTTACACCATTAGGACTGAAGCCGGCAGGCGCCAGGACCCCACGGAAATTTTCTAGCTAGCAGTATTCAGCGGGGACTGCCTCCGACGTCGGTCCCGCCCCCGACGTCAGGCGTAGTACATAAGAAGGTGGTCCCCCAGAATCCCCAGTTCTTTTCCTGCCGTTGGCTCGCCAGCATCGGCCTCTTGGTCTCTACCTAGCGCACGACGACTTAGAACTTCTACAAGTAGTTTCTATAAAACTAATGTCCTCTCCAACTCCTCCTTCTTAGGGACACCTTTCAAGTGTGCCTGCTGAAAACCGATTCCTTTCAAAGATCCTCATTCTTCCTGTGTGTGGTACTTAAGCCCAGACCACAACACCAAGGCCTGCTTCTTCTGTCAAGGGTTCAACAGCCGCACCAGGATCCATTGTCAGAAGGCACTTCAGGTGTATCTGTTAGAAGAGAAACTTAGCAGGATGGACAAAGAACCTTCCTTCTGGGGTGATTCTTCTTCCAAGGCCCAAACACTGGGAGAAAGCAAGGTCCAGATCCCCGAACTGGGCCTTGGACTCACGTAGCTCAGGCTCCACCTGATCTGACCGCTTTCCCTCCAGGGCTCATTCTCAGCCTCCTCCGGTCAAAGTCAAGGCTTCAGGTGGTTCTTCGACTTCGCTTCAGCCCATTAAGACTCCAAGGCCCTCTATTTCCTCCACTCCCTCTCGGGCCTCTTCCAAGTCTTCCGAACACCACAAGTCTTCCTCCTCTGCCCGACATCGGGATCTCGACGCCAGATCGGTCTCCCAGCCTCCCAGGGGTCCTGATCCACCACCCAGGAAGACAAAAGACCTGACGTCCCTAAAGCGGACGACGGACCCATCGGCCAAGCATCCGCAGTCGGGCAGGCGTTCGCTGGAGCCAAGGACATTGGCCAAGCACCAGACGCCGGCTGGGCGTTCGCTGGACCCGGAGTTGTCGGCCAAGCAACCGACATCGGCCTCACACTCACCGGAGCCGAAGACCGCCCCCTAGTCACCAGTGGACACCGGTCACAGGGACTCCACGGAGGAGGACACGACATTGCCTTAAGACCAGGCGGGTGACACAGAGGATGCCAGGCTTCCGTGGGAACCTTCACCCACCCTGGAGACACCCGAGGACCTGACACCCGACCCTGGCGACAGACCACCAGCACCAGGCCTGTCTTCGGGCATGAACATACAAGAAATAAAGGATCTCTTTACTTTTTGGTGGGACACCATCCAAAAAGGAGTGGTCCCTGTAAAACCTCCTCCTCCTTATTATTCCTGTGTAGGGTGAAGCCCACTTCACATGCTTGATATGCCGATGGGCATCCGTTCACACCTTCAGGGTGTTAGCAGTAAAGGGGTTCGAAGCTACAGGAGCAGTACCTGGCCCCAAGGCCGCAGCCAAGAGATCTGCATGTATGTTTCCACAACATAAGCCTTCTTCAAGTCTGATCCAACTGTTCCTCACCATAGAGTCCCCAACTGGGAGAAAAGCCAGCCAGGCAGCCCAGTAGTATTGCATAAAGTTGGGAAGGCCACCCCCCCACCCCCAATTTTCGTGGGTAGTTGCAATATTGTTCTCATAATTGTTGCACCTTTGCCTCGCCACAGGAATCTGTGCAGCATTGCGAAAGGGCCTGATATAAATAAAGGCACCTAGGCAAGATTGTCATCTTGTCATCTTGATCGGCGCAACCTGCCCCAGTACAGCAGCGGTAGAGCCCTCCACCTCTCACAGTCTTCTAAGAGTCTCAATAGTAGGGCTTTATAATTTATTGCATAGAAGGAGCTGATTTGGGCTGAGATCAAGATGCCCCGGTATTTCAGCTTGGTGACTAATTGCAAACCCCCCAGGTTCGCCAATAAGTTGGCCCTCTCCAGTTTCCCAGTTGGAAGTAGTTAGTTCGTTCTTTGTCTAGTTTACTTTGTGGTCTGACAGCCTTCCATATTTCCTCATCAGCCGGTACACCTTGGGCAGATCCTGGGCAGGGTGTTGTAAATACAGAAACAAATATAAGCATATAATAATATTTTATGCACAGATCCTACCCCCTTCAGACCCCCTAATCCCCTTGTGTTCCCTGAGGGCAGCTGTCAGTGGTTCTAGTGAAAGTACATATAATTATGGGGATAGGGGACATCCCTGTCTGGTTCCCCACCCCAAAGTAAACAGGGAAGTCACCGAGCAATTCATCGCTGTTTGTGCTTGGGGGTTAGAGTACGGGGTTTTCACACACGAAATAAAGTCGGGGCCCATTCCCACCCTCTTCAGTGTTTCAGAAAGTTACCCCGAGTCCTCACGATCAAAGGTCTGCTCAGCATCTAGTGCTAGAACAGCTGTCCAACCCCACCGATGTACAACGTTGAGGGTTCAATGTACATTATGTTTTCCTTGGTGCCTCTTCCCAAAGCCGGCCTGATCTGGATGAATTAAGTCAAGGAGCACTGGGTCCAATCTAGAGGCTAGAACTTTTGCCAGTATTTTGTAGTTGGCTGTGAGTAAAGATATAGGTCTGTAGGATGCACACCAGCTGGGGTCTTTGCCTGGCTTTGGTAACACAGTGATGGTGGCTGACCGTGTGGAGGGAGGGCAGCACTCCCTTGTTCAAATTCTCCTGAAGCATGTCAAACAGGATCAATTAAAAGGTTATTGAAGGCCTTAAAAAAATCCATCGGCAGGCCATCTGGCCCTGGGGCCTTCCTCCCTTTAAAGATTTAACTGCAGTTCTCACTTCGTCTCTGGATATGGGAGAGCCTAAGTGCATATAAGTCTCTCCATCCAGGGTGGGCATTAGGGGCCTTGGAAAAAAGTGGATCCATCTCTTGAGGGGTTGGTGATACCTCGGATGCGTAAAGGGAGCTATAAAAGGCATTAAAGGATTCTCCAATTGCCACAGGGTTCTGTACTAGCTGAATTGTTGCGTCATGGATTTGTCCCACATTTTTCTCGACTTCTCTCCTGCGCAGTTGCCATGCCAAGAGCTTGCCACCACGATCGCCATCGTAGTATGCGCCTGCCTGAGCTAGTAAAATAGCACGTTCCATTTTAGCACTACTAAGCATGCTGTACCGCCATTTTAGTTTTTGGGTAACCCTATACAGTGGCATTGTGGGGCGCTTTTTATGTGCTTCCTCAAACGCCTCAGTCTTAATAAGCAAGCGGGTAACTTCCTGCTCATATAGTTTTTTAGCATAAGTAGAGAAGGTGATCATTTGTCCCCTTATGTAGGCCTTTAGAGCTTCCCATCTTCATCGGTGTGAAGTGTCCCTTCTTTTGTTAAACTGGAGGAATTCCTGAATATTCTTGCACATTACACCCAAATATTTCTGATCTTGGAGAACCAATGGGGCCAACCTTCATTGTCTAACCACGGGGTGAGTTGGGGTTAGCCAGCCCTAAGGAGAGGGAATCATGGTCAGAGAGGAGAATGGGCTAGTATTTCACTGTATATACCCCTGGAAGTAACGATGGGCTGAGCAGCAACCGACAGAGGTTTTCCGCATAATGTCTCTCCTCTGGTGGCACGGCCTCATAGCTCTCCCCCTTACAAACCCATTCGACCCTCCTCCATGACCCCACACCAGTTTCATCCGGTAAATCCTCAACCCTCCATCCTTCCCCCCCAACATATCCCCCCTTCCCCAGGCACAACGATGCCTGAAGAAAAAAAAACTGCAAACAACTGGCGAACATTAAGATGATTAAGTAACTGAACATCTTAATTGAATAGTAAGGCACAGATTGTACTCTTCAATACCTGTGCGGCTCCCATAGCCCTACACAGTTAACATTGAACATAGTTTAAGAACATTTAACGCAACACACAGCAGGCATTAACAAAGCAAATTAGCCCTCTTATATGGAATTAAAGAGTGGCGAATGCGATGACGAGGTTTAAACCATAAAATCACACGGGTTCAGTCAGAGATTGATCTTCGATATTTCTCAGGTTGTTTCAAAAATTGACCAGAATTAATCCTTACAGCAACAAGAACCAGTTTGCTTCTGCTATTAGAAGGCATAGCGGGCATATCAACCTGGCTCCAGGTCTATCCATCTGGACAGAAATATGCATTGGTGCCCCTCCCCATTGGTACTTATATCGCCAAACATGGTGGTGGTGGGGGGGGGTGGTGTTGTTATGAAAACACCTCATTTTGCCAGGTTAGTTTGCAGATAAATAAAACAAAACTTAAACTATAACCACCTCGCCCTAGATACTGGCCAAACAATACAGAATTAGAAAATACGAGAAAGTGAACAAAATAAGGGAAAGCATTCAGTTGATCCCTTTTATGGGAGCGGCTAGCAGAGCTGGAACTCAGCAGTGTGCAGGCTGATGTCTAGGCCCATTCCAGCTCCCGCGAAGTATCAAGCTGTTTGTACCCTGCCGAAACATACAGAAAGAGAGTAAGTCATTTATTCATTAGCGGCATCACTTTTGTCTGCTTTCCTTTTAGAGTCTTCCTCAACTGCTTTAGGGCAGGAAAAACATATAGATGAGCTCCCCAGCCAATCTATGTGCAGCTTTGCTGGATATATGAAAGCAAAGGACCACCCCATATTAAACAGCTTTGATTTAACCGAGTTGAATCTTTGCTGTTGGAGCTGCAATTCCCTGCTGTAATCTTAAACAATAAACACTTCGTTATTAACAGAAATGGGGCCGTTACATTTTGCACTCTTGAGAATCACCTCTGTCCACGTACCTGAGGTATCTCGTAAGACAATGGTGCGGTCTTTCCCCAGGTTTCTGAGCCAGGCCCACCCTGTGAGCACGCTCCACTTCAAATGCCGAAGCCTCTTGTGGTACCTCTAGATGGTCCACAAGCTATTTGTGTAGGCTTTTGTCAGGGTTCCACCCTTCTATCCCCTCCGGGAGACCTACTATATGCAAGTTGGAGTGCTAGGATCAGTTCTCTTGATCATTGACCCTAGTTGCAAGCTCCCCTGGTGCTTTCTTTTAAGTCTTTTCGTTCACTGGTAACAACAGAGAGAGAGAGTTCCCCAGGTTGCTTACTCGATGCTCCAGCTCGGAGATCTGCATTGAGTGGGCTGAAGTAGTTTTGGAGGGCCGGTAACCACACTCTGCAGGCAAGTTATTTGTGCAGTTATATTTGTGAAGCCCGTCTTCATCTCGTGCTGCATCTGGGCTAGTGTAGCTGGGACCCCTGCTAGCGAGCACTACTGTTCTGACATACTTTGCTTCGTTGGCTCGGCCTCTTAGACCCGATGCCTGCTGTGGGCCTCCAACCCCCGGCACACGTCTGTCGATGGATCAGCTGCTGAGAAGTTAAGATCTTACTTTGAGAAACAGCTCTTGCAGGAGGTTACACCATAAGGACTGAAGCCGGCAGGTGGCAGGACCCCACGGAAAAATTCTAGCTAGCAGTATCCAGTGGGGGACTGCCCCTGTCGCCCGCCCCCGCCGACATCCGGCATCGTACAAAAGGGGCCGTCCCCCAGCATCCCCCAGTTCTTTTCCTGCCGTCGTCTCACCAGCACCGGCCTCACGAATGCCTCTAGCAGACGAACGACGCTTGAATTTCTAATTTTATTTGGAAATCACCCGCATGTCTTCTCCGACTTCTTCTATCGAAGGACACCCCTCAAAGTGTGCTTGCAGAAAGCAGATCCTGTTTAAGGACAGGCACATGGCTTGTGTGTGTATTGTCTAGGCCCGGAGCACGATATCAAGGCCTGCCCAATCTGGCAGCAATTTAATAGCAGGACTAGGATCCACCGCCAAAAAGCACTTCAGGGGGTTTCTCCTCGAAGAAAAATTGAAAGCCATGGAAAAAGACCCTTCCTCCAAGGGGGACTTTTTGCACCATAAATCAGGGAAACACCGCAAAAAGCACCAGGACAGGGATAGGGACAGATCCCCGAGTTGGGCCTCGGATTCCAGGGCCAGCTCCAGCTCCACGAGGTCTGAGAGATCCCCCTTCCGGGCTCGGTCTCAGCCCCCTCCGGTGAAGGTACGTTCTTTGGGAGACTGTAGCACAGTCTCCCTTCAGCCTCTTAAAGCTAAATCCACGGACTGCCGGTCCTCCGTCTTGGCACCCAGGCCCGAGGCCTCTGACTGGCATAAGTCCAAACCGACCCCTAAGGCAGGAGCCGACGCGTCAGACCAATGCCGGGACACCGACCACTGGTCTGTCTCCCAAATCAGAGAGACCCGGTAGCCCCTCCGAGGAAGACCACAGAGCTGACATCCCTTAAGCGGATGTCGGAGCCTAAGCGGGCCTCCGACATGACGCCCGCGAAACGGACGAAGGACCCGGTGCCACCCCCACTGCCTCTGCCTGCTGACACCGGTCGCCTTTTGAAGAGGATGTTGGGGTCTCTCCCCGGACGAGCAGGCAGGCAGCATAGAGGATGTCTGACTGCCTCAGGAACCGACACCCGACTCAGCCATGCCCCAGGGTCCGTCACCCGAACCTGGTGACTGGCAAGCTCCGACGCCAGGCCCGTCGTCTGGCCTGAATCTTCAAGAGGTGAAAAACCTCTTCAAGTTCTGGCGGGACACCATTAAAAAGGATGTGGTGCCCACCAAACCTCCTCAGGGGTTCCTTCAAAGGAACCTGACAACAGGGTACCCCCTGAGCCAAAGGAGCCTATCCCACTTCCTAGGGGCAGATCACGAGACAGAAAGAGAGCACACCCTTCCAGGATTGCTTCCAGGTCACCCAGCAACCATGCACCCAAACATCCCAGACGGAGATCGCGCACTCCGTCAGAGGAAGACTCACATCTGAACTCCTCTGACTTTTCGAGGTCACCCTCTCCAATTAGCCTCCCATCACCAGACTCACGAGACCTACTCGGGTCACTACTGCATGATCCCTCTTTCTCTCATATCATGAGGCACATCCAAGAGAACATGGGGTGGGAGACGGAATACTTAGACTCCGAAAGACAACGCATCGTAAGTACCTCAGGCAGAAAGAACCTAAGCCTGTGATGGTCCCACCGCTGGTGGACACGTTCACGGATGTCACCAAAGCTGCGTGGAAATGTCCACAGTCCACTCCAGCAGTACCCAAGAAGGCCGACCGGCTTTATAGTTCATCATCTGTGGAGGACCCTTATTTGGCACAACAGCCTTTGGCCGCCACTCTGGTCATTATGGCCTCACATGACTGGTCTCAAAGACCTCAGCACCTGAGCACGCAGACACCAGACCAGGACTCTAAACAACTAGATTCACTGGGGAGACGCATGTACATGGCTGCTACATGCTCTGTCAGATCTCTCAGTTACCCCACGCACATGGTGCAATTTCAGAATGCCCTGTGGGAACAGGGCCAGGACCTCTTCAAGGATTTCCTGGAGGGCGAGAAGGAGGAGGAGCTACTGAACCTCCTCTGCACTGGGCCAGATGTGGCGACCCAAGTCCTTCGAGCCGCTTACGACTAGTCGGCTGGGGGCGCCTGGTAGAGGGTCTCCAGATTTACCCCGGACGTTCAGAAGAATATCCTGGATGTCCCATATAATGACTTGGTCCTGTTCAGTGAAGAATCGGAAAGTGTTATCACCAAGCTGCAGGATGCCGGGAAGGCAGTCAGGACTGTACAAGCCATGTACAGGCCTAAGGCTAGTTCCTTTCGTAGGAACCAGAATCGTTTTCGTGGTTAGCAACAAAGGCAGCAGCCACATTCTGGCTAGCAACCAAGGGGCAACTTTAACCGAAGAGTCAGTCCATATTCTCTGCAGACCAGGGCCAGAAACACCAAAAATCCACCCAGCTTGCCGGAACCAACACCACCACAGCATGACTCCTTCCCAGCCCCTGCCCCACCTCTGGATCTGAGAGAAGGAAGGGTTGGGGGTCGCATCCTTTACCACCTACCAGGGTGGCAGAGGATAACATCTGACTAGTGGGTTCTTCAACTAGTAAGTCAAGGACACACTATTGAGTTCCTCGACCACCAACCATCAAGGCCTCCTCTGCTCTCCCGTTATTCGGATCAGCATACCTTGCTCATACAGCAAGAGATCTTGGCACTCCTGGACAAAGATGCCATAGAACCAGTGCCACAGAACCAGAGAGGAAAAGGATATTATTCACACTTCTTCCTGGTTCCAAAAAAGAAGAGGACTTCTGCCCGATCCTGGACCTCAGTGACCTCAACACCTTCGTGTTGTACAAGTGCTTCCGCATGGTCACCCTTCTGGGTCTCATCCCTATGCTCAAGCAGGGCACATGGCTTGCATTGCTGGACATGCAGGACACATATCTCCACTGGAAATTCCTGCGCTTCGAGTTCCTGGGACGCCACTATCAGTTCTGAGCACTACCTTTGGACTGTCCTTGGCGTCTCGCGTGTTTGCGTAATGCTTTGCAGTCGTGGCAGTGGCCCTCAGGAGACAGGGCCACTGTGTTCTCGTACCTAGACGACTGGCTCCTCATGGCCCTCTCTTGGGAGGCTTTGATAGCCGTGATTCAAGATACTCGCTCCCTTTTCGTATCGCTGGGCAGTACTATCAATTAGGAGAAGTGCCTCGCCCCTTCACAGAGGTTGCAGTTTATCAGTGCAGTTCTCAGTACAGGTCAGGGGAAGGCTTTCTTGCCTCAGGACAGGCGGATCCCTCGTAAGGGATAGGGTGGAAAAGAAGACAGTCCCAGCCAGGACCATTCTGTGCTTGCTCGCACTCATGACTGCAGCCATTGCAACGGTTCCCCTAGCTAGACTTCATATGAGGATTACCCGGTGGATGTTATGAGCTCAATGGGACCAAAAGCAGGATCAACTGCATCAGCTAGTTAGGATCTCGGATGCCGTCATCCGAGACTGGCAATGGTGGCTCGTCCTCTGAGCACCTTTCCAGAGGGGTTCCCTTTTTGGTGCCTGCTCCAACTCTGTCTCCATGGATGCTTTGGGGTCTGGTTGGGGAGCCCACCTGGAAGGAATCAGGACCCAGGGATCTTGGTTGACCCTGGAGTCTCACCTCCACATCAACATCCTCGAAATGAGGGCAGTCCTGTATGCTCTACAGGCCTTTCAGTCACAGATCACACCAGGTCTCCTGCTGTTTCAAACAGACAATACCTCGTTGATGTACTGTATCAACAAGCAAGGAGGCATTCACTCCTACCCTCTTTGCAGGGAGGCAAAGAGGGTGTGGGATTGGGTATTACAGCACGGCACAGAGATCACGGCAGTGCACGTTCCCGGTTTGGACTACACCATCACAGATTGCCTGAGCTGGTCACAGGCCAAGGCTCACGAATGGGAACTGCTGCAAGAAGTAGTAGAGGATCTGTTCCACAGATGGGGGACACCAGATTTAGACCTATTCGCGTCCCCATCCAACGAAAAACTGCCCAATTTCTGCTCAATAGATCCAGGGCCTGGTGTTTTCTGGCGAGAGGCGTTGTCCCTCTCTTGGACGGGCAGGTTTCCCTACGCTTTTCCGCTCTTCCCTTTAATCCAGAGGGTTCTACTGAAGCTCCGATAGGTGGGAGCATCAATGATCTTAGTGGTGCCCTTTTGGCCCAGGCAAATTTGGTTCCCACTCCTGCATCAACTGACCCAGGAGCCACCATTTCCTTTTCTGGTCAGCTCACACCTGTTGTCCCAGGAAGCCGTCTCCCTGGTCCACCCGAGCTTCAGGTCACTGAACCTGCACACGTGGCTCCTAAGGACATAGCAGTCCTTCGACGCGGGGTTTCGCAGGATGTGGTGGAAGTTTTAGTAGCGGCAAGAAAACCGTCCACTCATGCCACCCACACCATGAAATGGCGCAGGTTTTGTCTTTGGGCTCAGGCCTGCGGCTTAGCCCCATTTGACTGTCCTGAGAAGTCAGTGTTGGACTACCTCCTATCCCTGTATGAATCAGGGTAGCCTATTCCTCCATAAAAGTACACCTCTGTGCCATTTCAGCATACCATTCCCTGATCGGTCAGAGGTCATGAGCGCAGCTAGAGACCTCCCACGCTTTCCTGCGTGGCATCCTCCATTTGAGACCTCCTATCAAGGATTCGATTCCCCCTTGGGATCTTCTTTTCGTCCTAGAGCAGCTCACACTGTTCCCGTTTGAACCAGCCGTAGACTGCGAGCTGTGTCTTCTTTCTTGGAAGACATTATTTTTAGTTGAGGTTACTTCCGCCAGAAGTGTTTCTGAGCTTCATGTGTAAAGAATCTTACTTGGTTTTTCACAAGGACAGAGTGTCCTTAAGGACAAATCCTAAGTTTCTTCCCAAGGTGGTCTCGACATAGAAACATAGAATTTGACTGCAGATAAGGACCACTTGGCCCACCTAGTCTGCCCGTTTCCCAACCTACTGGATAAGCTGCAGATCCTAGTTAACCAGCAGCCTACTTCTTCCTACCCCCACCCCCCAGAACTGCCTTATGACTATCCCATGCATGCTTGAATTCCACCACTGATTTTGACTCCACAACCTCCTCCGGAAGGCCGTTTCATGCATCCACAACCCTCTCTGTGAAAAAAGACTTCCCTAAATTACCTCTGAGCCGCCCCCTCTATCTTCAAATTGTGCCCTCTTGTTCTTGCACACCTCTTTTTGAAAGATGCTACCCTCTTGGACTTTGTTGATTCCCTTGAGGTACTTGAAAGTTTCTATCATGTCCCCCCTCTCCCTTCTTTCCTCGAGGCTATACATATTAAGCTCCTTAAGTCTCTCTTCATATGTCTTCCGGTGCAGACCCTGCACCATTTTAGTTGCCCTCCTCTGGACCGCTTCCATCCTGTCTATGTCTTTGCGGAGACTGGGTCTCCAGAACTGCACACAGTACTCCAGCTGGGGTCTCACCAGCTGTCTGTACAGAGGTATAATAACTTCCGGTTTTCTGCTAGTGATGCCTCTCCCTATGCATCCCAGTATCCCCTCAGCCCTCCTTGCTGCCCTCTCACATTGCTTGCCCGTCTTTAGGTCATCTGATATGACTACCCCCAGGTCCCTTTCCATTTTTGTTGTTGTTAGTATCTCACCCCCCATTGTGTACTCTTCCCCTGGGTTTTTGTTTCCCAGGTGCATTACCTTGCACTTCTTAGCATTGAATCTAAGCTGCCATACATTTGACCATTCCTCTAACCTTGCCAAGTCCCTTCTCATCCTTTCCACCCCACCCTGTGCATCAACTCTGTTGCAGATCTTAGTGTCATCTGCAAAGAGGCATACTTTTCCTTCCAGTCCTTCTGCAATGTCGCTTATAAAGACATTGAAGAGGACCGGTCCTAATACTGAACCCTGCGGAACCCCACTAGTAACCCTCCTTTCTTCTGAGTGGACTCCATTTACTATTACTCTCTGTGTCCTATTCTCCAGCCAATTCTTTACCCAGGCTGTCATCTTGGGACCCACTCCCAGGCTGGCTAACTTGTATATTAATCTTTTGTGTGGGACTGTGTCAAATGCCTTGCTAAAGTCTAGGTAGCCATGTCCACAGCCCCTCCCTGATCTACTACTTTGGTCACCCAGTCAAAGAATCTATCATATCGTCTGGCATGACCTTCCGCTGTGAATCCATGCTGCCTAGGGTCCTGTGCCCTCTGGCCTCTAGATACTCGACAATTCTTTCCTTTAGAAGTGATTCCATCATTTTCCCTATCACTGAGGTTAAACTAACAGGTCTATAGTTTCCTGCTTCTGCCTTGCTCCCACTTTTGTGAAGGGAATCACATCTGCCCTCCTCCAGTCCTGGGGTACCACCCCATCCTCCCATGATTTGTTAAAAGGGTAGTCAGTGGTGTCACTAGTTCTACCCTTAGTTCTTTTAGAATTCTGGGATGAATCCCATCAGGCCCCATTGCTTTGTCCACCTTCAGTTTTAAGAGTTATTTCAGAACCCTTTCTTCTGTAAATGGGCGTTATCAACTTCTGTATCCAGAGTGTTACTACTGTTTGTTTTATGTACCTCCCCTCTTCCTTTGTAAATACTGAGCAAAAATATTTGTTTAGTATCTCTGCCTTTTCACAGTCTCCCTCTGCCCACCCTCCTCCCCTTTATTAAGCCTCACTATCCCTCCCTTGGTCTTCCTTCGCTCCCTGATGTACCTATAAAGGTTTTATCCCCTTCTTAACTGAGTTGGCTATCTTTCCTCGGTTTGGGCCTTTGCTGTTCTGACTGCCTTCCCAGCCTCCTTTTGCTTTAACTGATACAGTTCTCTGTCCTGCTCCTTCTACGATTCCTTGTACTTCCTGAATGCTTTCTTTTCTCTTGAACCTTCACTGCCACTTCCTTTGAGAACCATAGTGGTTTCTTACATCGTCTTGTTTTGTTTATTTGCTTCACACAAAGGCTCATTACCTCTGTGATTGCAGTTTTTATTATTCCCCATTGTTCTTCCACCTCTCCTTCCTGCCCATTTGCTAGTGCGTTCCTTAGGCACTCACCCATTTTGGCAAAGTCAGCCCTCCTAAAGTCCAGTACTTTTGTCTTTGTATGGCTTGATTCTATTGCTATGTTTATTGTGAACCATACTGTTCGATGGTCGCTAGATCCCAGATGGCTATCCACTTCTACATCTGTAATCCTCTCACCATCTCCATTTGAGAGAATCAAGTCTAATATTGCTCCCTCTCGAGTGGGCTCCAGTACTAGTTGTCTAGGCATGCCCCTGTAGGGCATCTAGAATAACTGCACTCTGAAGTGGCAGCTGCAACTGCACTCCAGTTAACATCTGGCATATTCAGATCACCCATCAGCAATATCTCCCTTTTCTGCCATTCTAAGTATACTTTCTATCATTTCCTTGTCTATTTCCTCCCCTGAAAGAGGTCTGTGCTCTAACCCTGTGCGTATTGTGGTGCCATTGCCTGTCTCCAAATTTACCCACAGTGCTTCTTCTCCTCCTGTGTACCTTTTTGTTCTGTTGCTTTTATTCCTTCCCTTATGTAAAGAACTACTCCTCCTCCTCTTTTCCTCCTGTCCCTCCTGTAGACAGTGTATCCTGGTATGTTTATGTCCCAGTCATGGTTTTGTGTGTACCATGTTTCTGTGACTGCCACGATATCCAGATGTTCATCCTCCATCAAGGCCACTAATTCAGGATGCTTGTTACCCAGACTACGGGCATTGCTCTCCATTTTTTGATGGCTTTACCTTCCAGTGCAGAATCCCCCACTGACCGTTCTACCTCTGTCTTTTTCTCATTTAATACCCTGTTTTGTAGGGAGAGGCTGGGATTTTCCTGCTGCTTGTCAGTGCCTCCCCCTTTGACTAGTTTAAAAGCTTGCCAATGAAGCATTTAAATTGATTGCTCAAAAGACTTGTTCCCTTCCTGGACAGATGCAGACCATCCTGCCAGTATAGGCTGGTGTCCCTCCAGGTGGAACCCCAGTCCCCAATGAAGCCAAACCCCTGTGCTCCGCACCATTTTTTCAACCATTCATTAAACTGCATGGTGCCAATTACCCTCACCTCCCCCATGCTTTTGACAGGCAGCACCTCTGAGAAGGATACTGTATGTGCTACTCGTATTAGGTCCCTCCCCAACTCTGCAATGTCCTCCTGCACTGCTCTAATCTCATGATGAGCCAAGTCATTTGTCCCTAGGTGGACAATTACGTCCAGCTCGGAATCCCTTGCAGCTGTTCTCGTGATCCTGAGGATGCGCTTCCTGTCCCTTCAAGCCATGGCACCAGGCAGGCACTTTACTTCATTTTTCTCATCTCCTCCCAGTTCTATACCCCTAATAATTGAGTCCCCCACTAGGAGCTGCTTCCTTTCCCTTTGGTGTCCTCTGCCTCCTTTCTGTGGGCCTCCCTTGTGACAGTTATCATCAGTCTTCTCTGCAGGTACACCCATAGGGGAGCTATGCTCCCCCAGAATGGTGTATGGATTGTGGAGTGGAACAGTTGACTGGGTGTGCCTCTGTTCCACCCTCCTCACCCTCCCTGAGCCCACTGTGGTCCAACTGCTGTGCTTTCTTCGCAACCTCTGAGGTAGTGGTGGTGGCGCTAGTGCTCCCTGGATTTGGGAGGTTCCCTTTCTACTGTCCAGTATGGCCTGGGGGATGGTTTCCTTACTACTGTCCAGTGCGGCCTGAAGACGGGCAACTTCCTCCCTCAGGGCAGATAGTTGTCTGCAAATAGGGCAGCATCTCAGCCTCCAGAAAGACTCCCAGAAGACTGCTGCCCCACAGTCATTACATTGCACTACTCCCACATGTTTATCTAGTTTTTATTTTTATTGTATTTTGTATGCGTGCGTGCGTGGATTTGATTATATAGAAATATATATATATTATACAACGTGTATGCTTATATTATCAGTGCAGTGTGCTAGAGAGGATATGACAGTGAAATGCACTTGCACTGAGGAAATGATGTCAGAACCTCAGGTATAAAGAAACTATTTCCAGGGGTGGGTGGGGTGAGGTGTGGGAAGGGTTGGGCCTAAACTGTGTCCTCACAAAACAATCTACTAAAAGCTCTCACCCACCGCTACGATGAGTGCCTTCCTGTCAGCAAGATACCCTACACAACAATTTGACAGAGAAAGTACCCTGCTAATCAAACAGAGAAAAATCCAGACATCCAAGTCAGACACAGGTAAAACCTCTCCAGCCCCAAAACAGCCTGGTGGTTTGTTAGCCAGAAAGGAAAATCAAATATGCAGTTATTTCAGCCCTTCTGAGGATGCTGACAAGATAAGCAGTTTTAAAAAAACCCTTTCTGAATTAAAAACTAAAACAAATACCAAGCACTGCCACTTTAAAAGTGAGGAAAACTTCTCTCAGATGTAAGCAAGAGAGAGAGAGTTTAGTTACAGATAATTCGTTCAAAATAGTATATTCCACGCAGCTTCTCAGTTGTTCCCAAGCACTCCTGTACACAACTTGGAAGAAGATGAACTCTTAATCAGAATATTGACCTTCCGGTATACTAACCCAACCACTCTAACCAAGGGGAAGCTCTCTTGCACACATTAGTTCAAGTTCAAGTTTATTGCAGGAAGACTTCATTGAGCAAGTTCATTCACAAGGAGGTTCTGAAGCGTGTACACAGTCAAGCAGTCATTACATAATAAGGCATCATTGACTAAAACTATGCTAAGTGCAAACATAGTTCATGAAAGGCATTACGTAGAGAGATACATCATTGTAAAGTAATGTACAGTTAAGGAACATTTTATACTGTTCAAGCAATACAAAATATGGTTTATAAACATAACACTGGTATGAAGCAATAAATAATATTAATGTGCAATGGCAGGAGAGAGAGGAATAGGATAAATTAGGAGGGCAGGGTTTAGGATTAGTAGAGGGGGGATGGAAGAGGGTTAGAAAGAGTAAGGGGGAGTAAGATATAGGTAGGAAGTCTAAGGTGGATGAGGGTAGTGAGAGCAGGTAGAGAAATCATGTAGTTTAGCCGCAGTATACATTTTGCAAGTTAAGAGGTTTCGGTCCTGACTAGGACAAGTACCAGAGGAGTCGAAGAGCATGGAACAAACATAGGGGTAGGGGAGAGGCTTAATAACAGCTTCAAATATATTTTGTTTTTGATGCAGCTAGCACTTTATAGAGGTTGTGAGACGATGCTAGTTAATTTCAGTATGGATTGAAGTTGGTGGAATATAGTAGGAAGGGCATGTGAAATAGCTCCTTTGCCAAAGGAGGTACAAGTCCTAGATACGACAAGTCTGATTTCCTAAGAGAATATGCACTACAGGAAATGCAGATAAGAGATGTTCCGTAGCTCGGAAGTTGTGCAGAAGTAACTTAAGGGTCCAGATACCATCATGGAGCAGACGTCTAGTGGTGAGTGATGTCCAGCCAACAGCTGTGTACAGATCACAATGGTGAGTTCAGTAGGGGGAGCTGGTGATGAACCGTAGAGCGTGGTGACTGAGGACGTCCAGCTTGCTTAGGTTTGAAATTGCAGAGGAAGTGTAGATTAAAGCTCCGTAATCAAGTAAGGGAAGGAATGTGGCCTGGACAAGCCTGGTTCGAGTCTCAAGGGGGAAGAGAGACCTACTTCTGAAGAAGAATCCAAGCCTGGCTTTGAGCCTCCTGGATAAGTCCTCAATATGGTCATTAAAAGTGAGCTTATTATCCGTCCAGATACCAAGATATTTAAATTTGGGAACAACTTCCAAGGGTTCGCCTAGAGAGGTAACAATAAAGTCTTTCGGCAGGACAGGGAGGGTGTCAGAGGAGATACTACGAGAGAAAATCATTGCCTTAGTTTTCTTAGCATTAATGAGAAGCTGGGCTTTTATTAGATTATTTTCGAGCTGAGCAAAGTAGCTTGAAGCACGTCCCTAACTTCAGATATAGTTGAGCTAGAGGTATACGGTACTGTGTCGTCCGCAAAGAAGCGCTGGTTGGAATTGGTTATGTGAGAGTGAAGATCGTTGATGTACAGAGAGAAAAGGATCGGGCCTAGAATGGAGCCTTGGGGGACTCCTCTGGCAATCGGCAAGGAGGCTGAGAATAGACCATTGGCTTTGACTTTCTCTGTCCTCCCTGATAGATAACTGGTAAACCACTGAGCGATGGGTGGAGTGGCACCTAAATTTGTAAGGCAAGTAACTTAAGAGGTTGTGATCAACAGTGTCAAACGCTTTACTAAGATCTAAGAAGACTGCACCAATAATCTTCTTGGCATCCGCATCAGAGACCCAGCCATTAGTGACTTTAGCCAGTGCTGTGATTTGACCAGAAACTGGACTGTGCTGGGTTAAGTAGTGAAAAGGTTTTTATATGAAGTTTTAATTGGTTATAGATCAATTTTTCAAAAACTTTAGGATGGGCAAGATGGAGATAGGCTTATAGTTATTTAGATCACATGGGTCCCCCAGTTTGAATAGAGGAAGGATGTGGGCGGATTTCCAACAAGACGGAACTGTGGCATAAGTGATGGAGAGATTGAAAATACGAAGAATGGGTGCAGTGAGATGGGCATGACCTAGTCTTAGGAAGAAAGGTTCGAGTCCGTCGTCCCCTGCACTTTTTCTGGTATCTAGGTTAAGGAGTGAATCTTCAACTTCTTTATAGTTGAGCGTGCACAGCTGAAAGGGACAAGATGAGGTGCAGGTTGAGGGGGTGGAGCTAGCTTGATTATTCACATGGCCAGCATAAGGTGAGGAGTCAAAGACTAGGCCAGCAGTGACAAAATGGGAGTTAAGTTCTTCAAGGATTTGAGAATTACTTTCCACCACCCTACCATTGGTGAGTATCTTTTTTTTTTTTTTTGTAGGGTTCTCCTCCAAGTATCCGCTCTAGTCACGGCCCCCAAGCCTCCACCATCTGTCTCTGCCATGATCCCCCGGCTTTCTCTCCCCCTGGAGAGCGGGGCCACGGAACTGGTCCCCTATCCAGCCCGTGGAACCAATATCTGGTTTGGGGATCTGGCTATAGAGGCTAATTGAAGCTCGGGGAGAGCTTCATAGAGGAGACACCCTTGAGTTTTTTGCTTTCTTGTTTCTGCCCCATTGAAGAGCCGGACATGCAGTGACGTCAGCGCACTAACATGCAGACGTCCGCCGGCTCTCCCCCAGTGTTAATGCCCACAGCCTGCTGAACACCCAGCCTCCGCTGGGTGTCACTGCAGCGCGGTGCACATCCCTCACCCACCCCGAAGGAAGAAGAGCTGTTGTAGGATGCTCAATGCTTCCTTCTTCCCACCAGCCCCCAGTGGCCTGAGTCCATTCTCGAACCCAGGTCGCCGGCGTGGCGCGAGATGTGGCGTTCAGCGCCTCAATCCTCAGCGCCACCAGGCCAGCATTGGTGAGTATCTTAGTTGGAATGGAGGAAGCAGAGGGCCGTCCTTCAATAGATTTAAGTGTCCTCCAGATTTTTTGTGAATTCCCATTTGCCTGTTCAAGAGTGGAGACATAGAAGTTTGCTTTGGCAGAGCGAATGCTTTTTACACAGGCATTCCTAGCTGTTCTGAAGGCCTGCCAATCTGCAGGGCTCTTGGTATACCTAGCCTGAGCCCAGATCTTGTCATGGTTTGTAAGTGCTGCCTTAAGATCTGAGGTAAACCAGGGGTGGGAGATGTTACGCACCCTGACTTTGATAAGGGGGGCATGCTTATTTGCTGGAATGACAAGGTTGTCGTTAAGGACAGAGACAGCCTTATCGGCAGTTTTGGCAAGGTAAAGATCTTGCTGTCTGACCGTACCTAAGTCAGAAAGGAAATTTGCTGCGTTGAACTTACGAAAAGACCATTTTGTTATGAATTTGGGCTGCTGTCGGGCCTTAGCTTGAGATCTTGTGCATACGACAACCCCGTGGTCACTCATGTCATTGTGGAAAACTGCTGAGTGTAAGATTTTATGAGGATGAGTGATAAATATAACATCTAAGAGGGAGCTATTGGCAATGTTTAAAGTATTGTTCCTTATGGGTTCACTAACTGACTGTACAAGGCCAAGCTCGTCACAGAGAGATTTAAGGCAGTGTCATTTGGGGGTAAGCCAATCCATATTGAAATCCCCTAGGATTATTGTTTCTCACATTCGATGTGCATAGGATCCTCGGGTACTATCTAACCAGAACCAAATCTCATCGCCAATCACATCAGCTTTTCCTAGCATTTGCTCACAGGCTGCAAGGAGCACCTCTATCGAAGCAAACTCTCTCCAAGTGGCTGGTTAAGTGCATCACATTCTTTTGACAAAAGCTCAACAAGCCTTTACCGGGATCAGTAAAAGGACTTTTCATGAGAGGGGTGGCTACCTCTTTTGCAGCGCTTAAAAACGTCTCCACATCAGCCATTTGCGCAGCTGCTACTTGGAGCACTGTACATACCTTTATCAAGCATTACAGTTTGGACATTGCTTCTAGGTGTAGAGCTGGTTTCGGCCTCGCAGTCCTTTAGGGACTTTTATCCTACATACAGTTCACTCTAGGATCCCTCCTATCCTCCTCCCGATTAGGGTATTTTGTTCCCTTTTTACTTGGGAATCAGTTCTTATGGTGTAACCTGCTGCAAGAGCTGTTTCTGGAAGTAAGATAGTACAGTTACGTAAGACCTTACTGTAACCGTAGATCTTCGAGAACAGCTCTTGCAGCAGGTAGTTTCCCTCCCACCTTCCCCTCAGGAGGTTTGGTCTTCAGACTTGGTGTCTCAGATGCAATCAGATTACTGTTTTCATGAGCTTTCCTTTGGAAGCGGATCCTCTGTCTCCCCTCAGAAGTCACCTTTATGCCGGGAGTCTCCGATGGGAAAACTGAGGGATGCTGGGGGACCGCCCCTTTTGTACGTTGCCGGACATCAGGGGCGGGGCCAACGTCAGAGGCGGTCCCCCACTGGATATCGCTAGCTAGAATTTTTCTGTGGAGTCCTGGCGCCTGCTGGCTTCAGTCCTTATGGTGTAACCTGCTGCAAGAGCCGTTCTCGAAGATCTGCTGTTACAGTAAGCTCTTGCCTAAATGTACTTTTCGATTATTTTTCCCTTTGCCTGAGGCCATTTACCCCACATCGCCAAACTACTGTAATTCCACTTTCTAGCTGAGTTGTGAGGCGCCTCTAAGGTGATTTTTACCATTGTGCCTTAAGGAGCTAGGCTAAAGCACGTGCACCATGATCTTACTTCGAGAAACAGCTCTTGCAGCAGGTTACACCATTAGGACTGAATCCGGCAGGCACCAGGACCCTACGGAAATTTTCTAGCTAGCAGTATTCAGCTGGGACCGCACCCCGACGTCGGCCCTGTCCCCGATCTCGGGCATCATACAAAAGGGGGCGGTCCCCCAGAATCCCCAGTTCTTTTCCCACCGTCGACTTGCCAGCATCAGCCTCACGGTCCCACTCCAGTGAACGACGACCAGAACTTTCAGCGTTAACTCTAAATGTCGGCATCTCCTACTCCTTTCTCAGAAGGACACCCCTGCAAATGTGCCTGCGGCAAAGATTCCTTTTAAGGATCTGCATTCATCCTGTCTGCGGTGCCTAGGCGCAGAACACAATACCAAGGCCTGTCATTTTTGCCAGCGGTTCAACAGTCTCACTAGGATCCGCCGCCAGAAGGCACTTCAAGGGTTCCTCTTGGAAAAACAACTTAAACTTATGGAGAAAGACCCTGCCTCCAGAGATGAGTCCAGCTGTAAGACTCATAAACACCGGGACAAGCACCGGGAGAAGGCCAGTTCCAGATGCCCGAACCGGGCCTCGGACTCGTGTTCTACCTCTGGCTGTACGCGTTCAGACTGCACTCCCTCCAGGGATCACTCTCAGCCTCCTCCCATGAAGGATAGGACTTCGGGCAGCTCTTCGGCTTCCTTGCATCCCATCAAGACTTCCAGGACCTCGGACCCTTCACCAACGCCCTCCCGGGGCTCCACAAAGTCTACTGATCACCGATCCAAGTCCTCTTCCAAAATCACTCATTCTTCCTTGGACAAACGCCGGGAGCCCAACACTAGATCCGCATCCCAACCTCCTAGGGGACCAGACCCCCCCCCCTCCCAGGAAGATTAAGGACCTGATGTCCCTCAAACGGACGATGGATACAAAATGGGCCATCGACCCATCACCGGTTAGGCGCCCGTCAGACCAGACGTCTGGCAAACACCTGACGGCCTCACGTTCCAAGGAGCCGACGACTGCCTTTCCATCACTGGTGGAGACCGGTCACCAGGAGTCTACGGAGGAAGATACAACGTTGTCTGATGACCTGGCAGGTGACCGTGAGGATGCCGGACTTCCGCAGGACCCTTCGCCTGACCTGGCGATGCCAGAGAACCTGACGCCCGATACCGTCGACAGGCCAACCCCGACGCCAGGACTGTCGTCCGGTATGAATATTCAGGAGGTTAAAGACCTCTTCACCTTTTGGTGGGACACAATCAAGAGGGATGTTGTCCCAGTAAAAACTCCTCTGCCTACTCCTCCTCCACCACGGGGGCCAGTAAGAAGACCACTGACCCCCAAGGAGCCTACTCCACCTCCTAGGGGCAGGTCAAAAGAAAGGAGAAGTCCCCCTTCATGATCTCCCTCAGGGTCTCCCAGCCCCAAGTGACCCAGATGTCGACGGTCCACTCCGCAGGGGGATGACTCTAGACCTGACACCTCAGACACCTCCAGTCAGCATCCCATCACCTGACCCACAAGACCTACCCAGGTCACCTCTGGATGATCCATCTTTCTCAGAAATCATGAGGCACATCCAGGAGAACATGGGATGGGAAACGGAAGATTAAGACCCCGAACGACAGCGCCTGGCCCGTTATCTTTGGCAGAAGGACCCTAAGCCTGTGGTGGTCCCACCCTTGGTGGACACCTTTATGGACGTCACCAAGGCAACGTGGAAACCTCTGCACTCCACCCCCGTGGTGCTGAAGAAGGCTGATCACCTGTACAGGGCCCCGGCAGAGAGCCTGTACTTAGCGCAACAACCCCTGGTCATTACGGCCTCCCATGATATGTTTCAACGACCACAACATCTGAGTACACAACCTCCGGACCAGGAGTCCAAGCAGTTGAACTCACTGGGTAGGTGCATGTATGCGGCTGCTACATGCTCCATTAGGTCACTGAACTATCTGACACACATGGTTCAGTTTAAGAATGCCCTATGGGAACAGAGTCAAGACCTAGTTAAAATACTTCCGGATGGGGAACAGAAGGAGGAGCTTCTCAACCTCCTCCGCACTGGGTCAGACATGAGGACCCAGGTTTTGAGAGCCGCCTATGATTCGGCAGACTCCACAGCAAGGGGAGCAACCTCAGGCATCTGTCTCCAGAGACGTTCGTGGCTTCGTGTCTCCGGATTTACCCCGGACGTCCAGAAAAACATCCTGGACATTCCGTCTAATGGCGAAGTCCTATTTGGTGAAGACTCCGGAAAGGTAATCACCAAATTACAGGACGCCGGGAAGGCAGTAAGGACTGTACAGGCCAAAATCTGGTTCCTTTCGTAGGAACCAGAACTGTTTTCAGGGCCGACAACAATGACAGTAGCCACGTTCCGGCCAGCAGCAAAGGGGCACCTTCCACTGTAAGGCCCAACCTAAGTCTTCCCCAGGCCGAGGTCAGCAGTATACCAAGCCGGCCCAGCCTGCGGGGGTAATGCCGCCACAACATGACTCCTTCCCGGCCCTCTTCTGGATCAACGGGCAGAAAAGGTCAGGGGTCGCATCGCTCGCCACTTTTCAGGATGGCAGTCGATTACTGCCGACTGGTGGGTCCTTCAACTGGTCAAGAGAGGTCACTTTATAGAATTTCTCGACCACCCACCATCAAGACCTCCCCTGCTTTCCCGTTATTTGGGTCAGCACGCACTGCTCATACAGCAGGAGGTGCTTGCGCTTCTGGGAAAGGCAGCTATAGAGCACGTACCGAGGAGCCAGAGAGGTGCAGGTTACTATTCCCACTTCTTTCTGGTTCCCAAAAAGACAGGGGACCAACGTCCAATACTGGATCTCAGCGATCTCAACGCTTTGGTCCTTTCCAAACGCTTCCGCATGGTGTCCCTTCCCGGTTTGATACCCATGCTCAAGCAGGACGTCTTCCTAGCGTCCTTGGACATGCAGGATGCCTACCTGCACATACCCATTGCTCAAGCTCACACGAAGTTCTTGCGCTTCAAATTTCTAGGTCACCATTATCAGTTCCAAGCCCTCCCTTTTGGACTGTCATTGGCACCTCGGGTGTTTACGAAGTGCATGGTAGTCGTAGCGGCAGCTCTATGGCGACACGGCCACTACGTGTTCCCCTACCTGGACGACTGGCTCCTCATGGCACCCTCTGGGGAGGCTCTGATGTCCGCAGTCGACTGTACTCAGTCCCTGTTCAGGGCGTTGGGCATCATCATCAATCAGGAGAAGTCACACCTGGTTCCGTCACAGAATCCGCAGTTCTGGACACCGTCCAGGGGAGAGCTTTTCTGCCCCAGGACCGAGTGGAACACATCAAATCCCTCATCAGGGACATCTTGACAAAGAAGACAATCCCAGCCAGACTGATCCTTTGCCTGCTCAGACACATGGCTGCGGTCATTGCAACAGTCCCGCTAGCCCATCTCCACATGCGGGTGACCCGGTGGATGTTACGGGTTCAATGGGATCAGAAGCAAGACCATTTGCAGCTTCCAATTTGGATCACGAATGCCATAATCCAGGATTGGCAATGGTGGCTAGATTCAAAGAATCTGTCAGCGGGGGTCAACTTCATTGCACCGTCTCTGATTGTGACACTCTCCACGGACGCCTCAGGGTTCAGTTGGGGAGCACACCTCAACGGGGTAAGGTCTCAGAGCTCATGGACACCCCAGGAAACTCATCTCAGCATAAATATTTTGGAAATGAGAGCAGTTCTTTATGCCTTGCAGGCCTTCCAGTCGGAGATCCCACTGGGTACTCTCCTGTTACAAACAGACAATACCGCGGTGATGTATTACCTCAACAAACAAGGAGGCACCCATTCCTACCCGCTTTGCAGGGAGGCCATGAAGGTGTGGGATTGGGTTCTACAACACGAGCAAAGCTAATTGCTGTTCATGTCCCAGGAGTGGACAACATCCTCGCAGACAGCCTGAGCCGCTCTCAGGCCAGAGTCCACAAGTGGGAACTACTACAGGAGATAGTAGAGGATCTGTTTCACAGATGGGGCACACCAGAGTTAGACCTTTTCGCGTCCCAATCCAATGCAAAACTGCCCAATTTCTGCTTGCTAGGTCCAGTGCCTGGTGTTTTCTGGCGAGACGTGTTGTCCCTCTCCTGGACGGGCAGATTCCCTCTACGCGTTTCCTCCCTTCCCGTTGATCCAGAGGGTCCTTTTGAAACTCCGCAGAGAGCAGGTGACGCTGATATTTATCGCGCCTTTTTGGCCCAGACAGATTTGGTTCCCTCTGCTACACCAGCTGTCCCAGGAACCTCCGGTGCCTCTGCCAATCAGCTCTCACTTATTGTCCCAGGAGGCAGGTTCTTTGGTCCATCTGGACCTTCACTCTCTCAACCTGCACGCCTGGCTCCTAGAGACATAGCTATCATGCGGTACAGGGTCTCGCAAGAGGTAGCAGATGTTCTAGCGGCTGCTAGAAAACCGCCCATTCATGCCACATACGCCATGAAATGGCACAGATTTTGCCTCGGGGCTCCAGCACGAGGACTTTCCCCCGATGGATTGTCTAGAAAGGTCGGTCCTAGACTACCTCCTGTCTCTCTTCCAGGCAGGCTTGGCCTACTTCTCTATTAAAGTACACCTTTGTGCCATCTCAGCCTATCATACGCCTATAGGCCTACGCCCCATAACTCAGTTGGACACCGCACGAGCCTTGCTGAGAGGCGTTCTCCACCTTAGACCTCCGAATAAGGATTTTGTTCCTCCATGGGATTTACCCTTTGTCCTGGAGCAGCTCACGCTGCCACCTTTTGAACCAGCCATGGATTGCGAGCTACGTCTCCTGACATGGAAGACGTTATTTTTAGTTGCTGTTACTTCGGCCAGAAGGATTTCTGAACTTCACGCACTGATGTGCAAAGAACCTTATTTGGTTTTTCACCAGGGCAAGGGTGTCCCTAAGGACAAATCCAAAGTTTCTACCTAAGGTGGTCTCAGCTCTCACCCTCAATCAGGACATCGACTTACCAGTGTATTTTCCTAGATACTCTAATAGAGGAGAGGCCCTGTTGCACACTCTAGATGTGCATAGGTGTCTAACATACTACCTGACCAGAACCAGGCACCACCGTAAATCTGATCAGCTTTTCGTCTCCTTCGCCCATAGGATGATGAGAGCTCCGGTTTCTAAACAATCGCTGTGCAGGTGGCTCATCCATTGTATCACGTTCTGTTACCAGAAATGTAGCAAACCTTTACTGGGCACAGTTAAGGGACATTCCACAAGGGGGGTGTCCACTTCAGCCATCTGCGCAGCAGCTACCTGGAGCACTGTGCACACCTTTATCAGGCATTATAGCTTAGACGTTTCATCACGGCGAAGAGCTGGTTTTGGTTTAGCAGTCCTTCAGGGACTCCTATCCTAGGCTTCGGTCCAACTCACAATCTCTACCTAGCCTCCTCCCACCCGCGAGGGATTTCCAGTATTGCTTGGGAATCAGTCCTAATGGTGTAACCTGCTGCAAGAGCTGTTCTCGAAGATCTACTGTTACGGTAAGTTCTTATGTAACTGTACTTCAGATAGCTGGGCATGCCCCTAATTTGAGTTGTTAGTCATCTAGAACCACCACCCCCAACCTACAGAAAGAGGCAGTCTTGTAGTGTGATGGCTGACACCCACCTCCAGCCCAAATGTGCTACTGATTGTTGCCCCTTTGATCCGGGGCTGGCAGTTGGGGTTATGCCACAAATCCACATAAGGGCCACTTGGTTGTTAAAATTTTGACAGTTTCCCTAAAATCACTTATTGTATTGTCGCCAAGTATGGTACAGTATCAGCTGTCATGATTGGGAGTTCTTGTGGGCTTCATAATGTTCTACAGGTAGACATCATTACTCATGAATTCTGGCTGTTAATTTATGTATCGCTACAGCAGCGACTCCTCTGGGGAGATGCAGCAGCAGCAGCGCAGTTGACCAGACATCTGCGTGCCCCTTCCCGTGCAGTCACTGGGCAGCCTCTGCTAGAGACCAGGCAGATGATTGAGACCTACATATATAGGGAAAATGACCCCTCACCAGAGCATGGCACCCCTCCTGACCCCATGCCATGTCCCCCTGTGTCTGCCAGTCCCCACCACCACCATGCAAAACATAGACCAAGCCCATGATTCCCCACCTAGGCCTGGGCTCACTGCGGTGTGGTTTTCCCCACAGATGACGTAAATGGAAGCAGCCTTGAGTGGAGCCAGAGTTAGCATGTTGTGAGGCTGGCAGGCAGTGTTGGAAGAGGAGGCAGAAGCTTGGATTTGGGGGAAGGGGTCGATGCAGAATTCAGCAAAAGTGATAAATTCTGGTGCTCTTCCTAGAAATTCTGGGTGAGTCGCTTTCTACCCCGGGGGTGTTTCAACATCTTGTAGAGCCACCAGCTTGTGTGCTTATTTTTGCAATCTTGTCCATCCATATGGGATACAACTCTTGCAGGTTCACCGACCCATTCTGAACACTTCTTTTCTCTTGGCATATAATTACATTTACTGGCAGAACTCGAGTTGCTTTTTAACCTACCCCCAGAAAAATTTAAACTGCTCCTTTGTAAAGTGTTGTTTTTTGTTAAGCTAAACCCATACTGTTTGCTGGCCGAAAGGGGTAGCAGTTACACTTTGCTGCACACTGTAGCTTCATCCATGAGTGGTTACACTTTAAAGCAGCAGTATTTGTTTGTCAGTCACCGTGTAGTTTTTTTAGTCCTAATAATTTTCCGGCAGAAACATCAGTATACACATTGCTTCATTTTGCTTTCTTTCAATCCTGAACTGGCATATAGGTTCTGAATTTTAATCCCCACGCCCGTGACATGACCACAATAAATAAATAAATTTAAATATATATCTTGCTGCGGTGCTGCACTTCTTCCCATCAAAACATACTTGATTACACCATCCTAATACATCCACAGTAAGAATCTGGTATGTACATTCAACAGGTTAACGTCAGCGGAAGAGACGGCTAAAAATTGCGAGTGACAACCATCTTTAATGAATCATTTGTAATTAGCTATAAAAGGGGTTTTAAAAAATATCTGAAAATTAAAAATGTACTGAGAGTGAATGTAAGTATGGCAAAGCACATTTTTTTTCTACAAAACAATAATATGATGAAAATGTATGCGGACTAACAAATACTGCTGCTTGAAAGAATGGTCCCACGCTCTCATGTGACATGAATCAGATGTACAGTTATTGATGTCCAAGTGCCTTACCGTGGCCAAGTAGGAAGGCATTCTCCTCTGGCCTCCTGGGAGGCAGTATAGCTTAGAGGTTAGAGCACAGAGCTGAGGACCCCAGAGACCCAGGTTTGAATCCCACAACTGCCACTTACTGCGTGACCCTGGGCAAGTCACGTAACCTCCCTGTGCTTTTAATTCTCTCTTCTTCACGTCCCTAACCTTTCCAAAGTACTTTGTTGCGCACATTTCATGGTTGCTGCCAAATGTTCATAGATTATAAAACGTTTTGGGATATAGCATTGAACATTTGCCAGTGCGTAAGCATCTTTCAGTGTGCAGTCTTCCTGCCCCAAGAACATGTGAGGAGACACAGAGCCATAAACAGTTGTGTTATTAGTTATAGAAACGTAGACCCGGATATTCAAAAGGGTTGCGCATGGTGCAACAGTGTTGCGCCATCGCAACCCACTGATGTGTCCGGCGTGATATTCAAATGAGGATTGTGCCTGGCATAAACTCGCGCGCCTTTGAGCACATCTGTATGGGCGTGGCGCAGGTAGTGGGGTGTGCCCATGCATACACCGCATATCCCGATATTCAGCCCAGGATGCTGGAGTCCATGCATGTGCAACCCCTACTTGCGCCTGCCACAGGTAAGCCAAAAAAAGGATCAACGGTACACCACAGGTGAGCTGTCAGACAGGGGCGCAACACGGCAGCTGCCACCTGTGGGTAACCACCCGAGCTCCGGCTGCACCTCTGTGGCGGCGCCCTCCCCCCCCATGCCCGATCGCGGGCATCTTTTGAAATACATAACGTTCTATATCCTTGGTGGTCCATTGGACCGCTGTCAGCCCGATCGCGGGCTTAAGTATAAAAATACTCACGTCCTATATCCCTGGTGGTCCAGTGGACCGCTGTCTGCCCGATCGGGGGCATTTGTATGAAAAAAGATAAAGTCCTTTATCCCTGGTGGTCCAGTGGACCGATCGCGGGCATTTGTGTTATATAAATTAAGTTCTGTATCCCTGGTGGTCTGGTGGACCGCTCGCAGCCCGATTGTGGGCATTTTTGTATTAAAAATATTAAGTCCAGTATCAGCTGGTGGTCCAGCGTACCCCCTCCCACTGAACCTCCCCCGATCAGCGGCGGTGCAGCACCCACCCGCCCGCCAGCTGACACCATAGGTAGGGCTGTCGCCCATTGGTCCTGGCGTGAGCCAATGGGCGTGCAGCCCGTACCACTATATAGTCCAGATATGTTCACATGTCTGGACTGTATGTCTGATGCGGGCTCACGCCCATTTGCTGATGCTGTGACCAATGGGCGCATAACCCTACCTATGGTGTCAGTCGGCGGGGCGGGTGGGGTGCTGCTGCTGACCAGGGGGGAGCGAGGTGGTGGGGCTCAGTGGGGAAGGGGGTACCTCTGGACCACCAGGGATATTGGACTTAATATTTTTAATACAAATGCCCGCTAACGGGCTGTGAGCAGTCCACTGAACCACCAGGGATATTGACTTAATTTATTTAATACAAATGCCCGCAGTCGGCTGCGAAAGCGTCCACTGGACCACCAGGATATAGGACGGGAATTTTTTATACCAGCTTCACGACATGGGTAGCGTCCACTGACCACCAGGGATATGGGACGTTATTTAACTGTACATATGCCGATCGGGCAGAGGGGCGATTGTTCATTGTGCATGGGGCCAGTCCTCGACGGCTGCTGCCTGGCAGGGCACCAGGTGCGTCGCCGATCGGCGGTTCGCATGCAAATGGAAGAAATGACATGCAAATGGCCCCATTTGCACCTTTGTATACATTATGGCTAATATTTGCATGTGTGCACGCTTGAATATCGCAGTTGTTAAAGAGCATGCCAGTGGGAACTTGCGCTAGCTTACATCCCGTTCCACTCTGGCTACTTGCACTAACGCAGTGCCACTGCGCACTGCAGGTGGCCAGAGTGCGATATTAAACGATGCTGTGCCATGGTGTGGCTCCGTTGACTATCTCCCAGTCAGCGCCCCGGTGCAGCCAAGTTGCGCTGCACCCAGGCTTGCGCCACAGCCTGGCGCAGTCTGAATATCCGGGCCATAGAGTTTGATTGTAGAGAAGGACTGCTTAGCTCACTTAGTCTGCCCAAATGTTCCTTACCTATTTGTGTCTGCAGACCCTATCTGGTCTCTTTTCAAATGTCTGTTATCTGTCTTCTGCCCCTAGAGATAGATGGTCACAATTTAATTTTTCTGTTTTTGTCATTTATGATACTACCTGTTTTGTAATGAACTACTGTGCTGCCCAACTGCCCAGTAACTGTGGCTCAAGACTTGGTTCGGTGCTTATTATAAGGGGGCAGGGGAACACGTGTGGCATGTTTCTTCACACAGATGATGCCCTTGGCTCACTAAGGGGGTGCATTTAAACAACAGTTGATTAACCTGTTTGCTTCATGTCTTTTGTTTGTAAATGTTTAAGTGTCTGCATTGTGAGATGCATTTATGTTAAATTCTTTATACATGCATAATTGTAAACGTGATTTATTGTATTTCAGTTCGGTTTTATTGATCGACTGAATGTCATTTCTGTACAAAACACACATTTTAAAAAATACACGTAAAGCATTCGTCATCAGTAAAAACACAGACATATACATTTTATACATAAGTAGAGAATTTAATATATCTTAAAAAGTGTTTCCATTAAGGATACATAGATTAAAATGAATCCCAGTTTTGCAGCTTGCTTAACTGCATGTTCTTTCATTATGCATAACACAGTTTCTAAGTTTTATGATAGAAACTCGCAATATTAAAATTAAATCATCCAAGTGAAAAATAGGGAACCTAGTATACAAGTTACTCATTTTACTAAGATCTATATGCATTTAGGACTTAAATCCAGTGGCTAACAACCAGAACCTGTTCTGTAGGAATGTTCATTATTAGTGTTCTAAGTGGGGGTGTATTATTGAGTAATTTATTATGTTTGCTTATGCACGGAGCGCATAAGACACATATTGAGATAGTAGAGCATTGCAGAGGTGTGGCAATGTTGAGGCCAATGCAGCGGACGCTTTAATGGGCGCATTCCTTGGCCACCAATTAATGCTGAAGCTGCCGATGACGTTGGTTTCAGAGCGAGCGCTGCACTTGAAAGAAATCTGCCGCTGCAGTCAGGAATAGTTTCGTCATTGCAGCGGCAGTCCCCCCTCCCTCCCAACCAGGCACATAGCGGGACAACAAATTGAAATGTTAGCTTCCTCCCACTGCTGCCTGCCCCACACCCTGCGTTCTTCATCCCCTGCCGACATCGGGGTGCTCAATCCCTGGGTCAGCATGTATCCCCCCTCTCCCCATTAATGTAGCACACTGGGAGCCCACCACAGTGTGCCAAAAAATACTTCTTTGATGCCCACTCCTGGTGTTGGATGTGCCGCCCCCCCTCCACCCCATGTCCTCAGCCGACCTTGGGTGCTCAATCCCCGGTCAGCATTAATCCCCCCAGTACTCTGGCACACTGGGAGCCAACCCCAGTGTGCTGAAATCCATTTTGTTAATATTTCACCTGAAAAAAGAAAACAATGTTTGTTTTTGTAAACCTGAAAAAAAAAGAAAAATCCCTCGTTGTTGCCCACCGCACCCTCCCTCTGCACACCCCACCTCTCCGCAACCCCCAACACCTATACCTACCTCTGGAGGTCAGGAGAAGCGATCTTCTGTGGACGAGGAACACATTTGCACTCTTCAAAGACCAACAGGGAACTGAAGAAATGACAGTAAGCCCTATAATGGCAGTCAATGGGGGGTTTTCAACTTAGGTTGAGATATCAGCCAATTTTTGGTGTTTTGGTCCCAAATTCTCAACATGGGGTTCTTGGGACCCTACTTTGTGAACACTGGCAGTGTCGTTTCGTTTCTCAGTCCGGAAGGATGATTTCGTGGTTGCTGCGTGGAATCACCTTTCGGGACAAAGTAACGAAACAACAGTGCCACTGTTCATGAGGTGGGATCCTAAAAAGCCCTTGTTGCAAATGTGGTTTAAAAACTCAAAAAAATGACTGCATTATGGGCATCCATTGTACTGTTTCTACGCACGTTCGTAACTTCATCAATTTTTAATATTTTCACTCCAAATTTCCAACATTGCCATTTTTTCACACCCCTTTATGAACAGTACCGCTGTCATTTTTCGCATCCTTCCCGAAATGTGTTTTTGTTCCTGTGGCGCAGAATGGCACAGTCGTTATGTGAAATAAACTTTCGGGACAGATTAAAATCACAGTGCCACTGTTAATGAGGGGAGGTCCCAAAAAGGCTGTGTTGAAAATTTGGCGAAAATTCAAAAAATGATCATGCGGATGACATGCATTTCGCAGTTTCACGCACACTTGTAATCTCGCCACTTTTAATATTTTCACTCCTGATTTTCAGCATTGCCATTTCTTCACACCTCCTCATGAACAATATAGCTGTCATTTTTCACATCCTGCCCAAAATGTGTTTTTGTACCTGTGACGCCGAATGGCACACTTGCTGTGAGAAATCACCTTTTGGGATTGAGTAATGAAATTATACTGCCACTGTTCATGAGGTGGGGGTCCCAAAAAGCCAGTGTTGAAAATTTGGAGCACAAATACCGACAAACGCCTGGGGTGTTAGGGTTTCTAACCGTAATGCCCACCCTGTGACTTGGTGTTGTCGGTTGTAATGCTCATGCCATTCCACTTCTACCCCCACCCTGCAGCCACTGACAGGCATTGAGGTGTGTCTTGGGGTCTTCGGCCCTAATGTTCACCTCATTCTCCTATACTGCACCCATCTTTGCTTATTTCCTTATGGAATGGTGTGAGCATAAGGGCCGAAGACCTCAAGGCACACTGCTTCACCTGTCGGTGTCTGTAGGGTGGGGTGAGGTGGAACGGCGTGACTGTTATGGCTGACGACCTAAAGGCACACCCCCAATGCTTGTCGGCCTCTGCAGGGTGGGGGTAGGGGTTGGCATTACTTCAGTACTTCACTGCCATTCCTATTATGCATCTCTCTTAACTCCTGCACTACCAATGCCAATACCAGCAAGTAAACATTCAGCATTGACAAATGCTTGTTGTATTACGTATGTATAATTGAGTGTGTAAAATGTATTACCATCTTCTCTTAACTGCCTTGTATTGTAGCTCAGGCTTCGTGCCTTTGGCTCAGCGTGCCAGCCTTGTTAACAAAATAAATCTGTCACATAGCGGTTTAGAGTGGGGGAGGGTTATGTTCCTTACAGAGTGGAACTCTTGAGATCTTACTTCGAGAGGGCTCTTGCAGTAGCTAATAACCCTGACTGTGCTCCCGGCATCAGGACCACATGGAAACTTTGGCTAGCAGTGTCTGATGAGAGACCGCCCACCCGACATTGCGTGATCAACGTCAGCAGGACTCTTTATACAGCGGTCCCCATGCCCACCTTCAGCTTGTTTACGTCGGACCTCGTGGAGATCATACTCTGTAGTTCGACCACTTTTCGGATGAGTATCCTCTTTTTCTCTTAAATTTTATCAGTATTTTGTAGTATCTGTACATGTTGCGTCTAACATAGAGCACAAAAATAAGTGTGCTTTGTATGGCACGCAACTCCCGCACAAAGATCCCCATACTCTGTACCTCTTCTGCTTAGGCCCGGAACACAGGGTCAAGGATTGTGAGGCCTGTTCCAGCTTCAACTTGGCCACAAGGAAGCGATGCCAGCAGGCCCGCAAAGCTCACTTACTAAAAGAATGGCCTCAATGGAGAAAGAGCTTCAAAAACTCCAAAGCACTTCATTCTTGCCCCCCGAATCCAGGCATAAGAAGAAGGAAAAGGAGAAACACCGGGACCAGGACAGGTCCCTCTCTTGCCCACAGTCACCCTTGGGTGAACGGTGGGCCTCTTCCTCCAGGAAGACGGCTGCCTCTCTGGACCCCCCACTGCCACTAGTCTAGGTGACCGTGGGCGCCTCGGGTTCATTCGAGGTCTCTGCCATGCTTAGACCCCTTTCCACCAGCAGGACTACAGCATCGGGTGGGGTTAATAAGCCGCTTGTTGGTACCCCCGACAAGCGCCCGTGCGGGTGGGGCTCGGAGATTCTGGGGCCCACCCGGCTGTGGTCGACAAGTCTTCTAAATGTTGAATCTCTTTTTCTCTCTGCTTCTCCATCTCTTTTTGTTGCATAGCACACCATTTGAAAAAGGCAGTCAAGCTTTCAGGTTCTGTCACTGCCTGTTCTTTTTCTGTAACTGGTGTTAGCTGTACAGTCTCAGCTTGGACCTTCTGTCTCTGCTAGTTTGGCTGCCATTCTCCTGGTAACCACTCCTGGGCCCGCTGCTGCAGAATCCATACCTTTCTGCTATGCCTCCTTGGTACCAGGTCTAGTACCCACTCACAAAACTCCTGGCTTAAAGTATGCACAGCGTAAATTCCACTTAAGCTGACACCATCTGTCATCAAGGCACAGGTCAGGAAGCATAGGAAAACCAGGAGCAGTTGCAAAATTCACAAGAATTTTATTCTTAACAGTAAAATAAAAAAGTATTATTGTTCAGTATAACTATTTACAAAGACAGTATAAACAGAGAAAGTTCATCTGGGTTTCTTCTCAATTTCCAATCTCAGTCTGTGTTTTCTCTCTTGCAAGAAATTGCAGCTCTTTTTATGTTTGCTTGCACGCATGTGCAAGAAACATAGTGCCATCATCCGAGTTTTCAGAGTTGTGTCAGCCCTCTTCCGGTTCAGTCAGTGTGTTTGCAGGCGCAGCTGCAGTTCTCCAATGCCTGCTGGAGCTGTCTATGACAGCTCCAAAATGCAGTGGCTTACAGTTGAAAGGGGGAGCTACGCTTCAGTGAGCAGCGATCAGATATCGCCTGCTCATGCGCTCTACACACACACACACACACGCTGCGTGCCCCTCAGCGCACACACTGTATAGCCCGGTGAGGTGCCAATCCCCGTCGGCTGTGCTCGCCCCGAAACACAGATCCATATGCCACGCTGGGTGCCCACCCAAAGCGTGGCTGCTACATCATATAGCCGGACGGGTGCCCAATCTCCGTCGGCTCCTCTCTGTCCCCAGTACAGGGGTGCCACGCTGAGAGCCACCCCAAGCGTAGCAACAGATGCCAAGGCCGACGAGGGTGCCCAGTCCCCGTTGGCTCCACACCCCAGCTGTCCTTCTGCCACGCTGAGAGCCCACCTAGCGTGGCAAATGTCACGTCGTCCTCATACAAAAAAAAACAACCTGAAAATCAAAAGCGGTCCCTCGCTGTGTCTGCCCCACCCGCGCCCACCCTCGCACCCTGCCTCCCACACCCCTCACCCCATACTTACCTCCGGAGCTCGGCACGGCAGTCTTGACGGACCGAGGCTACGTCTGCACTCTTCAAAGCCGACTGTGAACTGAGGAAATGCCGGTAAGCTGTATAATGGGATAGATAGGGTTTTTCAACTTTATTGCATATCTCGGCATTTTTGGAATTTTGCCAAATTTTCAACATAGGGTTTTGGGACCCCTTCTCATGAATGCTGTCACTGTCATGGCGTTACTCGGGCCGAAGGGTGATTTCGCAGCCACTGTGCAAAATCACCTTTCCGAATGATTAACGAAAACGACACTGCCAGCGTTCATAAGGTGGACTCTCAAAAGTCTGTTTGAAAATTTGGTGGAAAATCCTAAAAAGACTGTTTTCTGGCGTGCATTGCGCAGATTCCTGCATGCTCGTAAGTTGAATTTTCAATATTTTCACTCCAGATTTTCAACATTGCCATTTTACCACACCTCCTTATGAGCAGTACAGTTGTCATTTTTCACATCTTGCCTACGTGTTTCTGCCCATGTGGTGCACAATGGCGCAGTCGGTGTGCGAAATCAATGTATGGGACACTTTAAGAAAATCACAGTGACACTGGTCATGAGCAGAATTGTTAAAATGGCAATGTTGAAAATTCGGTGAAAAAGTTCCCAAAAATGACTGTTTTAGGAGAGCATGTTGCGCAGTTCCTACGCGCGCTGGCAAGTTTGCGAATTTGTAATATTTGAGCACCAGATTTTCAACAGCGCCATTTTACTGCACTTCCTTATGAGCACTACAGCTACCATTTTTCACATCTTTCCCAAAATGTGTTTCCGCACATGTAGCGCACAATGGTACAGTCAGTGTGCGAAAACAATGTTTGGGACAGATTAAGAAAATCACAGTGAACACTGGTCATGAGCAGAGGTCTTAAAATGGCTATGTTGAAAATTTGGTGACAAAACTCCACAGAATGACTGTGTTACGAGTGAGCATTGCGCAGTTTCCACGCATCCTCGTAAGTTCATGACTTTGTAATATTTTCAGTCCAGATTTTCACCAGTGGCATTTTTCCACGCCTCCTTATGAACAGTACAGCTGTCATTTTCCACAACGTGGCCGAAATGTGTTTTCACACTTTCAGCACAGAAATGCGTGGTCACTGTGGGAAATCATTGTTCGGGACAGATAAAGAAAATCATACTGACACTGTTCATGATCGGAGGTCCCAAAATGCCTGTGTTAACAATCTGCTGTAAAAAAGAAATCCCCAAACTTGTTACGTTACGGGTGTGCGTTGCACAGTTTCTACGCACGCTCGTGACTTCACCAGTTTTTTTAAGATTTTCACAGCAGATTTTCAACATTGCCATTTTTTACACCTCCCCATGAACAGTACCGCTGTCATTTTTCACATCCTGTTCGGACTGTGTTTTTGCGCGTGTGGTGCCAAATGCCGTAGTCGCTGTGCAAAAGCAGTTTTGACTAACAAACTGATGTGCCACTGTTCATGAGGTGGGGTGCAAAATAACCATGTTGAAAATTTGGGTGAAAATACCAACGAATGCCTGAGGCGTTAGGGTTTCCGACCATAACGCCCCACCCTGTAGAGAATGACAGGCATCAGGGGTGTGACTTGGGATTCTTGCCTGTCGTGCTTATACCATTCCACCCCCCACCCTGCAGCCAGTGAGAAGCGGCGTCAAGGTGTGCCTCGGACTCTTGAATAAACTTCACCCCATTCTCCTATATACGCACCCATGTCACTGTATTTCCTGATGGAATGGGGTCAGCAAGGAGCCAAAGACCCCAAGGCACACTGTGACACTTGTCAGTGTCTGCAAGGTAGGGTGTGGTGAAATGGCATAGCCGTTATGCCTGACGACCCAAAGGCACACACCAATGCCTGTCACTCTCTGCAGGGTGGTGGTGGGTTGGCTTCAGTTCAATACTTCACTGCCATTCCTATTACGCAGCTCTGTAACTTCTACATTACCAATGCCAATGCCAGCAAGCAAACATTCGGCATTGACAAATGCTTGTTTTGTAAGTTTTTGTAGTCCCGAGCTGTTAAGAAAACAGCATGCTTCTCGGTGTTCTTGTAAGTTTCAAGTGCAGCAAACAGAACATTGTGACCCAGAACTGACCTTTTGTTTACGTCTTCTGCAGAAGGCTTTGTATCTCAGGTTAACCCCTTGAGTTCCAGATAACTGTTTGCAATCATTTCAACAGTATAATTAAATATAGTTTTAAACAAAGGGATACCAATTACATTTCCACAAAATCATTCACATATAGTTCTTCTTTTTTTTTAAACTCATCTTTGTCTTGGACAGGAACAAGATATACAATCGTCCCCTTGGGAAATCATTACAGAGTGTCTTCATCATGCTACTGTTGATATACATCAGTATCACACTTAGTACACAGTTTCCCTATAAGCAGTACTTTCTTTGGAGAAATGTATCAGTCTTAAATTAATAACAAGTTTAAGGCTAAGCATTTCGTGAATCCAGCTGTTGCCGGGGGGTATTCCCAATGCCTACTCATAGGTCTTGTGTGAAATTACATTTTTCACGCCCTCCAGTGCAATAACGCTTTTCCTGTTTGGTTCCCTCTAGGTGGCCCTTTGAATATGTAATCTGCCCGGAACCTCTAGGGTCATTTCATGTGAGATGAAGCAATAGAACTATTTACATGAGCAATTAAACATAAACTTGTCCAAACTGAGCACTGTTTTTAGTTCTTCTTTTCCTACACTCTGTGGGGAGGGAGTCCTTTTGTCTGTGCGTTTTACCGTGGCGCCCATTCTGCCTTTCCCTTCCAAAGGTGTAGGGGACTTCCTGTTCAGGGATGTCCTGTCTCAGGTGCCTTCTCTCCTTGTGTAACCACCCATTGTTCCCACCTTTCTGCATGTTAATCAGACTGTAGTCTTAGCTTTGCTGTAAGGACTTCCATTCTTTCCACATTCTTTACCCTTCTTACCCAGGAATCGAAGGATAATGGGGTGCTCTTTAGCCAGTTGGCTGTGATTTCTTCGAGGGCCACAAGGCTCAGGATTCTGAATAGCCTTTGAGAGTGGGGGTTCTTTAGCACCTGCCTTACCTGTCTGAGGACCCAGAGGTTGAAATCCATGGGTAGCTGTATCTCCCATAGCCCCGAGAGTTCAGCTCTCGCCTTATCCCAGTACCCCTTAATCCTGAGGCACCCCCAGAAAATGTGGGTATGGGTACCTATCTAGCCACAGCCTCTCCAGCATAAGGCCAAGTTGTGAGAAGCAAAATGCTGCATGATTGAGGGAGTGTGAAAAAACCTTGTCCAGCATTTCCACCTGAACTCCCTCCAGCTAGGGGAAACTGTAACCCTCAAGCCCTTGTCCCATTCTTTGTTACAGTCTTCCTTAGGCAGGTTTGTCCCTGACTCTGCCTGCAATTTCTCTCTTAAGGTCTTCAGCCAGTCTCTTTCATTACTCATTAAGGCCTTATAAGCATTAGATATGGTTCCTTTTGGGTATTTGAGTGTAGCTCCCCAGTATAAGAAGATCTTACTTCGAGAGGGCTCTTGCAGTAGGTAATTACATATAGGACTGAAGCCGACAGGCGTCAGGACCCCGTGAAAAAATTTCTAGCTAACAGTCTCCGGCGGGGAACCGCCCCCACATCAGGTGACCAGCGTCAGACAGCGTCTGTATGAAGGGGCGGTCCCAAACGCCTACCTTCCAGTTCTTTCCCGCCGTTAGCTTGTGAAAGCACCTCATGGTTACGTTCACTGCTTCGTCAGTCAATCATCTGTATTATTACTGCTCATTTTTCCGATTTTCTTCGATTTTCTCGTCAGAATCTCTTCAGCATCTGCCGTGTATGTTGTCCCTTACTCCATCCAAGCATGAAAATAAGTGTGATTCTTGCGGCGCCCAGCTCCCTCACAAGGATGGACACTCCCAGTGCCTCCTCTGTCTAAGCCCGGATCACCCTGTGGGGAAGTGCCAGCTCTGCCAGCAGTTTAATGCCGCCACCCGCAAATGGAGTCAGCAGTCCCTGGAGTCCCACATTTTGAAAAAGAAGATGTCCTCCATGGAGAAGGAGCTGAAGAAGCTTCGTCAGGCATCTACTTCCCCTGAGGGTCACCGCAAAAAGAAGGAGAAGCACTGGGACTGGGACTCCTCTTCCATGGTCACCGCAACTCTGGCCGGAGTCGCTGTGCTGAAAGTAACATCCCCCCCCTCCCGGACCACTCTTCGACAACTGTCTTAGAGGCTTATAAGGCGGCGGCGGCCCTCCCGTTGGGCTCGTGCTTGGGCTCATCAGGAGCCTCCAGGTTGAAGGAGACCACCGCTTCCTGGAAGACCGCCACTGTGCGGCCTTCTGGGTCAAGTGGCTCTGGTAAGCCAGACATCTGTGCTCCCGACACCCGCTTGGACAAGGCCGCTAAGACGCCCAACCCTTCGGGGCAGCGCACAGCCTTCAAAACTCCCGCCAAGGCAGCTCCTCCCTCATGGCCTTCATCGGGCATCGGTTCCAATAAGTCGGAAGCCGGCTCCTCTGACGCCTGCCTGGACCCCGTCGGTAAGGCGGACATCGGCTCCCCCGACAGATGCACGGCGTTAGAGCTGACACTGGACCCGACCGATCAGTCCGTCGTCTGCGGCTCGCCACAGTGCTCGCCCTTGCTCACCGAGGCTCCAGCGTCTCTCCTGTTGGACCCCGGGGATTTCAGTCCTCCTTCCCCAGGCAACACCGAGGATGCAGGTACGCTCCTGTCAGGTCTTCCTCCCGCTGGGCCAGACGACCTGACGTCGGACCCTCGGACGCCATCTCTGACGATGGCTTATCCGACGCTGGGCGACATTCCCTTGCCGGATGCCGTCCCTATGTTGGACCCGACGCCCACCAGGCCTCCTGTACCTGGCCCGCCTGCTGGGCCCCTCCTAGGGCCATCTGCTCCGTCATAGCCCCTGTTGCCAGGGTACCCGACCCCATCTTATCTGATGCCGTCCTACCCTGGTCCGCAGTATCCTGCGTTGCAGTACCCAACGTTGGCGTACCCGACACTGCAGTACCCGATGCCTCAGTACTTGGTGCCAGGCTTCCCACCGTTGGGCTACGGATACTCGCCGTACGGATACCCCCAATATCCGTATGCCCCTCCTCCTCCACCAGCCCCTCAGCCGCCGGAGGACCTGAAGGAGACTCTGGCTTCCTGGTGGGCTGAGACCAAGGCTCAGGTCACCAGGGAGGTGGAGAGCCATCTGCTGACGCCGAACCTGGTTCCGGAACCCCATCGTTGGAGATGAGAGACTCCCTCCCCCCTTCCTGACACTAGAGGTGTGAACCCTCGGGTGCCAGGGGAGGACACGCTTCCCCGAAGGTTGCCCAAGGGGTCCGTTCCTCCCCCACACCGGGAGGAGTCGTCTTCTTCCTCTTCGGAGACCTCGGACAATTCCGATGGATGCTCCGACCCAGACGATGAGCCATGCACTCCAGACCGTCCCAGGCCTAGGACTCCTCCGAAGTCACTACCGGAAGATCCTTTTTCTCCGAAGTTGCTGAGAAATATCCAGGTGGTTCACCAGTGGCAATCTCTGGAGCCGGATCTACAGCAGAAGAAACTCGCTGCTCATTTGGATCTGCCTGAAACTACTCCAACACTGATTCCACCCTGGATCGAGCCTCATGCGGACCTTCTTTCCACTATTTGGAAGCAACCGTAGGCATTAGCCCCCGCCCCCCTTTCCGAGGAAGGCAGATAGGCTATACCAGGCTCTGAATACACAACTCAAAGCCGACTTGGTTGTGATTAGCGCTGCTTAGAGACATACGGCTAATCCTAAGCATCTTAGCTCGTCTCCACCTGACAAGGAATCTCATCATGGGAAGAAGGTGTACGCTTCTTCCACTCTGGGAATAAGGGCCCTGAATTATGTTGCACATATGGGGGATTACCAGAAGGTGACCCTGAGTGAGGTGGAAGCCAAGTTGGACTCCCTTCCTGAGTCCCAGACTAAGCAGAAAACGGCAGATCTAGTCCGTTCTGTTCGTTCGGCCAGTTGGCGCATGCTCCGTGCCACATATGATGCAGTGGACGCTGCTGGTTGGAGCTCGGCTTTCGCCATAGGCCTGCGGCATCATGCCTGGCTCCGGGTGTCAGGTTTGGTCCCAGAGGTGCAGTCCGTTATCCAGGACATGCTCTTCAGGGGTTCGGTGCTGTTTGGTGGGGATGTCAAGGACATCATCACCGATCTGCAAAAGAAGGGTACTGCACTAAAAAGTCTGTCGACTCTATGTACAGACCCCCTCAGGGTCAGCGTCACCCTTTTCGTAGATGTTCTCGGACCCAAGCAAAATCTCGGGGCAAGCGGCCAACAGACAGGCCCCTGGGCTTAAGCCCCCACCCCACCCAAAAAGTGGCGGGAGCTTCAGTCGTGGTGCTGCCCCATACCTCCTGACTCCTCTCTTCTCCCATAGCCTGTGGACCTTCCAGAGGAACCAGTAGGAGGGAGGTTCTCCTTCCATCTACCGGGTTTGGAGAGGATAATTTCAGATACTTGGGTGCTCCAACTGATAGCAGCAGGACACTCAATCGAGTTTCTTCGGAAACCACCCAGAAAACACCCACCCCGGCCGTCTTACTCCCCGGAACATCATCTTCTGGTTCGGGAAGAAATATCCTCCCTTCTGCTGAAGGCGGCGATAGAGCCTGTCCAAACCCACCTTCGGGGGACAGGTTACTATTCCCATTTCTTCCTGGTCCTGAAGAAATTGGGAGATGTGAGGCCTATCCTAGACCTCAGCTCCCTGGACTTGTTCGTGGAGTACAGATGGTTCAGAATGCTCTTCCTGCAGAGTCTTCTGCCCTTACTCCGGCAGGGACAGTGGCTGTGCGCACTGGACATGCAGAATGCCTACCTGCATATCCCTATCCATCCTTCCCACCACAAATACCTCTGGTTTTCATTTCAGGGGGACCACTACCAGTTCGAGGCCCTCCCATTTGGTCTTTCCTCGGTGCCCTGAGTGTTCACCAAATGCCTTTCCATGGTAGAGGCTCACCTGCATACCCAGGGAGTGCAGGTTTTCCCGTACCTGGGCGACTGGCTCCTGGAGGCCCCATCCAGGGAGGATCTCCTGCGCTCCCTTTCCCTTACCCTGCAGGTCTTTACCGGCCTGGGTATTACCATCAACCAGGCCAAGTCCCATTTGATCCCTTCTCAGAGGCTCCAGTTCATCGGGCCAATCCTGGACACGACCTCCGGCATGGCATTCCTGCCACTGGACAGGGTGGACACCCTCCAAGCTCATGCAAGCCTGCTGTCCAGTCGCAGGCGGGTCAGCGCCAGGTCAGTCCTTCGCCTCCTCGGGCTCATGGCGGCTGCTGTTCTGACAGTCCCTCGCGCTCAGCTTGACATGAGAATCTCTCGGTGGACACTTTGGTCTCAGTGGGATCAGTTAGTGGATGACCTAGACCAAGAAATCTTGGTCTCCATCCCTGTGGTTCAGGACTTGCAGTGGTGGATGTTTCAGGAGAACCTTTGCCGGGGAGTTCCCTTCTTCTTCAGACCTCCCTTCCAAACATTGACAACAGACACCTCGGGAGAGGGTTGGGGAGCCCATCTGGGGTCTAACAGGACTCAAAGCTCCTGGTCCAGGCTTCAGCAGACTCCTCACATAAACATGCTCGAGCTCAGGACCATGCTGTATGCTCTACAAGCTCTGCATCTGTATGTGCTTCCCAGTCATCTGGCTGTCCAGACGGACAATATGTGCGTAGTTTGGTACATCAGCAAATGGAGGAACTTGTTCCTACCCTCTTTGAAGGGAGGCTATGCGAGTTTGGGATTGGGCAGTGCAACACAACCTTCACCTCACAGCAGTTCATGTTCCGGGGGTCGAAAACACGCTGGCAGACCACCTCAGTCGGTCGTCTGCACAGGCTCATGAGTGGGAACTGGATCAAGGGGTGGTAGACAATATCTTCCTGCGCTGGGGGACACCTCAGGTAGACCTGTTCATGTCTCCTCTCAATGCAGAACTTCCCGCCTTTTGCTCGCTCGCTCCAGGGCGAGACATTTTTTTGAGATGCTTTGTTTGTATATTGGAAGGACAGATTCATCTATACCTTCCCCCCAATCCCCTTAATCCCGAGGGTCTTACACAAACTTGGTCAGAAGGAGCTCGCATGATCCTAATCTCTCCTTTCTGGCCCAGGCAACTTTGCTTCTCTTTTCTGCAGCAGTATTCAGAGGAAGCTCCTCTTCCTCTGTCGCAACTTTTGCTGACCCAGGATCAGGGGACCCTGGTTCATCCGGGTCTCAAATCCCTTCAGTTGCATGTGTGGCTCCTGCAGACATGGCTCAAGCCCGATTCGGGGTTTCCCCACTTGTAGCTGAGATTCTGGTGGAGGCCAGAAAGCCTTCCACTAGATCTACCTACGCTATGAAATGGAAAAAGTTCTCTATTTGGGCCTCTTCCAAGGATTTTGAGACATTCTCATGCCCTGTCGGGAGAATTCTGGACTATATGCACTATCACTTTGATCTGGGTCTCAGCCATTCCTCTCTGAAAGTTCACATGGCGGCCATTTCCATTTATCATGTTCCTTTTGGGGACAGAACTTTCGCACAGTTGGAAGTAAAACTTTTCTTAGAGGGGTTCTCCACTTGAGACCCCCTATTCATGTTCCTGCTCCTCCTTGGGATCTGAATTTCATTCTTGAAAAGCTTACCCTGCCTCCTTTTGGGCCGGCAGCCTCAGCAGGCCTGAAGTTCCTGTCCTGGAAGACTCTCTTCCTAGTGGCCATTACTTCAGCTTGAAGGATTTCCGAGCTTCAGGCCTTGATGTGCAAAATCCCGTATCTGATTTTTCACAAGGAACGGGTGGCTCTACGCACCAGTCCTACGTTTCTCCCTAAGGTGGTAGCGGAATCTACACTGAATCAATCCATTGAGCTTCCTGCTTTCTTTACGCAGCACTCCAATCAAAGGGAGTACCTCTTGCATACTTTGGATGTTCACCGAATTTTGAGATACTATACCACCAGGACAAAGGATCTCAGAAAGTCTGATCAGCTGTTTGTCCCTTTTGCTCACAAAAGAGAAGGCAATTCCATTTCCAAGCAATGCCTATCTAAATGGTTGGTTCATTGTATCACTTTCTGTTACAAGTATCACAAGTCAAGTCAGTGGCCACTCCACCAGAGATGTCGCTGCCTCGGCGGCTTGTTTTAAGAATTGTGTGCGGCTGACACTTGTGCAGCTGCAGCTTGGACTTTTCTCCATACCTTTATGAAACACTACAGTCTGGACATTGCCTCTCGCCGTAGAGCAGGCTTCGGGCTGGCTGTTCTGCAAGGTCTCCTTTCTTGAGACCCTCACAGCTGGAGGATCTATGGATGGGTAGTTTTCCTCCTTCCATGTGCTTCTCCTTGTTTCAGACTGCTTGAGACTCAGTCCTATATGTAATTATCTACTGCACGAGCCCTCTCGAAGTAAGATAGTACAGTTATGTAAGAACTTACCGTAACAGTAGATCTTCGAGAGAGGCTCTTGCAGTAGGTAATACCTTCCTGCCCTCCATCCCCCTTAGCCTTTTCAGCTCCTTTTCCATGGGGGGAAAGATCTGCTTCTCTCTCGTCTTGCCTTTTTTGGCCTTTGGCAGGAAAGTACTGGAAGAAGCGGTAAGGACTGCCGCTTTGCTGCAGCGTGCATCTGGCGATGATCACCTGGCGTGAGGCGGTCCCCGCCAGAGACTGCTAGCTAGAAATTTTTCGGTAGAGTCCTGTCGCCACTGACTTCAGTCCTATATGTAATTGCCTACTGCAAGAGCCTCTCTCGAAGATCTACTGTTACGGTAAGTTCTTACGTAACTGTACTTTCTCCAGGGGGGGTCATGTCTCTGTTAACTTTGGAAGTTATTTGGTTAGCTAACATATAATGACAAATTTGGAGGTAGCGGTTGAAGTCAGCAGTAGGAAGATTACATTTGTTCTGTACTTCTCGGAATGTTGTTATTCTAGATCAGGGAGCTAAATCTAGCCAGTCTGCCATGGTTCCATCTGCGATACGCAGGATCAGTCGGCATTGGAAGAAATCCTAGGTCTCCTATTATCGATGTCAGTGGGCCCACTGCACTGGAAGTACCTTCTCTATGATCCTCAAGGTGTGTTTAACAAATGGGTTCCCTATCTCTGCCCATATTTGTGCCGTAAAGGTGGCGTGGGGCAGCACGAAAAGGGGGACAGTGCCTGAGTGGGCCGCCTCTATCTCCCTCCAGCCTGAGCTCTCCCCTTGCTTTATCCATGTCACCACAGGTTCCAGTTGTGCTGCCAGATAATATGTTTTCAAGTCAGGCAACGCCAGGCCACCCCTTTCTCTAGGGAGAGATAGAGTCCTGGCTGCCACTCTGTGTTTTGCCCTGTTCCAGATGAATTTTGACCACCCTTTGTTGACTCTTAACCAAAAAGTGACTGGAATGGCTATTGGAAGGGCCTGAAACAGGAACAGCAGTCTTGGGAGGATATTCATCTTGCATACACTTATTCTGCCTCCTAGTAACAGTGAAAGAGAGTCCCACCAATTGATGTCGGTTTGTATTTCACACCACAGTTTGACATAGTTTAACTTACATAGCTGGCCCTTCTTGGAGAGATTCTTACCCCCAGATATCTCACTACGTTATTAAGGCCCCACATAAATGGGTATCTCTCTTTTCCTCTCGGCCAGCCTCCACCTAAGCATCTCCGATTTTTCTACATTGATTTTGTACCCCGCAATTCGGCCATACTCCTCCAAAAGCTCCAGGAGAGCCGGTACCGAACTCTGAGGGGCGGTAATATAAAATAGGCTGTCATCAGCATACAGGGATACTTTATGTTCCCTGTCCCCAACCTTTATTCCTTTGATTCCCCTATGTTCTCTGACTGCTGTCACCAGGGGCGCTGTGCACATGACAAAGAGGAGGGGAGAAAGGGGGCATCCTTGTTGAGTGCTCCTCTGTAGATAGAACCTGGGTGATGTTATTCCATTAACCCATACTGTTGCTTGTGGGGAAGCATAGAAGGCCCATACACTGCCCCTAAATTTGGTCCCCAGTCCCATTACCTCAAGAAAAAACAATTCACCCGGTCGAATGCCTTCTCAGCATCCCTGAAGATAGCAAGGAAGTGGGTCTTGTTCTTTTGTTGCCACTCAATCAAGTTTAGTAGCCATCTGATACTGTTATGGATCAGTCTTCCCTTGATGAATCCTGTCTGATCTGGGATAACTGGGGCTCCAACCACCCCCTGAAGTCTCCCTGCAAGGATTGATTTGAGTATTTTTTGATCTGCATTCAAGAGGGAAATTGGTCGGTAAGAGCCACATAAGGTGGCGTCTTTCTCCTCCTTGCGTGTAACAGAGATCTGAGCATACTGCCATGAGGGTGGAGCTCCCTCTCCTCCCTGGGCAGCTCTGCACACCTTCTCTAGCACTGGGGCTAATTCCCCTTGAAAGGTTTTGTAGAACTCTGCCGGGTAACCATCAGGACCTGGGACCTTGCCCCCCTTTAAATGTTTTATAGTCTCCACTATCTCCTGTTGCGAGACCGAGCCTCTACACCATTCACATGTATTTCTATACCTGCAGATATGCCGGGGATAGAACAGGAAGTGAAGGTAGATAGTGAGAGGAAGTGAATTGCAAAACCATAGGAGTGATCAAGTCTTGGGTCTCACGAGAAAATTTGTTTGCGCAACCAGATAGAGAAGAGATAGAAAAGGAGAGACTAGAACAGACCCTTGCATTTAAACTCTTTCTCCATAACAACTGGGATAGGGCCGTATTCAGCTCTGCCGCTCCTTCCAGCACCTGTTTCACCAGGGCAGATTATTAGTCCAGTAGGACAATATGTGTGCAGTCTGGTACTTCTACAAGCAAGGAGGCACTTGCTCGTACCCCCTTTTGCTGGGAGGCAATGCGGATGTGGAACTGGGCAGTTCTACATCGGATTCATCTCACGGCAGTTCAGTCGCACTAGAGTAAGCTCCCGTGAGTAGGAGCTCAAGCAAGAGGTGACCTGTAGGGTCGGCTGGACCTAGACCTGTTTGCTCCCCATACAATGCAAAACTGCCCAAGTTTTGCTCGCTCGCTCCCGGTCATGGTGTTTTTTGGTGAGACGCTCCATCTCTTTGCTGGACAGGAAGGTTTTTGTATGCTTTCCCTCCCTTTCCAGTCCTGCAGAGGGTGTTGCTCAAGCTTCAGGCGTAAAGGGCCCACATGCTTCTTATCACCCTGTTCTGACATCAGCAAGTTTGGTTTCCGCTTCTTCAGCAGCTTGTAGTGGAACCTCTGGTTCCCCTGCCCTTCCATCACTGTCTCCTGACTCAGGAGAAGAGCACGCTGGTCCATCCAGGGCTGAAATCCCTTCACCTTCATGCGTGGCAGCTCAGGACATAGCTGTTTCATGATTCGGAGTCTCTTCCAGAGTGGCACAGGTTCTGGTAGAGGCTAGAAAGCTTTCTACAAGGGCTACCTATGCCATGAAATGGAAAGGTTTCTCCATTTCGGCCACCTCAAAGGGTTGGGACCCCTTTTCGTGTCTAGTTCCTCATATCATGGAGTATCTCTTCCACCTCTGTGATGTAGGCCCATGCTACTCATCTCTGAAGGTACACTTGTCAGCTATTTCTGCCTACCACATTCCGGTGGAGAGCAAAACAGTGGCTCAGTTGGAGGTTTCCAAAACCTTCCTCAAAGTAATCCTCCATCTAAAACCCCCAGTTTGCAGCTCTGCGCCACCTTGGGACCTTGATTTTGTTTTGGAAAAATTGACTCTGCCACCATTTGAACTGGCTGATTCCTGAAATATGCACTACTTGTCCTGGAAAGTGCTTCTTTTAGTGAGAGTCACTTCTATTCAAAGGATTTCTGAGCTTCAAGCCCTGGTTTGTAAGGAACCTGATTTAATGTTTTACAAAGACCGGGTGGCTTTTTGTACCAACCCTCAGTTCTTACCAAAAGTGATTTCAGAGTTTACGTTGAACCAGTCTATTCAACTCCCAGTGTATTACCCCAAGCATTCTATCGGGGGGAGCGATTCTCCATACACTGGACGTTCATAGAATCCTGTGTTATTACTCTAACAGGACAAAGTCTGTCCAGAAATAGGAACAACTTTTTGTTTCTTTTGCACCCAAAAGAGAAGGTGCCACAATTTCCAAACAATGTTTATCTAAATAGTTGGCAAACTGTAATATTTTCTGTTACTGGCAATATGGTAAAACCCTCCCGGGGAGGTTAAAGAGTATTCTACCAGAAGCATGACTGCCTCTACTGCTTGTTTCAGGAATATGTCAGCCACTGACATCTGTGCTGTGGTTACTTGGAGTTCTGTCCACACTGTCATAAAGCATTGCAGTTGGACATTGCCTTTAGGCGCAGGGCAGGCTTTGACCTAGCTGCTGTTCAGGGTCTCCTATCCTGATTTATCTGCCTTTCGCGGATTCATTCCTGCCTCCCGTGTTTGTTTTTTCTTCTGATTCACACTGCTTGGGACTCAGTCCTCAAGGTTATTACCTACTGCAAGAGCCCTCTCAAAGTAAGATAGTACAGTTACGCAAGAACTTACCGTAACAGTAGATCTTCGAGAGAGGCTCTTGCAATAGGTAACCTTTTTCCCTCTCTCCATCCCCCATTTCTTTGTTGCTCTTTCTCTGTGAGCTCATTCTGGGCTCCAGGAGCCTTGTTTCCATTCTCTTGTTGCTCCTCCTTGGAGGTCTCCGGTGGAAGAACTGGATGGTGGGCGTGGGCCCTGCCCATTATACGGGGTCATGCTGACGTCTGTCACGTGACGTCAAGTGGGCGGTCCCCCGTCAAACACTGCTGGCTAACGTTGCCGTGTGGTCCTGAGGCCAGGGGACAGAGTCTGCAAGGTTATTACCAGTGTTGGGTGTTACTTTTTGTATTACTTTTGTAATACACCTTACAGTTACAGTCACTTCTTTCTTTTTATACAAAAACAATACAAAAGTACTAAGTAATTATAACAGATTAAATTATTTTGAGTAATAGATTAGTTATTAGTCACTTTCAAATAAATATAATCAGTTACAGTTACGTATTACTTTTGTATAAAAGGAAATAAATAATTGTAAGGTGTATTACTTATTCCAGTACTTCTCCATCCTTGCTAGTGGCTGCACAGAGCTTTCTGGAACAAGTTTCCAAAAGTAATAGAAAGTAATATAAAAAGGAACGTGCCCAACACTGATTATTACCTACTGCAAGAGCCTCTCTTGAAGATCTAGTGATCTTACTTCAAGAGGGCTCTTGCAGTAGGTAATCACCTTAAGGACTGCACCCCCTGGCATCAGTACTAGATGGAAACTTTAGCCAGCAGTGTCTGACGGGGGACCGCCCACACATCACGTTGCCGACATCAGCATGACCCTATTTAGTGAGCGGTCCCCACGCCTGCCTTCCTGTTCATTCCCGCCATCAAACTGATCGTCAGACCTCGCGAATATTGTATGTTGCAGTTCGACTGCTATCTCGGGTGAGTATCCGTTTATTTTCTTTCAATTTTCAGTACTTATTTTATTTTGTGCATGTCGTCTAATGTCGCGCACAAGAACCTAAGCAGTCCTCGAGGCCCCCCGCTGCCACTAGTTCTGGTGGCCGCGAGAACCTTGGCTAAGGCCTCGGGCGAGCTTAGGCCCATCTCCACGGGTAGGTCTGCCACGCTGAGTGGAGCCGTTAAGTCGCTCGTCAGACCCACCGGCGAGCGCCTGGCTCAGGCTTTTGTGTCGGGCTCTGGGGACTCTAGAGCCCGCCCGGCTTATCGGTATAAGTCTGGCGTCGGTCAGTCAGACATCCGCACGATCGGTCAGTCAGACATCCGTACGATCATCTCACCCGACAAGTCAGACGTCGGCGCCCAGCCTACCTGGTGTCGGGATCTGGTGATGGCCTTGATGATTCCCAGCTGCCAGATCTCTCTCAGCCTTCCCTGGAGGGTTCTCCTCACTGGGACTTCCTTCCTAACGGATATGATCCCCCATTGACAGAAGGATGGGATATGAGGGGCTTTCGCCAAGTGCCTTTCTTTGAGTTCACCTCAGGATCTGGGGTCGGGAGCCAGTGGTAACCCGGATGGTTCCCAGCCTCCTCTCTCCACCGGCAGCCCCAATCTGACCTTTCTAGGACCCTCGGGCATCAGTGTTCCGCAGGGTCTGCCATTGGGGCCTATAGCACTACCGTCAGACCCTCCGACAGGCTTGCCTTCGTCTGCACCTCCGTCAGGGTATCCTGCTGTTAGGTTTCCCCGACGCCTCAGGCTCCAGGGTTTAACCCACCAGGATACCCCCCCCGGTCAGGGTTTCATGTGCCAAGGTACGCTCCTGCCTACCGCCTACCCGTCGATGGTGGTCGGAGACCAAGGCACAGCTTGTGTCAGAGCTGGACAGTTGTCAGCCTCCCAGGGAGCCCCCTAGGAGCCCCGATGGGCAGCTGGCAAGACAGGTTCCATCCCCTCTGCCTCAGCCAAAGGAGCAGACGTCGGCCTGACCACTTGATAAGCTGGGGCCCCGGGATTCAGCTCACCCTGACTACCGATCTTCGGACTCCGTTCAAGATTCTGACTTGGATTCTTCCTCGTTGGCAAGGTCGAGCTTTGAAACCCCGCCTCTAGGGGAGCCCCAGCCTAAGGAATCCCCCAAGTCGCCTCCGGAAGACCCGTCATTCACAGACCTACTCCACAAAATTGTGGAAGTCTACGAGTGGAAGTCGGATGCTCAGGATCCAAAATGGCAATGCCTTGTGAAGCACCTAGATATACAGGAGGCAGCCCGGTCCTTATCCCACACTGGCTAGAGTCACATGATGATCTCGCATTGACCATTTGGATGATGCCCTCCTCCATTCCAGCAGTAGCCAAGAAGGCGGACTGCACCTGTCGTACTCCAGAGGGGAAGGATCACCTCAGCACGCACTCCAAGACTGATTTGGTCATCATTGTGTTGGCTCATGACCGGTCCTCCAAGCCCTGATACGTGAGCACCTGTCCACCTCATAAAGAGTCTTGGCAGCTAGACCAGTTTGAAAGAAAGTTTTACTCCTCCTCCTCCACACTGGCCATGAGGGCTCTTAAATATGTAGGTCCTTGTTTGCCCAGTTGGAACCGGTCATTGAAGCCCTTCCAGACTCTTGAGTCGAAAATCAGTCTTAGCGGATTCGATCCATTTGCCAAAGTGGCCTGCAGACATTCCCTCAAGGCAACCTATGATGCTGTTGACTCATCAGCAAGGGGGCCGCCACAGCAGTCAGCCTCCGATGCTTTTCATGGCTGAGTGTGTCAAGTTTGTCTCAGGACGTGCAAACTGCCATCCAGGACACCCCTTTCAGGGGATCCGTCGTGTTCGGGAGCGATGCGTAGGGCATTATTACCATCCTACAAGACAAGGGTAAGGCACTTAGGTCGGTGCAAACCGTGTACCAACCTAAATGTCAGGCAAAGAAGCCTTTTTACCGCCAAGGGAAAAGGCAGCCAAAACAGTAGCAGATGGCCAGGCATTCGAACAAACATCTCGTGCAGTCAGCTTCAGCGGCTCCTCAGGCAAAGTCCCAGAGAGCTTTAGGTGCAGCTCTCTGCAGCCCCCCCCCCCCCAACCTGGCTCGCAGTCCCCCCTCCCCCCTCAGGATCATCCCAAGGAGCAGGTGGGCGGAAGATTTGCCTGTCGTCTGCCAGGGTGGCAGGCGATGACAACCGACTCATGGGTTCTTCAACTCATAGAGCAGGGCCATACTCTGGAGTTTCTGACAAAACCGCCAGACAGGCCTCCAGCCCAGTCACACTACCCAAAGGACACATCCCTCTTCTCCAAGAGGAAATCCAGGCTCTATTACAAAAAGAGGCAATAGAACCTGTCCCCGTTCACCAGGAGGGAAAGGGGTATTGCTCCCACTTCTTTCTGGTTCCCAGAAAGACGGGAGATCTGCATCCCATTCTGGACCTCAGTGCTCTAAACCTGTACATAGAGTACAAAAGAATTTGGATGCTGACCCTCCCAGGTCTGCTGCCCCTCCTGTACAAGGGGCAGTAGCTCTGCACGCTGGATATGCAGGATGCTTATCTGCACATTCCTATATTCCGGGCCCATCATCGCTACCTGTGATTCTCCTTTCAGGGGGATCATTACCAATTCAAGGCCCTACCCTTTGGCCTGTCCTCGGCACCTCGGAAATTCACCAAGTGCCTCACGGTAGTGGCGGCGGCCCTGAGGCGTCAGGGCCACTGCGTGTTTCCTTACCTTGACAACTGGCTTCTGTCAGCCCCGTCGAGAGAGCAGTTAGAACACTCCCTTTCTGCACCCATGGACCTTTTCAGCCAAGTGGGGATCACTGTGAATTTTCTGAAGTCCTTGCTTGTCCCTTCCCAACACCTACAGTTCATTGGGGCGGTGTTGGACACGGTTCAGGGTATGTCTTTCCTCCCTCTGGACAGGGTGGAAACTGTGCAGAGGCAGGCCCATATAGTGACCTCCACCAGGGAGGTCTCGGACAGGTTGATTCTTCAACTGTTGGGCCTGATGGCAGCAGCCATCCCCACCGTGCCTTTAGCCAGACTTCACATGCATATTTCGCAGTGGGCACTCAGGGTACAGTGGGACCAGAGGTTGGACGACCTGGACCATATAGTCAAGGTCTCCGATTCCATGCAGAGGGATCTCTCGTAGTTGCAAGATATTTCCAGTCTCACCAAGGGAGGCCCTTTTCAGTCCCCTCCTCCCACCCAGACTCTGACGACAGACACCTCAGGGATGGGTTGGGGCGCACATCTGGGGGACCACAAAACTCAAGGCAGGTGGTCCCAAGCGGAGTTTCCTCTACACATAATGTGTTAGAGATGAGAGCAGTGTTGTATGCTCTTCAAGCTTTTCAGCACCTGCTTCTCCAGGGCACACTGTTACTCCAGTCAGACAACATGTATGTGGTCTGGTACATCAGGTGCCCACTCATATCCCCTATGCACAGAGGCGGTGCGAATGTGGAATTGGGCTGTTCTGCATCAAATTCACCTCGCAGCCATTCACATTCCGGACATGCAAAACATCCCAGCCGATGGTCTCTGCCTCACCAGAGTAAGAACCCACGAGTGGAAGCTCAAGCAAGAGGTGGTTAATCACATCTTTGACCCATGGGGTCAGCCGGAACTGGATCTGTTCGGCTCCTCATGCAACAAAAAACTACCCAAGGTTTGCTCGCTCTGTCCAGGGCATGGTGTTTTTTGGCGAGACGTGCTATCTCGGTGCTAGACAGGGAGGTTCTTGTATGCCTTCCCTTCCTTTCTGGTTCTGCAGAGGTGCTGCTCAAGCTGTGAACGTAAGGGGCCCACATGATTCTGATTGCCCCTTCTGTCCTCGCCAAGTTTGGTTTCCTCTCCTTCAGCAGCTAGCAGTGGAGCCTCTGGTTCCCCTGCCTCTGCAGCAACCTCCTGTCCCAGGAGGCGGGCACGCTAGTCCATCCAGGGCTGAACTCCCTTCACCTTCATGCGTGGCACCTCAAGACATAGCCACTTCGCATTTTGGACTATTATCCAGGGTGGCACGAGTCCTGGCTGAGGCCAGAAAGCCATCTGCGAGAACAACATATGCCATGAAGTGGAAGCATTTTTCCATTTGGGCCACTATGAAGGGTTGGGACCCGTTCTCGTGCCCTTTTCCGTCAGTCATGGAGTATCTCCTGCACCTCTGTGATTTGGGCCTGGGTTATTCTTCACTGAAAATCCATTTGTCGGCCATCTCTGCCTACCACACCCTAGTAGATGGCAGGACAGTTGCCCAGTTGGAAGTGTGTCAGAGTTTCCTAAACGGAATTCTGCATCCCAAGCCCCCGGTGCGCAGTCCCGCACCATCTTGGGATTTGAAGTTTGTTTTACAGACTTTGACTCTGCCTCCCTTTGAACCGTCTGGTTCCTGTGACTTGCGCTATTCGTCTTGGAAAGCGCTTTTCTTAGTAGCAGTTACTTCAGCTCGAAGGATTTCTGAGCTTAAGGCCCTGATTTGTAAGGAGCCTTATTTAATTTTTCATAAAGTCCGGGTGGCTCTTCGTACCAACCCTAAGTTCTTACCCAAAGTGGTTTCCAAGTTTACGTTGAACCAGGCGATTCAGCTCCCAGTGTGTTACCCCGAGCATTCCAATCGGGGAGAAGCAGTTCTTCATACCTGAGATGTTCATAGAATCTTGCGTTATCACACTAACAGGACAGTCTGTCTGGAAAACAGATCAGCTTTTCATTTCTCTTGCACCCAAGAGAGAGGGTGTGGCAGTTTCCAGTGTTTTTCGAAATGGCTGGCAAACTATATTAATTTCTGTTACTAGAAGTATGATAAGACCCAACCGGGGAAGGTTAAGGGGCATTCTACCAGGAGTATGGCTGCCTCTACTGCTTGTTTCAGGAATGTGTCAGTCGCTGACATTTGCGCCGCAGCTACCTGGAGTTCAATTCACAGTTTCACAGAACATTACAGTCTGGACATTGCATCAAGGTACAGGACAGGTTTCGGCTTAGCTGTGCTTCAGGGCTTCCTGTCATGATTACTGTGCCTTTAGCGGGCTGTTTCTCCTGCCGCCCATGTTTGTTTCTTCTGATTCACACTACTTAGGACTCAGTTCTCAAGGTGATTACCTACTGCAAGAGCCCTCTCGAAGTAAGATAGTACGGTTATGTAAGAACTTACCATAACAGTAGATCTTCGAGAGAGGCTTTGCAGTAGGCAACTTTTTTCTTTCCCTCCTTCCCCTTATATCTGCATTTTCTGCTTTTTTTATGGGCTCATTCTGAGCTCCAGGAACCTCTTATCCAGTCTCCTGTCATGCCTCTTCTGAGGTCTTCGGCGGGAGAACTGGAAGGCGGGTGTGGGGACCGCCCACTATATAGGATCACGCTGACATCGGCCACGTGACGGGTGGGCAGTCCCCCATCAGACACTGCTGGTTAAAGTTTCCGTGTGGTTCTGATGCCAGGGGGCGCAGTCCTCAAGGTGATTACCTACTGCAAGAGGCTCTCTCGAAGATCTACTGTTACGGTAAGTTTTTATGTAACTGTACTTTTCTGTGTCACAGCTGCCTCTGGGTTCTGGGTCACAGAACCAGTGCGGTGACTTATAGATGGCAGTGCGGGATGCTGCTGTGCACCACTGGGAAATCAACAATTTTTAAGTTGGATTGGGGTGGGGGGGGACTTTATGGCTTAGGAGAGACATGGCGTGGAACCTTCCTTGTGACACCTTGCTTGTTGTTTGCAGGTGTCCCCTTTGCATGGCCAGACTTGGTCCCCAGAGGACGTTGCGTGGTTTAAGAATCAGGTGGCTGGCAGGATATTCTACGCCCGTCTGAACTCCAGCCATAGCAGTGGTGTGGTAGCAGAGCTCTTCATGCAGAAAGGGAGAATTGGCATCATGCGGTGAGTGCAGCGGTGGTAAGGACATGGACGCACACATGCATGTGTAGCATAGGACAGATGTCCCATTTCCAGAAAGAATCCAAGGCGAATGCCTAGTTCAGTGGCCCCTCCTATGGTCAGGTTACCAAATATACAATTATCAAAAGTTATAAATATCTCATGCAAGATAAATTACTGCAGATTTCACTCCATAGCACTTTTGGGGGATTATCAGTGTGGACATGTTGCTACTGTGGTTAAAGGGACTCTCTCAGGCCCCTTAGGCCTCAAAGTGTCTTTGGCTTAAACTCATTCGATTGGTCACATTCTGTAGAGAATCCTTATGTAGCTGGTAGGTTTATCCTGATTCCTTTTTTCTTTTTAAAAGTGAAAGACAAATTGCTCACCATACTGTTGCTGCCACACATACACCTGTTTGTTTATAGTCCTCGATCAAATCCCACTGCATCTTTCCTGGACTTGGAAATGCCCCGACACAGTCTAGCCACTCCGGATGCAGAGGGAGTAGAGGAGACTGTTGCACCATGAGTGGCTGCACTGTTTTGAGGGGTTTCTTAATGTTTGGGAAGTATGCAGTAGAGTAGATCAGGGATTTGAAACAAAACAAGGTTGGGCATAATTAACACAAGTAGCGTGCATTTCAGTTCTACTACTTAATGAAGCAGACAAAACCACAAGCAGCAGCACCACCACTGCATTTTGGAGAAGGTAAGCAATCATTTGATGCTGATTTTTATCTGGAAGTAACATACTGCAGAAAGGATTGATCGTGTCCCTTTATGGGATCCCAAAGGAAAGATTTAATAGAGATATTAGGGGAACTTTTGATGTTGAGGTACTGAGTTCTGTTTTGGAGCAGAGGCAGTAAAAGACAAGGATCCTTTGTATTCTGGTTTTAGGGATAGTCTGGGTAATTTGTTGTATGCTTCTGAAAGCACAAGAGGTCTGAAGATAAAGGGCAGATCTTACTCCGAGAAGGCTCTTGCAATAGGTAATTACATATAGGACTGAAGCCAGCAGGAGTCAGGACCCCACGAAAAAATTTCTAGCTAGCAGTTTCTGGCGAGGGACTGCCCCCACGTCAGGAGGCCTCGGTATAAAGGGGCGGTCCCTCACTTCCGCCTTCCAGTTCTTTCCCAACGTTTACTTTTGACAGCGCCTTGCGGTTAAGTTCCTCTGCTCGTCAGTCAGTTGTCGCCAGTAGTTATATCATTGGTTTTTCTTCGATTTGGATTATTTTCGTCAGGATTTTCTTACCTGCCGTGTATGTCGTCCTCTACCACGTCCGAGCACAAGAAGAAGTGCGACTCGTGCGGCTCCCAACTCCCACACAAGGACGGCCATTCTCGGTGCCTCATCTGCCTAGGCCCTGATCACCCCGTGGATTCCTGTCAGCACTGCCTGAAGTTTAACGCGGCCACCCGCAAAAGAAGGCAGCAGTACCTGGAGGCTCACACACTAAAGAAGATGATGTCCTCCGTGGAAAAGGAGCTGAAAAAGCTCCGACAGGCTTCCACCTCTCCCGAGGGCCTTAAGAAGGAGAAGCACCAGGACTCCTCATCCGCGGCTGTGGTGACTTCGGCTGGGGTCGCCACCCTTCAGGTAATGTCCTCTCCGGGGGACCATTCCTCGATGGCCGTCTTGGTGGTGTCTGAGATGGCGTTGCTCCCCCCCCCCCCAGCTGGTTCGCGCTTGGGCCCTCCCGGGAGCCTCTGGGGCAAAGGATGCATCCGCTCCCAGTAAGGCCGCCTCTGCTGCCTTCTGGTTCTAACTTCTCGGTAGGTCTGGCGTCGGCTCCTCTGACGTCCACCCGGAGCTGACCGCTAAGTCGCTCGACTCTTCGGGGCAGCGCATGGTCATCAAGCCGCCCGTCAAGGTCATCTCCCCTGCGCGGCCTTCGGGCGCTGGGTCCGATCAGTCGGACGTCGGCTCCTCTGACGCCCACCAGGATCCCGCTGGTCAGATGCCCGCTGGCCCATCCGGTGGTCGCTCGGCGAAGGAGCCTACACCAGATCCTCTGATCTTCATCCGGTGCCACTGGCTCCCCGCAGCCTTCGCCGCTGCTGTCCAAGGCCCCTGCATCTCCCTAGCTGGACCCGGAGGATCCCTCCAGCCCCTCCCCAGGCCGCTAAAGAGACTCTGCCAAGTGCATGGTCAGGCTCTTCCTCCCGTAGGTCCGGATGGCCTGACGTTGGACCCTTGGACGCTGCCCCCATTGCCGGCTGACGTCCCCTTGCCGGACATTACCCCGATGCCCGCTGAGCCCACCTGCGGGCCCTCTTCCAGGACCTTCTATTCCAGTAGAGCCCCTGGTGCCGGATCTTACGATGTCTTATCCGGCACCGCAGTACCCGACGCCGCAGTATCCGACACCGGGATTCCTACCATCGGGCTATGGATACTCACCCTATGGATACCCCCAGTATCCGTGTCCCCCTCCTCCACCGCCCCCTCAGCTGCTGGTGAATCTGAGGGAGACTCTGGCTTCTTGGTGGGTTGAGGCCAAGGCTCGGCTCACCAGGGAGGTGGAGAGCTGCCCCCGATGATGGACCCGGTCCTGGATCCCCGTCGCTGGGGGTGAGAGACCCCTCCTCCCCCCACAACTCCAGAGACATTGCTACGGGGTCTAGGGCTGGGGGGCACCTTGCCCCCTAGGGGCTGTGTTTTTCCTCCGAGTGGGAAGGGGTTTTCATCTCCTTCTTCGTCAGACTCATCGGATGACCCCGATAGCTCTGACCCGGACGAGCCTCGCACTCCTGACAAGCCCAGGCCCAGGACTCCTCTGAAGTCCCCTCCGGAGGATCCCTCATTTATGGACTTGCTGAGAAAAATCCAGGCTCTTCATCAGTGGAAATCTCTGGAGCCAGATCCACAGAGGCAGAAGCTAGCTGCCCATTTGGGTTTGCCAGCGGTCACTCCCACGTTAGTTCCACCCTGGATCGAGCCTCACGCCGACCTCGTCTCCACTGTCTGGAAACAACCGTCGGCTTTAGTCCCTTTCCTTGGAAGTCGGATAGGCTGTATCAGGCTCCCGAGGGGATTGACTTTCTTTCATCACATCCCAAGGCTGATTCGGTCATTATCAGCGCCACCCACGGCCGTTCGGCTAACCCGAAACACTTGAGCTCATCCCCACCCGATAAGGAATCCCGCCTTCTAGACCAGTACGGCAAGAAGATCTTTTCTACTTCCACTCTGCATATCAGAGCCTTGAACTATGTGGCTCACATGAGGGATTACCAGAAGGCTATCCTTAGTGAGGTGGAAGCCAAATTGGACACCCTTCCTCGGTCCCAGACTAAACAGGAAGTAGCAGACCTAGTCTGCTCCACATGTTCGGCCAGTAGGCACATGCTGCGCGCTACTTACGATGCGGTGGCCACTTGTGGATGAAGTTCGACATTCGCCGTGAGTCTGCGGCAACATGCCTGGCTTTAGGTGTCAGGTTTGGCCTCAGAAGTACAATCTGCCATTCAGGACGCCCCCTTCCGAGGTTCAGTGGTGATGTCAAGGACATCATTACCAGACTGAGAGAGAAGGGTACTTCTCTCAAGGAGATTGACTTCGTGTACAGAGCCCCTCAAGCACGGCGTCGTTCCTTTCACCGTTGCACACGGCCTAAGGCGAAACCACAAGGAAAGCGGGCCAACAAATGCCGGGCCCCTCCAGCTGTGACCCCCACCCAAACGGGCTGCAGGAGCTTCAGCCGCGGCGCTGCCCCACACCTCCTGACTCCCTCCCTTCCTCTCCCACAGCTTCTGGTCGATCCAGAGGAACCGGTAGGTGGGAAATTCTGCCTTCATCTGCTGGGTTGGGAGAGGATCACTACCCATGCTTGGGTCCTCCAGCTCATAGCAGAGGGCCACACCATAGAGTTTCTTCAGAAACCTCCCAGGAAACCCCTCTCCCCTGGTCGTCTTACTCCCCCGAACATCTTCTCAAGGTTCATGAAGAAATCTCCTCCCTTCTGTTGAAGGAGGCAATAGAACCTGTCCCTCCCCCTCTTTGGGGGACGGGTTTCTACTCCCATTTCTTCCTGGTCCCCAGGAAGACAGGAGACGTGAGGCCCGTTCTGGACCTTAGCTCTCTAAATCTGTTCGTGGAGTTCAAAAGGTTCAGGATGCTCTCCATACAGAGTATCCTGCCCTTCCCACTGCAGATACCTCTGGTTTGCTTTCCAGGGGCACCAGTACCAGTTCAAGGCCCTCCCAGTTGGTCTTTCCTCGGTCCCCCGAGTATTCACCAAATGTCTGTCGGTGTTGGCGGCCCACCTGCGTACCCAGGGAGTGCAGGTTTTCCCGTACCTGGACGATTGGCTTCTGGCGGCCCCATCCAGGGAGGAGCTTCTGCATTCTCTTTGCCTTACCAGGCAGGTCTTTACCAGCCTGGGTATTACCATCAACCAGGCCAAATCCCATTTGATCCCATCTCAGCGCCTCCAGTTCATCGGAGCGATTCTGGACACGGCCACAGGTATGGCCTTTCTACCCCCCAGACAGGGTGGCCACACTCCAGGCTCAGGTAAGCTTCTTGTCCTCTCACAGGCGGATTCCCACCAGGTCGGTCCTTCGCCTCCTGGGGCTCATGGTGGCTGCAATTCCGACAGTTCTGCGCGCTCGGCTCCACATGAGAATCTCTCACTGGACTCTTTGGTCTTAGTGGGATTTGTTGGTCGACGACTTGGACCAAGAGGTGCTAGTTTAAACCCCAGTGATTCGGGATTTGCACTGGTGGTTGGTTCAGGAGAACCTTTGCTGGGGAGTTCCCTTCTGCCTCCCCCCCTTCCCAAACCCTGACAATGGACAACTCGGGCAAGGTTGGGGAGCTCATCTGGAATCCCAGTGCACCCAGGGCTCGAGGTCCGTACTCGAGCAGATGCTTCACATCAGTGTGCTCAAGCTCAGAGCAGTGTTGTACGCTTTTCAAGCGTTACACCCCTTTCTGCTTCCCGGTCACCTGGCTGTCCAGACCGACAGTATGAGTGTAGTCTGGTACCTCAACAAACAGGGGGACTCGTTCCTACCCTCTTTGTCGGGAAGTGATGCGGGTCTGGGAAAGGGCAACCCTTCACAACCTTTATCTCACGGCGGTCCATGTCCCGGGGGTAAAGAATTCATTAGCAGATCACTTGAGCCGATCCTCGGCACAACCTCACAAGTGGGAAATGGACCAGGAAACAGCAGACGGCATTTTCCTACGTTGGGGAACCCCTCAGATCAACCTGTTCACGTCCCCACTAAACGCAAAACTGCCCACATTTTGCTAGCTCGCTCCAGGGCGCATGTGGCTCTGGAGAGACGCTCTGTCTCTTGACTGGAAGAGCAGATTCGTCTTTGCTTTTCCCCAATTCTGTTGATTCCGGGGATCCTGCACAAGCTCAGCTCAGAAAGAGCCCGTATGATTCTCATTGCTCCCTTCTGGCCCAGGCATGTTTGGTTCTGTCTTCTGCAACAGTACTCAGAGGAACCTCCGATTCCTCTTCCTTTTTCGCAGTTTCTGTTGACCCACTATCGGGGATCCCTGGTCCATCTGGGCCTCAGATCCCTTCAGCTGCATGCTTGGCTCCTACAGATGTAGCTCAAGGCCGTTTTAGGGTTTCCCCTCAAGTGGCAGAGATCTTGGTGGAAGCCATGAAGCCGTCTACTCGCTCCACCTATGCCATGAAATGGAAAAGGTTTTCTATTTGGGCTTCGTCCAAAGACTTGGAGCTTTTCTCCTGCCCTGTCGGGCGGCTACTGGACTACATGAGTTATCTTTTCGACCTGGGTCTCTGTCATTCCTCTTTGAAGGTTCACATGGTGGCTCTGGCCGCTTATCATGTTCCCTTTGGGGACAGGACCTTCGCTCAGCTGGAGGTTGCAAAGACCTTTCTATGAGGGGTTCTTCATTTGAGACCCCCCACTCGGGTTCCTGCCCCTCCTTGGGATTTGAATTTAATTCTTGAGAAGCTTACGCTGCCTCCCTTTGAGCCAGCAGCCTCAGCAGAACTGAAGTTCCTTTTGTGGAACGAAACTTCCTTTCACCTGACGTGGGGGCAGTCCCTCGCCAGAGACTGCTAGCTAGAAATGTTTCCATGGGATCCTGACGCCTGCCGGCTTCAGTCCTATATGTAATTGCCTACTGCAGGAGCCTCTCTCGAAGATCTACTGTTATAGTAAGTTCTTACATAACTGTACATCTTACTTCGAGATACAGCTCTTGCAGCAGGTTACGCCATTAGGACTGAAGCCGGCAGGCATCAGGACCCCACGGAAAAATTCTAGCTAGCTATCTTCAGCGGGGACCGCCCCTAACGTCAGGTGTAGTACATAAGAGGGCGGTCCCGCCAGATTCCCCAGTTCTTTCCAGCCGTCGACTTGCAAGTCTCGACCCTTCGGTTCGTTTTCTAGCGCGCAACGCGTGGTAAAGTGTTTTCCTACGGGAAATTTCATTCTTCGGATCAGTCTTTTCTGATGTCCTCTCCGACCTCTGGTCACTCCTCTAAGTGCGCCTGTGGGAAGCAGATCCCATTCAAGGATCCGCACTCGGCCTGTGTCCTGTGCCTGGGCCCAGACCACGACACCCAGTCCTGCTCCTTTTGCCAGGGCTTCAATATCAGAACCCAGATCCGACGCCAGAAGGCCCTCCAGGCTTTTTTGTTAGAAGAGCGCCTTAAGACCATGGCTTCTAAGGGGGATTCGTTGCGGAAGGTCCGTAAGTAAGCTAGCTGAAGAGAAGGCCCTCCAGGTTCCTGCCTAGGGCTCTGATTCCGCAGCTCTGGCTCCAGGTACGACCGCCTCCTTCCGGGCCAGCTTCAGCCTCCCCCGCTGTGGTGAGCAAATCTTCTGCCTCTTCTCAGGCCAAGACTCCCAGGCCTTCCTCATCCTCCAAGGCCCTGGCTAAGTCGGGGGATCGCCATCATCACCATAGGTTGGGTTCCCGCCATCCTGAACCAGACGTCAGGTCTGCCTCCCTTCCGCTGATCCACAGGAAGACCAAGGAGCTTACCTCGCTCAAAAAGCCACGGGACCCGACGCCGGTTCATCCGTCGTCGGCCTCTCGCCATAGATCCCCAGAGCCGCCGTCAGCCAAGGGACCGTAGCCGGCAAGGCATTCTCATCATCAGACGCCGGTAGGGGGACCGGCGCCCGCTCCTACTGAGAAGAGGACCCTGACGCCTCCGACCGACGTCGGTCAGGAGACCATCACCGAGGAGGAGTTTACTCAGCTCGAGGTCCAGACGGGCGACCCCGGTCCTGTTGAGACTCCCAGGGCACCTTCGCCTACACCCGAGCCCCCTGCGGAGCTGACGACCGTCCACCGGCGCCCGGGCCGTTGTCGGGATTTTCCTTTTCAGAGGTGAAGGAGCTGTTTACTTTCTGGTGGGATACCGTCAAAAAGGACATGGTTCCCACGCCACCTCCGCTTCCTCCTCCTCCTCCTACACCGGTTGTCCCTCCGGTTCCTGCTCCCTCTTCTCCATCTTGGTCTGCAGGCCGGTTACCTCCTCCCCGGGAGCCTAGGACCCCTCCAAGGGGGAGGTCAGAAAGAAGGAGACCTCCGTCCAGATCCTCTTCTGGGTCACCCAGTCCCAAGAGACCCAGATGACGACGACGCTTGCCTTCGACGGAGGACACGGGATCGGACTTTCGTCATCGAGATCCCATCTCCCTCCATCCCTTCACCGACCCACGTGAGCTACCGAGGTCTCTTCTGGATGACCCTTCATTCTCGGATATTATGAGACACATCCAGGAGAACATGGATGGGATGCGGAAGAGTTAGACTCTCAAAGGCTGCGCCGAAAGCATCTTCGCAGAAGGACCTCAAGCCTGTGTGGTGGTCACCCTTGGTGGACACATTCTGGATCGCCACCAAGGCAGCGTGGGAAGCATCCACATTCGCCTCCTGCCGATGCTCTAAGAAGGCTGGACCGCCTGTACACAAGGCTCCAAGAGAAGACCAGTACTTGGCTCAGCAGCCTCAGGCCGATTCTCTGGTCATCACAGCTCTCATGACCGGGTCCTAGAGACCGCAACATCTGAGCACCCTGCCACCTGACCCAGAGTCCAAGCAGTTGGATGCACGGTCGCGACGGCGCTTCCGCGCACATGCGCCCATCAGATCCTTGAATTATCTAACCCACGGGTGCACTTCCAAAATGCCCTGTGGGAACAGGGTCTGGAAGCGCTGAGAAACTGCCGGAAGGTGAGCAAGAGGAGGAGGAGATGCTCAGTCTGCACGGGTTCGGACGTGGGAACCCATGTATGACACGAGCCGCATACCCACTCTCATGTGACTACTCGCCAGAGCAGCAGCTTCAGGCAGCCTCCGGAGACACTCTTGCCCGTGTTCCGGTTTATCCTGGACGTCCAGAAAACATCCTGGACGCCTCCATTCGAGGGAGAAGTTCTGTTTGTAAACCCTCTGAGAAGATTATTACCAGACTCAAGAGGCCGGGAAGGCGGTGAGGTCAGTCCAGGCCATGTACCGACCCAAGCTTATTTCCTTTCGTAGGAACCAAAGCAGATTTCGTGGACGGACGCAGAGACAGCAGTCCCGCTCCGTTCCACAACAGAGGGGCTCCGGTTTTCGCAGAGCCCAGGGGAAACAACCTGCAGGCCGAGGCCAACGCACTCCTAAGCCGGTCCAGCCAGCGGGACCCTCAGCCACCACAGCCTGACTCCTTCCCGCCCCCGCCCCTCAGGATCAACGGGACGTCATGGTCGGGGGTCGTATTACGAATTTCCTGCCAGGATGGCAGACTATATACACAGACAGGTGGGTTCTACAGTTGGCGCAAGAGGCCGCTTTGATAGAATTCTTGGAAAGCCACCCTCGAGGCCTCCTTTGCTCTCCGGCTACTGGTCAGCAAGTTATTGATCAGACAAGAAGTACTCACGCTCCTGCAAAAGGGGCGCTTGAGTACGCCCCAGAGAACCAGAGAGGACACTGGTATTATTCTCACTTCTTCCTGGTTCCAAAGAAAACGATTCCCATCCGATTCTGGACCTCAGCGACCTCAATTTGTCGGTCGTCTACAAAAGATTTCGCATGGTGACCCTTCCAGGTCTTATCCCCATGCTGAAGCAGGACGCCTTTTTAGTGTCTTTAGATATGCAGGATGCTTACCTGCACATCCCCATAGCTCAAGCGCACAAGAGGTTCCTGCACTTCGAGTTCCTCAGCCATCACTTTCAGTTCCGAGCTCTTCCTTTCGGGCTGTCATCGGCACCCAGGGTCTTTACCAAGTGGCTGGCAGTCGTGGGCGCCTCTGAGGAGACAGGGCCATTATGTGTCTCTGCACCTGACGATTATTTCATGGCCGCCTCCAGAGCGGCGTTATTACGTGCGATCCAGGACACACAGGACCTGTTTCGCTGTCTAGGTATCCTGAAGTCCCTCCTGGTACCGTCGCAGAAGCTGCAGTTCATAGGAGCAGTACTGGACACTGTAGAGGGAAGAGCATTTCTTCCAGGCGACAGAGCGGAGTGCATCAGATCCCTCATCAGGGAGCTTTCGTCGATCAAGACTGCCCCAGCCAGGTCGGTCCTTCGACTGCTCGGACACGTGGCTGTGGCCATTCCTACTGTCCCTTTCGCAAGGCTTCACATGCGGGTAACTCAGTGGATGCTCAAGGTGTAATGGGACCAAAGGCAAGACCACTTGCAGCATCCGGTCAGAATCACGAACACCGCGATTCGAGACTGGCGGTGGTGGCTAGACCCAGGGACACTCTCTGTGGGTGTCTCGTTCGTAGCGCCATCCCTGGAGGTAATCCTCACTACAGACCCCTCAGGTCTAGGGTGGGGTTCACACCTGGACGGGGTGAAGTCTCAGGGTACGTGGACGCCTTTGGAGGCCCATCTTCATATCAACATCCTAGAGATGAGGGCGGTCCTTTATGCCCTGCAGGCTTTTCAGTCAGAGATCCTGCCGAGCACTCTCCTGCTTCAGACAGACAACACGGCGGTGATGTATTACCTCAACAAAACAAGGAAGCACACACTCTTATCCCCTTTGCAGGGAAGCCATGAGAGTGTGGGATTGGGTAATCAGACACGGCGCGAATCTGATCACAGTACATGTTCCCGGGGTGGACAACGCAATTGCAGACGGCCTGAGTTGCTCCCAGGCCAGAGTCCACGAGTGGGAACTTCTTCAAGAGGTAGCAGAGGATCTGTTTCTTCGATGGGGAACTCCAGATTTGGACTTGTTCGCCTCCCCATCCAACGCAAAACTGCCCAATATTTGCTCGCTAGATCCAGGGCCTGGTGTTTTCTGGCGAGATGCGTTGTCCCTCTCCTGGGCGGACAGATTTCTCTACGCCTTCCCGCCGTTCCCGTTGATCCAGAGAGTTCTTCTCAAACTGCGCAGGGAGCATGCATCAATGATCCTAGTGGCCCTGTTCTGGCCCAGACAGATCTGGTTCCCCTTGCTAATTCAGCTGTCCTGGGAACCTCCGCTCCCGTTGCCATTCACCTCCCACCTGTTGTCTCAGGAGAAAGGTTCGCTGGTCCATCTGGACTTACGCTCTCTGAACCTGCATGCATGGCTCCTAGAGACATAGCCATCCTGTGTCACGGGGTCTCGCAAGAGGTTGCGGATGTTCTTGCTGCAGCCAGGAAGCCGGCAACGCATGCAACGTATGCCATGAAATGGCGCCGCTTTGTTTGTGGTCGCAAGCACGCGGCTTTTCCCCTTTAGGTTGTCCAGTAAAAGAGGTGTTAGACTACCTGCTTTCCCTTTTTTGTTCGGGCCTCGCCTACTCCTCTATTAAAGTGCACCTCTGTGCCATTTCAGCCTTTCACCTCCCAGTAGCTCAGCGCACAGTGGCACAGCTAGAGCGCCTGTCATGAATTTTTTGAGAGGGGTGTTGCACCCAGGGCCCCATTAAGAACCCTGCACTCCATGGGATTTGCTTTTGTCCTGAGCAACCCACGCCCCCTTTGAACCTGCCAGGATTGCGAGCCGCGCTTTCTCCTGGAAAATGTTATTTTTAGTTGCTGTTACGTCAGCGAGAAGAGTTTCTGAACTTCAGGCTCTCATGTGCAAAGAGCCTTATTTAGTTTTCCACAGGGACAGAGTTTCCCTGAGGACGAATCCCAAATTCTTGCCTAAGGTGGTTTCCACACTCACTCACTCTCAATCAGGATATTGACCTACCGGTTTATTTTCCCAATTATTCCAGCAGAGGAGAGGCGATGCTTCACACCCTGGATGTTCACCGCAGCTTAAGATACTACCTGAGCAGAACTAAGCAGCTTCGTTTTTCGGAGCAACTCTTCGTTTCCTTTTCTGAAAGGATGATGGGCCATCCAGTTTCCAAACAGTCCCTGTCTCGCTGACTTGTCCAGTGCATCTCATACTGTTATGATATCAAAAGAAAGCACCTCCCTGGAGCAGTCCGGGGACATTCCACTAGGGGTGTGGCCACTTCCTTTGCAGCTCTTCGGAACGTCTCCACCTCTGCTATTTGTGCTGCTGCCACTTGGAGTTCTGTTCATACCTTTATCAGGCATTATAGCCTGGACATCACTTCAAGGCGAAGAGCAGGCTTCGGCCTGGCAGTGCTGCAGGGTCTCCTGTCCTAGATTTGAGGCCTGGAATGTTCTTTTGAATTTCCTCCTCCCTGAGCGTCTACAAGGGCTATTGCTTGGGAATCAGTCCTAATTGTGTAACCTGCTGCAAGAGCTGTATCTTGAAGTAAGATAGTACAGTTACGTAAGAACTTACCGTAACAGTAGATCTTCGAGAACAGCGCTTGCAGCAGGTATCTTCCCGCCCACCTTCCCCCTTGGAGGAGGCATGGCTTAAGCCTTTTCTAACAGGGATTTATTCCCTTATCGTCTTCTGACGTTGGATCCTCGGTCTCCCATTCTGATGTCATCCTGCGGCCGGAAGTCTCTGGCGGGAGAACTGGGGAATCTGGCGGGACTGCCCCCTTATGTACTATGCCTGACATCGGAGGCGGGACTGACGTGGGGGGCAGTCCCCGCTGAAGATAGCTAGCTAGAATTTTTCCGTGAGGTCCTGACGCCTGCCGGCTTCAGCCCTAATGGTGTAACCTGCTGCAAGAGCTGTTCTCGAAGATCTACTGTTACGTTAAGTTCTTACGGAACTGTACTTTTCTAGTGGCCATTACTTCCGCTTGAAGAATTTCTGAGTTTCAGGCCTTGATGTGCAAAATTCCATATCTGATTTTCCATAAGTAACATGTGGCTCTGCGCACCAATCCTAAGTTTCTTCCTAAGGTGGTAGCGGAATGTACGTTGAACCAGTCCATTGAACTGCCTGCCTTTTTCACGCAGCACTCCAATCACGGGGAGTATCTTTTACATACCCTGGACGTTCACCGGATTCTGAGATACTACACTAACAGGACGAAGGATCATAGAAAGACTGACCAACTATTTCTTTTGCCAGCAAAAGAGAAGGCAACACTGTTTCTAAACAATGTTTGTCCAAATGGCTGGCTCACTGTATCACTTTCTGCTACGACAAATATCACAAGACCTTGTCAGGCCTGTTTCAAGAATGTGTCAGCGGCTGATATTTGCGCTGCCGCAACTTGGACTTCTGTCCATGCCTTTACGAAACACTACAGTTTGGGCATTGCCTCTTGCTGGAGAACCGGCTTCGGGTTGGCTGATCTGCAAGGACTTCTTTCTTAAGTCCTTCTCAGCCAGAGGATCCCCTGTGAGTAGTTTCCTCCTCCTGTGTGCTTCTCTTTGTTCCAGACTGCTTGGGACTCAATTCTATATGTAATTATCTACTGCAAGAGCCCTCTCGAAGTAAGATAGTACAGTTACGTAAGAACTTACCGTAACAGTAGATCTTCGAGAGAGGCTCTTGCAGTAGGTAATGCCTTCCCGCCCTCCATCCCCCTAAGCTTTTTCAGCTGCTTTTCCAATGAGGGAAATATCTGCTTCTCTCTCATCTTGCCTTTTTTGACCTTTGGCGGGAAAGTACTGGAAGGCGGGCGTGAGGGACCACCCCTTTATACCAGTGTCTCCTGACGCCGGTCACCTGACGTGGGGGCGGTCCCTCGCCAGAGACTGCTAGCTAGAAATTTTTCCGTGGGGTCCTGACACTTGCCGGCTTCAGTCTTATATGTAATTACCTACTGCAAGAGCCTCTCTCGAAGATCTACTGTTACGGTAAGTTCTTACGTAACTGTACTTTCGCGTGCGATGATAATTTTGTGAGTTTTTCTAAGTGCATTTAATGAAGGTGCTTGGAAGGTGAAGGATCCTCCTGGTACATGGTGGGTGGGGGTGCTGTTGAGTATAAAAGCAGAGACAGCACTAGTGGTTTAGTGTCATAAGCCATGTTTACACGGCTAATCCAACTTCAAACCCAGATGACATCAAATATTCCATACCTTTACTGAAGTGTGTTGCTCCTGTCCACACTGCAGTCTGATGCACCGCTGCAATTTGCGCATATTGCTGTTCGGGAGCTTGAGGGGAGTGGGGTTGGAAAAGAAAACATCATAGGAGCGCCTACTTTGCACCGGTACATGCGACAGTTCAGTCCACATGTCGGCTTCATCAGGCTAATACATTTCGCAGTCCCAACTTGGATGTGGCTGTGGGAGCACAGTACTGATCGGCTTGCAACTGTATGGTAAGTATCCACACCGGGGGTCTTGCAGCGCAGCAACACAAGCGCACCGGTTAATACGGTACAAAGGCAGCCATGTAAACAGCGCTTAACTCACGCTACAGTGCACTGGGTTCTATCCTCTTCTGTGCTGCAGGTCCCTGGATCTGCTATCTGGAACATACAGGGTCTCGGGCGTGGGGGGCCCACAGGGCCTTGGGACGTGCTGTCTGCTATGCTGCAGGTCCCCAGGTTATACCCACTGGTTTGTTTTGGGTGGGGCTTGGCACCCAGGTGTAGATTGGGAGCCCTGGGATGTGCTCTCTGCTATGCTTGAATATCCTGGATTGTAACTAGGGTTGCTTGGTATTGACTAATTCCATTCCATTTCCCCTCTGTCGGATTACTGGAAGTTCTGATTCAGAGTCCAGTACCATTCTGATGCTAGTTCAGGGTTTTAAATAATTGATTAGCAGTTTTTTTTCCTTGGGACAATACTAACTGTTCAGAAAGTATTTATATAGATTTTCTAGAAGTATTATGTTTGTTAAACACAGTGAGGCAGGTGCTATGCATTTTCACAATGTTTTAACACTTTTTTGAGCAGAACGCTAATCAGTTTGTTGAGTTAAATAAAACCCTGCAGTTAAGACATCAGTGTAGGACTTGATTCGCATTCGACTATTCATTGCAAATACACCCTCCCCCCCAACCTGGCAAACACAGTATGCCCTCAGCATGTAGTTGTAACTTGAAAGACTCCCCCACCCACCCTTATAACACTCACTCAATGCTCCCCCCCCCCCCCTGTAACTTTGGTTGGGGTCAGTCACGTCCAGTCACTGGTGTGGTCCTCGGTCACTGCTGCTTGTGAATCGGGGGGAGGGGGTTGGCTCGAAATTGTCTTCTGTCCAGTGACCCATTGCTAGCTGTTATTTTACAGGTGCCCTGATATATGTAGTAAGTGCATTATGTTCACTGCATTTTGCACTTTGTTCTGCACGAAACCACTTTAATAAATGTCAGTGTGCGTGATCCTGTTGCTGGTACTGGTTTTTGTTGCTTTATTCTGTTGCTTTGTTTGAGTTCAGGCACAGCGTCTCACAGAGTGTTCTTGTTCTCCTTCTCTCCAGTGGCATTGTTATGGTAGGTAATTATACAGTCCTGAATTGTGATCCCTTTCTGTTCCCCATCATGTCTCTGATGCCCTCCATCCCAGTCCCAAGCAGACTGATGCCATGTGTGCCGCTTGCTAGTGCCCCTGCAAGTATCCAGGAATGGCCATTAACCCCCATGTCCTCTCTGAAGTCTGAACACATCTCTCCAATGATCTTAATCCGCAGGTCCTGCAGTGATGCTGGAGTTTATATTCTCTACAAAAGGGGAGATGAGTTGGGAACGACCAGCAGTAAACTCTGGGCTCCCACTTCGACTAGACGCTGTAGATGAATGAAGAATCTGTGGTGGTGTTCACAGTTTACTGCCGGTTGGTCCCCTTTCATTTTGCCTCACATAGGGAAGGAGAATTTCAGCATCACAGCAGGGCTTCAAAATAAAGTGTGTGGGGAGGGGGGAGGCTACTGTTTTTTTTTTTTTGTTATGTATACAGTATATAATTTACAATATTTGAATCAGCAGACATTACGTTCTTCATTTCTTTAGTTAAATTACAGATCACTCAGGAATTAATTATGGTGAAATAACCCATAGATTGTCAGACACTTTTCATGCTCCGGAACAGGTAACTGGTTGATATTTCTTTGCCCCCCCCACCCACCTTCTATTCATTTGTTTGTTAGTTATCTCCTTACCCACTCTAGGTGGGGGCTACTATTGAATGCTTCCAGGGGCACTAGTGGGGGGCACCTGAAATCTGACTGTTTAGGATGGAGGAGGATGGGACAAATGATGGCGGAGAGGGACGAGAGTTGGGACTACTGGAGTGGATGGATTGCATTACACTTGGAGGGGAGAGAAATTAGGTCAGCCCAGCACCCCTGCCATAGCATCACCAGCAGCAGTGACTGACTAATCTGTACAGAGTAAGTCAAGGGTGGTGTTAAATGGGTTCTACAAGGGTTAAGGGAGATAATTTCAAGTTAAAGCTGTCGGCTTGGAGCGTTCAAGTACTGTCATTTCTGAGTGGGGTGTTTTGTAATTGCTAGTCAAATGAGGAATCAGATTAGAATCCTACACCTTTCTCTGGAATTACAATGTTCGGCCTTCTAATTCTAAAAACCCTAATTCTTGGACCTGATCCGTGCCCAACCCCCTGACTTGGAGTCGATCCTGATGGGTGATTTTAACATCAGTTGGCTAGCTGCTGACATGGGGGGTCTCAAGGATGCCATCTCAGTAGCCAACCTGGCACAGCTGGTAGTCTCCCCCACCAGACATGATTATAGAACTGGTGCAAGCACTCTCCTGGACTGGATACTGACCAGCCATCCCTCCCGCATCTCGGATGTTTCTGTCCCTTCCAGATACATTAAGTGACCATTCCCCAGTCATCTGCGAGTGGTCGAATAAATTCTGCAAACCCCCCCCCTCCAAATTAATCAATAGTAGAGTCCTCCCATGCGGTCAGTTGAAACACCTCAAATCCCACCTCTGACAGCTCGACTGGCCTCCTGTATTCAATGCTTCTGATGTCAACTTGGCCTTGGATTTCTTCATCAACTCCTTCAGTGCTGCCTGTGACACCTATGCCCCTTTCAAAAGGCATAGAATCAAAGACCTTTGCAATCCTTGGCTCTCCGCTGAACTACTTACAGATCTGAAAGTAAGGGACCTCCTCTGGCTTTGGGTACGGGCCACTGGCAATCAAGCCAATATTCAGAACTACAAATGGGCGTGAAATGACTGCACTAAATCAATCCGCCAGAAGAAAAATGCATACTACAGAGATACCCTCATGAACACCCGGGGAAAAGGGAAATCCTTCTGGGACAATCTTAAAGAAGTAACTGGAAATCAGCCAAAAACCTCACCTACTGTGTTGGTCATTGATGGTGGCATAACTCTCAGCCCTACCACAATTGCAAATACTTTCAGTACTGTGTTCTCTGACCTCAGTAGTGTTCTCCCTTCGGGCTTCTTCAGTGATGGCCACCCTCCTTCTCCTACCCCCAGCCCACAACCCCCTTCCTCCAACCGCCCACCGCTCTACTTTTATGAAGTCAGGACGCATGAGGTCCGTAGAATACGCCTCCTAATGCAATCGCAAATCCAGAACTAGTGGGACTCACTCGACCTCAAGCTGCTGTCCTCATCCTTGATGAAGTGCTACTTCCACTAACAAAAATTTTTCAACCTCTCCCTCAAATCAGCCAACAGTAACCCTGGTCTATCTCCATAACCCCCAAAAGGCCGTTGAACGATAGTGTCTGACCAGCTAACAGAATACCTGGATAAACACATCATCATCTGCCCCCACCAACATGGCTTCCGTACAGGTCACAGTACTACACTGACCCTCCTTGAATTCACCGGTGCTATCCACAGCTCGTTGGACAACAGCCTCCTAACCGGGTCAGTCTTCATAGACCTGACCAAGGCTTTTGACACTGTACATCATAAACTATTAATCACACAGCTACATTCTGCTGGTCTCTCACCTGAGTCCACTACGTGGTTCAAGAGCTACTTGGCGAATCGCTCCCAAAGAGTGAAATAGCTGATGTTCTCTCAGATGCACATCCTGTTCACTCAGGAGTTCCTCAAGGCTCCATTCTTGGGCTACTTCTTTTTAGCCTCTTTCTGAATGATCTTCCAGAATCGTGTCCTGCACAAATCCTCCTTTATGCTGACGACACCATCATTCTCTCCACTCACAAGGATCTGGGCCACCTTCAAAAGAATCTACAGCTTACCTTCACCTCGACTGAAATTTGGTTTAGTACACACAAATTGGTTATCAACTATATAAAAAAAAAAAAAAGTCCATGCTCTTCTGAGGCACTCACAACACACACAGATTCAGTCCCATCACAATCAAAAACTGCCTTGGTGCAACCCTTGAACAGGTTCAGTCCTTTAAATATCTAGGAGTTACCATCGATTGTAACCTATCATATGCTACACACATTGACAACATTGCCAAAGCTGCCAACACTCGCATTGGCCTACTCCTCAGGCACAGGCAATGACTTGCCTCAGGTGCTTTAAGGATTGCAGTACAGAACTCAGTAATCTCAATAATCGACTACGGCCTGATCATCTGCGGCTCTGCCTCTGCTACCGCCCTCAGGCGCATATCCATTGTACTAAACAAAGCTTGCCATTTCATAACTGGCGCCCATTGCCTCACCCACACGTGTGACCTCTAAGCACAGACTGGGTGGCTTCAACTTTCAAACCGGATCAAGTACTAAACCTGCCTTATGGCAAAGAAAATAACACTAGGCCTTGCTCCTCCAGGTGTCCAAGCTCTCCTCTGCCCAGCACGGACTACTCTCATCACCAGGGGCTCTGAATCCCAACTACTGCATATCACACATTTCTGCACCACACAAGGGCAAAGATCCTTTGCACACAGAGCTCCCAGCTGGTCCAGTGGTCTCAGCATTGACATCGCCTCATGCCAAAGCTTGATCCATTCAAATCCAGTCTCCGTCACATCCTGTCTGCATCTAACTCCTGTGACTGTCTTTCCTAATTGTTCTCCCCTCTTCTCTTTGCTCTTTCCACCTAGCACTTAACCCTCTCCCTCCTCAACTCCCTCTCCCACACACCCACTCATCCTTCCCTCCTCCCATCCCCCTTCCCTACCCCCTTGTAGCACTTTAATTGATATTTGACAAGTGCCTATGGCCGCACCCCACTAGTGTGTCTCTTAAATACTGTGTTAACCCTGTTAGCAGACCTCCTCCTGGTGTTTTTGCTACTGTATTGAATGTATAAAACTGTATTTAACTGCCTGTAACTCACTGTTATACTGTTGTTCAGTGTCTTGTTTGAATTGTACCTCATCTGACGTGGAACCTTTGTAAAAGAGCCTTGGCTCAAAGGTACTTGTAATCCTAGATTCAAATAAAATAAAATAAAAATTTCAAAAAAGATCAAAGCAACGCTAATTGTGGCCTCTGTTTTACTGCAGGGCCTTGGATCATTCTCTTATAGTACAGGGCCTACACTTGGTGTAGTAGATTGCCAGATGTGTCCATTAAACTCAGTTACAGGACATCTTTTCAGGGGCCTTTTTTTTCTCCACTCATATGCCAGAATTATTATTGTGGTGGTTGTTGGTGGATGTTGAAGAACCCATAGCACTTCTCTAAATGAGATGGGGCAGCTCATATTGTTAAAATGTATCAGCAGTGAGTACAAAATCAAAATGCATCAATCAATCAAAATCTTTATTTAGCCAGGCGAACGTAATTGAGCAGAGCTCTTTTACAAGATGGACCTGGTTAGAACAGGGTCGGGTAACATCCATCATAAAAACATATAAATACATGTAAATAAGTATATAAACATAAACACAAACACAATGGTGCAGTAATATGGGAGTCAAATGATAAAAGGAAGACAAGGCAAGCCATAACAGAGGAGGATTCAAATACAAGGGGGCAGGTCCACCATTGGACCATGCAACTGTATATAAACCATGTTCTCTGTATAGAAGTACCAGTTAGTTCATTTACCGGGGCAGTCACTAGCCATGAAAATAGCTTGGAGAACCACCAACTAATGGCAGATAGGGTACCAGGAGGGGTATGTAATATGTAAGCGAAGGATAAACATTGTGAGAAGTGAAGTCCCAAGGGTAGGTCGGTAGAACTGACGTGGCGGTGGGGGCCTACAGGTAGAGGGAAAGGGGAGTTAGGACTTTTATAGTATGAATACATGTAGATTGTGGATGAGTGCAGTATAGAGTTGTGAAAAGAAGGCTGGAGAAAGCGGGAAGATAGACCAGTATCAAAGGGAGGACAGAGGTGTCTAGGTGTTACATGAAAGCATGATGACAGACCAGGGCCAAGGAGGAGACGAGCACTAGAAGTAATTCGTTCATGGTTAAATGGTACAGGTTAGCATGATGACAATTCATGGTCATGGGAAACAATTGCACTGATCATTTCTGAGATGTGAATATAAGAGCTTGAAAGATGAGATGCCGATGGGTGACCTCAGTTTCAGTTTTGTTTGCAATTTATTCCACAAGGACGACAGTGTAAAGCTTATAGCAGCCCTGCCAAATTGAGAGTTAACTTTGGGAACCATCAGTAGGAGAGATTTGCAACTTCTCTGGGCGTAATTGCCTGTTGGTTTTATAGGAAGACAGTCTGTAATGTATTGGGGCAGTATTTTGGAGATGGCTGTCAGGGTCCATAAGGCTGCATTTTTATCACACCTGAATTGAAGAGAACTCCACCCCACCGATTGATATAGGGAGCAGTGGTGAGTGGAATAAGGCAGGCCTGTGATGAACCGCAAAGCTCTATGATATAATGTGTCAAGTTTGGTGAGGTAGGAAATGGGACAGTGACTGTAGAGGATGTCAGCATAATCTATCAAGGATAGAAAGGTAGATTGTACCAGCTGTAGTTTGGCATCTCTAGTTAAGAAGCGGGCTATACTAAAGAACAGGCCAAGTCTCTGTCGTAATTTTTTGAGTAATTCTTCAACATGCTTTATAAAGGAGAGCCTGTGGTCCAGCCATACTCCCAGGTATTTGAATTTAGGGACAAATTCCAACTTCTCGCCAAGAATTGTAGTAATCTACGGCACAGGATCTGATAGGGCTGAATTTACCATTTGGACAGAGGGAGAAAAGAGCATTGCTTTTGTTTTCTTGGCGTTCAGTAATAGTTTTTTGTTTAGGAGTTGGTGTTGCAGCAGGTTGAACTCGGATTGAAGGTCATTACATGCAGATTGTAATGACGGGCGGCTTACGTAAAGAACTGTGTCATCTGCAAACGGATGAATGTTGGCCTTAGTTATGCTTTCATCAATATTGTTGATGTATATTGCAAATAAGACTGGTCCTAAGATAGAACCCTGGGGAACACCTCTTAGGAGAGGTTTGAGAGTTGAGAGATCTCCTTCCGCTTTCACCTGCTGGAAACGATCAGAGAGGTAGTTGTTGAACCACTGTAAAGATATTGGGTCAGCACCTAGTGAGGTCAGGGAAGAGAGTAGCAGAGAATGGTCGACAGTGTTGAAGGCCTTGCTCAGGTCCAAGAATACAGCACAGGTGTAATTCCTGTTGTCTAGCTCTCTTTTCTGGTAATTAGTCACTTTGGCAAGTGCTGTGATGGTGCTATGTTTAGCTCTAAATCCTGATTGGACTGGATTAAGCAGGTTATTCGCTTCTAGATACAGCTTGAGCTGGTTACTTGTGACTTTTTGCAGTAATTTTGACAAGACCGGTAGAATCGAAATTGGTCTGTAATTATTTAGATCACAAGGTTTTCCAGACTTGAACAGGGGTATGATGTGTGCTGTTTTCCATATTGAAGGAATGGATCCTTGAGTTAATGATAGGTTAAATAAATGGGTTATGGGCACGGCTAACACATGGATGGCCACCTTCAAAAATTATGGGTCGAGGGTATCCGCACCGGCACTTTTTTTTTTTTTACATAGTTTTAGCAATCGTTCTTCAACTTCTTTCAGAGTAGTAGGACGCAAGGAGAAGACTGAATCGGTGGCTTAGGATCTGCACCTGATTATCTACCTGAGAGCATATCAGATTCGCAGGGAATTGTCAAGGCTGCTTCGCAGCTCGCAGTGATTATTGAAGGCATCCAGAACTTCCAGTCTGTCATTAATAGTGTTATTGTTTAAGGAGATTTCATCAGGTAGTGAGCCACCGGACGGTGACCAGACAAATCTTGACGGTTTTCCAAAATTTTGTAGGATTTTGGAGGCAGAGAGAAATTCAGAATGATAGTATGCAGCTTTTGTATCTCTAACCATTCTAGTACATGAGTTTCGTGTCTTTTGAACTTGCTCCAGTCCGCAGCAGACTGGGTTTTGCATGCTTTTTCCATAGGTTATCTCTTTCACTCAATGCAGATTTTAATAATGGTGTGAACCATCTACATGCATTTTTTGCTATTCGCACCTAAACTATAGGGGCATACTTATTTAGGGCGTCTAGGATAATTTTGCTGAATATGTCGAATGCTGATTGCGTGTTTTTTGCCAAATAGAACTCTTGCCAGTACAAGGAGTGTTTCAGTTCATTTATGTAGGCAGTGAGATCAAAGTTCCGTCTAGATCTCTTGGCAGCAAACTTCGGCAAAGTAGTAGGTTTGTTGCTTGATCTTATGCAAGCAATAAATGAGTGATCACTGATATCACTGAAGAAGGTGCCGGCAAAGGAGAAGAGATCTGGTTTATTCACTAGGATAACATCTAGCAGGGAGCTGTTATCCACGTTCTTTTTATTTACTCGTGTTGGTTCGACAATGAGTATGCGATAATCCATGGGTGTCACAGAAAGCTACGAGAGGAGCGGCGGTTTTAGATAGCCAGTCTAAATTAAGATCTCCCAAGAATAATTATTTCTGAGGATTCAAACAACATGAAGTCTTGCTATATTATGACAATTGCAGTTTGTCCCACCATTAGAACTGCTCCGGAGGTGAAAGGGTTAACTACCATTCTAAGAATGGAGTTTGGAGCGCGAGCTCGGTTAGAGAAGCTCTGTCTGGATAATTTCAAACTGAAACTGTCAGATTCTTTACTCCGCCTCACTGAACAGTCGATCCGGAGATTTCTCCTACTGCTCGGTTCATTTCTCGGTTTAAACAGTATTTTCTCGGTTAAATTTAACCGCGACTATTATTATTTTTAACCGCAAACCGATCGGTTCAAGCTCTGTCTGTGGTATTGTAAGTATAGACAGGTTTTTATTTCTGTGTGGAACTTGTAAATGTTTATCGGTTCGGTTCGAACCGATCAGGTTGGTTAAAACTTTAAAGTATAAACATTTTAAAGCTTTTAGAGTGCGGTTCCCGGTTCTTATCGGTTCTAAAAAAAACGGATTTCATTACGTTTTTTTCCACGACCCGTGACACGGTTGGGAACCGATAAGGGTGTCTTGCCTGGCACTGCCGTTAAAAGGGCAAGTTTGTTGGTTAGGCTGGCATCATGTCTGAGAAACCCAAAAGAAAAACCGGGCCCACTGGGTTTCAACACTGTAGTGTCTGTGGGGAAGCCTTTGCCAAGGCTGGCCCACACACTACATGTGTTTATTGTCTGGGGTTTGACCACCCAATTCAGACTGCCAGATTTGTAAGACTTTCCCTGCAGCCACCCTGGATAAGAGAGGGCAGGCTCAGGAACGAGGTCTAAAAGTCCGCTGACCTGATGGATCCGCCCGGTTCGGTGCCAACCGAATCGAGGGAGTGCCCTCTGACCAGGGCGAGACTTCCTCGGGCAAACGTAAAGCTGGCTCTGAGGAGCCAGTTCCAGCAAAGAAAACTAAAAAATCAGCAGGTATGGAGTCCAAAATTCCTTCTCCAACTGCTGCAGAAATAGCAAAAGCTATACAAATTGTACAGTCACTTTCTCCGGTTCCGTCCAAATCGCCACTGTCTGGTAGGAGGTCGGTTCGGTCGGTTCCACCGGTTCAAGAATATGATATTGGAGATTTTTATGAACCAGAGGAGGGGGAGGAGGATTATGAACAGTGTGAATGTGACTTTGAGAGTCTGGATGTGCCCATTGAACCGGACATCTCCCCAGGCAGACCTTTAGAATCTCCCCTATGCTTTCTGAGTCCCTTCTCATTTTTGTTTTATAAAAAGGTTGTTGAAACCCTCCAGCTCCCATTAGAGGAAGCTGTGGATGAGCAGGAGGAACCTGATTTTGTGGAAATGATGGATATCCCAGAGTCTAGGAGATTATCTATCCCCTTACATAAGTCTTTTAGGAAACAAACAGTAAAAATTCTAAAAGGCCCTAATTCTGTACCTCCTGTTGATAAAAAGATGGACAGGAGGTACACTTTGTCAGGTCCTGATACAGACTTTCTTTCACAGCAATGCAGTCATGTTAGGGTGTTCAGGCTGCAGCCTGTGATAAAGCTAACATGCCCTGGCTTCACATCCTCCTGACAAGGACTCCAGGAAGATTGATGCCATGGCTAAAAACAATATATGGCAGCGCCCTTGGGACTCAGACAAGCAAATTACATGGCTTATGTGGCAAGATACCAAAAGCTAGATGGGACACTGTCATGGCTTTGGCTAAACAGGCCCCTGGCCAGCCTTGCCAAGGAGCTGGAGCAGGTGGCTACTGATGGTATTGAGGTTTCCAAGGTGCAGTTCCATGCAGCTGTGGATTCTAATGATGTATCCTCTAGAGTCATGGCTACATCTGTGGCCTTCGGGAGGTTAGCTTGGCTCAGGTGTACTAACTTGTCACAGGATACCCAGACTAAAGCCATGGATTTTCCTGTGGGGGGAATTCTCTGTTTGTTTGGGAGCAAACAGAGAATTACATGAAGAAAATGGATGAATACAGAACAACTTATAGGAGTGCATTAGCCAGGCGGCTGCAAGCCACTCCTCAGAAACAGACCCCCAGGGGTAGAGGTAGGCCCTTTCACAGGCCTTTTTACCAAACCCAGGCTTCTTCGGCTTATGCTCAGAGGGGGTTCTTCAGAGGCAGAGGCAGATGGGGTGCAAGTAGGTCTGCTCCCACCCCTCAGCCTAAAGCCCCTGCCAAACAGGCACCCTGATGGGGTGCCCAGGGCCGGTTCTCCACTTCCTGTAGGGGGCAGGCTGGCTTACTTCGCCCAGGACTGGGAGCTCTAACATCAGACAAAGGGTCCTGAAGTAGTAGTCAGGGTCTGGTTCTCAGCTTCAAAACATTTCCAAAGATGAGAGCCAGATTTTTCCACCTGCAAACCCTCTAGAGACTCTTACTTAGAAACAGAGGTCTCAACCTCCTAGCTCTCAGAGCTGTAGAAAGGGTTTCCTACACCAGGGCAAGGGTCTGTACTCCAGATATTTCCTTACCCCAAAAGACAGGAGAATGGTGGCCCATTTTAGACCCTAAGATATTCTGAACAAGCACCTTTTGAAACCAAAGTTCAAAATGGTGACTCTGGCAATGATTTTACCTTCTAAGGCCAGGGACTGGCTAGCTTCCTGGACCTCAAGGATGCTCATTTCCATGTTCTAATCAGAAGCTCCCACCGAAAGTACCTCAGATTCGAACTGCCCTCAGGTCACTACCAGTTCAGAGCAATGCCCTTCGGCCTCACCTCTGCCCCAAGGGTATTCACAAAATGTCTGGCAGTAGCAGTTGCTCATTTAAGAAGGCAAAGGATTGCTGTCTTTCCCTATCTAGACGACTGGCTCATTGTAGGCCAGTCTCCAGAACAGGTCAAATCTCACCTGCAAGTTACCCAGCAGCTGCTCACCTCTCTGGGCTTCATGCTCAATCTTGCAAAGACAGTTCTGGAACCTATTCAGGTACTCACCTTCATAGGTGCAGAATTGGACACAAAGCAGGCCAGAGCCTTCCTACCCTTAGAGAGGGTAAGGAACCTGGTGGCCCTGGCCTCCTTCACTCTGCAGGTCTCTCACCAGCAAGGCACTTCTTACAGCTCCTAGGGCACATGGCTGCTTCCACAGCTGTAGTGCAAGGAGCAAGATTTCGATGAGGGACATTCAGTTTCACTTGAGAGCCTTTTGGTCTCAGAGAAAAGATCCCCTTTCCAAATTGGTCCCAGTGACTCGAACCCTGATCCAGGCCCTTCAGTGGTGGCAGGATCAGAGCAATTTAAGACTGGGGGTCCCCTTCATTCCTCTGTCTCATTCCTTGTCCCTCACTACGGATGCATCCCTTCTGGGATGGGGAGCTCACATGGGCGACCTCTCCACTCAGGGAGTATGGTCCCCTCAGGAATCTCTGCTCCACATCAATTTGCTGGAACTCAGAGCTGTCTTTCTAGCACTTCAAGTGTTTTCTGCATCTGTTCAGAACAAAGTGGTACAAGTCAGAACAGACAACACCACCACAATGTGGTACATCAATAAACAGGGGTACTCGCCTTGGCCGTGGTGCATCAAGCAATGGAGGTTGTGGTCTCTGGCTTATTCCTGAACACTTCCTCATAGCAGTTCACCTCCCAGGAAAGGACAATGTCCTGGCAGATGCCTCAGCAGGATTTCCCAGGGCCATCACAATGGTCACTGGATCCCCAAGTACTGGGGATAGTTTTTGCCAGATGGGCACCCTCAGATAGACCTTTCGCTGCCCCAGACAATCACCAACTTCCACTGTTTTGTTGCAGGCCCCCAGTGATGGGCTCAGTCCCTCTGGATGCCTTTCTCCTAGATTGGGAAGGAAGTTTCTATATGCTTTTCCTCCCTTCCCTCTCCTATTCAAGGTGCTAGTCAAAATCAGATCCCAGCCTTGCAGGATGATTCTGATTGCTCCAGATTAGGCCAGGCAGCCCTGGTACCCATTCCTTCTGTCCTTAACAGTCCATCTTCCTCTGTGCCTCCCAGGAGACACAACCTGTTATCTTGTGCCCAGGGAGGGTTTGGTATCCGAATCTCAATCCCTCAACCTCAAGGCCTGGCTCTTGAGGAGTTAGAGTTTGCTGACCTGCACCTTTCTCAAGGTGTTCTCGACATCCTGAAGGCTTCTAGGAAGCCATCCACTAGGGCTACTTATAATTCTAAATGGAAAAGGTTTTCCATCTGGTGCTCGGGGAAGCATATTTCCGGAATCTGCTGATTTGCCCATTGTTTTGGACTATATGGTCCATCTTAATTCTTTTGGGCCTGAGACCAGCTACCTGAAAGTGCATTTGGCAGCTGTCTCTGCTTTTATTTCAGCAGGAAAGCCCTCTTCCCTTTCCACTCACCCTGTATTTTCCAAGTTTTTCAAGGGATTACTTCATACTAATCCACCTTTCAGGGACCCGGCCCCTGCCTGGGATCTTAATGTTTGCATTGCTCAATTGATGCAACCCCACTTTGAGCCTTTGTCTTCTGCAGAGCTCAAGTATTTGACTTGGAAAACTGTTTTTCTAGTAGCCATCACTTCTGCCAGGCGCATAAGTGAGTTACAAGCCTTGTCAGTGGAGACTGACTTTATTTCCTTTCACAGGGATAAGGTAGTCCTTAGGACTAACAGGAAGTTTTTGCCTAAGGTGGTTTCAGATTTCCACCTTAACCAGTCTGTCTCCCTTCCAGTGTTCTTCACTGACCATTCCTCCTCTGGTGAGAGGAGGCTGCACAGCTTAGATGTTAAAAGGGCCCTTAGTTACTATATGGAGCGTACCAAGGGTCATAGGTTCGAATCCCTCCAACTTTTTCTCACTTATGGTGAGGTTGGTAAAGGTAAACCTGCCACTAAGAGATCCATTGCCAAGTGGATTGTCTCTTGTATCCAATTTTGTTATCAAAAACTGGGAAAGGTTCCCCCTTCAGGCCTGAGGGCTCACTCTACCAGAGGTACAGCTGCGTCTATAGCTGCTGCCAGAGACATCCCTATTTTAGAGATATGTCAAGCAGCTACCTGGAAAACGGTACACACTTTCACCAAGCATTACTCCTTGGATATCCAGGCCAGGAGAGATGCTCGGTTTGGCACAGCTGTGCTTCAGAGCCTATTCCCTAAGTAGGTTCTGTCCCTCCTCCATGGAGGTACTGCTGTGTATTCTGCAATTGTCATAATATAGCAAGACTTCATGTTGTTTGAAGAAAAAATTACTCACCTTAGTAATGTTGTTTCTTCTAATGGAGTCTTGCTATATCATGACCTCCCCCAGCCTGCCCCTCTCAGAACTTCTACTTGGGTATGGGGTGGGTAGTCCAGTGTGGCACCGTTATGCCCATTATTTGTTTTTCACCCTTTGGGGTTTTGGGGTGTGTGTTTTATTCTACCTTATTTTATTGTGTTCTGGTTCCCTGACTTGAGTCTTTGTGTTGGGACCAGGAATATGTGTTAATATTTAGGTAGCCAGTTGGCTAGTGTAGGTTACAGCTTCCACACAGATCCTTAGTGAGTTTTTGCTCGTAAAGATCTGACTGTTTCAGTTTGAAATTATCCAGACAGAGCTTCTCTAACCGAGCTCGCACTCCAAACTCCATTCTTGGAATGGTAGTTAACCCTTTCACCTCCGGAGCAGTTCTAATGGTGGGACAAACTGCAATTGTCATAATATAGCAAGACTCCATTAGAAGAAACAACATTACTAAGGTGAGTAATTTTTTCTTGTCGTTCGATGATATTACTCAGATGAGGTAACAGTTGTAGATCGGCAGAAGGAGGTCTGTAGCACCCTATGATACATAATGTTGAAGTGTGTGAGATGATGACTTGAAGAGACAGACATTCATAGGCATTTGCAACAGATAAAGCACTCAGACAGGATGCTGTATACCTATCCGTGACATAGATGGCAACCCCTCCACCCCTGGAGTGTCTGTCTGCTCTAAATAGTAAATAGTTAAGGATATTGACTTCCCTGTCGGAGGTGGACGGTCTAAGCCAGGTTCCTGAAACCACTAGGATGTCTGGTCGAGTATGGAGGACCCAGGCCTGGATCATGGAGAGCTTTTCTAACAGACTGCATACATTAATGTGGAGGAAATTCATGCCTTCAGTTTGGCAAGGTCAGAGGGCGATGTGATTGCAGCTGGTGACCCCGGATTGAGCTCCACATTTCCTGAGCACAGGAGAAGGAGGAGTAAAAGTTTTCTTTGAGTGGCAATAGTAAGCTTCGTACTGGTAACCCCTTTACGTCGTTGTGGGCCATCGTCCTGGGGGGGCGCGCTCCAACATTTCTTGCCCTTCCCACTAAGGGTGGCAGAGACGAGTACTCTGACTGCTATCTGTAGAGGTGACACCTCTGATGTTGACGGAAGTCATAAGCTGAGGTGGTCATTCATTTTGTGTATCAGCATTAAAGGTAATATGAAAATAGTGTTAAGAATTTGTGAGTTGAAAAGCATGTATCCATGTAGGGACAGGAACTAGTTACAGAGCAGATCAGTATCCACAGTAATAAAGGCTTGAGGTGGCATATATTGGGCATGCGATATGAGGTAGAAGAAGGACCAGAACAGGATCCACGATTTGACACGCATAATGGAATAAGGATTTGGGGGGTACAGGGAGTGAGCTAGAAAGCGGGCAGGGTTTATGTGTATTTAATCAGGACCGGGGATTGGCAGCTAGGGCTCTCCTGGAGGTAATCAGTCCCTGAAGGCAAGTCTGTACCTGTGTTTCTGTGAGGGGCTGGTGGCTTCAGACCTGACTGCGGGTGGCAGTCTGGCAGGTCGGGTTCGTCAGAGAACCACGGCTGTGGCTCTCTGGACTACCTGGAAGGAGAAGGCAGAGGAGAATTAAATAAGAAAGTCAGAGGGGTGGGGCTGCTTGTGGAGCTAAAAAGAAATGCAGACTGGCTTAAACGGGGGTTGCAGACCAAGATGTTAGACAAGGTGCCCAAGTCTGAGTGAGCAATAACAGGGCTATTTAAAACACAATACTAGCGTAAAAAGGTGAAGGGGGGTTTCAAAGGCCTGAGCTGAGATCGCTACTGGTCTTATGAGGAACACAATACAGGCATTTACATTAAATCAGAAAACTTCAGCTATAAAATACAAACAAGACAGTTTTAACAGAAAGTATAATGTAGCACAATATAATCAAACATTAACAGTGCAGAGCTATATGGAGCCAATCGGAGTGCACCTGGGGCTGACTGCAGCCAGTGGGCCACAGCAGTAAAAGACTCTAAACCCAGAGACAACTGTTCCTCATGCAAAGAAAGCAAAAATTGTCAGCTAGGGCTCCCTTCCTGCAGGTAATCAGTCCCTGAGGGCAAGTCCGTACCTGCATTTCTGTGAGGGGCTGGTGGCTTCAGACCTGGACTGCGGGTGGCAGTCTGGCAGGTTGGGTTCGTCAGAGAACCACGGCTGTGGCTCTCAGACTACCATCACACAGTATGTCATATACAGTTAAAAGAAGTAACGAGACAGAAGCTGACATAAAACTTAACTAAAGATGGCATACTTTCTGTGAACTGCTGTTGCTGTTTGCCTACCTATTAGATTACCAGAACTAAAAAAAACATAGGAAGGGGGAAATTCAAATTGGTGTCATACAGATGTACAATCCTTTTCTATATACGGTTTGTACTTTGTGTTCATTTAGTTCTGTATGGTCAGAGCTCCCTCTGCTGGTGGACAGCTGACCTGCCAAATAAAGAGTATGATGAAGGAAAAAGCTTTCTAACCGCATTGTTGTTGTATCTAGCAGGTACCGTCAGTAGTGCCCCAGTTATGGTTATAGGATATTTTGAGCTTGATTTTCCGAGAGGGACGCAGGGCTTGCGTTGAGCCCTGCTCAGCCCCGTTGTTGGGTGCAGCTATGCCAAATGCCTTTGACACAACTGCACCCTATTTTAGTACATCAGGTGCAGTTGCAGCACTTTCCACACTTTACGGCAGCTTGCGCCAAATATTTGGCTCATGCCCAATGAAAAGGGCTACCAAATGGCACATGTTAGACCAGGGAAAAGCTGGTCTAGCTTGCAGCATTGGCTCTCGGGATAAAAAAAAAATCCAGATCGCGGCTGGGAGAAAGTCCCATGCACCAAACAATCTGCGCACCAGGGGCTTGCAGCATTTTTGGGGCTCTGAAAATCGAGACCCTTGTCTCGAATAGAGCCCACCAATCAGGCAGTCATTTCCAGAATTCCATAGTATAACTGCATTTAGAGAATAAATGTTCCATCATCTGAAAATAGACAATGCAGCAGTTTTGAGAGCAAAATGTATTGTCTCCAATTATCTTTAACCCTCCCGTCTCCCATGGCTACGTGGCCTAGTCACATCCCTTGTTCTTAGCAGTATTCTGTTTTCTGTTAACTGTAAACCATTTTGTGAGTTTGAAGTATAGATACCCTCTAAATTCTGCCTGAACTTTTTTTTTCCCTTGTACGTAGGTGGGTAAACACATGCACACACTAAGAAAAAAAAAAATTTTAAACAGGAAGGGAACGAGATGTAGGGAGTGGTGCAATGCACTGCCTGTGGGGCGGCAGTCTTCTGGGAGATGTTCTGAAGGCTGCAATGCTGCCCTGTTTGCAGACATCTTTTTGGTCTGAGGGAGGAGGTTGCCCGTCTCCTGGCTGACCTGGCGAGGATTCGGGAAACCTCCTCCCCCATCCAGGGACCACCAGGGCCGCCACCGCTGCTTCATAGGTTGCCAGGAAAGAGGAGCGGTTGAACCATGATGGGCTCAGGGGGAGTGAGGGTGGTGGACCAGAGGCACATCCTTCCAATTGTACCTCCACAATTCATATGCCGTTCTGGCAGAGCATGGTTCCTCTGTGGAGACACCCACAGAGGAGACCAAGGAGGATGCTGGGAACCTCCACAGAGGAGACCCACAGGAGCATAGCACACGACCCCACAGGGGAAGGGAACAACTCCTGATGGGGGACTCAGTCGTTAGTGGGATAGAACTGGGGGAGGGAGGGGAGAGGGAGGTAAGGTGCTTGCCCAACCATTGCTTGGAGGGACAGGAAGCGAATCCTCAGTATCGTGGGAGCAGCTGTATGGAAGAGGGAGCTGGACGTCATCCACCTATGGACAAATGACCTGGCTGTGAACGGGATCAGAGCAGTGCAAGAGGAATTTATGGAGATGGAAAAGGGCCTTAGACAAGTAGTATGCACAGTAACCTTCTTGGAGGTGCTGCCTGTCCATCACATGGGTGAGGCTAGGGTACTCCACACCATGGGATTCAATGAATGGCTGAAAAACTGCTGCCGAGCTCAGGGTTTTGGCTTCATTGGTGACTGGGGGTCCACCTGGAGGGGTAGGGCTAAAAAGGGTAAGGCCATCAAAAAATGGAGGGCGATGAGTACCAATGCCTGTAGTCTGGGTAACAAGCTCTCTAAACATAGTGGCCTTGACGGAAGAGGGATGCCTGGATATCGTGGCAGTCACAGAAACATGGTACTCGGAGAACCATGACTGGGATGTCAACATACCAGGATACACAATCTACATGAGGGACAGGGAGGGTAAAAGAGGAGGAGGAGGTGCAGTAGCTCTCTGCCTAAGGGAAGGGATCAAAGCAGCTGAACTAAAGGGTAAACAGGGAGGAGAGGAGACACTGTGGGTCACCCTGGAGACAGGACATGGCACCACAATCTGCACAGGGATTGTATACAAACCCCCATCTTGGGGGGAGGCAGTGGACAAGGAAATGATAGAAGGCATCCTTAGAATGCAGAAAAGGGGGAGATATTGTTGATGGAGGACGTGAATATGCCAGATGTTAACTGGAGCACCTTTGCTGCGGTCGCATCCAAGAGCAGGGTCATTCTCAATGCCCTACAGGGGGTATGCCTCAGGCAGTTAGTTTTGGAACCCGCTTGAGAGGGAGCAATCTTAGACCTGGTACTCTCAAATGGGGATGGAGAGAGAGAGAATCTCAGATCTGGAAGTGGGCAGCCATCTGGGAACAAGTGACCACCAAACAGTGTGGTTCATGATAAACTTAGCTGTAGAGTCAAGCCATACAAAAGTTAGAGTATTGGACTTCAGGAGGGTTGACTTTGGGGAAAATGGGAAGAGTGCCTCAGAAAAGCACTGGCAAAGGGAAAGAAGGAGGGGGAGGAGGAACAATGGGGGAAAAGGAGGCAGCAAGCCTTTGTGTGAAGCAAATAAATAAAACAAAGCGAAGAAAAAAAACACTGGTTCTCAAAATAGTTGGTAGGGAAGGTCGGGGAGAAAAAGGTAGCATTCAGGAAGTGTATTCTGAATTAACTTTAATGATTAAATAGTGCGTTCATTAAAATTAAGATAAGTTATGAATGCATAATATGTTATACATCCGAGTGATTTATAATTTTTAGTTTTATTTCAAGTTATTATATTTGAATCTATTTCCATTAATTGACAGTAGCATCTTGTTTGGTTATACACTATGGATTTAATTATTGTCGCATTACATTGAACATAAGTTTCATATTTTTAGAGAAATTTTATACTTGCCATTTCTTGCTGAAAAATGGAAAATGTTTTGAATGTTCTGAAATGTGTTAATGTATTTTCTGTTTTGTCAAGACAATAAAAATTATATTATGGGGGGGGAAAAAAAACACAGAAGAAGCAGGACAGAGAACTGTACCAGTTAAAGCAGAAGGAAGTGGGGAAGGCAGTCAGAATAGCAAAGGCCCAAATCAAGGAAAGGATAGCCAACTCAGTTATGAAAGGGGATAAAACCTTTTATAGGTACATTAGTGAGCGACAAAAGAACAAGGGAGGGATAGTGAGGCTTAGTATAGGGGAGGAAGGGAGGGAGGGCAGAGGGTGACAGTGAAAAAGCTGGGATACTGAATGAATACTTCTGGTCAAGAAGAGGAGGGGGAAGTACCTAAACCAAACAATAGAAGCACTCTGGACAAAGGGGGTCAATACCAGTCCATTCACAGAAGAAAGGGTCCTGAAAGAACTCCTAAAACTGAAGATGGACAAAGCAGTGGTGCCTGACGGAATTCACCCCACAATTCTAAAAAAACTAAGGGGAGAACTAGTGACAGCTGACTACCCTTTTTCATTATGTATTCATGTGCTTTTTTCCGTTTCCCCCGCACATGCGTGCTGCGTTCCGAGACACCCACCCGGTGCTCTATCCTGCTTATCTCTTCCCCACCCCCATACTAGCACCCTGAAGACCTGAGGTTGTTGCCGAACCTGCGTCGCCGGCACCACTGGCCCCAGTACTGAACCCTGTGGTACCCCACTAGTAACCCCTGTTTTTTCAGAGTGGACACTGTTTACTATTACCCTCTGTGTCCTGTTATCCAGCCTGTTTTTTTTTTTTTTTTTTACCAAGGCTACCACTCTGGGACCCACTCCCAGGCTGGCTAACTTGTTTATTAATCTTTTGTGTGGGACTGTGTCAAGTGCCTTGCTAAAGCCTAGGTAGGCCATGTCCACTGCCCCTCCCTGGTCTACTACCTTGGTCAACCAGACAAGGAAATCTATTAGATTTGTCTGACATGACCTTCCCGCTGTGAATCCATGCTGCCTTGGGTCCTGTGCCCCGCTGGCCTCTAGGTACTCAGCTATTCTTTCTTTCAGAAGTCTGTGTTTCTATTCTATCATTTTCCCTACCAGTAAGGTCAAACTAACAGGTCTATAGTTTCCTGCCTCTGCCTTGCTTCCACTTTTGTGAAGGGGAATCACATCAACCCTCCTCTAGTCCTCAGGTACCACACGCTCCTCTCATAATTTGTTAAAAAGGGTAGTCAGTGGTGTTACTAGTTCTCCCCTTAATTCTTTTAGAATTCTGGGGTTAATCCCATCAGGCCCTGTTGCCTTGTCCACCTTGAGTTTTAGGAGTTCTTTCAGGACGCTTTCTTCTGTGAATGGACTGGTATTGACCCCCCAATCCAGAGTGTATCTATTGTTTTGGTTTAGGTACCTCCCCTCCTCTTCTTTTGTAAATACTGAACAAAAGTTTTCATTCGGTGTATCTGCCTTTTCACTGTCACCCTCTGCCCACCCCCCCCTTTATTAAGCCTCACTATTCCTCCCTTGTTCTTTCATCGCTTGCTAATGTACCTATGAAAGGTTTTATCCCCCTTCTTAACTGAGTTGGCCATCTTTTCCTTGGTTTGGGCCTTTGCTATTCTGACTGCCTTCCCCGCTTCCTTCTGCTTTACCTGGTACAGTTTTCTGTCCTGCTTTTTCTGTGATTCCTTATACTTTCTGAATGCTATCTTTTTCTCCCTAACCTTCTCCGCCACCTCTTTTGAGAAGCATAGTGTCCCCCTTTTGTTTTATTATTTTTGCTTCACAGAAAGACTTGTTGAATCTGTGATGGCAGTTTTGATTGTTCCCCATTGTTCCTGCACCCCTCCTTCCTGTCCTTTTGCTAGTGCATTCCTTTGGAACGCTCCCATTCTACGAAGGTCAGCCCTCCAAAAGTCCAGTAACCTTGCTTTTGTATGACTTGACTCTTGCTGTGTTAATTGTGAACCACACAAGTAACATAGCCAGCAAGTACAGAGATAACATTTACAAAGAAGATGCATGCACAGTTTATGTGTGCTGTTTGGGCCTGTCTCACAACATGAGGACTTGTGATATCTGCCAGAGCTTCAACCAAGCAACAAGGAGATAGTGTGAGAAAGCTCCAGGAAAAATTCCTTCTCCAACAAGCTTAGCAGCCAAAGAGGAGGAACAGGGCCCCAAATGAATGTCATAATCTATATCAGCCGAGACACAGATGTCAGAGTTGAAGGACCAGGACAGTGAAAGATCATTATCATGGCCCTCCTCATCATCAAGCGATAAGCATAAGCACTGAGACAAAGAGAAGTCTGCCTCCCTGGTGAGATCCTGGTCACTGTTGAGACAAGGTAATTTGACAGCATCATGGCTTACTCTGACGGCATTGACAAAAGCCTGCTTGACCATCAGTAAAACATCAAGTTCGGGTTGTGGCTTAGGCACTGCCATACCTACTCTGGGCAGTACAACGTCATAGTCATTGAGACAAGGCCTGTCATCGATGCATGTAGTCATGGCCGTTGTTGACTGTCAAGCTGTGCTGGTGTCATTTTCAGAGATGATATAATGCATTTTGACTGGCATACCTATGCAGGTAGTCATCCCGTCGACTGGGTCAGTAGCAACTCTGAATCCGTTGACAGTGTCTTCCAGCACACAGCAACTTCCTCCTCTTCAACCCCTGCCATCATCTTCAGCGCCTTCCGTGTATCCCGTCTATAGAGACTTTGAGGTGGAATCCTGACCTCATAGTATTTACATTAGGACTGTGAAGGAAAACGGTATTTAGCACCTTGTTCTAGCTAGAGCTGTGGTATGATGTTCTATCCACACTTTCTGGCAGTCTCCTTTCCTTTTAAGATGTGCCAGAAAGTCTTCAAGCCGGCTTCTTCCACCCACCTGGGTGGTAACTCCCTCGGCTTCGTCCCATGACGCCAGATCTTCCTTTCCACTGGAAGAAACAGGTTCCCTCCTTACTGCTCCTGCATTGAGTAGGCCATAGCACTTAAATTGTTCGGAATTACTTCCAAACCAACTCTAATGTGTTTTGTCTTCCACTGGCTCTTCGTTCACAACTGTGATGGACAATAAGTCTGCTCACGGGTTCCGCTGGTGCCCTTGCGGGCAGATGATGTCCAGGATCGACCCGCACTCCACGTGCGTCTATTGCCTGCGGCACGACCATGATCAACAGGCCTGCTACTTTTGCATCTTATTTCATTTGACCGTCCTGGAGGACATTCTCGCCTGCCTAAAACTGGGCTGCCTGGCAGGACGGAACCCACTGGTCAAATCCAAAGATGCCCATTGGGTGGTCTCTACAGCTGTGGGGTCTGCTGAGCAGCTTGCAGCCTTCCAAAAGGAGGTGGCCCAGGCTGCAGCCCATTCCTTCTTGGTTTCTGCCTTTGTGCTGCTTTAGCTGGGCTCTTATTTTTATGGGCTACTTTGAGGAATTGTGCCAGTCTCTGCCGACCTTCAGTCAGGGACCCACCAGCAAATCTAAATCTGAAAAAAGAGTCTTAAGAAAGAAAAGACTCTTTGTCGTTCATGGGATCGGGAGTGCTCTCGGTCGAGGGTCTCCAATTCCTTAGCTTTTCCAAATTTCACTTCGGTCGAATCCTCAGCCTTGGCCGCTGGCTCCATGGTAACCCCGTCGGGCCTGTCTGGTGAGACGCTGATCGAAGCCCCAGCTGACATTTTTCTTGAGACGACCAACCAGTTGCCAACCAAAGAGGCTGATAATCTCCTTGTCTAGGACCCTGGTCCTGATGCAGACCGTTGCAGGGATGGATCAGTCCGCTGACCTACCCCTTCTGGTCCCTGATCCTGACCAGGACGTGCCTCAGCAATCGCAGACTCCTTCCAAGCCCCGCCACCAGTCCCCACAGTGGTCGAGGTCTTCTTCCCATGGGTCAAGCATGTCCTGATGTCATCGGCGCTCCTGCTCTCGGCACCGCAGGAGGCGGCACCGCTGCTGTTCTTCGTCCTTGTCCTCCTCAGGTGAGGAGAGGCTTCGGCGTATGTTGCGTCAACACTACAAGGACTTGATGTGGCAGAAGTTGGTATTTACTGGCACCAAACTGACCCCGTTTTCTACACCGACAATCACATGGCTGTCGCCAAAAGGCCGACTCCAACCTGTCTGCCAATTGTGGTGGAACCGACGCCCAGACAGCCAACGGTCAGTGCTCCAACTAAGGCGTCTCTGCCGTCTAAGGGGCTTTCCCATCGGCTGTGGGTTGCCATCACCCCTGACTGTCCACGGAGGGTCAGTGGGGACTCCAGCGGTTGACCGCTCTTTGATGAATCTGCAGAGTCCGAGGGTTCCCCCTGCATTCCTTTCCGGTTGACATGGAGTCCATGGGGGGATCTGTCGATGGACGAAGGTCCGTCCTCTTTCATGGGCCTTCTCCATTTGATCTCTGAGTCGACAGGTATGAAGATGGAGCCCATCCAGAAACTAGCTAGTTACCCATTGACCGAGATCCTGGAGGCTTTCCCGGTAGCAGAAGCCATTCTTGGCCCTACCCTGAAGCTCTGGCAGTGCCCCATTCCTGCCCTGCGACTTCTGCTTGGATTGTCTACAAGTATGTGGTGCCCACCAGATCCCTTTTGGGATTCACAGAGCACTCCTCAGCTGAGGGGTTGGTGGCTGACTGTGTGTTCTGGTGCTCTGGCAACACCGGGGATGTTGACATGCTTCCTGATAAGGAGTCCAAGAAGTTGGACCGTGTGGCTAAAAAGATCTAAGATGCCTCCTTGCTTGGCCTCCACCAGGTGAGCTTGGCCCTTCTCATGGCCCACTTCTCCCATGCCCTGCTGGGCACCTTAGATGGGGTGCTTCCCCATCTGCTTGTGGACCTTCAGACCACTGTCAAACAGGTCCGAGACCAGGGCCAGGCTATGGCCAAGCAACAGCTGCAGACTGCTATGGACGCTGGGGACTCCTGTGCCCACTCTGTGGTGGCCTCAGTGACCATGCGCCACAGGGCTTGGCTGAGGATCTCGACCTCCGTGACAGACACTCGGCACAAGCTAGCAGATGTCCCTTTCGTGGGCACCGACCTGTTCTGGCTCGGGGCTGAGGGTCACCTCTCACGCATCAAGAAGTCTAGTCCCACCTTGGACTCCATGTCATCTGCCCAGAAAGACCCCGAGGGCTCCAAGCAGTATCCGAAACGGAAGCCCTTTGGTCCACCTCCACTCAAGGAGGCTCAGGCTTGGCGATCTTGGCTGTCCGTAAGCCAAGAGGGAGAGGCTTCAGTGGCCCCTCAGCCGGGCCCTCCTCCTCCTCCAAGCTTGCCCTGTGACGGGATGAGGGGGTGCCTCCCTAATGTCCATCACACCTCCTCTGGGTCCTCCCATGGGGGTCTGGCTCCACCACTTCCTTTCTCCCTGGTCCGCTGTCCCCACGGACAGGTGGGTTCTATAAGTGGTGGGTCAGGATCTGCCTCTAGAGTTTGAGCAGTATCCTCCTTGTTGAGTCTGCTCCCCACAGGTGGACTTGTTTTCTGCAGACATGCTGTCAGCTCTCGGACACAACATAGCCCTGCTTCTCTGCAAGGAGGTCGTGGTTCCTGTCGTGGATCCTCTGGAACACCCAGGGTTTGTCTCCAGGTACTTCCTGGTGCTAAAGTGGATGGGGGGGGCTGGCACCCCATTTTAGGGAGGGAAGGGAAGAGACAATTGTTTAACCAGGAGTAGCACACTAAGCTGGAGCTTGTTTCTAGATACGACCTGGGAGCATAAGGAAGTTGACTTGCTCAGGATCGCACAGAGTGCACCCCGGCTGTGAGATTCAAACTCAGGTCTCCAGATCGGCAGCTCAGAGCCTTAACCAACTGCACTATAATGCCTCACTTCTAGATCTGCATGACCTGAACAAGTTCCTTAGGTTGCACACCTTCGGGATGTTAACTGTCTCTAATCATATCATCTCTAGAACAAAACATTTGGTTTTGCTCCCTGGATCTTCAGGATGCATTCTTTCACTTCGCAGTCCGTCCGTGTCGCTGAAGGTTCCTCCGCTTTCGAGTTGAGGGAACCCTCTGAGTTCCAGGCCATGCTCTTTGGCCTCTCCTCAGCCCCCAGGATCAAGTGCATTGCAGTGGTGGCAGCTTACCTGAGGCTCCGAGGGGTCCAGGTTTATCCCTACCTGGACAACTGGCTGATCGCAAGTCCCTTTAGGCAGAAGGTGAGGCAGTCCAGGTGCCTGGCCCTCCAGACCTGCGTCAAACTTGGCCTCCTGGTCAACGAGGCCAAGTCAGAACTTTTACCATTGCAGGTGATCAACTTCGTTGAGGCGGAGCTCGACTCTTGAAGAGCCAGCGCCCTGCTCCTAGTAGACAGGGAGGAGGCTCTCTCCTCCTTTGTCCGACCATTTCGGGTTGGGCAATTGTGCCCTGCCCGGGACTTCCTGCGCCTTCTGGGCTACATGGCGGCCTGTACCAGTGTGATCCGTTGGACTGGCTGGAGAATGCGTTTCCTGCAGTGGGAGCTGGCCAGCCTGTTGTCTGAGCTCAAGGGGCACTTCGACCAGTCAGTAATGGTGAACCAACGGATGTGGGATGCCACCCAGTGGTGGCTGGTCCCAGAACATCTGCAGGAAGGGATCCAGTTTATCCGTCCAGAGCCGACGGTCATCCTGACGACTGATGCCTCTCTCACGGGCTGGGGTGCCCAACTGGGGGAAGACAGAGTCTACAGGCTCTGAACCCCCAAGGAGTCCCGATGCCACATCAACCTACTGGAGCTCGGAGCAGTTCTACTGGCGCTGAATGCCTTCACTCCACACATTCTGGGTTAAGTGGTCCCAAGTCCAGCCAGCCTGGTGGCACTGAGGGACCAGGCGGACGCCTTACCTTACACTACGCCAACGGCCCATGTTCAGGAGCGAACGGGGGTCGGCAGGGGTGGAGAAGGATGAAGCGTCCTCAGACAGCTCTCCTTCGACTGGGTGGGGGGCCTCCTAGATGTCGGTGCTTGCCTGGCCCCTAGTGGCGGCTGGGGGCAGGCACACCGACGCTGAAACTACTTGGGAGGTAGAGGAGCTTCCGTCGATCGTACAAGTGGTTGGTACTGTATGCTCCTCTGCCCTGGAGTGAGAAAAACGGAAAAAGATGGCAACCCAGCTGCACAGCTTGATGGCCGTCCGCGATCTCCAGGCTCCTGCCTCCCTGAACTGGATCCGTACAGGGTCGGTGAGTTGGGGCCCCCACTGCCCCGCTGAGGGGGAAAGCCACAGGAATTAGAAGGCAAGGCTGGGAGTGTGTAGATACGGATGGCAGCCAGAGTCCCACACAGGATGCCGAGACATGGAAGCAGATCAGGTATGCCGGGGGTAATAAGAAAAAAAAAGGGGTCCAAGTCCATACGGACAACCCCATGACCATGTACTGCCTCAACAAGCAGGGTGGAACGCACTCCCTGCCTTTGTGCAGGGAAGCTCTCCGTGTCTGGTCCCTCGTGTGCAGCCTGGAGGCGGATTTCCTGGCCATCCATGTGACAGGAGCCTCCAGTCAGCTGGCGGATGCCCTCAGCGGGGTGGGAGAGGCGTCTCACGAGTGGTCTCTCCACCCAGAGGTAGTTCACAGTCTGTTCTCCCAGTAGGGCACCCCTCAGGTGGACCTGTTCGCCTCCAGGGAGAACGCAAGGCTGAGGCTGTTTTGTGCCCTCCCCCCTCAGCAGAGAATGCTGCAGGGGGATGCCTTCTCGAGGCCCTGGACTCCGAACCTCTTTTATGCCTTCCTCCACTTCCCTTGATCCACAGGGTGCTTCTCAAGGCCAGGAGGGCAAGGCACAGGTGATCCTGGTGGCTCTGGACTGGCCAAGCCAATTCTAGTACCCCGATCTCCTCAGTCTCAGCAGTAGGCTCCCAAGGCGTCTTCCCCTACGCCTGAACTTGCCTTCCATCAGTCGGGGAAGGTACTCTACCCAGACCTTCAATACCTGCACCTGATGGCCTGGTTCCTGAGCGGCTAGAGCTCCAGGCCTTGGGTCTCTCCGAAGATGTCTTCACCATTGTGCAAGCATCTCGGAAGGACTCGACCAGGAAGTGCTGTGCCTTCAAATGAAAGAGATTTTTCATTTGGTCTCAGGGCAAGTGGTGGGACCGTTCTCCTTTCCAACGGCTAGTATCCTTGATTACCTTTGGTTCCTGTCTTAGTCTGGCCTTTGGTCAACGACCCTTAAGGTGCACCTGACAGCCATCTTTGCTTGCCGTGCACGGGCTGATCAGCACTTGGCATAGGAGAAGGTGCTCAGGTGCTTTTTCAAAGGCCTTGACAACATTTGCCTTCCAGTGCGTGAACCAACACCACAGTGGGACTTGTTGCTAGTTTTGGCAAAGCTGATGGGCAAGCTATTTGAAGCGATGCACAGACTTGAACTCTCACCTGTCATCGAAGACTGCATTCTTGGTGGCTGTCACATCAGTCAGAAGAATCAGTGAGCTCCAGGCACTTTCGGTGGAGTCGCCTTACCTGGTCTTTCACAGGGTTGTCCTGCATCCCAACACAAAGTTCCGCCTGAAGGTTGTGTCGGAGTTTCACCTTAACCAGGTGATTAGTCTCCTGGTGTACTTCACCAATCACACCTTGGAGGCCGAGCACAGGCTCCATACTCTGGGCCTGAGGCGAGCGCTCTCTTATTTCAAAGTGCAGACAGCTAGTGTTCGGGGAGAGGTTCGTCAGCTGTTTGTCACCTACACTGATACTGCACCTGGTAGACCTGCAGCCAAGCGGACAGTTGGCAGCCGGATCACATCCTGTGTTGATCTCTGCTTTAGGTTGGTGGGTAGGGAGCCTCCCGTAGGGCTAAGGGCTCATTCCACCTGCCATAGTGCTGCGTTGGTGCCTGCCCAGGGATTCTGTAGGGCTGCTACGTGGAGGTCAGCACACACCTTCATTTCCCATTACCACATTGACATAGAGTCATGCTGGATTTTGGGCCTCAGTTCTCCAGTCCTTATTTCCTAAGTAGGGTGTGTGCGCCTTACCTTCCTCCTCCCGGGGAACTTTCAGGAGTCTGCCAGAAAGTGTGGACAAAACATTATATCCACGTCTGTAGAATCATGGGTTACTCACCTGTAACAGTAGATCTAGGAGTGGTATATGATGATCATCCACACAGACCCACCCAACTTCCCCAGCTTCGGCGCACACACTCTGGCGTCATGGGGCAGAGCCGAGGGAGTTGCCACCCAGGTGGGTGGGAGGAGCCAGACTGAAGACTTTCTGGCACATCTTAAAGGGAAAGGACACTGCCAGAAGGTGCGGATGAACATCATATACCACTCCTCGAACTACTGTTACAGCTGAGTAACCTGTATTTCTAGGGATGTGGAATTGTTGTTCTTATCCATACTTCTTGGCATGTGCTTTCCCTTTAAGAATCTTGCTGGAAGGTGTAAAAGATGGCTCCTCCCACCTACCCAGGTGGCATATTCCTCAGCTCCACCCCTTGATGCCAGATCTTCCTTTCCGCTGGAAGATTCAGGTCCTTTACTTATCGATCCCATGTTGCGTAGGCCTTGGTACTTAAATCTTCACGTTACTTACCAAAATTAACTCATTATAGTTTCAGCGCATCGTTTTTCAGTCGTGACCGTGATGGAGAACAAGTCCTCACCCGGTTTCCGCCGCTGCTTTTGCGGACAGAAGTTGTCTTGTACTGACCTGCACTCCACATGAGTCTATTGCCTGGGCCACGATCACGACTCAGGCCAGCGATTTTTGTCACTCATTCCAGCCGAATGTGTTGGACGATTGCCTCGCATGGTTATAGCTTGGCCGACCAGAGAAACGCAACCCGCCGGTCAAATCTAAAGAGGCCCGTTGGGTCCACTGAACAACTCGAGCAGATGAAGGCTTTCGAGATGGAGGAGGCTCAGGCCACCGATCAGTCCTCTTCAGCTTCGGTGTTTGTACCGCTCAAACTGGGCTCTACATTTTCAGGTTCCATCAAGGAGTTGTACCAGTTTCTCCCAACCAAAGGGGAGGGCCCGTCGGGTTCTCACATCTCCCACTCCCGTAAAAAGGATTCCAAGGAGTAGAGAGAGGTCTCATTCCCAGGAATCTCCGGTTTCGATTTCGGTTGAAATTGCGGGCTTGGTTGCTGAATTCACGGTGCCCCTATCAGGCCAGCCGGCTAAGACACGGGATGACGCCCCAGTCAAAACTATTGACCCCGTCAACCTGTTGTCGCTGGATGAGGCCGACAATTCCTTGTTTAGGACTCTGGTGCTACCTGGACCCACCGAGGAGGAGACCCAGCCCACTGGGAACCTCTTCTCAGTCTCTGTCCCTGACCTGGAGGAGCCACGGATCTCCCCAGCTCCTTCAGAGCACCCCCGTCTGTCCCCCCAGTGGTCGAGGTCTAGGTCTTGGACACCTTTGACCGACAGGTCAAGGAGAACTCACAAATGCCATTCTGGACGTTTCAAAAAGCAGCACTGCTGCTATTCATCCTTGTCCTCCTTGGTAGAGGAGAGACTTCAGCGCAAGTTGCGTCGACTGTACGAGGATTTCATGTGGCAACAATTGGTGTTGGCTGGTCCAAAGTCAACTCTGGTTTCCACGCCAGCCATCACATGGCTGTCAACCTGTAGGCCGACGCTGACTCCTCCGGAGCTGGTCAAAACCATCCCTCTGCCCGCAGAGCCAGTGAAGGTCCTCCCGGCTTGGCCAAAACTGGCCTCTCTGCCTAGTGTAGTGGAGCCGCCACCTAAACAACCTACTTCCGGGGCTCCTGTCAAGGAGTCTCTGCTCGCTAAGGGCCTCTCGCTTAGGCTGTCGGTCACCCTCATTCCTGACCGTCCGTGGTGGGTCGAAAATGACTCAGATACTTGGCCGATCTATCTGGACTCTTCGGAATACGATGACTTCAATTTGCATTCTCATCCATTCAATGAGGATTTGCTTGGGGGTCTCTCGACAGAGGAGGGTCTCAGTCCTTCATGGACATTCTCCGTCTCATGTCCGAATCGACGTGGATGCCTTTGGAGCATGTTCAGAAACGGGCTCAGTATCTCCTGACAGACATTCAAACAACATGAAGTCTTGCTATATTATGACATATGCAGTATAACCCCAGGTTAGAACTGCTCCGGAGGTGAAAGAGTTAACTTCCATGCAGGGCATGGAATCCTGAGCGCGAGCTCGGCTGTACACTCTGTCTATTGAAGCTCAAACTTAAACTGTCAGATTCTTTACTCCGCCTCACTGAACAGTCGCTCCGGAGATTCCTCCTGCTGCTCGGTTTGTTTGTCGGTTTTAAAGTGTAATTCTCGGTTTATTTTACCGAAATTTAACCGCAATCATCGGTTCAAGCTCTGTCTGTGGTATTGTAAGTAATAGATAGGCTTATTTACTATTTTTTTTTTTTCTGTGTGGAACTTGTAAACGTCTTTTTCGGTTCGGTTGAACCGATCAGAGGGATTTTAAAATTGCTTTCTAGCCCTTTAGAGTGCGGTTCCCGGTTCTTATCGGTTCTAAAAAAAAAACTGATTTTATTACGTTTTTTTCCACAACCCGTGACACGGTTGGAAACTGATAAGAGAGTCTTGCTTGGTGGATTGCCATTAACGGGCAAGTTTTGGTTAGGCTGGCACTATGTCTGAGAAACCCAAAAGAAAATCCGGACCCACTGGGTTTCAGCACTGTGGCCTCTGTGGGGAAGCCTTTGCCAAGGCTGACCCATACACCATTTGTGTATATTGTCTGGGGTTTGACCACCTCAATGCAGACTGCCAGATTTGTAAGAATTTTCTTGCTGCCACCATGGAAAAAAGAGTTGGTAGGCTCAGGGAAAGGGAGGCCAAAAAGTCCACTGACCCGGATGGCCAGCCCGGTTTGGTTCCAGCCGAACCTGAGGGAGTGCCTTCTGACCAGGGTGATGCTTCCTCGGGCAAACGGAGAGCCAGCTCTGAGGAGCCGATTCCAACTAAAAGGGCTAGAAGGTCAGCTAGTTTGGGGCCAAAAGTTATTTCTCCAACCGCTGAGGAAATAGCCAAAGCTATTCAAGTTGTCCAGTCTCTTTCCCCAGTTCCGTCTGAACCGGCACCAGTGGGCAAGCACCCGGTTCGGTCGGTTCCCTCGGTTCAAGATTATGATTTTGAAGATTTTTATGAACCAGGGGAAGGAGAGGAGGGGTGCGAGGAGAGTGAGTGTGATTTTGATAGTCTGGATGTGCCCTTTGAACCGGACATCTCTCCAGACAGACCCTCAGGAGTATCCCCTCCCAGGCTAGCTGAGTCCCCTTCTCATTTTTTGTTTTACAAGAAAGTTGCTGACGCTCTGCAACTCCCTGTTGAGGAAGTTGTTGATGATCAAGAAGAGCCTGATTTTGTGGAAATGATGGATATTCCACAGTCTAGGAGACTGTCTATTCCCTCATAAATCTTTTAGGAAACAAACAGTAAAAATTTGAAAACTCCTCATTCTATCCTCCCTGTGGATAAAAGGATGGACAAGAGGTATGCTTTATCAGGCTCTGATATGAGTTCCTATCCAGCAGTGCAGCCATGTGGGGGTAGTGCAGGCTGCAGCCTGTGACAAGGCTAATATTCCTCTAGCCTCTCACCCTCCTGAAAAGGATTCCAGGAGGATGGATGCCATGGCAAAAAAGCAGTACATGGCAACATCTTTGGGACTCAGACAGGCAAATTATATGGCTTACGCAGCTAGGTACCAGAAATCCAGGTGGGATACTGTCCTGGCCCTAGCAAAACAGGCCCCCTGAACAGCTTGCCAGGGAGCTGGAGCAGGTGGCTGCGGATGGTATTGAGGCATCCAAGGTGCAATTTCATGCTGCTGTAGACTCTAATGATGTTTCATCTAGAGTTAGGGCTACATCTGTATCTCTTCGCAGAATGGCCTGGCTCAGATGTACTGCCCTGTCACAGGATACCCAGTCTAAGGCTATGGATTTTCTTGTTGTGGGAAATTCTCTGTTTGGGGAGCAGACAGAGAATTATATGAAGAAAATGGATGAGTATAGGACCACCTATAGGAGTGCACAGGCCAAAGAAAGGCAAGTTACTCCTCAAAGGCAGCATGTCGGGCAGGGGCAGGCCTTTTCATAGGCTGTTTTACCAAGCCCAGGCCTCCTCTTCTGCTTATGCCCAGAGGGGGTTCTTTAGAGGAAGGGGCAGAAGGGGGCTCTAGTAAGCCTGCTTCTACCCCTCAACCCAAAGCCCCTGCAAAACAGGCTTCCTGATGGGGTGGCCAGGGCCGATTCTCCACTACCTGTAGGGGGCAGGCTGGCTTACTTTGTCCAGGACTGGAAGTCTTTAACATCAGACAAGTGGGTCCTGGAATTAGTAAGCCAGGGACTGGTTCTCAGCTTCAAAAAATTTCCGAAGATGAGAGCCAGGTCTTTTCCACCTGCAAACCCATCAGAGGCACTTGCCCTGGAAGCAGAAGTTTCTTCCCTCCTGGCTCTCAGAGCCGTGGAAATAGTTCTACCCATTCACCAGGGCAAAGGGTTGTACTCCAGGTACTTCCTTACCCCAAAAAAGACAGGAGAATGGCGGCCCATTCTGGATCTCAGGTATCTAAACAAGCACCTTTTTAAAACCAAAGTTCAAAATGGTGACCCTGGGGATTATTTTACCCTCTCTAAGGCCAGGGGACTGGCTAGCCTCCCTGGACCTCAAGGATGCCTACTTCCATGTTCTCATCAGAAGCTCCCATCGAAAGTACCTCAGATTCGAACTGCCCTCAGGCCATTACCAGTTCAGAGCAATGCCTTTCGGCCTCTCCTCGGCTCCAAGGGTGTTCACAAAATGCCTGGCAGTAGCAGTTGCTCATTGAAGAAGGCAAAAGATTGCCATCTTTCCTTATCTGGATGACTGGCTCATTGTAGGCCAGTCTCCAGAACAGGTCAAACTGCATTTACAAGTAACCCAGCAGCTGCTTACATCTCTAGGCTTCCTTCTCAATCTTCCAAAGTCAGTTCTGGAGCCTGTCCAGCTTCTCACCTTTATAGGCGCAGAACTGAACACAAAAGAAGCCAGAGCCTTCCTTCCTCTGGAAATAGCAAGGACCCTGGTATCTCTGGCCTCCTCTTTCACCCTGCAGGTCTCTCGACCAGCAAGGCATTTTCTACAGCTCCTGGGGCACATGGCTGCTTCTACAGCAGTGGTGCAGGGAGCGAGATTTCAGATGAGGGACATTCAGTTCCATTTGAGAGCCTTTTGGTCTCAAAGGGCGGATCCTAACCAAATTGATTCCAGTGACTTGAACCCTGATCCAGGCCCTTCAGTGGTGGCAGGATCAGAGCAATCTGAGACAGGGGTTCCCTTCACTCCCCAGTCTCCTTCCTTGACCCTTACTACAGATGCATCCCTCTTGGGGTGGGGAGCTCACATGGGTGACCTTTCCACCCAAGGGCTGTGGTCCCCTCAGGAATCTCTGCTCCACATCAGTTTGCTGGAGCTCAGAGCAGTTTTTCTAGCACTCCGGGTTTTTTCCACATCTGTCCAGAACAAGGTTGTTCAGGTCAGAACAGACAATACCACTACAATGTGGTACATCAACAAGCAAGGGGGCACTCGGTCTACGGCCTTGTGTACCGAAGCAGTGAAGTTGTGGTCTCTGGCTTATTCTGTGAACGCCTCCCTTATGGCAGTTCACCTCCCAGGCAAGGACAATGTCCTAGCGGATGCTGTCAGCAGGATTTCCCAGGGCCATCACGAATGGTCACTGGATCCCCTAGTACTGGAGGTAATATTTGCCAGATGGGGCCCTCCGCAAATAGATCTCTTTGCAGCCCCAGACAATCACCAACTTCCCCTTTTTTGCTGCAGGCCCCCAGTGTTGGGCTCAGTCCCTCTGGATGCCTTCCTTCTCAGTTGGGAAGGGAAGTTTCTTTATGCTTTTCCCCCCTTCCCCCTTCTTTTCAAAGTGCTAGTCAGAATCAGGTATCAGTCCTGCAAGATGATCCTGATTGCTCCAGATTGGGCCAGGCAGCCCTGGTACCCACTTCTCATGTCCTTAGCGGTCCACCCTCCCCTATGTCTTCCCAGGAATCACAACCTGTTAACCTGTGCCCAGGGGAGAGTTTGGTATTCGAACCTCAAATCTCTCAATCTCAAGGCTTGGCTCTTGAAGAGTTAGAGTTTGCTGACCTACACCTTTCTCAAGGTGTATTGGATATCTTGAAGGCCTCTAGGAAGCCTTCCACCAGGGCTACCTATAATTCAAAATGGAAGAGATTTTCCATATGATGTGCTGTAAACATATTTCCCCAGAATCTGCTGGTGCCCACGATCCTGGATTATTTGGTACATTTGAATTCCTTAGGGCTGAGACCAGCTACCCTAAAGGGCACTTGGCAGCTGTGTCTGTTTTCTTGTCACAGGTAAGCCCTCTTCTTTATCAGCTCACCCTGTGTTCTCAAGTTTTTTAAGGTTGCTTCACACAACCCCCGTTCAGGGATCCTGCCCCTGCTTGGGATCTTAATATTTGCACGCTCAGCTTATGCAACCCCTTTTGAGCAATTGTCTTCAGCAGAGCTGAAGTACTTGACTTGGAAAACTGTGTTTCTGGTAGCCATCACCTCTGCCAGGCGCATAGGTGAGCTACAAGCCTTGTCAGTGGAGCCTGATTTTATCTCCTTTCGTAGAGATAAGGTAGTCCTCAGGACTAACAGGAAGTTTTTGCCTAAGGTGGTTTCAGACTTTCACCTTAATCAATCCATGTCTCTTCCTGTGTCCTTCACTGACCATTCCTCCTCTGGTGAGAGGAGATTGCACAGTTTAGATGTCAAAGGAGCCCTTAGTTACTATATAGAACTGTACCAAGGGTCACAGGTTCGAATCCCTCCAATTGTTCCTCACTTATGGTGAGGTTGGTAAAGGAAACCTGCCACTAAAGATCCATTGCCAGGTGGATTGTCTCTTGTATCCAATTCTGTTCTACGAAAAACTGGGTAAGGTTCCTCCCTCAGGCCTGAGGCTCACTCTACCAGAGGTACAGCTGCGTCTCTGGCTGCTGCCAGGGACATTCTATCCTAGAGATATGTCAAGCAGCTACCTGGAAAACAGTTCACACTTTTACTAAGCATTACTCCTTGGATAGCCAGGCTAGGAGTGGCGCTCGATTTAGCACAGGCTGTGCTTCAGAGCCTATTTCCCAAGTAGGTTCTGTCCCTCCTCCATGGAGGTACTGCTGTGTAGTCTGCATATGTCATAATATAGCAAGATTTCATGTTGTTTGAAGAAAAAATTACTCACCTTAGTAATGTTGTTTCTTCTAATGGAGTCTTGCTATATTGTGACCTCCCCAGCCTGCCCCTCTCAGAACCTCTGTTTTTGGGATGTGGGTGGGCAGTGCAATGTTGGCACTTCTTTGATGCCCACTTTATTTCACCCTTCTAGGGTGCTTAGGTGTTATGCTTAAATTTTCCTTCTTGAATCCCCCGACTTGAGTCTTTGTTTTGGGATCAAGAACAAAAAGGTGTTTTTGTAGTTAGTAGCCAGTGGCTAGTGTAGGTTTACGGCTTCCACACAGAACCTTAGTGAGTTTTTGCTTGTAAAGATCTGACAGTTTAAGTTTGAGCTTCAGCAGACAGAGTGTACAGCCGAGCTCGCGCTCAGGATTCCATGCCCTGCATGGAAGTTAACTCTTTCACCTCCGGAACAGTTCTAACCTGGGGTTATACTGCATATGTCATAATATAGCAAGACTCCATTAGAAGAAACAACATTACTAAGGTGAGTAATTTTTTCTTCTGACAAAAGGGGATTCTCGGACAGAGGCCTTCCCAGTGGTCGAAGCCAGTGTTGACCCGGCCATGTAATTTTGGCAGCACCTTGCCTCCTGCCTCGCACCATCAGCCCAGATGGGCCCGCTCTGGGTTCACAGAGCACCCCTCGGCTGAAGGTTGGTGACCGAACCTGTGTTTCAGTGATCAGGCAATTCAGGAGACACTGACAGACCTCCGGACAAACGGTCCAAAAAATTTGACCACTCTGCCAGAAAGGTCTATGCTGCCTCTTCACTTGGTCTCCATCAGGTGAGCTCGGCTGTCATCATGGCACACTTCTCCCATGCCCTCCTTGGCTCTCTAGATGAGATGCTCTCTCATCTCCCCACGGACCTTCAGACTACAGCCAAGCAGGTCCGGGACCAGGGTCGGGCTTTTGCTAAGCAGCAACTCCATACGGCTCTGGGCAGCAGAGATTCCTGTGCCCGTTTGGTGGCGGTCGCAGTAGCCATGTGCCGCAGGGCCTGGCTGAGGGTCTCGACCTAATGGCAGACACCCAGCACAAACTGGTAGATGTTCCCTTCCTGGGAACCGACTTGTTCAGTCCAGGAATTGACTGTCACCTTCAACGCATCGAGAAGTCACATGCCACCTTGGACTCCATTGCTTCCACCCACAAGGAATCTCAGGGTTTGCAAAAGCTTAAGCCCTTTTGGCCTTCTGCTCCTGTGGCCAAGCAGCCCCAGTACCAATCAGGGCAGCAACAACAGCAGGCTCAATCTTGGCGCCCTTGGCCCAAGCCAGGGGCTTTGGCGGTCCATAAGCCCGGAGGGAAGGGCTCCGGTGGTCCCTCGGCCTGATCCTTCTTCAAGCCTGCACAGTGAAGGAATGAGGGTTACCACCCCCGTGCCCGTCACACCAACTCTGGGTCCTTTGGTGGGGGGCTGGCTCCGCCATTTCCTTTGTGCCTGGTCCACTGTCACAATGGACAGGTGAATATTGGAAGTGGTCAGTCAGGGGCTGCCTCTGGAATTTGAGTAGTACCCACCTAGCCGTGCACGTACCCCACGGGAGGAGGAGGTATCCTTGCACACTCAGTCGGCTGTCCGAGACGACATCACCCAGCTCCTCCGCAAGGAGGTAATGATCCGAGTCGCAGATCCCCCTGTCAGTCTAGGGTTTGTTTCCAGGTACTTCCTGGTCCTGAAATGGATGGGGTGCTAGTGCCCCATTCTAGATCTGCACCACCTGAACCAGTTTTTCAGATCTCACACCTTCAGGATGGTAACTGTGTCTCCGATCATACCATCTCTCAAGCAGAACATGCGGTTTTGCTCCCTGGATCTGCAGGACATGTTTTTCCATGTCCTGATCCGTCCGTCACAATGAAGGTTCTTCCACTTCAGGGCAGAGGGAACTCTATACAAGTTTTGAGCCATGCCGTTCAGTCTATCATCGGCCCCCAGGGTCTTCACCAAATGCATAGCAGTGGTGATGGCCCATCTTCGGCATCGAGGGGTCAGAGTGTACCCATGTCTGGTCATTTGGCTTGTAGCGGATCCCTCCAGATTGGAGGTGGAAAGGTACGTGGAGCGGTCCAAGGATCTGACCCTCCAAACCTGCCTCGACCTTGGCCTCCTGATCAATGAGGCTAAGTTGGAACTCATGCCTTCGCAGGTGATCTGCTTCATCAGGCAGAGCTTGACCCCATCTAGGCCCCATCTGGAGTACTGCGTGCAGTATTGGAGGCCACATCTTCACAAGGACATTAACCAAATTGAGGCAGTCCAGAGAAGGGCAACCAAAATGGTGCAGGCACTGCATTAGAAGACATATGAGGACAGATTAACAGAGCTCAATATGTATACCCTTGAGCAAAGGAGGGAGAGAGTGATATGATCGAGGCATACAAACACCTTAAGGGCATTAACAAGGTGAAAGAGTCTAACATGTTTAAATATAAGAAAAATAGCAGAACAAGAGGACACAGCATGAGAGATTAGAGGGGGCGATTAAGGGGAATGTGAGAAATTCTTTTTCACAGAAAGGGTGGTGGATGCATGGAATGGCTTACCACAAGAAGTGTGGCTATAGAATACAGTGCAGGCTTCAAACAGGCATGGGATAGGCATAAGGGAGCTATACAAATGACTATGAATAGATAGGCCACTGACAGAGCAAAGGCCGATGGCACATTTATAAGGTAGAAAAACAAATGGGCAGATTGGATGGGCGTTGTGGTCCTTATCTGCCGTAAACTTCTATGTTTCTATGTTTGACTCTTGCCGAGCCAGAGCCAGGCTCCCGGAAGACCGGGCGGAGGTTCTCTCCTCCTTTGCCCCATCATTTCTGGTTGGGCACTTGCGCCCTGCCCGGGACTTCCTGTGACTTCTGGGCTACATGGCATCCTGCTCCTCCGTGGTCCGATGGGCCCAGTAGCATATGCACCCCCTTCAGTGGGAGCTGGCCGGCCAGTGGACTCAACGACTAGGTCATTACGACCAGCTGGTCACTGTGACCCAGAAGATGTGGGGCGCTCTCCAAAGGTGGACCATCCTAGAACATCTGCAGATGGGGATCCCATTTGTGTGTCCCCAGCCAACGGTCATCTTGACGACCAACACCTCTCTCACGGGCTGGGGTACCCACATGGGGGACCACAGAGTCCATGGGCTCTGGACCCCCGAGGAATCCTGATGCCACATCAACCAGCTGGAGCTCCGAGCAGTTCGGCTGGCACTGACTGCATTCTCTCCATTCCTTTGGGGTCAAGTGGTTCAGGTCCAGACGGACAACAACACGACCATGTACCATCTCAGCAAGCAGGGCGGCATGCACTCCCAGCCTCTGTGCAGGAAAGCTCTCTGCATCTGGACCTTCATGAGCCGATGGAGGTGGATCTCCTAGCCATTCATGTGGCAGAAGCCTCAAATCAGTTGGCGGATGCCCTCAGCCATGTAGGCGAGGCATCCCACAAGTGATCTCTCCATCCAAAGGTAGTACACAGCCTGTTCTCCCATTGGGGCGCCCCTCAGGCGGACCTGTTCGCCTCCTGGGAGAACGCAGAGCTGAGACTGTTTTGTGCCTGCCCCCCTCAGCAGGGTTCGCTGCAGAGAGATACCTTCTCTAGGCCGTGGACCCCAGGCCTCTTTTATGGCTTCCCTCCACTTCTCTTGATCCACAGGGTACTCCTCAAGGTCAGGAGGGACAAGGCACAGGTGATCCTGGTGGCTCTGGACTGGCCCTGCCAGTTTTGGTATCCCTATTTCTTTAGCCTCAGCATCAGGCTCCTGAGCTTCTTCCAGCATGCCCGGACCAGCTCTCAGTTAATCAGGGGAAGGTCCTGCACCCGGACCTTCAATCCCTGCACCTGACAGCCTGATTCCTCAGCGGCTAGAGTTCCATGCTTTGGGTCTCTCCAAAGATGTCCTCACTGTAGTTGAGTCATCCAGGAAAGAATTGACCAGGAAGTGCTATGCCATCAGGTGGAAGAGATTCTCCATTTGGTGTCAGGACAAGGGTCTGGACCCTTTGCCCTGTCCGGTGACTAGCAATCTCGACTGCCTTTGGTTTCTCTCCAGAGGGGGTCTTCGGACTATGACCCTTAAGGTGCACCTGGCAGCCATCTCTGCTTATCAGGCGCGGGCTGGTCAGCAGATGGCGGCACAGGAGAAGGTGGTCTGGTGTTTCTTCAAAGGCTTTGACCATTTTTCCCCTCCAGTGCTTGAACCACCACCAATGTGGGATCTATTGCTGGTACTGGCAAAGCTCATGGGCAAGCCATTCGAACTGATGCACAAGTGTGAGATGTCACACTTGTCGTGGAAGACCACATTCCTGGTGGCTATCACGTCAGCCTGTAGGTTTGGAGAGCTCCAGGCGCTCTGTTGAGTCTTGTTATCTGGTCTTCCACAGGGCCAAGGTTTTCCTGTGCCCCAACCCGAAGTTCCTTCTGAAGGTTGTGTTGGAGTTTCACCTGAACCAGGTGATGACTTTGCCAATGTATTGCCCCAGTCACACCTCGGAGGCCGAATACAGGCTCCATACTTTGGACCTGAGACAAGCTCTCTCTTACTGTAAAGAGCTCACGGCTGAAATTCAGGTAGAGGTTTGCCAGCTGTTTGTCACCTACGCTGAAGCTGCACCTGGCAGACCTGCAGCAAAGTGGACGATTGGCAGATGGATTACATCTTGCATTGATCTCTGCTGTGGGTTGGTGGGTAGGGAGCTTCTCGTAGGGCTAAGGGCTGATACCACCTGTCATACCACTGCATCAGTGGCTGCTTCTAGGGACGTCCCTATCCAGGAAATCTGCAGGGCTGCAATCTGGAAGTCAGCAAACATGTTTACTTCCCATTACCACATTGACCTAGAGTTACTCCGGGATGCTGGTTTTGGGGCCTCAGTTCTCCAGTCTTTTGTTTCCTAGGTAGAGTATGTGCGCCTCGCTTCCCTCCTCCCGGAGAAGTACTAGGAGTCTGCTAATAAGTGCGGATAAGAACAACATATCCACGTCCCTACAACACAGGTTACTCACCTGTAACAGTAGATCTTCCATGGAGTGTCTCTTGTAGCAGGTAGTACATTTGGGTCATCGGCAGAGGTCACTGTGGCACACGGCAGCTCTTCTAGCAGTCTTTTCCAGGGGCCGCCCACACATGACATCAGCTCCCTGTTTCCTATGTAAGTGTGGGCGGTCCCTGGTATCCTCAGTTCATTTTCCTGCCATCTTCAGCTCGCACGCAGCAGCTAGAGCAACTTCAGAACAACGGAGAATTTGAGCAAATGACGAATGTCCCAAGAATCTTCAAGCGGGATAGTGCTATTTAGTTTCTGCCGTTGTGGTACGAAAATCTACTGCTTTGACAACCATACCACTTGTGTAAGGAGTCTGGGACTCACATATGACACCAGTTCCTGCATACATTGTCAGCATTTCAACCAAGCGCTAATCTCAGTAGGAGATCAAAAACCATTTAATGGAGCGGAAATTGTCTCTCAGAGAGAATCAGGGGGCTCGTCCCAAGAGCTCCCCCTCTATTGATTCTCATCAATGACACAGAAAGGAGAAGCCCTCCTCACACTCCATGCCTAAGCGCTCATCGATGGCCACCGTTACAGGTGCCCCACCATCGACTGCCTCTTTATCGATGGGAGGCTATACCCTCTCATCAACGGCGCATTAGCAACAATCTATGATGAACCCTTTACGGGTTCTATCGATGCTCCGTCGATGGGGGCTCCTCTCCTGTCGATGGGGCCGTCATTTACACTGCATAATACTGTTTCCCCTAGCAGTTCCGTCGACGAGGAACCACATTCCACTGAGGAAACCCACTGCATTTGCTGTGCTTACTGCCCCTCCACCCTCACAGGTGGGTTCCCATAGGAGCCAGGTGGACAGGGATCTGGACCCTGGACTTTACCTCCCAAGGGCAAGACCTGCTCAGGCTATGTATCCTATCCTCTCTACCATACCCTTGGTTTCCCAGAACCCCCCCCCCCCAACGCAGCTGGACGTTACTTCAGTAGTACAGCACATCTTGCATGCCATGCGGCATACTCCGCCCTCCGATCCAGGAGAGGCAGGCAACCCATCCTGCCTCCCCACACCTCATGGTAAGATTTCAGGGTGACAGGGATCCTTTACCACCCTGGTCACCTCCCTCGTATGTAGATGACTACCTATCAGATGAGCCTGAATTTCCGGTAGACTTTGCAGAAGACCTGGAGGATGAAGAATTCCAAGATATGGATTTCCAACCCCAGTCTCCTGTCTCAGATATCTCCTTCTTGAACAAGGACTTATCTAGGCACGCAGATGCCTCTCCTCCGGATGACCCATCTTTCCATGAGACGGTGGTCCAAATTCAGAAAGTCATGGGATTCTCTACTACCGAACATAACAAACATAAGGATATGGCAGACTATTTTGTGTTACCAGAGGATCTGGTCTTAGTGGTACCCCCACTAATCCAAACGTACCAAAATGCTATGCTTGCAGCCTGCAATCCACCTTCTTCTGTTACGGCTGTCCCCCGCAAGGCGGACCGCTTATACCAGGCTCCTTTGGATCGCTCTTTCATATCTACTACTCCAGAAGCGGATTCAGTGGTAATTGGTGCTGCTCATACTTGTACTAAACGACCAGAACACATGAACTCCTTACCTCCGTGTAAAGATTCCTGCAGAATAGAATGAATCTCAAAATCCTAAATTACATGGAACATATGATCAAATACCAGCATACACTCTGGTTCTCTGCCATCAAATTAGTCAATAAACTCCCTTCTTAGCAAGAAAGGGAACAATTATTGGCTGCAATATCTACTGTCAGCTCCATTTCCTGATATCTGCTTTGTTTGGGATATGATGCGGTCAGTACTTCAGCCCGTATGTCAGCAACTGGCATTACCCTGTGTCACCATGCTTGGCTTCGCGTCTCAGGCTTCACGCCTGATGTACAGCAGAGTGGTCAGTGCCCCCGTTCATGGATCCAAACTATTCAGGCCAGGTACCCAAACTTTGATAGATGCTCTCCAGGCTTCAGGAAGAACCCTGCGTATGGTTGCATGGCATGTACCATACTTCTCAGCCATCCTACCGTCCTCAATCCTCCTTTTATTCCAAAAGACGTGGAAAATACAGAGGCTCAAATAGAGGCGGATCTTGAGGTCGTTTCCAGTCTACCAGAACCAGCACCTCTGCTGCCAGGGGCTTCCGCTTCCACCCTCCTGGTGGGGCTGGTCAGCCCACCGCCCAGTGACCTACTAGGGCCCTGTCCACGCTTCCCTGACCAGGCCTCGGAAGCCATGGGCCGTCATTTTGCCCTCCATTTGGAGTCCTGGACAATGATCACTTTGGACAAGTGGGTTCTTCAGATCATTCAGAGAGGTCACACTCTGGAATTACTTTCCAGACCTCCCCCTCATCCCCCCCTGCTCTGTCCAATACCCACCCAACCATATTCCTGTTCTCCAAGAGGAATTACAGTCTCTTCTTACCAAGAAGGCCATTTACACAGTACCCCCTACAGAACACTAAAAGGGGTTTTATTCCCACTACTTCCTGGTACCAAAGCGAACTGGAGATCTCAGACCAGTACTGGACCTCAGACAACTGAACCTATACGTGCAGTACAGAAGGTTCCGCATGGTCACCCTAAATTCCATCATGGCAGTACTGAAATAAGTGGATTGGCTATGTACCCTAGATATGAAGGATGCCTACCTACATATCTCTGTCCATCCTGCCCACCACAGGTTCCTTTATTTTCACCTGTTTGGTCAACACTGCCAGTTTTGGGCACTCCCGTTCGGCCTCTCATTGGCCCCGAGAGTGTTCACCAAATGCTTAGTGGTAGTAGCAGCAGCCCTACAATGGGATGGGCATTTTGTCTTCCCATATCTAGACGATTGGCTCATCAAAGCAGAGTCCAAAACTGCTTTGCTTTCCTCCCTAGAAGTAACTTTAACTCTGTTCCAAGCTCTAGGGAGTATGGTCAGTTGGCTGAAGTCCAATCCGACCCCTACACAGTTGCTCCAATATATAGAAGTGGTCCTAGACACTGTCTCCGCCAGAGCCTACCTTCCGGCCTACAGGCAGGGCAAGCTTCAGTCTCTGGCATTGCTGATACAAGCCCAGAAAGTTGTCACAGCCAGACACATGCTATGTCTCCTAGGTCACATGGCCTCTGCCATCCCTATGGTAACTTTAATCTGTCTTCATATGAGACCAGTCCAGTGGGTTCTCCAAAACCAGTGGTCTCAAAGAACAGGAAATTTCGAAGACAGAATCAGAGTCACTCCCACATTGCAGTCTGCCCTAGTATGGTGGACGCTCCGAGCCAAACTATGTCAAGGCATACCCTTCCAGTCTCCCCCCACTCAAGCAGACGTTGACCACGGATGCATCCCTGGAAGGGTGGGGTGCGCATCTGGGTCCGCACGGGACCCAAGGCAAGTGGACCACTTCTATCCCTCATTACCATAACAGTCTTCTGGAGCTGAGGGCGGTTCGCTTAGCCCTCCAGGCTTTTCAACCTCACATGTCTCCGGGACCGTTGCTGATTCAGTCAGACAACACTGCAGTAGTATTCGACCTCAACAAACAAGGAGGTATGTAGTCTCGTACTCTATACAAAAAGATGCTTGCAGTCTGGCAGGAGGCCATTCGGCAACACCTCGTGCTGACAGTCATCCATTTTCCAGGTTGTTACACCCTCTTGGCTGACCTTCTCAGTCACCAGTCATCCGCACATGAATGGACACTTCATTACAAAGTGCTTCAGAAAATCTTTCATCTGTGGGGGGACTTCGCAACTGTATCTGTTTGCCTCCCCAGTCAACCACCATCTTCCCAGATACTGTTCCGTTATCCCGAGCAAAAAGGGACCGTCTACAGATGCCTTGTCCCATGCATGGACAGGAGTCTTACATGCTCCCCCCGTCCCACTTCTGCAACGGACTCTACTGAAATTACAACTTGAACCTGCCACCATGATTCTCATAGCCCCTCTGTGTGGTTCCCCCTGCTTTGGCAGTTCTCAACAGAGGAACCCATTCTGTTGCCAATCAGACCAGATCTCTTGACGCAGAAACAAGGGACCCCTTCTACATCCCAAACTGAAGGCACTACACCTTCACGCTTGGCTCCTGAGGATGCTTTCATGGCATGTTTATTTTACAGTTGTCCTCTTCTGTTGCCAATATATTATTGGCCTCATGTAAACCAGCGACCAGGGAAACATGTAATGCCAAATGGAAACGCTTCTCCATCTGGGCTGCTTCCCGATCATTGGACCCCTATTCTTGTCCACTGACGAAAGTCTTGGATTACCTGGCCTTGATTGTCGAGACAGGATTAAGCTACTCCTCCATCAACATCCATTTGGCCTCTATTTCAGCCTTCCATGAACATCTGGATGGCAGATTACTGTATCAACATCATCTAGCCAAAATGTTTCTAAGAGGAATGTTACATATTAAGCCACCTATCAGAAGACCCACTTCTCCATGGGATCTCAATTTTTTAATAGAGAAATTAACTCTTGAACCATTTGAACTGGCGGCCACTTGTGACCTCCGTTTTCTTTCCTGAAAAACACTGTTCCTAGTGGCTGTCACTTCAGCTCGATGTATTTCCAAGCTCCATGCCCTCATGTGTAAAGAACCTTACTTGATTTTTCACAAAGATAGGGTGGCACTTCATACCAACCCTTCCTTCCTACTTTAGGTAGTGTCTGAACACACCTTAAACCAGTTTCTGGAGTTACCAGTATGTTATCCTGAACACTACAATTGAGGTGAACACCTCTTACATACTCTAGATGTCCATCGTATATTACGATACTGCACTAATCGAACTAAAACGATTAGGAAGACTTCTTAACTTTTTGTCACCTTTGCCTCAGGCAGGGAAGGTCTCCCAGTCATTAAATGGACCCTCTTGAATTGGCTAGCACATTGTATAACATTTTGTTATTCAAAATACAACAAGCCATTACCAGGACCTGACCAAGCCCATTCTACCAGAGCTATGGCCACTACTGTGGCCTGCTTTAAAGGGGCCTCGATCAGGGATATCTGCAACACAGCTACCTGGTCCACAATTCACATTTTTATGAAGCATTACAACTTAGATATTGCTTCACGCCATAAGACGGCCTTTAGCCGAGCGGTCCTACAAAGCCACCTGTCACAATGACCACTCTTTTTGGAGTTTACTGCTTGGGATTCATCCCAAGTGTATTACCTGCTGTGAGACCACTCCATGGAAGATAGTACAGTTACTTAAGACCTTATTGTAACAGTAGAGCATCGAGGAGTGTCTCTTGCAGCAGGTACGATCCCACTCTCTGCCCCCTTCTTCTCTAGGAGAACAAATTCTGGTCCAAATGACTTATGGGTTGGGATACCTATGGTACCTCGGCTTCCCCTCAGTCCTCGCTTAGCAAGCTGAATCCGGCGGAGGAAACTGAGGATACCAGGGACCGCCCACACTTATATAGGAAACAGGAAGCTGATGTCATGTGTGGTCTGCCCCTGGAAAAGACTGCTAGAAGAGCTGCCGTGTGCCACAGTGACCTCTGGCGATGACCCAAGTGTATTACCTGCTGCAAGAGACACTCCTCAAAGATCTACTGATCTTACTTGAGATACAGCTCTTGCAGCAGGTTACACCATAAGGACTGAAGCCAGCAGGCAGCAGGACCCCGAGGAAAACATCTAGCTAGCTCGTCACGTAGAGGACTGCCTCTGACACTTGCCCCACCCCACATCAGATACATCGATAAAGGGCATCCGCAGCATACTCTAGTTCATTTCCCTCCGTCTACTTGGCGCCAATTGGTTCCACAGACGCTTCAGCACGAATGTTTTTTATTTTATTTATTTTATTTTAGTCTTTGGTAACCGGGTAAAGCCCACTAGGCACAAGTGCCTGTTTTCAGGGGCAATCTGGGAGCATTGGGTGGTTAAGTGACTTGCTCAGAGTCACACAGTATGCAAGTGGAGGTTGTGAGAATCAAACGATGCCAAAAAGAATTTGCCATATTTTCAGTCGAGATTTTATCTCTATCTGACAAGTACATGTCTTCTTCCCCGACTCCTTCCACAGAAGGACACCCCTCAAAGTGCACTTGCGGCAAACAGATCCCCTTCAAAGATAGGCACTCGGCCTATGTGCTGTGCCTAGGCCCGGACCATGATATCCAGGCCTGTTCCATCTGCCAACAGTTTATTTTTTTTTATACTTCCTTTATTAGGTAATGAGTTAACATATAATTCTTCTCGTTATATTCCTTAGCTTCAGTTTTACATTCAGAAGTAACAATTCATAGTTATCTGTAACTATAGCTATTAGTTTGATCATGTTAATACACACTTCTTTGAAGTTAATCAAAATTAAAACAAAGAAAAATGAAATGCAATCAAGTTAAAACTGTAACAGACTTTGGGTTAGGAGTAGACATAAGTTAAATACAGTTAGTTAAGTCTATTATTCAATGGAGACATTCTACCTGTACATCCCTTATTTAATTTAATTTTTAATCACCACTTGAGGAAACATCACTTTTTGAGAAAAAGTAATCAGGGAAAGATAATGTCTTAGTAACTGCTAAAGTTTTCTTTCTTTGTAGCTCCCCCTCTGCTATCTTATTGAATCTGTTCCTGGACTAACTCCCATCTAGTCCAGTACATAGTGTATGCTTCCATCTTGTTGCTTAGAGCATATGACAATTGCTTGTTGTGTTGTATATTAAGGATCATTGCTTTCCATTCAGTTGTTGTAGGTGGAATATTCTGAAGCCATTTTTTAGTGATGGATTTACTGTATAGCAGGTTATATTAGTGTGCCGATAATTTTAGCGCTATTAGCGTAAATGAAAAAAAGCTAAATTAAAGCGCCCACTAATATAATCCTACAACACTCATATCTGACTTGTTTGCTGCTCATTATGTAGCTTGACACCTCATTTGCTGTTTTGCACCAGTCGCCTCCATAGTCCATTCAGAGACAGGGATCATATTGACCCCTGTTTCATCTAAATTCATAACCAGCTGCTGCGGTATCATCTCTTGGGCACAGGCTCTGGATATACGGGACAAAAACGAGGACTTCAGATTACAGTAATCACTGGGAGTTTTACGTCCAGCTTTAGTCACCTTTCTTCGGCTGTAGCCTGTACGATTTAAGAAGCCCCATGCCCACTTGCTGGTCAGTGTGAGATGTCCCCCATTCTCAGTTAAAATTTGTGGCGAGTTCGCCTTCACAATGCAAAGTGCCACGGCTTGTATAACTCTCTCATTTACTACTGCACCCTCCGTTCTACGGGTTTTGACAGTGCTCTTCAGCTGCCCCTCCAGTTCGTCCTCCAGATGTTAACATCCACCCCAGAACACCCAGCCAGATCTACAGTTGATAGCTTGTTAGACTCCATCAGATATTTTCTTTTAGTCTGGGATGATTGTATCCATTTAAAGAGCAACATTATATGCTGTACTGAGAGCAAGCAAAAAGGCTAAATGGAAAACAAGCGTTTCCTGATAAGATAGTAGGCAAACGGCAAACAGCAAACGAGTGCACTGAGAGTGAGTTGATAACAGATGATATCAGTTAGTGTGAGCCTAAGTACTGTAACTGCAGGGGCATTGACCGCTAAATTTAAAGGGCGCTAACATGTTGGCAGCTACCCACTGCACTAAATATATCGTCCGCTAATATTTCCTGCTATACAGTATATGCTGCATCTAAGATAATAGCCCATAAATATAGAGTAGCTTTATCCTTAACTCCATCAGGTGGGATACCTAGCAATAGGTTTATTCCTGTGAGTGGGTATTGATAGCCCAATATATTAACAATGTGGTATGAAATAGAGGACCAGAAAGTGCTTATTTTTGGGCATTCGTAGAAAATGTGTTTGTGTGAAGCCCTGCTTTCCCCACACAGTCGCCAACAACCCGTTGATGTCCCTGGGTTTCTCCGGGCTAGTGTAGTGGGTACCAGAAAGAACCTCACCCTCACTCTCTATACAAACTCCCTCCAGGCTGGGGAGGAGGTAGTGGACCACGTATACCTCCATATTTTAGGCCAATCCTTGATGCTTATTACCTGGCTAAATTCCTTTTCCCAGCTAGCTTTAATTGGGTCCATGAAGTTTACATTTTGCTGGATCAGGAATTTATAGATTATTGAAATAGCTTTTTCACCCTGTGATGAGGACCAAATTTGGGTAAATGGGGTTTGGTCCTCCCACCTCTGAGACCCCTTTTTCTCTTAATCTAATTTGTTTAAGTAATCTCTTATTTGGTAGAAATAAAGCCTATCTTTCTCACTCCATGCATATCTTTCTTGACCCTCTTCAAAAGTTGTAACCGTACTTCCTTTAATGAGCTGCCATGAGGCTACCATACCCCTTTCTGCCTGGGTGACATACCAGGGTTTTAGTAGGGGGGGAGTCAAATTGTGAATTCACCAGGAACCACTGGTATTTCCAAAAATGTTGTCGTATTTGTTTATTTTTGGTTCCCCTTTTCCAGCCCTCTAATATTGTTCAAGTAGCTTTCAGCATAGCTTGCTGAGTTCTTAATGTTGGGGGGGGGGAGAGAATAAGACCGCAGGCAAAGGGGGAAATAGTCCCCTAGATATGTCTATTTGCTTCCAGGCTGCTTGGTACGCTTTTGTATCCCAGAGTAATGCTAGGCGCATCTGAGCTGTCATCCAATAGTAAGGGAAGGGAGAGATATCCCTCCCATAGTCTTTGGGAGAGAAAGTTTTTTTAAGGCTAAGCCGGGGGTTTCCTATGGTTCCATTGAAAGGCATTAAATGCTTTCTGCCATGAGAGAAGTTCTTTAGGGGAAATGGTACAGGGCACACACTGAAAAAGGTGTAGAAGGCGGGGAAGTGCATTCATCTTGAGAGACATGGTGCGAGTGTAAAACGAAGTTGGGAGAAGATCCCATCTTATGTCATTCTGCAAAGTTTCTACTAGGGGAATATAATTTTGTTTATACAATTGGGAAACGTCTTTTGGGATCTGTATTCCCAAATGTTTAAGGGAGGAGCCATCCCATCTAATGGGATATCTGGATCGGAGTGAGGGTGTAGGTTCATATTTTACCAAAAGGGCTTCTGTTTTGTTGATATTGAGGGAGTAGCCAGATAGATGTGAAAAGTCTTGTATTTTCTGAAGGACAGCGGGCATTGAGGATTCTGGGTTGGTTAGGTACAGTAAAAGAACATCTGCAAAAAGTGCTAATTTATGTTCTGTTGCTGAAACAATACCTTGAATCTTGGGGGTCTGTCTTAGGTATCGTGCTAGGGGTTCAATATAGTAAGCAAAAAGAAGTGGGGACAGAGGGCAGCCTTGTCTGGTTCCCCTATAGAGGGAAAAACGTTCTGATATATGTCCGTTTGCTCTGATATAAGCAGGTGTTTTTTTATAAAATTTAAATAGGGTTTCTGTGAACTGATCTGGAAAACCGAAGCAGGCAAGGACCCTCCCCAAAAATTTCCATGAGACCATATCGAATGCTTTTCCTGCATCTAGTCCAAGGAGAAGTGTAGGTATGTTCTGGGATTGGGTGTGTTCCAGTAAATATATAGTTCGTCTTACATTGTCCTGGGCCTGGCGACCAGAAATAAAGCCACACTGGTCCATGTGAATTTTACTGGGGGTGAATTGGATAAGCCTCCTAGCCATAATAGAGGTTAGAATTTTATAGTCTGTATTCAGTATGGATATGGGTCTGTAGGATGCACAGTGGGTGAGGAGGTCCTTGCCCAGCTTAGATATAACTGAGACTATGGCTTCATTCCATGATGGGGGGATGTTCCCTTCTTTTGTAGTTACATGGGAAAACACTCTACAAAGTAGTGGGATTAAAGTTCTGAAGAATGACTTGTAGAATTCCCCTGGGATTCCATCCGACCCTGGGCATTTCCCTGTTTTTAAATTGCCTATTACTCCTTCTATCTCTTTTATTGTTATTGAGGTGGTCAGTTGATGATATTGCTTTCTGGATAAAGTAGGGAGGTTTAAGGACTTAAGGAATTCTTGCATTTCTAGGTCTGAGGGAGGTATCTGTTGCTTTATAGAGTGATGAGTAGTAGTTGAAGAATGCTTCTGTTATCCCTTTGATAGTATTTTGTATTTTACCTGTTTGTGGATGTCTGATTTTCATAATATTGGATTTTATTCTTTGTGCTCTAAGCTGACGTGCTATTAATCTTAGGGAACGGGGACCTCTGTCGTAATACTTATGTCTTAGGAACATTAGTTTTTGTTCTATAGTATAATCTAATATTATTAAGTTCCTTCTATAAAATGACTAAATCTTTACTTCTGGTTTTGTTCACTTTAATGCTTTTTAAATTCTCTAACTCTTTTATAATTTGTTCTAAGGATAGGCGGTGTACTTCTCTTAGTTTCTTTTTATTTGCTGAGATACTTATCAATTTCCCCCTAATGATTGCTTTAATGGTGTCCCAGAGGATAGACACTGTAGTATCTGCAGTATCATTCTCCTTAAGGGCTTGGGCAATTGTGTCTTCTGTAGCCTCTTGGACTTGTTTGTCCCTTATCAAGGAGAGGTTCAACCTCCAAAAAGTTGTTTTCCTATTTATCTGTGGACAAAATTGGCAGTAAATCAGGGCGTAATCTGATAGTACATAGTCTCCAGACCAGATCTTTTGTATCTCTCTCAGTTGTTCCTTAGGGGTTATGAGAAAGTCCAAACATGAGTAAGTATCGTGAGCTTGGGAATAGAAAGTGTGTCTGGAAGCCGTGCCATGTATATGTTTCCATACATCCTGGTAGCCTAGTTCTTGGAGTAATTTCCTAACCTGACTTGTCGTTTTCTTCCCTCAACCTTGGGTCTGCTGATTTAAGATCCCTTCTGTTATATTTAGGTTGAGGTCGCTACCGCATATCGTTTGCCCCTCTGACCATTCTGCTAATTTTGAAAAAAAGGCTCTATATACTTCGTATCCTGAGGCAGGGGGGGATATATATAGATGCGAAAGTTGTTACCTGTCCATCTAAATATCCCTTTACCATAGCATATTTCCCTTCTTTATCTGTTACCCTGTCTTTTATTTCAAACTGGGTACCTTGTCTAATCATTACTGCTGTTCCTCTTCTCTTCCCTCCCTTGTAAGAAGAGGCCACCACGTGGGAGAAACCCAGCCGCTCAGATTTTTTGTGTTCAGCTGGAGAGAGATGTGTCTCCTGCATTAAAACGATGTTTGGCCCTGCCCTTTTCATGCTTTGGAGGATTTTACTTCTCTTAATGGGATTTGTAATTCCATGCACATTACATGTGCCTATAGTATATGGTAGTATCTTATTCATATTTAACCCCCATTTGCCTTGCTTGCTATCATCTGCCAGCAGTTTAACAGCAGAACTAGGATCCGCCGCCAGAAAGCACTACAGTGTTTTCTCCTCGAAGAAAAACTTAAGACCATGGAGAAAGATCCATCCTCTTAAGGGGAACCTTCGCACAGATCGGGGAAACACAAGGATAAGCACCGGGACAAGGATAGGACTCGATCCGCGAATCGGGCCTCGGACTCCCGGGCCAGTTCCAGTTCTGCCTGGTCGGCAGCTCTCCATCCAGGGCTAGGTCTGGGGGGTTAGAGCTTCAGCGGGCTCTAGCTCAGTGTCTTTATAGCCACTGAAAACCAAGACTAAGGATAGCCGTCTTTTGGGGTCGGCCGCTAGGTCGGAGGCTTCCGACCGCTACAGGCCTCAGTCCAGGTCGCCGACTATGTCTAGCGCCGATGCTAAGGACTGACGCCGGGACACCGATCGTTTGGTCTTCAAGCCACCCAGGGGCTCAGACGTCCCTCCGAGAAAGACTTTGGAGCTCACGTCGCTCAAACGGATGACAGAGGCTAAGCGGACACCAGAGCCATTGTCTGCAAACTGCCACAAGAACCTGACGCCACCCTCTGCCTCCACCACCTGACATTGGTCGCAGGGGGATGTCAGAGGAGAATGCCGGTGGTCACGCCACCGACAACCAGACATCGGGAGATATCGAAGATGTCGGTATGCCTGAAATCTGTCTGCCAGAAGACCCGACGCCAGACCCGACGACCCCTCAGCCACCAATGCCTGACCCTAACACCGGGCAGACACCAGCGCTAGGCCCTTTGTCTGGTCTAAATATCTAGGAGGTCAAGGAGCTGTTCAGTTTTTGGTGGGACACCATTAAAAAAGATGTATCCACAAAACCCCCCGGTGAGGCACAACCTCCCGTGGCACCTCCCAGGGCATTGACACCTAAGCCTCAGGACCCTACACCGCCGCCTAAGGGTAGGTCCGAGGCCACACACACTAGGTCTTGAAGTTCTAAGAGACCTCCATGCTCCAGGACCCCCTCAAGGTCTCCTAGTGACCACAGAAGAAAAAGACCCCAATGAAAATCCCCCTCATCGTCGGGCGATGACTCACGCCCTGATTCTTTGGGTACCCCATGATCAGTCTCTCCCTTTGAACCTTCATCTTCAGATCCTCACAACCTCCCTAGGTCGCCACCGGATGACCCATTGTTCTCTGATATTATGTGCTACATTCAGGAGAACAAGGGATGGGAGACAGAGGAGTTAGACCCAGAACGACAACACGTGGCACACTATTTGAGGCAAAAAGACCCCAAGCCTGTGGTGGTTCCACCCCTGGTGGACACTTTCCAGGATGCTACTAGGGCTGCGTGGAAGCATCCTTATTCAACCTCAGCGGTCCTTAAGAAGGTCGACCGGCTTTACAGGGCCCCGCTGCATGCTCTTGACTTATCTCAGCAACCTGTGGCTGACTTGGTGGTCATCACAGCTTTGCATGACCGCTCCCAGTGGCCCCAACACCTCAGTACACAGCCCCCAGACCAGGAATCCAAACAGTTGGACTTACTGGGTCGTCGCGTGTATGCCTCTGCTACTTGCTCTCTCTGGTCCCTCAACTATTTGACGCACATGGTGCAATTTCAAAATGCACTGTGGGACCAGGGACAAGACCTACTGAAGGACTTCCCAGATGGTGAGAAGAAGGAGGAGCCCCTAAACTTCCTTCGCACAGGTTCTGATGTTGGGACCCAAGTCCTCCAGGCTGCGTACGACTTTGCAGACTCTGCAGCATGAAGTGCCTCGACAGGCATTTGCCTCCGGAGACACTCCTGGTTGAGAGTCTCTGGATTTACTGCAGACGTCCAGAAAGGAATCATGGACGTTGCCTACAATGGATTGGTGTTGTTCGGTGAAGACTCCAAGAGGGTCATCACTAGACTTCAAGATGCTAGGAAGGCAGTTAGAATGGTTCAGGCCATGTAAGAGTCCAGGCCTGGTTCCTTTCACAGACCACAGAACCGTGTTTGTGGCTGACAGAGTAAGCAACAACCTCAGTCAGGCCAACAGCAACACAGGCAATTTCGGCCGTAAGAACCAGCAAAGATTCTCTGGAGGGAAGGGCCAGAGAAACACCAAGTCTACCCAACCTGCTGGAGCCACCACCACCACAGCATGACTTCTTCCTGGCCCCTGCCCCCCTCTGGATCAAAGAGAAGAGAGGGTCGAGTCGATTACCACCTATCAGGGTGGCAGAGGATCACCTCTGACCGGTGGGTTCTTCAGCTTATCAGTCAAGGACACTCTATAGAGTTCCTCGACTGCCTACCGTCAAGACTTCCTCTGCATTCCCGTTACTCGAGACAGCATGCCCTGCTCATCCAGCAGGAGATCTTGGCACTCCTTTCCAAGGATGCCATCGAGGTTGTACCGATGAACCAGAGAGAAGGAGGCTACTATTCTCACTTCTTCCTGGTTCCAAAGAAAACCGGGGACTTACACCAGATTCTAGACCTCAGAGACCTAAACATCTATGTGATGTACAAACGCTTAGGCATGGTTACCCTACTGGGTCTCATTCCCATGCTCAAGCAAGGTGCATGGCTAGCGTCTCTGGACATGCAGGATGCATATCTTCATCTTCCCATTGCCTGGTCGCACAGGAAATTTCTGCTCTTCGACTTTTTGGGATGCCATTATCAGTTCAGAGCACTCCCGTTCGGCCTGTCTTCGGGACCACGTGTCTTTACCAAGTGCATGGCAGTCACAGCAGCAGCCCTCAGGAGACAAGGCCATTATGTCTTCCCTTTTCTGGATGACTGGCTCCTGATGGCCTCCTCCCAAGAAGCACTGGAGAAGGCCGTTCACAACACCTGCTCCCTATTCCAGTCTCTAGGGGTCACCGTCAACCAGGAGAAGTAGTCTCTCGTTCCCTCGCAGAGACTACAGTTCATTGGCGGCTCTGTTCATGAAAATGTTGTACCAAACTGTGACATGAGGGGTAAATTTTTAAATACAGAATATATGATTATTTTTAGGCATTTCAGCATGCTGTGACCCTGCAGAGAAAAGTACACTGTGTTGTGAGATAGCTCACTTTGAAATGCCTGAGAAAAATGATCATTAAAGTTCTGAATGTTATGGTGGACACCAAGCATGTGTTCTGAATGTTATGGTGGACACCAAGCATGCGTTCTGAATGTTATGGTGGACACCAAGCATGCATTCTGAATGTTATGGTGGACATCAAGCATGCATTCTGAATTTTATGGTGGACACCAAGCTTCAGTGCAAGTTCTTTAAAGTTAACAATTTGACATCTATTTGAGTTAACTGTATGAAAATGTATTTGTTATGCTGCAGGATAACAGATGGACCCAACCACTGCAATTCAAGTGCAAACCAGTTGCTTTCCTGGGATGTTTATTTCTTCAAATAAAGAAAAATAAATGTTGCAATATGTCCTCTAGGCTTTTAAAGCAACATTTGATAATGTCCCAAACTAAAACAGATTTCAGTTCCAGCGTTGCTTTAGCTTTTCATATCTTGTTGTGATTATTTGCTGTACTTGTGGTTCAACTTGGCTTTCTGCATTCAGAGTTAATGGCCCATGAAAAAGTCTGTGTTGCCTGACCACATCAGTGTCTTGTTTTCGTGGCTATATGTACGATCCATTTGCACGTTGCTGCAGAAATTTGACTGAAAAAAGATGTCTGTCTTCAAGGAATTCCACCACCTGCCCGATATAAAATGTTTTTGAATAGTACACTGCATACAGTTTCCCAACTTCTGTTTTGTCTGGGTTCATCTTTTTCTTTTGAATCACTGGAAGTCCAGTGTGCTGAGCAGTGGTGGTGGGGTCTGCTGCAGATGCACCAGAAGCAGAAGAGGGTTCTGTCAGCGGAGACATGGAAGCAATGTTGAGATCCATCACTGGAGTGCTAGAAGCATCACTGGGGTCTATTGATGGCATTGTTTTAGCAGTTGAAGGTTCGTTGAGTGGAGTGCCGGAATCCGCACATGGGTCCATCACTGGAGTTGAGGCACAGGAGTGCATCACTGGATTGGGCTAAGCATCACTAAGGTTTATCGCTAAAGTTGCAGCAGCAGTTGAAGAATCTAGCTGAGGAGTGCCAGAATCCGTGCAGGGATCCACCACTGTAATTGCAGTCATTGATGTGCCAGGAACAGGGTCAGAGTTCATCCTGTGGGCAGGCATTTCAGTAACGTTTCTCACATGTGAAGCTGTGAGCCTTCTTACTGTCCATGGTTGTACATGTTCGTTGTTCAGACATGGGCCATCATCAGTTTGGCAGTGGATGCAGAAACAACCTAAATTTTTACTGGCCACCGCACCAGGCACCACAGTCTTCACACTTTGAATCTGTCGAGTTCCAGGGACAGGTTTCACATCGTTCCCTTTTGGCCTGCTTACACTGTTGTTGGGCACCCAGAAGAAAGTTCTTTGGTAGTGTCTGCACCCCTCAGTTGGAGGTGCTAGTGTTAGATTATCCCGACAGTACAGAAATATCTCTTCTGCTGTGGAAATGACTGCACGACGTGACACAACAGCCATCGGTGCCATTGATTTAACAATAGCACTCTGTCCGTCTGAAGGGCCCTTCCCATGCCTTGATCCAAAGTACGTCCTGTCAACTGAAAATCCAAATTCTTGGGTAGCCATTGAAATTGCATTGAACGCTCACTTTGATTTATATTGGCTCCCATAGCCATCTGTAAAATGTACCTCCTTTTCTGTGATTAGGTGCTGGATCTTTGTGAGATGTGTGTTGGCCATGTTAACGAAGTGCCAAACTGCATGGTGGTCATGTGTGATGTCCTCTGAGATGAATACCAGGAATTCTGTGATGGTACCTTCACAATGAGCACATCTGTAGTATGCAACAATGGGGTGCACTGTAGCCTGTTCGTGATGCCAGTGGCATGATTGGATCTCATCCTGGTATTTGCAGGCATAGTTTTCAGCGAAGTCCAGCACCGTGATAACCCATCCCTGAGGTGGTTTCTTATTAAGCATTTTGAACTGGTAGTGTTGCCATGCAGCCACATGCAGGTGGAGTCCCAAAAGCTGAAGATCTTCCTTAAGCACGTTGATAAGTTGTTGTAGTGTTGTCAGCTTGCTCTTCAACACTTTTTTGTGATGTTTTTGTTTCCAGTCCATCTATTGTTTTGATCAAAGTCATGCTTTCCCACCGATGCCACCTTACCATTTCTGACCCATATTCCTCAACAGTTCCTCTGTGTGATTATCTATTGCATTAACGGTACAGCTGTTGCACATCTTATCCACACAGTCTCTTCTAAAGAACCTGTTTCCTTCCTCCTTTGGACACATTGTCAGCTCCACAGCTTTGTATATGTTCAGGACTTTGCACACATTCATTTTATGATTATCGGCCATGTGGTTTAAAGCGCGTAGTTTTAAGGAGACATTTTCGCAGTACTCACACAGGCACTGGTCGAGTTTCTGTTCTTTGGCGAGTTTAATATGTGTAGGTCGCAGACTGTTGAATTTTCGTTGCACCAATATGGCACTCTGGGTTTTCCTTTAGAAATTCTTGGTGCAGTGTATTGAGTGGTTTGGAAAGGAAGGCTTTCACATGCTGACTTCTTTTCAGAAATCCCTTCTTGTAAGGTAGAGGGGTGGCAGACTCTTCAAAAAAACTTAGAACTTTGTTGGCCGTTTCCAAAGGCAATGCCGATTTGTGTGTATTTTTCACACGCTTCTGTTCCCTTTGCATTGCATTCATCAGGGTTGTCCAGCTGATTCCAAGGGTTCTGCTGGCATCACGTAGTATCGTATATATTTTTTCCAAAACAGAAGTGCTCTGACCCATTCACTTTTCTGTTTTTGTCCACTACCTACTTTCTCCTTTGCAGCCTCCAACAGTTTCTTCCCCAGATTTCCACCACAGGCCATGTTTTTTCCTCGTTTTCCCATTGCAGCCTTCTTTGCAGGTGAACATGTCGTTATCAGCTTATCCACTATACATGCAAAACGGGTGGGTGACCATGGCAGTGCTGCTCGTGCCCTTTGAAGTGCCTTCCGGATGGCTCTATCAGATCGGGGATCCTCCACTGCAGCTGCATCAGATACATTTGTTTGCACTGAAACTGTGGTGCTGATCTCTACTTCTATGTACTCCTTGTAGGTTTGTCATCTTTTTTCATTGATTCTCCGCTTCTTGTGCACTGACATAGCTGAATGTTGCTTTCTTTTTCCAGCCATTTCTCTCTTTCTTGTTGCTTTCTTTGTTCCTCTCCTCTTGTCTCTCTTCTTGTGGTAGGTTTGTAAGTAACTGCACACTCCGCACTATTGGTTGACTCCAGTTTCTTTTGCTTTTGACGTTCTCTGTGCTTGCAGCCTAGATTTCTTTCTGTATTTACGGTGCTTCTTCTCATCCAGGTTCTCATAGTAAGCTTTTGATAGAGCTTTGCAGGTATTCAGATATGCTTCATAATGTTCGGGGTCATTCTTGATGTCATCTCTGAAGCGTTTACTTCTCTCCTTTCCTGTCAGCGGAGAGAATAACATTCTCAGTCCAGTGTTGATCAAGGATGCAGCAGAAACACATGATCTTCGACTACATTGAGATTCCATTGTTCAGAAGAACCTTAAAGAGCAGAAAGATTCAGAATTAATCATACACAGTAACTTCCTCTTTCACAGCTGATATGGCCTGCACAACAGGGCACCATTTCTTCACTACAGAGAAAGACAGAAGGAAAGTGAACACACACTGGTTGACTCAGAACAAACGACATGATGGAACAAAGGAGTTAGTCACATCAGTTGTGGCCTGAGGAGATGCAGTGATGAAGGAAGGAGAACATAGCAGCAGCCGGGGGGGGGGGTGTACTTGGAGGAGGTGGGATGTCTGGATAGTCGGCAACATGGGTTTGTGCCAGGTAGATCATGTCAAACCAATCTTGTGGAGTTCTACGAATGGGTAACATCAGAACTGGACTGGGGAAAGCCTGTGGATGTATTATTCTTGGACTTCAGCAAGGCGTTTGAGACTGCCCCCCACAGTGGTCTGGTGGAGAAACTGACGGGGTTGGGAGTAGGCCCTTTGATGGTCAGATGGATTGAAAACTGGCTAGCTGGATGCACCCAGAGAGTAGTGGTTGGTGGGGAGCTCTCGAACCCTAGAGAGGTCGGTAGTGGGGTACCGCAGGGCTCGGTCCTGGATCCGATCCTGTTTAATGCATACATATCGGACATCAGGGAGGGTATAGGGTGTGAAATGAGTCTCTTCGCTGATGACTCCAAGATGGGAGCAGTAGTTGAGGGGGAGGAGGGGAGGTTGGCACTGCAAGGGGACCTGGACACCCTGGAAGGCTGGGCTCACACATGAAAATTAAATTTCAATATTGCCACATGCAAGGAGTTGCATCTTGGGCGGGGAAACCCTAAACACAGGTACACCCTGGGAGGGGAGGCGCTGGAGGCCTCAACAGGGGAAAAAGACCTAGGGGTCATTGTGGATGCATGTATGAGTAACTCTGAGCAGTGCCAGAGAGTGGCTAGCAAGGCAAACAGGATGTTGGGATGTATCGTAAGGGGGATCCCCTCTAGAAGCACTGGTTAGACCACACCTTAAGTACTGTGTACAGTACTGGAGACCACACTTGAAGAGGGACATACAGCTCCTGGAGAGGGTATAGAGGAGAGCAACTAAGATGATACGAGGACTAGGGGATTTGACATATGAGGACAGACTTGAGCTCTTCCCATTTTCATTGGAGAGGAGAGATGGGGGGACATGATTGAGGTCTTCAAGTACCTCAAGGGAATAAATAGGGTAAACATGGAGGGGATCTTTAGAATAAAGCAGGGAGGTATCACCAGGGGCATGGTTTGAAGTTGGAAGGTGGACGGGTGAGGGGGGGGGAGAGGAGGAGGTTTTTCACTGAGAGGATGGTGGACCCTTGGAATGCGCCGCCTGGCGAGCTGGTTCAGAGATCCACAGTGGAGGGCTTCAAGAGAGGGTGGGACAGACACAGAAAGCAGATGTGTCAGATGATGGCCTGGCCCCGGGGGGGGGGGGATGAATGATAGGGGTTTCTGGAACACAAGGGGGAAGGGGCGCCTCAGCACCCAACTAGGGATCTGAGGTTCAAGCAGGCTCAATAGACCATAAGGCCTAATCTGCTGGCAATTGATATGTCAGCATGTTAGCCTCACAAACATTAAATGGAAGAAAGAGAGGGCACATCAGTTGCCTCAGAAGACATGATAGAAGAAGAAGAAGAGCGCACGTCAGTTGCCTCAGAATCAGTGATTGAAGGAAGGAGAGCACACGTCAGTGTCCTCAGAAGAAATGATGGAAGGAAGAAGAGTGCACGTCAGTGTCCTCAGAAGAAATGATGGAAGGAAGGAGAGTGCACGTCAGTGTCCTCAGAAGAAATGATGGAAGGAAGAAGAGTGCACGTCAGTGTCCTCAGAAGAAATGATGGAAGGAAGGCAAGCACATGTCAGTTGCCTCAGAAGAAATGATGGAAGGAAGGATAGCGCACATCACTTGTTTCACACAAGATGAGAGACAAGGAATGTGATGAAGAGTGGTCCACTGCAACAGGAACTAAAAACTCTCCATGCATTATGTGAATAAAAAATTGGACGTACGGCAGCAACCGAAATCAGACACTAACACAGCAAACCATGGATTAAAAAGGGTAAATGGTCACAACACACACCACATGGTCTCAGCATGGTTGGAGCTAAGGCAGAAAACAAAGGCCTGCTCAGCATCCAGCCATGTTAACACCATACGGTGGGTGGTTACGAAAAATTGGTTGGACGTCAGCAGACAAAACCCCCAAACCAAATAAAGAGCACGCAAAACAGATTTAAAATAACAACATTTTTCTGGAAATACAATACTTTATCACCCCCCCCCCAAAAAAAAAAAAATAACCGCAGCCCACATGGTCTCAACATGGCTGGAGTTCGAGCAGCAAAGAAAGGCCTGCTCATCATCCAGACAGGTGGAGACCATGCGGCGGGTGATGGCACAACATTGGACTGACGTCACTGCCTAGCACCACAAAAATGGACACAGCAAGCAAACCAACTTAAAGAAAAGCATTTTTACGGCCATTCCCCTGGCAGAGGAGCACTATACCCAGTTGTAATGATTGCCCATTGACAATGTGGAGTGCTACGGAAACATTCATGCCCAAACAATACTTTGAACTACCCCCACCCCACAAAATAACTACACACCACATGGTCTTAACATGGCCGAAGGTGAAGCAGTGAACAAAGGCCTGCCCTGCATCCAGCCATTCTAAGACCATGAGGTGGGTGGTTTTCAAAAATGTGCATCTCGGTAACAGGCAGGCTGATCAATAGTGCCCCCCCCCCCTCCACAACCACACACTGCATGGTCTCAACATGGCCGAAGGTGAAGCAGGAAACAAAGGCCTGCCCGGCATCCAGCCATTCTAATTCCATGAGGTGGGTGGTTTTCAAAAATGTGCAAACTTCAGCACACAAAAGCCAAGAAATGCACACAGAAAAGCACATATTAAACAAACATCTTGGTAACAAGCAGTCCGATCAATAGTCCCCCAAACACACACCGCATGGTCTCAACATGGCCGAAGGTGAAGCAGCAAGCAAAGGCCTGCCCAGCCATTTTAAGACTATGCGGTTGGGGTAAAGATGAACGTATGCAAAACAACACAATAGTGGCAAACACCACCACCCACCCCCACCCCAGAAAAATTCAAAATGCTATCTAGCTAGCTAAGTGTAGCCCAACACACACATCCATTTAAAATTTCCAAGAACACCCACACAACAAAATTTCACTCAGCAGCTTGCAAAATTATTTGTTTTGTCCATCAGCATCCCCAGCATATACCCCACACCAGCAACCCAGCATGTACCCCGCACTTGATCACCCTCCACAGCCTCACTCACTACCCTACACCAGCAGCCCAGCATATACACCTTACCTACAGCCCAGCATATACCCCACACTAGCAGCCCGGCATGTACCCCGCACTTGATCTCCCCCCACAGCATCACTCACTACCCCACCCCAGCAGCCCAACATTTACCCCACCCCCCCCAATACTAGCAGGCTTACCTTGCCTAGACACCTTCCAAATCTGTTTCAGGCACCAAGAATGTCCAGGCTCCATTTCAGGGGAAAAAAAAAAAAGCGGTCTACCATTTTTTAAACACTCGTCTGTTCCAAGCGTTCTCTGGACACCACACCTCGACTGCAGGGATTGTTGCGAATGTGCACAGATGCCACACATGCCGTTTTGAACGCAGTCAAGAAACTGCATCATGTGGCGTCCGCACCACAAGAAATCGCCCCCACGCCGCAGCAAACAACTCACTGGCCTGCAGAATTGAGCAGATTAAGCTGCTTTGCTGCTACATGTGCAGCACATTGATCCATTGGTCCCCAGCACACAAGAAAAGAAAGAACGCTTACCTTTGGCGTCTCGAGCGCACTTTTGGCAGGCAGGCTGAGGAGTAGTTCCGTGCGCACGGAAGCTGCTCACACAGGACACTGTGAGTTAGGAGGCAAATAAAAAATTTACCAAATGGGCCAGGCAGCTAGAAAAAGCAAATTTTATATCCCTTACAGCCCTCTATTTAAACGGGCCAAACAAGAATCCTGAGGAGTGAATGCAACCAATGGGGGGTTGGGGTGGGGGGTGGGGGGTGGAGTGTTCTGAATGCACTGCAGGAATCCACGGACACGATTGGTGGAGGGCTACAAACTGATGACCTCATACAAAAATGGTAGTACTAGGCAAGATAACATACCTAGCATTACAAGAAGAGCACATGTGTCAGCAAAACAGAAGCAAAAAGAAAAGGCTGCAGCTTGACTTAAATATGCGAACTGTGTAAGTTCTGAACGCACCAGCAGGAGACATCAGCTGCTGCTTTCAGAACAAGTTATTCAGGAGCATAGCACAGTAAGATAAAACGTGGAAAGGAACTAATCTGTAGAAAAAAATGACAGGACAGCATCTAATTAATTGAAAACAAGCTTTATTTTAAAAAAAATACATGCCAGACGTTTATGTAGACACACAGCAACAACCTATGATTTCCCATGTCACAGTTTAGACTGAAGAAGTAGGCTATCAATTGATGTTGGACAAAAAATAAATAAAACTTCCTGCAAGCTGAGGACAACAATTTTATCATATGTACAGTATATATACACACAATAAAGGTTAAAACAGCATGTGAGACTTTTATTTTTTCATTTTTTTTTTACTTATATTACATTGTGCATATTGCCATGGCATTGGTACTACGTTTTCATGAACACACCCTGGCGCGGTTCTGGATACCCGTCAAGGGAGAGCCTTCCTGCCCAAAGACAGGGCAGTACACATCAGGTCACTGATAAGGACTATCACGGCACGAAATCTGGTTCCTGCTTGGACCATACTTTGCCTGCTCGCACATATGGCGGCTGCCATCGCCACGGTCCCTCTCGCTCGCCTCCACATGAGAGTTACTCATTGGATGCTGAGAGCCCAATGGGACCAGAGGCAGGATCACTTAGACCGCCTAGTCAGAATCACAGGGCCAGTCATTCAGGACTTGCAGTGGTGGCTTGTCCTGGAACATCTTTCTGTGGGAGTCCCCTTCGTGGCGCCTGCCCCATCCCTGACTCTCACCACTGACGCTTTAGGGTCCGGTTGGGGAGCTCACCTGGAAGGAACCAGGACCCAGGGAATCTGGTCGCCCCTGGAGACTCACCTCCACATCAGTATTCTGGAGATGAGGGCAGTCCTATACGCCTTACAGGCGTTACAGTCAGAGATCCCACCGTGTCACGTGTTAGTCCAAACAGACAATACCTCGGTGGTGTATTACCTCAACAAACAAGGAGGCATTCACTCCTACCTCCTTTGCAGAGAGGCAAAGCGGGTGTGGGACTGGGTACTACAACACAGTGCCACGCTCACCGCAGTGCATGTTCTCGGTGTGGACAACACTGTTGCGGATCTCCTGAGCCGGTCAAAGGCCAGAGCATATGAATGGGAATTGCTACAAGAGGTTGTCAGAGACCTGTTCCTACGATGGGGGACACCAGATGTAGACTTATTCGCGTCCCATACAACGCAAAACTGTCCAATTTCTGCTCGCTAAAGCCAGGGCCTGGTATTTTCTGGCGATACACGTTGTCCCTCTCTTGGATGGGTAGGTTCCTCTACACTTTCCTGCCCTTCCCTTTGATCCAGAGGGTTCTTCTCAAGCTCTAATCAGAAGGAGCATCAATGATCTTGGTAGCGCCCTTTTGGCCCAGGCAGATTTGGCTTCTGCTGCTTCACCAGCTAGCTCTGGAGCCTCTCTTACCCTTACTGGTCAGCTGACATTTGCTGTCCCAGGAGGCCGGCTCCCTGCTCCATCCAAACCTCAAATCCCTGAACCTCCACGCCTGGCTCCTAAAGACGTAGCCAGTCTTAGGCATGGGGTCTCGCAAGGGGTTGCTGATATCCTGGTGGCAGCTAGGAAACCATCTACTCACGCCACTTACGCTCTGAAATGGCAGAGGCTTTGTCTCTGGGCTCAGGCTCGCGACCTCGATCCACTTCGGTGCCCTGAGAAGTCTATTTTGGACTACCTCCTATCCCTTTTCCAGTCGGGATTGGCGTATTCCTCTCTGAAAGTACACCTCTATGCCATTTCGGCATACCACACACCGGTTGGTTATCATTCATTAGCCCAGTTAGAGGCTTCCCGCGCTTTTCTGCGCGGTGTCTTACATCTGTGACCCCTATAAAGGATCCGATTCCTCCTTGGGACCTTCTTTTTATCTTAGAGCAGCTTACACTGCCTCCTCTCGAACCAGTTGCGGATTGCGAGCTTCGCCTCCTTTCGTGGAAGGCATTATTTTTAGTTGCTGTTACTTCAGCAAGGAGAATTTCCGAACTCCAGGTGCTCACATGCAAAGAGCCTAACTTGATTTTCCATGAGAACAGGGTGTCCTTAAGGACCAGTCTTAAGTTCCTTCCCAAGGTGGTTTCAGCTTTAACATTAAACCAGGACATCGACCTTGAGGTGTACTTCCCCAACCATTCAAACGGGGGGAAGCCCTATTGCACACTCTAGATGTACACAGGATTTTGAGGTTTTACTTGGCCAGAACCCGTTCACACAGACAGTCCGACCAACTGTTTTTATCCTTCGCTCAAAGGATGATGGGTGCACCCGTATCAAAACAAACTCTCTCCAGGTGGCTTGTTAACTACATTGTTTTCTGTTATCAGAAACGCAACAAGCCCTTACTGGGACTGGTGAAGGGCCATTCTACGAGGGGGGGTGGCTACCTCCTTCGCTGCCTTAAAGAATGTGGTGACATCCGCCATCTGCGCAGCTGCCACTTGGAGTTCAGTGCACACTTTCGTTAGACACTACAGTTTGGACATCGTCTCCATGCGTAGAGCGGGCTTCAGCCTGGCAGTCCTCCAGGGACTTTTGTCCTGAGAGGTCCCTCTCTCTTTGATCTCTCCTGTCCTCCTCCCGACTGGGTTAGCAGTACACCTTTACTGCTTGGGAATCGGTCCTTATGGTGTAACCTGCTGCAAGAACTGTACCTCGAAGTAAGATAGTACAATTACGTAAGAACTTACCGTAACAGTAGATCTTCAAGAACAGCTCTTGCAGCAGGTAGTTTACCTCCCACCTTCCCCTCAGGAGGTTTGGTTCTACTTCCTAGCATCTCAGACGCATCAGAATTATTAGTCTTCCTCTGGAATTGGATCCTTGGTCTCCCCTTCTGAATCACATTGTTACGCTGGGAGTCTCTGGTGGGAGAAGTGAGGTATGCTGGGGGACTGCCCCTTTTATGATGTATCTGACGTCAGGGGCGGGTCGGGGGTGGTCCCCTGCTACGTATAGCTAGCTGGAAGTTTTCTGTGGGGTCCTGCTGCCTGCCGGCTTCAGTCCTTATGGTGTAACCTGCTGCAAGAGCTGTTCTCGAAGATCTGTTACAATAAGTTCTTACATAACTGTACTTTACAGTAAGGTCTTACGTAACTGTACTTTCTAGGAGTGGTATATGTTGTTCATCCACACTGATCCACCAGACCTCCCCAGCTTTGACGCACACCCTACTTCCGGCGGGCAAGATCTGGCGTCAAGGGGCGGAGCCCAGGGATGTACCACCTGGGTGGGTGGGAGGAGCCAGCTTTTAAACCTTCCAGCAGGATTCTTAAAAGGGAAGGACATGCCAGGAAGTGTGGATGAACAACATATACCACTCCTAGAAAGTACAGTTACGTAAGAACTTACCGTAACAGTAGATCTTCGAGAGAGGCTCTTGCAGTAGGTAATTACATATAGGACTGACGCCGGCCGGTGGCAGGACCCCACAGAAAAATTTCTAGCTAGCAGGCCCTGGCGGGGACCGCTCCCACGTCAGGTGACCGGCGTCATACGACGTCGGTATAAAGGGGCGGTTCCAGATGCCCGCCTTCCAGTTCTTTCCCGCCACAGGCCCGGAAGGCCCGGACGAGAGAGAAGCAGACATTTCCCTCAATGGAAAAGGAGCTGAAAAAGCCTAGGGGGATGGAGGGCGGGAAGGTATTACCTACTGCAAGAGCCTCTCTCGAAGATCTACTGTTACGGTAAGTTCTCATGTAACTGTACTATCTTACTTCGAGAGGGCTCTTGTAGTAGGTAATTACATATAGGACAGAATCCCAAGCAGTCTGGAACAAATGAAAGACACCAGTAGGAGGAACTACTCCAAAAAGTAGCCAGTAATCTAGCAGGTCTCAAGAAAGGAGGCCTTGCAAGACAGCTAACCCGAAGCCTGCTCTACGGCAAGAGGCAATGTCCAAACTGTAATGTTTAGTAAAGGTATGGACTGAAGTCCAAGTGGCGGCAGCACAGATGTCTGCCGCAGACACGTTCTTGAAACAAGCCGCAGAGGCTGCTACTCCACGAGTGGAGTGACCTCTGACTTGACCCGGTAGGGTCTTGTTGTCCTTGTCATAACAGAAAGTGATGCAGTGGGCCAACCATTTTGATAGGCATTGCTTAGAGACAGCATTGCCTTCTCTTTTGTGAGCAAAAGAGACAAACAACTGATCAGTCTTTCTGAGATCCTTCGTCCTATCGGTGTAGTATCTCAGGATCCTGTGAACATCCATGGTATGGAGCAGGTATTCTCCTTGATTGGAGTACTGCGTGAAGAAGGCAGGTAATTCAATAGACTGATTCAAGGTAGATTCCGCTACCACCTTCGGGAGAAACTTAGGGTTCGTGCGAAGAGCTACTCGTTCTTTGTGAAAAATCAGATAAGGGATTTTGCACATAAGGTCCTGGAGCTCGGAGATTCTGCGAGCAGAAGTAATGGCCACCATGAAGAGTGTCTTCCACGATAAAAACTTCCAAGTCTGCGGAAGCCGCAGGCTCGAAAGGAGGAAGGGTAAGTTTCTCGAGGACAAAGTTCAAGTCCCATGGGGGAGCTGGAATCCAGACAGGGGGCCTGAGATGAAGGACCCCTCTGAGGAAAGTTTTGGATACCTCCAGCTGGGCAAATGCCTTGTCAGTGAAAGGGACATGGTAGGCTGAAATAGCCGCCTTATGGACTTTCAAAGAGGAGTGACTGAGACCCAGGTCAAAAAGATGATGCATGTACTCAAGCAGAATGGTCACCGGGCAGGAAAAGGGTTCCACGTTCCTGGCCGCAGCCCAGATAGAAAATCTTTTCCATTTCATGGCGTAGGTGGACCTAGTGGAGGGTTTTCTAGCCTCCACCAGAATCTCGGCCACCTTAGGAGAAATGCCAAAACGAGACTGAGCTAAGTCTGCAGGAGCCATGCATGAAGTTGAAGGGACTTGAGTCCCGGATGGACCAGGGTCCCCTGATCCTGGGTCAGCAATCCTGGAGATAAAGGAATAGGAATAGGAAGAGGAGGAACCTCTGAGTATTGTTGTAGAAGAGAGAACCAAATTTGCCTGGGCCAGAAAGTAGCGATCAGAATCATTCTCGCTCCTTCTAAAGCCAGCTTCTGTAACACACGAGGGACCAGAGGAATAGGGGGAAAAGCATAGACGAATCTGTCCTTCCAGCTTAGAGATAGAGTGTCGCTCCAGAAAGCGCCTTGCTCTGGAACGAGCGAGCAAAAGATTGGAAGCTTTGCGTTTTGGGAGGAGGCGTACAGGTCTATCTGAGGAGTCCCCCAAATCTGGAAGATGCTTTTAGAACTTTTCGTCCAATTCCCACTGTGGTGGTAGAGCCGACGTTACTTAGTCTGTCTGCCAGGACATTGTCGACTCCCGGAACATGGATCGCCGTGAGGTGAAGGTTGTGAAGCGTTGCCCAATCCCAAACCCTCATCGCTTCCCTGCACAGCGGGTAGGACCGAGTCCCTCCCTGCTTGTTGATGTACTACACCACGCACATGTTGTCCGTTTGGACAGCTAGGTGACCGGGAAGGACGAATTGGTGAAGGGCCTGGAGAGCATACAGCACTGCTCGAAGCTCGAGCACGTTGATATGGAGAACTATCTCCATCTTTGACCATAGGCCCTGGGTTCGGTGAGGACCCAGATGGGCTCCCCAGCCTTCGACTGAAGCGTCCGTGGTCAGAATCTGATCGGGGAGAGGATAAAAAAAGGGGACCCCCCGGAATAGGTTATCTCGAACCATCCACCATTGCAAGTCTCTTACCATCAGCAAGGAGATCAGAACTAGATGATCTAGATCGTCTACCCGTGGAGAGTCCACTGAGAGATTCTCATGTGGAGGCGCGCGAGCGGAACCGTCGGGATGGCCGCCGCCATAAGACCCAGTAGACGAAGCACTGACCTCGCTGGGACCCTCCTGCATTCCAATAGGAGGGAAATCTGTGACTGGAGGGAGGCCCCCCTGTCCGGAGGCAGAAAGGCCTTGCACAGTGATGTGTCGAAAATTGCCCCGATGAACTGGAGCCTCTGTGAAGGCTCCAGGTGAGACTTGGAATGGTTGATTGGAAGGCCAGTGAAAACTTGCTGGGTGAGGGAGAGAAAATGCAGGAGTTCCTCCCTGGACGAGGCCGCCAGGAGCCAGTCATCCAGGTAGGGAAAAACCTGAGCTCCCAACGAACGCAGGTGGGCCACAACCACCGCCAGGCATTTGGTAAAGACTCGGGGGGGCCAAGGAAAGACCAAATGGGAGCGCCCGGAATTGGTAGTGAACCCCCTTGAATGCAAACCTGAGGTACTTTCGGTGCGAAGGGCGAATGGGATGTGCAGGTAACATCCTGCATATCTAGTGCACAAAGCCATTGGCCCGGCCGGGCAGGGCAAAAGGGTTTGAAGGGAAAGCATCCTGAACCTTTTGTATTCCACATACAGGTTCAGAGAGCTGAGATCGAGAATGGGTCTGAGATCTCCTGTCTTCTTTGGTACAAGGAAGAAATGGGAATAGTAACCCGTCCCGTGGAGGTGAGGGGGAACGGGTTCTATAGCCTGTTTCGCAAGGAGCGCCGAAATTTCGTCCCTGACCAAAGGAAGATGGTCCCTTGAGTAAGCGGAGTTCAGAGGGGGGTGATGCGGAGGTTTCTGTAGAAACTCTATGGAGTGCCCCTCTGCTATGATCTGAAGCACCCATGAATCCGATGTTGTCCTCTCCCAACCCGGAAGGTGGAGGGAGAACCTCCCTCCTACCAGTTCCTCCGGGGCTCCCGGAGGCGGTGGGAGAGGGAAGGAGTCAGGTGGTGTGAGGCAGCGCCGCAGCTAGGGCACCCATTGCTTTTTTGGGCGGAGGAGGCCTGGCAGCTGTGGGGGCCCGACGTTTAGTGGCCCGCCTTCCTGAGGTTTCGCTGAGGCGGCTGCTCGCGCAAAGGGACGGCGCTCTGAGGGATGGGGACGGTACATTGAATCAACAGATTTAAGGGCCATCCCCTTCTCCTGCAGATCAGTGATGATGTCCTTGATATCACCACCGAAAAGCACAGAACCCCTGAAAGGTGCTTCTTGGATCGTTGACTGCACCTCCGGGACCAGACCTGACACACGGAGCCATGCATGACGCCGAAGACTGATGACAAAGGCAGAACTCCGTCCTGCGGTGTCCAGTGCATCGTAGGTCGTCCTCAAAATATGACGACTGGCCGAACGAGCAGAACGGACCAGGTCGGCCAACTCCTGCTTGACTTGGGAGTCAGGCAAAGAGTCGATCTTAGATTCCGCCTGGGTAAGGACGGCCTTCTGGTAATCCCCCATATGTGCTGCATAGTTCAGGGCCCTAATCCCCAGTGTGGAAGAAGCGTAGATCTTCCTTCCATACTGATCCAGAAGGCGAGATTCCTTATCCAGGGGAGACAAGCTCAAGTGTTTTGGGTGTGCTGACCGGCCGTGAGCGGCGCTAATCACAACCGAGTCTGCACAGGGGTGAGAGTCTAAAAAATCTACACCCTCCATAGCCTGGTATAGCCTGTTCAACTTCCTGGGAAGTGGGGCTAAAGCCAACGGTTGCTTCCAAATCGTGGAAACAAGGTGGGCATGAGACTCGATCCAGGGTGGCACTAGGGTAGGAGTCGTAAGGGTTAAGTCCAGATGTTCGGCGAGTTTAACCCGTTGAGGATCTGGCTCTAAGGAGTGCCACTGATGGACCGCCTGGATCTTCCTGAGCAACTCCGTGAAGGAAGGATCCTCCGGAGGAGACTTTGGAGGAGTCCTCGGCCGGGGCTTGGACGGAGAGTGTGGCTCGTCGGTTTTCTCGGAACATCCAGGGAAGCCTCCGAGGAGTCCGAGAGAGAAGAGGAAGAATCTGAAGCAGAGTAAGACTCCCTGACTCGACTAGGGGGAGGAACGGGTTCCTTGGGGGGAATCCCAGAACGCGTGTCCTGCCCCTCTCTGGATCCCGAGGGTAAGGCCCGGGAATCCGGAGGAGGAGAGGGAGTGTGCCGTCTGGGGCGTACGGGAGCCGGGGGTGGCACCGTCGCCATAAGACGGCTCTCGACTTCCTTGGTGAGCTGAGCCTTGGCCTCAGCCCACCAGGAGGCAAGAGTCTCCTGAAGATCCACCGCGCCTAGGGATGGTGGAGGAGGAGGAGGGGGGATAGGTGTACAGAGGAAATCTGTAGGGGGAGTATCCATAACCCGGCTGCGGGTATACCGGAGCCGGGTACTGCAGCGTCGAAGGAGTCTGCACCAGGTACTGCGGCGCAGGATACTGCAGACCTAGGAAAACCGGCGTCGGATATGACGGCGGATGCCCAGGCACTGGAGGAGCTGCCGGAGCAGACGGCCCAGCCGGGTACTCCACGGGCGGATCAGTCGGGTTAGGCCCGGGGGGTGGAGGGCCCGATGGAAGAAGAATATCCCCCACCGGCGTCGGAGGGGCCGGTATCGGAACCGGCATCGGAGGAGCCGGGGCCAGTGTCAGGGGAGCCGGCGTCGGATCAGGCTCTTCAGGAAGAGGATCGGACGGTAGCCCAGGGTCCCAGTCTCGTCCGGGACGGAGGGTAAAACCCCGGGTCGGGCGGGGCTGGGCCCCTGACGGCAGCGAGGCCGCGGGAGCCTGGTACGACAGACGCGGCAGGGTCTGCCATAGGCGCCGAGGCCCGGTGCATGTCAGAGGAGCCGATGTGTGGCTTATGGGCTGAATCCCGGCGGACGCCAGAGGAGCCGGCGTCCGACTTCAGGGGTCCTTCGTCGGAGGTGAGCCAAGTATGGGAGGAGGCCCGGTCCGAGGGGGACACTGCCGTGCGCCGCCCCGAAGGGTCGAGCGTCTTAGCGGCCTTCTCCCGGCGTACGTCAGAGGAGCCAACGTTCCGGCTTAAGGGAGGTGCCCGCACCAGTAGGCCGCAGGCCTGCGGCGGTACTGGGGGCTAGAGTCTCCTTTTGCCCGGAGACACCTGGCAGGCTCGAACGCGAACCCGACGGGCGGGCTGACGCCTCCTCCAAAGCCTTGGAGGCTGCCGTCGGGCGATCCCCCGGAAGGGATGTTACCTTGCCCGCGATTCCGGCCGGAGTCGCGGAGGAGGGGGCCTTCTCCCGGTGCCTTTCCTTGTCCCGCTTCTTATGCCCTTCAGGGGAGGTCGACGCCTGCCGGAGTTTCTTCAACTCCTTCTCCATCACGGACATCTTCTTTTTGAGGAGATGGGCTTCGAGGGACTGCTGGCGTCGTCTGCGGGTGGCCTAGTTGAATCGAAGGCAGTGCGGACACTTGTCGACCGCGTGGTCGGGGCCTAAGCAGAAAAGGCAGAGGGAGTGACCGTCTTTGTGAGGCAGTCAGGCGCCGCACGAGTTGCACTTATTCTTTGAAGGGGACGACATAAACTGACGTTCACCTGACAAAAGAAGAATAAAATTCTCTGCTGAAAACTTGTTTGGAAAAACCGACGAAGTAACAGGACTGAGCGATAAAAACTTAACTGCGAGGCGCTGCACGAGCTGACGGCGGGAAAGAACTGGAAGGCGGGAGTCTGGGACCGCCCCTTTATACCGACGTCGTATGACGCTGGTCACCTGACGTGGGAGCGGTCCCCACCAGGGACTGCTAGCTAGAAATTTTTGCGTGGGGTCCGGCCGGCGTCAGTCCTGTATATAATTACCTACTGCAAGAGCCCTCTCGGAGTAAGATCTACTGTTACAGGTGAGTAACCTGTGTCTCTAATTCTACCCTCTCATCTTGCAGTGAGGACTCGGTGGTCAATACCCCGAGATCTCTTCCTGAGGATCTTAATTTTCAAGCCATGATCCAGCAAATACAGACTGCCATGAGCTTTGCTGTGGAAGAAGAAATCACTAAAAGACTCATGGAATCTTTGAAGGTTCATCGCACACCCTCAATTATAATTCCACCTATTTATACTGCATGAGAGGATGCTATCTTTGCTGCATGGTACAGACCTAACTCACTGCTTGCGGTTTCCAGAAAAGCTAATAAGCACTATCCTGCCCTGTCTGCTAACCCCGTAATATGCGTAACAGCCAGAAATGGACTCGGTGGTCATTATGGCTGCTCTTGATAGGTCCAAGGCATCTAAGCACCTGAGTACTTTGCCTCCTGACAAGGAATCTAGCAGGCTAGATGTGATGGGCAGGCATACGTATGCCTGTGCCTCACTGAGCCATAGAATTGCAAGTTATCAGGCCCATATGATAAAGTACCTGAACAGCCTGTTGAAAGCAGCAAAGACTGCAGCCCAGGCTTTTCCCGAGTTCTGCTAAGAATGAGTTAATTAAAACTAACTTCTGGGGCTGAGGTTGGCAGACATTTGCTAAGGGCAGCCTATGATGACATCTCTAATGCTTCTGCCAGAGCTACTGCTTCAGGGGTATTATGTATGAAACGCTATGCTTGGCTCAGAGTTGCTGGTTTTGCTAATGATATACAGCAGACAGTTTTGAAGAACCCTTTAGAGGGACAAAACTGTTTGGTTATGATGTTGAAGAGGCACTCGGGAGCTTTCAGACTTCCCAAATGACCCTCGGATCTGGCAAGTGCCTCTGTCCTACTCCTAGGGGATGTGATAGAGTCATAGAAGGGGTTTCAAGTTCTGTAGACGAGAAGTCCTTTAGTGAACTTGCCACCATGTTTAATGGTGACAATAAAACTTGCTTTCTTTCATGTATTTGTCCAATCTAATTTTAAATGTTTCCATATCTTTACTGTTGACTACATCTCCAGGAAGTGTATTCCATAATGTAATAATCCGTCGGTTGTACCATTGACTCCTTTTTGTAGTTGTATTCACTTCTCCCTTTAATTTACACGTGACCTAGTATTTAAACTTTTTGTAATGTGCTTTTGCAAGCCCCATGTGTATGTAAGGGAGCCTTATTCTGATAAGCTTTAAATGCCAGACATAGGTCACCTTGCATTTCCCTGTATTCCATAGAGTACAGATTTAATTCCTGTAGTCGTACGCTGTATAATTTATTATTCATGTTAATGACCTTTTTGGTTAGTCTCCTCTGTACCCTCTCAATTTTCTTTTTACCTTTGGTAGTATAAGGAGCACAGAACTCAGAACAGTACTCCAGATGAGGTCTAATCAGAGAGGTATACAAAGGAACTATAACCTCAGGATCTCGGCTCTTTATATTTCTCAAAATGCAGTGATAGATTCCATAGCATTATTTTGTTATTGCATTTATGTGTTTATCAAATTTAAGATCCGGTGAAATATGAACTCCGAGGTCTCTTTCATCATCGGTAACTTTTAACTGAACACCATTTAATTTGTAATCATAGCACGGGTTGTTTCTACGTAAATGCATGATTTTGCATTTAAACTCATTAAATATGAGCTTGTGTTCCTTGACCCGTGATGCCAGTTGTTCTGAATTATGTTGCAATAGGGGGGCAGAAGCCTGATCTGTGACAGTGCCACCGATTTTATAATCGTCTGCATATTTACTCATTCAAAGCCCAGTAATAAGCTGCATTGATGTTACTAGTATGTTAAACAATGCCAGCCCAAGTACAGAGCTCTGTGGCACACCACTAGTCACAGGGCCCCATTCAGACATATACCCCTTAATTGCATCCCTTTGTTTTCTATTTACCAGTCATGATTTTATCCAGCTGATTATATTTGGATGCAATTTGAGTTTAATTAATTCTTCTATGATTATGTTATGGGAGACTTTGTCAAAAGCCTTGGAAAAGTCCAAATATGCCACATCAGCAGATATTCCCTTAACCAATGTCATACTCACCGGCTCAAAAAAAGTATCAAATTGGTAATACATGACCTTCCCTGACAGAAGCCATGCTGAGTAGGATCTGTATGTCCAATTTGATATAAATGATTAGTGATACGTTTTTGTGTTAACCTTTTAAGCAGCTTTCTCAAGACAGAGGTCAAACTGATTGGCCTATAGTTCTTAATATCCTGTTTGTCACCACCCTTGAAAATTGGAATAACCATGGCCTTATTCCATTCTTGTATTATTTTTCCCCTCAGATAGTGAGGCATTGAAGAGGCATGTAATCGGGCCAACCAGCTGAACTGCAAGTTCTTTTAAGAGTATTGGGCTAAGACCATCAGGTCCAAGGGAGCTTGAGGTTTTGATATTTTTAATTGCATCAGATAGTCTTGCAGCTGAAAAAGGCACGCAGTCCACATCCCACAGATGTATATTAAGTGTCTTAAGCTGCTCAGTATCATAAATACTTAAGAAGTATTGATTGAATAACATGGCCATTTCACTTTCGTTTGGAATTACTCCGTTATCTGTTAGTATTGGGCCTACATTATTATTTGTATTTTTAAGTGAACCTATATAGTTAAATAATTTTTTTTTGTGTTATGTTTAACTTTAGTCGCCAACTCTTTTTCCATTCCCTGTTGATTCTTCCATCAGCCTGTTGCTAGTGGTAGGCATGACTACCATCAACAAGGCCCAAGGAAGGCGAAGTGACCTTTTGCCAGGCTCCTTCCTCCTTGATGCCCATTCAGAAGCATCCAAAGCCATCATTGCCGGTGACACTGCCCCAACTGGTTCTGCATGACTGTCTTCTGACCACATCCCCACCTCTGAAGGTGGTGGGGGCAGAATCTTCCTGCACGTAAACCAGTGGTGGGAGATTACAACAGATGAGGGAGTCTTGGAGATAATGGCAAGAGGGCATGCTCTGGAGTTGGTGGAAACCCCTCCAGACCATCCTCTTCCTCCTTCCTGTTATCCACCAGGCCGTTTGTCCCTTCTGAAGGAAGAAGTGCAGTCATTATTCCAAACACATGCAGTAGAACTGGTTCCTGCAAAACAGAGAAATGAAGGGCTCTATTCTACATACTTTCTGGTCCCCAAATGGACAGGAGATTTTCATCCTGTACTGGACCTCAGGGATTGCAACGTCTGCATAGAATACAAGAAGTTTTGCATGGTATCCATGCAAGCTCTGATTCCCCTTTTACAAAAAGGAACTGGCTGTGCTTCCTAGCTAAGACGTGAAGGATGCATACCTTCATGTCAAGGTCAGAAAAGCCCACATGCTGGAAGGGGAGCACTAACAATTTGAAATATTGCCCTTCAGCTTGTCTTCTGCACCACGGGTCTTTATCAGAGTTTTGGCAGTAATGACAGCAGCCTTTCGCAAGGAAGGCCTGTATGTATTACCCTACTTGGATGACTAGATTCTGAAGGCCAGCTCCAAGGTAGCTTTTTTTTTTTTAATTAATACTTTATTTTTGTACATTTAGTAGAAAACATACAGAGTACATTAGGTGATTCCAGGTTTAGGATCTGTTAACAGATACATTATAGTAGTAATTCGTAGCCCTTCATTCACTGTTACAACAGCTGGGGGGGTTATGCATACATAGTTAAGCAAGTGCTATCAGATCTGTCCAGAAAAGGCTTCTGTAGCAAGACCATGGACAACCATACCTAAATAATGTTTTTTTCTAGGGACATGGATATGTTGTTCATCCACACTGTCTGGCAGGTTCCTTGCCGCTTTAAATCTTGCCGGAAGGTCTTCAAGCTGGCTCCTCCCACCCACCCGGGTGGTAAAACTCTCGGCTCCGCCCCATGACGCCAGATCTTCCTTACCGCTTGGAAGCTCAGGATCTTACTTCGAGACACAGCTCTTGCAGCAGGTTACACCATTAGGACTGAAGCCGGCAGGCGCCAGGACCCCTCGGAAACTTTTCTAGCTAGCTATCTTCAGTGGGGACCGCCCCCGACGTCGGTCCCGCCTCCGACGTCAGGCGTGGTACAAAAGGGGGCGGTCCCGCCAGAATCTCCAGTTCTAGGGACATGGATATGTTGTTCATCCACACTCATTGGCAGTATCCTTGCCGCTTTAAATCTTGCCGGAAGGTCTTCAAGCTTGCTCCTCCCACCCACCCGGGTGGTATAACTCTCGGCTCCGCCCCATGACTCCAGATCTTCCTTACCGCTTGGAAGCTCAGGTTCCCTCCTTAACGCTCTGCGTTTGCGACTGGTTCCTATTTCTCCGTTTGCGGATTTAAAATAATATTTTGCAAAAGACTTCAGTCTTGATCCCTCTGACTGCGATGGATAATCGACTCCGGATTTGAGATGCCCATGCGGGCAGAAGATGTCTCGGACGGATCCACACTCCCAGTGTGTCTACTGTTAGGCCTTGAGCACGACCCGCAGGCTTGCGACCTGTGCTCATCTTTCTCGGCCCACGCCCTCGAAGACCGTGCTGCCCGATTGCAACTGGGCCGTCCCGAGCGTTCCTCGGTGAAGTCCAAGAGCCCGGTTGGCGGTGTCCGGCGGCCCGGCGGTTCGGATCAGCTCGGCGGATGGTCGCCCTCGCGAAGAGGAGGCGAGGGGTCGTATCCCTCGGCCCGGCATTTATCCCGCTCTCTCTGGGTTCTTCCTACACGGCTTCCTTTAAGGAGCTTTGTCTGTCCCTCTCCACTAAAGGAGAAGGGCCTGCGTCTGCTGGACCTTTTTCTCGGTCCAAAAAGAGGGACAAGGGTAAGTCCCTCCGTCGACGCTCTTGGGAGCGGGAAAGGTCCCTCTCCCCGGGCCGTCGACCGTCGGCTTCGGTCGACCGCTCGGCTTCGGCCACTGGCCTCACGGTGTCCCCGTCAGGTCAGTTGACCGAGACTCCCACTGATGAAGTCGAGATTTTTCTCGACCCATTGGACGGGCTGTCGCCTTTAGCAGCCGAGATTCCCCTCTCCCCGGTTCCCCCGGGAGGAGTTGAGGATCCCGTGGGCTCGCCTGTGCCTCCGGTTCCGGAGCCCTCGGATGGACCTTCCGAGCCGAAGGGAGTGCCGGTTCCGGCCGACACCTCCCCGCACCGACCCCGGAAATTCCGGGACTCTCGGTCTCGGTCTCGGACCTCTTCGCGGTCCAGCGTTCCCACCGTCATAGGCGGTCTCGGTCTCGGCACGCGGTAGCGGCGGCCGCTCGTCCCTCGTCCTCCTCCTCGGATGAGGGAGGCGGCGTAAGTTCATCCGTGATGCACGAGGACCTTATGTTGCAACAGCTCCTCCTGGCGGAATAAGCCGACTCGCGCCTTCCCGGCCATTAAGTGGCTGTCACCGGAACCGCCGACACAACCCCTCGACTTGTCCGAGGAGCCTATACCCAGGCCGGTTGTTCGGCCAAAACCAGCTGCTCCACCGATTCCGGTGGAACCTCCGCCTCCACAGCCACCAATTGGGGCTCCGACCAAGGATTCTCGGTCGGCTAAGGGTTTACCCCATCGGCTGTCAGTTACCCTCACTCCCGACCGACCTCGGCAGGTGAAGGGTGGCTCAGGCCAGAGGCAGCTCTTCGAGGACTCTTCCGAGTCCGAAGATGATTCCTCCTTCTTCTCCAAGCGACTGGACTTGGAGTCTTCAGGAGGTCAGCCAATGGACGATAGCCCGTCGTCCTTCCTAGGACTGCTTCGGCTCATCTCGGAGTCTACCGGGATGGAGCTCGAACCCGGTTCCAAACGGGCCAGGTATCCCCTCACGGAGATTCTGGACCGAGGGGATTCTCCGACGGAGGCCTTTCCGGTGGCCGAGGCCATAGTGGGTCCAGCACTGGAACTTTGGCAGCGCCCTGCTTCCTGCCCTGCGCCTTCGGCCAGGATGGCCAGGAAAGTATCACGGTCCCAGTTCCTTGTCCGTTTTCGAACACCCTCTGCTGAGGGTTGGTTACCGACAGCGTTTCCGGCAGCACCCGGCAACGCCAGGGATGTGGACAAACCTCCTGACAAGGAGTCCAAGAAATTGGACTATGTCGGGCGAAAAGTCACGCTGTGCCCTCTCTCGGCCTTCGTCAGGCCAGTTCGCCGCCTCATGGCACATTTTTCTCATGCCTGTTGGGCTCCCTGGATGAGGTCATCCTCATCTTCCCGCCGATCTGCAGACTACGGTTAAGCAGGTGCGGGACCAGGGCAGGGCAGTGGCCAAACAGCAGCTCCAGACTGCTTTGGATGTAGGGACTCATGTGCCAGATCGGTGGCGGCCGCAGGGCTAGTCGTCGGAGGGCTTGGCTGGAGGATATCCACCTTTACTTCGGATACCCAGCACAAGTTGGCGGATGTTCCTTTTGGGGACTGACCTCTTCGGCCCTGGGGTGGAAGGTCACCTGCAGAGGATCGAGAAGTCCAATGCCACCTTGGACTCGGTCTCTTCCGCTCGGGACAAGGCGCAAACCACAGCCTAAGCCCTTTTGGCTCCTTCTGTGGCGCGCCCGGCCAGCAACGTCAGGGCCAGCAGGCTCGACCTTGGCATCCCAAACCCAAGCCGGCCTCTTTCTAACAGGAGGCAGGAGGGAGGGCCCAGGAGGTCCCTCGGCGTCCCTCCTCCAAGCCTGCCCAGTGACGGGCTGAGGGTGTCGCCCATCCCCGTCACTCTTACCCTGGTCCCCTGGGGACGGCCAGCACTTCCGTTCACCTGGTCCGCTGTTACCACGGGACAGGTGGGTCTTGGAGGTGGTGGGAAGAGGCCTGCCTCTGGAATTCAGCAGGCACCACCCTTCAGAGCCGCCGCCTCGATGAGCTTCGGATCCCAGTTCTCACTGGCGTTTGCCGAAACGATATCACCTCTCCTCCAGAAGGAGGTGGTGAGAGGTGGTGGACCCTCCTTCAGACCCAGGGTTTGTGTCCAGGTACTTCCTGGTTCCAACGGACGGGGCTGGCGCCCCATTCTCGACCTACACGACTCAAACAAGTTCTAAGGTCCCGAACCTTCAGATGGTCACTCTGGCTCAGATAATACCATCCTGGAACAGCGGCGTGTGGTTCTGCTCTCTGGACTTGCAGGGACGCGTTTTCACGTCCCTATCCGTCTGTCTCACCAGAGATTCCTTCGCTCGAAAGGAAGGATCTCTTCGAGTTCCAAGCCATGCCCTTCGGCTTGTCTCCAGCTCCCAGGGTCTTCACCAAATGCATGGCAGTGGTGACAGCATTCCTCGCGGCACGAGGTCCGGTGTACCTACCTGGACGACTGGCTGATAGCAGCTCCTCCAGGAAGGAGGCGGAGTGGTCCAGAGATCTGGCCTCCAGGTCTGCTCTCAACTGGGCCTCCTTATCAACGAGGCCAAGTCGGACTCGAGCCAAGCAGGTGATTTTATTCATCGGGCGCAGCTCGACTCTCTTCGAGCCAGAGCGCTGCCTCCGGCGGACAGGGCCGAGGTTCTTTCCTCCTTTGCCCGATCATTTCTGGTTGGGCAATTGCCTGCCCGGACTTCCTGCGCCTCCTGGGTCTCATGGCGGCCTGTACCAGCGTGGTCCGTTGGGCCCGCTGGAACATGCGTCCCCTTCAGTGGGGACTGGCCAGCCAGTGGTCTGCAACTGCGATCCTTGGACCAGCTTGTGTCGGTGACACAGGGATGTGAATGCTCTCCAGTGGTGGACCGTTCCAGATCATTTGCAGGAGGGCATCCCGTTCGTCCGCCCCGAGCCGACAGTCTCTCTGTCGACCGATGCCTCTCTGATGGGTTGGGGTGCCCATCTGGGGGAACACCGGGCTCATGGCCTCTGGTCCCCGCGGGAGTCCCGATGCCACATCAACCTGCTGGAGCTCCGAGCGGTCCGCCTAGCTCTCACCGCCTTTGCTCCGTTCCTCCGGGGTCAAGTGGTCCGAGTCCAGCCGGACAATACCACGACGATGTACTATCTAAACCGCCAGGGCGGGACGCGCTCCATGCTTCTATGCAAGGAAGCTCTCGGCTTTTGGTCACTCGTGCGCAGCCTGGAGGTGGATCTCCTGGCCATCCACGTGGCAGGGCCTCCAACACCCTGGCCGATGCCCTGAGCCGATAGGGGCTGCATCCCACGAGTGGTCTCTCCCTGCCGGAGGTAGTACAGCATCTGTTCTCCTTTGGGGCACACTCAGGTGGACCTGTTTGCCTCCATGGAGAACGCAGGTTGAGTCTGTTCCATGCCCGCCCCTCAGCAGGGCTCGCTGCAGGGGATGCCTTCTCGAGGCAATGGACCCCGGCCTCTTTACGCCTTTTCCCATTTCCTTGATCCACAAGGTGCTTCTCAAGGCGAGGAGGGACAAGGCGCAGGTGATTCTGATAGCCCCAGACTGGCCTCGCCAGTTCTGGTACCAGATCTCCTCAGTCTCAGCTCCAGGACTCGCTGCAGCTTCCAGCTCGCCCGACCTGCTCTCAGTCAATCAGGAAGGTGTTCCATCCGACCTTCAATCCCTGCACCTGACGGCCTGGTTCCTGAGCGGCTAGGTTCCAGGCTTTGGGTCTTTCCGACGGGGTCCTCAATGTAGTTGGGGAGTCCCGTAAGAGTCGACCAGAAAATGTTATGCCTTCAAATGGAAAAGGTTTTCCATTTGGTGTCAGGCACAGGCTTGGACCCTTCCTCCTGTTCCTTGGCAAGCATCTTGGATTATTTATGGTCCCTTTCAGTCAAGGGCTTAGGTCGACGACCCTAAGGTGCACACTCTGGCAGCCATCTCTGCTTACCGGGCGCGGGCCGGAAGCAGCCTGGCGCAGGGAGAAGGTGGTCTGGCGCTTTTCAAAGGCCTTGATCACATTTCCTCCAGCTGGAACCCTACCTGTGGGATCTACTGCTGATACTGGCAAAGCTCTTGGGCAAGCATTCGAACCTATGCACAGGTGTGCTCTCTCTCACCTGTCGTGGAAGACCGCCTTCTTGGTGGCTATCACGTCCAGCCAGAAGGATGGGAGAGCTCCAGCGCTTCCACCGAGTCTCCTTACCTGGTCTTCCACAGGGACAAGGTTGTCCTGCGCCCCACCCAAATTCCTTCCAAGGTGGTGTCGGAGTTTCACCTTAACCAGGTGTTGACTCTGCCGGTGTTCTACCTCAATCACACCGGAGGTCGAATATAGGCTCCATACTCTGGATCCTGGAAGGGCGCTCGCTTATTATAAGGAGCGCACGGTTGAAATTCGGGAGAGGTTCGCCAGCTGTTTGTCACCCCTCGCTGAAGCACATCTGCAGACCTGCGTGCAGCGGACGATAAGCAGGTGGGTAACCTCCTGCATAGATCTCTGCTATAAGTTGCGGGCATGGAGCCTCCCAGAGGATAAGAGCTCATTCTCACCCGCCATACTGCTGCAACGGTGGCTGCTTCCAGGGCGTCCCTATCCAGGAAATCTGCAGGGCTGCTACCTGGAAGTCAGCAACACCTTCATTACCCACTACCACATCGACCTTGAGTCACGCCGGGATGCTGGTTTGGGGCCTCGGTCTCTCCAGTCTCTTTTCCCAAGTAAGTATATGGGGGTGTGCTGCCTTGCCTCCTCCTCCGGAGAACTGCTAGAGTCTGCCAATGAGTGTGGATGAACAACATATCCATGTCCCTAGAAATAGAAGTTACTCACTGTAACAGGAGTTCTAGGAATGGTATATGTTGTTCATCCTACGACTCCACCGACTCCTCTGCCGACGTACAACCTGGGCTTCCAGCGGGCAGATCTGGCGTCATGGGCGGGCCGAGTTATACCACCGGGTGGGTGGGAGGAGCAAGTCGAAGACCTTCCGGCAAGATTTAAAGCGCAAGGATACTGCCAATGAGGTGGATGAACAACATATACCATTCCTAGAACTCCTGTTACAGGTGAGTAACCTGTATTTCTTTCCCTTACGTAGAACTGTATGCCTCGACCCTCCGGTCACAGTCTAGTCGCTTGCGCAGTTCCAGAACTTCCTTGGAAATTGTCTCCAATCAAGATTTTATCAACTCTGATGTCCTCTCCGTCCTCGGTCCTCCGTCATCAGTCTGGCGTGTGGAAAACAGGTCCTTCTGCGACCTGCATTCGCGTGCGTCGGTGCCTGGGCCCAGACCCGACACCAGGCCTGCTCCTGTTGCCGAGGTTCAACAGCCGCACAGGATCCGCCAGCAGAAGGCCCTCCAGCATTTTTGTTAGAAGAGCAGCCGGCCATGTCTCGGAAGGGAGAATCGTCACACAGACACGCGGAGAAGAAGAAGAAAGAGAGGGATCTCCCCCGGTCGCCGGCTCGGGCCTCCGAGTCCCGCAGCTCCGGTTCACGGTCGGACCGGTCCCCGTCTAGGGCCTCATCCATTCCCCCGGCTGCGGCTCCAGTTCCTAAGTCTGCTCCGCCTCTTCCGCCAGGCTGCCGTCTTCTTCATCCAGAAGGCCGTGTGCGGTCCGGGAATGCCACCACCGCCACCATAAGTCGGCTCCCGCCTCGCCCCGACGCCCGGCTTCCTCGTCCCCGGAAGACCTTGGATCTGACGCCATTGAGGAAGCGGTGGATCCGCGTCGGCCAGACTGTCACCGCCGACGACACCGCTCGGAGCCGCCGCCGGCCAGCCGCCGCCGGTCTTCGTTTTGCATCGGACGCCGGTGGGGGTCCGGCGTCTGTGTTGCCTGAGCCGAGGGCTCCTGCGCTTCCGACGGCCGGCTGGGCAGGAGTCCTCGCGGAGGGAGGAATTAGTCCAGCTCGAAGACCAGACGGGCGCCCCGCCTCGAGCAGTCTCCCTAGGGGTCTCGCCACCGCCCGAGGCCCCCGCTGAGCCGTCACCGGACTCGCGACGGCCCTCGCCGAGCCGACGCCGTCTGGGTTGTCTGGCAGAGGGAAGGACCTTACGTATTGGTGGGACACCATTAGGAAGGACGTGGTACCACCAGTCCTCCTCCTCCACCTCCTCCTCCTCCTGTTCTTACTCCGGCCCGGGCCCCACCTTCACCTGTGAGGTCAGTCAGCTGCTTCTGTCCCCAGGGAACCTGAGTCCCTTCCAGGTGCCGTCATTCTAAAAGGAGACCTCCGTCCAGATCTTCGCTTCCGATCGCCTGCCCAAGAGATCCAGAAGACACCGTCATTGCCGACGGAGGGGTACGGGATCATCCTTTTCCACTTCAAGATCCCGCTCGTCCTCTAGGCCCCTCGCCGACCCACTGTGAGACTCCACGGTCTCTCCGGACGAATCTTCCTTCATGGATATTCTGCGTCATATCCAGGAGAGAATATGGGTGGGAAGCTGAGGAATTGGACCCCGAGAGGTTACGCCTGGACAAGTACTTGTCAGAAGAACCCTAAGCCTGTGGTGGTGCCACCCTTGATGGACACCTTGTGGACGTGCCACTGGCTGGCGTGGAAGCGCCCACACTCGCACGGGCGGTGCCGAAGAAGGCTGACTGCTTGTATAGGGCTCCCTGGCGGGGACCAGTACTGTCACAGCACCTCTGGCTGATTCTCTGGTTATCACAGCCTCACATGACCGGTCTCAGAGGCCGCAGCATCTGAGCACCCTGCCACCGACCCCGAGTCCAAGCAGTTGGACTCTTGCAGGCGCACGTACGCTCGCGACTTGGCGCCCATTAGGTCTTTGAACTACCTTACCCACATGGTGCAGTTCCAGAACGCCTGTGGGAGCAGGGCCGAGGCTGCCAGATGGTGAGCAGAAGGAGGAGATGCTCAGCTCTCCGCACGGGTTCAGACGTGGGGACCCAAGTTCTAGAGCCACATACTTACTCTGCGGACTCTTCAGCCAGAGCGGCCGCTAGGCGTTTGTCTTCCGAGGCACTTATGGCCTGCGTGTCTCCGAGCCACCCGGACGTCCAGAAGAACATCCTGGCGCCCCTTTGAAGGTGGGGTTCTGTTTGGCAGTCCATCCGAAAGGATCATTACCAAACTCCAAGAGGTCGGAAGAAGTGGTCCGGGTCGGTCCAGGCGATGTACTGACCGAGGCTTGGTTACTAGAGGAACCAAGGCCGCTATGGGCGGACTCAGAGGGAACAGCCTCCGCCCACACAGTACAGGGGCTCCGGTTTTAGAAGGACCCAGGGAAGCTAGTCCGCCAGGCGGGGTCGCACCCCAAGACCTCCCAGCCGGGCGGGCCCTTCAGCCGCCACAGCATGACTCTTCCGGCCCCCACCCCTCAGGATCAACGGATGTTTCGGTCGGTCGATGAGTAACTTCCTGTCGGGATGGCAGGCACCACACCACATAGGCGGGTGCTTCAGCTGGTCAGCATCGCTACTTTTTGGAGTTCGTAGAACAGCCACCCCGAGGCCTCCTCTGCTCTCCCGGTATTCGGGTCAGCACTTAATTTGCAAGAGGTGATCGCACTCCCAAGCAAGGGGCGATACAGCATGTCCCAGGAAACCAGAGAGACTAGGGTACTATTCCTCACTTCTTCCTGGTTCCCAGAAAGACAGGGGACCTCCGTCCCTATTCTGGACCTAAGCCGACCTCAACTTATCAGTCGTGATACAAAGATTCTCGCATGGTGACCCTTCGGTTCAATTCCATGCTAAACAAGGCTCATTTAGTCGTCCCAGACATGCAGGATGCCCACCTGCACATCCCCATAGCTCAGGCGCATCAGAGGTTCCTGCGCTTGAGGTCCTAGGCCACCACTCAGTTCCGGGCTCTCCTTTCGGACTGTCATCCGCCCGGGTCTTTACCAAATGCATGGCAGTCGGCAGCTGCTCTATGTAGGAGCAAGGCACTGATGTGTTCCCGCACTACCGACGATTGGCTTCTCATGGCCTGCTCCAGGAGGCGCCCTATGTTTATCCAGGACACCCAGGTTTTGTTCGGATCGCTGGATTCTCATAAACCAAGAGAAGTGGTCTTGGTACCGTCCGCAAGAACCTGCAATTTATAGGTGCAGTGCTGGACACGGTCCAGGGAGGGCTTTCTCCCAGCTCGATGGTGGATGGCGCATCAGGTCTCTCATAGAGAAATCTATCAACGAATCAGACCATCCGCCAGGTCGGTCCTTCGCCTGCTCGGACACATGGCTGCGGCTATTCCCACGGCACTGCTACGACTCCACATGCGGAATAACGCAGGATGCTCAAGGCGAGTGGGACCAGAGGCAAGACCATTTGCAGGCACCCAGTCAGAATCATGAGATGGGTGATTCAGGATTGGCATTGTGGTTAGCCTCGGTCGCCTTCCAAGGGCTGCCCCTTTGCAGCGCCCTCGAGATAACCTCACCACTGACGCCTCAGGTCTCGGGTGGTGCAGCTCACCTGATGGGGTGAAGTCTCAAGTGTGTATGGAGCCCACTGGAGGCTCATCTCTCACATCAGTGTTCTAAGATGAGAGCGGTCCTCTATGCACTCCAGGCTTTCCAGTTCAGGATCCCACCGTGCACCATCCTGATTCAGACGGACAACACGGCGGTGATGTATTACCTCAACAAACATGAGGCGACACTTTACCTCTTTGCAGGGAGGCCGTGAGAGTGTGGGATTGCATCGACACGCGCGAGCTTAATCGCGCATGTTCCCGGTGTGGACAACACGATCGCAGACTGTCTGAGTCGCACTCAGGCCAGAGTCCACGAGTGGAACTTCTTCAGGAGGTGGCAAAGGATCTGTTCCTTCGATGGGGAACCCAGAGCTAGACTTATTCGCATCCCCATTCAACGAAAACTGCCCACCTTTTGCTCGCTAGATCCAGGGCCTGGAGTTTTCTGGGCGAGACGTTGTCCTCTCCTCCTGGGTGAACAGGTTCCTCCACGCTTCCTCCTTCCCGCTGATCCAGAGTTCTTCCTCAAACTGGGCGCAGGAGCATGCACGCTTGATTCTGGTAGCCCCATTTTGGCCCAGACAGATCTGGTTCATTGCTGGCTCCGCTATCCATCTGGAACCTCCGGCCTCCGCTGCCGCCCAGTTCCCACCTTCTGTCCCAGGAGCGCGTGTCTATTGTTGCACCCGGATCTCACTCTTTGAACCTGCACGCATGGCCCTAGAGACGAGCCATTTTGGCGACACGGGTCCTCGCAAGAGGCGGAGGTCCCCTGCAGCTGCTTGTGAAGCCGCCACATGCTACATATGCCATGAAATGCGCCGGTTTTGTTTGTGGTGACGGGCTCGTGACCTCTCTCCTTAGGTTGTCCTGTGGGGCAGTCTTGGACACCTCCTTCCTTTTCCACTGGGTTGGCCTACCTCTATTAAGGTACACCTGTGCGCTTATTTCGCCTATCATCTGCCGTGGGCAGCGCACTATTGCTCAGCTTGATGTTTCGGAGTTTCTGAGAGGGGTTAGCACCTTAGGCCTCCTATCAAGGACCCGGTCCTCCATGGGATCTCTTTGTCCTGGAGCAGCTCACGCCCTCTCCCTTTGAAATCCAGCCGTGATCATAGCTACGCTTTTCTGTCGTGGAAGACGTTGGTTTTAGTTGCCGCTACTCAGCCAGAAGGATTTCTGAGCTTCATGCCTCATGTGTAAAGAACCTTATTTGGTTTTTCACCGGGACAGAGTATCTCTTGAGGACAAACCCAAGTTTTGCCCAAGGTGGTTTCAGCTCTCACTTAAATCAGGATATTGACCTTCCGGTCTATTTCCGAGTTATTCGAATAGAGGGAGGCTTTGCTCCACACTCTGGATGTTCACCGCAGCCTGAGGTATTACCTAATAGAACTAAGCCCTTCGGGTTTCTGACCAGCTCTTCGCCTTCAGACAGAGAATGAGAGGCCGGCCGGTGTCTAAGCAGTCCTTATCCCGCTGGCTCTGCATAGTGTATCTCTCATTGCTATCAATCTAGGCAAAGCCCTCCCTGGTTCCATCCGGGGCCATTCCACTAGAGGTGTGGCCACTTCCTTTGCAGCTCTCAAAAATGTCTCAACCTCAGCCATTTGCTCTGCTGCTACTTGAGCTCTGTGCAACTTTTATCAGGCATTACAGTCTGGATATAGCCTCCAGGCGACAGGTGCTTCGCCTGGCTGTGTGTTGCAGGGCCTCTTGTCCTGAGTCAGGACTTGGCTTGATTTTTCTGTTTCTTCCTCTTCCTCCCCCAATGTTTGTGGGACAAGCATTATAGCTGAACCGTCCCATTGGTACTGTTGCAAGAGCTGTGTCCGGCAAGATAGTACAGTTATGTAAGAACCACTGCGAACAGTAGATCTTCGAGAACAGCTCTTGCAGCAGGCACCTTCCTCGCCTCCGTATCCCCTTGAGGAAGTATGGCCTGCTGTTGTTTAAAAAACACAACAAAACAGTGAGAAAGGAAAGAGAAAAAGGAAGGAAACAGTTTCCTTCCGAACGCTGAATCTAGCGTTATAGTAGTCTGATATTCACTTGGGAAGAGTGAATTTGTTTCGATCCTGTTGGGATTTTGTCCTCATTGCCTCTCTGACGGTGGATCCGTCTCCCTTCTGATGTCATTCTGCGGCCGGGAGTCTCCAGCGGGAGAACTGGGGATTCTGGCGGGACCGCCCCCTTTTGTACCACGCCTGACGTCGGAGGCGGGACCGACGTCGGGGGCGGTTCCCGCTGCAGATAGCTAGCTAGAAAAGTTTCCGAGGGGTCCTGGCGCCTGCCAGCTTCAGTCCTAATGGTGTAACCTGCTGCAAGAGCTGTTCTCGAAGATCTACTGTTACGGTAAGTTCTTACGTAACTGTACTTTCCCTCCTTAACGCTCTGCGTATAAGATTGGTTCCTAATTCTTAGAATTTTCGAAAATAAAAAGTTTTTGCTAAAAAGACTTCGGTCTTCTCTCCCTCGTGGCTGCGATGGACAAATCGACTCCCGGTTTCCGGAGATGCCCTTGCGGGCAGAAGATGTCTCGGACGGATCCGCACTCCACTTGCGTCTACTGCTTGGGCCTTGAGCATGACCCGCAGGCCTGCGATCTGTGCTCTTCCTTTTCGGCCTACGTCCTCGAAGACCGTGCTGCCCGTTTACAACTGGGGCATCCCGAGAAGAGATTTCCTCCGGTAAAGTCAAAAGAGGCCCGGTCGGCGGCGGGCTCGGCGGATCAGCTCGAGCAGATGATCGCCCTCGAAGAGGAGGCGGCGCGGGCCGCTTCTACCTCGGCTGCGGCATTTGTCCCACTATCTCTCGGTGCCTCTTATTTGGCTTCCTTTAAGAAGCCATGTCTGACCCTCTCGACAAAAGGTGAGGGTCCAACTTCTTCTGGACCGTTTTTTCGGTCCAAAAAGAGAGACAAGGGTAAGTCTCACCGTCGACGCTCTTGGGAGCGGGAAAGATCCCTCTCCCCTAGTAGTCGGCCGTCGACTTTGGTTGACCTCTTGGCTTCAGCCACTGGTTTCACGGTGTCCCCGTCAGGCCAGTTGACCGAGACTCCCGTCGACGCGGTCGAGATTTTTCTCGACCCGCTGGACGGGTTGTCGGCTGGAGAAGCTGAGAATCCCCTCTCCCCGGTTCCCCCGGTGGGAGTTGAGGATTCCGTCGGCTCGTCTGTGTTTCCGGTTCCGGAGCCTTCGGTTGAATCGTCCGAACCGAGGGAGTGCCATCCCCGCGACACCTCCTCGCAGACGGTCCTCGGCTTAGCCGAGGTTCTGGTCTCTGACGTCATGTCCAGCCGATCCCGTCATATAGGCGGTCTCGCACCGGCCAGCAAGCGCCGCTGCTCATCCTCTTCCTCCTCCTCGGATGAGGAAGGCTTCGCGCAAGTTGCGCCGGAGGTATGAGGAACTCATGGCAACAGCTCGTTTGAGTGGATAAGCCGACGCCCCGCCTTCCCCGCCATTAGTGGTTGTCAGTCGGAGCGGTTAAACAACCCTCGTTTTAGCCGAGGAGCCTGTTCCCAGGCCGGTTGTTCGGCCAATTCCAGCTGCCCCACCGATTCCAGTGGAACCTCCGCCTCCACAGCCATTAGTTGGGGCTCCGACCGAAAATTCTCGGTCGGCTCAGGGACTGCCCCATAGGCTGTCTGTCACCCTCACTCCCGATAGACCTCGACAGGTGGAGGGTGGCTCAGGCCCGAGGCAGCTCTTTGAGGACTCTTCCGAGTCCGAGGATGATTCCTCCCTTTTCTCCAAGCGAATGGACTTGGAGTCCTCAGGAGGACAGTCGGTGGACGATAGCCCTTCGTCCTTCCTAGGATTGCTTCGGCTCATCTCGGAGTCCACCGGGATGAAGCTCGAACCCGTTTCTAAACGGGCCAGGTATCCCCTCACGGAGATTCTGGACCGAGGGGATTCCCCTACGGAGGCCTTTCCGGTGGCCGAGGCCATAGTGGGTCCGGCCTTGGAGCTCTGGCAGCGCCCTGCTTCCTGCCCTGCGCCTTCGGCCAGGATGGCCAGGAAGTATGCGGTCCCTACCGGTTCCCTGTCCGGTTTTTCAGAACACCCCTCGGCTGAGGGGTTGGTTACCGACAGCGTTTTCCGGCGTGCCGGGAACGCTAGGGATGTGGACAAACCTCCCGACAAGGATCCAAGAAATTGGACTATGCCGGTGAAAGTCTATGCTGCGTCCTCTCTCGGCCTTCATCAGGCCAGTTCGGCCATCCTCAGGGCACATTTTTCTCATGCCCTGTTGGGCTCCCTGGATGAGGTCGTCCCTCATCTTCCCGCGGATCTGCAGACTACGGTCAGGCAGGTGCGGACCAGAAGCAGGCAGTGGCCAAACAGCAGCTCCAGACTGCTTTAGACATTGGGGACTCATGTGCCAGGTCTGTGGCGGCCGCAGTGGCTATGCATCGTCGGGCTTGGCTGAGGATATCCACCTTTACTGATACCCAGCACAAGCTGGCGGATGTTCCTTTGGGACTGACCTCTTCGCCCTGGGTGGAAGGTCACCTGCAGAGGATCGAGAGTCCAATGCTACCTTGGACTCGGTCTCTTCCGCTCAGAAAGACAAAGGCCGCAAACCACAGCCTAAGCCCTTTGTCCTTCTGCGCCCACGGCGCGTCCGGCCCAGCAACATCAGGGCCAGCAGGCTCGGGCTTGGCATCCCAAACCCAAGCCCGGAGCTTCCTCCAACAGGAAGCAGGGAGGTAAAGGGCCAGGAGGTCCCTCGGCCGGTCCCTCCTCCAAGCCTGCCCAGTGACGGGCTGAGGGGTGTCGCCCCCAACCCCGTCACCTCACCCCAGGTTCCCCCCGTGGGGGGACGGCTCCAGCACTTCCTTTCCACCTGGGCCGTTATTACCACGGACAGGTGGGTACTGGAGGTGGTGGGAAAAGGCCTGCCTCTAGAGTTCGAGCAGGCCCCGCCCTTCAGAGCCGTCGCACCTTGGGGGGCCTCGGGGTCCGCAGCCTCACTGTCGGCTCATCGGGCCGACATCGCTTTCCTCCTCCAAAAGGAGGTGATCAGGGAGGTAGCGGACCCTTCCTCAGACCCAGGGTTTGTGTCCAGGTACTTCCTGGTTCCGAAACGGACGGGGGGCTGGCGCTCCATTCTTGACCTACACGACCTGGACAAGTTCCTAAGGTCTCGAACCTTCAGGATGGTCACTCTGGCTCAGATAATACCATCCCTGGAACACGGCGTGTGGTTCTGCTCTCTGGACCTGCAGGACGCATTCTTTCATGTCCCTATCCGTCCGTCACATCGGAGATTCCTTCGCTTTCGAGCGGAGGGATCCCTCTTCGAGTTCCGAGCCATGCCCTTCGGCCTGTCTCTAGCTCCCAGGGTCTTCACCAAATGCATTGCAGTGGTGACAGCTTTCCTGCGGCGCCGAGGGGTCCGGGTGTACCCTTACCTGGACGATTGGCTGATAGCAGCCCCCTCCAGACAGGAGGTGGAGCGGTCCAGAGATCTGGCCCTTCAGGTTTGCTCTCAAGTCGGCCTTCTCATCAACGAGGCCAAGTCGGAACTCGAGCCGAAGCAGGTGATTCTGTTTATCGGGGCAGAGCTTGACTCTCTTCGAGCCAGAGCACGGCTTCCGGCGGACAGGGCCGAGCTTCTTACCTCCTTTGCTCAGTCATTTCTGGTTGGGCAGTCGCGCCCTGCCTGGGACTTCCTGCGCCTCCTGGGTCTCATGGCGGCCTGCACCAGCGTGGTCCGTTGGGCACGCTGGCACATGCGCCCCCTTCAGTGGGGACTGGCCAGCCAGTGGTCACAACGCTGCAATCCATTGGACCAGCTAGTGATGGTGACCCAGGAGATGTGGAACGCTCTCCCGTGGTGGACCGTTCCATCTCATCTGCAGGAGGGCATCCCGTTTGTCCGCCCGAGCCGACGGTCTCTATCGACCGATGCCTCTCTGATGGGTTGGGGTGCCCATCTGGGGGAACACCGGGCGCACGGCCTCTGGTCCCGCGGGAGTCCCGATGCCACATCAACCTGCTGGAGCTCCGAGCGGTCCGCCTAGCTCTCACCGCCTTTGCTCCGTTTCTCCGGGGTCAAGTGGTCCGAGTCCAGACGGACAATACCACGACCATGTACTACCTAACCGCCAGGGCGGGACGCGCTCCATGCTTCTATGCAAGGAAGCTCTCCGCATTTGGTCACTCGTGCGCAGCCTGGAGGCGGATCTCCTAGCCATTCATGTGGCAGGAGCCTCCAACACCCTGGCCGATGCCCTTAGCCGGATAGGGGCTGCATCTCACGAGTGGTCTCTCCTGCCGGAGGTAGTACAAGATCTGTTCTCCCACTGGGGCACACCTCAGGTGGACCTGTTTGCCTCCAGGGAGAACGCGAAGCTGAGGCTGTTTCATGCCCGCCCCCCTCAGCAGGGCTCGCTGCAGGGGGATGCCTTCTCGAGGCTGTGGACCCCGGGCCTCTTCTACGCCTTTCCCCCATTTCCCTTGATTCACAAGGTGCTTCTCAAAGCAAGGAGGGACAAGGCGCAGGTGATTCTGATAGCCCCAGACTGGCCCTGCCAGTTCTGGTACCCAGATCTCCTCAGCCTCAGCTCCAGGCTCCCGAGGCAGCTTCCAGCTCGCCCGGACCTGCTCTCAGTCAATCAGGGGAAGGTGTTCCATCCGGACCTTCAATCCCTGCACCTGATGGCCTGGTTCCTGAGCAGCTAGAGTTCCAGTCCTTGGGTCTTTCCGATGAGGTCCTCAGTGTTGTTGAGGCGTCCCGTAAGGAGTCGACCAGGAAGTGCTATGCCTTCAAATGGAAGAGATTTTCCATTTGGTGTCAGGGCAGGGGCTTGGACCCTTCCTCCTGTCCTTTGGCAAGCATCTTGGACTATTTATGGTCCCTTTCTAGTCAAGGGCTTAGGTCGACGACCCTAAGGGTGCACCTGGCAGCCATCTCTGCTTACCGGGCGCGGGCCGGGGAGCAGTCGGTGGCGCAGGAGAAGGTGGTCTGGCGCTTTTTCAAAGGCCTTGATCACATTTCCCCTCCGGTGCGAGAACCTCCACCTCCGTGGGATTTACTGCTGGTACTGGCAAAGCTCATGGGCAAGCCATTCGAACCAATGCACAGGTGTGAACTCTCTCACCTGTCGTGGAAGACCGCCTTCTTGGTGGCTATCACGTCAGCCAGAAGGATGGGAGAACTCCAGGCACTCTTCATTGAGTCTCCTTACCTGGTCTTCCACAGGGACAAGGTTGTCCTGTGCCCCCACCCGAAATTCCTTCCGAAGGTGGTGTCGGAGTTTCATCTTAACCAGGTGTTGACTCTGCCGGTGTTCTACCCCAGTCACACCTCGGAGGCCGAATACAGGCTCCATACTTTGGACCCTAGAAGGGTGCTCGCTTATTATAAGGAGCGCACAGCTGAAATTCGGGGAGAGGTTCACCAGCTGTTTGTCACCTACGCTGGAAGCCGCACCTGGCAGACCTGCAGCCAAGCGGACGATAAGCAGGTGGGTCACCTCCTGCATAGATCTCTGCTACAAGTTGGCGGGCATGGAGTTCCCAGAGGATAAGAGCTCATTCTACCCGTCATACTGCTGCATCGGTGGCTGCTTCCAGGATGTCCCTATCCAGGAAATCTGCAGGGCTGCTACCTGAAGTCAGCACACACCTTCATTACCCATTACCACATCGACCTTGAGTCACGCCGGGATGCTGGTTTTGGGGCCTCGGTTCTCCAATCTTTATTCCCTAAGTAGGGGGTGTGCGCCTTGCCTCCCTCCTCCCGGAGAACTGCTAGTAGTCTGCCAGACAGTGTGGATGAACAACATATCCATGTCCTAGAAATACAGGTTACTCACCTGTAACAGGAGTTCTAGGAATGGTATATGTTGTTCATCCCTGTTCTAGGCACCTCCCGGCTGACGCACAACCTGAGTTTCCAGCGGGCCAGATCTGGCGTCATGGGGCGGAGCCGAGAGTTTTACCACCCGGGTGGGTGGGAGGAGCCAGCTTGAAGACCTTCCGGCAAGATTTAAAGCGGTAAGGAACCTGCCAGACAGTGTGGATGAACAACATATACCATTCCTAGAACTCCTGTTACAGGTGAGTAACCTGTATTTATAAAACAATCCAAAGAGTCCCTTCTTTGCAGAGAGGCTTTTGTCTACTGACGTGGCCCAGGAGTCCATGTATGTCCAAAAAAAGAGAGTTAATCCCCTAACTGTAGCTTATTAAGATGCTCCTTAAACTAGAGCTCACAGGCATGGCTAAATAGTGCAAGTAACATTTATGGAGCACAAATAAAGAGCGAGTTATATTAACTCAGCATCACCACTAAAGGGTGTCCAGAATGTTAAAGTAAAATTCAGTGCAATTGAAACATGTTGCATTAAACTTAAAGTTCTTGGTTTAAACCACTATGCAATTTATGCAGTACTTTTTATAAAGGATTATAACCGTGCAGTAAAATAACTAACTACACTTCTCTCATAAAATCAGTTTTAACTAGTTATAGTGGTAGGCTTCCAACTTTGGTAGACCTAGTTACCCAGACTGTCCAGTATATCCCTCTTCAGGTATCTTCTTTGTCCTGAATATCCAAAGGACCTGGTTTGGCAAAATCTGCACGCATTATGCCCAGCCTCTGACCCGCGTCCGCTGGATCGTTGTAGATGTAGGTTTTACTGGCGTATAAAATTTTAAGTCGTGCAGGCATTTGCAGGGCATGGTCGATCCCCAGCTTCCTGAGACCCACATGAACAGCATCAAATCCACGATGTCGCATGCTCGTGGAATAGCTGAGGTCAGGAAAACAGTGGAGAACAGAGCCTTCGGTTAAGGTGAGAGCTCCTGCTGACTTAGCCTTGTTCAGAACAATGTCCCTGATGTGTACTCCCGTAGTTGCCACCTGTACAGTCCGTGGGAGATCTGGATTGTTAGGCCATCTGCGTAGAGTTATACGATAGGCCTGTTGAATAAAGTGATCATCCTGCATTTGGAATAAGTTCTGCAGACGTTGCTGCATATAGGCTGCAAGGTTAGCACCTTCTACTCTTTCGGGTATCCCCAAAAATCGGAGGTTGCAGGCACGGGCATTATTTTCCAGGTAGTCCATGCATGAGCAAAGCAGTTTGTTTTCCTTAAGGACACCATCAGTCACAGAGGTAGTTAGTTCGTTTTGATTTGTTTCAATATACAGTATTTTAGTTTCGGCCTGTGTAAGTCTCGAGTTGTATGTCTCAAGTTTCCTGTCGATTTCTTGTACCACTTGCAGGATCATGTTTATTTTGGCATCTTAAGTCTTCTGGCTTTCCGCTCAGCATTGGATTAACCAGAGCAGCGCTTGGAGCAGACACAGGGCCTTTCCCTTTGCCCCTATCCTTACTACTGTCCATTTTGGTTCGACCCATTGCAGAAATTATCTGAAACTTCGCCGATAATATCAGTAAGTTCTTTGCTTCAAGATTTCGTTTAATCTGGGCAAGTTGGGTGAAAATTTTTTTTTTTTTAAGTTTATGCAACCATCTAGGTCTGGAGCTGTTAGAGGAGTGTCTTTTCCTGTCAGCTGCTGGCCACGCCCCCCTCCCCCTCCAGGGAAGCTTTATTACATACTCTGTCACAGACAAAGCAATTGTTTGATGACTTAGGGGTCACAGTGAATGTTCCCATGTCTTTCATGACTCCCTGCCAAAGACTGCAGTGTTTTGCCTTCTGGGTTTCATGGCTTTAGCCATTGCAACAGTAAGTGGCACATTTACATATGAGGATACCACGGTGGACACTCTGGGTTCAGTGGGATCAGCTGACAGACCAGCTGGATCAAATAGAACTCATCGTGTTCCCGTTGTGCAAAGTGTTGCTGTGTTGGATGGATTGCAAGAGCCTTTTAGAGGGCATTCCATTCCTTGTACCAGCTTCTGAATAGATCCTCATTGCAGATGCCTCAGGCTCTGGAAGGGGTGCTCGTCTGGGTCCATACGAGACACGGGTTATGGTCCTAGCTGGAGGACAAATGACATGCCAGTATCTTGGAAATGAGAGCTGTGCTTTACATCCTGTAATCCTATCAGAAGCAGCTGTAACCACCCAGTCCCCTGGAGTTACTAGAATCCCATCAGGTTAGCCCTAGGAAGGTAGAGAACTCATTAGGAGCTCTGGGGAGATGACATAATTGCTTGCGTAGCTAGGTTGGGTAGAGAATGGATTATGTCATTTAGAATTCTCGCAGCAGCATAAGTCACTTTGGAACCAGCTGCTTGGGGGAGAATGTTCAGATGGTAGTGCAGTCAGTCAGTCTGTAGTTAGCAGTGGAACAGAGAGGAACTCTGCAGTGAGGTTCCTTCTGGTCACTGCAGTGGTTGACTAGGTGAAGGACCTCAGTCGATTGTCTCACCCTAATTTGGAAAACAGCATCAGTACCAACTGAAGTGATGGAGACCTGTCCGAATAGACTGTCTTTCAGTGGTGCCAAGGGGCATTCCCCTGAAGATCCCAATGTGGTTTAGCTGCCAAGAGAAAATGTGTTAGTTTGGATTTGTGAAAAGCTACCTGGAAGGAGAGAGGTTTTCTTTCAAGTTCTCCGTGTCTGTAAAAGAAAGCAACCAAGCTGTATGTACAGATTTATAGGACTGAGTTTGGGGGTTGGTCTGAGGTGTATGTGCCCACAGATAGGGCTAGAGTGCACCTGTCAGGACCCCTGTTTTCACCACAACAATATGCTGAATGTTTAAAGTTAAATTTTCGAATGCCCTTCAGCGTTTCGTGCGAAATGAAGGATCCAGTTTGGTGAGGAAAGAAGACCACTTAGGAAAGATCTAGAAAAACTAAGAAATAATCTAGGGTTTGGCAGCCGAAATTCAGTGCAAAAAGAAATGTAAAGCTAGGAAAATTAGACCAAAATATCCAACAGTAACCTACTTGATGGATTCTGTAAAAAAAACAGATGAAATGTATGAGGAAAGAGACTTTGGAGTGGTAGTAAATGAGTGCTTAAAAGCAATTGTTATAATCTAATAAGGCAGTGAGGAGGCCAAACACATGCTGGGTTATATAGGTAGGGGAATCAGTAGCAGAAGAAAGGAGGTAATATTACCCTTAAATCCCTGGTGAGGCCACACTTGGAGTATTGTGTGCAATTCTGGAATCCACTTGTGATAAAAGCTAGTGATACAGCTGAGGCAGTGCAGAGGAGAGCAACAAAAATGATACGAGGGCAACAGGGCAAGTCATATGAGGAAGATTATTAGACCTGAATCTGTACACATTGGGCAACGGAAGGGAGAGGGGTGACATGATCGAGATTGTGGCGAGATAAGACCATACCGTATTGTTTTGATCATGTTTTATGTGAGAAATGCATCAGAGAATGCTGTAGTTGCCCAATGTAAGGGCAAAGGGATCATGGGTATAGACCATGGGCTCTGTAGACTGATGTGATTTTCTTGTTACTACAGAAAAAAAACACTTTCTGCTAGCAGAAACTAGAGTTAATTGAATGATCTAAAGGGAGACAAAAGACTAATTTAAGCAGAACTGTCCAGCAGGCAGGTCCATTTGTGTGTCACTGAACCTCAGCATCATCTGGTGCCTCTTTGTCTACCTTTCCTGTGTTTTCAGAGGTCTACTCTCAGCTAATCTCGTTACCAATAAATAGGATACCATTTCAGTAAACGACTGTATTGCGAGCAGTTTAACGACTGCTATTTCCAAGCAGGAAGGCTGGGATGTTCTCCCAGAATTCTGGTTCCAACTGGTTGACCCCTGAGGTTTTTTATTCTTACATATTCAGAACTGCATATCTGTGTTTTATATTGAAATACTGACAACTGATTGGTTGCAAAGCCTTCGAAACAGTGCTAGCCAATCGCAGGGCAGCCACTATCCACTGGACCTGCCCTTTGGAAACCCCTTAAAACCAGGACGCAGAGAGGTACCTGAGACTTTTTTTTTAGCGTTTCCTCTTTTGCTCGAAGCCTTGCCATTGTTGCATGTGGGACCCTCTCTTACCTGCTTAGGACAGCAGAGACACTTTCTTCAAGAATTCTTGTGCATTACCAAGAACCTAGATTTTCATCTGCCTTTGTAAAGACTTTGCACTTCAAACTTCATCACTAAGGACTTGAGTAGACTTTAAATCTCACAGAGTTTTAAAGTGCATGTTTGTATGTTTAGTTTTCATTTTATTTTCATTACCTTGTACCAATGTCTAGCATGATTTGTCTTCATGTTATTTATTGCATTCATTATTTAACTAGTAAAGCTTTTGGCTTATTTTAAAATAATTCTGCCTATGTCTGTTGTGTGGGGTTGCCTTGGTAAGAGTTGTTCAAACAATACCATGCCTGTGTGACTGTTTTGAAGGCTTAACACTAGCAAAAGTGAAGTACCATTAGAGACCTTGTGACAGAAGGAGGGTAGGAAGTACAAAGGGTCTCGAGAGGAGCCTGTGGGGGTTTGAACCAAGCACTGCATTTCTGGGGAAAGACACATAATATGGTGTATAGGGCCCCCCTTTCCCCAAAGCCTACACATGCCTGTGGCTTTTCTGGTTCGTGGTGCAGGGGCCGAGAGACTTCTACCCCAGGAACACAGACTCACGACGGTATTTGTATCCCCTTGCATGGAGAAAGGGTATCTCTGACCCCATCTCCCCCAATATCACAAGAGGGATTCGCTCTGACGCAGAGAATCCCACCCCATGGGAGTGGACTTGTGACAGATTTGGTGAGCAGTGGTGCGATTGGCGAACTGTCTGAGCAACCACACACAGACGGCAGAAAACTGGAAAAGGGAAAATTGGTTGCAAGATACAGTTCCCCACCTTGTTTTTGCTACAAGTAAAAGGCAGACTAGTAGTATAGGGAAGAAAGATGACTTCCAAGTACAGCGACTACAGTGTGGAAGAGCTGAAGCAGCTGTGCCAGGAAAGAGGAGTCCCTTTATGAGGGGCGAGGCAAAAAGAACTTCATGGAGGCCCTTGTGGCAGCCAATAAGCAAGTGACTGCCTAGGACCTTGAGTCACAGCCAGTGACTAAAAGGGACTGGACCTTGGGTGTGGGGGTGCCAAGGGACATCGCAGTGTTCAGTCCCAGGGTGGAGGACAGCGAGACTAGAGGGAACCCAGAGCCACAGCATCAGAGGAAGGCCACCACAGAGCTGGAGCTGGAAGGGATCAGGCTACAATTTGAGCTGAGGAAACTGGAGTTCGAGCAGAGAAAGTTCAGAGCCCAGCAACAGAGGGAATTCAAGCAGAGAAAGTGTGAACTACAGTTGCAGGAAAAACCGCGTCAGAGAGAGAGGTCAAGGAAAAAGAGAGGCAGCTTCAGAGAGAGGCCAAAGAAAAGCAGCGCCAGAGGGAGTTCGAACTGGAGAGGCTAAGACTCCCATTGACCAGCATCAGAGGAGGTAAGTGGCATGGGTGGACTTGAAACTCCAGGGCTGAGGTATAAATTAAATTCAAAATTAATAGCGGAATTTGAAGAGAGGAGGATATGGATGCAGTTTTGAATTTGTTTGAAAATATCTGTATCCAGGCCAAAATACCCAGGGAGTCCTGGAGCTTCCAGCTGTCCCCGCTACTTACTGGTAAAAGGTGTGAGGCGGTAGGCCAACTGGACAATTATGATAGCCAAGACTATGAGAAGCTTAAAGCTGCTTTATTTAAGTATGAACTGACACCTGAGCTAAAACCCTCAGTGTCTCTGCAGAAAGGGGGAAGCCCCAAGTTATCAAGAAGGGAGGTCTTAGGAAAAAAAGAATGATGAATGTTGGTTTTGTAAGTAGCCAGTGCATCTTGCTATACAGTGTCCTAAAAAGACACAGAGTGGACAAAGTGTTCCTCGAAAGGAGGTGAGTTGTTTGTGTATCCCTGAAAGCATGCCTGCAAACATGAGGGAGCACATGCACCCGGTTACTGTAAATGGAGTGCAGACCCATGGGTTAAGGGATACAGGGGCACCTCTTGCCCTGGTAAAAGAGGATTTGGTTGAGCCTGAACAGCTTATACTGGTGCAGAAGAGATTTATGGAACTAGCAAAAGGGAGCGGGGGGGGGGCGGCTCAGAGGTAATTTAAGGAAGTCTTTTTTCACAGAGAGGGTTGTGGATGCATGGAACGGCCTTCCGGAGGAGGTTGTGGAGTCAAAAACAGTGGTGGAATTCAAGCATGCATGGGACAGTCATAAGGCAATTCTAGGGGGTGGGGGTAGGAAGAAGTAGGCTGCTGGTTAACTAGGATCTGCAGCTTATCCATTAGGTAGGGAAATGGGCAGACTGGGTGGGCCAAGCGGTCCTTATCTGCCATCAAATTCTATGTTTCTGTGGTAAATTCCATAGCTTTTTGGGAAGTTCTGCCAGTACACTGAGCCAGTTCGGCGAGACAGTTGAGAATCAAAGACTTTAACCACTGGCTGAGGCAGTGGTGCAAGAGGGAGGGCTATGATTGGGGGGACACATGGGTGGACCAGCATCTGTATGCGAGTGACAGGTTGCATATAAATGATGAGGGGGCTAGGATATTGAGGGGGGCACTACAGGGTACATAGATGAAATACTAGTGAGTGCTTTAAACTAGGAGAGGGGGAGGGCAAGACAGGTGTAGCCCAGTAGGAATGGCAAGGAACTGACCTATCTCAGCCTCCCACAGCTGGGGAAGAGGAAGAGAAGCAGGGCTGGGAGGGTTCGCTAACTAATGCCAGGAGTCTAGGTAATGGGGGAGAACTGCAGTTGGTTATGGCGGAGGATGACCTGGACCTACTTGCAGTTATGAAGACATGGTGGCCTGAAAACCACAGCTGGGAGGTGGAAATACCAGGGTATGTAGTGTACAGGAGGGGCAAGACAGGAAAAAGGGAGGGGAGAGGTTGCCCTTTATGTAAAAGAGGGGATTAGAGTGATGGCATATGGAGGTGGGGATGGACCAGCAGAGACCCTATGGGTTACTTTAAGCAAAGCCAGGGGAGAAGCAGTGAAGGAAGGGGTGGTCTACAGACCACCAAATCTGGGGGAGGAAGTAGATAGACAAATGGGTAGGGAGATACTAGAGATGGCCAACAAAGGGGAAGTCATGGTGGTGGGAGATCTAAATCTACCGGACGTGGATTGGGAAATCCCAGCAGCATCTACAGCAAGGCGTAGGGAGTTGTTGGCGGTCTTGCAGGAAGTGTTCATCAATCAGCTGGTCGAGGAGCCTACTGGGGGATGCTGTACTAGACCTGGTTATGACGAATGAGGACAGTGTCGAGGGGGTAGAGTTTGGGGAAACTTTTGGTGACAGTGACCATAGGATGGTAAGATTTAGAATTAGAAGGGGCCAGTTAAATGCAGGTCCAACACTAAGGTGCTAGACTTTAGAAAGGCAGATTTTAGGAGGATGAGGGCAGTGATGCAGTGGGAGCTAGTAGGGAAGGAGGACATTGAAGACGTGGAGGAGCTATGGGGGGAATTGAAAGAGAAATATTGAAGACAACAAAACTATGCGTTAGATGGTGAGCAGGAATAAGGGGGAGGAAACCACTTTGGTTCATAACAGAAATGAGGAATGCAGTTAGGGAGAAAAGGGGGCGTTCAGGGTATATAAAGCAACTCAGAGGGAGGCAGACAGAGAGGTATATAAGGAAAAAGTGAGGGAAGCGGGTAATGTGATCAGACGGGCGAGGATGGAAACTGAAGAGCATGTAGCAAGGGAGGTAAAAAGGGGAGGCAAGTTTTTCAGATATGTGAGTGACAGAAGGAAGGGGAAGCGTGAGATTATGAAGTTTAAGGGGGAAGGGGGGGCACTGGTTGAGGGAGATATGGAAAAAGCCAATGTCCTGAATGAATACTTCGCATCGGTCCTCACAGTGGAGGAGGGGGAAGGGGCCAAAATTGGAAAACGTGGAAAGGACAGGTAGTGCGATGGACTCAAGTCCCTTCATGGAGGCAAGGATATTGGAAGAAATAGGAAAGCTGCGGATGGATAAGGCGATGGCTTCGGACGGGATTCACCCGAGGGTACTCAAAGAATGAAAACCGGAGTTGGCAGCACCGCTCACGAGGTTATTTAATCTGTCACTGCACAAGGGAAGGGTTCCTGGGGACTGGAAAAGGGCTGAGGTAGTGCCCCTGCATAAAGGTTGAGGACAGGAGAAGCCGGGAAACTACCACCCAGTTAGCCTTGCTTCTGTAGTTGGTAAACTATTGGAATCACTTATTAAGGAAAGGCTGATAAAATATCTAGAGGGGGGAGAGACTCCTAAATGACAGTCAACATGAATTCACAGGTGGTAGGTCCTGTCAGACCAACCTGATTAAATTATTTGGCAGAGTAACAGAGATATGGGACCAGGGTGGGGTGGAGGACGTGGCCTACCTGGACTTCAGGAAGGCGTTTGACACCGTCCTCCACAGGAGGCAAGGTAGGCAGCTAGGCGTGGGGAGTAAGCTCACAAACTGGGTAGAACATTGGCTGGAGGGAAGGACACAGAGGGTTGTGGTGAATGGGGTGCACTCAAAGGAAGAAAAGGTGACGAGTGGGGTTCCCTAGGGGTCTGTGTTGGGACCCATACTTGTCAACATATACATAGGGGACATCACAGATGGTCTACTAGAGAAAGTGTGTCTGTTTTCAGACGACATGAAGATATGTAGTAATAGGGTTGATATGGCGGAAGGGGGTGGAGGGTATGAGGGAGGATCTGGTTAGGCTGGAGAAGTGGTCGGAAAGGTGGCAGCTGCAGCTCAATACCAAAAAGTGCAGAATTATGCATATAGGGCATAATAACCCAAAGGCAGAATACTGGCTTGGTGGTGAGGAGCTAGAGGTAACAGAACAGAAAAGTGACATGGGGATCACTATTTCAGACAACCTGAAAGTCCTGAGTCAGTGTGACAGAGCAGCAGAAAAGGCACTTAGAAATGCTGGCTTGCATAGGGAGGGTATCATGCCACTATACAAAACCATGGTCAGACCACACATGGAATATGGGGTCCAGTTCTGGAGGCCATACCAGCAAGGGGGCAAGGACAGGCTGGAAAGGGTCCAGAGAAGAGCAACCAAGATGGTGAAGGGGCTGCAGGGGAAGTCATATGAGGAGAGACTGGAGGAGCTGGACCTGTGCACGCTGGAGGAGAGGGGGGATATGGTGGAGACATTCAAGTACTTGAAGGGCATAAACAGGGTGAGGGTCAATAGCATTTTCAGAGTGAGTAAAAACAATTCCATTAGAGGGCTGCATAACAAAGGGGAGATTCTGAGGACGCCGGGGAAGTTCTTTATAGAGAGGGTGGTGCGGCCATGGAACAGACTGACGGAATGGGTGGTGGGTGGATAGGGACAAATTCAAAAGTGCCTGGGATGCGTACATGGGACTAACTGATGGGGGAGGCTAGGGATGGAGGGCGGGGGTCTTCCTAGAGGGGGTGGTTTCAGGCAGACTGGATGGGCCATTGTCCTTTTCTGCTGACAGATTTCTATGATTCTATGAAATTTGTCACTGTGAGGGAATTCACAGGGAGGAGAAAACCCTGCCACTAGCTAGTGTTCTCCTGGATATGGGTGAGACAGGAGAGAATGTACAAAAATGGCAGTGGCAGATAACCTTGCCCTAGATGTGATTATAGGGAATAATGTACAGCAGGGAGTGGTGTGTGTGTGTGTGTGTTTACCCACAGTCAGACGGCTAAGGTCCCTTGTATTTCCCTGAACCCTACAGAAGCCCCTGTGGAGGAGAATAGGAGGCTGGTGCCCCAGCCTGTGTCTCCTGGCATGGAGAATATTGAAAGTGAGGTAGGACTTCCCCAAGTAGCAGTGCACCAAACAGCTACAGAAGGTTACTCTACGGAGGGAGGGATAACAGATGATCAGAAGGTTAGGGATGGCAGTGACTCTAAATACCCTGATGCTGGAGCTGTGGACTGATGGGGACATGTCCCAGGCCTTGGGAAATGTACAGGTTTTGCAGCTGCTCAGAGAACTGACCTTAGTTTGGAGAGGCTGAGGGCTTGTGCAGAATCTCATGAGACATGGGGTATTTTGGGACAACGGACTGTTGTATATGCAGAACTTGAGGACTGAGGGAGGGAGTGATGGGCAGGCAGCTTGTTGTTCCCCAGGAATATCGTGAGCAGTTTCTCAAGGTCACCTATAATATCCCCATGTCCAGACATCTGGGAATTGCACGCACTGCGCAGCGATTGGCCGAACATTTCTATTGGCCCAACTTCACCCAGCAGGTGAAGGAATATTGCAGGTCTTGTCACCTGTGCCAACAGGTAGGGAGAGCAAGTAATAAGACAAAAGCTGCCCTACTTCCCTTGCCCAGTGTGCAGAAACCATTCCAGAGGGTAGGAATGGATATTGTGGGACCCTTGAATATCCCAAGCTCCTTTGGAAAAAGGTCTATCCTGACGGTGGTTGATTATGCCACCCGATACCCAGAGGCGGTCACCCTCTCTTCCATTAAAGCACCCAAAGTAGCAGATGCCTTGCTAGTGATTTTCTCCTGTGTTGAGTTTCTGCAGGAGGTTATCTCTGATCAAGGGGCTAACTTCATGTCGGACCTGATGAAGTCTTTGTGGGAGAAGTGTGGGGTGGTGCAGAGACGCATGACACCTTATCCCCCACAAGCCAATGGGCTCATCGAAAGATTTAGTTGTACCCTTAAAATGCTGAACAGCATGGGAGGGTCTGGGAGGAATACCTTCCCCACCTGTTGTTCGCATAGAGGGAGGTGCCCCAAGAGTCGACAGGGTTCTCCCCCCTCCAACTCTTATACGGATGTAGGGTGCCTGGGCACCTAGACTTGATCCGTGAAGACTGGGAAGGCAAGAACGCCACCCAGGAGACTCCCATAGTAGAGTATGTCAAGTTCAAGAAGAAGCTGAAGGAGCTTATGGGGGTGGCCCAAAGCAACCTGTCAGCTGCCTAGCTGAAGCAAAAAGTCTGGTACAGTTGCAGAGCCAGAGCTTGCTTATACAGCACAGGTCAGGAAGTAATGGTCCTCATTCCAGTCCGGAAGGACAAGCTTCAGCCCGAGTAGGCTGGACCATACAAGGTAGTCCAACAGGTAAATGACATGAACTACATTGTAGAACTGCCTGACAGGAGACATACCTATAGGATGTACCATGTCAGCATGATGAAGTCTTATGTAAATAGGGCCAACATGGTATTTGCTGTTTGTAGCCCTGGGGAGGGGACGGACGAAAAAGACCCCCTCCTGGATTTGCTAGAGGAAAGCAAGCGGGAGTCATCGGTGGTGACAAACTGTTGCCCCTGGAACAGAGCCAGGAAGTGAGGGGGGTTCTAGAGGTCTTTGGCCCTTTATTTATGTCCAAGCCTGAATGGACCCCTTTCGCAACCCGTGATGTGGACACGGGGATGCAAGCACCGATACGACGGACAGCCTACCGGGTGTCTGAGGCTGTCGTAAAGGACAGTAGAAGGGAGGTGGAGGAAAATGCTGGAGTTAGGGGTAATCCATAAATCCATCATCACGCCGTAAAACCACGACGAAAGGACACAACAGAAAGGGCGTCCTAGCCTTGCATAGGGGTGACTAGTACCCCAGCGTTATGGGTTAGGCAACTGAGCCATGAAAAAACAGTAAGGGGACCCACAGAACACTGCCGATGTATGGTACAGTGATTTCTTACTTTTGTCATTGCCAATAATAATTTGCCACAAAATATGACATTTAAATGAAATAAAACAAAAGGTTGGAGTGATAGACTAACGTTTCTTCTGCTTGGTGTGCTGGTATGACGGTGCTTTTAAAGGAACCAATTACAGAATCAATTTCCCTTCTATTTAGCACCCAACACTTATCCCAGGTTCTCCCTAATCTTTTTTAAAAAAGGACATGTGAGCACACACCATTGTTTACAGGTGTAAAATTATTTGTCTTCATGTTATTTACTGCATTCATTAATTTAACTAGTAAAGCTTTTGGCTTATTTTAAAAATAATTCTACCTATGTCTGTTGTGTGGGTTGCTTTGAGTTGTTCAAACGATACCATACCTGTGTGACTGTTGTAAGGCCTAATACTAAAAAAAAGTGAAGTACCATTAGGGATCTAGTGGCGAAAGGAGAAAGGGAAATACAGAGGGTCTCGAGGAGCCTGTGGGGGTTTGAACTGAGCGTTGCATTTCTGGGGGAAGATGCCTGTGCAGTATACGCGCATGTGGCTTTTCTGGTTCATGATGCAGGAGCCAAGGGAGTTCTACCCCAGGAACACAAACTCAAGACAGAATTTGTATCCCCTCGCACGGAGAAAGGGTATCCCTGACTCCATCTCACACCCCCCATCACAGGAGGGATTTGCTGTGAGACAGAGAATCCCACGCCACAGTAGTGGACTTGTGACAGAGATATTCTGAGTTTTTAAATGGAATAAACAAAGTGGACTGCAAGGAGTTATTAAAAATTAAGACGCTAGCACAAGGGGAAACTCTGAAGTTGGTGGGAGGAGTGTTCAAAAAAGATACCGGGAAGTATTATTTCACTGAGAGGGTGGTGGAAAATTGGAACAGGCTTTCAAAGGAAGTAGTGTGTTCTAACAGTGTAAGGGAATTTAAGCATAGATGGGATAGACATGTGGGTATTGTGAAAATGAGTTTTGGGTGGGGGTTTAAACATGGGAAACAAGTGAATGACCAGTACGATCCATGTCGTCGAGGCACAGGTCAGGAAGCATAGAGAAAACCCAGGAGCAGTTGTAAAATTAGACAAAACTGTTTATTTGTAGTTGCAGTAACATAAAAAAACATAAACCAGTTTAGAATAACTGTACGGAAGCAAAAAATAAATCTTTCTTGTTCTTCCAAAAAACTCTCTCTGCAATTGCAGCTTAGCTATTTTATAAGGCTTATCAACCCCCATCCTTAGCAAGCACCTGTTCTAGCAAAGCATTCTGTTCTCGTCAATTTCGGGCAGGATCTGCTAGAACAGTGAGCTTCTTGAAGTCCCCACAGCAGCTGCAAAAGGCTGAGACGTATGTACTCATGTAACCTCTAGTTTTCTACAGTCATCTCAAATCATAAATATATGGGAGGGACCTGGGAGGACAGTAGTCTCTGTGCAAAGACGGACTACACTTGAGCGAGGAGGGAAGGAAAGTGTTGAAACAGATGGTAGAAGAGTACATAGAGGAAGTTGGGAATTTTAACTAGGAGCGGGGGTGGCAAGTGGACAAGAAGCATGCAGAGACCAGAGGTTGGGAAGCCACATGAGCTTACCTCCCATAATAGTGGCAAAAGACAAAGGGCAAATACTGTTGGTGATGCTAGTAAAGGAGGGCAGGATGGGGGGGAAGGGTGGAAGGTGGTCACCCTTAATGCTAGGAGCCTTGGAAGGAAAACTGCAGACCTACAGGCGCTCATGGCAGAGGGAGAGGTGGACATTGCAGCCATCACAGAAACATGGGCCACCCAATTCAATGACTGGGACCTGCCTGTACCAGGGTACAGGTTATGTCATAGTGACAGGGTGATTGGGAAGTGGGGGGTGGCAGTGTGTGTGAGGGAAGGACTGAAGTGTGTAAGAGAGGAAAGGGAGGAGGGTAGCATGGAGACGCTTTGGATGCAATTCCAGGATTCCAAGAATAGGACTCTCAGAATGGGAGTGGTGTACAGGCCGCCCTCTCAGACAGAGGAGTTAGACAGGGAACTTGCAGTACAGATCAGAAGGACCTGCATGAGGGGTAGTGTGGTGATTATGGGGGAGTTCAACATGCCAGGAGTGGACTGGAGTACCCCAATAACCAGCAATAGAAGGGAGCAGGTACTGCTGGATACCTTCTAGGACAGCTTCCTGATGCAAATGGTCAGTGAACCAACCAGGTTAGGGAATACCCTTGACCATGTGCTGGCAAATGGGGAGTTTGTGAGGGAACTTAGGGTGGAAGAACCACTGTCGGAGTGACCATCACTCAGTATTTTTCACATTGGATATGGGCAAGGAAGGAGTGGAATCTGGCACAAGGGTGTTGGACTTCAGGAGGGATGACTTTGGGAGGGTGGGGGAAGTGGTAAAAGGGTACCTGGCCAAATTTCAACCTAGTATGGACACCTAACCAGAGGTGGGAGCTCATAAAGCTGGGGATAGCGGGAGGCAACCAGAACCTGTAGCAAGGCCCAGAGTAAGAAGGCTAGGGCTAAGAAACCGAGCTGGGTGAGCAAGGAGGTCATGGAAAAAGTAAGGAGGAAAAGAGCTGCCTTTAGGAGGTACAGGAAAACAGGGAGAAGGGAGGACAAGGAAAAGTACCTGAAGGAATCTAAGGAGGGGACACAGGCAGTAAGGGGAGTCAGGGTGTCTACAGAGCTCAGGCTGGCACAAGGCATTAAGAAGGGTGAGAAGGGCTTTTTCAGGTACTTCAGGAAGAAAAGGAACTATAAGGACCACATAGTAAGGAGTAGGAAGGAGGGGAGTTGAGTGGAAGCGGGGCGATAAGGCAGAAGTGCTAAATGATTACTTCTGCTCGGTATTTACTTAGGAGAAGAGGGGGTGATACCCAAGGGGGGGAGGAATGGGAGAAACAGGGTGGGAGGGGTGACAGATGGGGCAATCATGGAGGGCAGAGTTCTGAAGGGTTTGAGGGCAATGAGGGTGGACAAGGCTCCAGGCCCAGATGGCATCCACCCTAGGGTACTGAAGGTGCTGGCAGAGGTCCTTGCGGGACCTTTGGCAGGCCTGTTTAATGCCTCACTACACTCAGGGTGTGTACCTCAGGATTGGAGGATGACTCATGTGGTGCCCCTCCACAAGAGTGCCCTCAAGGATGAACCGGGTAACTACAGACCAGTGAGCGTCACATCCATCGTGGGTAAGCTGATAGAGGCTATCCTAAAGGAGAGGCTGGTAGCCCTCCTGGAGGTCAGAGGACTACAGGACAGCAGGCAGCATGGCTTCATACATGGCAGATCCTGCCAAACCAACCTGGTGGAGTTCTGTGACTGGGTAACTAGGCAATTGGACAGGGGCCATGCAGTGGATGTCCTGTATCTGGACTTCGGTAAGGCATTCGACTTGGTGCCACATGGGAGGCTGGGAAGTAAGTTAGAAGGCACAGGGGCAGGTGCAAAGCTGGTGAGATGGACAGGGAACTGGCTTCAGGGAAGGCAACAAAGGGTGGTGGTGGGCAGGGCTCTCTCATCCTCAAGAGTAGTGACGAGCAGTGTTCCACAAGGCTTGGTGTTGGGACCAGTGTTGTTTGGGATATTCATTGCAGACATATCATTGGATATCAAGCGCGAGATCAGTCTGTTTGCTGATGACACCAAGATGGGAGGGGTGGTGGACGACCTAGGGCGATGGCAGGGGTTGCAGGATGATCTAGAAAAGCTGGAAACCTGGTCAGACACCTGGCAATGGGGGTTTAATGCCAAAAAGTGCAAGGTGCTGCATTGTGGGGTGAAGAACCCAAGGAGGAGTTAGCAGCTGGGGGGAGTGCAGCTAGCCAAGACAGAGGAGGAGGAGAAGGAACTGGGAGTGCTCACTACAGGGTCAATGAACAACTCTGCACAATGTAGGAAGGCAGCTGCAAAGGCCAACAAAATGCTGGATTGCATTGCATGGGTATCTCCTCGGGAGGTGATTCTGCCAATGTATAGGTCATAAGTTAGACCGCATCTGGAGTACTGTGTGCAGTACTGGCGCCCGTATCTGAAGAGGGACATTAAGTTACTGGAGGGGATGCAGCACTGGGTGACAAAGATGATCAAGGGGCTGGGGGACTTGCCATATGAGAGGAGGCTCAGGGAGCTCAACATGTACTCGCTAGAATAGGGACAGGGGGGACATGATTGAAACCTTTAAGTACTTTAAAGGAATAAACAAGACAGGTACAGAGGGGCTGTTCAAAGTAAGGGAGGGGAGGGACACCTGGGGCCATGATATGAGGCTGGAGGGAGGAAGGTTCAGGAGGGAGATGAGAAGACACTTTTTTACAGAGAGGGTGTTAGCTGGGTGGAATGTGTTACCGGCAGAAGTGGTATCCAGTAGAACAGTGGACTGCTTCAAAAGGGGCTGGGACACAGCAAGGGGGAGGGGCAGGGGAAGGGCAGCTGCAAAATAAGGGGTGCTAGCTGCACATTGGAGCAGACTTGATAGACCTCTAGTCCTTTATCTGCTGGCAAATTTCGGATGTTCGTATATATACATTTCAATAGTAACACCAAATATTTTCTGTACAAACCTGATCCCATTATCAGTTTCATTTCCATATATTGATTTGCACATAATTTTACATTAGCTGACATAGGTATGCAAGGAAGAAAAACAGTAAGAGAAAACAGAGACAGAGGGAGGTAAAGAATTGCAAGACTGTTCTGGTTGATTAAGTCCGAAGTCTCGCAGGAAAATTTGGTTGCGAAACCATACAGAGAAAAGGAAAGGAAAGAATACAAATCCTTGCATTTACACACTTTTTCCGTAACAAATGGGACAGGGTCCTATTCTACCCTGTCACAATCCAGTTCATAAATTAGATAGAATTTAGCAGACTTGATGGGTCATGAGGCCTTTTTGTCTTCTGTAGATAACTGCATCTCCTAAAATCCGCAGTTCAACCATAGCCATTCCTGGCTTCTTGGTGGCCAGGCAGGACCCAGGCAAGAGGGCAGGAGGAGGTACAGTGTATATCTTCACCCTCCTCAGGTATAAAGTTGTTGCTTTTTTCTTTCTGTATACATTTTTTTCCCTCCTGTGTCTGTAGGATGGCTGATCAACCCAGTCTCTACCTGTCCGAGCCAGCTTGCTGCCAACTTACTTAATGAGGGTCTTCCCACAAATTCCTCCTGGGGGTAGGGCTAGAGGATGGAGGGACACTGTCTCTCCCCCACCCCGCTGAGTTGAATGGTGGTGCAGGCTCGGGGACAGGTGGGCTGGGCTTCATTAAGGACACTGCCCCCTGTTCCATTTTCTCCCCACCCAGCTGCAGAGCGTCTGACTTGTACGTGGAAGCGCACCCATCCGATGTTCCCCACAATGCTCTCCTTATGTTGCCATCCATGTGCTGCTCTGCCCCCAGACTTCCACCTGGTGACAGTCTAAGGCCAAGCAACCATGCCTCCCTATCCCTTGAATGCTCCTATCTTCTCCGCCCCAGCTGACCCACGGTGACCTGAGTCCATGCCTGAACCCGGGTTACCAGCATGGTAGGAGGTAAAGCGTTAGCCACCAGACCAACCTCATGTATGAAGTTATGCACAGTTGTTCTGCAGGTACTGCCTAACCCAGGTTCGTGTCCTGATCTTGGAATGGAGGCATGAACGAGCAGGAAGAGGGTTGAGTATCCTAGAAGATGGTTGAGTATCTTAGAAGCTGGTTGAGTATCTTAAAAGATGCTCTTCAGGTGAAGGTTGCTGCTTTTGTTGGGTTACAGTCACCTGCCCCACAACCACGTCACCGAGGGCTGCTCTCCTTCCACCAAAAGTGATGTACCAAGTGCCACTTTCCCTTGTTGCAGGCAGCTGGATTATTGAGTTGTTTTGCCCGCACAAGTGCGAATAGGCAGGGTCTCACCCGCCGGCAGCAAAAATGGTGGGGCAGGTGGGATTGTATAAGCAGCATCCCAATGGATCTAAGGTGATGACTAGTAGAGTTCCTCTGACACACAGGTACTGGCAATGGTTGAAAGAGGCCCCAACAGGCAGAAAAATAGAGCTGCAAACAAAAAATAAACATGTTCACCACAGGGGTGGGTTTACACAGCTTGTGTGTTCAAACAGCTAATGGCAGAATGAGCAACAATGAAGCAGTTCGGACAGGATCCTCTCAGTACTGTTTGCCAGCGTAATCTTGCCTCAAACTGAAGAGTCAGTGAGGACGTTGTTTGAGTCTGTCTGGATTTCGGATTTTACAGGGTGGCTGTTGGGGGAGCCATTTAGATGTGCGTTATTGGTAGGAGTCCCTGGAAAAAGGATGAGGTGAAATGGGGAAAAGTTGCACACAATTATGCCATTGACGTTTTATTTTCCTACCTCCAGGAGAGGAGAAACTGTTTCACAGAGGATGGTGAGATCCGGCTTTGCAAAAGTGACAGGGTCTACAAAACATGAGTCTAGGAAAGGTTAGTAGAGATTTTTTTCCGGTTCATTGCCGTATTTTGTTGTCTTTGTGTGTTGTTTGTTATACCTTATAAACTGACTTGCATCAAAGAAGCAATCAGGTTAATCAAATCTGGTCACATTACCATGCTGTATATTAATCTGTCACTGTTCCAATTCTACTTTTTTTGGTTTTGTTAAACCCTTTTATTTTTTTGTTGACTCTATTTTTGCTCTCTGGTGCATGCAGGAACATACCCCTTGTCAGCCTACTTGGTTGCCAGACAGACCCCCACCCAACATTCCCCCAGTCTGTCCCGTTCTGTAGGCCTGCGGCAGGGCTCCCCGAAGGGAGAGAAAGAGATAGATGTGTTGCCCCAGCTGTGACTTACGCAGGGCGTCATTTAGATGAGCGGTGTGCAGGCCTCCAGGCTTCATGTTGCTCTGCTCCGGAGAGTATTTTTCATGCCCCCCCCAATGGAAATGCAGTGACACTAGCGGCACAGCCATAAGTGCTTCATGTCTGGTGCACCAGTGTCCTCCATCACTTCCCTCTTCAGTCTAGTGGTCCCTGGCTGCTGATTTGCTAGCCTCCACTCTGAGAGGCTAGACGCTGGGCGCTGCTTCGGCTATCGTGTTACAGGAGAGCAGTCCAGACGCTCATCCTTCCTCCCCCAGGCAGCCCTCTGGCACTTGGGGCTAATTCCAAAACTTGGGTCATTAGAGTTACGAATGGTAGCGCTTCTGCTGAACTGGCGGGCCAGTTACTTCTAAATCTGTTTTATCAACACAGTAACACATTCCAGGGCGTATGGTAATGTCATAAATTACCGCACATCCCAGGTGGTTGAAAGCATTCAACAGCACTGCTTCACAGCCCACCTGAGGTATATGGTGATTTAGCATTACCGCACCCCCTGGAGTGTGTTATTGTTTACCCATATTCCTCCATAAATGTTTGATGCCGTTAATGACTATTTGCAGCCTCAGAATGAAGCCATGGATGACAAGACAGTAAAAATACTGTTACAGCGAAAGGAACCTAGTGTCTATCTTGTCCGCTTCTCTTGTCCATGGCAGTGACTGTACCCAGTATGAATGGACTTATTCAGATGTATTAGCTGGAATGCTATCCTACTGGTGCTGGGTAACCTGCTCTGCTGTTGTTGCTGGCGCCACTGAGCCAGGCATGAGTTGCTTATTTAATTTAAGTCTAGGCTGTGCATAATGGCAGAGCTGCTCCTTGAATGTAAGTCTAGGCTGTGTATAACTGGGATAGAGCTGCCCCTTTAATGTAAGTCTAGGCTGGGTATAGCTGCCCTTTTTATGTAAGTCAAGGATATGTATAATGGAAACAGAGTTGCCACTTTAATGTAGGTCTAGACTGTGCATAATTGGGTTAGAACTGCCCCTTTAATGTAATTCTAGGCTGTGTGTAATGGAGACAGAGTTGCTCCTTTTAATTTAAGGCTAGGCATGTATAATGGCAACAGAGCTGCCCCTTTAATGAAAGCCTAGGCTGTGTGTAATGGTGACAGAGCGTCACCTTTAATGTAATTGTAGGCCGTGTATAATGGCGACAAAGCTGATCTTGTAACATAGGTCTAGACTGTTTATAACTGGGATGGATCTGCCCCTTTAATGTAAGTCTAGGCTGCGTATAACTGGGATAGAGCTGCCCCTTTAGTGTAAGTCTAGGCTGGGTATAGCTGCCCTTTTTATGTAAGTCTAAGGTATGTATAATGGAAACAGAACTGCCACTTTAATGTACGTCTAGGCTGTGTATAACTGGGACAGAGCTTCCCCTTTTAATGTAAGTCTCGGCTGATTGTAATGGAAGACAAAGCTGCCCCTGTAATGTACATTGTTATATTAGACCCACTTCTACAGGTGCTGTCTTGAGCAGAGTTTGCCTGCATAAGGCTATCAAAAAGTGGAGGGTGATGAGTACCAATGCCCGTAGTCTGTGTAACAAGCTCCCTGAACTAGTGGCCTTGATGGAAGAGGGTTGCCTGGATATTGTGGCAGTCACAGAAACATGGTACACAGAGAACTATGACTGGGATGTCAACATACCAGGATACACAATCTACAGGAGGGACGGGGAGGGTAAAAGAGGAGGAGGAGGAGTAGCTCTCTATGTAAAGGAAGGGATCAAAGCAACAGAACTAAAGAGTAAACAGGGAGCAGATGAGGCACTTTGGGTCACCCTGGAGACAGGAAATGGCACCACAATCCGCATGGGGTTGTATACAGATCCCCATCTCAGGGGGAGGGAATGGACAAGGAAATGATAGAAGGCTTTCTTAGAATGGCAGAAAAAGGGGAGATATTGTTGATGGGGGACCTGAATATGCCAGATGTTAACTGGAGCACCTTTGCTGCAGGCACATCCAAGAGCAGGGTCATTCTTGATGCCCTACAAGAGGCATGTCTCAGACAGCTAGTACTGGAACCGATTCGGGAGGAGCAGTCTTAGACCTGGTACTTTCAAATGGGGATGGAGAATCTCAGATTTAGAAGTGGGTAGCCATCTGGGAACAAGTGACCACCAAACAGTGTGGTTCACGATAAACACAGCCATACAATCAAGCCACACAAAAGCAAGAGTACTAGACTTTAGGAAGGCTGACTTTGGGAAAATGAGAGAGTGCCTCAGAAAACACTAGCAAACAGGCAAGAAGGAGGGTGGAGGAACAATGGGAGTGATCAAAACAGCCATCACAGAGGCAACAAGCCTTTGCATAAAAAATCAATAAAACACAACGAAGGAAAACCGCTATGGTTCACAAAAGAGGTGGCAGGAAGGTTAAGGGAGAAAAGGGCAGTATTCAGGAAATATAGAAACACAGAAGGAGCAGGACAGAGAACTTATCAGTTAAAGCAGAAAGAGGCTGGGAAGGTAGTCAGAATAGCAAAGGCCCAAACCGAAGAAAGGATCGCCAATTCTGTTAAGAAGGGGGATAAGACCTTTTATAGGTACATTAGGGAGCGAAGAAAGACCAAAGGAGGGATACTGAAGCTTAATAAAGGGGAGGGAATGTGGGTAGAGGGTGACAGTGAAAAAGCAGGGTTACTGAACGAATATTTCTGCTCAGTATTCGCAAAGGAAGAGGAGGGAGAGTTACCTAAACCAAACAAGAGAAACATTACAAAGACGGGGGTCGATACCAGTCCATTTACAGAAGAAAGGGTTCTGAAAGAACTAATAAAATTGAAGGTGGACAAAGCAATGGGGCCCGATGGGATTCACCCAAGAATTCTAAAAGAACTAAGGGTAGAACTAGTGACATTGCTGACTACTCTCTTTAACAAATCATGGGAGGATGGGGTGGTACCCAAAGACTGGAGGAGGGCAGATGTAATTCCTCTTCACAAAAGTGGGAGCAGGACAGAGGCAGGAAACTACAGACCAGTTAGTTTGACCTCAGTGGTAGGGAAAATGATGGAATCACTTCTGAAGGAAAGATTTGTTGAGTACCTAGAGGCCATTGGGGCACAGGACCCAAGGCAACATGGATTCACGATGAGAAGGTCGTGTCAGACGAATCTAATAGATTTCTTTGACTGGGTGACCAAAGTAGTAGATCAGGGAGGGGCTGTGAACATGGCCTACTTAGATTTTAGCAAGGCATTTGATGCAGTCCCCCACAAAAGATTAATACACAAGATAGCCAGCCTTGGAATGAGTCCCAAGGTGGTAGCCTGGATAAAAAATTGGCTAGACAACAGGACCATAGCGTAGTAGTAATGGAGTACACAGTGAAGAAAGGAGGGTTACTTGTGGGGCACCGCAGGGTTCAGTACTGGGACCGGTCCTTTTTAATGTCTTTATAAGTGACATTGCAGAGGAACTGGAAGGAAAAGTATGTCTCTTTGCAGATGACACAAAGATCTGCAACAGGGTTGATACACAGGATGGAGTGGAAAGGATGAGAAGGGGCTTGGCAAGGTTGGAGGAATGGTCAAATGTATGGCAGCTCAGATTTAATGCAAAGAAGTGCAAGATAATGCACATGGGAAACAAAAACCCAGGGGAAGCGTACACAATAGGGGGTGAGATACAGACAACAGTAAAAATAGAAAGGGATCTGGGGGTAATTATATCAGATGACCTAAAGGTGGGCAAGCAATGTGAGAAGGCAGTAAGGAAGGCTGGAGGGATACTGGGATGCATAGGCAGAGGCATCAGTAGTAGAAAACAGGAAGTTGTTATCCCTCTGTACAGACAGTTGGTGAGACCCCATCTGGAGTACTGTGTGCAGTTCTGGAGACCCCATCTCTGCAAAGACATAGACAGAGTGGAGTCTGTCCAGAGGAGGGCAACCAAAATGGTGCAGGGTCTGCACCAGAAGACATACGAAGAAAGACTAAAGGAACTTAATATGTATACTCTTGAGGAAAGAAGGGAGAGAGGGGACATGATAGAAACTTTCAAGTACCTCAAGGGAATTAACAAAGTCCAAGAGGGTAGCATCTTCCAGAAAAAGAGATGTGCAAGAACAAGGGGGCACAATTTGAAGATAAGGGGGGGACGGCTCAGGGGTAATGTGAGGAAGTATTTTTTCAGGCTGAGATGCATGGAACAGCCTCCCTGAGGAGGTTGTGGAGTCCAGAACAGTGGGGGACTTCAAGAATGCATGGGACAGGCATAAGGCAGTCCTAGGGGCGGGTAAGAGGAAGTAAGCTGTTGATTAACTAAGATCTGCAGCTTATCTGTTAGGTAGGAAAATGGGCAGACTAGGTGGGCCAAGCGGTCCTTATCTGCCATCAAATTCTATAAGACTGAAATTGTTTGTTTGTTTAAGACAACATAGGTGGAAGTAAGCTATGGTGAAACTCGTTTGAATTGGTGTGTTTATTATAGACTGAAGGGTAACTTTGAGAGACCAGACATAGTAGTCCACATTTATGGGCCGTAATAAAAGATCTCTGTCTTTCCCTGTAGGTTAGGGGAGGGGTGGTAATTCTCTGGCCTGTGATCTCAGCTAGTTGATAATTGGAAGTGGGTCTGAGTCAGAGTTCTGATTTATTTATTTATTTATTTATTAGATCATCGGTTTCCAGACCTTTGAGTCATAGACTCATTTACAAAGGCACCTCGTCAAAAGAGCAATACATCACAGCAAACAAAACAGTACAGTACGTAACGCTTAGCTTAAAAAAATAACCGGTGTTACAGGTATTCACTGGTGGTACACGCTTGGTAATAGGTAGATCACAGTAGTCATAATATAGGTACATGAGTACCATGCCAGGTAGCAACCAGAGATATTTCATTACATTAGTCAGCAGATGTTGCTTGAGACCCCAGGTACATACAGCAAAAGCAGACAGGGCAGACCCAACCTAGGGGTGAAGGTAAGGGGTAGATGGGGGATTATGTGCAGTTGCAACAGCAAGTACTTGTCAGATGGCTTCTGAGGGAGACCTTGAAAGGACCAAGCTTAGTGGAGGCAGCTATATTGGCTGGGAGGGAATTGAACCGTGAGGGAGACAGATGGCAGAAGGATCTCTGGGCCATAGAGGTCCTTACCCTGGGACAATAAGTGAGGTTTTGACAGTGCTACGGGTGGAGACTGAGAGGGAGGCACGCTTCAGGGAGGTGGCGACCCCAGGGCGGGAGAGCCCTAGCAGGGTCTTTTTTACAAGAAGGCAGGTTTGGAAGTGGAGTCTTTCTTCAAGGTTGGGCAAGTTGGTGGTGGAGTAAGAGGGATCCAGCTAGGAACACAGGAGAGGGAGGTGAGGTGCCTACCAGGTGCCATGGCATGGAGAGATGGAAGGAAGATCCTGGGGCTCACTGGAAAGGCAAGACGGGAGTGTGAGCTGGATGTCATTATCCACCTAGGTACTAATGACCTGGCAAATGGGGAGCCAAAGGAAGTTCAGGAAGAGTTTAGGAAACTGGGGAGGGGTCTCAAGCAAGTAGCTACTTCTGTCACTTTCTCAGAAGTACTACCTCTGAGAGGCAAGGGAGAGCATAGGAGTGCATGCACCAGGAACTTTAACTCATGGTTGAAGAACTGGTGCTGTGAGGAAGGGTTTGGATTCATTGGTGACTGGGGACCCACCTGGAGGGATGGAGGTTTGTTCAAGCCTGACGGCCTGCATCCATCCTGGAGGGGAATCCAAGCACTCAATAATAAGTTTAAATGCTACATTGACAAGCATTTAAACTAGCAAAGGGTGGCAGGCCAGCAAGGAGGTACCTACTTGCTCACCCCCCACAGCTAGCAGTGGAACCAGTGAACCAGAGGAGTGGCTATCTCTGCAAAGCAGTGTGCAGAAGATGGAGATTAGTGCCCAAGAGGTGGATAAGCAGAAAAGGGGTAAAATTCAGCAGAAGGGCAGACAGCAAGGAGAACCAGGGATAAATGACAACCAAGGAAGGGGCTGGAGTAGAAAAGTGAAACAGTATAGGGAGGTCAAATCATGGAAAGCCATGTGTGCAAATGCCAGGAGCCTTAGCAACAAGATGGAAGATCTGGAGGCTGTCATGGTACAGTCAGACCTGGGACATTGTGGCCATCACTGAAACCTGGTGTAATGATAACCACGACTGGGAGATGGCCATACCTGGCTACAACATATTCAGAAGAGACAGAGCAGGCAGGAGGAGGAGGAGGGCACTGTATGTGAAAAATGACATAAGGGCCACAGAGATCCAGGAGGAACAAAATGGGGAGAGATACTGTGGGTTAAGCTGGAAAGGAAAATGGGGACAGTCATCCGCACAGGTGTGGTCTATAGACCACCAGCCCAGGAGGAAGAAACAGATAGGGAGCTGATGCTAGCCATCCAAAGGATGGCAGACAAGGGTGATGTAGTATTGGTTGGAGACTTCAATATTCCAGACGTGGACTGGAGCATCCCAGCAGCAGCATCAACTAGGAGCAGATTTATCCTGGACTCCCTTCAGGGTGCCTTCCTCAAGCAACTGGTCATGGAACCAACTCGGCAGAAGGCAATACTGGACCTTGTGCTCACAAACAGGGACAGTGTGATGGGGGGTAACAGTGGGGGAGCACCTGGGTAACAGTGACCACCAGTCATTGTGGTTTGAAATCACAGAAAGAGCAGAACCAAACCACACAAAAACACATATCCTGGATTTTAGGGGGCAGACTTTGGGAAAATGGGGAGATACTTGAAAGAGGCATTAAGGGGAATGGTACAGGAATCGGGTTGAGGAACAGTGGGCAGTATTTAAAATGGGGATTACAAGAACAGCAGAATTATGCATTAAGCAGATTAGCAAGAGGAAAGGAAGAGGAGACCATTATGGTTTTCCAAAGAGGTAGCAAAGAAAGTGAAAGCCAAAAAGATTGCATTCAGGCAATACAAAAAGACACAGGCAGAAGGGGGATAGGGAGAAGCAAAGGGAGGCAGGGAGGTCAGTAAGGGAAGCCAAAGCTCAGACAGAAGAACACGTTGCAAAATCAGTGGGTAGAGAGGACAAAACCTTTTACAGGTACGTAAGTGAAAAAAGAAAGACAAAGGGAGGGATAGTGAAACTGAAGGGGGAGGATGGGGGCTGCGTGGAGGATGACGTCAGTAAAGCTGACATATTGAACAGGTATTTCTGCTCAGTCTTTACTGAAGAGGAGGAGGAGGGTAATGGGTCTGAAGAGAGTACAAGGGGTGAGAATGGTGCAGAAATGGACACAAGTCCCTTTACACAAGAAAGGGTCCTGAAGGAACTGGAAGTAATAAGAGTTGATAAAGCAATGGAGCCAGATGGGGTGCACCCCAGAGTCCTCAAAGAACTAAGAGAGGTGGTGGCTGAACCTCTGGCTATCCTGTTTAGCCGATCACTGGAAACAGGGGAGGTACCCAAAGACTGGAGGACAGCAGATGTAGTCCCCTTATACAAAAGTGGGAACAAAGAGGAAGCAGGGAACTACAGACCAGTCAGCCTCACCTCGGTAGTGGGGAAGATCATGGAAGCACTACTGAAGGAGAGATTGGTGGAACATCTGGTTGTCAATGGACTACAGGACCCAAGGCAGCATGGTTTCACCAGGGGGGAGGTCATGTCAGACCAACCTCGTTGAATTTTTTGACTGGGTGACTAGGGAGGTGGATCAGGGGAGGGCAGTGGACATGGCCTATCTGGACTTCAGCAAGGCCTTTGACACTGTGCCACATAGAAGACTAGTACACAAACTGGGGAATATGGGTGTGGGCAGGACAGTAGTGTGGTGGGTAGGTAACTGGCTGGGTGGCAGGACACAGGGTGGTGGTAAATGGCTGTCACTCCACAGAGGGAAGAGTGACCAGTGGGGTACCACAGGGATCAGTGCTGGGACCAGTCCTATTCAACATCTTCATCAGTGACATTGCGCAGGACCTAGAAGGCAGAATTTCACTGTTCGCTGATGACACAAAGCTCTGTAACAGAGTAGACACACCAGAGGGTGTAGACAGAATGAGAAGCGACCTGCAGAAACTTGAAGAATGGTCAGAGGTTTGGCAGTTGAAATTCAATGCAAAGAAGTGCAAGATAATGTATATGGGGCACAAAAACCCTGGCACAATATATCAGCTGGGGGGTGAGGATATAGCATGCACCACGCAGGAAAGGGATCTTGGGTTTATCATCTCTGATGACCTCAAGGTAGGGAAACAGTGTGACAAGGCAGCAGGTAAAGCAAATAGGATGCTGGGATGCATAGGCAGGGGCATCACTAGCAGGAAAAGGGAGGTCATAATTCCACTATACAAGACACTAGTGAGGCCCCACCTGGAGTACAGTGTACAGTTCTGGAGACCATACCTACGTAAGGACATAGGGTAGAGAAGGTTCAGAGGAGGGCAACAAAGATGGTGCATGGATTGCATCACAAGTCCTATGAAGACAGGCTGAAGGATGCATCGCAAGGGGGATCACCTCTAGGAGCAAGGAAGTGATTCTGCCGGTGTACAATGGACTGGTTAGACCACACCTTGAGTACTGTGTACAGTACTGGAGACCACACTTGAGGAGGGACATACAGCTCCTGGAGAGGGTACAGAGGAGGGCAACAAAGATGATACGAGGGCTAGGGGATTTGACTTACGAGGACAGACTTGAGGAGCTCTGCCTGTTTTCATTGGAGGAGAGGAGAGACGGGGGACATGATTGAGGTCTTCAAGTACCTCAAGGGAATAAATAGGGTAAACATGGAGGGATCTTTAGACTAAAGCAGGGAGGCATCACCAGAGGGCATGGTTTGAAGTTGGAAGGTGGAAGGGTGAGGGGGAAAGAGGAGGAGGTTTTCACTGAGAGGGTGGTGGACCCTTGGAATGCTCTGCCTGGTGAGCTGGTTCAGAGATCCACAGTGGAGAGTTCTGAGAGGTGGGACAGACACAGAAAGTGGATGTATCAGATGATGGCCTGTCCCGGGGGGTGGGATGGATGATAGGTCTCTGGGCACAAGGGATGGGAGGGTCTGCACCCAACTAAGGATCTACGGTACTCCTGGAGGAGAGGAGGAGAGAGGGAATGATAGAGACATACAAGTATCTTACAGGGAGGAACAGGGTGCAGGAAAACACTATTTTTAAGCGAAAAGATGTTCCAGGACTAGAGGGCATGGGATGAAGTTGGAGGAGGATGATTCAGAGGAAACATGAAGAATTTCTTCACAGAACGGGTGGTGGACAAGTGGAACACCCTGCCAGAGGAAAGTGTGGGGGCTGAAACAATCACGGGATTTAAGAATGCATGGGATAGACATAAAAGAATTCTGGAGGTCAGGGGTAAGGGGCAACAGACTTCTAGGAAAACATAAACTGAACTTACAAGCTCAAATGGGCAGACTGGGTGGGCCATAGGCCCTTATCTGCCGACACTGTCTATGTATCTATGTATCGATGTACAGCAGGCACGTGTGGTTGCACCTAGGGGCTCCCAGCATTAGCCTGCAGGCCTTGTTTATAGAGAGCTGGATTCTTGCAAGCACAGTGTTGTTGGCTGCAGCATAGATGGGCAGCCCATAGTCGATTAGCAACAGGACAGAGGAGGTGATTGCCCATCTAAGGGCCTCTTGTGGTAGGCAGTCCCTATGGCGGTATACTCCTGACATTCGTGGCAGCAGAAAGGGCATTGATATGGGAATGGAAGGAGAGTGCCGAATCAAAGGGAATGCCCAGATACTTGTAGGAGGAAACCTGCTTAGTGGGGTTTAGTGTGCTAGGCAGTATCACGAGAGGGGCACCACTGGCTTTGCTTTGATGATGCGAGAAGATCATAGCTTTGGTCTTTTTAGGTTCAGGACTAGCCTTTGTGATGTGAACCAATGCTCAGCTCTATCAAAAGCTTGTTGGAGGGTGGTCTGGAGTGTGTTGGTTTGGGGTCAGCGACGAAGAGCACAGCGTCATCCGCGAACAGGATGATCTTACTTGGGCAGGCCAAGGAGAGGGAGTTGAGCTAGAGTCTGAAGAGGAGAGTGACAAAAATGGAGTCCTGGGGAACCCCAGAGTGGACAGGTTGTGTGTCAGATAGGGTGCTATTGATTTTTACACACTGAGTTCTGGCAGAGAGGTAGCTAGTGAACCATGCAAGGGGGCTGGGGGTAGAAACCAAGGCTTCTGAGGGAGTCAAGCAGGAGAGGATGGCAAACCATGTCAGAGGCCTTGGAGAGGTTAATGAACACGGCACTGGCAGGACTTCCGGCATCAAGAGCAAAGTGCAGGAATTTGGAGAATTCAGGTAGCGCTGTTGTAGTGCTGTGACCTGCACGAAAGCCCTGCTGTTCAGGGCACAGAATATTGTGCATGGCCAGGTATTCAGCAAGCTGGTTGGCAACTACTTTTTCAAGGGCCTTAGAGAGTAGGGGGAGGATGGAGATAGGTCGATAGTTACCTGGGGTTGCTCGATCTCTGCTCTTTGGGATGGGAGTGAAAATGGCGGTTTTCCATGTGCTGGGGGACTGTCCCAGGCACAGAGAGTGGTTGAGCAGCTCGGTAAGTGGGACCAGGATAGCATCCAACATCAGACGAAGTAGTCTAGTGTCCAGTAGGTCTGTGCTGGGGATGTTACTACTAACGGCTTTTGCAGAAGGGGTCTAGTCTCCAGCAGGCAGATGGTACATAGGTAGAAATGAGGTCTCTGGAGAGTGGGCAGGGGTGCTAGTGGGATGGGGTCAAAGTTGTTACCGGGCAGGACTGAACTCAGGTCTGAGAAAGTGTGATTTAGGCAGTCTACAATGCCAAGGGGGTCAGAGCAGACAGTTCCATTAAAGGAGAGTTGAGAGGAAGGTGGGGAGCGGGATTTCCCATTCAGCTCCTTTACATTATCCCAAAAGTTTCTACCCCACCCCCAGGAGGAGACAAGAGCAGATTGGTAGTACTGGGCTTTGGCCTGTAGAAATGGCCCGAGTACACTTATTGCTCACAGTTTTGTACGCTTGCCTATCAGCTGACTTGCCAGATTCCATGGCAATGTGTTTGTGTAGGCGGGAGGGGGTAACCCAGGGCATGTTTTGCTTTTTGGTGCGATTTCTAGCGAAGTAGGCATAGAGGTCACAGGCAGTGTTAAAAGTGCGAGTGAAAAAATCCAGTGCCTCATCTATGGATGGTGCAAGCCTGATTGGGGAGCAATCCAGGTATGAGAGGTACAGTTTAAGGCGACACAGGCCACCTGGGAGTAGGTAACGTCGCTGGTGGTTTGTGGTGCAGGTTTGCTGTTGGCAGCGGACCAAGAGAATACGACCGGGGAATGGTCACTAAACGAGTTGAGAAGTACACTGAAATCGAGCACCCTCTGGGGGTGGTTGGCAATGGTGATATCCAGGAGGGTGCTGGAGCCAGTAGAGGGGTTGAATCTAGTTCTGGTGGTGACAAGCTGGGACATATCAAGGGCGGCAAAGATATCTCTGGTTTGGGAGGCCGTGGCAGAGAGCCATTTAATATTCAGGTCACCAACGATTATCTGGGCCATTTTGGGTGGTAGGCCAGAGAGGTAGTCAGCAAGCACCTGAATGGCGAGGTCTTGCTTTCTGGGGGGAATATAAGCAATGGTGAGAAAGAGTGGGCCCTTGCCAGGGTTGGGGGAGATTTTTAGTGTGAGGGCTTGCACCCCGTTATCAAGCCTGGGTGGTGGAAGTACATGTCAAAGGAGGGAATCACGCATATAGACAGCACAACCATCTCCACGCTTACCCACCCGATCTTCCCTGAAAAGTGTGTAACCAGGGAAGGAGATGAAGGAGTCAGGGGTGGATTTGGATAACCAGGTTTCGACGAGTGCGACAGTGTCTGGTTGGTGCTGAGTAACCCAGCATTGGAATGCAGCAGCCTTCTTATGGAGGCTGCAGATATTCATAGAAGCTATGCGGAGTCCTTGAGCCTGGGCAGGCTTGTCCATAAGGTTGGGCATGGGGCCAGGGTTTGGATGAATGTTACCTGATGAAGCAACAGGAGGGTGATTAGGCGCACCAAAGCGTGGTAGTGATTGTGGCATCTCCCCTTGTGACTGGACACGGGGCCAGATGCTGGGGTGCAAGGGGTGGGTAAGTACGAAGGGTGGGAAAGGCACTGAGGAGAAGAGACCAAGGTATGAGTGGGAAGTAAGAGGTAGCAGGGGTGGAAGTATGTGGGGAGGTACCGAGGAAGAAGTTGGTCAAGCGTCGGGGGTCTGGTAGAGGTGTTGCAGATAAAGGGGGGGTACTGTGCATAGAGGGTGATGATCCTAAATAAGGTGGGTCTGGCGGGAAGTAGGAGGAGGACCATAGTCAGTGTCAATACACTTGATCCCAGATACATTGAGGATGATAAGCATGAGAGAGGATCACCCCTTTAAGAAGTTACAGAAAGGAGAGCCCCTTTAAGGAGCTGCTGTAATTGACTAGTGTGAGGCCTCAGGGGGCGGGGATCACTGGGGAAGTGTACTTAATAAAGGAGGAAGGAGGGGGTGGGGAGGTGGCCGAAAAAATTGTCCAGAGAACAGTACAGCAAGGCAGTGGCTGAGCTGTGTTTTGAAAAGGTGCCTTGTAGGCTTTCTTTCTCAATGGGGATCTGCAGCATCCAATCGAGAAGCAGCCACAGTCCCCAGGAGCCAGTCCAATTATGGGGATTGAAGCCTGACAGCTCCGAGCTAGGAGCTGACCAAATGTACCTGCTTTCCTTGGTCAAGGGGTGGCAGGCTGGATGCAGAGGTCCGGCTGCCAGCAGGTAGCAGCGCCAGGGCCACTTGGCTGAAGTTGAGCCTGGTTTGGGCTTGTGGCTGCTTTCCTTGGTCAGGGGGTGGCGGGCTGGATACAGAGGTCCGGCCACCAGCAGGTGGCAGTGCCAGGGCCACTCGGCTGAAGTGGAGGTTGGTTGTGGCTTGTTACATAATACCCACTCCTGTATGTGTCACAGGAGTGAAATAAGGCTTTGGAGTTTCTTGGGGCAACATAGGTGGGGTGAGTTGTGGCAAAACATGTTCAAATTGGTGTATTTATTACTGTCATCGAGGCACAGGTCAGGAAGCATAGGAAGACAAGGCATAAAATAAGTGGGTTCTCATTGCAATTTGTGACCCAAGAATCTGGAAACGCGAGTCAATTGTCAGCTTGATTAGCAATGGTTGTTAATCATAGAAGCCCCCATAGTTTTTTTTTTTTTTATTTTCCTTTGTGTCTAGTGGTGTCCCCACCCACCAGTTGCCAACCCTTTTTTTCTCTGGTGTCTGATGCCCCCTCCCTCCACCAGTCACCATCCACGTAATACTTTTTATCCCTGTTGTCTAGTGGACCCCCCCATCGGATTGCTGTCCCTGTTATTTTGGTGTTCACTGGTGTCTAGTGGTACCCCCCACCATCTGATCACTGTCCCCGATCTTCCTGGACATAAGTCTCCACCACTCATTCACACTAGTGGGATTAGCGCCAGAGGCACTAAGACCCATCGGGAGCAAACTTTTTGCTGGAGGGTCGGCGCGAGAGACGGCGCCGCGAGACACGGCGCCGCGAGCAGCGGCTCGAGCGGTAATGACCATCTCGGCGACGACCCTCCAACCGCCTTTCAGTTCCTTTTTCCCGCTGTCGAAAGCGCGCTTCAGTGACGACGCCGCCGCTTCAGTCGGAGTCAAACTCAAACTAGCGATAGTTTTCAGTTTGTTTTTTGTAACTTTATCACGATAAGTAGTATCGCTAATTTTATTCTATTTTCGTTAAATTTTTCTAATATTTCATTTTACTTGAAGAAGTCTCGGCCTACTGGACGGAGTCGACCATGAGCAGGTCAGGTGACGGTAGGGAGACTTTGATGGAGAGCTGTTCAGTCAGCCGGCTGGGTCCGGTCAGCCTCCTTCTCCTCAGCGGGTTCCGGCTAACGGGTCAGTCCGATGCCCGGGGATGAAGCGGTCCCCTGCCGCATAAAAATAAACGGTCGATTCTCGGCACCGCTCGCCTTGAGCTCTTCTTCGCCCACAGGTCAAAAGAGAAGGCATCACCGAGGTTGCCCTCTGGTGCGTCTGCCGACGCTGGTTATCGCTATGTGCTGTCGTCTCCTTCTTCGAGCTGCAACTTCCGTAATCGCTGCCTCGACATCGGAGCCTTCTCCGCCTATAGGTAGGACTCCAGATGAGCAGTTTCATCAGTGGGCCGCTCTTATGGAGCAGTGGGCTCGGAGGTTGGTTCTTCTGTCTGGCTCGGTTGCCTCGGAGCCCTCGGCCCCTCCGGCGATCAGGTAGGGCGGTTGACCTTCCTAGTCGCTAGCTCCTTCGTGCCAGCGACTCTGTGCTTAGGTGTTTCTCCTCCATGGTTGCGGCGCTAGGGGCCCCACCGATGCCCTTATCTCCTGGTTTTTTCCTTCTTAGCTTCCAGGTTCCTGGGGTCTTCCGCGCCCTCCGCGAGGGTCTGTTGGCTTGTCGGGCGCTGGTGCTCGCTTGCCGGTGTCTGCTCAGGCCGCTGATAGGCGGCGCCACCGCTTGGCGCTGTGCGCGCCAGGCGCGTTGTCCGCGGGCGCCGCTGGCTTAGGGTTGCAGGTCTTCGGGCGCCAGGCGCCCTCGGTGCCGCTTTTCAGCCTGCTTATTGCCTCGTCGCCGGCAGCCCTTGGGGACTCTCCTTGTTTTTCTGCTATTTCCTCCTCTCAATTTTCACTCCTTTCCTGTCCAAACAGTCCTTTCTGGACCATCAGGAGATGATGTTGAGCTCTGACCCAGACCTTCGTTGGGTGATGAAGTGGAGGAAACAGGATCTCTTCTTTACAGAGCCTGTGGTCGAGGACGGTCCTTTAAGTCTCTGTTGAAGAACCTGGATCCACTTTCTCTCCAGACTACAGACATCGATCCTGGAAGATATTATTAAGACTCCAGTATCTTCATGCTCGGAGATCCCTACGGATTTGACTCCTGATCCAGTCTTCCTTCGAGACGCTGTCTCAAATGGTATGGAATAATCCTGCTTTATTCCCTCAGTGGCTAAATCCATTGATAAGAAGTATTCAGCCCCAAGGATCGTCCCATTTGGCATCCCAAGCCTTTGCGGATCCTATTGTAGTCCTGGCAGAGAATGACAAGGTCGTTCTTCCTCAAACTACTACAGCTTGACCTATTAACAAAGAGTCTCGTAAGATTGATACATTAGGTAAGAGAGTCTTGCTGCCATCAAGTATGCGTATTGCCAGTTATCAAGGCTATTTTTCTCAGTATAAGTATATCCTGTGGCACTCTATGAAAAGAATGGTTGAAGCTCTTCCAGATTCGGATTCCAAGTCAGAGCTTCTTCTACGGCCGTTATTAGAGGTATTGAGTCCAATAACCAACAGGTCAAAGCCGCCATCGACGCTTTCGACACTGCTTCTACTCAGCAGCCGCTGGTATTTGTATTTCGGCGCCATTCCTGGCTGCGTACTTCTGGCTTCACCGAATGATGCTCAGCAGCAGGTGATAGCTGCCTTTTGATGGCTCCTTTCTTTTGGCCCTCAGGTGGAGCAAGCCTTAAAGGCCACTCAGAAGACTAGATCGGCCATTAAGTTGGCCAGACCTCTGCCCCTCTCGGGGCATGTGAACAGACGTCCAGTTTCATAGTCGTCAGTCCTTTCGAGGCAGAGGCAGGGAAGCTTCCATAAAAGCCAACCTGCCCAACCTCAAAAAGAAGACAGCAGAAAGCGCGAGGGGCCTAAAGCTCCCAGCTACCTTATAGTCGTTGGCCCAAGTTCCATCCACTCTGCCGAGGTGGAACTTTCTCCTCAGGTGGGAGGAGTGGTCTGGATGTACTTCTACAACCAGTGGAAGTCCATAACTGGACAAATGGGTCCTTCGGATAATTCGCGAGGGTTATTCTCTCAATCTCTTGAAACCCCCTGTGTCCTCCCAGACGACAACCCAGGTTGTCGGCCTCTCAGTCAGACCTCCTCACCGGAGATCCAGGGCCTTCTGAACAACAGGGCAATAGAACTGGTGCCCCGCATCCTCGAAACACAGGTTCTACTCCCATTACTTTCTGGTTCCAAAGAAATCTGGGTGGATCGCCCATTCTAGACCTCAGAAAGTTAAACAAATTCCTCCCCAGGGAGAAATTCAAGATGATTTCCTAGGTACCCTGTTACCCTTGCTGCATCAGCACGACTGGCTGGCCTCTCTGGATATGCAGGATGCTATCAGCATATCCCGTCCACCCGACCCACCGCAAGTTCCTCAGGTTTGTAGCTTTGGGTCAGCATTATCAGTTCAGAGTCCTGCCCTTTGGGCTATCCTCGGCTTGTGAGTTTTACAAAGTGTTGTGCAGTTCTCAGGCGCATCTCAGGAAAGTCGGACTCCAGTGTTTCCCTACCTGGACGATTGGCTTCTAGCAAGCCCTTCCGGCCAAGGGACTTTGGAAGCGTGCAAAGCGACTTCTCGTCTTCTCACGTCCATGGGAGTTCTGCTGAATTTGAAAATCTCAACTGCAACCCTCCCAGAGGCTCCTTTTCATGGAGGCTTCTAGACACCTCTTCAGCGAAGGCTTTCCTTCCAGAGGACAGAAGACTCGACATCCTTGAATGGCCCGTTACATCAGGAGAACCAATCGGTTTACAGCTCTCTCGATGCAACGCATGTTGGGTCTCATGGCGCCCTCGGTCTTCACTGTCCCTCTGGCCCGACTGCACATGAGAACCACCCAGTGGATGCTCTCCACCAGTGGTCCCGACCTCTCACCCCAGTCTTATCCCATCAAGGTGACGGAGCCCTTCAAGGTTCTCACCTGGTGGTCCAGAAGAGCAATCTCCTGGAAGGATTCCCCTTGCCCCCGGATCATCAGATCTCCATCACCACAGACGCATCGCTAATGGGATGGGGAGCTCACTGTCTCTCCCTCCACACTCAAGGTGTATGGACTCAGTTCGAAACTCATCTCCACATAAATGTCCTGGAGATGAGAGCGGTCCTCTATGCAATCCGAGCTCTGAAGGATGTCCTTTGTTACAAGAACATTCTCCTTCAAACGGACAACAAAGCAGTGATGTATTACATCAACAAGCAAGGCAGTGCTCATTCTTATCCCCTTTGCAGGGAAGCAATGAGGGTGTGGGAGTGGTGCTTGGAGCACAAGTCTCTGATTCAAGCGGTTTATCTGCCAGGTATACAAAACGACCTAGCAGATCACCTCAGCAGAACGAGGCAGACCCTCACGAGTGGTCTCGATCCAGCGTAGCTCGGTCCCTGTTCAAAGAGTGGGGACTCCAGACCTGACCTTTTGCATCCCCACTCAACGCAAAACTGCCTCTCTTCTGCTCCAGAAATCCAGGGCCTGGCATTTTCTGTCAGGATGCGTTCAGGCTGCGGTGGACAAAACGCTTTCTTTACGCCTTTCTACCGCTTCCTCTAATCCAGAGAGTACTCCTCAAGTTCGAGTCTCAGGGGACCAAGATGATTCTCATTGCTCCTTCCTGGCCTCGGCAACTATGGTTTCCTCTACTCAACAGTATGTTGGCAGCCTCTCGAGACCACTTCCTTTGCAAATCAGTCTTTTGACTCAGGGTTCGTTGGTCCATCCCAACCTGAAATCACTTCACCTTCATGCTTGGCTCCTGAAGAGATAGAAGTAGAATCGGTTTCAACGTCTCTCAGAGTCTCAGACATCCTTCTGGCTGCTCGAAGCCAGCCACCAAAAACGTCACGCTCCAAATGGAAACGTTTTCTCTCTGGTGTGCAAAATCCTCTTGGAATCCCTTTCCTGTCCTCCTGGCAAGGTTCTGGGAGTATCTTTCGGACCTGTCAAACTTAGGTCTTCAGTACTCCACAGTTAAAGTTCACCTTAGTGCCATCTCAGCTTCCATGAGCCGGTTTCTTCCTAACTCTGGCTCAGTTACCTATGGTGAAGAGATTTCTTAAGGGATTCTCATACCAGACCCCTGTTAAGCGTCCAGTTGCAGCCTGGGACATTAACCTTGTGCTGGACATGCTCACTCTGAAGCCTTTCAACCCTTAGCTACCTGTGAGCTAAAATTTCTTACCTGGAGACTGCCTTCCTGGTGGCCATTACCTCAGCCTGCAGGGTCTCTGAGATACAATGCCCTGGTTGCAGGACCCTCGTATACTGTATTCCATAAAGACAAGGTAGTTCTCCGTACTCATCCTAATTTCTTCCCAAGGTTGTGTCAGAATTCCATCTAAACCAACCTCTGGTACTTCCCGCTTACTTCGCTAATTTCCAAAATGAAGGGAACGAGCTCTTCATTCCTTGGATGTTAAGAGAGCCTTGCGGTTCTATTTAGATAGAACCAAGGATGTTCGCAAGACTCAGCAACTGTTCGTTTCTTTCAGCGACACCCGGCTGGGTCAACCTGTCGCTATTAGATGCATCTCTTCATGGTTAGTGGCATGCCTTCGTCATTGCTATTCCATGGCTCAAGTTAAATTAGAAGGTAGAGTGTACGCTCACTCTACTAGGGCGGTCGCGGCATCCCTAGCGGAAATTCGCAATGTTCCAATTGCAGATATATGCAACGCCGCCACCTGGAGCTCAGTGCATACCTTCGTTAAGCACTATGCACTGGATGTTCATGCTAGGCGACATTCCGCATTCGGCAGAACTGTCCTTAATGGGCTTCATCTTAGACGCGTGAGCTCTGGCCTCCTGCCTGCCCTTTGGGGGATTATCAGCTTGGTACTTCATCACTAGTGTGAATGAGTGGTGGAGACTTATGTCCAGGAAGATAGGAAAATTACGTACCTACCGTAATTCTTGATCTTCTTGGACGAGTCTCCACCACTCATTCACACGCCCACCCTCCATCCCCCGAGCTCACCGCTGTATTGGTCTTCACTCCCTCAAATCTTTAGGCCGTGAGGACTTCTTTGCTGACCCTTCTTACACGGGTCATACGGACTATCTTATGTCCGTTTTTTAATGTTGGGTTTACTCTTTACGTTAGTTGCGCTGCACCTTTTTGGTAAAAAAGGTACTGAGGCGGTTGGAGGGTCGTCGCCGAGATGGTCATTACCGCTCGAGCCGCTGACACGGCGCCGTCTCTCGCGCCGACCCTCCAGCAAAAAGTTTGCTCCCGATGGGTCTTAGTGCCTCGGCGCTAATCCCACTAGTGTGAATGAGTGGTGGAGACTCGTCCAGAAGATCAAGAATTACGGTGGATACGTAATTTTCCTTTTGTCCTGATGATGTTTTTTAAACCTGCAAAAAAAATAGTCCATCGCGATCACTTCTGTACCCCAGCCCGACCACTCACTGTGCACCCAGTCTCCCCCCGACACCCACAGATCGCCACTAACCTGAACAGGTCCCTGGTTCGAGATCTGCACTCCCGATCTAAGACACGTCTTGCTGCTGGAATCAGCAACTGCAGTATGAGGACATACAAACATACAAAATTTGCCAGCAGATAAAGGCCTAGAGGTCTATGAAGTCTGCTCAAATGTGCAGCTAGCACCTGTTATTCTGCAGCTGCCCTTCCCTCTGACCCTTGCCCTGTCCCAGCACCTGTTGAAGCAGGCCACTGTTTTACTGGATACCACTTCTGCCGGTAACGCACTCCACCCAGCTACCACCCTGTCTGTAAAAAAAAAAAAAGCGTCTCCTCATCTCCCTCCAGAACCTTCCTTCCTTCCTTCCTCCAGTGTCATGTCATGGCTCCGGGTGTCCCTCCCCACCCTTACTTTGAAAAGTTCCTCCGTACTTGTCTTGTTTATTCCTTTCATGTACTTGGAGGTTTCAATCATATCCCCCCATTCCCTCCTCCCCTCCAGCAAGTACATGTTTAAATCCCTCAGCCTCCTCTCGTATGGTAAGTCCCCCAGCTCCTTGATCATCTTTGTCACCCTGTGCTGCACCCCCTCCAGTAACTTAATGACCCTCTTCAGATACGGGCACCAGTACTGCATGCAGTACTCCTGGTGCGGTCTAACTAATGAGCTATACAGTGGCAGAATCACCTCCCCTCTCCTCGAGGATGTACCCCATGCAGTGCAACCTAGCATTTAGTTGGCCTTTGCAGCTGCCTCCCTACAGTGTGCCGAGTTGTTCATTGACCTCGTAATGACCTCCTTCTCCTCCTCTGTCTCGGCTAGCTGCACTCCCCCCAGCTGGTAACTCCTCTTTGGGTGTCCCCCTCAAAATGCAGCACCTTGCACTTTTTGGCATTAATCCCCAGTTGCCAGGTGTCCGACCAGGCTTCCAGCTTTGCCAGATCATCCTGCAACCTCTGCCATCCCCCTAAGTCAGCCACTACTGCTCCCATCTTGATGTCGTCAGCAAGTAGACTGGTCTTGCTCCTGATGCTCAATGATATGTCTGCAGTGAATATCCCAAACAACATTGGTCCCAACACCGAGCCCTGCGGAACACCAGCCTCCCACGGGCACCAAGTCGAATGCCTTACTGAAGTCCAGGTACAGGACATCCACTGCATGGCCCCTGTGCAATTGCCTAGTTACCCAGTCATAGAACTTATACCAGGTTAGTTTGACAGGATCTGCCACTTACAAAGCCATGCTGTCTGCTGTCCTTTGGCCTCCAGCCTCTCCTTCAGGATAGTCTCCATCAGCTTACTCATGATGGATGTGAGGCTCACTGGTCTGTAGTTCCTCAGTTCATCCTTGGGGCTGCACTTGTGGAGGGGACCACATGAGCCATCCTCCAATCCTGAGGTACACACTCTTGAGTGTAGTGAGGCATTGAATAGGTCTGTCAAAAGTCCCGCCAGGACCTCTGCCAGCTCCTTCAGTACCCTGGGGTGGATGCCATCTGGGCCTGGCGCCTTGTCCAGCCTCAGTTCCCTCACACCCTTCAGAATCCTGCCCTCCATGATTTCCCTATCTGTCACCCCTCCCACCCTATTTCTGCCCTACCTCCCCCCTTGGGTATCGGCCCCCTCTTCTGCTTAGTAAATACCAAGTAGAAGTAATCATTTAGCGCTTCTGCCTTATCATCCCCTGCTTCCACCCAACCACCCTCTTTCCTAATCCTTACTATATGGTCCTTACAGTTCCTTTTCTCCCTGATGTACCTGAAGAAGTCATTCACCCCCTTCTTAATGCCCTGTGCCAGCCTGAACTTTGTAGACGCCTTGGCTGCCCTTACTGCCCTTGTCACCTCCTTGGAGTCCTTCAGGTACTCTTTCCTGTCCTCCTCCCTCCCTGTTTTTTTGTACCTCCTAAAGGCAGCTCTTTTCCTTCTTTTTTCCATGACCTCCTTGCTCACCCTGCTAGGTTTCTTTGCCCTAGCTTTCTTGCTCTGTGCCTTGCTGCAGGTTCTGGTTGCCTCCACTCTCCCCGGCTTTATGAGCTCCCACCTCTGGTTGGTGCCCATACTAGGCTGAATTCTGTCCAGGTACCCTTTTACTACTTCCCCCATCCTCCCGAAGTCCAGCACCCTTGTGCCTGATTCCACTCCTTCCTTACCCATATCCAGTGTGAACCATACTGAGTGGTGGTCACTCCCCACCAGCGGTTCTTCCACCCTAAATTCCCTCACAAACTTCCCATTTGCCAGCACGAGGTCAAGGGTATTCCCTAACCTGGTTGGTTCGCTGACCATTTGCATCAGGAAGTTGTCCTGGAAGGCATCCAGCAGTACCTGCTCCCTTCCATTCCTGGTTGTTGGGGTACTCCAATCCACTCCTGGCATGTTGAAGTCCCCCACAATCACCACACCACCCCTCTTGCAGGTCCTCCTGATCTGTCCCACTAGTTCCCTGTCCGACTCCTCTGTCTGAGAGGGCGGCCTGTACACCACTCCCATCCCGAGAGTCCTATTATTGGAATCCTGGATTTGTATCCTTAGTGACTCTGTATTACCCTTCTCCCCTTCCTCCCGTGCACACTTCAGTCCTTCCCTCACATATAGTGCCACCTCCCATTTCCAAGTCACTCTATCCCTACGAAATAACCTGTACCCTCGTATCGACAGGTCCCAGTCATTGTATTGGGTGGCCTATGTTTCTGTGATAGTCACAATGTTGGCCCCCCTCCCCCACCAAGAGAGTCTGTAGCTCTGCAGTTTTCTTCCAGGCTCCTAGCATTTGGGGTAACCACCTTCCCCCTTGCCCCCCATCCTGCCCTCCTTACTAGCATCACCACTAGTACTTACCTTTGTCCTTTGTCACTGTTGTGGGGGGTCTGCTCATATGACTTCTGAACAGGTGGTCTCTGCATGTAACTTGCCCACTTGCCACCCCCACTCCTAGTTTAAATTCCCAACTTCCTCTGTGTACTCCTCCGTCCTCTGTTTCAACACTTTCTTTCCCTCCTCGCTCAAGTGTAGCCTGTCTTTGGCATAGAGACTACTGTCCTCCCAGGTTGTCCCCCCACCAGCCCATACCCTTTAGCCATCCGTTAAATTTCTCTATTCTCAGCTTTCTTGCTGTGCTTGCCCTGCGCACTGGAAGTATCTCTGAGAAAGTTACTGAACTTCCTCTTCCCTCATATAATTGTCCTAGTTCCTCAAACCTTCTCTGGACAATATCTGCCATCCTATCAGCCAGGTCGTTTGTCCCCAAATGTATAATTAAATGAGGCTTGTCCCTACCCCTTCTATCATATTTTAGAACAGATTGTCCCACCCTTTCCACTGTCAATCCCGGCATGGCCTCCATCCAGATGCAACTGTGCCTCTCATCTTTTCCATCCCACCTGACTCCTCTTAATATTGAGTCCCCCAGCACTTAGATTCCACCCGTCTTACTAACTGCTTTCTTTCCTTCCTCCCCACCTCTCGCTCCAGGCTCCGCCTCTTGCTCCTGCACTGTAGTTCCCCCTTCTGCCCCTGTTGTAATTCCCTCAGCAGAACTCCCCCCACTCCAGTTTCATCTGGACTTCTATCAATTATTCCTCCAATTTCATCACCTCCCTCCTCCTCGTTCCCCTCGAATACTGCAAAACAGTTTTCTGAAGATCCTTCTCCAGTGCCGGCTTCCTCTCTCCTCATAGTAGCCCTTTCCCTGCTTTTTTCTCCTTCTCCCCTCACAAGTCCCTTTCTCCTCCTTCCTGTTGTCTTTTTTTTTTTTTTTTTCTCCCCTTAACCTAGTTTCCCCCAATGCCATTCCTCTTGGCCTGGGCCCCCCTGTTTCTGCTTCGGGTCCTCTGACCCTCTTCTCCCCCCTGTTGGCCCAAATTGCCCTCCCTCCTCATCTCCCCTCCTTCCTCCCTCCAGCGTTCGGCTATAACCTCCTCCAGTCTACCTTAGCTCCTCCTGCAGACCCTCAATCTGCTTTTTAAGTGTCTCTATTTAGTTGCACATTAAACATCCCCCCACCCTCCACGCAATTTTTATAAAGATTCACGCACCGCAGTTGTTGCTGCATACTACCCTACCCATTGCTCTCATTGCCCACCAGTGACCCCCCACCCTTCCAGATGGATACCCAACGCTTCCCAAGTCTCCCCTCTCCCCCGCTCATTTGCAAAACATTCTTCTCCTTTTCTCTGTTTCCCTTACCCCGTTGTCATGCACTTTAGATGGATTGAGCAGCTGCCTTCTAAGTTGCTATCCCTCCTGTCCACACCCAAAATAACACCGTAAGCAACTATTGCACAGCCTCCTTCTGACTCCTACCTCTCCTTTCCAAAATGCAAACAGGTAAAAATGAAAGCTCCTTGTGTTGCAGTTACTTCCCATCCATGGAGATAGCAGTCACTTACAATTTTGACGGCAGATAAGGACCGCTTGGCCCACCCAGTCTGCCCATTTCCCTACCTAATGGATAAGCCACAGATCCCAGTTAACCAACAGCCTACTTCCTCCTACCCCCCCACTAGAATTGCCTTATGTCTGTCCCATGCATTCTTTGATTCCCCCTCTGTGTTTGACTCCACTGCCTCCTCAGAGAGGCTGTTCCATGTATCCACAACCTTCTCCATGAAAAAATACTTCCTCACATTACCTGTGAGCCATTCCCCCTCTACCTTCAGATTGTGCCCTCTTGTTCTTGCACACCTCTTTTTCTGAAAGATGCTACCCTCTTGGACTTTGTTGATTCCCTTGAGGTTCTTGAAAGTTTCTATCATATCCCCCAGTGTATACATATTAAGATCTTAATCTCTCTTCATATGTCTTCTGGTGCAGACACTGCACCATTTTGGTTGCCCTCCTTGACAGCCTCCATTCTGTCTATGTCCTTGATAGAAACAGAATTGGACCTCTTCATTCGCTGCTGTTCCTTTCCTGGACATCTGCTTCTGCTATGACAGGTGTATGTCCTTTGCCCTTTTGGGGAAGTGATGTCAGCCCCCCCGGTATAAAGGAAATTATGTACCTGGGGCGGGTGTGGTGAGGGGCAGGGAGGATGGGACCAGCCTGTGCCTTCCAGAAACAATCGGGTAGCTGAGGCCCCTGGCCAGACAATCAGCACCCTTCCCTCACTATGCACTAAACTTTGCAGCTAGTAAAGACAGCAAAAAAAAGAACAATCACAACTCCACTAAAAGCACAACAAATAGGTTTGATACCAGAAGAAACAGATCTCCAATTCAAACAGCTTCACCAACAACACACCAAAATAGGCGTGAAATTAGAAGATATAGGTTTCCAGTTCTAAGAACTAAGGTAAATGTGGTCCTATGTATTTCAGTGGGGGTTTCACCTGTGGTGCATAGCTCAGTCATTTTTGGAGATATTGATACCAAATTTTCAACATAGCCTTTTGGGGACCCCGCCTCTTGAACAGTAGTAACTGTCACTAAGCAACTCCTGTCCAAAAGGTGATTTTGCAGTTGCTTGGTGAATTCACCTTCCGGGCAGTATTTGTGTAATGACAGTAATATTGTTCATGATGTGGGATCATAAAAAGGCTGTGTTGAAAGTTTGGGGTCAAAATATAAAAAAATGGCAGAGTTATGACCATTTGTTGCAGTTTCACTGTGTACCCCTGTAACTTGTAAAATTTGTAAATATTTTGACCCCAGATTTTGAACATAGCCGCCTTATTACGCCAGCTTATGTATGTCATAGCTATCATTTTTGAAATCCTGGCCAAAATGTGTTTTCACACCTGTGACGCAGAATGGCATTTCATTTGCGCAGAATTACGCTTTGGCAGGGATTGGAAAATTTTCTGCCCTGGGTACATGAGGTGGGATAATAGGAACAAGTCTGTACTGGCAGTTTGGTCAAAATGGAAAATTTGGTCTCAAAACTATGTATACAGTGTCTCTTTTATTAATATATACAGTAATAATATGGTTTAAAGTAAAAATACCCATTTTAGAAGACTGCTAATCAAAATCAGCCTATTGCTAATATTTTTTTCCTTTTTCCTTTCTCATGGCCCCTGCCCTAAGGAATTAATTCCTCAGGTCTTTTTGGCTGAGGTCCCAACGTAGCGTGGGTCCCAGCATCATTCCGCGTGGGACTGGGAGATTTTTTGCCTTTGTTTTTTCTCCCAAGCCCCGAACCCCTGAGGGCGCCATCACGCAGGACTTTCGTCCAGACAGATGGCGTGTTGATGCATGCAGTCGTCAAATGCCCTCAGCGTCCTCCCCACCCCAACTCCAAAGAGCTGCCTGTGCACTGCATGCCCGTGTTTCCACCGGCATCGGTGTGTCGGGTGCCGTTAAGCACCCCAGGAATCCCGCCCCCCCCACAGGAGGGGAGCATCCGTTGGGACACTCAATCCTCCTCCCTCCAACCAACCCCCAGCGGCCCGAGTCCGTTCCCGAACCCTAGTCATCGGCGTAGCGTGAGGTGTGGCATCCAGCGCCTCAAACCTCAGTGCCACCGGGCTGGCAATAATTTTTCATTTTGATAAGCAAGGCCACTACTAAAGTGTCTGACACTAGTTTATGCCTTGGAAGACCAGGAGCAGTTATAAAATTTGCAAGTAGCATTTTATTTTTTCCAATAATAGTAAAATAAAAATGTTCAGTATAACTATTTACAAAGGTAGTACAAACACAGCAAACAGAGTCCTTCATCTGAGGATATCTCTAATTTCAAGTTTCAGTCTTGCTCTCAGTCTCCCATTCTCTCTAGCAAAAATATTGTTGCTCTTTTATACGTCTTTGGGAACTCGTTAAGACATCCTGTTTTTCAGAAAATATTCTTGTCAGTTTCATTCCTTGCAGGTACAACAAAACAGAACATGGTGTCCCAGAACTGGCCTCTTATTGACAGCCCTGCAAAGAGTTTGCAAACCAGCATCTCAGGTTAACCCACTGAGCCCCAAATAGCTTTTTTGCAAACATTTCAATAATATAACCATATACATTTTCAAACTAAGGGATCCCAGTTTCACATAAAGATTCACGCATACTTTATAACTTCAGATATGCAAGGGAGAAGATAAGCTAGAAACAGCAAGTGAAAGCGGAGAGATGGGGGAGGGAATAGTGATACCATCGGAGTGGCCATTTCCTAGGGCTCACAAGAAAATTTGACTGCACATTCAGACAAAAGAGGGTAAAACAGATCCTTGTGTTTAACTTTTTCTACATAACAAATGGGAGAGGATCTTATTCAACCCTTTCAAAATTACTGACTGAAGGATAAATTTGAGACTAGCCATAGTAGCCCACATTTAGGGGCCATATTAAAAGACCTGTGTCTTGCCCTATAATTTGGGGAGGGTGATAATTGTTTGGCCTGGGGTCTCAGCTAGTTGAGAGGTGAGATTGAGTCACATGTGATTGAAAATAGGTTGTGGCTTATTGGCAGAGCCAACCAGGAAGCTCCTACTGCGAGATAAATTTGAGAACTTACCCAGCAAGTACCATTACATGAATGGGACACAGAGCAGGGGTAGAACATGTATCATAAGTTGTCTGCAGAAAACTTTACAGGGGAGGCTGTCATCAAGGCACAGGTCAGTAAGAATTAAAAAACTAGAAGCAGTTTCAAAATTCGAAATTGGCGTTATATTTTTTCAAATAATAAAATAAAAACATTTTTCAGTATAGCTATTTACAAAGGCAGTATAAACACAGAAAACAAAGTCCTTCTGAGGGTATCTCTTAATTTCAAGTTTGTCTCTCATTCTCCTTGTCTCTCTAGCAAAAGCATTGCTGCTCTTTATATAAGTCTTTGGGAACTCATTAAGAGAACCTGCTTTGCACAGAATCTTCCTGTAAGTTTACAGAATGTTCTTGTCTTGATGCAGGTGCAGCAAAAAGAGCATAATGACCCAGAACAGACCTTTTGTTTACAGCTCTGCAGAAAGCTTAAAAACTGCATCTCAGGTTAACCCCTTGAGTTCCAAATAGCTTTGCAGTCATTTCCACACTATAACTATATACAGCTTTAAACAAATTATCCCAGTTTCAGATACAGTTTTACACAGAGATTCACATGTATTTTTATACCTGCAGATAGGCAAGGGGGAAGAAAAGTCGGAAATAGCAAGGAAAAGCAGCGAGATGGCAAGAGGCGGAGAATTGTGAGACCCTTGGAGTGGTCAGTTCCTAGGTCTCACAAGAAAATTTGGTTGCGCAACCAGGCAGACAAGAGACAGAAAAGAAGAGGCTAGAACAGACCCTTATGTTTAAACACTTTTTGCATAGCAAATGGGGCAGGGCTTTATCTAACCCTGTCACAAAGACACCATACCACAGTAGTAGAAAATGCAGTAGTGGGTACAGATATACTAAAATCAACAGCATAAGGTTAAGTTAGTACAGGTAGTGGGGTAACAACTAAGGAGTAAGAGATAGTATACATTAGGGAATGGTATCTACTGGTAGAAGGAAAAAGGGTATACCATCACAACAGTGACACCTAAACAGTGAAGACCATTACAGCGATGGAAATAGGCAGGTCACTGTAATGATCTCTGCTGTACACTGGCGCTGTGTCTCCTGGTGTTTCTCCCCATCCCTTAAACAACTCTGACTCTGAGTTGGTTATCTTAATAGGTGGAGGTATGGGAGTACAGCCCCCACATGGGTGGTAAAAAGACGCATTGACACGGCAGCGGCACAGTGCAGACAGTCGGCATTGTGTCTGTTGATGTGATGGATGTCGGCGACTTTATTGTTGCTGCGGTATGGTAGAACCATGGAAAGTAGGAGATCCCTTATGTAGGGTAGGGTAATAAATACATTTCGGGAGAGGAAGAGGTAGGAATTAAGCAAGCATAGAAAATAGGAAGTTGGAAGGAAGGTTCAGTAAACAGAAAGGTTAATGAAGGAAAGAGCATGAGGGAGTGGTGCAGTGTAACGGGTTTGGAGCCACAGTGTTACAGAGGTGCTGCCTATTAGCACTCACCTTTCTGTGAGCTAAGAGAAGAGGTGGCTGGACTCCAGGCCAAACTGACTGGATTTCAGGCCAGACAGCAAGTGTGCAGAGAACCTTTTGCCCCACCTAGGTAGAAGCAGAACTGTTGAACCTTGGTGGGCTCTGGAAGGGTGGGTGTGGCAGGTAGGATGCAAACTTCTCAGCTTGTACCACTGCTGTATTCCTTTACCGTACTGGTGGGACATGGCAGCCGGGAGGAGGCACCCGCAGCAGTGAGAAGGGAGGATGTGTGAGGGTCCTCAGAAGGGAGGTCTCAGAGAGGGAGAAAGAAGCTGCTGGTGTTGGACTTTATCGTTAATGGGATAAACTTGGGAACAGGAGGTAGAGGGGAGAAGGAGGCGAAGTGCCTCCCTGGTTGTTTAGCCTGGAGGGATGGAGGATGGATCTAGAGGATCATTAGGGCAGCAGGAGATGGGAAGGAGCTGCCACTCTCAACAGGTGTGCCATGAACTACAGTGCAGGGTCATGAGTATGAGTAAAGGAGTGGCCAACCCCTGCACAGTATAAGCAGTCCAAATCACTTGCACTCAGCAGGCTGAAAGGACAGTCAGGACAGCAGGCTTTGCTGTTGCTTGTATAGCTGTAGTATATTCAGCACAGACCGTGCTAGTGCTCCCAGTCTAAACACAGTAGAACAGCACTAGCCCTGGCGCTTCGACTCATCCTAGAATCTTCGTTAGGGGACACCACCTGATGAAGATTCTAGCAAGAGTGGAAGCATCGGGACTAGGGCTGTTGTTTAGAACAGGTCTTCTTAAAGGATATCTGTTCTATTAGGCCACATCTTTGGAACTGTACCCATGTCAGTGCTAGAGCCACATGAAAACTCGTGCTAGCCAGAAGCTGCCCATGATGACGTCATCTGTCGGCGTCTGTACAAACGTGGGTGGTCCCATCACTTCCCAGTTCTTTTCTCACTGTAGATCATACTCGTCAGACCTGCTGAAGGAAGCCTTGTCAAGTAGCCATTGCCATTTAGTCATTATTTGTTGGAGCAAAGTGTTTTTCATCATTTCTTCTTGCCGCCGAAATCGAAAAAAGCTTACACACAGTTTGTGTGTGCTGTTTGGGCCTATCTCGCAACATAAGGACTTCTGAGATCTGCTAGAGTTTCAACCAGGCAACAAGGGGAAGCTGTAAGAGAGCTGTAGAACATTTCCTTCTCCAAAAAGCTTTATCAGCCATGGAAAAAGGAGCAAGGCTTAAAATCGATGTCACCATCATCATCGGCCGAGACATTGCCGCTAAAGTCAATGGACAGGCCGGGACAGGGAAAGGTCATCATCACAGCCCTCCACATCATCGTGCAAGAAGCATAAACGCAGAGATAAAGAGTAGTTTGCTTCCCTGGTGATATCCAGGTCACTGAGACAAGGTAATTCTGGAGTGTCATCACTTGTTTCAGTGGTATTGATGACTGACACACACATACATATCAGTTGCCGCTGAGGCACCAAGGACATGGTCTGTCTTATTGTCTTGGGCACTGCTGTACCTGCTGTGGATGGTATGACACCATTGTTGTGCCATGGTCTGTTGATAGTCACAGCCCCCTTGCCAGATCATTGTAGACTCTCAAGCTCTGCTTTGTTTTCAGAGATGATGCAACGCATTCTGCCTGGCTGACCTATGCAGGCAGTTATCCCGTCAACAGGGCCAGTACACACTCCAAATGCATCTCTGACTTGTCCAGCCCACAGCAAACTCCTGCTCCTCAGGCGCCATTATCTGTGGCATCTTCAGCGGTCCTAACAGCTCTAAGGCATGCCGCAGGAAGGCTGACAGAATGTATATGGCACCTTCTGGGAAACCTTTCTATGCCACCCAACCTGAAACAGACTTGGTGGTGATTAATGTTGCCCATGATAGGGCTAGAGGGCACCAAAACACATGACGTCTCTTCTGCCTGATAAAGAGTTCAGGACACTGGATGTTTTACGCAAGAGGACATATGCTTCAGCATCACTGGACATGCAGCTTGTCAGTTATCAGACCCATATGATGAAATGCCAGAACACTGTCTAGTGGAAGGCCAAAGCAGCAGCACAGGTCTTGCTTGAGGGTTCTGCAAAGCAAGAGCTCCTAAAAACTCTCACTACTGGGGCTGATGTGGGCAAGCATTTGCTCCGCATGGTCTGTGATGTCACTTTAAGTAATTTCCCTTTATAAGGGTGCAATAATAGATGTCACCGATGCCTTGAGAAAGTGCAGGTCTCGCGCGAAAACGTTTGGCTGTGGGGAAGGGTGTCTGCACTTGCAACTGTGTTTGCTGGAGGTAATGGAATAAAGTTTACCTTTTACCTTTCTGCATCAATGCTTTGGATATTTTTTTGGAAGCAGTACGGGTAGCCGAGTTTGGATTTGCTGCACATGAGTACATTTTATTGGCTCCGTTCCTTTGCTTTGAGACGCCTTTCTTGTAAAATTGCACTATTGACTTCTGGCGTGCCCAGCGAACTGCCCTTCTCTGGTTTTGGGCTCTGGTTGCTGACATAATGAATACAGGGTTACCAAGCACCAGCAGTGATACCCCTCCCCAACAAGACTCTGTGAATAATCCTCAAACTAGCCATGGGGCTAGCGATTTTGTGGACTCTTTATTTTACAAAACCAATAGTGTTAATCCATTTCTGATACTAATGCCATGAGGAGCAGTGACTAATTTAGATAGTATTGGCCCGACTGTATATGCTCCTGAAGTCATGACTATATGAAGAGCATTCACGTTGTTTGAAAGAACTGCATTAAAAGCCAGACATTTATCCTGGCAGAGAGTGTCGTTAACGGCGTACTTATCGGTTAATAGAGCACCAAGAGGCCTGAGATGCACATTGAAACCTGCCTCTGGAGCAGATAGGGATACCTCCCTCACCGGATGGCAGCACCACCTTTTGAAATCCATGGCGGGTCTTACTGAATATATTTTGACGGATGCTGAAACTGTAGAACGAGATTAGGAATGAATTAACGGAAAGAGAGCAATTGGTACTCACCTTTGCGAGTCACATGGACTGTTCTACTTATCTCAAACAAATGGAAGACAACATTAAAATACAAGACATAAGGATACAAAAAGAATTAATACATTTGAAAGGGACCGCTGTGATTATGAGGAAGGCAGCCTTTTTGATTGGAAGAATCGACCTAAATCTAGGCAGTCGAATTTAAAAAGAAATCATACTACTACTAATAATAGAATACAATGAGAATACATTCCTGATTTTTTTGTCAATAAAAGTTTTATTTTATGATTAAAATATACAAACAACATCCATATTAAAGACATTTAAGTAATTAACACATTTCATCATATTTTACACATATGTAAATCATTTGTATCCCTATCAGGGTGCCAGTTAATACACGTTATTAGAGTAATTGTTAATGCTTCTACTATAACCCAACCATATCCTCATTAGTAACTCCATCAATGGAAGGCAGTAATCCCCAGGTTATACACTTACTAATGAGGCCCTCCTTTGAACTTTTGATTAGATCTCTATAATTAATTAATGCAGTATATTAGAAATCGTTGAGATACAGTCCCCTGATATATATAAAAACAAGCAAAAACTTCATACTAATGAAGAAAGAAAAAAAGAGAGAACTAAGTAGATGGGTAGGGAGTAGATGTAAAAAGAAAAAGAGAACTAGTGTCTCAAAACAGTTTGTTGCAAAGTGTAGTATTCTTTCCCCCAAGAAAATCTATCCATATTTCTTATTCGAGAATGAGAAAGTTATATATCGTGCCCCATTTATGTTCAGATATGTGCTTTTGTCCTATTAGTGAATGAGCTATTTTCTCTAATCTCAATACTTCTAGACATTCATTTCTCTATTCTTTTATTGAAAGTATATCATTATCTATCCATTTTCTAAGAATAACATTCTTAACTGAGGCTGAGATAAGATAGATGGCATATTTTTGTTCCTTTGTCCCTACTGTGAACTCGTCAAAATGGCCTATGAGACATGTTTCTAAGTTAAGTTTATCTTGTAGCCATTGTATTTTATTTAGTAGTTTTATAATGCTTTGCCAAAGATTTTGAACCTTTTCACAGTACCAGAACATTTGCAGTAAATTTGCATTTCCTTTATCACATTTAGTGCCCGTAGAAGGGTTATGAATACCCATTTTAAATAAATGGAAAGGGGTGCAGTATAAATTATGTAGAGTTTCGAATTGAACCAGTTTTATATTAATCTTATCTTCAAAGACTTCAGAGAATGAATCCATATGCTTTCCCAATTTCAGTTCTCAACATTTTTCCCTAACATGTTTGACCGCCATCTTCTAGTTTCTTGATCTATACCGCTCTCACATTCCAACAACAATGTATAAACATGAGATATAGAGGGATGTGATTGCATGCAAGCAAGAAAAGCTGTGGTATTTCCGTTTGTATTAACTTTGGTTAGGTCATTATTGTAGAGGTTAGCTATACTTGTTGTCAGAAATATGTTTATTGTAATCTTGAGGAGGTATTTCATATATTTTGGAAATGGAATTAAAAGGGATTATTTGTTGATTAGCTGTAACATCTTTAATGTTATTCATTCCCCTCTCATGCCATTCGTTAAAGAATATTGGGCTTTTATTTAGTAGAATATTCGCGTTACCCCATAAAGATTGAATAGGTGAATATTTAATGTCCATTTTTAATATATTTTTTCCATATAGTTATCAATTTCAACCCATCCGATAAAATTTTGTTTTGGATGCTTATGAGAGGTTTGGCGAAAAGCAAGGTTGAGATATTAATATAGTGTAGCATGGTTATATCCCTTTCTATAACTAACCATTCAGGTACTTCTTTTCCACTACATGGCGAATCGAGCCATTTTGCTGTTTGAGACATTCTGCAAGCTAAGTAATAAAGGTAAAAATCTGGAAACGTTAACCCTCCATTTCTTTTAAGTCTAGATAACCTATTATGAGCCATCCTACTACTTTTATTAGCCCCATAGAAATCGGTTAACGTTATTTTGAAGTTCAGTGAACCACTTTCTAGGTATGAAAAAGGGAAGCATTTGAAAAAGGAATAAAATGCAAAGCAAAATATTCATTTTTATTGCTTCCATTCGGCCCCAAAGTCCCAAAGGTAAACAATTCCATTTAGCTAAAGAATTACTAATGTTCAACTTGAGCTTCTTTAAGTTCTCTGAACATGTTTTCCCAGTTGTTTTATGTAGGGTAATACCCAATTAATCCAGCCCTTCTCTCTCCCATTTAATCCCTAGGGCCTCAATTTCTTGCCTATCACAGTATCTATTCAGAGGCAGGAAAACAGATTTCTCTTTATTTAATTTGTATCCTGAGATATCGCCAAACTCATATACTGTACTTAAGATCACAGGTATAGAGTGTGTTGGGTCATACTAACATACTAACATGCCAGCAGAATAGGCCTAACGGTCTTTCGCGTCTACTCATTTGGTCAGCCCCCACCCTGGGAGCTGACCTTGCTGCCCCCCCCCTCGCCTTTCTGGCTTCTCTTCCGGATATTCTCGCTGCATTGGATTTTGCTTCCAGAACCCTTCCCCTGTGTCTGTCCCACCCCATCTTGAACCCCTCCACCAGCCCCCTAGGCAGCGCATTCCATGGCTCCACCACCCTCTCAGTGAAGTAGCATCTCCTCCTTTCTCCCCTGAATCTTCCCCCCTCCAGCTTCCACCCATGCCCTCTAGTGGCCCCCTCGTCCTTCCTTCGAAGCACCCTGACTGTTCCTCCCCTATTTAGCCCTTCATGTACCTGAAGACCTTTAAAGTCCCGTAAAGAAATAATAATATCATCAGCATAAAGAGAAGTGAGATATTCCTTGTTGCAAATAGGAACCCCCCCCCATGTACTTGTTTTGTGTTAGTTTTCTAATTAATGGATCCACTGTTAGATTAAAGAGCAGGGGGGATAAAGGACACCCCTGTCTAGTACCTCTTAAAAGTGCAAAACTAGAAGATATCCAACCGTTGGTTGTAACAGATGCAGTAAGATTTTTATACAGTATACTAACCCATTTTGAGAAAGTTTTTGGAAACCCATAAAGGTCAAGAGTGTTGAATATATGAGGCCACAGTACTTTATTAAAAGCCTTCTCTGCATCCAGTGCAAGTAATCCTGCAGCAACTTTTGACCTTCCTGCAACTTCTTGAATATGAAATAATTTCCTGGTGTCGTCTGCTGCCATCCTCCCCTTCATAAAGCCTACCTGTTTACAGTCAATTAAGAATGGCATGACTTGTTCCATTCTATCCGCTAGCATTTTGGCTAATATTTTTATATCTGTATTAATTAGGGATATAGGGCTGTAATTTTTACAACTATCTGATTCTTTTCCTGGCTTAAGAATAAGGGTAATCGGGCTTTTCATCATAATATCTGGGAAATGTTCTTTTTGCCATGCTTCCGTATACACATTAATTAAGAGTGTAACAATCTCTTCATTAAGATTATGGAAAAAGTTGGCTGAGAAACCATCTGGTCCTGGTGCTTTGTTTTTCTTAAGTGTTTTTATAGCTGCAGTAACCTCGGATTTCTCTATTTGCCTACCTAAAATATGTTTATGACTATCAGGGACACTAGGCAATTGCAACCCATTACAGAACTGTAGTAAGGCATCAGGTTTTAAAGTAACATCAAAATTATACAATTCGGTATAGTATTCCTTAAAGTCCATATTAATTTTATCTTGACCAGTCATTATCAAAACATTTCCTGGCTTTTTAATCTTACTTATTTTGGTACCCCACCCCCTGTATTTTGTTTTAGCCTGATTGCTAATATTTTGGTAGCTCTGGGGCCTGAGTCAATATAGTTAACTCTTGCTCTTCTGACCGCAATTCTGTCTCACCTCTAATTAACTCAAAATATTCTGTTTTAAGCCTAGACCATAAAGTCCATTGCTCATCAGAAGCATCAGTGAGTAAATTTCTCTCCACTTCCACTGTCTTTTCTAGCATTTTTTTTTATTACTTTTTTTTCCTTTTTAATTCTAGAAGACATACTTATGATGCACCCTTTTATGTAGCATTTAAAGCAGTCCCAAGTGTTTGCCCAAGAAGTATCCTGAGGATTATTTAGTTCCCAGAATGTTTTGATTTCTTGTCTAAGATTGTTAAGGAACTCTTCATCCTCTAATAAGAAATTATTAACCCTCAAATGTCTAGATTAAAGTGGCTTGACTGTATTCTTTAAAGGAAATCATGACTAGCGAGTGGTCTGAGATAACTTGTTCTAATATGTGGCTGAAAACTATTCTAGCTACAAAGGTTTTGGGGGATATAAATTTGGTCTGTTCTTGATCCTGAATGACAGTGCTCTGACCAAAATGTGTAGGATTTCTCTTTTGGATGTAATAATCTCCATGCATCAGGTAATCCCAACGTATTTAGCAAGTCTCTATCTGCTTTATTGATTATGTATCTTGAGTTAGTTCTATCTAATAAGGGGTCTAAAGTGCTATTAGTGTCCCCTGCAGATAAGATTGTACTCCCTAAATAGGCAGTAAGTTTTGAGCAAAGAACATTAAACACATTGGCTGGGATATTCAGAAGGGTTGCGCATGGTGCAAAACAGTTGCTCCCCGGCGTGATATTCAAACAGGGATTGAGCCAGGCACAAATCCCAATGCGCCGGAGCACATCAGTAATGTATGCGGTGCAGGTGGGGGGGCGTGCCCATGCATACTCCGCACATCGCGATACTCAGCCTGGGATGCGCTGAGCCCATGCATGCGCAACCCCTACCTGCGCTGCACAGGTGAGCCAAAAAAGCAGGCATTGCTGGCCACCACAGGTGAGCTGCCATATTGCAGGGCGCATCACGGCAGCTGCCACCTGTGGGTGGCCACCCGAGCTCTGGCTGCACCTTCGTGGTGGCATCCCCCCGTATGCCCGATCACGGGCATATGTAGATAAAGGATTGTCCTATATCCCTGGTGGTCCAGTGGACTGCTTGCAGCCCAGTCGCGGGCCTATGTAGAATAATATAAACGTCCTATATCCCTGGTGGACCAGTGGACCGCTTGCAGCCCGATCGCGGGCATAAGTGTGTTTAAAAGCTTTATCACTATCCCTGGTGGTCCAGTGGACCACTTGCAGCTGGATCGCGGGCATATCTAGAATAATATAAACGTCCTATATCCCTGGTGGTCCAGTGGACCGCTTGCAGCCTGATCGCAGGCATAAGTGTGTTTAAAACTTTCAACACTATCCCTGGTGGTCCAGTGGACCCGCCTGCAGCCCGATCGCGGGCATAAGTGTGTTTAAAACCTTCATCACTATCCCTGGTGGTCCAGTGGGGCACTTTGCCGTGATGTGCAGGGGGCATCGGTCCCCAACGGCTGCAGCCTAGCAGGGTGCAAGTCGCTGGGGATCAGCGCACCTGCATGCAAATGGGGCCATAATGACATGCAAATGTCCCCATTTGCATCTTGCATATATTATGGCTCCATTTGCATGTGCACTTTTGAATATCGCGGTTGTTGCACCTAGCGCAACGGAACTTGCGCTAGCGCATCCCCCTGCTCCACTCTGACCACTTGCGCTGGCGCAGTGCCACTGCGCCATGTGCACTGTGGGTGGCCAGGATGCGATTTTCAACTATGCTGTCCCATGGCGCAGCTCCATGGAATATCACCCTGTCAGTGCCCCCTGCACAGCCAAGTTGCGCTGCGCCCAGGCTTGCGCCACAGCCTGGCGCAGTCTGAATATCTAGGCCATTGTGTGTTAAGCCAGTGGGTCCATAAACATTAACAAATGAGACTTCTTCGTTTTCCAATTTCCCATTTACTATGATGAAATATCCCAATGGGTCAGTAATAACATTATTCATCTGGAAGTTGATTCCTTTTCTAATAAGAATTAATACCCCAGCTTTTTTTTTTAATTAAATCCGACACCATATACTTGACCCACCCATTCTCTACGCATTAGGTTAATGGAATGAAATACCATCTGTGTACCGAAATGCTCTAGACCTACATATAGTTTTGAAAATACTACAATAACTTTGCAATAGCCACTCTGAACCCTTGAGAGTACTGCATAAGGGAAGAAGTATAGAGAGATAGAAAGTGAGATGTGAAAGAGTTACATAGGTTTTCCATGTGATCATTTTTGATGAAGAGATTACCCCCCCTTCCTTGTTCATTCTTGAATGAGGTCATCCAGGGTGTCTATCACTGAGACAACCTTTCTCCTACCTAACCGTCACTCTAATAGGCAACAATACAATATGTTGAACACACACAAAAAAAAACAGTTATAACATCTTTCTAAACAATAAATCTAACTTCACTAAGAAATTACATCAACAGAACAAACCAGAAATGCAAAACATTTTTTAAACAGTAATTGAATTAGATCGGAAGAAAGGAGAAGAAAGGACAAAAAAAGAAAAAAAAAACATTTTTTTCCCTTCCCCCTTTTTCCTCCTCCTTTCCATCCCTTTCTTCCTTTTTTCCCCTCTTTCTTTTCTCCTTTCTTTCTATTTATATTTCTTTAAGCAAACATGGTTATAAACTCAGCATGTATTATTTTAAATAAACAAGAATACATAGAATTCATACCTGAGAATCAACACTATTACTTCAACCATCCTCCAAACCTCAGTGAGACACAGGAAAGTACTTGCACAAATCGCGTTAGCATGAAAGAGTTACAGGAAGCATATTTTAAAACATAACTGAATCAACATGCTCATAAATAGATTAAATGACAGGTAGTCTCTATCTTCTACTTGTTTCATTTTGATTCTCTCCTCCTATGGTGCATCTGATTATCTCATCGACTATCTATTTACATAGAGGGAACTACATTTCCCTTAAGACCACATAGTGGAAGCATAGTAACATGTTTGATGATCAGCGTGTTCGCGGGAAGCATGAGCAGTCGCAGAAGCCATTAGGTCAGCACGAGCACAGTTCTAAACCGAAATTTGAAACTCCAGCTGTCTGTTAGAAATCATAACCACCAAGAAGGCAGATCTTTCAAAAACATGCATACTTCGTTGTTTCTTCTACTTGCATTATTTAAAAAACACTAGCTTATTAATCTTCTTCTTTCACCCCTCTTTCCTTTTAAAGCCTAAATATTTCCAGATTTACCCCCTAATACTTACAGTCAAGTAGCGTGCCTCCAGATTGAGCCAGGGAGGGTGTTAAAAAGAGCAACATTAGACGCAAATTTACTGTAAAATCAAAAAAGGAGGTGGGCAAGTTAAACTATCTACCCTAGCCACCAGCAGGCCTGATCCGCTCAACCACAGCCAATCCCTTCATACTCTGATAATGAACAGTTTAAGCGCCACATCTTCATAAACGTGCCTCATAAATCTAAATTGCCAGCAGACTCATCTGTTGTTGCATTCCACCATCCATAGAGTGCTTCAATTGTAAAAACACAAGACATTTATCACTAGGTGCTGTAAATATTGAGGATCTCAAACGTTTACCTGCCGTCCTTTTAACATGCACCCAGTGATGACTGGGTTGAGAGTCGCCTCGACTGATGACAGCAAGCTTCCGCTCCCTGCGTCAGAGCAGCGACGGCCCTCATATGCCTGTTTTATCATTGAGACACTCCATTACCAGCAATGAACAGAAACAGAGCCATGTTGGATCTGAAAACCCAGTTTCAGTACATCTTATGGCAACATTTTGATTGGATGCATCGCCATGATCAGGTAAAGTGCACTCAGCTCTTTAATTATCTAGAGAGAGAGAAGGGAGAGCGAATGAGGAAATGGCAAAACTAGGACAGGAATAGAATAGGCAGGGCAAACTAGCAGCCAAGGCAGCAGTCCAGTTATGCACCTCATCTTAAAACTAATTTGTCTCTTTTTTTTAAAGGTCACTCTCAGAGCATCCCCCTTACACAATCCGGGACACTTTTTCTAATAAGACATTTCAATATTTTACTCCCTCTCCCCTTACTTCAGAAGGCAAAATTTAAGAAGATGGTAGCAAAGTCTTTCTTTAGTCCGATTTTGGCTGCATCATAACCGTTGTAGTCTTTAGGGCCCTCAGCATCCCAAACTCTTAAGATTGTTGGGTAGAGTAGACTGTATTTAAGATTGGCATCCCCAAGCTTTCTCTTGATCGGAAAAAATGCATCTCGCTTCCTTATTATTTCCGGAGGTAAATCATTGTAAACTTTGAGTTTGCAACCTTCGTAATCAGTGGAGATTTTATCTCGAAGTTTTCTTTGGACATGTACTTTATGCTGAAAATAGAGAAACTTAGACAAAGGATCTGGGTCTTGTGTTAGGACCTGGTGATGGTTTCAAAGACCTGTGTGCTCGTTCAGTTACATATCTGGCACAATCAGGAGGTGGGCCTACAATTGAAATCAGCAGCTTATTAATAAAAGCAAGAGCATCACTCCCTTCAAGACCTTCTCTTATTCCAAATATACGTAAGTTATTTCTTCTGCTTCTGCTCTCTAAATCCTTTATCTTCGCCTCTAACTTGGAAATTCTCTTGGCATTCATAACTCCTTCTTTAATATCTTTATCTACCTTGTCTTCCACACTACTTATTCTAGACTACGTATCAGAAATGCGAATTCTGTGCTCATCTGTCTTTTCTGAGTTGCTTTAAGCTGTCTGACATGCTAAGAATAGTGATGCTAATATTGTCCATTTTTTTCATCCTTTGGTTAAAGTGAGAAATTGTCAACAGCTGTGCAGACATCTCTTGTGCCTCTGAACTGTCGTCACTATCCGTGCTTACTTCTGATATCTGTCGTTTGGAAGGACCCCCCATTTTTTTCTGTGTAATTTGAGTATTAATGTGATGTCCATTCGTCTGTTGAAAGTCCATATTTTCACTTTCCATGGCAGCAACACTTGGCTTATTTCAGAGTTAAGTGATATCGCTTAAGAGATCTCTATGTGGTTAACATAGATACAACGACAAATAGGAAGTAATGCCCGATTACTATGCAGTGACAGGTGAATTACCAATGTTTACAGTGTCTTGAGCTGATAGAGGTAAGATCTCTTAAATAATGTTGCATGGTCTATCAAACCTGATTTTTCAGTGGCTCCTTTTTAAAATTCCCAGTTCTTAAATGCCGACTGTGTTGCAGATAATTTATTTTGAAGTGATCATTAGAGTTATTAAATTATTTCATGCAGTACATACTTGTTTAAACGAGAAATAAATGTAGGTGAGCGACAGGTAGGCTGAGAGGGTACGGAGCTCAGCGCCATGCGACCGTCCCCAACGCCTGCATTCGATCAAATCAGAATACAGTCCTGATGTCTACACAAGTGACTCTGAATCCGAGGGGGCCTTTTTTAGAAACCAGTCAGGAGGAGGATATTCCTCCCAATCAAGAAGCATATCAGGCACAACAACAACAGGGACAAAGGATTCAGTCAGCAGCAAATACTCCTCCGACACAAACACATATCTCTCAGCCCATTTCGGCTCCAATAGTGCATCTCCTTACACAGCCATTAACATCACAGATAACCTCTCCCTATCCCAATTAACAACTGATACGACCATTGCCCCACCCACCCGCAAGGTCCGATGTACACCTGTTCCGCCCCATTACCTGAATATCCATTGAGATGCAGCCCACGTATTGCTCGTTTCAGGGAAGAAGAACACGACGGGGAACAAGGGGGAAGATAGACAACAGAAGGGGCACTTGGAGAGGGTGGTGGCGAGGAGGGAGACAGAACAGATGGGAGGGGACAAGCATCTCATCACAACCGACAGAATTACTGAATGAAGTAGGTCAGTGAACAAATCATATTGTGTATATCTCCAGCTACGAACTTAATGATATTGAATATGGGGTGTTACAAATAGGGCTTTCTTTTGTCCCTACCTGTGGTTTCAGTAAATTTGAAATCACAGTAGAGTTTTTACAAATTTACAAGGAAGCTCAATTTAAAAGCATTTTTTTCAAAGAAAGATAAAGTAGAGAACATTGAAGGACCCGAGGATGAACATATGCATGAAAGGATGAAAAATAATATAGTTTTTGAATTACAGGAAAAATTGCCTTTTAAGCACAAATCTAAATGTATTCCACCTCAGAATCGAGCTGTGAACACCTTTGAAAGAATGTGTCTACTAGAATTGGAGAATTTAGACATACCAAAAGCTCGCTATTACAGCTGCTCGAGAGGAGAAAAAGAAGCGCTGGAAAATGTAAAGAAATAAGACCAACTTGTAATAAAACCAACGGATAAAGGTGGGTCTGTTGTCCTCGTGGACAGAGAGGATTATCAGAAAGACATGAAACAACTGAATGATACAAATTTTTATGTCCCTTTATCGTATGATCCTACAAATATGTATAAGAGGGAAATGGATATTATATTGTATGAGGCATTCTTGGAGGGTCTTGTTAACAAGGAAACTTTAGACTTCATGACAGTGAAACATCCTGTCAGAGCGGTACTTTATGGCCTCCTGAAGATCTATAAATCTCTTGAGAATCCCCCGATGATGCAGATAGTAGCTAGCACTGGCTCTCTGATGGATCCTGTAGCACAATACATTGACTATCACATTAAATCAGCCACTCAAAATTCTCGATATTTAGGGGACAGCATTCATCTGATTAACATATTAAGCGACATAGAAATCGAAGAAAACTCCCTTTTTGTTACACTGGACGTCAGGTCACTCTACACAGATATTCTGAACGAGGAAGGCCTAGAATATCTGAGAGACACTTTATATTCTAAAACATCCTACACATAGCCAATTGTGGAGTTTATACTTACTCTAACTGAATTAGTATTAACAAAAAAAAAAAATATTTTTGGTGGAAAGATGTTTCTACAGTACAAGGGTACAGCAGTGGGGGCTTCTATGGCCCACAGCTATGCTATCATTTATTTGGCCAGATGGGAGGAACAATATATTTATGAAACAAACAATCCCTTCCTGGTGTATTGTCATTATATAGATGATTTGTTTTTCATTTGGAAAGGCAACATTAGAGAATTGCAATTGTTTGTTGAATATCTTGACACTACGAATTTGAATGTAAAAGTGATCTGAAAGAAATTAGTTTTCTGGCTATCACCATTTTCAAAGGTATGGATGGGAACATTGAAGCTAAACTATTTAGGAAAAAGACAGAAAAAAATCCATTCTACACTCCCAAAGTTGCCATCTGGGCAGGACATGTAACAAAAAATATTCCATTAAGTCAGTTCATGAGAATGAAACAAAATAGTAGCAAAAACAAGAATTATGAGAAAGAAGCAAACGTATTGTATGAAAGATTCAAAGCAAGGGGGTACAGTGACAGAATTGTATTAGATGCCAAAAGAAAAGTGGAAACCCTGGAAAGAGATATTTTATTGACAAAGGAACGGGTAAACACTAGCCGATAGTTGCCAAATGAAAAGGAACATGATGTACCATAAACCGAAAATCTGGAACGGGATAAACATTTTAGTGATGACAACAACCAGTCTCCTAAGTTCATCACTACTTTCAGCCCCCAGATATATCTGTTTAATAACATCATTGGAAATAATTGGCTGATTTTAGCACAGATAGTAACTAAAAACAACTCACAGGAAATCTGCCTCAGATTGTTTACAAACAAGCGACGAACTTAAGAGACATGCTGGTCCACAGCACTTTTCCGGATGCTTCTGACAATAACTGCAAGAAACCCTTACCTAAAGGGGCTTTAAATGTCAAAATTGTGTGTTCTGTAAATATTTTAAGTCTGGCAGCATCTTCTGCAACCCCATATTGGGAGCAGAATTTAATATTTTGGACTTCTGCAACTGCAATACACAAAATATTGTTTATATAGCAAGTTGTAGTATGTGTCCAGCTTTCTATATTGGAATGACATCATCATAAATACTACCTGAATAATTTTCAACTTAAATCAACCACTTGCGAAAGCGACCTGGGTATTTTGATCAATAATAAATTGTTGTCCAATGACCACTGTAACAAAGTGGCTAGAACAGCAAACATTATCTTAAGGCAGATTAATAAAACCTTTATTAAATCAGAGCATTGTTTAGTGCACTTGTATTGAGCATACATCAGCCCTCATCTAGGTTATGGGTCTCCCTTTTGGAGTCCATATCTAAAGGACGACATTAATCTGTTAGAACAAGTTCAAAGGAGGCTTGCAAAATTGAGTCCAAGACTAAAAACAAAAAATTATGATACCAGACTCGAGGAAACGGGACTCTATCCTCTAGATTTAAAAAGGCAAAGGGGTGACCTCTTGCTTATGTTTGGGCAATTATATACACCTGCATTACTAGAGTTATGTGGGCTAACATTAGCCAATAAACGTAGAGTGGGAAGACTGCATAATCTGCAACTTAAAATTGATTGGGCTAATACAAATAAACATAATAACATCTTCAGTATAAGAGTAGCAAAACAATGGAATGCTTTACCATAGGAAATCATAGATTCAGTTAGCTTTGATTCCTTTAAATCCAAGCTTGATACTTGGCTAAAACTACATTAACTTAATCACAGCAATGTCCCACTGTTGTGGGAGGACATTTTCGATGGGCCTTGTGCCGACTTTTGTCCTACATGATCCAGTAAATTGCAAGGACCGGATAGGACAACACATACGGAGTGTCACTAAGTTGGACGAAATTAGCGCACTTGCTCAACATATTAGGAGATGTGGAACGAATCATTCGTTCCAATTTGAAATGATGGAAAAAGTTTGGGTTCCAACTAGAGATGGTGACTTGGACAAAAAGTTACGCCAAAGAGAAACTTTTTGGCAATATCATATGAAATCTTATACACCACCAAGGTTAAATGACTTTTTTCAATTCATTCCATGCCTGTAGTTTGCCTCTGATTATATAAGAACTTAAAATACACTTTCTGACGTTGTATAAGCCAATTTGTTATTTATGAGTCCACTTTTTCGCTGAGTGTTTATTTAATATAGGATAATAATTAACCAATTTAAAAAAAAATTCTATAACTTACAGCCTCATGCTAAAACCCCTGCAGGACATTGTCAAATAGCTACAACCCAAGCTGAGAGAAGATGAAACACTGAAAGACATCTTCCCTGAACCACCTGTCATTGCCTATAAGCAGCCCCCCAGCCTCTTGAACATAATAATTCATAACAAACTCTCAGCAGATCAAAATAACCAGCAAACAAGTGGGACAACACCATGCAACATTGCAAGATGTAAGACCTGCACCCACATACGTACACAGGTCACCATCAAGACAAGCCAGAACAGCACAGTAAAAATTAATGGATCCTACACATGTCAATCCAGCAATGTGGTTTACCTGATTCAGTGCAAGAAGTGCACAAATGATTTCTATACTGGGGAAATTAGCCAACCACTGAAAACCAGGATGAATCACCACCATCACACTATAGTAAACCAGATTATCAGCACTCCGGTAGGAAACCATTTTTCACAAACGGATCACTCTCTTGGATGTATCTGTCTTGATACTAAGAGGCAACTTCAGAAACACACAGGACAGAAGGACATGGGAATTGAACTATATTGAATAATTTAAATCTAACATTTCTGGACTGAATCAGGACATCGGTTTCATGACACACTATGGTAAACTGTAATTCTTTCTTATTATGTACTAAATCATGTCATTATTTATTATACTTTGGTTCTGTACTTCTCTTATTATTATTTTTTTTCTCTGACTCCTGCCTGATCTGTTTTTTTACCTGTACCTCACATCCTCCCTGCCTCTCCTACCAACTCTTCAGCTCAGTCTCACCCACTCCCTCTTGTTTTCACACCTCTGTATATACTAACTGACACTCTGTTTATCTAGGCCTTTGTCCTCTTGTTTCTCCTAATTTCTTGATTTCCTTGCATCTCTTAGGTATCTCCTGTCTATTCTGTCCTAGCTAGCCTCTGATCTCAGATCCTATCTGAATGCTTTTGTCTTCCCTTCAGCTTCCTTTCGTCTCCTACTGACCTGTTCCTACTTAGCCCCCCTTCCCATTTATTTTGCATCTTAGGTTTTCAGCTATAGTCCCCTTTATCACCTTCCTACTTCACTTCCTGATTTTTAATTGCTCCACAGTGGATATAAATACTGCTTATGTTGCTCAGTTTTGCTAACCATCTGAAGAAGGAAACTGTGTGGCCCGGAAAGCATGTATATAATTCCTTTTTTGTACAAGACGCTTGTTCCAATAAAAGGTGTCAAACCTTCCATCTTCTCCTGTTTTGCAAGGACCAATATGGCTGAAATCTATTTTTATATCACTTAAAAGAAAAGAAAAAATATTTTAAAAGAAGGATACAAATTTCTCTCCCCTTGCTTAGCATCGTGCTCCATGGGTATAATCGTAGTATTTAGATATTACTTCTAGAGGGCTCTTGTAGTAGGTAATTACATATAGGACTGATGCCGACAGGCGTCAGGACCCCAAGGAAAAATTTCTAGCTAGCAGTCTCTGGTGAGAGACCGCCCCCATGTCAGGTGACCGACTTCAGGAGACGTCGGTATAAAGGGGCGGTCCCTCACTTCCGCCTCCCAGTTCTTTCCCACCGTTAGCTCATGCCAGCACCTCGCGGTAAAGTTCCTTGCTCGTCAGCCTCTATCGTTGGTAGTTTTACCGAGTATTTTTCGATTTTTGAATAATTTTGTCAGGTATTCGGTATGTCGTCCCCTACACCCCTCGAGCACAAAAACAAGTGCGACTCGTTCGATGCCCAGCTCTCGCACAAGGACGGCCATTCCCTGTGACTCTTTTGCCAAGGCCCCGACCATCCAGTGGAGAAGTGCCAGCACTGCCTCAAGTTCAGCGTGGCCACCCGAAGACGGCGGCTGCAATCCCTGGAGGCCCACATCTTGAAAAAGAAAATGAGCTCCTTGGAAAAGGAGTTGAAAAAGCTCCGGCAGGCGTCCACTTCCCCTGAAGGCCATCGAAAGAGAAAAGACAAGGAGAAGCACTGAGACAAGGGCTCCTCATCCACCTCGTCCCTTTCGGGAGTCGCCGTGTACAGGTAACGCTTCCCCCTGAGAGACCGCTCCACGACTGCTGCCTTAGAGGCTTCTAAGGCAGTGGCCTCACCATCTGGCTTCACGCCGGCTCTTCGGCACCGCCAGGCTTTTGGAGGCCTCTGCCTCGTAAAGCCGTCTTTGGTGCGCCTACTGGTGTGAGCAGCTCCGGTAAGCCAGACGTTGGCTCCTCCGACACCTGCATGGAGAAGGTCGGTAAGTCGCTTGACCATTTGGGGTGATGCACAACCCCTATCTCACCCAACCAGGCCGCCCCTCCATCGCGGCCTGCCTCCGGCGAAGGGTCTGTTAAGTTAGACACTGGCTCCTCCAGCGCCCGCCCGGATCTCGCTGATAAGTCGGACGTCGGTTTGCCCGACATCCGCACAGCGGCAGAGCAGACGCCGGACCCTCCAGCGTCCGTCGTCCCTGGCTCTCCACAGCCTTCGCTGCCCTCTGGGGACCTTGGGTCTCCTCAGCGTGACCCCGAGGATTTCTCTCCCCCATCCCCAGGCGACGCTGAGATACCTGTTCCGCCCCCGTCAGACCGTCCACCTGCTGGTCCAACTGATCTGACGTCGGCTCCCTGGACCCCCACACCGACGCTGGCTCCTTGGCCACCAGCTCTGACACCGGTATTGCAGACTCTGGGCGACATTCCACTCCCAGACGCCGGGCCTTCTCCCCACCGGGTCTTCTGCTCCAGACCCACCCGTGGGGCCTCTGGCCGGGCCGTCTGCTCCGGCAGCCCCCGGTCCCTGGGTATCTGACCCCGTCATATCTGATGCCGTCTTACCCGGGGCTGCAGTATCCGATGCCACAGTACCCAGCGCCTCAATACCCGACGCCGGGCTTCCCGCCGTCGGGTTACGGATACGTGCCTTATGGGTATAATCCATACTGTATCCTCCTCCTCCTCCACCGCCCCCCGAGCCACCAGTGGACTTGCAGGAGACTCTGGCCTCCTGGTGGGCTGAGGCCAAGGCTCGGCTCACCAGAGAAATGGAGAGTCGTCTTCCGACAATGGTGCCGGTTCCGGTACATCCACGACGACAAACTCCCTCCCCACTTCCAGACACCAGGGCTAAACCCTCTGAGTCCAGAGAGGGGCAGGACACGCTTCCCCGAGGGCTTCCCAAGGGGTCCGTTCCTCCCCCTCGCCGGGAGAGGGAGTCCTCTTCATCACCTTCTTCTTCCTCAGATACCTCGGACGCCTCCGATGGTTGTTCTGAGCGGGACGACGAGCCACGCTCTCCGTCTAAGCCCAGGTCAAGGACTCCTCCGAAGTTTGGGATCCTTCCTTCACGGAGTTGCTACGCAAAATCCAGGAGGTCCATAAGTGGCAATCATTGGAGCCAAACCCACAGTGTAAAAAAATCGTTGAGCATTTGGATCTGCCCGTGACAGCTCCCACCTTGGTGCCACCCTGGATTGAGCCTCATGCCGACCTTGTTACCACCATTTGGAAACAGCCGTCCGCTTTAGCCCCACTTCCTGGGAAGTCGAACAGGCTATATCAGGCTCCCGAGGGTGTTGACTATTTAGATTCTCACCCTCGATCTGATTCGGTCATGATTAGCACCGCTCACGGCAGGACAGCTAACCCAAAACATCTTAGCTCGTCTCCACCTGACAAAGAATCCCTTCTTCTGGTCCAGTATGGCAAGAAGATATTCGCTTCTTCCACTCTGGGTATTAGGGCCCTGAACTATGTCGGTCACATGGGGGATTACCAGAAGGCAATTCTTAGTGAGGTGGAATCCAAATTAGACTCCCTTCTCGACTCTCAAGTCAAGCAGGAAGTGGCTGACCTTGTCCACTCTGCACGTTTGGCCAGTCGGCACATGCTTCATGCGACTTACGATGCAGTGGACACTGCTGACAGGAGCTCAGCTTTCGCCATAGGCTTACGACGTCATGCTTGGCTCCATGTGTCAGGGTTGGTCCTGGAAGTGCAGTCCGCTGTACAGGAAGCACCCTTCTGGGGTTCGGTAGTGATGTCAAGGATATCATCACCGATTTGCAGGAGAAGGGGATGGCACTAATGTCTGTTGACTCCATATACCATCCCCATCAACCGCAGCACTGTCCCTTTTGCAGATGGAATCGGCCAAAGGCGAAACCCCAGGGAAAGCGGGCCACTAAACGCCGGGCCCCCCCAGCTGCCAAGCCCACACCCGCCCACAAAAGCAGCTGGTGCTTCAGCTGCGGCACTGCCCCACACCACCTGACTCCTTTCCTGTCCCACAGCCTCCGGGTTTCCCAGAGGAACCAGTAGGAGGGAGGTTTTCCCTCCACCTCCCAGGCTGGGAGAGGATAACTTCAGATTCATGGGTGCTCCAGCTAATCACAGAAGGACACTCAATAGAGTTTCTACAGAAAACACCTCGTCACCCTCCCCCGAAGTCGTCGTACTTTCAGGGACATCATCTTCTGGTCCAGGAAGAGATTTCAGCACTTTTACTGAAAGAGGCGAGAGAGCCTGTCCCCCTTCCTCTACAGGGAACGGGTTACTATTCCCACTTCTTCCTGGTCCCGAAGAAGACAGGAGATGTAAGACCTATTCTAGATCTCAGTTCCCTGAACTTATTCGTGGAGTACAAGAGGTTCAGGATGCTCTCCCTACAGAGTCTCCTGCCACTCCTTCGGTCAGGACAGTGGCTGTGCGCTCTGGATATGCAGGATGCTTACCTGCACATATGTATCCATCCTTCCCACCAAGTTCAAGTTCAAGTTTATTGCAGGAAAACTCCATTGAGCAAGCTCATTCACAAGGAGGTCCTGTAACATAAACACTTAAAGTACAAACACAGATAGGTAATAACAGTATATACATGAAATACACGTTACATGATACAGGCTGGATATACATACAAGGGTACCACATAGGGTGACCGCAGGTGGTAAACATTGATATGAGACAGGAAGCGACTTACAGGTCGCATACTGATAAATGAAACATGATGACTGGTGTGTGCAATACATATACAGTATTTTGGCAGCTAGAACAAACAACAGTCTACAACTGATATGGGGGAGATTTGATAGAGTAGCAGTGGGCGTAAGCAAAGATAAAGCCAGGAGTAGAAGGGGAAGGGAAAGCAGTTAATATGACAAATCAATTATACCTTACCAGTGGATAAATATGGCACACATGGGGAAGGAAGAGACTTAATGACAGTTACAGGTGTCTTTTATTTTGCCTGAACTTAGTGATTTGTAGAAGTTTATTGAAACTGTGCTAGTTAGTTTCAATACGGTTTGTAATTGGTTCCAAATGGAGGGAAGGGCATATGCAATAGCACGTTTACCAAAGGAAGTCCGCGTCCTTGGTATGTCAAGCATAATAAAGTCAGATTTTCTTAACGAGTATGCACTATGTGAGATACTAATAAGGGAAGAGAGATAGCTTGGCAATTTCTGCAGGAGCAGTATGAGTCCATAGCCCAGCATGGAGCAGGCGTCTAGTAGTAAGGATGTCCAACCAACAGCTGCATATAAGTCACAGTGGTGAACGCAGTAAGGGAGTTGGTAATGAACCGTAACGACGGTGATAAAGGATGTCTAGTTTACTTAGATTTGCAAGAGTGGTGGAGGAATAGATTACTATCGCCATAGTCTAGTAGGGGAGAAAAGTGGCCTGTACAAGCTTGTTTCGAGTTTCAAGGGGAAAAGGTGCCTATTTCTGTAGAAGAAACCTAACCTTGCTTTTAACCTTCTAGAGACATCTTCGATGTGGTCACTGAAAGATAATTTATTGTCGATCCAGATACCTAGGTATTTAAATTTGGTTACAACTTCCAGAGGCTCGTTTAGCGTGGTGACAATGAAGTCTTGGGCAAGAGTATTGGGGGCCTGAGACAGCACTGCGGAGAATATCATCGCTTTAGTCTTCTTAGCATTGAGCAGAAGCTTTGCCTTTATTAGATTATGCTCAAGTCGTGGTGAAGTCCGCTTGAAGCACTCCCTTGACTTCAGATAACGATGAGCCAGAAGTATACAACACAGTATCATCTGCAAAAAGTGCAGATTGGACGTAGATATGTTAGCATCTAAGTCATTGATGTACAGAGAAAACAAGATAGGGCCTAAGATGGATCCTTGGGGACTCCTCTTGCAACTGGTGCAAGCAGCAGAAAAAGCCTTCCGCCTTTACTTTTGGAATCTTCCAGTTAGGTAGCTAGAGAACCACTGGGTAGTATGGTATGTGGCACCCAACTTTGCAAGGCAATTGACTAATAGTTTGTGATCAACAGTATCAAAAGCTTTGCTGAGGTCCAAAAAGACTGCACCAGTTACCTTCTTAGCATCTATAGCAGAGATCCAATCATTGATTACTTTTGCTAGTGCAGTGATTGTGCTATGATTAGCCCGAAAGCCAGATTGAGCTGGGTTAATGAGAGAGAAGGTTTCCAAGTGAGATTTTAACTGAATATGGATCAGTTTTTCGAGAACTTTAGAAAGGATAGGCAATATGGAGATAGGCCTATAGTTGTTTACATCGCATGGGTCACCAGATTTAAATAGAGAGAGGATATGTGCTGATTTCCAGCAGGACGGCACAGCAGCAGATGTAATGGAAAGATTGAAGATGTGGAGAATTGGGGCAGTGAGATGGGCATAGCCTGACCTTAGGAAAAAGGGTTCAAGCTCGTCGTCCCCTGCTTTTTTTGTGTCTAAGTTAAGAGAATCTTCACTTCTTTATAAGTTATCTCGCGAGTTGGAAGGGACTGGGTGCAGGACTAGATGTGGCGGGAGGGGTATGCTGGCTCACCGCAGCACCAGCATAAGGTGACGAGTCAAGCTAATCCAGCTGTGGCAAAGTGGAGTTAAGTTCCTCCAGGATTAGGACTTGTTTTCCACAATCTTGCCACTTGCAACTATCTTTGTTGGGACAGAGGGGCCATGGGCCATCCTTCTATAGCTTTGATAGTCTTCCATATTTTATGAGGTTACCTTTAGCTTGTTCGAGAGTAGAAATATAATAGTTAGTTTTAACAGAGCAAAGTTTTTTCACAAGTTATTCTGGCTGTTCTAAAGGCTTGCCAATCCGAAGATTCTTTGAATGTCTAGCTTAGCCCAGAGCTTATCTCGAGCTATAAGGGCTGCCTTGAGATCTGAGGTGAACCAGGGATTGGAATTGTTCCGTACCCTTACTTTGATGAAAGGGGCATGCTTATTTATTATTGTAGTGAGTTTGTCATTAAGGATGCAAGCTGCCTTGTTGACATCTTTGGCTAGGTAAAGATCTTGCCATCTGATCATGCTCAGGTCAGATAGGAAGTTTACTGCACTGAATTTGCAATCTTTCTGTTAAAAAGTTGGGTTGCGGACAGGCCTTAATTTGAGATCTTATGCAAGCAACAATTCCATGATCGCTCATGTCGTTGTGAAACACTGCCAGATGAGATATTTTGTGTGGATGGGTGGTTAGTACCACATCTAGAATGGAACTGTTGGCAGTATTTAGAGTGTTGTTCCTGGTAGGTTCTCTGACTAATTGCCCAAGACCTAGTTCGTCACAAAGGGATTTGAGGCCGTGTGATTTAGGTGACAGCCAGTCCATATTTAGATCTCCTAGAAATATTGTTTGTTTTTGCATCTACGAACATGGATTTCAAAAGATTAAGGACTTCATCACCACCAGACGGGGGTCTATAGCCACCTAGGATAGTGATACATTCCGAGGAGGGGAGATGAAGGCTCAACGAAACTAACTCAAATTCCTTGGCTAGAGATTTGCAACTAATATTGGTGACCAAGTACTTAGATTTGGCATAGATAACAACACCCCCGCCTCTAGATTCTCTATCTGCTCTAGATAAATTGTAGCCCTGCAGTGATATTTGTTGATCAGTGTTCGTCTTTTTTAACCACGACTCAGTAATTATGATAAGGTCTGGGTTAACGTGTGCAGCCCAGGCTTGCAGCTTGCACAAATACCTTTGTTTTGTGTTCCAAGGGGACCACTACCAGTTCAAAGCACTCCCATTTGGTCTTTCCTTGGCCCCCCGAGTAGTCACCAAATGCCTTGTGGTGGTAGCGATCTACCTGCGTACCCAGGGGGTGCAGGTTTTCCCGTACCTGGACGATTGGCTCCTGGCGGCCTCATCCAGGGAGAAACTCCTGAGCTTCCTCTCCCTTACCCAGCAGGTTTTCACCTGCCTGGGTGTTACCATCAGCCATTCCAAGCCTCACTTGATCCCATCCCAGAGCTTCCAGTTTATCAGGGTGACCTTGGGCAGGGTCTTCCTGCCACTGGACAGGGCGACCTCACTCCAGCCTCAGGTAAGTCTGTTGTCCGGCCGCAGGCAGGTCATGCGAGGTCGGTTCTTTGCCTCCTTGGGCTTATGGCGGCTGCTATCCCAACAGTCCCTCGTACTCGGCTCCACATGAGGGTCTCTCAGTAGACACTTCACTCTCAATGGGATCAGTTGGTGGATGACCTGGACCAGCTTGTCGTAGTCTCCTCCCCCATGATTCGAGACTTGCAGTGGTGGATCGAGAGAACCTTTTTCGGGGCATTCCTTTCTGCCTCCCTCCCCCCTCTCAGTCTCTGAACACAGACACCTCAGGCGAAGGTTGGGGAGCCCATCTCGGACCTCGCAGGACCCAGGGCTCTTGGTCCAAGCTCGAAAAAACGCTTCATATCAATGTGCTTGCGCTTCGGGCAGTGCTTTATGCTCTCCAAGCTCTACATCTGTATCTTCTTCCCGGTCACTTAGCCGTCCAGATGGACAATATGTGCGTGGTATGGTACATCAACAGGGAGGGACTCGTTCCTGCCCTTTTTGCAGCGAAGCGATGAGAATTTGGGATTGGGCAGCACAACACAGCCTTCACCTCACGGCGATTCATGTCCCGGGGGTCGAGATCACCTTAGCAGACAAACTAAGCCACTCTTCTGCTCAAGCTCACGAGTGGGAACTGGATTAGGGGGTCCTAGATGATATCTTCCTACGTTGGGGAATGCCACAGGTGGACCTGTTTGCCTCACCTCTAAACGCAAAGCTACCCGACTTCTGCTCGCTCATTCAAGAGCAAGGCATTTTTTGGAGAGACGCTGTGTCTCTAGATTGGAAGGACAGATTCGTTTGTGCTTTCCCCCGATCCCTCTGATCTCGCAAGTCCTGTAGAAACTAGGTTCAGAAGGAGCACAAATGATTCTGATCACTCCTTTCTGGCCCAGGCAAGTTTGGTTTTCTCTTCTGCAGCAATACTCAGAGGAACCTCCGCTTCCTCTTCCTCTGTCACGACTTTTGCTGACCCAGGTTCAGGGGACCCTGGTCCATCCAGGTCTCAAGTCCCTTCAACTGCATGCATGGCTCCTGCAGACGTAGTAGCTCAAGCCCGATTTGGGGTTTCACCTCGAGTGGCTGAGATTTTGGTGGAGGCTAAAAAACGCTCCACTAGGTCTAACTATGCCATGAAATGGAAATGGTTCACAATCTGGGCCGCTTCAAAATATTTCGAGCCTTTCTCGTGCTCTGTGGGGCAGCTGCTGGAATGCCTGCACCATCTCTTTGATCTGGGTCTTAGTCACTCATCTCTGAAAGTACACGTGGCGGCCATTTCGGCTTATGTCCCTTTTGCAGACAGGAAGTTTGCTCAGTTGGAAGTCTCTAAGACCTTCCTCAGAGGGGTTCTCCACTTGAGACCCCCATCCGAGTTCCTGCCCCTCCTTGGGATTTGAATTTCGTTCTTGAGAAGCTTACCTTGCCTCCTTTTGAACCAGCAGCCTCAGCAGACATGAAGTTCCTTTCATGGAAGACGCTCTTCCTAGTGGCCATTACTTCTGCTCGGAGGATTTGCGAGCTCCAGGCCCTGATGTGTAGAATCCCGTGTTTGATTTTTCACAAGGAATGTGTGGCTCTGCGCACCAATCCTAAGTTTCTCCCCAAGGTGGTAGCGGAATCTACATTGACCCAGTCCATAGAGTTACCTGCTTTCTGTAGGCAATACTCTAATCAAGGGGAGTACTGTATCTATTACACACTATGGATGTTCACCGAATCCTGAGATACTACACTAACAGAACGAAAGATCTCAGAAAGACTGATCAACTGTTTGTCTCTTTTGCCCACAAAAGAAAGGCAATGCTGTTTCTAAGCAATGCCTGTCCAAATAGTTAGGTCATTGCATCACCTTCTGTTATGACAAGTACAACAAGACCCTTCCGGGTCAAGTGAGAGGCCACTGCACCAGAGGAGTTGCTGCCTTGGCGGCTTGTTTCAAGAATGTGTCAGAGGCAGACAGCTGTGCTGCCACCACTTGGACTTCCGTCCATACCTTTACAAGACATTACAGTTTGGATATTGCCTCTCGCCTTAGAGCAGGCTTCGGGCTTGCTGTTCTGCAAGGCCTTCTTTCTTGAGGCCTTCACAGCTAGAGAATCTACTTTGAGTAGCTCTCCTCCTCCCGTTTGCTTCTTCTTGTTCCAGACTGCTTGGGACTGAGTCCTATATGTAATTACCTACTACAAGAGCCCTCTCGAAGTAAGATAATACAGTTACATAAGAACTTACTGTAACGGTAGATCTTTGAGAGATGCTCTTGCAGTAGGTAATACCTTCCTGCCCTCCATCCCCCTAAGTCTTTTCAGCTCCTTTTCCAGGGAGGGAAATATTCGCTTCTAGGGACATGGATATGTTGTTCATCCACACTGTCTGGCAGGTATCCTTGCCGCTTTAAATCTTGCCGGAAGGTCTTCAAGCTGGCTCCTCCCACCCACCCGGGTGGTAAAACTCAGGTCCCGCCATGGCGTCCAGATCTTCCTTACCGCTTAAGCTCAGGTTCCCTCCTTAACGCCTCATGCGACAAGACTGGTTCCTAATTCTTCGGTTTTCCGAATTTAAAAGTTTTTTGCATTATAGACTTCGGTCTTCTATCCCTCGCGGCTGCGATGGACAAATCGACTCCCGGTTTTCGGAGGTGCCCTTGCGGGCAGAATATGTCTCGGATGGATCCGCACTCCACGTGTGTCTACTGTTTAGGCCTTGAGCACGACCTGCAGGCTTGCGACCTGTGCTCTTCCTTCCCAGCCTACGTCCTCGAAGACAGTGCTGCCCGTTTACAACTGGGGCGCCCTGAGAAATGTTTTCCTCTGCTGAAGTCAAAAGAGGCCTGGTGGGCGGTTTCCGCGGCGGCGGGCTTGGCGGATCAGCTAGAGCAGATGATCGCCCTCGAAGAAAGAGGGAGGCGGCGTGGGGCGTGCTTCTCGACGCCCGGCATTTATCCCGCTCTCCCTGGGTTCCTCTTACACAGCTTCCTTTAAGGAGCTTTGTCTGTCCCTCTCCACTAGAGGAGAGGGACCAACGTCTCCTTGACCTTCTTCTCGGTCCAAGAAGAAAGACAAGGGTAAGTCCCTCCATCGACGCTCTTGGGAGCGGGAAAGGTCCCTCTCCCCGAGTTGTCGGCCATCGACTTCGGTCGATCGTTTGGCTTCAGCCACTGGTCTCACGGTGTCCCCGTCAGGTCAGTTGACCGAGACTCCCGTCGAAGCAATCGAGATCTTTCTCGACCCGTTGGACGGGTTTTCGACCAGCGAAGCCGAAAATCCTCTCTCACCAGTTCCCCCGGTTGGAGTTGAGGATCCCGTGGGCTTGCCAGTGCCTCCGGTTCTGGATCCTTCGGGTGAACCCTCCGAGCCGAGGGAGGCGGTGGTTCCACCTGTCCCCTTCCTGCACCGTCCTTGAAGGCCAAGGTTCTCGGTCTTCTGATCTCTTTCGCAGTCCAGGCCGAATCCTGCCGTCATAGGCGGTCTCGTCTATGATCTCAAGGGCGCGCCGGCTGTCCTCTGATGAGGGAGGTTTCATCGTTAGTTGCCGGATTATAGCAGACCTCATGTGGCAACAGCTCCTTCTGACTGGAACAAGTCAATGCCGTCGCTTCCCAGGCCATTATGGTTGTCACCGGTGCGCTGAAACAACTTCTTGTCTTACCCAAGGAGCCTGTTCCCAGGCTCGTTGTTCGGCCAAAACCAGCTGCTCCACTGATTCGTTGGAACCTCCGCCTCCACAGCCGCTGTTTGGGGCTCCGACCTAGAACTCGGTCGGCTCGGGTCAACCCCATAGGCTGTCGGTCACCTCAGTCCCGATCGCCTCTTGGCAAGTGGAGGGTGGCTCAGGCCCTAGGCAGCCCTTTGCGACTCTTCTGAGTCCAACGCATTCTCCCTCTTCTCCAGGCGAGTGGACTTGAGTCCTCTGAGGTCAGTCGCTGGATTTTGACAGCCTCCAATTCCTTCCTGGGTTTGCTCAGGCTCATCTCGAGTCCACCGGGATGCAGCTCGAGCCCCGTATCAGCGGGCCAAGTATCCTCACGGAGATATTGGACCGAGGGATTCCCCACGGAGCTTCTTTCCTGTGGCCGAGGCCATTATGGGCCCGGCCTTGGAGCTCTGGCAGTGTCCTGCTTCCGTTCCATGCCCGGGTCAGGATTGGCCAGGAAGTATGCTATCCCACCGTTCCCTGTCCGTTTCTCGGAACATCCCCTCAGCTTGAGGTTGTTACCGACAGCGTTTTCGGCGTGCCGGAAACGCTTGGACATGGACAAACCTCCTGGCTAAGGAGTCCAAGAAATTGGACTATGCGTTAAAGTTCACGCCGCGCTCCCTCCCTTGGTCTTTGTCAGGCCAGCTCGGGCCGATGTTTATGGCACATTTCTCCCATGCCCTGTTGGGCTCCCCTGGACGAGGTAGTCCCTCATTTCCGGCTGACCTGCAGACCACGGTTAGGCAGGTGCGGGACCAGGGCAGGGCAGTGGCCAAACAGCAACTTCAGACTGCTCTGGACATTGGAGACTCATGCGCCAGGTCAGTCGCGGCCGCAGTGGCTATGCGCTGCCGGGCATGGCTGAGGATATCCACCTTCACAGCGGATACCCAGCACAAATTGGCGGATGTCCCCTTCCTGGGGGCCGACCTCTTCGGCCCTGGAGTGGAAGGCCACCTCCAGAGGATCGAAAAGTCCAATGCCACTTTTGACTAGGTCTCATCCGCTAGAGGGCAAGGGTCCAGACTGCAGCCCAGCCCTTTCGTCCTGCCGGCTGCACGTCCGCCCAGCAGCATCAGGGCCAGCAGGTTCGTGCTTGGCGTCCCAAACCCAAGCCCGCGGCTTCCTCCTCCAGGAAGCAGGGAGGTAAAGGCCCTGGAGGTCCCTCGGCTGGTCCTTCCTCCAAGCCTGCCCAGTGACGGGTTGAGGGGTGTCGCTCCCAACCCCGTCGCCTCACCCCAGGTGCCGCCTGTGGGGGGGGCGGCTCCGCCACTTTCTTTCCACCTGGTCCGTTATCACCACAGACCGGTGGGTGTTGGAGGTGGTGGGAAAGGGCCTGCCTCTGGAGTTCGAGCAGGCTCCACCCTTCAGAGCCGTCGCACTGGGGCCCTCGGGGTCCCAAGCCTCACTGTTAGCTCTCGCCGAGCCGACATCGCTCTCCTCCCCGAGAAGGAGGTGATAAGAGAGGTGGCGGACCCCCTCAAACCCGGGTTCGTGTCCAGGTACTTCCTGGTTCAACGGATGGGGTTGGCGCCCATTCTCGACCTACATGACCTAAACAAGTTCCTAAGGTCTCGAACCTTCAGGATGGTCACTCTGGCTCAGATAATACCATCCTTGGAACATGGCGTTGGTTCTGCTCTCTGGACCTGCAGGACCGCTTCTTTCACATCCCTATCCCGTCTGTCATACAGAGATCTCCTTCGCTGAGCGGAGGGATCCCTTTCGAGTTCCAAGCCATGCCCTTCGGCTTATCTCCAGCTCCCAGGGTCTTCACCAAATGCATGGCAGTGGTGACAGCATTCCTGGCGGCGCCAGGGTCCGGGGTGTACCTTACCTGGACGATTGGCTGATAGCAGCCCCCTCCAGACAGGAGGTGGAGCGGTCCAGAGATCTGGCCCTCCAGGTTTGCTCTCAGGTCGGCCTCCTCATCAACGAGGCCAAGTCGGAACTCGAGCCGAAGCAGGTGATTCCTTTCATCGGGGCAGAGCTCGACTCTCTTCGAGCCAGGGCACGGCTTCCGGCGGACAGGGTCGAGGTTCTTTCCTCCTTTGCCCAATCATTTCTGGTTGGGCAATTGCACCCTGCCCGGGACTTCCTGCACCTCCTGGGTCTCATGGCGGCCTGTACCAGCGTGGTCCGTTGGGCACGCTGGAACATTCGCCCCCTTCAGTGGGGGCTGGCCAGCCAGTTGTCCCAACGCTGCGATCCATTGGACCAGCTAGTGACGGTGACCCAGGGGAAGTGGAACGCTCTCCAGTGGTGGACCGTTCCAGTTCATCTGCAGGAGGGCATCCCGTTTGTCCGCCCCGAGCCAACAGTCTCTCTATCAACCAATGCCTCTCTGATGGGTTGGGGTGCCCATCTGGGGGAACACCGAGCGCACAGCCTCTGGTCCCCGAGGGAGTCCCGATGCCACATCAACCTGCTGGAGCTCCCAGCGGTCCGCCTAGCCCTCACCGCCTTTGCTCCATTTCTTCGGGGTCAAGTAGTCCGGGTCCAGACGGACAACACCACTACCATGTACTATCTAAACCATTAGGGCGTGGGATGCTGCCCATGCTTCTATGCAAGGAAGCTCTCCGCATCTGGTCACTCGTGGCGCAGCCTGGAGGCGATCTCTAGCTATCTGGCGTGGCAGGAGCCTCCAACACCCTGGCGATGCCCTAAGCCGGATACGGGCTGCGTCCCACAAGTGGTCTCTCCTGCGCGGAGGTAGTCCAAGATCTGTTCTCCCATTGGGCACCTCAGGTGGACCTGTTTGCCTCCGGAGAGAATGCTAGCTGAGGCTGTTCCATGCCCGCCCCCCTCAGCAGGGATCGCTGCAGGGGGATGCCTTCTCGAGGCCGTGGACCCCGGGCCTCTGCCACGCCTTTCCCCCGTTTCCCTTGATGCACAATTTGCTGCTCAAAGCAAGGAGGGACAAGGCGCAGGTAATTCTGATAGCCCCAGACTGGCCCCGCCAGTACTGGTACCCAGATCTCCTCAGCCTCAGCTCCAGGCTCCCGAGGCAGCTTCCAGCTCGCCCGGACCTGCTCTCAGTCAGTCAGGGGAAGGTATTCCATCCGGACCTTCAATCCCTGCACCTGACGACCTGGTTCCTGAGTGGCTAGAGTTCCAGGCCTTGGGTCTTTCCGACGAGGTCCTCAACGTAGTTGAGGCGTCCAGTAAGGAGTCGACCAGAAAATGCTACGCCTTCAAATGGAAAAGATTTTCCATTTGGTGTCAGGGCAAGGGCCTGGACCCTTCCTCCTGTTCCTTGGCGAGCATATTGGACTACCTTTGGTCCTTTTCTCAGCAAGGGCTTGGGTCGGCGATCATGGAGGTGCACCTGCAGCCATCTCTGCTTGCAGGCGCGGGCAGGGGACAGTCGGTGGCACAGGAGAAGGGTGGTCTACGCTTTTTCAAAGGCCTTGATCACATTTTCCCTCCGCTAAGAACCCTCCACCTCCGTGGATCTACTGCTGGTACTGGCAAAGCTCATGGGCAAGCCATTCAACCAATGCACAGGTGTGAACTCTCTCACTGTCGTGGAAGACCGCCTTTCTTGGTGGCTATCACATCAGCCAGAAGGATGGGAGAGCTCCAGGCGCTTTGCATCGAGTCTCCTTACCTGGTCTTCCACAGGGACAAGGTTGTCCTGCGCCCCCACCCGAAATTCCTTCCGAAGGTGGTGTCGGAGTTTCACCTTAACCAGGTGTTGACTCTGCCGGTGTTCTACCCCAGTCACACCTCGGAGGCCGAATACAGGCTCCATACTTTGGACCCTAGAAGGGCGCTCGCTTATTATAAGGAGCGCACTGCTGAAATTCGGGGAGAGGTTCCCTAGCTGTTTGTCACCTACGCTGAAGCTGCACTGGCAGACCTGCAGCCAAGCGGACGATAAGCAGGTGGGTCACCTCCTGCATAGATCTCTGCTATAGTTATGGGCATGGAGCCTCCCAGAGGGATAGAGCTCATTCTACCCGCCATACTGCTGCATCGGTGGCTGCTTCCAGGGACATCCCTATCCAGGATATTTGCAGGGCTGCTACCTGGAAGTCAGCACACACCTTCATCACCCATTACCACATCGACCTTGAGTCACGCTGGATGCTGGTTTTGGGGCCTCGGTTCTCCAGTCTCTATTCCCTAAGTAGGGAGTGCGCCTTGCCTCCCTCCTCCCGGAGAACTGCTAGGAGTCTGTCAGGCAGTGTGGATGAACAACATATCCATGTCCCTAGAAATACAGGTTACTCACCTGTAACAGGAGTTCTAGGAATGGTATATGTTGTTCATCCACACTGCATGGCAGGTATCCTTGCCGCTTTAAATCTTGCCGGAAGGTCTTCAAGCTGGCTCCTCCCACCCACCCGGGTGGTAAAACTCTCGGCTCCGCCCCATGACGCCAGATCTGGCCCGCTGGAAGCTCAGGTTGTGCATCGAAGCCAGGGAGGTCGGGTGGGTCGTGTGGATGAACAACATATACCATTCCTAGAACTCCTGTTACAGGTGAGTGACCTGTATATCTTCAGTCTTCCTCAGGTATGAGCCTGGTCATAACTCAGTGGCTTACTTCGTTCTCACAAACTCGGATTCAGTCCAAAATAGTTCTCTTTTTCTCCCTTGGGGACAGCAGGCATACAAGCAGGCCAAACTTAAGCCTTTCCACAATTCTCCCATGCGAAATTACGCAGACGGCTGCTCGACTGTCTCGAGCTGTTGCTTCTTCAACTCCCAACCATGATCTGACTAAATTGTAAGCAAGTCTGGGACTTTCCCCAGGATCCAAAAGGTTTGGTTGGCTGATCAGTCTGTCAGTCATTACAAGGGCTTCAGATTCGATTAGGTGCCAAAAACCCAAAACTACAGTTCCTACAAGTTTTGCCCCTACCAAGCCCCTGTAGGCAGGCTTCATTTTAGAATCCCCAAAGTACTGATTGGTCCAATTTGGCAGTCCAGGACCAAAATGGTGCTGATGAACAGAACAGTCCATTGCTGGAAAGAAGGAAGGTTAGACAAAATACAATTTCTTTACCACGCTAGTAAATAACCAGCAAACAGTTACATCTTCTAACTGGGCTCCCTCTGCCCAATTAGCGATGGCCGAAACGGAGTGATTATCAGGCAGTCTGGGCAGGACTCTAGCATGGAAACACTCAGCCCCCCTCCCAGATCAATTATTACTGCAATCTAGGCCGCCCTTAAAGAGACAGTACACAGAGACTATACAGGCACTCTCTGGCAACAATGTTTAATTGCTAAAACCCAGAACACCAATCTGGCAGTGAGCATTTAGGCAAACTCGAGGAAGACTTTTCGGGAACCCCCATTTGTAGGGGGATTTATTTATCTATACATATAATTATGTGCACTTTATATTGAAGTATCTGTGGCTAAATCAATGTGTATCTGTCACTGTAAGTAATTTCCCTTTATGAGGGTGCAATAATAGATGTCACCAATGCCTTGAGAAAGCGCAGTCTTGTGAGAAAATGTTTGGCAGTGGGGAGGGGTGTCTGCACTTCCAATTGTGTTTGCAGGAGGTAATGGAATAAAGTTTACCTTTTAACTTTCTGCATCAGTGCTTTGGATAATTTTTGAGATGCAGTTCAGGTAGCCGAGTTTGGATTTGCTGCATATGATGTCTCAGATGCTTCTGCCAGGGCTGTTGCCTTGGCATTCTGCCTCAGAAGATACTCTGCTTAGGGTGGCAGGCTTTGCAAATGATCTACAACAGTCCATCCTTAATGCCCCATTTCGAGGGCAGAAGTTATTTGGCTCTGAGGACCAACAGACTCTGGCATCTCTTCAGGCCTCGGGTAGGACTTTGAAATCTGTGTATTCTCTCTACCGTACCCATCACAGGAGTAGGGGTTCCTTTCATCTGACTGGTGTTTGCAGCCAGCCACCAGGGCAGGGACGAAGGAGCAGGAACTTTGCCAATTCCGGGGACCACACCAGGAGACCATTAAAAAGCCCCAAAGGGGGCAGGGAGAGCTACCTCCAATGGCTCCACCTGACTCCTTATATAGCCCTGTGACAGGGAGCACCTGCCACTCTTGGGGACTGACCTTTTCTTAAATCTGTTGCAACATTTCCTCTATTTCTTAGTCTGTTCTATCCTTAACAATTTCTAGTCCATAAGGTTGGCCACCTATGGGCACCCTCCTCCCCTTTCTTGACTATGCTATAGTGTCCTCTTTAATTTTCCTTTTTCCCTCTCAGATCCTTGTACAGGGAGATTATTGTTGTGACCTCCAAGCGTACAGTATGTAAAACAGGCTGTGTTCATCGTAGTGGGATTTAGTATGTAATAGCACTTTGTCATAAAATACTTTGATGTACATTTCTTATGTTTATGAAACCTATAAATGATGAAATACCATGGTATTAGGTGTTTTTGATAAAGGTAAAAAGTACTCGGTGACTATTATAGAAATTAAGTTAGTTGTGCTATTTAAAATGCATGTAAATGGCCTGCCCGGTGGTGTACAGGGCTGAGGTGCTGGTGCCTTACTCGATCCATGCTGGCGGACCCAGTTTGTGGAAGTCGGGCGGGGGTGAGCTGGATAGAGCTGCCGGCAAGCAAGCTCTCCTCTCCGGGGAGGAAGTGTGGCTTTTGTCTGCTGATGGCAACCCCCAGTGGAGGCTGGAGGAAGCACAGGCCTGAGGGTGCCTAAGGCAGTAGGCTAGGGGGTGGGGGAAGGAGGCTGTTACAGGGGCTGTTCGGTGCATGCGTGCCTTCACGCGCATGCACTCGGACTCCTGGGGCCTCTGGGAGAAAATAGGAGGAGGAAAAAGATGCCAGTCAGCAAGATGATAACCGACTTCCTGCAGGCGCCGCTTCTGGGCCGGGCAAGGTAAGAGACGGTTATTCCGGGAGACAGGGCTGAGGGAGTCAGTCAGATGGGGGCTGACCAGCAGGGGATAAAAAGCAGCTGTGATAAAAAAAAAAAATAATAATAAAATGCATGTAAATTGCTGTAAACTAGGCAGGTCTGAAATGTCATGGTGATTTGCATATATCCCATTATGCTTTTCATTATGGAAGTATATATGATATTGTATTTCTTTGAAACTTGATTTGTTGCCAGTGCCCTTTGGAGTAACCCTTTTTTCAGTAATTCTGTATTGAGGTTCTTTGTCTATAGCTTGTTTTGTTTTGTTTTTTTCTTTTTGGGCCCCAGTATCCAAGCAAACGGGGCCCGCATGGGGTGGAGGGTGTATCTCAACTGGTAAGTTAGATCAGAGGTCAAGTGAGCCAGTAGGTGCTGGCTAAGTGCAGAGAAAGGACATACATAGTCTGTTGCTGCAAACTGATATATTGAGGAAGGAATATGCCATTGCTTAAGGTTATCTCCTGCATTTTGAATAAACATCACACACAAGTTGTGTGTTGAACTTGAAGCTCGATGTGTGGTCCATCTGTTATCCCACAAGCCCCCACCATCTGTACCTCCAGGAGTAGTTGTAGAGGTCGTCTCTTTCTTGCCACTTGACCCAGTTGGAAAGAGATGACTACAGATGCATGGGTTCTTGAGTGGGGGGTGAGGGGGGCACATAACAGATTCTCAGTGTTGGCTTCACTAGAGAAGAAGAGGCAGAGGACCAAGTAGGCAAGGCTAGAGAGGATGGGATTATTAGCAGCCCAGTGAGTCGGGGTAAGGGTGGTTGAAGGGGACAAAGCTTCAATGGGGAAGAATAAGGGGGCGGGGCCAGGGAACCTGGACAGAGGGTCAGTAGCTAAGGGAGGGGTGAAAGGATATGAGGAGTTAAAGGGAGGGATGCACTAGGGAGATGGGACAGGTGAGGAACAGAAGACAATGTTGGGGATATCAGAGGAGGATGGGGTGGGGGGGGCAGAGATGGGGATGGAAGGGGGAACAGCTGAGCTGCACTTGGGAACAGAAGACCAGGCAGGAAAAGACAAGAAATAGGCAAGTCACGCAGTCCAGGTAAACAAAGGTGGGATTCTAGTGATGGGGGATTAAATTCTGAAGGGGATCAGATGGAGAAGCAAAGTGGAGAGGCATAGTAGAATATGTGTGGAGGCCATGCTGGGTATGACAGCGGGCAGGATGGGACAGTTCATCCGGAAATATGCTAGGAAGGGTAGGGAGAAACCTTACATAGTTCTGCATGTGGGAACCAATAACCTGTCAAGTAACACAGTTGATGTAGTCCAGGAGAGGTTTGTGGGCTGAGGCGGATTTGTGAGGAAGTGGGGGTGGGGGGATCAGTAACTCGGTGCTTCTTGTACCCAGGCAAGCACGGCAAGGAAACAGAGGATTGAGGAATAAACACATGGCTAAGGAACTCAGCCCATCCTAAAGGGGTGGGTGGAAAGCACATGGGGTGGGGAGCTTCATGCCACAGACAGGCTTCATTTGGAGGGTAGGTAGGAGGGTTCCAAACAGAAGTGGAGGAGTACTTGGAAAACAGTGTGAATTTAAACTGGTTGGGGGTGGGGGGAACAGAGGCCTGGCAGGATGCTCAAGCAGGAGGACAATGAGCTTACTCCCCATGCTGCTGGTAGGGGACTTGAGGAGGAGTCGGGGGGAGGGGGGGGGCCAAAAATGGAAGCGGGTGGAGGATGTCTGGGGAACAAGGTAACAGAATTACAGGCCCTCGTGGAGGATGGGGAAGTGGATATGGCAGCCATAATTGAGACATGGGACACCCAATGCCATGATTAGGACCTGGCAGTACCAGGATATAAGATATTTCGGAGGGACAGGGTAAAAGGGAAAGGAGAATGGATGGCGCTGTATGTGAGGGAAGGACTGAAATGTGTCAGGGAAGAGGGGGAGGAAGGCAACACAGAGGCTTTATGAGTGCAGATCCAGGTCTCCAAACCTAGGACTCTCAGGATGGGAGTGTTTTACAGGCCACCCTCTCAGACCGAGGAGTTAGATAGGGAGCTAGCAGGGCAGGTCAGAAGGATCTGCGGAAAGGGAAGCACAGTGATTATAGGCGACATCAACCTACCAGGGGTGGATTGGGGTACCCCAGCTACAACAAATAGGGAGCAAGTGCTTCTGGAAGCCTTCCAGGACAGCTTCCTATTACAGATGGTCAACAAGCTGACCAGGTTAGGGAACACCCTTGACCTCGTACTGGCAAATTATGAGTTTGTGAGGGAGCTGACAGTGGAGGAACCACTGGCAGGGAGTGACCATCACTCAGTGTGGTTTAGGATAAACATGGGGAAACAGGGAGTTGGATCAGTCACAAGGGTGGTAGACTTCAGAAGGGCCGACTTTGGGAAGATGAGGGATATAGTGCAGGGGGCTCTAGCAGGGATCAACCCAGATATGGACACTAACTAGAGGTGAGTGATCATTAAAGGGGGGGGATAGGGGAGGCAATAGCAACATGTACAAGAGTCCAGAGTAAGAGGGCGAGGGCAAAGAAGCCTAGTTGGGTGAACGGGGGTTATGGAGAAAATAGGAAGAAAAAGAGCCACCTTTAGGAGGTACAAGAGTACGGAGGGGGGTGTGGACAGAAGAGATATACCTAAAGAAGTCAAGGGAAGTGACCAGAGCATCCAAGGCATCCCAGGAACTCAGCCTAGCACAGGGCATTAAAGAGGCGGAGAAGGACTTCTTTAGGCACATCAGGGAGAAAAGGAACTGCAGAGACCAAATTGTGAAGATTAAAAAGGGAAGGGATGGGTGAACACTAAGGCAGAACAGGCAAAAGCATTAAATGAATACTTCTGCTCTGTATTTACCAAAGAAAAAGGGGGGAGGAGGTACCCAGAGGGGTTGGGGGGGCAAGCACTGGGGGAGGAGGGGGAGGAGACAGACAGGGAAATCACAGTGGGCACAGTACTGGAGAGCTTGATGGCACTGAGGGTGAACAAGGCACCAGGTCTGGATGGCATACACCCCCGGGTACTAAAAGATCTGGTGGATGTTCTGGCTGAACTTCTTACAGACCTGTTTAATGCTTCTCTGGACTCGGGGTGTGTACCACAGGACTGGAGGATGGCACACGTGGTGCCCCTTCACAAGAGTGGCCCCAGGGATGAGCTGGGGAACTACAGACCAGTAAGCCTCACGTCCATCGTGGGTAAGCTGATGGAGACAATCTTGAAGGAGAGGCTGGTTTCTCACCTGGAAGCAAATGGGCTGCAGGACAGCAGGCATCATGGGTTTGGCTCAGGCAGATCCTGTCAGACTAACCTGGTGGAGTACTATGATTGGTTAACTAGGCAATTGGACAGGGGCCATGCAGTGGATGTCCTGTGTCTGGATTTAAGCAAGGCATTTGACTCGGTGCCACATGGGAGGCTAGGCAGTAAGCTGGAGGGCACAGGAGCGGGGGCAAAGCTAGTGGGGTCGGTAGTGAGCTGGCTGAAGGAGAGGTAGTAGAGGGTGGTGGTGGAGGGAGCCATCGCCCAGGCAGCACAAGCGGGGTGTTCTGGGGCCAGTGTTATTTGGGATCTTCATAGCAGACATTTCGATAGGCATCAAGAACAAGATCAGTCTTGTTTGCAGATGACACCAAGATGGGAGCAGTAGTGTATGACCTAGAGGGGTGGCAGGGGTTACAGGACAGTCTGGCAAAGTTGAAAACCTGGTCAGACACTTGTCAGCTGGAGTTCAGTGCTAAGAAATGCAAGTTGTTGCATTTCAGAGCAAGGAACCCAAGGAGGAGCTACCAAATGGGTATTCAGTTGACCAAGACGGAGGAGGAGGAGAAGGATCTAGGGGTAATCATAACAGGAGCAATTAACAACTCCATGCACTGTGGAAAGGCAGCTGCCAAGGCTAACAAGATGATGGGGTGTATTGCATGGGGCATATCCTCCAGGAAGGGGGAGGTGATTCTGCCACTGTACAGGTCACTGGTTAGACCACACCTCAAGTACTGTGTGCAGTTCTGGAGATCGTACCTGAATAAGGACATAGGCTGCTGGAGGTAGTGCAGCGCAGGGCAACAAAAATGATCCACGGGTTGGTGGACTTGCTCTATGAGAGTAGGCTGGAAGAGCTGAACATGTACTCCCTGGAGAAGAGCATGGACAGGAGGAACATGATTGAGGCCTTCAAATACATGAAGGGGGATCAATAGGACTGACACAGGAGGTCTTTTTCAGTTGAGGGGGAAGGACACCCAAGGGCACAGTCTAAGATTAGAAGGGGAGGGGGTTCAGGAGGGAAATGAGACACTTTTTCATGGTGAGGATGGTGGCAGGTTGGAACATATTACCAGAGGAAGTGGTATCCTGTAATACAGTGGGATGCTTCAGAGGGGGGACGGGACAGGGTAAGGAGGAGGGTCACTGGAGTGGGGGGGGAGGAAGGGGCAGCTGCAGTATAAGGGCTGCTAGCTGCACATTTGAGTGGACTTGATAGACCGTACGGCTTTTTATCTGCTGGCAAGTACGTATGTTTGTAACAAACTAACCATTGGTTTATGTTATAGACCCCCAAATCTGCATAACGAGGCTAGTACAGTATTTTTTGGACAATATTGATTTCGTTGATGTAGCTGGAGGCTGTATATTGCTAGGAGACTTCATCTTCCCGAAAATTAACTGGGTAACATTAACAAGGGCAGGATCAGTAGAAATAAGTTCTAGGGATGTGGCTATGATGTTCAGTTCACAGTGTCTGGTAGTTGCCTTGCCCTTTAAGGACCGCTGGAAATGTCTTCAAGCTAGCTCCTCCCAGCCGGCCCAGTGGCGCTGAGGGTTGAGGCACTGGATGCCACATCTTGTGCCATGCCGGCGACCTGGGTTTGGGAACAAACCTGGGCCGTCAGGTCAGCGGAGGAGGAGAGGATTGAGTGTCCGGAGGACAGCTCTCCTCTCTTGGGTGGGTTCCAGGGGATCTCCCGCCTGGTGGCAGCTCCTGGTGGAGGTCAGGGTTGTTACACCACTGGTGGGGGCAGCCAGTGGGGTACTGGCAGCGGCGGGTATCTGTGGAGGGGGGGGCAGGAGCATTTCCTTCATGCGCTGATGCCAGTGCACATCCGTGTCAGTAGGGGAGGAACAACGGAAAAATCAGCCCTATCCCTGGTAGGCGAGGGTGTGTTCAGTGACTCCGCACCCACGCCCACCATCGGGTCTCTCGCCTCCTCTGTTGATTCGTAGTCTGGCCACTCTCTCCGATTCTAGATAGAGCGCCAGATAGGAGTAGGTGGTTCCACCCCTGGGAACTCAGCCCGGGGGGGTTGAGCAGTACATGCGGTCCACACTGGAGGAGAAGAAAGACTGAAGACCGGGTGGGAGAATGTGGAGGTCAAAAAGCCTCACCAGAGAGAGTAGAGGGGTAGAGAAGTAAGGAGTGTAAACAGAGTTTACAAAAAAAAAAGCTGGCTCCTACCACCTACTCGGGTGGTAACTCCCATGGCTCTGCCCCATGATGCCAGATCTTCCTTTCCACTGGAAGAAGCAGGTTCACTCCTTATCACTCCTGCATTGAGTATGCCCTGGTGCTTACATCTTTGGATTTACTTCCTAAACTTACACTAAAACTCATTCAAGTTTCGTCTACACCTTGATCTTCGATCATGACCGCGATGGAGGATAAAACCTCGACCGGGTTTCGCCGGTGCCCTTGCGGGCAGAAAGTGCCCCGTATGGACCCCCATGCCTCGTGCGTCTACCGTCTGGGCCACGGTCACGATCTGCAGGCCTGTGATATTTGTCAGTTATTCCACCTGAATGTCCCCAACAACTGCGCTGCCCGCCTGAAGTTGGTCCGACCTGAGAAACGTTACCCACCGGTCAAATCAAAGAATGCCCGTTGGGTGGTCTTCGTGGCTGTGGGGTCCATCAAACAGTTAGAACAACTTAAGACCTTCGTGGAGGAGGCATCCCAGTCTGCTGCTCTGTTCTTTTCTGCCTTGGCCTTTGTCCTGGTCCAGTTGGGCGCCACCTATTCGGCCTCCTTCAAGGAGCTGCGCCAGTCCCTCATGACCAAAGGAGAGGGCCCTTCCAAGTTGCACAGTTCCCACTCATGCAAGAAGGAGTCCAAGAAGGATAAAAAGAAGACTCATCGTCAACGCTCCTGGGACCGGGAACGTTCCTGCTCTCAGGAAACTTCGGTTTTGACTACGGTCGAAACTATGGCCTTGGCCGCTGGCTTCACGGTAACCCCATCGGACCCGTTGGCTGAGACGCCGGCCAACGATGCGGATGAGATTTTTCTTGACCCTATCAATTGGTTGTCGTCTAAAGAGGGTGACACCTCCCTTTTTCGGACTCCGGTGCTGCCGGTGACCACTGACGGGTCGGCGCAGCCCACTGAGCCGGACCCACCGGTCATCAGCCCAGGTCAGGAGGAGTCGCTGACTTCCTTGGCTCCCTCCAAGGCTTTCTGTCGGCACGGTCGAGGTCATCTTCAACTTTGGGGTTGAGCAGGTCCTGCCAACATCGGCGGTCTCACTCTTGCCACCATGGTGAGCTGCGCCACCGCTACTCGTCTTCATCCTCCTCGGGTGAGGAGAGGCTTCAGCACAAATTGCATAGACACTACAAAGATCTCGTGGCAACAGTTCTGTCCGGCCAAAGCCGACACCAGCTGCCACCCTGGCCATTGCCTGGCTGTCCCCCGGAAGGCTGACGCCGACTCCCATGGTGGGGCAGGTCGACACCGTTCCTCCCCCACTGGAGCTGTTTCAGACCACGGTGACTCAGCCGAAGCAGGCTTCTCCACTGATCATGGTGGAGCCACCACCAAAACAGCCAATGACTGGGGCTCCGACCAAGGAATCTCGGCCGGCCAGGGGGCTTCCCCATCGGCAGTCAGTCACCCTTACGCCTGACCTTCATAGTGGGTCGAGGGTGACACGGGTGGCTGCCTGCTTTATGGGGACTCCTCGGAGTCCAAGGATTTCTCCTTGCACTCCTGTCCACTGAACAGGGAGTCGATCAGGGATCTCTCCATGGACTCAGGCCCTACTTCGTTCATGGGCATTCTTCGCCTCATCTCAGAGTCTACAGGGATGAAGCTGGAGCCCATCCCAAAGCGGGCTCGATATCCCCTCCCAGAAATTCTGGACAAAGGGGACTGTCTGACAAAGGCCTTCCCAGTGGCTGAGGCCATTGTTGGCCCTGCCTTGGAGCAATACCGGGGATGTTGATAGACCGCTGGACAGAGAGTCCAGGAAATTGGACCATTCGTCCAAAAAGATCTATGCTGCCTCTTTGCTAGGCCTCTGCCAGGCGAGCTTGGCCATCTTGAGGGCACACGTCTCTCATGCCCTATTAGGCTCCCCAGGATGAGGTGATCCCTCATCTTCCTGCGGACTTTAAGACCACGGGCAAACAGGTCCGAGACCTGTGTAGGGTAGTGGCGAAACAGTCACGGTTGCCATGCGCCATGGGGCTTGGCTACGGATCTCGACCTTCATGGCAGATGCCCAGCAACAACTGGCAGATGTCCCCTTTTGAGTACCGACCTGTTTGGGCCTAGTGTGGAGGGTCACCTCCATCACAATGAAAAGTCCAGTGCCACCCTGGACTCTGACATCTGCCCAGAAGGACAACAAGGGCTCCAAGCAGCAGAAGTGCAAGCCTTTTTGGTCCTCCACCCCTGTGGCAAAACCAGCCCAGCGTCAGTCTGACCAGCAGGCTCAGGCCAAGTCCGTGGCCTCGGTGGTCCGAAAGCACGGAGGAAAAGGACCCGGTGGCTCCTAAGCCAGATCCTCCTCCTCCTCCAAGCCTGCTCAGTGACGGGATGGGGGTTGCCACCCTCATGCCCATCACACCTCCCCTGGGTCCTCCTGTGTGGGGTCAGCTCCGCCACTTCCTTTCCGCCTGGTCCACTGTTACAACAGACAGGTGGGTTCTGGAAGTGGTCGGTCAGGGTCTGCCTCTGGAATTCGAGCAGTATCCTCCAAGCCAAGCCTGAGCCCCACGGGAAGACTTGGTATCTTCAGATACTCTGTCAGCTCTTCAAGGGGACATAGCCCTGCTCCTCCGCAAGGAGGCTGAGCTCAGAGTTGCTGATCCTCCGGAACACCCAGTGTTTGTATCCAGGTACTTCCTGGTGCCAAAGTGGATGGGGGGGGGGGGGCTGGCTCTCCATTCTAGATCTGCATGACCTGAACAAATTCCTCCAGTCCCGCACCTTCAGGATAGTAACTTTGTCCCAGATCATGCCATCTCTGGAGCAAAACATGTGGTTTTGCTCTCTGGATCTTCAGGACGTGTTCTTTCACATCCTGATCCGTCATCCCACCGAAGGTTCCTCTGCTTCCGAGCAGAGTGAACCCTTTACGAGTTCCAAGCCATGCCTTTCGGCCTCTCCTCAGCCCCAAGGGTCTTCACCAAATGCATAGCAATGGTGGCAGCTTACCTGAGGCGCTGAGGGGTCCGGGTGTTCCCCATCCTGGATGAGTAGCTGATAGCGGGTCCCTGGAGGCAGGAGGTGGAGCAGTCCAGGGACCTGGCTCTCCAGACCTTCATCGACTTTGGTCTTCTAGTTAACGAGGCCAAGTCGGAACTCGTGCCCTAGCAGGTGATCAGCTTCATCGGGGTAAAGCTCGACTCGTGGTGGGCCAGAGCTTAGCTCCCGGTGGACAGGGCGGATGTTCTCTCCTCCTCTGCGCAGTCATTTCTGGTTGGGTACGTGCACCCTACCCGGGACTTCCTGCACCTTCTGGGTTACATGGTGGTCTGCAGCAGCGTGGTCTGATGGGCCCATTGGCATATGCGCTCCCTGCAGTGGGAGCTGGCCAGCCAGTGGTCTCAGCACAAAGGTCACTTCAACCAGCTGGTCACTGTGACCCAGAGGATGTGGAACGCCCTCCAGTGGTGGGTCGTTCTAGAGCATCTGCAGGAAAGGATCCCATTTGTCCGCCCTGAGCCAGTGGTCATCCTGATGACCGATGCCTCTCTCACAGGCTGGGATGCCCACCTGGGGGAACACAGAGTCCACGGGCTCTGGACCCTCAGGAGTCCTGATGCCACATCAACCTGCTGGAGCTCCGAGCGGTTCAGCTAGCCCTGACCACATTCCCTCCATTTGCCTGGGGTCACGTGGTCCGGGTCCAGACGGGCAACACCACGACCGTGTACTACCTCAACAAGCAGAGCGGGACGCACTCCTTGGCTCTGTGCAAGAAGCTGTCTGCATTTGGACCCTTGGGAGCCTCCAGTCAGCTGGCAGATGCCCTCAGCCATATGGGTGGGGCATCTCATGAGTGGTCCCTCCACTCAGAGGTAGTTCACAGTCTGTTCTCCCAGTGTGGTACCCTTCAGGTGGACCTGTTCACCTCCAGGGAGAATGCAAAGCTGAGGCTGTTTTGTGCCCACCCCCCTCAGCAGGATTCGCTGCAGGGGATGCCTTCTCAAGACTGTAGACCCCAGGCCTCTTCTGTGCCTTCCCTCCACTTCTTCCCTTGATCCACAAAGTGCTCCTCAAGGTCAGGAAGGACAAGGCACAGGTGATCCAGACTGGCCCCACCGGTTTTGGTACCCCGATCTCCTCAGTCTCAGCAACAGGCTCCCGAGGCATCTTCCAGCACTCCCAGAACTGCTTTCCATCAGTCAGGAGAAGGTCCTCCACCCGGACCTTCAATCCCTGCACCTGACAGCCTGGTTCTTGAGCGGCTACAGTTCTATACTTTGGATCTCGCTGAAGTTGTCCTCACCATGGTGGAGGCATCTAGAAAAGAATCTACCAGAAAAATGCTCTACCTTCAAATGGAAGAGATTCTCCATGTGGTGTCAGGGCAAGGGGTTGGACCCCTTGACCTGTCCTGTGGCTAGCATTTTGGACTATCTGTAGCCTCTCTCCAAAGGGGGACTTCGGTGGACGACTCCTAAGGGGCACCTGGCAGCCATCTCTGCTTACTGGGCGCGGGCTGGTCAGCAGTCAGTGGCACAGGATAAGGTGGTCTGGTGCTTTTTCAAAGGCTTTGACCACATTTTCCCCCGGGGTGTGAACCACCACCACTGTGGGACTTGTTGCTGGTTTTGGCAAAGCTAATGGGCAAGCTATTCAAACCAATGCAGAGGTGGTGTAACATGGCTCACCTGTCGTGGAAGACCGCCTTCCATGTGGCTATCACATCAGCCGTAAAGATCAGTGAGTTCCAGGTGGTCTCGGTGGAGTCTCCTTACCTGGTCTTCCACAGGGACAAGGTTGTCCTGCGCCCTAGTCCCCGAAGTTCCTCCCGAAGGTTGTGTTGGAGTTTCACCTGAACAAGGTGATGACTCTACTGGTGTTCTTCACCAATCACACCTCGGAGGCTGAACACAGGCTCCATACTCTGGACCTGAGGTGTGCGCTTGCTTATTACAAAGAGCGCATGGCTGGAGTTCGGGGAGAGATTTGCCAGCTGTTTGTCATCTACACTGAAGCGGCACCTGGCAGACCTGTAGCCAAGTGGATGATTGGCTGGTGGATCACACCCTGCATTGATCTCTTCTATAGGTTGGCAGGTAGGGAGCCTCCCGGAGGGCTTGGGGCTCATTTCACCCGCCATACCGCTGCGTCAGTGGCTGCTTCTAGGGACGTCCCTATCCAGGAAATCTGCAGGGCTGCTTCCTGGAATTCAGCACACACCTTCATTTCTCATTACCACATTGGCCTCGAGTCACACCGGGATGCTGGTTTTGGGGCCTCAGTTCTCCAGTTTCTGTTCCCGAAGTAGGGGGTTACTCACCTGTAACAGGAGTTCTAGGAGTGGTATGTGATGTTCATCCACACAGACCCATCTGACCTCCCCAGCTTCGGCACAGAAACTCTGCTACCAGCGGGCAAGATCTGGTGTCATGGGGCGGAGCCATGGGAGTTACCACCCAGGTGGATGGGGGGAGCCAACTTGAAGACATTTTCGACGATCCTTAGAGGGAAAGGGAACTGCCAGACAGTGTGGATGAACATCATACACCACTCCTAGAACTACTGTTACAGGTGAGTAGCTGTGTTTTTTGGACATCATTATTGACAGAAACCTTGAACAAAAGGTGAATACACCAACCAGAGGTAGGAATATACTTAATCTGGTCCTGACCAACCTAGAAGACGAACTTAGTAACGTTGTTATTATAGAGCCCCTTGGAGATGGTGACCATAATGTGGTCAAAGCTAAAATTCACTAGAACAGTGAAACTTACGGTGGTGTAACATATATCATAAGCTGTAATAAGGCTAGACACGAGGATATGAGAGCATGTCTTCAAGAATGGGATTGGAAAAGAGATTTAGAAGGAAAAACATTGGATTCCATATGGAAATAAAATATATTATTGCTTGGGTTCATATGTGGCAGTTATCAAAAAATATTCTAGAACGTCAAATTCCAAAATGATTTTCTAAAACTATAAACAAAAGTATAAAGAATAAGAGGAAAGCATATAAAAAGAATCCCACACTTAATAAATGGACCAAATATATCTGCTAATAAATGTAAAAAATCTAAAACCAAACTAGAAATGCAGATGCTAAAGTCAGTTTGGGACAACAAATAATAATTCTTTAATTATATTGGGAGTTTGAAAGGGGGTCAGAAAACTATAGGTGAACTAAAACACAATGGTACTACCATAAGTGATGAGGCTGAGATTGCAAATAAGTTTAATGAATACTTTACCAGTTTTTTAAACTAAAAGAAACAAGCAGTATCCCCCATGCTATGAGTACAAGTCAAGAAATCCCATGTAAAATCTCCAATGAGGATGTTAGGAAAAACTTAAAACAACTAAAGGTGTTTAAATCCTCCTGGGTCAGATGGAATCCATCCTAGGCTTCTTAGGGAGTTGGCGGATGAACTGGCAGGACCTTCAGCCATGTTGTTTAATATGTCATTGCAAGAGGGGATTACAGTCCAGGATGACACAAGGCAAATGTGAAGACAGTCTTTGAAAAGGGCGATAAAACAGATTTCAAAAACATAGACCCATCAGTTTTACATCCATTATTGGTAAACTAACGGAAGGCTACATCCAAGAGATCATAGAAGAACATATTAAACAATTGGAGTTAACTGATATTACACAGCACAGGTTCTGCTCTGGGCTATCGTGCCTAATTAAATCTGACACAGTTCTTCGAACCGGTCAGTTGTGCCCTTGATAAAGGGCTACCGGTCGATATAATCTATTTAGATTATGCTAAGGCGTTCGATTCAGTACCACATAAAGAACTTATTCCGTGTCAGTTAAACTTGAAAATACAAATGTAACCCAGGGCCGGTATGCCGTTTGTATCTGACAGCAATACCAGGTGGGCTGGGTTCGGGGAGGAATAGGTCACTCAGCACAAAGGCTAGGTTTGGCTTCTCTGCACAGGGGCACCCAAGTAATTCCGAACACAGGAAGCAATAACTGTAATGTCCAACACCAGCAGTGGGATTCTAAAGTGTGGCTTTTTATTCACATCCAAACAGAATAAACAAAGCATAGACGGACCCCCACGGGGCTACACTCCTGTTAATGCAGATTAAAAGAAACAAGAACAGTTCCTCAAAACTTCAGCCCTCAGGCTCTGAACCCACTGGGCACACAGCCCGGACTTGCATGCTGCTTTGGGTTACACAGCCCAAACTTGTACACGTTCTGGGTTTTCCCTGGCTCTGCTCCCTTGCGGGCCACTCGAACACCTTCCATACTTCATGAAAACATTTTCTGGTGTCTCCCTAAACCACCTAAGAGCACCTCCATCAGGGAATTCTTCCTTTCAATCCCACGTCTGGGTACTTTCCTCAGGCACTGGCCAAGTACCTGAAGGAAAGTAAAAGGTGTCTCAGAGCAAATCCGTAGAGGTGAATTTGGTTACTATTGATGGGGGGGTCTCCCACCTCTCACTCCCGCAATTCATACCCGGCCATTTCTCTGGACAATAAACACCTCATCCTGTAAAGCTTTGCAATGTAGATTCTTGCTAAATGTATTTCACATTCCATCTACTTGTCTTGCTTCCCATTTATGCTGGACTTCAACATACTTTTAAGTGGCATTGTCCACTACTCTAGACCCCCCACTAAGTTAAGCAGTCCAATCCCCAATTTCCTTCACTCTTTGTGCTGGACTTGAACATACTTGAATTAAATGGCAATGTCCATTACTCTAGACCTCCCACAGATTAAGCAGTCCAATCCCCACTTTCCAACTGTACTTGGCTGTCTTTTCCTGACCCCACAGTAACAGCCCCTTTAGTTTCCTTCTGTTCAGGTGAAAAACACTTGGCCCTTTTTCAGAGCGAACTCACCCTTTGGTTGCAGGTGCCCCACAGACTTTTGCTCTACAAGGAATTTCTCTGAGCTTCTGGCGCCTCAGCACAACTTGAACAGGCAGCTTCTTTCCCTTAGCCGGACCCAGGGGGGTTGCCCCTGGAAAACAAGCAAAAACCTTCCCCCCATCCCCTCAGGGATGGGGATCTTGAATCATTGAAAGCAGTCCCCACCACTTCAGTTACCAGTTCCTGTGTTCCTCTTCAGGTGGAAACACACACCTTCCAAAAGTAGCTCTAAACCAGAGTTTAAAGCTCTGAGAGCCTGCACACACTCAGCTGTACTACTGTCTCTCACTCAGACTGCACACAGACTGAATTCAAAATCCCCAACTTTCTACACTAACCTCCCACTGCAGCATTCCAGTGTGGCTTATGCAGCTGCGAAAGTTCTATCATGATGTCATCCCTCAGTCTCAGCTGAGACTAAGAACAGTGTGAGACAGTGTGAAATCCATTTAACTGGAGTTTCACAAGCTGTCTTCCCTGCCTACCACTAGGTCTTACTGGGATTCTAGTAATCCCGGGTAACGGGGGAGGGGTTACACTCACCCTGGGCCAGAAAAATGATTGCTCGCAGTCATTAATCACCCGGCTTAGGCCATCTTGCCCCATGTGTTGACTATGAGGAGGTAGCGCTACCTTCTCCCCTACCATGTGCCAGCACAGGCAGACAACACTAAGGGCCGAGAGGGCTTTGGCTGACGCATCAGCCTCTACTCTACCCACTGACTGTGGGTACCTAGTGGCTCCGGTAGAACTGCCCAGAGCATAGCCCTAATAGATCAGCACTGCGGCCCCTATGGCCGTTCAGGACCACAGCCTGTCTATCCCCCTAGCCCTCTAGGGAAAACCTGTCTGCCTCTAACTCAGATCCCAAAACAAAACAAACGGGGGACCTCCCGACCCTGGACACCATGCAACCACACACCAGGAGCTAATACCATACCATTGCATTACTCCCACATCCCCCAGAACCATACCTGTGGAAGAAAAAGGTTACACACAGTAACAACAACAACAATAACAGTTCTTTAAATACTACACTCTAAAGTACTAGTGAGGAACTCTGATGAGTCCCTCTTCCTCTTCTTGTCTTCTCTTCTATCTTCTTCAGGAACACCTGCAAGAAAAAAGAAAGACAACACACACTCCTAATCTGCATACACAGTCTATCTAAACCCCTACCATCAAAACACTGGAGAATCCCAAATATATATATATATTTTTTTTCAGAAAAGGTAGAAAAACAGTATAAACATTAGAAAACAATGATATTATTTACAATACACATATTTGGGGGATGGAATGCCCTAAAAGTCCCATCTAGTGACCACAGTGCCCGAAGGCTAGTCTATTAAAGAGTCTCTCCTGGGCTGGAGCCCGGTGAAGCACAGTTCTAGCAGGCCAGAGTCCCGAAGGGGAGAGTCTTTGAGGACAGTTCACACATCTGGAATCTACTAGTGTAGGGTGTGTACTGCAATGTCATAAGAATAGAAAAGTCTGGACTTACCAGTCCCTTGTAGAACGAAAACAGCACTGACCTGGTCCTCAGCCGAAGACTCTCCCTGGCAGTATTCTTCCAATACAGCTGGGCAGACATCTTATGGGAACGACAGGAGGTCACTTCTGGAAACTGCTGGGATGATGTCATCTCTGGAGATGGAACCTTGGAACAGGAACAAAAAGGAAAACAGCTGGTCTGACGTCATCTGGTTACCAGGCGATGATTCAGGATACAGCGGGGATGGCGTCCTCTCTGGATCTGAAGTTGTCTGGTGGGCCAGTTGATGGATTCTGGAAAGTCAGTACACTGTAGAACTGATGAATGTGGGGCACCTGAGTCCAGGACATCCATACTTGCGGAACAGAAAAGGCACTGCAATGGCTGGAGTGGTAGCACTGGCTACCACTGCTCTGCTTTCCATTTGGTAGGCATGGGCACATTCGCAGGGAGGTCTTTGCATTGTGGCCAGTAGCACAATGGGTCAGGTGCTTGACTTATTACCCCGTCTGGGCGCACATAATTCACACCCTGAAAGGTTTCACGTCCCTCTCCATCCACTGTTCGAACAGTGTCCATTAACAGTGTCCTGCCTCTTTTCCACTGGCTGTATTTGTCGTGAAACATTCTGTTCCTGACATGCTTGTTTGCACCAGGATGCACACATTTCATTACTTCTGCCCAAATCCAGGATTTCCTGCTGTTCTCAGTCTCCTCCCAGATGCTCCGAGGAAAGGTAGGAAAGGACATCCCATAGATTTCATTCGCCTCCCTACGAACCAGTCTCTCCTCTATACTAGCTTTGGTCAGCCTGAGACCTCTGGCCTGGCTTGGGGGCAGCCAGTCCTGGTTCTGCCAGCTACGCATTCTCAAAGACACAAAAAATGGATCCCTGACTTCTTCTTGCACAGCCAGGGCAGTGGAATCACCACTCTCTTCCATGCATTTCTTTGAGGCGAGAGCCTGAGGCTGTGTACCAGTTCCTTTTTCACAAGGCCACATAGGTTCCCCCTCTTCTTCTTCCTCACTGAGAATCTGTGCTCAGGAGTGAGCAGTTGTCCTCACTCCTGAGACTATCCACTCTTCGCTGAGCACGGAGGTCGAAACCTCCCATTCAAAGGCCTCCCTCATCTAGTCTTCTCCTATGAGACTTGGGCTAGGCCCCCCTCTCCAAGGGTCTACTGATGCTCTTCCTGAATTGTCTCTCTGCGATCCAGAATCCGAAACATCAGCACATTGTTCTGTCTGTAAATCTGCACCTTCTAGCTTTGTGCCACACTCCCGAGTGGCCTTCTCCAACAGGCTCGGCCTGGTGCTGTGTGCTGCCAACTGCAGATTTTTGAACTTTTGTCCATGTGGGAGCCAAGTGAATCTTGGGCGCTTTAAATAAACCGTATTTCTCTAGGCACCCAGAACAGTGAGATACCATGAAGACGTCCCTTCCAGCATTTAAGCATATTAAACATACTTGCACTGGATGTCCAGGAATCGCCACATGAGGAAGCAATCTCCGTAGTAACTTCTCTCAATGTCCCTTAACTTGTTTACTTCTACTGTTACCACAGCCCGGGCATGATCCGGGTAGCAGGCTGGTCCTGAGGCCATGACTGCAGAGAAAAACAAACGCTCGCTGTTATTAAAAGTCCCACATCACTGAACACTTTCTTCCACTTTCAAAATGGCTTCTCTGCTGCTGTGCTTACATTACTACCCCACCCTGTAATGGTAGCGGCAGCACAACATTCTGAAATTGAGTCAAGCCACTACGCATCCAGTTTACACCGTCTAATGATAACTTTGCTCAAACTGCACAAACTTGCACTGTTCTTTTTCCTAGCACATTTATATGATTTACCATGGACTTTTCACTTGCTGAAGACATTGCTCTAGCTCACAGTCCCTTAAAGCCTCAGTATTTCAAGCACAGGATTGCCTGTAACTCTTGCTGCATAATTGAGCCCATAACTGTGCTCACAGTCGATGGCTTGAAAGGCGTGCTTTAGCTGGTAAACTTAACACAGTCTTTGACTGCAAAGCAGCTACACTGCTGCATACAGATTCAGCTGGCTTTTGGCAAAAATCACTTGTTTGAGCAATTATTTCTGTTGGTACTCACTGTTACCAGTAGCTGTTTGCTGCGATGGAAAATGGCCTGCAGCCAGTCTTGGAGGCCTCTGAACAGAAACGGGTTGGCAGTCCTGCCAACCATCTCTCTGAACACCACACTCACAGTCCAGTCGATCGAGATGCGGGTTGAGCCCGGATTTAAACAGAAAAGTCAGTTTTTTACTCTTTCTACAGCGCTTTCAGTCACCGCGACGCTCCTCCTGTAAGCCAGTACGCACACTCCACTCACACACCCTCTCGAATGCTGGGCAGTCGCTGTAGAGCTGGCTTGGGGGCGGGACTGATTGCAGTCTCACCAATCACACGACACCATGCAAATGAGCCTCTTTCCTCTCGAGTGCTCTTCTCTTCACGGCAATCGTCGAGCAGGCTAATTTAAACTGCAAAACCACACTATTTTTTTCTCAACTGACTCCACGGCGAAAGCCCATTTCAACCATTTTTCATGGCCATTAAGCACAACCAGTCTCTCAGTTCACAAGAAAGCATTTCCAACATCCAGGGCACAATTTTCCTTTTGCTACCCCTAGTTTTCCACACTTTTCTTTGTCACAGCAGTTTTAAAAGCTGGCAAACCGCTGTAATTTTGATGCAGGACAAAGGCATACTCTCTCAGGCTTTACTGCTCCTTGGTAAGCAGTTGGCATTTTAACAGCAGCACATGGACAACAGCACACAGCGGCACATTAGTTAACCTTGCTTCAGATTTTTGGGCTACCCACTGCCAGATAAACAAAACGCTAGCCCTTTGCCCGAGCACCTTTCTTGCATTCCTCCCTAAGTTCCAAACCCAAATCCCAGCGGTGCCTCCATTTTTGTAACCCAGGACCAGTATGCCGTTTGTATCTGACAGCAATACCAAGTGGGCTGGGTTCGGGGAGGAATAGGTCACTCTGCACAAAGGCTAGGTTTGGCTACTCTGCACAGGGGCACCCAAGTAATTCCGAACACAGGACGTAATAACTGTAATGTCCAATACCAGCAGTGGGATTCTAAAGTGTGGCTTTTTATTCACATCCAAACAGAATAAACAGAGCATAAATGACCCCCACGGGGCTACACTCTTGGTAATGCAGATTAAAAGAAACAAGAACACTTCCTCAAAACTTTAGCCCTCAGGCTCTGAACCCACTGGGCACACAGCCCAGACTTGCATGCTGCTTTGGGTTGCACAGCCTGAACTTGTACACTGTTTTGGGTTTTCCCCTGGCTCGGCTCCCTTGCCAGCCACTCGGACACCTTCCATACTTCATGGAAACATTTTCTGGTGGCACCCTAAACCCCCTAAGAGCACCTCGGCTCCATCAGGGAATTCTTCCTTTCAATCCCACGTCTGGGTACTTTCCTCAGGCACTGGCCAAGTACCTGAGAGAAAGTAAAAGGTGTCTCGGAGCAAATCCGTAGAAGTGAATTTGGTTACTACTGATGGAGGGTCTCTCACTCCCACAATTCATACCCGGCCATTTCTCTGGACAGTAAACACCTCATCCTGTAAAGCTTTGCAATGTAGATTCTTGCTAAATGTATTTCACATTCCATCTACTTGTCTTGCTTCCCATTTATGCTGGACTTGAACATACTTTTAAGTGGCGTTGTCCATTACTCTAGACCCCCCACTAAGTTAAGCAGTCCAGTCCCCAATTTCCTTCACTCTTTGTGCTGGACTTGAACGTACTTGAATTAAGTGGCAGTGTCCATTACTCTAGACCTCCCACAGATTAAGCAGCCCAATCCTCACTTTCCAATTGTACTTGGCTGTCTTTTCCTGACCCCACAGTAACAGTCCCTTTAGTTTGCTTTTGTTCACAGGGTTTTATTTAACTCTAAAAATTGATTAGCGTTTTGCTCATAAAAGTGCTAAAACATTGTGAAAATGCATAGCACTTGTCTCACTGTGTTTAACAAATATAACACTTCTAGAAATCCTATATAAATACTTTCTGTACAGTTAGTATTGTCCCAAGAAAAAAACTGCTAATCAATTATTTAAAACCCTGGTTCAGGTGAAAAACACTTGGCCCTTTTTCAGAGCGAACTCACCCTTTGGTTGCAGGTGCCTCACAGGCATTTCCTCCACAAGGAATTTCTCTGTCAGAGCTTCTGGCACCTCAGCACAACTTGAACAGGCAGCTTCTTTCCCTTAGCCAGACCCAGGGGGGTTGCCCATGGAAAACAGGCAAAAACCTTCCCCCCCATCCCCTCAGGGATGGCGCTCTTGACCCATTGAAAGCGGTCTCCACCACTTCAATTACCAGTTCCTGTGTTCCTCTTCAGGTAGAAACACACACCTTCCCAAAGTAGCTCTAAACCAGAGCTTAAAACTCTGAGAGTCTGCACACACTCAGCTGTACTACTGTCTCTCACTCAGACTGCACACAGACTGAATTCAAAATCCCCACGTTCTGCACTAACCTCCAACTGCAACATTCCAGTGTGGCTTATGCAGCTGCGAAAGTTCTATCATGATGTCATCCCTCAGTCTCAGCTGAGACTGAGAACAGAGTGAGACAGTGTGAAATCCATTTAACTGGAGTTTCACAGGCTGCCTTCCCTGCCTACCACTAGGTCTTACTGGGATTCTAGTAACCCCAGGTAACGGGGGTTACACAAACAAATGTCATACACTCGGTAAACTCACGGTTAGATAATATATACCAGAGGATGCTTGTACGGGGTTGTTACTCTGAATGGGGTAGGGTCACAAGTGGGGACCCGTAGGGGTCAGTGTTGAGACCAACCCTTTTTAACATCTTCGTCTCCAGTATGCAAACCTCCAAAGAGTCATGGTCTTGCAGATATGCTGATGACACAAAGATAGGGGCAGTAGTTAATAACAGAAAGGCAGCAGAAAAATTCCAAAGGGATTGGACACTGTTAGAAGACTGGGCTAAGAGTCATGGACTAGAATTTAATGTTGATAAATGCAAAGTGGTGCATTTGGGATCAAGCAACCTTAAAGTGCGTTACAAACTAAACAAGACTTGCCATAACAACAAATGAAAAACTTGACATTCGATAAATATACAAGAGAGATGGTCAAAAAAAGCAATAGGATTCTTTGGTGTATTTTTAGGCATATTAAAAGTAGAAGGGCAGAAGTAATCACTCCACTTTATACATCACTAAAGAGATCACACCTTGAATACTGTGCAACTATATGTTCACCACAAAATATTAATAGTATTAGCCCTTAGGCTGCCATCAGAATTAGAACGTATAGGAATTTTGGGCTGATACATCAGTCTGTGGCCATGCAGAGGTTAAAATGTTGGCGAGAGTACAAAGGACCATGACCAAAGAATTAACCTCACTTATCTGACATATAAGGAAAAACTGAATAATTTAGATCTATACTCTTTACAGTACAGAAGACTGACGGGGTATCTGTGTTACGTATACAAGGCCTTAAATAATGAGGAATTATGGGAAACTACAAGACTGTGCAATAAGAATACTGAGAGAAAAAACAGGTCCCATGACCTACAATTAAAGGGTGAAAACTTTAAAACAACCAAGAGGGGAAGATAGTTCACACAAAGAGTGGTATCACAGAGGAACTCCTTACCAGACAGCGTTCATAGTAATAACATAATTCATTTTAAAACATTATTAGATGCACATATGGGAGCAGCGAAATTTGTCTACTTCCACTGATATGTGGCGAGTTACCTAAGGCTAATGCCAACAAACTCATACCCAGTTCTATGATTCTGTTACACATTTGTCCAGCACTCTTGATCTCTCCATTCAGGAGACAACTGAGGAAGATGAAGAGGCTGACTTTCTAGATTTGATGGGTTTCCCTTCCCCCAAGAAGCTGCTTCTTCCAGTATTCAAGTCCCTCCGCAAGGCCACTTTCTAACTCTTTTGGAATCCCACCTCCATCCCAGGTGTGGATAAGAAAATAGAGAAAAAGTACCAACTGGATAAAACAAATTCTTTGTACCTTTACACCCATCCTGATCACGAAGGTGTGGTACAAGCTGCAGCCTGTGACAAGGCTAAGGTGCCCCTTTCATCCCAGCCTCCGGACAAAGAGTCTAGAAGAATGGACACACCATGGGCGAGTAATCCTATACCATAGCCGTTCTGCTGCTCCGCCTCTCTACTTATATGGCATACACAGCACAGTACTGAAAGGCACTGTGGAACTCCGTTCTGGCCATTATCAATCAGTCGAGCTTTATTTTACCAGGTGAAACATCATTGAGAAAAACACATTTACAAGATGGTTCTGGACACAAAGAAGACAAGGACACAGTACAATCCATAAACGGAAAAGAAAACTAAAATAACAGTAATGTGATAACAGAGCAAACTCAGTATATCAGTACAGTTAATCATTAATACAAGTGAAGCAAGGCTTAATACAACACATGCATGACTGAAAAGTGTACACATAAAGTGCATTTCAGATGGAATCAGGGAAAACTGTAAGGCAGGAGGAGGGAAGGGGAAAAGAGGCATGGGGTAGATAAGTGCTACATAATGGACGGGGAACTGTATCATACTACTAGTTTGTAGGGAAAAAGAAATAATTTCCTGCAGTTGCAGGATTCTGTGATGGCTCAGGAGAAGAGGGTTTTAAAGGTGGACAATTTCACTGGTGAGGCTAATTTAAGACTTTTTTTGTATGTTGTTCCATAATGCATGGAGAGAATGGCATATAGAGGCTGCCCCAAAATGAGATCTGACACTAGGAATGACCAGGGAAATATGAGAGAGGCTTCTGAATATGTATCTATCAGGTGGACAGATAGGTATGCAGTCAGAGATACAGTGCGGAAGCTTTAAGATGGCTCTGTACGTCCAAAAGACTGCATTTCTTTGCCGTCTGTAGCAGTGACGACCAGTTTATTAGTCCATATAGTGAGCAGTGGTGGGTAGAGTAGGGCGCACCTGTGATGAATCTTATCGCCCTGTGGTATAAGGTGTTTGGACAAGGCTACATCAGCACCTTGGCCATATAGAATATCTGCATATTCCAGCAGTGGAAGAAATGTAGTCTGGACCAGTCTAGTTTTTGCTTCCAATGCAAGAAGGTTCTTTATTCGAAAGAACAGACCGTGCCTGTAAGTTTTTTTTTTTTGTGAGTTCCTCTGTATGTTCAGAGAAGGATAGTTTATCAATCCAGACACCAGATATTTACATTTTGTAACAAATTAGCCAGAAAGCTCCTGATAACATTGCCCAGGACCTGGCAGAAACTGTTGAAACTGCTTTAGATGCCACAAAGTACCAGTTTCACATGGCTGTAAATGACAATGACTTTGCCTCCAGATCCGTGGCTCAAGCCATTTCTCTCAGGAGGCTTGCGTGGTTGAGAACCACCAGCCTCTCCTAGGATAGCCAAACTGAAGCTATGGACTTTCCCTGGGAGAACAGTTCTCTCTTTGGTGACAAGACAAAGCCATACATGAAAATGGTGGAAGAATTCAAATCCACCTACAAGAGTAATGCAAAACAATGAAAGCTTCCACTTATTACAGGCCCCATGGCAGAGGCAGGTTTTTTTTTTTGTATCCCAGGACCTTATGTCCTGTGCCCATGCCCATGGATTACTCTCAGATGAGAGGATATTTCAAAGGAGGTAGGAGGGCTCAGAAACACTCTGACCCCATCCCATCTCCAAAGCCCAGTCCAAGCAAAACCCCTGACGGGTATTCCTAGCTTGCCTCACCTCTGCCAGTAGGAGAAAAGCTGACCCACTGCCTCCATCAGTGGCAACAGATCACCACAGACAAGTGGGTGCTGGAGGTGGTGGGTTAAGGATTTACCCTGCAGTTCAAGAAATTTCCCACACAGCAGGGCCACAGGAGTTTCAAGCCTCTGACCCCTACAGAAAAGATACTGTTCGAGGTCCAGTCTCTCCTATTAGCAAATGCAGTAGAAAGAGCGCCCCCCCCAACCACCACCACCAGTGGAGAAGGGGCCTCTACTCAAAGGAAAGGGAACATTGTTTAACCAGGAGTAGCACACTGAGCCGAAGCTTGTTTCCAGATATGACCTGGGAGCACAAGGAAGATAAGTGACTTGCTCAGGATCACATAGTATGCAGCTAGGTGGCTGTGGGATTCAAACCCAGGTCTCCAGATCTGCAGCTCAGAGCCTTAATCCACTGTGCTATGCTGCCTCAAGATACTCACCCAAAAAAAGAGTGGGGACTGGTGACCCATTCTAGACCTTAGATACTTGAACAAGCACCTGGTCAGTCCCAAATTCGGAATGGTCACTCTGTCAGTGGTGATCCCTTCCTTACAGCAGGGAGACTGGCTAGCCTCCATAGACCTCAGAGATCCTACTTTCACATCCCAGTCAGGCCCTCTCACAGAAAGCATCTCAGATTCAGACTGCCCTCTGGCCACTACCAGTGCATAGTACTACCATTCGGCCTTTCCACAGCTCCCAGAGTCTTCACAAAGTGCCTGGCAGTAGTGGCAGCCCAACTCAGAAGACAGCGGGTCTCTGTCTTTTCTTACTTGGATGACTTGCTGATAGTAGACAAGTCTTCCCAAAACCTCAGAGACTCTTTATGCCTCCATCTCGCACAGCTCACTCTGAAGTCACTGGACTTCCTGATCAGCACAGAAAAGTTGCAGTTAGAGCCAGGTCAGCTCCTGGAGTTCATTGGAGCAGAGCTGAACACCTAGAAAGGCAAAACCCTGCTCCCACTAGGCAGGGTAGAGAACCTCCAGAATCTGGCAGACTTGTTTGTCCTGGGTCAACCAAGGCCAGCCAGGGACTTCCTCCGACTCGTAGGCCACATGGCCTCTACTACAACAGTAGATCTTACTTCGAGAGGGCTCTAGCAGTAGGTAATTACATATAGGACTGATGCCGGCTGGCGGCAGGACCCCATGGAAAAATTTCTAGCTAGCCGTCCCTGGCGAGGGACCGCCCCCACGGCAGGTGACCAGCGTCATACGACGTCGGTATAAAGGGGCGGTCCCGGACTCCCGCCTTCCAGTTCTTTCCCGCCGTTAGCTCGTGCAGTGCCTCACAGTAAAGTTACGTTGCCTCAGCCCTACATTTCGTCGATTTTACTGAAAAATAGTTCTTCTTGATATCAGTCGTCAGGTACATCGTCGGTGTATGTCTTCCCACCCTCCGAGCACAAAAGAAAGCGACTGCAGGCTACCAACTCCACACAAGGATCGCCATTCCCAGAGTCTTTTCTGCCCAGGCCCCAATCACCCGGTCGAGAAGTGCCAGCATTGCCTCAACTTCAACACGTGTTACCCAGAACGGCACCAACAGTCCCTGGAAGCCCATCTCCCAAGAAAAGATGTCTTCTATGGAAAAGGAGTTGAAAAAGTTGAGGCAGGTGTCTACCCCAAGGACATCAGAAAAGAAGGACAAGGAGAGGCACCAGGAAGGCCTCCTCTACTCGTCTCCCATTGGGCGCTGGGACCAAGGTAACATCCCCGGGGTGCCGTTGACAGCCACCTCAAGGTTTTGGAGGAGGTGTCAGCCCGCCATCTGGCTCACGCTCTCTGAGCCTTGCGGGCGCCTCCGGACGAATGGAGGCCTCTGCCCCGGACAGCCGCAGGCTGCAGCCCTACTGGTGTAGAGCTCCTCTAAGTCGGACGCCAGCTCCTCCGACGTCCGCATGGAGAGGGTCGATAAAACGCCCGACCCTTTGGGCGGCGCACTGCCAAACCCCCGACCAGGCTGATCCTCCTCCTCGGCCCGCCTCCAGTGAGGGCTCCCGTAAGTCGCACGCCGGCAACTCGCCCCTAAGCCGCACGTTGGCTCCTCCGACGTGTACTGAGCGACAGAACCGATTCTTCTACAAGCCCTAGATTGGTGGAAAGACAGGCACAACCTTAGGGAAGGGATCCCCTTCCAACAGAAGGAACCATCCAGAGTGCTCAGTACAGACACCTCCCTGCTTGGGTGGGGAACACACCTGACAGACCAGTCCATAATTGGGGTGTGGTCTCCCAGGGAGTCCAAATGTCACATAAATCTCCTTGAACTCAGAGCTGTGCATCTGGCCATAAAAGCCTTCACCCCCCCCCCAGCTGAAAGGCCAATATGTTCAAATCAGGACAAACACCATCACCCTGTTCTGCATCAACAAGCAAGGGGGCACAAGGTGTTCAATGCTCTGCACAGAGGCCATGGCAGTCTGGTAACTGGCTTACTCCCTGGATATGCAACTAACTGCCATTCATCTGCCAGGCAAGGACAATGTGCTGGCAGACTCTCTGCTCCGCATCAGCCAGAGCCATCATGAGTGGGCCCTAAACAAACAAGTACTGGCTACAGTCTTCAGGACGTAGAGCACCCCAGAGGTAGACCTCTTCGCCTCCAAACACAATCACCAGATTCCCCTGTACTGTTGCAGGCCTCCGGCACTGGGCTCAATGCCAGTGGATGCTCTGTCCCTGAATTGGACAGGGAGGTTCCTGCATGCTTTTCCTCCATTTGCACTGATCCTCTGAGTACTACTCAAGCTCAAAAAGCAACCAGCAACAATGATCCTGGTGGCTCCAGACTGGGCAAGGCAGCCTTGGTACTCCCTGCTCCTCACCCTGTCAGCCAAACAGCCCATTCGCCTGCCCACAACCCACAGTCTCCTGACCCCACCTCAGATGGTGATAACATACCTCAGCATATAGTCTCTCTGCCTCAAGGCCTGGTACTTGAAGAGCTAGAGTTTCCAGACTCTTAGTTTTCAGAAGAAGTCCTGACAGTCCTTTGAGTAGTCAGGAAACCAAGTACCATAAAGACCTATGGTTCCAAATGGAAGAGGTTCACTTTCTTGTGTAAAATACAGATAGATTGACCCATTGCAAGCTAGCCTGTCCTCTGTACTGGACTATCCAGTTCACCTGCAAGCATCAGGCCTTAGGGCTTCATCACTGAAAGTCCACTTGGCAGCCATTTCAGCAGGCAAGGAGAAACCTGCAATTTCTCACCCCATTTTCAAAAAATTCTTGGAAGGTCTGCTGCACCTTCAGCCCCCACTTAGGGAACTGGTTCCCCCTGGGACTTGAACCTGTGTATAGCCAAGTTGATGGAGTTCCCACTGGAACCTACGGTTACGGCAGACCTAAAGTATGTCACCTGGAATACAGTAGTCCTGGTGGTCATCACTTCCGCTAGGAGGATATGAGACCTGCAAGCCTGCTGCACTGAGCCTAACCACATTATTTCCCATGGGGACAAGGTGGATCTTACTTCGAAAGGGCTCTTGCAGTAGGTATTTACATATAGGACTGACCCGCCAGGCATCAGGACCCCACTGAAAAATTTCTAGCTAGCAGTCTCTGGCGGGGGACCGCCCCCACGTCAGGTAACCGACATCATGCGACGTCAGTATAAAGGGGCAGTCCCCCACGCCCACCTTCCAGTTCTTTCCCGCCGTCGACTTGAGAAAGTTCCTCGCGGTAGCGTTCAACGCTCGTCAGTCATTAGTTGGTTCAGTTTTCGAACTTTTCAACCGTTGTTTCCGAAGATATGTTATCTCTTTATACGCTGTGTATGTCTTCCCCGACGCCTTCCAATCAATCAGTCAGTCAAAATCTTTATTTATCTTTATTTATCCAGGCGGGCACCATTGAGCAAGGCTCATTTGCAAGGTGGACCTGTTCATGAATACATCAAAGTACAGTACAGAAGCAGGTGTACAAAAAGCAATAATATACAAGGAAGAAAACGTATAAAACAGTACAAGGTTGAAATAAAAAAAAAGCATTATTTTATAATTGAAGTCAGCAGATGTACAGTCAACCATAGGCATACAGGGGTTATAAGCAGAGATATTTTGAGTGAGGCAGCCGGCAACTATACATATAGGGGAAAGAGGCCATGTATGGGGTGGCAGGTTTGAGAGGTAAAGAAGAGGAGGGATATATTACCGATGACTGGGAGAAAAATTGAGCTAAAACCACAGAAAGCGACTATGGCTGTTGTGTACTTGTTTATTATGATAATGATGGAGGAGGGGTAGATAATTGGGACACTACTATGGATGGGGTGGGACTTTAGCCTGGCTGGAGTGGACAGGGAAGGGTGGGTGCAGCAGGAAGAGTTAATAGGGTGAGAGTGAAAGCCAGGCGTAGAAACATGGCAGAGCATCAGAATGGAAAGGTGAGTTGCAGAATTAGTGGGCTAGTGGTGAGGGAAAACATTTGCAAGGTGCTTTCATGTAGCTATCGTAGAGCGCCTTGAAGATATTCAGGCTAACAGGGCAGCTCAGCTTCAAGTTCCTTTGTAAACCGTTCCACAATGTGGGTAAAGAGAAGCTTAGAGCAGCTTTGCCAAAATGGGTTTTGACCCTTGGAACTTGGAGGGAAATTAGGGAATAGCTCCTTGGAGCGTAGGTGCCTAACACACTCTGGGGAATACAGTCTGAGACATATGCAGGATGCTTGTTGGTCACCGCTCTGAAGGCCCATAGGGCAGCGTTTCTGTTCCTTCTATGGTGAAGGGAAGTCCAGCCTAATGATGAGTACAGGGAGCAGTGGTGTGTGTGGAAAGTGGAAGGCCAGTAATGAACCTGATAGCACTGTGGTAGAGGGTGTCCAAATTAGCCAGCGCAGAGGCAGTGCAGTGACTGTAGAGCAGGTCCGCGTAATCTATCAAAGATAGGAAGATAGCTTGAACCAGTTGAATCTTGGCCTCCTTTGTGAGCAGGTGGTTAATTCTGTAGAACAGTCCTAATCTTTGCCTTAGTTTCTTCTGTAGTTCTTCGAGATGGCCGGCGAAGGAAAGTTTATGAGCAAGCCAAACTTCTAGATATTTGAATTTAGCTACATACTCTAGTGTTTCTCCAAGAACAGTGGTAATTTGTGGGATCCCCCCCCAGGCAGGAATTGCCGCATGCAAGGAGGGAGAGAAGAGCATGGCTTTTGTCTTTTTTGCATTGAGCAAAAACTTTCTGTTTATGAGCTGGTATTGTAGAAGGTTAAATTCAGCTTGGAGGTCTTCACAGGCTGCTTCTGGTGTGGGACGATTCAGTACAGTACAGTGTCGTCCGCGAATAAGTGGATGTTGGCTTTTTTGATGGGGTCATTGATGTTGTTAATGTAGACTGCAAAGAGGAGGGGACCAAGGATAGAGCCCTGGGGCACACCCCTCAGCATAGGTTTTAATGGAGAAAGATCGCCTTCAGCTTTAACCTGCTGTTTCCGTTCTCCGAGATAGTCTGCAAACCAGCACATAGATTTATGGTCCAGGCCTAAGGTGCTTAGGGAGGAAAGAAGTGGCTGTGATCGACTGTGTCGAGTGCCTTACTAAGATCCAAGAAAACCGCACAGACATGCTTGTTGTCAAGGAGCCAATCATTGGTCACCTTAGCTAGGGCTGTTATGGTGCTGTGCTTTGCTCTGAATCCAGACTGAACCGGGTTTAATAGGCTTCTGGATTCTAAGTATACCCCTAACTGGTCACACACAATTTTTTCTAGTAATTTAGACAAGATGGGGAGGAGAGAGAAAGGTCTATAATTATTTAGATCGCAGGGGTCACCTGCTTTTAATAGAGGGATGACATGGGCTATGGGCTATTTTCCATTGAGGGGGGGAGGCTACCCTGGGAGAGTGACGTGTTTAATAGGTGGGTGATTGGCACCACAACCACATGGTAGGCACATTTCAGATAGTATGGCTCTATGAAGTCGGAGCCTGCTCCCTTCCTGGTGTCCAGTTGCAGCAGTAGGTCTTCCACCTCTTTTAGAGAGACAGGCAGGAGGGAGAAGGCCTCCTCGGTAGAGGGGGACTCGTGGGTTGGTGGGCCCTGAGCTGTGCGGAGGTCATTGGCAGGAGAAGTATCAAATGCTAGCCCTGCCGTTGCAAAATGGTTATTGAGGGCTTCCAATATCTCCGATCGGTTAGCGATAACGCTGCCACCAGACTTAATTTTTGCCTGAATGGAATTACCAGGTGCATGTCCAGACATGTCTTTTAATGTTTTCCAGAGCGTTGAAGGATTTCTCGAGTCAGAGGCTAGCTCCGAACAATAGTAGGCGGCCTTGGCTGCTCTGACCAACTTGGTGCACTTGTTACGTGCTCTCTTAAAAAGACACCAGTCCGAGTCATTCTTGCTTCTTCGTGCTTTTTTCCATGAAGTATCCCTTTCTAACAGGGAAGCTTTGAGCTCAGGTGAGAACCAATGGCAGGTGCTGCTCCTGACCTGCACCTTAACCAAGGGTGCATGCTTATTTAAAGCCTCACTTAAAATATCGTAAAAAATAGTATATGCCCTGTTAACCATTTTGGCTAGGAAGAATTCCTGCCATCGCAGTGAATGTTTCAAGTTGTGGATGTAAGCAGACAAATCAAAGTTGCGTTTGTACCTCTTGATAGAGAACTTTGCCACAAACTATGAGTTGTGCACGGATCTGATGGTGGTGATTATACAATGATCGCTAATGTCTGAGAAAAATGTTCCGACATGAAAGAACAGGTGTGGCTTGCTAACCAAAATTCCGAATTGCATAAACACAAGTGCGAATCGTGCAGTTCCCAGCTGCCGCATAAGGACGGCCATTCCCTGTGCCTCTTCTGCCTAGGCCCAGATCACCCTGTGGAGAAGTGCCAGCATTGCCAGCATTTTAATTCGGCTACCCGAAAATGGAGGCAGCAGTCCCTGGAGGCCCATACTTTAAAGAAAAAAATGGCATCCATGGAGAAGGAGTTAAAAAAGTTGAGGCAGGCGTCCACTTCCTCCGAAGGCCATAAAAAGAAGAAGCACTGGGAGTGGGATTCAACTTCCATGGCCTCCACTACTCCAACTGGGGTCACGGTTCTGAAGGTAATGTCCTCTCCGGGGGACCGCTCCACGACATCCGTCTTGGCGGTGTCCAAGAAGGTGTCACACCTCCGGTCGGGCTCACGCTTGGGCCCCTCGGGTACCTCCGGGGTAAAGGAGGCCTCCACTCCCGGGAAGACCGTTGCCACACGACCCTCAGGTTCAAGCGGGTCCACTAAATCGGACGCCAGTGCCTCAGACATCCGCCCAGACAAGGCTGGTATGCCGCTCGCTCCTTTGGGAGGGCGCACAGTCACTCTTTCGCCCGACATGCCGGATCTCCAGCACGGCCTTTATCGAGCAAGGGATCCGATAAGTCGGACATCGGCTCCTCCAGCACCTGCCCAGATCCGTCTGATAAGCCGGACGTCGCCCCCTCCGATGCTCGCCTGGCCAAGGAGCCTGCATCGGACCCCCTCAACCCGTCCGACACCCCAGGCTCCCTGCAGTACTTAGTGTTGCTCTCTGAGGTCCCTGCATCTCCTCTACTGACCCCCGGGGATTCCAACCCTCCCTCCCCGTTCGTCACGGAGGACTTGGACACGCTGCAGTCAGGGCCCCCTCCTTCCGGACCAGACACCCTGGTGCCGGACCATCAGATACCGGCCGATGTCCCCCTACTGGACGGCGCTCCCGCGCTGGGCCCGACACCCACGGGGCCAGCCTTTCCTTTGCCTGGCCCACCAGCTGGGCCTCTGCCAGGTCTCTCTGCTCCACCAGAGCCCCTGGCCGCCAGGTATCCAGCACCTCAGTACTCGGTGCCGTCTTACCTGGCACCACAGTATCCGATGCCACAGTACCCAGTGCCTCAATACCTGACGCTGGGCTTCCCGCCGTCAGGTTATGGATACTCAATGTATGGATATCCTCACTATCCGTATCCCCCTCCTCTGCTGCCCACGCCCCAGCCGCTGGCTGATTTGAAGGAGACTCTAGCCTCTTGGTGGGCTGAGGCCAAGGCTCAACTCACCAGAGAGGTAGAGAGGCATGTAACGACACTGTACCCTTTGCAGGATCCCCTGCGTCGGAGACAGGAGACTCCCTCCCCCTTACCCAACACCAGAGGTGAACCGTCGGGCGCCAGGGGTGTGGAGGTTACACGTCCCAGAGAGCTTCCCAAAGGGACCATCTCTTCCCCCCGCATAGAGAGGAGTCATCCTCTTCTTCATTGGAGACCTCGGACTCAGAGGGATGCTCTGACACAGACGACGAGCCTCTTACTCCAGACCGACCTAGGTCAAGGACCCCTCTGAAGTCTTCTTCGGAGGATCCTTCTTTTCCGGAGCTACTGAGAAAGATCCAGGAAGAAGGGTTCCGGTGATGTCACCGACCAGGATGCAAGGGTAAAACCTAGCTGTGCTGATCCTGGGCTAAAAACAGACTCTCTCACAAATAAAACGCAAAAATAATCAAAAAAGAATATCAGGGAGAGCCACTGCAGTGAATGTGAGGCAAAAAACGGACTGCACGCACCCCCAGAAGCAAGGATTTGACCGGATTCTCTCGCCCTTCATCAAGCTCTGCAGAGATTCAACCAGACATGGCAGCTCCAAATGGGGCCTCCTCCCAACAACCCAGCAATGCTACCATTCTAGCAGAGTTGCAGGAATTCAGGACTGAGGTTCGTACTTTCCGGTCAGAATTAACTACAAAATCAGTAAACTTTCAACTCGTGTTACAGAGGTATAAGCACAACATGCTGAATTAGATGATCGAACTGACAGGCTGGAACGCATGGTAGTGCACTTGCTAGATGAACAGCATGCTTTAAAAGAGAAATGTGAGGATTTGGAAAACAGATTGCGCAAGAATAATTTGAGAATACATGGTATTACGAAGAAGGGAGAGATATTTTAAAATTTGTGGAGGAGCTCCTCCGCGACTCTGGAATTAGACCCAGCTTTTAAATTCAACATAGAGCAAGTCCATCGGGCTCTATCGCTGAAACCAACTCAGACAGACAAACGACCTCGCTCCATCATAATGAAGTTTTTAAACTATACTACTAAACAAACTATCCTTACCAGAGCCTGGAGAATGAGGGATACAAAGTATAAAAGAAAGCACATTTATTTTGACAACGATTACTCCCCATCTAGTTCAGCCAAGCGCAGGGCCTACGCTCCAATACTTCATCTTTTAAAGCAACAACAACTAAAATTTGCTACTCCATACCCTGCTCGACTAGTCGTCATGTTTCCAGATGGCCCCCAAACCTTTGAGACACCAGATGAAGCAATGAAAGCTCTTCAACTCAGGGGCCTGGTTCAGTACACCCAGGAAGACTCCTCACTCAGGAAAACTCAGCAAGGCCTTCGCAGTGCTGTATGGGACACTGCTAGGGATCCGGGTTCTAGAAAGAGACAGAGTCAGGCAACCCTAGAGGATGTGAAAAAACATTTACAAAGATTTCAGCGACCTGCACCGGAGTGAGTGGCGAGAGAGGTTCTGCAGAGACTTAAAAACTGGTAACTTGATGCGGAGGTGACTCTGCATACAGGGACTACACATAGCAACTTGGAGAGGTCTGTCTGGGGTGGGGACATTGGGAAATGGAAATCCTGTTTATATTCCCAAGCTTATAGATGGGAAAAAGGTTAGTGAATCAGAAGGACGTTTCTGAATTTCCCTAGGATTATCTCTCCCCCCTCCCCCCCCAAAGCTTGCTGATAATCCCCCCATAGTTATTGTTTAATTATACTGTAGCCCAGGAAAGGCAGCATGACTTAATGCATTTTTTGCAGCACTACATGCCCACCTGACCATTATAGGGTCAGAAATCCATCCCTAAACGGTCGATGTATCCATAATGCCTTACTGGAGATGAGGCACACAGGGACCATTTCCTGGGGGTCTCTGTTCCTCATTTTATTTCAGTGTGGCCTGCTGCTTCACTAGGTACCAGGGAAATATAGTGGTGCGGGGCTCTTAGCGTTGCCTTGACACTCCCCTCGAGCAATACATCTGCCCCTTCAAGGAGAGGTATCTGTCCTTTCCCGACCTTGGGAGCTGCTTAAATTTTCTGCCAGGTTCAGAGACCTGTTACAGCAGGTACAATTTACTGGTACAAAAAAGTTGATGCCCTGATGGCATTTGGTTATTTTGGCAGGCCTAAAAGTACTGAGTGTCATGTATAGTGTTAAAATGCAACAGGCCTGCACATGTTTAGTTATTATAGTCCTAGTGTCGAATTTTTTAGATCCTTGTGTAGTTTTAAACACTTTGACAATGTTATAGTGTTTAAATAGAACAACAGGCAGACATTAAAATGTGCTTATATCAGTGACAGTACATAAAGCAATTAATAATACAATTTTATTGAGCATGGGGTGAAAAGGCATAAGTACAGTAGGGATGGGATATATTGTACTTTTAACATGCAGGAAATATGCATACAAGGACTGATCGGAAGTCGATATGGCTAAGTTGACTTTGATTTTATCATTACATGTGAATGGGATTGGTAATCCGATAAAGTGCTCTCGATTATTTCAATTATTCAGAAAAGAGAGACCGGGGCTTATTATGCTGCAGGAAACCCACATGTCCGGACGAACATAAAAAATTTCAGAGGTGTGGGTATTCTGTAATAACTGAATCATCCTATGGGGTGGGAAAAGGAGAGGGGTGATGATTCTACTCTCCCAGGAAGTGCCCTTTGAAAAACAAAGTGAGATTAGTGAACCGGAGGGCCGTTGTGCCATAATGACAGGCAAGCTGTACTCAAGACCCATTACCCTGGCATCTGTCTATTTCCTTCCTGGGTCAGGGAAGCCCTTGGCAGTAAAAATCTTTGTGGATTTAATGTCCCTCATGGAGGGACAATTGCTGCGGTGGAGACTTGAATATCACTTTAAACCCCTCTTTGGATGCTGATACCCCTCTGGCCCATAGATCTAATGCTCTCCAAAAATACACAAAACAAACCATCACTTCTCTGGGCTTGGTGGACACCTGGAGACATTTTTTTCCTAAGACAAAAGAATACACCACTGGGCCCCGCACGTGGGAAGTGGGACTCAACTGGACTACTTTGTAACCACAGTCAAGCATTTGGATTCCATTTGTGATGTATGGCATGGGATCACCTTCTTATCGGATCATGCTCCCTTATATTTCAGGGTGGATTTAGGGGTGCAATATAAGCAAACCAACTGGAGCCTGAACCTTGCCCATCTTAGGGACCCAGAGTTCCTTGAATTGATCCAGGAGGTGGTACCTAGAATTAAACAAGAAAACACGCAACATCCCGTTGCCCCCGTAATTCTGTGGGATACTTTAAAAGTAGTATTAAGAGGAGAGGAGAGATTACATGATTTTCTGTCATTAAAAAACGGCAGAAGGAAAAACACAAAGATCTGCAGGAAGAGCTATTACATTTACAGCATTGGCCAGATCAAAAGGACCACACAGTACGACAGCGATTAAGAATTGTAAAACAAAAGGTACAAAAAACAGTAGACCAATTGGTACAACAAAAACTATTTTATCTAAAGTTAAGACATCATGAGGGGGGACCTAAGGCCTCCAGAAATTTAGCAAGAAAATTGAGAGAACAGAGAACCGGAGCGGACATTATCAACATGGTAGATCCTAAAAGAGGGAGCTTAGCAAAAAGACCCCAGGAAATTAGACTTATTCTACAGTGGTTTTACTGTGAGTTGTACACTAAAGAAGAGGAAATTCCCCTAGACAACATTAAATCATATTTACAGAGTTTACTAATGCCACGAATCAGCCCACTACAGGCTGAAGCCTTGCTGGTGCCAGTCAAAGAGGGAGAACTACTTCAAGTTCTAAAAAAAAGCTCCGACCCTGAAAGCGCCAGGTCCAGATGGGTATCTCTCTGAATTTTATAACAAATTCAAAAAGCTGCTACTACCCATATTACTCCCGGCCTTACATACGGTCAAGGAGGGAGAACCCCCCACCCACCCACATGGCAATATGCCACCATATCAGCCATACTTAAACCACATAAAGATGTTGAACACCCCACTTCATTTCACTCGCATTTCAATGCTAAATTATGAATACAAAATATTCAAGTCATCCATGGCCTCTAGAATAGACCGTTTACTACCAGCTATTATTGACCCTAATCAAGTGGGCTTTATTAAGGGCAGACAGGCCCTCAATACCATAAGGTGTGCACATTTCTTAGTAGATTATTCCATAGGAAGACAAATCCCTTTAGTGCTACTGGGGTTAGATGCTGAAAAGGCATTCAGCCAGGTCAGCTGGTCTTTTTTATGGCAGACTCTGAAGCACTTTGGATTCCCGGAACAACTTGTAAAACAATTACAAAACATTTATGCCTCCCCTAAAGCAAATGTTAAGGTGGATGGGACACTTTCAGATACATTCAAACTGTCTAGGGGCACCCGCGAGGGATGCCCAGTGTCCCCAATGTTGTTTGCTCTATATCTCGAACCCCTGGCCATTGCCGTCAGATCTTCTCGGGACATAGAGGGCCTTCCATTGGGAGGTCGCCTGCACAAGATATCACTATTTAGGGATGGTATTCTGCTGGCTCTTACCGAGCCTGAACAGTCCATCCCAGAGGTATGGAAACAGCTACAAACGTTTGGTAAGCTAGCAGGGTATAAAATTAACAAATCAGAAACCGAGGTATTGACGTACAATTACCTCCCTCCCACTTCAAAAAAGACTTCCCCTTTAAATGGCACAGACAAGAGATGAGATACTTGGGAATAAAGCTCACAAGAAACCCTATTCATGCAGAGCTCTCAGATCTCGAACCTTTAACCCTAAAATTGACAGAAGATCTATCTCGTTGGTCACGTCTCTCCCTAAGCTTTTTGAGTAGGATAGATACAGTTAAGCCAAATGTATTTCCCCACATCTTGTTCTTTCTTCAGACACTGCCCTTCACCCCGGCCAAAACATATTTCCAGGCATGGGACAGAATGATATCCCGCTTTATTTGGAGCAGAAGGCGTCCCAGAATTAGATACTCTGTTTTGCAAGTGGCCAGCGAGAGAGGAGGCCTTAACCTGCCTGACCTCAAAAAGTATGCGATGGCAGCACAGTTAAGGGTAGTCCTACACTGGCTAATTAAACAGTATGATGCACACTGGAAACAATTAGAAGTAACCTGGGGAGACCTATACAACATTCAGGAGCTCCTTTTTGGGACGCCCCCAAGAGCCAAGGTATAATGAATTATCCGAAGTTCACCAGAGAACCCTGAAAATATGGCTTAAGGTCAGTAATGATTATTTTACATTTCCTGAAAACTTGTTCTTGGGAACACTGAAGTATAATGCAAATTTGACAGCAGGTCCCTCAGGCCCCTGTGTAGTTCATTGACAAAGATATGGCATTTTATTCATTTTCCAGTTAGTGGGCAAAACAGGTCTCCTTCCCTTTGTCTCCCTTCAGAAGGAATATCACTTGCCCCATAAATATTTTATTTCTTATTTTCAACTTAAATCATACCTTCAGTCATAGGAACGGTCACTCACAGCCCTAAGTGAAAACCCTACCCAAATAATACAACTGTTACAAGCTCATATCAGAGGAACGATCTTGGATCACCTGATTAGTAAGATATATAAGGCCTTAAATGAAAGACAGGGTGTCCCGACCAACTCAGTCAGGTTTAGATGAGAACAAGAACTACAGGTATCAATCAGTGAGCAGGACTGGAATAACTCTGCTCTACCAACTATAAAAATCTTTTTCTCACCATACTGGCGTGAACATGTGAATACTCCATTCTCGTTTCTTCCGGACATCAGCCTTGTTGGCTAATATGGGAGAATTAGGGGAGGGACGTCGTTGGAGAGAATGTGGGGTTGATGGAGCAAATCAGAACCATGTCCTTTGCTCATGTCTTAAGTTATCCAAGTTGTGGAAGGAGATCCTTGAGGAGCTGAGTGCAATTTGTGACAACACTGATTTATTCACGCCCACATTTATATTGGTTTTTATTAAAGCAAAAGGTCTGCAAATTGACAAAAACTTGCTGAAACAAATCTTAAAAAATGTATAACAGCAGCCCACAAAATTATCAGTAGCCTGTGGTTTACAAATAAAATACCCACTAAAAAAGCCTGGATCATTTTGTCCAGGGAGATATATGCCCTTGAGCGATTCTCGGCCAAGATGATGGGCAAAGTTCAGAAATTTGATGTACAGTGGCAAAAGTGGATATCATACCAACTAAATCATTATGATGATTTTGTACTGGAAGATATGTACCGAACATGTAATTTTGCTCTTCTTTTGCACTGAAAAGATACTCGGGATTTTAATGGGAATAAAATCTGTACGGGATAGGGAAGGGCTCACCGTGCTATGCCTGATTTGATTTGAATGGATCACAGACTGAACTTGAAATGAGTAATTGTGATTCTCTGGACACTGAAGTACTGTAATAAGATGTTAATTTATTTTCCCCTAATATGACTGCTACAAGTATACATGTAATGTATTGTGATGTTATCAACTGGTATTAATAAGTGATGTATTGCAGCCTGTAAAATTGTTGCATTTATAAATTAAATAAAATGACTAAATAAAAGAGAGAGAGAGAGAGAGAGATCCCGGAGGTTCATCAGTGGCAATCTCTGGAGCCAGATCCACAGCGTAGAAAGCTCGCTGCCCACTTGGGATCTGCCCGAGACCGCTCCTACATTGATTCCACCCTGGATAGAGCCTCGCTTGGACCTTGTTTCCACTATTTGGAAACAACCTTCCGCATTAGTCCCCCCCTTCCGAGGAAGGCAGATCAGCTATATCAAGCTCCCTCGGGAGTAGATTTCTTGAACCTACACCCCAAAGTGGTCTCGGTCGTGATTAGCGCCGCTCGTGGCCGCTCCACTAATCCTAAACATTTCTGCTCATCTCTGCCTGACAAGGAGTCTCGGCTTCTGGACCAATATGGGAAGAAGATCTATGCATCTTTTACCCTAGGTATTAGTGCCCTGAATTATGTAGCACATATGGGGGATTACCAGAAGACCATCCTTAGTCAGGTGGAATCAAAGTTAGTTAGACTCTCTTCCTGAGTCCCAGACAAAACAGGAAGTGGCGGATCTTGTCCATTCTGCTCGTTTGGCCATCGGCACATGCTTTGTGCCACTTACGATGCAGTAGACACAGCTGGACGGAGCTCGGCTTTCGCCCGTAGGCCTTCAGCATCATGCCTGGCTCCATGTGTCAGATTTGGTCCCGGAAGTGCAATCCACTATTCAGGGTGCTCCCTTCAGGGGTTCGGTGCTGTTCAGCAGTGATGTCAAGGACATCATTACCGACCTGCAAGAGAAGGGCACTGCACTAAAGTCTGTGGACTCTTTGTACAGACCCCCTCAGGGGCAGCTGCATCCCTTTCGTAGACGTAACCGACAAAAAACAAACCTCAGGGCAAACATGCCAACAAGCATCTGGCCCCTCCAGCAACCAAGACTCCCCCCTTCCAAAAAAAGCCGTGGGAGCCTCGGCTGCTGTGCTGCCCCAGATCTCCTGACTCCTCACCTCTCCCACTGCCTCAGGAGGTCTCAAAGGAACTGGTAGGAGGGAGATTCTCCTTCCACCTACTGGGTTGAGAGAGGATAACGTTGGATGCTTGGGTGCTCCAGTTGATTGCAGCAGGAAACTCCAATAGAGTTTCTACAGAAACCACCCCGAAGACCACCCCCCAGGTCATCTTACTCCCCAGAACATCTTCCTCTGGTCCTAGAAGAAATTACCTCCCTTCTCTCGAAGGCGGTGATAGAACCATTTCTAGGGACGTGGATATGTTGTTCAATCCACACTTACTGGCAGGTTCTTTGCTGCTTTAAATGTTGCTGGAAGGTCTTCAAGCTGGCTCCTCTCACCCACCCGGGTGATAAAACTCTCGGCTCCGCCGCATGACGCCAGATCTTCCTTACCGCTTGGAAGCTCAGGTTCCCTCCTTAGCGCTCTGCGTTTAGGATGGATTCACACTCTTCGGTCAATCCGAAACTTATTTTACGATTTACAAGACTTCGGTCTGTATCTTCCCTCGTGGCTACGATGGACAAATCGACTCCCAAATTTCGTCGGTGCCCCGTGGGCAGAAGATGTCCCGGACCGATCCGCATGCCACGTGCATTTATTGCCTTGGACTCGGACATGACTCACAGGATTGTGAGTTGTGCAAATCCTTTTCATTGGAGGACCACGCTGCTAGGTTACTGTTGGGGCGACCCGAGAAACGTTATCCTCCGGTTAAGTCTAAGGAGGCCCGTTGGGTGGTGTCCGCGGCTGCGGGCTCGGCAGAACACCTGAGCAGATGATCGCCCTCGAGGAGGAGGCGGTCCAGGCCGCATCATCATCATCATCCTCGGTCATGGCATTTATCCCGCTCTCCTTGGAATCCTCCTACACGGCTTCTTTCAAAGAGCTTTGCCAATCCCTCTCCACCAAGGGAGAAGGCCCTTCGGGACATTCCTCTCGGTCCAAAAAGAAGGACCCCAAGGGTAAGTGCCATTGTCAACATTCATGGGAGCGGGAGAGGTCTCCTTCCCCGGAGTGTCGACACTGGACTTCGGTCAAGGTTGCGACTAAGGCCGCTGGCTTCACGGTGTCCCCGTCAGGTCAGCCGGCCGAGACACCTGTCGACGCGCTCGAGATTTTTCTGGACCCGTCAGACGGTCTGTCGACTGGAGAAGCCGACAACCCTTCTTCACCGGTTCCCCGAGTGGAAACCAAGGACTTGTCTGTGCCGGAGTCCCCGGTTAAGTTCCCTGAACCGAGGGAGGAGAGGGGTTTCCCCAGCCCCTCTCAGACCCACCCTCAGAAACACCGAAGGTCTCGGTCTCGTACCTCTTCTCGGGCTAGCCGATCCCACCGGCCATCGGGCCGGTCTCAGTCTTGGCATCAAAAGCGGCAGCGCCGGGCCATCCTCATCTTCGCTCTCTTCGTGGATAGGCTCCTGGCACAAATCATCAGCCACGAGGAGCCAATGTGGCAGCAGCTCCTTTGATCGACCAGGGCCGATTCATCTTCCCTGGCCATTAAGTGGCTGTCACCGAGTGGTATTAATAGCCCCTCGCAGCGGTCGAGGAGCTGAAGCCAGCACCAGTTGTTTGGCCGAAACCGGCTGCACCACCCATCGTGGTGGAACCCCCACCTCCACAACCTAAATTTGGGGCCCCTACCAAGGATTCTCGGTCGGGTCAGGGCTTGCCCCATCGGTTGTCTGTCACCCTCACTCCCGATCGACCTCGGCAGGTGGAGGGTGGCTCAGGCACTCGGCAGCTGTTCGCAGACTCCTCAGAGTCTGATGATGATGACCCCTTGTTCTCCAGGCTGCTTGACTTGGAGTCCACCGGGGGTCAGTCAGTGGACGAGAGCCCATCCTTGTTTTTGGGAATGCTTCGGCTCATCTCAGAATCCACTGGGATGAAGCTCGAACCCGTTTCAAAACGGGCCAAGTACCCCCTCACGGAGATACTGGACCGAGGGGATTCTCCCACGGAGGCCTCCTGGTGGCCGAAGCCATTGTTGGCCCGCCGTGGAGCTGTGGCAGCGGCCAGCTTCTTGTCCAGCACCTTCGGCCAGGATGGCTCGGAAGTATGCTGTCCCCACCGGTTTCTCAGAGCACCCCTCTGCGGAGGGGCTCATGACCGATAGCATTTTCCAGCATTCTGGGAATGCTTGGGACGTGGACAAGCCTCCCGACAAGGAGTCCAAGAAGCTGGACTACTCTGGGCGGAAAGTTTACGCCGCTTCCTCCCTAGGCCTTCGTCAGGCCAGCTCGGCTGTCCTGATGGCACACTTTTAACACATCCTTTTGGGCTCCCTGGATGAGGTGATTCCTCATATCCCGGCTGACCTCCAAACTATGGTCAAGCAGGTCTGGGATCAGGGAAGGGCGGTAGCCAAACAGTAGCTCCAGACCTCCCTGGACATCGTTGATTCGTGTGCCAGGTCAGTAGCGGCTGCAGTGACCATGCGCCACAGAGCTTGGCTGCGGATCTCCACCTTTACGGCAGATACCCAGCACAAGATGGCAGACGTCCCCTTCCTGGGTACCGACTTGTTCGGACCCAGGGTGGAGGGTCATCTCTAGCGGATCGAGAAGTCCAACGCTACCTTGGACTCGGTCACATCTGCCCAGAAGGACAAAAGCCGCCAGCAGCAGCATAAGCCCTTCGTCCTTCAGCCTCTGCGGCATGTCCGGCCCAACAACACCAGCATCAGAGCCAGCAGGCTCGCACTTGGCACCCCAAAGCCTGTCGCTTCCTCCAACAGGAAACCGGGAGGGAAAGGTCCGGGATGCTCCTTGGCCGGTCCTTCCTCCAAGCCTGCCCAGTGACGGGTTGAGGGGTGTCGCCCCCAACCTCGTCACTCCTCCCTGGGATCCCCCCGTGGGGGGAAGGCTCTGCCACTTCATTTCCACCTGGTCTGATATCACCCCAGACTTCTGGGTGTTGGAAATGGTAGGAAAGGGTCTGCCACTGGAATTCGAGCAGTCCCCACCCTATCGAGCTGTCACCCCATAGGGGGCTATGGGGTCCGCAGCCTCTCTGTCGGCCCATCGAGCCGACATTGCCCTGCTCCTCCAGAAGGAGGTGATCAGGGAGGTGGCGGACCCTCCTTCAGACCTAGGGTTTGTGTCCAGGTGCTTCCTGGTCCCAAAACGGACGGGGGGCTGGCGCCCCATTCTAGACCTCCACGACCTGAACAAGTTCCTAAGGTCTCGAACCTTCAGGATGGTCACTTTGGCTCAGATCATCCCATCCTTGGAACAAGGTGTGTGGTTCTGTTCTCTGGACCTTCAGGACACATTCTTTCACGTCCCAATCTGTCCGTCCCACCAGCGATTCCTCCGCTTCAGAGCAGAAGGATCCCTTTACGAGTTCCGGGCCATGCCCTTCGGCCTCTCTCCAGCTCCCAGGGTCTTCACCAAATGCATAGCAGTGGTGACAGCTTTCCTGCGGCGCCGAATGGTCCAGGTGTACCTTACCTGGATGACTGGCTGATTGCAGCCTCCTCCAAGTCAGAGGTGGAGCAGCCCAGGGATCTGGCCCTCCAGGTCTGCCCTCAGATTGGCCTCCTCATCAACAAGGCCAAATCGGAACTCGTGCCAACGCAGGTGATTCAATTAATCGGGGCAGAGCTCGACTCTCTTCGAGCCAGAGCACGGCTCCCGGTGGACAGGACCGAGGTTCTTTCCTCCTTTGCCCAGTCATTTCTGGTTGGGCAGTTGCACCCTGCCCAGGACCTCCTGGGCCTCATGGCGGCCTGCACCAGCGTGGTCCATTGGGCCCGCTGGCACATGCTTCCCCTACATGGGGACTGGCCCACCAATGGTCACAGTGCTCCAGTCCTCTGGACCAGCCAGTGATAGTGACCCAGGAGATGGGGAACGCTCTCCAGTGGTGGATCGTTCCTGCTCATCTGCAGGAGGGTATCCCGTTTGTCCGCCCAGAGCCGATGGTCACTCTAACGACCGACGCCTTTCTGATGGTTTGGGTTGCCCATCTGGGGGAGCTCAGTGCGCATGGCCTCTGGTCCCCCCAGGAGTCTCGATGCCACATCAACCTGCTGGAGCTTCGAGCGGTCCGACTAGCCCTCACCGCCTTCGCTCTGTTTGTACAGGGTCATGTGGTCCAGGTCCAGATGGACAAAACCACGATCATGCACTACCTAAACCGCCAGGGCGGGACACGCTCCTTGCCTCTGTTCAAGGAAGCTCTCAGCACTTGGCTCTCATGGGCAGACTGGAGGCGGATATCCTAGCCATTCATGTTGCGGGAGCCTCCAACGCTCTGGCCGATGCCCTAAGCCGGATGGGTGCTGCATCTCACGAGTGGTCTGTCCTGCTGGAGGTTGTACGCAATCTGTTCTCCCACTGGGGCACACCTCAGGTGGACCTGTTTGCCTCCAGGGAGAATGCGAAGGTGAGGCTGTTTCATGCCCGCGCCCCCAGCAAGGCTCGCTGCATGGGGGTGCCTTCCCAGGCTGTGGACTCGGGCCTCTTCTACGCCTTTCCCCCATTTCTCTTGATCCATAAGATGCTTCTCAAGGTGAGGAGGGTCAAGGCGCAGGTGATTCTGGCAGCCCCAGACTCTCCCCGTCAGGTCTGGTATCCAGATCTCCTCAGCCTCAGCTCCAGGTTCCCGAGACGGCTTCCAGCCCGCCCGGACCTGATCTCAGTCAACCAGGGGAAGGTATTCCACCCGACCTTCAGTCCCTGCACCTGACGGCCTGGTTCCTGAGCGGCTAGAGTTCCAGGCCTTAGGTCTTTCCGACGAGGTCCTTACTAAACACTCTGTCTATACATGGAGCCTATATGAGAACCCTTCTACTACCCTTGTATAAATATTATCACTGTACTATGGTGTTACAAATGTAACTAATTGTATCTATTGTTTTATAGCGTCCTCTCTAACTAATTCCGGGTCACCCCTGAAAAAGGGACCATTGGTCTCAATGGGCTTACCCGGTAAACAAAATCTAAATAAATAAATAACGTTGTTGAGGCATCCCATAAGGAGTCGACCAGAAAATGCTATGCCTTCAAATGGAAGAGATTCTCCATTTGGTGTCAGGATAAGGGATTGGATCCTTCCTCCTGTTCCTTGGCCAGCATTCTGGACTACCTATGGTCCCTTTCTCAGCTAGGGCTTAGGTTGACGACCCTTAAGGTGCACCTGGCAGCCATCTCTGCTTACCGAGCGTGGGCCAGAAAGCAGTCAAGCAGGAGAAGGTGGTCGGGCTTTTCAAAGTTCTTGATAACATATCCCTCCGGTGCGAACCTCCACCTCTGTGGGATCTACTGCTGGTATTGGCTAAGCTCATGGGCAAGCCATTCGAACCAATGCACAGGTGTGACATCTCTCACCTGTCATGGAAGGCCGCCTTCTTGGTGGCTATAACGTCAGCCAGAAGGATGGGAGAGGTTCAGGTGCTTTCCATCGAGTCTCCTAATCTGGTCTTCCACAGGGACAAGGTTGTCCTGCACCTCCACCCGAAATTCCTTCTGAAGGTGTTATCGGAGTTTCACCTTAACCAGGTGTTGACTCTGCCGGTGTTCTACCCCAGTCACACCTCGGAGGCTGAATATAGGCTCCATACTGTGGACCCTAGAAGAGCGCTCGCTTATTATAAGGAGCGGACGGCTGAAGTTCAGGGAGAGGTTTGCCAGCTGTTTGTCCCCTACACTGAAGCCGCACCTGGCAGATCTGCAGCCAAGCAGACGATAAGCAGATGGGTCACCTCCTGCATAGATCTCTGCTGTAGGTTGTCAGGCATGGAGCCTCCCAAAGGGATAAGAGCTCATTCTACCCGCCATACCACTGCTTCGGTGGCTGCTTCCAGGACGTCCCTATCCAGGAAATCTGCAGTGCTGCTACCTGGAAGTCAACACACACCTTCATTACCCATTACCACATCGACCTAGAGTCACATCGGGATGCTGGTTTTGGGACCTCGGTTCTCCAGTCCTTATTCTCTAAGTAGGGGGTGAGCGCCTTACTTCCCTCCTCCCGGAGAACTGCTAGGAGTCTGCCAGTAAGTGTGGATTGAACAACATATCCATGTCCCTTGAAATACAGGTTACTCACCTGTAACAGGAGTTCTAGGAGTGGTATATGTCGGTCATCCACACAACCCACCGGACCTCCCCGGCTTGGATGCGCAACCTGGCTTCCAGCGGGCTAGATTTGGTGTCACGGGGCGGAGCCGGGAGTTTTACCACCCTGGTGGGTGGGAGGAGCCAGCTTGAAGACCTTCCGGCAACATTTAATGCGGCAAGGAACCTGCCAATAAGTGTGGATGAGCAACATATACCACTCCTAGAACTCCTGTTACAGGTGAGTAACCTGTATTTCAGAACCACCTTTGGGGGACGGGTAACTATTCCCATTTCTTTCTAGTTCCAGAGAAGACTTGAGATGTGAGACCTATTTTAGACTTCACTTCCCTGAACATGTTCATGGAGTACAAACGCTTCAGAATGCTCTCCCTGCAGGGCCTTCTACCTCTTCTTCGGCAGGGATTGTGGCTGTGTGCTCTGCACATGCAGGATGCTTACCTACATATGCCCATGTGCCCTTTCCACCGCAAATTCCTTCGATTTTGCTTTCAGGGGGACCACTACCAATTCAAGGCCCTTCCATTTGGTCTTTCCTCGGCCCCCCGAGTATTTATCAAATGCCTGTCTTTGGTGACAGCCCACTTGCGTACCCAGGGAGTTCAGGTATTCCCGTACCTGGACGATTGGCTCCTGGCCGCACCATCCAGGAACGAACTGATGCACTTCCTTCCTTTCCCTTACTCTGCAGGTTTTCACCAGCCTGGGTATCACCATTAACCAGGTAAAGTCCCATTCAGTCCCTTGTCAACACCTTCAGTTCATAGGGGTGATCTTAGACACGATCATCGGCAAAGCCTTTTTGCCTCAGGACAGGGCGGGCACCCTTCAGACTCAAGCACATCTCCTGTCCAGTCGCAGAAGGGTCGGAGCCAGGTCAGTCCTCCTCCTCCTCTGGCTAATGGCGGCTGCCATTCCGACAGTCCCACGCACTCGACTCCATATGAGAATTTCTCAGTGGATGCTTCGGTCTCAGTGGGACCAAATACTGGATGGCCTAGACCAAAAGGTACTAGTTTCCGTTCCCATGATTGGGGACTTGCAGTGGTGGATGGTACAAGTCAACCTTTGCTGGGGAATTCAGTTCGACATCGAACCCCCCCAGATGTTGACAACATTTGCCTCAGGATAGGGCTGGGGAGCCCATCTCGGGTCTCACAGGACTCAGGGCAGCTGGTCCCGGTTCAAACAAAATCTGCACATAAATGTGCTCGAACTCAGAGCAGTCCTTTATGCCCTCCAGGTCCTGCACTCCTCCATCCTTTCTGGTCATCTCCTCATACAGACCGACAACATGTGTGTAGTCTGGTATCTCAACAAGCAGGGAGGAACACATTCCTGCCATGCAGGGAAGCAATGAGAGTGTGGGTCTGGGCTACCCAGCACAACCTTCACGTGACGGCCATTCACATTCTCGGAGTAGAAAAACACTGGCAGACCACCTCAGTCAGTCCTCAGCCAGGGCCCACGAATGGGAACTGGATTGAGGTCGTAGACGACATTTTTCTGCAGTGGGGAAAACCCTCAAGTAAACCTATTCATGTGTCTCCTCAAACACTGAAACTTCTCGCCTTCTGCTCGCGCGCTCCAGGGCGGGTAATATTTTTGGAGGGACAGATATGTCTATGCCTTCCCTCCTATTCCCTTAATTCCAAGGGTCCTGAACAAGCTCAGATCAGAGGGGGCACAAATGATCCAAATCACTCCATTATGGCCCAGGCAAGTTTGGTTCTCTCTTCTACAACAGTTTTCAGAGGAACTTCCGCTTCCTCTTCCTCTGTCGCAATACTTGTTGACCCAGGATCAGGGACCTCGTTCATCTGGGTCTCTACGTCCCTTCGTTTGCATGCATGGCTCCTGTGAGCGTAGCTAGCCTTGATTCGGGTTTTCCTGCTCTTCGTAGACTTTTTTGAGGGTGTTATTTTCTCTCCTCGGAGCTCCGGCTACCCCGCGCACTGCCTTCCCCGGCGCCATCCCCGGACATGAGACCCTCCGCCTGCACCCGCGACGAAGCTCGGTGGCAGGGTGGTGGGGAGCGACTCAACCCACCACAACGGATCCATGCTAGGGAGGCGCTCCAGGAATGGCCGGGGAACGATGTCATGCTGCCGGGCACCCATTTTCTTGTTTTTCCTCCCAGCGGGCCATGGCGTGCAATGACGCCAGCGACTGAGTGTGCGCATGCTCCCGTGCGCGCACTAGTCAAGCGTCTGCCACGTCCCGCCCTCCCCTTGGCTTGCGGCTGTGTGCTGTCGATCCCCAGCCTCCGCTAAGTCAGAAAAGCACCACCGCCGCGAACTCCACCCGGAGATGGAGAGCAGTCCTCCAGATGCTCAATCCATCTCCGCCCGCCGACCTCGGCAACCCGTGCCCGCCTCGACACGGTCGCCGGCGTAGCGCGAGTGAAGCGCCCAGCGCCTCAACCCTCAGCGCCACCGGGCCGGCCGTAGCAGACATTTTGGTGGAGGCCAGAAAGCCTTCCACTAGGTCCACCTATGCCATGAAGTGGAAATGGTTTTCTGTTTGGGCCACGTTAAAGGACTTCGAACCTTTCTGTTACCCAGCCAACAGAGTCCTGGACTACATGTGTTATCTCTTCGATCTGGGTCTCAGCCATTCCTCTTTAAAGGACCAGATGGCAGCGATTTCAGCCTACCATGTCCCCTTCAGAGACAGGACTTTTGCTCAGCTGGAATTCTCTTAAGACATTCCTCAGAGGGGTCCTCCATTTAGGACCGCCCATCTGCATTCCTGTTCCTCCTTGGGACTTGAATTTTATTCTTCAGAAGCTTACTCTGCCTCCCTTCAAACCGGCAGCCTCGGCAGATTTAAAGTTCCTCTCTTGGAAGACGATCTTCCTAGTGGCCATTATTTCAGCTCGGCGAATTTCCGAGCTTCAGGCCTTGATGTGCAAAATCTCGTATTTGATTTTTCACAAGGAACGTGTGGCTCTGCGCACCAACCCTAAGTTTCTCCCTAAGATGGTGGCTGAATGTACGCTGAATCAATCCATTGAGCTACCTGCTTTCTTTACGCAATACTCCAATCAAGGGTAGTACCCCTTGAATAATTTAGATGTTCACAGAATACTGAGATACTGCACCACTCGGACTAAGGATTTCAGGAAATCTGATCAACTTTTTGTCTCTTTAGCTCACAAAAGAGAAGGCAATGCTGTTTCTAAGTAATGCCTATCTAAATGGTTGGCTCATTGTATCACTTTCTGTTATGACAAGTACAACAAGACCCTGCCGGGTCAAGTCAGAGGTCACTCCACCAGAGGAGTAGCTGCCTCTGCGGCTTGTTTCAAGAATGTGTGAACGGTAGACATCTGCGCAGCCACAACTAGGACCTCTGTCCTTACCTTTACGAAACACTACAGTTTGGTCATTGCCTCTCGCTGTAGAGCAGTCTGAGGGTTGGCTGTGCTTCAAGGTCTTCTTTCATAAGACCCGTTCAGCTGGAGGTTCCATACCATGGATAGTTTTCCTCCTCCCGAGTGCTTTTTCTTGTTCCAGACTGCTTGGAACTCAGTCCTATATGTAAATACCTACTGCAAGAGCCCTCTTGAAGTAAGATAGTACAGTTAAATAAGAACTTACCGTAACAGTAGATCTTCGAGAGAGGCTCTTGCAGTAGGTAATCTCTCCTGCCCTCATCCCCTAAGCTTTTTGGCTCCTTTTCCATGAGGAAATATCCTCTTCTCTCTTGTCTTGCCTCTTTTTGGCCTTGGCGAGAAAGAACTGGAAGGCGGGTGGGGGGAACCGCCCCTTTATACTGATGTTGTATGACGTTGGTCACCTGACGTGGGGACGGTCCCCCGCCAGAGACTGCTAGCTAGAAATTTTTCCGTGGGGTCCTAACACTTGGCGGGTCAGTTCTACATGTAAATACCTACTACAAGAGCCTCTCTCGAAGATCTACTGTTACGGTAAATTCTTACGTAATTGTACTTTCTCAGAACCAACAGGAAATTTCTTCCTAAAGTGGTGTCTGAATTTCATCTCAACCATTCCACAACGCTCCCTGTCTTTTTCACAGGCAAATCCACTCCTGGTGAGTGCAGGCCCCACAGCCTGGGTGTCAAAAGGGTACTGTCTTACTACCTAGAACACACCAAACTGCCCAGGTCCTCTCACAGCTAACTGTTCCTCACCTATGGCTAGGTGGGCAAAGACAAGCCAGCCTCTATGAGAACTGTCTCCCACTGAATAGTCTCTTGCATCCAATTCTGCTACAGTAAGGCTGGTAGATAGCCACCTAAAGGCCTCAGAGCCCACTCCACTAGGGGCACTGCATCCTCAGTGGCAGCAGCAAGGGACATACCCTTGCTCAACATCTGTAAAGCAGCTACTTGGAAGACCGCTAATACTTTTACAAAGCACTGCTGCCTGGATATACTGCCCAAATCCAGAGCCAAATTTGGCACTGGAGTCCTGCAGAATCTGTTCCCAAAGTAGGTTCTGTTCCCTCCTCCAAACTATATTGGTTTGTAATCTGCATAAGTCAAGCATACTGTGGGATTCCTGAGGTGAGAATAAAAACTTGTTTACCATAGTAATATTGTTTCTTCCAAGGGACCCCTCAGTATGCTTGAACTCCCACCCATCCTCCCCTCACATAACCTTGCTGTAAACAGTTCTGCAGTCCCTGCCACAGGCTAAATTACTTGCTGGAGGGAAATAACGTATGTGATGTGTAACAGTGAAACATGGTGTATATAATTCACCTATAAGTGGTTTCTTTTTCTTTTGTTTCCTTTCTGTTTTTTTTTTTTTTTTTTCCATGGTCCTAGAATAGGGTTAGGGATTGGGGCCTTTTGCTCCTCTGGCTACAAAATGAATCTGAGTGACAGCAGCACCTGTAGACAGCACCCTTCAGCTACAACCTGATTGGCTAATTCTTGCCATCATTAGCATAAATTCCATCTCCAGGGCAGCTGAACCCAGCTGGCAAATCTGTATGGGTCAAGCATATTGAAAGATCAATTGGAAGAAACAGTATTACTATGGTAAATATTTTTTTCTTATGCACCAAGGGCATATGAACCAAGGAACTGAGTATAGGATGGGGGGGGGTACTGTCAGTCACTGATCAAGAAAGGGACCTTGGGGTTATCATTTCTGATAACGTCAGCGTGGAAGTGCAGTGTGACAGAGCAGTGAGTAGGGCCTGTGTAATGCTGGGACGTGTTGGGAGTGGTATCTCAAGCAGGGGAAGGGAGGTGGTGTTTCCACTGTATCGCTCACTTGTGAGATCCTACCTGGAGTATTGTGTTCGGTTCTAGAGGTCGCACCTCAGGACATAGACCAGGTGGAGGCAGTCCAGAGACAACCAAAATGGTGACGAGTTGCGCCAAACATCTTGAGGTGAGACTGAGATCTCAACACGTAAACCTTGAAAGAGAGGAACGCAAGAGGGGACATGATAGAGACTTACAGGTATCTCACAGAGGGTAAACAGGGTGCAGGAGGGGAGTCTCTTTAAAAGGAGGGAAGACCACCTGGACTAGAAGGCACGCAATAAAGCTGGAGAAGGGGAATTAAAGAGGGATGGGAGGAAGTACTACACTGAAAGAGTGGTAGGTGCCTGGAATAGATTTCCAGCGGGCGTGGTGGAGGTGAAAATAGCAGGGGTCTTTAAGCATGTGTGAGACTAGACATAAGGGAGGAGGAAGGGTTGCCAGAGACCAGATAGGGACTGTGGAGGCAGACTAGGCAGGGACCATCTGGGTGGGCCAAGTGGTTCTTTTGTGCTAACTAATTATAAGTTTTTAAATTTAGGCTGTGTGTAATGGAGACAGAGCTACCCTTTAATGTAAGTCTGGGTTGTGTATAATGGCAGAAGAACTGCTCCTTTAATGTAATTCTAGCCTGTGTATAATAGTGTACATAGGCTGTGTATAATGGAGACGGAGCTGTCCCTTCAATATAATTCTAGCCTGTGTATAACAGTGTATATAGGTTGTATATAATGGAGACAGAGCTGTCCCTTTAATGTAATTTTAGCTAGTGTATAATTGAGACAGAGCTGTCCTTTTAATGTACTTTTGACTTGTGCATAATTAAGACAGAGCTGCCCCTTTAAGTCTAGGCTGTGTGTAATGGAGAGAGAGCTTACCCTTTAATGTAAGTCAAGGCTGTGTATAATTGTAATGGAGCTACCCTTTTAATGTACATCTAGGCTGAGTACAACTGGGACAAAGCTGGCCCTTTGACTGAGTTTAAGGGATAGATGAGAGATTTCTTAATGTGGTTTTTTAATGTGATATGTTTTGGATCTTGCAGGTGCACGGAAGGGCAAGAAAGAAATAATACCTCATGTATGGAAAAAGTACCTTGAGAAATACCTGACATCTAAAAGCAGAACAGGATTTCTTGTTTAACCCATTCCATGGACCGCAGCTCTGATGGAAGAATCCCCTGGAGGAATGAAAGGAAAGGGAGTTAAAGATTGACAGCTGCAGGTTGTGTGCTGTTACATGACAGAGCGATCCATTCAATGCCGCCAAAAGATCTTTGAGATGGACAACAAATCTTGTTTTGGATCATTTGTCATCCAGACTGACTGGGAAGCCGATGACCATTAAGAAGGCCTTGCAGAAGTCTGAAAAATATTATATGAAAAGTCTTCCTGTGCGGGTGATGGTGGTACCAAAGCCCCGATCTGTGCAGCAATTGCTGCTTTTTGTAAGCTAGTAATTCTTCTTTGAAATCATACAGTATTGTGGTTTGCCATATTTTTGAAAAATATATGAATGGAGTCCCAGTAGGTTTGGATGGCAGGACAATTACAGAAAATGTGGAAATGTGTCCAGCAGTCTCCACAGCCCCTCCAGCACGTCTGAATTGGTTGTGCAGACATGTTTGGTCCTTGTGGGAGTGAGGAAAAAAACTGTTACACCTTCCAGCTATATTCCTGCCACTTTTGTGAGGCAGATATCTTATTCTGTTTCAAAGTTGTGTATTTGGATCTGTTTTCAGTTTGTGTCTGGCTTTGCCAGTGTCTTGACTTGGTCAGTAGTAACACATCTTGCATCAAAAAGGATTTCTATTCAACTACTGGGGTCGCTACCCAACAATAAAAAAAAATCTTCTGGTCTAGTAAGAGCTTCCTGTGCCCTGTTTTGAGAATATATGAAGTGTGTGTCTCTCACTTTGAGATGCTTAGAAAAATCTTAACTGTGTAAATTCCATCTTTGTTTTAGGTCTTTAATCACTCCTTTACCCAGGAACTGAGCAAATTATGTTTTGGTCTTCTGGTTCCAGACTCTCTAACATGGATCCTCTAATGAACGGGGTGGGGGAGATCCAGGGTCTCTTGTATTATGATGAGGGAGGCCAAGTCTCTTAGGGGAGTGTGTTAGCATGCGGACTTAATATAAAACGTACTGTTTGACTGACCCGTGGATTGTTTATTGATGATGGTGATGTGTAGTACGGTAAATAAGGGGATGGGGCGTACTGAGGTGTACTCCATTCTCTCGCATGAACAAGATTCTAAACGTTTATCCCAAACGACTGTGGCCGATACCAGGAGACAGTATAGCGAAGTGGGTTAAGGCTCTGAGCTGCAGATCTGGAGACCTGAGTTTGAATCCCACAGCCGGCTAGGTGCATACTGTGTGATCCTGAGCAAGCCACTTAACTTCCTTGTGCTCCCAGGTCGCATCTGGAAACAAGCTTCGGCTTAGTGTGCTACTCCTGGTTAAACAATATTCCCTTCCCTTGTGCAGCCAAATAGTAGAACTTAACATTTGAGAGGCTGCCCCCCCCCAAAATCAGATGTTGTTGGGTTATTCAGGTCCGGGATACTCTTCCTCGAAACCTTCCTGGTACAGGCACTGTGAGGAAGTGGAAGAAAAATAGTAATCTGGGGAATATATTCATTTTGATAGGAGCAACAATTCTTCCTGGGGGAGGGGGGGCATTCCAGCGAGAGTGGGCCTTTTTGAGATTCTACATTATTCTGTCATAGTTGAGTTTAAATAACTGTGAGATTTCGGTGGATTTCTATAATACCTGAATAGCAAATAGTGTTATTCCCCTTCCCTCAGTGGGGTGTTTGCTTTGTGTTCAAGAGTGCACAACCTACTAATTGTGCTTGTCTCAGATTTAGAGTAGTTTATTTTGTAGCCAGCAGTCTCACCATATTCTGTTAAAAGGCACTCAGGTACTAAGAACAGTCATTGGCATATAGTGAAATCCTGTGTTGAGACTCTGGATTTCTGGGTGTCACTGCACTGCTTCTGTCAGTGACTATACAAAATACAAGCAGCAGTGGAAAGAGGGGACAGCCCTGCCAAGTGCCTCTGGAGGGGAAGAATCTAGGGAAGTGTATTCCACTAACTTTTTAGATCTTACTTCAAGACACAGCTCTTCCAGCAGGTTACACCATTAGGACTGAAGCCGGCAGGCGTCAGGACCCCACGGAAAATTTCTAGCTAGCTATCTTCAGCGGGGACCCCCACGTCGGTCCCGCCCCTGGCGTCAGGCGTAGTGCATAAAGGAAGGGTCCCGCCTAGATTCCCTAGTTCTTTCCCCGCCGCTTTCTACTTGGTAAGTCTCGATTCTTCTCGGTTCCACTTAGCGCAACGCGTGGTTAAGTTCTTTCCTTCGGAAAATTCGTTTTTCTTCAGTCAGTTTTTTGTCTGATGTCCTTTCCAACCTCCGGTCATTCTACCAAGTGCGCCTGTGGGAAGCAGATCCCTTTCAAGGATCCGCATTCGGCCTGCATCCAGTGCCTAGGCCCAGACCACGACACCCGGTCCTGTTCCTTTTGCCAAGGCTTCAACAGCAGAACCCGGATCCGTCGCCAGAAGGCCCCACAGGCGTTCCTGCTTGAGGAACAACTCAAGACCATGGCCTCCAAGGGAGATTCTTCGGGGAAGGCCCACAAGCATTCGGAGAAGCATAGGGAGAAGGCCCCTTACAGGTCCCCGTCTAGGGCCTCTGATTCTCATAGCTCCGGCTCCAGGTCTGACCGCTCGCCTTCCCGGGCCAGTTCTCAGCCTCCCCCGGCTGCGGTGAGAAAATCCTCGGGCTCCTCTTCTCAGGCTAAGTCTTCCAGGCCTCCTTCGTCTTCCAAGGCCTTGGTCAAGTCGTGGGACCGCCACCATCATCACAAGTCGGGTTCCCACCATTCTGAACCCGACGTCAGGTCTGCCTCCTTGCCTCCTCCTCCCCAGCAGAAGACCAAGGAGCTCACCTCTCTGAAGAGACCTTTGGACCCGACGTCGGCCTCTCGCCACAGGTCCCCGGAGCCGTCGACCACCAGACGACCGTCGCCGGCCAAGCCTACACACTCCCGGACGCCGGTAGGGGGACCGACGTCCGTGCCCGTCCGGATTGAGAAGAGGACCTCGACGTCGGTCAGGAGACCATTACAGAGGAGGAGCTAACACAGCCCGAGGACCAGATGGGCGACCCCGGTCCTGTCGAGCCTCCCAGGGAACCCTCCCCGCAACCCGAGGCCCCCTGTGGAGCCGACGCTGGAACCCGACGACCAGCCACCGGGGCCCGGCCCGTCGTCGGGTCTTTCTGTCTCAGAGGTTAAGGAGCTTTTCACCTACTGGTGGGATACCATCAAAAAGGACATGGTCCTCACTCCACCTCCTCCTCCTCCTCCTCTTAGGCCGGTTACTCCTCTGGTTCCTGCGCCCCCTTCTCCATCCGGGTCTGCAGGCCGGTTACCTCTTTCCCGGGAGCCCAGAGTCCCTCCAAGGGGGAGACCACATACAAGGAGACCTCTGTCCAGATCCTCTTCTGGGTCCCCCAGCCCTAAGAGACCCAGAAGACGCCGTCGTTCGCCTTCGACGGAGGACACGGGATCAGAGTTTTCAACAGAATCTAGATCCCTATCTCCCCTCCACATCCCTTCTCCGGACCCACGTGAGCTTCCAAGGTCTCCCCCGGATGACCCTTCATTCTCTGACATCATGAGACACATCCAAGAGAACATGGGATGGGATGCGGAAGAGTTAGACCCCGAAAGGCTACGCCTAGCGAAATATCTTTGGCAGGAGGACCCCAAGCCTGTGGTGGTGCCACCCTTGGTAGATACTTTTGTGGACGTCACCAAGGCAGCATGGAAGCGTCCACATTCACTCCCGGCGATGCCGAAGAAAGCTGACTGCCTGTACAAGGCTCCAAGGGAAGACCAGTACTTGGCTCAGCATCCTCAGGCCGACTCTCTGGTCATAACAGCCTCTCATGACCGGTCCCAGAGACCGCAACATTTGAGCACTCTGCCACCGGACCCGGAGTCCAAACAGCTGGACGCTATGGGTAGGCGCACGTATGCTTCCGCTACTTTCTCCATCAGATCCCTGAATTACTTGACCCACATGGTGCAGTTCCAAAATGCCCTGTGGGAACAGGGTCTGGATCTGGCCGAGAAACTGCCAGAAGGTGAGCAGAAGGAGGAGATGTTGCAGCTCCTCCGGATGGGTTCGGACGTGGGAACCCAAGTGCTACGAGCCGCGTACGACTCCGCGGACTCCTCGGCCCGAGCAGAAGCTTCAGGCGTATGCCTCCGGAGACACTCTTGGTTCCGTGTCTCCGGCTTTACCCCGGACGCCCAAAAACATCATGGACGCCCCATTTGAGGGAGAAGTTCTCTTTGGTGAGCCCTCTGAGAGGGTCATCACCAAGCTTCAGGAGGCCGGGAAGGCGGTGAGGTCGGTCCAAGCAATGTACGGACCGAGGCTTAGTTCCTTTCATAGGAACCAAAGCCGGTTTCGTGGACGGGCACAGAGACAACAGTCCCGTACCGGACCACAACAGAGGGGCTCCGGTTCCTGCAGAGCCCAGGGTAGACAGCCCGCGGGCCGAGGTCAATGCCCAGCAAAACCGGCCCAGCCCGCAGGCCCCTCCGCCGCCACAGCATGCCTCCTTTCCGGCCCCCGCCCCTCAGGATCAACAGGACATCAAGGTCGGGGGTCGCATTGCGAAGGACCTGCCAGGATGGCAGTCCATAACCACCGACCGGTGGGTTCTTCAGTTGGTTGAAAGAAGCCACTTTATAGAATTCGCAGAAAAGCCACCCTCGAGGCCTCCTCTGCTCTCCCGTTACTCGGGTCAGCACAAGCCTCTGATCAGGCAAGAAATACTCGCACTCCTGCAAAAGGGGGCGATAGAGTATGTCCCAGAGAACCAGAGAGGATACGGGTACTACTCCCACTTCTTCCTGGTTCCAAAGAAAACCGGGACCTCCGTCCGATTCTGGACCTGAGTGGCCTCAATATGTCGGTCGCCTACAAAAGATTCCGCATGGTGACTCTTCCGGGTCTTATTCCCATGCTAAAGAAGGACGCATTTTTAGCGTCCTTAGGCATGCAGGATGCTTACCTGCACATCCCTGCAGCTCAGGCGCATAGGAGGTTCCTGCGCTTCGAGTTTCTCGGCCACCACTTTCAGTTCCGAGCACTTCCATTCGGACTGTCATCGGCCCTCAGGGTCTTTACCAAATGCATGACAGTCGTGGCCGCGTCTCTAAGGAGACAGGGCCATTATGTGTTCCCGTACTTGGACGATTGGCTTCTCATAGCGCCTCAGAGGCGTTGTTACTAGCTATCCAGAGTACCCAGGATCTGTTTCGGTCTCTGGGCATCTTGATCAATTACCAGAAGTCTCTCCTGGTACCGTCGCAGAAACTGCAGTTCATAGGCGCAGTCCTGGACACCGTTCAGGGAAGAGCATTTCTTCCAGACGACAGAGCGGAGCGCATCAGATCCCTTATCAGGGATCTTTCGTCGAACAAGACCGTCCCAGCCAGGTCGGTCCTTCGCTTGCTCGGACACATGGCTGCGGCCATTCCAACCGTCCCTTTCGCAAGGCTCCACATGCGGGTAACTCAGTGGATGCTCAAGGTGCAATGGGACCAAAGGCAAGACCATATGCAGCGTCCGGTCAGAATCACGAACGCCGTGATTGGAGACTGGCAATGGTGGCTAGACCCAGGGACACTCTCTACGGGGGTCCCGTTTATAGCGCCGTCCCCGGAGGTAATCCTCACCACAGACGCCTCAGGGCTAGGGTGGGGAGCACACCTGGATGGGGTGAAGTCCCAGGGAACGTGGACCCCTCAGGAGGCTCACCTTCAAATCAGCGTTCTGGAGATGAGGGTGGTCCTTTATGCCCTGCAGGCATTTCAGTCAGAGATCCCGCCAAGCACTCTTCTGCTACAGACTGACAACACGGCGGTGATGTATTACCTCAACAAACAAGGAGGCGCACACTCTTACCCCCTTTGCAGGGAGGCTATGAGGGTGTGGGATTGGGTAATCCGACACGGCGTGAACCTGATCATAGTACATGTTCCCGGGGTGGACAACACAATTGCAGACGGCCTGAGTCATTCCCAGGCCAGAGTCCACGAGTGGGAACTTCTTCAAGAGGTAGCAGAGGATCTGTTTCTTCGATGGGGTACTCCAGAATTGGACTTGTTCGCTTCCCCATCCAACGCAAAACTGCCCAATTTTTGCTCGCTAGATCCAGGGCCTGGTGTTTTCTGGTGAGACGCGTTGTCCCTCTCCTGGGCGGACAGATTCCTCTACGCTTTCCCTCCCTTCCCGTTGATCCAGAGAGTTCTTCTCAAACTGCGCAGGGAGCATGCAACAATGATCCTGGTGGCCCCTTTCTGGCCCAGACAGATCTGGTTCCCTTTGCTAATACAGCTATCCCGGGAACCTCCGCTCCTGTTGCCATTCAGCTCCCATCTCTTGTCTCAGGAGGAGGGTTCACTGGCCACCGGGCTTACGCTCACTGAACCTCGCGTGCTTGGCTCCTAGAGACATAGCCATTTTGTGACAGGGGTCTCGCAAGAGGTTGCGGAAGTTCTTTCTGCAGCCAGAAAGCCGCAACGTACTACGCATACCATGAAATGGCGCCGTTTTTGTCTATGGTCACAAACACGCGGCCTTTCCCCTTTAGGTTGTCCGGTGAAAGCGGTGTTAGAGTACCTGCTCTCCCTTTTCCGTTCGGGCCTCGCCTACTCTTCTATTAAGGTGCACCTCTGTGCCATTTCGGCTTATCACCTCCCGGTGGGACAGCGAACAGTGGCACAATTAGATGCCTGTCGAGAATTCCTGAGAGGGGTGTTACACCTTAGGCTGCCCATTAAAGACCCAGTGCCTCCATGGGACTTACTCTTTGTCTTGGAGCAACTCACGCTCCCCCCCTTTGAACCTGCCGCGGATTGCGAGCTGCGTTTTCTGTCGTGGAAAACGTTGTTTTTAGTTGCTGTTACGTCAGTGAGAAGAGTTTCCGAGCTTCATGCTCTCATGTGCAAGGAGCCTTATTTGATTTTCCACCGGGACAGAGTATCCCTGAGGACGAATCCTAAATTTTGCCTAAGGTGGTTTCCACACTCACTCTCAATCAGGACATTGACCTGCCTGTCTACTTCCCTAATTACTCTAATAGAGGAGATGCGCTGCTCCACACCCTGGATGTTCACCGCAGCTTAAGGTACTACCTTAGCAGAACTAAGCAGCTTCGTAAATCGGAGCAACTTTTCGTTTCCTTTACCGAAAGGATGATGGGCCAACCAGTATCCAAGCAGTCCCTGTCTCGCTGGCTTGTCCAGTGCATATCATACTGTTATGATATCAAACAAAAGCCCCTTCCGGGATCAGTCCGGGGCTATGCTACTAGGGGAGTGGCCACCTCCTTTGCAGCACTTCGAAACGTCTCCACCTCTGCCATTTGTGCTGCAGCCACTTGGAGCTCTGTACATACCTTTATCAGTCACTATAGCCTGGACATCGCTTCACGCGAGAGCCAAGCCGCCTGGCGTGTTGGCAGGTCTCCTGTCCTAGAATCAGGACCTGGAATGATCTTTCTAGTTCCTCCTCCCAGAATGTTTGCAAGCGCTACTGCTTGGGAATCAGTCCTAATGGTGTAACCTGCTGCAAGAGCTGTGTCTCGAAGTAAGATAGTACAGTTCGTAAGAACTTACCGTAACAGTAGATCTTGAGAACGACTCTTGCAACAAGCACCATCGCCCTCCGTATCCCCCTTGGAGGAGGCATGGCTTAAGCCTTTTCTAACAGGGATTTATTCCTTTTGTCTTCTGACGGTGGATCCTCGGTCTCCCATTTCGATGTCACCCTCGGCGGAAGTCTCCAGCGGGAGAACTCGGGGAATCTGGCGGGACCGCCTTATGTACTACGCCTGACGTCGGGGGCGGGACCGACGTCGGGGGCGGTCCCCGCTGAAGATAGCTAGCTAGAAATTTTCCGTGGGGCCCTGACGCCTGCCGGCTTCAGCCTAATGGTGTAACCTGCTGCAAGAGCTGTTCTCGAAGATCTGCTGTTACGGTAAGTTCTTACGTAACTGTACTTTATTTCCTCCTGGGCTTGGTGGAATGCCTGGATTCAGGACAGGAATCCTTGACAGAACTCTGTCACTCTCAGGGTCTTCCCAATCCGACCAGTCAAAAGCCTTTTCAGCATCCATTGAAATTGCCAGTAGCAAAGTTTCATCAGATATCTGAGAGGCAGAAAGATTAAGCGCTTTATTTATTTATTTAATTTTTTCACCAGAAAAGATACACTGAGCAACCTAATGATCGTCTCACGGTATGTCCTGGGGGAATGGGGAGAGGAGTGTACAGAGCGAGAGTTTTGATACATTCATAACAGACGTGGAATACATACATACAGTTACAAAGCAGGTTCATGGCAGTTGAGTACATAGTAGGCTGATGCAACAGTTACTGTGTTGGCAGGTCATAGGAGCAGCATACATATAGATTTAGTACACAGGTTGCAATGCAAGGTTGACAATGCATACATTACAGGCAGTTCACTAGTGATGCAGGTGCAGCAGGGTGAGCACATAGGATCCAGTCACCCTTTTTAAGAGCTAGTCTATAAGGGGCAGTATAAGTGCAGGTAGGCTAGAGGGGGATGAGAAAGAGGAGAGCGAGAGAGAAACAAGTGAGAGGGAGGCAGGTAAGCAGGGAGTGGGGTCAGAAGCAAGTGCAGGTAGGTGTAAGGTAATTGTGCAGAGCAGAGGTAAGGGAGTAAAGGGAGGAGGAGGGGCGGATTTGTAGAGGGAGTGCCTTCCATATTTTAGACAAGTGGTAAGAGAAGGCTTTTTGGCCAGAGGCAGTAGTTCTGCAGGGGACTGAGAGGGTACGAGTATCAGCCTGGGATCTCGGGGAATAGAGGGAGTGGGTAGGGGTGCAAAGAGAGGAGGAGATATATGAGAGGAGAGATCCAAGCCAGAATTTAAGATGAACTTAGCACCATGTAGCGCACGCCAGGAGTATAGTGGAAGGAGGTTGAGAGAGCGGTAGAGGTCGCAGTGATCGGGGCATCAAGATTAATTTTACTGTGGAGTAATCGTCCCTGGATGAAGCCAGTTTTAATCTGGGTGAATGAGGGCCACTATACACATCTGAAGTTGTTTTGCCAGAATGGACGTAAATATTTCTGGGTCTGTATTCAACAGTGAAATGGACCTATAAGAGCCACAGTGTCTTGTGGTTTGGGAATGATGGTAATAAAGGCGGGCTTCCATGAAAGGGAAGTCTGCCTTGCTGGATGGTCAAGAAGGAGGCACGTAATGGTGAAATGAGATTGGGACTAACTTTCTTGTAGAACTCAAAAGACAAATCCACCTGGACCTAGGCATTTATTTATTTATTTATTTATTTATTTATTTATTTTGTATTCTTTTTATTGACTTCTTCATTTTACATACAAATTGTACATGCAACAGCCAATAATTGTACAGGTAATTACAGGAACCTTAGATTATTCCTTTTTAGTGGACATGTTCTTAACGATTTCATTTAACAGTGTGTAATTATGTAGTAATATCCGAGTTACAAATAATCATCCCCTCTTTTGTCATGTTAATTCTTGATACAACATTGTAATGCTTCTGAACATGTGTATAAAACTGAATAAAACAACTTGAACTTTTATAATTCTTGATCTTCGAGAGGGCTCTTGTAGTAGGTATTCACATATAGGACTGACCCTCCAGGCATCAGGACCCCACGGAAAATTTCTAGCTAGCAGTCTCTGGCGGGGGACCACCCCCACGTCAGGTGACCAGCATCATACGATGTCAATATAAAGGGGTGGTCCCCCACGCCTGCCTTCCAGTTCTTTCCCGCCATCGGCTTGTGAAAGTTCCTCGTAGTAGAACAACGCTCGTCTGTCCTTCATCAGTCCCTAAGTTTTCAAACTTTTCGACCTGTTTTCTCTGTTTTTTCTCTAGATTCACGATTTGCTGTGTATGTTGTCCCCGACGCCCTCCGAATCGCATAAGAATCAGTGTGACTCGTGTGGTTCCCAACTTCTACACAAGGACAGACACTCCTTGTGCCTTTTCTGTCTGGGCCCAGACCACCCTGTGGAGAAGTGCTAGCACTGCCAGAAATTTAACTCTGCTACCCGCAGAAAAAGGCAGCAGTCCCTGGAAGCCCATATCCTAAAGAAGAAAATGGCCTCTGTGGAAAAAGAGCTAAAGAAACTCAGGCAGGCGTCCACTTCCCCCGAAGGTCACAAGAAAAGGCACAACAAGGAGAAGCACCATGAGTGGGAACCAGCTTCCACAGCAGCCATGACTCCGGGCGGAGTCGCAGCACTTAAGGTAACGTCCCCTCCGGGGGATTGCTCCATGACGGCCGTCTTGGTGGTGACCAAGAAGGCATCGCCCCTCCCGTCTGGCTTGCGCTTGGGCCCTTTGGGAGCCTCCATTGCAAAGGAGGCCTCTGCTCCTGTGAAGGCCGCTTCTACCATGCAGCCTTTGGGTCAGAGCGGGTCCGGTAAGTCTGGCGTTGGTACCACCAATGTCTGCCCGGACAAGGCTGCTAAGCTGCTTACCTCTTCGGGGGAGCACCCAGCCAAAACTCCGCCTGACAAGGTCGTGTCTCCAGCGCGGCCTTCCTCAGGCAGTGAGTCTGATAAATCGGACATTGGCTCCTCCAATGCCCACCTGATCAAGAAGCCTGCGCCGGACCCCATGGAACAGTCTGACGCGCCAGGCTCTCCGCAGTACTCCAAATTGCCCTCTGAGGTCCCCGCGTCTCCTCAACTGACCCCCGGGTATTATAATATTCCTTCCCCAGTCGTCACTGAGGATACTGGGATGTTGCCATCAGGGAACCCTCCATTGGGACTAGATCCTCTGACGCTGGCCCTGACGCCAGCCTACCTGACACCATCCAGCATCCCCTTACCTGGCAATAGGCCTGTCCCTCTGTCAGGTCCTATAGACCCTATTGAAGGTATACCCACGCCAGGCCTGACGCCCGCGGGGCCAGTGTAACCACCGTCTGGCCCGCCAGCAGGGCCTCTGCCAGGTCCCTCTGCTCCATCTGAGCCCCTGGTACCCAACATCGCAATATCCGGTGCCACAGTATCCGACTCCACAGTATCCAGTGCCCCAGTACCTGACGCCGCAAATATCTGGCGTCGCAGTAGCCCACGCCGGACTACCCGCCATTGGGTTACGGATACTTACAGATATCCCCAATATCCGTATTTCCCTCCGCCACCCACTTCCCAGCCGGCGGCGGATCTAAAGGTGACCTTGGCCTCTTGGTGGGCTGAGGCCAAGGCTCAGCCCACTCGTGAGGTCGAGAGTCGTCTACCAACGCCGGACCCTGTACAGGATCCCCTACGTCGGAGATGGGAGACTCCCTCCCCCCTTCCCGACACCAGAGGATAGCCCTCTGGCACCCGAGGAGGGGAGGATACGCACCCCAGGGAACTCCCCAGAGGGGTCGTCCCTCCCCCTCGTGGAGAGGAGTCTTCCTCCTCTTCATCAGATAGGTTTGTCTCGGACTCAGAGACAGGACGCTCTGATCCTGAAGACGAGCCACGTAGTCCAGAGCTCCCTCGGCTGAGGAATCCTCCAAAGTCTCCTCTGGAGGACCCTCCTTTATGGAGTTAAGTGAGGAAAATCCAGGAGGTCCACTAGTGGCAATCAGTGCAGCCAGACCCACAGTGTAAGAAACTCGCTGCGCATCTGGATCTGCCCGAGACCACTCCTACACTTATTACACCCTGGATAGAGCCTCACGCGGATCTTGTTTCCACTATTTGGAAACAACAGTCTCAGCTGCCCCCGAGGAAGGTGGACAGGCTATATCAAGCTCCTGAGGTTGTAGACTTCCTTAGCCTCCATCCCAAGGCAGATTCTGTCATCATCAGCACCTCTCATGGCCACTCCGCAAATCCCAAGCACCTCAGCTTGTCTCTGCCTGGTAAGGAATCCCAGCTTCTGGACCAATATGGGAAGAAGATCTATTCCTCTTCTACCCTTGGTATTGGGGCCCTGAATTATGTGGCACATATGGGGGATTTCCAGAAGACCATCCTTAGTCAGGTGGAATGTAAATTGGATTCCCTTCCTGAGAATCAGACTAAGCAGGAAGTGGCGGATCTCATCCGTTCTGCTCATTCGACCAGTCGGCACATGCTTCGTGCCACTTTCGACGCAGTGGACACAGATGGAAGGAGCTCGGTTATGGTGTCATGCCTGGCTCCACGTGTCAGGTTTGGTCCCTGAAGTGCAATCCACTATCCCAGATGCTACCTTCAGGGGTTCAGTGCTGTTTGAGGGTGATGTCAGGGACATCATTACCGAAGTTCAGGAGAAGGGCACTGCACTAAAGTCTGTCAACTCTATGTACAGGTCCCCTGAAGGGCAGCGGCGTTCTTTTCGCAGACAGAACCAACAACGACAAAAACCACAGGGCAAACGGGCCAACAAACATCGGGCCCCTCCAGCAACCAAGACTCCCCCCCAGCAAAAAAGCCGAGGGAGCCTCTGCTGCTGCGCTGCCCCACACCTCCTGACTCCCTGCCTCTCCCACAGCCTCTGGAGGTCCCAGAGGAACCGGTGAGAGGATAATGTCAGATGCTTGGGTGCTCCAGTTGATATCAGCAGGACACTCAATAGAGTTTCTGCAGAAACCACCCCGAATAACCCCCCACCCCAGCCTTCTTACTCCCGTTACATTTTCCTCTGGTCCTAGAGGAAATCATATCCCTTCTTTCGAAGGTGGCGATAGAACCAGTTCCCACACATCTCTGGAGAACAGGTTACTATTCCCATTTTTTCCTAGTTCTAAAGAAAACAGGAGATCTGCCTGTCCCAGACCTCAGCTCCCTGAACATGTTCGTGGAGTACAAACGCTTCAGGATACTTTCCTTGCAGAGCCTTCTACCTCTTCTTCGGCCGGGAGAGTGTCTTTGCGCTCTTGACATGCAGGATACCTACCTGCATATCCCCCGTATGCCCTTCCCTTCGCAAGTTCCTTCGTTTTTGCTTTCGGGGGGACCACTATCAATTCAAGGCCCTCCCATTTGGTCTTTCCTCGGCCCCCCAAGTGTTTACCAAATGCCTGTCTGTGGTAGCAGCCCACCCGCATACCCAGGGAGTTCAGGTATTCCCATACCTGGACAATTGGCTCCTGGCGGCCCCATCCAGGGAGGAACTTCTGCACTCCCTTTCCCTTACCCTGCAGATTTTCACCAGCCTGGGTATCACCATTAACCAGGCCAAGTCCCATTTGGTCCCTTGCCAACGCCTTCAGTTTATAGGGGTGATTCTGGACATGACCACCGGTAAAGCCTTTTTGCCTCCGGAGAGGGTAGACACCCTTCAGACTCAGGCCTGTCTTCTGTCCAGTCGCAGGAGGGCTGGAGCCAGGTCAGTCCTCCGCCTCCTCGGGCTAATGGCGGCTGCCATTCCGACAGTCCCACTCGCTCAGCTCCATATGAGAATCTCTCAGTGGATGCTTCGGTCCCAATGGGACCAGACCTTGGACAGTCTAGAATAAGAGGTCCTAGTTTCCGATCCATGATCAGGGACTTGCATTGGTGGATGGTTCATGAGAATCTTTACCTGGGAGTTCGCTTCAACATTGAACCCCCAGGCGTTGATGACAGATCGTCCAGGAAGGCTGGGGTGCCTATCTAAGGTCTTGCGGGACTCGGGGCAGCTGGTCCAAATTCGAACAAAATCTTTGCATAAATGTGCTCGAACTGAGAGCAGTCCTTTATGCCCTTCAGGCTCTGCACTCCCTCATACTCCCAGGTCATCTGCTTGTACAATCAGACAACATGTGCGTAGTCTGGTATCTCAGCAAGCAGGTAGGAACACGTTCCTACCCCCTGTGCCGGGAAGCAATGAGAGTCTAGCATTGGGCAACCCAGCATCACCTTCACTTGACACTGATTCACATTCTGGGAGTGGAAAACACACTGGCAGACCAACTCACTTGGTCCTCAGCCAGATTCCATGAATGGAAGTTGGATCAAGAAGTCATAAACAAAATCTTCCAGCAATGGGGAACACCTCAGATAGACCCCTTCTTCTCTCCCGAAAACGCAGAACTTCCCGCCTTTTGCTCATTTGCTCCAGGGAGAGACATTTTTGAGCGGAACGCTCTGTCTCTCACTTGGAGGGACAGGTTAATTTATGCCTTCCTTTAATTCTGAGGGTCCTGAACAAACTCAGATCGGAGGGAGCTCGAATGATTCTCATTGCTCCTTTCTGGCCCAAGCAAGTTTAGTTATCTCTTCTGCAACAGTTTTCAGAGGAACCTCCTCTTCCTCTGTCGCAGCAATTGTTGACCCAGGATCAGGGGACCCTTGTTCATCCAGGTCTCAAATCCCTTCATCTACATGCGTGGCTACTGCGGACGTAGCAAAAGCCCGCTTCGGAGTCTCTCCTCTCGTAGTGGACATCTTGGTAGAGGCCAGAAAGCCTTCCACCAGGTCCAACTATGCCATGAAGTGGAAACGATTCTCTAGTTGGGCTAGTTCGAAAGACTTTGAACCTTTCACATGCCCAGCCAAAAAAGTCCTGAACTACATGCATCACCTCTTCGATGTGGGTCTCAGCCATTCCTCTCTAAAGGTCCACATGGCCACTATTTCAGCTTACCATATCCCTTTTGGAGACAGGACTTTTGCTCAGTTGGAGGTCTCCAAGACCTTCCTCAGAGGGTTTCTCCACTTGAGATCCCCATCCACATTCCTGCCCCTCCTTGGGACTTGAATTTCATTCTGGAGAAGCTTACCCTGCCTCCCTTCGAGCCGGCAGCTACAGCCGATTTAAAGTTCCTTTCTTGGAAGACGCTCTTCCTAGTGGCCATTAATCCCGTACTTGATTTTTCACAAGTAACGTTTGGCTTTACGGACCAACCCTAAGTTTTTCCCTAAGGTGGTGGCTGAATCTACGCTGAATCAATCCATTGAGCTACCTGCTTTTTTTACGCAACACTCCAATCAAGGGGAATACCTCTTGCATACTCTGGATGTTCACAGAATACTGAGATACTACACCATTCAGACTAAGGATCTCAGGAAAACTGATCAGCCTTTTGTCTCTTTTGCTTACAAAGGGGAAGGCAATGTGTATCGAAATGGTTGGCTCACTGTATCACTTTCTGTTATGACAAGTACAACAAGACCCGCCGAGGAATGGAATGGCTTACCACAAGAAGTGGTGGCTATGAATACAGTGCAGGGCTTCAAACAGGCATGGGATAGGCATAAGGGAGCAATACAAATGACTATGAATAGATAGGCTATTGACAGAGCAAAGGCCGATGGCACATTTATAAGGTAGAAAAAGAAATGGGCAGACTGGATGGGCCTTGCAGTCCTTATCTGCCATCAACTTCTATGTTTCTATGAGTCAGGTCACTCCACCAGAGGAGTAGCTGCCTTTGCAGCTTGTTTCAAGAATGTGTCGGTGGCAGACATCTGTGTAGCCGCAACTTGGACTTCTGTCCATACCTTCACTTAACACTACAGATTGGACATTACCTCTCGCCGCAGAGCAGGCTTCGGGTTGGCTGTTCTACAAGGTCTCCTGTCATGAGACCCGTTCAGCCTGAGGTTCCATGGTATGGATGACCGTCCTCCTCCTGAGTACTTTTCCTTGTTCCAGACTGCTTGGGACTCAGTCCTTTATGTGAATACCTACTGGAAGAGCCCTCTCGAAGTAAGATAGTACAGTTACGTAAGAACTTACCATAACAGTAGATCTTTGAGAGAGGCTCTTGCAGTAGGTATTGGCTTCCCACCTTCCACTCCCCCTAAGCTTTTTTGGCTCCATTTCCATGGGGGGGAATATCCTCTTCTCTCTCGTCTTGCCTCTTTTGGCCTTTGGTTGGAAAGAACTGGAAGGTGGGCGTGGGGGACCACCCTTTATACTGACGTCGTATGGCGCTGGTCACCTGACGTGGGGGCGGTCCCCCGCCAGAGACTGCTAGCTAGAAATTTTTCCGTGGGGTCCTGACGCCTGGCAGGTCAGTCCTGTATGTGAATACCTACTGCATGAGCCTCTCTCGAAGATCTACTGTTACAGTAAGTTCTTACATAACTGTATTTCTAGGGACATGGATATGTTGTTCATCCACATTTATTGGCAGGTATCCTTGCCGCTTTAAATCTTGCCGGAAGGTCTTCAAGCTGGCTCCTCCCACCCACCCGGGTGGTAAAAAACTCGGCTTCGACAGATCTTCCTTACCGCTTGGAAGCTCAGGTTCCCTCCTTTACGCTCCGCGTATAAGACTGGTTCCTAACTCTTCGGTTTCCGAAATTAATCTTTAAAGTTTTTCTAGACTTAGGTCAACTATTTCCCTCGCGGCTGCGATGGACAAATCGACTTCCGGGTTTCGGAGATTCCCGTGCGGGCAGAAGATGTCTCGGATGGATCCGCACTCCACGTGCGTCTACTGCTTGGGCCTGAGCACGACCCGAGCTTGCGACCTGTGCTCTTCTTTCTCGCCCTCGCCCTGGAAGACCGTGCCGCCGTCCTGCAACTTGGGCAATTCGAAAAGCATTACCCTCCGTTGTCGAAGAGGCCCGGGTTGGCGGTGTCCGTGGGCGGCGGGCTCGACGGATCAGCTAGAGCAGATGATCGCCCTCTAAGAGGAGGCGGCGCGGACCGCATCTTCCTCGGCCGTGGCATTTATCCCGCTTTCCCTGGGATCCTCATATTCTGCTTCCTTTAAGGAGTTTTGTCTGTCTCTCTTCACCAAGGGAGAGGGACCTTCATCTTCTGGGCCTTCCTCTCGGCCCAAAAAGAAGGACAAGGGTAAGTCCGACCGTCGACACCCTTGGGAGCGGGAGAGGTCCCCCTTCCCGAGCAGTCGACCATCGACTTCGGTCGATCCTTCGGCTTCGGCCACTGGCTTCACGGTGTCCCCGTCAGGTCAGTTGACCGAGACTCCCGTCGACACAGTCAAGATTTTTCTCAACCCGTTGGATGGGTTATCTACCGGTGAAACCGAAAATCCTCTCTCCCCGGTTCCCCCGGTGGTGGTTGAGGATCCCGTGGGCTTGACAGTGCCTCCGGTTCCAGAGCCCTTGGGTGTTCCTTCCGAGCCAAAGGGAGGGTGGGTTTCCCCCGGCCCTTCCCTTCGCCCTCCTCGGAAAAGCCGAGGGTTCGGGTCTCGGACTTCTTCGTGGTCCAGCCGCTCCGCCACCAGAGGCGGTATCGGCACCATGAGCGGCCCGCCGCCGCTTCGTCGACGATACGAGGACCTCATGTGGCAACAGCTTCTGCTGGCCGGGAACAAGCCGACGATGTCGCCTTCCCTGGCCATTAAGTGGCTGTCACTGGAGCGGCCCAAGCAACCCCTCGCTTTAGCCGAGGCACCTGTTTCTAGGCCTGTTGCTCAGCCAAAACCAGCTGCTCCACTGATTAGGGTGGAACCTCCGCCTCCACAGCCGTTGTTTGGGGCTCCAACCAAGAATTCTCGGTCGGCTCAGGGTTTGCCCCATAGGCTGTTGGTCACCCTTACTCCCGATCGCCCTCGGCAGGTAGAGGGTGGCTCAGGCCCGAGGCAGCTCTTTGCGGACTCCTCTGAGTCCGACGATTCCTCCCTCTTCTCCAGGAGAGTGGACTTGGAGTCCTCTGGAGGTCAGTCGCTGGACAATAGCCCTTCGTCCTTTCTGGGTTTGCTTAGGCTCATCTCGGAGTCCACCGGGATGCAGCTCGAGCCCGTATCCAAGCGGGCCAAGTATCCCCTCACGGAGATACTGGACTGAGGGGATTCTCTTACGGAGGCCTTCCCTGTGGCCGAGGCCATTGTGGGCCCGGCCTTGGAGCTCTGGCAGCGCCCTGCTTCCTGCCCTGCGCCTTCGGCCAGGATGGCCAGGAAGTATGCGGTCCCTACCAGTTCCCTGTCCGGTTTCTCGGAACATCCCTCAGCCGAGGGGTTAGTTACCGACAGCGTTTTCCGGCGTGCCGGAAATGCTAGGGACGTGGACAAACCTCCCGACAAGGAGTCCAAGAAAATGGACTATGCTGGGCGAAAAGTCTATGCTGCGTCCTCCCTTGGCCTTCGCCAGGCCAGCTCGGCCGTGCTTATGGCACATTTCTCCCATGCCCTGTTGGGCTCCCTGGACGAGGTAGTTCCTCATCTCCCGGCTGACCTGCAGACTATGGTTAGGCAGGTGCGGGACCAGAGCAGGGCAGTGGCAAAGCAGCAACTTCAGACTGCTTTGGACATTGGAGACTCCTGTGCCAGGTCAGTCGCGGCCGCAGTGGCTATTCGCTGTCGGGCATGGCTGAGGATATCCACCTTCACAGCGGATACCCAGCACAAATTGGTGGATGTCCCCTTCCTGGGGACCGACCTCTTCGGCCCTGGAGTGGAAGGCCACCTCCAGAGGATCGAAAAGTCCAATGCCACCTTGGACTCGGTCTCATCCGCTCAGAGGGACAAGGGCCGAGATCGTAACCCAAGCCCTTTCGCTCGCCTGCGCCCGCACGTCCGCCCAGCAACTTCAGGGCCAGCAGGCTCGCACTTGGCATTCCAAACCCAAGCCAGCGGCTTCCTCCTCCAGGAAGCAGGGAGGTAAGGCCAGGGGTCCCTCGGCCGGTCCCTCCTCCAAGCCTGCACAGTGACGGGTTGAGGGGTGTCGCCCCCAACCACGTCACCTCACCCCGGGTTCTCCCCCACCCCCCCGTGGGGGGACGGCTCTGGTACTTCCTTTCCGCCTGGTCTGCTATTACCACAGACAGGTGGTTGTTGGAAGTGGTAGGAAAAGGCCTGCCCCTGGAGTTCGAGCAGGGCCCGCCCTTCAGAGCCGTCGTCCTCGGGGTCCGCAGCCTCGCTGTCGGCTCGTCGAGCCGACATCACTCTGCTCCTCGAAAAAGAGGTGATCAGAGAGGTGGCAGACCGTCCCTCAGACCCGGGGTTTGTGTCCAGGTACTTCCTGGTCCCAAAACGGACGGGGGGCTGGCACCCCATTCTCAACCTACACGACCTAAACAAGTTCCTACGGTCTCGAACCTTCAGGATGGTTACTCTGGCTCATATAATACCATCCTTGGAACGCTGCGTGTGGTTCTGCTCTCTGGACCTGCAGGACGCGTTTTTTCATGTCCCTATCCGTCCGTCTCACCGAAGGTTCCTTCGCTTTCGAGCGGAGGGATCCCTTTATGAGTTCCTAGCCATGCCCTTCGGCCTTTCTCTTGCTCCCAGGGTCTTCACCAAATTCATGGCAGTGGTGACAGCATTCCTGAGGCGCCGAGGGGTCTGGGTGTACCTTTACCTGGATGACTGGCTGATAGCAGCCCCCTCCAGACAGGAGGTGGAGCGGTCCAGAGATCTGGCCCTCCAGGTCTGCTCTCAAATCGGCCTCCTCATCAACGAGGCCAAGTCGGAACTCGAACCGAAGCAGATGATTCTCTTCATCGGGGCAGAGCTCGACTTCTCTCGAGCCAGAGCACGGCTCCCGCGGACAGGGCTGAGGTTCTTTCCTCCTTTGCCCGATCATTTCTGGTTGGGCAATTGCGCCCTGCCCGGACTTCCCGCGCCCTGGTCTCATGGCGGCCTGTACCAGCGTGATCCGTTGGGCCCGCTGGAACATGCGCCTCCAATGGGGGCTGGCCAGCCAGTGGTCTCAACGCTGCGATCCATTGGACCAGCGAGTGACGGTGACCCAGGGGATGTGGAACGCTCTCCAGTGGTGGATCGTTCCAGCTCATCTGCAGGAGGGCATCCCGTTTGTCCGCCCCGAGCCGACGGTATCTCTATCGACCGATGCCTCTCTGTTGGGTTTGGGTGCCCATCTGGGGGAAACACAGAGCGCACGGCCTCTGGTCCCCGAGGGAGTCCCAATACCATATCAACCTGCTGGAGCTCCGAGTGGTCTGCCTAGCTCTCACCGCCTTCGCTCCGTTTCTACGGGGTCAAGTGGTTCGGGTCCAGACGGACAATACCATGACCATGTACTACCTAAACCGCCAGGGCGGGACGCGCTCCATGCCCTTGTGCAAGGAAGCTCTCCGCATTTGGTCCCTCGTGCGCAGCCTGGAGGCAGATCTCCTAGCCATTCACGTGACAGGAGCCTCCAACACCCTGGCCGATGCCCTAAGCCGGATAGGGGCTGTATCCCACGAGTGGTCTCTCCTGCCGGAGGTAGTACAAGATCTGTTCTTCCATTGGGGCACACCGCAGGTGGATCCATTTGCCTCCAAGGAGAACGCGCAGTTGAGGCTGTTCCATGCCCGCCCCCCTCAGCAGGGCTCGCTGCAGGGGGATGCCTTCTCGAGGCCGTGGACCCCGGGCCTCTTCTACGCCTTTTCCCATTTCCCTTGATCCACAAGGTGCTTCTCAAGGCGAGGAGGGACAAGGTGCAGGTAATTCTGGTAGCCCCAGACTGGCCCCGCCAATGCTGGTATCCAGATCTCCTCAGCCTCAGCTCCAGGCTCCCGAGGCAGCTTCCAGCTCGCCCGGACCTGCTTTCAGTCAATCAGGGGAAGGTGTTCCATCCGGACCTTCAATCCCTGCACCTGACGGCCTGGTTCCTGAGCGGCTAGAGTTCTAGGCCTTGGGTCTTTCCGACGAGGTCCTCAATGTAGTTGAGGCGTCCCGTAAGGAATCAACCAGGAAATGCTATGCCTTCAAATGGAAAAGGTTTTCCATTTGGTGTCAGGGCAAGGGCCTGGACCCTTCTTCCTGTTCCTTGGCAAGTATCTTGGACTATTTATGGTCCCTTTCTCAGCAAGGGCTTAGGTCGACGACGGGTGCACCTGGCAGCCATCTCTGCTTACCGGGCACGGGCCGGGAAGCAGTCGGTGGCGCAGGAAAAGGTGGTCTGGCGCTTTTTCAAAGGCCTTGATCACATTTCCCCTCTGGTGCGAGAACCTCCACCTCCGTGGGATTTACTGCTGGTACTGGAAAAGCTCATGGGCAAGCCATTCAACCAATGCACAGGTATGATCTCTCTCACCTGTCGTGGAAGACCGCCTTCTTGGTGGCTGTTACGTCAGCCAGAAGGATGGGAGAGCTCCAGGCGCTTTCCATCGAGTCTCCTTACCTGGTCTTCCACAGGGACAAGGTTGTCCTGCGCCCCACCCGAAATTACTTCCGAAGGTGGTGTCGGAGTTTCACCTTAACCAGGTGTTGACTCTGCGGTGTTCTACCCCAGTCACACCTCGGAGGTCAATATAGGCTCCATACTTTGGACCCTAGAAGGGCCGCTTACTATAAGGAGTGCAGGCTGAAATTCGGGAGAGGTTCGCCAGCTGTTTGTCACCTACGCTGAAGCCGCACCTGGCAGACCTGCAGCCAAGCGACGTATAAGCAGGTGGGTCACCTCCTGCATAGATTTCTGCTATAAGTTGGCGGGCATGGAGCCTCCCAGAGGATAAGAGCTCATTCTACCCGCCATACTGCTGCATCGGTGGCTGCTTCCAGGGTCGTCCCTATCCAAGAATTCTGTAGGGCTGCTACCTGGAAGTCAGCACACACCTTCATCACCCATTACCACATCGACCTTGAGTAACGCCGGGATGCTGGTTTTGGGGCCTCGGTTCTCCAGTCTCTTTTCCCTAAGTAGGGGGTGTGCGCCTTGCCTCCCTCCTCTCGGAGAACTGCTAGGAGTCTGCCAATAAGTGTGGATGAACAACATATCCATGTCCCTAGAAATACAGGTTACTCACCTGTAACAGGAGTTCTAGGAATGGTATATGTTGTTCATCCACATGATCCCTCGACCCTCCCCAGCTCGACATGCGACAACTTGGAGCTTCCAGCGGGCCAGATCTGGCGTCATGGGGCTGAGCCGAGAGTTTTACCACCCAGGTGGGTGGGAGGAGCCAGCTTGAAGACCTTCCGGCAAGATTTAAAGCGGCAAGGATACCTGCCAGTAAGTGTGGATGAACAACATATACCATTCCTAGAACTCTTGTTACAGGTGTGTAACCTGTATTTTCTCGCCTTTAATTAATCTATATTCACTGTGCGAGAATATAGAGTTCATGAATCGTGCTTGGTGCCACTTGTTTATATGTATATTTGTTTGTTTTGGCCTTACTCGTTCCCATCCTTTGTTATGAGCTGATAGCCGGAAGGTCCTGAGGATGGGAAGCGCGCCGGAGAAGGAGGTGGGGAAGGTGGAGGAAACTTTGAACGCTAAGCAAAGGAGGCTGGGTGTGTTGGATTTTTTTTGTAGGGGGAATCCCCGTCCACTGAACTACCGGCGGGGCCCTTCAGTTCACTGTGCTGGGATATAGAGTTCATGAATCGTGCTTGGTGCCACTTGTTCATATGTATATTTGTTTGTTTTGGCCTTACTCGTTCCCATCTTTGTTATGCACGGATAGCTGGAGGGTCCAAAATAATTAGTATCCACCTCCTCCACTCATGGATCGTATACCTGACAGAACTCAAGAGAGGAAAAAAAACCTTTAATGGAGGAAACCTCTGAGGAACCATGGTCACCAAGTTGCCCTCCTTCTTGGCTTACTAAGAGGAGATGGAAAGAAATGCTGAACGCAATTCTGCTTCAGGATTGGGAATGTAGGTTTCAAAAAAGGACGATGTCCATTTTCCTGTACGTTTTATGATCTGAGCTGGAACTTTTTTCCGTGAAGCAGAGGTAGCAGCTCCAGTTCAAAACGAATGACCAGAATAAGCAAGAGAATCATATCCTAGACATTGTAGCAGTAATCGAAAAGAATCCACAAATTCTTTGGTAGTTAGAGGTAAATTATTAAAGGATGGTAGCAGAGGAGATTCTGGTAATGATTGTTGATGGAGAAGTAGTAGCTGGTTTAGGAAGTAGACAGGGCACCAATCAGTTGTAGGAAAATAGGATGTGTCTACGCCTTTCATAAATCTGTTGGTTTTGGATGCAGGAAGATGAAGGATGTAGTGATCAGAATATTTGTAAGATGTTTAACTTTGAGAAAGTACGATGTAGAAGACGTTGAAACAATGAACTCTCCTGGGCATAGAAATCCATAAAATGCGAGACAGATAGCTGCAGAAAGAATGATAGAATACGAAATGGGATGCTCAGAACTCAGTAGATTAATCAGCTGTTTAAATAGTATCATCAATGGGTAGATGAGATGGTGGTCGTTTAATTGAAAGCTTGTGGATTGCTGGGAGTAGTAATTTTACTGCTGGGTAAGATATAAAGGAAAAAGAGGCTGAATCCTGCTGGCAGAAGTGAAACTGAATGCCTGCTAGGTATTGACGAATGGTCGAGTATGATAGCTTATAAGTCGTATGACAGTAGATCATAAAGGCAAGAATAGTAGGTAGGGACATTGGAAAGGTGAGAGAAGACATCATGGAGCAAAATGAAGTATATTTTCTCCAGGCTGTAGTATATGCTGCTTTTGTGCAGGTAGACAAGGCTGACCGCGTGAGCTGTCTCGAGGTAGCCGCTTATGGCATAATTAGATCCTAGAAGCGAGGAGCCGGAGTTGCTGAAAGATCCGCTGTAGGTTGAAGGAAGCGGAACTTCTGAAATTGAAAACGGGAAAGATGGTCAGCGGCTGTATTGAGGTGGCCTGGAATATGAAAACATTGAATACGAAAGTTATATATAAGTGATGTTAATCTCTGCAAGAACAGCATGATTGCAGGAGAAGATGATCTGCCCTTATTAATAATATCTATGGGTGCTTGATTATCCGTGTATATTAACACTGTAGTTAAAGACCAGAGGTGTCCCCAAGAAAAGGCCGCTGCAACTATGGGATATATCTCAAATAAAGGGGAAGAAGTGGCTGCAGGCAACTGGAGAAATGCTGCAGGCCATGTCGAAGCGATCCAGGCCTTTTGGAAGATAGCAGCTAATCCGTGAATAGGTGAAGCATCCATGTATACGTCAGGAGATTGTTTGGGAGAAAGGTCCTTGTAGAACCTGGAGCAACCGTTCCATTGGTCTAGGAAGAGAAACCACTTGGCAAGGTCAGATTTTGCAATAGCTGTGAGGGAAATATGATACAGGGCTGGAACAGAAGAAGCAACTCAAGTAAGTAGGATATGAAGGCACGGCCTTGAGGGATAATGCAAGTAGCAAAGTTAAGTTAACCCAGTAGGGATAAGAGCTCGATTTTGGTACAGGATGAACGGTTTGAAAAAAACAATACTAGGTCCTTAATTCAACATGGTTTATCAACAGGAAGCCTGGCTTCCATGCATACTGAATCGAGAGTGATGCCTAAAAATTCCAGCGAGGTGAGGGGACCGGTCGTCATTTTTCAGAAACAGGAACTGCTAATTGATGGAACAAGTGATGTAATGCAGACAGGGCTGCTGCTGGAGATGCTGAGGGAGGTTCGATGAGAAGGAAGTCATGAAGGTGATGGATGCCAAAGTCATGCTCACTGCTGTAGTACTTCACGTCTGTAACTAGAACCTCCTCGGTTTTACTTTGCTTGCTCTTATTGTGCACCTTATACACGGGTCGCACCTGGAAACGAGCCTCTGCTCAGTGTGCCTTTCCCGGTCACCAATTTTAAATAAATAAATAAAAATAAATAAGTAGGTGGATTACAGAAGTCACTTGGCAATGGTTTAACAATAACCCACATAAAGTAGTAGAGAAAATATCGAATAATTTCAGGCTGATTTTGCATCCAAATGTAACCCACACAGCGAAGTAATACAGTTCATCCCATTTGATACCATAGAGATGCCAAAGTGATGGATGGATTGGAAGCAATTTGAAGGCATCCAAAGTGTCAGCTTTGGAGAGCCATGCACCTTTGTTTAACTGTTTGATAGTCACTATGGTGTCGTCTATTCTGGTTTAAGCCAGAAAATAATCCTGGGAATGAATGTTGATGCTGGGTATCTGAGTAGCATGTGGAGCGGACAAATCGATTGTGAGCCTCTTCTTTCCGGAGAATTTACAGGTAGGAACACCAGTGGGGCTGACACGAAATACGGGGAAATGGTGGACACTTAAATGGTCCAATTAAATAGCCTTTGTCCAGTTCTTTCTGTAGGAGTGATCTGACCACATCTGGTTGAGATAAGGTGGTTTGTAGATTAGTGCATTCATAGGAATCTTGAGGAAGAGAGCATACCCCTGTATGAAGTCCAAATGTAAATCCTGAAACAAGATATTGTACCAATGATCGAGACGGATGACTAGAGAAAAATTGAGACAGCGTCATGACATCAGTAGGGGTTGAAGGATGTCGTAATAGTCAGGATGTACTCCTCAGAGCAGGGCAGATAGATTTGGTGTGAGCATCTCCACAATGGCTGCAAACATGCAGAAGCCGTCAACTTTGTACCGTGCAAACCATAGCATTAAAGTTGTTACAGACAGGTCTACCAGCAAAGAAAGTAACTGGGTAACTGTACTTCTCGTGAGAAAAATGAGGAATAGCATTAGGATTACGGATAGTTCGAGTAATAGTCGAGCCAGAAGTAGTAGTAGTGCGTGAGGTGGATGATCAGGTATGGATAAGGGGCCAAAAGTAGCAGCATGGGAAAATGAGCCGCAGATTGGGCAAGTCAGTGCCTGTTGTCCGGCAAAATGGTGGCAGAACAATTTGTTATCAAGTGAGCCCCAGTGTAGGCATACATTAAAGTGAGATAGGGCAGCAGCAGCCTTGGCTGAAAAGAACTTATGATAATCAAAGAAATGAGTACTGCCGTAGCGGACACCAAGATCGACTAACAGATAGAGGTAGGCATCCAGTTCTTCTCTACTAGCCGGAAAGACAGAACAAAGGATGTCCCTATAGAGACTAAAGGCCAAAACGAATTCGGGAATAGTTAATTTCTTGGAAGGTCTGGCATCCCTGGAATGAAGAACAGAGAAGTCGCCACAAAATATGACCCTGTTCTCTATGGTATCATGAGAAGAAATAAGCAATGAAATTAGGTTGGCATCTTTCCCGTCAATTATATCCTTGCGGAAATGAGTAGGTACTAAATGAACAGGTGATACTGCTGGCACAGAGGAACCTGAAGTCAGTATACCTGGGTTGGAAGGAGCATCAGGAACAGGTGGTAGAGTCTGAGGCTTTGGAGCAGGAGCTGGAATAGGAATAGGAGTGTTTGGAGGCTGTGGTACAGGATAAGGGTTTTGACATTTCTCAAGCACATCCAGCCGATTTGAAATATCCACTACGGATGTAGCTAGTTGTGAAAGAATATCCTTCAACTCGGCAAAAGCATCTGCATCGGGACTAGCAGGAGGGTCAGGTGGTATAGGAGAACAGCGGTTCTGATGCTTGAGTAGTAAATCATATAGTTCCTGATCTTACTTCGAGGAGAAGCTCTTGCAGCAGGTTACACATTGAGGACTGGCGCCACCTGGCGGCGGTTCTGGCAACTTTTTCTGTAGTAGTACCCTGTATAAGGGAGGAGTTTCCTACATGCTCCAGTTCTTTCCCGCCGCACTGTCAAAGTTAGTTCAGCATTTCAGCTAGTACCGATTGCTCTTCTCCACCGTATTAGTTTTTGCCTCAGAATTCGATTTTCGACATTTATGTCCTCGCATTTAAACAAGTGCGCTTGTGGGCGACAGATCCCCGTGAAAGACGGACATTCTGTGTGTCTCTACTGCCTAGGGGCCGACCATCGCACCAACGCCTGCCCTCATTGCCAGGCCTTCAACTGGCAGACGCGAATCCAGCGTCAGAAACCCCTTTGCGGCTTTTCTCGCAGAAACAAAGCTTGCTGCCATGGAACGGGCCTCTTCCTTGGGGGACTCCGACCCTCAACCCGCCCACAAGCATCGGGACCAGGACAGAGGGAGATCCCACTCGAAACATCAGTCTTCGGGATCGTCGGGCCATGATTCCCGCCTCACGACTGTAAAACCTTCGTCTGTGGGTTCCACTCTTACTTCTCTCCAGCCTTTAATGGTCTGTCAGGCCTCCAAGAAATCCAAGGGCTCCTCCCGCTCAGCTTCCTCCTCAGAAACCGACTCCCAGGAGTTGAGCAAGGCCTCAGGGTCTTCGGCCGGCAGGGTCTCCTCCTTGCCGCCTAAAAACAAGGCCTTGGACCGATGCCAGCCTCTGGCTTCTGACCAGCATTCGGCCAAGAAAACCTCGAGCCACAAATCTGACCGTCGTCTGTCCCATGAAAAGGAACTACGTCTGTCGGGTTCCAAGGGGAAGTGGATGACGGACTTTCATCCGCCCAGAACTCCCTCAGCCCCGCCGTTCATTGTTAAACCGACGCCGGTCTGCCTGACGCTGGTTCTGTCCCTGACGTCAGTTCAGACACCCCTTTTCCACGGTTGCCTGATGCCGGAACCCGACGGTGGTACTGACGCCACCCCGATGTCCCCCCTTAGGCTGACGCTAGTCGACAAGGGTTCAGATCCGACGCCAGCCCCCCCGGACGGCGGTGCCGGTACAGGCTCGGGCGCTCCTCAGCCTACACCTGACTCGCTGAAATTATACCTTTCTTAGGTTAAGGAGCATTTTACCCACTGGTGGGAGACTGTTAAAAAAGACCTACCAGCAGGTGCTTCTCCACCTACTCTGGAGAAGGTTTCAGACCCTGTTGAACCGGATGGTGGGGGAGACGAGGTGCCTACCCCATAGAGGCATAGAAAAAGTCTAAGAGGAACTGGTTCAGCAGTTAATCTTACTGTTCCTCTCCTCCTCCGGACAAGAGGCACAAAGGGAAGAGGAGTAGCCCCTCACCCTCTTCTTCTACAGTCTCCTGTGTGGACTCGGACTCTTCCTCCTCTGTCAACTCGGAGCCAGACCTAGAGGACACAGAGGGCCTCCCTAAATCCCCTCCAGATGACCCCAGCATCATGGAGGTGATGAGGCACATCCAGGCCAACATGGGTTGGGACACCGAGGCCTTGGACCCCGAGCAACTGTGGCTGGCTAAATACCTCCGCCAAAAAGATCCAAAGCCGGTGGTCATCCCTCCCGTGGTCGACACCTTTTAGGATGTCACCCATGCGACCTGGAAGCGCTCTCACTCCTCCTCCGCTGTGCTGAAGGAGGCTCACCGGCTTTACCGGGTGCCTGGGGGACCACTCCTTTTTAGCTGAACCACCCGCTGTAGACTCAGTGGTGATTTTGGCGGCTCACGATCGTTCGCAGAGGCTCAAACATCTGAGCATCCAGCTGCCTGGTAGGGAATCAAGGCAGCTGGATTCTATGGGCTGTAAGGTGTACTGTGCTGCCATTTGCAGCATCAGGAACCTCAACTTCCTGATGCATATGGTCCAATTCCAGAATTTTCTCTGGGAACAAGGATTGGACGTTGTGCGAGGCCTGCCCGATTGTCCTCAGCGGACAGAGCTTGCCGAGTTGCTGCAGACCAGCTCAGATGTGGGCACCCATGTTTTGCAGTCTGCCTACGACTCTGCGGACACCTCCTCCAGGGCGGCCGCCACTGGCATTTGCCTCCGACGCCATGCGTGGCTTTGGGTTTCAGGGTTCGATCCAGACGTCCAAACCAACCTTCTGGATGCTCCCTTCAAGGTCTCCGTGCTCTTCAGCGAGGACATAGAGGGCATCATCACCAGGCTGCAGGACTCCGGAAAGGCTGTCCGTTCTGTGCAGTCCATGTACCGCCTCGTTTTCATGGCCAAGGGGGACATCAGTCACAGCAACCTTGTTTTCAGCAACAGGCGCAGCGAGGCGGCTTTGGTCGTAGAGGCAGAGCCAGAGGCAATTAGTTCCGTGATTCTTACCCTCGGTTCCTTCTTCTATCCCTGACATGCAATATCTGGGAATTTGATACACATTTTCCACAATAAATAATATATGCCTGGGCAGCCCCAGTCTTTTTCAATATCAGAGGCCATTTCTTCCCCTCTTGGTATACATATCCCAGCGCAATAGTTTGTCTGAGAGCCCCATATATTTGTAAATACAGTACTGCCAGAATTATGTTTTGGGTACATGAAATTGCCTGAGCAGTTGAGTTAAGAACATAGGAGTTCTTCCTAGAATTGAGCTTTCTGGGCTGGAAGTGCTCGAACCTCGAAGGAGCAAATCTTTTGGCCAGGTAGTCGACAACAAATACTGGCTGTAGTGCCTGTGCAATACCATGTGGTGTCATCAAGGCACAGGTCAGGAAGCATAGAAAAACCAGGAGCAGTTTTAAAATTCACAAGAGATATTTTATTCTTATCCGTAACAACAAAATAAAAAATTAAAATTGTTCAGAATAACTGTTTACAAAGGAAGGCATTACAAATAGAGAAAACAGAGTCCTTTATCTGAGGGTTTCTCTAATTTCAAGATTCGGTCTCTGTCGCTCCCTCTAACAAAAGTATTGCTGATCTTTTTATAAGTCTTTGCCTGGGAACTCGTCAAGAGACATCCTGTTTCTCACAAAATGTTCTTGCCAGTTTCTTTGCAAATAGACCAATGTCCCAAGCTGGCCCCCTTCGGACAGCTGTGCAAAAGACTTTGCAAAACAAGCTTGAGAGGAACTCTGGTTAACCCTCTAAATTCTAAATAGCTTTTTGCAATTATTTCAACAGTATAACTATATGCATTTCGCACCAAGGGATCCCAGTATCACTTACAGTTTCACACAAAGATTCACGTATATTTTTATGACTGCAGATATGCATGAGGGAAGAAAAGACAGAGCATGTGAAGGCAGAGAGACAGCGAGAGGCGGAGAATTGCAAGACCATCAGAGTGATCATTTCCCAGGTCCCACAAGGACACTCGGTCATGCAACCAGACAGACAAGAGGCAGAAGAGGAGAGGATAGAACAGCGTCCTGTATTCAGCTCCCTCTGCACAACAGATGGGACAGGGCCTTACTCAACCTTGTCTCAGTGTGATGTGCCTGTCAAGTAACCGTTGCCAGCACCATCAACTACCTCAGTTCTTCCTGCCATTGAGTGTGCACACGAGAGTTCACAACATTTCCCTTAGAAAATTCTTGCCTTTTTTCCAGTTATATTTTGTGATGTCCAGTAAGTTGAAAAAGAGAACCCCAAAAATCTTTTTTTTTTTGGAACTTCATCTGACTAGAACCTAATGTGTTTTTCCTGCCTTGGGCCTACTCATGATATGGATTTTCACATCTTAGAAGTCTGCGCTTTGAAGTGAGGTCCACAGACCCCTACCTTTGGAGGCAGGCATTGAACCAAGGTGTCCTCCAAGGTGATGAGGAAACAGAACCCTTCCCCCGGGTCCCTTCCAGGGCCATAACATCCCTAGAAGTACAGGGTTCTTCTTGACCTGACTGTGCCGAGGCATCGGAGACCCTGGTAGCCAGGTCTGGTGGACAGTCGACTCCTTCTGAGCGGGCGACTGAGAACCTGCAATAGTCTTGATTGCCCTGAGTGACAGACTTCTCAGGAGTTGGAGCCGCGGCTATACATCTATTCCACCCCAGTGGACACCTTGATGCTGTCCTCTGGTGCCTCCCATGTTATCACCATTCATGGTGGGGACGGTTTGGGATGGTGCTGGGCCTCCTCCTGGCACAGTTCATGGTGATGAGGGAGGGCTTTGCATTGTGGTTGGTGTCGGAGCTGACTTGGTACCTGTCCCTGACTGGTTTAGCTAGTGACTCGGAAAGGAAGGGGACGACTCTTGAGTCTGGCAGCAACGGTGGTGCTAGTCATGGTGCCAGGTCTGGTGCCCATCTCTGACCTCTATGCCAACCGTAACACCAGGGAGAGAGACTGCACCGGGCATGATGTTGAGCACAGTAGTGAAGATAACGCTGTGGGTAATGGTGCCAGGAGGCACCCTAATGCAGAGGATGTTACCAGCCCTGATGCCAGTGCTGGGGATGGTACAGACTTGGAGCATGGTGACAGCCCAGAACCAGGGTTGTCTCCAGAGCCATCTCTTGCCATCATACAGGGTGAGGAATGGGGTCTCACTGTGAGGCCTGTTAGACTATGGTCTCTGACTCACCCATGGGGATCCCCTAAGGGTCATAGTTCTGGCAGCTCTTCGGATGTAGGTCACAGTTGGGAATCTTTGCCCACTCCTTCCCAAGATGAGGATGTTGCCAGAATTTTGCAGCCTAGGCTGAGGTGTGAATCACCAAGAGCCTCAAGACACCATTAAGAGGGGCTTTCTTTTTAAGTCTTTGGTAACCAGGTAAGGCCCACTAGGCACAAGTGCCTGTTTTCAGGGACGACCTGGGAGCACTGGGGAAGTTAAGTGTCTTGCTCAAAGTCACACAGTATCCAAATGGAGGTTGTGGGACTCAAACCTAGGTGTAACCTCTAGGCTATACTGCCAGCTTTGGCAAAGTTGTCCATGTTCTTCACCCTTCCAGGGCCTTTGACATGGGATCAGCACTGGGTCTGGGTCGGTGCCAGGAAACAGTGTTATAGGGAGTCAGGGCCCAGTTCAAAGTCTCCTTCTCAGGCACCGAACTCACCTGGGGCCTACACCTCATCTATATTCACGTTGTTTTCTGAGGACAACAACTTATCCCTACACCTAGCCTCTTCTGCTGAATGTGTGCTGTATTAAGCAATTTGTGGTGGAGATGCTTCAAGCATTGGACCTCCCAGCTTTCACAAGCCACGATCTCCAGCAGGCTGTCCAGGGGCTCCCTGCCCCACACGCGCAGGATCTGGGACACCGGGTGGTCAGCGCTTCCACAGCCACCGCCCGAGACCTCAAGCCCGGACTCTTCTCACACAAGCCGAGGACAAACTGTCCAGGGGCTCCCTGCCCCACAGGCGCAGGCTCTCAGACACCGGGAAGTTGGCGCTTCCACAGCCGCCACCCGAGACCTCAAGCCCGGACTGTCCTCACACAAGCCAAGGACAAGCTGTCCAGGGTCTCCCTGCCCCACAGGCACAAGCTCTCGGACACCAGGCAGTCGGCGCTTCCACAGCCGCCGCCCAGGACCTCAAGCCCGGACTCTCCTCGCACAAGGTACGGCAAAAGCAACTAATTTTGCACCCATCCACTCATTACCTTGCTCATCCACTTATTAAATATGCCTTTACTCCTCCCACTTCCAAAAGCACGCCCACGAAGGCTTTCGTCGACCTCCTCAATTTTTCGGTTGGCCAATTAGGAATGCCCCCAAGACAGCCGGCCACTGACTTAGGCGCCTACTGACACTTTTGTTGCAGTTCCATTGCCTTCAAACTGTATTTAACATTATCTCCTATTACATCTGGAGTATGGGGGACCTGGATAGCACCCTTACGAGGGGCTCCTCGCTAATATCTCTACTGATTATCCTCTGTTGTGCCCAGGTGTCATTTTACCCTCAGAAGCCTATGCAAGCAGAGACTGACCCCTTAAAATGTTCTTCTCTAAACACTGACTTGCCCCCAGTTATTTATGTGCCGTGCAGCTAGTACTACTATCTGAGTACAACCTGGTACCTATCGTGATGGTACCCATACTGAGCCGCTTCCTCAAGTTAGTCCTACTGTTCCCTATTGTGTTAGTCACCCCTACACATCTCTGTCAGGGTATTGCTTCACCTAGCATTAGGGCGGTACACAGCTGGGGGTGGTGAAAAGCTTACCCAATCTGTTAAGAATTATAGGCGCACCAGGGCCAGGCTTCTCAAACTAACTATTGATGCCTTAACAAAGCTGCTACTGATATGATTGGGTAATGTCAAATTAAACCCTGGTCCCATCTCTCCCCTTTCTTCTCCTTGAGACATGGCCACTCTTAAAGGAATGAGTTTCTGGCATGTCAATGTTTGTAGCCTCCTAAATAGGTTTACTATGACACAGGCGTGGATCAGCCATGCTCAGCTTGATGTCCTGGTAATATCTGAATCCTGGCTTAGGCCAGCCTCCCAGGATAGCGAGATTAGCATCCCCTTCTATAAGTTATTCAGAACTGATAGACCTACTAGGGGAGGTGGTGTGGCAATATATGTCAAGGAAAGGTTCACAACGTCCTGCATGGATTCAGCCTCTGTTAAAAATGAGTTTGAAAGTCTGACACTTAAGATTAAATTATCTACAGTACTTCATTGGCCATCAGAGTGATTGGTTGTTATAGACTCCCATCTGCAGGAACACTACTCCTGAAACAATTATACTTGGGGACTGTAACTTTGACTGGCTCTGTAAGACTGCATCACCCCTAAACACTTTCTGGGATGCTCGTGGGTTAGTGCAGCTAATTCAAAAACCTACACATCCTAATAAAAAGAACCCTTGTAACAGTTCATTATTAGATGTTATATTAGTTGATAAGCCACATCTTTCCACGGATGCCGGAACCTTCTTCGCTGACATCAGTGACCATTGTTTTATTGCTGCAGTTTGTTTTATTTTTATTTGTTTTTTGTTCACCAGGTAGGTGAGCTAGCCATAAAATGACTATTTTCAGTCACGACCCGGGAGGATTACAACATGAGAGAGAAAACACAACATCATTACAAGTACTAAGTGGACAATATATGAGAAATACATGAAAAACAAAAGAAAATTACAAATTGGCTGAGATGGTATACATGGTGAAGATTAGAGAAACATGTAGGGTAGAGTAAGCATATAAAACCATGATAAGATATCTAACATAAGGAGAGCTAAGAAGTTACAGTAAGCTAGTGAGTAAATACTAAGTGCAAAGTTTAAGCTAATACTAGGTCGCTACATCACACAGGTCCTTCAACTAAATTCATCACAAAAAGAACACTGCGCAACTTCGATGTGGCCGCCTATACATATGAACTGGGACACTTGCCACGCTGGCAAGACTTCTACCTAGTCATCACGGCTTATGATATCTTTAATGAAATGCTGATAGGGGCCCTAGACATACATGCCCCAACAGTAAAAATCTGAGTAAAAAACCAAACTTGTCACTGGTTCACACCTGAACTGAAAGCCGTCTTTCTAGGTAGGGATAAGGTATGGAAAAAGACACGGCAGATGAAGCCGGACTCAGATTGGTGTCATTTTAGGAAGGCACGCAGTGCTTCTACAAAAATGGTCAGAGACGCTAAGGTGTCATTCTGTCTTAGCGAGCGGGACTCTGCTGTAAAGTGCTCCTCTGAATTCTGGAGGACAATCAAGGATATGTCCAGTCATACCCCAGGTAACTCCTTGCCACCAAAAATCACATCCGAGGGGAAAACTATACAAACGGGATCTCAGAAGCATTCAACAATCATTTTGCCACAGCTGGTGTAGCCTTTGACAATTCCCCTGCAGCCCTGGTCCGCTCACAACTAAGTATCCCTTGTGTAGATTCTGTTGCCACAATACCAGGTTTCTCACTCCAACCTGTATTATTGAAGGAGGCTGAAGAGCTGATACTTCGGTTGGATGTTAAAAAGAGTGCTGGAGCTGATTCATTGTATCCCTACTTTATAAAAATCGCATATCATGTCGTTGCTGTTCCTATCACCCATCTGTTTAATTTATCACTGTCCCAGGGGTCCCTTCCTATAATATGGAAAACTGCCCATGTCATCCCGTTGTTTAAATATGGGGATACCTGTGACCTCAACAACTATAGACCGATTTCCTTACTGCCAATTTTGTCAAAGCTCCTGGAAAAGGTTGTCAGCAATCAACTTAGCGCCTACCTGGAAGATAATTTACTAAACCCTATGCAATGGTGTTTTAGGACTAAACATACAGTAGCACTATTTCGACCCTTGCCAAAGTAACAAACGATTGGTACAGCGAGCTAGATAGCAGAAATTGCGCCTGTGCGGTATTTCTAGACCTCGGTAAGGCTTTCGATACCGTGGATCATAGCCTGCTAATCTCCACTCTGAAGAGCATAGGTCTTGACTCAACATCCTTGCACTGGTTCATGGAGTACCTGGTAGGGCGTCAGCAACAAATCAAAGCTGAGGGGGAGTTATCCCCACTCAAACCTCTTCTGAGGGGAGTGCCACAAGGATCCATACTTGGCCCGCTGCTCTTCGCTATCTATGTAAACAATATTGATGTGGGCATCAACAAGGCAAAAATACACCTGTTCGCTGACTACACAGTGCTATACATAAGTTGACCGACTGCCGAAGCTGCCTGTGCAGACCTGCAGGAAGAATTTGACCTGCTTCAGACCCAGCTCCTCCACAAAAAACTTCTTTTAAAAGCAAAAAAGACAAAGGCAGTGCTGTTCTCACCCTATAGCTATGTGACAAACCCTGCCAGCTCTGGAGCACTGCCACTGATCTCCACAATTCTGGGAGAGAAATTGGAATTTATCCCAAAGTTTAAATATTTAGGAGTGTGGTTAAACAAGAACCTCTCATTTTCTGAGCATGTTGAAGACCTGGCAAAGAAGTTAAAGCAGAGGTTGGGTCTATTCTGTAAAATTAGTCAGTTCCTCACTGGTGATGCCAAACTGCGACTAGTCCAAACTACTTTTCTTTCCCTAATCGACTATGTAGATTTCCTATATAGTCACTGTCCCAAAGCCTCGCTTATCAAGTTGGATACGCTTTATCATAGGGCCATCAGGTTTATCACCGGTCTCCCCATCTCTACCCATCACTGCTTATTGTACAAAACTGTAGAATGGTCATCGCTTACGTTCAGGTGAAAACGAAATGCAGTCCTTTGGACTTACAGAACCATTATAAGTGAGTGAGCTGGGACCGTACGGCTTAAGAAGTGCCTCCTATATCTCCCTATGCATCCTTAAGGCTTCCACCCGCTGTGGCAGAATGGCCTTTAGTTTTACGTTGCCATCCTTGTGGAACAAAATGCAAAAACTACTGAAACCAAGCTACCTCCGAAGTATCAATGCTTTCAAGTCATATGCTCGAGGTGTGTGTGAGCCGTGCAACTATTTCCCTGGCTCCTAATCGCTAACCGCTGTTAACTTACCCCCACGAATCTAGCCATAGCCATGAATGACTTTACCCCAGGTTAATCCGTGCATGTTTTTACTAATCCTTATGTACTTATTACTTTCCGGTCCCTGTATCCCCTTGCTAGACATAGGCAAGTCTTGCAGGGGGCATCTGCACCTAAAGCATAAATTCTGTAGCTCCCGGGTGGTTGCAACTTCACAAGCTGCCACCCGAAACCATTTGCCCAGATTCTTCTTTAGCAAAGCACCACTAAAGCCGCCAACCAATCGGATTGCAAGCGCCTTCCGGCCCTTGCTCCCAATTGGCTTCTGCAGTTTACTTCCGCGATCCCTCCAATTCCTGCAAAATCGGTTGGTCTGCCTGTACTCCGCTAAACTAGCTGTAACCACCTTTTTCTCTGACTGATAGGATCCTCTTCTTTACGGCTAGAGTGCAGATCTCGGGAGTACGAGTGATTATGCTCGTTTTTGAACCTTTGCCTGAAATTGGCCATAGGCGCCTCAGCATATTCATTACCTTCCCTGCCTTGTGACCTTCCCGGGGCCTGACGGTCCATTGGACATGGTCAGCCAGCGCTAGCACCTAAATTTTGAAAATATGTGCGGTAGGTGCTGTCCCAACCGTTGCCTCAGTACCTCGTTCACACCTGCTATTAGCAAGTCGCAGTACAGCTGCCTCCCAGTCTTAATGTAAGCACTCCTTGGGGCTGCCGTTGATAGTGCCTGGCAGGCTGTTTGCTCCCTTTCAGACCTAATCATACCTATCTTATTCCTTTTTGTGAATTGTGTCAAGAGAAAAGCTGTTATCACTTATTTTGTCTGACTGTTGTGATAGCGATAACTAGGTCTCGCTTGTGTTTTTTTAGGGAAATTCCTGTGATAATATCCATCTCTGTGGTCTATTTTATACTATTTTGTAGTGTTCACTGTGTCTGATTAATGATCCCGAACTAAATGTTATGTACGTTCCTTGTGTCTTGATTCAAACTTCTGCTATGTTGTATTCACGTTGTAAATATAGCTGTTTGTTCTGTAATCTGGACTTAACTAGGTCCACCTTGTAAATGAGCTTGCTCAACAATGTTCGCCTGGATAAAGAAAGATTTGATTGATTGATCTGGTTCAAACAACATGAAGTCTTGCTGTATTCTGACTATATGCAGTTAGCACCAGCACTTGAACTACTCTGGAGAGGAAAGGGTTAACTCTGTGCCAGGGCATAGAACATTGAGCTCAAGCTCTGTTTTCAAACCTCTGTCTCTGGTACATCTCAAAGTAACCGTCGGATTCTTTACGCTGCCTAACTGTGATGCTCCAGAGAATTTCTCCTCGCTGCTTTGGCTCGGTATAGTTCCTCAATTTGTTTATTACAACTGTTTCTTTATTTTTTTTCAGTCTCAAATCTCTGTCTACTGTACAGGTAGTATAGTTGTGATAGAATTGTTTTTCTTCGGTTTCTTTCCGGTCAGTCCAGTTGGGAACTGAAATAATTGTTTACATCTTTGTTTCTTCAGTTTAAGTGTGGTCCGGTACTTTTTTGGTCTCAAAATACCGATAACTTATTCTGTTTTTTTTAAACAGCTCTTGAACCGGCTGATGACCAAAATGTTTTTTTTGTATTACCTGACATAACAGCTGTTAAGAGTAATTTTGGTTGGTAAGGCAATGTCTGAGAAACCCAAGAATAAAACCAGTCCCACTGGGTTTCAGCACTGTACTGAGTGTGGGGAGGCTTTTGATAAAGCTGATCCCCACCTCACTTGTGTTTATTGTCTGGGTTTGACCACCTCAAAACAGACTGCCAAATTTGTGCAAACTTCCCTAAGGCCACTATAGAAAAAAGATTAACTCGGCTTAGGGAAAGAGAGGCCAAGAAGTCCGCTGATCCGGATGGCCAGCCCGGTTCGGTCCCGACTGAAGCTGAGGAGATGCCTGCGGACACGTGTGATACCTCTTCAGGCAAAAGGAAATCGGATTCTGAAGGATCGATTCCTTCAAAGAGAAAAAAGAAATCGACCGGTTCGGATCCTGCCCCTCAGATCCCAACTGCGGAAGAGATTGCTAGAGCTAATAATATACTTCAGTCACTCCATCCGGTTCCAAATGAACCGACACTGCCTGGCAGGCAATCAGTTCGGTCTATTCCAGCCCCTTCAGAATATGAACCGGAGGAGTATTATGAGTTGGACTGGGAAGGGATCCCAAGGGAGACTATGAAGATGAAGATGAGTTTGGAGGCTTAGATGAGCCAGTAGAGCCTGACATCTCCCCAGACAGGCCTTCCAGTGTTTCCCCTCCCAGACTGTCTGAGCCCCCTTCACACTTTTTATTTTATAAAAAGGTGGCAGAAACCCTCCAGCTACCAGCCGTGGAAACTGTTGAGGCAGAAAAACCTGACTTTGTGGAGGTGATGGATGTCCCAGAGTCTAAGAGATTGTCTATTCTCCTGCATAAATCTTTGGGGAAACAAACTCAAGAAAATATTACAGATGCCATCTTCCATACCTCCTGTGGATAAGAGAATGGACAAGAGGTGTACTTTGTCAGGTGCTGGAATGGATTTTCTCTATTCTCATTGCAGCCATGTTGGAGTAGTACAGGCTGCAGCCTGTGACAAGGCTAACATCCCCTTGGCTTCACACATGGCCCCAGATAAGGATTCCAGGAAGGTGGATGCCACGGCAAAGAAACAGTACTTGGCATCTTCCTTGGGACTCAGGCGGGCTTCTTATTCGTTTTATGTTGCCAGGTACCAGAAATCCGGGTGGGATACAGTTCTGGAACTAGCTAAGAATGTCCCTCCCCATTTGGCCAAGGAGCTGGAGCAGGTCACTGCAGATGGTATAGAGGCATCCAAAGTACAATTCCATGCTGCTGTGGACTCCAGTGATGTGACATCAAGAGTCATGGCTACATCTTGTCTCCTTATGGAGGTTTGCTTGGCTCAGATGTACTAGCCTTTGGCAGGATACCCTGGCTAAGACCATGGATTTTCCTGTGCCTGACAGTTCTCTATTTGGGGAGCAAACAGACATACATGAAAAAGATGGATGACTACAGGACCACCTAACAGGAGTGCAGTGGCCAAGGAAAGGCAAGTCACTCCACAAAAGCAGCAGTCTAGGGCTGGCAGGGGCAGGTTTTTTCATAGGCCTTTTTACCAAGCCCAGACTCCCTCTTCTTTCCAGCAGAGGGGGTTCTTCAGAGGGAGAGGCAGAATGGGGATGAGCAGGGCTGCACCCTCTTCTCAGTCTAGGGCTTCTGCCAAACAAGACACCCTGATGTGTCAGACCGGGTCGCCTCCTCAATTCCAGTAAGGGGCAGGCTGACTTATTTATTCCAGGCCTGGAAGTCTGTCACTTTGGACAAATGAGTCCTGGGAGTAGTAAGCCTGGCACTTGCTCTCAGCTTCAAAAGATTCCCCAGAATGAGAGCCAAGTCCTTTTCACCTGCAACACCTCTGGAAGCCATTGCTTTAGAGGCAGAGGTTTCTTCCTTGCTGTCTCTAAAAGCTGTGGAGAAGGTTCCTCTACAGCACAGAGGAAAAGGTCTGTATTCAGGATACTTCCTTACCCCCAAAAAAAGACAGGGGAGTGGCAACCCATTCTAGACCTGAGATATCTGAACAAACATATCACAAAGTCCAAATTCAAAATGGTGACTCTGGGACTAATACTTCCCTCTCTAAGGCTAGGAGACTGGTTAACTTCCCTGGATCTCAAGGATGCCTATTTCCACATTCCTATCAGATACTCCCACAGAAAGTACTTCAGGTTCGAGTTACCTTCAGGTCATTACGTGTTCAGAGCAATGCCCTTCGGTCTAACATCTGCTCCAAGGGTATTCATAAAATGTCTAGCAGCAGTAGTAGCCTTCCTCAGAAGGCAGGGAATCTCAGTGTTTCCTTACCTAGACAATTGGCTTATTGTAGGCCAGTCTTCAGACCAAGTCAGGTCAGCTCTAGAGGTCACCCAGAGGCTTCTGGGTTGTCTAGGATTCCTTCTCAATTTACTCAAGTCAGTTCTAGAACCGGTGCAATTCCTTACTTTTATAGGAGTTGAGCTGGATACTATTCAGGCAAAGGCCTTTCTCCCTTGCTCAAGGGTGAAGGCCCTTACAGATCTGGCTTCTTTTTTTCAACTACTAGTGTCTCGTCCAGCTAGACATTTTCTTCAGCTTCTAGGCCACATGGCAGTCTCCACTGCGGTGATTTAGGGAACCAGGTTTCGGATGAGGGACATTCAGTTCCACTTCAGGTCTTTTTGGTCTCAGATAAAGGATTCTCACAAAGCTGATTCCAGTGACTCAGACTCTTGTCCAGGCTCTCCAATGGTGGTTGGAGGAGGACAATCTCAGATAGGGTGTTCCATTTCTCAGTCAAACACCTTTAGTGGTCCTTACCACAGATGCTTCCCTTCTGGGGTGGAGAGCCCACCTGGGTGAGCTCACTGCACAGAGTACTTGGTCACAGCAGGAGTCTGTCCTTCACATCAGTCTTCTGGAACTCAGAGCTGTGTATCTGGCCCTTCAGGCTTTTTCAGAATCAGTCAAAGGAAAGGTGGTGCAGATCAGAACAGCCACCACCGTGTGGTACATAAACAAGCAGGGGCACTCGGTCCACGGCCTTGTGGACAGAAGCCATGAAGGTATGGTCACTGGCTTACTCGCTTCAGACTTCTCTGACAGCAGTACATCTTCCAGGGAAGGACAGTGTGCTGGCAGATGTATTAAGCAGGATATCCCAGGGCCACCACAAGTGATCCCTGTACTCTCATGTTCTTTAGGTAATTTTCAAGAGATGGGGCACTCCAGAGATAGACCTCGTTGCAGCCCCAGACAGTCATCAACTTCCACTGTTCTGCAGACCCCCAGTCCTGTTCTTCTAGATGCTCTCCTGTTAGATTAGACAAACAGGTTTCTTTATGCCTTCACTCCTTTTCCTCTGATATTCAGAGTACTGATCAAGATCAGGTCTCAACCCTGCACAGTGATCCTGATGGCTCTGGATTGGGCCGGGCAACCATGGTATCCTCTGTTGCTGTCTCTAGTAGTGTCAATCCCCCTTTTTCTACCCTGGAGGCATGACCTCCTGACCTCCTCTCAGGGGAGGATTTGGTACCGCAATCTCCAGTCTCTCAGACTCAAGTCTTGGCTCTTGAAGAGTTTAGAGTATGCAGGTCTACACCTCTCTCAAGGGGTAATGCAGGGGTTGATCTTTACATTATATTACTGGCCCGGGGCACAGTGTAAATTGATTCAGGCCAGTACAGTGTCTCCCTGACTTTCCTGGCTTGGCTAGTGCAGTCTAACCCATATTTGTAACCTGGTCCTTTAAGAAGATTATGCCCCCAGAAAAAAAAAAAAGTGGACTTTTTTTTTTTTTTATCAAATCGCAGTTTGCAGCATAGCAACTGCCATGGGAATCCTCTGACTGGGGAAGGTTTGCCGCTTCTCTGCCCACCTAAAGAAAAAAAAATGTGATCTACTTTTTAATTTTTTTGGGGGTCTAATGTGACTTTACAGCCTAGCAGCTGCCCATGGAAATCCTCTGATTGGTGAACGTTTAGCACCTGTCTGCAGTACATCCACAACGATGATCAGTACACGTGACTTTCAGCCTGCAGACTACAGAGACTGAAGGTGCAAGTGCGGTAGAGCAGGCGAGATGGAGTAACCTGCTGAAGAACCAGCAGGACAGAGAGTAGAGTTGTGCTGCCCGACTGCCCAAAAACACCATCGGTAAGCAGGTAAGCAGCCACATCACAGAATGAAGTAAATGGGCAATTAGCAACTGTGGAGTTAACATTGAAGGAAGGGCAGAGAGGGTGTGTTGTTGGAGCTACTGGTCACCTGGGGTTTCATGTGAGACTGTGGGCCAGAGTTTGAGTCCTTACTGGTTTTCACTTAGTTCCAGGTGGGGGGGGGGTGGCGGTGGCCGTGGTCCAATGTGGTCATGGCCTGATGTGGTTCTGACAAGTGCCACTTTCTTAACTGTAAACTGGTATCCCAGTTCTTAAGGTGTTCTAGTCAGAAGTGAATTCCTGTTGTCTTTGACTGTGACTTGAGGTGTGTAATATACATCGAGTTACAGTCAAAGACAGAGGGGTATTTATTATTTCTGACTAAACAGCTTATGAATTGGGATGCCAGTTAATTAGAAGAGCACATTTTGGCATGACCGCAATGAACCAGCGTCGTGCCCCCACCCCAAAGTCGAGATTCATTCTTCAAGAAAGTAGGCCCAGTGTTTGTGTGGTGAGGCAGCCTTAGCAGCGGACAGTTTAACTAGGTAATTTTATATTCAGGACCAAGGCTTGCTTTGATGTGTGCCACACGAGGTGTATTGTGTAGGCGGGGGGCGAAGCTCATGGAACAGCATTCTGTGCTGCTTGCTATAAGCAGGGGCATATTAGTGATACCAGGATGTGGGAGGGAATCGCTGGACTGTAAGCCCCTACACGAATGCTGCCTATGTTGAGGAGTTTGAGTTTGGTGCAGGAGGAAGGAAAGTGGAGAATGTGTTGAGAGGCCCAGTTTAAGTGTGTGGTGCAGCCAGGAGTCATTGAATGATTGGGTGCAGTCATGTGTCATGCCGGCTAACTACCATGTGTTGCTAAAGATGAATTTGGTGATGGTGCTGCAGTTTGCTCTGCTGAGTAATGCCGGGGGTTTTCTGGCCTGCTAGTGCAGGAAGGTGACTGGGACCGATGCTTGTGGTTGGGGGCTGCTCACTTACAGTATGGGGTTGGTGGTAGGAGCGAGCGGGAGCCGGTCACTGCTAGTGCCCCGCCCAAACAGCCCACAGATGCATCTCAGGCGCTTAAGCAGCACCCCATGGTCTACGGTGTCAAATGCTGCTGACAAATCCAATAGGACCAAAATGGACTGTTTTTTCTGGTCTCTCGCCATCAGGAGATCATTGAGCACCCGAACCAGCACAGTCTCTGTGCTATGCCTCTTTCGAAAACCTGATTGAAGAGGGTTATGGATGGACAGATGGTTGTCTAGTTGGGCAGCCACCACTTTCTCAATTACCTTCCCCACAAAGAGGAGGTTCGAGATAGGTCTGTAGTTGGCTAGGGAGTCTGGGTCCAGAGAAGCCTTCTTCAACACTGGTGTCACCACCGCTTCCTTCAGGGAGCAGGGATATTCACCGGAGTCTAAGGAGGACCAGACTGTCCTAGCTAGAACCGGGATGATGATAACCTCCCCACAGCCCGTAATCAGGGCCGTGGGGCTCAGATCTAAACTACAGCATGTGGTGCGCATACCCTGGACAGTCCTCATAACATCTTCGATTTCCGGCCTTTCGAAGGAACTCCAGGAGAACCGCAGGCTGGTCCACCGCGACTCCCATAGAGAGTGCCACGCGGGTCTCGGCCCTGATGTCAACCACCTAATCTGCAAAGAACCGAGCAAGCTCCTCACACTGCATTTGTGAAAAGTCTCGATGAACCTGTAGACAGGCTGGGTTGCACAGCCTGTCTATGGTTCGAAAGAGCTGGACTGGTCGGTTCTGTGCAGCAGCAATTTCTCCGGACAGGAATACTGCCTTCTTATGAGTAATTGCTGACTGATAGAGTTGATAATGCTCTAGGAGTCTAAGATGGTCGGCATCTAAGCCGGATTTCCGCCAGCACCTCTCCAACCTGCGTCCTAATTGCCGCATCTCCCTCAGGTCCCCATCAAACCATGGGGATCGAGGGCAAAAAGAGAGAGGACGCACACGGGTGGGAGCAGTGGTAATGGCCTTATTATAGGCCAGAACCAAAACTTCAGGATTCGAGCTCATCCCAGGAAATTCTGATAGATCCAGTACCGCAGTTAGGCCATTGGGAGTCACATCCCGTAAAGGGCGGTACTTGGCCATCTCCACAGGGGTTGGCCTACGCAGAGGGGTGCGGAAATTGAATCTCACAGTGTGATGGTCAGACCATCCGACAGGTTCCACCCCCACATCAGAGGCCTCCATCCCCAAGAGGAAGACCAGGTCAAGGGAATGGCCGTGCTTATGAGTGGCAGAGGTAGCCACCTGTGAGAAGCCCAAAGAACACATCAGTTGGAGGAAGTGCTGTCCAAATTGCGAGAATTCGTCGTTGATCCAGGCATTAAAGCCACCCAGCACCATCAACCTGGGCGACTCAAATACCAGGTCGACGACGAAGTCCGCCACTTCCTTAAGGAATAGCTTCTCGTCACCGTGTTGAGGATAGACGAGCGCCATCCTATAGCCCCCACCTGCCACTACGACACATTCAAATGATCTGGTCTCCTCAACTGGGACACTAGTGAGATCCAATTTGGTCTTGAAACAGACGGCAATCCCCCCTTCCCCACCCCTGCGATCCAGTCTCGGGCAGTGTTCACCGAATACCCAGCTGGAACTGCTGCCTCAAGTACGGGGCCAGCATTGCTATCCAGCCAGGCTTCAGTGATGCAGGTCAGGTCCGCTGTACCCACCAAGTCTGCTACAATGGTAGTCTTGTTCACAATGGACCTGGCATTGCATAACAGCGCCCGGGTTGGATAGAACTCGTGGGATGCCCCAACCACCTGCCCACCATTTACAGAGGTGGTGCCCTTGGGTATGGAGACCAAACAGGAAGGCCCACGTTCACCACTCCATTTCACCCCAGGACGTCTTCTAGACTTAACCACTCCGATGCAAGCACCCCCCTCATCCATCCTCTGCTGTTCATATCCCCGCCCCTCCACAACCTCCTACAAGCAATTCCCAAGGCCCTACAGCATTGGTAAACAGAGAAAAGCAATGGGAGGGAAAAGAAAGGGCGGAGGGATCAGAGGGAGATTGGCTGGAGGTGAACAAGACGGTGTCATCAGTGAACATGTGGATAGATGAGGAGGTGCAGACTGACAGTAAGTCGTTTAGAAAAATGGAGAATAGGAGGAGGCCCAGCACTGAGCCCTGAGGAACTCTAGTGAGGATTTGGCGAGGGGGGGAGCTGGACTCTGCAATTCTAACTGATTGTGTCTGCCCTGTGAGATAGGCCCTAAACCAGTTTGTTGCAGATAGCTAGAGTCCAGTTGAAGAGAGGGATTGAAGAAGAAGGGCGTGGGAAACCGTGTCAAATGCCTTGGCAAGGTCGACAAAGATGGCAGAGGTAATCAGGCCGTTGTCCATTCCAGTGAGGACTGAATCGGTAAGCCTGAGAAGGGAGGTAGTGGTAGTGTTTTTTCCTCAATCCAGATTGCAGTGGGGTAAAGAAATTAGAGTCAGAGAGAAAGGAGGAGATTTGGGAGATTACAAGATGTTCCTAGAGTTTAGCGAGGGTTGGGAAGGCCTTACGGAGAGAAATGCTGGCTGAAGAAATGCTGTAGATCTTACTTCGAGAGGGAGCTCTTGCAGCAGGTATCACCATTTGGACTATGCCACCAGGCACTAGGACCCCACAGAAAAACATCTAGCTAGTCGTCTATGGCGGGGGACCGCCCCCTGATGTTGGCCCCACCCCCAGCCTAGCCCATGGTATAAAGAGGGTGGTCCCCCGGCACCACCCCAGTTTTTTCCAGCCGTTGAGCCGTGCATATCGGCTCCATGGATGCCTCCTGCTTACAGTCAACAGCCAATTCATTTTTTTTACCCACATTACGAGTTTATTGTGTGTGTCTTCCCACCCTAGCCAACAGCCTCAGCCGCTCCCGGTCTCAGTCTCACGAATGGAAGCACGTAGTAAAAGTCCTTTTCGAAAGGTGGGGCCTTCCAGAATTGGACCTCTTTGCGTCCCCACTCTACGTCAAACTGACCAATTTCTCCTAGCTAGATCCAGTACCTGGTGTTTTCTGGCAAGACGCTTTGTCCCTCTCTTGAGCAGGAGATTCCTGTATGCTTTCCCTCCCTTCCCACTGCTTCAGAGAATGTTGATCAAGCTACAAGTGGAGCGAGCTACCATGATCCTCATAACACTATTTTGGCCACGACAAATCTGACTTCTGCTGCTCCAGTAACTAGCATCGGAACCTCTGATTCCCTTGCCCCTGTCTCTGCGCTTGGTCTCCCAGGAACAGGGAACCCTGGTACACCTGAATCTTCGGTCTTTGCACCTGCATGCATGGCTCCTGCAGACTTAGTCAAGGACAGATTCAGGGTGTCCTCAAGGGTAGCGGAGATCCTAGTGGGTGTGAGGAAACCCCTCTATTAGGGCCAAATACGCCATGAAATGGAAACACTTCTGCCTGTGGGCGTCTTCTCGAGTCCTAGAACCTTTTACCTGCCTGGTAATTTCGGTACTGGAGTACCTTCTTTCCCTATCCAGCAAGGGTCTCAGCTACTCATCCATAAAGGTGCACCTTTCTGCCTATCATGCGCCTATGGAGGGCAGGACCCTAGCGCAGTTGGACTTGTCCAAGACCTTTCTGCACGGTATAGTGCATATCAAGCCTCCCAGGCGGGACCCTATCCCCCCCCGGAACCTTTTGTTTATGTTAGAAAAACTTAGCCAGCCGCAAGTTGCGAGCTATGCTTCCTGTCTTGGAAAGTGTTGTTTTTGGTTGCAGTTACTTCAGCTTAGAGGATTTCTGAGCTTCAGGCTCTGGTGTGTAGAGCCTTACTTGATTTTTCACATGGATAGAGTCTCCCTGCGTACTAATCCTAAGTTCCTTCCAAAGGTGGTGTCCGAATTCACTCTTAACCGGGACATCCAACTTCCATTTTATTACCTAGAGTATTCAAACAAAGGAGAGGCCCTGTTGCACACTCTGGATCTTCACAGAATTCTTAGTTACTGTGTAGATTGCACTCAATCTTCCAGAAAGACAGACCAGTTGTTTGTCTCCTTTGCCCAAAGAATGTGAGGAGCACCAGTGACTAAGTAGACGTTGGCCAAATGGTTGGTCAGTTGCATATCCTTTTGCTACCAGAAGTACGACAAACCTTTACCGGGACCGGTTAAAGGTCACTCCACTAGGGGTGTAGCCACTTTCTTTGCATCTCTAAGGAACATTTCAGCAGTGGATCTTTGTGCAGCTGCTACTTGGAGTTCAGTCCATACCTTCATTAAACACTACTGGTCATTGCTTCATGGAGGAGAGCAAGCTTTGGCCTAGCCGTCCTCCAGGGACTACTCTTTTAGGAGTACCAATGGTTTACAAGATTTCATAACCACCACCCTTCTGACCTGAATTTTATCCTTGTGCTGCTCGGGACTCAGTCCTAATGGTTTTACCTGCTGCAAGATCACCCTCTCGAAGTAAGATAGTGCAGTTACGTAAGAACTTAACCATAACAGCAGCTCTTTGAGAAGAGCTCTTGCGGCAGGTATGCTTTCCCATCCCTCCTACCCCTAGGGTTATGTAACTGTACTTTACTCTCTGGGTTCCCCATCCTTTATGCTGGCTGGGTCTCTGACAGGCAAACTGAGGCAATGCTGGGGGACCGTCCCTTTATTCCATGGGCGACATCAGGGGCGGTCTCCCACCTTGGACTGCTAGCTAGAATTTTTTTCCATGGGGTCCTAGTGCCTTCCTCCCCCTCCTTCCACAATGCAGATAGTTCCCCCCCGCCCTACACCTTCTATCCACCACATAGTCCCCAAGCACATAAAACAAGCCCCCCAAAAATCCCATGAACCTAGCAGCCCAGTGGCTGCTCTAGCACTCTTTTGGTGTATGAGTAGGGGGTAATTGTTCTATTCATGAGTGGAAGCCTGGCAGGGGGAGGTGCAGGAGGGATGCGAGAAAGTTTTATTCTACAGAGAGTGGTTGAGCCACGGAACAGTCTGCTCGAGGAAGTCATGGGTGCCAAATCATTAATAGTTTCAAACACAGCTGGGACAGAGTTAAGGGTTTAGTAGTTACTCGGGAAGGTAGTGTAGGCAAAGACCCCGTCTTGACAAAAGGTCTTGGGGTATGATGGGCTGTTATGAACAGACTAGATGGACCATTGCTCTTTTTTCTGCTGTCGTTGTCTGCTTCTGTGTAACACAGGACTAGACAGATTTCTTAAAGCGAGAATGGCTTTGAGGGTTATATGCCATACACTTCGTAGTATGCCAAAGCCCTGAATCATGGGTGTATTCTTATAACCACCTTTACCAGGTGGGTAAACTTATACAGCATGAGTAGGGGTAACAAACTTAGATTCCTGAGAGGGAATGGCATTGCGGGTTACGCAGCATGAGTAGGGGTAACAGAGGACTAGATAGATTCCTGATGGAGAATAGCTTTGAGTATTACATAGCATGAGTAAGGGTAACACAGGACTAGACAGATTCCTGAGGGAGAATGGCATTGAGGGTTACACAGCATGAGGAAGGGTAACACAGGACTAGACAGATTCCTGAGGGAGAATGGCATTGAGGATTACACAGCATGAGTAGGGGTAACACAGGACTGGACAGATTCCTGAGGGAGAATAGCTTTGAGTATTACACAGCATGAGTAAGGGTAACACAGGACTAGACAGATTCCTGAGGGAGAATGGCATTGAGGATTACACAGCATGAGTAGGGTTAACACAGGACTAGACAGATTCCTGAGGGAGAATGGCATTGAGGGTTACACAGCATGAGTAGGGGTAACCCAGGATTAGACAGATTCCTGAGGAAGCATGACATTGAGAGACCAGCAAGCCCCCCTCGGACTGTGACCATCGGCAAGCACCCCACAGCGCTAGGAAGCTGCAGCACCAGTCCCTGCGCTGTCATCCACAGGAGACGAGCAAGCCCCCTCGGGCTGTGACCGTCGGCAAGCGCCCCACGGCGCTAGGAATCTGCAACACCAGCCCCTGCACTCTCATCCCCAAGAGACCAGCAAGCCCCTTCGAGCTGTGACTGTCGGCAAGCGCCCCATGGTGCTAGGAAGCTGCAGCACCAGCCCCTGTGTTCTCATCCCCAGGAGACCAGCAAGCCCTCCTGGGTTGTGACAGTCGGCAAGCGCCGCACAGTGCTAGGAAGCTGCAGCACCAGCCCCTGCTGTCTCATCCCCAGGTATGGAGGTCAGCGTAACAAGCCTTGGCTTCACCGGGAATTTTCAAGCTGTGTCTCATTCAAACCTTTGGCGCCACTTTTGGGAACCGTTCTTATTGGCTGTCTGGTCAAGAAGCTCATCTTGATTGGTCCGCTCCCTTGCCTGGGATTTTCAAGCCCTAGCATTGTTTTTTTTTGTTTGTTTGTTTCTGTTTTTCTCTCTCTTTCTCACTGAGCCTACTAATATTTACTTAGTTCTTGTTGTTAGGTTTGTGGAACATCTTGCTTTGACTGCCACTACCAGATTTAGGTCGAGTTCTGTGTTTGCTGCAAGTTGACTGAACTCGAGCTGCATTCTCCCCGAGCCATTCAGTTCACAGCTGTAACTTTCCGGAATCACTTGGCTCCTGTGCAGCGGCTGTCTCTGCAAATAACCTTCATTACCAGTGTTTATGCAGAAGTGTTTAATGGGAGGGCTTTAAGCCTGTGGTTCAATGGGAGGAGCAACAACGTCACTCCCCCATCGAGTTAAAAGGTCACAAACATTCTGGACCATGCCAGGATTCTTTCTCTTTGAGGCTGGAGGCACCGCCTGTACTAATTTCGTTTTTGTGTGGTCCGCGGTCGCCTCCGGTTGCCTGCCGTTCATCCATTGGTTTGGTTGGCTCTCACCCCTTCCCGCTCCATGTGGGCTTTTGCTTCCATCGACCTGTATTTATTTATGTTTTTCCTTTCAATTTATCCTGCTGACCATTCTCTCTCTCGGTGCCTTGGCACCCTCTTCTCCGTCACGCTGTGTCACTCCCCGACTTCTATGCCTTTTGTTTGACCCCCTTCCGCCCGTCCACTGCTTTGTCCGCATATGCTGCTGCTGCCTGGTGCCGCCAGTCCAGCAGCTTTTGCTGCAGCAATGGCGCCTGCCATTGCATGTTTTCCTGCCTTCCTCACCACTCTCTGGGTCAGGAGCACTTCTCGGTTCTCTGTTTCTGCCTTCCTGCAGTTCATGTCCCGTGACCCGTGGCCTCGTGCGTCAGTCCCTGTGGTGGGCCTCGCTCAGGGCTGCACTGAGTCCCTGCAGCTCCTCGAGCTGTTCCCCTGCTGCTGTTTATCTCGCCTCCTCGTTGGGCTGCCAGCGATACTCGCTCACCCGGAGGCTCCCCACATCACAGTGCTCTCTAGTACCGGCCTCTCTCGTTGACCTGACCTGAGCAGTACCCTTGCTACAGCCCTCAGTGTGCATCTTTTTCTTGCATTCCCATATTTGCTGGCAGCTACTTCTGGTGCACTTTAGTGTTTTTACCTGGCATTTACGTTTTAGTCTAGTTGTCTGTTTTCTTATTTGTGGGGCTAGTTCTGGTGTCTGTGGCACCTTATGTTGTACCGGTGTCCTGAGCCTCTGGGCGGGCACCAGCTACTTCGCACCTCCTCCACCTGCGTAGCTTCTGTTCCTGCTGTCTTTCCCAGCTCGCTCTGGCATTCCAGCTAATTTAATTACCAGCGGAGTCCATTGGTCTCGCATTCAACTAAAAAACAAACAAAAAAAAAAAACATTTGTTACTGCTCATAGAAAAAGCTTTAAACAACCATACTCATTTGCCAGCTGAAGATGACTCTGCAGTCTATCTAGTCTGCTTGACGCAGGCTCTCTGTACGCTGAATTACAGTGGATCTTGCCCCCCCCCCCACTCTGACCTTCCCCTTTACTTTGCAAAAAAAAAATCGTGCCAGCCATCATGGCTTCATTCCGATTACCAGTCATGGCCCGTATGCATGCCAGCCTCCAGGGCTTTCTCTCCTCATTGTACATGGCCCTCTCCGGTCCTCAATACCTCGCCTCGCCCTTCTTCCTCTGATTCAGTCACTCGCTCTGCTTACCTAAGCTGCCTCCATCTGGCTTGCACTCAATATTGCATGTGTTTGGTTCCTAAGGCCTACCTATCATGACTCCTACTCATCTCTGGCCCATTTCAGCCCCAATCTCATTTTTCTCCTTCGCTTCCCTCTCTTTTGCCTTCCTCCCATCTCTATTACCTCGAACCACCTCGCTCTCCATATACTATTTCTTCCTCCCCTCTTGGCTTCACTCCTCAACCATCCCTGAGTATTACCTCCTCTGCCTCCTATCAACCGTGGACATCCTGCCAAGTGTATAGAGTTCATGCCTCCAGTTTTATTCATTCCTCCTTTCCTCTCAGTTTATCTATTTACATCACTTACTCGAGCATTCCATCACTGATTCCAATGCTGCTCATTGTTCACATCATCAGGATCTAATTGTACACATCGCATGATCATGCCTTTTCAACCTCAGTGTCTACTTGCTCGCCTAGCTCAATCACTCATTCCTCTCATTGGACCTTCTACCCATCACTCATCCGAACCCACCTGAGTCTCCTCCTTTTCCTTGACTACTTGAGCATACCCCTATTGGGTCTGTACCCACTGATATGCAGCGGAACCAGCCCCTGCCCACCTCAGTACCTTTTTCCCCCACCGTACAGTGTGCATCAGTAGCATCATTACTTTCATTGTCGGAGCCACACCTTCACTCTCTCCCTGGAGCCCCCAGTTCTCCTTCCCTCCTTCTACCCTCATGGTCCATCTATTTCCTTCCCTCAATCAGTATATCTCTCCTCGACTGGCATGCCTCTCCTTGGCTTATATGCTCCTTCACCGACCAGTTGCACTTAGCTCTCCTGTGGCATTCTTCTCTGTCCCTACATTCTGGACTGATCGACTCGTCGGTTGCCATCTCATCGCCCTCACGTTTCGACCATCCCGGATTCGCCCCACCCCAGGTCCGCACATGCCGTTACTCTTTGGGGCATGTTCATCATGAATCCTATTCCTTTTCCTCGAATCTTCCTGCTGCATCTGTTCGGGTTCCTGACCGCAGCCTTCTCGCCCATTCTCAAGGATTCCTTCCACTACAGGCCTATGATCGACATTTCCCATTCCAGTGTTCCTAGCTTCTCTCCATCTTCACCCATCGTCCGCTTTGCTCCTATTGCTCACTCGTGCCTTCACTTCCGTCCTGCGTACTCATCTTCAGTCCTCATTGCCCGCTTACTGTGAAATCCATATCATTTGGCCATCTCTGGCTGCCTTCCTCTGGCCTATTCACAAGTCTGGCCTGATACTGGTATTTCTTGGGGCTTCTCTATTCAGCTTCATTTGCTCTGGCTCCTGACTTCGGTCATCATTCACTGTGCCTTATCTCATGCCGTAGTCTTAGGATTCTCTCTGTTCATAGCTTCCGGCCATCATCGATTGCCACGGTTTCCCTCTGATCATGGCATCCATCTCTCCTCTTGCCTTTTCGTTGCCCGTCTGCGCTGTTGTGGCTTTCCTCGTCTTCAGTCCTTCCATGCCAGCCATCTCGGATCTTCTCCAATGAGTGCCTACCTCCTCCACGGAGTCTCCTTTCTCCTTGTCATTTGTCGTAGCTCCCTTCATTAGGGTTTCTTCGACTCCATTGCCTCCGCTCCTTGATACCGCACCTCGCCCTGATCTTCTGTGTTCCATCACTCTTATCAGTATGCCGTGGCGTTGTTAGCTGCCCTGTCTGTGATTTTTCCGTCTGGCCCACCTACTCCGTATCGCCCCCGCTGTTCTCATCCCATACTGGTTAAGTCCTCTGCTGCCCCACTGAACTCCCTTCCATCCTTTGCCCTTTCAAACCTCGCATTCTGGTTCCTGCCTTAGTAACGTCAGCCCCTCATCATCGCTGTTTTGTTTCTGTTATCTTTCTCGACCTAGCGCTTATTCTCATCCTACTCCTCGTGGATTCTTTTCCCTCTCGGCTTTCCTCCTCATCTTCCATCATTTGATTGCCTCTCCTTGCTCATCATCCTGAGCTTGCCCTCTGGTTCCTGACGTGCCTTCTTCCACTTGTGGCCCGCCTTCCCTGTTCTTTTGGGCATCCCTATCATACCTCCCATGCCTCCTATCAAACGTGGCTGTCCTGCCGATCATATCAAGTTCATAACTCCAGTCATATCGTGTTCCTATATCCAGTCATCATTCCCTCAGCATTGCCTCAAGGTTTCTTTATTTACTTCGCTTAAACTCAATCTTTCTATCATTGAATTCCATACTACCTCATCGATTACAACCTCAGGGTCTAATTGTTCAAGGTCTTATCGTTCACATCACGTAATCAAGCATGCCTCTTCAGCCTCATTATCTGCTCACTTGCATTGCTCAGTCAGGCGCATCGCTACATCAAGCCAGTCTGCATTATGATTGGTCTCCTCATCAGCACTTCTGTTTTCGCCTCATGAGCACATCTGGATACCCCTTGTTCCTCTGAGTCCTTCATGGATTTCCTCCTTCCCATGCTTGCTCCTCTTATCTACTATCTCTCATCAACTCCTCGAGCATGCCCTCCTTGGGTCCCTGCTACCTCCCAAACCTTCTTTACTCTGTCCTTCTTTGGAGTTTTTCCTTCTCCCGTCATCATGCCTCTTCATGGGTCTTCTCCTTCTTTTCGACTGCTCAATCCATGTCCTTTCCTTTGCCTCCTCAGCTACGCTTGTGCATTTCTTTTTTGGGGTTCCCCTATCCTACCATGCCTCGGTTGACTCGGCCTCATCTGCTTACCAGCCTCCATAGCATTACACTTTGGTGACTCCGTCTGACCTCCTCTGACTCGCCCTTTTGCAGTTTTCTTCCTACCAGCAGTGTCCTTTGCTAACATATTGCATCATTACCATCCTTCGGCCTTTCATAATTCACTTTCCCGCTGCAGCCTCCATGGCTTCAATTCATCTACATACCTCATCCATTCCTATTTTACTTTCCTCAGCATAGTGAGTTCCAGGCATGCCTTTTCTAGTGCCAGTCATCAGGGATTCACTCCACTCATGGCCACATTCCTCATCCATCACTGTTACCTCGATTTGACTCTACCTCCACTCTAGAGCCATGCCTTCCTGTCCGTCGCCCCTTGTTAAGGGATGACTTGAGGCTCTCCACCATCATTCAAGTTTCTTTCACATTCCTTTCCGAAGCTACCTCCTTTCGAGGAGCCTACTTATTCACATCGCTCTATTCATTCTGAATCTACCTCCTTTCAAGGAGTCTACTTAGTCACATCACTCTGTCAAGTATATCACCATCTAGTTAGCATAATCTCTGGTTCCAGATATGCCTTCTTGGCCTCGGAGTATGTCTCTTTTCGAGGAGCCTCATTACTGCATCACTCTGTTCAATCCTATGATATTCATTGCCCACAACATTAGAGTCTATAGTTCACATCGCATGTTCATACTTTATCAGCCTCTGTGTCTACATCCTCACCTTGCTCAATCAGGCATAGCTCTCATTCGATCCTATGCTACCCCATCGTCCTGTCACCCTCTTGTGGCAGTTATCATCCGTATTCATCCTTGCCTCCATTCCTTCGAGATGTGCACAGCCTCATGTTCCATATTTAATTCTGCTTTCTTTCAAGAGGTTTCCCTATTTCATCATCATCCTCCCTACTCATGTCTATTTCATTACTCTTTACTACTTATATCCCTCATCTATGAACCATTTTCTTTACCGACTTACGTCCTCAAATCAAACGTCATCAGCCTGGAGGGAAGGCGACCTAGGCCTTGGATTCCCAGAGGTTTCCTCCTCAAAAAGGGTGTTTTTCTTCTCCTCCGTGCCAATGGTCATGATATCAGTTAGAGTTAGTGCTTTCTTCTCGTTAGTTAGTTAGGTTCCGCTGTTGGATGGAGACGGATGGTGGCCCCGGCTTTCCCCCTCTCTCTCCTTAAGAAGTTAGCCCTTCTCTTTACAGAATTCATTCATCATCCTCTCCTCTTTGAAGCTTGACATCTTGGGTATTCTTTTTGGGCTTCTTCCTAACTTACCTTTAGCCGACGCATTCATCCCCGGCACCTGTAGGGGGGGAACCCTCCTCTAGGGTTCTTTGCATCGTACCCCTACAGGGTGGTATATTCCTTGGATAGAGAGGGGGAGGGGGAAGCCACAAAGCAAATCAAGTTACACAAGCATCATCTCATATTATCTCATCCAGTTGTATAAGCACATCGAACTGTATTGTGATAGAGCATATGAATTTGTTCCTTTTGTCCCTTCTAGTTTAGACTGTTAAGGATTTATCTGGGGTCACAAAAGACTAGATGCTCTGTTTATGCCTGCCATTACCCTTTGTTTCCTTTGTCTTACTCAGACTATTCAGCCCAGTCGGCACCTTGCCGTAGTCTGAATCCCGCCCTCCATTTAAAACACAATTAAGTGTCACAACTCCTTTGTGTGCTTTTGTTGCCCTCGAACCCTCCCCCTATTTTCAGGGCCCTGTCTAAAGTGTGTCCTTTCTTCCCTCTGCAGGAGACCAGCAAGCCCCCTTGGTCTGTGACTGTCAGCAAGGGCCCCACGGTGCTAGGAAGCTGCAACACCAGCCCCTGTGCTCTCATCTTCTGGTACGAAGGTCAGCATAACAAACCTCGGCTTCTCCTGGAATTTTCAAGCTGTGTCTCATTCAAATATTTGGCGCCGCTTTTGGAAACCGTGCTTATTGGCTGTCTGGTCAAGAAGTTCATCCTAATTGGTCCACTCCCTTGCCCGGGATTTTCAAATGCTAGCATTGCTTTTTTATTTCAGTTTTTCTCTCTCTCTCTCTCTCTCACACTGAGCCTGCTAATATTTGCTTAGTTCTTGTTGTTAGGCTTGTGGAACATCTTGCTTTGACTGCCACTACCAGACTTAGGCCCCCGGTCACCTAAAAGGCTCATACTAGAGACATGGATATGTTGCCCAATCCACACTTGTTGGCAGGTACCTTGCCACTTTAAGATGAGCTGGAAGGTCTTCAAGCTGGCTCCTCCCACCCACCCAGGTGGTAAAATCCTCAGCTCTGCCCCATGACACCAGATCTTCCTTATCACTTGGAAGCTCAGGTTCCCTCCTTAGCGCTTTTGCATTTTGTAGGCCTGAATCTTTAATCTTCGGATTTTCCCAAACTTGTACTCAAGTTCACTCGAGTTTGGTCTTCGCTCGATTCCCTCGTGACTGCGATGGATGTTAAATCCTTTCCCGGGTTCCATCGGTGCCCTCACAGGCAGAAGATGTCTCGCACTGAACCTTACGCCATGTGCGTTTACTGCCTTGGACTCGACCACGACCTGCTGGCTTGCAGCCTCTGTATGTCCTTCTCCCCTTGAGTGCTCAAGGACCGCGCTGCCTGACTCCAACTAGGGCACGACCCGGAGAAGCGGTTCCTGCCGGTTAAATTGAAGGAGGCCGGTTGGGCGGTGGCATGAGCTCTGCGGGCTAGCTGCAGACAGCGTCTGCCCTCGGGAGGAGGTGACCCAGGCTGTATCTTCATCCTCCTCTGTGTGGGCCTTTATCCCGCTCTCCCTGGGCTCCTCCTACACGACTTCCTTTCGGGAGCTTAGTCAGTCCCTCTTTACCAAAGGACAGGGTCCTTCTGGGTCTCATATCTCTCGATCTAAGAAGAAGGACCACAAAAGTAAGTCCCAGCATCGACATTTGTGGGAGCGGGAGAGGTCTCGCTCCCCGGATCGTCGTCTCTCGACTTCGGTCGAGGTTGCAGCCCGGGCCGCTGATTTCTCTGAGTCCCCATCAGGCCAGCCGGTCGAGACTCCTGTCGACAAGGCTCGAGCCTACCGATAGGTTGTCAACCAAGGAGGCCAACAGCTCTCTGACACCTGTCTCCTCGGTGCCCTCCGAGGACTTGTCTCGATTCCTGAGCCGACTTCCCCAGTCAAGGACCCTGAATCGGAGGAGCTGCGGGTTTCACCCGCTCCTTCCTCAGCCCGCCGTCGGCGCCACCAGTGGTCTCGGTCCTCTTCGCTTGGTGAGTCCCATGGATGTCGGCGGTCCTGGTCCCGACACGCGGAAAGCAGCGCCGTCGATCATCCTCCTCGGCCAAGGAGAGGCTCCAGTACAAGTTGCATTGGCGCTATGAGGATCTTATGTGGCAGCAACTTCTTTTAGCCGGCAACAAGCCGACTCCTTCTTCTTCACCGGTGATTACATGGCTGTCACCAGAACGGCCGAAGCAGTCTCCCGGCCCCAGTTCCTCAGTCGAGGACCCAGTTGTGGCTCCGACCGCTCAGCCTAGACCGGCTGCCCCGCCCATTGTGGTGGAACCACTGCCTCCACAGACGGTTTTTGGGGCTTCAACCAAGGATTCTCGGTCAGCTCAAGGGCTGCCCCATTGATTGTCAGTCACCCTCACCCCCAATCGTCCTTGGCGGTGGAGGTGGCAAACGGTCGGCAGCTCATCGCGGACTCTTCAAGTCAAGACTCCTCGCTGCATTCCTGTCCAGTCGATTTGGAATCCTCGGAGGGTCTGTCCGTGGACGAGGGCCCCACCTCTTTCTTGGGTATCCACTGGGATGCCGCTCGAACCCGTGCAGAAGCGGGCCAGATATCCACTCACGGAGATTCTGGACAAAGGGGATTCCTCCTCGGAGGCCTTCTCCATGGCTGAGGCCATCATGCGTCCGGCTCTAGAGCTCTGGCAGCACCTTTCCTCTTATCCTGCGCCTGGCCAGGATGGCCTAGTGTATGGTCCCTACCTGCCCTCTCCGGTTTTCGGGCACCCCTCGGCGAGGGGTTGGTGGCTGACAGCGTCTTTTGGCGCTCAGGTAACTTTAGGGACATGGACAAGCCCCCAGACAAGTCCAAAAAGTGGGACTACTCTTGGAGGAAGGTATACGCTGCCGCTTCCTTAGGCCTTTGTCAGGCTAGCTTGGCTGTCCTGATGGCACACTTTTCTCATGCCCTGTTGGGCTCCCTGGATGGAGGTGCTCCCTCATCTCCCAGCCGACCTTAAGACCACGGTCAAGCAGGTTCGGGATCAAGGAAGAACTGTGGCTAAACAGCAGCTACAGACAGCTCTGAACATCGGAGACTCCTGTGCCCAGTCAGTTGCAGCCACAGTGGCCATGCGCCACAGGGCTTGGTTGCTGATCTTGACCTTCACGGCAGATACCCAGCACAAGCTAACAGATGTCCCCTTTCTAGGGACCGACCTGTTCGGGCCAAGGAGTGGAGGGTCCCCTCTAGCGTATCAAGAAGTCTAATGCCACCTTAGACTCGATCACATTTGCTCAGAGGGACAAAGGTCGCCAACAGCAGCATAAGCCCTTTTGTCCCTCCGCTTCTACAGCAAAAACCACCCAGCAGCAGGGCCAACAGGCTCATTCTTGGCACCCCAAAGCCAAGTCCATTGCTTTCTCAGTCAGGAAGCCTGGGGGAAAGGGTTTGGGCAGCCCCTCAGCCGGTTCCTCCAAGCCTGTCCAGTGACGGGTTGCGGGATACTGCCCACAACCCTGTCACACCTCCCCTGGGTCCCTCCATGGGGGGTTGGCTCAGCCACTTCCTTTCCACCTGGTCCGCTATCACCATGGAGCGCTGGGTGCTGGAGGTGGTTGGTAAGAGCCTGCCTCTGGAATTCGAGCAGGTCCCTCCCTTTCAAGCCCGCGCCCCGCAGGGGACTGCTAGATCCGTAGCCTCCCTGTCAGCTCTCTGAGACAACATAGTTCTGCTCCTCTGCAATGGGGTAGTCAGCAAGATGGCGGATCTTCCTCCTTCTTGCCCAGGGTTTGTGTACGGGTACTTTCTGGTTCCAAAACGGATGGGGGGCTGGCACCCCATACTCGACCTACACGACTTGAACAAGTTCCTAAGGCCGCGTACCTTCTGGATGGTCACTCTGGCTCAGATCATATCATCCCTGAAACTGGGTGTGTGATTCTGCTCCCTGGATCTTCAGGACGCGTTCTTTCACATCCCAATCCATCCGTCCCATCAGCGATTCCTCCGCTTTCGAGCAGAAGGGAACCTCTTTGAGTTCCGGGCCATGCCCTTCGGGCTTTCTTCAGCTCCTAGGGTCTTCACCAAATGCATGGGAGTGGTGGCAGCATTCCTGTTGCGCTGAGGAGTCCAGGTCTACCCTTACCTGGATGATTGGCTGATAGCAGCCCCCTCCAGGTTGGAGGCGGAGCGGTCCAGGGATCTGGCCCTCCAGGTTTACTCTCAACTAGGCCAAATCGGAACTCATGCCTTCGCAGGTGATCCAGTTCACTGGGTCGGAGCTCGACTCTCTCCGAGCCAGAGCCCAGCTCCCAGTGAACAGGGCCGAGGTCCTTTCCTCCTTTGCCCAATCATTTCTGGTTGGGCAGTTGTGCCCTGCCTGGGACTTCCTGAGCATTCTGGGTCTCATGGCGGCCTGTACCAGCACGGTTCTTTGGGCCCGCTGGCACATACACTCCCTGCAGTGGGGGCTGACCCGCCAGTGGTCTCAACGCTTAGGTCTTCTAGACCAGACAGTCTCCGTGACCCAGGAGATGTGGGACGGCCTGTGGTGGTGGCTCGTCCCAGCTCATCTGGAGGAGGGTATCCCATTTATCTGCCACGAGCCTACCGTCATCTTGATGCCCGATGTGTCTCTGATGGGTTGGGGTGCCCATCTAGGGCTCACGGTCTCTGGTCCCCCCAGGAGTCCCGATGCCACATCAACCTGCTGGGACTCTGAGCGGTCCAGCTAGCTCTGACTGCCTTCGTGCCGTTTGTTCGGGGTTAAGTGGTCCAGGTCCAGATGGACAACACCACGACCATGTACTATCTCAACCGACAGGGCAGGACGCACTCCTTGCCTCTGCACAAGGAGACTCTTCGCATATGGTCTCTAGTGCTCAGTCTGGAGGCAGATCTCCTAGCCATCCATGTGGCAGGAGCCTCGAACAGTCTGGCCGATGCCCTCAGCCGGATAGGTGATGCATCTCACGAGTGGTCTCTCATGCCGGAGGTAGTGCAAGCCTTCAACGGACCACCCACTTTTATAGGCACAGCACAGGAAATGAGGTCGCGTGGGTGGTCCCTGGTGTGGAGACTGCTAGAAGAAAACTGCCGTGTTAGAGCGCCACCTATCGGGAACTCCCAGAAGTAATGACTTGCTGCAAGAAGCATTCCTAGAAGATCTACTGTTACAGCAAAAGTCTTTGCGTAACTGATCTTTCTAGGAGTGGTATATGTTGTTCATCCACACGGACCCACCCGCCCTCCCAGCTGCAGACGCACACAACCTGGCTAGATTCTGGCCATGGAGCAGAGCTAAGGATTTTACCACCCAGATGGGTGGGAGGAGCCAGCTTGAAGCCCTTCCGGCTCATCTTAAAGCGGCAAGGTACCTGCCAACAAGTGTGGATGAACAACATATACCACTCCTAGAACACCTGTAACAGGTGAGTAACCTGTATTTACTCCTCGCCTACTCTGCTAAGCCTCGCTCCATTGGCTTACTTTTCATCCAACCTTGCTCTTCACTCCTCCCCCCCTTTAATGTCACTCCCCAGCTATATGTCTCCCTTATTTTCCGGTTCTGCCACTAGATGTATCTTCCTCCTACAGATTTCTAGACAACGCAGTTCCTTTCGCAAGATTCCTTGTAAATCCTACATCCTTACTTATTACCAGGCAATCCAGCCTCACTCAAGTATAGTTGAAAGTTGTCCATTGTATCACTGGACCATGGATACTGGCCCAGCACTGCGTATGTCATGGGTAATACTCTGCCTGCCTTGCTCCAACTTTTTCCCTTACTCTCACAATCGGTAGCTCCGATGACTCCTTTTGAGACCGGGGGAAACATCTACAAGCTGGATTGCACCAACATCTTGGGAATTACTGATTATCTCACAGGCACCTTTCATTCCACCTTCCTGATCCTGGATGCATACCTGACCCAGTTTAGTGTTACCTTTGCTGAATACACTTCAAAGGACACTATTTTATCTCCTCACTTTGCTTGCTCTACTTTGCCTTTTGCTGGCAAGATACTGCTATATGCAGCATTAAACCAGCTAGGCATTGGCCTTAGGGCTCCACCATGCTATACCTGCACTCCTCGCAAGCGGGAATAGATCAAGCGTACACAGTTACTCCTAGTACTTACCAGGAGGCTCCTGCTTCTCTTACTACTGTGCTCAGGTAATGTCGAGCTGAACCTGGGCCCACCAGTACCTATTGGATCCCCGGCAGACTTACCAACCCTTAAAGGGTTAAGCTTCATGCATGTTAACGCGTGCAGCTTGTTAAAAAAGATTACTTCTTTCTAGGCCTTGATTTGTCACACTGCCCATGACATATTGGTCATCACAGAGACCTTGCTCTGCCTGACAGCTAGCAATTATGAAATAAACCTCCCTATCTACTCCTTGTTCCGAACTGACAGGTAGTCCAGAGGCGGTGGGGTGGCTTATTTATGTTAAAGACAAATTTGCTGTCTCTATCCTTGACTCATCCTCTGTCCCAAAGGAGTTTGAAAGTCTCTCCCTGCTGGTTGAGATTTCGGCTGGAGTCTCACTTTGTGTGTCAGGCTGCTTCAGGCCTCCGTCAGTGGGGTTGCAGCTGCTGAGTCACTTAAGCCTTATACTGGGGCACAGGTCCCCTGAGTCCATATTACTAGGTGACCTTAACCTGGACTGGTTGTCCAGTGTATCCTCGCCCCTAAAAATCCTCTGTGACTCTCTCGGACTGACCCAACACATCAACGAAACCACACATCCTAATAAGACAAACCCTTCTAATAGCACTTTGCTGGATATTATCCTCGTCAGCAAACCTTACCTATTCACCCCCGTTGGTGTCTTTTTTCCAGACATCTGTGACCACTGTTTCATTGCCTGTGTGAGGTCCAACTACACCTCCCCATGTGCATCTACTTTCTCTACGAGAAGGTGCCTTTGGAATTTTGATCCCCACGCTTGTGTCTCAGAGCTAAAGCACTCTGTAAACTGGCCAGACTTCTATTTAGCAAAATCAGTGACCTCTGCCTATAATATTTTTCAAGACATAGTGTTAGGTGCTATCAGTAGGCATGCACCACTAGTGAAAACTCGCGCCAGGAACAAGTCCTGCTGGTGGTTCACCAGTGAACTGAAGGAAGTCATGTGCAACTGGGATGTGCTGTGGAAAAAGGCTCGTAAGTCCAAACATATGAACGACTGGAACCTGTTTAGGAGTGCACTGAACCTTTGTACGCAAATGATCAGAAAGGCAAAGGCTAATTTTTATCGCTCTCAACTTGAACTATCTGCTAAATGCTCCTCAACATTCTGGAAACTTATTAAAGACCTTGAAGGCCATCCTACCAGGGCCTCCTTGCCGTCAAAAATTTCATCCGGCTATACTATACTTATTGACAAAACATCAATCCTTGACTCCTTCAGCAATCACTTTGCCACCGTAGGGTAAGCTTTTGACACCCCCCAGCCAGCACGCTTCGCTCACGGCTTGGAGCCAATAATCAAGGAATCTCCTTTCCTAATCCATCCTTCTCATTTCAACCCACAACACTGAAGGAAGTCGAAGACCTCTTGCTCTGGTTGGATGTGAGGAAAAGCGCTGAAGCAGACATTATTGAACCTTTCTTCTTGAAGTTAGGCTACCATGTCCTTGCGGTGCCCATTACAGACTTGTTTAACTTATCCCTCTCTCAGGGTGGCTGTCCAACTACCTGGAAAATGGCTCATGTTATCCCCTTGTTTAAATCAGGATATCCTAGTGATCTGAACAATTACAGGCCAATCTCCTTTCTGCCAACCCTGTCTAAGCTATTGGAAAAAATCATGAACGCCCAGCTCAGGGACCACCTGGAATCGGCAAAGTTGCTCAACCCGTTACAGTCAGGTTTCAGAGCACAGCACAGTACTATCTCAGCCCTAGCTAAGGTAACTAATGGTTGGCAGTGTGAATTGGATAACAAGAACTTTGTCGGTGCAGTATTTTTGGATCTAAGCAAGGCCTGCGACACCATTGGTCACGACCTGCTCTTCATGGCCCTCCGGCACATATGACTAGACGCTCTGTCCATTAAATGGTTTAAGAACTATCTCATAGGTTGTGCACAGCAGGTAAAAGCTGAAGGTGAAGTCTCACCCCTAAAACCCCTTCTGAGGGGTGTACCTCAAAGTTCCATCTTGGGTCCCCTGCTATTCACAATCTATATTAACAGGATAGATGCCGCTATCACAAAGGCCCAAATACACCTATTTGTGGACGACACAGTGCTTTATGTTAGAGGTCCCTCCCCTGATGTGGCGTGCTCAGCTCTCCAAGATGAATTCAGTCTGCTGCAGCACCAGCTTGTAAACCAAAAGTTGCTTTTGAATGCCAAAAAACAAAAGCTATGTTCTACTCGCCCTTTCCCAACTTACTGAACCCTGCCATGGCTGGGACTCTCACCTTGATATCTACCATCCTTGGTGAACAATTGGGAGTATGAAGCTAAATTCAAATACTTGGGGGTATGGCTGGACAATAGACTCTCCTTCCTAGAACACACAGAAGAACTGACTAAGAAACTTCACCAGAGGCTTGACCTTTTCTTCAGGATAAAAAACCAAATCTCTTCAGACGCTAAGACAAGACTAGTGCTAACTACTTTCCTCTCCCTCCTAGACTACACAGATTTCCTTTATAGTCAAGGACCCATTGGTGCAGTCTCAAAACTAGATATGCTTTATCACAGAGCCCTAAGGTTTATAACAGATCTTCCCTATTCCACCCACCATTGTGTGCTATACACTGCAATAGGTTGGTCCTCTCTTAGCTTCAGATGCCAAAGAAATGCCGGCATCTGGACTTTCAAAGCTGTCATCAATGAACTGCCTGACTACATCACTGTCTGCCTACCGCTTTGTACCTTAAGCAGATGCGCTTTGAGAAGTGCCTCCTACTTTACCTTGAAGATATTGAAGGCCAGATCCCGCTTTGGCAGGGCCTCTGTTAGTCATGTGCTGCCCCAAATATGGAACAAACTACAAAAACTCTGAAATTAAAGCACAAAATTAGCATAGCAGCTTTCAAAACACTTTACTCGCATCATTACAAGAAATCCTGTGCTTGCTACCGCTTAACACATGCTCTCCCATTCCTATGGAGCCCCTCATCTACTCTTGCCTTGGCCTCCTCCTTTGGTTCCTGCTGTCAGCTACTGCCTGGCCCTGTCTGTCCCCCTTCCCCTTTTCATGTCTCCTTTTCTTTTACCACCTGTCCTTTTCCTAGTATTGCACCTGCATTCCCCTACGCAATGCCCCCGCCGTCTAGTTCCCCTCTAATCATATCATATCTTACAAGTTGCTTTCACGGATCCCTATCCCCAATCCATTGCTTTTTGTAATATATGCCCTGCTCCCCCTTCTCATCCTCCCTTCTCCCTCTGCCCCTAGTCAAACCCCCCGTCTTGTTCTCCCGGAGTTCCAGTTAGTTCGCCTTTTTTATTTGTCCCCAGTAAGATTTGCTGAACTCCTCTGCACTATTGTTGTTCATACCTTTTCTCTCTGTATTTTTTGATGTATTAACCTGTACTTCCTTACTTTTGTTGTTGTGTGTTGTTGATTTGCCATTGAATTGTAACCACTGTGTACTTTCTTGTTATCTTGTATCTGTTGCACCCAGGTCCACCTCGAAAATTAGCTTGCTCAACTGTGATCGCCTAGTTAAATAAAGATTTTGATTGATTGAGGGTTACACAGCATGAATAGGGGTAACACAGGACTAGACAGATTCCTGAGGGAGAATGTCACTGAGGGTTACACAGCATGAGTAGAGGTAACACAGGACTAGACAGATTCCTGAGGGAGAATGGCATTGAGGGTTACACAGTATAAGTAGAGGTAATACAGGACTAGACAGATTCCTGAGGGAGAATGGCATTGAGGGTTACACAGTATGAGTAACACAGGACTAATCAGATTCCAGAAGGAGAATGGCACTGAGAGTTACACAGCATGAGTAGGGGTAACACAGGACTAGACATATTCCTGAAGGAGAATGACACTGAGGGTTACACAGTATGAGTAGGGATAATACAGGACTAGACAGATTCCTGATGGAGAATGGCACTGAGGGTTACACAGTATGAGTAGGGGTAACACAGGACTAGACAGATTCCTAAGAGGGAGAATTGCATTGATGGTTTTGTACGAGTAGGGAAATTTATTTCAAAGATTTACCAGGAAAGATATGCTGAGCTGTGATAGCTAGTTTCTGGATCGTTCTTTGGGGGACAACAAGTGAGTTACAACAAATACATTACAGTAATCAAAACAGTACATGTTAACAAATAGTGACAAGAACAAATTGCCAAAGTACAGATGGTGGCAAAACTGTAGTGTGAAGAAAGCACTAGCTGATTCAGCAGAAAGTGCAGATGGAGGATAAAAATTGCAGGGCACCTCGGAGTGCATCTGGTACTGGACAGTGGTGGAAGTAAGTGAGAGGGTGTAACAAGCAGGAACAGGGGCATGGGATGTGGAGTGGGGGGGCATCAAAAACTAAAAGCCCAAGCTAGGATTGGGGCATTTGCAGGAATAAGAAGAGGAGTCACGGTGGAAGGATTTGAGTGATTGGAAGGGAGAAGCAGTGCGAATGGTAGGGGGAGTGAGCCCCACTATTTAGGGAAGAGGAACGAGAAAGCGACTTAGCCTGCAGAGGATTTTTACCGAGAAAAATGCCAGAGAATGAGGGCTACAGTTGCAAAGGGAGTAGGAGGTGGAAGGGGGGACTGAGGAGGGAGGTAAGGTGGGGGGGGTGAAGCGAATTTAGAGATTAAGGTAACACAGTGAGCCAAGGCACCTGCTGTCAAGAGATGGTAAAGAGAGGGAGGAATATAGTGAACAGTTGTAGGGTCTAGGAGGGCAATCCAGGGCAAAGTGGCTGAAGGAGTAAAAGAGGGGGTCCAGTCTAAGATAGACTTCGGAGCAGCACTGTAAACAACATTGTCATAATCAAAAATAGGGAGAATCATCTTCAAAATGATCTCTCTGCGGGCAGGAAATACAGGTTACTCACCTGTAACAGGAGTTCTAGGAATGGTATATGTTGTTCATCCACACTCATTGGCAGGTATCCTTGCCGCTTTAAATCTTGCCGGAAGGTCTTCAAGCTTGCTCCTCCCACCCACCGGGTAGTATAACTCCGGCTCCCCATGACGCCCAGATCTGGCCCGCTGGAAGCTCAGGTTGTGCGCTAGCTTGGAGCAAGTGAGATCAGGATGAACAACATACCATTCCTAGAACTCCTGTTACAGGTGAGTAACCTGTATTTCTAGGGACATGGATATGTTGTTCATCCACACTCATTGGCAGACTCCTAGCAGTTCTCCTGGAAGGAGGGAGGCAAGACGACACCCCAATACTTACTTGGGAAAGAGAGACTGAGAACCGAGGCCCCAAAACCAGCATCCCGGGCGTGACTCAAGGTCGATGTGGTAATGGGTAATGAAGGTGTTTGCTGACTTCAGGTAGCAGCCCTGCAGATTTCCTGGATAGGGACGTCCCTGGAAGCAGCCACTTGCAGCAGTATGGCGGGTAGAATGAGCTCTTATCCTCTGGGAGGCTCCATGCCCGCCAACTTATAGCAGAGATCTATGCAGGAAGTGACCCACCTGCTTATCGTCCGCTTGGCTGCAGGTCTGCCAGATGCGGCTTCAGCGTGGGTGACAAACAGCTGGCGAACCTCTCCCGAATTTCAACCTGCGCTCTTTGTAATAGGTGGCGCCTTCTAGGGTCCAAAGTATGGAGCCTATATCTGGCCTCGGAGTGTGACTGGGGTAGAACACCGCAGAGTCAACACCTGGTTAAGGTGAAACTCCGACACCACCTTCGGAAGGAATTTCGGTGGGGAGCAGGACAACCTTGTCCCTGTGGAAGACCAGGTAAGGAGACTCGATGGAAAGCGCCTGGAGCTCTCCCATCCTTCTGGCTGACTGATAGCCACCAAGAAGGCGGTCTTCCCGACAGGTGAGAGAGAGAGCACACCTGTGCATAGGTTGAATAAAGCTTTGCCCATGAGCTTTGCCAGTACCAGCAGTAGATCCCACGGAGGTGGGGTTCCCGCACTGGAGGGGAAATGTGATCAAGGCCTTTGAAAAAGCGCCAGACCACCTTCTCCTGCGCCACCGACTGCTTCCCGGCCCGCGCCCGGTAAGCAGAGATGGCTGCCAGGTGCACCCTTAGGGTCGACCTAAGCCCTTGATTAGAAAGGGACCATAAATAGTCCAAGATGCTTGCCAAGGAACAGGAGGAAGGGTCCAAGCCCTTGCCCTGACACCAAATGGAAAACCTTTTCCATTTGAAGGCATAGCATTTTCTGGTCGACTCCTTACGGGACGCCTCAACTACATTGAGGACCTCGTCGGAAAGACCCAAGGCCTGAACTCCCAGCCGCTCAGGAACCAGGCCGCCAGGTGCAGGGATTGAAGGTCCGGATGGAACACCTTCCCCTGATTGACTGAGAACAGGTCTGCAGAGCTGGAGCTGCCGCAGGAGTCCTGGAGCTGAGACTGAGGAGATCTGGGTACCAGAACTGGCGAGGCCAGTCTGGGGCTATCAGAATCACCTGCGCCTTGTCCCTCCTCGCCTTGAGAAGCACCTTGTGGATCAAGGGAAATGGGGGAAAGGCGTAAAGAGGCCCGGGATCCACTGCCTCGAGAAGGCATCCCCCTGCAGCGAGCCCTGCTGAGGGGCGCGGCATGGAACAGTCTCAACCTGCGCTCTCCTGGAGGCGAACAGGTCCACCTGAGGTGTGCCCCAATGGGAGAACAGATGCTGTACTACCTCCGGCAGGAGAGACCACTCGTGGGATGCAGCCCCTATCCGGCTCAGGGCATCGGCCAGGGTGTTGGAGGCTCCTGCACATGAATGGCTAGGAGATCCGCCCAGGCTGCGCATGAGTGACCAAATGCGGAGAGCTTCCTTGCATAGAAGCATGGGCCGCGTCCCGCCCTGGCGGTTTAGATAGAACATGGTCGTGGTATTGTCCGTCTGGACTCGGACCACTTGACCCCGGAGGAACGGAGCAAAGGCGGTGAGAGCTAGGCGGACCGCTCGGAGCTCCAGCAGGTTGATGTGGCATCGGGACTCCCGCGGGGACCAGAGGCCATGAGCCCGGTGTTCCCCCAGATGGGCACCCCAACCCATCAGAGAGGCATCGGTCGATAGAGAGACCGTCGGCTCGGGGTGGACGAACGGGATGCCCTCCTGCAAATGATCTGGAACGGTCCACCACTGGAGAGCGATCCACATCCCCTAAGTCACCGACACAAGCTGGTCCAAAGGATCGCAGCGTTGTGACCACCGGCTGGCCAGTCCCCATTGAAGGGGACGCATGTTCCAGCGGGCCCAACGGACCACGCTGGTGCAGGCCGCCATGAGACCCAGGAGGCGAGGAAGTCCCGGAGGACGGATGCCCAACCAGAAATGATCGGGCAAAGGAGGAAAGAACCCGGCCCTGTCCGCGAGCGGCAGCCTGGCTCAGAGAGTCGAGCTGTGCCCCGCGAATAGAATCACCTGCTTTGGCTCGAGTTCCGACTTGGCCTGCTTGATAAGGAGGCCCAGTTGAGAGCAGACCTGAGGGCCAGATCTCTGGACCACTCCGCCTCCTTCCTGGAGGGAGCTGCTATCAGCCAGTCGTCCAGGTAAGGGTACACCCGGACCCCTCGGCGCCGAGAGAATGCTGTCACCACTGCCATGCATTTGGTGAAGACCCTGGGAGCTGGAGACAAGCCGAAGGGCATGGCTTGGAACTCGAAAAGGGATCCTTCCGCTCGGAAGCGAAGGAATCTCTGGTGAGACGGACGGATAGGGACGTGAGAAAACGCGTCCTGCAGGTCCAGAGAGCAGAACCACATACGCGTTCCAAGGATGGTATTATCTGAGCCAGAGTGACCATCCTGAAGGTTCGAGACCTTAGGAACTTGTTTAGGTCGTGTAGGTCGAGAATGGGGCGCCAGCCCCCCGTCCGTTTCGGAACCAGGAAGTACCTGGACACAAACCCTGGGTCTGAAGGAGGGTCCGCCACCTCTCTTATCACCTCCTTCTGGAGGAGGAGAACGATGTCGGCTCGACGAGCCGCCAGTGAGGCTGGGGACCCCGAAGCCCCCCGAGGGGCGACGGCTCTGAAGGGTGGTGCCTGCTCGAATTCCAGAGGCAGGCCTCTTCCCACCACCTCCAAGACCCACCTGTCCGTGGTAACAGCGGACCAGGCGGAACGGAAGTGCCGGAGCCGTCCCCCCACGGGGGGACCCAGGGGTAAGGTGACGGGAATGGGGGCGACACCCCTCAGCCCGTCACTGGGCAGGCTTGGAGGAGGGACCGGCCGAGGGACCTCCTGGGCCTTTCCTCCTGCCTCCTGTTAGAGGAAGCCGGCGGCTTGGGTTTGGGATGCCAGGCCGAGCCTGCTGGCCCTGACGTGCTGGGCAGGCGCGAGGGGCACAGAAGGGACGAAAGGGGCTTAGGCTGTGGTTTGCGGCCTTTGTCCTTCTGAGCGGAAGGGACCGAGTCAAGGTAGCATTGGACTTCTCGATCCTCTGCAGGTGACCTTCCCCCAGGGTCAAGAGGTCAGTCCCCAAAAGGGAACATCCGCCAACTTGTGCTGGGTATCCGAGTAAAGGTGGATATCCTCAGCCAAGCCCCCGACCTGATAGCCACTGTGGCCGCCACCGATCTGGCACATGAGTCCCCTATATCCAAAGCAGTCTGGAGCTGCTGTTTGGCCACTGCCCTGCCCTGGTCCCGCACCTGCTTAACCGTAGTCTGCAGATCGGCGGGAAGATGAGGGATGACCTCATCCAGGGAGCCCAACAGGGCATGAGAAAAATGTGCCATGAGGACGGCCGAACTGGCCTGACGAAGGCCGAGAGAGGAGCGCAGCGTAGACTTTTAGCCCGACGTAGTCAATTTCTTGGACTCCTTGTCCAGGAGGTTTGTCCACATCCCTAGGCGTTGCGGCTGAAAACGCTGTCGTAACCAACCCCTCAGCAGAGGTGTTCCGAAAAACCAGACAAGGAACGGTGGGACCGCGATACTTCCTGGGCCATCCTGGCCAAGGCGCAGGGCAGGAAGTAGGGCGCTACCAAAGCTCCAGTGCCGGACCCACTATGGCCTCGGCCACCGGAAAGGCCTCCGTCGGAGAATCCCCTCGGTCCAGAATCTCCGTGAGGGGATACCTGGCCCGTTTGGAAATGGGTTCGAGCTCCATCCCGGTGGACTCCGAGATGAGCCGAAGCAGTCCTAGGAAGGACGACGGGCTATCGTCCATTGACTGGCCTCCTGAAGACTCCAAGTCCAGTCGCTTGGAAAAGGAGGTCATCTCGGACTGGAAGAGTCCTCGAGCTCCTCTGGCCTGAGCCACCCTTCACCTGCAGGTCGGTCGGGAGTGAGGGTAACTGACAGCCGATGGAGTGAGACTAGACGACCGAGAATCCTTGGTCGGAGCCCCAATTGGTGGCTGTGGAGGCGGAGGTTCCACCGGAATCGGTGGAGCAGCTGGTTTTGGCCGAACAACCGGCCTGGGTATAGGCTCCTCGGATAAGTCGAGGGGTTGTGTCGGCCGCTCCGGTGACAGCCACTTAATGGCGGGAAGGCGACAGGGTCGGCCTTCCCGGTCAGGAGGAGCTGTTGCAACATAGGGTCTCGTGCCGTCGGCTATAATTCGCCGAAGCCTCCTCGTCCGAGGAGGAGGACGAGAACAGGCGACGCCGCTTACATGGGTGCCAAGACCGAGACCGCCTATGACGGTGGGATCGGCTGGACCGCGAAGAGGCCGAGACCGAGAGTCCCGGAATTTCCGAGGTCGGTGCGGGGAGGTGTCGGCCAGAACCGGCACTCCCTTCGGCTCGGATGGTCCATCCGAGGCTCCGGAACCGGAGGCACAGGCGAGCCCAGGATTCTCAACCTCCCGGGGAACCGGGAGAGGGTAATCGGCTGCTAAAGGCGACAACCCGTCCAACGGGTTGAGAAAATCTCGACTCGTCGGTGGAGTCTCGTCAACTGACCTGACGGGACACCGTGAGCCAGTGGTCAAGCAGAGCGGTCGACCGAAGCCGACGGTCGACAACTCGGGGAGAGGGACCTTTCCCGCTCCCAAGAGCGTCAACGGAGGGACTTACCCCTGTCCTTCTTTTTGGACCGAGAATAAGGTCCAGCAGACGTAGGCCCTTCTCCCTTAGTGGAGAGGGACAGACAAAGCTCCTTAAAAGAAGCCGTGTAGGAAGAACCCAGAGAGAGCGGGATAAATGCCGCGGCCGAGGAAGATACGGCCGCGCCGCCTCCTCTTCGAGGGCGATCATCCGCTCGAGCTGATCCGCCGAACCCGCCGCCCATGGTACCGCCAACCGGCCTCCTTGGACTTCACCGAGGAAGCGCTTCTGGGACGGCCCAGTTGCAATCGGGCAGCACGGTCTTCGAGGACGTAGGCCGAGAAAGATGAGCACAGGTCGCAAGCCTGCGGGTCGTGCTCAAGGCCTAAGCAGTAGACACACGTGGAGTGTGGATCCGTCCGAGACATCTTCTGCCCGCATGGGCATCTCCGAAATCCGGGAGTCGATTTGTCCATCGCAGCCGCGAGGGATCGAAGACTGAAGTCTTTTTCGCCAAAATTTATTTTTAAATCCGCAAACGGAGAAATAGGAACCAGTCTCAAACGCAGAGCGTTAAGGAGGGAACCTGAGCTTCCAAGCGGTAAGGAAGATCTGGCGTCATGGGGCGGAGCCGAGAGTTATACCACCCGGGTGGGTGGGAGGAGCAAGCTTGAAGACCTTCCGGCAAGATTTAAAGCGGCAAGGATACCTGCCATTGAGTGTGGATGAACAACATATCCATGTCCCTAGAAGTGGGATATACGCTTTATTCCTGTAAAGCACCAAGTTTGGGATATAGCGATCGTCCTCAGACTTCTTCTCTATCCATCTGGATTCTGCAGAAACCATTATACAATTTCCTCCATATTCCGTGTCACAAACCCCATACTGTCTGCCATGGGCAGCGGCTACATCACCAGCGATATTCATAGACTTCGCCAAAGCATTTGACTCAGTCTCACACCTGCTCCTCCTTCAAAAGCTCCACTCAGCTGGTCTGGCTTTCTCCACAATAAATTGGTTCAGCTCATACCTCTGTGGCAGACAGCAGTCTGTCTCAGTGGGAAACTCAGTGTCGCCTCCCCTCTCCATCCTTGCTGGAGTCCCCCAAGGATCACTTCTGACTTCAGTTCTCTTTTTAGTATTCATTAATGACCTCCCTAAAGTTGTCTGCTTACAAACATTCACCTTTACGCAGATGACTCCATCGTCTACAGTATGCTTCCGGTCCCTCCCCAGACACTGTTTATTCTATCCTCCAGTCTGATTTCACCCAGGTCCTCCAGTGGTTCCAAGACAACAGACTTAAAGTCAGCACCAAGAAAACTGTCTCCATGGTTTTTGGGACTCCCCACAAGCTGGCAAAACTCCCAGTTTGCCCTTCCTTTTCCTCCTTAGATGGGTCCACCCTAAACACAGTGACATCTTACAAATACCCTGGCCTATGACTTGATTAACACCTCGATTTCTCAAAGCACATTGACTGTATGTGCACTAAGCTTCGCCCCAAACTTGGAGTGCTTTATCGGAATAAAAACTCCATCCCATTGCATCTGTGCCAAGTCCTTGTAGCCAAAACCATACTCCCAATATTTGATTATGGTGATATAATCTACGCTTCGGCCTCTGCCACCTCCCTCTCCCGTCTTGACACCACCCTTAACTCATTGTGCCACTTCACTACTAACTCCCCTCCTCGAACTCATCACTGCACTCTACTCCTCACTAAACCCCCAACAGGAGAAACATTCACTCCTTAACTTTCATTGCCCAATACTGGTCCAACCTCCTCCCGCCATACCTCTGTTCCCTCCTCTCACCAGCCCCTGCCCTTCCCTACTCACTGAGGTCTAGCCACGCATGTGCCTTCTCAATCTCCCATGACAAACTTACACTGGAGCCTCAGCCTTCTCCGCCCGCCTCCCCCGACTCTGAAACCAGCAGGCCACCCCCCTCCACAACCCCCCCTCATTCCCTGCTTTAAAGTGGCAAATAAAGATCATCACTCCCCCACCCAGTGGTTGCCTCCTCTCGTCCCTCTCCTCCCACTCTTCCCCACACAACACTTAACTCCCCTACTCAGTCAAGTCTCTCTATTGGCAACTCCACCACTCCATTCAAACAAGTTATTCTGTAAATATTGCAAAGTAGACACGGTTTTGTTGCCTCCTGTTGTTTGTCAATGAGCATGTATACATTGTGTAGTATTTATTGTGCTGTGTTGCTCTTGTCTGTTCTTTTCATACATCACTTGATTGAACTGTAACTATTATAACGGTCTGCATAGGAGAAATAGGAGAGGGGCTAGTGCTGAAACCGGAAGTGAATGTCCATTTTACTTCCGGTTCAGCAGCTCTAAAACACTCGCACTAGCGAGCGAGGCCATGCGCAGAGACACGCTTCTGCTGGGGATACTAAGCTCTACTCCACGCATCAAGTAAGTACCATAGCTAGAGCACCGAGCACACTATGAGTACTGTGCTGGCTGACATAATGGAAGGTCCTATTAAAATGTGTATGCAGTGCCACATGTTCTGTCCTGGAGAACAGTCCTGTGAATTTACATGTGACAAATGTCTCTTGGTACTCACTCTACAAGAAGAATTATCCAGACTCCTTCTCAAAGAACCAGTTAATAAGGAGATCGAGTCATTGGAAAAATACATTGATAGTATGGCCAAACAACTTGAAACCTTACCCACCTCAAATGAAACTAAAGCAGATCTGGGAACTCAAGCTGAGTTTATTAGCCAAAGTCAAGTAGGTACAGATGAGTGGGCAGTGGTGACAAAAACAAGAAAGAAACACAGAGGTGGCCAGATTTATGAAAAAAACCCAGTGCTGCTACATAACAAGTTCAACCTCCTAACTACAGAAGATATATTACAAGAAGAAATTTGTTCCCCAAATTCAGTCAAGTTCTCATCCCGCAAATGTAAACTAGACTGCTCTAACGCCTGTAACCCCTTAGAGGAAACTAAACCCCACCTCTCCTATTTCCCCTATGCAGACCGTTATCTCACAGTCCCCAAACATAAAACTAGTTCCCATGCCCAGAGTGCCTCTTCTTCACAGGCAAGACAAGTGTACGTTCTGGGTGATTCAGTCATCAAACGCCTTGACAGAATCGTCTGTAATCCTGATAAACTAAATCACACATGCTCTAGTTTTAGAGGGACTAAAATATCAGATATTACAACCATGATTCCAGAGATCCTGCACAATGCAGGAACTAACCCCACTGTAATTGTTCACGCTGGTACCAATAACATTAAGTACAATAACCCTGACCAAATGAAACAAGACTGTGTAGCACTCAATAACCTTCTTGTTGAAAGGGTATGTACAGTGTGTTTTTCACAAGTACTACCTGTTCCTAAAGCCACTAAGACCATTACCCACAACATCAAACACATAAATGAATGGCTAAGGAAATGGTACAGCAGACAAGGAATCCCATGTATTACCCACTGGGAGAACTTTTTGGACAAACCCCCCTTGTTTTGCTGGGACGGGCTACACCTTAGCAGGAGGGATAGCACTCTACTGGGGAAGTCCTTTTCAGCCATAATAAACAATATTTTAAACTAAATAAAAAGGGGAAGAATGGGAATCATCCCACGTCTCTAAAAAATTCACTCAACTCTTGCCTTACACCTCCATGCAAGATTCTTTCACTAAATGCAAGATCATTGAATTTATCCAAAATGGCAGAACTAGAAGCCAGAAGTAAGGTATTTAACCTGGGGATAATAGCAATCACCGAAACCTGGTGGGATTCTTCCTCTTCCTGAATAAAGGAAATCCAGGGCTACAAATTATACAATAAGGATAGAGCTGGCAGACAGGGTGGCGGGGTTTGCATTTACGTAAGAGGCGACATTCCTTCACATGAAACCCTCTACCAAACGGACACCAAAAGCATTTGGGTTACCATCCAATTTAAAGGTCAGCCACAAATATTCATTGGCAACTGCTATAGACCCCCCAGCATCAGATTTAGACAACACATCAAAGCTATTACTTGATATCTCTAACCTATCTGACAAGGGTGATGTAATAATTTTGGGCGATTTCAATATACCTAATATAAATTGGGCATCATTAACTGGCTCCAGCCAGCATGATAAACTTTTTCTGTCATCCCTCTCAGATCATAGCCTCACACCACTCATTTACACTGCCAACTAGAGGCATTAACACCTTAGGTCTTCTCACCACTAACATAAGGGATAAAATCTCTAACATTCAAATAGCGGATCCCCTAGGCAGCAGTGATCACTCCTCTATTCTGTTTGATCTAGCAGGGGGCACATTAGCTTAAAAAAAAAACAGACCACATTTAATAATTATGACAAAGCAAACTTTACTGCAATCAATAGTATATTAACTTCAACCCCATGGGAAAGGATTATGCACCATTCATCAACTGAGGAAGCCTGGACCACACTCAAAAACATTATTCAGCAGCTTGAAAAATCTTATGTGTCAATTATAAAGAAATGTAACAACAAAGGTAGAATTCCAAGGTGGTTTAACAAAAAAATTAAATCTCAAATTAAGCTCAAGCACAAATTATTTAAAAAACTGAGGAATGTCCAGACTAACAGTAGGACTACAGCATATCTTAATTATCAGATATCCTTGCGCACCCTAAAGCACACAATTAAACAAGCAAATGCAAAATTGGAATTTAAATTGGCTCACTCTCAGGACTCTTACAAATCCTTGTTTTCATACTTGAACAACAAAAAAGGCAATACCAGGAAGGTTGGTCCATTGATACACAGTGGTACCACTATGCATTGTGACAAAGAAACTGCTAACTTATTTAATTTTTATTTCTGTTTGGTATTTTCAAAAAAAGACCCTTGTATATCCTCCAACTCTCTACTAAATAATACTCCACACACTTACAATATCTCAGAAACAGAAATACTTTCAATTTTGAAAACCTTAAAAAAGTCAACCAGTCCAGGTCCAGACAAAATAAGCCCCAGATTTCTGATTGAAACTGCAGAATCAATAACTACCCCTTTAAACATCATCTTTAACAAATCACTCATTAATTCTCAAATTCCTTCAAATTGATTATCAGCAACAGTAACTCCAATATTAAACAAGCATTTGTCAATGCCGAATGTTGTAGCGCTGGCATTGGCAGTGGCGGAGTTAGAGACGCATAGCACTGTGATTTTGTTAATGTGTCCCAAAAGGTGATTTTGCACAGCGAGCACGCCATTGTGCGCCATACCTGCAGAAACGCGTTTTGGGCAGGCTGTGAAAAATGGCAGCTGGACTGTTGATAAGGAGGTGTGCACAAATGCCAGTGGTGAAAATGTGGCATGAAAATATTGCAGATTGACGAAGGTGCGTGGAAACTGCGCAATGCACACTTGCAACACAGTCATTGTATGGACTTTCGGCACCAAATTTTCAACATAGGCATTTTAGGATCTCTGCTCATGAATAGCGTCACTGTCATTTCCTCAAACTGTCCCGAAAACTGATTTCGCACAGCGACCGTGCAATTTTGAGCCAGATGTGCGAAAACACATTCAGCCAGCTGTACTGTTCATAAGGAGGTATGGAAAAATGCCAGTGATGAATAGCTGGAGGAAACTATTACAAATTATAAGTCAATGAGCGGCATGCAAACGCGAAATTATCAGAAACACTCATTTTATTGACTTTCATCCCCAAATTTTCAACATAGGTATTTTAGGACATCTGCTAATGAACAGTGTCACTGCCATTTTCATAATGTGTCTTGAACATGGGTTTTCCACAGCGACCGTGCTATTCTGCGCCGGAACTGCGAAAACAGATTTTGGTCAGGATGTGAAAAATGACAGCTATACTGTTCATTAGGAGGTGCAGAACAATAGCACTGTTGAAAATCTGGAGTGAAAACATAAGTTTGCAAACTTACAAGCGTGCGTGCCAACTGCGCAACGCACGCTCATAACACAGTCATTTTATGGAGTATTGTCACCAAATTTTCAACACAGCATTTTAAGACCTCTGCTCATGAACGGTGTCACTGTTGTTTTCGTAATTTGTCCCGAACACTGATTTCGCAAAGCGACCGCACTATTCTGCGCTGGAAGTGCGAAGACACATTTCGGCCAGGATGTGAAAAATGACAGCTGTATGGTTCACAAGAAGGTGTGATAAAATGCCAGTGTTGAGAATCTGGTTTGAAAATATTGCGAATTCACTAACTTACGAGCGTGCGTAACAACTGCGCAATACGCTAAATAAAACAGTCATTTTGTATTTTCACAAATTTGCAACATAGGCTCTTTGGGAGCCCCCTCATGAACAGTGGCACTGTCATTTCGTTACTTTGCCCTAAAAATGTGATTCCGTTGCGGGAACTACGAAATCACCTTCGGGACAAATAACGCCATGACAGTGCAAAAGTCATGAGGAGGGTCTAAAACCCATGTTGAACATTTGGGGCCAAATCCCAAAATGCCTGAGATATACAGCAAAGGTTGAAAAAACCTATTTATTCCATTATACAGCTTACCGGCATTTCTCAGTTCACAGTCGGCTTTGAAGAGTGCAGGCGTGTTCCCGGTCCACCGTAGATTGTCACGCGGACTCCGGGGTAAGTATAGGGTGAGGGGAATAATGGGGAGCAGGGTGCGCAGAGGGTGGGTGGTGGAGTGCGGGTAGGGGCAGGAGACTATGATGGACCATTTTAATTTTACAGGTGACAAAAAACAGACATTAGGACAGTTTTTTGTTTTCAGAGATTTGGCATGCTGGGTTGGGCTCTAGCTTGCCACCTAAATGTTTGGGGGGTCTGTAGCTGATGGGGATTGGGCACCCTTGTCAGCACACACAACATGGAGGATAATGTTATGCCGGCGAGTTAGGCACCCGATCGGCACACAAAGCGGGGAGACCAAGCGAGGTTGGGCACCCCTCGACATTAACAATTGGAGGGGTTCTTTATGCCGGACAGGGGTGGGCTCTCCATCGGCACATACAGAGGGGTGGGAAACCAATAGAGGATTAGGCACCCCTAAAGTCGGCTGTTGGCGGCCACTGTGCTGCCATGCTCATAATGTCGCCGAAGCGTCCAGGAAGGGCGCTGCGTCTGACGAGCTTTGCTCGGATTGCAGCAGACCTTTTCTTAGATGTGCTTGCCACAGTATGTATGCATGGTATGGCAACGGCATGCAGGCTGATTGGGGACTAAGGGACGCACCAACTGGTGCGTGCCCTGCATTTGCCCAATGGAGACTGCGCCTCCAAAGCTGCACTAAAGCAAGATGTTGGCTGCGCAAGCACGCCAACATAAAAAGAGTAATGAGTCCAATGTACAAAATTAACACCCCATTAGCTTAACTTCCATTTTATGTAAAATAATGGAAAAAATTATCAAAACATACTTGGAGAAAGAAATGGAAGAACTCCAACTAAAAGGTGACCTGTAAAGAACAAGGGTACCCGTTCCCATCCCCACATACCTTTCTAGCACTGCTGCGAGAGTTCAGGGATGTAATTGCCTTTATTTTTATTTCCATAGTTACATTTTACTAAAACGCCAAAAGTTACGGCCGAACACGGAAGCGCAGAGCAGCCCCGATTGAGCGGGTGCAAGTGCTTATGGGTATTACACCCATTTGTGACATTGCTAACACCACTGCTGTTATTGCAGCAGCAGTGGCGGTAGTTCATAATATTTATTTTATTGCTTCCTCGGGGTCTTGGCACCTGAAATATTGCCACATCAACGGCCTGTCCAGGTGTTGCTATAAGTAATATTTCCAGATTATAAAACTCAGCTGAACCCATACTGTTTAACCTTTACATTAGTGACATGCAAGTCACCTCACAAAACTGGCTTTCAAAATTCGCAGGCGACTCCAAACTGGGAGGGAAGGTGGACACCGTAGAAAATATGCAAAATCTAATTTCTGACCTTAACTTTATTGAACAGTGGGCTCAGATTAATAGTATGGAATTTAATGTGCAAAAATGCATAGTTCTTCACTTTGGTCTAAAGAACCCTAAGAACATCTGTTGTATTAACAAAACTCCGCTTAAGGCATCATGTAAAGAAAGAGATCTGGGTGTTTTGGTTAACAGGCTCTCACGATCATTGCGTAAAAGTGGCAGATATAACAAACACCTTGCTTAGACAATCAAACGCACTTTTGTGACCAGAACAGAGCAGTATCTTATACCACTGTATAGATCCCACATCAGACCATATATCAACTATGGGTCCCCCTTCTGGAGCCCAACCTTAAAAGGGACATAACATGAATCAAACAAATCCAGAGACGTGCTACCAAGATTATTCCTAGGCTATCTTCCAAGACCTATCAGGATAGACTAAAAGCCACTGGTCTTCATTCTCTGCAACGAAGGAGACGTAAGGGGGATATTTTAATGGAACAGTGTGGTCTCACGTTTTCAACAAACCAGATCGTCCCTAGGTGTCATAACAAATTATGATTAATAAGGCAAAAACAAATCTAAGGCATCACTTTTTTCTCATTGCATGCTCCCAGATTATGGAACATCCTACCACAGGAACTAGTAGATTGTAATAGCTTTGACACATTTAAAAATAGATTAGATACTTGGTTGACTTCTCATCCTAACTCCATTAATTAGCCCACTCAGATGTGGGGGAAAAATCCCAATGGGCCTCGGCCTTCTTTTTTCAAAAAAAAACTACTAAACCTAGTATTGTTTTTGTCCTCCTGTAACCCTATACCCTGGGGTCACACCTGGAAATGAGCCTTGGCTTTTCCCGGTTATCAACTTTAAATAAATAAAATAGCTTCTGGTAGATGGCGTCCACATAAACTGAGAAATCAAGGTAGTGATAGAACCAGACCCTGATTTAAAGCAGGAGACATCCCCAGTTACAAAACCATCAAAGGTATGAAAGGAAGGGAGGGGGGAGAGCCTAGCAAGTCTCTGCCTTGTGCTATCAGTCATAGAGACAATCTCTTTTTGGCATTGAGAGGCAGCTGATTAGCCTGGAACCAGTGCTGAATGTTGTTGAAGTCCAGTTGAAGTTGGGCCATGAGGTCAGTGGCAGAGGGAGTCAGAGGCGTAGAGAACCATGTCATCTGCATAGATGTGAATAGACATAGAAGAGCAGGCAGAAGGAAGATCGTTCAGGAAAATGGAGACTAGAATAGGACCAAGGACAGCCCTTTAGGGAAGTGGAATGATATGGTGTCACCAATATGGATAGCTTGAGATGTGCCCTCTAGGTAGGATTGAAGCCACTCAGCGGAGGAGGCAGAGGAGCTCCTCTGCCTTAGGTTTATCTGGAAGGGTGGGATGGGCAACAGTGTTGAAGGCTTTTGCTAGGTTGACAAAAATGGCTGAGGTGACCAGATTACATTCCATGCCATTCCATGAGCCGCAGGAGGGAGGTGGAGTGGGACTTCCTAAGACCAGACTGGTAGCAAGTGAATGAGGAGGAAGAGTCAAAGAAAGGGGGGTGCGTTGGGAGAGAGCCAGATGTTCTAGGGGCATGGATATAGTTCACAGTCCACACACAGGCAGTTCCACTGGAAAGTGCTGATTTGCCAGAACGTCTTCAAGCTAAGCTTCTCCCACTACCTAGGTGGTATATCCCTTGGCTCTGCCCCATGATATCACATCTTCCTTTCCACTGGAAGAATTTGGTCTTCTCCTTCGCAGCTCTGTGTGTTGTAAGCTACCAGGTGCGCTATTGGCAATTTCTGCTTTTTTACTTCAGTTCAAAAGTTCCTCGACCCTTTCTCTTCATGATCAGTTTGGCTCCAGCCTCATTGATGGAAGATAGAACACGAAGGAGGGAAGCCAGCTCCCAGCTTCAAATTCTGTGTCAAGTGCCATCAGAAAAATGTTGGGGATGGACCCACACATGTCTTATCCGTACTGTTTGGGGACTGCACACGATGTTTCGGGCTGTGGCCTGTGCCAGACGATGCTCCCTTCCTCTTCGGAGGATTGTACAGCCCAGATTCTTCTTAGATGTTTGACCAATAGAGACACGAAGCTTTGGCTAAAAAGTCACAAGAAGCCCTCCGCTGTGGTGGGTTCTGCTACCCAGCTTGTGGTCACAGAAGAGGCAGTGGCTACTGCTGTGGTGGGCACCTTGACGGCCTAACTGCTGCTTGTAGCTGGGTCAATGTCTGAGCATCCTTCACCAGAAATTCTAGGAGATATGTTGGGCCCTCCAGGTCTTCGGGGAGAGCCCTTCCCGCCTTGGTAAGAAACACAGTTGCTGCTAGCACCGGTTAAGGGACCAGGAGAGATTGAGGCCCTCCTGCTCCCTCATCTCCCCTGTGCGCTGAACTCCAGTCAAGCTTTCTGTGGTCGAGGGCCAGATCAAAAACTCCACGGTGCCCACATCGGGCTTGTCGACCTTGATGATGGCTAATCAGGCAATCAAGATTTTTCTCGACCCTGTCGACCAGTTGTCAGAGGGGATTGATGAGGAGTCAATTTCCTAGACCCTGGCTTTCCCCATCTTCACTCAGGAGGACGCGGACTGGTCGTCCCAAGCCAGTTCTACTTGGTAACAGTCTCCACTGGTGGCCATTCCACTGAAGCCACTGCCCCTCCCCACCCGCATTTCAGCTTGTGGTCTGTAATGAAACCTCCCCCCCATGGTTTCTCCTGGCGTTGAGCTGGGCTCCTGGTCGAGGTGCCACCCATGCGCTTGCCTGACCAGGAGGCATCGCCATCGATGCTCCTTGATGTCCTTGTGCGAGGAGATACTACGCTGCGGGATGTGGTGGTGCTACGAGGAGCTCCTCTGGCAGCACTGGACTACTGTGGGGCAGGGTAGGGTTCTACTCCTGACAACTGTGGTTGACTGGCAGGTGCCAGCCATGCCCACACCAGTCCATCCTCAATAGATGTCCCCAGCATCTGTCTCACCACACTTGTGGGTGGAGCTGTCTCCACCACAGCCCTTGGTGGGAGCTCCGATGGACTTCCATGTGGCGGCTGACTTGCCAGGCTGTCTGTCAGTGGAAATCATCCAGTCAGACGAGAATCGGGTGGTCCACGGTTGCAAATGGTGGAGGGCCATTTTTGAAGAGTCCTCGGATAACTCAGATGGCTCCTCCATGCTTTCGTCAAATGCATACTTCACTCAAGGAACTGGCCTATCGATCATGGTCTGGTGTCATTTGGGGTTGTACTTACCCCAGCTTGGAGTCCATGTCTGTCTGTCCTTCTGGAGCCTGTTCAGAAAGAGTCAAGTACTCTTTCACAGACATCCTCGATAGGAACGAATCCCCAGGGGTTGACTTCCCCATGGTTGAGGCTGTATTGGGACTGGTCCTGGAGCTTTGGCAGCATCCTGACCAGCACCCTCTGCCTGAATGTTCTGCAAGTATGTGCTCCCTGCTGGGTCCAATGCCACGTTCTCGGACTGCCACCTCTCTCGGTATTCATCAGGTGAGCAACGCCATGATAATGGCCAACTTTAGTCACTCCCTGTTGGGAACGCTGTATGATGTCCTCTCTCACCTACCTGTTGACAAGCTGATGATGATGAAGTTGGTCAGAGACTAGGGTCAAGCACTTGCTAAACACCAATCCTAGGCAGCCTTAGACATGGGCGACTCCTGCACCCATGCCATGGCAGCGACCATCGCAATGCATCTCAGGGCCTAGCTGAGGCTCTTCACCTTCAGGGCGGACAGACGGCTCAAGCTGGCCGATGTCCCTTTCTTGGCACCAACCTCTTTGGCCTAGGGGTGGAAGGTCCATCTCACCAGGACTGAGAAGTCCAGTGCGAATCTGGACTCTGGCTTAGTCCCAGAAGGACCCTAAGGCCCAGAAAACAAAAAAGAAGACTTTTCTGTTTCTGTCTTATTGGTCATGGCAGCCTTGGCAACAGCCTCAGCTGGGGCAATACCAAGTCTGGTGCCCCAAGGCCAAGTTCTCTAGCCAGGGGCCAAAAAGAGGCAGGGTTGGGGGAAGTGGTGCCCCTCTGGCTGTAGTGGTCGGTCTCCCCTCCAAAGCTGCCTAGTGGTGATTTGGGGGGGGGGTATCAACCTCCCGCCTGTCCAATCCCTAACCCTAGCTCCCTGTAAGGGGTAGGCTTCATTGCTGATGGCCAGACTGGTCCATCATTACCATGGACAAGTGGATTTTCGAGGTGGTAGGCTGATGGCTTTCCTGGATTGAGGCTCTCCCACCTTACTTATCCCACATTCAAAGGGAGTCCTCGCTGTCACAGGACATGCTGTCTGCCCTTAGGGAGGATGTCACTCGGCTCCTTGTAAAAGGGGCTGTAGCTCGTGTCTCAGACACTCTGACAAGTCAGGGGTAGGTGTCCAGGTACTACCTTTTCCCAAAACAGATGGGCGGCTGGTGCCCCATGTTGGATCTGCACAATCTCAATCAGTACATGAGGAAGCGCAAGTTACAGATGGTAACCCTGACGTCTCCTGGTTCCCTAGAGGGAGGTCCTCTGAGCATGATCTCCTGCAGGGGACTGTGGAGGGAAGGAGCTGCCCACCCCTAGAGGGAGGTTCTCTGAGCATGATCTCCGGTGGGGAACTGAGGAGGCAAGGGGCAGCCCATGTTTACATGGGGAGAGCTGAGCCATGGGTGACCCCTAGTGGACTGCTTGCTAAAAGTTTCCATGTGGTTCTAGTGCCTGGTGGCTATAAGTTCCCTAGGTGTTGCCCGATGAAAGAAATTCTCTCAAAGATCTACTGTTACGGTAAGCATGTACCTGTTTTTTCTAGGAGTGGTATATTGTTCACATTCACACCACCCACTCAGCCTCCCAGGCAAGTGATACATGGATCCATACTTCTAGCGTGCAACATCTGACATCACAGGGCAGAGCCAGGGGATACACTATACCACATTTGTCATGGGAGGAGCTTAGCTTGAAGACATTCTAGTAAATCGGCACTTTCCAATGCAACTACCAACAGATGTGTCAAGCCAGGATGAGGCACAGAAATGCTGCAGAATATCACAGAACACTGCAGTTTATTACAGGGGCCATTGTATGTCAATGGTAATTAAGCCCTTTTGTCATGCAGGATTTTGTGACGTGTCATTACTGCAAGTTACTGTGCTTCATCGTGGCTGACACATCTGTATTTGTGGATGTGAACTATGTAGCACTCCTAGAATAACAGTTACTGTTGAGTAACCTATTTTTCCTGGAATTTAACCAGAGTGGGGAGGAGGGAGATAGGATGGTAGTTACCAGGGGAGGAGAGGTCACCCCTTTGGGAAGAGGTGACAACCATAGTCTGTTTCCATGTGTTGGGGATGGAAGCTGTGGAAAAGGAGAGGTTGAGGTAGGTGATAGAGCAGTAGCAAGAGCAGAGAGACAGAAGTGTGGAGTCAAGGCCATTAGGGCTCCCACCTTTTTTTGAAGGATGCAGTGTGGGTAGGAGTTGAGGCACAAGGAGAGGAGACGGAAAAAAGTAAGGAGCAAGCACAGGAGGTAGGAAAGGAGTTAAAAGATGAGGTGACTGAAGCAGTCTGGTATGGGTATCACCCACCTTGAGGACTGGGGAGAGAACTGGGATGGAGGGGAGAAGAGGGCGTGAATGACTTTCCAGAACTTAGAGGGGTGGTTAAGGTTGCTTGGGAGTGTGGATACAAAGTAATTAACCTTTGCAAGCCTAGTAGCTCCTGATATTGGTGTTGCAGAGGGCCTTGTAACTAGCTAAGTTTGTAGGTCCACCAAGCAAGGTCATGCGTTCGGTGACAGGCCAATATCTCCAGTGTGATCCAGGGGAGGTGTGAACCTTAGACCCTAGTTCTCCTCCACGGGGCATGGTGATCCCAGACAGACATGAACTTGGAGTTAAAGAACTTGAAAGCTGCGTTGCCAGCCTTGCTCCTCGTACATGCTTTAATCCACCTTAGCCTACTCCTTTCTCACACTGCAACCAGCAAGATCCATAACTTGTATGCTTACCCTGCTGTTGCTCACTTTGTCCCTTCTGCACCTTTGTTCTCTGCCTCACTGACATTTGACATTGGACTATACCCCTTCCCTCTTCCTCTCTCCTCTGTCCCCTGTCCCTTGTCCCAACTACCCTTCTCTGCCTTGCTTATATGCTTTCACCCCTCTTACACTGCCTTTTACTTTTATACTGATTAACCCAGTGCCTACTGGCATTTTTGCCTAGTTCTAGCATTTATACTGTTAGTATCTAATATTTTTGTTCTCCCATGCTGCAGCCTTGCACCTGTGGTCCCACTATGCTCTTATCGTCAAATTATGTATTTTTCCTTTCACTGAACCTTGTTTTCTCAACATATTTGATGTAGGTTTACAACTATGGTACTTACCTTGTACACCTTTTACCGTCTACTTCTCTAACACAATATTGTATTGATTGTCTACCTTGTTGTATAATGTTCCACCTCAAACTGTTGTCTCTCTTCTTGCCATGTATTGACTAAATTGTAACCTCCCGGGTCATGCCTGAAAATGGGCATTTTTATGTCTAGTGCACATACTTGGTTAACAAAAACAAAATAAAATAAATGTTGCTATCAGCTGACATGGGGACCAGTCAGTAGCCACCAGATCAGCATGAAGGGAAGACAGGTCCAGAGATCAAAGGATCGTATCTGGATAAATTTGGGGGTAAGTGAGGGGCAATGTAGCTGGTACACACTATAGACCAAATGGTGGTCACTGAGGGTATTGGGGAGGGTGCCAACATCTACAGTGTGGTGGGGATGAGAGAAGAGGACCTAGTCCAGGAGGGAGTGGTTGAGAGACTTTTGATTGCGCCTTGTGGGGTCAGAGATAGTTAGAAGAGATGTAGGGAGGGGCTTTACATATTGGCAATATTTTTGATGGATCAGGAGGGATGAATACTTCACCAGAAGAGGTGCGAGTGGCTGTGGTTGTGAGGAATTCAGGGACTAAGGATGGAGATTTGCCAGGGCAGCAGTATGCTACAGCAATAAAAATGGGGACTGTAAAGGGGAAGGAAGGTTTAAGAGTAAGGTAAAACTTTATGCTTTCCACAGGATACAGCTTCAGGACTGTGAGGCCCTATTTAGCAAAGTTGTCCTGTTACATGATTATGGTTGCAGACAAATACAATAGATGAACATGAATTTTGACACGAAGATTACATAGTTGTCCGCATAATATAAATTGTTAAACATGTGGTTACATAACCAACATACATTATGTATAATGTAGCTTTCCTGGACAAAAAACATGAACAGCTGGTTAGATTCGAAAATAACATGAATACAGAACATCCTATGAAACCCAGAGGACCTAACCGATAAGAGGATAAATATACATACGGTCGTGAGACACAGGAACAGGAACAGGTTTGGGTAAATTCTTTCATTATAACTCTTCTAAACATTGTTAGTTTGTTTATATCTTTCACTTTCAGGGTCAGTTCTTTCCAGGTTTTGGGAAATAAAAAGATTTCATTTTATTTATTATTTAGTTTTTGTTTACCAGGTAGGCGTGCTAGCCACAGGAATGACTATTTTCAGACACGACCTGGGAGGTTACAAGCAAGGCAGTACATCAGCAAGATACAGGTGAAATTACAATTGCAGGAATGCAATTTTTTATGGTAAAACATAGTACAGTAATGGACAAAGCAGACAAGCCTGTAAAGAAAGCAAAGCAACCAGGCATAGTACAAGTTCAGGATAAGCGGTGCCATAGGTAGACAATAGCAGTATAACAGCTAACATCTAACTTCAAATACAAATTGATTAGACTAAGGAGGGGTTGTCAGAGGGCATAAAGTTAGGTAACAGAGAGAGGTGGAGTGAAAGAGAAGAGGAAGCTTGGAAGGAACAGGGTAAAGCAGAGTTGTAAGCAGATGGAGCAAAAGTGGTGTAGGACTAAAGATAAAGGGAGACAGGACCATGTAGCTAAATAGTGGCAGACAAGTTGAAATTAGGGGGGATTGAAACACGTGCATGTGGCAAGATTAAATAGGTGAGACCGATACTTTTTTTTTTTTTTTAAAGGACATGACTTGGTGCAAGTCGGATAGCTAAAGGAAGAGAGTTCCAGAATTTAGGGGCCGCATAGAAGAAAGCACACGTTCTCTTGGAGGTTTTACATCTGGGGATGTGCAGTAGGGGTTGGTTGATTGGTATGGATATTTGTCATCACTGGGACACTTAATCCTTGATTTTTTTGCTGCTCTTGGATGGTGATGGTAGCTTTTGGGGCACGAAGGGTCAGTGAGTTTGAGGCATTTACTGTTACTCATTTTCAATTCCTTGAAAGCCACCACTGCAAGCATTCTCCTCCTACTCAGTCCCAAGGAGTCCCAACAACTCAAACATACGACAGCGGTGACAGTCAAAATTACAACACAGCACAAAATGTGCCATTCTGTTTGTTTGATCAAGCTTATACAGTAGGGAGGCAGTATAGGCAATGGTTTAAGGCTCTGAGCTGCAAATCTGGAGACCTGGGTTTGAATCCCACAGCCCCCACTTGCGTACTGTGTGACCCTGAGCATGTCACTTAACTTCCTTGTGCTCCCAGGTCATACCAGGAAACAAGCTTTGGCTTAGTGTGCCTTTCCTGGTAAAAAAAATTTCCCTTTCCCTGTATTTGCTTGTTGATGGACTATACTGTGTTACTGCAGCATAGGTTGCAATAACTAGAAGCGTCTCACAGGCAGAATGGGATGTGACCAACAACACAGGTAGAAACTTGAATGCAACAGTAAAATCTAGATAGCTACTGTACCACTCCTCTATGCAGGATCCTGTCTGACGACAGAGAAACCTGGGATGGCAACAGCAGTATCCGGGGTCTTTGGGTGGGGAGGGGGATAGCCAACCAGCACTTCAAGTTTAGGAAGTCAATTTTGGGAAGGAGACTGCAGGAGTTGGTATGAGCCACCCTCAAACCTTTGGGGAGATGAGAGGTGGATGGCAGAGCAAGGCCTGGATTAAAAATGTCACCGGCAACTATTAGCAGCAGAGAAACAAGGAGCTTAAATGAGATGCTTGTGTGAAGCAGAGGGAGAGGAGGAGGTGGTGGTGGTGGAGCCCCTGAGTGCTTCAAGGTGGATTGAAGGGGAAGGGCGGAGGCAGCACCCAGGAAGCCAGGGGGATTGGGAATGGAGTGAGGGGAAGAGGAAGGGAGGCTGGGAGAGAGGGAGGGAGGGAGAAGGCAAGGGTAGCTAGGGTGGGAGGGAGGAGAAAGAGAGGTTAACAAGCAGCATGATGGAGAGCAAGAAGCAGTTGCCCGGAGTTAACAGATAACAGGGGAGAGAAACTGCAACTACCAGCTATAATAGAACTACACTGTAAAATCAAACTATTCGAGCTGTACCCAGAGGGAAGGCAGCAGTGAATTGGGGGTGTGTGTGTGTGATAATTGACTATACCCTGAAAGGGTGGAAATCTTGAAATCGGAGAAGCATGTGAGCTACACTCAGATAAGGGAATGTGCTGCAGACTGGGAGGTTTGTGAAGAGGAATAGGAATATGAGCTAAACCCAGACAGGGAGTAGGCTAACTGCAGAAATAACCAGGGGGTGGAATAGGCTACACACAAACTGGGAGTCAAATGCAGGCGGCTGCAAGGGAGAACACTATGCAGGCAATAACAACAGGAATGCGGGTTATACATGCACACTGAGCTAAAGCAGTAGAAAACAAGAAGCATAACGGATTCTGATCAGTAATGAACAATGCAAATTAAAGGACTAGCAGATAAAAACAATGAGCAAAGCAGATTTTCTTCAGTGATTAACAGTGCAAACAAAAGAATAGCAGATTAAGACAAAGAGGTTGGCAGCGCATTAGTGATGGAGTCATTTACTGATTCTGGGCAAAGCTGCCGGCTACCCCATATTTGACCCCCAGTGAAAATTACTGTGCCCTTTGTAATCCAGGCCGCAGCATGGAGGACCAGTTGGGGGCAGGAGCTAAGAGGATGACAAAAGCCCTGCCCAGTAAGCCCTGGCTGCACTCCTGATTGGCTGTGGCACAGGAGTTGCACAAAGACAGCCTGAGATTGGAAAGCCAAGTGGCTTCAGGAGGTCAGGCAGGTCCTGTAGTCTGTTAGGGGTTGCAGTATTTACTGTGCTCTGCTCTCTCAACCCTTTACATTGCTGACTAGACAGATTCCTGAGGGTGAATGGCATTGAGAGTTGACACAGCATAACTAGGAGTGACCCAGGACTAGACAGATTTCTGAGGGTGAATGGCATTGAGAATTACACAGCATGACTAGAGGTGACCCAGGATTAGACAGATTCCTGAGGGTGAATGGCATTGAGAGTTAACACAGCATGACTAGGGGTGACCCAGGACTAGACAGATTCCTGAGGGTGAATGGCATTGAGAATTACACAGCATGACTAGGGGTGACCCAGGACTAGACAGATTCCTGAGGGTGAATGGCACTGAGGGTTACACAGCATGAGTAGGGGTAACCCAAGACTAGGCAGATTTTGGATGCCCCTTTCCAGTGACTGCACTTGGGGTTAAACATGGGTTGAATTGGACCCACTTATGTAAAAAACTTGGATCTAAAGAGGAGCCTGCTTTGTCAAAACATAATCAGTGGCAGAGTTTGAACAGTTCATTTTCCCTTTCTTTAGATATTGTTAAAGATTAGGTACGTCAGTTTGGACCCACTGGCAAAGGAAAGAGGGGTACATTTTGGGCAGGATGCAACTTTTGCCCTTTTGGTGCAAGTTAGTGCTTTCCCTGCCTCTTCCACAGGTCAGTCCTTTTTGAGGGTGATGTCCAGGACATAATTTCTACTCTGCAGGAGTCCAGGCCAGCCCTTAAGTCGGTCCATTCACTCTGTCACACCCAACCTGGAGGTGGCCAACATCGGTCCTTCTGTCAGCCCTCCTGTCTCGAACCAGGGCCAGCCCGATCATGGAGGGCCGGCAGAAACGCAAGGCCACAGCAGCTTTTTTTTTTTCCCAATTGTTTAATCAGGTGAGACACACTAAGCTGAAAGCTTGTTTACAGGTGTGACCTGGGAGCACAAGGAAGTTAAGTGACTTGCTCAGGGTCACACAGTATGCAAGTGGGGGCTGTGGGATTCAAACCCAGGTCTCCAGATTTACATCTCAGAGCCTTAAACCACTGCACTATACTGCCTCCCAAGCTTCTCTTTCTGCTGCTGTCAGAGCCACTAGTACTGCCATGGCCTCTTTGCTTGCCCCACCTTCTGACTCCTAACCTGACCCCCCCCCCCAAACTGAGGATCCAAGGGAGGGGGTCGGTTTTCCCTCCACCTGGACGGGTGGAGAGAAATGACCAGAGACAATTGGGTTCTCCAGATCAAAACTCAGTCACACTCTGGAATTGCTAGAGTGACCACCTGAAAATCCTCCTGCCCACTCTTTCTACCCTCCCTCACACTTGTCTCTGGTTTGAGAGGAAATTTGGGCTTTTCTTCAAGGAAGAGCCATAGAGCCCGTCCCTCAGGCTCAGTGGGGGAAGGGGGTTTTACACTTTTCCTGGTCCCCAAAATGACTAGGGATTTCTAGCCCACCCTGGACCTGAGCCATCTGAATCCGTACATGGAGTACAAGTGCTTCCGGATGGTCACCCTTCAGGGACTATTACCCCTGTTGCACCAGGGGGACTGGCTCTGTTCTCCGGACATGCAGGATGCTTACCTGCATATCTGGGTCTTTCCTGCCCATCGTCACTTCTTCCACTTTCACTTTCAGTGAGCTCATTATCAGTTTCAGGCCCTCCCTTTTGGCCTCCCCGGGTATTTGACAAATGCCTGGCAGTGATGGTTGCCACATCGATGAGGCAGGGCTTCCATGTGTTCCCCTGCCTGCTTGCAGCCCCCTAGAGGGAACTTTAGGTTCAGAGTCTGCTCCAAACAAGGCTGAACTTCAGTGGCTCAATGGGTGCTGGAAAAATATAAATATAAAAAAACAGCATGGAGCGGGTTCACCCCATGACTCAGTAGAGTAGTCACAACCAAACAGTCATGGAACTCAGGCTTTTCCAGGCCTTAGGGATCACCATAAACCTGTTGGAAGTCCTGCCTCTCTCTCTCCTTGCCAGCACCTCCAGTACATTTGGGCGGTTCTGGACACCAGTCAGGGCAAGGCCTTTCTGCCCAAGGAAAGAACGGAATGACTGATGGTGCAGGCCCAGCTGGTTTCCCCCAGTCAGCAGGTCCCAGCCAGGGTCTTTCTGGGCCACATGGTGGTGGCAGTTGCCACAGTCCACTTGGCCCGGTTGCACATGCGAGTCCCTCAGTGGACCTTGAGGGTCCAGTGTGATCAGCGTACTGACAACTTAGACCACTTGGTCATGGTCTCCGACCCAGTCCAGAGGACTCTGTCATGGTGGCTAAAACCAGCCAACCTCCTGGGTGGGTGGGGGCTCTTTTCAACTTCCAGTCCCCTGACAGGTTCTTATGCCAGATGCATTTGGCCTGGGCTAGGGGTGCTTATTTGGCCAAACATCAGACCCAGGGTACCTGGTCCCCAGTGGAGCAGGGTCCCCACATCAATGTCCTGGCGATGCAGGCAATCCTGTATGCCCTACAAGCCTTTCAGTCTCATCTCCTTACTGGTCCGCTGCTGGTACAGATAGACAACCTGTGTGGTGTACTACATCAACAAGTGGGGGCTCATTGTTACCCCCAATATTGGGAGGCGATGAGAGTCTGATTCTGGGCCATTGAGCAGTCAGGAGCTCTCAGCCATTCACGTTCGAGACATCCAAAACATATTGGCCAACGGTCTTAGCCACTCCAGGTCACGGGCTCATGAGTGGGAGCGTTTAATCTCAGTGGTCAAAGACCTCCTTGACAGGTGGGGTCATTCAGAGTTGAACCTCTTTGTATCCCCACTCAACGCAAAACTGCTGCTTTTTTGCTCACTCAATCCCAGGCCTGGAGTTTTCTGGCAAGACACATTGTCCCTCTCTTGGAAGGGGAGGATTCTGTATGCATTCCCTCCCTTCCCACTCCTACAGAGGGCTTTGCTCAAGCTCCAGTTGGAGGGAGCATTGATGATTCTCATAACTCCCTTCTGGCCGCACAGATCTGGTTTTTCCTGTTACAGCAGCTAACTGTGGAACCTCTGGTGCTCTTGCCCCTGTGCACAGGCTTGGTCTCCCAGGATGAGGGCACCCTGATCCATCTGGACCTCAAGTCCCTGCATCTCCATGTGTAGCTCCTGCAAACATAGCTATCGCTCACTGTAGGGTGTCCTCTAGGGTCACTGATGTCTGGTGGTGGCCAGGAAGCCCTCCACCAGGGCCACTTACGCTATGAAATGGAAGCACTTCTCTGTTTGGGTGGCTGCTTGCCAGTTGGATCCAGTCACCTGCCCAGTGAATCAGGTGTTGGGAGACTACCTTTCCCTTTCAGATTCAGGTTTGGGGTACACCTCACTCAAGGTGTACCTTTCTACCATCTCTGCATACCATGCACCTATCGAGGGCAAAGCTGTTGCCCAGCTCGAAGTGCCCTGCACTTTTCTGTGGGGTATTTTGCATCTGAAACCTCTTGTTCAGGATCCAGTCCCTCCATGGGACCTCAGCTTCATGTTGGAGAAACTCACTTTACCTCCCTTTGAACTGTTCGCGAGTTGTGCTTTCTGTCATGGAAAGTGACCCTTTTAGTTGCCATTACTTTTGCTTGAAGGATTTCCGAGCTACTGGCTCTGATGTGTAAAGAGTCTTATTTGGTTTTCCACAAAGACAGGATGTCTTTGCATACTAATCCCAAGTTTTTACTTATGGTGGTGTCTGAATTTACTTTAAATCAATCCATCCACCTTCCAGTTTATTTTCCTGAGTATTCCAATCGGGGGAGGCATTGTTCCATACTTTGGATGTTCACAGAATGTTGCGGTATTATACGAACGGCACCAAGTCTTTGAGGAAAACTGACCAGTTGTTTGTTTTGTTCGCCCCCCAAGAGAAAGGGCACTCCTATTTCCAAACAGTGTTTGTCTAAGTGGTTAGATAATTGCATTATTTATTGCTAACGCAAGTACAACAAACCCCTTCAGGGGGTGGTCAAAGGCCATTCCACCAGCGGTATGGCTGCCTCTACAGCTTGCTTCAGAAATGTGTCTACTGCTGACATTCCTGCAGCTGCCACCTGGAGTTCCATCCACACTTTCACCAAGCATTGCAGTCTAGACATCCCCTCTAGGCATAGATCGAGTTTCAGCCTGGCAGTTCTTTAGGGACTTCTGTCATGAACTCTTGACTGCTGTCTGGTCCTCCTCTCGGTGTCACTATCCTGGTGATAACTAGTACTGCCTGGGACTCAGTCCTACCAGTGTGACATGCTGCAAGAGCCCCCTTGAAGTAAGATAGTACAGTTATGTAAGAACTTACCGTAACAGTAGAGCTTTGAGAGAAGCTCTTGCAACAGGCCCTGCTTTCCTTCCCTGCTTCCCCCTACTGTTCCTTCTCTGTCTACCTTCTTCTGCCTGTCTTTTGGCTGTCAGAAAACCTCCTTGGTTCTACTTCAGCTGCCCGTACGGGGTCTCCGGCAGGACAACTGAGGTGGCATGGGGGACCTCCCTCCTATATAGGCTATGCTGACGTCAGTTGACTGACGGGGGTGGGGTGGTCCCCCATGGTAGACTGCTAGCTAGAAGTTTACCATATGGTCCTAGCACCTGGCGGCTTAGTCCTTCCAGTGTGGCCTGCTGCAAGAAATTCTCTCGAAGATCTCTTGTTACGGCAAGTTCTTACATAACTGTGCTTTACACAGCATGAGCAGGGGTAACACAGTACTAGACAGATTTCTGATGGAGAATGGCATTGAGGGTTACGTAGAATGAGTAGGGGTAACACAGGATCAGACAGATTCCTGAGGGAGAATCTAATTCAGGATACACAGCTTGAGTAGAGGGCAGCACAGGACTAGACAGATCCCTTCGGGAGAAAGGCATTGAGGGTTACACAGCATGACTAGGGATAGCACAGGACTAGACAGATTCCTGAGGGAGAGCGGCAGTGAGGGTTACACAACATGAGTAAGGGTAACATGACATCTTACTTCGAGAGGGCTCTTGCAGTAGGTAGTTACATATAGGACTGACATCGGCAGGCGGCAGGACCCCACGGAAAAATTTCTAGCTAGCAGTCCCTGGCGAGGGACCGCCCCCACGTCAGGTGACCGGCGTCAGACAACATCGGTATAAAGGGGCGGTCCCGGACGCCCGCCTTCCAGTTCTTTCCTGCCGTCAGCTCGCGCAGCACCTCGCGGTGAAGTTCGTGCTCAGCCCTGTTACTTCGTCGGTTTTTTAACGAAAGTTATTAGTATTTAGCTGCTTTTTCATCAGGTGAACGTCGGTTTATGTCGTCCCCTTCAAAAAATAAGTGCCACTCGTGCGGCGCCCAACTGCCTCACAAGGACGGTCACTCCCTCTGCCTTTTTTGCTTAGGCCCCGACCACGTGGTCGAAGAGTGCCCGCATTGCCTGCATTTCAACGCGGCCACCCGTAGACGATGCCAGCAGTCCTTGGAAGCCCATCTCCTTAAAAAGAAGACGTCTGCAATGGAGAAGGAGTTGAAGAAGATTAGGCAGGCATCGACCTCCCCAGAAGGACACAAGAAGCGGGACAAAGAAAGGCAGCGGGAGAAGGCCTCCTCCTCCTGTCCGACTGGAGCAGCGGCTCGAATATTTATTCCCTCCGAGGATTGCCCGGCCCGGCAGCCTTCAAGGCTTTGGAGGAGGTGTCGGGCTCGCGTTCAGACCCTTTGGGCACCTCCAGGCCAAAAGGAGGCTGCCCCAGTACTGCGCGGCTTCAGGCCTACTGGCGTGGGCGCCTCCCATAAGCCGGATGTCGGCTCCTCCGACGCCCGCCGGGAGAAGGCCAATAAGACACCTGACCCTTCGAGGCGGCGCACGGCAGTGTCCCCCTCGGACTGGGCCGCTTCCCACCCTCGGCCCGCCTCCGACGAGGGACCCCTTAAGTCGGATGCCGGCTCCTCTGGCGTCCGCCGGGATCCAGCCCCTAAGTTGCACGTCGGCTCCTCCGATGTCGCGGGCATCAGACCTCGACAGCCCCCTTTGTCTGTCGTCCGGGGCCGAGTCCCTCCTGCCTGACCCGAGGACTTTTCTCCTCCGTCCCTGGGCGATACTCGGGAAGCTGTTTCCACCGTCAGACCTTCCTCCACTGGGCAATCTGACACGGCCCCCGGACGCCGGCCCGATGCGGCTCCGACACCGGCCCCGCCAACGCCGGTTCCAACACCGGCGGGGGATATTCCTCTTCCACCGGGCCCTCCCCCCACGGACCTATCACTCTTGATCCGCCCGTGGGGCTCCCTACTGGGCCGTCTGCTCCGGCAGCTCCTCCGGTACCTGGGTATCCACCGTCATATCTGACGCTGGCTTACCCGGGTCCGCAGTATCCTGAGCTGCAGTACCCGACGCCGGCTCCTCCAATGCCGCAGTACCCGATGCCACAATACCCGGCTCCGGTATTCCCGCAGCCGGGTTACGGATACTCGCCTTACGGATATAATCCATATAACTATCCCCCTCCTCCTCCTCCTCCTCCACTGGCCCCTAGGCCGCCGGTGGATCTTCAGGAGACTCTGGCCTCCCGGTGGGCTGAGGCCAAGGCTCAGCTCACCAAGGAAGTCGAGAGACGCCTTCTGGCGATGGTGCCACCCCCGGCCCCCGTACACCCCAGACGGCATACTCCCTCTCCGCCTCCGGATTCCCAAGCTCTTCCCTCTGGATCCAGAGAGGGGCAGGACACGCGTCCAGGGATTCCCCCTAAGGAACACGTTCCTCCCCCTAGACGAGTCAGGGAGTCTTACTCTGCTTCCAATTCTTCTTCTTCCTCTCTCTCGGACTCCTCGGATTCCTCCGACGGATGCTCCGAGAAAGACGACGAGCCTCGCTCTCCGTCCAAGCCCCGGCCGAGGACTCCTCCGAAGTCTCCTCCAGAGGATCCTTCCTTCACGGAGTTGCTCAGGAAGATCCAGGAAGTACATCAGTGGCGCTCCTTAGAGCCAGATCCTCAGCGGGTTAAACTCGCTGAACATCTGGACTTGCCCCTTACGACCCCTACTCTTGTGCCACCCTGGATCGAGCCCATGCCCACCTTGTTTCCACTATTTGGAAACAACCGTCGGCTATAGCCCCACTTCCTTGGAAGTCCAACAGGCTATGCCAGGCTCCGGAGGGTGTAGACTTTTTAGATTCCACCCCGTGCAGACTCGGTTGTGATTAGCGCCGCTCACGGCCGATCGGCACACCCTAAACATCTGAGCTTGTCTCCTCCGGATAAGGAATCTCGCCTGCTGGATCAGTATGGAAGGAAGATTTATGCTTCTTCCACACTGGGGATCAGGGCCCTAAATTATGTAGCACATATGGGGGATTACCAGAAGGCTGTCCTTACCCAGGCGGAATATAAGATTGACTCCTTGCCTGACTCCCAAGTCAAACAGGAGTTAGCTGACTTTGTCCGCTCTGCTCGTTCGGCCAGTCATCACATTCTGAGGACGACCTACGATGCAGTGGACACCGCAGGGTAGAGCTCCGCGTTCGCTGTAAGTCTTCGGCGTCACGCCTGGCTCCGAGTGTCAGGTTTGGTCCTGGAGGTGCAGTCAGCAATTCAGGAAGCATCTTTCAGGGGTTCGGTGCTTTTCGGTGGTGATGTCAAGGACATCATCACTGACTTGCAGGAGCAGGGGACGGCCCTGAAATCTATGGATTCCATGTACCGTCCCCATCCCCCACAGCGCCGTCCTTTTCGCAGACGCAGCTGACCTCAAGCGAAACCCCAAGGAAGGTGGGCCGCAAGCGCCGGGCTCCCACAGCTGCCAGGCCCCCACCACCCAAAAAAGCAGCGGGTGCCCCATCTACGGCACTGCCCCACATCACCTGACTCCTTCCCTCTCCCACCACCTCCGGACTCCCCAGAGGAACCGGTAGGAGGGAGGTTCTCCCTCCACCTTCCGGGTTGGGAGAGGATAACATCGGATTCATGGGTGCTTCAGATTATCGCAGAGGGGCACTCCATAGAGTTTCTTCGGAAACCTCCACGCCACCCCCCTCTGAAGTCCTCTTACTCAAAGGACCATCTTCCTTTGGTCAGGGAGGAAATATCTGCTCTCCTTGCGAAGCAGGCCATAGAACCCATCCCTCCTCACCTCCACGGGACGGGTTACTATTCCCATTTCTTCCTTGTACCAAAGAAGACGGGAGATCTCAGACCCATTCTCGATCTCAGCTCCCTGAACTTGTATGTAGATTACAAGAAGTTCAGGATGCTCTCCCTTCAAACCCTTCTGCCTCTTCTTCGGCCGAGCCAATGGCTTTGTGCACTGGATATGCAGGATGCATACCTGCACACCCCCATTCGTCCCTCGCACCGTAAGTACCTCCGGTTTGCTTTCCATTTTCTCTCCTTCACCCAGCAGGTTTTCACTTGCCTAGGTATTACCATCAACCATTCCAAGTCTCATCTGGACCCCTCCCAGAGACTTCAGTTCATCGGGGCTATCCTCGACACGACAGTGAGCAAGGCCTTCCTTCCTACGGACAGGGCGGCCTCCCTTCAGTCACAGATTTCCCTGCTATCAGAGCTTGGGAAGGTTCCGGCGAGTCGGTTCTCCGTCTCTTGGGGCTCATGGCGGCCGCCATCCGAGACGGTTCCCCGCACGCGGCTTCACATGAGGATCTCTCAATGGACCCTCCGCTATCAGTGGGATCAACTAGTAGACGACCTAGATCATCCGGTGCTGATCTCCTCACCGATGACAAGAGTCTTGCAATGGTGGATGGTTCGAGAGAACCTGTTTCGGGGGGGTTCCCTTCTATCATCCTCCCCCCTCCCAGACTCTGACCACGGACGCATCAGGCGAAGGTTGGGGAGCCCATCTGGGTCCTCACAGAACCCAGGGATTATGGTCCAGATTGGAGCTAGCTCTCCACATCAATGTGCTTGAGCTACGAGCAGTACTATATGCTCTCCAAGCCCTTCACCAATACATCCTTCCCGGTCACCTAGCTGTCCAGACGGGCAACATGTGCGTGGTGTGGTACATCAACAAGCAGGGAGGGACTCGATCCTACCCGCTGTGCAGGGAAGCAATGAGAGTTTGGGACTGGGCAACGCTTCACAACCTTCACCTCACGGCGATCCATGTTCCAGGAGCTGACAATACCCTGGCAGACAAGCTAAGTCGCACCTTGGCTCTGCCACATGAATGGGAGTTGGACAAAAAGATTCTAGACGACATCTTCCAGCTTTGGGGGACTCCACAGGTAGACCTATTCGCCACTTCCCAAAACGCAAAACTTCCCAACTTTTGATCGCTCGCTCCAGAGCGAGGCGCTTTCTGGAGCGACACTCTGTCTCTAAACTGGAAGGGCAGATTCGTCTATGCTTTTCCCCCAAATTCCTCTGGTCCCTCGTGTACTGCAGAAACTATCTACGGAAGGAGCGAGAATGATTCTGATCGCTCCTTTCTGGCCCAGGCAAATTTGGTTCTCTCTTCTACAACAATACTCAGAGGCTCCTCCTCTTCCTCTTCCTTTATCTCGAGGATTGCTGACCCAGGATCAGGGGACCCTGGTCCACCCGGGACTCAAGTCTCTCCAACTTCATGCATGGCTCCTGCAGACCTAGCCCAATCTCGTTTTGGCATCTCTCCTAAGGTGGCTGAGATTCTAGTGGAGGCTAGAAAACCCTCCACTAGGTCCACCTCCGCTATGAAATGGAAGCGATTTTCCATTTGGGCTGCCTCCTGGAACGTGGAGCCTTTCTCCTGTCCTGTGGCTGTTCTGCTCGATTATTTGCGTCATCTTTTCGACCTGGGTCTCAGTCACTCCTCTTTGAAGGTTCACATGGCTGCTATTTCAGCCTACCATGTTCCATTTGCTGATAAAGCCTTTGCCCAATTAGAGGTATCCAAGACCTTTCTCAGAGGGGTCCTTCATCTCAGGCCCCCTATTCGGACTCCTGCTCCCCCTTGGGATTTGAACTTTGTTCTCGAGAAACTTACCCTTCCTCCTTTTGAGCCTGTGGCTTCCGCAGACCTGAAGTTCTTATCATGGAAGACGCTCTTCTTGGTGGCCATTACTTCTGCTCAAGAATTTCCGAGCTCCAGGCCCTTATGTGTAAAGTCCCCTATCTGATTTTTCTCAAAGAAAGAGTAGCTCTTCGCACGAACCCTAAGTTACTTCCGAAAGTGGTAGCGGAGTCTACCTTAAATCAGTCTATTGAATTACCTGCCTTTTTCACACAGTACTCCAGTCAGGGAGAATACTTGCTCCATACCATGATGTCCACAGGATTCTGAGATACTACACCGATAGGATGAAGGATCTCAGAAAGACTGATCAGTTGTTCGTCTCTTTTGCTCACAAAAGGGAAGGCAATGCTGTCTCCAAGCAATGCCTGTCAAAGTGGTTCGCTCATTGCATCACTTTCTGTTATGACAAGTATAACAAGACCCTACCGGGTCAAGTCAGAAGTCACTTCACTCGTGGAGTAGCAGCCTCTGCGGCTTGTTTCAAGAATGTGTCTGCAGCAGACATCTGTGCTGCTGCCACCTGGACTTCCGTCCATACCTTTACTAAACACTACAGTTTGGACATTGCCCCTCGCTGTAGAGCAGGCTTCGGGTTAGCGGTCTTGCAAGGCCTCCTGTCTTGAGGCTGCAAGATTCTTTGTTGCTTCTTGGAGTAGTTCCTCCTCTCGGTGCCTTTTCATTTGTTCCAGACTGCTTGGGATTCTGTCCTATATGTAATTACCTACTGCAAGAGCCCTCTCAAAGTAAGATAGTACAGTTACGTAAGAACTTACCGTAACAGTAGATCTTCGAGAGAGGCTCTTGCAGTAGGTAATACCTTCCCGCCCTCCATCCCCCTGGGATTTTTCAGCTCCTTTTCCATTGAGGGAAATATCTGCTTCTCTCTCGTCCGGGCCTGTGGTGGGAAAGAACTGGAAGGCGGGCATCCGGGACCGCCCCTTTATACCGACGTCGTCTGACGCCGGTCACCTGACGCCGGTCACCTGACGTGGGGGCGGTCCCTCGCCAGGGACTGCTAGCTAGAAATTTTTCCGTGGGGTCCTGCCGCCTGCCGACGTCAGTCCTATATGTAATTACCTACTGCTAGAGCCTCTCTCGAAGATCTACTGTTACGGTAAGTTCTTACGTAGCTGTACTTTCTGTGTTCTGTGAACCTCGCCATGGCATTAGACGTTGTTGATATCAGATTTTGATCAATACTTTACATAGTTATAATTTTTTCCATTGATATCCTTCTGTGGTTTACGGATAATCTCATAAAACACAGATCAGTGGTTCTTATTCTGGTGATTAAAACTGTCTTTGGAGCACCCCAGGGAACCATCCTTGGTCCTTTTTTTGTTTATTAATCCTGTTTCCAAAGTCTGCACTCACACCAACATCATACTCTGTGCAAATGATGCTGTTTCATTTTTTAAAGGTGAGAATATTTTGGAACTTAATTGTAACCATTAGGAGGATTTTAGTCATATTCAGTCTTGGTTTTCTCTCAATAGACATTCTGAATTCAGAGAAAAAAAAAGTCAGTGATCTTCACATGACCCGGTAGGATTTGTGGTTTTGATTTTCCAGTTGATGATTTCCAAGGAGATGTAATTGAAAGGGTATGTGAAAATGCCTGGGTGTCCTTTTGGATCATCGCCTTTCATTTGGGACCCATGTGTATCGCCTCTTCAGTAAGCTTCATCAGAGGCATGCATGCTTTATACAGCCAGACATTTTCATGTACAAGAGTCAAGACGACTTCTAAAGGGACACTGTCAACCCCCCCTTAAGCCTCAAACTGTCCCAGGCTTAAAAACACATTTTATGATTGTTCACATTCTGCAGAACGTCCTGATATAGCTGGAAGTGTGATTCTTTTTCCTTCCTTAGGGCTGCAGTGGGCAGAGCTCTGCAGTCCTCTTCCTATAAGAAAAGGACTTCGCACATTCCCTGTAAAGGAATAACATGTAGGAGTTGTGTCACAGTCATTTCTGCATCTGTGAAGCCCCTCCACTCATGTTGTCTCTGTTGACTTAGAGCTGCACTATTTTTACAGTGCCGAGTCGCAGCGAAACCGATGTACTCCACCATGTCCAAGATGACTGCCACTTTCTACTGCACATGCGCTAGTGAGTCGTGTGTGTGTAATGCTTGCACCGGCACCATGTTGGTCACGCAGTATATGCTGTTTCTGCCGAGACCGCCTATTTTTAATTTTTTTATTATAAAAATTCTCCTACCCAACCCTCCCTCTCAGCACCCTCCCTCCCAAACATAACAATGAGACTGGGGTGCCTAATGCCCAACTCCCCAGTGTCACGATCGTTCGGTCCTTCTTTATCTTTTAAATATTTTGTCCCCACCCAACCCTCCCTTCCTCCCTCTCATGTACCCCCAAAACATAACAGTGACACTGGGGTGCCCAATCCACCAGTGTCGGATCAGGTATCCTCGGTACTATTTTTGTGATCATCCAGTCCTTCATATTTTTAAAATATTTCTGTCCTCCCACTTGACCCTCCCTCTCAGCATGCAACCCACCCCCTCAGAAACATAACAGTGACACTTGGGGTGCCCAATCCGCCAGTGTCACGATCAAGTATCCTCCGTCTTGTTTTTTTTGTTCTTAACCTGTAGCAAGAAAACCGTCCATTGCTGTCTTTTGTGCCATTTCTGACCCTCCCGACCCTCCCACTCAGCACCCACCACCCCAAGCCCATACTTACCCATCAGGGGTCCAACACTATAATCCGCTCTGGACCACAGACACATCTTCACTCTTCAAAGCTGGATCGCAAACTGAAGAAACAGGTATGGCGTTCAAAGTTTTTCAATGGGAGGTTTAAACTTAGAGGCATAACTTGGCCATTTTACATATTTTTGGCCCAGAGTTTCAACATGCCTTCTTTGGGACCCCACCTCATGAACAGTGGCACTGTTGTTAGGCAAATCTGTCCCGAAAGGTGATTTCGCAGTCCCTGCCCAAAATCACCTTTCGGGACATATTTGCCAAATGACAGTGCCGTTGTTCATAGGTGGGATCATAAGAAGGCTATGTTGAAATTTTGGTGTAAAAATATTAAACAAGCATTTTTCAATGCCAAATGTTTGCTTGCAGGTATGTGCATTAGTGTTTGGCATTTGTGCAGACCCCTTCCCGAGTTGTTTCCATGTCCCTTCAGCATCCATATCCCAACAGAGTACTTCTCTGCAACTCCTCTTGCATCTGAGTAACATTTCACCCTCATACTTCTTAAGTGTCTGTCTTAGGAACCCTAACGCCCTGGTTGTGCTCAAGGGTTGGGTATGAGCCTGTGTGGAAACTGCGCAACCCACACTTGTAACACAGTCATTCAGTGGAATTATTTCACCAAAGTTTCAACACAGGCATTTTGTCACCTGTGATCATGAACAGCGCCACTATGGTTTTCTTACTGTGTACCGAACACTGATTTCCCACAGCGACCGTGCTATTCTGCGCTGGATGTGTGAAAACAGATTTCGGCCAGGATGTGAAAAAATGACAGCGGTACTGTTCATAAGGAGGTGTGGGAAAATGCAAATGTTGAAAATCTGGAGTGAAAATATTACAAATTCGCAAAGTTACGAGTGCGCATGGAGACTGCACAACACACGCTTGTTAAACAATCACTTTTTGGAATTTTTGCACCGAATTTTGAACATAGGCATTTTAGGACATCTGCTCATGAACAGTGTCACTGTGATTTTCTTACTCTGTACCGAACATGATTTCCCACAGTGACCGCGCTATTCTACGCCAGAAGTGTGAAAACACATTTCAGCCAGGATGTGAAACATGACAGCTGTACTGTTCATAAGGAGGTGTGGAAATATGCCTATGTTGAAAATCTGGAATTAAAATATTACAAATTTGCGAATGTACGAGTGAAAATATTACAAATTTGTGAATGTACGAGTGTGCGTGGAAAGTGTGCAATGAACGCTCGTAACATAGTCATTTCTTGGAATTTTTTTACCAGATTTGCAACATAGGCTTTTTGAGAGCCCACCATGAACACCAACACTGTCATTTTGTTAATCAGTCCGAAGGTGATTCCACACAGTGACCACGAAATCACCTTCGGGGACGAATAACGCCATGACAGTGACTGAATTCATGAGAAGGGGTGTGAAAATTTGGTGCCAAAAGTTGAAAAAATGACAGAGATATCCACCTAAGTTGGAAAAACCCTATTTATGCCATTATACAGCTTACCGGCATTTCCTCAGTTTGCGGTTGGCTTTGAAGAGTGCAGACGTGTTCCTGGTCCACCGAAGGGAGTTGCGCCGGGCTTTGGAAGTAAGTATGGGGTAAAGGAGGTATGGGGAGGTGGTGCACAGAGGAGCGGGGTTGGTGGGGGGCAGGGACTCTCCGAGGGACCGCTTTTCTTCTTTCATGAAATTGTAAAAAAATAAAAGGAATGGATGCTTTTGGCACGCTGGGGTGGGCTCAGCGTACCAGCTATTTTTGTTTGGGGGCTGCAGCCGGCAGAGGGATTGGGTTGGGCACCCGCCAGCCACACAGTGTGCTGGGGAAGGGGCGCATGAGCCGCGAGAGGATTGGGCACTCCTTGGCACACAACATGGGGGCCGGAGAACAGTAATTAGGGAGGCGGAGGATATTAGCAGAGGGAGGAAGCGGAAGGGATTTCATACTGAGCTGTGCATGACAGCAGTTCGGCTGAGGTAAGTATGCTAACTGTATACATGCCACTACCACTGATTGCAGCGGACCTTTTCTTAGAAGTGAAGACCAACACAGCTGAACTGCTGTCATACACAGCTCGGCATGTATTGGTCCCTCAAGGGTCCTACCACACTTGAGCACTACATTGCAAGGAGGGTCATACACCTCCAAAAGTCCTACTGTCGCAAGACGTTCCTTGCGCATGCACACAAGTGAACGTAAAAACAACAAAGTTATAAACCTGCGTTTAATTTTGGGAACACAGCCTCATAACGTTGGTAATTTTCAATATTTTTACCCCAAATTTACAGCATAGCCATATCTTTCCAGCACCTCATGAATGTGACAGCTGTCATATTTCATATCCTGGCTAAAATGTTTTTTTTACATTCTGAAAGGTGATTTCACAGTCCCTGCGTGAAATCACCTTTCGGGCAGGAATTGAACATTTTTTCTACCCTTGTTCGTGAGGTGGAGTCATAAGAAGGCTATGTTAGAAATTTGGTGTAAAAATATTACAAAATGTAACCCCCACCCAGGTATGCTGTTTCTATCTGAAAGCTCTACCTGGTGGGCTGGGTTCGGGGAGGAATATGTCACTCGGCACATTGGCTAGGTTTGGCTACTCTGCAACAGGGGCACCCAAGTAACTCTGGACACAGGAAGCAATAACTGAAATGTCCAATACCAGAAGTGGGATTCTAAAGTGTGGCTTTTATTCACATCCAACAGAATAAACAAAGCATAGATTGACCCCCACAGGGCTACACTCCTGGTAATGCAGATTTATGGAGACCAGAACACATCCTCATCACTTTAGCCCTCAGGCTGTGAAACACACTGGGCACACAGCCCGAACTTGTACGCTGCTCTGGGTTTTTTCCTGGCTCGGCACCCTTGCCAGCCACTTGGACACTTTCCATATAGCATGGAAACATTTACTGGTGGCTCCCTAAACTACCTATGAGCACTTCTGCTCCATAAAGGAATCTTCCTAATCAATTCCACGTCTGGGTACTTTCCTCAGGCACTGGCCAAGTACCTGAGAGAAAGCAACAGGTGTTCCAGAGCAAATCCGTAGAGGTGAATTTGGTTACTACTGATGGGGGGGTCTCCCACCTCTCGCTCCCACAATTCATACCCGGCCATTTCTCTGGATTGTAACACCTCCTCCTCCTTTAACACACTTTGCTGTGTAGATTCTTTTTAAATGTATTTCACATTCAGTCTACTGTCTTTTCTTCCTATTTGTGCTGGACTTGAACATACTTAGTAAGTGGCTTTGTCCATTACTCTAGACCCCTCACAGAGTTAAGCAGTCCAATCCCCACATCTTCCAAACTGTACTTGGCTGTCTTTTCCAGACGCCACAGTAACAGTCCCTTTAGTTTCATCGTGATGCAGGTGAAAACACATGGCCCTTTAGCAGAGCAAACTCACCCGTTGGTTGCAGGTGCCCCACAGGCGTTTCCTCCTCAAGGAACTCTCTTCCAGAGCTTCTGGTGCCTCAGCACGAACAGGCAGCTTCTTTTCTCCCTAGTTGGACCAAGGGGGTTGCCCCTGGAAGCAGGCTGATAAATTCCCTCCATCCCCGCAGGGATGGGGCCCTGAACCATTGAGAGCGGTCTCCACCACTTCAATATGCAGTTCTTGTGTTCCTCTTCAGGTGGAAACACAGACCTAAAAACAAAAGTAGCTCTTTAACAAAGTTTAGAGCTCTGAGGGCCTGCACTCAGCAGAGCACCTCTTTCAGCCTGCACACACTCTGCTGAACTCTACAGAACTACTTCAAATTCCCCAATGTTCTACTCTAACCTCCAACTGCAACATTCCAGTGTGGCTTATGCAGCTGCGACAGTTCTAAATGATGTCATCCCTCAGTCTCAGCTGAGACTGTGAACAGAGTGAGACAGTGTGAAAGCCATTTAACTGGAGTTTCACAAGCTGCCTTCCCTGCCTACCACTAGGTCTTACTGGGATTCTAGTAACCCCGGGTAACAGGGGGTTACAAAAACAACAGTTATGAGCCTATATTGAATTTTGTAAATGCAGGCTCGTAAGTCTGGTAATGCTCAATATTTTTACCCCAAATTTTCAACAAAGCCATTTCTTCACAGCACCTCATGAATGTGACAGCTGTCATTTTTCAACTTCTGCCCAAAATGTGTTTCTACGTCCCGAAAGTTGATTTTGCAGTCCCTGTGCAAAATCATCTTTAAGCCAGGAGTTGAACATTTTCTCTGTCTGTTTTCATGAGGCAGGGTCAAAACAAGGCTATGTTGAAAATTTAATGTAAAAAGATTACAAAACAACAATTTTATGAGCATGTTACATTTTGCAAATGCAGGCTTGTAATATTGGTAATTTACAATATTTTTACCCCAAATTCCTCAGTTGCAGCCCTATTGGCTCGTGCCAGAATTTGTTTATTATTCAATCACCCATCTCTTCAAAAAGTCTCTTGCCCAGGGTTCACTCCTGGCCATCTGGAAAACCGCCCACGTCATCCCTGTCTTCAAATCTGGAAGCGCCAGTGACCTAAATAACTACCGCCCCATCTTTCTTCTCCCTACCCTCTCGAAGTTCCTTGAAAAAGTAGTAAATACCCAGCTTCGACAACACATCAATGATTCGGACTTGCTAAACCCAATACAGTCTGGTTTTCAGCCCTGCCATAGTACTACCTCAGCACTGGCCAAGGTCACGAATGAATGCTCTGGATGAGAGAAGCTATGTCTGCGCACTGTTTCTCAACCTCAGCAAAGCTTTCAACACGGTGGACCAGTTTGCTTTTGGACACCCTGCATAAAACTGGCGTTGGTAACTTGGCTGTAGAGTGGTTCTCCAACTACCTATCTGACAGACAGCAACAGATCAAGGCAAGGGGGGACCTCACCCCCCCCTTAGAACCCTATCAAGAGATGTTCTGCAAGGGTCCCTCCTGGGCCCTCTACTGTTTGCCATCAACATAAATGACTTCAACACTGGTGTCAAGGCAGCAGACATCCACGTCTTTGCTGACGACACCGTGTTATATGTAATGAGAACTTCCCTGGATCTCACATGTAGCGTTCTCCAATCTGAATTTAACCAGCTACAGAACAATCTTCTTTATTCTAAACTACTGTTAAATGCCAAAAAAGAAGGCCATGGTCTTCTGCCCAACTGCAAACACTCCCAATCTGGGTACTGTGGGGACAGCCCCACATATCCATGCGCTACTCAGTGGACTACTGGAATACATCGAATCCTTCAAATACTTGGGGGTGTGGATAGATCCTAAACTTACCTTTAAAGTTCACATTGATGAAATCTCCAAAAAGCTTAGACAGAGGCTTGGGATCTTCTTCAGAATCAGGCACCTTCTGTCGACTGAGGGGGAATTAAGGTTGGTACAGTCAACATTCCTACCCATCCTCGATTATGCAGATCTCCTATATGGGCGTAGCTCAAGCACGGCCCTCGCCAAACTTGACACCCTGTATCATAGGGCACTTAAGTTTATCACTGGTGCACCCTACTCAACGCACCACTGTTCCCTTTATAAGAGCATAGTTTGGGGCTCCCTTAGCCTCAGACGACGCAAGAACGCTTTGATCTGGACATACAGGGTCATCTCTAACAAGCTGCCTCAATACATCAAGGACTGTCTGCCCATCTGCAGTCCTGGCAGATACTCACTAAGAAGTCAGTCCCGGATTTCCCTCTTCATCCCCAAGGTCAGGATGCGCTTCAGCAGTGCAGCAGTAAGCCATGCCCTTCCTGTACTCTGGAATGTTGCTCAAAAAACACTACAACTCTGCATACTCTTGCCACTGTCTGCCTTTTAACATTTGGCGAATCGTTCCTTCTAGGATCGTGGATATGTTGTTCATCCACACTTATCGGCATGTCTCTTTTCCCTTAAAGATCGCCGGAAGGTCTTCAAGCTGGCTCCTCTCACCCATCTGGGTGGTATATCCCTTGGCTCTGCCCCATGACGCCAGATCTTCCTTTGTGCTTGAAGATTCAGGTTGCCTCCTTCGTGCTTCCACATTTTGCAGGCCCTGGCTTCAAAACCTTCGGTTATTCCAAAAATTCATCTAGTTCGCATTAGCGATCGCTACTGTTTCTCTTCGATTATGGAAGACAAGTCTTCCCCCAGATTTCGCCACTGTTCGTGTGGCCAGAAGATGTCGCGCACCAATCTCCACACCGCGTGCGTCTATTGCTTTGGTGTTGACCATGATACCTCGAAGTGCGATTTTTGTCTTGCATTTCACCCTAACATCCTCAACAACCGTCTCGCATGCCTGAAGTTGGGGAGGCCGGAAAAATGTAATCCTCTGGTGAAATCAAAGGAGGCTTGGTGGGCGGTTTCGCGGCGAGGATCCGCCGAGCAGTTGGAATGCATGCAAGCCTTGGGAGGAAGCCTGACAGTGCTGCGGAATCTTCCTCTCGGAGCTTCTTTGTTCCGCTCAGCCTGGGCTCCAGTTTCTCGGGTTCTTTCCAAGAGCTGTGCCAGTCTCTTCTGACTAAGGGAGAGGGTCCTGCGGGCACACACTCCTCTCGGTCCTGTAAGTGGGAAAAGGACCCGGGATCATCTTCGTCCCGGTGAAGATGTTCTTGGGATCAGGAGAGATCTCAGTCCCAGGAACCAGTAGTCTTGACTTCAGTTGAAATTGCCTCTTCGGCCGCTGGCTTCTCGGCTTTGCTGTCCAGCCAGTCGACCCAAGTGTTGATCAACGAGGTTGAAATAATCATCGATCTGATCGACCCATTGTCGCCGACTCCAGTCGACAACTCTCTCAGTCGGACTCTGGTCCTTTCTTTCCTCGACGAGGAGACCCAGCCCACTGTGAATCCCATCAAGGAAGTGGTCCCCGACCCTGGGAAATCACCGGTCCTGCCGGTGTCTCCCGAGCGACCGAATCGGCCTGCTCGATCGAGGTCCAGGAACCCCTCGAGCGACAGGCCGTGGAAGAGCCACAAGCACTAGAAAAAGGGGCGACGCCATCAGTCATCCTCGTCCTCCTCAGATGAGGAGAGGCTCTGCCGGAAACTCCGTAGGTGCTACGAGGACCTCATATGGCAACAGCTGATTTTTACCAGTCACAAGCCGACCGCGGCTTCTACCCCAGCCATTACTTGGCTTTCACCTCTCAGGCCGAAGCCGACTCCTTTGGAGACGATTAAGTCAGTTCCGCCACCTGCGGAGCCGACGAAACCTCCGGTTTGGCTTAAACCGGTCTCTCCAGCGATAGTGGTGGAACCACCGCCCAAGCAGCCTGTGGGAGGGGCTCCTTGTGAGGAAGCTAGACGAGACACTGGGCTTCCCTGGCGTCTTTCGGTCACTGTCACCCCAGACCACCCTCGGCGAGTTGAAAGTGACCAGGGCGGTCAACCGTTGTATCTGGATTCCTCGGATTCAGATGAGACCAGCCTATATTCTCATCCCGGGGATGATGAATCGGCTGGTGGGATAGAGATGGAGGAAGGTCCTTTGTCCTTTCAGGGCATTCTTCGCCTCATCTCTAAATCTACTGGGATGCCCCTCGAGCCTATCCATAAAAAGGTGGAGTACCCTCTCACGGACATCCTCAAGAGAGGGGATACTCCGATGGAGGACTTTCCTGTGGCTGAGGCCATAATTGGCCTGGCCTTAGGACTTTGGCAGTGCCCTGCCTCTTGTCCATCTCTGTCTGCCTGCATGGCCCGCAAGTATGAGTTCCCTTGTGGTGTTCACAGAGCACCCTTCAGCCAAGAGCCTGGTGACTGCCTGTGTTGAGGCATACTGGTAGTTCTGCTGACGCAGATCGACCTCCCGAGCAGGATCTTGGATCATTCTGTTCGGAAGGTCTATGTGGCCTCATCTTTAGGCCTCCATCAGGCAAGTTCAGTCATCATCATGGCACACTTCTCCCATGCCCTCTTGGATGAAGTCCTCCCACATCTCCCTGTGGACATGCAGACCACGGTCAAGCAAGTCCGGGACCAGGCCTGGGCTGTTGCCAACCAGCAGCTTCAGACGGCCATGGACATTGGGGACTCTTGTGCCCGCTCGTTGGCAGCCACAGTTGCCTATCGCCGCAAGGTTTGGCTGAGACTCCTCTTTCGTGGCAGGTACTCCACATAAACTAACTGATGTACCTTTCCTGGGCACCGATCTTTTCGGCCCATGTGTCTCTGGTCACCTTCAGTGTATTGAGCAGTCCAGTGCCACCTTGGATGCCACTTCTGCTACAGGTTCTTTGAGTAAGAAGCAGCAGAAGAAGAAGAAGCCTTTTTTTGCCACTCTTCCCCTGTGGCCCAACAACCATCCTTTCAAGGAGGGCAGTGGCAGCAGCAGCAGGCTCAAGCTTGGAGCCCCTGGCCCAAGCCTGGGCCCTCCCAGGTCCGTAAAGGAGGCAGAGGTTCAGGTCCTGGATCCTCCTCTTCCAAGCCTGCTCAGTGATGGGATGGGGGCTGCCACCCCCTCTTCCATCACACCAGCTCTGGGTCCTCCCATGGGGGGCAGGCTCCGCCATTTCCTTTCCGCCTGGTCCACTATCACTATGGACAGGTGGGTCTTGGAGATGGGCAGTCAGGGACTGCCTCTAGAATTTGAGCAGTACCCTCCAAGCCGAGCTCGCACCCCACATGAGGAAAGAGTATCCGCCCATACTCAGTCGGCTGTCTGAGAAGACATTGCTCAGCTCCTCCTTAAGGAGGCAGTAGTTCCAGTGGTGGATTCTCCAGCAGACCCAGGCTTTGTCTCCAGGTACTTCCTGGTGCCCAAGCGGACGGGGGCTGGCGCCCCGGTCTAGATCTACACGACCTGAATCAATATCTCAAGTCACGCACCTTTCAGATGGTCACTCTGCCCCAGATCATACCATCCTTGGAGTGAAACATGTGGTTCTGTTCACTGGATCTGCAGGACACATTCTTTCACAACGCTATCCGTCCATCTCATTGACGGTTCCTCCACTTCAGAGCTGAAGGGACCCTATACAAATTCTGAGCCATGCTGTTTGGCCTGTCATCGGACCCACGGGTCTTCACCAAATGCATCGCAGTGGTGGCAGCTCATCTCAGGTGTCGGGGGGGGGGGCAGAATTTACCCCTGCCTCAACGATTGGCTCTAAGTAGGTCCCACCCAGCAGGAGGTGGAGAGGTCCAGGGATCTAGCCCTCAAGACCTGCTCCCAACTCGGTCTCCTGATCAACGAGACCAAGTCAGAACTCGTGCCTTCCCAGGTGATATGCTTCATCGGGGCAGAGCTCGACTCTTGTCAAGCCAGAGCTTGGCTTCCAGCGGACAGGGCAGAGGTTCTCTCCTCCTTTGCCCAATCATTTCTGGTTGGTCAATTGTGCCCTGCTCGGGATTGTCTGCGCCTTCTGGGTTACATGGCGGCATGCACCCCTGTGGTCCATTGGGCCCGGTGGCACATACGCCCCCCTCCAATGGGAGTTTGCTACCCAGTGGACTCAGTGCCTTGGTCATTTCGACCAGCTGATCACTGTGACCCAGAAGATGTGGGACGCTCTCCAATGGTAGACCGCCACAGACCAGTTGCAGGAAGGGATCCCATTTGTCCGCCCTGAGCCGATGGCTGTCTTCACGACCGATGCCTCTCTCGTGGGCTGGGGAGCCCACATGGGGGACAAAAGAGCCCACGGGTTCTGGACCCCCGAGGAGTCCCGATACCACATCAACCTGTTGGAGCTCAGAGCAGTCAGACTGGCACTGTCAGCTTTTGCTCCTCAGCTCCAGGGTCAAGTGGTTCAAGTCCAGACGGACAATACCACGACCATCTACTACCTCAACAAACAGGGTGACATGCATTTCCATCTGCTTTGCAGGGGAGGCGCTCTGCATCTGGATCCTCGTCAGCCATCTGGAGGCAGATCTCCTAACCATTCATGTGGCAGGAGCCTCAAACCAACTGGCGGATGCTCTCAACCGCATAGGCGAGGCATCCCATGAGTGGTCTCTCCATCCAGAGGTAGCTTACAGCCTGTTCTCCCACTAGGGCAAACCGATGGTGGACCTGTTTGCTTCCAGGGACAACACCAAGCTGAGGCTGTTTCATGCCCATCCCCCTCAGCAGGGCTCGCTGTGGGGGGATGCCTTCTCAAGGCCATGGACCCCAGGCATCTTCTGCGCCTTCCCTCCATTTCCCTTGATCCACAGGGTGCTCATCAAGGTGAGGAGGGACAAGGCGAAGGTGATTATGGTAGCCCCAGACTGGCTGCGCCATTTCTGGTATCCAGATCTCCTCAGCCTCAGCTGCAGGCCCCCGGAGCGGCTTCCAGCACGCCCGGACCTGATCTCTCTCAATCAGGGGAAGGTATACCATCCGGACCTTCAATCCCTGCACCTCACAGCCTGGCACCTGAGCGGCTAGAGTTCCAGGCTTTGGGTCTTTCCAAGGATGTCCTCACCATGTTGGAGGCATCCAGAAAGGAATTGACCAGGAAATGTTATGCCTTCAAATGGAAAAGGTTTTCCATTTGATGTCAGGGCAAGGGCCTGGAGCCTCTGTCCTGTCCAGTGGCTAACATTCTCAACTACCTTTGGTCTCTGTCCAAAGGGGGTCTTCGGTAGTCGACCCTTAGGGTGCACCTGGCAGCCATCTCTGCTTACTGGGCGCGGCTCGTTAGCTGACGTTGGCACAAGAGACAGTGGTTGGTGCTTTTTCAAAGGCCTGGATCACATATCCCCTTCGGTGCGTGAACCTCCACCTCCGTGGGATCTACTGCTGATACTGGCAAAGCTCATGGGCAAGCCATTCGAACCAATGCACAAGTGTGCATTGTCACACTTGTCATGGAAGACAGCCTTCCTGGTGGCTGTCACGTCTGCCAGAAGGACAGGGGCGCTCCAGGCGCTCTCAGTGGACGTCCCTTATCTGATCATCCACAGGGACAAGGTTATCGTACGCCCCCACCCGAAATTCCTTCCGAAGGTGGTGTCAGAATTTCACCTTAACCAGATGTTAACTCTGCCAGTATACTACCCTAATTACAACTTGGCAAGTACAGGCTCCATACCTTGGACCTGAGATGAGCCCTCTCCTATTATAAGGAGAGGACGGCAGAAATTCCGGGAGAGGTTCACCAGCTGTTTGTCACCTACGCTGAAGCCGCTTCTGGCAGACCTGCAGCAAAATGGACTATTGCAAGGTGGATTACATCTTGCATAAGTCTGTGCTATGAGTTGGCGGGCATGGAGACTCCCAGAGGGATGAGAGCTCATTCTACCCGCCATACCGCTGCATTGATGGCTGCTTCCAGGGACATCCCTGTCCAGGAAATCTGTCGGCCTGCTACCTGGAAGTCGGCAAACACCTTCATTACCCATTACCACATCGACCTTGAGTCATGCCAGTTTGCTGGTTTTGGGGACTCAGTTCGCCAGTCTTTTTTTCCCCAAATATCAGTGGGGGTGTGCATCTTGCCTCCCTCCTCCCTCCCAGAGAACTGCTAGGAGTCTGCCAAGAAATGTGGATGAACAACATATCCACGATCCTAGAAAAACAGGTTACTCACTTGTAACAGTAGTTCTAGGAGTGGTATATGTTGTTCATCCACACACACCAATCCTACCTCCACGGCTGCGGACGCACAACATCTGGCTTCCAGCGGGCTAAGATCCGGTGTCATGGGGCGGAGCCGAGGGATATACCACACGGGTGGATGGGAGGAGCCATCTTGAAGACCTTCTGGCAATCCTTAAAGGGAAAGGGACATGCCAAGAAGTGTGGATGAACAACATATACCACTCCTAGAACTACTGTTACGGGTGAGTAACCTGTTTTTCCAGGAGACCTGCAACTGCTTCAGGCCTTGACACCTCCAAAATTGGGCTATATTGTACTATATTCGTTGCCTGTCCCCACTGACCTCGTTCTTTCCAGGAGACCTGCAACTGTTTCAGGCCTTGACACCTCAAAAATTGGCTGTATTATACTGTATTCGTTGCCTGTCCCCATTGACCTCTTTTCTCCTCGGAGCTGCCAGGACTGCTGGTTAATCATGCCTACATGTACATATCCCACCTCTCCCTCACCCCACCCAGCGCTCCCTCCCCATCCAACCTCTGCCTACCTTTCTCTAACTTGTGTGCCTTCTGCTGACACTGTCCTCCACTATTGTTCATCTGCACTACCCTCACAAAGGTGATGTACTGCCCTATTTGTTCAAACTTCCAGCTCCACAAGCAACTTTGTAAGCCTATTCCATTTGCACTTGTATTGCCTAGCACTGTTTGTAACTGCCTTCTACCTGTGTACCAGTTGTTTATATCTGCCACCTACCAGCACACCTTATGGACAATGACTCTGCTGATGCGCTCCTCATCTTTCGACCATGATGTCACCATGACATATTACATGCAATTATTTACATCTCCTGTATAATTGACTAAGAACTATGACCAGTCTGACTTGTTGTTGTTGATATTATTGTTGTTATTAATCATTGCTGTGTAGTTAACCCAGGTCCATCTTGTAAATGAACCTTACTCAATGGTGTTCTGCCTGGATACATAAAGATATTGATTGATTAGAAATGAAAAACAGATCACCCACCATACTGGTGTTACCACACAAAAATGCGTGTGTTTACATTCCTTAATCAACTCCCATTGCATCTTTCCTGGACTTGGGAACACCCCCAACACAGTCTAGCCACTTATGATGCAGAGTGAGTAGAGGAGACTAATGCATCTTGTAACATGACTCTAAATAAGAGACTAAAATAACTAACACGGATTGGATAAACAGCCACAGGTGACCATTAAGCAACCATGGAGCATCATGAGTGGCTGCACTGTTTGGGGTGTTTCCAATGTTCACGAAATCTGCAATAAGAGTAGATCAAAGATTTGAAGCAAAACAAGGCTGGGTATAATTACGCCATTAGCATGCATTTCAGTTCTGCAAAGAAAGGAGGCAGTTAAACAGCAACATCAATGAATTTTAGAGAAGGTAAGCAATCATTAAATGTGTTTTTGAACTAGAAATTGTATGATGTAAAAATGGTTGATGGTATCCCTTTAACCAGTAGTCTTTTGTTTTCTTTGTTAGACTATGGCTGTCTAATTTATTCCACTGAATCAGATGGAGTTCTTTCGAAATTAAAGGTTACTTATCACAGCATTGTATGGTTTGCTACAAGTTTACCACATAGATATGACACATCATTGTGAACTGTATAATTTATGGAAATAGCTTTCTTTGGAACATCATCTTGCTTACAAAACATCTGTTCTAGGGGTGTTGATGTGGTTCACTATCCACACTCTGGTATGTCCACTGGAGCAGTCTGATTTACCAGAGGACTAAACTAAGCTTCCCCCACCACCCAGGCAGTATATCCACCGACTCCACCCCATGACGTCAGACTTCTTTCTGGTGGAACAACAGGTCACCTCCTTCGTGGTTCCTGCTTAGGATTTAGTGTGCCATAGGCAAACTTTGTCTTTCAAATTTTGTTCTCGTTGTTTGCGTACATTCTTTGGTTCCTTCGATTGCCTTCTTAGGTCTTCGATGGAGCAATGGAACCGGGGTTCAAATTCTCCATTCAGTGCTGGCAGAAGATGTCAGTCACCAGCCCACATGACACATGCATGTATTGCCTGGGCAGGCAGCACGACATGGTTGGGTGCAGCCTTTGTTTAAGCATGCTTCCTGAGTCCCTTGAGGTCAGGAAGGTTTGGCTTTCGTTGGGTCAGCCTTCAGAATGGGATCTGAAGGACCATTCTGAGGGCCACAGGAAGGCCTCAGCTGCAATTGGGTCTGTCCAGCAGCTTGCTGCCCTGGAGGCGGAAGTGGCGGCTGCCTCGGTAGGCACCTCCTCAGTTTTGGCACTGCTCCCGACTGGGGCCAACATCAGAGAGTTGTTCACCGGAAGCTTCCGATATGTGTTTGGCCCTCCAGACCCCAAGGGAGAGCCCTGCCTGCTGTGGTTCCAAGTACACATGCTGCAAGTGCCTGTCATGGGAACTAGAGAAACTGCGGTCCTCACAGTTCCTCAGCTTGCCCAATTGCTCTATGGTGGTCAAGCCTCCCTCAGTCAAGGGACAATTCAGGCAGATCAAGGGCTCTTCGGTACCCCTATTAAGCCAGTCAATATCGACTCCATTCAAGCAGGCTGTGGAAGGCTTCCTCAAGTCTGTCGACTGTTTGTCGGATGAGGTCGAGGAGTTGATCTCACAGACCCTGGTGCTCTTGGTCCTCTCTCAAGGGAACGTGGTTTGGTTGGTGTCCCAATCCAGTCATCGGTTAGAACAGCCTCCACCAGTGGTCAAGCCTTCCACGTCCATGTTGCTTAACATGGGCAGGCAACTGGTATACCACAACCAACCGGAAGGCTTCCCTTGTTGTCGATCATCTGGTCTACGGTCAAGATCTTGGTCGAAGCATTCCTGCTCTCAATCCCACTTGACCAGGAGGTGCTGTGGTCAACGCTCCTCAACCTCCTCATGCTTGGGTGAAGAGAGGTACCATATCAAGCTGTGCTGGTGCAAGAGGAGCTCCTCTGGCAACAGTAAGCCACCATGGGGCAGGGTAGGGCTCTACGACCTGGACTTCCAGTCATCTGGCAGCCACCAGTGGTGCCTCTCTGCTGCATGCTACAAGGTATTCCCTGCAACTGCTTCTCCACCTCTTTGAGTGGAGCTGTCACCTTTGCAGCTGAAGGTGGATGCTCCGACCAAGGAGGCCTGTTTGGCCACTGGCTTGCCAGGCTGGTTGTTAGTGCAGATCACCCCGGGGCAGGATAGGTCAGCAGGTCTGTGGTGAGAAACGCTTAAGGACCATTTTTGAGGAGTCCTCAGATGACTCAGACCACGAGTCCATGACCTCATCTGGGATTCCCCTTCTCAACCGAGGATCAGTCAAAGACCTGTCCACAGAGCATGGCCGGTGTCCTTTGATGCACTTCTCCACCTAATATCGGGGTCCATTTCAGTCTTGCTAGAGTCAGTTCAAAAAAGGCTAAACACCCTTTTACGGACATTTTGGATAGGGACAAATCCCTGGGGTTGCCTTTCCTGTGGCCAAAGCCATTTTGGGACCAGCCCTGGAGCTTTGGCAGCATCCTGCCCGGCACCTTCTACCCGTATGGTCTGTAACTATGTGGTCTCTGGTGGTTCCCATTCTAGGTTTCAGACCACAAGTCCGCAGAGGGGTTGGTAACTGATTCTGTCGCAAGTCTGGACACCAGAGGGGTGTGGACAAGCCTCTAGACAAGGTGTCTTGTAAGACTGACCATACCACTAAAAAGAAGTGTACGCTATGGCATCCCTGGGCTTTTATCAGGCTATCTATGCCATGATGATGGCCAATTTCAGTCATTCCCTGATGGGAGTTTTCAAACAACATGAAGTCTTGCTATATTATAGACATTAGCAGTTTGTTCCAGCTCTAGAACTGCCCCGGAGTGAAATGGTTAGAACCATTCCAAAATAGAATTTTGGCACGAGAGCAGCTCTATCTGTGTCATTTCAAACTTGAACTGTCAGATTTTTACTCTCTACCAGTGAACAGTCGCCCGAGATTTCTCCTTCTGCTCGGTTCATTTCTCGGTTTAAAAGTGTTTTCTGAGTTGGATTTAACCGAGAATAGTTTTATTTTAACCGCAAAACCGTTCGGTTCAAGCTCTATCTGTGGTAACCGTAAGTAAATGAAGGTTTTGTCTATGTGGAACTTGTAAGTTATCGGTTCAGTTTTGAACCGATCAGTGGGTTTAAAACTCATTTAAAACTAAAAGTTACTATTTTAGAGTGTGGTTCCCGGTTCTTATCGGTTCTAAACAAAACGGATTTATTACGTTTTTTCCAATACCTGTGACACGGTTAGGAACCGATAAGGGTGTCTTGCCTGGCACTGCCTTTAAAAGGGCAAGTTTTTGGTTAGGCTGGCATTATGTCTGAGAAACCCAAAAGAAAAACCGGGCCCACTGGGTTTCAACACTGTGATGTTTGTGGGGAAGTCTTTGCCAAGGCTGACCCACACACCACATGTGTTTATTGTCTGGGGTTTGACCACCTCCAGTCAGACTGCCAGGTATATAAGAATTTCCCTGCAGCCACCCTGGAAAAAAGATTGGGCAGGCTCAGGGAACGAGAGGCCAAAAAGTCTGCTGACCCGGATGGCCAGCCCGGTTCGGTGCCAACCGAACTAGAGGGAGTGCCTCTGACCAGGGCCAGACTTCTCGGCAAAGAAAAGCTGGTTCTGAGGAACCAATTCCAGTAAGAAAACAAGAAAATCAGCAGGTCTGAGTCCAAAATTCTTCTCCAACTGCTGCAGAGATAGCAAAGCCATACAAATTGTCCAGTCACTGTCTCAGGGTCCGTCCAACCACCACTATCTGGTAAAAGGTCGGTTTGCTCCAGTCCCAGTGGTTCAGGATTATGATATTGAGGAATTTTATGAACCAGCGGAGGGGAGGAGGATTATGAACAGTATGAATGTGGCTGGAAGGTCTGGTGTGCCCATTGAACCGGACATCTCCCCAGACAGACCTTTAAAATCTCCCCCTATGCTGTCTGAGTCCCCATCTCATTTTATGTTTTATAAAAAAGTTGCTGAAACCCTCCAGCTTCCTTTAGAAGAGGCTGTGGATGAGCAAGAGGAGCCTGATTTTGTAGAAATGATGGATATTCCAGGGTCTAGGAGATTGTCTATTCCTTTACACAAGTCTTTTAGGAAACAAACAATTAAAATTTTAAAAGCTCCTAATTCTGTGCCTCCTGTAGATAAAAAGATGGACAGAAGGTATACATTGTCAGGCCCTGATAAAGAATTCCTTTCTCAGCAATGCAATCATGTTGGGGTAGTTCAGGCTGCTGCCTGTGATAAAGCTAATATTCCCTTGGCTTCACATCCTCCTGACAAGGATTCCAGGAAGATTGATGCCATGGCAAAAACAGTATATGGCAGCCTCTCTGGGACTCAGGCAAGCAAATTATATGGCTTATGTGGCTAGGTATCAGAAATCTAGATGAGATACTGTTATAATTGGCCTAGCAGGCCCATGCACAGTTGGCTAGTGAGCTAGAACAGGTGGCTGCTGATGGCATTGAAGCTTCTAAGGTTCAGTTTCATGCTGCTGTGGATGTTAATGATGTTTCCTCTAGGTCATGGCCACATCTGTAGCTTTTGTAGGTTGGCCTGGCTCAGGTGTACTAGTTTGTCACAGGATACCCAGACTAAGGCTATGGATTTTCCTGGGTGGGAAATTCTCTGTTTGGAGCAGACAGAGAATTACATGAAGAAGATGGATGAATATAGGACTACTTACAAGAGTGCCCAGGCTAAGGAGCGGCAAGCCACTCCTCAAAGGCATGCCCCTAGGTAGGGGTAGGCCTTTCACAGGCCTTTCTACCAGACTCAGGCCTCCTCTGCCTATGCTCAGAGGGGCTTCTTCAGAGGCAGGGCAGACGGAGGTGGGCAGACCTGCTCCCACCTAAAGCTCTCATGAAACAGGCACCCTGATGGGGTGCCCAGGGCTGATTCTCCTGTACCAGTGGGGGCAGGCTGGCTTACTTCAGTCAGAATTGGGCTTCTTTAACCTCAGACAAGTGGGTTCTGGAAGTAGTAAGCCAGGGTCTGGTTCTCAGCTTCAAAAAGTTTCCCAAGTTGAGAAGCAGACTTTTTCTACCTGCAAGTGCTTCAGAGACCCTCGCCTGGAAACAGAGGTCTCATCCCTGTTAGCTCTCAGAGCAGTAGAAAGGGTTCCTCCCTGCATCAGGGCAGGGTCTGTATTCCAGATACTTCCTACCCCCAAAAGACAGGAGAATGGCGGCTCATTTTAGATCTCAGATATCTGAACAAGCATCTTTTGAAACCAAAGTTCAAAATGGTAACTCTAGCAATGATTTTACTTTCCCAAGGCCAGGGACTGGCTAGCCTCCTGGACCTCAAGGATGCCTATTTCCATGTCCTAATCAGAAGATCCCATCGAAAGTACCTCAGATTCGAACTGCCCTCAGGTCATTACCAGTTCAGAGCAATGCCCTTCGGCCTACCTCTGCTCCAAGGGTATTCCAAAGTGTCTAGCAGTGGCCCACTTAAGGAGGCAGAGGATTGCTGTTTTTCCTTATCTAGACGACTGGCTCATTGTTGGCCAGTCCCCAGAACAGGTAAAATCTCACCTGCAGGTCACCCAGCAGCTTCTCACCTCCTGGGTTTTCTGCTAAACCTACCAAAGTCGGTTCTGGAACCAGTCCAGGTACTCACCTTTATAGGGCAGAATTGACACAAAGCTAGCCAGAGCCTTTCTTCCCCAGAAAGGGTAAGGAATTTAGTGGCTCTGGCCTCTTCTTCACTCTGCAGGTCTCCGACCAGCAAGACACTTTCTGCAGCTCCTGGGCACATGGCTGCATCCACAGCTGTTGTGCAGGGAGCCAGATTTCAGATGAGAGACATTCAGTTTCACTTGAGAACCTTTGGTCTCAGAGAAGAGACCCCTTTCCAAGTTGGTCCCAGTGACTCGAACCTTGATCCTAGCTCTCCAGTGGTGGCAGGATCAGAGCAATTAAGAGCGGGGTCCCTTCATTTCCCTTCTCACGACTTGACTCTCACTACAGATGCTTCCCTTCTGGGTTGGGAGCCCACATGGGCGACCTTTCCACTCAGGAGTTTGGTCCCCCCAGGAATCTCTGCTCCACATCAATTTGCTGGAACTCAGAGCTGTCTTTTTAGCTCTTCAAGCTTTTTCTGCATCTGTCCACGACAAGGTGATGCAAGTCAGAACAGACAACACCACAACAATGTGGTACATCAACAAACAGGGGGCACTCGGTCTTCGGCCTTGTGCACCGAGGCAGTGAAGTTGTGGTCTCTGGCCTATTCCCTGAACACTTCCTCATAGCAGTTCATCTTCCAGGGAAGGACAATGTCCTAGCGGATGCCCTCAGCAGGATTTCCCAGGGCCATCACGAATGGTCCCTGGATCCTCAAGTGCTGGGGATAGTTTTTGCCAGGTGGGGCATCCTCAGATAGATCTTTTGCAGCCCCAGACAATCAGAAACTTCCTCTGTTCTGTTGCAGGCCTCCAGTGCTGGGCTCAGTTCCCTGGATGCCCTTCTTCTGGATTGGGAGGGAAGTTCCTCTATGCCCCCTTTCCTCTCCTATTCAAAGTACTAGTCAAAATCAGATCTCAGCCTTGCAGGGTGATTCTGATTGCCCGGATTGGGCCAGGCAGCCCTGGTACCCACTCCTTCTGTCTCTGACAGTCCATCTTCCCTGTGCCTCCCAGGAATCACAATCTGTTGACTTGTGCCAAGGGAAGGTTTGGTATCCGGACCTCAAATCTCTCAACCTCAAAGCCTGGCTCTTGAGGAGTTAGAGTTTGCTGATTTACACCTCTCTCAGGGTGTTCTTGAGATCCTAAAGGCTTCCAGAAAGTTTCTCCACTAGGGCTACTTATAGTTCTAAATGGAAAAGGTTTTCCATTTGTGTGCTTTGAAAAAATATTTTCCAGAATCTGCTGAATTGCCCATTTTGTTAGATTACATGGTACATCTTAATTCCTTGGGTCTCAGACCAGCTACCCTGAGAGTTCATTTGGCAGCTGTGTCTGCTTTTGTGTCAGCAGGAAAGTCATCCCCTCTCCTCTCATCCTGTGTTTTCCAAGTTTTTAAGGATTACTCCATACTAATCCTCCCTTTGGGGAACCGGCCTACTTGGGACCTTAATGTTTGCATTGCCCAGTTAATGCAACCCCCTTTGAACCTCTGTCTTCTGCAGAGCTTAAGTACCTAACTTGGAAAACTGTTTATGGCTATCACTTCGCCAGACGCATAAGTGAATTGTAGCCTTGTCAGTGGAGACTGACTTATTTCTTCCATAGGATAAGGTAGTCCTTAGGACTAATAGGAAGTTTTGCCTAAGGTGGTTTCAGATTTCCATCTTAATCAATCTATCTCCTTCCAGTATTTTTCACTGATCACTCCTCTTCGGGTGAGAGAGGAGGTTGCACGGCCTGGATGTTAAGAGAGCTCTTAGTTATTATACAGAGCGTACCAAAGGTCACAGGTTCGAATCCCTTCAACTTTTCCTTACCTATGGTGAAGTTGGGAAAGGCAAACCTGCCACTAAGAGATCAATAGCCAGGTGGATTGTTTCTTGTATCCAATTTTGTTATCAGAAAGTGGGCAGAGCTCCCCCCACCCCTGGTTTGAGGGCTCATTCTACCAGGGTACAGCTGCTTCCAGCTGCTGCCAGAGATATCCCTTTATTAGAGATTTGCCAGGCTGCTACTTGAAAACGTGCAACACTTTCTACAAGCATTACTCCCTGGATGTCCAGGCCAGGAGAGATGTTCTGTTTGGCACAGCTGTTCTTCGGAGCCCATTCCCTAAGTAGGTTCTGCCTCCTCCATGGAGGTACTGCTGCGTATCTGCTAATGTCTATAATATAGCAAGACTTCATGTTGTTTGAAGAAAAAATTACTCACCTTAGTAATGTTGTTTCTTCTAATGGAGTCTTGCTATATTATAGACCTCCCCCAACCTGCCCCTCTCAGAACCTCTACTGGGTGGGTGCGGGGCAACTAGTGTGGGCACTACTTATGTCCTGTTAGCATTTTGTCCCCTTGGGACTTTGGGGTGTGTATGTACGCGTGTGTGTGTTTTATTATACTTATGTTCCATTTTCATATTATTAGAATGGTGTTAGTATTTCTGGTCCCTGACATGAGTCTTGGGTGTTGGGACCATCAGTGGTTGTTATTATTTAGGTAGCCATTTGGCTAGTGTAGGTTACAGCTTCCACACAGACCTTAGTGAGTTTGGCTCGTAAAGATCTGACGGTTCAAGTTTGAAATGACACAGATAGAGCTGCTCTTGTGCCAAAATTCTATTTTGGAATGGTTTTAACCATTTCACTCCGGGGCAGTTCTAGAGCTGGAACAAACTGCTAATGTCTATAATATAGCAAGACTCCATTAGAAGAAACAACATTACTAAGGTGAGTAATTTTTTCTTTGATCCCATCCTCCCTCACCTCCCAGCTGATCAGCAGGAAGCAATGACAATCATCAAAGACCAAGGTCAATTTCTGGGTGAACACCAGCTCCAGATGGCTTTGGACATGGGCAACTTATTTTATTTATCTATTTAGTTTTTGTTTAAGAGGTGGGTGCACTAGACAGCAAAACTGCCTATTTTCAGGCACGACCCAGGAAGTTACAATACATATGGGTGGAAAAACAACAGTGAGATACAAGGGATTAACAGGTTACAACATGTGTTATAAAACTAAAAACCGTAATCGGGTAATAACAGACAAAGGCCAGGCCCATGCCACGGCAGTGGCCATCTTCCATGCATTGCAGGGCCTGTCTGCATCTGTCTACCTTCAAGGCAGACACCTAGCACAAGCTACATAGAAGTTGACAGCAGGTAAGGACCGCAAGGCCCATCCAGTCTACCCATTTCTTTTTCTACCTTATGAATGTGCCATCGGCCTTTGCTCTGTCAATGGCCTATCTATTCATACACATCTGTATTGCTCCCTTATGCCTGTCCCATGACTGAAGCCCTGCACTGTATTCATATCCACCACTTCCTGGGGTAGGCCGTTCCATGCATCCACCACCCTTTCTGTGAAAAAGAACTTCCTCACATTACCCCTTAATCGGCCTCCCTCTAATCTCATGCTGTGTCCTCTTGTCCTGCTATTTTTCTTATATTGAAACATTAGGCTCTTTCACCTTGTTAATGCCCTTAAGACATTTGAAGGTAGTCCTGCAAAATGCCAGGAGCTTGGGCAATAAAATGCCTGCGCTCCAGGTGATGCTAACTGAGGGAGAGGTGGATGTGACAGCGGTCACCGAGACCTGGGCCACCGCAGGGCACGACTGGGACCTGAACCTGGAGGGTTACACCATGTTCAGGAAGGACGGGGGAGGGAAAGGGAGGAGGTATAGCAATAATAGTCAAAAATTGCATTGGCAAAGGAGGAATAGAGGAGGTGGAGGGAACTGTGGAGGCGATTTGGGTCACCTTGATAACAAATGGGGGCAAGAGCGTAAAAATAGGAGTGGTGTATAGACCCCCTGCACTGGCGGAGGAGCTGGAGGACAGTCTGGTAGCAGATGTTGGGAGACACTGCAGATAGGGCAGGGGAAGGGTGGTGGTGTTGGGGGACTTAAACATGCCAGGAACGGACTGGGAGACTAAGACATCCTTGGTGGCCAGGGAACAGAGGTTGTTTGATGTCTTTCAGGATGCGTTCCTAACTCAGCAGGTGGGGAACCGACCAGGGAGGCGCAGATACTGGATGTGGTCCTGGCAGACAGTGACCAGATTGGGGGCCTGGAGGTAAGGGACCTGTTGGTGGGGAGCGACCATGCCACGGTCTGGTTCTGCCTGGACCTAGGAGGGGTAGAAGGCAGCACAAAGACAGAGGCAACCGACTTCAGGGGGGCGAATTTCAAGGAAATGGGAAGGATCCTTAAGAATCATTTGGATGGGATTGGGCCAGACATGGACGCTGACAGTAGGTGGGAGATCATCAGGAGGGGGGTGCAGGATGGTACCGGCACCTGCGCAAGAGTAAGACAAAAATGTGGTAGGGCCCGTAAACCCTGCTGGTGGACCAGGGAGGTTCAGGAGGTGGTGACTTATAGGCATTTCAAGTGCTCAAGGAGTGAAAGGGATAAAGGGGAGTACGAGCTGATGGCGAGAAGGGCCACTAAGGTGGTGAGGGCGGCTAAGGCAAGGAAGGTGCAGAACCTGGCCAGGAAAATTAGGAGAGGGAATAAGGGGTTCTTTAGATACACTGGGGAAAAATGAAGGGTGAATGGGCAGATTAGCCGGATTAAAACAGGGGAGTGATGGGCACAAGATCCGGGGGAGCAGGCTGAGGTACTAAATGAGTACTTCGCCTCAGTTTTCACCAAGGAAAATTGGGGTGCTGCATCATACATGGGAGGAGATGGTGAAACTGGGGGGGGGGACCCTTACCGATCGTCGGGTCTGGGGAGAGGATGGGCCATCACTGGCAAGAGGGGGGAAGGCAAGGCAGGGGGATGAGGTAGCGGAGGTGGGAATCACTGCAGAGAGAGTGAGGGAAGCCCTCAGGTCCCTTAAGACGGAGAAAGCACCGGGGCCAGATAAATTACATCCCAGAGTGCTGAAGGAACTGGCAGATGTCCTGGTGAAACCCCTGGCCGAGCTTTTCAGCATCTCTCTGAGGACAGGGTGGGCGCCCCAGGACTGGAAGGTGGTGCATTATAGTGCCTATCCACAAGGGGGGTTCAAGGGAGGTGGCAGGGAACTACAGGCCTGTCAGCCTGACATTGGTGGTGGGCAAGGTGATGGAGGGCATTATCAAGAAGAGGCTAGGGGGGGACCTGGAAAAGTCGGGGTGCCTGGACGATAGACAGCATGGATTCGTCCCAGGGAAATTGTGTCAGACAAACCTTGTGTAGTTCTATGACTGGGTGACCAAAGCCTTGGACCTGGGTAGACCAGTGGACGTCCTCTATCTTGACTTCAGCAAGGCGTTTGACTCTGTTCCTCATGGGGGCCTGTTGAATAATCTGGGAGAAATGGGGGTAGGGAACCAGATGATCAGATGGATAGGCAATTGGCTCCAGGACCGGATCCAGAGGGTCGTGGTTGGCGGGATAGTCTCATCCCCAAGGAGGGTCATTAGTGGGGTCCCTCAAGGATCAGTCCTTGGGCCCCTCCTGTTCAATGTCTATGTCTTTGACATAAGGAAGGGTGTCAGGAGTGAGATGAGTCTCCCTATCGGATGACTCAAAACTGGGGGCGGTGGTGGATGGGGAGGAGGGGAGGGTGGCACTACAGGGGCACCTGGAGGCTCTGGAAAGGTGGTCTAGAAAGTGGAAACTGAGGTTTAATGCAGGGAAATGCAAGGTACTGCATCTGGGAGCCAGAAACCCGGGCCAAGAGTACACCCTTGGGGGGGAATGCTACAGTCTCAATGGCCGAGGGACCTGGGGTGGTGGTGGTGGATGTCAAGGTGAACAACTCTGAGACTTGTAGGAGGGCAGCGGCCAAGGCCAACAGGATGCTGGGATGCATCGCTAGGGGGATCACCTCCAGAAGGAGGGATGTGATACTCCCCCTCTATAACTGCTTGGTGAGGCCGCACCTCGAGTACTGCGTGCAGTTTTGGAGGTCACACTTAAAGAGGGACATTGAACTCCTGGAGAGGGTCCAGAGGAGGGCAGCCAAAATGATCTGGGGCGTGGGGGACAGGGCCTATGGGGAGAGGCTTGAAGAGCTAAATATGTACACACTGGAAGAGAGAAGGGACCGGGGGGACATGATAGAGGTCTTCAAGTACATGAAGGGGTTAAATAGGGGAGAAGCAGTCAAGGTGCTCCAAAGGAAGGGGGCAACTAGAGGGCATGGGTGGAAGCTGGAGGGGGGGAGATTCAGGAGAGAAAGGAGGAGGTGCTACTTCACTGAGAGGGTGGTGGAGCCATGGAATGCGCTGCCCAGGGGGCTGGTGGAGGCAGAGACAGTGGAGGGGTTCAAGAGGGGGTGGGACAGGTACAGGGGAAGGGTTCTGGATGCAAAGTCCTGTGCAGTGGGAATATCCGGGACTGGGAAGGGAGAAGCCAGAAAGGATGAGGGGGGCAGCAAGGTCTGCTCCCAGGGTGGGGGCTGACCAAACGAGCCGACACAAAAGACCGTTGAGCCTGTTCTGCTGGCATTTTAGTATGTTAGTATGAATGTTTCGATCATATCACCTCTCTCCCACCTTTGCTCTAGGGTATGCATATTGAGCTCTATTAATCTGTCCTCATGTGTTTTCTGATGCAGTCCCTGCACCATTTTGGTTGCCCTTCTCTGGACTGCTGGACTGCCTTCAATTTGGTTAATGTCCTTGTGAAGGTGTGGCCTTCAGTACTGCACGCAGTACTCCAGATGGGGTCTAACCAGAGTCTTGTAAAGAGGGATTATTACTTCCCCCTTACGACTTGTGATATCCCTACTAATACACCCCAACATCCCCCTAGCCTTACCTACTGCTTCAGTGGACTGCTTGGATGATTTCAGGTCATCTGTGATGATGATGCCCAAGTCTTTACTTCCCTTGTGACTGCCAGCAACTCCCCTCCCAGCCTATAGGTGGCTTCAGGGTTTCTCTTCCCTGTGTGCATGATCTTGCACTTCTTTGCATTAAACCCCAGTTGCCACTCTTCCGACCATTTTGCCAGTTTATCCAGATCTCTTCTCGTTCTTCCTACCCTATCTGAATCATCTACTCTGTTGCAGATCTTGGTGTCATCTGCAAACAGACAAACCGTACCCTCCAGTCCATCTGCAATGTCACTGATGAAGATATTGAAGAGGACTGGCCCCAGGACTGATTCCTGAGGTACCTCACTTGTGACTTGAATCTCTTCTGACTGTATACCGTTTACCACCACTCTCTATTTTCTGCCCGCCAACCAGTTTTCCACCCCGTTGACCAACCTCTGACCCATCCTGAGCCTACCCAGCTTATTAATCAATCTTCTATGTGGAACAGTATCAAAAGCTTTGCTGAAGTCTAGGTAGGTGACATCAACTGCTCCCCCTTGGTCCACCACTCTGGTTAGCCAGTCAAATAAATCTATGATATTAGTTGGACAGGGCCTTCCTGTTGTAAACCCATGTGGATCCTGTGCTCCTATGGATTCCAGGTGTTGCACTATCCTTTCCTTAAGGAGTGCCTCCATAATCTTGTCCACTACTGAGGTAAGACTGATTGGTCTGTAGTTCCCTGCCTTCTCCCTGCTACCACTCCTGTGGAGCGGGATCACATGAGCCCTTCTGCAGTCTTCTGGGACCTCTCCTCTGCTCAGAGACTCACTAAATAGTTCTGATAGTGGCTCTGCTAGTTCCACCCTTAGCTCCTTTGGTACCCTGGGATGTATGCCATCAGGTCCCATTGACTTGTCCACCCTGAGCTTATCGAACCCTTGTAGGACCCTTTCTGTTGTGAAGGGACTAGTGCACACCTCCCCCCCCCCCAGATGATTTCCCCTTCTTGGGCACCGACCCATTTGGCCCTGGGCTAGAAGGACATGTCAGCCATATTGAGAAGTCTAGTACCACCCTGGATTCTGTGGCACCATGCTAGAAGGACACGAAAAATAAATATTGGTCCTGTCAGTCACAGCTTCCTCAGCAGCAGCCTCAGCTGGGGTAGTACTGGGCCTGGTGCCCCAAGCCCATGTCCAGGTGCCAGGGTCTTAAAAGGGTTGGTGGGGCAGGGGTGGTGGTGCCCCTCTGGCTGTAGCTACCAGTGCCCCAGCTGAAGCTGCTCGATGACTAGTTGGGGGGGTGTCATCCCTCCACCCATCCTGTTACTGCCTGCACTCCCCATATGAGGTTGGCTATGTCACTTGCCACGTTGGTCTGCTATCACAACAGACAAGTGGATGTTGGACGTAGTGGGCAGAGGGTTGCCCCTGGACTTTGAGGTTCTTCCGCCTTACTGGCTTCATGCACCTCTGGAGTCCAGGGTGTCGCAGGACACACTGTCTGTCCTTTGGGAGGATATTGCTCAGCTCCTTGCAAAGGGGGCAATGGCCTGTGATCCCGGACACCCTGGTCAGTCAGGGTTATGTGTCCAGGTACTTGCTGGTCCTGAAATGGATTTGGTGGCTGGCTCCCCACATTGGGTCTGCACAATATTAACAGATCTTCCTGGACATAAAGTCTCCACCACTCATTCACACTGATGGGACTACGCCTGAGACGCTAGGACCCAAAGGAAGCCAAACTTTTTCAGGAAGGCCGGTGCAGAGGTAGGGCCGCAAGGAAGTGGCACCGCAAGCCTGGCTCACGCTGTATAGACTACCTCGGCGTCGACCCTCCAACCGCCTCAGTTCCATTTTCCCCACCATTGAGTGCGCTTAAGTGACGTTGCTCGCCCTCCAGAAGTCAAAACTTCACATCTATACGACATCAGCTATCGTTTTCGTTTCGTTTAGCTTATCTTAGCTTTATTGTTTTCTAGAGAAAATAAAGAAATTAAGTTAATTTTCATCAAGAGAATCCTTCAGACCTCCATCTACGGAGTCAACCATGAGTCGGGCAGATGATGGTAGGGAGACTTAGCATGAAAGCTGTTAAGTCAGCCGGGCTGGGTCTGGTCCGCCGCCCTGTACGGGGGGGGTCCAACTACAGGCAGTCCAGTGCTCGGGGATGGGCAGTCTCCTTGAAAGCACAAAAAGAAGCGATCGCATTCTCAGCACCACTCGACCTCGAACTCTTCTTCAGCATCCCGGTCGAAAAAGAAACGGCACGCTCAAGGTCACCTTCTGGTATGTTTGTGTGTCGATTGTTGGTTATCAGGGGCAGGGGCCAATCTCCGCTGCCGGAATCCCCTTCGGTTTCTGTTCCTGATACCCAGCATCCTTGACTCCAGAGTCCCTCCCCGCCTATTGGGGGGTCCTCCGGTGAGCAGTTTTACCATTGGGCTGCTGTTATGGAGCAGTGGGTGCAGAGGTTGTCCCAGCTTCCTGAGCCAACTAGTCCATATCCGGGGCCTTTGGGCCTCTCGGCCTCAGACCTACAGGTTGGGTGGTTGGGGTTTCTTAGTTATGTGGCACCTTTGAGGCCACTGACCCCGCATCCTGGTGTCTATCCCCCTTACGTGGCTGTGGTGCAAGAGTCCACACCAGTGCCTTTATCTCCTGCTGATTTTCTTCACTTCTCCTCTTGGAGGCTGGAAACATCTGCTGCAGCGGTGCTGGCCTCCCCAGTGCTGGTGCCGCCCGCCCCGGCATTGGCGCCGCACTCGGTGCTGGCCTCCCTGGTGCCACAGGCATCCTGTGCCACTTCCCATGCCGGTGCCGCCTATGTTCTCGGCACCACCTCCTGGGGCTGCATGGGGGCACTCACGATGCCGCATGGGGGTCAGGGGTTTTTGATGCTGATTTTCTCGGGTCCTCCTCCTCCTCCTTCTTTTCACCCCTTTCCTATCTATTTAGTCCCCCCTGGACTGGCAGGGGATGATACTGAACCCGATCCTGATCTTCGATTGGGGGATGACTGTGATGATGATTCTGCCCTTGGGGCGGGGAATACACCTCCTTCTACAGAGCCTTTGGCCGAGGACCTTTCCTTTAAGTCTGTGCTCAGAAATCTGAATTCCTCTCTCTCTCTCTCTCTCTCTCCAGAGTTCAGATATCGATCCTGGGAAGCTGCTATGTCCGCAGTATCTGCACATTCTGGATATTCCTGTGGAATTAACCCCTCCAGTGCAGCCCTCTTTCAAGACACTCTCACAGATGGTGTGGGGTAATCCGGGACTTATTCCCTCTGTGGCCAAGTCCATAGAAAGGAAATATGCCCCTCCTAAGGATTGACCTATTCTGGCATCTCAAGCTTTTCCTGATGCCATCGTCATTCTGGCAGAGAATGACAAGGCTGTTCTTCCGCAAGAATCTACAGCACACCCAATACAGAAAAAATCTCACAAGATTGACACCTTGGGTAAGCGAGTCTTTGTTGCTTCCACTTCATGCATGCACATTGCTATCTACCAGGGCTACTTCTCTCAGTATAAGTATACACTCTGGCACTCACTCAAGGCTATGGTAGAAGCTCTTCCTGATTCAGAGGTTAACTCGGAGCTCTTACAAACCATTACTAGAGGTATTCAGTCCAATAATCAACAGCTTAAGCTGCCATGGATGCCTTTGACACTGCCTCCAGAGCAGCGTCAGCTGGTATTTGCTCCCGTCGACACTCTAGGTTGCGCACCTTGGGTTTCACAAATGACACCCAACAAAGAGTTATGGCCTTACCTTTCGACAGTACATATCTGTTTGGTCCTCAGGTTGAGCAGGTGCTAGAGGCCACTCAGAAAACTAGGTCGGCCATCAAAATGGCTATACCCCCTTCTGCAGCCCCTCAAAGGGGCGGGAACAGGCATCAGTTTCAAAACCGTCTGTCCTTTCATGGTAAAGGCAGAGGAGGCTTTAACAGAAACCAAACCTCTCAGCTGCAAAAGAAAACGCAGCAGAAGGCACAGGGCACCCAAAGCTCCTAGTGTCACCCTCTTGAGATTCCGGCCCAGGTCCCACTTCAGCTGTCCGAGGGGGACTTTTCCTCGGCAGTAGGAGGACATCTGACTTTGTTCTACGACCAGTGGAAATCGATCACATCAGACAAATGGTGCTCAGAAATATCCATGAGGGGTACTCCTTAAATCTGTCAGAAACCTCTCCGGATCATCCACCCAAACGACAGCCCAAGCTGTGTGTCTCTCAGTCAGACCTTCTTGCTTCTGAGATTAAAGGCTTTCTGAACAACAGGACAGTAGAGATAGTCCCGCTGGAACAGCAAAACACAGGTTTCTACTACTCTTACTTTCTTGTGCCAAAGAAAATGGGTGGTATGCACCGTATTCTCAACCTCAGAAAGTTGAACTAGTTCCTTTACAAAGAAAAGTTCAAGATGATTTCACTCAGTTCTCTGCTGCCTCTGATTCATCAACATGCTTGGCCAGCCTCCCTGGACATGCAAGACTCCTATCAACACATTCTCATACATCCAAACCACCACAAATTCCTCAGATTTGTGGCATTGGGTCAGTACTACCAATTCAGAGTTCTGCCCTTTGGGCTGTCCTCAGTGCCTCAAGCTTTTACAAAGTGCTTTGCAGTTCTCATAGCACATCTAAGAAAACTTGGGATTCAAGTATTCCCGTATCTGGATGATTGGCTTCTCACGAGCCCCTCCAGACAACTGACTCAGGAAGTTGTAACTACAGCTTCAAAACTCCTCACGTCCATGGGGGTCCTGCTAGACTTCGGAAAGTCTCAGCTGCAGCCCTCCCAGCAGCTTCTCTTCATAGGAGCCCTTTTAGATACCTCCTGCATGAAAGCCTTTCTTCCAGAGGACAGAAGGAGTGACGTCCTACAGATGGCCTGCTCCATCAGAGAACACAACTCAGTCCGAGCGCTCTCGATGCAGCAGATGCTGGGTCTCATGGCAGCCTCAGTGTTCACTGTGCCTCTGGCTCACCTTCACATGAGAACTTCTCAGTGGATGCTCAGCACACAGTGGCCACCAACCACACACCCACCGTCCTTTCACATCAAGGTGACGGAACCGCTGAAATGATCACTCACCTGGTGGACTCAGGAGGACAACCTTCAGGTAGGGTATCCCTTTGCCCCTGCAGATCCCCAGATTTCCATCACCATGGATGCATCCTTGTTGGAATGGGAAGCTCACTGCAACAGTCTCCACACCCAGGGTCGTTGATGAATCTCAACTTCACATACATGTTGTGGAGATGAGAGATGTTCTTTACGCTGTTCGGACCATGGAGGACATACTCTGTCACAAGACCATTCTCCTCCAGACAGACAACAAAGCAGTGATGTACTACATCAACAAGCAGAGCGGAGCACACTCTTACCCCTTGTGCTGTGAAGCGATGAGAGTGTGGGAGTGGTGCCTAGAGCACGTAGCTCTGATCCAAGTGATCTACCTGCCTGGAGTCCAGAATGATCTGGCAGACTGTCTCAGCAGAACGGAGGCAAATCCTCATGAGTGGTCCCTCGACACAACCGTCATGCAATCACTCTTCGAGGAGTGGAGAACTCCAGACCTGGACTTTTTTTGTGTCCCCACTCAACACAAAACTGCCTCTCTTTTTCTCCAGAAATCCAGGACCTGGCGTTTTTTTGTCAGGATACATTCAGACTGCGGTGGACAAAACGCTTTCTGTATGCATTTCCTCCTCATCCCTTAGTTCAGAGGGGGCTGCTCAAACTGGAGGCACGGGGGGGCAGAATGATTCTCAATGTCCCGTTCTGGCCATGTCAGATCTGGTTAAACTGATTATCAGAAGCCCCCTCAAAGCCACTTCCACTTCAGATGACCCTACTGACCCAGGGTCCTGTAGTCCATCCCAACCTAAAGTCTCTTCACCTCCATGCCTGGCTCCTGAAGAGAGGTGAACAGGTTTAACGTTTCTTGCAAGGTCTCTGATATCCTATTAGCGGCACGCAAGCTACCTACTTGGCAGACCTACATGGCTAAGTGAAAGCGTTTCTCTGTCTGGTGTGCAAAATCCTCCTGGAACCCCTTTCCTTGCCCACCAGACAAGGTGCTGGAGTATCTTCTAGATCTCTCAGACACAGGCCTCCAATACTCCACCATTAAGGTTCACCTTTGCGCTATCTCAGCGTACCATGAGCCCGTACACTCCATGTTCCTGGCTCAGCTTCCTGTGGTCAAGAGGTTTCTTAAGGGCATTCTGCATACCAGGCCACCAGTCAGACGACTGGTAGCAGCCTGGGACATTAATCTTGTGCTAGATATCCTAACTCATAAGCCTTTCAAGCCCCTAGCTACATGTGAACTAAAACTTTTGACTTGCAAGATGGCCTTCCTTGTGGCCATCACTTCTGCCCGCAGAGTGTCGGAAATACACGCTTTAGTCACAGATCCTCTGTACATGGTATTTCACAAGGACAAGATGGTTCTCAGAACCCACCCCAAGTTCCTTCCCAGGATTGTCTCAGAATTCCATCTGAATCAGCCGTTGGCCTTTCCCACCTACTTTGTGAACTTCCAGAATGAGGGAGAGCGTACCCTGCATTCTTTGGATGTGAAAAGAGCCTTGCGGTTTCACTTAGACAGAACTAAGGACATCCGCACTTCTAAACAACTGTTTGGCCCAGCTGGGCCATGCTAAAGGAGACAATCTGTGGCTATCCTGTGTATTTCAGCATGGATAGTAGCATGCCACCGTCACTGCTATTACATGGCACAGGTCAAGCTAGAAGGCAGAGTATATGCTTATTCTACTAGAGCAGTCGCAGCCTCTCTGGCAGAAATTCGTAATGTTACCATTGAGGACATTTGCAGTGCGGCCACCTGGAGCTCTGTGCACGCTTTCATAAAGCACTATGTCTTGGATGTCCATGCCAGACAGCATCAGTCCTTTGGCAGGACTACCCTTAATGGACTTCTGTTCTAAAGTGAGCTCCTCTCTCTCTCTCTCCTGCTGCCTGTCTCGGAGGATTATTTAGCTCAGTACTCTCCCATCAGTGTAAATGAGTGGTGGAGACTTTATGTCCAGGAAGATATGTAAATTACTTACCTACCGTAATTCTTGATCTTCTTGGACGAAGTCTCCACCACCCATTCACACACCCACCCGCCATCCCCAACCTCACTGATCTGTTTGTGGTCTTCACTCCCTTGATAGCTGGGCTGTGAAGACTCTGTTGTGTTGACCCTTTTTACACGGGTCATTCGGACTATCTTGTGTACAATATAGGTTAGTTTTACTAGGTTAGTTTACACTGCACCTCGGAAAAAAAGGCACTGAGGTTGTTGGAGGGTCGATGCGGAGGTAGTCTGTATGACACAAGCCAGGCTCGCGGTGCCACTTCCTCGCAGCCCTACCTCGGCGCTGGCCCTCCTGAAAAAGTTCAGCTCCCGCTGGGTCCTAGTGCTTCCAGTGTAGTCCCATCAGGGTGAATGAGTGGTGGAGACTTCGTCCAAGAAGATCAAGAATTACGGTAGGTACGTAATTTACATTTCATGCAGAAACGCAAGTTCCACATGGTTACTCTGAATCTGATCATTCTATTGCTGGAGCAGAACATGTGGTTTTGTTCCCTAGAGCTCCAGATGTTTTTTCTCCACATCCCAGTCCATCAGTCCTACCACTGGTACCCCTGGTTCCAAGTGAAGAGGTCCTGTACCAGTTTCAGGTCATGACCTGTGGCCTCTCCTTGTCACCCAGGGTCTTCATCAGGTGCATGGCAGTGGCGGCAACAAAGGTGTCAAGGTGTACCCCTGCCTGAACATCAAGCTATTAGCCAGTCCGTCCAAGGAGGCTATGGAGAGAGGCAGAAATCTGGCTCTCCAGACCTGCTGAGACTTGGACCTGTTGGTCAACCTAGACAAATCCAAACTGGCACCCACACAAGTTATTAACTATACTCCCTGCAGGCCAAGGCCTGCCTCCTTGTGGACCGGGCACTGGATCTTACCTCCTTTGCCCAATTATTTCAGGTTAGGCTCTTGCGCCCTGCCCTGGATTTCCTGAGGCTGCTGGGGTACATGGCATCCTGCACCTGCATGGTCCTTTGGGCCTACTGGCAGATGTGCCACTTCTAGTGAGAGTTGGGCCATCAGTGGTCCGAGAACCTAGACCACTCAGACCAGCCGGAAACAGTGACCCAGCTGATATTGGATGCTATCGAGTTGTAGCTGATTCCAGAACACCTGGGGGAAGGAATCACATTTGTCCATCCAGAACTGACTGTCACACTCACGATGAGGGGTGGGGTGGGGAGCACACCTAGGAGACCACAGAGCCCATGGGTTCTGGTCACCCCGGCAGACCCGTCACTACATAAATCTGCTAGAGCTTTGTGTAGTGTGACTTGCGCTGATAGAATTCGCTCCTCTAGTCAGCGGGTCAGGTCTTGCAAGTTTAGACGAACAGCACCATGACCATGTTCTACCTGAACAGACAGGGCTGAACTCGTTCCCTTCCCTTGTGTCAGGAGGCCCTCCATACCTGGACACTTGTGCACAGCCTGGATGCAGATCACCTGGCAATTCTTGTCACAGGAGAGAACAGTCAGTTGGCAGACGCTCTGAGCTGGGTAGGAGAGTTGTCACATGAGTGGTCCCTAAATCAGGAGATGGTGAACCACCTGTAGTGTAGCACTCCTCTGGTGGACCTGTTTGCTTCTGGGAGAATGCCAAACTGAGGATGTGTTATGCCTGCCCCCCCCCCCCCCACACATTATTTATTCATCCCGAGCCCCATGCCGGCCACTACTTCAGGCTGCCTAGGCCTTCTATCGCCATATCCCTTGCCATCTGTCGCCCCTTGAGTGCCGCCACCCTGGTAACCTGACGTTTATCTTTGTCGGGATGGCCCTCCCTTCCCTGTGGAGGGCAACCAGCGCATAGGCATTCCGCATATCCCAGGCATGGCAGTGGTCAGCATGGACATCTCCGGGCTTTGTGGTGAGCAGAGACCAGCTGTTGTCATCCAGTCAGTGATCATCTAGTTTTCTGACTTTCTATGTACCCAGCCCCCACGAAGTGATCCGACCACAGCAGCAACATGGCGGCGGGGGCGTTTAGAATCGCATCAAGGCCACGTGCTGCCAAGAATACCAGCCACTACCAGGAGCTGTCAAACAGTGATCCGGAACCCGTCAAACAGTGATCCGGGACCCTCTTCCCTCCTGGGACAGAAGCATCCAAATGATATTGTGAACTTCCTCCTTGCTGGACTCCGCTTCTGAGGTCAGGACTCAGGGCACGAACCCAGGTCATCAGTATGCCGAGGAAACATCTGTCACTCAGCACCACAGAGCTGGCTGTAACTGTCTTTAATGTTCTGTCTTATTGGCTTGTACTATTTATATTGTTGTAATGTGTATTTTGTATTCATTGTCCCTGTTATAGACTGCTCACATTTTTTTTTCAATTATTTAACCAGGTGAGACACACAAAGCTGAAAGCTTGTTTACAGGTGCAACCTGGGAGCACAAGGAAGTTAAGTGACTTGCTCAGGGTCACACAGTATGCAAGTGGGTGACTGTGGGATTCAAACCCAGGTCTCCAGATTTGCAGCTCAGAGCCTTAACCCACTGTGCCATACTGCCTCCTTCCACATATGAAAATGGGTAGTAAGTTCATATGCCTATTAGTATAAAATAAAATGAAAACATGACTAGACAGATTCCTGAGTGAGAATGGCATTGAGGGTTGCACAGTATGAGCAGGGGTAACATTTATTTATTTATTTCAAAAGTTCACCAGGAAAGACATGCTGAGCTGAGTAGCAGCTTGTTTGCAGGTGCGTCCTGGGGGAAAGGGAGCATAACAAATCAAAACAGTATTTACAAGGCAGGAGGGGAACAGTTGATTTCGAGTGCAATCAACAGCTAATTGGCAACCTTAACATTTGTAAGTTAGGCCTGGATACAGCAGAACATACAGGGCAAGTGCAACAAGAACTGTGCAGGCATAGGTGGAGGAAGCTGTAACAGTAGGTTCCTGGATGGGGGTAAGCAGGGGGCTAGGGCAGGGTTATGGGGGGAAGAGACAGGAGGAGAAGGTGAGGGAAGTCGTTTAGTGGAGGAGTAGACGTGGAGAATCAGGAGCATTTGCAGGAGGGTGAGCTGAAGTCTTGGAGAACAGAGGCGAGAGAGTGCGAAAGGAAAAGGGCTGGGAGGATGGAAAGAGGAAGACAATTCTAGCAGTTAAGCTTGGATATGTGCCCATACTCAAATTTCGTATAGTTACTACCATGCTCTGTTAGCCTGTACAGTACTTTGGGGTACTGTTTGTAAAAGGTGCTGTATAAAACCTAACTGCCTTGCCTTTCTTTTCCATGACAGCAGCCAAGTTCCCTGCTTGAGAAAGGTGCTACACAGCATCTGCCCACCAGAGGGCACTGTTGCCCCTTGGATTGCTCTTCGCCCTGCATCCAATTGCATATTCCTCACTTTCAAGTCTTCACCAAGAACTGAGGGAGCTGCTGATGGATGGGGCCAGTGAAGGCCAGTTTATGGTGGTTCAGCCTCGGAAGATGGAGATCAACACAGCAACGGAGGAAGGGAGGGAGTAGTTCTATAGTGATTTATGGTGGTACATCAGGGAGTGCAGAGTTTCACAAACTCTGAATTAGCATCTTTTTCCTGCACTAAACTCTGTCTGAGCCTGCCTACTAGCTGTGTATGGATCCCATAGATTCACAAGTGTCCATTTGTCAGGGGCACCATACCCTAATGCCACCCCCCTCCCCAAGAAAATATTAAGCATGTTCTAGGTTTTAAGCTTGGTGCCTCACCCTCATTATAACCAGTAGTGCACAGAGGATAGGGGCAAAAAAAAAGGCAACTCACATTGCTGCGCATGTTGAGAACTGTAGAGACCCCAAATGGGGGGGGGGAGACAGGTGAAAAGTCTGGGTAGGGAATATGTGGTGTCAGTGGTCTCCCACAGCTATAGAGAAATTAATATTTCAGAGTTCAGAATCTGGCTATATAGTGTATAGTAAGCCCCTGTTATGCATGGAATTCCGTATCCGCTGAAATGTACCATAGTTCGAAGGTCATTGTAACCTTCTGTGGTACAACATTTCCAGGTGATCGCAAACTGTCCTCTCACCTGTTTTTTTTCTTCACAGAGCAACTGCATGCACCGCAATTAGTTTGTCAACCTGAAAAATGGCCACAGAATTTTTATGTTGCTTGCACGCATGTGCAAGAAACATAGTGCCATCATCGGAGATTTCGGAGGTGTGTCACCTCCTCCTCCAATTCAGTCAGTGTGCTGGCAGGCGCGGCCCCTGTAAGTCAATGCATTTTGGAGCTGTTCATGACATGCTCCAAAATGCAGTGGCATACAGTTGAGTGGGAGTTACGCCTCAGTGAGCACCGATAAGATATCGCTGCTCACGCCAAGTAGCCCTCTACAGACACACACGCAGGCGCGCACCTCGCACGCACTGTATAGCCAACGGGTGCCCAATCCCCGCCGGGCTGAGCTGCCCCCTAGTAGGTGCCACGCTGGGAGCCCACCCCAGCGTGGCAAGCGGTCCTTGGTCGACGGGGTGCCCAATCCCCGCCGGCTGAACGCCTCGTCCTTGTGCCACGCTGGGAGCCCACCCCAGTGTGGCAACAAATGCCATGGCCAACGGGTGCCTAATCCTGTCGGCTGAACGCCCCCAAGCTCCTTGTGCCACACTGGGAGCCCACCCCAGCGTGGCAAATGTCCCACGTAGTCTTTTTTTTTTTTTTAACCTGTAAACAAAAAGGTTCCTGCTGATCCCAACCCCACCTCCCACAACCCGCACTCCACCCACTCGCGCACTCCAGCCTCCCCACACCCCCTCACCCCATACTTACCTCCGGACCTCTGCGCGACGATCTTCGGTGGACCAGGAACACGTCTGCACTCTTCAAACCCGACCGCGAACTGAGGAAATGCCGGTAGGCTATATAATGGGCTAGATAGAGGGGTTTCAACTTTGTTGCATATCTCAGGCATTTTTGGGAATTTTTGCACCAAATTTTCAACATGGGGTTTTTGGGACCCCTTCTCATGAATGATGTCACTGTCATGGCATTATTCGGGCCTGAAGGGTGATTTCATGCAGTGACTGCGCAGTGACTGCGAAATCACCCTTTGGGCCCGAATACCACCATGACAGTGACATTATTCATGAGAAGGGGTCCCAAAACCCTATGTTGAAAATTTGCGCCCAAATTCCAAAATGATCATTTTATGAGCTATGCTATGCGCAGTTCCTACGCAGGCTCGCTAGTTCACGAAATTTCAATATTTTCACTCCAGATTTTCAACATTGCCATTTTACCACACCTTCTTATGAGTAGTATAGCTGTCATTTTTCACATCTAACCCAAAATGTGTTTCCGCCCATGTAGCGCACAATGGCGCAGTCGGTGTGCGAAATCAATATACAGGACAAATTAAGAAAATCACAGTGATACTGTTCATGAGCAGAGGTCTTAAAATGGCTATGTTGAAAATTTGGTGAAAAAATTCCTAAAAATGACTTTTATGAGCGCAAGGCTATAGTTCCCACAAAGACGCCAGGTCGCGAATTTTCAATATTTTCACCCAGATTTCCAACATTGCCATTTTATCACACCTTCTTATGAGTAGTACAGCTGCCATTTTTCACATCTCACCCAAAACGTGTTTCTGCCCATGTAGCACACAATGGCGCAGTCGGTGTGCGAGATCAATGTACAGGACAAATTAAGAAAATCACAGTGACAGTGTTCATGAGCTCAGGTGTTAAAATGGCTATGTTGAAAATTTGGTGAAAAAATTCCAAAAAATGACTGTTTTACGAGCGTGCGTTGTACAGTTCCTATGCATGCTCGTAAGTTCGCGAATTTTCAATATTTTCACTCCAGATTTTCAACATTGCCATTTTACCACACCTTCTTATGAGTAGTACAGCTGTCATTTTTCACATCTCACCCAAAACATGTTTCCGACCATGTAGCGCACAATGGCGCAGTCGGTGTGCGAAATCAATGTACGGGACAAATTAAGAAAATCACAGTGACACTGTTCATGAGCAGAGGTCTTAAAATGGCTATGTTGAAAATTTGGTGAAAAAATTCCCTTCAGATGTTCTGCAATATTACTAATGGAGACATTGAACAGAACTGGCCCCAGGACCGATCCCTGCAGCACCCCACTGGTCGCCCCCTCTCCCTAGACTGCATACCATTTACCACCACTCTCTGCCTCCTGTCTGTTAGCCAGTTTCTAACCCAGTTTACCACCCTTTCCCCCCATGTCCAGCCTACCCAGCTAGTTTATCAGCCTCCTATATGGGATGGTGTCAAAGGCTTTGCTGAAATCAAGGTAAGCGTTGTCCGCTGCCCCACCCTGATTCACTTCCTTTGTCACCCAGTCAAATAAATCAACCAGATTTATCTGATATGATGTCCCCACTGTGAAGCCATGTTGTCTATGGTCCTGGGTTCCGATGGCATCTAGATGCCCCACTATCCTCTCTTTAAGCAATGTCTCCATGATCTTCCCCACTACTGAGGTGAGGCTGAATGGCCTATTGTTCCCTGCCTCCTCCCTGCTATCGGACTTGTGTAGAGGGACCACATGTGCCCTCCTCCAATTCACTCATGTTGAATGACTCAGTGAACATGGCTGCCAGAGGTACTGCTATCTCCCTTCGCAGTTCTGTTAATATCCTTGGCCGTATGCCATCTGCTTCCATCGCTTTGTCTGCCTTCAATTTAGTGAGCTCCTGCAGGACTCTTTTGTCCACCTCTTCACCCCCCTTGGCAACTGCTGTACTGCTGTGGCCCTTGCCCCTCCCACTCTTCTGTGAATACTGAATGGAAAGACACAGTGGATGTCTTGGGAGGAAGGCATGAAACTGTCACTTCCAAATATCTAAACAGCACATACAAGCAAGCAACATTCGGCATTGACAAATGCTTGTTTTTTTAAGTAGTTGACAAACTGTGGATAACGTTAAAGGAATAATTTTCCCTTTTTCCTTTTTTACTGACTCCACAAAGATACAGTTTAAGCTGAAATAAAGTAACAGTGAGATGGCTGTGAGAGGGAGGGAGGGAGGAGTCGGGTCAGAAAATGCAAATAACTTCTCCTTTTTCATCCCATTGATAACCAAACAAGCATTTGTCAATGCTGAATGTTGTCGCGTTGGCATTGGCAGTGGCGGAGGTGGAGACTTATAGCGCTGTGAGTTTGTTAATGTGTCCCAAAAGGTGATTTTGCATAGTGAGTACGCCACTGTGCGGCAGAGCTGCAGAAACGTGTTTTGGGCAGGCTGTGGAAAATGGCAGCTGGACTGTTGATAATGAGGTGTGCACAAATGCCAGTGGTGAAAATGTGGCATGAAAATATTGCAGATTGACAAAGTTACAAGGGTGCGTGGAAACTGCGCAATGCACGCTTGCAACACAGTCATTGTCTGGACTTTCGCCACCAAATTTTCAACATAGGCATTTTAGGACCTCTGCTGATGAACAGTGTCACCGTCATTTCCTGAAAGTGTCCTGAAAAGTGATTTCAGTGACCGTGCAATTCTGCACCAGATGTGCGAAAACACATTTTCAGCCAGCTGTACTGTTCATAAGGAGGTATGGGAAATGGCAATGATGAACAGCTGGAGTGAAAGTATTACAAATTCACAAAGTCACTGAAGCGTAGGTGCAACCGCGCAACGCTACCGAAAACACTCCATTTTATTGAGTTTCATTCCCAAATTTTCAACATAGGCGCTTTAGGACATCTGGTAATGAACAGTGTCACTGCCATTTTCATAATGTGTCTCGAACACGGGCTTTCCACAGCGACCGCGTTATTGTGTGCCGGAACTGCAAAAACAGATTTTGGTCAGGATATGAAAAATGGCAGCTGTACTGTTCATTAGGAAGTGTAGAACAATGGCACTGTTCAAAATGTGGAGTGAAAATATAAGTTTGCAAACTTACGAGCGTGCATGCAAACTGCACAACACACGCTTGTAACACAGTCATTTTATGGAGTATTGTCACCAGATTTTCAACACAGACATTTTAGGACCTCTGCTCATGAACAGTGTCACTGTCATTTTCGTAATGTGTCCCGAACAGTGATTTCGCACAGCAACCGCGCTATTCTGCACCAGAAGTGCGAAAACACATTTCGGCAAGGATGTGAAAAATGACAGCTGTACGGTTCATAAAAAGGTGTGGTAAAATGCCAGTGTTGAGAATCTGGCATGAAAATAGTGTGAATGCACTAACTTACGAGCGTGCGTTGCGCAGTTGCTACATACACTGTAAACAGTCATTTTACTTAGTATTGCCACCAAATTTTCAACACAGGCATTTTAGGACTCTGCTCATGAACAGTGTCACTGTCATTTTCATAATGTGTCCCGAACACTGATTTCGCACAGCAACTGCGCTATTCTGTGCTGGAAGTGCGAAAACACATTTCGGGCAGGATGTGAAAAATGACAGCTGTACGGTTCATAAAAAGGGGTGGTAAAATGCCAGTGTTGAGAATCTGGCATGAAAATAGTGTGAATGCGCTAACTTACGAGCGTGCGTTGCGCAGTTGCTACGCATGCTCGTAAAGCAGTCATTTTTTTGATTTTTCCCACCAAACTTGCAACATAGGCTTTTTGAGAGCTCCTCTCATGAAGAGTGGCACTGTCATTTTGTTACTTGGTCCCGAAAGGTAATTCTGTGCAGTGACTGTGAAATCACCTTTCGGGACTGAATAACACCATGACAGTGCAAGAATTCATGAGAAGGGGTCCCAAAAACCCCATGTTGAAAATTTGGGACCAAAATTCGCAAAAATGCCTGAGGTATGCATTAAAGTTGAAACCCCCCTATTCATTCCATTATACAGCTTACCGGCATTTCTTCAGTTCACGGTCGGCTTTGAAGAGTGCAGACGTGTTCCCGGTCCACAGAAGATCGTTGCGCCGGACTCCGCAGGTAAGTATGGCGTGGGGGGGATGAGGGGAGGCAGGGTACGCAGTGGGTGGGTGCAGGTGGGGAGGGGGGCATTGTGACTACGAGGGCCATTTTCATTGTACAGGAAAAAATAAAACCATCGCAGGACAGTTTTTTTTTTTTTTTGCAGGGACGCACTGGGGTGGGCTTCCAGTGTGCCACCTAACTGTTTGCGGGGTGTCTGTAGCCGATTGGGTGTTGGGGCACCCTTGGGCCGGCACACAAAGAAAGTGGAGCGCGAGCTGAGGGGGATTCGCACCTCCCTCGGCATTCAACAATTGGGGTTTATGCCGATGGGGAGTGGACTCCCCCGTCAGCACACAAAGAAAGCGGGGGGGGTGTTTAACTGACAGGGGGATTGGGCATCCCCGAAGTCGGCAGTAGTTAGGCGGCTGCCTGCTCGCCGACCATGCACATAATGGCGAGCACGGCAAGAAAAGGACCGCTGCGTCTGACGAGCTTTGCTCGGATTGCAGCCGACCTTTCCTTAGATGAGCTCGCCACATTATGTATGCATGGTGTGGCGCCGGCATGCAGGCTGATTGGGGAATGCGGGACGCAGCTACTGGTGTGTCCCCTGCATTCGCCCAACAGCGACCCCGCCTCCAAAGCTGCACTGTCCCATGATGTTGGCTGCACAAGCGTGCCAACATAAAAATGAGCAGGGCTACAAAATAAGTGGACTCTGAACTGATTAAATTACTGTACTTCACTGACTTTCCTTGCTGCTGCTGTTACTGACTGGTTCCGAGGATACTGTCTCTGCTTTTGGTGATGTTTTGCCACCACCACTTATGGTCAACTTCAACCGATGTTAAAGAGATTTATCTGCCTACTTTTTATTACAAAAAAAAACACATGAAAAATACTGGATGGGCAGCCAGATGCATAAGCCTGAGTTGCCACCTTGGGGTTCTGATTACATCAGACCTGCTGGGCTACTCTCTTGAGGTCAGTGATGTAATCGGAGCCCCTTGGTGGCAATGGACTTCTTGTGCATGGTTGCCCATCCACTATTGTCTGTTTCGTATTTTGCATTCTGTTTCTTCCCATAGCATCCGTCAGTGGCTCCTGCCTACTTGTTAGGTGACCCTCCACCTCTACCTGTGCCTTATCTGCAACTTACCACACCTCTTCTTACCTCAGACTTTCCCCTCTGGTGTCGGGTTGGTGAGGAGCACAGTTCCAGGAGGCAAAGAAAGGTTGCTCCATCGAGGCCAGAGAGTGTCTCTGTCTTCATCTTGTGCACCTGTGGGATTCTTCCGTTCTCCCTCTCCCCAGGGATGCTAGAAGTGAGGGCGTGGTGGCACATGCGCACACTAATGTGTGACGGCACCTGTCCGAGGCTGCTGGAGTCCCACCTTCCACAGTGAATGTCTCTGGCTGCACTGCCATGTGTGGTCACCCAGGTGGCAGTAAAGCAGTGAAAATTGTATCTTCTCCACTCCCTGAGGAGGAGAGCATCTCCTGTAATGTTCAGTCATCCTCCGCGGCCACCCTTTCAACATTCCAAACTTGTTCCTGAACACAGGTTGCTGACGTTGGGAATGATAGCCCTACCATTGCACCAGGCATGTTGGCTAGCATCTGGCTATTTCTAAGGATCTCTTTGTTCCCGTCTTCCGTTAAAAAACGGCTGATACCCGGCCCGGTGGCACTGAGGGTTGAGGCGCTGGACGACACACCTCGCACCACGCCGGCGACCGGGTTCAGGAGAGATCTCGGGTAGGTCGTGGGTCGGCCGGGGAGATAGGCTGGAGCGTCCAACGACAGCTCGCCTTCTCCGGGGAAGGATTCGGCCGATGCCCGACACTTGCATGACCCCGAGCAGAGGCTCGAGGAACTGCAAGCTCCATTTGGGGATGGGCAGCCATTGAGCAGCATGGACGTTGGCGTGCGCGTCATGACGTCGGGGGAGGTTACTTGCTGCTCGGGGAGGGAGAAAACGCAGAAACAAGCCTGCCTCAGCCGGGAAGATGGGAGGACCATGGCCGTGCCTGACGATTTGTTCAGGTTCACTTGCAGCAGACCTCAGACCGACGAAATGTGTGTTATGGAGGTCTGAGCCCTGCCCTGCCCGCCTGTGTAACCGCAGCTTCATGGGGCCTAGGGGTCTGCTTGGGTAGGGTTCCAGGCATTGGGATGTCCAGTTGTCCCCACGAAGGGTTGGAGGTAGCAGGCTGGGGAGGAGGAATAAAAAAACAAAAACAAAAAAAAAACGGCTGATAGTGGTGCCTGAGATCTTTTTTGCTGTTAATATTATTACTTACAGTGATATGCTCTGAACATAGCGAAACCAGTAGATGTGGTCCTCTAGTACTGGTTTATGAGGGACACAGGAAATTACAATTTTCTTGTGGGTTTCGGGGGGTGGCAGGCGGCACAGTATGAGTGCTGTAGGTAGTGTAGGGAGGCAGTTTGGCACAGTGTTTAGAGCACAGAGTTGTAATTGGGTTTGAATCCCATAACTGCTGCTTACCCAGTGTGTGACCCGGAGCAGGTCGCGAGGGGAGTCACAACCCACTGCCATTTGGCAGCACAGTTTAAGACCCTAACAGTCAGCGGGTGAGAAGAGGCAAACTGTCAAGAAGAGCAGTGCCAGCGTGGTCACAGTGTGTATGCACTGGTAGTAAGAACCATGCCCAAGCCACCCAAACAGTGTGGCATCGCGGACACTGACTGTGGCACACCAGGAACGCCCTTCTCCTTCTCTCCTCTTCTTGTCATTGGCTGTGCTGAACCAGCATTTGATTGACATGCTGCTGACACACCAAGTTGCAGTCATCTGAAGAAAACAATTTCAGCAGTTATATCGATGCATCAGGCGCAACCTGTTATTTTCTTTAAAAATGTTTTCACTGCTGTTGCTTCCAACCCCATTCTCGGGCCTGGGGGGCAACACCACCACCGTGGCGGCATCTCCCACCCTGTGCTCCATTAGCACATCTGCTTCCACTAGTGAGGGTCCACGCAGCACTGTGTCCAGAGACACTGCCAGCCATCGCCCCTGTGGCAACGTGGTTTTTAACCCCAATTTTCTCCCACCCACCTCCCTGAGGTCGGCTATAGTGTCTTGATGGCGTTGCACAAAGCAGCATAACGTGTGCATGTGTGACCCCTCGTGAGGGAGCAGACTCTCGGGTCCACCAAAAGTGGTCACTGTTCCAGCATTCACCAACATTCCCCCCCCCCCCCGAGCTGGTTCGTGTTGTGGGGCAGCAGCACTACCTAGCCCTGGCCGCTGTGGTTTTACCCCAAGTCTGCACTGGAGCCTGGGTTCATCAGTCTGAAGCACAAGAGGGATATACTGGGCCATCAAGCAACCCAACTTGTATTTATTATTAAAGCTAAAATAAGAGTTGGTATCTTTAACGGAGTCTGGGATGTTATCCTATATTTGAGGGGCTCCAGCAGGCTCTTTTCACAAAGTTAGGAATAATTAGATCCAGTGCTTCTGTTGATTTGTACATCATATTCTTAACAAGGTTCAACATACTGCTTCTGTATTGTGGTAGCCCGGTCTGGGGCACCAGCATTAGAGGGTAGCACTTCCGTGAGGGAGCAGTAATTTCGTAGTTTTCTTTAATGATCTGTTATGCTAGGTATCCCAAGGTGCTGTGCAAAAATGTAGCGATTCTAATTGCTGAAAAGCTGCACACCACAACACCAGCAGAAATAAAGCCATTCTATTGAAATCACTAATTAGACTTAAAAATTACTACCCGCAGGCTTCTTCAAATGGGTCTGCCTTTAGCTGCAATATAGAACTCTCTGGGGCATTACTTGTGCATAGAAACAAGGGTAGATAATGCCAGAGAAGCTGGTTATAATCAGCGTTGGCGCATGTTATCCCCCTGGGGTTAGCTTCAGACCATGGATGGTCTGAAGCCAAGACCATCTTTTTATTTCCTTTTAATTTTGTCAGATGTGTGTGTTTATAGTAAGTGAGGGTTGGTAGCATGTGCAGAATCAGAAACTGCTGTCAGTCTGCACCGTGGTGCAAATCCATGCATCATTTCCAGTTGTGTGGTGCTGCTGGTATTCTGGGACAGTACCCTTCACAACAAAACTGGAGTGCTTTCCAGTTTAAAAGCTCAAGAAATGCACTGCCTTTTTTTTCTTTGTTTCTCTCCTTGTGGCAGGGATTTACCCCATTCCAGCCCTTCGACCACCACCACTGCCTCCCACCCAGCATTGCCCAGACCAGCTCACTTGGGAAGGCCTGTGACTTACCCCTCATGGCAGGGCTCCCTGGGAGGCAGGGGAAGAGATTGAGGGCCATCTGAAGTCCCTTGACGAGCTGGCCGGCATCATTCGGGGCGTGACTGCCTCTTGGTTTTCATGCTGCTGCACAGGATGGAGGGCTTTCATTTTCTGCACTGTTCCCCAGAGAAGAGGATGTGCAATGATGTCCTGGTGACATCAGGTGTGCTCCCATGCTAAAACTAGAGTGGCAAACAGTACAAAGACACACAAGCTTTAACCCTGTGCATTTTATCATCAGTTGCACAGTTAAGTACAGACGTACACATACACACATGGATGAGTTACGGTCCCCTTTGTACACTTGTGGTTATTATGAACATATAAAAATGCCAGCAGAAACAGGACTTGTGGTTTATTGAGTCTGTTCGATGTGGCGCTCATGAACTTGTGTTGCATGCCGCTTTACTTGCTCCCAGTATGCATGACCTTGTACTTTTTGCATTTGATGTGCTTGTGCACTGAACGCTTTGAGACAGTAGTGGCAAAGAAGAGGTGTGGCACTGCCATGTAATGCAATGGAATCTTTACTGGGTGCACCACCAGTCAACGGGAAGCTGCCGATGACGAGGAACTTCAAAGAGAGCCAGAGTTGAAAAGAGCCCACCCCAGTGTGCCGAAATATGGCATTTCCTGCCGTCTGCCACACAGTTCCGAAAAGCCGACATCGGGGTGCACAATCCCTGTGTTGGCATGTCCCCCCCATTATGTGGTATACTGGGAGCCCACACCAGTGTGCCAAAACATGGCAGCTCCTGCCGACTGCCTCATGGTCCCAAAGAGTCGGCATTGGGGTGCCCAATCCCCATGCTGGCATGTCCCCCCCATTATGTGGCACACTTGGAACCCACCCCAGTGTGACAAAACGTGGCTCCAGCCGCCCGCCACACAGTCCTGAATAGCCGACATCGGGGTGCCCAATCCCTGTGTTGGCATGCCCCCCCCATCCGATTATGTGGCACACTGGGAGCCCACCCCAGTGTGCCGAAATAAAAAAGTTTTTTTTTTTCTCCTGACACCAGGATGCCCACTCCTGGTGTCGGATGTGCCCCCTTCCCCCCAAACCTGTTCTTTGCCAACATCGGGATGCCCAATCCCAGTGCTGGCATACCCCCCATATTGTGGCACACTGGGAGCTCACCCCAGTGTGCCTAAATTTAAGTCTTACCTGTAAAAGAAAGAAAATGGTCCCCCAAAGTCTTTTTTCCCCTGTAAAAAAGAAAACAGTCCACCATCATCTCCCCAGTCCCCCCTCCCCCAACCTGCACACTCCCTTTGCGCACCCCACCTCCTCTCATGCCCCCCCGGCACCCCATACTTATTTCCAGAGGTCCGGTGCTGTGATCTTCTGTGGACCAGGCGAGTCTGTATTCTTCAAAGCCAAACTCAGAACTGAGGAACCAAGGTAAGCCGTATAATGGGAGTCAATGGGAGGGTTTCGAGTTAAGTTGTTATCTCAGCCATTTTTAGGAATTCTGGCTCCAAATTTTCAACATGGGGTTCTTGGGAACCCACCTCATGAACACTGTAACTGTCATCTGTTGATCCCGAAAGGTGATTTTGCAGTTTAATGCAGAATCACCTTCGGGACCGATAACGTAAAGACAGTGCTACTGTTCATGAGGTGGGGTCTCAAAAAGTGAAAATGCCTGTGTTACGAGCATGTGTTGTGCAGTTTCTACGCACCCTTGCAACGTTGCCAATTTTTAATATTTTCACTCCAGATTTTTAACATTGCCATTTTTTCACAGCTCCTTATGAACAGTACAGCTGACATTTTTCACATGTGCCTGAAACGTGTTTTCACACCTGTGGCACAGAATGGCGCGGTCACTATGGGAACTCAACTTTCAGAACAGATTAACAAAATCACAGTGGCACTGTTCATGAGGAGAGGTCCAAAAATGCTCATGTTTAAAACTTAGTGAAAAAAATCCAAAAAATGATTGCGTTATGAGCAGCTTTGCACAGTTTCTTCGCACGCTCGTAACTTCACCTGCTTTTCATATTTTCACTCCAGATTTTCAACATTTCCATTTTTTCACCCCACCTCATGAACAGTACATCTGTCATTTTTCACATCCTGCCCAAAATATGTTTTCGCACCTGTGGCGCTGAATGGTGCGGTCACTGTGCGAAATCACCTTTCGGGATTGAGTAACAAAATCGTAGTGCCACTGTTCATGAGGTGGGGTTCCAAAAAGCCCATGTTGAAAATTTGGAGCAAAAATACTAACAAACGCCTGGGGTGTTACGGTTTCAAACCGTAACACCTCACCCCACCCTGTAGAGACTGACAGGCATCGGGGTGTGACTTGGGGTCGTCGGCCATACTGCTCATGACATTCCACCCCCACCACCACCCTGCAGCCAGTGGCAGGAATTGAGGTGTGCCTTGGGGTCTTCGGCCCTAACGTTCACCCCATTCTCCCATACTGCACCTATCTCAGTTTGTTCCCTTATGGAATGGGGTGAGCGTAATGGCCATGTGTAATGGTCAAACACCCCAAGGCACACTGCAGTGCCTGTCAGGGTCTGCAGGGTGGGGTGAGGTGGAATGGCGTGAGCTTTACGGCTGACGACCCGAAGACACCCCCCCAACACCTGTCAGTCTCTGCAGGGTGGGAGTGGGGTTGACGTTATGATTGGAAACCCTAATACCTCAGTAAGGAAGTAAATCAGGGAGGGGCAGTGGGCGTCACCTACCTTGATTTCAGGAAAGCCTTGGACACCCACCAACATCGAAGGCTGATTAACAAGATGGGTAGTCTGGCACACGGCACAAAACGTTCCAGTACCTCAAGGACATAAACAAGGTGCAGGAGCAGACATCTTCCAAAGAATCAAATGTTCGGCATTGACAAATGCTTGTTTGCATTGAACCCCAGCTGCACGATTCCAGACTGTCTTTCTAACTTTGCCAGGTCCTCCCTTAGGTCTCTGAACCCCTCTGCCATGTCCACTCTATCATAGAGTTTGTTGTCATCTGTAAATAGGCATATTTTGACTTCTGTGATGTCTGCAGTGTTATTTATGAATACATTGAACGCCACAGTATTGTTTGGGTGAAAACTAATCATCCCTGGGTACCTTGGTGACCCTTAAAGGAGACCTAAACTCACATCTGTTGTAAATGTGGTGTTTATTTGTCACCAGTCTGCTCCATTTCTGTAGCTGTTAGGGGTCTTAAATGTTAGAGTGGTCTGTTTTTACTGTCAACAGTAGCCCCCTGTAACTATCCTGGGTGCCTCCATTTGCTTTGTTTTAGAACGATTATTAAACTACAATATATACACAAGAGATCATGCAGACAACATCTGAAAAACGTTTTACATAAACAGATGAATTCAACAAATGACAGGTGAAATCTCCTTTGTTCTTGAGAGCTACCTTAGCATAGGAGGGGGTGATGTCACTTTGCCAGTTAGTCTTTACTGCATGTATACTAATTTAGAATAATAAGCAGCAAAGGTGTGAAATACTCTGGTTCTAGGGATGCGGATATGTTGTTCTGTCCACACTTCTCGGCATGTCGCTTTCCCCTTTAATTCTTGCTGGAAGGTCTTAAAGCTGGCTCCTCCCACCCACCCAGGTGGTATAACCCTCAGCTCCGCCCATATTGCCAGATTTTCCTTTCCGCTGGAAGATTCAGGTTGACTCCTCACCGCTCCCGCGTTCTGTAGGCCCTGGCTTTGTTTCCTTCAGATTCTCTGAAGACTAAAGAGCAGCTTCCTACTAGCGGGACAGCGGCTACCCCACAACGTCAGCGATAACTAACCTGGCCAGGAGTGTGCTGTCAAAATCCTGTATCTTAATTCTTCTTCTTTCAAAAATTACATCCCTCGTAATTTTGGTTTTCACCATAGCTGAAAAAAACAGTCTGGCTTCCCGACTCCCAAACCACACCCCTCGCTGGCCCGCAACCCTGTTTTGTGATGTCACAAAACGGCCAGAGCATTTTCATTCATTTTCGACAATATAGATCATTTCAGGTTATGATTTTCATAAATCAAAGCGATCGATTGATTAATAGGTCCCTATTAGTCGATCGCTGTGATTTATGAAAATCGCAACTATAAGTGATCTATAAATGTATGGCAATATTGCCCCCATAGAAGTGAATGGGGCACGCTCACGCAGCCTATATTTTGTGTATCACAAAACAGGGCTGTGTGTGGCGTGGTTTGGGAATCTGGTAGCCGGCTTGTTTTTTTTGGCTATGGTGAAAAACAAAATTACGCGGGATGTAACTTTTGAAAGAAAAAGAATTAAGACAGGGTAGCACGCACTCCTGGCTGCTGTGCAGGGAAGTGCTCTGCATCTGGACACTCGTAATGCCACCTGGAGGCAGATCTCCTAGCCATCCATGTGGCAGGAGCCTCAAATCAACTGGCAGATGCTCTCAGCCGCGTAGTGAGACATCCTACGAGTGGTCTCCCCATCCAGAGGTAGCTCACAGCCTGTTCTCCCACCGGGGCAAAGCGATGGTGGATCTGTTTGCCTCCAGGGAAAACACCAAGCTGAGGCTGTTTCATGTCCACCCCCACCCAGCAGGGCTCACTGCAGGGGGATGCCTTCTTGAGGCCATGAACCCCAGGCCTCTTCTACACCTTTGCTCCATTTCCCTTGATCCACAAGATGCTTCTCAAGGTGAGGAGGGACAAGGCGCAGGTGATCCTGGTTGCCCCAGACTGGCCCCACCAGTTTTGGTATCCAGATCTCCTCAGCCTCAGCAACAGGCTTCCAAGGCGTCTTCCAGCATGCCTGGACCTGATATCAGTCAGTCAGGGGAAGGTATTTCACCCGGACCTTCAATTCCGGCACCTGACAGCCTGGTACCTGAGCGGCTAGAGTTCCAGGCTTTGAGTCTCTCTGAGGATGTACTCACAGTAGTGGAAGGAATCCAGTATCCAGGAAGGAACCGACCAGATGGTGCTGTGCCTTCAAATGGAAAAGGTTTTCCATTTGGTGTCAGGGCAAGGGTCTGGACCCTCTGCCCTGTGCAGTGGCTAGCATCTTAGACTACCTTTGGTCTCTGTCCAAAGGGGGTCTTCGGTCTATGACCCTTAAGGTGCACTTGGCAGCCATCTCTGCTTACCGGGCGTGGGCTGGTCAGCAGACGGTGGCACAGGAGAAGATGGTCTGGTGCTTTTTCAAGAGCCTAGCTCACATATCCCCTCCGGTGTGTGAACCTCCACCTCCGTGGGATTTACTGCTGGTTTTGGCTAAACTCATGGGCAAGCCATTTGAACCAATGCACAAGTGTGAGATGTCACACTTGTCGTGGAAGACCTCCTTCCTGGTGGCTATCACGTCAGCCAGAAGGCTCCAGGCACTTTCGGTGGAGTCTCCTTACCTGGTCTTCCACAGGGACAAGGGTGTCCTGCGCCCCCACCCGAAATTCTTCCTGAAGGTGGTGTCAGAGTTCCATCTCAACCAGGTGATGACTCTGCCTGTATTCTACCTGAACTACACCTCGGATGCCGAGTACAGGCTCCATACTCTGGACCTGAGACATGCTCTTTCCTACTACAAGGAGAGAACGGCGGAAATTCGGGGAGAGGTTCACCAGCTGTTTGTCACCTACGCTGAAGCCGCACCTGGCAGACCTGCAGCCAAGGGGACAATTGGCAGGTGGATCACTTCCTGCATTGATCTCTGCTATAGGTTGGTGGGATCCTCCCATAGGGCTAAGGGCTCATTCCACCCGCCATACTGCTGCATCGGTGGCTGCTTCCAGGGACATCCCTATCCAGGAAATCTGTTGGGCTGCTACCTGGAAGACAGCAAACACCTTCATCACCCACTACCACATCGACCTTGAGTCACGCCAGGATGCTGGTTTTAGGGCCTCAGTTCTCCAGTCTCTGTTCCCTAAGCAGGGGGTGTGCACCTTGCCTCCCTCCTCCCAGAGAATTGCTAGGAGTCTGCCAAGAAGTGTGGATAGAACAACATATCCACGTCCCTAGAAATACAGATTACTCACCTGTAACAGTAATAATTCTTGAACATTTATACTTTACAACTGAACTTGTACTTGTCTGCTTTTTAGTTTCTTTTACTCAAAGTAATATTGATTTGAATAAAGTTAATGTGAAATCAGTTGTCTTGTCTCCATGTTTTATTATGTATATATAATAATTTGGCAATATAAAGTGGATTTAGTAACACTTAACTTGATCCAGAACCAGATCTGAACCAGAACTAGAAAATAAACCAAAAGCCTAGAATCGAACTGAATCAGAATCCAAACATGCCATTTTTAAGCAGAACTGAACCGAACCAGAACCCCACACTGTAGAACCAGAACCAAACTAGAACCCCAAAAGTCTGGAAAGCCCTGGCTCTACCTACAAGCAGTTCAGTGAGACAGACTCAGCAGTGACCATAATCTCAACCAGCCAGGCATAATTGGGTTGCCACAGTGTTTGTGTCAAAACATCTATTTTTGACAGTTTATAACTCGACTGTGTTAGGACCTAGGGTTAGGTAAATAAGTATTCTCCCTCTCAGTTTTAGAGGCTAAGTGCATGCTAATTTTCAAAACAAATTGGATTTTTAAAATTACAGATTGTATGAATTACCTAAAATACTCCAATTTTAAGATACTTTTTAACATTAAAAAATACACTAATTTTAAAACCTTAGACTTTCAGGCTTATTAGATATTGGCCCATAATAGAGTGTTTAAGGCCAGATTTAAGTTATGTGTGTTTTAAAAAACAAGCACAAATGAAAAAAAAGTTATAAAAATAAAGGGAAAAACAACTTTTTTTTTGTGACTGATTCCAAGTCAGTCACTAATAAAAAACAAAGACTGGTGTATTTTCCTCTGCCTGCTGCTGGAAACCTGCCATGATTACAAAGACTTTTTTTAAAGTTAATCCTGAGCGAAAAAGAAGTCTCATGTTCACCCTTTGTTTTCAAACCTGGGTGCCCCATCGTGGCATCAAATAACCCCCACTTCCTGACACTGGGTGTCTAATCCTGTTGCCGCATACCCCCGCTTTCTGACATATTGCACCCAGTACCAGCGTTGGATGCCCCCCCCCCTCTGATATTGGTTGTCCAATCCTGGTGTCAGCTGCATAGAAACATAGAATTTGACGGCAGATAAGGACCGCTTGGCCCACCTAGTCTGCCCATTTTCCTACCTAACAGGTAAGCTGCAGATCCTAGTTAACCAACAGCTTAATTCCATATTATTTATAGAAGGCATCAAGGCTCCAGGGACTCTTTTTCTCAAACTCTTGAGTTTCCTACTTTTTTGCACTTAAACCCTAACAGCTGCATTAATGTATATCTTTCAGGAATCAATCTTCACCATTGAGTCACACTAATGGGTCTTAGCTGGAGGTGCAGGGACCCTGTAGGAGCCAGAACCTTTCAGGAGGGCTGGTGCTGAGGCAAGCTGTATGCATGCACGGCACCTCAAGAGTGGCTCACAGTGCCAGGCTTGCTTTGGCACCAGCCCTCAACCACCTCTGTTCTTTTTTTCCCCACTGTCGAGTGAGCATCAGTGACAACGTTGTTCACCTGCTGGGAGTCAGAGCTTCATGTCTGTATGACAACAACATTCAGGTTCTTCTCATTTTTAGTATTTAAAGCTAGAGTTTGTTAATTTTGTATCAGTTTAGTGATTTTACAAAATATTTGTGGCCGTTTTTCTCTTAGCCCTACCGAGGTTGTGCGTGACGGCTACAGAGAATGATGGTAGGGAAACTTTCAGGCAGGCTGCTCTGGTAGCGGGGGGTGTCCAGTCCACTTTCTCTGTCCGGTGGGGGATCTGACTATGGGCAGTCCTGTGCTTAGGAGGAAGTACAGTCCTAATGAAAGCACAAAATGTTGGGCCTGTTCCCAATTCCAGTCAGGTACTTGGTGCTGCTTGGCCTGGAGTTCTCACTCTTCCCTTAAGAAGGGGAAGAAATAGTGCCACCAGTGGCGGAGCCAGGTTTGGGAGCTGGGGGGGGGCATTCAATGAGTCACGGGCTCCACAATGGGCACTAAACAGTGAATAAAGATGGTGGTGGGGCACCACTACTCACACTGGGGCAGCTAGGAGGGGCGACCACCTCCCCAGCCCCCCCTCTAGCTCCGCCACTGAGTACCACTCACAGTTGCTCTCTGTGAGGTCTGCTGTGAGACCCCTAGTCTCCTGGGGTGTAGCCAGGGGCCTCTGGTACTGGGATGTCGAGGTTTCAGACCCAGAGTCCCCCTCTGTCTTAAGTTGGGACTCTGGTGGACAGTTCCACCCCGGGCAGCTCTTTGGAGCAGTGGTTGCAGTGTCAGGCTTGTGTGTTCCTGTCAGCAGATCTGGTCCCTGGGCCTTCAGGGTTGGAGGAACTGGAACCGCAGGTGGGACCCTCAAGTTGAGTAGAGAGTTTTGCTCCAGCAACAGCCTTTGGCCCTTGGCAGTGACCACCGCGCCAACCCCTGTCCCACTGGCCACACCCTTACCTTGTGTCAGTTGGTGGGACTGGCTGGGTACCATTGCCAGTCATTTCGGTGCCAGCTGGGTCATTGATGCTAGGTCTGGTTCTGGCACCAGGTTTGGGCCATTTGGAGCCTGGCCTGGTGCCAGTGCCAGGTCAGCATTGTGCTGGCATCAGGTCTGTGCCCAGTCGGTGCTGGGTCAGCACCAGGGGGCCCTTGGCAGTGGAGGTTCCCAGCGCTGGGGATCTTCTGGCACTGTATTCAGTTCTGGTCCTGCCCCTCCCCCCGGCACAGGCCCCTTGTCCTTGGGTCCGGTATTATCAGTGTTGCCAGGACGGCATTTCTGTATTAGAGACCCTGCAATCTACCCCTTCCTCCAGGGAGGATGTGGAGGGAAATGAGTCTGACCCCGACCCCATCTTCTCTGAGGGTGACGACAATGACTTTCTTAGCCTGGACTCATCGCACCCAGACCCTAGTACTGTCCCTTAGGAGAATCTAACATTCAAGGCTTTGCTTAGAGACATGCTTCTCCATTTAATTCTGAGCCTACAGCCCTTGATCAGCGGTTAAGCATTCTACTATGCCGGTCAGTTTTGTCCACTTTTCAAACCCTATCTGATGTGGTCTGCAGTTGGCCTGCTTCAATTCAATCTGTCTGCAAGCACATAAAAAAATATGCTGCCCATAGATAGTACAGTGTATGTCTGCCTTAGCTGATGTCTTTGTTATTTTCCCCTGAGAATGACAAGGTTATTTTTTTGCAAGAGGTCGCCATGCACCCTCTTAAGATGATTCAGTCATGTTGGACACTATGGGAAAAAAAGTTGCATAGTAGCTACCCTAGGCATGCGGATTGCTAGCTCCATCGTTTTCCCTTTATGACGATCCCCTTTGCAGCTTGCTTAACCCCCTGGCAGAGACTAAACAGACATAGAGGATTCTGCTGACTGCCATATACAGAATTTAGTCTAACAGTCATCAGCTCAAAGCCGCTTGGATGACTTTGCTTCTGCTTCCCGCTAGGCATCTGCATCAGAAGGCATCTCTGGCTCAGATAGCTGGTTCATTGACAGGGGACATGCACCCCTTCGTCCATGTCAAAAATATAATTTTTCTGAATCATGAAATTTACAGTTATTTCTTCTGGGATTGGTTATCTCCCTAGATATGCAAGATGCATGCCAGCACATTTTGATACACCCCCATCCATCTCAGATACCTCTGATTCTTTGTGCTGGGACAGCTTATGAGTTCAGAGACCTGCCCTTTGGGCTGTCCTCAGCACCTCAAGTCTTTGCAAAGTGTCTTGCAGTACTCACAGCGCACGTGAGAAAATTAGGACTCCGGGTTTACCCATACCTGGACGGCTGACTAATAGCCAGTCCATCCAGACATGAAATGGAACAAGCAGTGGCTATGGCCTCTCGGTTCCTTACCACCATGGGGGTTCTGCTGAATCTAGAAGTCTCAGCTCCAACCCTCACAGCTGTTGCCGTTCATAGCAGCTCTTCTGGATTTAATCAAGGGCCCAGCCTTCCTTCCTTCCACAGAGCAGAATGCAGGTGATCCTGCAGAGAACATGCTACCTTATGGATCACATATCTGTTTAAGCCGACTCCATGCAATGCATGCTGGGTCTGCTAGCCTCCCCAGTATTTATAGTGCCCCTAGCATAGTTACACATGAGAACAATTTAATGGATGCTCAGTGTACAGTGGTCACAAGCATTGCATCCTCAGACCTACTCCTATCAGGTGACCAAGACCCTGGTTTGCTCACTCACATGGTGGTCTCTGGAAGACAATCTCCTCCAGGGCTTCCCTTCTTCCAGACAGAGCCTCAGGTGACTCCCACATGGATGCCTCCCTGTTGAGGTTGGGAGCCCACTGTCAGGGCCTCCAAACACAAGGTGTCCGAGACCCATCCGAGACTCATCTTCACATCAATGTGCTGGAGATGCAAGCCGTTTTTGTATGGCCTGTGAGTCCAAAATGGATCTTATTAGCTACTGAACAGTCCTCCTCCAGAAAGGCAACAAGTTTTTGATGTATTACATTAACAAACAACGAGGAGCACACTCTTACCCACTCTACACTGAAGTGACAAGAGTGTGGGAAGGGTGCCTCTGGAGTAGGGGCTCCTACTCCAGGCCATCTGCCAGGAGTTCAAAACATTTTGGCAGACGGGCTCAGATAAACAGGGGCTGAACCTCATAAGTGGTCACTAGCTCCAGACATTGTGAGATTGCTGTTCAAGTGGGGCACCCCAGATGTGGACCTTTTGTTGCATCCCCCCAATGGCCAAATTGCCTCTCGTCTGCTCCAGAAATCCAGGACAAGGTGTTTTCTATCTGGATGCATTCAAACTGTAATGTCAGAATCTTTCTATGTACAAGTTCCCTCTAGTTCTCCTAGTGCAGGTGGTATTTCTCAGACTGGAGGTGCATGGGAGCAAGATGATTCTGACCATCCCCTGCTGGCCTCGACAGATAGGTTTCCTCTGTTGAACAGTCAGTCAGCAAACCAAGGATCCTTGCACTCAAGATGGACTTATTTACTCAGGGTAATCTAATCCATCCCAGCCTGTGTTCCCTTCACCTTTAGGCCTGGCTCCTGAAGATACAGAATTGAACAGGTACAAGGTATCTCAGAAGGTCTCTGAAATATTTTCAGCTACCCATAAACCATCCAGTAGGAAGACTTACACAGCCAGATGGAAAAGGGTTTTCCATCTGGTGCTCCAAAACAGCATGGACCCCTTTAGGTGCCCACTTGACAAGGGTCTGGAGTACTTGCCAGACTTTTCTTATGCTGGGGTGCAGTATTCCACAGTTATGGTCCAGTGGTGTGCAATTTCTGCATACCACAAGTCTGACGGTGCCCTCTACCTGGCACAGTTGCCACTGTTCAAGAAGTTCCTTAAGGGTGTCTTACTCACAGGGTTTCCTGTCAGAAAGCCAGTGGCTGCCTGGGATATCAGCCTTGTGCTGGATGTGCTCACTCGCAACCCTTTTGAGCTCCTTGTGACATGTGAGCTGAAGTTTTCAACTTGGAAAGCAGCTTTTCTAGTGGCCATCTCTTCTGCTCGCAGAGTGTCTGAAATCCATGCCTTAGTCACAGATCCCCCTCATACTATTTTACACAAAGACAGGGTAATTCTTTGCACACACCCAAAGTACCTTCCTAAAGTGGTTTCAGAATTCCGTCTTAATCAGCCACGCTTGCTGTCTACCTACTTTGCAAACTTCCAGAATGAAGAAGCGTGGACTCTCCATTCTGTAGATGTTCAGAGGGTCCTTATGTTTTACCTGGTCAGAACTAAGGACTTCAGGCAGCCCAAACAGCTGTTTTTTTCCTTTGATCCCAGTCAAAAGGGACAGCCTGTTACAGTCAAGTACATTCTGCCTGGATTGTGAGCTGTCTATGCTACTGCTATGCCACGTTGCAGGTCAAGCTGGAAGGTTAAGCATATCCCCACTTCAGTAGGGCAGTTGTCAAGTCCCTGGTAGAGATTCAGTCTGCCTATCGGTAATATATCACAGAGCTGTAACTTGGAACACAGTGTGAACTTATGTTCAGCACTATGTCCTGGATATATATGTCACACAGCCTGCCACCTTTGGCAGGACTATCCTGAATGGACTTGTATCCCGAGTGATCCCTTGGCTCCTACCACCCTAGTCCGTGGGGTTTTGTCTGAGCTTGGTACTCTCACCCATTAGTGTGAATCAGTGATGAAGATTGATTCCTGGAAGATATGAAAATTATGTACTCATTGTAATTCCTGATCTTCTAGGAATATTTTCACCACTGATTCACCCACCCAGCTTGCATCCCCACGCTCACTCCAGTCTCTTTATTGGTCTTCACCCCTTTGTTCTTGGTTTGGATTGTGAAGACACTGTGTACTGGTTTGTCGACAGTTCTTACACATGTCACTAGGGCTATCTTATGCTGTTGGGTTTAGTGCATTAGTGCGAGTTATGTTATGCTGCACCTCCTCTGTTAAAAAAAAAGGTATTGAGGTGGTTTGGGGTGGTGCAGAGATAAGTCTGGCACTGCAAGCCACTCTCGTGGTGCTGTGTATGTGCACAGCTTGCTTCGGCACCAGCCCTCCTGAAAACTTCTGGCTCCCACAGGGTCTAGCACCTCTGGCTAAGACCCATTAGTGTGAATCAATGGTGACCGATATTCCTAGAATATTAAAAATTACAGTGGATTTATTATACAGGTGTGGTAGAGCAGAGTAAGCAGTTTATTAAAACTCAGATTTTTCACCTTAATAATGTGGTTGTCCCTGGCCAGATTAGCCTGAACCCTGCCACTGGTACCCACCTCCTGCCTGGCCGCCCACTCCTCAATGAAACCATCACTGCCTGTACCCCCATCCCACCTGCTCACTTAACAAGCATCAATGGTTGCCCAAGCCAGTCACAGGTATCCGTCTCCCTTCCACTGATCTTTTAGCGAAATAGTAATGGGTGCCCAACCCCACCTCCAACACCCCTCCCTCTGTCTGCCCAGTCTTTAAACAGACTGGCAGTAGGTGTCCACCCACCAAATGTTTAAACACACTGGTGGTGGGCACACAACTCTGTTGCCAGTACCTTAGCCTCCTGCCCACCCGATGTTTAAACACAGTGGTAGTGGATGCCCAGCTCCACTACCGATATCCTCTCCTGCCCGCCTGATGTTTAGGCAAACCGGGGCAGATGCCCAACCTTGTCACCTGTATCCCCACTTCCATCTGCCCAGTCTTTAATCACACAGGTTCTAAACCCCACCGTCACCTGTATCCCTTGTACTAAAGCCTCACCCATCCACTAGCACCCATATCTCCATCCATCCTCCCAACAAGTGCCCATATTTCTGTATCATTCGTAATTCCTCAGTGTCCCACATCACAAATTCTGAATGTCCCTGGATGCTCCTCTACCTACTGGATTGAAAAACAAAATGAAGAAAAAAAACATAAGCCCCCAAATCAGAACTTGGGTTTTTTAAGGGAAAAGGGTGTCCAAAACTGGACTTAGGGATAGCTTGGCAAAAATCCAATTGAGGGTTCATTTTGGGGGGAAGGGGTGACAACTCCAACACTTCAATTTGATTAAAAAAGAAAGTTATGGGTATTACAAAAAATGCCCCTCCCTAAAAAAAACTAAGTTTATAAAATACACACTGCACATTCTTATTTTTTTCTCACATTCTTTTATAAGGTTCTTTTTTAACATTCATATTCATAACTTGTTCTTATGTTAATTGCATGCATGCGCAAGAAACACGTTACGGCAGCTTTCTCCACAAGCAGGTTTTGGAGGTGTGGCACTGTTGTGGCCAATGCCCCCACAGCCTGCAAGGGCTTGTCCCGCTTCCCCCAATGCCGTGACACGCTGCTGCTGACACTAGTTCAGCCAGCGTGCCACCAACTTGTGACAATTTCGCTGCTGCAATCAGGGGCCGCCTCGTCATTGCAGTGTCAGCCATCCGTTGCAATGAGGGAGTGACCCGTCATTGCAGGGCGAGATGTACAAATGCTGATATTGTTTGTGAACATGGCGGCGGCTTGCTGCCGTGTTCACAAACAATATCACCCCCCCTCCACCGTGTTTATTTGCCGACGGGGGCCCCAATCCCCGTTGGCTTCAGTGCCCTAATGTTTCTTTAGCCGACGGGGGAGCCCATTCCATGTCAGCATTCTGTATCCCCCCCCCACTTTTATTGTCTGCTGATGGGGTGCCCAATCCCCGTTGGCATAATCTAAGAACACCCCCTTTTGTTGTGTGCTGACGGGGGTGCCCAATGCTCCGTCGGCTACTGCTGCCCCCCCAAAGAAAGAGTCTGGTGGCATGCTGGGAGCCCACCCAGCATGCTACATGCCGCTGTAAAATAAAAAATGGTCCCGCAACGTCTATTATTTTTTTAACCTGAAAAAGGAAACTGTCCTCAGCAGTCTCCCTGCCCCCACCCGCAACCCTACCCACCCACTGGACACCCAGCCTCCCACACACACACCCTCACCCCATACTTAGCCCGAACTCGGCACAATGATCTTCGGTGGACCGGGAACACGTCTGCACTCTTCAAAGCCGACCACGAACTGAGGAAATGGCGGTAAGGTGTATAATGGAATAAATGGGGTTACAACTTTAATACATATATCAGTCATTTTTTGGAGTTTTGGCAATAAAAATTTTCAACATGGGGTTTTTGGGACTCCCTCTCATGAATTCTTGAACAGTCATGGCATTAGTCGGCCCCGAAAGGTGATTTCGCAGTCACTGCGTGGAATCACCTTTTGGGACTGATTAATGAAATGACAGTGCCAGTGTTCATGTGGTGGGCTCTCAAAAAGCCTATGTTGCAAATTTGGTGGAAAAAATTCCAAATTTTTTCACACCTCCTTGTGAACAGTACAGCTGTCATTGTTCACATCCCGGCTGAAATGTGTTTATGCACTTCGTGCAGAATAGCGTGGTTGCTGTGGGAAATCAGTGTTCAGGACAGACTAAGAAAATGACAGTGACACTGTTCATGAGTAGAGGTCCTAAAATGCCTATGTTGAAAATTTGGTAACGATACTCCATAAAATGACTGTGTTATAAGCGTGTGTTGCGCAGTTTGCATGCACGCTCGTAACTTCGCGAATTTATAATATTTTCACTCCAGATTTTCAACATTGCCATTTTCCCACACCTACTTATGAACAGTACTGCTTTATTTTTCTCTGGAGCAAAGTGTTTCTTACAGGGTATATCTTCTCTGAAATTACTGTATTACAGGTGGAGCTTACATTTTTGTGACTTTTTTATCATTGGGCTAAGCAAAATTATTGTTTGACACTGTGTTTTATTTTATTCTTGTTTGTTGAAAAGGTTTGTTGTCTCAGAGGTGTTTCAGTCTCCTTCTCACATTGAAGGAGCAAATTGCTTTTCCTCCCACAGCTCTTCCAAAGGATTAGGTGTGTATGTGGGGGTGGAGCTGGCAAACTGTCAGTAATTTCCAACAGAAAGAAGGGTTAAAAAGTCAGGTTAGTTGATATCTTGGAGGTAGAAGACTTGGTTTGCTGGCCAAGGCACCTAGCTTCACCTGAGCTCTTTCCTTTCCTTCTAAGACTGCTTGAAAGGCAGAGTAGAGAAACTTACCAGAGCAAGGGAGAAGGATTAAGACTTAGTTTGGCTAAGCAGATTTACTGTGTGGTGGTGTTTTATTTTTACTCACAGGGATTGCTACTGTTTGTTGCTAACATTTCATTGCTTTATTTTTCTCTGATTCAAATTGTTGTTGCTGGTATACCTTCTTCTGCATTATTACAAGGTGTGCCTACAGGTGTGTGCTAACAGATTACTGCTGTAATCTTCTGATTCAAATTGTCTTTTGCAAGGTATATCTTCTGTTACTGCTTTATTTTTCTCTGGAGCAAAGTGTTTCTTACAGGGTATATCTTCTCTGAAATTACTGTATTACAGGTGGAGCTTACATTTTTGTGACTTTTTTATCATTGGGCTAAGCAAAATTATTGTTTGACACTGTGTTTTATTTTATTCTTGTTTGTTGAAAAGGTTTGTTGTCTCAGAGGTGTTTCAGTCTCCTTCTCACATTGAAGGAGCAAATTGCTTTTCCTCCCACAGCTCTTCCAAAGGATTAGGTGTGTATGTGGGGGGTGGAGCTGGCAAACTGTCAGTAATTTCCAACAGAAAGAAGGGTTAAAAAGTCAGGTTAGTTGATATCTTGGAGGTAGAAGACTTGGTTTGCTGGCCAAGGCACCTAGCTTCACCTGAGCTCTTTCCTTCTAAGACTGCTTGAAAGGCAGAGTAGAGAAACTTACCAGAGCAAGGGAGAAGGATTAAGACTTAGTTTGGCTAAGCAGATTTACTGTGTGGTGGTGTTTTATTTTTACTCACAGGGATTGCTACTGTTTGTTGCTAACATTTCATTGCTTTATTTTTTCTCTGATTCAAATTGTTGTTGCTGGTATACCTTCTTCTGCATTATTACAAGGTGTGCCTACAGGTGTGTGCTAACAGATTACTGCTGTAATCTTCTGATTCAAATTGTCTTTGCAAGGTATATCTTCTGTTACTGCTTTATTTTTCTCTGGAGCAAAGTGTTTCTTAAGGTATATCTTCTCGAAATTACTGTATTACAGGTGGAGCTTACATTTTGTGACTTTTATCATTGGGCTAAGCAAAATTACTGTTTGACACTGTGTTTTATTTTATTCTTGTTTGTTGAAAAGGTTTGTTGTCTCAGAGGTGTTTCAGTCTCCTTCTCACATTGAAGGAGCTAATTGCTTTTCCTCCCACAGCTCTTCCAAAGGATTAGGTGTGTATGTGGGGGTGGAGCTGGCAAACTGTCAGTAATTTCCAACAGAAAGAAGGGTTAAAAAGTCAGGTTAGTTGATATCTTGGAGGTAGAAGACTTGGTTTGCTGGCCAAGGCACCTAGCTTCACCTGAGCTCTTTCCTTCTAAGACTGCTTGAAAGGCAGAGTAGAGAAACTTACCAGAGCAAGGGAGAAGGATTAAGACTTAGTTTGGCTAAGCAGATTTACTGTGTGGTGGTGTTTTATTTTTTACTCACAGGATTGCTACTGTTTGTTGCTAACATTTCATTGCTTTATTTTTCTCTGATTCAAATTGTTGTTGCTGGTATACCTTCTTCTGCATTATTACAAGGTGTGCCTACAGGTGTGTGCTAACAGATTACTGCTGTAATCTTCTGATTCAAATTGTCTTTTGCAAGGTATATCTTCTGTTACTGCTTTATTTTTCTCTGGAGCAAAGTGTTTCTTACAGGGTATATCTTCTCTGAAATTACTGTATTACAGGTGGAGCTTACATTTTGTGACTTTTTATCATTGGGCTAAGCAAAATTACTGTTTGACACTGTGTTTTATTTTATTCTTGTTTGTTGAAAAGGTTTGTTGTCTCAGAGGTGTTTCAGTCTCCTTCTCACATTGAAGGAGCAAATTGCTTTTCCTCCCACAGCTCTTCCAAAGGATTAGGTGTGTATGTGGGGTGGAGCTGGCAAACTGTCAGTAATTTCCAACAGAAAGAAGGGTTAAAAGTCAGGTTAGTTGATATCTTGGAGGTAGAAGACTTGGTTTGCTGGCCAAGGCACCTAGCTTCACCTGAGCTCTTTTCTTTCCTTCTAAGACTGCTTGAAAGGCAGAGTAGAGAAACTACCAGAGCAAGGAGAAGGATTAAGACTTAGTTTGGCTAAGCAGATTTACTGTGTGGTGGTGTTTTATTTTTTACTCACAGGATTGCTACTGTTTGTTGCTAACATTTCATTGCTTTATTTTTCTCTGATTCAAATTGTTGTTGCTGGTATACCTTCTTCTGCATTATTACAAGGTGTGCCTACAGGTGTGTGCTAACAGATTACTGCTGTAATCTTCTGATTCAAATTGTCTTTTGCAAGGTATATCTTCTGTTACTGCTTTATTTTTCTCTGGAGCAAAGTGTTTCTTACAGGGTATATCTTCTCTGAAATTACTGTATTACAGGTGGAGCTTACATTTTTGTGACTTTTTTATCATTGGGCTAAGCAAAATTACTGTTTGACACTGTGTTTTATTTTATTCTTGTTTGTTGAAAAGGTTTGTTGTCTCAGAGGTGTTTCAGTCTCCTTCTCACATTGAAGGAGCAAATTGCTTTTCCTCCCACAGCTCTTCCAAAGGATTAGGTGTGTATGTGGGGGTGGAGCTGCAAGCTATCAGTAATTTCCAACAGAAAGAAGGGTTAAAAGTCAGGTTAGTTGATATCTTGGAGGTAGAAGACTTGGTTTGCTGGCCAAGGCACCTAGCTTCACCTGAGCTCTTTCCTTCTAAGACTGCTTGAAAGGCAGAGTAGAGAAACTTACCAGAGCAAGGAGAAGGATTAAGACTTAGTTTGGCTAAGCAGATTTACTGTGTGGTGGTGTTTTTATTTTTACTCACAGGGATTGCTACTGTTTGTTGCTAACATTTCATTGCTTTATTTTTCTCTGATTCAAATTGTTGTTGCTGGTATACCTTCTTCTGCATTATTACAAGGTGTGCCTACAGGTGTGTGCTAACAGATTACTGCTGTAATCTTCTGATTCAATTGTCTTTGCAAGGTATATCTTCTGTTACTGCTTTATTTTTTCTGGAGCAAAGTGTTTCTTACAGGGTATATCTTCTCTGAAATTACTGTATTACAGGTGGAGCTTACATTTTGTGACTTTTTATCATTGGGCTAAAGCAAAATTACTGTTTGACACTGTGTTTTATTTTATTCTTGTTTGTTGAAAAGGTTTGTTGTCTCAGAGGTGTTTCAGTCTCCTTCTCACATTGAAGGAGCAAATTGCTTTTCCTCCCACAGCTCTTCCAAAGGATTAGGTGTGTATGTGGGGGAGTGAGCTGGCAAACTGTCAGTAATTTCAACAGAAAGAAGGGTTAAAAGTCAGGTTCGTTGATATCTTGGAGGTAGAAGACTTGGTTTGCTGGCCAAGGACACCTAGCTTCACCTGAGCTCTTTCCTTTCCTTCTAAGACTGCTTGAAAGGCAGAGTAGAGAAACTTACCAGAGCAAGGAGAAGGATTAAGACTTAGTTTGGCTAAGCAGATTTACTGTGTGGTGGTGTTTTATTTTTTACTCACAGGGATTGCTACTGTTTGTTGCTAACATTTCATTGCTTTATTTTTCTCTGATTCAAATTGTTGTTGCTGGTATACCTTCTTCTGCATTATTACAAGGTGTGCCTACAGGTGTGTGCTAACAGATTACTGCTGTAATCTTCTGATTCAAATTGTCTTTTGCAAGGTATATCTTCTGTTACTGCTTTATTTTTCTCTGGAGCAAAGTGTTTCTTACAGGGTATATCTTCTCTGAAATTACTGTATTACAGGTGGAGCTTACATTTTTGTGACTTTTTTATCATTGGGCTAAGCAAAATTACTGTTTGACACTGTGTTTTATTTTATTCTTGTTTGTTGAAAAGGTTTGTTGTCTCAGAGGTGTTTCAGTCTCCTTCTCACATTGAAGGAGCAAATTGCTTTTCCTCCCACAGCTCTTCCAAAGGATTAGGTGTGTATGTGGGGGTGGAGCTGGCAAACTGTCAGTAATTTCCAACAGAAAGAAGGGTTAAAAAGTCAGGTTAGTTGATATCTTGGATGTGGAGACTTGGTTTGCTGGCCAAGGCACCTAGCTTCACCTGAGCTCTTTCCTTCTAAGACTGCTTGAAAGGCAGAGAGAAACTTACCAGAGCAAGGGAGAAGGATTAAGACTTAGTTTGGCTAAGCAGATTTACTGTGTGGTGGTGTTTTTATTTTTTACTCACAGGATTGCTACTGTTTGTTGCTAACATTTCATTGCTTTATTTTTCTCTGATTCAAATTGTTGTTGCTGGTATACCTTCTTCTGCATTATTACAAGGTGTGCCTACAGGTGTGCTAACAGATTACTCTGCTGTAATCTTCTGATTCAAATTTGTTTGCAAGGTATATCTTCTGTTACTGCTTTATTTTTCTCTGGAGCAAAGTGTTTCTTACAGGGTATATCTTCTCTGAAATTACTGTATTACAGGTGGAGCTTACATTTTGTGACTTTTTATCATTGGGCTAAGCAAAATTACTGTTTGACACTGTGTTTTATTTTATTCTTGTTTGTTGAAAAGGTTTGTTGTCTCAGAGGTGTTTCAGTCTCCTTCTCACATTGAAGGAGCAAATTGCTTTTCTCCCACAGCTCTTCCAAAGGATTAGGTGTGTATGTGGGGTGGAGCTGGCAAACTGTCAGTAATTTCCAACAGAAAGAAGGGTTAAAAGTCAGGTTAGTTGATATCTTGGAGGTAGAAGACTTGGTTTGCTGGCCAAGGCACCTAGCTTCACCTGAGCTCTTTCCTTTCCTTCTAAGACTGCTTGAAAGCAGAGTAGAGAAACTTACCAGAGCAAGGAGAAGGATTAAGACTTAGTTTGGCTAAGCAGATTTACTGTGTGGTGGTGTTTTATTTTTACTCACAGGGATTGCTACTGTTTGTTGCTAACATTTTATTGCTTTTTTTTTCTCTGATTCAAATTGTTGTTGCTGGTATACCTTCTTCTGCATTATTACAAGGTGTGCCTACAGGTGTGTGCTAACAGATTACTCCTGTAATCTTCTGATTCAAATTGTCTTTTGCAAGGTATATCTTCTGTTACTGCTTTATTTTTCTCTGTAGCAAAGTGTTTCTTACAGCGTATATCTTCTCTGAAATTACTGTATTACAGGTGGAGCTTACATTTTTGTGACTTTTTTATCATTGGGCTAAGCAAAATTACTGTTTGACACTGTGTTTTATTTTATTCTTGTTTGTTGAAAAGGTTTGTTGTCTCAGAGGTGTTTCAGTCTCCTTCTCACATTGAAGGACAAATTGCTTTTCCTCCCACAGCTCTTCCAAAGGATTAGGTGTGTATGTGGGGTGGAGCTGGCAAACTGTCAGTAATTTCCAACAGAAAGAAGGGTTAAAAAGTCAGGTTAGTTGATATCTTGGAGGTAGAAGACTTGGTTTGCTGGCCAAGGCACCTAGCTTACCTGAGCTCTTTCCTCTAAGACTGCTTGAAAGGCAGAGTAGAGAAACTTACCAGAGCAAGGAGAAGGATTAAGACTTAGTTTGGCTAAGCAGATTTACTGTGTGGTGGTGTTTTTATTTTTACTCACAGGGATTGCTACTGTTTGTTGCTAACATTTCATTGCTTTATTTTTCTCTGATTCAAATTGTTGTTGCTGGTATACCTTCTTCTGCATTATTACAAGGTGTGCCTACAGGTGTGTGCTAACAGATTACTGCTGTAATCTTCTGATTCAAATTGTCTTTGTAAGGTATATCTTCTGTTACTGCTTTATTTTCTCTGGAGCAAAGTGTTTCTTACAGGTATATCTTCTCTGAAATTATTACAGGTGGTACTTCAGGTTTTACAGTTTTATCTAACATTAGGATAAGCTTTCAGGGTTACTGCATTTGTTGTTGACTGATTGTTTCTGCTCTACCTCCTTGTTCTTTTCGTCCGTGGTTCTTCTTTAGGCAGGGAAGGGCCCAGCCACCCACCCCATCCCCAACCACCCCACGCTACACCTCTTTTATAGGGTACCACAGTTGTGACATTTCCTGTGGCAGAGCAGGAAGGGGCGGATCAGTGGGGCCTCCACAAGGTGATCTCATTTACAGGGCACTAGTAATTTAACTTGTTATAACAAGTTAAACAAAACACAATTAAACCATTACTTGCATTTTTTTTCCTTCTAATTACTCTGACTAGGTTACAAACCCAGCAACTTATTTGGAATGGATTTCATTAACTGCAGGTACTGTGGAACAATTTTCAGAAGGACAGTCTTACAGGATTTAGGACACTGTCCTACATGCTGGGCCTTTGGAGATCTTAGGTCTCAGCTCCGGGCAGCATGGGCAGAGATTGCACGCCTAAATTTCATATTGAAGAGGAAATACATTATAAGAACCACCCGCCATTTCCCCAGCATCCAACAGAAAAACCTCGACCGCAGAGGGTAGTTGGTCCAGGAGGTTGGCAGGTGGTTAGAGGAACAAATCAGGTGCCCATCACTCTCTGCTCTCAACACATTACCTCCAGAAACCATATAAACACTACAAACAGGTATCTGCCTCTATCTCTGAAATCAAATAAAGAGGCAGAAGACACTGCAGAGCAGGACACTATGACACAGGAGCTAGCACAACAATACTCACCCAAATCAGGAACCAAACTAAACAAGCACAAAGGAAACTCAAAAACTTGATCATAGGAGACTCCATGATTCGGGAGTTGATGCCCATCTCAGCCAGGGGTGATGGTCAGATGTCTCCAGGTACATCAGCATGGAGAGACACTGACCGCATTGCTAAAATTGTTCAAAAGCAGGAGAAACATTGATGTCCTAGTACACATAGGGACTATCGATCTAGCCAGCCGGTCAGTTGTGGAGACCAAGGAACACCTGACTAGGCTGGGTGACAAACTATCATCTATTTCTGCTCGGCATCTCCTTCTGAGATCCTGCCAGTCTGGGAGAAGGAGCAGATGGACGGAAGGTCAGAGAAGGGAGATAGGGGCTAAACACGTGGCTCAAGGACTGGTGCCAGAAAAAGGACACAGATTTGTAGGGAACTGGCAACAGTTCTGGGAGCGAAAGTTCTTTAAATTTGATGGACTGCATCTGACTAAAGAGAGTCAGTGCATTGGGGCAGAAATTTGGCGTCTTTGCAGAATATTTAAACTATGAAATGGGGAGAGGGTGCACGACCCCATGCGTCAATGGGAAGAACACCCTCCCCCTCAGCTAGTGGTCAAACAGGAATTCAGCGTGTTTGCCGTTCATTTGCATCACCAGGTGAAGAAAAAGGTTTGTCTCCATACGATGCACAGGGGTAATGCCAAACTTCACCCAACAACTAACACCAAAATCTGGCCAATGGAAAATCATGTACATAAATGCTCACAGCCTGGGAAATAAGATCCCAGACCTGCAAGCAATAATGTCAGAGGCTAAGCTGGACATAGTAGCATTAGTGAGACGTGGTTTACCAGTAACCACACTTGGGAGACTTCAGTACCTGGCTATGTATTGTTCAGAAGAGACCGAGGCAAAAGGGGGGAGGAGTGGCCTGTATGTTAATGAAAATATCAAAGCTACAGAAATTCAGAATACACATAAGGAGCCAGAAGAACTGTGGGTCACCCTGGAAACAGGAAATGGGACAGCCATAAGAACTGGGGTTGTCTACAGGCCCCCAGACCAGAGGAGGACATAGACACATTACTGTTAGAAGATATACAAACATGACAGCTAAAGGGAGGTTCTGATAATGGAGACTTCAACATGCCAGATACAGATTGGTCAATACCAGCAGGAACATCTGCCAGAACTAGACTCATAGTGGATTCCCTGCAGGGGAGGGCCTCAAACAACTGGTACAGCAACCCACAAGAGACAGGGCTATCCTAGATCTAGTACTGACTAACAAAGAAGGGATCACAGATCTCAGGTAGAAGGTCACCTGGGGGCCAGTGACCATCACATGGTATGGTTCAATTTGGCTACTACATCTAAATCATCCCATTCCAAGGCAAAAATATGGGACTTCAGAGGAGCTGACTTTGATAAGATGGCCAACAGAGTTAAGCTAGCCCTGGCAAAAAGAAACACAGGTGAGGAGGTACAGGCAAAGTGGGCAAGCATTAAGGATACAATACTTGAAGCAACATCCCATTGTGTTAGACAGAAAAGGAAGTGCAAAAGAAGAAGGAAACCACTTTGGTTCTCTCAAATACAGTAGCAGAAAAGGTCAGAGCCAAAAGGCTGGCCTTCAGAAAATATAAGGAACACAGGGATGAAGATAGGGAGGCATACCAAACTGCCCTAAGGGAAGCAGGTAAGGCAGTAAGGCAGGCAAAGTCCCAAACTGAGGAAACACTAGCACGAACAGTAAAGAAGGTGACAAAACTTTCTATAGATACATTAGTGAAAGGAGAAAGTCCAGAGGGTTATTGCTAAGCTAATGGAGAAAAGGGAGCATGTGAGGAGGAGGCCCCTGTAAAGGCATCTATCCCAAATGAATACTTTTGCTCAGTATTTACTGAAGAGAAGGTAGGGCAGGGCCCACAGCTCAGCATCATGGACACAGGGGAGGAGGTGAGCACTACTCCCTTCACAAAGAAAGGATCCTACAAGAGCTTGCTAAGCTCAGGTGGATAAGGCAATGGGACCTGATGGCATACATCCCAGGGTACTTAAGGAGCTAAAGGAGGAACTAGCAGAGCCATTAGCAGAATTGTTTAGTGAGTCTCTGAGCACAGGAGAGGTCCCAGAAGACTGGAGAAGGCTCATGTGATCCCACTCCACAAGAGTGGTAGCAGGGAGGAGGCGGGAACTACAGACCGGTCAGTCTTACCTCAGTAGTGGGCAAGATTATGGAGGCACTCCTTAAGGAAAGGATAGTGCAACACCTGGAATCCATAGGGCACAGGATCCAAGACAGCATGGGTTTACAAAGGAAGGTCCTGTCAAACTAATCTCATAGATTTCTTTGACTGGGTAACCAGAGTGGTGGACCAAGGGGAGCAGTTGATGTCGCCTACCTGACTTCATAAAGCTTTTGACACTGTTCCACATAGAAGATTGATAAATAAGCTAGGTAGGCTCGGGTGGGTCAGAAGTTGGTCAACTGGGTGGCAAACTGGTTGACTGGCAGAAACAGAGAGTGGTGGTAAAAGGTATACAGTCAGAAGAGATGCAAGTCAAGTGGGGTACCTCAGGATCAGTCCTGGGGCCAGTCCTATTCAACATCTTCATTAGTGACCTCGCAGATGGACCTAGAGGGTAAGGCTTGTCTGTTTGCAGATGACACCAAGATCTGCAACAGAGTAGATGATCCAGATGGGGTGGGCAGAATGAGAAGAGATCTGGATAAACTAGCAGAATGGTCAGAAGAGTGGCAACTGGGTTTAATGCAAAGAAGTGCAAAATCATGCACATAGGGAAGAGAAACCCTGAAGCCACTTATAGGCTGGGAGGGAGTTGCTAGCAGTCACAAGGAAGAAAGAGACTTGGGCATCATCATCCTGATGACTCAAAATCATCCAAGCAGACCTCTAAAGCAGTAGGTAAGGCTAGGGGTGTTAGGGTGGTTAGTAGGGGTATCACAAGTCGTAAGAGGGAGGTAATAATCCTCTGTACAAGACATTGGTTAGGCCCCATCTGGAGTACTGCGGCAGTATTGGAGGCCACACCTTCACAAGGACATTAACCAAATTGGAGGCAGTCCAGAGAAGGGCAACCAAAATGGTGCAGGGACTGCATCCAGAAGACATAAGGAGGACAGATTAACGGAGCTCAATATGTATACCCTGAGCAAAGGAGGGAGAGAGGTGATATGATCGAGACATTTAAACACCTTAAGGGCATAAACAAAGGTGAAAGAGTCTAACATGTTTAAATATAAGAAAATAGCAGGACAAGAGGACACAGCATGAGATTAGAGGAGGCCTATTAAGGGGGAATGTGAGGAAATCTTTTTCACAGAAAGGGTGGTAGATGCATGGAATGGCTTACCACAAGAAGTGGTGGCTATGAATACAGTGCAGGACTTCAAACAGGCATGGGATAGGCATAAGGAGCAATACAAATGACTATGAATAGATAGGTCACTGACAGAGCAAAAGGCCGATGGCACATTTATAAGGTAGAAAGAAATGGGCGAGACTGGATGGGCCTTATGGTCCTTATCTGCCAATCATGCGTTTCTATGTTTCTATGTTTAGCAGCTGTCATTTTTCCCATCCTGGCCAATGTGTTTTCGCACTTCCGGCACAGACTAGAGCTGTCGCTGTGGGAAACCACTGTCCGGGACAGATTAAGAAAATGACAGTGATGCTGTTCATGAGTAGAGGTCCTAAAATGCCAATGTTGAAAATTTGGTGATGATAGACCATCAAATGACTATGTTACAAGTGTGCGTTGCACACTTTCCACGCACCCTTGTAACTTCGCAGTTTTGTAATATTGTCACGCCAGAAGTGGCATTTTTTCACACCTCCTTATGAGCAGTACAGCTGTCATTTTTCACATCCTGACCGAAATGTGTTTTCACAGTTGCGGCACAGAATAACGCGGTCGCTGTGGGAAGTCAGTGTTCGGGACAGATTAAGAAAATGACAGTGGCACTGTTCATGAGCAGAGGTCCTAAAATCCCTATGTTGAAAATTTGGTGACGAAACTCCATAACATGACTGTGTTACAAGTGTGCGTTGAACTGTTTCTATGCACCCTTGTAACTTCGCAAATTTGTAATATTTTCATGCCACATTTTCAACAGTGGCATTTTTCCACACCTCCTTATGAACAGTACAGCTATCATTTTTCACATCCTGGCTAAAATATGTTTTTGCACTCCTGCTGGAGAATAGCATGGTTGCTGTGGGAAATCAGTGTTTGGGATAGATTAAGATCAAACAAGTGAGAGGGGGGAGTGACCAAGCTCAACTGAGCTCTGTCGTGACTGCTGTGGATTTGTTTGTGGGCAGAAAAAGGCCCCAACACAAGAGCCCAGTACAAAAGGGCAGTCTGCAGCACTGGGAGAAACAGAACCAGAGAGCGAGTGATGGAGGGGGAGTGAGCGAACTCACCGGAGCGTGTTAGGACTGCTGCAGATTTCTTTGTTGGCAGAAAAAGGTGTCAGTGCAGGCAGGGGGCCCAGTACAAAAGGTCAGCCTGCAGCAGTGGGAGAAACAGTACGAGCAAGTGAGACGGGGAACTGAGTGAGCTTAACGAAGCTCTATCAGGACTGCTGCGGATTTCTTTGTGGGCAGAAAAAGGCACCAATGCAGGCAGGAGCCCCATACAAAAGGGCTGCTTGCAGCACCAGGACAAACAGAATGAGCGCGTGAGAGAGGGAGATTGAGCGACCTCAATGGAGCTCTGTCGGGACAGCTGCAGATTTCTTTGTGGACAGGCAAAGGTGCCAACGCAGCCAGGAGCCCCGTACACAAGTGCAGCCTGCAGTGACAAGAGAAACAGAACGAGCGAGTGACAGAGTGGTAGTGAGCAAGCTCAACGGAGCTCTATTGTGACTGCTGCGGATTTCTTTGTGGGCAGAAAATGCGGCAACACAAGCAGGAGCCCAGTACAAAAGGCCAGCTTGCAGCACCAGCAGAAATGGAATGAATGAGTGAGTGAGTGAGAGAGGGGGAGTGAGCGAGCTCAGTGGAGCTGTGTCAGGACTGCTTCAGATTTCTTTCTGGCCAGAACAAGCCACCAATGCAGGCAGGAGCCTAGTACATAAGGGCAGCCTGCAGTGGCAGGAGACACAGAATGAGTGAATGAGGGAGGGGGAGTAAGTGAGCTCAACAGAGCTCTGTTGGGACTGCTGCAGATTTGTTTGTGGGCAGAAAAAGGCAGCAATGCACACAGAAGCCCAGTACAAAAGGGCAGCCTGCAGTGGTGGGAAAGCCAGAGTGAGCGAGCTCAACGGAGCTCTATTGTAACTGCTGCAAATTTCTTTGTGGGCAGAAGAAGGTGGCAATGCAGGCAGAAGCCTAGTAGGAAAGGGCAGCTTGCAGCGCCGGCAGAAACAGAATGAGCAAGTGAGAGAAGGGGAGTGAGCGAGCTCAGCGGAGCTTTGTCAGGACTGCTGCAGATTCTTTGTGGCCAGAAAAAAGTGCCAACAGCGGCAGGAGTCCAGTACAAAGAGGCAGCATATAGCACCAAGAGAAACAGAACGAGTGAGTGAGAGAGGGGGAGTGAGAGAGCTCAACGGAGCTCTGTTGGGACAGCTGCCGATTTCTTAGTGGGCAGAACAAGGTGCCAATGCAGGCAGGAGCCCAGTACAAAAGTGCAAAATAATACACTTTGGTCACTGAAACCGGGGGGCAGTACACAGTGGGGGAGATACTGGTAATGATTAAGCAGGAAAGGGGTCCTGGGGTAATCATACTGTATGACCTAAAGGTGACCAGATAATACGGCAAAGCAATTGGGAGAGCAAGTGGGATGCTAAGGTATATAAGTAGGGGTATTACCAGCAGGAAAAGGGAAGTAGTGTTATCACTATATAGGTATTTGGTAAGACCCCACCTGGAGTATTGTGTCCAGTCTTGGAGGCCACATCTCAGGAAGGACATAGACTGGATGGAGGCCATCCAAAGGAGGGCTACCAAAATGGTACGGGGTCTACATCAAATGTCCTATGAGAAGACGCTAAAGGAACTAAACATGTACACCCTAGAATAGAGGAGGGAGAGGGGGATATGGTTGAGACCTTTAAATACCTCACAGGGGTGAATAAGGTACAAGTGGGAGGTATTTTTTGGAGGAGAGGGTGCTCCAGAACAAGGTGTCACGATATGAAGCTGGAAGGGGGTAGGTTCAGGAGAGATGTAAGGAAATACATCTTGAAAGAAAGGGTGGTAGATGCCTGGAACAGTCTTCCAATTAAGGTAGTAGGGGTGAAAACGGTGGGATTCAAAAATGCCTGGAATAAGCACAAGGGAATCATAAGGGGCAGGTAAGGGGTTGAAGAGAAAGTGCCGTAAACCTGGAGGGGTCTACAGTGTAAGTAATACAACAAAGAAGGGCAAACTGGATGGGCCATGTGGCCATTATCTGCCATCAGTTTCTATGTAACATCAGATAGCAGTGATTCAGATGAAGATATGGAGTGAAAAGCTTCCTCCACAAGATCTTCCCAGTGTTTAACTTTTTCTGAAATTGAGGATGACAGTTTTACGAAACCTCGAAGAGAAGAAAGACATGCCAAGGACTTAGAACCAGAAGTGGTGTAAGGCCATGGCCGATTGGTTCTGTTGCTTCATTTAGGGCCCACAAGGCACTGTGCAATGCTAGGTACAGGTATCTGGCTATGGCCGATAGGTGTGCTGCTTCATTTAGGGTCCACAGGGCACTGTACAATGCAAGCTACAGGTCTCGGGCCATGGCTGATAAGTGTTCTGCTTTATGTAAAGCCCACAGGGCACCACACAGTGCAAGCTACATGTCTAGGGTCATGCCTGATGGGAGTGCTGCTTAAAGGGGCCCAGAGAGGAATGCACAGTGCAAGCTACAGGTATAGGGCCATGGCCTATAGGTGTGCTGCTTCATGTAGGGCCCACAGGGCACTGCACAATACAATCTGCAGGTCTAGGGCCATGGCTGATAGGTGTGCTACCTTTCCTGTGGCCCACAGGGCACTGCACAATGCAAGCCACAGGTCTCTGGCCATGGCTGATAGATGTGCTACTTCATTTTGGAGGCAGTATAGCGTAGTGGTTTAAGGCTCTGAGCTGCAAATCTGGAGACCTGGGTTTGAATCCCACAGCCCCCACTTGCATACTGTGTTACCCTGACCAAGTCACTTAACTTCCCTGTGCTCCCAGGTCACACCTGTAAACAAGCTTTCAGCTTAGTGTGTCTCTCCTGGTTAAACAATTGGAAATGTACAGCCCACAGGACACTGCACAGTGCAAGCTACAGGTCTAGGGTCATGGCCAACAGGTGTGCTGCTTAATTGGGCCAGAAGGACACTGCACAGTGCTAGCTACAGGTCTAGGGCCATGGCCGATATGTACACTGTTTCATAGGGCCCACAGGGCACTGCATAATGCAAGCTAGAGGTCTTGGGCCATGGCTGATAGGTGTGCTGCTTCATGTAATGCACACGGGGCATTGCACAATGCAAGCAACAGGTCTAAGGCCATGGCCAGTAGGTGTGCTGCTTCATGTAGGGCACTGCACAATGCAAGCTACAGGTCTCGGGCCACGGACAATAGGTGTGCTGCTTCATTTAGGGCCCACAAGGCACTATATAATACAAGCTACAGGTCTCGGGTCATGGCTGATAAGTGTTCTGCTTCATGTAGAGCCCACAGGGCACCACACAGTGCAAACTACTGGTCTAGGGTCATGGCAGATAGGTGTCCTTCATTTAGGGCCCACAGGGCACTGTACAATGCAAGCTACAGGTCTAGGGCATTGGCTGATAGGTGTGCTGCTTCATGTAGGGTCCACAGAGTGCTGCACAATGCAAGCTACAGGTCTAGGGCCATGGCTGATAGGTGTGCTGCTTCATAGGGCCCACAAGGTGCTGTGCAATGTAAGCTGTAGGTCTAGGTCCATGATTGAGGTGTGCTGCTTCATTTAGGGCCCACAGGGCACTGTACAATGCAAGCTACAGGTCTAGGGCCATGGCTGATAAGTGTTCTGCTTCATGTAGGGTCCACAGAGTGCTGCACAATGCAAGCTACAGGTCTAGGACCATGACTGATAGGTGTGCTACTTCATAGGGTCCACAGGGCACTGCGCAGTGCAAATTACAGGTATAGGGCCTTGGCCAATGTGGCAAGTTAGCCACTGCTGAACATTATAGACGTATTATTGTTATTTATTTCTGTGATTTTGTTTGTGCCTCAAAAGGGTTGCATGCAGAGGATTTTGGATATGTTAAATTCCCAGACAGGCCAGAAGTAAGGGTTGCCAAAAGTTGCCCATGTGTTTTTTTTTAAATGGGTACATAGTTTCACTGAAAGGTCACAGGAAAGAGAGAATGTTTTGCAAAATATTTGACATTCCTCTGTGAACTGAGAATAGGCCAAGTAGCCAGAAACTTAGAGTCCATTTCAAAAGGGATGGCAGTCCCTGGTTAGCTAATTGGTGTAATAAAAATCTCAGAATGAGAGAAGCCATCTCCCCTGTCATAAACCTTTAAGATCAAAAGGAAAATAGTTTAAGCGGGACGTGTCAGAAAGCTACCACATTTTTTATAAGTACCAGGAAGTTGGGCTGTGGGAGACACCTGAAATATTGAGTCCCTCAAAGTTTAGGAAAGAGCAAGAGAGACCCCTGCTGGCCTAAAAGATAAGGCCACCAGCTATAACCCAGAGAGGGTTGTTACAGACTGCAAGAACCAGGCATACAAAAAGGCCCTCCAAACAGAAGTTCAGAGCATTGCATTTGGACACTTGTTCCTAACCACAAGAGAAGCAAGACTGCCACAACACAGAGACAGATTAAGAACTAGTGAATGCTACAGAAGGACTGAAACTTTTGCAACCTCTTTTTTTTCTGAACATCTGATTTTTCACAAACAAGGTAGAAAATAGTTAACATTTTTACAGTGTGCTTTTGCATGTGTATTTCCACCTTTATTTCTGTTATTTTGTAATCACATTTCTACATCGTTTCTTTGTAAAGTTTGTATGATAATCATTTAGAGTTAGTAAAAGTATTTATTTTTAAAACTGCCTGTGAGTGATTTTGTGTGTGTAAAAGGTAAAAAGGTTTATTCAGTTCTGAGACCAACCTGGTTAGAGCAAGGTGTCACCCTTCGCTACCAAGTCTGGCATCCAAAAAGGAATACCTGGGTGCCTTAAGTAAGGGAGATACACTGGTCTCAGGAGGAGTCTTTAAAGGGGGCACTAGATGATGCACACCCCGTCGGGGAGGACACAATCAGGTTTATGATGGCAAACCCCGAAGAGCTTGTAACTCCTAGCCCCTCCCCCAAGTACATCAACCAAGAAGAGTTCTCACCTGGCTAAAGACTTGAGACTGTACTGTATCCTTACCCACATTAGAGGAAGCCCTTTGACCTCGTGGCAGGTGTTCAGTCATGAACTCGGCGAGCACTGTTGATGGACACTTGGAAGGTATTCCTGTAACTCCTGTCACGGATTGCACTTGGGGGTGGGCACTGTGAGCTCAGTGAACTTGGCCCCCAGCAGTGGGTTCATGACAACTGATAGTTTTGCTGCTTCATAGGGCCCAGAGGGTGCTGCACAATGCAGCTACAGGTCTAGGGCCATGGCCGACAGGTGTGCTGCTTCATTGTGCCTACAGGGCTCTGCACAATGCAAGCTACAGGTCTAGGGCCATGGTCGTTAGGTGTGTTGCTTCATAGTGCCCACAGGGCTCTGCTAAATGCAAGCTACAGGTCTAGGGCCATGATTATAGGTGTGCTGCTTCATAGTAAGTAAATATTTATTTATATAGTGCCTTTCCAGAACAAGGGGCTGTACATTAAAAATAGAATGCAAACATAAATAACAATAAAACATAACATGCATTAATTTACTTAAAATTCGTCTGGGAAGTCTAAATTGAAAAGATATGTTTTAAAATCAGATTTGAATCTCTCCATGGTCAGTCATTCTGTACCCGGTGAGGTAGAGAATTCCACAAGGTAGGGGCCACAAAAGAAAAAGCACAGGCACCCAATGTTTTTAAATGAACTCTGGGAATCTGTAGCAATCCCTCATTGGTGGACCGGAGAGGGTGGAGGGGGCAGTAAGGAGTCAGGAAATCTTGCAGGTAGCCAGGTCCCTCTTCATGTAGGGCTTTAAAGGTCAGCAAGCCTACTTTAAAGGTGATCTGCCACTGAACATGCAGCCATTGCAGTCCGCATAGCACAGGCGTAATATGTTTGGCCCCAGTCAAAAGCCTGGCTGCTGTGTTCTACACTAGCTACAAGCGGTGGATATCAGCCCCAGGAAGCCCTAGGTAGAGGGCATTGCAGTAGTCAAGGCGGGTGATGATGAAGGCATGGACTAGTGTTGGCAGGTCATCCGGAGGAACCAGGTGTTTCACCCGGGTGATAGTCCTCAGATGGTAAAATGAGGGTTTGACAGCTGCCAACACCTGAGATTTCTGGGTTAGGTCGTCATCAAGAATAACACCCAGGTTGCGCACCCAGTCTGAGGTAGTGAGTTGGATGCCATCAAGCCATAAGCCTGGCACTTGCCTAGTCCTCAAACCCGCTCCAGGACAACCCGAGTCCACTACCAACACTTCAGTCTTGTCCAGGTTCAGTCTCAGCCAGCGGGTGCTCATCCAGTCCTTGATCTCGGTGAGAGAGTTATTAAACACTGAGACTACATCAACCTGCCCATGTAGAAAGGACATGTACAGTTGAGTATCATCTGCATAGCCGTGAAAACTCAAACCGTATCGCCTGATGATATTCCTAATGGCAGCATATATACTGCGAATAACATAGGTGCCAATATGGAGCCCTGCGGCACCCCACAGGACGGGAAGGATGCCAAAGGAATAAATTCCAGTGGCCACCCTCTGAGACCTGTCCACAAGGAAAGATCGAAACCATTCAAGGACTGTCTCTGACAGTCCACAAAGAAACCACAGGCACTCCAATAGCACACCATGGTCCACAGTGTCAAACGCTGCAGCGAGATTGAGAAGGACCAAGATGGTATGAGCCTTTCGATCTCTCACTATTAGGAGGTCATTCAATACTAAGACAAGTGCAGTCTCGGTGCAGTGTCTCTTCCTAAATTCAGACTGGAGAGCATCATAGACATTGTGGGTCACAAGGTGATTTTCCATTTGCAATGCAACCACATTCTCAATAACCTTACCTACAAAAGTTGGGTTAGAGACAGGCCTGTAGTTAGTTGGACAGTCTGGATCCAAGGAGTTTTTTTTTTAGGAGTGGTCGTATGACCTCCTCGTTAAGGGGATCAGGAAAGGCACCCCTCTCCAAGGATAGATAATTTCATAGAGCCCACAGTTTGTCAGTATTCAACTGCTTCATGAGTGGTCCATAAACCACTCATGAAGCAAGATAATGGTCTGGTGCAGTAACCATTCAGGATGAAAGATACTGATCTGACACAGTGAACATCACTAAGCAGCAGATGCGTGAGTGGCTTGTAGGACTGCTTGTAAAGCAAGCTGCTTGTCTGCTGCATTGAGCTTCGCTGTGCAGCTACTTTGTAAGTGGCCCCCCTCCCCCAAAGAACACCCAGTTGGGTTTTTGTGAAATTGTCCCCAAGCCTCATTTTAGAAACCCTTTTTCCCTTAAAAGGAACTAAGTCCCGGTTTTGGAGCACGGTATTTTTTCTCATTTAGTTTTTCCTTACCTGCAGGTAGAGGATCCCATTGATGGACATTGACATAGAGCATTGAGGAAACGCAGCGAAGGACCAAACCATGTTCACCAGTGTGGGGAGGGGGACATGGGTGCTAGATGGTGGGGGGGGGTTCAAAGATCAGGCGGGTGTGCAATACTGATGATGGGGTTGGGCACCCACCAGCTGTTCCAACTGAAAGTTTCTTGAAGTTTTTATATAACAAGATCATTAAATCATTACAAACAAAGTGATTTACACTACTCCCAACAATTAAGTGAATATGAATTGAATAACAAGAAGACAGTAAAACACTTCTGTTTGCATGCAGAGATACAGTAAGCAGAGTATTAACCAGTCTAGAGACAGAACAGTTTGTACCTTTCACAAGTTTCCCTGTGCTACCACACTTATCCTCACCAAAAGATCAGAATTATGGACCCCAAATCTCAGTCTTTTTCGCTTGTGTTATGTCTGAAATCATATTTAATCTATTTTTGTATCAAGTAGATATCAAAAGGCAGATCTTTTAAGACTGAAAGTGTCAAGAACCTCCGTTTCATTTTATTGATGGTGTTCAAATTTATTATAGCAAGATTTACTTGTAAGGGAGTAGTCATTTGGTGAGTATAAAAAATGTTCTACTGAGTGCAGGGATTCTGGCTTCTAGTTTAGGCTGGTTTTTCAACATGTTTTCCACTTCTGGTTCTAAGTCCTTGGCATGTCTTTCTTCTCTTCGAGGTTTCGTAAAACTGTCATCCTCAATTTCAGAAAAAGCTAAACACTGGGAAGATCTTGTGGAGGAAGATTTTGTCTCCATATCTTCATCTGAATCACCGCTATCTGATGTTACATAGAGACTGATGGCAGATAATGGCCACGTGGCCCATCCAGTTTGCCCTTCTTTGTTGCATTACTTACACTGTAGACCCCTCCAGGTTTACGGCACTTTCTCTTCAACCCCATACCTGTCCCTTATGATTCCCTTGTGATTATTCCAGGCATTTTTGAATCCCACCACTGTTTTCACCCCTACTACCTTAACTGGAAGACTGTTCCAGGCATCTACCACCCTTCCGTTCAAGACGTATTTCCTTACATCTCTCCTGAACCTACCCCTCTTCCAGCTTCATATCATGACACCTTGTTCTAGAGCACCCTTTCCTCCAAAAAATACCTCCCACTTGTACCTTATTCACCCCTGTGAGGTATTTAAAGGTCTCGACCATATCCCCCCTCTCCCTCCTCTACTCTAGGGTGTACTTGTTTAGTTCCTTTAGCGTCCTCTCATAGGACATTTGATGTAGACCCTGTACCATCTTTGGTAGCCCTCCTTTGGATGTTCTCCATCCAGTCTATGTCCTTCCTGAGATGTGGCCTCCAAAACTGGACACAATACTCCAGGTGGGGTCTTACCAAATACCTATATAGTGATAACACCACTTCCCTTTTCCTGCTGGTAATACCCCTACTTATACACCCTAGCATCCCAGTTTCTCTTCTGATTGCTTTGCTGTATTATCTGTCCACCTTTAGGTCATACAATATGATTACCCCAGGACCCCTTTCCTGCTTAATCATTGCAAGTATCTCCCACCCCCATTTTGTACTGCCCCCCCCCCAGTTTCACTGACCAAAGGGTATAATTTTACACTTTTTTGCATTAAACCTGATCTGCAAACTTCTGACCACTCCTCTAGTCGTTTCAAGTCCCTTTCCACCCTTCATTCCATGTAGGCTCTCATATTTGTTTTCCAATGATATACTCGTTGATCTTGCTTCCTTATGTTGCATTTTAGATTTCGGTAGTTGTTTCCTTAATGTTTGTTTCCTTGAGACAACTGTCATTTTTTTGGGGGGAGGCATAATGTTTTCCTCTGCGTATACCTGGTTCAGGCCTGGGTTGTCATTATTGCCTGTAGTCCCCTCCTGTGCGCCTGTTAGAGTGTCCTTGTCAGGGTTGTCCCTTTTAGTCTTTTGCGGAACTGTTGCATCCGTGAGCATCACTTTTTCTGCTTCCTGGAGTAATTCCATGGAATCTGAGAGAATTCACATGCGACCTCAGACTTTTCCTGTTGTTCCATTTGTTGTCTTTCACTCTCCGGGGATGCCAAACTAGGATGTTGTGCGAATTTCTTTGCTACTTCTATTTGTCTTTTTTGAATAGTAGATTTTTGTACCGATGACAGCAGGTCTTCTTGGCTAGAATCTGTCCTCCTTATTACGAGTTGCCTATCTTCAGTGGCGATATGACTGCATGCTCTCATCACACAGGTTGCCCCTGAGGTCATTTGGACAAACATTTCCAATGTGTCAATAATCGAAGCAAAAATTGCAGCGTATTTTGTCACATATTGCTTAAAGCAGCAGTGCAACGAGAACCCCTTCAAAATCTATGGTGGTGCAGTTAGATTTCCGATTATTGATTTTTGTAGTTTTAGAGATGTATAGCATGTTTAGACAAACAGTATGTTGGTAAAATGTTATCATTCAAAATTATTTATTCACCCCAACTATTACAGGTGCATATGGTCAATTTGTTATCCCACTCCCATGCCGAAGGAAAGTCGTGCTTCTAACCCTAGGAATCACTCATTATGATTAAACTGATGCAGTCAACCTCCTGTGTTGGACTGCCTGGAGAGATGTAACTATATGCAAATGATAGAACTCTCAATTGACTCATGCCAATTTCAAACTGCTGCCCTAGCAACTGCTGCACTCTGAGTGCTTCAGATTCTTTACTCCGGCTGCCTAGTGAAGACATCCCAGAGAACTCTCCTTCAACCTCTTCAAACTCCATTTATCTAGTCGATAAGTAGTATTTTTTAAATATATTTCAGATTGCTGCCTTAGTTTTAGTTTATTTTGTAATTTGTGTGAATATTTTGTGTATTTAGCGGTTCCTTCACGGTTCCTTGGAACTGAGGGTTCCACTATTTCTAGTGAGGTTTTTACCTCAATTTTGCTATATGTGTTAGTTCTTGTGGTTGGTTCCTTAACTGCACATAATTGTTTAAGTTGTATTTAAATTTCTTGGTTTCTCTGTTTCCTTTTTTGTCAGGAACCGAGTAGCGCCTAGTTCCCGGAACCGTTAGCATTTATATTTGAAATATTCGGTTCTAAGGAACTGATAATTTGATATATTTTCTTTAGCGATTCCTGCTCAATGTCAAAGGATCCTATTGTTAAGCCTAAGAAATGCACAGGACCCACTGGTTTCAGATTGTGTGAGTCTTGTGGTCAGATCATAACTAAAGCAGATAGACATTCGTTGTATGTTTTTGTCTGGGCACTAGCCATATTTTTGCAAATTGTGATATTTGTAAAACATTTTGTCCTAAAACTCTCAAGAAAAGGTCTAAAATTTTGGAAGAAATGGCCTCTGCTTCTACTAATACTGGTGAAAGTGGTTCCTACACCTGTGGCACATGAAAGGATGGAGGTAAAGCTAAGGATCCTGATAAAGGCTCAGATAACGTTGAGCAGGGTAAGTCAAAAAGGACCGTGGACTCAGGGACTGAAACTGTTCCACTTAAGAAAAAATGTAAGGAAAAGCATGTCGCTGTGCCTCTGGCCGAGAAGGCTAAGGAGCTCCCAGCTGCCAAAACTGGTATGCCCTCGGCTGAGGACATTGCCAAGGCCTTGCAGGTCTTGCAAGCACTGCAAGCTGCAGTCCTGGTTCTAGTACCGACTGCCCCAGTTCCTGTGCTGGTTCTACCTTCTCAGGAACTGCAGACCTCCTTTCCTGAGGAGGATGATGATGATGATTTTGAGGAGGAGGAACCGATAGATCCAGAGGTTTCTCTAGAACAGAAGTTCGTCCCCCCACCACCACCAGGGGTCCCGAGGATTGTACCTCACATTATGCTTTTGTTAAAAGCATGGTGGAAACACTCAGCCTCCTTCTGGAGGAGATAGAGGAGGATATGGAGAAAGCAGAATTTTTGGATATAATGGGGCTAGCCCCCACAAAACGTTTATTGCTGCCTATGCATAAGTCCTTGAAAATGGCAGCATTACAAATATTCCAAACTCCTAATTCTATTCCAGGAGTTGACAAAAAAACTGATAAAAAATGTCAGCTTGATAGGACAACAGCTGATTTTCTATTCAGCCACCCTGTCCCTGAAGGAGTTGTGCAGGCTGCTGCCTGTGACAAAGCCAGAATTCCCTTGGCTACCTATCCCCCAGACAAGGATTCTCGGAAGGTGGATGCAATGGAGAAACAAGGGTATATGGCTGCCTGTCTCATACTTAGACAGGCCAATTATATGGCTTATGCAGTGCAATGCCAGAAGGCACTTTGGAATGCAGTGTTAGCCCTGGCTGACATAGAGCCAGGTGAGGTGGCAGTGGACCTACAGGATACAGCAAGAGCTGCTATAGATGCCACAAAATACAAGTTCCACATGGCTGTGGACGCTAATGATTCTGAAGCCAGGTTGATGGCACTATCTGTCTCCCTTAGGAGATTTGCCTGGCTCAGGGCCACAAACCTGACCTTGGACACCCAGGCCAAGGCGATGGACTTTCCATTTGAGAAAAATTTGCTATTTGGTGACAAAACAGAGGCCAGTATGAAGAAAGTAGAAGAATATAAGGCCACCTATAGAAGTAATTCTAAGGATAGGCCTTACACATCCTATAGCGCCCAAACTAGGGGAGGCAGAGCTAGGGAATCCTATCCCAGCCCATTTTTCCAGGCTCAGGCCTCTCAGCTGCAACAACAGCCTAGAGGATATTTTTGAGGAAGGGGCAGGAGAGCCATGAGGAGAGTTTCTCCCTCCCCTGTGATTCAAGCACAGCCCACTCAGAACCCCTGACGGGCTAGTACAGGTTGCGTCCCCTGTCATAAATCCACCAGTGGTGGCAAACTGGCTCATTACCTCCAGGATTGGTATACCATCACCACAGACAAGTGGGTCTTGGAGGTGGTGAGCCAGGGTCTGGCACTCAGCTCCAAATCTTTCCCCAAGCTGAGAGCAAGAACATTTGCACCAATTACATCTGCAGACAGAATTTTACCGGATGCAGATGTAAAACATCTGCTATCAATCAAGACAGTGGAGTTGCTGCCCCTAAACCAGCGGGGCAAAGGCTTCTACTCAAGATACTTCCTTACAAGAAAGAAAAATGGGGATTGGCGACCTATCCTGAATTTAAGACTTCTAAACAGACACATTCTGAAACCAAAATTCAGAATGGTCACTCTTGCACTAATCATTCCCACTTTACAAAAGGGAGACTGGCTAGCTTCCCTAGATATAAAGGATGCTTATTTTCACATCCCTATCAGACCCTCTCACAGAAAGTACCTGAGATTCAGATTGGCCTCAGGACATTATCAGTTTGTAGCCCTTCCTTTTGGTCTGACCTCTGCCCCAAGGGCCTTAACAAAGTGTTTGGCCGTGGTAGTGGAGTTTCTGAGAAAACAAGGGGTGTCAGTCTTTACCTACCTGGATGACTGGTTAGTAGTGGTCCATCTCTACAACTTGCAGAGCAGGCCTTAGCACTAACAAAGCCTACTCTGGAATTCCTGGGTTTCCTCATAAACGAACAGAAGTCTCAGCAAACACCAGTTCAGGTACTCGAGTTCATTGGTGCAGAACTAAACACCATTCTGGGCAGAGCTTTTCTGCCACAGGACAGGGTAAACAGCATCCTGCGGATTGCAAGCTCATTTGAGCCAGGAAAACCCAAACCAGCCAGAGAGTTCCTCAGGCTCCTGGGTCACATGGCAGCTGTCACCACAGTGGTACTAGGTTACAGATTCCAAATGAGAGACATGCAGTTCCACCTGAGACAGTATTGGTTGCAGAGGACAGATCCTCGGTGCAAACTGGTCCCAGTCACCCACAGCCTGCTACAGGCACTACAGTGGTGGCTGGATGAGCAGAACCTTCGGGTAGGTGTGCCTTTCACAAAGGAACAACCTTCCTGAGTTCTTACAACAGATGCATCCCTTCTGGGCTGGGGAGCACACATGTTGGATTATACAGCAAGTGGCACATGGTCTCTTCAAGAATCCCTGTTGCACATAAATCTGCTGGAGCTCAGAGCAGTGTACCTAGCCCTGCAGGCATTTGCTCCACATCTTCAGAACAAAGTGGTGCAGGTCAGGACAGACAACACCACTACTATGTATTACATCAACAAACAAGGAGGAACCAGGTCAGCCCCACTGTGCACAGAAGCAATGAGGCTGTGGTCCCTGGCCTACTCCATGAGGGTATCCCTATCTGCCATACATCTTCCAGGAAAGGACAATGTGCTGGCAAACTCCCTCAGCAGGATAAGTCAGGACCACCATGAGTGGTGCCTGAATCTTTAAATACTCAGTTCAATTTTCAGATGATGGGGCACTCCAGAGATAGATCTCTTCGCCTCTGTAGAAAATCACCAGTTACTAGTACATTGTTGCAGGCCTCCTCTCAGGGGCACACTACCCGTGGATGCGTTGGCACTGTATTGGATGGGAACGTTTCTGTATGCCTTCCCTTCTTTTCCTCTGATATTCAGGACCCTGCTGAAATTGAGGTGCCAATCGGCGACAATGATACTTGGGCGAGGCAACACTAGTATTCACTTCTGTTGGCTCTGTTAGTAGTACCTCCAATTCATCTGCCCAGGAGGCACAACCTGCTGACATCCTCTCAGGGCAGGATACTGTACCCCAACCTCAGATCACTAAGGCCCAAGGTCTGGCTCTCGAGGACTTAGAGTATGCTAATCTTAAACTATCAGAACACGTGCTGACAGTACTTAGGGGTTCCAGGAAACCTTCCACTAAACAGACATACTCTGCTAAGTGGAAGAGGTTTTCCATATGGTGTACAGGTAAGAGTGTTGACCCATCCAGGGCTGACCTAGCCATTCTCCTGGATTACTTGACACATTTGCATTCTTTAGGTCTGAAGCCTTCGACACTCAAGGTGCATTTGACTTCAGTTTCAGCTTATTTGTCAGCTGGTAAAGAGAGATCCATGGCCTGTCATCCAGTCTTCAGGAAATATTTTAAAGATCTTAACCTCTTGTACCCTTCTTTGAGGGAGCCAGTTTCAGCCTGGAATCTGAATATCTGCATTGCCAAGCTCATGGATGCCCCATTTGAACCGATGGCAACAGCAGAATTGAAGTATATCACTTGGAAAACTGTGTTTCTGGTTGCTATTACTTCAGCCAGAAGAATCAGTGAGTTACAGACCCTGTGCACGGATGTAGACTACATCTCATTCCACAGGGATGAAGTGGTCCTCATGACCAGTAGAAAATTCCTTCCTAAAGTGGTGTCTGATTTCCATTTAAATCAGTCCATCACTTTACCAGTCTTTTTTAAAGAGAACTCCAGTTCTCCAGAAAGGAGGCTTCACTCCCTTGATGTTAAAAGGGCACTTAGCCACTATATTGACAGAACTAAATCATATAGACCAGGTCAGCCGCAGCTCTTTCTTACCTATGGAGAGGTAGGTAAGGGCAGACCTGCCACAAAACTTACAGTTGCTCGCTGGATAGTGACATATATACAGTTTTGTTATAGTAAAGTGGGTAAACAGGCTCCCCTGGGCCAGAGAGCACATTCAACCAGGGGCACAGCTGCTTCAGTGGCAGCTTCAAGAGAGATTCCACTATTGGAAATCTGCAAAGCAGCTACATAGAAACATAGAGGTTGACAGCAGATAAGGACTGCAAGGCCCATCCAGTCTGCCCATAACATGGAAAACAGTACACACCTTCACAAAGCATTAATTATAGCCTGGATCGTCAATCCAGAAGTGATGCCAAGTTTGGTACAGCAGTGCTGCAGAACCTGTTTCCTAAATAGGTTTTCTGCTCAACCTCCAAAGGTACTGCTTGGTAGTCTGCATTTGTTTAATCATAATGAGTGATTCCTGGGTTAGAAGAAAAAATTACTCACCATAGTAATCTTGTTTCTTCAAAGGAATCACTCATTATGATTGAAGCACCCACCCTGCCTCCCCTACTAAAATCTATGAAAGTTGTTCTGCATCCTTGTTTTAGGATGTTTTTTCCATATAAGTCAGGTTAGAGACTCACCTTTTGTTAACCAGTTGGTTCCCTTGTGGTCTCAGGTTTTTTAGGTTTACTTCTTGGGATGTTTTTTTTGACCTGAGAAGACAAAAAATTATTCTATGGAGATATTATTCTAGATAGTGGGTCTTATACCCAGTTTAAGCTACGTAAGAATCTGAAGCACTCAGAGTGCAGCAGTTACTAGGGCAGCAGTTTGAAATTGCCATGAGCCAATTGAGAGTTCCATCATTTGCATACAATTCCACCTCTCTGGGCAGTCCAACACAGGAGGCTGACTGCATCAGTTTAATCATAATGGGTGATCCCTTTGAAGAAACAAGATTACTATGGTGAGTAATTTTTTCTTTTCTGACATGTCCTTGTGTGTATTTGACAACATTTTTACTTCGTTTGCAATAAATACACTTATCTGCTGATTCCTTTTATTTTAATTTTAACTCCACCACCCAAACATTCTATTAATTTTGCCCCCTCCCAGTAGATACAGTCGGCTGATTACTGCACTCGGCTACAGCTCTCAGAGATGTGAACGTAATACCGGTTGACCAACTGCATGTTTGTCACTAACTGTCATACAAATGCATGCCTGAAATAAAACAAAGTTAGTAAACTGCTTGGTGGCAAAGTCACTGATCACTGAGTGGCTGCAGCACTGATGGCACAGTCCCGTAACTACAGAAACCCCAATGAACATTAACCGCTATCCGGTGTCCATAATGTATCAGGTGACTCCAGACACATGGTCGAAGACACCATGCGTGTGCAGTAGTGACATAACATGCACCAAACACCAAGTAACCCCCCCCCAGTGAGATGAAGGCAGTATTTTACAAGTTAACACAAATTATGCAAATCTATAATGGGGAACCAAGTCAACAACAAACATGAACCTAAGGATGTACTGAAAAACGTTCCTTTCCTATGCATTAATCAGAAACGATGGTTGTGCTTTCCTATGCTTTAATCAGAAACTTTGCTCGTTTTGAATGTGTGTGGAAGGGGGTGGGGGGGTTATGGATGCAGAAAATAATCCAAGTGGTAGTTATATATATTTGGTAATTCAAAATATACCATGGAAAATAATTCTATGCGTTTTAATTTGTTACAGTGCCATACCTGGCAATACGAACTTCAGGATTGTGATCACGAATGACTTAGAATGATATGTTTTCAAATCCATAAAAAGTCGACTGCTACAGTAGCAGACAGTTTTACAAGTTGAAAATAACTGATATGATAGTTCAGCTTATAACGCCCTTGCAACTAGTTTTTGCACTTTGGGAAGTTCAATGATGTCCTGGTTCGAACCCCACCATGTGCAACAACTAAGCTGATTTTGTTTTTGCAAATGTAACTTTATTTTTTGGATGCCGATATAATATGTATGTAATTCAAAAACATCAAGTAAAACCTATCCAAATTAGCTTAAAAAGTGCTTATCACGTAAACCAGTGTGTACAGTGGTGGTGGTGGGGCAAACTCTGCTATACATCTATAAAAGTACAAAAATCAGTAACCGGAAGTCTGACTGCACCACATTATGAAACAAGCAAACACCATATATTTTGAAGGGGGTTTTGTTGCACTGCTGCTTTAAATGATTTTTTAGATCCGTATTTAAAACATGTTTTTGGTTGGCCTTGATAGTAGCACATTGCTGTCCTCTGTCTCTTCATATGAAAAATACACTGGGGAGGTGTTGAATTCCTGTGGGACCGTGCCTTAATTTCACGTTATACCTCCAACCACCAGTCCGTATTTGTTTGTCATCCATGACCGGATCAGGGTAGCCCAGTATATCGCATTTCTGTGATAAACCAGTATTTAATATCAAAAACATTCACCCCTTCATTCTTGAAAATAATTGATCTCACTTCGAGGGGGAGCTCTTGCAGCAGGTAATACTTTTAGGACTAAGGCCGCTAGGCGTTAGGACCCCACGGAAAATGTTCTAACTAGCAGTCTGTATGGGGACTCGCTCAAACGGCTGCTCTGCCCGCGCCAGGTGTGGTATAAAGGAGCGATCCCCGGCTCCACCTCAGTTCTTTTTCCCACCGTCGACCCGCAAACATCGGATCTACGGGCGCCATAGTTTCAGTCAACCGCCTTTTTTCTCACACACTGCACAGTATTTTTTCTCAATAACAACCTTTCTTCAACAGTTTTTCCGTCCAGTTTAATGTCTTCATCGTCTCAGCGGCGAAAATCAAAGTGTGCATATGGGAAGCAGATCTCGGCGAAAGACGGCTGTTCTGCCTGCCTTATCTGCCTAGGCCCAGACCACCAACCGGATGATTGCCTGCACTGCATCAAATTCAACAACAAGACCAGGATTCGCCGCTCCAGCACTTTAAAGGCCTATCTTCTTGAGCAGCAGGTAGCCACCATGCAGAAGGCCCCATCAGGACACAGTTCGTCCTCCTCAGCGATGGAGAAGAGAGCGGGAGGAAAACACCACCATTGAGAGAAGGAGAGGGCTAGATCGGAGTCCCACCCAAAGTCGCCTCACTAGGTATTTACTACTTCCGCCTCCGGTTGGAGGTCAGAATCGGTCCCCCCAGATACCAGATCAGCTTCTGGGGACACACGTAGGAAGTCGTCCACCTCCACTCAAGCAAAAGGTAGGGAGTCTTCTTCGACGGGACAGCCATTCGCCCAGATCCCCTTGGCCCACCGACCCTATAAACATGGGTCGATCCATGAGGGACAGGCATTGGCTTTGGGCAAATCCTCAGAGCTCACCTCCTGAAAGCTTTCTGGGACATGCGATAAGCACAAGAAACCGGACAAACCAGTGAAATGCCGGGGGGTCGTCAGGTACTGGATGCCTCCCCGACCCAAACACTGGGTGTCATCTGCTTCACAGACGACAGGGCATTCTGACTCTATGTCAGAGAAAGAACAAGTGCCTCCAGTAGAAGAAGGCCATTGGCCCCTTAGGACCATCTATCAGCCCTGAAGGATCGGCCGTCGGCCCCGGCGACCGATTCCCTAGACACCGGGGTACCAGACATCCAAAAGCCTCCATCAGAAGAACCGGACTTCAGGCTGCCAGACACCAAGGATCTGATGCCTGATGTACCAGTCGACTGAGTGCCCGGGGATCAGTCATTTCCCACCTCTGGATCAGATGCCTGGACCCTCAGGCGCTTCAAACCAGACGCCCCCGCCACCAGTCATTCCACTAGCTGAGGTGGGAGCACTTTTTAATGTGTGGTGGAACACCATCAAAGGGGATCTTCTCCACAGACCCAGGGATCCATCCCCAGTATGTCCTCCACCCAGAGACCTCACTCCTGAGCAGCCTTTACCGCCGAAAGAATCCCGGCTGCAAGAGAAAGAGGACAAGTGGATGTCTGGGTCAGATGGCTGCAAAAGGCATCCATCCCATCATCCAGTCACTGAAACTGAAGCATGGTAATTTTTAAATTTTTTTATTCCCATGGCAGTTCAGGCGCGCAACAGGTCAAGTGCGAGCAAGCACAAGTAAAGTGTTTTTAATGAAACCCCAGCCCGAACCCTCATAATTTGAAGGCTCAGCATTCAAAGCAGTCCAGCAATTCTAGTACCTGATAATCTTCAGTGGACTACTTATTACTTGGCTCTGTGGTATTTTAAAGAGCCGGGTATGTTAAACAGAGGTTGCAATGTGCAGAGATCTGCTGTCTGATCTTTGTGAACTGCCACATGGTGTATTTAAATTTTCTTGAGCCGCAGATAGCTGGACTGTATGTCTGTTGGGAACTTTTTTTATTAATGATTCCACTTACTCTAACCATGCTTGAACTTCTCTACCTCGGAGATGATTTGAATGATGCTAACTGTTAACTGGTAAAGCCTTGACTCACTTGCTGACTCTCTCTTTCAGGTCACAATCTTCCCGGGCAATTACCTTGCTATTTGCAGCTCATTGCAGTGCATTGTAAATTAGTATACATCTGCTAAAAATAAAAGTGAGCTGGTATTAGCAGCTAATTATGGCTGTTTCACCACTAAGTGCTAGTTGTAGTTATAGATTTAGCGCGTTTGTTTCCTCTCGCTGCACTAGCTCCTCTCGCATCTCTCAGCAGCACTTTAAAGTTGAGCATATATCCAGTCTCCCTCACGAATCACGGACTCATGGGTATAAGGATATCTGCCCTGGTATGTACACTCTGTATATCTCACTTCGACCGTGGTCTGTGTTACATCAATGATTTTTGTGGAGCTAAAATAGAGATTTACAGGGAAGTGTTAGTCATTGCCCCCCCCCCCCAGCAGCTAGCAAGAATTGCCACTAAGTGTTTATTTATATTTATTGTTATGTTTTCAACAGTGGTCTGCATTACATACATTCAGGGTGATCGCTGATAAGGAGCAGTTTAAGATTTGTGGTCTGTGTTACATCAATGATTTTTGTGGAGCTTAACTAAAGATTTACAGAGCTGTGTAAGGATAATTATTTGCCCCCCCCCCAAAGCAGCCAGCTAGCAAGAAGTGCCATTACCACTAAGTATTTATTATTTATTGTTAGTCTATAAACCCCACCTGACTAATCATATTTGTTTTTGTATAATTGCAAATACATTATTAAAAATGACATCGTTTTAGAAATGTTGCTTGATGTTGTTTTTCACGCTGAAGTATACCAAATGTATGTTTTTGGGTAGGGGGTCCCTGATAAAGCCGGAAGGTGGCCAGGGGGTCCCTGGACCAAAAAAGGTTGACAACCACTGATCCAGTGGATGCCCACCATTGACTTCAGGGGACGACGTAGGGGACTCAGCGTCGGACTGTTCTGCAGAGGATGAGTCAGCGTCGGACTGTTCTGCAGAGGATGAGCTCCCCATTCCGTCTCCAAATCCAAGAGACTCGCCAAGGTCACCCCTGGATGACCCATCCTTTTTGGACATTGTGCACCATATTCAGGTGCTTTATCAGTGGGACACTAAGGAATTAAACCCGGAACAGCGTAACCTGGCCAAATTCTTGGAAGTCACAGATCCTAAACCATTGGTCATCCCCCTCTGGTAGAACCATTTCAGGATGTGACCAAGTCCACTTGGCGACATCCGGCCACTACAACTGCAGTTCCTCATAAGGGTAATAGACTGTACAAGACACTAAAAGTGGAGCCTTTTCTGGGTGAACACCCAAAGGCAGACTCGATGGTCCTGACAGCTGGCCATGGCAGAGCACAACAACCACACCACATGAGTGCCCAGCCACTGGACCCAGAATCTAAGAAATTGGGCCAGATGGGGGCACAAGGTGTACTCATCGGCAACTTGCACCATTAGGTCACTTAACTTCCTGGCTGACATGGTCACGTACCAGAAATTCCTGTGGGCAAAGGCAATGAACCTGGCCAAAGCACAGCCAGATTTGGAGGGTAAGGCGGAACTCCTTGCTGTGATTCAGTCTGGCATGGACGTGGATAAGCATGTCCTCAGAAGTTCTTATGACTCCGTGGATACAGCAGCAAGAGCAGCGGCCGCCGAAATTTGTATGCGGAGGCATGCTTGGCTCAGGGTTTCGGGCTTCCGACAGGATCTTCAGGATGGTATCCTGGATGCTCCTTTCCAAGGACCAGTCATGTTTGGTCAGGACACAGAAAACTGATCAGCAGACTTCAAGATTCAGGTAAAGCTGTGTCTGAGGTTCACAGAATGTACTGGTCAGAGCCACAATCCACACGTCACCGTCCCTTTCGGAAAAATCAGTGACAGCAAGGAAGGCGCCATACTCAACATAAGGGGGGCTTCAAAAAAAAAAAAAGGCCTCCCTGTCCCTTCAGGCACCCAGGCCCCCCAAAACCCCAAGGCACCAAGACATCCCCTGCCTACACCCTCCAACACAGCATGACTTGCTGCTGACCCCCCCATCACAGCCTGTGTAGGGGGAGGCGGTAGGAGAGAGATTCTTCCTCTACCTATCTGGATGGTCCTGTGTAACATCGGACCAATGGGTTCTCCAGATGGTAGAAAGGGGATACTCCCTAGAGTTCACCCAGTTTCCACCGGACAACCCACCAGTCCCCTCCCACTGCTCACCCTCCCATGCACTCCTTCTGAGGGCAGAGATACAGGCCTTACTGGACAAAAGAGCCATATAGGAGGGTCCTTTTGCTCAAAGGGGGAAAGGATTTTATTCCCATTTCTTCCTTGTCCCGAAAAAGACAGGAGACCTACATCCCATTCTGGACCCGAGTCAACTGAACACCTTTATCAAATGCAAATGGTTCAGAATGGTGACCCTGGCGAGCCTGTTGCCAATGCTCTACTAAGGAGACCGACTTTGCTGACTAGACATGCAGGATGCCTACATGCACATCAAGATCATGCCATCCCACAGGAAGTACTTACGCTTCACTTTGCAAGCAGGGCACTACCAGTTCAGGGTGCTGCCATTTGGCCTATCCTCAGCACCAAGGGTTTTCATCAAGTGCCTAGCTGTGGTAGCAGCGGCCTTCAGGAGAGGGAGTCACTTCATATACCCCTACCTGGACAATTGGCTTCCTACTGCACCAACAGAAGTCCAATTGAACAGGACCTTGGAGGAGACATTCAGCCTATTCCAGACTCTGGGCATCACTCTAAACCTGCCCAAGTCACAACAATGGCCAGCTCAAAGGCTGCAATACATTGTAGCAGTCCTGCACACAGTCCAATGGAGAGCTTTTCTGCCTAGAGACAGAGCAGCAAGGCTAAGAGAAGTCACTCGCAAGGTACAAGACTCGGACTTGGTTCCAGCAAGGGTAGTTCTACAACTGTTGGGTCACATGGCAGCAGCTATTGTGACAGTTCCACTCTCGCATCCGAAATTGAGGACTCTGCAGTGGCACCTCAAGGTTCAGTGGGATGAAGGTACGGACGAGCTGGAAGAGCCCATTTGGATCTCCAACGCAGTCCAACAGTCCATGACCTGGTGGTTCACCCCAGCCCATCTGATTGTGGGGGTTCCTTTTCAGTGACCCAGTCCACTGCAGACTTTCACCACCAACGCATCAGGACTGGGATGGAAAGCACATCTTGCTTTGCATCAGACAAGGGGCTCCTGGAACTCAACAGAACAAGCCCTTCACATAAACATTTTGGAGATGAGAGCCATTCTGTACGCCCTTCAAGATTTCCAAGGGGCACTCCTTCCCAGACCTCTACTGGTCCAGATGGATAATATCCTGGTAGTCTTCCATCTCAACAAGCAAGGGGGTTCACATTCATATCCCCAGTGCAGAGAGGCAATCAGAGTTTGGTCCTGGGTGGTGGATCACAAGCTGGACATCACAGCAGTCCACGTTCCAGGCATCCACAACATCCTCACAGACAGCTTAAGTCGCCCTCGGTCTTAGAACTATGAGTGGGAACTACAGCAAGAAGTCATAGACAACCTCTTCGGAAGGTGGGGTCAGCCAGAACTGGAACTCTTTGCATCCCCACACAATGCCAGACTGCCCAATTTCTGCTTGCTAGATCCAGGGCCTGGTGTTTTCTGGTGAGACGCATTGTCCCTCTCTTGGTCAGGGAGGTTTCTGTATGCTTTCCCACCCTTCCCTCTTCTTCAGAGGGTTCTGCTCAAGTTGCAGGCAGAAGAGGCCAGGATGATACTGGTAGCAACCTTCTGGCCGTGACAGATTTGTTTCCCGCTGTTGCAACAGCTGGCATCGGAACAGCCTATTCCATTGCCCCTCTCCACTCACTTGCTCTGCCAAGAGCAAGGGACATTGGTCCATCTGGCCCTCTGGTCCCTGCACCTGCATCTGCATGCTTGGCTCCTGTGGACTTAGCTTGGGATAGGTTTGGAGTATCCCTTGGAGTGGCAGAGGTACTCATGACAGCGAGAAAACCCTCTGCTAGGGTGACCTACGCCATGAAATGGAAGCGTTTCTGGTTATGGCGAGTCCCCATTTTTTGGATCCCTTGGGTTGTCTAGTGGAATCTGTGCTGGAGTATCTTCTCCACCTGTCGGACTTGCATCTCAGTTACTCGTTCATAAAGGCGCATCTCTGTGCTCTGTCAGCTTACCATGCACCAATAAATGGGAAGACTCTGGCACAGCTGGATATCTGCAAGACCTTTCTGAGAGGTATCTTGCATATGAAACCCGCAGGAGAGAACTGGTACCCCCCTGGAATCTCCTGTTTGTTTTAGATAAGCTCACCTTGTCACCTTTTGAACCAGCCACAAGCTGTGAGATCTGCCTTCTCTCTTGGAAGGTGCTATTTTTAGTTGCCATTACTTCAGCCCGGAGGATTTCCAAGTTGCAGGCTCTGATGTGTAAAGAGCCCTATCTGGATTTTCACAGGGATGGGGTAGTCCTGCACACAAACCCAAAGTTTTTACCAAAGGTAGTGTCTGAGTTTCATGTTGGACTAGGACATTCAACTGCCAGTTTATTACCCAGAGTACTTGAACAACAGAGAGGCATTGTTACAAACTCTGGATGTTCATAGAATTTTGCAATACTATCTGGCTAGGACCAGTTCAGACAGAAAGACAGACAGACAGACAGACCAGTTGTTTTTCTCCTTTGTTCACAGGAAGCTTGGAGCTCCAGTCACAAAACAACCCCTAACTAAGTGGCTTGTGCACTACATCACCTTTTGCTACCAGCACCACAACAAAACCCCTACCGGGACCGGTGAGAGGTCATTCCACCAGAGGGGTGGCGACATTTTTCGCTTCCCTCCGAAATGTATCATCAGCGGACCTCTGTGCAGCCGTCACTTGGAGTTCAGTGCATACCGTTGTGAGGCATTACAGTCTGGACATTGCTTCCAGAAGGAGAGCAGGTTTCAGCCTAGCAGTTCTTCAGGGACTTCTCTCCTAATTTAATACAGTATTTTATTGTCCTCAGCCTTTTGATCCGGGTCTCTGCTTGGACATTGCTTGGGACTCAGTCCTAATGGTATTACCTGCTGCAAGAGCTCCTCCTCAAAGTTAGATAGTACAGTTACGTAAGAACTTGCCATAACAGTAGATCTTCGAGAGGAGCTCTTGCAGCAGGTGGCTTTCCCACCCACATTACATCTTCTTTTTCGGGATGGGAGATCCTCCTCGGTTCTCCATCTCTGTTTTCAACCGGGTCTACGGCGGGAAAACTGAGGTGGTGCCGGGGGACCGTCCTTTTTATACCACACCTGACGTCAGGGGCATTCCCCCGTCACAGACTGCTAGCTAGAACATTTTTCCATGGGGTTCTAACGCCTGGCGGCCTTAATCCTAATGGTATTACCTGCTGCAAGAGCTCCTCTTGAAGATCTACTGTTATGGTAAGTTCTTACGTAACACTACTTTACCATTCTTATAGTAGGTTTTGTCAGGGGGATAGTCTGGAATGGGATCCAGAGTGAGGAATATTTCATCATATTGTATTTAGAACAAAAACGTTCAAGATTTGCCACAGTTTTGAAGCTGATATGCAAAAAAAAATTGTCACATGGTGTATGAATTAGTGCATAGATTTCAGGGGTGAAAAAACTTGTGAAGTCTTTCAAAAGAGTTCTCCCCACATACAGCCTGTCTGGGACTGGTTCGAATTCTCCCCTGTATTTTAGACGAACAGCATTTTGCCTTTGTGATGGAGCTGGCACGTTAGTAGATCTGTCTGCCATTCTGAACCTTTGCCAGTGTCTAGCTGATTCAGGTTGCTGAGCTGCAGGTGGGTTTGATGGATGCTGCTGTGCACCAGTATCCCCCCTCACGTTCTGTTCTGCCGTCCCATGACTGTCCGTCACTAGGGCATTCATCTGCGGAGACAGACCCCGTATCCCGCTCTGACATTTCATTGGCTGGTGTGTTCGTAGGGTTGGGCAGTGGCGGAGACAGGTTTGGGAGCATTTGAGAGCCTGGGGGGGCCATTCAAGTCAATCACAGGCTCCACAATGGGCACTAAACAGTGAAATGAGATGGTGGTGGGGCACCACTACTCACACTGGGGCAGCCAGGAGGGGCGACAGCCCCCCAGCCCCCCCCCCAGCTCCGCCACTGGGGCTGTTCATTACTTGACGCTTGAACATTATCGCTGAGGTTCCTAGTTTCTTCACAAGTGTGTAAATCTTGAGCAGGAACTGCTGCTGTGTCCTCTGAGCCATTTGTAATCCCCTCTTCTGGTGCATTAGACTCCTGTTCTGTCCCTTGTGTAAGTTTATCCATAGGAAGGTATTTTTATTTATTGAAACTGGATTTGCTACATCGTTAATGGAATTACCAGAAGACACCTCTTTTCCAGTCTGAACTTCAGTACTAGGCTAGGTAGTACAGTCCAGGTCCTGGGTGCGGATACTGGGCTGGGCAGTACAGTCCAGGTCCTGGGTGTGGATACTGGGCTGGGCAGTACAGTCCAGGTCCTGGGTGCGGATACTGGGCTGGGCAGTACAGTCCAGGTCCTGGGTGTGGATACTGGGCTGGACAGTACAGTTCAGGTCCTGGGTGTGGATATTGGGCGGGGCAGTACAGTCCAGGTCCTGGGTGCGGATACTGGGCGGGGCAGTACAGTCCAGGTCCTGGGTGCGGATACTGGGCGGGGCAGCACAGTCCAGGTCCTGGGTGTGGATACTGGGCGGGGCAGCACAGTTCAGGTCCTGGGTGTGGATACTGGGTGGGGCAGCGCAGTTCAGGTCCTGGGTGTGGATACTGGGTGGGGCAGCGCAGTTCAGGTCCTGGGTGTGGATACTGGGCGGGGCAGCACAGTTCAAGTCCTGGGTGCGGATACTGGGCGGGGCAGTGCAGTTCAAGTCCTGGGTGCGGATACTGGGCGGGGCAGTGCAGTTGAAGTCCTGGGTGCGGATACTGGGCGGGGCAGTGCAGTTCAGGTCCTGGGTGCGGATACTGGGCGGGGCAGTGCAGTTCAGGTCCTGGGTGCGGATATTGGGCGGGGCAGTACAGTTCAGGTCCTGGGTGCGGATATTGGGCGGGGCAGTACAGTTCAGGTCCTGGGTGTGGATACTGGGCGGGGCAGTACAGTTCAGGTCCTGGGTGTGGATACTGGACGGGGCAGTACAGTTCAGGTCCTGGGTGCGGATACTGGGCGGGGCAGTACAGTTCAGGTCCTGGGTGTGGATACTGGGCTGGGCAGTACAGTTCAGGTCCTGGGTGTGGATACTGGGCTGGGCAGTACAGTTCAGGTCCTGGGTGTGGATACTGGGCGGGGCAGTACAGTCCAGGTCCTGGGTGTGGATACTGGGCGGGGCAGTACAGTCCAGGTCCTGGGTGTGGATACTGGGCGGGGCAGTACAGTTCAGGTCCTGGGTGCGGATACTGGGCGGGGCAGTACAGTTCAGGTCCTGGGTGCGGATACTGGGCGGGGCAGTGCAGTTCAGGTCCTGGGTGCGGATACTGGGTGGGGCAGTGCAGTTCAGGTCCTGGGTGCGGATACTGGGTGGGGCAGCGCAGTTCAGGTCCTGGGTGCGGATACTGGGCGGGGCAGTGCAGTTCAGGTCCTGGGTGCGGATACTGGGCGGGGCAGTGCAGTTCAGGTCCTGGGTGCGGATACTGGGCGGGGCAGTGCAGTTCAGGTCCTGGGTGCGGATACTGGGCGGGGCAGTGCAGTTCAGGTCCTGGGTGCGGATACTGGGCGGGGCAGTACAGTTCAGGTCCTGGGTGCGGATACTGGGCGGGCAGTGCAGTTCAGGTCCTGGGTGGGATACTGGGCGGGGCAGTGCAGTTCAGGTCCTGGGTGTGGATACTGGGCTGGGCAGTACAGTTCAGGTCCTGGGTGTGGATACTGGGCGGGCAGTACAGTTCAGGTCCTGGGTGCGGATACTGGGCGGGCAGTACAGTTCAGGTCCTGGGTGTGGATACTGGGCTGGGCAGTACAGTTCAGGTCCTGGGTGTGGATACTGGGCTGGGCAGTACAGTTCAGGTCCTGGGTGTGGATACTGGGCTGGGCAGTACAGTTCAGGTCCTGGGTGTGGATACTGGGCTGGGCAGTACAGTCAGGTCCTGGGTGTGGATACTGGGCTGGGCAGTACAGTCCAGGTCCTGGGTGTGGATACTGGGCTGGGCAGTACAGTCCAGGTCCTGGGTGTGGATACTGGGCTGGGCAGTACAGTCCAGGTCCTGGGTGTGGATACTGGGCTGGGCAGTACAGTCCAGGTCCTGGGTGTGGATACTGGGCGGGGGAGTACAGTTCAGGTCCTGGGTGTGGATACTAGGCGGGGAGTACAGTCAGGTCCTGGGTGTGGATACTGGGCGGGGAGTACAGTTCAGGTCCTGGGTGTGGATACTGGGCGGGGCAGTACAGTTCAGGTCCTGGGTGTGGATACTGGGTGGGGCAGTACAGTTCAGGTCCTGGGTGTGGATACTGGGCGGGGCAGTACAGTTCAGGTCCTGGGTGCGGATACTGGGCGGGGCAGTACAGTTCAGGTCCTGGGTGCGGATACTGGGCGGGGCAGTACAGTTCAGGTCCTGGGTGCGGATACTGGGCTGGGCAGTACAGTTCAGGTCCTGGGTGCGGATACTGGGCTGGGCAGTACAGTCCAGGTCCTGGGTGTGGATACTGGGCTGGGCAGTACAGTTCAGATCCTGGGTGTGGATACTGGGCTGGGCAGTACAGTTCAGGTCCTGGGTGTGGATACTGGGCTGGGCAGTACAGTTCAGGTCCTGGGTGTGGATACTGGGCGGGGCAGTACAGTTCAGATCCTGGGTGTGGATACTGGGCTGGGCAGTACAGATCGGGTCCTGGGTGTGGATACTGGGTGGGGCAGTACAGTTCAGGTCCTGGGTGAGGATATTTTATTTCTTCACAAGTCTCCCTAGAACTGTCACTGATTGTTTGCTGTAGACTCTCCTAGACAGCTTCAATTATGTATTACAGGCTATTGTATTCTGATCATTTTATTTTTAATTTTTTGAAACTCAGTATTTTATTGATGGTACAGTTCACATACATACATTTAATCTTCCTCTGTTCAGTCAACATTCCTGGACAGGGGATATCATACAAGTCAAGTCATAATAAGCTTCTCTTATTTTCTAACCTCTATTTATGTTATTCCCTCTCTTGCATTAAACTGTGCTCGTTTTTACTGGAGGTTCACCTGCAGTAGCAGGAGAAATATCCTTTTCCCCCTTTCTGCAAACTTAGGCATTGCAGTAACTTTCTCCTTTTGTACAGACACATTGCTTTACTGTGCATATCCGAGTTGGGTGCTTTACTGTACTTATTTGAGTTGTGTACTTTACTGTGCATGTCCGAGTTGGGTGCTTTACTGTGCGTGTTTTAGTTGTTTACTTTACTGTGCATGTCTGAGTTGTGTACCTGTACTACTACAGTCATTGCTGTAGTAGTTTCCTTCCCCTGCCCAATTTTTTCCATGTAAAGCATGGTTTTAAATGCAATTTTCTGAGGGCTGCTGTGGGGTGTAGATTCTTTCTCCCAGTCGGGAATCCACTGGCCTTCAGGAGTCTTTTTCCAACCAGCTCCCTCCTCGGCTTTCTTGACTGACCAGTCGTCTGAATGTGTAGTCCTCGGTATTTGAGAGGCGGAATGTTTTCCATGCTGCAGACTGAGAGACTGTCTTCCCTGCTGGTGTTTGGAGCAGTGTTGGTAGTTTTTGCATATGACTTCACTGTGTGCATTTTTCCTCGAGATCCTGCCACTGTGCCTTTATTGGTACTTTTAGCTTTTCCTGCAGCTTCGGTCTGTAATCCACCACTCTGTTCAGAAACAATTGATGCCTCTTGACAGACTGCAGCTACGCCATTATCTTCTTCTTTAGATATTTCTGCCATTGAAGAAACCATCACTTCGGACAGACTAGAGTCTGGTGAGGATTCTATCTGTAAAATGTCCTGTTTTCAAGAGACTTTCTCTGCAACCAGTTGTTCTCTCCTTAAAAACAAAAAAAAACTGCCATTAGTGCTGTGAGGTATGTTTTTTGTTCTTTCATAGCCAGCTGAAGTTTTTCCTCTTCTGTATGCAGCGTTATATCTGAGAATTCTTCTGAGATACCCCTTAGTGTTCCGTTCAGTATTACAGACTTCCGTTGCTTCAACCTCCAAAGCGGAAGCAGCTGGGCGGGAGGTTGGCTCACCTGCTTGCTGTGTCAGATCACCTCCACCTTCGTCTCTGGGGTCCGCCATCTTGCTAGAAGGTCAGCATCTCCCCCTGCTGCAAGAGCAGGGGAGTTTCCCCAGTGTCATGGCTAGCATTCCCCATCAATAAAACAGGTCCCATGTAACCCACCCCCAGGGACACACCTGGAAACAAGCTGTCACAGCTCAGTGTGTCTTTCCTAATCAAACATTACAGTTAAATAAAACGGGTCCCATGTAACCCACCCCCAGGGACACGCCTGGAAACAAGCTGTCACAGCTCAGTGTGCCTTTCCTAATCAAACAATACAGTTAAATAAAACAGGTCCCATGTAACCCACCCCCAGGGACACGCCTGGAAACAAGCTGTCACAGCTCAGTGTGCCTTTCCTAATCAAACATTACAGTTAAATAAAACGGGTCCCATGTAACCCACCCCAAGGGACACGCCTGGAAACAAGCTGTCACAGCTCAGTGTGTCTTTCCTAATCAAACATTACAGTTAAATAAAACGGGTCCCATGTAACCCACCCCCAGGGACACGCCTGGAAACAAGCTGTCACAGTTCAGTGTGCCTTTCCTAATCAAACATTACAGTTAAATAAAACGGGTCCCATGTAACCCACCCCCAGGGACATGCCTGGAAACAAGCTGTCACAGCTCAGTGTGCCTTTCCTAATCAAACATTACAGTTAAATAAAACAGGTCCCATGTAACCCACCCCCAGGGACACGCCTGGAAACAAGCTGTCACAGCTCAGTGTGCCTTTCCTAATCAAACATTACAGTTAAATAAAACAGGTCCCATGTAACCCACCCCCAGGGACACTCCTGGAAACAAGCTGTCACAGCTCAGTGTGTCTTTCCTAGTCAAACATTACAATTAAATAAAAATATTTATTTATTTATTTTATTTAATTAGTATTTCGGAAAGACCTTTGAGCGTGAGCTCTTTTACAAAGGTTCCACGTCAGGGTGGACAATAAGACAATACACATATTCAATGGTTATAGAGGCCTGATCATTAGGCATTAAAGAGCAATTACATGATAATTAGACAAACAGGAGAAAAAAAACAGAGCAGTTGTAATAGAATACTAAGCTATTTCTAATTGGCTGCCCTGGGTAGCACACCCCTTGAAACCTCCAAATCTGTTGATAGACTATGGCAGAGTAACTGCATAGGGTTTAACGCTATCCCAGATGGCGAGAGGCTGGATGACGTGAAACAAGGGGGATTGGGTTTGAACCTACTGCAGAGAATGAGAGGTGGGGATAGTGAAAATGGGGTGCTGTAATTGGGGGGAGCAGCTCCAGAGGGCTTTGGTCGAGTATGGTTGGGTGTGTGTGTGTGGGGGGTTTGGGAGGGCAGTACCAAGTGTGTTTAAAGAGGACTGATAACTTACATAAGCCCTTGGCTAGGCTGGAATGGAGGCAACAGGTCCCATGTAACCCACCCCCTGGGGACACAACTGGAAACAAGCTGTCACAACTCAGTGTGCCTTTCCTAGTCAAACATTACTATTAAATAAAATAGGTCCCATGTAACTTGACACACAAGGAAAGAAGCTGTCACAGGTCTGTGTGCCTTTCCTGGTTAAAAATTATGACTAAAAAAAATGGGTACATGTAACCCACCCCTGGGGACACACCTGGAAACAGGCTGTCATAGTTCAGTGTGCCTTTCCTGGTCAAAAATTACGTAACAAGAATCCACAAAAGGGTATGCATTTCAAGAGAATTAATGCACGCCTCGGGTGAATTGGAAGTCACAGTGCTAATGGCCGGGTAACTTTCAATGCACCCGGGAAATGCATTAATTCTCAAGAGACCCATGTCCTGGTGGGGGTTATTGCACTTACAAGCTGGAAAAAAGGTTTTTTTTTTATGAAAAAAGGTTTTATTTTGCTTAGTTAGGTTGTTGTAAAAGAAGTGAGTTTTGGTAACATATGCTGTGTGCCTTTGAACGAACCCAGGAATTACGTTTATTTTAAAGAAACCTATGGCATGTTATTGTAACCCCTAGATGGCGCTATCCTAGGGGCTACTATCCCTGCCTGATTTGCCACTAACAGGTTGAGGGGCCTGGATCCAATGGCGGGTGCCTCCACCCAGAGGTCAGGGTTTGCAATAGTTAAACTAACTTGGTCACAGCCCTCTGGGACACTGCAACACCCCTTTCTTCCCACTAGTGGCCCACACAATATATCAGAATTACCTTCATTATATACACTTACCCCCCAGGTCTGGTTCCGACACTGGGACCTCCTGTGAAATGAGATACAGTGCAACAATCACAGTACAGTACTTTAACATAGACAAATACCTCAGGCAGTATAACTTTGCTGAAACAAGCAGCTCTGATTTATTTAGGGGATATAACAAGGACAGGGGAAATCAGGTTAATTAGCTTATCACTCTAATAATCTACCTATGGCTCTGTGCACAGGCCTATCCCTATCAGTTACTGTCCCTGGGTACCCAAGCCCTAGTGGCTAGTCCAAACCGTGGCAGCTGGTAGGGGCCCTTCACAGAGAAAAGGAGAATTAAACAGTCAGCAGTACAGTAATTCCATTTGGATTTAATGTGGCAATTCAACAGGAGCGACCCTGAATTAGTACTCACGACCTCCAAATAAGATAGGGTCCTTCAATGTCAGCAGGGCTCACTTGAGGTACACAAGCCTCTTCACACATCCATATAAAAAAGAAAGCACTATAACAGGCAGGCTGCATCTGTATCCCGATCGCAATTACTGCACAATACCGGGAGAACACACAGCAGATTCAGTTCCTGACAGACCGATTGCAATTTTCAGCAATTCCTCCAGTCTTCTACAGGGTGAGCCTGGTTTCTACTCTTCAGAGATCCTTTGATTCTTTTCAGGCAGATGATCAGTCCAACAAGCTGTTACACAAGCTGCAGACCGGAACTCTGGGCCTTACACGCTTTTTTGACTAAAACTGCACACTGAAACAGCACAGGGCTCCTTCCTTCTTCACTGCCAAAGCTCAACTGAAACTCCAACCGACAAAACTGGGCACTTCCTTTGAGTTCCTCCCAGTTCTTGACTGGATGGCTGTCACTCACAAAAGACTGCTGCTGTTGGTCCAAAAGGCACTGAAGTCTAAACTACATCTCCCAGAGTCACTGCCCATACAATCCTCTTGTGGCTGGCTCAGATTATGAGTCCAAGTTCTGATTCGTCCAAGGCACCATTTTAGAGCTAGCTTACTCCACACTGATTGGTCCAGTTCAGCAGTTCAAAACTAGAATGGGGAACTAGCAGACACAGTTCTGGCTGCAAAGAAAGCAGGTTAGACAAACTGTAATTTCATTATTACTCTAAATAATTTCTGGCAAACAGTTACATCTTTCAGATAGGTTCCTTTGCACTCTAGTGACTGCAAAATGAGTGAATTGGCAGCAGCTCGAGTGGTACTCAGAGAAGCACACAGTCCCCCATACAAACTAATTATATCTGCAAGCAGACAGCTCTTAAAGAGACAGTACCAGAGGCTCTAAAAACACTCACTGATAAATGGCTTAAATGCCAAACACCATTCAGGCTTGGAGCATTCAAGCAAGCTCCTGGAAGTCTTTTGGGAACCCCCATTTGCAGGGGGGTTACATTATTTTACTAGAAATAGATTTTATTTTTATTTAGTTAGGTTGTTGCTAGGTAGATTAGGACAGGTCAGTTACAGACTGTGCAGTTTCTATATAAATAATTAACAGTAAGCTGCTGTGTTTTAACCATTGGAGTTGTTTGATTTGGTCGGTTTTTATACCCCATTTGAAAAATATATATATAAATTAGAGTTTAAAATAAACTAGCATTTTGCACTACAGAATAGCCACATTGTAGAGTTACACCTAATTTGTAAGTGGCTTCTGGGGAGTGGGGAAATAACAAAGTGCAGTCAAAACATGCATGGTCAAAGGACACCATTACCTCTGGATTTCTAAGGAAATTATTGTATTGTTCTGGCAAAAAGATGTTGCTTGGACCAGATTTAGAGAGACCAGATCCCTCAGTGCCAGACAGAATTACAGGAAACTTCAGAGTCTAAGTAAATGAGCAGTAGCTGAATCAGAAGTTGACTGCTACCACACCTACTAGGAGGAAAACAAAATACCAGGGACTTAAAGCCTATTTGCAATGGATCTTTAAGAGCAAGTTGTTCAAATCTAGAACCCCTCTGGAGACCTTGTCATCTCTCTTTCAGGCACTGAATGCCTTTAACAACCACTTCACTAACCTCAACATCTCCACCAAGGTCCAGAGCTCCTTGTTCCATCCATGGTTTACCTCTCATCAAGCAGCCCAGAGCCTGTCTCTCATGATCTGCCGAACATTAACTTCCAGCAAATCACTGCAGCAGAGGTACTCAAAACACTAAAGGGCCTCAGCCCAAACAAGAGTGCTGGGGTTGACTCCCTTTGACCCAGAGCTTCTCTGCCTTGTGGCACATCATATCTGAACCTCAGTTACCATGCTGTTAAACTTCACCCTCATGTCCGGTGAGATACCTACTTTCTGGAAATGTACTAGAGTTGTTCCCCTCCACAGAGGAGGGGCTACACAGGATCGGAATCAATATAGGCCCATTTTGGTTCTTCCTGCACTCTCCAAGGCTCTCAAAAAGTGCGTTCACTCACAGCTGATGGAGCATCCCAGTCTGCACAGGCTGCTTTCTCTCATGTAGTCTGGCTTCAGGAAGGGACATTCCACCATCTTTGTGTTGCTCAAAGTTACCAATGATCTCCTCATAGCCATGGATACTGGTTCTCCTCACTGTGACCATCTTTGTCGACCTCTCCAAAGCCATCACTGAGTGGATACGTAATACTCTTGCTCAAGCTGAAGACCCTAGGTCTCAGCTAACGATCACTCCAGTGGTCTGGAAACTACCTGAGTAACTGTACCCAGCTAGAGCCCATACAAGGCATTGGTTCAACCCATGCAGTTTTAAATCTTAGTGTCCCTCAAGGCTCACTCCTTGGCCCTCTGGTATTCTCCATGTTTGTTACAAACCTCCTGAAGAACAGCAGAAGGTATCACCTACATATGTACAGTAGAAGCCACTTAATCAGGACACCCTGGTGATTAGCTGTTTGTCCCAATTAAGCAGCCATCTTGATTAACAGGAGTCAGGGCTTTTCATATGGACTGCATAGGGATCGAGGTTTTTTAACATTGGTGTACTTAAATGTTCCCCTCTCATCTAAGATAAAGATCCCTATACTTTCTTACTGGTCTGTTTTGTCTCTTTGGCACAACAACCAGCAGTCAATAGATGTCAACCGGGAGACTGCAGTTTCTTGTTTTGATCGTGATCATAAGTTAGATACAGCACAATACTCTGTAGCATGGCGTGGGGCGGCAGGCCACAATACTCGGTAGTGGGGGCTACATTAAAACTGGCACAGATGTGCAGACAAGGAGACTTACAAATAAAATCAGTGGTGATTTGGTAACGGGGTGGGGCGGGGCAGATTCCAGAATGGCACTTTAGGAAAGGCAGATCCACAGTAGCACAGACACAACACACTAACAAGGAACCGGAACAACAAAGTGAAAACATAAAGATAAGGTAAAAGAGGGGGAAATTCAGAGGAAGTCAGAGAATGGAGTCACCGAGGAGGGAGGGGGAGAGAGGGAGAGGACAGCCACAATTGAAATTCACAAATGATCAGGTGTAAAAAAGGGATTAAAGGATTAGCGTGCTGACAAGTCTGCCAGTGGCCAGAACAAATTGTCCCATTTAGGCAGCAGGGGTGTCCCTTTAGAACAGTTGCAGCCCCCATAGGATAATATAGTCACTTAATTGGTGCCTGGTGAGGCATCCCAATAAAGCAGCTGTCCTGATTATCTGCATCTCGATTAAGTAGCTTCTACTGTATGCAGACAAAACCATATTATACTACCGTGCTATGACAATGAGGTTAATTCAGCACTGCATTCTGATTTCAGCAGTGTATCTTCCTGGTTCGTCAGCAACCACTTGATCCTTAACGCAACCAAAACTAAATGTATGGTGTTTGGATCCCAGAATTTGCTAAGCTGATTAGCTGATCCACATGTAATTATAACATCACATGACAACACTATTGGACCAGTCAGCGTATTCAAATATCTAGGAATCTGACTCGATGTATCACTTACATACTGTAGGCACATTAATCACATCTTAACAACCATAGAGCCCAAGCTTAACTTTCTCTACAGTTCAAAATGCTGTCTCAAGGCTCATGTGAGGAAGCAAGTGATCTCCCACATTCTGCTCCGTGATCTCCCACATTCTGCTCCCTTTCATTGACTATGGAGACATCATGTACTGCCGTGCAAACAAAACCATTCTGCTGCTGCTGGGTCACTTGTACCACAGGATGTGCAGGTTTATCCTCTCCTACGGATGATCTGCCCATTATTGTCTGCTGTGTGAATGGCTAAACTGGCCAAGTCCCTCAATCAGACATGACTACTACTGACTTTGTTTGTTGTACAACTGTGCACAAGGAGAAGCCATCGATTATCTGCTTGCCCACCTCAGGCAGTCGAGCAGTGCCTACTCACTCCATTCAACAGCAGAATTTACCTTCTCAACTCCCCAGATGAAGTGGGAATTTGGTAGAAAGGCCTTCTTATTTTCAGCACCAGAGACCTGGAACAAATTCCCTCTCCAGCTGAGGAAGGTGTCTTGCTTGCATGTGTTCAGGTCTAGTCTTGCCTGTGACCGTAGAACCCCCATTATTTGGCTGAGTAACCCCCTCTCCCCGACCATGATCATGTTGCATTACAAGGTTCATGCTCATTTGCTGTGATCTCACTTCATTAGCATGCTTTGATGACCATTTGGATGTACTTACCTTTACAGTTTGTTTTTTGCTGTTTATACAGTATTTTAGCCTGTGTAAGTGTGGGGGGCATGGTGGGGTTGCCTCTGCTTGGAAGGCACCTTACCTCAGCCTTATAAAGCCACCGTGTTGCCGTGGGTGTTATGATGGTTAACCCTGCCTTGTGTGCTCAACAAAGTTGAGGGTTCTGGGTCCTTTGATTTCCTTATTTGGGGGTTTTATAGCCAGGATTAACATAGGGCAGACTAGATGGATCTTATGTTCCCCTTCTGCCGTCACTTTCTGTGTATCTGTGTAAGATCACTGTGGCTCTACCCTGAGAAAAGTTAAAGTGTGCTGGTGTAAACATGCTACAAGCTTCTGGGGTGCAGTTAAGTACCTCCCCAGCGCACCATAAGATCGTCCCACCCATGAACCAGTGTAATGCAGGGACGGTCCCCACAAAGCATGCATTTAGCACAAAACAGAGAGCTCAAGCAAATAATTCAAGAATAGTGGATTTAGTTCGTGTCAGTTTCAGGCTTTAAATTGGGAAAAGACAGAGGTTAACAATGAGGTATCATGTATAGTTTTCCATTTGGTCTTCTGTGGTATCGTTGCAGCTTAAATAATACTATAGGCTGCTCTTAAGTGCCATAATAGGTGCAGCCACAAAATTAATTTTCCTGGGCTGTGATTCAGTGTCCTTCCAGGCTCAGCCCACAACTGTGCCCCCAACCACACATGCATAGATCTTCTTTGAGGATATCGCTTTCATCAGGCCACACCTATGGAACTATAAATGTCAGGCACTAGGACCACATGGAAAACGTTTTGCTAGCAGTCTACTAGAGGCCGCCCAACACAACACCAGATGTCAAAGTCCCACTGTATAAGTACGTGAGTGGCCCGCTTCCTCCTCAGTTCTTTTCCTGCCATCGACTATACTCACACAGACTCCATGGAGAATGCCATCGCTACAGTGGACCGCCAGATTTCTTACCATCTTATTTTTTCTCACCCTAATTAGCTGTCACTTTATTTCAAAGTCCTTACACATCATCGTGTATGTCGAGAACGAAAGATGCCACAGAACTCTTTCATTATTACGAATGCGTAGGAACATCTACTCCAGTCAGTGACGAGCATGACATCTGTGTTTGCTGTCTCGGATTGGGCCACGATGTTAAGGCCTACGAGATTTGCCCAGATTTTAACCAGGCTACCCGGTGACACCGCCAGAAGCCTGAAAACCTTCATTTTTTTATGGTAAGTACTTTTAGCATCGGAGCCCTGGCAGGCGGCTATGGCTTTCCAGTCAGAGGGACTTTCTCTCCGGTCTCACCGCCCCATGCTAGGTGGCCCCGTGAAAGTTCCCCCATGGATTGCACCTCTGCTGGGTGGGGGCCAGGAGGTGCTGATTTCTTCCTCCTGGAGACCCAGTCCAGAATCCGGGGGACCATGGAGCCTGCCAGGCTCATTGTTCCTTTTTTAACCTCCCCCCAACATTAGGACATCAGCTTCAAGTTTCCCGACCCATAGTGTCCCCTAGCCACTGCCAGAGGGCAGCCAGTGAGTGTGGAAACTAGTCCCCCTTCCCCTGGTAGAGGAGAGCAGTCCTCAGGATACTCAATCCTCTCTCCCCCACCGCCGACCCCCGGCAGCCCAGGCTTGTTCCCGAACCCGGGTTGCTGGCATGGCGCGAGGTGTGGCGTCCAGTGCCTCAGCCCTCAGCACCACCGGACTGGCACGAAAACCTTCCTTCTTGAGCAGCAGGTAGCCAGAATGGAGAGAAAGCTCCAGGGAATGAACTCCACCCCATCACCAGCCCATTCCTCGAGTTCATAGTCCTCTAAAGCCTGGGCAAAGTCCTCAGGAAAGCACAGACACCAGGAGCGGGAACGAACCAAAGACCAGAGATACCTCCCCCCAGTGCACTCCTGGTCACTGCATCCTTCAATGTCAACTGCAGCTGCACCATCAACAGTTTTGGCGTCGACGCTTCCTGCCGCCCAGGCCTCAGCACCTCCAAGGATGTCTGTGGCAGTGAGTTGCGCCAGACCTCCTATGGCTGTCAAAGACTTGTCGATGTCGGGCTCACCCTTGTCAACTCAGAAAGCCCTGCCACTCAGACCTCAGAACCCTCAAGTGGAGCTGAATGTCACCAAAGAGGAAAGGGACCTAGGGGTTATCATCTCTGATGACCTTACAGTATCAAAGCAGTGCGCTAAGGCAGCGGGGAGGGTCAGTGGCATGCTGGGGTGCATAGGCAGGAGTATCACTAGCAGGAGGCGGGAGGTAGTGATGCCATTGTATAAAACATTGGTAAGGCTTAACCTGGAGTACTGCTTGCAGTTCTGGAGGCCACACCTGCACAAGGATATAAACAAGGTGGATACTATCCATAGAAGGGTGACAAAGATGGTGCAGGGCTTGCACCACAAATCATATGACACGAGACTAAGGGACCACAATATGTACTCACTGGAGGAGAGGAGAGGAGAGAGCGGGGGAACACAATTGAAACTTTCAAGTACCTCAAGGGCATAAACAAGGTGCAGATGGGGGACCTTTTCCAACATAGAAAAAGTACTAAAACAAGGGGGCATCATATGAAATTGGAGGGGAGGTGGATTAAAAGGTAATGTGAGGAAGTTTTTCTACACAGAAAGGGTAGTTGATGCTTGGAATAGTCTGCCACAGGAGGTAGAGGGGGCAAGCACAGTGGAGGGGTTTAAGCATGCCTGGGACAGGCACAAGGGAACCCTGAGAGGGGAGGGAGTTATGAAAAGCCATTGGTCACATGGGGTCAGTGGACACATGCACCGTATAGTGCCTACGGGCAGACTGGATGGGTTTAGCAGTCCTTATCTGCTGACAGTTTCTATGTTTCAAGATCGGATGGCAGCGAGCTCCACCAGACACACCTTGGCCGGTGATGGATCATTGACATCGGAGCTGCAGCCATCCCGTCAGCGCCGGAAGGCACAGCTTCTATACAGGCCACTGTCGATGTCCAGATGGTGTTCTCCTTCATGGAGATTCTACAGTGCCTTATTCCTTCTCCTCCTACACTGGGCCTGACAACTGTGGGACCACAGAGACTGGTTCCCCTGTCAGCGCCTACTTGGCCAACGTGCCCTGTACACCCCAGGACGTCGACGCCTTTGCTTCCCTCTCTGAAGCTTTCTGAGTCCATCAGAGAGGAGTAGAAGTGCAATCCTGACATCATTCCTCCAAATGAGGGAGAGGAGTAGGAGGATATGGAGTCTGAGAGGTCTGGCTCCACCATCTCTTCCAGGAGTGAGGACTTCACACTGTACACCCCCAGGTCCCCACCCCTCTTTTCTCTCTATGATGAGGCAGCTCCAGACTGCAATGGGGTTTGATGCTGAGGAGGAGAATAATAATAGAGTGAATTTAGCAGAGTTTCTATAAAGTCCAGAATCTCCACCCTCATCATCCCTCCTCTACTGGCTGCACTAGAGGATGCCACCCTGGCCACCCGGCATAGACCCAGTTGATCCCTGCCATGCCCAGAAAGGCAGACAAGCTGTACCAGGCTCCCTCAGGAAAGCCCTTTTACTCAGGTCAACCTGAGGCTGATTCAGTGGTGATAAAGATAGCCCATGATGGGTCTAAGGTACCTAAGCATCTTAGTTCTCTTCCCCCCCAGATAAAGAGTCGAGAAACTGGACCTAATGGGAAAGAGAACTTTTGCCCCTTGCACACTGGGCTTTAGCATAGCAAACTACCAGGCCCATGTTGTCAAATACCAGAATACCAGAAGAAGGCTAAAGCTGTAGCTCAAGCCCTCCAAGGGTCCCCAGAGACAGAAGATGCTCAAGGCCCTTCAGACTGGGGCTGACATAGGTAAACATCGTTTAAGGTCCACCGCTGACATTTCAGATGCCTCAGCCAGAGCAGCTGTGGCTGACATCTGCCTCAGAAGGCATTCTTGGCTAAGGGTGTCAGGATTTGCTACTGACATTCAGCAATCCATTTTGAATGCCCCATTCAGAGGATGCAAACTCTTTTGGGCAGATGTGCAGGATATCCTCAATGACCTACAAGCCTTGGTGAGGACTCTAAGGTCTGTCCACGCCATCTACCACACACAACCCAGAGGTAGGCAGAGGGTCCCCATTTGCAGGGCCTCTGACATGCCTAGGTCAGGGGCCAGACAACAGCATAAAAGCAGAGCAGGGTCAGCTTTGCCAACTCCAGCCTCTGCCAGAGGTGCACAGCCCAAAGCCCCCAGAGGTGGAGGTGTGGTCCCTGCCACCAGGTCTGCTTCTGCATGAGTCCTTGTTGAACCCTCCTCTCCCAGTACTGAACCAGGAGGTGGTGGTAGAGCATCATTTTTCCCTCCACCTAGAGCAGTGGAGGGACCTCACTAAAGATGCTTGGGTCCCGGCCGGCCTGTTGGTGCTGAGGGTTGAGACGCTGGTCGCCACACCTCGTGCCATGCCGGCGACCCGGGTTCAGGAGCGAACCTGGGCCCTTGGGGTCAGCAGGGAAGGGAGAGGATTGAGCATCTGGAAGACAGCTCTCCTCTCCTGGGAGGGAGGCGGTCCACGTTTGGCACTTGACTGGCCTCTGGCAGAGGCCAGTGGCATGGCAAGCGCAGAGCAGATGTAGAGGAAGAGGGAGTGGCAATGCTGGCAGTGATGCCTTGGCATAGGGTGCATGCCACTCCCCCACACAGAAAAAATGAAAAATGCCTGCAGATCCCGGGAGGAAGGAGCGCCCGGAGAGTGCCTCCAGTATGCCCTCACCTACTCGACTACCTTCGGTCTGACAAAATATGAGTATTGGGGTGCTTAATTGCCCCACATCAGCCCTGCTTGGGGGGGGAAGCCACTGCTACATGGGGACAGTGAGGCAAGTCTGGGTAGGGTGAGTGAGGCAGGAGGATGACTTCTTTGCGGTCCTAAAAGGTCGGGTCTGCAGGATGTAGGGGGGACAAAAAGTGATTTAAAAAAACAAAAGATACTTGGGTCCTGCATCTAATAGAACAGGGCCAAGCTCTGGAACTTCTGGAGTTGGCTCCAGATCTGCCACCTGTACCCTCAACTTAGCCTCCAGATCATGTACCAGTGCTGCTGGAGGAAATACGTACACTGCTGCAGAAAAGGACTATAGAAACTGACCCACTGGTGCAGCAGTAGCGCTACCGCTTGTGACGCCAGTGACCCAGGTTCAGGAACAAGCCTGGGTAGAAACATAGAATTTGACTGCAGATAAGAACTGCTTGGCCCTCCCAGTCTGCCCATTTCCCTACCTACTGGATAAGCTGCAGATCCTAGTTAACCAGCAGCCTACTTCTTCCTACCCCCAACCCCTAGAATTGTCTTATGACTGTCCCATGCATGCTTGAATTCCACCACTGATTTTGACTCCACAACCTCCTCTGGAAGGCCGTTCCATGCATCCACAACCCTCTCTGTGAAAAAATATTTCCTTAGATTACCTCTGAGCTGCCCCCATCTTCAAATTGTGACCCTTATTCTTGCACACCTCTTTTGAAAGATGCTACCTCTTGGACTTTGTTGATTCCCTGAGGTACTTGAAAGTTTCTATCATGTCCCCCCTCTCCCACCTTTCCTCGAGGCTATACATATTAAGCTCCTTTAGTCTTTCTTCGTATGTCTTCTGGTGCAGACCCTGCGCCATTTTAGTTGCCCTCCTCTGGACAGCTTCCATCCTGTCTATGTCTTTGCAGAGATGGGGTCTCCAGAACTGCACGCAGTACTCCAGATGGGGTCTCACCCAACTGTCTGTACAGAGGGATAATAAGGGTTATTGGGTGGAGGCCGGTAGGGGTTGGAGGAGGACTGTGCATCCCACAGGATGCTCTCCTCCTCCTCCTCCAGTTGAGGGGAGGGCTCCGTGCTCCACTGCAGCACTGCCACCTGGGTACACACAGATGGCAGTGTACTTGGAGAAGAACATAGGACAGGGAGGGAGGAACATCATGATGTGAGCATGCTCGTATGTGTGCACACACCTTGACATTCTGCATGCCACATTCCTGGGGACAGTAATGGGGTAAAATACCGCGACCCCAGCACCTCTGCGATGGAGACAGTCCCCAGCACAAATTTGGGTCCTTGCTGTCACAGGAGTGGGGAACCTTATTCCATCTGGACCTCAATCAAGTTACTCCATCTCCATCTCCATGCCTGGCTCCTGAACACATAGCCATTGCAAGATTTGGAGTGTCCCCTAAAGTGGCTGACATCCTGTTGGCTGCCAGGAAGCCCTCCACCAGGGCTACTTACTCCATGAAGTGAAAGCGTTTTGCTTTGTGGGCCGCTTCCCACCAACTGGATGCCTTCACTTACCCAGTGAATCAAATTCTGGAGTACATTACGTACTGTCCTTGCCAAATGCAGGACTCCAGTACTCCTCTATCTAGGTGCACCTGGCTGTGATATCAACTTTCCATGTGCCTGTTGAAGGTCAAACTGTGGCTGAACTAGATGTCACCCGTACGTTTTTGCAGGGCATTCCACACTTGAAGCCTCCCATCCATAATCCAGTCCCGGCTTGGCACTTGAATTTTGTGTTAGAGAAACTTACTTTGGCTCCGTTTGAGCCAGTCGCAACTTGCGAGCTATGCTTTCTGTCGTGGAAAGCGTTATTTTTAGTTGATATTACTTCCGCTCGAAGGATTTCCGAGCTTCAGGCTCTAATGAGTGAGCCTCCTTATTTGATCTTCCACAAAGACAGTGTTTTTACATACCAACCCTACATTTCTTCAGAGCCCGCCTGGCGGCACTGAGGGTTGAGGCGCTGGACGCCACACCTCACACCACGCCGGCGACCTGGGTTTGGAAACAGATTTGAGCCACCGGGGGTCAGCTGGGGTGGGAGAGGATCGAGTTCCAGAGGACGGCTTTCCTCTCCTGGGGTGGGTAGTGGGCATTACGCCGCTCATCAGTGGCCCCTGATGGAGATCAGGGGCACTGCAGTTAGCAACTCAGTAGAAGGGGTGGAGCAGCGGCGGGCATCAGCGTGGAAGGGGCGCAGATGCCTTTGCATGACCGCACTCCGGGGACAAAAACAAATACCTTCACTTCCCTGATAGGCGACCTCCAGGACCCCCTCCATCACATGCGCATTATCGGGCTCAAATCTCCGCCTCTCCCGATCCCTCCATCCTGCCTTGGTCTGGCAATGGGCTCCCAGGTTGGTGGATCAGAAAGGAAGGGGGAGTGTCTGTCCATGATTTCCCAGAAGGAAGAGCTTCAGACGGGCGGTAGATGGTGGTGGTGAGTGAGGGATGCTTGAGAGAGTTTTGGGTAAGTGGGCGATAAAAATAGTTAACAAAAAAAAGTTTCTAATCCAGAAGAGAAAATAAACAAGAATTCCGGGCCATGCAAACCCAATTGTCTGCCTTCGAAAGTCATATAGGCCAAATGGAGGAGAGTCTGTCGGGCCGCAGAGGATACTACTGAGCAGATGGCAAAGATAATTCAGACCTTGGTGCAACAAACAACAGACCTGCAGGCTAAATGTCTTGATTTGGAGGGTTGCTCGCGGAGGGACAACCTGAGACTACATGGCCTACCAGAGAATATGGAAGTAGCCCCAATGGCAGCCTTCTTAGAAAACATGCTGAAGGATATACTCGACCTCCCACCCACCATGGCCTTCCATATCGAGCGGGCACACAGATCGCTTCAGGCAAAACCAACAGACCCAGCTGCTCAACCGCGGTCCATCGTTTTTAAGCTGAGCTCTTATATTGCCAAAGAAGAAATCCTGAGGCGTGCGTGGTCGAAAAAAGAGCTTAAGTATCTTACCCACAGGCTTTATTTAGACCACGACTACCCCCACGAAATACAGATGCAAAGGGTCAAGTATCTACCCATCTTAAGAGCCTTAAGGGAAAAGTCAATACGTTTCCACACACCTTACCCTGCACGGCTGAGTGTGTTCTGCGAAGATGGGATGAAAATCTATGCTACCGCGGAGGAAGCCCTGGAGAAATGTAATATTACAGTTAAGGAAAGGGGAAACCAAGAAATTGGGAACCGGAGACTTAGTAGGCAGCGCGAATATAACAGGAAGACCGGAGGAACCAGAAATGAAGCACACACAGCAATGATGCGCAGTATTCAAAAGATCCTCGAGAAGAAGGCAGCCCGTAACGATTTCCTGACTTGAAGGCAGAGGAAAAGGGGTTTAAACAATGCTTTAGAGAGCGGACTAACTACCAATCCTGATCTGGACTTTTATGCAACATACCAAGATGAGTATAACTATTTAATTAAGCACAACAAATGAAAGCATCTAAGAACACTGAGACTGTCTTGCTTGATTGCATTCAGACATGAGTTTTCGAGCAGGGGACTTGTTTTCGGGGGGGGGGAAGGAACTGAATCCTCATGTTGTAATCAAACGCGTGAGGTGTTGCGGATAACGAGCAGAACACCGAGGGCTCTGAATATCACTCAAAGTAGGACGTTCAACATATGACAACCAAAGCTGCCTGTAAATATACAAGGAGAGACTGCAGCATGTGCACTCAGGGGGGCTTCAATGAGAAGAATGTAAAATCGAAATGATGAACATAACCTGAGTCCTCTACTCCCCCCCCATATACTTTTTTCTCTTTATCCCTCTCCCCAGGTTCCCCCCCTCCTCCCTCCTTTCTTTCCCGCACTCAGTCTTCTCTCCCTTCCTACTGCTGTATTGGGCTAACTCAGGATAACTCAGTTAAGCAGCAGATAACAGCAGATATTTCCACTTAATCAGATGCTTGCTGTGATAGGGATTGAGAGAGGAGCTCTGGCTAGAAAAGATGGCTGGAAAACCTCTGTGATGTAGTTTAAAATAAAACTACTCAAAGTAGATCTGCCAGGTGGGGAGCATGCTATGGTATTAGAGACCCATAGTAGACTACCTAGCATAGGAGCCCAAGTAAACGAGGCTCTAGAGGAGGTCCCCCGGAAACGGAGGGTTACAAAAGCCTCCTCGTTCTCCTAGTTATAGGAGTACAAAGGGGCTAGTGAGTTACTTAGCCCCAAACCTTGGAAGTACAACAGTTCACGTTAATGTTAAAGTTTGTTCAACTGTTATATGTTAGACCTGAGTGTTTTGTTAAACACAGCATCGCAAGACGATTGAGAATAATAGGCCCTAAAGAACATTCTGGGGTAATTAAAGGCCAAAAGAAAATGGGGCTACCACCAGGGGTAAAATCCTACAGATTGAGATGTGGCATAACCTAGACTGGTATAACCCGATATAAAAATGCCACATAACTATACTATTTGCACTTATAATGTGCACGGTATTACAAACCCTATCAAAAGGACAAAGATCCTTCAGTTAATGAGAAGACAAGGAGTGAATATTATATTGTTACAAGATACCCATCTCTCGCAGGCTGAACATAAGAAATTTGAGAAGCTGGGTTTTTCCCATGTGGTGGCCTCATCATACAAAGGGGGCAGACACAGGGGCACAGCTGTGCTGATAAGACAGGGCACTCCCTTAGAAATTAAAGATAAAGTAATAGACAAGGAGGGAAGATATGTTTTCCTCAAGGGCAATATGGAGGGACAACAGATTACACTTGCCTCAGTATATATTCCCCCAGCGATGGAATTTTCTGTGTACCGAAATCCCCTTACACAATTAGCAGGATGGATGGAGGGCAGACTGATATGCGGGGGGGGACTTCAATCTAGACATTACTGGTGTGGGGGGGGGGTGGGCTGTCCCACCCAGGGTCGAACAAATAAATTGAGTAGAAAGGTCCAGAAATTGCTGCAAGAGTTGGGCTACAAGGATGTTTGGAGACATACACGTGGTCAGGGACGTAGGCATACTTTCTACTCCCTGGTGCATGACTCGTACTCCTGTTTGGACTTTTTAGTATTGCAGAAAGAGCACCTAAATACTATCCAGCAAGAACGGCAGGGGGACTTTGTCCTCTCAGATCATGCACCTGTTTTCTATAAAATGCAGTCGCAAACACCTCGTAAGAGAACATTTTGGAGACTTAATATATCACTGCTCAGAGATAAGGAAGTACAGAAATTGATAATTGATACTGTGACTCAGGCATTGGTAGAAAATGACAACCAGGGAATCACTGCAGCCATACTCTGGGATACAGTTAAAGCTATAGTGAGGGGGAAAATTATTGCAATCTCCGCTCACAAGAAAAAACAGAGAGAAGAAAAGAGACACTCTCTGGAGGCTAAAATAGGGGCTCTAGAGGAGATGCAAAAACTGAAACATTGTAGAGTTCGATCTCGGGAGCTTATCTCCCTCAGGAGTCAGCTGAACACTATCCTGGACTATGCCGTAGAGCAGAAGTTAATGTACCTCCGGCACAGATACTATGATGGGGGCCCTGGGTTCACGAGGTTGATAGCAGCCCAATTGACAACCCAAAAAGCAAACTCTACCATTATAAAAGTGAAACACCCAATTACAAACAAAATTAAAAATAAAATACATACAATTTCGGAAGCCTTTCACTGCTACTACTCTAGGCTTTACTTAGAAGACAGTAACCCCTTGGAAGAAAAGATCAGGGAATTCCTGGTGCCTCTTCAACTCCCTACCCTATTGTGTGGACAGGGAGAACGACTGATGGGTCCAATAACGAATAAAGAGGTGGCATCAGTGATCGGGGACCTAAAAACAGGCAAATGTCCGGGTTCCGATGGGTTACCCGGGGAGTTCTATAACACCTTCTCTAAAACACTAATTCCCATATTAACAAAGGTGTTTTCCTTTGTGACCTCGCCAGAGGGAGAGATTCCCCCTTCTTGGAACGAGGCAATAGTTTCAGTTATACCCAAGGAAGGTAAAGATTTAACACACTGCTCATCTTACTGCCCCATATCCATCTTAAACACAGACTACAAAATACTGGCCAGGCGTCTGGTTCAATATGCCCCGACCATAATAAACATGGATCAATGTGGCTTTATCCCGGGCTGCCAAGCCCAGGATAATGTAAGGCGGATGATGTATATTATCGAGCAAATCAGTGTACAGAAAACCCCAACAATTCTGCTGGGGCTAGACGCGGAAAAAGCCTTTGACAAGGTGTCATGGAAATACTTAAGAGAGGTATTGTTGAAATTTAAATTTTCAATTCGATTTATAGACACCATTTTTAAATTCTACAACAACCCCATTGGATACATATGAACAAATGGCCATATATCAGAAAAGTTTTGCCTACACAGAGGAACTAGACAGGGCTGCCCCCTCTCCCCACTATTGTTCGCCTACTACATAGAACTGCTGGCCCAAAGTCTGAGACAGGCCTCGGACGTAGAGGGGGTGAACATGGGTAGGATGGAACAGAAACTGGCCCTATTTGCAGACGACATTCTACTCTATTTAACTAGCCCGGAGTTGTCAGTGGAAGCACTCTTTAGGAGGATTCAGCAGTTCTCTAAATTATCGGGGTTAGCGCTTAATATGGGTAAATCAGAGGCCCTACCATTCAATTACATACCAACCCCATCATTTAAAAAACACTACCCAGTTAAGTGGGATAATAAGAGTATAAGGTACTTAGGAATTCAAATCCCGAGTGACTTGGACAGATTGTCCACTTTGAATTATGACCCCCTGATCACTAACGTAAAACAGGACTTGAGGAGATGGTCATTACTCTCTTCCTCATTTTATATCAGGAATATGGTATTAAAGATTAATGTGCTACCAAGATTTTTATATTTGTTTCAGTGTGTCCCGTGTGCCCTTACCCCCAAGGAACTTTTATCTTGGCAAAAACTGTTAAATAGATATCTTTGGGACCACAAAAGACCTAGGGTTGGCTTCTCGAAGCTAACTCTTCCTAAGGACCTGGGTGGGGTGGCACTCCCCTCACTCCAAAATTACTGGACGGCCACGCAGATGCGATTAGCATTATTGTGGGGCAACAGATCCTACCAGGCCAGATGGAAGCAGATGGACTTGGAGAGACCTACAGTGATTCCTCTTCCAGCCTGTCTATTCTCTCCTCCGCATCTTAGGGAAGCCACTCAGGCAGTCCCCCAGACGACCGTGGCCATCCTTAGAGGATGGCAAATGGGAACAAAACATAAGATAGTCCAACAACACTGCTGGAAATATAAGTGCTTCACCTTAAACCAGGTATTTAATAACCAATGGTACAAAAAACAAGCAAAAAAAGGGCTTGAAGCCCCATGGCAGCTGCTACGAGGGACTGACATAATGAGCTTTGAAGAAGCCCAGTTAAAATATGAGTGGTCTGACAAAGACATGTTATTTTACTATCAGATAAGAGACTATATATCCATACAGATCAGACATAGCGAAAAGATAGAGGACAACACCCCTTTCAAACAAATATGGTCCACACAATATGGAGAGAGAGCAATAACAATAATATATAAATTCTTACTACAACACGTGGCACACGCCATGACTCCGACACAAACAAAATGGGAAAAAGAGTTGGACCAGATAATATCTACTAGAGAATGGAGTAAGATATGGAAGGGAACCTGGGCGACTACCTCCTCTCCTATGTGGCGAGAGTTTGTTTGGAAGGTAAGGGTGAGGTTCTTCTTAGTCCTCTCTGTCACGGCTTTAAGAAGCCCTTGAAATTCATCTTGTTGTTGGAGAGAGTGTACCGAACCAAGGGCCTCGTATAAACACATCTTTCTAGACTGCCCTAGGATATTAAGCTTTTGGCAACAAGTAGTAGAGCACATAAAAGGGGTATTAGATATACATGGCGGGATTGGGGATTCTAATTTAATGCTGGGAATCCCGCCGTTAGGGATTAATGATAAAGTCAAAATATATTTATGGTCAATACTATTGGGCTCTGCCTATAAGTCCATAACCAAAAAATGGCTGCAAACAGCAGCCCCACAAATCTCGGAATGGAAGGCAATAATCCTAAATATCCAGCATAATGAACAGATCACCTTGGGGCTGCAGGACCATATGGAGATATACACAACAAGGTGGACCAGATGGGAGCTCTGTCAAGAACAGGTACATTAATACATTCAAAATAGGGTAGTAAAAGAGCGGAGGAGTTAAGAAAATAGAAAATATGCAGTTGATAAAATAAATTACTGTGAAGGCCTTGTTATAAAAATATATTGACCTTGTACGAATAAAAGAAATGGAATTTGAAAGTAAGGAGAAACAATAGATAAGAGAATGGACTTGGATGCCTGTAAGTAATTGTCTTGTAATCGATGCCAGAGTTACGATGTTTTAAGTTTTCTTTTCATCAAAGCTGGTGGACTCAAGGATGTGTATAACTATGTGTGAATATGCCTGATAAAAGATGTGATGAAATAAAGGAAGTATAAAAAAAAAAAAAAAGTTTCTTCCTAAGGTGGTGTCTGAGTTTACTTTAAATCAAACTGTCCACCTGCCTGTTTATTTTTCTAAGCATGCCAATCCAGGGGAAGCATTGCTCCATACATTAGATGTACATAGAATAATCAGGTATTACGTTCACCGCATGAGGGACTGTGGGAAATCCTCGCAGCTTTTTGCTTCATTCACCCCTGGGAAAGAGGGTGTCCCAGTTTTTAAACAGTGCTTGTACAAATAGTTGGCCAATTGTATTACTTTCTGTTACAGGAAGTACGGTAAGGAATTTCCTGGAGTTGTTCGTGGCCATTCTACCAGAGGCATAGCCACTTCTGTTGCCTGTTTCAGCTGCAGAAATTTGTGCTGCTGCAACTTGGAGTACTGTCCACACTTTCCCTAAGCACTAGTCTGGACATTGCCTCTAGAAGGGCAGGCTTCAGGCTGGCTGTGCTTCAAGGCCTCCTTTCTTAGGCCTCTAGCCTCCAGCCACCCAGACTATCTCTCTGTCAGTACTACTTGGGACTTGTTCCATAGGTGTGGCCTGATCAACTAATCAGTCAATCAACTGGGCGAAACACCTTTGAGTAAACTCATTTGCAAGATGGACCTGGACAGGTACATGATCAAACACAGAATAATATTGCAAAAATTTAAATAAAGGCATTACATACAATAGAATAAGCTACATTTGTAAATATGTACACTAAGAGAACACTTATATGAACATATGAAAGTGCCAGCAGAACAGACCTACCGGTCTATCAAAGTCTGCTTGGTTGTGCAGCTAACTCCCTAGCAGGCAGCTGCCCCCCCCAACCCTCTTAACCTCCCATTGTTGTTCTTCTCACCCACCATTACTCCTCTCTGTACCCTGTCTCAAGCGTTCTTAAAGCCAGCCACATTTTTGCATGATATTTCCCTGTCTTGTAGTGCGTTCCACCTCTCAACTACTCTGTGAAGTAATGCCGCCTCATCTCCCTCCTGAATCCCCCCCCATTCTTAGCCCATGCCCCCTAGTCTCTCCTCCCATTCCTTAGTTTCAGCACCCTTCCACCTCTTATTGACACTGTTCAGGTACTTGAATGGTTGATCATGTCCCCTTCCCGCCTCTCTTCCGATGCATACATATTCAGTTCCTTTAGCCTCATCTCATAATCCATTCCCTCCATCCCCTGAATTATCCTCATAACCCTTCGGTGCACTCCTTCCAGCAGCTTGACGTCCTGGCTCAGGTACGGCCTCCAGACCTGCACACAGTACTTCAAGTGAGGCCCAACCAGCATCCTGTAGAGGGGCAAAATCACCTCCCTGTGCCTGGATGGGAATCCGCGTGCTATGCACCCTAGCATCCTGTTTGCTTTCACCGCCGCCCTCCTCCATTGGGCAGTGTTGTTCATGCTTGCTGTTATCAATACCCTCAGGTCCTTTTCCTTCTTGGTGCTCCCCAGCTTGGTCCTCCCTAGCCAGTATTCTCTCCTTGGATTCCTTGCCCCAAACTGCAACACCTTACATTTGTTTGCATTGAACCCCAGCTGCCACTTCCCTGACCATTCCTCCAACTTTGTCAGATCCCTCTGTAGTTGCACCCATCCCTCTTTATCGTCTTCTACTGCACCCATTTTGGTGTCATCGGCAAACAGGCTAATCTTGCTCACCACCTGCTGTGCAATGTCTGAGATAAATAACCCAAACAGCACTGGGCCCAGTACCGAGCCCTGCGGTACCCCGCTAATCACAGATCTAGGCTCTGAGACCCCCACCACCACCCTCTGCAGCCTACCCCTTAGCCAGTTTGAGATCCAACATGCCATCTTTGTCCCCACTCCCACCCTGGGTAACTTCACTGCTAGTCTCCCGTGGGGCACTGAATTGAAGACCTTGCTGCAATCTAAATATAGCACATTCACAGCATGGTCCCCATCCAGCTCCCTCATCACCCAGTCATAGTACTATATAAGACTGGTCTGGCAGGATCTCCCTGAAATGAACCTGTGCTGCCTCCCGTCCTGCAGGCTGTTGCCCTCCAGAAACGCCACTAGCCTGTTCTTTAGTACTGTCTCCGTGTGTTTTCCCACTATGGACGTCAGACGGACTGGCCTACAGTTCCCTGGCTCGTCCCTTGGACCACTTTTATGTAACGGTACCACATGGGTCATCCTCTAGTCCTGAGGCACCTCTCCCATTTCCAGGGAGGTGCTGAACAGGTCCGCCAGTGGTTCTGCTAGAACCTCTGCCATCTCCCGCAGCACCTTGGGGTGGATACCATCTGGCCCCAGTGCTTCATTCACCTTGACTGCCCTTACAAGACTCTGCTACCCTCTATCCTACCGTCCATTAACTCACACCCCCCATCCCTGCCCCCCGACCAGGGTGGTAATGGACCCCCCTCCTCCCTTGTGAACACTGAGCAGAAGTATTCATTCAGTGCTTCCACTTGTTCCTTCCCCTTTTCTACCCACTCCTTCCCCCTTTTTATCCTCACTATACTGTCCCTGCACTTCCTTTTCTCCCTGATGTATCTAAAAAAGTATTTCTTCCCTCATTTAATTCCCTGCACTAATCTGCGTTCCCTAGTGGCTTTCACATCCCTTACCCTCTTGGTCACCTCCTTGGACCATTTGGTGTACTCCCTGTCCTCCCCCTTCCCCGTCCTTCTGAACCTCCGGTACTCTGCTCTTTTTGCTCTCACCCCCTCTATCACCTCCTTGTTCAGCCAGCATGGTCTCTTTGCCCTGTTCTTCTTACTCTGTAGTCTGGTGTATGTTTCTGTCGCCTCTATGATTCCTTGCTTTATTATGTCCCACTTCTGTGTTGTCCCCATCCTCCACTTTATTCTTTCGAGTCTCCCCTTCAGCAGTTCCCCATTTTCCCAAACTTAGAGATTAAACAAGGCTGCCCAAACATTGCAGCAGCCAGCCAATTGTTCGGGGGGCCCCTCTCCCCCCCGGGACAAAGCAAGTAATAGGATACCTGCCTCCAGGAGTGGACAGCAGGCTCTGGACACAGCCTGGAGGCAAGGTATCACCAGCCCAATGAGGGGGTCTGTGGGGGAGGAGAGAGAGAGAGAGAGAGAGATCTAGCTGGACAGTCTTGGGCAGTGCCTCTTTCTCCTCCATCCAGCAGAACACACAGGAGTCCCCAGCTCTCTGGCAAGGTAGGTCAGGCTGGGGCCTAAGGATGGGGGAGAAGGGTGCTGGACACAAGGAGTTCACCTGGTTGTTCTCGGTAGTCCAGCCTCGGTCTATGGGTTGAGGGTGGATGCCCACAGAGGTTCAATTGGCTGGACTGGGTCCATGGACTCTTTCGGTCTGAAAGGGTACCCTCCCGTTCAAACTGGGAAGGGTGCATTAGTGTGCCTGCTGGTGGTGCCTCTGGGTTCTGGTGCACGTTCACCTTTTCCCAAGGCCTCCAGTGGGTGCTGGTGCTCCACTCCTGAGAGTACTGCTGGAGGGTCGGCAGGGCAGGTCGCGCTGGAAGCAGTCTTCACGGGCAGCTGCCGTACGCAGCGAAGGCACCCCTTGTAAACTAAAAATAAAAAAAAAACATTGCAATCACGAATGAGTCAGATTGACTCGTGAGTACTCCACTCCAGTTCTGTCCCTGCAGAAGTTTACCTTGGTCATCTGGTCCCTCGCTGGCTATCAGAGCTAGGCATCCTTGGTGGCTCGATGGGCAGTCTCAGGGAAGAAGGGGCTTCCATGGCAGGGCTCTCCCCAAGGCAGACAGTGGCTCCCTGTCCATGATCCCTGTTTAATCCTGGTTGATGATGCGAAGCAGGCTAAGGGAAGGATCACATCCCGGGGGTTACCGGACACTGCGCCGGCCAGATACAGGCTGCAGGTCGTGAACACCATCGCGACAGGGTCAGGGTAGCCAAGCTAGTTCTCAGCCTTGGGGTCAGCGCTTTTCATCTCGTGCCTTGTGAGCAGTGGTGGCCATGTTGGTGAGGGGCACTCACCACGGCAAAGGCGTTATGGCTTGGGCTCGCCATGTCATTAGCAAGACCATGCTAGGACTTCCTAGGATCTTGCTCACCACTGCTGGGGGATCAGTCTCCAGCCATGACCACCCACTGCCGTATGGACTCAGCAGCTTAGTGGGAAGCGGGGTGCACGTCAGTTTTGGGCAGTCAGGCTGCCCAAGATGGCGGTGTCCAGTGGGGGCGGCCATGTTGTCTGATGCAAGAGGCTTCTGTTGCCATGATGGCAGGTGGTGTGGGTACTGTGACCTTTGTGACTTCCTACTGTAACTGCCACTGGCAGTGGCTGTTGGTCAGAGGTAATGGGGGAGCAGTGCCACTAGGCTGCGGGTCAGCCGGCTCTTCTGGCATCCCAGCCTATGGAAAAATATATGTATGTATAATAATAATAAAAAGGTTAAACCCCCCACCCCCCTTTTTTGTCGTTGAATATATATTGGTGAAGCAGCACAGCATAGTGGTGAGGGGCTCTGAGCAGCAATCCTGGAGCTCGGGGTTTGAATCCTTTTAGCCCCCCCTTTTTTTACATACTGTACGACCTTAGACAAGTCGCTTACCTTCCTTCTGCCTACAGGCATACCTGGGAACAGCTTTTGCCTCGGGGGGCCTTTTCCTGGTTAAACAATTTCCCTTATCTCTTGGGTAGGTTGGGGGGGGCAGGGGCTATATCAGGGGCATGCCCCCCCCATCTGTGGTTATGCAAAGGTTCTTCTGATGGCTGGGAGTTCATGCCTGACCAAGCAGATAATGTCAAAGATGCGTATCCTTCTAATGATTTCTGTTGGGGGGAATCTAGTTGTCTTTACAGGATCATGTCCAGCAGGAAGAGGAACCCTTCACCCAGGATGTTGGCAGCAGGTGAGGAGAAGCTGAGAGCATTATATAAGAAAAAGGGAGTGGCATGGCTGGAAGTGTGCCTGGAGGGTCTGGAAGAGCCATCGACTTCAACCAGGAAGAAGAGAGTAGGAACTGAGAAACCAGTTCTGCCAGCAAAGGTGCCTCACACTGGAGGTAAGAGTCAACCTGGAGAGTTGCAATTGGGGGCCAGTCAGGTGAGACAGGTGTTGGGAGCTGTCCGGGGCTCTGAGTCTGACTAGGATGCGGACAACCCGGAGGAAGGAGACATGCTGGAGACGGCCGGTGGGGAATCACCACAGCCTCCAGACTAGTCGGATGATGAGGGTTAGGTGGTTCACGGTCAGAAGCGGAGACCAGCTTATGGGCCATGGCTGATGAGTGGCTAAAACAGCTAGTAGAGGTGATGGCAGATTTGGTAGCTGAAATTAAGAATAAATAAATACCATTGCTGGCAGGCGGAGATGGCACAGGAAAGGATGGACTATCACTGGATAAACCAGCTCCCCCTCCACCTGAAAACCCATATGCAGGGCTTGACACGCCGGTGGGCACCCACTTAGCTGATAAGGTCAGGCAGCAGATTAGGAATCAGGAGTATGTGAATATATTCTCCCTTCTTAACTGGCCAACAGAGCCTAGCAAGGGGAAGAAAGAAAAAGAGGACGATCAGGAGCGCAAGAAGATTAAGGTGTCCAGGATGCACGATAATTGGGTAGTAGCATTTCTCATTTATACCACAGTTATACTGCAAACTTATGAGAAGCAGGGGGTGGAACTGCTTAACTATATGCATTGTATCACCCTGATGCATAAGAAAAAAGGAGGGACAGCCTGGCTTGACTATGACGAGGAGTTTCGTCGCAGGCATCAGGTGGACAGTGCGTTAGGCTGGGGAAAGCTCAACATGCCCTTGATGGTAGATGTCTTGCAGGGAGGGGGGTGCAGTACACAGACATTGGCCTCCCTATCAAAGGGTCTTCACAATGCAAATCAGAGGGTACGGCTCAACAGTTGTGCTACGCTTACAACCAGAGCACGTGCACGTGCAGCAGTTATAGATTTAAGCACGCGTGCATAGCCTATGGGAAACCACACCCCTTTCTGCAGTGTTCTTCGGCCCGAGGAGGGAGAAGGACAGGGTGAGGCATGCGGGGTAAGTTTACCAAGCCCCTCGGTGGGAAGCCTTCCCACCCCTTTGCGGATAAGAAGGATTAAGCCACGGTTGGACCAGTACCTGGACAGAGCAGCTGCCAACTTGTTGGAGAAAGGGTTCATGGAAGGGTTCAGGATACCATACTCAGGCCCACACAGGGCATACGAGGCAGGAAACCTGAAGTCAGCCAGGGACCATCTACAGGTGGTCCGGGACAAACTGGAAAAAGAATGACGGCTGGGCTGGGTGAGTGGTCCGTTCACTATCCCACCTTGAGATAATTTGAGGGTGTCACCTATTGGACTGGTTCCCAAGAAGATACCGGGGGAGATCTTACTTCGAGAAACAGCTTTTGTGCAGGTTACACCATTAGGACTGAAGCCTAAATTTTCTGGCTAGCAGTGTCCAGCGGGGACTGCCCCCGACGTCGGGCATCATATAAAAGGGGGTGGTCCCCCAGAATCCCCAGTTCTTTTCCCACTGTCAACTCGCCAGCATCGGCCTCACGGTCCCACTCTAGCGAACGACGACTAGAATTTTCAAGGTTTTACCTACTCAATGTCGGCATCTCCAACTCCTTCCTCAGAAGGACATCCCTCCAAGTGCGCCTGCGGCAGACAGGTCCCTTTCAAGGATCTACACTCATTCTGCCTGCGGTGCTTAGGCCCGGACCACGACACCAAGGCCTGCTCCTTTTGCCAGGGGTTCAACAGTCGCACCCGGATCTGCCATGAGAAGGCACTTCAGGAGTTCCTCTTGGAAGAAAAGCTAAAAAGCATGGATAAAGACCCTGCCTCCAGAGGTGAGTCTACCTCTAAGTCCCATAGCACCGGGACAAGCAACGGGAGAAGGCCAGGTCCAGATCCCCTCACTGGGCCTCGGACTCGCGCACCAGCTCAGGCTCCACGCGCTCAGACCGCTGTCCCTCCAGGGTCCGCTCTCAGCCCCCTCCAGTAAAGGTTAAGTCTTCAGGCAGCACTTCAGCTTCTCTGCATCCCATCAAGACTTCCAGGCCTTCGGCTTCCTCAACACCCTCTCGGGCCTCCTCGAAGTCTTCAGATCGTCACCAGTCCAAGTCCTCTTCTAAACAGGCTTCCTCAGGCAGACACCGGAACTCCGATGCCAGATCGGCCTCCCAGCCTCCTAGGGGTCTGGATCCCCCTCCCAGGAAGACTAAAGACCTGACGTCCATAAAACGGATGACGGACCTGAAGTGGGCTTCCAACCTTCCATCGGCTAAACGCCCATTGGACCAGACGTTGGCTAAGCACCCAACATCAGTGAGACATTCGCCGGAACCGAAGACTGCCTCCCTGTCACCGGTGGATACCAGTCGCCTGGACTCTACTGAGGAGGACCTGACGTTGCCTGATGACCAGGCAGGCGACAACGAGGATGTCGGGCTTCCACAGGAGCCTTCGACGAACCCGGTGACGCCCGATACCGGCGACAGACCACCGGCGCCAGGTCCGTTATCCGGTATGAATATTCAGGAGGTCAAAGATCTCTTTACATTTTGGTGGGACACAATAAAGAAGGATGTGATCCCAGTCAAACCTCCTCCTCCTACTCCTTCACCTCCTACTCCCCCTCCTCCACCGCAGGGGCCAGCACGAAGACCACCGAGCCCCAAGGAACCTACTCCACCTCCTAGGGGAAGATCCAATGATTGGAGAAGGCCCCCTTCAAGATCTCCCTCAAGGTCTTCCAGTCCTAAGTGACCCAGACGTCGATGGTCCACTCTGCAGGGGGATGATTCCAGACCTGACACCTCAGATACCTCCAGGTCTCATTCTCTGATCAGCATCCCATCACCCGACCCATGAGATCTGCCCAGGTCACCTCCGGATGATCCCTCTTTTTCCAAAATCATGAGGCACATCCAGGAGAATATGGGATGGGATTCAGAAGATCATGACCCCGAGAGAGAGCGTCTAGCTCATTATCTTTGGCAGAAAGACCCGAAGTCTGTGGTGGTACCACCCTTGGTGGACACCTTTGCGGACATCGCCAAGGCTGCGTGGAAGCATCTGCACTCCACCCCCACGCTGCCGAAGAAAGCTGACCACCTGTACAGGGTCCTTCTAGAGGGCCAGTACTTGGCACAACAACCCCTGGCTGATTCCCTGGTCATTACGGCCTCCCATGATAGGTCTGAATGACCACAACATCTGAGTACAAAGCCACCGGACCAGGAATCCAAGCAATTGGATGCCCTGGGGAGGTGCATGTATGCAGCTGCTACATGCTCTTTCGGGTCACTGAACTATCTGACTCATATGGTTCAGTTTCAGAATGCCCTGTGGGAACAGGGTCAGGACCTGGTTGACAAACTTCCGGATGGCAAGCAGAAGGCGGAGCTCTTGAACCTCCTCCACACAGGGTCAGACGTGGGGACCCAAGTGTTAAGAGCCGCATATGATTCTGCGGACTCGTCTGCCAGAGGTGCAGCTTCAGGCATCTGTCTCCGGAGACACTCCTGGCTCCATGTCTCCGGATTTACAACGGATGTACAGAAGAGTATCCTGGATGTCCCTTATAATGAAGAGGTCCTGTTTGGTGAACCCTCTGAAAAGGTCATCACCAGCTTCAGGATGCCAGAAAGTCAGTAAGGACTGTACAGGCCATGTACAGACCCAAACCTGGTTCCTTTCATAGGAACCAGAACCGTTTTTGCGGCCGGCAACAAAGGCAGCAGCCACGTTCCGGCCAGCAGCAAAGGGGCACCTTCCACCGTATGGCCCAACCTAAGTCTTCCCCAGGCCGAGGCCAGCGGTATACCAAACCTGCCCAGCCTGCGGGGGATAATGCCGCCACAGCATGACTCCTTCCCGGCCCCTGCCCCTCCTCTGGATCAACGGGCAGAAAAGGTCAGGGGTTGCATCGCTCGCCACTTTTCAGGGTGGCAGTCGATTACCGCCAACCGGTGGGTCCTTCAACTGGTCAAGAGAGGTCACTTTATAGAATTCCTCGACCACCCACCATCAAGACCTCCCCTGCTTTCCCGTTATTTGGGTCAGCATGCACTGCTCCTACAGCAGGAGGTGCTCGCGCTTCTGGGAAAGGAAGCTATAGAGCATGTACCGAGGAACCACAGAAGTGCAGGTTACTATTCCCACTTCTTTCTGGTTCCCAAAAAGACGGGACCCCCGTCCGATGCTGGATCTCAGCGATCTCAGTGCTTCGGTCCTTTACAAACACTTCCGCATGGTGACCCTTCCCAGTTTGATACCCATGCTCAAGCAGGGCTCCTTCCTAGCAGGATTCCTACCTGCACATACCCATTGCTCAAGCGCACAGGAAGTTCTTGCACTTTGAATTTCTAGGTCGCCATTATCAGTTCCGAGCCCTCCCTTTTGGACTGTCATCAGCACCTTGGGTGTTTACGAAGTGCATGGCAGTCATAGCGGCGGTTCTAAGGAGACAAGGCCACTATGTGTTCCCCTACCTGGATGACTGGCTCCTCATGGCACCCTCTCAGAAGGCTCTGATGTCTGCAATTCACTGTACTCAGTCCCTGTTCAGGACGTTGGGCATCATTAGCAATCAGGAGAAGTCACGCCTGGTTCCGTCTCAGAATCTGCAGTTCATAGGCACAGTTCTGGACACCATCCAGGGGAGAGATTTTCTGCCTCAGGACCGAGCGGAACACATCAGATCCCTCATCAGGGACATCTTGGCAAAGAAGAAAGTCCCAGCCAAACTGGTTCTTTGCCTGCTCGGACACATGGCTGCGGCCATTGCAACAGTCATGCTAGCCTGGTTCCATGCGGGTGGCCCAGTGGATGTTACGGGTTCAATGGGATCAGAAGCAAGACCATTTGCAGCTTCCAATTTGGATCACGAATGCCATAATCCGGGATTGGCAATGGTGGCTAGATTCAAAGAACCTGTCGGCAGGGGTCCCCTTCATTGCACCGTCTCTGATTGTGACGCTCTCCACGGACACCTCAGGGTTTGGTTGTGGAGCACACCTCGACGGGGTCAGGTCTCAGGGCTCATGGACACCCCAGGAAGCTCATCTCCTCACAAATATTTTGGAAATGAGAGCAGTTCTTTATGCCCTACAGGCCTTCCAGTCGGAGATCCCACCGGGTGCTCTCCTGTTACAAACAGACAATACCGCGGTGATGTATTACCTCAACAAACAAGGAGGCACCCATTCCTACCCGCTTTGCAGGGAGGCCATGAGGGTGTGGTATTGGGTTCTACAACACGGCGCAAACCTCATTGCTGTTCATGTCCCAGGAGTGGACAACATCATTGCAGACAGCCTGAGCCACTCTCAGGCCAGAGTCCATGAGTGGGAACTACTCCAGGAGGTAGTAGAGGATCTGTTTCGCAGATGGGGCACACCAGAGTTAGACCTTTTTGCATCCCTATCCAATGCAAAACTGCCCAATTTCTGCTCACTAGATCCAGGGCCAGGTGTTTTCTGGTGAGATGCGTTGTCCCTCTACTGGACGGGCAGATTTCTCTACGCATTTCCTCCCTTCCCGTTGATCCAGAGGGTCCTTTTGAAACTCCGCAGAAAGCAGGCGACGATGATATTTATCACGCCTTTTTGGCTCAGACAGATTTGGTTCCCTCTGCTACATCAGCTGTCCCGGGATCCTCTGGTGCCTCTGCCAATCAGCTGTCACTTATTGTCCCAGGAGGCAGGTTCTTTGGCCCATCCGGACCTTCGCTCTCTGAACCTGCTGGCCTGGCTCCTAGAGACATAGCTATCATGCAGTACGGGGTTTCGCAAGAGGTAGCAGATGTTCTAGTGGCTGCTAGAAAACTGGCCACTCATGCCACATACGCTATGAAATGGTGCAGATTTTGCCTCTGGGCTCAAGCACGAGGACTTTCCCTGATGGATTGTCTGGAAAGGTCGGTTCTGGACTACCTCCTCTCTCTCTTCCAGGCAGGCTTGGCCTACTCCTCTATTAAAGTACACCTTTGTGCCATCTCAGCCTATCATACACCTATAGGCCGACGTCCCATAACTCAGTTGGACACAGCACGAGCCTTCCTGAGAGGTGTTCTCCACCTTAGACCTCCGATTAAGGATCCTATTCCTCCATGGGATTTACCCTTTGTCCTGGAACAGCTCACGCTGCCACCTTTTGAACCAGTCGCAGATTGTGAGCTACGTCTCCTGACATGGAAGACGTTATTTTTAGTTGCTGTTCCTTCGGCCAGAAGGATTTCTGAACTTCACGCACCGATGTGCAAAGAACCTTATTTGGTTTTTCACCAGGACAGGGTGTCCCTAAGGACAAATCCAAAGTTTCTACCTAAGGTGGTCTCAGCTCTCAACCTCAATCAGGACATTGACTTACCAGTGTATTTTCCTAAATATTCTAATAGAGGAGAGGCCCTGTTGCACACTCTAGATGTGCTTAGGTGTCTAAGATACTACCTGACCAGAACCAGGCACCACTGTAAATCTGATCAGCTTTTCGTCTCCTTCGCCCATAGGATGATGGGAGCTCCGGTTTCTAAACAATCGCTGTCCAGGTGGCTCATCCATTGTATCACGTTCTGTTACCAGAAACATAACAAACCTTAACCGAGCGCGGTTAAGGGTCATTCCACAAGGGACGGTGGCTACCTCCTTTGCGGCCATGAAGAACATGTCCACTTCAGCCATCTGCGCAGCAGCTACTTGGAGCACCGTGCACACCTTTATCAGGCATTGAAGCCTGGACGTTGCATCACGGCGAAGAGCTGGTTTTGGTCTAGCAGTCCTTCAGGGACTACTATCCTAGGCTTCGGTCCACCTCACGATCTCTACCTAGCCTCCTCCTCCCACCTGCGAGGGATTTCCAGTATTGCTTGGGAATCGGTCCTAATGGTGTAACCTGCTGCAAGAGCTTTTTCTCGAAGTAAGATAGTACAGTTACGTAAGAACTTACCGTAACAGTAGATCTTCGAGAACAGCTCTTGCCGCAGGTACATTCCCTTCCACCATCCCCGCTGGAGGTAGACGCTAATTCCAAAATCCTTCTCCTAGGATCAGGTGTTCTCAGCATCTCTGATTGCCATTTGATGGTGGATCCTCAGTCTCCTCTTCTGATGTCATCCAATGGCTGGGAGTCTCCGGCAGGAAAACGGGGGATTCTGGGGGACTGCCTCGTTATGTACCATGCCTAATGTCGGGGCAGGACCGACGTCGGAGGCAGTCCCCCAGCTGTATACTGCTAGCTAGAAAATTTCCGTGGGCTCCTGGTGCCTGCCGGCTTCAGTCCTAATGGTGTAACCTGCTGCAAGAGCTGTTCTCGAAGATCTACTGTTACGGTAAGTTCTTACGTAACTGTACTATACTGCTGATGTAGTTAGTAGTTTGATTCTGATTCTTTTTTTAAACATAAACAACTGACTGCACACCATACTGGTGTTACCACACAAGAACATCTTTGCTTACGTACTTTGATCGGTGCCCACTGCATCTTTCTTGGACTTAAGAACACACCAACACAGTCTAGCCACACATTATGTATTGGAAGTAGGGTTTCAGGAATGGCTGCACTGTTTGGAAGTGTTTCTAATGTTTAGGAAGTATGCAGTAAGTGTAGTTCAAGGATCTGAAACAAACCAAGGCTAGGTATAACTATACATTAGCATCCATTTCAGTTCTACTAAGCATAGAGACGGATAAAACAACCAACATCAGTGAATTTTAGAGAAGGTAAGCAGCCGTAAAATGTAGGGTTTTATCTAGAAATGACGAGGCAAAACATGTTGGCAGTGTCCCTGTAAGAATATTACTGGTAATTTTATATGCACCAGCCACTGTACCAGGTATAGGTTTTTAATTCTATTAACTGTATCATCAGTATTGATTTTAAATGTGGACTGAGATGGAGTATCTTTAATTGCAACAAACTTGTTTTGTGGACCAAAGACAGAACAAAAGTAAGTGTTACAGTAATTTGCCATTATTTGGGGGTCACTTATGGTTTCCTTGTTTTCAGTAATTGCTCCTATAAGCCTTTTTTGGCCCTTTAAAGTATTTCTATAACTGTAAAGGGCTTTATCATTAGATTTATTGGCATTTTTTGTGCTGATGTGCAATGGTTGTGTTGTGTCCTTGTGTATTGTTTATGTTTGTGCTCTTGTGAAATGTCTATGTGCTTGTGCAAAATTTGTGTTCTTGTGTAATACTTGTGTTCTTTTGTAATGTTTGATCTTACGTCGAGAGGGCTCTTGCAGTAGGTAATTACATATAGGACTGAAGACAGCAAGCACCAGGACCCCACGGAAAAATTTCTAGCTAGCAGTCTCTGGTGGGGGACCGCCCCCATGTCAGGTGACTGTCATCAGACGACGTCAGTATAAAGGGGCGGTCCCCCACGCATGCCTTCCAGTTCTTTCCCGCCATTAGCTCGTGTAAGCGCCTCGCAGTTAAGTTCATTTCTTTGTCAGTCTTTCGTCGGTATTATTACTGTTACTTTTCCGAATTTCTTCAATATTTTTGTCAGCTTCTGCCGTGTATGTCATCCCCTACTCCATCCAAGCACAAGAACAAGTACGATTCCTGCAGCACCCAGCTCCCCCACAAGGACGTACACTCCCAGTGCCTCTTCTGCCTGGGCCCGGATCACCCTGTGGAGAAGTGCCAGCACTGCCAACAGTTCAACGCCGCCACCCGCAAATGGAGGCAGCAGTCCCTGGAGGCCCACATTTTGAAAAAGAAGATGTCCTCCATGGAGAAGGAGCTGAAGAAGCTTCAGCGGGCCTCTACTTCCCCTGAGGGTCACCGCAAAAAGAAGGAGAAGTACCGGGAGTGGGACTCCTCTTCCACGGCCACCGCGACTCTGACTGGGGTCACGGTGCTGAAGGTAACATCCCCTCTGGGGGACCATTCCGCGACAGCCGTCTTGGAGGCTTTCAAGATGGCGTCGACCCTCCCATTGGGCTCGGGCCCCTTGGGAGCCTCCAGGTCAAAGGAGGCAGCTGCTCCCGGTAAGCCCGCCACCGTGCAGCCTTCTGGTTTGAACGGCGCTGGTAAGCCGGACATTGGCTCCACCGATGCCTGCATGGGCAAGGCTGCTAAGATGCCCGACCCTTCGGGGCAGTGCATGGCCTCCAAGGTGCCCACCAAGGCCACTTCTCCCTCACAGCCTCGTCAACTTTTGGTCTGATAAGTTGGACGCCGGCTCCTCTGATGTCTGCCCAGACCCCGCCAGTAAGGCGGATGTCAGCCCCTCCGATGGCCGCACGGTGTTAGAGCCTACACTGGACCCTATGGATCAGTCCATTGTCCACGTCTCGTTGCAACATTCACCATTGCATTCTGAGACTCCAGCGTCTCACCTGTTGGACCCTGGGTATTTTAGTCCTCCTTCCTCGGGCAACACCGAGGATGCTGGTACGCTACCATCAGGTCTCTCTCTCATTGGGCCGGATGACCTGATGTTGGACCCTTGGACACCGGCTCTGACGCCGGCCTACCTGACGCCGGGCAACATTCCTTTTCCAGATGCCATCCCTACGCTGGGCCCAACGCCCGCCGGGCCTCCCATTCCGGGCCCGCCTGCTGGGCCTCTTCCAAGGCCTTCTGCTCCATCAGAGCCCCTGGTGCCTGGGTATCTGACCCCATCGTATCCAATGCTGTCATACCCGGGACCGCAGTATCCTACGCCACAGTACCCGGTGCCCCAGTACCTGACGCTGGGCTTCCCGCCGTCCGGTTATGGATACTGCCCGTATGGATATCCCCAATATCTGTATTGCCCACTTCCTCCTCCTCCTCCACTGCCCCCTCAGCCGCCAGTGGACCTGAAGGAGATTCTGGCTTCCTGGTGGGCTGAGGCCAAGGCTCAGCTCATTAGGGAGGTGGAGAGCCGCCTTCCGATGCTGGACCCGGTTCCGGACTCCCGTCATCATAGGCAAGAGACTCCCTCCCCTCCTCCTGACACCAGAGGCGAGCCCTCCGTTGCCAGAGCAGGGGAGGGGAGGACACACTTCCCTGAGGGCTGCCCAAGGGGTCCATTCATCCCCTGCGCCGGGAGCGGTCTTCCTCTTCGGAGACCACGGATGATTCTGATGAGTGCTCCGATCCAGATGATGAGCCACTCACTCCAGACCAGCCCAGGCCCAGGACTCCTCCGAAGTCACCTCCGAAGATCCTTCCTTTTTGGAGTTGCTGCGTAAGATCCAGGCAGTTCACAAGTGGCAATCTTTGGAGCCAGATCCACAGCAGAAGAAACTCGCTGCTCATTTTGATCTGCCTGAAACTACTTCAACATTGATTCCACCCTGGATCGAGCCTCATGTGGACCTTGTTTCCGCTATTTGGAACAAACCGTCGGCATTATCCCCCCTTCCGAGGATGGTGGATAGGCTATACCAGGCTCCAGAGGGTGTTGATTCCCTGAACATACACCCCAAAGCCAACTCGGTCATGATAAGCACTGCTCACGACCATACGGCTAACCCTAAGCATCTTAGCTCGTCTCCACCTGACAAGGAATCCCGTTTTCTGGACCAGTATGGGAAGAAGGTCTATGCTTCTTCCACTCTGGGAATAAGGGCCCTTAATTATGTTGCTTATATGGGGGATTACCACGAGGCAATCCTTAGTGAGGTGGAAGCAAAGTTGGACTCCCTTCCTGAGTCTCAGACTAAGCAGGCAGCAGCAGATCTGGTCCAGTCTGCTCATTCGGCCAGTCGGCACATGCTCCGTGCCACGTACAACGCAGTGGACGCTGCTGGTTGGAGCTCAGCTTTCACCGTGGGTTTGCAGTGTCATGCCTGGCTCTGAGTGTCAGGTTTGGTCCTGGAGGTGCAGTCCGCTATCCAGGATGCACCCTTCAGGGGTTCAGTGCTGTTCGGTGGGGATGTCAAGGACATCATCATTGATCTGCAAGATAAGGGCACTGCTCTAAAGTCTGTTAACTTTATATACAGGCCCCCTCAGGGTCTGCGTCTCCCCTTTCGCAGACGTTCTCAGCTCAAAGCAAAACTGTAGGGCAAGCAGGCCAACAAACGTCGGGCCCCTCCGGCTACCAAGCCCCTCCACCCAAAAAAGTGGTGGGAGCTTCAGCTGCAGTGCTGTCCCACACCTCCTGACTCCTCTCCTCTCCCATAGCCTCTGGACCTTCCAGAGGAACCAGTAGGAGGGCGGTTCTCCTTCCATCTACTGGGCTGGGAGAGGATCACTTCAGACACTTGGGTGCTCCAGCTGATAGCAGAAGTACACTCAATCGAGTTTCTACAGAAACCACCCAGAGCCCCCCTCCCCCAGGTCATCTTACTCCCCGGAACATCTTCTGGTTCAGGAAGAAATATCCTCCCTTCTGCTGAAGGCGGCGATAGAGCCTGTCACAACCCACCTTCGGGGGACAGGTTATTACTCCCATTTCTTCCTGGTCTCGAAGAAATCGGGAGACTTAAGGCCTATGCTAGACCTCAGCTCCCTGAACCTGTTCGTGAGTACAAATGGTTCAGAATGCTCTCTTTGCAGAGCCTTCTGCCCTACTTTGGCCGGGACAGTGACTGTGCACTCTGGACATGCAGGATGCCTACCTGCATATCCCTATTCGCCCTTCCCACTGCAAATATCTTAGTTTTTTGTTTCAGGGGGACCACTACCAGTTCAAGGCCCTCCCATTTGGTCTTTCCTCGGTGTCCCAAGTGTTCACCAAATGCCTTTCCATGGTAGTGGCCCACCTGCATACCCAGGGAGTACAGGTTTTCTCGTACCTCGACGATTGACTTCTGGTGGCCCCATACAGGGAGGAACTCCTGTTTTCCCTTTCCCTTACCCTGCAGGTTTTTACCAGCCTGGGTATTACCATCAATCAGGCCAAGTCCCATTTGGTCCCGTCTCAGAGGCTGCAGTTCATCGGGGTGATCCTGGACACGACCTCTGGCATGACTTTCCTGCCACTGGACAGGGTGACCACCCTACAGGCTCATTTAAGCCTGTTGTTCAGTCCCAGGTGGGTCAGCGCCAGGTCAGTCCTTCACCTCCTCGGGCTCATGGCAGCTGCTATTCTGACAGTCCCTCGCGCTCGGCTCCAAATAAGGATCTCTCAGTGGACGCTTCAGTCTCAGTGGGATCAACTAGTGGATGACCTAAATCAGGAAGTCCTGGTTTCCAACCCTATGGTTTGGGACTTGCATTGGTGGATGGTTCAGGAGAACCTTTGCCGGGGAGTTCCCTTCTGCCTCTCTCCCCCTCCCAAACATTGACAACAGACACCTCGGGAGAAGGTTGGGGAGCCCACCTAGGGTCTCACAGGACCCAGGACTCCTGGTCCAGGCTCGAAAAGTCTCTTCACATAAACGTGCTCAAGCTCAGGGCCATGCTGTATGTTCTTCAAGCTCTGCATCTGTATCTGCTTCCCGGTCATTTGGCTGTCCAGATGGACAACATGTGTGTAGTCTGGTACATCAACAAATAGGGAGGAACTCGTTCCTACCCTCTTTGCAGGGAGGCGATGTGGGTCTCAGTCACTCCTCTCTGAAAGTTCACATGGCGGCGGTCTCTGCTTATCATGTTCCTTTTGGGGACAGAATGTTCGCGCAGTTGGAAGTCTCTAAGACTTTTCTTAGGGGAGTTCTTCACTTATGGCCCCCTATTCACGTTTCTGCCCCTCCTTGGGATCTGAATTTCATTCTTGAGAAGCTTACCCTGCCTCCTTTTGAGCTGGCAGCCTCAGCAGACCTAAAGTTCCTATCCTGGAAGACTGTCTTCCTAGTGGCCATTACTTGAGCTCGCAGATTTCCAAGCTTCAGGCCTTGATGTGCAAAATCCCGGATCTGATTTTTCACAAGGAGCGGGTGGCTCTGCGCACCAATCCTAAGTTTCTCCCTAAGGTGGTAGCGGAATCTATGCTGAATCAATCCAGTGAGCTTCCTGCTTTCTTTACACATCACTCCAATCAAGGGGAGTACCTCTTGCATACTTTGGATGTTCACTGAATTCTGAGATACTACACCACCGGGACTAAGGATCTCAGAAAGTCTGATCAGCTGTTTGTCTCTTTTGTTCACAGAAGAGAAGGCAATGCCGTTACCATGCAATGTCTATCTAAATGGTTGGCTCATTGTATCACTTTCTGTTACGACAAGTATCACAAGACCCTGCCGGGTCAGGTCAGAGGCCACTCCACCAGGGGTATCGCTGCCTCTACGGCTTGTTTCAAGACTGTGTCTGCAGCTGACATCTGTGCAGCCGCAACTTGGACTTCTGTCCATACCTTTATGAAATCTTAACACTGTATGTGTATGTTTTTCATTACTGTATGTGTATTTCTTTTTTTACTTTGACCTGACATGGAGCCTTTGCAAAAGAGTCTATGCCTCAAAGGATTGTAATTCTGATTCTATTCAATAAACAATAAATAAATAAAACACTACAGTTTGGACATTGCCTCTCACCGTAGAGCAGGCTTTGGGCTGGCTGTTCTGCAGGATCTCCTTTCTTGAGACCCTCACAGCCGGAGGATGTATGGATAGGTAGTTTTCCTCCTCCTGTGTGCTTCTCCTTGTCTCAGACTGCTTGGGACTCAGTTCTATATGTAATTACCTACTGCAAGATCCCTCTCAAAGTAAGATAGTACAGTTACTGTCACTTGAGGACTTACCGTATGATAGATCTTCGAGAGAGGCTCTTGCAGTAGGTAACACCTTCCCACCCTCCATCCCCCTTAGCCTTTTCAGCTCCTTTTCCAAGGAGGAAAGATCCGCTTCTCTCTCGTCTTGTCTTTTTTGGTCTTTGCTGGGAAAGAACTGGAAGGCGGGCGTGGGGGACTGCCCCTTTATACCGACGTCATCTGACGCTGGTCACCTGATGTGGGGGCAGTCCCCTGCCAGAGACTGCTAGCTAGAAATTTTTCCATGGGGTCCTGGCGACTGCCGGCTTCAGTCCTATATGTAATTACCCACTGCAAGAGCCTCTCTCGAAAATCTACTGTTACGGTAAGTTCTTACGTAACTGTACTTTTTGTATCCTTGTGCAATATTTGTGTTTGTGCTGTTGTGCAGTGTTTGATTTTTCTGATGCAGTGTTTGTGTGTGTGCCCTTGTGTAGTGTTGGTGCTCTTGTGCAATGTTTGTGCAGTTTTGTAATGTTTGTGTTCTTGTGTAATGTTTGTATTTGTGCTTATGTGCAATGTTTGTGTCCTTGTGCAGTGACTGTGCCCTTGTGTAATGTTTGTATTGTACTCTTGTGCAATGTTTGTGTTCTTGTGCAGTGTTTGTGCTTGTGTGCAGTCTTTGCGTCCTTGTGCTGTGTGTGTTTTTGATCAATTTATGCACTCTTGTGCAATGTTTTTGTCTTTGTGTGATGTTTGTGTTCTAGCGAAATGTTTATATTTGTGCATTTGTGCATTATGTGTGTTGCTAGTCATGTACAGTGTTTGTGTCCTTGTTTAATGTGTATGTTTGTGTCCTTATTGTAATGATTGTGTTTATGCTATTGTGCTTTGGTTGTGTTGCTTTCCTAGTACAATGTGTGTGTTTATGTCCTTGTGCATGTTTATATTTGTGCTCTTTTGCATTGTTTGTGCTCCTGTGCATTGTTTGTGTACTTGTGTAGTGTTTATAGTTGTGTCCCTGCACATTTGTGTTTGTATCTTTGTGCTGTGTTTGTGTTCTTGTGCAATGTTTGTGCTCTTATACAATGTTTATTGTGTTTTCTTATATAGTGTTTATGTTTGTGCTGTTGTGGACTGGTTGTGTCCTTGTGCAAAGTGCATGTTCTTGAGTAATGTTTGTTTTGTGTCCTTGTGCAATGTTTGTGTCCTTGTGTAATATTTGTGTTTGTACTCTTGTGCAATGTTTGTGCACTTGTGTAATGAGTGTGTCCATGTGCAGTGTTTATGTTTGTCCTATTGTGCATTGTTTTTGTCCTTGTGTAATTTTTGTGTTTATGTTCTTGTGCAGTGTTTGTGCTCTAGGGCAATGTCTGTGTGTGTGTCCTTGTTCAATGTGTATGTTTGTGTCCTTGTATTATGTTTGTGCTCTTGTACATTGTTTGTGTTGTTCTGCAAGTGCAATGTGTGTGTTTGTGTCCTTATAGAAGTCTTATGTTTGTGTCCTTCCTTATAGAAGTCTTATGTTTGTGTCCTTGAGCAATATTTGTGTTTATGATCTTGTGAAATGTTTGTGCTCTTGTGCAATGTTTGTGTCAAGTTCTTGTGTAGCGTTTATGTTTGTGCTATTGTGGAATGTTGGTGTCCTTGTGCAAAGTTTGTGTTTGTGTTCTTGTAAAATGTTCGTTTTGTGTTCTTGTGTAAAACTTGTGTCTGTGTTCTTAAGCAGTATTTGATCTTGTCCTTCAGCAATGTTTATGTTTGTGCTGTTGTGCATTGTTTGTGTTTATGTTCTTGTGTGATGTGTATATTTGTGCTGTTGTGTAATGTCTGTGTTCTTGTGCAGTTTTAATGTTTGTGCTCTTTTGCATTGTTTGTGTTCATGTATAATGTTTGTGTTTGTCTCCTTGTCCAATGTTTATGTTTGTGCTGTTGTGCATTGTTTGTGTTTATATCCTTGTGTAATGTATATATTTGTGCTGTTGTGTAATGTCTGTGTTCTTGTGCAGTTTTTGTATTTGTGCTCTTATGCATTGTTTGTTTTCTTGTGTAATGTTTGTGTTTGTCTCTTCGTTCAATGTTTATGTTTGTGCTGTTGTTCACGGTTTGTGTATATGTGCTCTGCAGTTTGCAGTGTGTGTCCTTGTGCAATATTTATGTTTGAGTCCTTGTGCAATGTTTGTGTCCTTGTGTAATATTTGTGTTTGTACTCTTGTGCGATGTTTGTGCACTTGTGTAATGAGTGTGTCCATGTGCAATGTTTATGATTGTTCTATTGCGCATTGTTTGTGTCCTTGTGTAATTTTTGTGTGTGTGTCCTTGTGCAGTTTTTGTCTGTGCTCTGAGGCAATGTTTGTTTCCTTGTTCAATGGTATGTTTGTATCCTTGTATTGTGTTTGTGCCCTTGTGCATTGTTTGTTCTGCAAGTGCAATGTGTGTGTTTGTGTCCTTTTAGAAGTCTTATGTTTGTGTCCTTCCTTATAGAAGTCTTATGTTTGTGTCCTTGAGCAATATTTGTGTTTATGATCTTGTGCAATGTTTGTGCTCTTGTGCAATGTTTGTGTCATGTCTTTGTGCAGTGTTAATGTTTGTACTGTTGTGGAATGTTTGTGTCCTTGTGCAAAGTTTGTATTCATGTTCTTGTAAAATGTTTGTTTTGTGTCCTTGTATAAAATTTGTCTGTGCTGTTGTGCAGTATTTGATTTTTTCTTGTGTTTGTGTTTGTGCCCTTGTGTAGTGTCTGTGCTCTTATGCTATGTTTGTGCACTAAGGTAATGTTTGTGTCCTTGTCTGATTTTTGTATTTGTGCAGTTGTGCAACGTTTGTGTCCTTGTGCAATGTTTGTGTATGTGTCCTTATGTACTATATGTGTTGTATTCTTGTGAAATGTTTGTACTCTTCTGCAATGTGTGTGTTTGTTCTTGTGTGCAACGTCTGTGTCCTTGTGATGTGTTTGTGTTTTTATTCAGTGTTTGCGCTGTTGTGCAATATTTTTGTCCATGTGCAGTGTTTGTGTCCTTATGTAATATTTGTGTTTGTGTTCTTGTCCAATTTTTGTGTCCTTGTGCAATGTTTATGTTTGTGCTGTTGTGCATTGTTTGTTTTTTATGTCCCTGTGTAATGTGTATATTTGTGCTGTTATGTAATGTCTGTGTTCTTGTGCAATTTTAATGTTTGTGCTCTTTTGCATTGCTTGTGTTCTTGTGTAATGTTTGTGTTTGTCTCCTCATCCAATGTTTATGTTAGTGCTCCTGTGCATTGTTTGTGTTTATGGCCTTGTGTAATGTGTATATTTGCGCTGTTATGTAATGTCTGTGTTCTTGTGCAGTTTTTGTATTTGTGCTCTTATGCATTGTGTTCTTGTGTAATGTTTGTGTTTATCTCCTTGTCCAATGTTTATGTTTGTACTTTGTGCAGAGTTTGTGGTTGTGTCCTTGTGCAGTGTTTGTTTGTCTACATGTACAATGTTTGTGTCAGTGTTTCTGTGCAGTGTATATGTTTGTGCTCTTGTGCAGTGTTTGTGTCTTGTGTCCTTGTGCAGTATTTATGTCTGTGTCTTTGCACAAGGTTTATGTGTGTGCTGTTGTTCATGGTTTGCATATATGTCCTCTACAGTTTGCAATGTGTGTGTCCTTGTGCAATATTTATGTTTGTGCTCTCGTGGAATCTTAGTGTTTGTATCCTTGTGAAATATTTGAGTTTGTGTCCTTGTGCACTGTTTGTGTCCCTGTGTACTGTTTGTGCTCTTGTGCACTGTTTGTGTTTCTCTCTTTATGTTTCTATATGGTGACCACAGCACATCTTTGCAGTTCTATGGCTAAAGCCCATGGAGTTTACTGCAGTGGTGTGTTTTGCACTCATCTCTAAATAAATCTGTGTCTGCATGTGAATGGACACACACCATTGTTTGAGTACGGGAGTTGGCACAGAGAGTTCACATGCTGGTAGACTTGCTGTAGAATATTGATTCGACTGCAGTCAAGGATGGAGTCTACATCCCAGCACCGCATGCCTTTATACAACTGTGGGACTAGAAGGTAGATCTGATGGGTGTATATGCGTACACATGAAGAGTGCAAATATGCATTCATGGAGGGTTTATGTGTGCTGGGTGTGTAAGCTGGGTGTTTGTGGAGAATGTGTGTGTGTATGAGTGTGTTTGTAGGATGTATGCAAGTGTATGTGTAGGGTGTGTGTGTGTGTGTATTAAAGGTGCATGTGTGGAGGTTGTAAGTATGTTTATGTATGATTCTATGTATGTTTATGGGGAGGGTGCAACTGTGTGTGTGTGTGTGTAAAGTTTAAGTCTGTGCTGGGTGTGTACAGAGGGTGTGTGTAGAGGGTGTAAGTGTGTGTCTGTGTGTGTGTGTGTGTGTGTGTGTGTGTGTGTGGAGTGTGTATGGCAGGTGAGTGTAAGGTGTACACATGGAGGGTGGATGTATGTGTGTGTGGCAAGTATATGCTGTTGGGGGTTTGCGTGTGTTGTTTAAGTGTGTGTGTATGTGTGCATGTGTAGGTTTTAAGTATGTGTGTGTTTTTCTGTGTGTGTGTGTGGCGGGTGAGTATGTAAGGTGAGTATGTAAGGTGTGTATGTGGAAAGTGGATATTGTGTGTGCCAGGTGTGTATGTTGTTAAGGGGTCTATGGGAAGGTATTTGTGTGTGTGTGTGTGTGTGTGTGGGTCTGTACTTGTGTGTGTGTGGGGGGGATTGGGTGGTGATGAGCTCAAGTTACAGTAGCCAGCTAATGAGCCAATACAGGGACTGAGAGCACTGGAGTCTTAACAAAATAGAAAAACAAATGTTTGAAAACTTCCCACTGTGACTTTTACTGCCTTTTCCACTGGATTTAGGACTCCAGCGCCAGGCCTACGGCAGCAGGAGACACCTGCAGCTCATTAGTGTCTGGGTGTAATCCAAGAACTCAATAGATAGATAGATAAATAAATAAATTAGAGCCTAGTGGTACTGTATGCAGTACTAGTGGGTAGCTGCTGGTTTTGCTGGGAGTTCTGGCAATCAGGGTCTAAGCTGAACCTTTTCTGTGTCTCTCCTGCTAAAACCTGAGGGGCATAGCCAAATGATGCAAGCCATGGCTGATAAGGTAGCGAGGCAAGCTACAGATGGCCAGTTTTTGCCATGCCAGCTGGGGGTGCCACATGGCGTGGCATCAGCTTATGGAATTCTACAGCAGAACATTAACTGGAAATACTATCTTTGCATGCATCCCATTCTTGCACATTTATGTGTAAAATGTAAATGAGAACCATGGTGGAGTGTCCAGGGCCTAGTACCCCATGAAGAGCTTAAAGACGATCGCTGAAGTAAGTTACATTTGAAAATCTCCACGCATAATTAATCTTTCTCATGAATTGGTAATGAAATTACTGCTGTGATTAAATGTCATTACTGAAACGTGGTAAAATGTGGTGCTGTTAATGAAAGCAATGACATGTTCTCCTGCAAATGACTTCCCCTCCCCCTCCCCGGGGCCTTTGCATGTAATGAAGCAGCTGAAATGTGCTGCTGTGGAGATAAGGGGAAATTATTTGCCTCTGCATCTTGGATACTATGTTCTCGTTCAGTGGTGGGCAGCCGTCCCCCAGATTGCTGCTTCTTCTCTCTGTTCCAGAGATCTAGACATCATAAAGAGCACAGAAACATCACAATTTGGTAATTCAGGTGTGCGTGGCTACATGCAGTCTGTGCATTAGATTTTGGTTCACACCCACCCAACTAGTATTGGAATCACGGGATGAGCCACCTAGGTTTAGCCTCCATAGCTCTGCAGTGAGCCACTGAAGCTTACCTGTCACTGCCATGTATTTATAATGAGAGGAGGGGGTTCTGTTTAAAGGCAGGTACCCCATGGACCCCGTAGCTCCAAAAGCTCAAAGTATAACTCCAGCACTGTTTGGAAATTAGGTTTTCTGAGGCTCCCGACGTTTGAACACAAATGACTGATGTCCCAGTCTGAGGATTAGAACCTTGGCCATGGAATAATCATCAAGACCAGATAGAGACAAAGATCCTTCCTGCATGAAAATGCCATCTGTGGTAAGGAACAATACCTGCCAAACAGCAGGATTGACCAGATAGATATGTAAGCAATAATACCCAACAGGGTGGGCATTATTGGGAAATACCGGACCGCCCAAGGGCGTAATGAGGCCCGACGCCGGAGGCGGAGGGCCTTATAGCCCCTGGAAGGTCCGGTATTTCCCAATAATGCCCACCCTGGAGGGTATTATTGCGTTTAGAAAATGGCTTCACTGTATTTTAAAAAATAGTCACAGTAACAAATGATTGCTTTTAAAATGTAAACTTTTATTTTTTGTCAGTAAGTAGTATGAGAGGAAAAGTAGTGCATAACAAAATTGCTTTCTTTTAACAATTGAACTGTTTAAAAACTGTTTCTTCAAACTTTTTAATAATAACACTTTTAAACCTTTTAAACATTTATAGTTTTGAAAGAATTACAGCTCTTTTTGATATTTATTTTTATTTTCAATAAATTAACTGCACCTGAGAAGGTGCAGTTCATTAGATTGAATGAGCTCTGTATTGTTGTAATTCCAGTAGATGGCGTTGCTTCATTTACTTTTTCTTTGCTGGTGCTGGTGCTTGGGGGGTTTCCGGAGAGGAGGGCACTCCAGTGTTTTCTGTCTTCTTCATTTGGTCTCCAGTACGATTTGAGGCTTTGCTCGCATCTGTGACCAGTAATGGTCATGATTTCCCGCGACTGTAGACCTGCATTTAATAGGATTTGGACGGCACAGCTACGAATACTGTGGTTAGTATACATGTGGCTGAGATTTGCTGCTTTACTTATTTTCTTCATCATCTCACCAAGGTAGTTTTTTCCTAGCGGTTCCTGTGTGTACCATGTTGTCTGTGTGTTCAGGAACTCTTGTGGAGCTCGTCGCGGATGGAGGTATAGCGCTCTGGGGTTTGGAGGGAGTTTACTAATATATTTTTTAAATGCTGCAACTGGGCATTCTGGGTTGTGAGGATCAGCATAGATACAGCCTCTTTGGAATTCTTTGTTGGTTTCCAAGGGGTCTTTGTGGTTCTTGCTGTCGGGGTTGTAAGCGAGGGTGAGGAACTCTTGATTATGCTGATCTTTCTGGAGTTCAAAGGAGGAGGGGGTGAGCTCTCGGAGGCCTTCTCTACCGTGCTGGGCTAGGTGTAATTGAATTTCGAACCACACTCGGTTCAGTAAGCCCGGCGCAGTGTCTACGGAAAGTGCTGGTGATTTCCTCAGTTTTGCGAGGTCTGTGTTAGAGATCGGTGGGTGATGTGCTGATTGATCTTTTTTTTCTTTCCTGTACTGTTTCAGAATGCTTTTGAAGACATTGTTGCTGGTTTTAAATTGAGCATCTGTCATCAGGTTTATGTTTCGGGCTATTGCTGGGCTGTTTAGGTGCCTGTTGAGTCCTGCTCGCAGAGCGCAGTAGCCGGCAACGGAGTACTGGTCTCTGGTTCCTTTTCTGACTTCCGCGTAGAATTTACGGAAGGTGACATTGAGGGTACTGGGGCTATCTGTTTCCCAGTTTATGTTGATACCAGTTTCTTTTGCCCAGTCATGGATAACTGACACTGCCCAGGTTGTCGTTTTGCGAGTGTTCATTTCTTCGCGGTTTGCTTCGATCTCAGTCAGCTGGGTGGTAGTGAGTGAGACATGACGTTTTGTGGTGTTGACTGACATTTCTTTTTTTCTTGACAGGTTTTCATCATTTGCCGATTGTTCTGTCTCACATGCTGCTTTTAAGAAGTGGTCAAGATCTTCCTCTGTCATTATGTTGAAGTTTACAGCAGGTATGTTGAGACTTTGGGCTGTCATTTGCTGTCTTCTGGTGCTCTGAGGCGAGTTGGAAAATCGGGGTTCCCGCTGATTACAGAATTGAAGAATGTTTTCGTACTGTCATTGATCTGATTGGGTGATGTGGCACCTCTGTTGTCATGCTATGGGACTTGATTTTTACTGGGCATTATGTAAAAATAATTGCCCAGCTTTGGTGCCACATCAGCCAATTGGATTGATTCATTTATTGAAGCCATTTTCTAATTAAGCAATAATGCCCGACAGGTTGTGTGTCGTGCTGGGATCATGTCACACCTTAGGTGGTTGGGCACGAGGCCGTAGGCCGAGTGCATCCACCGACTGAGGCGTGACATTATCCCAAACGATACACACCCTGGAGGGTATTATTGCTATTATACAATGGCTCATTGTTATACAGAATAAAAAAAATAATTTTAAAGATGTTTTTGTGTGGAAAAATATTTTTGTTTTTTAAGAGAAGATGAAACAATCAATCAAAAGGTCCATAAAATGCCCATCTACAGGTTCACAGTGAGGATGAGACTAGACCCGTGATATTGTACTGGGATAACAGCACGGGTCCAGCCCAAGACTGATCAATCAGAGTCCAGGATTTTTTCTTGCCATTGTATAATTCTTGTTTTTAAATGTTATTGTGTATGCAGCATTATTTAATTAGAAAAAAAAACCGAGGACTCTCGGTGCGGTGGCTCCCCCTACCAGTGATACGGAGTCGCCATGTTTCCAGAACTGCTTTGTATGCTCGGGAGGAGATGGACAGCCAAAGGGGAAGCTGCTGTTTTTGAATGACTCAGCGCATGCTCGCTGTAATAACCCATGTGTTATTACGGTGAATAATCACTGGCTCAGCCTTAAGGAAAAAACTGCTGGCCAGTTATTATATTCAAAAAATGTACAGTTCATTATCCTATTATGTGAGTTCACAGAAAGTAGCAAAACTAACAGAATAAACAAATAAGTCAAGAACAATTTCCACAATATATGAGTGTTTGCTAACCCATGAAGGAAGAGCTCTATGATTAAAAGATAAATGGATCCAAGAACTGAATGCACATATATCTGAAGAATTGTGGCAGTATATCATGCAGACCACTACTGGGAAAGTTAAAGCATCTAAACTCCAGCAAATCCAGTTTAATACTCTACAAAGAACCTATTACACCCTAGCGAGACTTAATAAGATGAACAGCTCAATGTCACCAATGAGCCTGTCGTCAAGGCACAGGTCAGGAAGCATAGAGAAAACCCAGGAGCAGTTGTAAAATTCCACAAAACTGTTTATTTGTAGTTGCAGTAACAAAATAAAATAAACCTGTTCAGAATAACTATGTACAGAAGCAAAAAACAACACAATTTTCTAAACAAAAGTGATCCCAATATCAGCTACATTTCCATACATTGATTCTCATATATTTTATATTAGCAGATATAGATATGCAAGGAAGAAAGACAGCAAGAGGAAACTGAGAGACAGTGAGAGGCAAAGGATTGCGAGACTGGTCAGGTTGATCAAGTCCGAGGTCTCGCAGGAAAATTTAGTTGCGCAACCAGACAGAAGGGACAGAAAAGGAAAGAATACAGATCCTTGCATTTAAACACTTTCTCCAAAACAAATGGGACAGGGTTCTATTCTAACCTGTCACATATACCCCCCCCCCCAAGAGGGAACCTGTTTCATTAAACATATTTCCAAAACTCTATTTTCTAATAACTCTTGTTGCATTCAGAAAATAAGCACATTTGCATCCATTTTTTAACAGTACAGCAAAAAGTACAGTTCAAACCCATACATTAGTTGTTTTTTGTTTTCAGCCATCAGAACCTTCAATTCCTGGTCCATATCTTGACAGAAAATCAGCATTGCTATTCTCTTTACCAGATTTGTGAATCACAGAGAATTTAAATGGCTGCAGTGCCAGGTACCACCTTGTGATTCTGGAATTTTTATCTTTCATCTGGTTAAGCCAGCAGAGAAGATTGTGATCAGTTACAAGAACAAAATCAGTTCCTAGCAAATAAAATTTGAGAGACTCCACGGACCACTTTGCTGCTAAACTCTCCTTTTCGATAGTGGAGTACCTTTTCTCTCTCTGTCATGCAATTTCCTACTTATGTAAGAATAGGATGTTCTTTCCCATCTATATTTTGGCTTAGTACAGCACCTAGGCCTACCTCAGATGCATCTGTCTGTAACAGGAATGGTTTCTCAAAGTCTGGACTTCTTAAAACAGGTGCTGAACATAATGCAGCCTTTATGGCTTGAAAAGCTTCATCACACTCTGGGGTCCATTTCACATTATTTGGGTACGTTTCTTTGTGAGTTCAGTGAGGGGAGTAGCTTATTCAGCAAAGTTGGGAACAAATTTTCAACAATAACCAGCCAGCCCTAAAAATGACATGATAGTTTCTTTTTTACGTTCGCTTGCGCGCATGCACAAGGAATGTCTTGGGAGAATGGGACACTTTGGAGGTGTGACCCTCCCTGCAATCCCCTGCTCCATTGAGCAGGCGTGGCAGTCCTGCACCAATGGGACGCGGTGCTGTGTATGACAGCGGTGGTCTTCTCTTCAAAAACCACCGCTGTCATTCAAACTTACCGCGTCCACCGCCCTCAAATCTTTGCTGCCATGCTGGGAGCCCACCCCAGCATGGCAAAGCGTCAACGTCATCTGCTGATGGGGTGCCCAATCTCTGTCGGCTCCACGGCCCCCAGCCATCCTTCTGCCATGCTGGGGAGCCCACCCAGCGTGGCAAGCGTCCCACGTCATCCTTTTTTTTTAAACCTGTAAATCAAAACAGTCCCACGCACTTCTCCCAGCCCCCCACAACCTGCACCCACCACTCGCACCCTGCCTCCCCACACCCCCCATACCTTACCTCCGAGCAGCGATGATCTTGGTGGACGGGAACACGTCTGCACTCTTCAAAGCCGACCGCGAACTGAGGAAATGCCGGTAAGCTGTATAATGGGCTAGATAGGGGTTTTCAACTTTATTGCATATCTCAGGCATTTTTGGAATTTTGCACAAAATTTTCAACATAGGGTTTTGCGCCCCTTCTCATGAATGATGTCACTGTCCTTGGCGTTATTCGGGCCCAAGGGTGATTCGCGCGGTGACTGTGCAGTCACTGTGCGAAATCACCTTGGGGCCTGAATAACGCCATGACAGTGACATCATTCATGAGAAGGGGTCCCAAAAACCCCATGTTGAAAATTTGGTGCAAAATTCCAAAAATGACTGTTTTACGAGCGTGCGTTGCGCAGTTCCTACGCAGGCTCGTAAGTTCGTGAATTTTCAATATTTTCACTCCAGATTTTCAACATTGCCATTTTACCACAGCTCCTTATGAGCAGTACAGCTGTCATTTTCACATCCTGCCCAAAACGTGTTTCCGTCCATGTAGCGCACAATGGCGCAGTCGGTGTGCGAAATCAATGTATGGGACACATTAAGAAAATCACAGTGACACTGTTCATGAGCAGAGGTCTTAAAGTGGCTGTGTTGAAAATGTTGAAAACATTCCTAAAAATGACTGTTTTATGAGTGTGCGTTGCGCAGTTCCTATGCACGCTCGTAAGTTTGAATTTTCAATATTTTCACTCCAGATTTTCAACATTGCCATTTTACCACACCTCCTTATGAGCAGTACAGCTGTCATTTTTCACATCCTGCCCAAAATGTGTTTCCGCCCATGTAGCGCACAATGGCGCAGTCGGTGCGCGAAATCAATGTATGGGACACATTAAGAAAATCACAGTAACACTGTTTATGAGCAGAGGTCTTAAAATGGCTATGTTGAAAATTTGGTGAAAAAATTCCTAAAAATGACTGTTTTACAAGCGTGTGTTGTGCAGTTTCTACGTATGCTCGTAAATTCGTGAATTTTCAATATTTGCACTCCAATGACTTCCAAATACCTGAACAGCACATAGAAGCAAGCAACATTTGGCACTGACAAATGCTTGTGCTTCTTTGTCATTGATTTTTTTAAGCCATGTCCAAGTGCCAAATACCACTGCAAATACCTGCAAGCGAACGTTTGGCATTAACAAATGCTTGTTTAGGTACAGGGCTGTTAGCTACTGCTTCTGTTTTAGAAACCTCTGGCTTGATTTCTCCATTTCCCAACACATAACCCAAGTATCTGGTTTCCTGCATGCCCATTGCACATTTAGTGAGATTAATTGTCAGACCTGCATTTCTGAAAGCTTGAATAACTGCTCGTAGGTGTTCAAAGTGGCTTTTCCAGTGGGGACTGTACACCACGACATCATGCAGGTACGCAGCACAATAACCAGTGTGAGGGGATAAAATTACGTCCATGTACCGCTGGAATGTAACTGGCGCACCATATGAACCAAAGGGCATGGTGGTGAATTAGTAGAATCCTATAGGAGTGGCAAATGCAGTTTTATCTCTGGATTCTTTAGCTAAAGTTATTTGCCAGTAACCCTTGGTGAGATTGAGGGTACTGATGTACTTTGTACTCCCCAGTCTGTCCGCCAAATCATCTATTCTGGGCATAAAGGTAACTGTCAAATTCTGACACTTGATTAAGTTTCCAGAAATCAAGGCAGAGTCTAACACCCCCTTCTTTTTTGTTTACAATTACCATAGGAGATGACCAAGCACTCCTTGACTCTTCAATGATACCCAATTCTTTCATTTTTTGTATTTCCTTAACTACATCAGCTTTCAACCGCTCTGGCAACCTGTATGACTTTTGCCTAATAGGACGAGCATTCTTTGTTACTATTATGTGCTCAACCCCTTTTGGCTTGGCCTGGTACCATGGTAAAAGTACTGTTAAATGTCTTTAGCACATTACGAATGTCTGCGGTTTGCCCTGAGGTTAAGGAAACATTTACCTTTACAGCATCAGCATTTACAGTTTGTTCCAGTCTATCATAAGCTACATCAACATCTTCCTTATCAGTTCCTGGTAAAACTAGCAAGGTGACTTTTGGCATTTTTTCAACCCATTTCTTGAGGAGGTTAGCATGGTATATCTTAGAAGGATTTTTCTTGTCAGGGGTCTCAGTCTCATAGTTAACAGTGCCAGTACATCTAAGAACCTTATATGGCCCTTGCCACTTCATTAACAACTTGTTTTCTGTTGTGGGTAACAGTAACAAAATCTTTTCACCTGGCTCAAAAACTTTTTCTTTTACCCCATGGTCATAATATACCTTCTGTTGGTTTTGAGCCTCTTCCTGATTACTATGGGTAATTTCAACATATTTTGCCAGTTTCTTTCTTAGAGCACACATATAAGAAGATGTAGATTGTTTCTGAGTGGGGTTATCTTCCCACATTTCTTTTATCACATCCATTGGCCCTCTTGGCTGCCTACCATACAGCATTTCAAATGGTGAAAACCCTGTTGATGGCTGTGGCACTTTTCTGTAAGCAAAAAGTAGGTAAGGCAAGTAATGGTCCCAATCTTTCCCTTCCCCTTTTATAAACCTTTTTAACATGCGTTTTAAGGTTTGGTTAAAACGCTCAACAAGAGCATCTGTCTGAGGGTGATAGGGAGAGGTTCTTAAGGCAGTGATACCTAACAGTCTGTACAGCTCCTTAAAGAGAGCAGGAAATTAGTTCTGATATGTAGCTGTTAATAATGTTACCACTTACATACATAATATCCATAAGTCTGAATGATCCATAAGTAGCTTTACCTAAATAAAAAGCAATACGAAAAACAGGGTTTTGCATTGTTTTGATTTTATGGGCAGCATTCTGTTACAGTTTTCTTCATGGAACCAGTGATCTGGAGTTTTAACTATGCCATGGATTGAACAAAGAACTCTAAGTATGGTTCTGATAGGACAATAGCTCATGTTTAGCATTTTGTACTCAAACTGTGACATAGTAAACACTCCAAATTACTGGTGCCATAAAGAGAACTGTGCAGAATGTTGGACAGCAAACGAAAACACTTGAAAACACAGTTTTTCACACCATTGTTTATTAAACTACAGCTAAATGTGGCTCATTTGAAGGCTAGTTTATCACTTCTCTTACTAGGAACATTACTAACTGCTGCCGATTAGCACACATTTCCTGTCCCCTTTAAGGAGTGCAGCACCAAAATTACTACCCTGATCAATGTCACAACCCCACTCAGCAGGTTAGCCCTCTACTCCCAAAGTGCCAACCTCTGAGCATAGAATTGTGAACAGTTAACAGAACAAGGTAACCCTCTTGTCTGTTTTGTGGGTTCGAGTCACCTTAGTCCCAAGTTATGGAGGGATTAAAACTGATAACCTCTTGTTCGCATACCCAATTGTCAGGCTCAGATAATTCTGTCTTCAGGGGGCCAGATATCTTTGCCTACGGACACCTAACCAGGCATTACAAAATGAACCCTTAGAACTCTATGCAAGACCTAGAGAACTCTGTCCTGTTTCCCAGTTTGGTATCACAATAAGCTCATGCACAGTGTCAACTATAACCATCTAAACTTCACTTATATAAAAAGAAGTTTCAAGGCACACCAGGCAGTTTCTGTTTTTAAAATATATATCTTTACTTTAAAATAGGTAAAATAGGAAAACAGTAAAATACAGAACAAGATATCCCCACACATACAGTCTTAAAAACAAAACCGGTGTAAAAGTGCAAATTCCTACAATCCATACACTCAGACTGGTCTTAGCTAATTGTATTCATACTTTCTTAATCTTTCAGTGCTTTGATGTTCCTCTCTCTCTCTCAGTCAGAAAAATGAATGTCTCTGTGTAAGGTCTGCTCAGTATATTTAAAAGCAGTCTTGAGACAGCCTTCTCTCTGAGGTCACCTAACTCCACCTTGGGGTATTAAAATGTATATTTTATAACACAGGATGTCCTACTAAGATTTAAAAAAAATAATAGGTGACATAAATGAATCTCCTCTCTTCATGTGATTTACCAAAAATGGTCTGTGATCTGCTTCTCACAGACATCAAAGGCTCTTTGATGTAATTCCTGGCTTCCTGGGACGACGGTCCAAACAAATGCATATTGGACTTCCCCATTTAGTCTGGGACCTGCTTCACACAGACATCAAAGTCTCTTTGATGTAATCACTGGCTATCTTGGGAGACAGCCCTACACATGCATATTCTCCTTCCTTCATGACACCTTGTGCAACTCAAAGGATTTCCCTGAGGATGTCATGAGTGGATATTTTATTTCCTGGGCTTCAAAGAAAACTTAACAAAGTAATTGCATTTCAGATATCTGCAGTTTAAGCTACCTCCTGTCCTTTGAACTTATCCCTGTGGGGTTTTGATGTGTCAATTTCAGCAAACCAGCATTTTCTCCTGACAGACACTCCCTTACATATTTTATATTGCACAAAAAATATCATATTGAAATCAGAACCAGCTGTCCACGTGCCACAATCCTCCCCACCTAGACTAAATTTGGGGGGTCTATCCCCTGCATGGGATGAGCTTCTCAAATCAGTTCACTCCTCATACACATGAGACAGCCCGTCTGAGTTCTGATTGGTTGCTCCAGCCCTATGTAGAATGGTCAGGTCATATCCTTGCGAAGCAAGACTCCATCTTAGCAATCAACCATTGTTTTTCCCCATCTGCGTCAGCCAAACCAGGGGGTTGTGGTCAGTCTGCACCACAAAATGCTGCCCATACAAGTATGGCTCTAATTTCTTTAGAGCCCACACTATGGCAAGACACTCCTTTTCCACCGTGGAGTACGCTTGCTCCCTGGGAAGTAACTTTTTACTCAGGTAGGCTATTGGGTGATCCCTTCCTTGGCTGGATGTCTGACTCAGTACTGCCCCAATACCAATGTCTGAGGCATCAGTCTGAACTGTAAAAGGTTTGCTATAGTCAGGACTTGTCGAAACAGGAGCACTGCACAGTGCCTCCTTTAGTTTGGAAAAGGCTTCCTCACAGGCTGGGCCCCAGGTAATTTTCTTGGGCATCCTTTTCTTTGTCAGGTCTGATAGGGGAGCAGCCAGGGCACTGTAATTGGGTACAAATTTTCTATAGTACCCTGCTCTCCTGAGAAAACTCCTGACCTGCTTCTGAGTTTCTGGTCTGGGCCATGCTTGGATTACCTCTATCTTTATTTGGTTAGGACAGAGCTGTCCCTGGCCTACCACATGTCCGAGGTATGTCACTTCTCCCATGGTCACCTGGCACTTCTCGGCTTTGACAGTGTGCCTGGCCCTCTGTATCCTTCCCAGCACTTCCATAAGGTGGGATAGGCGTTCCGCCCAGCTGGTACTAAAGATGGCAGTGTCATCCAGGTACGCCACGGTGTACTCCTCAGCACCATTTAACACCTGGTTCACCAACCTTTGGAAAGTGGCCGGGGTGTTCTTCATTCCGGAAGGCATTACTTTAAACTCAAATACACCTATTGGAGTGATGAAGGCTGACCTCTCCCTAGCTCTGTCCATCAACTCTACCTGCCAATACCCTTTTGTCAGGTCAATGGTCGTAAGGTAGGTCACCCCTCCCAACTTGTCCAGGAGTTTGTCTGTCCAGGGCATTGGGTGGATGTCTGACTTAGTGACTGCATTCAGTCCATGATAGTCCACACAGAAATGAGTTGAGCCATCTGGCTTGGGTACAAGGACTACGGGTGAGGTCCAGGGACTGTGGGATCTCTGGATTACCCCTAAATCTGCATCTCCTCCACTTCCTTCCTAATGTCCTTTTGGACAGCCTCTGACACCTGATATGCTGTCTGCTGTATGGGCATCTGTGTCCCTGTCTCCACATCATGTGTCGCTAAGAGGGTTAGTCCAGGCTTGGCGCTAAACAAGGGGGCAATGTCTGCTAAAACCTCCCTCACTTTCTGGATCTGGCCCGGGGTCAGCTGGGGAGACAATTTTACTGCCTCCACAGAGGACTCCCATTTACTCTCTTCCAGCAAGTCCAGAAGGGGGTCTCCTTTGTCTGTCCCCTTCCCATGACTACACACTGCAAACACCATGTCAGCCCTAATTGCATATGGCTTCATCATGTTGACATGGTACATCCTTTCTGTCTGTCTTCGGTCAGGTAACTCCACAATGTAGTTCATGTCATTTACCTTCCTAACCACTAAGTACAGTCCTGCCCACTCAGCCTGCAGCTTGTCTTTCTGGAGTGGAATAAGGACCATGACTTCCTGACCCACCATGTATGAACAAGCTCTGGCTCTGTGGTCGTACCACACTTTTTGTTTCTGTTGGGCAGCTGCCAGGTTGCTTTGGGCTGTCCCCATAAGCTCCTTCAGACTTTCCCTAAACCTAAGGATGTAATCCACAATGGGGGTTCCCTGGGTGGCATGCTTGCCTTCCCAGTCCTCCCAGATCAAGTCTAGGGGCCCACGTACCAGGCGTCCATACAAGAGTTTGAAGGGAAAATCCTGTTGACTCTTGGGGCAGCTCCTGTATGCAAACAACAGGTGGGAAGGTATTTCTCCCAGTCCCTCCCATGCTGTTCAGCGAGCATGAGCATTGACTTTGGTGACAATTGAATCGTTCACAAGCCCATTGGCTTGTGGTGATCTGATGTTGTGCATCTCTTCACCATCCACACTTCTCCCATAAACATTTCATCAGGTCCAACATGAAGAATCCCTCGATCGGTGATTACCTCCTGCAGAAACCAACACGGGAGAAAATCCCAAGTAAGGCATCTGCCACTTTGTCTGTCCTCGAGAGGATAGGGTGACTGCCTCTGGGTACGGGTGGCATAATCCACCACAGTCAGGATGAATCTCTTCCCTGAGGAGCTGGGGGTATTTAAAGGTCCCACAATATCCATTCCCACCCTCTGGAATGGCTCCTCCACTATGGGCAATGGAATCGGGGTGACTTGGGTTTTCTTGCCTACCTTCCCTATTTCTTGGCACCGGTGACAAGACCTGCAATACTCCTTCACCTGCTGGGTGAAGTTAGGCCAGTAGAAATTATGGGCCAACCTCTGCGTAGTGCGCGCAATTCCCAGATGACCAGACAAGGGAATATTGTGCAGTTTTGAGCAACTGCTTATGATACCCCTTGGGAATGACAAGCTGCCTGCCTAGCATCCCTCCCTCTGTCTGTACTGCCTGAGTATACATAAGTCCATTTTCCCAATAAACCTTATATCTGCTGTCACCTCCGTGTGCTCCATCAGAGTCTGTCCAAGCCCTCAGCTTATCAAACCTCAAGTCACTCCTCTGAGTAGCTGCAAACCCCTCACACAGTCCCAATGCATGGGACAGGTCCCCTTCAGTCACTAAACTAGGGTCCCTAGCACTAGCATCAGGGCCCTCTTGATCACTGTCAATCCCAACCCTCTGACAAGGGGTCACCCCTCCTTCTTCAGAGTAACCCTCTGTAGCTGTGTGGTTACTTGCTACTGCAGAAATTTCTACCCCCTTTTTATCAATCTCCCCATCTGAAGACACAGGCTGGGGAACCAGCCTCTCAGTGATTTCCACACTGGTTTCTGTGGGGTTCAGGAAGCTACAATTTTCCCTTGCCGCTTGGCTGCGGGTAACTGCACATACCATCCCCTGCTGGAGATTGTTGCCAGGATCCCATCCACTGCTAATGTTTTGGCTACAGCCACCTGTTGCACAGTTCCCCGTTTCACCCCAGTCTGGGAGAACACTAGCAAGGGGCAATGTTTTCTACCCGACCACAAAGTCCTGTACAGTGACGTATTTATTGGGTATAAGCTGACCAGACTGTACCAGATCCCCCTTTACCAAAGTCAGGGACGCCCCTGTGTCCCTTAACCCCTGCGTCTGTACACCATTCACCATGACTGGGTGCATGTGTTCCTTCATATTCACTGGCATGCTTGCAGGGACACACAAACAACCCACTTGTTTTCTAGCACTCAGTTGTGTATTATTGCTTGCCATTTTGGGACACTGTCTGGCAATATGCCCAGTTTCTTTACACATTCAGCATTCATTTCTTCTCTCAGAGAAATCTTTTCTCTGAAACCTGGGGCTAACTGGTTTCGGTGGAGGCAGTGAGGGTTTTAGCTGCCCTGAAGGTGCGCTTTTCCCTTTCTGCGCTGCCATGCCCACCCCATTCGCTCTCAGAGCAGCTCTGCTCTTGGCATAGCAGTCCGAGAGTTCAGCAGCCTCTTGCTCTGTTTTTGGATCTCGGTCCTCCAGCCAGGTTTTTAGCTCTGCTGGGCATGCCCAATAAAACTGTTCTAATAAAATCACATTTTCAATTTTATCAACAGAGTTTACCTCAGTTCCTTCCCACCAACATTTTAAAAACTGACGTTGTTTCGTGGCTAGCTCCTCATAGTTCATATCAGGGGCTTCTCCTGAGCTGATGATTAGCTTTGTATGATTCAGCAGTTAATTCAAACTTTTTTAACAGTGCAGCTTTTAGTTTGCTGTAATTATTACTGTCCTCATTGTACATTTGACCCAATGCATCCCGAGCTTTCCCGGTAAGTAGCGGGGATAGCTGGAAGCTCCTGGACTCTCTAAGAATTTTAGCCTGAATACAAACTTTTTCAAAAGAATTTAAAAAGGCATCCATATCTTCCCCCTCTTTAAATTCGGCTATTAATTTGGAGTTCAATTTGTCACCCAGTCCTACAGTCCCAGTTAAACCCAAGCCACTTACCTGCTCTGGTGCAACTGGTTGGAGTTGTAGCTTCTTCAGTTCGTGTTGCCTCTGGTGCTCCTGCTCCTCATGGTCTGCATCTTGGCGTTCTCACTCCCTCTTCTCCTCTGCTACTCACTGGCACTCACGCTCCTCACGGTCTGCCTCTCAGCATTTTCGCTCTGCCTCACAGTCCGCCTCTCGCTTCTCTCGCTCTCTCTTCTCCTGGAACTCCAGCTCCATCCTGTGCAACTCAATTTGCAGCCTGAGTACTTCCGGATTCAGGATACTGGTGACCATCCCCTGCTGCTGTGGCCCTTCACTGACAGTGGCCCTGCTGTCCTCATCACCGGACCTGGACACAGCACTGGTCGCTAGCCCTGCCACACTCAAGTTTGGTCCTTTTCAGTCACGGTTGGTGACTCGCTGCTCTAGTATCTACCATCAGGGCCTCTGAGGTCTGCTTTTTAGCTGTCACCTCAAATGGGACTCCTGTCCCCGCACAACTGCTTTAAGTGTTCTACAATGTGCCTGCTGTAGTTGGAAGCCATCTTTCCTGACTACTGCTACTCTGACTGGCACTTTAGAAAAAAAAATAACATGGGTAGGGACTTGACTGTAAGCCAAGGGATATAGTTCTGTTTCCTTTTGAAATAAAACACTGCCTTTCTTTTTTCCAAGTGAGCTGAACAGTCTCAAGCTGACACACTGAACAATAAAGCTTATACCACCAAACTTTTTCACACCGCTGCCAACCAATCTGTCACAATCCCACTCAGCAGGTCAGCCCTCTACTCCCAAAGTGCCAACCTCTGAGCGTAGAATTGTGAACAGTTAACAGAACAAGGTAACCCTCTTGTCTGTTTTGTGGGTTCGAGTCACCTTAGTCCCAAGTTCTGGAGGGATTCAAACCGATAACCTCTTGTTAGCATACCCAATTGTCAGGCTCAGATAATTCTGTCTTTGGGGGGCCAGATATCTTTGCCTATGGGCACCTAACCAGGTATTACAAAATGAACCCTTAGAACTCTATGCAAGACCTAGAGAACTCTTATCTGTTTCCTAGTTTGGTATCACAATAAGCTCATGCACAGTGTCAAATGTAAACATCTAAGCTTCACTTATATAAAAAGAAGTTCAAGTCGCACCAGGCAGTTTCTGTTTTTAAAATATATATCTTTACTTTAAAATAGGTAAAATAGAAAAACAGTAAAATACTTTATTTATTTATTTATTTAGTTTTTGTTTACCGGGTAGGTGCGGCTAGCCAACAGGTGACTATTTTCAGGCACGACCTGAGAGAGTACAAAACAGGATAACACAAGGAAGCAACATTACAAATTGAGGCAAAAACCATACAGAGTACATTCCAAACATATACAGAGGCAGTTCAGCTAGTCTAACATGATATAGGCTATACTGGGCAATGAGCAGCAGGCCAAGAGCAAGAAGGTGTTACAAGGGAGTGTTGGTACAGGTAACGGGTAAAGAAAGGGAGTTTAGAGCCACTAGGGAAACTTACGGCTTTACTGGGGAAAGCATATGGAGTTAGTCGGGTTTGTGGTTCCCCGACCGGGCAGGATGATGTGGAGTGGCAGGGAAGGGTGTAGGCAACAAGAATCGTGGCGGAGGTAGTCGGCCAGTGTGTGTCAGGAGGGAGGAGGGTGGGCCATATTGGGGAGACAGTTAAAACACCCAGCAGCAAAAAATAGATGGCAGGAAGGGTAGGAAGGAGCCGTAACCTGGCGGCTGGCAGCAGCTACTCCGAGCAGCAGCAGGCTGCCCAAGAAAGAGATGAGGAAGATGCCAGAGACATCTCGGCGGCAGGCTAGGGGACCAGGTTTGTGGCCCCACTGTCAGGATGAGGAAACTGGGAGGGGTGGACGAGGAAAAGATGGCTTGAAATATGGCTTTAGCAGAGTAGGAGTGTAGGTGCAGCTGAGCTCGTGGTTCGAGGCTGGGCATAAAAGCCGGTGGCAGTCCTGGCCATGGACATTCTGCGTAAAGGTAGGCAGGAGGGAGGAGGTGAGGCCTAACTGTACCAACATCCATCTGTAGTTAGTTTAGGCAGTGCCCAGGTGCGCAGAGGATAGAATCAATAAATAATAAGGAAAAATAAGCATAGTAGCAGTAAGTAATGCAAACATTCACAAAACATATTCATACATTAAATTAAATTTGAAGATAAAGATAGGTGTGCTTGGAGAGGGGTAGGAATATGGGGAGAAAACAAAGAAGTATGGAGACCAGTAGCAGGGAGTAGGGAGTAGAGACAGGGAGATTAGGGATCAGGTAGGGTCCAAAGCAGGTGCATTGATCTAAGGTGGCCAGGTGTAGTCTCAGCCCACGCTTGAAAGAAGGATGCGGTGCATGTCTGAGGTCCAGAGGAGATGGTTCCACAACTTAGAGCTGCATATTGGAAGGGCGGTGCCTTTGTTGGTGCGGCAGTGGGGAATATCCAGCAGGTCTTTGTCAGCAGATCTAAGCGTGCGGTTTGGAATCGAAGGAAGAAGGAGCTTCATAAGTGCAGCAGGCTGATTTTGTCTAGGATGAGTCATTTAGACAGGCCAAGTAGCTCTGACGGCCGGGGAGACCACCAAAGGTCAGTATATAGCGGCAGTGATGTTGAGTAAGTGGGGATTGTGCGGTATCGACATATGTTATTGTATGTAACATCCATTTGTGCAGCGCAGATTTGTGGGCAGAGGTGAGTATAGACGCACAGTAGGTAAGCATCGGTAGTAGGATCCCCCTGGCTATGGCAAGCTTTGCAGAGCAGGTAAGCATATAGCTCGTTCTGTAGGCTGCTCCAACTTGCAGTTAACGTTTTGCATGTGGATTGGATGTGAAGGTTTAAATCAAGCGATTGATCTAGTAGGATGCCCAGGTAACGAAAGGAGGTAACCACCTGCAGAGGATTTCCATTTATATCAAGGATGTTCAGGGGAGTGGTACACATTCGGAGCTTTTGAGTGGTGCCAAGTAGCATGGCATTAGTTTGGGGGGAATTCAGAATGAGGCGGTGGGAGTTTAACCAATTCTGGACGCTGGAGTAGGCACTATTTAGCGAGGTGTTAATGTGCTCTACATTGGGTGAGCTGGCATAGATAACTAGGTCGTCTGCGTAGAGGAGCGAGGAACAGGCAGGTATTTCATCTGGGAGGTTATTGATAAATAGAGTGAATAGAAGAGGACCCAGAATAGAGCCTTGGGGCACTCCGATGTTCGTTACCACTGTGGAGGAGATGGCTGAGTTGAACTTAACAGCCTGGGAGCTGTTTGTCAGGTAGCTCCTAAACCAGTCAAGTACAGGGGAGGAGCAGCCAATTTTCCATAGGGAGGATAGAAGCAGGGGGTGGTCCACAAGGTCAAATGCCTTGGTTGGGTCTATAAGGCAACCCCTGTGAGCTTTCCTTGATCCATGCCAGCGAGGATGTCGGTGGTGAACTTAGCTAGAGCCTCATTGAAATCGTGTGTTTTTTCTGAACCCATGCTGTGCATCATTGAGCTGCTTAGTAGTATTGAGGAATTCCTGGATCTGAGTGGCAACCAGTTTTTCAAGGATTTTGCTGAGAGGGGATAGTATAGCAATAGGCCTGTAATTAGAGATGTCATTTTTGTTCCCTTTTTTGAAGATTGGTGAGATCCTGGCCATTTTCCATAGTTCTGGGACTATGCCACTGGTAAGGGACAAGGTGAAAATTCTTGCTAGTGGTTTGGAGATAAAAGGCGCAGCTAGTTTTAGCAGGCGAGGTTCAAGTTGGTCAGAGCCAGGACTGGTGTATTCCAAAAATTTTTTTAGAAGGTTCAGAACCTGAGAACTAGTAATGGCTTTGAAATAACAGAACAAGATATCCCCATATATTCAGTCTTAAAAACAAAACAGCTTTAAAAGTGCAAATTCCTACAATCCATACACTCAGACTGGTCTTAGCTAATTGTATTCTTACTTTCTTAATCTTTCACAGCTTCGATGTTCCTCTCTCAGTCAGAAAATGAATGTCTCTGTGTAAGGTCTGCTTAGTATATTTAAAAGCAGTCTTGGGCCAGCCTTCTCTCTGAGGTCACCTAACTCCGCCTTGGGGTATTAAAATTTATATTTTATAACACAGGATGTCCTACTAAGATTTAAAAAAAAAATAGGTGACATAAATGAATCTCCTCTCTTCATGTGACTTGTCAAAACTGGTCTGTGATCTGCTTCTCACAGACATCAAAGGCTCTTTGATGTAATTCCTGGCTTCCTGGGACGACAGTCCAAACAAATGCATATTGGACTTCCCCATTTAGTCTGGGACCTGTTTCACACAGACATCAAAGTCTCTTTGATGTAATCACTGGCTGTCTTGGGAGACACCCCAACACATGCATATTCTCCTTCCTTCATGACACCTAGTGCAAATCAAAGGATTTCCCTGAGGGCGTCATGAATGGATATTTTATTTCCTGGGCTTCAAAGAAAACTTAACAAAGTAATTGCATTTCAGATATCTGCAGTTTAAGCTACCTCTTGTCCTTTGAACTTATCCCTGTGGGGTTTTGATGTGTCAATTTCAGCAAGGCAGCATTTTCTCCTGACAGACATACCCTTACATATTTTATATTGCAGAAAAAATATCATATTGAAATCAGAACCAGCTGTCCACATGCCACAATCAGTAATATTTTCTTTAGGTATGCCCACTCTGCTGAAAATTTTGGCTAGCTCTGCTGCAATTTTTGGGGCTGTAACAGTATGCATTGGAACTGCTTCCGGGTATCAAGTAGCACAGTCGCATACTACCAGGATAAATCTATAACCCTTTTTACTCTTGTCTAAAGGACCAACCACTTCCATTACAATTCTCTCAAAAGGCACATCCATTAAGGGTAGGGGTACCAGGCATACTTGTCTTTTCTAATGACTGGGGCTACTTTCTGACACTCAGCACAGGAATTACAATAGGTATCAACATCTTCATGAATTCCCAGCCAGTAAAATCTATACAGCAATCTGGCAAGGGTGCGATCCCTCCCTGAGTGACCAGCCATAGGATTATCATGTGCTATCTGTAACAATTCTGTTCTATACTTCTGTGGTATAACCAGTTGTTCTGTCTGTTCCTGTGTCTGAGGTTTAACCCAAACTCTATGCAGTAATCCATTACATTTTTTAAACATTGGTCCACCCTGTTTTGGTTTTACCCCTAGCTGCTTGAAATAACCCTGGAGAGAAACATTGTTAGCTTGCTCTGAAAGAAAATCACAATCAGCTATCAATTTAGTTTTAGCATTTTCATATTTTAACCCTTCATGTCCATCAGTCATTTGTTGCCACAGTTTCTTCAGGCTTTGTCTTTCTTTCCTGGATTTCCAGATCTTGGAGTTGTGCTCAAATAAGTCTGAATCAAAATCACTGAAAGGAAAAGTGTCCCCACTGTCTGAAATTTTCTTTGCCTGAGCTCTTGTCATCACAGCTGCTGAAACATCAGGATTTACTCCCTCTTTGATCAATTCAGTAAATCCTGGAAAGTCATTTCCAATAATCACAGGTACTGGTAACTTTGGTACTACCTCCACTTTCATTTGGTGCGACGCACCCTTAACGGTCAGAGTCACTTGGGTGGTGGGATAGTATTGAGTGTTCCCATGGATGCAGATGACACCAGTACCTGGTCCCTTTACACAGTGTTTTCCCAGCACTTTAACATGCACTAGGGTCTGTCTGCTTCCTGAATCAATGAGTCCCTTCACAGTCTTATTCCCCACCTTCACATCTGCTAAGTACTTGCCCCAATTTGCCAAGGACAAATCTGCTCCAGTGCCTCTCTCCTTATTATGGCAGTTTCTTGCAAAATGGCCTGGCTTATTACAGTTATAGCAGATAACGTCTTTTGGCACAGATTTGTTACTTCCACCAGAGTTCTTAGAAGGCTTGGAATTTAAATGGGAAAAATAATTTCTTACCGGTGCTTGGCTGTTACCTCACTGCTTTGGCATCTGTCTGGCCATTTGGTAGTCCTCAGCCACAGAAACAGCTTTTTCCCCATTCTCTGGTCGGTGTTCTCCTTTTCCCACAGCTGCACATCTGTAGGCAAGATGTTGATGAATTGCTCCATGGCAAATTTGTCGATGGTCTGTGGGACTGTTTTGCTTTCTGGGTGGATTCACTTCATCAGGAGTTCTCAGAGTTGGGTGAAGACTTCTCGAGGATTGTCAACCGAGTTGTACCCCAGAGATCGAAATCTCTGCCTGTAAATCTCTCTGGAGATGTCATACCTTTTCAGGATTTTGCTTTTTACCAGGTCATAGTTTTCTGACTGTGCAATGTCCATACTGCTGTAGGCAAGCTGGGCTTTCCTTGTCAAGTAGGGTACTGGTCTGATTGCCCATTGCTGCTTTGGCCACTGGCAGGCTGTGGCAACTCTTTCAAAGGTTGTCAGGTACGCCTCAGTATCATCTGAGGGACACAACTTAGTATGTGTAATGGCCTTTAAGTTGCTTGCATTTTGTTGCTCATCTGGCTCTGTGCCGGATCCTCTGCCTTCGATAGCTTGTAAGGCATCCAGTCATCGCTGCTCCTGTCGTTGCATCTCTTCTCTCATCTGTTGCTGTTGCCACTGCATTTCTTCTCTCCTTTGCACTTCTAAATGCTGAATCACTTTTTCTGTTGGCCTCTCAGTCTCTTTTTGTTGCATAGCCCAAAATTTCAAAAAGTCCATCAGGCTTTTAGGTTCTGTCATTGCCTGTTCTCTTTCCATGACTTGTGCTGGCTGTACAATCTCAGACTGGACTTCAGCTACAGAATCCATACCTTCCTCTGTGATTCCCTGGTACTAGGTCCACTACCCATGCATAAATCTCCTGTCTTGGGGTATGCACGGCTTAAATCCCACTTAGGCTGACACCCTCTGTCATCAAGGCACAGGCCAGGAAGCATAGGAAAACCAGAACAGTTGTAAAATTCCACAAAACTGTTTATTTGTAGTTGCAGTAACATAAAATAAAATAAACCTGTTCAGAATAACTATATACAGAAGCAAAAAAAAAAACAACACAATTTTCTAAACAAAAGTGATCCCAATATCAGCTACACTTCCATACATTGATTCTCATATATTTTATCTTAGCAGATATAGATATACAGTACGAGGAAGAAAGACAGCAAGAGAAAACTGAGAGACAGTGAGAGGCAAAGGATTGCGAGACTGGTCGGGTTGATCAAGTCCGAGGTCTCACAGGAAAATTTGGTTGCACAGCCAGACAGAAGAGACAGAAAAGTAAAGAATACAGATCCTTGCATGTAAGCACTTTCTCCAAAACAAATGAGACATGGTCTTATTCTACCCTGTCACAGAGCCCTAGATGTACAACCGGTACAGGAACATTAATACACCTCATTCATTCATGCCCATACTTAACTAACTTCTGTGTGAAAATAACTGACCCCCTGACAAAAGCATTAGGAAACAAATGAACATTTTCTCCACTACTCTTTATGGCCCCTGTACACATATCCGTGATGAATAAGCAAACATAAGTCAAGTTGCCATGTATTGGGGGTCCTGTGGCCACTTGTGGTATGCACTGCTGGGGCGTGCACTAGCTATTCATGGTGCTATACATGTAGATGGTCCAGGAGAGTGTCAGGGGGCATTTCCGCACTCCACATCATTCAAAACAGCGTGGCGTGCCAGGCAAGGGGGGGGTGCAGAATACACATCCTCCTCATAACACACCTGCCAGCTGTCATGGGACCTAAACCCTACCTGCCACTTCCGCCCCAGCCCTTTGGTCAGGCAGGGGAGGGCTGGAGATGGCCATTCAGGCATTCACCCATTCATTTTACGGTACAGGACTGGCCGCGTCCCACAATTCCCTGCCCTGTGCAGAGCATGGAGAACTCATGGACCAGGTCGGGCATCTAACTGGATGCCTGCCTGTGTCCACTGATCTGACCCCTCCATGCAGGAGTGGGGCCATGGACAGGTGTTCTGTGGTGGCCAATGATTGTGAATGTCAGTCCCCATGCCCCTGTCCTCTGGTGCGGATCTGTGCGGGCTTGATAGGCACCTATGGCATGTACCCAGACTGGAATGGTGCACAGGCACCTATGTTAGGAACTAGTGATCCTTTTTTTCAAGCCATATGAAAACAAAATGTAATTAATCACGACTGCAATTATTACAGCAAAGAAATGTATTCTTCTAGGAGCATGGATATGTTGTTCATCTGCACTCTTTGGCATGTCCCCTTCCACTTTAAGTTCCACCGGAAGTCTTCAAGCTGGCTCCTCCCACTCACCTGGGTGGTATATACCTCAGCTCCGTCCCATGACGCCAGATCTTCCTTTCTGCTGGAAGATTCAGGTTGCCTCACTCGTGCTCACACATTTTGTAGGCCCTGGCTTTTAAACCTTTGGTTTTACTGAAAATTCGCATTGTTCGCATTAGCAATCACAAGTTTGCTGCTTCGATCATGGAAGACAAGTCTTCCCCTGGATTTCTTTGGTGCCCTTGTGGTCAGAAGATGTCGTGCACTGATCCCCACACCATGTGCGGCTATTGCCTTGGTGTTGATCATGACACCTCGAAATGCAATCTGTGTCTTGCTTTTCATCCCAACGTCCTCGATGACCGTCTCGCATGCCTGAAGCTGGGGAGGCCAGAGAAGAGGAACCCTCTGGTGAAATCCAAGGAGGCTCGGTGGGTGGTTTCCATGGCTATGGGATCTGCTGAGCAATTGGAACACATGCAAGTGTTCAAGGAGGAAGCAGCTCCTGCTGCGTAGTCCTCTCGGAGCTTCTTCGTTCTGCTCAACCTGGGCTCCTCTTTCTCGGGTTCCTTCTGAGAGTAGTGCCAGTCTTTCCCGACCAAGGGGGAGACACCTGCGGACTCGCACTCCTCTTGATCCTGTAATTGGGAGAAGAATCCGGGAGCATCTTCGTCTCAATGGAGATGTTCTTGGGAGTGGGAGAGATCTCAGTCCCAGGAGCATGCGGTCTTGACTTCAGTCAAGATCGCTTCTTCGGCCGCTGGCTTTTCGGCTGTGTCATCTGGTCAGTCGACTGAATTATCTATCGATGAGGTAGAAATCATGATCAATCCCATCAATCCGATATCGCTGACTCTGGTTGACGATTCCCTCGATCGAACCCCTAAGCTGGTCTTTCCAGATGAGGAGACCCAGTCTGCTGGGACTCCAGTCAATGAAGTGGTCCCTGATCCCAGGAAATCACCGGTCCCGCTGGTGTGTCCTGAGCGACTGGGTCGGCCCACCCAATCTCGATCGAGGTCTCGGATCCCCTCATCCGACAGGCCAAGGAAGAGCCATAAGCACTCTAAAAAGAGACAATGCCATCGGTCATCCTCGTCCTCCTCAGATGAGGAGATGCTTTGGCGGAAACTCCATCGGTGCTACGAGAACCTCATGTGGCAACAGCTAATTCTGACTGGGCACAAGCCCACTCCAGCTTCTACACTGGCCATTATGTGGCTTTTGCCTCCTAGGCTGAAGCCGACTCCTTCGGAGCCAATTAAATCGGTTCCCCAGATCACGGAACCGGCAAAACCACCTGTTCGGCCCAAAACGGTCTATCCACCAATTGTGGTGGAACCACCACCCAAACAGCCTATAGGAGGGGCTCCTTCAAAGGAAGACAGACCAGACACCGGGCTCTCCTGGCGATTGTTGGTCACGGTCACCCTGGACTGCCCTGAGAAAGTTGAAGGTAACCTGGGTGGTAGGCCATTATATCCGGATTCCTCGGATTCAGATGTCACTGGCTTGCATTCACATCCAGGTGATGATGAATCGACCATTGGCCTAGAGACGGAGGAAGGTCCCTTGTCTTTTCAAGGGATCTTTCACCTCGTCTCTGAATCTACAGGGATGCCCCTGGAGCCAATCCAGAAAAAGGCGGAGTACCCTCTTACAGACATCCTTAAGAGAGGGGATACCCCGATGGAGGCCTTTCCTGTGACTGAGGCTATTGTCAGCCTGGCCCTCGAACTTTGGCAGCATCCTGTCTCTTGTTCAGCTCCATCTGCCCGGATGGCTCTCAAGTACATGGTGCCCATGTGGTCTCTAATGGGGTTCACAGAGCACCCTTCGGCCGAGAGCCTGGTGACTGCCTCTGTGTTCAGGCATACTGGCAGTTCTGCTGATACTGACCAACCTCCTAATAAAGAGTCCAAGCTTCTGGACCATTCAGCCAGGAAGGTCTATGTGGCTTCCTCCTTGGGCCTTTGTCAGGCAAGTTCGGCCATCATCATGGCACACTTCTCTCACGCCCTTCTAGGGTCACTAGATGAAGTCCTCCCACATCTCCCCACGGACATGCAGACCATGGTCAAGCAGGTCTGGGATCAGGGCAGAACTGTTCCAAACAGCAGCTTCAGATGGCCCTGGACATTGGGGATTCTTGTGCCCGCTCGATGGCTGCTGCAGTTGCCTCTTCTCATCGCAAGGCTTGGCTGAGGCTCTCCTCCTTTCTGGCGGATACCCCACACAAACTAGCCGACATGCCCTTCCTTGGGACTGACTTGTTCAGCCCAGGAGTGGCCGGTCACTTTCAGTGCATTGAGCAGTCCAATGCCACCTTGGACACTGCTTCTGCCAAGAGTTCTTTGGGCAAAAATCAGCAGAAGAAAAAGAAGAAGCCTTTTCGGCATTCTTCCCCTGTGGCTCAGCAGTCCTCCTTTCAAGGTAGACAGCAGCACCAGCATCAACAGCAGGCTGAAGCTTGGTGCCCTCAGCCCAAGCCCGGACCCCAACAGGCCCATAAAGGAGGCAGAGGTTCAGGTTCTGGAGCCTCCTCCTTCTCCAAGCCTGTTCAGTGATGGGACGGGGCTGTCAACCCCTCTTCCATCACCTCAGCTCTGGGTTCTCCTGGTGGGGGGCCAGCTTCACTACTTCCTTTCCGCCTGGTCCGTTGTCACTTTGGACAGGTGGGTTCTCAAAGTGGTCAGTCGGGGACTGCCTCTGGAATTCAAGCAGTACCCTCCAAGCTGAGCCCGTGCCCCTTGGGAGGAAAGAATATCTGATTTTACCCAGTCAGCTCTCAGAGACAACATCGCTTAGCTCCTCCTCAAGGAGGAAGTAGCTCCAGTGGTGGATACTCCAGCAGACCAAGGCTGCCCGGGACTTTCTGCACCTTCTGGGTTACATGGCAGCATGTACCTCAGTGGTCCATTGGGCCCGGTTGCACATGCGCCCCCTCCAGTGGGAGCTGGCCACCCAGTGGACTCAGCCCCATGGTCATTTCGACCAGCTGATCACTGTAACCCAGAAGATGTGGGACGCTTGCCAATGGTGGACCGCCCCAGACCAGTTGCAAGAAGGGATCCTTTTTGGTCTCCCCAAGTCGATGGTTGTCCTCACAACTGATGCCTCTCTCATGGGCTGGGGAGCCCACATAGGGAACGAAAGGGCTCACAGGCTCTGGACCCCCGAGGAGTCCTTATACCACATCAACCTATTGGAGCTCAGAGCAGTCAGACTGGCACTGTCAGCTTTCATTCCTCAGCTCTGGGGTCAAGTGGTTCAAGTCCAAATGGACACTACCATGACCATGTACTACCTCTACAAAGAGTGGCATGCACTCCCATCTGCTGTGCATCTGGACCCTCATGAGCTGATTAGAGGTAGATCTCCTAGCCATCCATGTGGCAGGAGCCTCGAACCATCTGGCGGATGCTCTCAGTCGCTTAGGCCAGACATCCCATGAGTGGTCTCTCCATCCAGAGGTATCTAACAGCCTGTTCTCCCTCTGGGGCAAACCGATGGTGGACCTGTTTGCCTCCAGGGAAAACACCAAGCTGAGGCTGTTTCATGCCCTTCCCCCTCAGCAGGGCTCGTTGCAGGGGGATGCCTTCTCAAGGCCATGGACCCCTGGCCTCTTCTACACCTTCCCTCCATTTCTCTTGATCCACAAGGTGCTCCTCAAGATGAGGAGGGACAAGGCGCAGGTGATCCTGGTAGCCCCAGACTGGCTTCTAGCAAGCCCAGACCTGATATCACTCAACCAGGGGAAGGTAATCCATCTGGACCTTCAATCTCTGCACCTCACAGCCTGGTACCTGAGTGGCTAGAGTTCCAGGCTTTGGGTCTTTTCGAAGATGTCTACACCGTAGTGGAGGCATCCAGAAAGGAATCGACCAGGAGATGTTATGCCTTCAAATGGAAAAGGTTTTCGATTTGGTGGTAGGGTAAGGGCCTGGAACCTTTGTCCTGTTCAGTGGCTAACAATCTCAACTACCTTTGGTCTCTCTCCAAAGGGGGTCTTCAGTCATCGACCCTTAGGATGCACCTGGCAGCCATCTCTGCTCACTGGGCGCGGGCCGGTCAGCTGACGGTGGCACAGGAGACAGTGGTCAGGCACTTTTTCAAAGGCCTGGATCACATATCCCCTCTGGTGCGTGAACCTCCACCTCCGTCAGATCTACTGCTGGTACTGGCAAAGCTCATGGGAAAGCCATTCGAACCAATGCACAAGTGTGCTCCAGGTGCTTTTGGTGGACTCCCCATATCTGGTCTTCCACAAGGACAAGGTTGTCCTATATCCCCACCTTAAATTCCTTTGGAAGGTGGTGTCAGAGTTTCACCTTAACCAGGTGTTGACTCTGCTGGTATACTACCCTAATTACATGTCGGAGGCCGAGTACAGGCTCCATACCTTGGACCTGAGACATGCTCTCTCCTACTATAAGGAGAGGACGGCGGAAATTCGGGGAGAGGTTTGCCAGCTTTTTGTCACCTATGCTGAAGCCACTTTTCCAAGACCTGCAGCTAAATGGACCATTGCAAGGTGAATTACATCATGCATAGGTCTGTGTTATGAGTTGGCAGGCAAGGAGCCTCCCAGAGGGATAAGAACTAATTCTACCCACCATACTGCTGCATCGGTGGCTGCTTCCAGGGACATCCCTATCCAGGAAATCTGTCGGGCTGCTATCTGGAAGTCAGCAAACACCTTCATCACCCACTACCACATCGACCTTGAGTCATGCCGTGATGCTGGTTTTGGGGCCTCAGTTCTCCAATCTCTGTTCCCTAAGTAGGGGGTGTGTGTCTTGCCTCCCTCCTCCCAGAGAACTGCTAGGAGTCTGCCAAAGAGTATGGATGAACAACATATTCATACTCCTAGAAAAACAGATTACTCACCTGTGACAGTAGATCTTCCACAGAATAGTCTCTTGCAGTAAGTCATTATTTCTGGGAGTTCCCAGCAGGGGTCACTATCACATGGCAGCTTCTTCCAGCAGTCTCCACACCAGGAACCACCCACATGACCTCACTTCCTGGGCTGTGCCTATAAAAGTGGGTGGTTCCTGGCACTCACCGTTCATTTTCCCGCTGGCTTCAGCTCGTACAGCAGCTAGAACAATCTTCTGCATGCAAGACTCCAAAAAGAATTAAACCTTCATGTTTACAGCTTGGGGTGCCTGGGCTTTATACACAGTGCTGGTTTTTCCTCCATCTCATCAGAGACTTAAACTGATAACAAATATCTTGGAGGATAAGAGGCTTACACTATATTCCCATCGATGGATGCACAATCCCCATTGACAGAGGCCTCCAACATACTCTACAGAGGCTTACACTATACTCCCATCGACGGATGCACAATCCCTGTCGACGGAGGCCTCCAACATACTCTACAGAGGCTTACACTATACTCCCATCGACAGATGCACATTCCCCATCAACGGAGGCCTCTAACATACTCTACAGAGGCTTACATTATACTCCCATCGATGGATGCACCTTCCCCATCGACAGAGGCCTCCTACATACTTCTCATAGACTGGTAGTCCATTCCCCGTCAATGGAGGCCTTATATGACTGGGTTGTTGACAGGATGCTCATTCCCCATCGACAGAGGTTTCCTACATACAGCCTTTTATGCTGTCATCAACGGGACACACTCTTCATCAATGGAGCTTCATCATCGATGGTAATACCTCCACCATCAATGGAACATACATTGTATAACTCACTGTTGACAAGAAACACTCCACCATCGACGGTGCATGCCCTCCATTATCTACCGTCGACAAGACACACGTCACCATCGATGAGGTATGGTCTACACCTACCGTCGCCGAATGGGAGATGTTTCACCATCGATGGAGCATGCCTTATGTTTCTCATCATCGACAGAGCACATTCCACCATCGAAGGAGCATACTTTATATTTTTCATCGTTGACAGAGCACATTCCACCGTCAATGGAGCATGCCCTCTTCATCCACCGTCGACAAGTAAGCATTTCACCATCGACGGAGCATGCTTTTTATTATATATAGTCAATGGGTTTTATTACACCATCGACAACACTTTAGGATTTTACATATTCTCATCAACGGGGCATACTCGCCATCAACGGAAGCCCTTTCGATGCCTCCTCTGTTGATGAGGCACAGGGCTTTTCACATTTATCAATGGGGTACAAACCCCTTCCATTGACAGTACCCATGTACTCCACTATGGACTACTTTAATCATCAACAGACCCTGCATCATACCCCTACCATTCTAGGGGGTATTTACATTGTCGATGATAAAACAACATTTATACTTCCACAGTCGACAAAGCAGGTCTTTATCATGAATTCATTAATTATTCCTCCATCAACGGAGATTAATTCTTTGGTGTCCACCATTCGGGGACCCAGAACTGGCTAATACCAACACCTTAATGTTACTTCATATACCATGAGGACAACCTCACTACTTATTATAGTGGCACACCTTATGAAAAAAGGAAATAAACAAAAAAAATAATAATAATAAATATATATATGTATGTATATATGTGTGTGTGTGTGTTATATACACCTCCTTGCCTTCAGAGTGTATGGTCATATTACTACTAGACATACATCTATACTGCCCACTGTTTGCATAAATAATTATGCCTGGCCCATATGTTGATTTATGATCCTAAGGATACCTACTATTGGACATATTTTTTCAGAACATGTCATGATATCTTGGTTCAAACATACATCGAAGCCACATAAGACAACAAGACTCACTTTTACAGGGATGCCTAATACCCCTGTTTGTGCTAGAATTTATGAAGAGCACTACCCAGATTCTCAGAATACTTGGTTCCTGACTTATGTGAAACGTATGCTACAAATCAGAATAATCCGGGCATTTCAGACCTAACTCTTACAGAACCTATACCAAGGAGGTGTATATCCCTAATAATGGGCAATTTTAAGCGGAGACCAAGCACGGGTCATTGCGACCATCACATCTGGATCCCGCATGCGTTATACAAAGCCTTCCCGTGGTGGACTTTGTCTCCAACCTCAACTGGGGCTGACGCCAACTGTTACTTACAAAAGATGCATGGTACAATCCCCACTGCACAATCTCATATTAAATATTTTGCCTTTGATGAGGCCATACGGCTCATATCTACCAACCATCTGGGCCATTGTTTGGATATCTGTTTACCCAACAGAATAAATAAAGGGCTCACCATATTAATCTTTCATGTTAAAACCTGAGAAGGCTGCATTCCCTAGCATTCTGCTTGGGACTCCCTTGTAAATGAGATTACTACTACAGGATGACATAACAAAACCCTCTCTTTTGAATTTCACAGCTTTTTCCCTAAACTGGGTATACTATTTGACTACACAGCACACATCCTATACTGACTCTAATTAAAAAACCACTAAATGACATTATGAAATGGATACATTGTATCATTTGTGCCGACTCTACTAAGAGCCACTATGTTGCATTACAAAATGGATACATAGTCTCCCTTGTGAAATTGTAACAAACATCTTCTGAAATGCTACTTACGTAACCTATGCATTCCAAAATGGAAACATTTACACCATCTATATTATTTGGCAGACACAGCTAAAGACTGCACTGACCGGCTATACTGTAGCACTTCTAAATGGAAACATTTATATCATTTTGGATTCCTACTCAACTATTTGAGCACCATATAATTTCAACTACTCTGTGACTAAATATTGCAGCAAGTTCTGTCTTTTCAAATGCAAGCCACTGGTACCTACCGGCCACTTCATTATACGGCTGACTTTATTACATGTCCTGTTACCCTGATCGGGTTTACATCAGCCTAACTCTTCAAGAAACAACTACAACCAGCCAATTTGGCTTGCTTCAGCAATGATTTGATAACCGATAAAATAATGCGGTTATCTACACACAGAGTACGACTATTTACCAGGCAATATACTGGGATACTGCCTTTAGTACGCACCAGTCATCTGACCGCACCTCTCTATAAGGCAGAATGCCATAGCTGGCCACACCACTGGCATATAACTGCTTGGGAATCTCCCAGAAGTAATGACTTGCTGCAAGAGACCATTCCGTGGAAGATAGATCAGTTACGCAAAGAATTTTGTCATAACAGTAGATCTTCTAGGAATGTCCCTTGCAGTAAGTAGCTTCCATCCCTCCGTCCCCTGCCTCCTATAACAGGGAAAACACTAATAGGATTGGGATGCATGGGTATCTTGTTCCCCTCTGTCCCTCGCAAGTACAAGCTGAGACCGGCGGGGAACGGTGTGTGCCAGGAACCACCCACTTTTATAGGCACAGCTCAGGAAGTGAAGTCATGTGGGTGGTTCCTGGTGTGGAGACTGCTGGAAGAAGCTGCCGCATGATAGCGCCCCCTGCTGGGAACTCCCAGAAGTAATGACTCACTGCAAGAGACATTCCTAGAAGATCTACTGTTACGACAAAATTCTTTGCATAACTGATCTTTCTAGGAGTGGTATATGTTGTTCATCCACATGGACCCACCCAACCTCCCTGGCTGCAGACTCACACAACCTGGCTTCCAGCGGGCTAAGATCTGGCGTCATGGGGCGGAGCCATGGTATATACCACCCAGGTGGATGGGAGGAGCCAGCTTGAAGACTTCCGGTGGATCTTAAAGTGGAAGGGGGCATGCCAAAGAGTGTGGATGAACAACATATACCACTCCTAGAATTACTGTTACAGGTGAGTAACCTGTTTTTATTGAAGAGCTAGTGGAACCAAAACAGACAGGAAAATGATACAGATTTTAAGAAGTAGTCAGTTGTAACTTTTTATTTCTGAAGTATTTTTCTTTTTGTTTATTAGAACATTTTCTCTGTGATAATATTGCTCTGGATGTGTGGAACAGCTCTCAGCCTGACAGCTGACGTATCTATCTCTAATCTCCCCAGTTACATCATCAGCATTGTGATCTCACTGTCAGTGACATCACAGGTGACTGACCTGGCAGCTTTTGAGTGGCTGTTCCTAAGCAGCTGTGATGTCACAGTTGGTGAGGCCACAGTGCTGAATATGTAATAGGGGAACAGAGCTAGATATGTAAGCTGCTAGGCAGAGTGCTGTACACCTACTAACATCAGGTAAACAATATTCTAATTAACCAAGGGGAATAGAAAAAGTGCCTCAGATATCAAAGGTAATGGCTGACTGCTTTTAAAAACTAATATTAGTTTTAGGCAGTGTAGTAGGTCTTCAAATGTAAAGATTCTACGACACCGATATATGATACTTGGGTTAATTTAATGATATCATGAAACTTGAAAAGGTACAATATATCAAAAATAACAACAAAGACATTTTTGAAAGTGTCTGGGCCCTGTTCCACAATATTATTCAGAAAGGTATTAATATATAAAGTTAATTGCGTTTCTGTAATAAATTTTCTTAGTTTAAACTATTATCCCCTCTCAATGTTTTGAAAAGATTATCAACTTATTCTGGACTTTATATTGAAAGTTTTCAGATATGTTGTAACTGTCTATTATTAGTTGGCTCTCAATAGAAATTAATTACAAAAAATATAAATGATACCATAGGAAGAGAAAGTCTCCATATCAGCCTGGTGTGTCCTCACACCAGTTGGATATGGAGAAAGATGCAGCTGATTGATCACCCATGCAGGACCATAAGAGATATTACAAAATAACAAATATAGATGTCTGGGTGATTATTCAGGTTTTTACACACCTTGGTGTGGTTTGCCTTTATAAACTGCTTGTGCTTCGCTCTCGGGGTTTATGTGGCAAAACACACCTCGGGTCCATAAAGAAAGACTTGTCACAGAGTCACCTATACATTGTTCTATATATAATAATGGACTCTGAGTGCTGAGCTGTCTGCATAGAATAGACTAAGCAAACTTTGCAGTGCTAACAGCCACTCAGCTCACTCTCTTTCTGTGTCAGTAACGGACTCCAAAGGAACTAAAGGGTTGGTTCTCTGTGTGCTTCATGGAGTAGCAACAACCTCTGGGGAGAGCCAGGACAATTCAGAAGGCACAGACCTTCACCCACAGCATCCTTTCACAGTATTTTGTCCAGCTACTTTTCTTTTCGCAATCACAAAGCAAGCAATTATAAAAAATAAAATATGGGGTGTTGACAGAATTCTTTTTTTCACCCACTGTCAGTGTGTGGCACCATCACAAACCACTCATGTTCCGCACTCATAGTTTATGTGGTATTACACACCTTGGGTGTGTAAATAAAACTCATAATGTACAACACCCTATACATTATTCTATATATAATTTCTAAGTTGGAGATACCTAAAAACATTTTTTTGTGTCAGGTTATACTGATTCTTTAATTGTGTAAACGATTGTAGTGTACTATTTTGTAAAGTCTCTTTATTTCCATTATACCGTTCTGGTTCTATTTTTTAAACCAGGGTCAGTAATTGATGGTGGGATGTCATAATTATTGTTTGTTGGTGAGTATGAACTTATTTTACTGGAAAAATGTATAATCTGATGGGCCTTCTTCCAACAGTCCATAGCTGTCTTAGTGGCAAAGTTTACATGTTTGGGAGTTTTTTGTTTACAGTAGTTTGAAAATATTACCTGCCTTAGTTGTGGATATTTATGTAGCTTCTTTTTTATTTGAAAGGATTGTTCTGATTTGTCTGGTGATAAAAACCTCGAGTGAGTTACGTTGTTTGTGCTGCAATATTGTAATATTGAAAATTAGGTAATGACAGACGTCCTTTATTTTTGAACAAGACTAGCTTTTTGTAGGCAACTCTTGTTTTTTTTTTTTTCCAAATAAATATTGTGATAGACTTTTTAAGGTTTGGAAAGAATGCTGGTGGAATTAAACAAGGAAGAGATAGAAATAAAAACAATAATTTTAAAAGAATATTCGTTTTAATGTTGCTTATTCTTCTGATTAATGTTAAAGGTAAATTTACTCAGTTTTTTAGGTCCATTTGTATTTGTGTGAGAATAAGTGGATAATTTATGCTGTGCAAGTTTTGCAGTAAAGATATCACTTTAGTGCCCACATATTTGATTGTTGTGGTCTGTTTACATCGGCATTCATCTGGAATTTGTAAGGAGAATTTCTGATTCAGAATCACGATTTCTGTCCTACTCCAGCTGATTTTGTAGCTGGATGCTTTTCCAAATTATTTCAGATACCAGTATCAGTTCCTTTCTTGGTGTTATTAGATTCATTAACTATAGTAGTGTATCATCTGCATATAGACTAATTTTATGGCGACTGTCTTTAATTGTAATTCCCGCAATGTTTGGATTAGTTCTAATGGTTAGTGCAAATAGTTCCATATTAATTATAGATATCAGTGTAGATAATGGACCTCCATTATGGTAATCTACTTAATGAGAAATGCTGTGAGATTTGTTATTTGTTTTGATCTACGCTGTTGGAGAATTGTAGAGCAGTTTAATCCAGTTGTTGAATTGTTTCCTGAGACCTGTTAATTCAAATTTTTGATGAAGGAAGTCCCATTCTACCCTATCAAATGCCTGTTCAGCATCAACGACAAGTAACACAACATCTGAATGTTCCTTATTTGCTTTTATATACTGATCACACTTCTTACGTTATCTGTAATATTGCAGCCTTTACTGAACCCGTTCTGGTCTTGTGGGTTAAGTTTTGGTAGAATAGGTTCTAAACAGAGTGTTCATATTTTGGAGAAAATTGTGAGGTCAGTATTTAGAAGTGAAATTAGTCTATATGAGTATTTTATGGAACACGTTTATCACTGCTGGTTTAAAAGATTGTGGAATATCATGGAAGGTGTTAAAAGAATTGAATAATTTAGTAAGTACTGGCACAAGTTCTTTATTAAAGTTTTGTACATTCCTATTGGATAACCATCCAGGTCTGGGGCCTTTACCTTAGCCAAGCTATCAGTGGCTTTTGGAGTAGTAATCAGATTATTTCACATTTTGATTAGCTGATCTACAACTGAAATTTTAGGAAACTATATGTGTTTAAGACATTCTTTTTTTTGCTAATGGATATTGTTGTTGCTCTGTTTTATATAGTGTTTGACTGCTGACTGTTGATGTCTTGAGGTTTCTGGAGCATATTGTCCAATTGATCGTTTATACTGATAATTGATTTTTGTTCTTGGTCTTTCTTAAAGCTGCAGTAGTAATTAACAAAAACATAAATAATTTAATTGTCAGGACAAACCAAAACACCATAATATTTGATTTTATTATTGCATATTTTCATTCCTAAGGCAGCATAGATCATTTTGAAGTTCTTACATGTTATTGGTCCTTTGTCAATGTATGTAAGCAGATCAGGGTGGTGCTGTGTTGCTGACCATCAGAAACATGTGCTGGCAACACCCTGATATTTTTATTTATTTATTCATTACTAGGATTACAAATACCTTTGAACTAGGGGTTCTTTTACAAAGGTTCCACATCAAGGGAGAGACAATGTTGTACATAGGTTAACTAACAGTAGGTAAATAACAATGCAGAGAATCAAAACCAGTGGAATACACAGATGTTACAGATTGGAGGACAGGGGTACAAAATGTTACAGTAGGAGGACGATTTGGCAACTATAAAACATAACGATATTACTATAAGCAGTCCATAATATAACAGACTTTGTCCAGCTAAGAGCTAATTAAGGAGCAGTGAAAGCAGGCAGAGAAAGCAACAGGGGGAGAGGGAGGAGGGAAGGAAGAGGTGAGGTGCTGGAGGTAGTCACTAGGGTGGAGGTAGTATGGGGTGGGGCAACTAGGCAGGCAAGGGGCGATGGGGAGCGGCAGGGAAGACTAGAGGGCATAGTCACATTTACTTAGCGTTGCAAGGTGCCCACGAAGTTTGGATTTGAAAGTGCCAAGCTTGGGTACAGAGAGGACTTATATGGGTAGATCATTCAACCAAGTTGGCACTCTGTAACTGAAAGTACACTGGGCTTGTGAGGTCTGGTAGCGGGGAATAAGAAAAGACTGTTTATCTGCACTACGCATATGGCATTGGTTTGCCATAGGCAGGAGCATGGGCTGAGTGGAGGGAGGAGTTAAGGCAAGGTATATTTTTTTTTTCTGCAAAGAGGCAGGTTTAATATTTTATTCTACCATGTAAGTGAAGCCATTCGGCTTGTAGATATAGGTCACAGGTATGTGTGTGTTTATCGGCACCAGTTATCAACCTGCAAGCCTTATTTAACGAGCTCGTCAACCTCTTGAGGGAGGTCTCAGGAGCAGCACTGTATATTTATCAGACTGTAATCTGTGGATACACACAGGATAGAGCTAGTGACTGCTATTCTTAAGGCCACAGATATGAGACAGTGCCTATGCCTGTAGAGGACCCCAATCTGACAGTTTACCATCTTTGAGATATGATTGATATGCAGGGCATATGATAGTGAACTGTCCAGAGTAATACCTAGGTATTTGAATTCATGCACCATTTCCAGGGGTTGAGCTAGGTTGGCACAGATGGTAAGGCATGCCGATTTGTATTTGTTTTGGGGATTTGTATATAGCATTGCATTATAAATACAGTGGGTGCAGTTAGTGTGCGATCTCTGGGGAGAAGATTTTTGAAAGTTGCTACAGGCTGCCATCTTTATTGCAGGTTCCACACAAATTACAAAAACTGCAATTAATCATGGTCATAAAAATAGCTGATTGAATTTAAAATACCTGAATGAAGAATCTAAAGATTATCAGGGAATACATTACTAGTAAAAAAGGTAGGATAACATTTTATGCTGGCTAACTAGTACTGCTGCTTTAAGTCGTCAAGATAATAACAAACTGCAAAATGAGTTTGCACTAGGTAAAGTGGTGCTGAGACTAACAAACAAAACCTGAAACAGAAAAGTCAAGCACTCACAACCTCAGAATAAACCAGGGAACAGAACTTCAAAAAAGTAAAAAAAAAATAATTTAAGGCATAGAAACACATCTTGCCTAAGATGTGTTTTTATGCCTTAAATTATTTTTTTACTTTTTTGAAGACATGTGACCTTGTTTATTCTGAGGTTGTGAGTGCTTGACTTTTCTGTTTCAGATTGTCATAATAATAATTTGGGGGGTTTATCTGCAAAACAGTGATAATTATAACATATGTGGAGTATTTGTTTTTCTGTATTTCTTGTGAATAGCATATTATACAATTCCTTTTTTTTGTATTAGTTTATTGTATATATTGGGATCTAGGGTTAAGCTATGCTATTCTTCCAGTCATTGAATTTCTATTTTTAGTTGTGATATGTGTTTTATTAATTGTGTTTTATTGTATATAGCTGTGGACTGGAAAACTCCACTGGTGTAGGCCTTAAATGTGTCCCATATTATGAGTGCTGAAATTTCATCTTTTGAGTTATCAATAAAAAAAAATTGTGATTTCTGATCTGAACTGATTGTTGAAAAGTGAATTCATTAAAATGGATTGGTTTATTTGCCATACCTGGTTTAGTACCGTATCTAGTTCTGTTTTGATTTGAATAACACAGGGGGAATTATTTGATATGAGAATACCAAGATACTAGCAATCCATGATTTGGTAAAGTATAGATTCTGATATTAGAAAACAAGTCTTTGTGTGAGTAGGTCTGGTGGACAGTGAAGAACAAAATAATATATTCTGCTGTCTGGGATAAAATTACAGCAGGGATAAATTAATCTAAGATTGTATTTAAAGTTGGATATTGTTCCAATGGAGGCTGTGTGTGTGTGTTTGACATAGCTGATCTTCCGTTTTTTTTTGAGTCTGTGTCAAATTAAAATCAGTGCCTATTAAGTATGGAAAGTTACAAGTGGATAACTGAAGGAAGTAATCTGTAAAGAAGGTTGAGTTATTTTAGTTGGGGCCATAAATAGTTAATAAAGAAATAATATAACCTGGGAATTGGTATTCCAGTATAATAAATCTGCCCAAGTTATCTTCTGTACATTTAACAATCTTTGGGTTTATTGCCCTCCTTATAAACAGTATTGCAACCCCTCTTGAATTTGTTGTATATGGTGAATATTACCCCCCCATCCCACCATCTGTTCTTAAGCCAATCAAAATCCTATTGGGTAAAATGCATTTCTTTCATCATTATGTGATTTATGTGTTTTTATGTTTGCTTGCACGCATGTGCAAGAAACATAGTGCCATCATCGGAGATTTCGGAGGTGTGTCACCTCCTCCTCCAATTCAGGCAGTGTGCTGGCAGGCACAGCCCCTGTAAGCCAATGCATTTTGGAGCTGTCTATGACACACTCCAAAATGCAGTGGCATACAGTTGAAAGGGGGAGCTACGCTTGAGTAAGCAGCGATAAGAAGCTGCTCACGTGCAGCTCCCCAGCCGCAGGCGTGCGCCCTGCGCAGTGTATAGCCGACGGGGTGCCCTAATCCCCGTCGGCTGAATACCCCCAAAGTCCTTGTGCCACGCTGAGGCCCACCCCAGTGTAAGCGTCCGGTTTTTATTTTGTTGCCCGGCGGGGTGCCCAATCCCCGTCGGCTGAACACCCCAAAGTCCTTGTGCCACGCTGGGAGCCTACCCAGCGTGGCAAGCGTCCCACGAAGTCTTTTTTTGTTTTAACCTGTAAACAAAACGGTTCCCAGCTGCCTCCAACCCCTCCCACAACCCGCACCCACCACTGCTCACCCAGCCTCCCACCCCCCTCACCCCATACTTACCTCCGGACTCTGGTGCGGCGATCTTGAGGTGGACCGGGAACACGTCTGCCTCTTCAAAGCCGACCCGAACTGAGGAAATGCGGTAAGCTGTATAATGGGCTAGATAGGAAGGGTTCAACTTTATTGCATATCTCAGGCATTTTAGAATTTTGCCCAAATTTTCAACATGGGTTTTGGGACCCCTTCTCATGAATGATGTCACTGTCATGGCGTTATTCAGGCTGAAGATGAGCCCAAGCAGTGACTGCGCGGTGACTGAAATCACCGCCCGGGACTGAACTGCCATGACGGCTGCTATGGCAAAAAGCCATGTTGAGTATATCGTCAAAAATAATGACTGTTTATGGCGTGCGTTGCGCAGTTCATCACGAGCTCGTAAGTTATAATTCAATATTTTCACTCCAGATTTTCAACATTGCCATTTCACCACACCATCTTATGAGTAGTACAGCTGTCATTTTTCACATCTCACCCAAAATGTGTTTCCACCCTTGTAGCGCAGAATGGCGCAGTCGGTGTGCAAAATCAATGTACGGGACAAATTAAGAAAATCACAGTGACACTGTTCATGAGCAGAGGTCTTGAAATGGCTATATTGAAAATTTGGTGAAAAAATTCCTCAAAATGACTGTTTTATGAGCGTGCAGTTCATGCGACGCTCATAGGTTTAAATTTTCAATATTTCCACTCCAGATTTTCAACATTGCCATTTTTCCACACCTTCTTATGAGTAGTACAGCTGTCATTTTTCACATCTCACCCAAAACGTGTTTCCGCCCATGTAGCGCACAATGGCGCAGTCGTTATGTGAACTCAGTGTATGGGACACATTAAGAAAATCACAGTGTCACTGTTCATGAGCAGAGATCTTAAAATGGCAATGTTGAAAATTTGGTGACAGAATTCCTAAAAATGACTGTTTTACGAGTGTGCGTTGCACAGTTCCCACGCACGTTCGTAGGTTTGCGAATTTTCAATATTTCCACTCCAGATTTCCAACATTGCCATTTTTCCACACCTCCTTATGAGCAGTACAGCTGTCATTTTTCACATCCTGCCCAAAACGTGTTTCTGCCCATGTAGCGCACAATGGCGCAGTCGGTGTGCAAACTCAATGTATGGGACATGTTAACAAAACCACAGTGACACTGTTCATGAGCAGAAGTCTTAAAATGGCTATGTTGAAAATTTGGTGAAAAAATGCCTAAAAATGACTTTTACGAGCGTGCGTTGCACAGTTCCTATGCATGCTCATATGTTTGCAAATTTAATATTTTCACTCTAGATTTTCAACATGTCCATTTTATTAAACTTCCTTATGAACAGTACAGCTGCAATTTTTCATATGTCACCCAAAATGTGTTATCGCACATGTAGCACACAATGGTGCTGTTGGTGCTGGCGTAAATGTTTAGGACAGATTAAGAAAATCACAGTTACACTGTTCATGAGCAGAGGTCTTAAAATGGCTATGTTGAAAATTTGGTGACAAAAGTCCATAAAATGACTGTGTTACAGTGAGCATTGTGCAGTTTCCACGCATCCTCGTTAGTTCATGACTTTGTAATATTTTCAGTCCAGATTTTCACTAGTGGCATTTTTCAACACTTCCTTATGAACAATACAGCTGCCATTTTTCACAACATGGCGAAGGTGTTTTCACACTTTCAGTGCAGAGATGCGTGGTCGCTGTGGGAAATCATTGTTCGGCACAGATAAAGAAAATCACAGTGACACTGTTCATGATCGGAGGCACCAAAATGCCTGAGTTGACAATCTGCTATAAAATATCCCCAACCTAATTATATAGCAGGTGTGTTGCACAGTTTCTATGTCGCTCATTGACTTCACCATTTTTAAAATATTTTTACTCACATTTGCAACATAGCCATTTTTACACCTCCCCATGAAAGAGTACAGCTGTCATTTTTTACATCCTGTTCGGAATATTTTTGCACCTGTGGTGCTAAATCCCGTAGTCACTGTGCATAAGCAGCTTTCGGCTACCAAACTGATATTCCCCCTGTTCATGAGGTGGGGTCACAAAACAAACATGTTGAAAATTTGGAGTTAAAATACCAACGAATGCCTGAGGTATTAGGCTTTTCAACTAAATCGCCCAACCCTATAGAGAATGACAGGAATCAGGGGTGTGACTTGGGATTCTTGCCTGTGATGCTCATACCATTCCACACCCTGCAGTCACTGAGAGGCATCGAGGTATGCCTTGGACTCTTCGGCCCCAAACTTCACCCCATTCTCTATATCGCACGCATCTCACCGTATTTCCTAATGAAATGGGGTGTGCATAAGAAACCAAAGACCCCAAAGGAACACGTGCCACTTGTCCAGTCTCTGCAGAATGGGTTATGAGTGAAATGGCGTGGCCGTTATGCCTGACGACCCAAACGCACACCCCAATGCCTGTCACTCTCTGCAGGGTGGTGGTGGGGTTGGCTTCAGTTCAATACTTCACTGCCATTCCTATTACGCAGCTCTGTAACTTCTACACTACCACTGTCAATGCCAGCAAGCAAACATTCAGCATTGACAAATGCTTGTTTTTAATCCATTAGTACTTACCGTAACTGTTGATCTTCATGAGAATCTCTTTCGTCAGGCCATGCAGTCCCTCGTGCCATCCCTCTTTTGGGTTTGCAGCACTAAGTTTCTGTGCTGCTGTCTGCATTGCTAAATTTTCCAGCCCTCTGTCTCACCTGAACTGTGGAGTGCTGGGTTCTCTCCTGATTCCCTAGAGGGAGGTCCTTCGAGCATGAGCTTTGGCGGGGAATTGAGGAGAGGAGGGGCCACATTTATCTATATGCTGACTCCTGATGTCATCATGGGCACCCACTGGCTGACTGCTTGCAAAAGTTTCCATGTGATCCTAGCGCCTGGTGGCTCTGAGTTCCATAGGTGTGGCCTGATGAAAGAGATTCTCTCGAAGATCTACTGTTATGGTGAGTACGTAACTGTTCTTTTTTTCTCCCTCCGCCCCTCCCCACAGAACATTTCATGCTACTGACTACCTAGTTCCCCAAAAAAACCTTATAACCCGGTATGAGAGCCAGCACAGAGGGTATGTAATAAATTAGTCACACACACACCAGAATTCACAGTTAAGAAATAACATATAGAATAGTGGATGGGTGACCATCCTCAACAAGGCTGTGTTTCCATCGAGGGAAGTGATGACATTATAGGGACCTCGAGAGCAGAGCTTGAGAGGCCTCTATGATGTCGTCACTTCCTCAGATGGAAACACAGCTTTAGTTGTGGATAGTCACCCATCCACTATTTAATATAGTGTATGGTTTGAGAGGAAGGTTTACAGAGAAAGAAAAAGACTAAGAGATGCATTTTTTTTGTTTGTTTTTTTGTTAGCATCTGTATTAAGATGTGCAGTGTGGTAACAGATTACATAAGTTAATGGAGCTCAAACATTGAAATGGGATTCAAATGAAATTATAGCACAATGTTCAGTTCTTTTTTGACTTATCTGGGATGTCTTGACTCTCAGCGTGTTGGGAGCAGGTGAGAAAAAAACTGTTAAGCCAGAGTGATTTTGAATCACCCCCCGCCCTTGCAGCACAGCATGTCACAGGGCAGGTCCTCTGTAACTTGCATTTCTACCGTCTCTTTTTAAAAGACCACGTCTGCTATGGTATTTTTTGACGTGTTTTGGTTGAATCAGGACCAGCAGTACAGAGAAGTGAAGTAAGTCTGTGAGAAGCATGAGAGAGTTTCTCTAGATGCTGTAGATTGAGGGGATGGAGCAGCTGCTCAGTTCAAAATCAAAAAAGTTGTTAAGGTATCATTCTGACATCAGAACGATGCCATAACAATGTTTTGTGACCTTTGTACCGTGCCATAACATGAAAATTATTATGTATATGGAAATCCATATGGGATAAGAGGTAACCATACATTATAAAGAAAAGCCAGTCTTACCCCTTTGGGAAACCGCTCTATCAGCAGTTCCAATGCCTGTTCTGGGAGCTCTCTTGCCATGAGTCAGACCCATCTCTCCATTACCTCCCCTGGTCCACCCCACCGTCCCCACTCCCAGATGGATTACGATGCCATTTGTCCCCCATTATGGTGCAGCATTCTCCCCCAAAGGCCTTCATTCCCAAGCATCTCACTGCCACTATCGTTACACTTTTCAAGTCTTACTTAATGTGACAGGCTCAGCCCCACTCCCATATACAACCAGTACAAGTACAGCGAGCCATAACCAGTGGGACAAGCATTAAGTTCCCTATTATCTGCACACCTGCATGTAAGACACATTTGTTAATGGTTGGGGCAGTTCCCACATCCCACAGAATGCTGCTGCAACCCCCCCGGGATTAGCACCACAAGGGCACCTGTATACTAGCAAAATCCCCCTATTGACCCTGCGCTTGTTAAGCCATCCTCAAGGTGGTAGTATCAGTGGGCTGAGTCTGAGCCCAAAGACCACAACATGGTGCCGATCTTGAGGCGATCCCCTCTATGCCCTGACCAACAGCGCCTCAGGACTTACCAGAGTGTCCTCCTCTGCTGAGCCCACATAAACTTGCCCAATAAACAATGTCTAGTTCAACCTGAGAGGGCCCATATCGCTCCACGGGGGCATCGCCTCTCAGGTAACCAAACCCAAAACTCTAGGTCTGTGCTCACAACCCCAGTCATCTAACTACACACAGCCCGCTCAGTGCATGACATTTTTATCCATACGACTGAGAAAAGAGAAACCTCCTTCCCCCGCACCCTGATTTACCACCACCCCCCCTCTTCCAAGCCTGATCTTACAACATCAAATGCAGGGTGATAAAGTTCAATAGTGACCATTAAAGGAGTCCAGGCTCCCCTCCTACTAGGCAGAGGGGAAGTCCATGTTACTCATCATTTGCTTTCAAGATGTAGCACCTCATGGCTGCTGCATCTTGTTCGGTCAACTGCTCAGTTTGGTGCCCAGTACGTAGGCAGCACTTACCATCCTCCCGTGATTCTGTTACCTTACTGAAAGTGTTCAGGGAGGCAGCAGGGACTCAGGAACCTATAAGTCCCAAGGTTAAATGGCAGTCTGTCTCTCCAAACCCTAAGCTGCCCTCATTGCCTGGGTGGGAGGGGTGGGGCTGCACCACCACAGCGCTGATACAATCTAGATAAGGGTTTTTGCTGGCAAAGTCTTTAGTTAATAATGGCTCACTCCAGTCTCTCAGCTGTGGTTTTTCTCCCAATCGTCGATGAATTTCTGAGCCTTGTCCACCTCTTGGAATGAGTGTGTAGTTCCACCCACTTTCACTCATACCACATCAGGTAGGCAAATATATAAAATCCAGTTGGTGCTCTCTCAGGGCGTCCAATATTGGGGCAAAAACTCTGCTTTCTCTGAAATCTCAGGGAGAAATCTTGGGATATGTATAGTCTGTTGCCCTCATAAATCAACTCTTTTTTTTTAGCCTGGTATACTGGCAGAATCTCCTTGTGGTCCGCGAGGTGTTGTAGTCGAATGATGCTCTGTCTTGGAGGCTGATTGTGTGGCATTTGAGGTGTCAGGGCCTGATGGGCCCTTTCTACCTAGGCTTTTGCCCTTCATTTGGTATCTCATGTATTAGGTGACCGTGATAGAGTGCTTTCAAAAAGGGCGACTCAATCATGGCACTTTTACACAGGGCTACTGGGCAGGGAGTGTGACTGGATAGGGGGTTCAGCGACTATAGCGACAGAATGTCGCTAAGTATACATGCGCGCAGGGTGGGGTAGGGAGGGACTGCGACGAGTGTAAGGGGAGGGAGGGTTTTTGGGGCATAGTGTGGTGGTGGCCTGCCGAGCTGGCCATGTTGCATGGTGGGTTGGTGGCAGGCTGGGGTTGGAAGGGTGCCGGGTTTGATTCTGGGAGTGCTTGTTTTTTGCACCAGGTCGCAGGTTTTTTTTTTTTTAGATTTGTACCCCCCTGACATGCACCACCCTGGAGTTGAGAATCCTTTTAGTAGGAGGGTGTGGGGGGGGGTGTGCGGGGGGCACAGTCACCGCATAAAACATTAAAATTTAAGTCTCCGGTGCCATCTTGCTGTTTCCCACGAGTCTACATCGCTGAAATTAATTTTCAGTGATGTAGACTCACCCAGACGGTGATTGCTATTATGCAGTTGCCGTTGTCACATGGAACCCTTCATTTGCAGACCCAGAAGTTCAGGTAGAGTCTCAGAACAAAATTTTAGTATCCTGTCCCCCTTCTTGCCTTCTGGAAGTCCTCTCAGTCGCAGATTGGATCTCTAATTTTAGTTTTCTTGATATTCGAGTTGGTCTGAAAGGGCAGCCATCTCTCGCTCGAGGTGTGCCACTTTTTCCGGCAGGTTTTCATGCACGTCTTCCAAATTAGAGACCCGCTGTTCAACCTCCCCAAGTCTCTGACCTTGGCTGGCCACCTGAGTAGCTAACTCTGCTATTTGCCCTGTTAATGCATCAAGCTTTGGTGTCAGGGCTTTAAGTACCTGTTTTGTGGCAGTACAGCCCAGGGTGGACATCTCAGTGGCTGACAACTTGATCATATCAAGAGTCCAGTTGCTGCAGCCCATCTTGCTTCTTGCCACTTTTTGAGTTACCTCTCAGTGATTTAGATCCAAAGTTTAGCAAATATTCGCCCATGCCAGCTGCAAAGACTGCGGGATGTGTTTGTGACTAAGATAAATGCAAAAAAAGAAATTTGAACAAGAAGGACAAAGCTTGAGAAAACCACATCTTATTGGTTCACTGCTCATTCACGCCCCCAGGCTAATTTTTCTACTGGGCGTGATACACTAATGTTGCCAGCAGGGGGGCTGTGCTTTGTGTCAGAGTATATGTAGCGCTACATTTGTACTTCCCTCAAAGGGGTGCTTTAAGCCATTCTTCAAGCATTTGAAGTTAGCTCTAAGTGTTTCTTAAAATAGAATACCTTGTAGCTTGCTTAAATTAATTAAAGGGAAAAGTTCACGTCAGATTGGGCCCCCCCTCCGTGAGAAGCAGGGCCCGATTAGCAGATTCATAAATAAGATAATTTCTTACATTTACTGTGCCATATTTAATTTTAAATTTTATCTGGTTGATCCTGCTCCCTTCCCGCTGGTATTTTACAAGTAACAGCCCTCCCTGGTATGCCCACAATCACCCATGGCTGTCCCAAGTATGATGTGCCCTGTAGGGAGCAGCTGGGGTGCATCCATAGGAGTACCATAGTGCTCCAGTTTGCAGCCTGCATTTCTCTGTGATATACCGTGAGTAGGTACCGACTGCCAGGGTGTCTGTCAGCCTGTACCTGGTCTCGGTATATCATGGACACACATATGCAACAAACCAGAGCTATTTGAAGGTACAGCAATATAGTAATCTGTACAAAATGATCTTATAATCGGACCCTGCTTCTCATGGAGGTGGGGCCCTATCCAACGTGGACGTTTCCCTTTAATTAATTTAAGCAAGCTACAAGGTATTCTAGTTTAAGAAACACTTAGATCTAACTTCGACTAATACTCTATGATGTATGTATTTCACTACAGTCTATGCATTTCAGCAGGCAATGTATACATCAGTCTTACTATATGATGTGTGTATTTCAATAGTTAGTATATGTATTTCACTATCTAATGTATATGTTTCAGTTTGTGATGTATGCATTTTACCATACAGTGTATACATTTCAGTATACAGTGTATATGATAAGCCTCACTATATGATGTATGCATTTAAACATATAGTAACACAACAAAAAGGTAATGTTAAATGCACAATGGAAATAGAAAAGTCTTCTTCAGGAATTATCTAAAAGAGAAATAAGCATCTGTCAATGCCGAATGTTGTCTTGCTGGCATTGGCATTGGTAGTGCCGGAGTTAGAGATGCGTGATAGGAATGGTAGTGAAGTATTGAAGTGATGCCAACCCCACCACCACCCTATAGAGACTGACAGGCATTGGGGTGTGCCTTTGGGTTTTCAGCTATAACGCTCATGCCACTGTACCTCACCGTACTCTGTAGACACTGACAAGTGTTGTGGTGTGCTTTGGGGTCTTTGGGCATTATACTTACCCCATTACATAAGGAAATACATGGAGGTGGGTGCAGTATAGGAGAATGGGGTGAACTTTGTGGCCAAACACCTCAAGGCACACCACGATGCCTGTCACTGGCTGCAGGGTGGGGTGGGGGTGAAATGGCATGAGCATTACAGCCGATGATCCCAAGTCAAACTCCTGATGCCTGTCAGTCTCTAAGGTAGGGGGAGCTACAGTTGGAAACCCTTACACCGTAGTCGTGTGTTGGTATTTTCACTCCAAATTTTCAACATGGGCTTTTTGTGACCCCACCTCATGAAGAGCGGCACAATCAGCTTGTAAGCTGAAAGGTGGTTTTGCCAGCGGCTATGCCATTTGGCGACATAGGGACAAAAACACATTTTGGGCAGGAATGTGGAACATGACAACTGTATTGTTCATGAAGAGGCATACAAAAATGGCAACGTTGAAAATCTGGAGTGAAAAAATGAAAATTTGGTGGAATCATTAGCATGCATAGAAACTGTGCAACACACGTCCGTAACCCAATTATTTGTGGGAGTTTTTTAGCCACATTTTCAACATAGGTATTTTGGGATCTCCCCTCATGAACAGTGGTGCTGTGATTTTGTGAATGTGTCCCAAAAGGTGACTTCTCCCAGCGACCATGCCATTGTGCACCACAGCTGCGGAAATACATTTTGGGCGGGCTGTTAAAAATGACAGCTGTACTGTTGATAAGGAGGTGTGAAAAAATGGCAGTGTTGAAAATCTGGCATGAAAATATTGCAAATTTGTGAAGTTACAGGAGTGCGTGGAAACTGTGCAACGCATGCTTGCAACACAGTCATTTAATGGACTTTCGCCACCAAACTTTCAACATAGGCATTTTAAGACCTCTGGTTATGAACAGTGTCACCGTCATTTCCTCAAACTGTCCCAAAAACTGATTTTGCACAGCGACCATGCAATTCTGCGCTAGACATGTGAAAACACATTTCGGCCAGGATATGTAAAATGACAGCTGTACTGTTCATAAGGAGGTGTGGAAAAATGCCAATTTTGAAAATCTGGAGTGAAAATATTCCAAATTCACGAAGTTACGAGCGTGCGTGGAAACTGTGCAACGCATGCTTGTAAAACACTAATTTTACAGACTTTCATCACCAAATTTTCAACATAGGCATTTTAGGACCTCTGCTAATGAACAGTGTCACTGTCATTTTCATAATGTGTCTTGAACATGTATTTCCCACAGTGACCACACTATTCTGTGCCATACTGTGAAAACACATTTCGGCCAGGATGTGAAAAATGACAGCTGTACTATTCATAAGGAGGTGCAGATCAATGGCAATGTTGAAAATCTGGAGTGAAAAATATTATAAATTTGCAAACTTATGAGCATGCGTGCAAACTGCGCAACGCACACGCTCGTAACACAGTCATTTTACAGAGTATCATCACCAAATTTTCAGCATAGGTATTTTAGGACCTCTGCTCATGAACAGTGTTACTGTCATTTTTGTAATCTGTCCTGAACACTGATTTCCCACAGCAACTGCACTATTCTGCGTCGGAAGTGAGAAAACACATTTTGGCCAGGATGTGAAAAATGACAGCTATACTGTTCACAAGGAGGTGTGTAAACATACCAATGTTAAAAATCTGGCATGAAAATATTGCAAATTCGCGAAGTTACGAGCGTGCGTAGCAACTGCGCAACGCATCCTCGTAAAACAGTAATTTTTTTGGATTTTTTTCCACCAAATTTGCAACATAGGCTTTTTGAGAGCCCACCTCATGAACACTGGCACTGTCGTTTTGTTAATCGGTCCAAAGGAGATTCCGTGCAGTGACCGCTGAAATCACCTTCGCTGAATAGCGCCATGACAGTGACAGAATTCATGAGGAGGGGTCCTAAAACCCCATGTTGAAAATTTGCGCCAAAATTCCAAAATTGCCTGAGATATGCATCAAAGTTGAAAAAACCTTTTTATTCCATTATACAGCTTACCGGCATTTCCTCAGTTCGCGGTCGGCTTTGAAGAGTGCAGACATGTTCCCGGTCCACCAAGATCATCACACTGGACTCCGAGAGAAGTATGGGGTGAGGGGTGAGGAGAAGGCGCGAGAGGGGTGGGCGGGTTGCGGGGGCAGGGAGATGGCGAGGACCATTTTTCCCACAGGGCAAAAAAATCATGGGACAGTTTTTTACAGGGTATTTGGCACACTGGGGTGGGCCCCAGTGTGCCACCCAAGTGTTTTTGGGGGTGCAGTAGCCGTGAGTTGGGCACCCTGTCCAGCATATATGGAAGGGAGTGGGGACACGAGCCGAGGGGATTAGGCACACCCTCAGCACAGAAGAAGGTGGACATCATGCCGGACGGGGAGTGGGCTCCCCGTCAGCAGATCTAAGTGGGAAAGAGGGAACTGAAGCCAATGGGATTGGGGCCCTGTTGTGAAAAGCATTTTTGGTGGGCGCATGATGCGAGGATTGGACATCCCCTCCGCACACAATGTGGAATATGGGGAGGATTATGCCGATGGGGAGTGGGCTCCCCGTCGGCTTGTGACAGGCAGGCGGTGGCAGTCACTGCTGCCATGTTGCCTGCACATCGGGAGTCGTGATGTGGTCACGCTGCATGAGAGCTTCGCTCTCATTGCAGTGGACCTTTTTTCAGATGTTGTGGCCGTATTAGATATGCAGGGTGTCGGCCCCTGCTGCTGGCTGATTGGGGAATGAGGGAACCCACCTACTGATGTGTGCCCTGCATTCGCCCAACAGTGACCGCGCCTCCAAATCTGCTACTACCACAATATGTTTTCGCTGCGCATGCGCGAGCCAACATAAAAAGCAACATTTTTTTCTCTAAGATAATTTTGTTTCACTATATAAGGCATGTGTTTCAGTATATGATATATGCATAGTCCCATACAGTGTGTGCATTTTCAGGATACAGTGCATATGTGCTGGTAGGCCTTCCCATATTGCATGTTTCACACTGCTAATTTGTTTTCTCTCAGTACTTCATGCTTCACAGTGCACACAGAATCTTCTGCCTTTACACAATTGTTGATGTTGATTATATTGTTTGACAAGGCCTGCTTGGCTGCTCCAGTCCTCCCCTCATCCCCTGTCTTAGTCCTTCCTTCACTATCCTCCTCCCCTCACCCCCGGCTACCAGTTCCTTCCCATCCATGGTTCTCTCTCCTTCTCCTGTCTCACATTATCAGTGCACTTATGTTACACGTGATTTTGTTGCTGCATATACCGTACCATAATATCTGTACTTTTATAATCCTACATGTTAATCGGCTGTATCTAAATTGCCTGTTTGTTTTCTATAACACTGTTTTGGCTTGTATAATTTAACTACTGTATCCTGTTTTGTCATGACGTGGAACCTTTGTAAGCGAGCTTCCCGCTCAAAGACTGTAATCCGAAATTTCAGTAATAATAATAATAAATACCTTTTGTTTCTGTTATTTGCATGTTTGTACAGTAGCTTATTGTTTCTGCACAGATCTCCCCCACCGCCCCGATGCATCTGAAAAATGAGTTGTTACCATCTCAGTATCTTTCCTGATTAAACTTTTGAAATAACAAAATAAATAAATATACTGCAGCATATGTGTTTCATTATAAAATGAAGGCATTTTGCTATATTGTATGTGTATTTCGGTCTATGGTGTAAGCATTTCACTATACAGTGTATGTGGCTCACTATATAATGTATGCAGTTCACTACATAATATATGTATTTCACTATATGATGTACAGTATATGTTTCAGCATTTGATGTATGCAACTCATGATATATCATGTATGTGTTTTACTATGAGGTGTTCATGGCCAGAGGGTATGAATTATGTCCCTAATGGCATCCCATACAAAACCCTTATCCTTTACAGTTGAGTTTGTCTGGATGCTATTCCGGAGCTGAGGTTGTAATCCTCAGCTTGTGACATCACAGTTTGTTGCTGTGCAACTGACTGTGATGTCACAAGGAGAGGGTTATTTGGTGTGGATATACAATCCCAACTCCATGCTGCTGTGGATTATCTTTCTGGTGAAGTTTGATGGAAGGGGAAGGTTTTTAACAGTGCACTAGAAGAATAGACTGTGACAGCAGAAAAAGACTCTAAAGTCCATCTAGAGTGTCCAGAATTCATACCTGTTACCCCATGGCCTGCTACTGAATAGGGTTTAACTCTTTGAACAACCCCTCAATTTCCCCAGCTGTCCCCCCTTCTTTCTCCCGCCCTCCTAACCTCACCTTCTGGTGCCACTACACCACCGAATCTGTCCACCCAGCCTTAGAAACATAGAAACATAGAAACATAGAAGTTGACGGCAGATAAGGACCGCAAGGCCCATCCAGTCTGCCCATTTCTTTTTCTACCTTATAAATGTGCCATCAGCCTTTGCTCTGTCAGTGACCTATCTATTCATAGTCATTTGTATTGCTCCCTTATGCCTATCCATGCCTGTTTGAAGCCCTGCACTGTATTCATAGCCACACTTCTTGTGGTAAGCTATTCCATGCATCTACCACCTTTCTGTGAAAAGAATTTCCTCATATTCCCCTTAATCGGCCTCCCTCTAATCTCATGCTGTGTCCTCTTGTCCTGCTATTTTCTTATATTTAAACATGTTAGACTCTTTCACCTTGTTTATGCCCTAAGGTGTTTAAATGTCTCGATCATATCACCTCTCTCCCTCCTTTGCTCAAGGGTATACATATTGAGCTCCGTTAATCTGTCCTCATATGTCTTCTGATGCAGTCCTGCACCATTTTGGTTGCCCCTCTCTGGACTGCCTCAATTTGGTTAATGTCCTTGTGAAGGTGTGGCCTCCAATACTGCACGCAGTACTCAGATGGGGCCTAACCAATGTCTTGTACAGAGGATTATTACCTCCCTCTTACGACTTGTGATACCCCTACTGCTACCCTAACAGCGCCCTAGCCTTACCTAGTGCTTTAGGAGGTCTGCTTGGATGATTTTAGGTCATCAGTGATGATGATGCCCAAGTCTCTTTCTTCCTTTGTGACTGCTAGCAACTCCTCCCAGCCTATAAGTGGCTTCAGGGTTTCTCTTCCCTATGTGCATGATTTTGCACTTCTTTGCATTAAATCCCAGTTGCCACTCTTCTGACCATTTTGCTAGTTTATCCAGATCTCTTCTCATTCTGCCCACCCCATCTGGATCATCTACTCTGTTGCAGATCTTGGTTCATCTGCAAACAGACAAGCCTTACCTCTAGTCCATCTACGAGGTCACTAATGAAGATGTTGAATAGGACTGGCCCCAGGACTGATCCCTGAGTACCCCACTTGTGACTTGCATCTCTTCTGACTGTATACCATTTACCACCACTCTCTGTTTTCTGCCAGTCAACCAGTTTGCCACCCAGTTGACCAACTTCTGACCCACCCGAGCCTACCTAGCTTATTTATCAATCTTCTATGTGGAACAGTGTCAAAAGCTTTGCTGAAGTCAAGGTAGGCGACATCAACTGCTCCCCTTGGTCCACCACTCTGGTTACCCAGTCAAAGAAATCTATGAGATTAGTTTGACAGGACCTTCCTTTGTAAACCCATGCTGTCTTGGATCCTGTGCCCCTATGGATTCCAGGTGTTGCACTATCCTTTCCTTAAGCAGTGCCTCCATAATCTTGCCCACTACTGAGGTAAGACTGACTGGTCTGTAGTTCCCGCCTCCTCCCTGCTACCACTCTTGTGGGCGGGATCACATAAACCCTTCTCCAGTCTTCTGGGACCTCTCCTGTGCTCAGAGACTCACTAAACAATTCTGCTAATGGCTCTGCTAGTTCCTCCTTTAGCTCCTTAAGTACCCTGGGATGTATGCCATCAGGTCCCATTGCCTTATCCACCCTGAGCTTAGCAAGCTCTTGGGACCCTTTCTTTGTGAAGGAGTGGTGCTCACCTCCCTCCCCTGTGTCCATGATGCTGAGCTGTGGGCCCTGCCCTACCTTCTCTTCAGTAAATACTGAGCAAAAGTATCTATTTAGGATAGATGCCTTTACAGAGTCCTCCTCCTCACATGCTCCCTTTTCTCCATTAGCTTAGCAATACCCCTCTGGACTTTCTCCTTTCACTAATGTATCTATAGAAAGTCTTGTCACCTTCTTTTACTGTTCGTGCTAGTGTTTCCTCAGTTTGGGACTTTGCCTGCCTTACTGCCACCTGCTTCCCTTAGGGCAGTTTGGTATGCCTCCTATCTTCATCCCGCTGTGTTCCTTATATTTCCTGAAGAGCCCAGCCTTTTGGCTCTGACCTTTTCTGCTACTGTATTTGAGAACCAAAGTGGTTTCCTTCTTCTTTTGCACTTCCTTTTCTGTCTAACACAATGGGATGTTGCTTCAAGTATTGTATCCTTAATGCTTGCCCACTTTGCCTGTACCTCCCCACCTGTGTTTCTTTTGCCAGGGCTAGCTTAACTCTGTTGGCCATCTTATCAAAGTCAGCTCCTCTGAAGTCCCATATTTTTGCCTTGAATGGGATGATTTAGATGTAGTAGCCAAATTGAACCATACCATGTGATGGTCACTGGCCCCAGGTGACCTTCTACCTGAGATCTGTGATCCCTTCTTTGTTAGTCAGTACTAGATCTAGGATAGCCCTGTCTCTTGTGGGTTGCTGTACCAGTTGTTTGAGGCCCTCCCTGCAGGAATCCACTATGAGTCTAGTTCTGGCAGATGTTCCTGCTGGTATTGACCAATCTATATCTGGCATGTTGAAGTCTCCCATTATCAGAACCTCCTTTAGCTGTCATGTTTTGTATATCTTCTAACAGTAATGTGTCTATGTCCTCCCTCTGGTCTGGGGGCCTGTAGACACCCCAGTTCTTATGGCTGTCCCATTTCCTGTTTCAGGGTGACCACAGTTCTTCTGGCTCCTTATGTGTATTCTGAATTTCTGTAGCTTTGATATTTTCATTGACATACAGGGCCACTCCTCCCCCTTTTTACCTCGGTCTCTTCTGAACAATACATGCCAGGTACTGAAGTCTCCCAAGTGTGGTTACTGGTAAACCACGTCTCACTAATTGCTACTATGTCCAGTTTAGCCTCTGACATTATTGCCTGCAGGTCTGGGATCTTATTTCAGGCTGTGAGCATTTGTGTACATGATTTTCCATTGGCCAGATTTTGGTGTGTTAGTTGTTGGGTGAAGTTGGCATTACCCTGTGCATCGTATGGGGAGACAAACCTTTTTCTTACCTGGTGATGCAATTGAATGGCAAACACGCTGAATTCCTGTTTGACCACTAGCTGAGGGGAGGGTGTGTTCTTCCCATTCGACGTATGGGTGCTGCACCCTCTCCCCATTTGCTAGTTTAAATATTCTGCAAAGACGTCAAACTTCTGCCCCAATGCCTGACTCCCTCTTTAGTCAGATGCAGTCCATCACATTTAAAGAACTTCGCTCCCCAGAACTGTTGCCAGTTCCCTACAAATCTGTGTCCTTTTTCCTGGCACCATCCTTGAGCCACGTGTTTAGCTCCCTATCTCCCCTTCTCTGACCTTCAGTCCATCTGCTCCCTTCTCCCAGACTGGCAGGATCTCAGAAGGAGATGCTGATGAAATAGATGATAGTTTGTCACCCAGCTTAGTCAGGTGTTCCTTGGTCTCCACAACTGACCGGCTGGCCGTAGATCATTAGTCCCTATGTGTACTAGGACATCAATGTTTTCTCCTGCTTTGTGAACAATTTTAGCAATGCGATCAGTGTCTCTCATGCTGATGTACCTGGGACATCTGACCATCACCCTGGCTGGAGATGGGTATCAACTCCCGAATCATGGAGTCTCCTATGATCAGAAGTTTTGGATTTCCTTTGTGCTTGTTTAGTTTTGGTTCCTGATTCGGGTGAGTATTGTTGTGCTAGCTCCTGTGCCGCAGTGTCCTGCTCTGCAGTGTCTTCTGCCTCTTTATTTGATTTCAGAGATAGAGGCAGATACCTGTTTTAAGCGTTTATATGGTTTTGGAGTAATGTGTTGGAGAGCAGAAGTGATGGGGCACCTGATTTGCTCCTCCTAACCACCTGCAACCTCCTGGACCAACTACCCTCTGCAGTCGAGGTTTTTCTGTTGGATGCTGGGAAATGGCGGTGGTTCTTATAATGTATTTCCTCTTCAATATGAAATTTGAGGCGTGCAATCTCTGCCCATGCTGCCCGGAGCTGAGACCGAAGATCTCCAAAGGCCCAGCATGTAGGACAGTGTCCTAAATCCTGTAAGACTGTCCTTCTGAAAATTGTTCCACAGTACCTGCAGTTAATGAAATCCATTCCAAATAAGTTGCTGGGTTTGTAACCTAGTCAGAGTAATTAGAAGGGAAAAAAAAGGAAAAAATGCAAGTAATGGTTTAATTGTGCTTTGTTTAACTTGTTATAACAAGTTAAATTACTAGTGCCCCTGTAAATGAGATCACCTTGTGGAGGCCCCACTGATCCGCCCCTTCCTGCTCTGCCACAGGAAATGTCACAACTGTGGTACCCTATAAAAGGAGTGTAGCATGGGGTGGTTGGGGATGGGGGTGGGTGGCTGGGCCCTTCCCCTGCCTAAAAAGAAGAACCACGGACGAAAGAACAAGGAGGTAAGAGCAGAAACAATCAGTCAACAACAAATGCAGTAACCCTGAAAGCTTATCCTAATGTTAGATAAAACTGTAAAACCTGTAAGCACCACCTGTAATAATTTCAGAGAGATATACCCTGTAAGAAACACTTTGCTCCAGAGAAAATAAAGCAGTAACAGAAGATATACCTTGCAAAAGACAATTTGAATCAGAAGATTACAGCAGTAATCTGTTAGCACACACCTGTAGGCACACCTTGTAATAATGCAGAAGAAGGTATACCAGCAACAACAATTTGAATCAGAGAAAAATAAAGCAATGAAATGTTAGCCACAAACAGTAGCAATCCCTGTGAGTAAAAAATCAAAACACCACCACACAGTAAATCTGCTTAGCCAAACTAAGTCTTAATCCTTCTCCCTTGCTCTGGTAAGTTTCTCTACTCTGCCTTTCAAGCAGTCTTAGAAGGAAAGAGCTCAGGTGAAGCTAGGTGCCTTGGCCAGCAAACCAAGTCTTCTACCTTGAACCCATTAATAGTCCCTGCCTAGACTACCTCTTATGGCAGTCTGTACCGCTGTTCCAACCCCTCTTGATTAAGAAGACTTTCCTAACATTCCCCTTAAATTTCCCCCAACCTAGTCTCCACTCATGCCCTCCCGTCATTGTACTTCCGTTCCTTTTTTAATTTAGTATACTGTTTTCGCTTTCTTCCAGCAAGCCTCCTTTGGTCCTTCCACCCTGCCCAGCTCCGTCACCTGCCATCCTTGGGATTTACTTTGCTGTTTGTCTCCCCCCTCCATGGATAACCCCCACATGAGAAGGGCTGCTCGGGGTCACCTTAGTCCCCCCAGGACAGAGGTAAAGTTTTGGTGGTGGAGCAAGGGCCTCAGTTGGCGGTGCAGGACCTGCAGCAGGGCAGCGCATGGGGCATCCTGCTCAGGGGGAGGAGTTTTGCTTTTTCTTCCCTGCCCCAAATGTTTTGAGAGTGTTGCATCTGAAGCCAAAGTGTTAGCGCAGTAATGTTCCCCTCCCTATCACTGGCTCCAGTCTGCACTGCCACTTGTGATCACACAAGTGGCAGTATTGTGGCACAGATCAGGAGCCCCCGGGAAGCGAGTGTCCATGGGACGCTCAGCCACCCTCCTTCAGCTGGCCAGACAGCAATCAAGGCTTGTTCCGAACCTGGGTCACTGGCGTTGTAAGTTATGGCGCTGGCAGGATGGCTCTGCACTGTGATTCCTAGTAAACAGGACCTTGTCAATTTTGTTTATGCCCCTCAGGAACTTGTATGTCTAGACATATCCCCATCTCTCCCTCCTGGCCTCCAGCATGTACATTTGTAGGTCTGCCAGCCTTTCCTCATATGTTCTGCCCTGTTGCCCCTTGGTCATTCTGGTGGCCCTTTGCTGCACTGACTTCAGCCTGTCCTGGCCCTGCCTCATGTGTGGGCTCCAGAACTGAGCACAGTACTGTGGGTGGGGCCTCACCAGGGACCTGTACAAGGGTAATATCACCTCCCTCCTTCTGCTGTCTAAACCCTTCCTTTAAACCCCATGATTTCGATGGGCTTCAGACCCAGAACTACTGGTTCCTAGCAGTCCTGTGCTCTAATGACAGTACTACACTGGCTGCTGGTTTGTATGTTTGTGGGTAGACACATCTCTGACACGAGTACTGAATGGTTGACAAACTGGCTAGGGACATGATTTATCTGCAGTTGGAAGCAACATTAAGGAGGCAAAAGCACCTGATGGGGCCCTGCCCAGTGGCACCAGTGTAGTGAGTTACGCTGCCATATGGCCCACCCACTTCTTGATGGTGGAGCTGCAGGAGTGCTGCAGAAGTGGCATTCACCAGCTCTGGGGAGGAAGACTTGGCCAGTTATATTAACCACCTCCTGTGCCCAGGGGCAGTTCTGGTGTTGTGGGTAACCATGCAATATTGCACCACCCTCACAGGTCAGGGACACATGATGGCATGTCCCATGACTGTGTAGGGGAGGTAGGGTGGGGAAAATAAAGTGACAAAAACATGCCACCTCACACCATCAATGAGGGCTGGCCCCCCCCCGCCCCATATCACCATCCTGGATACTGCCTGCCTACACCTCCCCTATCACCAGAGCCTGGCATCACAAGTGGATGCATGTCTGGGGCTAATGTGCTCCAGGCCAAGCGAAGCCCATGTTGCAAGGGGTCAAGTTCGTGGGTCATTCAGCCAGGACTTGGGGGGGGGTCTGGTATAGCATGGTGGGGGGGTGAATTAGTGACCAGTGGGTAAAGTGGGACCAAGCAGTGACCTGATGGAGTGCTAAACCTGGTGTGAGGCAGGAGGGGTAGTAAAGTGTACATTCAAAAAGAAAAGACCATGATGTACGCCAGGGTTTAAAGTGGGCCGGATCTCACCGGGTCTCTGCTCTGGCAAAAAATTATTGAGTGATTTGAGGGGGTCTCACAGGGTCTCAAAGCAGGCCCCTTATTCCATGTTTGTTTCCTATTATCATGACTTCAAGAGGGCAGTAGGACACATTGTTCCTTTGTCCCTCAATTTCCTACAGTATTTTCATGTTGTGTACCTGCGTTTTGACTTATTGAAAAACTGGATAATAATGGAAAATTCCATACTATAGAGGAAAAAGGACTTTCACAGTACAGTGGTGGTCCGTGCATATTTCTTTTATAATTTTGACCCTTATAGAGCCAGTAGTTTTTTGCATGCTTTATGCACTGATGGATGTCTCCAGAATTTGGAAGGTGCAGTTTGGATGGCATGAAGGGTGGGGGGAGGGGGGCATAAAAATGTCCTAATGGATAATGTGTCAGGTGCCTAAGAGTGCCTCTGTCCTCTTGTTCTTTTTTTTTTTTTCTTTGTTGGCTGAGGCAGGTTATTGCTTTAAAAGAACAAGAAATAACAGATATTAAATGCTATTTGCTGCAAGCAACTAAAAGCTCCCAGGGGAAGACAGCAAAGAGCAGCCCTTCAGTCACGCACCAAACTTGAGACTTTGCTCTGGGAGTTTTTGCTGTTGTGTAAAAATGCTAATGTTACTGCTGTTACTGATGTACTGTTGAGGGGTTCAGTGAGGCAGTCGGGGGGTCTTACTGTGGTGTTAAGTACCAGTGCCTACTCATCTGCCTCCTCCCGCGCTCGGTCAGAGCAAAAGAAGAAAGCTGGAATGGGTATTTAAATTATTAAGAAGGTGAACACAGGAAAGGGGAGCAATATTGAATATTGCACGTCACCAGGGACCTGTATGAGGGCAACATCACCTCCCCCCTCCTGCTATTGAAACCCTTCCTATACACTGTGGCAGGAAGAACACCAGAAGTAATTCACTCACGAGCCAACTAAGTGAAAAATTTAAAGTGACACTTTTGAAGAGATGAGGCAGGTCAAGAATGAATCTGCCAACCCCCCCCACCACCACCACCACCATAGGCCTGGGGAGAATGTATGTTTTAAATGGATTAGATATATTCTCTCTGCCGCCCCCACCCTACGGTAACCCTGGGAATGTGAAGGTTACAGAATAAACTAAATAAATATTTTATTTGCAATTATGCAGAGGTCCCTTTCAGCAATTTAGAAAGCTTCCATGTGCAGCAAGCCGAAGTTAGAGATGGACTCTAGTTCAGTTATTATTTAGATGGATTCCTCAGCATTTGTGTGTGTGTGTGTGTGTGTGTGTGTGTGTGTGTGTCTCTCTCTCTCTCTCCAACTGTGCAGTGGGGGCAGTACTGAATCCTTCTCTGGTCTCTGTAATCAGGCTTCCAAAGGCCTGTTACATTTCCTGGGCTTGAATAAATGTTGCAGAGGCACAGGGCTCATACGACGGACTTTGATTCGCTTTGGGGCTTACATTTGTTTCAGTCTCACCATGGCTGCTAATATTTTCCAAGCCCTGGGTGACCAGTCTCTAGAAACCACACTCATGATTGAAATTGCAGAAGCTGGACAACTAAAATCATGCAGGGGCTACATCATAAGCCCTACGAGGAAAGACTGAGGAGTCTCAATATGTACACCCTAGAAGAGAGGAGAGAGAGACAGAGAGAGAGAGAGGGGGAAATGGTAGAGACCTGTAAGTACCTCACCAGGGTGAATAAGGTACAGGAGGAGAGAACTTTACAGAAGAAAGGTTGCACGAGAACAAGGGGGCATGCAATGAAGCTGAAAGGGGGGTATTTAGGAGGGATGTGATGTAGTACTTCATTGAAAGAGTGGTGGACACCTGGAACAGTTTTCCAGCAGAAGTGGTGGGGGCAAAAATGTGTGTGCTTCATGCATGCATAGTAGGCACAAAGGAATCTTGGTAGGAAAGTGGGGGGGGCAGAGTAGTCAGAGATCAGGTAGGGTCTGTGGTGACAATATAGTCAGGGACAAAAATGGACAGACAGGGTGGGCCAAGTGGTCCTCATCTACCAACAAATTCTGTGTGTCTGTGTTAAGCTAGGTCATACGCAGAGTTCTCCTCACAACTTCTGCACAGCAGTGAGTGGGCATTATTATGCTGCAACCTGTAGCTAGCTCGTGTGCCCTTAACAGCTGCTCGGAAATCAGTTTCTGAGCACGAGGAGGTATTCTTTCTTGCACTTAACTCCTTTTCTTGCAGATTTATGACTGTAATATGCCATCTTCATGGATCACCCCTCGGGTGGAATTTATTTATTTGTAAACTTGTTTGGATCGGGAAAAGCCCACTGAGCTGTGCCGGCCAGAAATTTGCATTTAAATCATTTAAACCCTGATATTTACATTTCCTATCAGAATTGTACATTTGGGCATGTGTGAAGTCGCTTTAATAACCTCAGTGTATTGTTTTTGTTTTGTGACATTCTCATCATTTACTTGTTTTGGGTCCTTTTTGAATGCTGCCCCTTTTCCCAGCCGGTATTCATTTTTTTGATTATTTAGCAGCTCCGGAACCCTGTGACATCAGCTGACAGGAAGCCCTGCGTGGAAAATTTCATTGCAGGCTTCTGCTCAACTGATGTCAGTGGGTTGCGGAACTCATACATGATTGAAAAAATTAATCTTGGGAGGGGGAAAGGCAACATTAACAGGGGGTCCCTAAATAAGGAAAACAGAGAACCATTTCAAAACAAACACACAAAACAATATGCTGAGGTTATTAAACAGACTTCACACACACCACATACCCAGATGTACAATTATATCTAAACATGTTGTCCCCAACTGGCCCAGTGGTGTGCAGGGCTGACGTGCTGGGTACCTCGTGTCCTGCTGCACTGGTGACCTGGGTTTGGAAACATGTACAGGTTGCTCAGGGGTTGGCTGGAGAGGGAGGACTGAGCATCCCCAGGACAGTTCTCTTGCCTCTGGAGGCGGGGTTTTACAGTGCATTACTGCTCATCTGCCACCTAAAGGAATATGAGCAGTAACACATCAGAGTCACACAGGGAGGGACAGCACACAGGATGCTGAGGGTGTCTCCATGGAGGTGGACCTCACACATCGTGTCAGTGCACATGTGGCAGTCTCTCAGAGTGAAAATGTGGAAAAAATCTCAAATGCAGGATGAAGCCTGACCGCCCCAAGACCCCAGACCAGAGCACCCCCGGGGAGACACTCTGGCCAAGAGTGAGCAGGACAGAGGCACAGTAAACTTTACTGAAGCCAGCTGATGAGGCTTGGGGGGGGGGCGGTCTGAAGGAGGCAGCTGGGCAGCTAAGTCAGACAAAACATAGGATAATTAAAACAAACAAACATGTTATCCCTTCTGGCCCAGCTGTAGAAGGCAGTGCAGGTGCACTGTGTTCCAGAGCAGACTCAGGATGCCGAATCAGGAGGCAGGCCACATCTCTTATTGGTGTGCTGCATTCAGGAGGGGTGGCATAGAGTACCCAGTTTTTTTAAACTCCACACAACCAAAAGTGCCTTGATGGAATACTGCTGCTGTGGATGAGGTGGCCCACCCTATCTCCCTGGCCTCATTCAAGACACTTTATTCACGATCTATCAAGGAGGCATGTAAATGCTTCTCCTGATTGTGGCCTGGTATTACCTGTCTGCAGTTGCCTTCCTTGGTGCATTTGACACCATCCTCACTAAATAAAGTTGGTACCTCCCATCACTTTGTACCTTCCCCTTCCTTCTGTCTCCTTTGCATCCTGCTCTTTCCTACTCTCTCCTACTATGCATAATGTCCCCACTTCCTCTTCCCTCCCCATATGTGAGGCGCTCAATGTATATCTTAGTATTTATTTATATATTACCTCAAGGATACTCTTATAGTACTGCCTGCAGGCATTTGTATATGTTGTAAACTACAAGTTCCTTGTACTTATTGTTTTATGGACTTTTTTGCCTTCTCAGGCTATGGTTCTCCAGATTTCTCCATTGTATAAGTCTCACATCGTTATGTATTCATCCTGTGTACCCATGTTCTGCATTTTGTATACTGTTTTCCTATTGCACCTTATACTTATCTCAACTTCCCAGGTCCACCTTGAGAATGAGTTCGCTCAATTGGTGTTTCGACTTGTAAAATAAAGATTGATTGATTGATTGAGGGTGGTGGTAGCTTGTAGTCAGGTTTATGTATTTATCATAAGCATTTCAGAATTTAAGAAATTATGACAACAGAAAAAGAACGACTAGTTGAAGAAGCCTGCCCTGGAAGCTGATTTTCCTCACCACCCACTTATCTCTTCTAGGTTTGCTCCATATTTTACACTAGAGATTGTGGCAGTGTCCTCGGCCAATCACGGCTCTTCCTTCAGTTGCAGGTGAGGTACTCTTACCACCATAACAGTGTCTTACATGCTGAATATTGTAACAGGCTTCTTGCAAACTCCTTACCGTCAGCATTTCTAATAAAGGATTTTTTTTTATTTTAAGAAGTTAGCTATCTATATTAATTTTATCGGCCCATTTGGAGGGCCTCTTACAGATCTAAGATTGTTGTTTCCTTCGTCCTTAGGACCACAGAACTGTTCACCTTCAGTTCACAGTCCTCTGGTCCTAAGAACCCTCAATCCTACTCTCATATCCATGAGAGGCCCTCCAACCGAACCCATAAACTTATATAGGAGGTAACAATAATGGTTCTGTTAAGTTTTTATTCTGTGTGGTGTAAAAGTATTTTGAATATTGTAATGTGTTATTTATATGAACTAACACTATAAAATTTATGCTACAAATAAGGAAGCAACCTGCATACAGCAGTGCCCTTTAGAAGTGAAAGTCATGAATAACAGTCAAAACAGTGCTGAGTAGCCACCCCACTGGACAAGCCGCAATGTACCGTGCTGCTGTGCAGGTGACATGCATTTAAAAGTGAGTTCAGGTTTCTGCGTCAGGAGGCAGGCCAGATCGCAGAAGCAGCTACTCGGCAGCACACTGCGATTGGGAGGGATGACGGTTCTGTCTGCAAGATGTTGCTGCATGCAGCCGTGGCCGATCGATGAGTTATGCCCACAGCAGGGGAGGATGGACAAACTGGGGAGAAAAAAAGTCTCTATATGATGTGCTGGGCTTCCAGCATTTCCCCAGGGTCATGGTACCCACAGACTCCTGTCCCCAGGCCCCACCTGATGAAACCTTGTTTCAGAGGCAAAGTACCAGGGGTATGACTTGATGATGAATAACTCTCTTTGAAACATACCTGATGCCCAAGAGTCTTTTTCAGATATGTCAGCAACTGTGAATGCAACTAATTGTTGTTTCTTAGTCCACACAGCAGACTACCTTACAGGGAAGGATAGCTGTCCCCTGGAGCCCCTGCCACAGAGTAGATAGAGAACTGTGGGAGATGTCAGGAGGATGTCCCTCCCCCTGGAACCCATGTCACAGAGTGAAGAACTGTGGGAGATGTCAGGAGGATTCCCCTCCCTGGAGCCCCTGCCATAAAGTGGAAAACCATGGGAGATATTGGGAGGATGCCCCCCCACTTGAGCCCCTGGCACGGAGTGGAGAACCATAGAAGATGTCTGGAGGATTTCTTCCCCTGGGGCCCCTGCCATGGAGTGGAGAACTGTGGGAGATGTCAGGAGGATGTCCCTTCCCCAGGAATCCCTGTCACAGAGTGGAGAACTGGGGGAGATGTTGGGAAGATGTCCCTCTTCCTGGATCCCCTGCCACAGAGTGGAGAACCGTGGGAGATGTCAGGAGCATACCCATCCCTGGAGCATCTGCCATGGAGTGGAGAACCATAGGAAATATCAGGAGGGTTCCTTGCCCTGGAGCCCATGCCAAGAGTGGAGAACTGGGAGAGATGTCGGAAGGATGCCCCTCTTCCTGGAGCCCGTGGTGTGGAGTGGAGAACTGTGGGAGATGTTGGGAAGATCCCCCCCGGCACCCCTGCCATGGAGTGGAGTACCATAGGAAATATCAGGAGGGTTCCCTCCTCTGGAGCCCCTGCCACAGAGTGGAAAACTGTGGGAGATGTCAGGAGGATGTCCCTCCCCCTGGAACCCATGTCACAGAGTGAAGAACTGTGGGAGATGTTAGGAGGATCCCCCCTGGAGTCCCTGCCATAAAGTAGAGAACCATGGGAGATGTTGGGAGGATGTCCCCCCCGAAGCCCCTGCCATGGAGTGGAGAACCATAGGAGATGTATGGAGGATTTCTTCCCCTGGGGCCTCTGCCATGGAGTGGAGAACTGTGGGAGATGTCAGGAGGATGTCCCTCCCCCAGGAACCCCTGTCACAGAGTGGAGAACTGGGAGAGATGTTGGGAAGATGTCCCTTTTCCTGGATCCCCTGCCACAGAGTGGAGAACCATGGGAAATGTCAGGAGCATACCCATCCCTGGAGCACCTGCCACAGAGTGGAGAACCATAGGAAATATCAGGAGGGTTCCTTGCCCTGGGGCCCATGCCAAGAGTGGAGAACTGGGAGAGATGTCAGAAGGATGTCCCTCTTCCTGGAGCCCCTGGCGTGGAGTGGAGAACTGTGGGAGATGTTGGGAGGATCCCCCCGGCACCCCTGCCATGGAGTGGAGTACCATAGGAGATATCGGGAGGGTTCCCTCCTCTGGAGCCCCTGCCACAGAGTGCAAAACTGTGAGAGATGTCAGGAGGATGTCTCCCTTCCCCAGGACTCCTGCCACAGAGTAGAGAACCATAGGAGATGTCAGGAGGATTCCTTCCCCTGGAGCCCCTGCCATGGAGTTGAGAACTGTGGAAGATGTCAGGAGGATGGGTCTCCTCCTGGAGCCCTTTCCACCAAGTGGAGAAACATGTGAGATGTTGAGAGAATGGCCATCTCCCTGGAGCTCCTGCCACAGAGTGGAGAACCATAGGAGATGTCAGGGGGATCCCTTCCCCTGGAGCCCCTACTACTGAGTGGAGAATTGTGGGAAATGTCAAGAGAGTGGGCCTTCCCCTGGAGCCCCTATCACAGAGTGAAGAACTGTGGGAGATGTCAGGAGGATATCCCTTCCTCTGGAGCCTCTGCCATAGAGTGGACAGCCATAGGAGATGTCAGGAGGATTCCTTTCCTGGAGCCCTTGTCACAGCCTGGAGAACTGTGGGAGATGTCAGGAGGATGGGCCACCCCCTGGAGCCCCTGCCACAGAGTAGAGAACCGTAGGAGATGTTGAGAGGATATCCCTCCCCTGGAGCCCCTGTCACAGAGTGAAGAATTGTGGGAAACGTCAAAAGGATGTCCCTCCTCCTGGGACCCCTGGCATGGAGTGAAGAACCATGGGAGATGTCAGGAGGATATCCCCTGCCCCTGCCAAGGAGTGAAGAACCATAGGAGATATCTGGAGGATTCCTTCCCCTGGAGCCCCTGACATGAAGTAGAGAACTATGGGAGATGGCAGGATGATGGGCCTCCCCCTGGGAGCCTGTTCCACCAAGTGGAGAACCATGGGAGATATTGAGAGAATGGTCCTCCCCCTGGAGCCTCTGCCACAGACTGGAGAACCATAGGAGATGCCAGGGGAATTCCTTCCCCTGGAGCCCCTACCACAGAGTGGAGAATTGGGGGAGATGTCAGAAGGATGGGCCTTCCCATGGAGCACCTGCCTCAGAGTGCAGAACCATGGGAGATGTTGAGAGAATGATCCTCCCCCTGGAGCCTATGTCACAGAGTGGAGAACTGTGGGAGATTTCAGGAGGATGTCCCTCCTCCTGGAGCCCCTGGCATGGAGTGGAGAATCATGGGAGATATCGGGAGGATATAATTCCCCCTGAAGCCCCTGCCATAGAGTGGACACCATAGGAGATTTCAGGAGGATTCCTTCTCCTGGAGCCCTTGCCATGGACTGGAGAACTGTGGGAGATATCAGGAGGATGGGCCACCCCTGAAGCCCATGCCACAGAGTGGAGAACCATGGGAAATGTTGAGAGGATATGCCTCCCCCTGGAGCCCCGTGACAGAGTGAAGAACTGTAGGAAATGTCAAAAGGATGTCCCTCCTCTTGAAGACCATGGCACAGAGTGAAGAACCATGGGAGATGCTGAGAGGCTATTCCTCCCCATGGAGTGGAGAAACATAGGAGATATCAGGAGGATTCTTTTCATTTCATTTTTATGTTGGCTCACTCATGCGCAGCCAACATATTGCAGTAGTAGCAGATTTGGAGGCGCAGTCACTGTTGGGCGAATGCAGGGCACGCATCAGTAGATGCATCCCTCATTCCCCAATAAGCCTGCATGCCGGTGCCACATCATGAATATATAATGTGGTGAGCACATCTAATGAAAGGTCCGCTGCAATGCAAGCAAAGCTCGTCATATGCAGCAGACCTCCCGGCGTGATTTCCCTGGTGAAAGATAGATTAAAGATGGCAGCACAATGCTGATGTCGGGGGTGCCCAATCCCCCTGTTGGCATGCCATGACCCTATGTGTGTACCAACGGGGATCCCACCCTGGCCGTAATGCAACCCCATTTGTTATGTCTGAGGGGGTGCCCAATCCTCCTCGGCTCTTGCCCCCTCACTTTCAGTGTGCCGACGGGGTGCACAACTCTGTTAGCAGCATCCTCCCAAAACATGATGGCATGCTGGGAGCCCACCCCAGCATGCCAAATCCCCTGAAAAATAAAAATGTCCGCTATGTTTTTTTTTTCTTTAACCCTGTGAAAACAGAAAACGGTCCCTCGTGGTCTCCTTGCCCCCTCCCACAACCTGCAGCCACCCTCTGTGCACCCTGCCTCCCCACATTCCCCTCACACCATACTTCCCTCCGGAGTCCGGCGCGACAATCTTCAGTGGACCGGGAACACGTCTGCACTCATTAAAGCTGACCGCGAAATGAAGAAATGCTGGTAAGCTGTATAATGGCATAAATAGGGTTTTTTCAACTTTGGTGCATATCTCGGGCATTTTTTTGAATTTTTGCACTAAATTTTATTGGGACCCCTCCTCATGAATTCAGTCACTGTCATGGTGTTATTCGGTTCCAAAAGGTGATTTCGCAGTCACTGCATGGAATCACCTTTTGGGACCCAGTAATGAAATGTCAGTGCCACTGTTCATGAGGGGAGCTCTTAAAAAGCCTATGTTGCAAATTTAGTGAAAAAAATCCCAAAAATGGCTGTTTTACGAGCGTGCATTACACTGTTTCCACGCACGCTCGTAACTTCATGAATCTGTAATATTTTCACTCCAGATTTTCACAATTGGCATTTTTCCACACCTCCTGATGAACAGTACAGTTGTCATTTTAGATATCCTGGCCAAAATGTGTTTTCGCATGTCCGGCACAGAATAGCACGGTCACTGTGCAAAATCAGTTTTTGGGACAATTGGAGGAAATGACAGTGACACTGTTCATGAGCAGAGGTCCTAAAATGCCTATGTTGAAAATTTTGTGCCGAAAGTCCATAAAATGACTGTGTTACAAGCATGTGTTGTGCAGTTTCCATGCACCCTTGTAACTTCGCAAATTTGTAATTTTTCAACACTGGCATTTTTTCACACCTCCTTATGAACAGTACAGCTATCATTTTTCACATCCTGCCCAAAATGTGTTTCTGCATCTGTGGCGCACAATGGCGTGGTTGCTGTGGGAAATCAACTTTTGGGACAGATTAACAAAATCACAGCGCCACTGTTCATGAGGGGAGGTCCCAAAATGCCTATGTTAAAAATATGGCTAACAAACTTCCCAAAATAATTGGGTTACGGACGTGTGTTGCCCTGTTTCAATGCATGCTTATGACTTCACCAAGTTTTCATGTTTTCATATTTTCACTCCAGATTTTTAACGTTGCCATTTTTATGTTGATTGCGCGCATGTGCAAGAAACATATTGCGGCAGCTTTCTCCACAAGCAGGTTGTGGCGGTGCGGCACTGTTGTGGCCAATGCCCCCACGGCCTTTAAAGGCTTGTCCAGCATCCTCCAATGCCATGGCACGCTGCTGCTGACACTAGTTCAGCCAGCGTGCCACCAGCTTGTAAAAATTTAGCCACTGCAATCAGGGGCCACCTCGTCATTGCAGCGTAAGCCATTCACTGCAATGAGGGAGCGACCCGTCAGTGCAAGGCGGGATCTTGACACACTGATATTGTTTGTGAACATGGCGGCGGTTTGTCACCGTGTTCACAAACAATATTATAACCTCCCAACCGTGTTTATTTGCCGACGGGGGCCCCAATCCCCATTGGCTTCATTGCCCCAATGTTTATGTTGCCGATGGGGGAACCCACTCCCTGTCATCATTATGTAAACCCCCCCGCTTATATTGTCTGCCGACGGGGTGCCCAATCCCCGTCAGCATAATGCCACCCCCCCTTTTTGTTGTGTGCTGACGGGGGTGCCCAATCCCCCGTTGGCTACAGCTTGCTCCCCCAAAAGAAAGACTCGGTGGCACACTGGAAGCCCACCCCAGCATGCCACATACCCTGTAAAACAAAAAATCGGTCCCATGGCGTCTTTTTTTTACCTGTAAAAAGAAACTGTCCCTCCTCGCCCCTCCCGCAACCAGCGCCACTCCACTGTGCACCGCGAACTGAGGAAATGGCGGTAAGCTGTATAATGGAATAATTGGGTTTTTCCCAACTTTAATGCATATCTCAGTCATTTTTTGAATGTTGGCACCAAATTTTCAACATGGAGTTTTTGGGACCCCTCCTCATGAATTCTGGAACTGTCATGGTGTTAATCGGCCCTGAAAGGTGATTTCACGGTCACCGCGCGGAATCATCTTTCGGGCCGATTAACGTAAAATGACAGTGCCAGTGTTCACGAGGTGGGCTAAAGCCTATGTTGCAAATTTGGTTGAAAAAATATAAACAAATGACTGTTCTACGAGCTTGCGTTGCACAGTTGCTACGCATGCTCTTAACTTCGCGAATTTGCAATATTTTCACACCAGATTTTCAACATTGGCATTTTTTCACACCTCCTTGTGAACAGTACAGCTGTCATCTTTACCATCCTGGCCCAAATGTGTTTTCACACTTCTGGCACAGAATAGCATGGTCGCTGTGGGAAATCAGTGTTTGGGACTGATTAAGATCAAGCGAGTGAGACTGGGGAGTGACCGAGCTCAACTGAGCTCTGTCAGGACTGCTGTGGCAAATCACTGTTCAGGACAGATTAAGAAAATGACAGTGATACTGTTCATGAGCAGAGGTCCTAAATGCCTATGTTGAAAATTTGGTGATGATAGCCCATCAAATGACTGTGTTACAAGTGTGCATTGCACACTTTCCACGCACCGTTGTAACTTCACAGATCTGTAATATTGTCACGCCAGATTTTTAACACTGGCATTTTTTCACACCTTCTTATGAGCAGTACAGCTGTCATTTTTTGCATCCTGACCAAAATGTGTTTTCACAGTTCCGGCGTAGAATAACACAGTCGCTGTGGGAAATCGGTGTTCGGGACAGATTAAGAAAATGACAGTGGCACTGTTCATGAGCAGAGGTCCTAAAATCCCCATATGGAAAATTTGGTGATGAAACTCCATAAGATGACTGTGTTACAAGCGTGCATTGAACTGTTTCCACGCACCCTTGTAACTTCACAAATTTGTAATATTTTCACGCCACATTTTCAACAGTGGCATTTTTTCACACCTCCTTATGAACAATACAGCTGTCATTTTTCACATCCTGGCTAAAATATGTTTTTGCACTCCTGCCGGAGAATAGCACGGTCACTGGGAAATCAGTGTTTGGGACAGATTAAGATCGAACGAGTGAGAGCGGGGAGTGACCTAGCTCAACTGAGCTCTGTCAGGGCTGCTGTGGATTTGTTTGTGGGCAGAAAAAGGCCCCAGTGAAAGAGTCCAGTACAAAAGGGCAGACTGTAACACTGGGAGAAACAGAACGAGAGAGCTAGTGAGGGAGAGGGAGTGAGCAAACTCATCAGAGCGCTGTCAGGACTGCTGCGGATTTCTTTGTGGGCAGAAAAAGGCATCAGTGCAGGCAGGGGCCCAGTACAAAAGGGCAGCCTGCCGTGGCAGGAAAACCAGAATGAGTGAGTGAGAGAGGGGGAGTGAGCAAGCTCAATGGAGCTCTATTGTAACTGCTGAAAATTTCTTTGTGGGCAGAAGAAGGTGGCAACACAGGCAGGAGCCCAGTAGAAAAGGGCAGCCTGCAGCACCAGCAGAAACGGAATGAGCGAGTGAGAGAAGGGGAGTGAGCAAGCTCAATGGAACTTTATCGGGACTGCTGCAGATTTCTTTGTGGGCAGAAAAAGGCGCCAACAGAGGAAGAGCCCAGTACAATAGGGTAGCCTGCAGCACCAGGAGAAACAGAATGAGTGAGTGAAACAGAGGGAGTGAGCAACCTCAATGGAGCTCTGTCGGGACAGCTGCGGATTTCTTTGTGGGCAGAAAAAGGTGCCAACGCAGGCAGGAGCCCAGTACAAAAGGGCAGCCTGCAGTGCTGGCAGAAACGGAACGAGTGAGTGAGAGAGGGGGAGTGAGCAGGCTCAACAGTCCTGTGTCGGGACTGCTGCAGGTTTCTTTGTGGGCAGAAAAAGCCACCAACAGAGGCAGGAGCCCAGTACAAAAGGGCAGCCTGCAGCGCCAGGAGAAACAGAATGAGCGCATGAGAGAGGGGGAGTGAGCCACCTCAATGGAGCTCTGTTACGACAGCTGCAGATTTCTTAGTGGGCAGAAAGAGCTGCCAATGCAGGCAGGAGCCCAGTACAAAAGAGCAGCCTGCAGCACCGGGAGAAACAGACTGAGCGAGTGACAGAAGGGCAGTGAGCGAGCTCAACAGACCAACGCAATCAACATTCAGCATTGACAAATGCTTGTTTTATATGTCCTCATGAACAATACAGTTGTCATTTTCCACATACTACCCAAAATGTGTTTTTGTCCCTGTGTCACCAAATGGCATAGCTGCTGTGAAAAACCACCTTTCAGCTAACAAACTGGTAGTGCCGCTCTTCATGAGGTGGGCTCACAAAAAGCCCATGTTGAAAATTTGGAGTGAAAATACCAACACACACCTACTGTGTTATGGTTTCCAACTGTAGCACCCCACCCTGTAGAGACTGACAGGCATCAAGGGTGTGACTTGGGATCATCGGCTGTAATGCTCACACCATTCCACCCCCGTAGCCAGTGACAGGCGTCGTAGTGTGCCTTGCAGTGTTTGGCCACAAAGTTCACCCCATTCTACTATACTGCACCCACCTCAGCATATTTTCTTATGGAATGGGGTAAGTATAACACCCGAAGACCCCAAAGCACACCACAACACTTGTCAGTGTCTACAGGGTAGAGTGAGGTACAATGGCATGAGCATTATCGCTGACGACCCAAAGGCACACCCCAATGCCTGTTGGTCTCTACAGGGTAGGGGTGGGGTTGGTGTCACTTCAGTCCTTCACTGCCATTCCTATTATGCGTCTAACTCTGGCACTACCAATGCCAATGCCAGCGAGACAACATTCGGCATTGACAAATGCTTATTTTTTATACTGTAAAGAAATGTGAGCAAAACTGATAGTTTTCACAAGCATCCAGTGACAACACATCAGTACATACATGCATTACACAGAGAAGTACAGGAATCAGTTACTTGGGGTAAGCAGGATTGTACAGAAACTAACAAGGGGTATCATAACATAATACTGAATATTTAAGCCACGTATTTAACAAGTAGACAGTCGAGGAGGTACAAAGAACAACATTTTAACTGCAATTGCAATCAGAATTGTCCAGAAAGTATTGCTTTGGGTGACGTTTGGATAAACCAAGGGAGGTACACTGGACAAGAGGTTGGGACAGGCTATTAGAAACATGGACTTTGACAGCAGATAAGAACTGCTTGGCCCACCCAGTCTGCCCATTTCCCTACCTGTTGGATAAGCTGCAGATCCCAGTTAACCAACAGCCTATTTCCTCCTTACCCCCGCCAGAATTACCTTATGTCTGTCCCATGCATTCTTGAATTCCCCCACTGTTTTTGACCTCACAGCCTCCTCAGGAAGACTATTCCTTCCCTGAAGCCCCTGCCACGGAGTGGAGAACCATAGGAGATGTCGGGGTGTAATTTACACCCACATCTGATCACATGCATACACACTTGCACCATCACAATCATACATGCATACTGGACAGTATAAGCACATATATAGACAGACGTACAGATATGTGTAGGTGGCTCATCGCTTGCTTGGTTTGACGGTGACTCGTATCAAGTGTAGGCTTACTGTCCTGAGTATCAGGCAGGCAGCCACAGATCACTGCAACCCCCACCTCCCCGTGCTGCAGCTGAAGTGGCTAGAGACCCTCAGCAGTTAAAGCTTTCTGCTGCGGCATCTATTGAAAGTGTTCTATTATTGGTTCCAACAAATTCATTACGAGAGGTCATGACGTGCATAAGAAAGCCTTGTCCTATTTTGGCTTTTATGTAGTACCTTTCATCCCCACTGTATCTTTAAGTGCTTTACAGACCAATGAGTTAGCTACTGGGGGACTCTTGAATATCCTCCTCTGTTACAAGTGCTGATACTCAGATGACAACAATGAGCATGGAGCGATTCACAACACGATCGCAATAGAAATCCTTACTGCAGGCTGCGGCAGCCTTATTATTAGTTCTCTTAAAGGAACCTTAGCCTAGGTTTCTCTTTACATATTTTTCCCTGCCCGTGTGTCGCACCAGCCAGCCCCTCTCTTGCCACAATCCCCCGGCCCCATCACCTACCTTCTCTGGGTCTTACCTCCACTCATGCTCGGGTGCCTCAGTCGGTTGTGCAGGGCCTGCAAAGTCGCTGCCTTCAGTCTTCTGGCAGGCACTGTTTTCTACCTGCATTTAGTCATTTCCCCCAGGCCATCACGTGCAATGACACCTGTACATGTACTGATGCACGCGCACATTACAGGTGTCTGTGTTGTGTCCCCTACCCATAGTGATCACCTGTTACACGAAAAAGCCTTCGCTGGATGGTGATGGTGCAGTAAGATGCTGATCCCCCCTTCCCAAGAGGAGGAGCATTGTCTATGGACTTTGATCCTCCTTCCCCTAGCTGTCCCCGAAGTAACCATGGTCCATTCCCAAACCTGGCTCATTGGCTTGGCAGGAGGTAAGGCGCCCAGCACCTCAGCCCTCCACGCCAGCTGGGTTTCTCTTTTTTAAGACAGCTGGAAATGGGTGCAGTCTGAGTAAGCTACTTGGTCTCCCTGAGATTCAATCCCTCTTAGATACAGATTGGGCAGAAGCAGGAGGACCCCTTCTCTCACTCTGTAGTAAAGACATGGGGCAGGATATTAAAAAGAATCCACCAACATTGCTTCTGCAGCCTGCCACTGTTTACAACATGGAAAGGCATCCAAACTATTCACAAGATGCAGTTATGGCAAAAAGTGACACAGGCTGCACTTGCAGCAGTTTTAATCCCAAATCATAACCTTTTGTCCCAACAGATGCACCTCTTGAAAATAGCGGCAGGGCTGCTCAGACGTATTTGGGTTGATGCAAATGCAGGCCGCAAGTTGTATTCGCATCTGCCCATTTGAAAGTCCTGTCCTTCACTGCTCCAGTGTGCTTTTTGGAATGAATCAGTTATTATTGAAGGAACCCTAAAGCCTAGCATTAAAGGAAATAGGAAATTATTTTTACATAGTTAACTGCCCTTCCAACTTTCTTTCCATGCCACTTATGTATTCTGATATGCCTTGACCAATTTTTGATAAATAAATGATTTAGCTTTGGGTAACCCTTGGGTCTACATAGAGTTCCACTCTCCTCACCATCTACTGCGCTTCCCTTTCATATTTCTGAGACATTCTGTGACATCAATAACTCCCATTCCATGCTGTTCATCTGAATGGCCTGGAATGGTGTTACTGATGCCATAGAATGTTCAGGCAGTATGAAGAGAGAGCAGCGACTGCTGAGTAGAGATGGCATCAGGATAGTTACAAAGGCAGCAAAATTAGATTATTAAGTTAACAAAAAAGGTCAAAAACATGGCATATTAGACAGACACTAAAAGGACAACAGGAGGGCATTTAGGGGTGCAAAAAACTGTTTACTGTCACCTTTAAAGGAAAATGTGGGCATGTTTGTAGTCTGTTTAATCTCCCTGTAGCACAAAAGCAAAAACGGTTACACTAAAAGGGAAAGAATCAAAACAAAAACTGGCCAAGTCCACAAAAGTAATGCAGCAAAAACAAAATTATTCATCACGGAAGGAGCATCCGTGTACCATGCGCCTACTGATGGCTGTCCCCCATAAAGGTGTGCTGATTGCCCTGCCGCGACGCCTCCTTTTGACAGTCTAGGAGCAGTGCAGCTTCTCCCCCCTCCTGGGAGAGGTGAACAGTCTCCAGGTGCCCATCCTGTCCCAGTCTGACCAACCTACAGTGGGTGAGCTCGCTCCCGAACTTGGGTCGCTGGCGTGACGGGAGGTAAGGCATCCAGTGCCTCAGTGCTCCATGCCACCGGGCTGCCTGACATGTGAATATCGTTAATAACTTACAGACACACAAAGGAGAGTTGGTTTGCTCAGTTTGTCTTATAAAGGTAACTGGTTCTGTGGAAGAGTCTCTCAAATCTCTGTTACTGATAGGTAACTGATCCATCTTCTTCGAGGCTATCTCGCACCATACAGCCACACTTAAGGAGTGATTCCCAAGCATTTGAGAATTTACATAGTGGTAGGCACTATAGTAGGCTGGCTAGCTAACTCTGATCACTTTAGTTTAGTTTATTTTGATCTCTGGGTAAGCACACTGGTGCCAAAGTACCTTTTTCAGGCACTACCCAGTATACTACATGGTGCATTTAAAATAACAAAAATAAATTACTTATACAAACTTGTACAAAATACAGTGCTACAGATTTTAAAAGCAAACATTTAGTCCATTTAAATGTTCATGTAATGAGGTCATGAATACATCTACAAGGCCACTCATGGCTTTAAGATAGCAGGCCACTCAAGGCTCTCTAAGATAGTGGTGTCCGATACAGATTTTCATTTGTCTGCCAGCATGACCAGTGAAGCACTAGACTGGCCACACAACACAAAAACAGATTCAAAAGGCAGACTAAGCCCAGTGCAATAGCAAGCAGTAGACAGACATATTTTTAGTGAGAAACTCTGCAGTCTTCATCTTGCACCAATTTTCGAAATTCTGAGACAAACCAATCAGACACTGCACAATGCAGCTCCGCTTCCAAGATGATGCCCAATGGCTGCAACCTGTACTTTGACTTCAGGAAAGTAATAGCCGAAAATGTACACACAGAACTGCGCATGCCCGAGGTGATGATGCAGACGCCTGCCGCGCTGCTGACGTGCTGTGCATGGGAGGCGATGCAGGGCATGGCCACCATTGTGCCAGTGGTGCTACTGTGCTGTTCACATATATGGTGCTGTGGCACTGGGGTGACGTATGCGCACTGGGACCACAGCGCTGTAGGGCACTACAGGAGGTGGCACACAGGCACCCAATCGCGCTACATGCATTGGGTTCCAGTTGCGCTGTGGCTGTCCGTGCACGAGAGACCCTTGACCCTGTGCCCGACCTTTGCCCCCTAGGCACCATGTGTTCGTATGGTGGATTATCATCGCGCTTGTTCGTGACAGCGCAATAGGGAATGGCAGTGCTGTACCATGGCAGCATCTGCACGTGGTGGACTGGTGCTGCCGAGCCATTTTGACTCCAACTTTCTATTGAGATGGCAATGGAGAAGGGCTGCTGGTAACAGGTTGAATTGGCCAATTTGGTGGCCATTGTAGAGCCCCATGCTGGGGCACTATATGGTGATGCACCCCAGGACAGGGCCAGGAGTGCAGTGTGGGAGGAGGTGGTGGTTGTGCTGGAGGAGGCCACGGGAATCTGGCACATGGCTGAGCAGTGTTGCCACAGGTACGGGGACCTCCGGCGCAGGGACCCGGATATGCTTGCCTGCCTGCGGGGACGTGCTAGGAGGGGCATGGTGCCACAGCCAGGTAGATGCCCCATCCATACACTGTTATCGTCCATACGGGAATCACGGTTGCATGTGCCCAGCACATGGGGGGGGCATCCGGTGTTGCCTGTGGTGGTGGTATCGGGGTGGGGGTGGATGGGTATGGCAGTGTGGGATTGCACACACATGGGGGCTGGGGGACTTTACTACCGGATTGTACTGATGTTCCTTTCTCCATGTTTGCACCTTAGGCCCAGAGGAGCGCAGGTGGGTGAGAGAGAGAAGGCACCGCCCGGAGGACCAGCAGGCTGGGAGGGATGAAGGTCCACAGAGGAGCAGGGACCAGCCTGATGATGGTGAGTGCCTTACATCCATGATTACTATTGAATGCTGTGTAACAGGGTAGGCAGTGGGGCATGGTCACCATCCATTGACACCACTGCCATGCACGCAACTTGTTACAGTCAGCACTGTCCAGTGGCACTGCATGTCTGGGAGTGTGTCAATGGTGGTCCATGCATGCACCGGGTACATGGCTGTGCCACTGCCTTCACACCGCATAGCCAAGTCACTGTACGGCCACGGTGGTGCTGTGCGGGACATGGGCGGTGGGTGTGTGCAGTGGTCCGCATGCTGTGGGTGCCTGGGTAGGCAGGTCTTGTGGACACGGTCACTGTAGGTGGTCGCACACTATCACAGGGGCATGTCACATGGCTGTATGCCATGCACAATGGGTGGGCTGCAGGGGGCTGGACAGTCACACGTATTGACTCTGCTCCCTTGTCCTAGGTGGACGGCAACTTCTGGCCCTAGAAAGGGGACTGCAGGAGTTGTTGCAGTTGGTGAGGGTGTCCCTGGAGATCCTCCAGAGAATGGACTGGCACAGGGTCAGGAGGCGGAGGACACGGCACCACATGGATGACGCGTGGGGCAGATGATAGGCCATCCATAGCCCTGGAAACACCTTCCTCCCTTTGACCCACCCTCACACCCCTTCTTCCCTCTCCCATATGTTCACCCCTGCCCCTTACCCGCCACCACCTGTTATGTGGCCCTTCCCCCCCTTGTAAATAACTGTATATAGTTTTTTGTTACATCTTTTAAATATATGTGTTTTGTTATGACAACTGTGATGGTCTCTGATTTGCAGTGGGCTACAGGTGCTCAGCTGCAGTGGTGTGCATGGTGTCAGGGGTGGTGCACGCATGGGCGTGTGTGTGTGTCTGGAAGAGAACCGCCTATGGTGTGGGTGGGGGGATCAGTCACTGTCTGTGGTTTGTGTGTTGTTCTCTGTGCACTGGATGCCTGTGTGCAGTGGTCCACGGGGCCTGCACTGTGTGCATGGCACCCCTGTCAGACCATCCATGGCCTGTGCAGCTGACACCCTTGCATGTCTGTGATATGCACGGTCTGCTGGCATGTCAGTGGTGGCTGTCCATGCTGGACAACCACTGTACCCGGCACAATGCCAGGTTGATTCCTGTCACCAGTATGGTGCACGTCTGCCTCTGGTGGCACTGTGGCCTCCACTGTTGTTGTCCCTCCTCCATGCTGTCATTTGTGTCTGTTGCAGGGGATGTGCTCCAGTGTCTTTCACTTGTGCTCCGGCTGCATGCTGGTGGCATACAGCTTCATGGTGCCTGCGCAGGGTGGCTGGCACACCTGTGCCATGTAGGGGTGCTGGACATGTGTACTTGGCTGCCATGGCCACACGCCAGTGGCTTGGTTGACCCGCTACTGTGTCCCTGTGTTGGTGTGCCCTTGGGTATGGGTGGGTGTTTGTCCATGCACTGTGTTGCATTCTGTGTGGCACATGCTTCCATGCAACACTGTGTGTGTCTGTGCTGGCTGTTGTTTCCAGTGCTGGGACGGGATGTGTCCTTGGGAGGGTGTGCAGGGTGCTGTACCACTGGTGGTGGGGTCCGGGGCATGCCCTGTCGCATGTGGGGTACCTCATGTGCCGATGCATGGTCAGTCTCTCAGCTGTGCCTGGGAGGGGACGTGCAGGGTGGCACTGTGTATGCTGTTGTTGCATCACTGTCTGCTGCCACCTGCTGCAGGGTGCACATGGTGGGGCTGCCTTGCATGGCTCCGTGGTGCACAGGGTTGCATTGTCACAGTGATGGTGGTGGCATGCATGGGGTGTCCTGCACTGTTGGGTGCTGCTCCTGGGAAGGGTGTATGGGGATCATGGTGCAGGGTGTGCTCTGCATTGATGGGATGGTGTGGCACAGGGTGGTTGGCCCTCCTTATGTGCCGGTCACAGCTTGCCAGGGGGTGTGCTGGGGCACCATGTCCCGGCTGTGGATTGGTTGCTGGTATCCATGGGCCGGTGGTTATTCCAGCTGTCCCCCAGTTGTGCAGTGCATGGGGGGTGATGTCTGTTCTGCTGTGTGCTCCTCTGCCCATCTGTGGCATGGGTGGTGGGCCCCTGCATCCTGTCCCTGCGCATTCCTGGTTGTGCTGTTGCATTGCTTCCCTGCTCCATGGGGTGTCCCTGGTTGTGCTATGATGCACCTGGACTGCTCCACTGAGCATCCCTTGTTGCGTTATGGTGCATCTGAAATGCGCAACTGCACATCTCTGGTTGTGCTATGGCGCAGGTGGCACGATATTCAGTTGTGTGCCACAGGTGCATCTTGGCCTGCTCAGTTTTTGAATATCGCGCTTCTTGCACATGGGCGCAGTGGACTTGCGCTTGCTCCTGCTGTTGCACACTTTTTGGGCGCAGTTTGAATATCCGGGCCTCTGTGTTTAGCTTTTGTTTACCAGGTAAGTGCAGTAGACAGTGAAATTGTCTGTTTCCAGGCAAAAACGGGGAGGTTACAATGAGGTAAAAAACAAATATCAGAACACAAACAGTATGGTGCAAATCAAATGGGTAGAGACACAATACAGTCCCAGAGAAAAATCAAAGTATACATCAGACCATATCAGCAGATAATGGCACGTTAATAAGTTAGAGGGATCCAGCAACATAACAAAATAATAAAGTTACACTGAGCAAAAAGATAGGGATACAGGTAACAAGAACCTGTACAGAATAATTAGGCATTAGCTTATATACAGAATTTGATCCACCATACCCTTGATACAAATCCACTATCAGGTACACGACCAAGTGTTCACCTAAAGCAGGAGTTTTATCAGGCTACTTTTTTTTTTTGCTACATTTTTTTGGCCAGGAAAGATGTACTAAGCTGAGACCTGTTTGGAGATGTGTCATGGGAGCACTGGGAGGTTCAATGACTTGCTCAGGGTCAGCCAGTATGCAAGTGGTGGCTGTGGGATTCAAACCCAGTTCTCCAGATTTGTAACACTGTGTGCTTTAACAACTACACTATACTGCCTCCCAACTTCTAAAACATTTGATGAGTAGGACTGCTGTGAATATCAGAAAGGAAAAGTGTAGAGATTTGGTGCAAACCCCAAAAAGGCAAGGTCACCAAGGGTAGCACGACACAGGAATTGCCAATAGTATCTTCTCTTGGGACAGTAATGTATAACCACCAGATGGCAGTGCTGAAGCAGCAGTGCAAAAAAAAAAAAATGTTTTCCCAAAAATCTAGGTTCAGCTATAATTATAAAAATATTATCATACCTATAAAATTTACTTTTCTAGCTACCTCCTATACTGCGCACCATCAGTTTTTGTTTGGCTTGATCCTAACCACTGTCAGGTCTATAAGACTATTTCTAAGTCAAATGTGGCACTGATCTTTTTTCTTGAGAAAAAAGTAACTTAAAAAAGCAGTGCAATGAAAAATGTTTTTCCAAAAAAGCTTGTTTCAACTACAGTTAAGAACAATGGGGCCTATTCACAAAGGTGCGGATGGGATGTGCACCGCGTAACCCAGACACATTGCCCACCCATGCGCCTCCACTGCGGCTTACCTGTAGCAGTTATTCCCCCCACCAGATCCCTGGTCGAGCCTGGAGTGCCATGTGTGGGTGGGTGGGTTGGGGTCTCCGTGGGGGGTGTTCCGGCACTCCGCACCATGCACAACTGTGCAGAGTGCCTTACATGGGGTGCCGGTGGCTATATGTCTGGAGGGCAGTCATAACGGCTATGCATCCCCTCCAGTCGCTGCCGCCGGACTCACTGGTGCTGGGGAGGTCATTGGACTCCTGCAGGAAGGTGCCCTTGTGGTCGAGGGATGGAGATCGGGCCATGGGGTGGGCGACCAGCACATGCTCCCCCTCCTGGCTGCATTGCCAGCGTTCTAGTGCCCTCGGCAAGACAGCACCATACCGGCGCAAGAGATCCACTGTGGACCCAGGTTTGGTAGCCGATTGGCTGCCACCTGGGCCTGCAACCCCACCCCCATGCACCTCTGCACTTGGGAGCGGGGACATGGAAGGGAGTCGGGTGGGGACCACTGCATTGTGAATGCGGTCCCCGCACAGGTCTCCCGTGGGTGCAGAGCTGCACGCGGCTTTGCGTGCCTGCTCTACGCTCGTCGTAAATAGGCTCCAACATTAGCTTACCTGTCAGATTTACTTGTCTAGGTGCCTGCTATGCTGCACACCATGAGTCTTTTTTTTTTTTATACTAACCCTTGCCAGGTCTACAATGCTATTTCTATGCAAAATGTGGCACACATCTTGTTTTCTTAACAAAAAATAAATACATTAAAACATTTATAAAATACTCAAATTTTGGTGGAATTAGAAAATTGAACCACCAAATAAAACTGGAAGATGCCCAGCATAGTCTATACTAAAAAAAGGTAAGGTCAAATTTTTTGCCTAGTTTGGTTGCACTGCTGCTTAAAACATATATAAAATACTCAGGTTTTGGTGGAACTAGAAAATTTTACCACCAAATAAAACTGGAAGATGCCTGGAATCTTCTATACTGAAAAAAGGTAAGGTCAAATTGTTTGATTCATTTTGTTGCATTGCTGCTTTAAAAGGACCCCCCCCCCCAATAATACTTCATTGGGTAGGTCCCCTTCAGTATATAACCTCTAGGTGGTATGGTATTCATGCAGGCAGATGGCAGTCAGATGGAGGAAGGGGAGAACAGAGGTGTTGAGGTCCTGAACCCAGTCTCCTTTCTCTGGAGACATGCAGCCTTTCCCCTGCGATTTACCATACAACAGCAAAAGTATAAACACTCCAGATTCATAGCCTCAGGAGGTGCACACAGGGGGAGGGAAATTTATGGCAGTTTTCTCTCTTAATTACATTCACGTTAATTAGACTACCGTGCAAGGCACAGTGCAGCTCAAAAGGTCGCTTCCCTTCTAGGAAACAAAAAGAAGATAAACTGAACAGTTTTATGATACTCTGACAGACACAGAGGGGTTCTGTACCATTTAGAGCTGGAGCAAGTGTGGTTGTCAGGCCATGTTGTGCACCACTAAGATTGGATACATTTATATCTATATGACAGCACAGGGGGGTGGCCAGAGAATACAAAAGCAGCATCTTATGTGAGCTGGGAACATTTTCTTTTTTTTTTCCAATTACCAATTATTTTACCAGGTGCGACACACTAAGCTGAAAGCTTGTTTGCAGGTGCAACCTGGGAGCACAAGGAAGTTAAGTGACTTGCTCAGGGTCACACAGTATGCACCTAGGGGGCTGTGGGATTCAAACCCAGGTCTCCAGATTTGCAGCTCGAGCCTTAACCCACTGTGCCATACTGCCTCTTCACCACACATTTTCACCACGCATTATTATGTATTCATCTTGAATTATTTATTTAAAATGTGTTGACAGGGAGAGGCACACTGAGTCAGAGCTCCTTTGCAGATCGGCCATGGGGATGGAGGTTGTGGGGTGGTAAGAAATGTAATAAATAAAAATGCGACAAACACAAAACACAGTATCGAATAAAGTGACAAGCGCAATGTATGGTGCAAGATATGACATATACAAACTTACAGGAATTTACAATGGCAAAGAAAGAGAGAAGTGAGGTGTAATAACACAATATCAGACAGTGCAAGTATAAAAAAATTAGCAAAAGTACAAACATTTACTGTGTTAATGGGGAAAAAAGTCATACAATCATTTCAGCAGGGGAAGCACTAACACAGTGGTACAAACTTACAAATGTTTACAGGTCACTGGTGTGATCACATGTAAAATACAACACAAGGTACTGGAGTTCACACCCAATGAGACACTGCAAGAAGGCGGCAGCAGTACAGCGCATGACCGAGATGGTCCATGGACCAGGGGACAGAACATATGAGGAGAGGCTACAGGACTTGAACACGTACACCCTTGAGAAAAGCAGGGAAAGGGGTGACATGATCGAGGCATACAAGTACCTGCACAGCATAAATAGGGTGGATACCAAGGAACTCTTCTCCTTGGGTGCAAATGCAAGGATGAGAAGGAACTCACTTAAATTCAAAGGCGATTCATAAAAGACGTCCATAAGCAGTTTTTCACAGAAGGAGTGGTGGACAAGTTCAACAAGCTCCCGGAGGAAGTGGTACAGGCCAAATCAGTGAGCAGCTTCAAGCAGGGATGGGACAGGCATATGGGATTAGTTAGAAAAGGGGTGGCAGGAACAAATGGGGGTATGGCTACCAGGGGCAGTGCACAGTAGTTAGGTAGGGTAGGCACACTGGGTGGTCCAACAGGCCTTTTTCTCTCATCATTGTCTTGTATCTGTCTAGACTAAATGGCAAAAAATTGTTAACCTAGGGGAACGGTGTGAAGGTGCAGTCATGGACAGGGAATGGTACTGCACCATCGAAAATCATTGTGACTGTCTAGCTGCAGGGTAGGGAGAGATGAGCAGAGAAGAGTGACTTAGAGAGGAAAGTGAGGTTGAGACAGATACGGAGTGGAAGATCATTTCAGAGGGTAGGAAAGCAGACAGAAGAAGACTGACCAGCAGAGGTTTTGCAAGAGGAATATGGAAAGAACAGGTGTTAGATGAGTAGACGGAGTATTTTAGTTATTTATTGAAATGTTACACCAGGAGGGCACACTGAACAACAAGTTGCTCGTTTCACGGTGCGATCTGGGGGGAGCGGTTACATAGGGTTGTGAAGGATGATCAGTTACAATAGTATGTGGGTAGTACAAACAATACAACATTGTAAGATTGTGCAACAGTTGGAACACATGGTATTGTACAATAAACAGTAGTGGAACAGTGGGTAAATGACATGTCCAAAATCATACAAAAGAACAGAGAAATGTACAAAACAGTAATAATGCGATAGAACCATTTATAGTGCATGAGTGTACCAGGAGCAGGCTCACGATAGTACGCGAGTGCTGCTGGAGTAAAAAGGATGGGGTTAGGTTGTGTACACTAGTGAGCCAGAAGGGCAGGTGGAGAAGAGAGGGGGGATGAGGCCATGAGGAGAGAGGAGGGTAGGAGGGGATGGTGGTGAACCAGTATTTAGGGGAAGGAGCAGTGAGAGAGATGTCAGGCTTCAAGAGAGTGAAGTGAGAGGTTAAAGTAAATGGAACAGTGGGGATAAGGGGTGGGTCAGTTAAGGCAGAATGACAGAAGGAATGGAAAACAAGGTCCAGTCTGGCCAGTGTACAATGCAATAAGTTTTGTCAATGCAACCAGTTTAAAAATGGTGTAGCCTCTTAGGCGGCACTATCCCTAAGGTTACTACCCCAGCCTGTCTTTCTGACCACAGGTTGAGGGGCCTGGATTCTGTATTAAGGTGCCTCCACCCAGAGTAACAGTAGTAGGGATATGTGTCGAACCTGTTATAGCCCTCGGGGAAGCTATAACCCCTCACCAACCCTCCTAGTGGCTTTGTACCTTTAACAGCAGTTAACACACAGTCAGCAAGTAACATTAACAATATGCACACATCCTTCACACTAACTACCAGGGTCTGGCCATCAGCAAATGCCCTGGAAATCCCTGTAAAGGCAAAGTTAGCAAAGCATATACACACTTTCAGTACTGTAACCCAACTAATAATATGCTCATGGGCCAGGTTACATGTGAAACAACGATCAGATTTATTGAGGGTCCATGAACAAGGAAGGGATGTGGATTCAGGTCAATGATTACAATACTGATTGAATTCAGGTTCTTGGCATGCACTTTTTAGTCCCAAGTAATTAGTTCTACCACACTGGGTACCCAGGATGGATTGCTGGCTAGCCAGAGGCGTTGCCCGGGCGTGGCCAGCTTTGCAGCTGTTGTTGGGACCCTTGATGGAAAGAAAAGGCAGTTAGCATGCACAACAGAGATGTGATTATTTGTAATCCTGGCCGGTTGACCCAGTCTCTTGAAACCCAGAAAATTACTAAAGCAATCAAGTGGTACCATAGATGAGTAAGTGACTTGTTGCAGGGAGCTACCCTGGGTTTACTGATGCTACCAGTGGGCTGTGATGGTTCTGATGATATGGAGACCTCGTGTAGATCACCGAAGAGCATGGGGAAGCAGGGCCATTATGATACACCTTCTTTTCATGGTCTTTCCCTTCAGGTGGCCGCAATCTGCAAGTTGTCTCTGTGCAGGGGCTGGATCCCCAAAGCCAGTCTCTCGCTGAGGACAGTCTGGTGCAAGGCAGTTGGTCTGGGCTGGACTGGTCTGGCAAAAGCCCAGATGTGATGAACTCTTTGGCAAAGTTCAGTTTGTTTTGCTGGTGAAGCCTCCAGCTGGTGTAACGGTCTGGTCGAGGGCAGGCAAGCCTCAACACACAATGGACATTCAGCACATCTAACACAAACAGCATAAACTTTTTCTCACAGATAGGATACAGTCTGGCTGCTATTGCAGTCGATTTACTGAGCAAACCTCTCAATCCAATATCAGTCTCTTCACAACCTTTGGGCCGATCGCTTCACAGGAGCCTAACTTTGGTCCAAATCTCAAGCAGTACTTTCAAATGTCCCTGGAGCTCTGCTGCAGTTTCAGTCACCATTCGGATTAGTCCGATCACTGCAATCAGGCAGTGCAATGCAGGAGAACAGTGGTAGGGTGGCAAGTCAGGCCTCTTACCCTGCCAAATCTCCTAGGCTCCTTCCTGGAGGAGCTCCTTGAAATCTCGAGCTGCTCACCCTTCAAGCTCTAACTCCAACTGACTCACTGTCTCTAACAGTCCTCAGGATTTCCCTTAGTTTCCAGAGTTCTGGTTGGCTGGGGGAGCTGTCAGTCACAGTTTGGATGCCCCCTCCAGTTCAGTTTAGGCACCAACCTAAAAACTACAAAAACTACAGATTTCCTTCCCATGAGGCACTTGAGATAAGGACCCTTCAAGGCCCCCTGAGTCCCATTGGTCCAAATCTTGGAAGTCCCAGATCAAACATGGTGGCTCCCAGTCAGATAGGCAAAACTGCAAAAAAGGCAGATCAGAACAACCTCTACTTTAAAAATAACAGCACGTTGTTTGTTTGTTTATTTTTTATACAGAATGATCAGTGAGCAAAAAATGCCCATTTTTACTGGTGACCAGTTACAGAAATACATACCACAAAACATACAAAATTAACATACAAATGTAATGTACAGACAAGGTAAAATCTATTAAAACATTGACATTCAGCTTCTGAAAACAATAGTTTTTTTAGAGCACTTTTGGAAATCGAAATGCTAGCAAAATTCGTGATTATTTTAGGCAAAGCATTATAAAATTTTTCTTCAAGAAATTGTAATGAATTCTGTGCCATTGCTGTATGAAAGAACGGAATCAGAAATTTACACCTCATCTGTGACCTAGTTGTAATTATATTAATCTGTCTAGGAAAAAGATCGACAATAGAAGCAGGTAGGTAACCCAAATGTAGTTTATGAAGGAAAATAGATACCCGAAATCGAAATCTGTCAAAGAATGACATGCACCCAAAAAAACTATACAAATGACAATGATGTGTCCTTTTGTTTTGTCTGATAACAAATCGTATGATATTATGATAAGTAGTTTTAAGCATAGCAAGCATTCTATCAATAGAAGAATAATATATAATCAAACCATAATCAATGAAAACAAAAAACGTGCAAGTATAACCCTTATTTCATGGTTTAAATGTCTATTTAACCGATACAACGTACCCAATCATTGGTGAATTTTACTAATTAATTTTGTAATATGTCATTTGAATGAGAGATGAGAATCAGTAATAAGACCCAAATAATTTAAAGTCTCAGACTTTTTCAGTAGTATTACCATGGTTGTCACAAAGAGACAATTCAGGTATAACATTGTTCCTTGGATTTTTAAAAAAACATATATTTTGTTATACTTGAATTAAGAACTAATTTATGCTTAATAACCAAGTGTGCATTAAGCTAAAGTCTTTTTGTAGATTATTTTCTATCAAGAAAAAAGATGAATCTGAACACGTTAAGACTACGTCATCCGCATATAAAATAAGTTCTGAATTGTTACAGACATTGTGTAATGAATTAATAAAAAGTGAGAATGCCAGGGGTCCTAAAATGGACCCCTGTGGACCACCACAATCCAACTTACCCTCAACAGATAAAGAGTCCTTAATAAGTGTTTTCTGTACCCTGCCAGACAAATAGTCGTTCAACAAGAAAATCACCCCGTCAGAGAAATTAACCTTGAGTAAACTTATCAATAACTCTCTATGATCAACAAGATCGAATGCTTTGGTGACGTCCACAAAAGCCGAGGCCACTATTTTACCCTCATCTAGGGCGCTATGGACCCGGCTTGTGAACCTCACCAAGGCAGTCTCAGTATTATGTCCTGAACAAAATCCATGTTGTGAAGTGGATCAAAGCCTATTTTTATCAGGATGTTCTATTATTTGGTCTGAAACAATCTTTTCTAGAATTTTGGACAAAGGGGCCAGCAATATAATAGGTCGATAGCTGTTAACATTAGTCAGGCCACCTGATTTACATATTGGCCTAACAATGCCACATTTCCATTTGGTGGGGAACATATTATTGCAGGAGAGAAATTGAAAAGTTTAGTCAACTGTAAGGCCAGTTAAGGGCCAGCTTTTTTCAAAATACGAAAGTCTACGCAGTCAATACCCATACTTGGTCTTGGGTCCATCTTGGAAATGTATGACAGTATCTCATTGGGGGATAGTACCTGAAAATAAAGTTTTGGAATCCCTAAACATTGTATATTGGCCCTCACCTCATCCAGTACCTCCTTCAGATCGATATTTTGAACCTGACCTAATGATGTGTACCTTTCAAGGTTAACAAAATGTGAATTAAACACATTAGCAACTTTTTCTGGGTCACTAACAGTAAGTCCCTCAACTACAATGGAAATATTGTCTGATTTATTTGTTTTCTCCATTAAACAATTTAGAGTTTTCCAAGTTAGAGATAACTAATCACAGTTCTAGTTCAAGCTCCCTCTGCTCTATTATCGTCAGCAGAGTGGAACAAATCAAAGCAGTGTCTGGCCAGTCATGAGCTTTGTTGCACCTGAACCCAGCCCAGACCATTTACTACACACATACAGGTTAGAATCTTAAAGGGACAGGCACAGAAGTGCTGCATGGCACTCTCACGTAAATCAACAGGAACAAACCAATACCCTTGGATTCACTACCCATAACGGATGTTAGCCTGGCAGTGGGCATGGTTGGAGCCCAGGAAGACATTAAGGTAAACCCCAAATTGGTGTGTGGGGGGGTTACAATTGCATTACTTATTATTATATTTTTATTAATATGGAATTGCAGGTCAGATGGCAACTCTCAGCAACTGTAGCCTTCATCCCTGAGGATTTTCTTTAGCTGTGAAAGCTGTATTCAGATGGACTTTAGACTGTTTGGCCAGGTAAAGACATACTAAGGAATTAAATGGAGCTGAAAGGCAATAAGCCCACAGTAGCTCCCGTATTACATATAGTAGGTCATATTTCTGTTAGCTAATAAAATGTCATCAAATCTACTTTTAAACAAATCTTTGTTGGTACTGGCAATAACTGTTGTCAGTAATTTATTCCACAGTTTTATAATCCTATTTGAAAAGAAACTGGCTTTTTTTGTTTGTTTTTACTCTAGACCTTAATAACTGAAGTGGATGTCCTCTTGTTTTAAACACTACCGGTTTAAAGTCCAGTCCGCACTCTGTTGTGAGTGACTTATCATTAATGACATCCCATGCAAATAATAGATCACCTCTTAATCTACAGAGCTCTAAGGACATTAAATTATATTTTACAAGTCTTGCTTCATATGGCAGAGTTTTATCTGGACAGATACATTTTGTGACTTTTCTCCAAAATTTTTCCAATCTATTAATGCCTTTCCGATGGTAGGGATACCATAACTGTCAGCCAAAATCAAAGTGAGGTCTTATATATGCTCGATATAGTGGCAGTAGAATATTTGGGTCCCTAGATTTTATATTATGTTTTATAGACCACCACATTTTATCATCTGTACTAAGGATGTTTGAAATATGCAAATGAAAATTTAGGTCTGAGTCAACAGTAATGCCTAGATCTTTTTCATGCAATTTACTTATGAGTAAATTGTTATTCAGAAAGTACTCGTTTCTACTATTCTGCTTTCCAAAATGTAGAACGTTACATTTGCCCGACTGTTCAAAGTTTTAAAGGAGCTTTGAAAACCTTTTTAGTAAAGCTTATGATGATTTTTGAATATTTTAATGTTGCTTTAATTATTTATTGTTTTATGTTATATTGTACAGGCACCTTGGTTTAAGAAAGGCACCTTATATAAATAAAGAATGATTTGATTTGATTTGATTTGGAGATACCGAAGGCCAAACCCCACTTTATTGACCATGCCCCTAAGGAGTCAAGGTCTTTTTGTATTAAACTGACATCTTCAAAACTACTACAAGGGTTTCCTATTTTACAGTCATCTGCGTATTTGACAATGGTACAGTTTAAAATCTGTGATAAATCTGATACGAAAGCTTGAAATATTACAGGAGCCAAGACAGAGTTGCAGCTTGTCTCCAGGTGCATCCCAGGAGCACAGGGAGGTTAAAGAAACCCTAACACCATTAGGAAAACATTGACGCATGTAAATGTAATCTCCCCTTGCAGGAGGGGCTTATGCTCCCCTTAGGAACCCCTTCCCCCCTACTGCCCCCCAGAGCTAGGAAATTTAGTAATGCTCTGGGGGTAATCCCTGTTGGACTCTTCAAGGTAGCAGTAGAGGGCAGGTTAGGGAAGATATTTATGGCTGGAGACCGAAGTTTCGGGGGCCTTTCCAGCCCGGGCACTAGGCCTGAAGCTGGAGGGGGGTGGCTGGCGGAGCAGAGTAGGCAGGCAAGAAGGGAGCTCAATGGTCCAGGTTGGGCCTGTGGGGGACCCCCCCAAAGTGGCAGACAGGGACGGCCTCTGCAGCGACATGGCATCGAGGAGCCAGGAAGGGAGCTCCGAAGGGAGGATGGTCAGTCAGGTACCTGCATCATCAGGAACAAGGAGATGTAGGTGGTAGGAGAATGTCAGGATAGACAGGAGCCTGTGTGATCCTGTGAAAGAGTGGCTTGGGCTGTCAGGGCTGTGGGGACTGTGGCAGAGTTCTCACAGTGCAGAGGCCAGTGGCAGTGGTTCTCTCCCATACCTAGAGTGGCAGGGTGGCTTGAGTGTAGAGGGAGTTGGAGGCCCTTCACCCATATAGAGGGACCTGCATGGAGGGGCAGGTCCAGGGGCACTGCCGTTTAAGGGCCGGGTGGGTTGCAGGTCTTAGGACAGGCATTAGGGGGTGTCCCTGGTGGGAGTTTATCTCAAACCCAGGATGTGTTGGCAAGGATGTAGGCCAGAGGCTGGGACCAACCTTGAATGGTTATCTGGGAGCTCAGTAGGAGTATGGGCACCATCAGTGGAGGAGTGGGTTGCTTGGGGGGCCTGAGTGGTGGCAGAGCTCAGGGCTCTCCAGTGGCAGGGTAGCCAAAGGTGGGTAACTCAGGTACTAGAGCAGGGCCAGGTTTGAGGGCCACTGCACCAGTAGGAGAGAGAGAGAGAGCAAGTACATGGCCATGGGGGACCGGTACCGTGAGGCTGGGTGCACTGGCAAGTTCAGGTTCCATGTGAGAGGAAAATGAACAGGTTACAGGGCCTGGGTCGGAAAGGAAAAATCTTGGTACCCTTTGTGATTTGGGCAGAGGTCCAGGGGCTAGGTGGAGGAAGCAACCTGCTTCTCCGCACCAGAGACAGGGCAGTCGACCAGTGCCAGACCAGGACAGAAATTGAGGAAAAGGGTAACCCAGAATAGAAGTAGTCAGAAATTTGGCTTATCAGTGCCAGTGAGCCAGGAGCCTGTAGCTTCTTCAAGGGAGGATTTTGCTTGGGTAAATCATCCAAGAATTCAGAGCTGAAGATAACCTGCTTGTACTGCCTGTATACCAGTTAAGCTGCTCAGAAAGTCCAGTTTGGGTGAATTGTACAAAGTTTATATAGCCCCATGGAGCTGCTTTATCTATTTGGTGCAGGATGGGACCCCTGCACTTCTGAAATCATTTGGGGTGCAGGTGCTAAAATAAAGAAGCTGGTTGGAAAGAAACTTGGTAATGATTTTCTCTTTATTTAAGTTAGAAGGGGGGAGTATGAAATGAAACCCCCTTTGTGTCTAATTTATTTCATAAGTTGTAATTCCAGAAGGTGTCCATAATGCTGCAGCAGGATTGAGGGGCTCGGGAGCTCAGACGAGACAGAAAGCTGCAGGTTGGAGGTCTTGTGTTCGGTAGCCAGAGGTTTGGGGTGAAGCCAGGTTTTGGAGGTGAGATCTTGAGTCCATGTTATGATGAAGCCATCGATAGTCAGGATAGCTATTTTTACTGTCTTTATTTGTGGTGCACTAGATTGGAGTGTTACACATTGTGGTAATTCCTCTCAGTCCCCCTGAACCATCTGCGATAGAAAGTTATGCCCCTAGATTCGGGGTTGCACCTAGCCAGCTATCTCTAATGTTACTGATGCTAAAGGACTCCTGGGGTAAGAAGAAAATTACCACAGTCATCTTCTTTCTTCCAAGGGGCCCTTTAGCATCAGTTTAGATTTCAGATACTTCCAGTATATTTTGCCAACTTTTTCTTTACTACTGAGGGGAGCTGCATGAAAACAAGATCATGGTCCAGTAGGTTTCATCTGCCCTGTCAGCTTGTCCAAACCTGACATCATAATTCCTTGTTTATGACATCATAATTATCTCTGCAGCAACATATTGTGATGTCATCAACAGAACTGTGATGTCAGATGTAGACAAGCAGTCAGTACAGGTAAAGAGATCCTGTTTTCATGCAAATGACCTTAGTAATCAAGAAATAAGGGCAAATAATATGGAAAACAACATGAAATATAAGCTGCATTGTGTATAATTATGAAATGGGTAGAAGGCATGCTGACTGCTGATTGGTCAAGGGTTACATTCATCCAGGCCGATATCCCAGCACAACAGTCTGGATGAAAGTAGCTTAACAAAAATATATTAAAAATACATCCAATTTACTGAAAAGGACCCATTCTATAATCCAATAAGGCACTCCTGGGGGTGCATTATGGTGGACTAATGGCCTTTCTCGGGTGGTGAAAGCACTTGGCTTCACCTCATGCTTGAACCCACCTGAGGTGGACCATTATCACTCCATAACACACTCCTCGTTATATCTTATTGCTTAAATATTACACTTTTTTAAAGTTGCCCCAGCAGCGTCAGGTGCTGTTTAAATGACTTGCTCAAAGTTACACAGTATGCAAGTGAAAGTTGTTTTTTTTTTCCAACTCTTTTTCTAGCTCCCTTACCTCATTGGCCTCTCTCTGACGTGGTTGTTCGGCTCAGGCTTCTCGCGATCCCTGAGTCCCCCAGATCTGAGCCCCCTGGGAGTAAGGGCCACCTCTCCACCGGTGCTCTGTCTTATAGTGTCTGGTGAGGAGTCGTGCGAGAGGAGAACCAGGAGGGCTGGAAAGCCTGGACTTGGACGTGGTGCCAGGTCACTAAACCCGCCTTCACCTACCAATGGGCAGGGGGTATTTCTAATTACTTCCTCCCCCATTTGCCTGGCAGTGCAATGCACTCCAGCACGGCATGTGAACCTCCCGCTGATGCCCACAGGAGTGCCGGGCCATGGCCAGTCCCCATCTGCCAGGACCCGACTGCTGGTATGACCCCAGTCTCCACTAGAAGTCACCAGATGGCTTAGTCCCACACCCACCCCTCCCAGGAAAGGAGAGCTGTCCTACAGATGCTTGATCCTTTCCTCCCCTGCCAACCCCCGATGACCAGAGTCTGCTCCTGAACCCGGGTCACCAGCGTGGCATGAGATGTGGCGTCCAGTGCCTCAGCCCTCAGAGCCACCGGGCCAGCTGCAAGTAGAAGTTGAGGGATGATTGACAGCACTGAACTGTCCCACCACAAATCAGCTTAGCTTTAACCCGGTCACTGTGGTGGAGCCCTTTGACTTCTCAGCGAGTGAATGCTACTCCAGATCCTGGGGAGTGGGGGGGTTGGAGAGACCTATGCCAGCTACACAGTGGAGTGAGGGTATTTATCAGTACCCACTGCAGACACTTTAACAAGTTTAAATGGTTTCTTTATTTGTGAGGACTGATGATGGGATGTGTACCTTTGGTACACAGGAGGGGTGGACCTACAGCTCCTAAGGGACACTTGGACTTTGGCTGATGTAGCCCTCTTGGAACACTGATGCAGGACCTTAACAGGCATCAGAGTGTTTAGTTCTTGAATCCTATGGTGGTTTTGGGGGCTTCGGGGCATTCTTGCCTGAAAGTATATGATACATAACCCCCATATTAGAATGATTTACGATTGGTAAAACTCGGGCAGTCACCCAGCTCTCCCACTTCACATTTCATGCTTAATAGAACATGCGGGTAGAGGAAGAGCCAGATGCATTTCTGACGTTACTTTCTCCTGCAGTATAGACACTACCGAGGCCCTTGCACTGTCTAGGATTCCCTCACGACTGGCACACATGTTGGAAGCTAGTCCAAGACTCAACACTAGCCCATGTCTGTACCTTGGAGGCCCTTGTATTTCTGCCAGTTGCATTTATTACCCTGTTGGTACTGTTTAAAGTTGGAATACCTACACAGCCTGTGGCAGCCTGTTGGCACCCAGATTCCTGTTTGCCCCCTTTGACATCATTTTCTTGGTGCTACATTGAAAACCTGTGCTCGAACACCTGAACTCAACAGGCCTTTTCATCTATGGGGATGGTACAGGGTTTCAGTGGTGGGGTGGTGGAATCCATTGTCATGAGCCTGTATGTAAATGCCCAGAACAGCCCCAAGAAGAGAACAAAAAGTATGTCTCAGGTTAAAAGACAGAAATCAAATTTAATATACTTTCAGGAGACCCATCTGGATCCCCTAGAGCATGCTATGCTTGCAAAGTACAGATGCCTTGAGGTCTATTTGTCTTCCATTCTTGGGGGATATGTAGGTGCAGACCCATCCTGATTCCCGAACCACTCAATTTGGAGAGACCATAGTGATGCAGGATCGAGATGGTTGCCTAATTATGGTATGGTAAATGAACTACAGGTTACCCTGGCCAGTATATAAGCAAATAACATACCAGAGGGTGTGGGTTTTGCTCTGATAAGTGCATGACTAGGGGTGTAGTGAAGCATGAGACCACAGGCCACATGCCTTACTGCCCTAGAAGTGCATTTGTCAGAGCATAACCAACACCTTGAAGTGTGTTATTGCACTTATAAAAAGGGTATATGTTGAGAAACTGTAATATTGTTTAATACATTTATAAAATATTTAAAAAATATATATTTTTATAATAAATAGTCCCTCCACTTTCCACATGTTGTCTAGTGTCACTAGGGGCACTGTGCTGTGTTGAGGTGTGTGTTAGAGATCCACAGGGTTACTATGCTAGGCTGCCGCAAGACCGCAGTTTTGGTCTTGCTGGTAGAACACTATCATCTCCGCATTTCGTCAAAGTGCTGGTGTTCTATGGTGCTAGAGAGCTGGCTTCCAGGACACATTTCTGATATCAGCTGTCACCTCAAGCTTGGCAAGACTACCACAAAACTTTTAAATATTTGGTTCAACAGTCCTAATATTGTTAGATCCAAACTCCTGAAACCCTAAGGAACAAAACAATACCTTTTCTGAAGATGATGTGACTGAAGACTCAGCAGGGACAACAGAAACAGTCCAAGACAGAAGGAAAATTAACAGATGCCACGAGTGCAGCAGGGCCTAGCAGTAGTGGGAAGATGGACCTTCCCTGGCAAGCCATGGTAGAAACCATGAAATCCATGGATGCTAAGACTGAAGAAATCTTACATAAACTGGAGGCTCATGATGTTGCTATTAAAACTCTGACTGGATCTATGGTGGAGCAAGAAAAGTGATCTACTTCAGTGCAAGCTGTAAGTGGCCACCATGGCACAAGAAAACACCCAGCTCTGTGGATGCCTCAATGTGCTAGAGATTGAGGTTTGGGTGGGCAGTCTTCTGCTGGTCGGTGTCCCAAAAGGTGTGGAGGGTACTGACCTCCTACAATACCTAAAGGACTGGCTAAAGAACTCCCTCGATGTTCCCTTTCATTTTCAGTGGGACTCCTTGAAATGGACCTGTCAGATCAATCAAAGAATATGACTGCAGAACACCTGACAGCCCCGAACTGTTCTGATACATAACTTGGGCTTGGAAGCTTGAGATGCTGAGATGTGTTGCTGTAGGTGGCTAGAGTGGCATAGCCTCTAGCCATCAATGCCTCATACATTAAAGTCTTCCCAGACCTATCATTCCAAATGAGGGCTCTCCACAAGATATTTGATGGAGTTCAACAGTGTTTGAGGACCTTGGGATTACCAACTCCTGTCTATTTCCAGCCCAGTTCTGCATCACCTATAGGGAAAAAGCCCAGAACTGAGGGATGCAGACCATTGGTTAGAGAAGACTGAGGCAGAATTTGCAGCCCAGGAGAGATTGGATCCGCAGCAGGAGGAGGATTCTGCAGAAGGGGACTGATGTTCAGGTTTGACAAGTGATCCATGTTAAGACATTGCAGTGACTTTATTCCTAAAATGGCCCCTGTACCTGCCTGTTGTGGTAGGGGAACTGTTTTCTTTTTCCTTTTCGTTACATTTTTATGTTGCTTGCATGCATGTGCAAGAAACATAGTGCCATCATCGGAGATTTCGGAGGTGTGTCACCTCCTCCTCCAATTCAGTCAGTGTGCTGGCAGGCGCGGCCCCTGTAAGTCAATGCATTTTGGAGCTGTCTATGACTTGCTCCAAAATGCAGTGGCATACAGTTGAAAGAGGGAGTTACGCTTCACTGAGCACTGATAAGATATCGGCTGCCTGCCGCAGCCCCCCCACAGGCGGGCAGCGCACTCGCGACGCACTGGCAGCCAAGGGTTACAATCCCGCCGCTGTGCTGCATTCCCCGCCTCCTCCCCCAAAAGCCTTCAAATGCCAGCTGGGTGCCCACCCCAGCATCGCAACTAATCATATAGTCGACGGGGTGCCCAATCCCTGTCGGCTAAGCGTATCCCCGCCCGGTGGTAGGTGCCATGCTGGGCCCGCACAGCGCAGCAAACTATTCATACCAGGCCGCCGGGTACCCAATCCCCTCGGCTGAACGCCCAGTCTCTGTGCCATGCTGGGAGCCCACCCCAGCGTGGCAAACGCCCCACGACGCTCTTTTTTAAACCTGAAAACAAAAGCGGTCCCGCGGCGCATCTCCCAACCCCACTCCCACAACCCGCACCACCCACTGCACTCAGCCTCCCCACACCCCCACCCCATACTTACCTCCGGACTCGGGCGCGACAATCTTCGGAGGACCGGGAACACGCCTGCACTCTTCAAAGCCGACCGCGAACTGAGGAAATGCCGGTAAGCTGTATAATGGGTTACATGGGGGTTTCAACTTGTTGCATATCTCAGGCATTTTTGGGAATTTTGCCAAATTTTCACATGGGTTTTGGGACCCTTCTCATGAGTGATGTCACTGTCTGCGATTATTCGCTCGAATGGTGATTTCGCGCAGTGACTGCGAAATCACCCTTTGGGCCCATCACCGATATGACAGTGACATCATTCATGAGAAGGGGTCCCAAAACCCCATGTTGAAAATTTGTGCCAAAATTCCAAAATGACTGTTTTCATGAAGCGGCGATGCAGACTTCCTACGACGTCAGAAGTTCATAAATTTCAATATTTTTCACTCCAGATTTTCAACATTGTCATTTTACCACACCTTCTTATGAGTAGTACAGCTGTCATTTTTCACATCTCACCCAAAATGTGTTTCCGCCCATGTAGTGCAGAATGGCGCAGTCGGTGTGCGAAATCAATGTACGGGACAAATTAAGAAAATCATAGTGACACTGTTCATGAGCAGAGGTCTTAAAATGGCTATGTTGATAATTTGGTGAAAAAATTCCTAAAAATGACTGTTTTACGAGTCTGCGTTGCGCAGTTCCTATGCACGCTCGCAAGTTTGCGAATTTTCAATATTTTCACTCCAGATTTTCAACATTGCCATTTTACCACATCTTCTCATGAGTAGTACAGCTGTCATTTTTCACATCTCACCCAAAACGTGTTTCTGCCCATGTAGCGCACAATGGCGCAGTCGGTGTGTGAAATCAATGCATGGGACACATTAAGAAAATCACAGTGATCATGAGCAGAGGTCTTAAAATGGCTGTGTTGAAAATTTGGTGAAAAAAATTCCTAAAAATGACTGTTTTACGAGTGTGCGTTGCACAGTTCCTACACACACTCGTAAGTTTGTGAATTTTCAATATTTTCACTCCAGATTTTCAACATTGCCATTTTACCACACCTCCTCATGAGCACTATAGCTGTCATTTTTCACATCCTGCCCAAAACATGTTTCCGCCCATGTAGCGCACAATGGCGCAGTCGGTGTGCGAACTCAATGTATGGGACACATTAAGAAAATCACAGTGACACTGATCATGAGCAGAGGTCTTAAAATGCTTGTGTTGAAAATTTGGTGAAAAAATTCCTAAAAATGACTGTTTTACGAGTGTGCGTTGCACAGTTCCTACACACACTCGTAAGTTTGTGAATTTTCAATATTTTCACTCCAGATTTTCAACATTGCCATTTTACCACACCTCCTCATGAGCACTATAGCTGTCATTTTTCACATCCTGCCCAAAACGTGTTTCCGCTCATGTAGCACACAATGGCGCAGTCGGTGTGCGAACTCAGTGTATGGGACACATTAAGAAAATCACAGTGTCACTGTTCATGAGCAGAGATCTTAAAATGGCAATGTTGAAAATTTGGTGAAAGAATTCCTAAAAATGACTGTTTTACGAGTGTGTGTTGCACAGTTTCCACGCACGCTCGTAGGTTTGCAATTTTCAATATTTCCACTCCAGATTTTCAACATTGCCATTTTACCACACCTCCTTATGAGCAGTACAGCTGTCATTTTTCACATCCTGCCCAAAACGTGTTTCCGCCCATCTAGCGCACAATGGCGCAGTCGGTGTGCAAACTCAATGTATGGGACACATTAACAAAATCACAGTGACACTGTTCATGAGCAGAGGTCTTAAAATGGCTATGTTGAAAATTTGGTGAAAAAATTCCTAAAAATGACTGTTTTACGAGCGTGCGTTGCTCAGTTCCTACGCACGCTCGTAAGTTTGCAAATTTTCAATATCTGCACTCCAATTACTTCCAAATACCTAAACAGCACATAGAAGCAAGCAACATTCGGCATTGACAAATGCTTGTTGGTTTTGACTCTTGAGACACTGACTACCCGCTTGACACTTTTTGGGACTTTTTCTGTTCTGGGATTGTGTGAGGATGCCTTTCTTCATGTGGCGATGACCGCTTTGCTATGTTGGGGTGGGTGGGGAGTAGTCGCAAGGGGTCTTGAAGTGCTGCAGCGAGCTCTGTATGTTAACATACTAACATACTATTTGCCAGCAGATTAGGCCTTACAGTCTATCGACTCTGCTCGAACCTTAGATCCTTAGCTGGGTGCCGAGGCCCTCCCATCCCTCGTGCTCCAGAAACCCCTATCATCCATCCCCACCCCCCTGGGACAGGCCATCATCTGATACATCCACTTTCTGTGTCTGTCCCACCCTCTCTTGAAGCCCTCCACTGTGGATCTCTGAACCAGCTCGCCAGGCAGTGCATTCCAAGGGTCCACCACCCTCTCAGTGAAAAACCTCTTCCTCTTTTCCCCTCACCCTTCCACCTTCCAACTTCAAACCATGCCCTCTGGTGATACCTCCCTGCTTTAGTCTAAAGATCCCCTCCATGTTTACCCTATTTATTCCCTTGAGGTACTTGAAGACCTCAATCATGTCCCCCCTGTCTCTCCTCTCCTCCAATGAAAACAGGCAGAGCTCCTCAAGTCTGTCCTCATACGTCAAATCCCCTAACCTCGTATCACCTTAGTTGCCCTCCTCTGTACCCTCTCCAGGAGCTGTATGTCCCTCTTCAAGTGTGGTCTCCAGTACTGTACACAGTACTCAAGGTGTGGTCTAACCAGTCCATTGTACAGCGGCAGAATCACTTCCTTGCTCCTAGAGGTGATCCCCCTTACGATGCATCCCAACATCCTGTTTGCCTTGCTAGCCACTCTCCTGCACTGCTCAGAGTTATTCATACATGCATCCACCATGACCCCTAGGTCTTTTTCCCCTATTGAGGCCTCCAGTGTCTCCCCTACCAGGGTGTACCTGTGTTTAGGGTTTCCCTGACCAAGATGCAACATCTTGCACTTGGTGATATCGAAATTTAATTTCCATGTGTGAGCCCAGCTTTCCAGGGTGTCCAGGTCCCCTTGCAGGGCCAATCTCCCCTCTTCTCCCTCAACTACTGCTCCCATCTTGGAGTCATCCGCGAAGAGACTCATTTCACACCCTATACCCTCCCTGATGTCCGATATGTATGCATTAAACAGGATCGGATCCAGGACCAAGCCCTGCGGTACCCCCACTACCAACCTCTCTAGGGTTCGAGAGCTCCCCACAGACCACCACTGTCTGGGTACATCCAGCTAGCCAGTTTTCAATCCATCTGACCATCAAAGGGCCTACTCCTAACCCCATCAGTTTCTCCACCAGACCATTGTGGGGGAAAGAGTCAAACGCCTTGCTGAAGTCCAAGAATAATACATCCACAGGCTTTCCCATGTCCAGTTCTGATGTTACCCATTCGTAGAACTCCACAAGATTGGTTTGACATGATCTACCTGGCACAAACCCATGTTGCCGACTATCCAGACCTCCCACCTCCTCCAAGTACACCCCCAATCGTTCCTTTAGTATACTCTCCATTAATTTTCCCACCACTGAGGTCAAACTGATGGGTCTATAATTACCTGGTACTTCCTGACCCCCTTTTATGGATTGGCACCACATGCCTCTCGCCAATCCTAGGTACCCTCCTGTCTCAAGTGACCTGTTGAAGAGCTCCACCAGGGTGCAGCCAGTATGTCCACCAATTCCCATAGTACTCTCGGATGAATGCCATCCGCCCAGGAGATTTGTCTTTCTTTAGGGCCTTGAGGGCTAACCACACCCTTTTGGCAGAGATAGCATCATCCGTCCCCTCCACCTTACTGGCCTTTTTATCCTTATCCAGATGTGACACCCCTGGGGTACCTCTCCCTCCCTCTTGCTCCATTTCTGTTGCTCCCCTGATCCCACTCACTGCCGCTTCTATCCCCTTTGTGCCTTGCTTTGTAGATATCCCATCCCCCTCCCTAGTGAACACAGAGGCAAAGTACTCATTAAATATCTCTGCCTGGTCCCTCGCCTCTTCCACCCACCCTCCTTCTGATCTCAATCTGCTGAGATGGCCCTTAGTTTTTCTCCACTCCCCAATGTACCGGAAGAACCCCTTTTCCCCTCCATGTATCCCCTGTACCAGTCGCTGCTCTTTACTGGACTTTGCTCCCCTCACCATACAGGTGACTTTTCTAGATGCAAGATGGTACATTTCCTTATCCCTATCCCCTCTTGTTGTTTTATATTTTATATGTTGCAGAGCTTGGTTTTCTAGATAAGCTTGCTTGAATTGTTTGTTGCTGTTCTGCTATATTTCTTCATCAAGTTCATGTGGTTACAGTGCTGGGTTGGGAGTGGGGCTACTACTCAGACAAATCTCCTTCCTTTCCTGTCTTTATTAGTGGTTAATAGTGAACTGTTGTTTGTGTATAAATAATTCCTTTATATTCTCCCTATAGGATGACAATCAAGCTTTTGAAGCAGCTAGCATTTCCTTTTACCTTTCTGTTTTTTAGAGACTTTAATACTGGGTTCCCCTCATGCCTGTTTTAAAAGAGTACAAAACAAAAAATAATGTTTCCTACTGTTTTTCTGGTTAATAACCTCTTGATGTACCAGCCATTAACTGTCTAGAGCTTTGTATGAGGATATGAATTATTGTCTCAGTTCTTAAGAAAACAATAAACACAAACTAAAAGACAAAAACGTGCCATGTACTGACTGAGAGAAACAGTGGAGAGTGGGGTTGGCTCAGCAGTCAGCACTGTTTGTCTCAGCACTGGGAGTGACAGCAAGCGGGTCGGGGGGAGAACAAGAGGGAGATTAAAAATAAATGCATACTTTAAAGTGTTGTTTTGAGTTTTGGGGGCTGAAAAGGAGTGCTCACTTATGAAGAAAGATGGCGGACAAACTGTTTTGAAAATATGGATCTGGCGGCAAGGGGTTTACTTTGATTGTGAGGTCACAGATCCTGGTACTTTTTTATTTAGTGTGCTGTATGTGTAAAAAAACATTGATGGAATAGTCTCTCAGCTGATCAAATTACTCGACTCTCCCTACCCATTTTATAAATATATAAGCACCTATGGCAACCCGTGTTCGTGGTGTGAGCGGGTCGTCTGGGGTTGGCCAGAGAGAGAGAGGATCATGCATCCAGAGACAGCTGTCCTCTCCCGAGGAGGGTGGGGAGCAGAGACTGGCACCTGCCTGACACCTAGCGAAGGCTAGGTGTTGGCATGCCGGGTCCTGTACAATGGGGGGCAGAGCAGGAGCAGATGACCACCATGCTGCTTGCGGACGTGCATGCAGCTCTGCCATTGTTGGCACTGCACGCTTCCCTCTGCAGGGAAAAGTGGAAAATCTGGTCTCAGTTCCATGACATGAATGACTGTCCTCCGCAGGTGCCAGCCCCAAGAAGACACCTCCCTGACGCTGGATCCAGACTTGGTGGGTTGAGTTGCAGGCTCCCTGCCACCCTGCAATGGAGCGTAAGCCGTGGGAGAACACGGGAGGGGGTCTGAAGTTCGGGGGATGGGGCTGGGAGGACAGCAGTGAGGTAGGGCCGACTGGGACAGGGGACAAAAAAAGTACAGTAAAAACAAGCATTTGTTAATGGTGAATGTTGATTGCGTTGGTCCGTTGAGCTCACTCACTGCCCCTCTGTCACTTGCTCATTCTGTTTCTCCTGGTGCTGCAGGCTGCTCTTTAGTACTGGGCTCCTGCCTGCATTGGCACCGTTTTCTGTCCACAAAGAAATTCACAGCTGTCCCGACAGAGCTCTGTTGAGGTTGCTGTCTCCCTCCCTCTCTCTCACTCACTCATTCTGTTTCTCCTAGTTCTGCAGGCTGCTCTTTTGTACTGGGCTCCTGCCTCCGATGGTGACTTTTCCTGCCCACAAAGAAATCTGCAGTAGTCCCGACACAGCTCCGTTGAGCTTGCTCACTCCCACTCTGTCACTCGCTCGTTCCGTTTCTGCCGGTGCTGCAGGCTGGCCTTTTGGACTGGGCTCCTGCCTGCGTTGCCACCTTTTTCTGCCCACAAAGAAATCCTGCAGCAGTCACGATAGAGCTCCATTGAGCTCACTCACTCACTCCCCCTCTCTCACTCACTCATTCTGTTTCTCCTGCCGCTGCAGGCTGCCCTTTTGTACTGGGTCCCTGGGTGCATTGCTGCCTTTTTCTGCCCACAAAGAAATCCGCAGCAGTCCCCAACAGAGCTCCGCTGAGCTCGCTCACTCCCCCTTGCTCACTCACTCATTCTGTGTCTCCCTCTGCTGCAGACTTTCCTTTTGTACTGGGCTCCTGTCTGCGTTGGTGGCTTTTTCTGCCCACAAAGAAGTCTACAGCAGTCCTGACACAGCTCCATTGAGCTTGCTCACTCCCCCTCTCTCACTCGCTCGTTCCGTTTCTGCTGCTGCTCCAGGCTTCCCTTTTGTACTGGGCTCCTGCCTGTGTTGCTGCCTTCTTCTGCCCACAAAGAAATCTGCAGCATTCATGATAGAGCTCCATTGAGCTGGCTCACGCCCCTTCTCTCACTCGGTCATTCTGTTTCTCCTGCTGCTGCAGACTGTCCTTTTGTACTCGGCCCCTGCGTGCGTTGCTGCCTTTCTCTGCTGACAAAGAGATCTGCAGCAGTCCCAACACAGCTCCGCTGAGCTCGCTCACTCCCCCTCTCTCACTCACTCATTCCATTTCTGCCAGCGCTGCAGGCTGGCCTTTTGTACTAGGTTCCTTGCCTGGCGTTGCCACCTTTTCCTGCCCACAAAGAAATCCACAGCAGTCATGATAGAGCTCCATTGAGCTCACTCACTCTCCCTCTCTCACTTGCTCATTGTGTTTCTTCCAGTGCTGCAGGCTGCTCTTTTGTACTGGGCTCCTGCCTGCATTGGCACCTTTTTCTGCCCACAAAGAAATCTACAGCTGTCCCGACAGAGCTCCGTTGAGGTTGCTCACTCCTCCTGTCTCACGTGCTCATTCTGTTTCTCCTGGCACTGCAGGCTGCCCTTTTGTACTGGGCTCCTGCCTCTGCTGGCACCTTTTTCTGCCCACAAAGAAATCTGCAGCAGTCCCGACAGAGCTCCATTGACCTCACTTACTCACTCCCCCTCTCTCACTCGCTCATTCCGTTTCTTCCGGTACTGCAGGCTGCCGTTTTCTACTGGGCCCCTGCGTGCATTGCTGCCTTTTTCTGCCCACAAAGAAATCTGCAGCAGTCACAACAGAGCTCCGCTGAGCTCACTCACCCCCCTCCCTCATTCGCTCGTTCTGTGTCTCCTGGCACTGCAGGCTGCCCTTTTGTACTGGGCTGCTGCCTGTGTTGGCACCTTTTTCTGCCCACAAAGAAATCGCAGCAGTCCCGACAGAGCTCAGTTGAGCTTGGTCACCCCCACTCGCTTGATCCTAATCTGTCCCAAACACTGATTTCCGACAGTGACTGTGGTATTCTGCACTGGAAGTGCGGAAGCACATTTCAGCCAGGATGTGAAAAATGAGAGCTGTACTGTTCAGAAGGAGGTGTGGAAAAATGCCAGTGTTAAAAAAGTGGCGTGAAAACATTACTAATTTGCGAAGTTGCAAGGGTGCATGGAACCTGCACAACGCATGCTCGTAACACAATCATTTTATGGAGTTTCATCACAAAATTTTTTAACATAGGCATTTTAGGACCTCTGCTCATGAACAGTGTCAGTGTGATATTCTTAATGTGTCCCAAACACTGATTTCCCACAGTGACTGCGCTATTGTGAGCCAGAAGAGTGAAAACACATTTCGTCCAGGATGTGAAAAATGACAGCTGTACTGTTCATAAGGAGGTGTGGAAAAATGGCAATGCTGAAAATCTGGAGTGAAAATATTGCAAAGTTGCGAAGGTACGAGCGTGCGTGGAAACTACGCAATGCACACTCATAGCACACTCATTTTATGGACTTTCATCAACAAATTTTCTACATAGGAATTTTAGGACCTCTGCTAATGAACAGTGTCACTGTCATTTTCATAATGTGTCCCGAACATGGATTTCCCACAGAGCCCGTGCTATTCCGTGCTGGAACTGCAAAAACACATTTCGGCCAGGATGTGAAAAATGACAGCTGTACTGTTCATAAGGAGGTGCAGAACAATGGCAATTTTGAAACTCTGGAGTGAAAAAATTATAAATTTGCAAATTTACAAGCGTGCGTGCAAACTGCGCAACGCACGCTTGTAAAACAGTCATTTTTTGGATTTTTGCCACCAAATTTGCAACATAGGCTTTTTGAGAGCCCACCTCATGAACACTGGCACTGTCGTTTCATTAATCAGTCCTGAAAGGTGATTCTGCGCAGTGACTGCGAAATCACCTTTCGGAGCCCATTAACGCCATGACAGTGCTAGAATTCACGAGGAGGGCTCCCCAAAAACCCAATGTTGAAAATGTGGTGCAAAAATTCCAAAAAATGCCTGAGATAGGCATCAAAGTTGAAAAAACCCTATTTATTTCATTATACAGCTTACCGGCATTTTCTCAGTTTGCAGTCGGCTTTGAAGAGTGCAGACGTGCTCCCGGTCCACCGAAGATCATTGTGCTGGACTCCAGAGGTAAGTATGGGGTGAGGGTGTGTGTGGGGAGGCAAGGTGAGCAGTGGGTGGGTGCAGGTTGTGGGAGGGGGCAGGGAGACAGCGAGGGACCATTTTAATTTTTGACAGGGTAAAAATAAAAAAATAAAAAACATTGCAGGACTGTTTTTGTTTTTAACAGGGGCATGTGGCATGCTGGGTTGCACTCCCAGCATACCAACGGACTCTTTTTTTTTGGGGGGCAGCTGTAGCCGACATGGGATTGGGCACCCCCCGTCAGCAAAGAAAAAAAGCGGAGGGGGTGACATTATGCCGACAGGGACTGGGCACCTCCCTCAGCACACAACAAAAGTTGGGGGGGGGTTACATAATGCCGATGGGGAGTGCGCTTCCCCATTGGCAACATCACTTGGGCACTGAAGCGACGGGGATTGGGGCCCCCCATCGGCAGACAAACATGGTGGGGGGGGGCATATGCTGCCGCGGGGGATTGGGCACCCCTTTGGCGGGGGGGGGGTGCTTAATATTGTTTGTGAACACGGCGGCAAGCCACTGCCATGTTCACAAACAATATCACTGTTACAAGGTTCCGCCCAGCAATGACGGGTCGCTCCCTCATTGCAGCGGAATGGCTTATGCTGCAATGACAAGGCGGCCCCTGATTGCAGCGGCTGAAACCTTACAAGGTTGTGGCACGCTGGCTGAACTAGTGTCAGCAGCAGCATGCCACGGCATTGGGGAAAGCAGGCCAAGCCTTTAAAGGCTGTGGGGGCATTGGCTACAACAGTGCCGTGCCTCCACAACCTGCTTCTGGCAACTTGCTGCAATATGTTTCTTGTGCATGCACGCAATCAACATAAAAAAAAATATATATATATACATATTCCAAGGTGCCAAAACCCCATTCATCTGGCATATCATGGATGTATTTCTCTCCAGTACTAAACACATGCTACTTTTAGTAGGGGATTTCAACATAATCATGTCACAAAAGCTAGATACTTCTAAGAGTCGCCCTCCAAAACTTATTCCAGTACATAAACTTTATATTGCTCATCTCAGTGGCCTTGGGTATGGGGGACATATGGTAGTTGTGACGTGGGACAGAGAGAGGATACACACACTTCTCAGCATTGACTAAGAATGGGAAGGAAGGCTCGCCTTAAAGATAGGACCCTCATATGCCCCCTCCCAGCTCCCAAAGCTCATAAGGTGTTATTACAACACTGATAGATATGGCCTTGACTGAGTCAGAACAAATGAATGGAGATTGAAGTTATGTAATTGGGGACATGTTTCTATCAGATTACTCACCAGTACTCACTCACATTGAGTTAGTGAAAGAAAGGACTAATATGATCTGACGACCCAACCCAGTCCACCTGTGATCACAACAGTTTAAGGAATTCATGTTTGAGAAACTGAAGGAAACAGTCTCTGACAGTGACACTCCAGAGGTAGCCCCCCCCCTCCAATATACAATGGGATGCAGTGAAAAGCATCAAGAGAAGGCATCTCGTGCAATTTACAGCTAACAAGAAGAAGGAACATCTCCAGAGGCTGCAAGAGCAGGAAGAGATGTACCATTTCCTGGTTACTGATCATAAACAGGGAGACACTTCATTGTTAGCCCAGATAAGACAGGTGAAAGGGCACATCGGTGAGTGGTATACTAAACAAACCGAGGTGGTCCCCGGAGTGATGCAGGTGCTGGCACATCAGCTGCACAACCCGAAGGTGAAAGCAGCGGTCATCTCTATAATCCAATACACACTGGACAACAAAGGCATCGGAATGGCCAATGGCTTCAGGAATACTACAAAGTCCTCTACACCCCTGAGAAAGAGGCAGACCCACGGGTTGCTTACAACTGCCTAAACTAACCCCTGAGAGAGCAGGAAAACTGCTAAGCGTGACAGGGTTGTATAAGACACTGTCCCATTTGTTATACAGAGAGAGTAAAAGCAAGGATCTATTTTCCTTTCTTCTCCTATCCTGTCGCTTGTCTATCTCATTTGGCTGATTGCACAATCAAATTTTCCTTGTGGAACCATGGAATTGGCCTCTCCGGTAGTCCCACAATTTCCCCTGTTATCTCCCTTACTTGACTTGCTGTTTCTGTTATTTTCTGTAGTGAATACCTATTTGTGACTTACAGTATGTGAAACTGAGATCCCTTGGTTTGCAAATGTATATAGTTATATTGTTGAAATGAATTACAGAAAGCTGTTTGGAGTTTGCTAGAAAAGATAGCAAGCTGGAACACAGAGGATTGACCTTGAGAAACCTTTTTACCTTCCACAGGCTTGTTTGTAGAGCTGTCAGTACGAAAACCAGCTCTTGCCAGAATGTCTTAATTGGCTGCATCTGATGAGAAGACTGGATGCACTAGTCACAGAAAAGAAATTGACGATGTTTGGTATATTGTGTGAAAATAGGAGTTACAGCTTAATGAGAACAGGATGCATAATTTAATTGCCAGGTGAAATCATCTTGTAAAAACAGAACAATGTTTCTTGAGAGAGAGAGAGAGAGAGAGAGAGAGAGAGTGAGAGAGACTGAGATTTGGATTTAGAGATGCCCTCAGATGAAGGGCTTTGTTTTGTTTGAACTGCCTATATAAGAGTTATCCCACACATTTTTTTTATTGTGACTGAGAATAAAATGCTACTTGTGAATTTTATGATTTCTCCTGGTTTTCTTATGCTTTCTGCCATGTGCCTCAATGTCATTAAACCTTATCTCTGAGGATGGCCTATGTAAGGCAATCAGGAAAGAGAAAACAACTTACACCAGACCCTGAAGGTTATACGCTATATGCTCAGGGTCTGCAATGCCATTTTGGTGGGAGGGGCAACCCCACCCTCTTGGAATTTTGCCTAAGTCTCCATTATCCCAAAACCGAGCAAAAAATCCCAATCCTTGTGACTCGTATTGTCCAGTCTCTGTGCTAAACATGGACTACAAACTATTTATGGCCATTTTGGCTAAATGATTGGACTGGATTCCTACTACCTTGATAGGACTGGACCAAACAGGTTGAGTCCAGTTGAGACAAACTACAGAGAGTACAAGATGGAGACTCCGTATTCTTCACCAAATTAGACAAAAACATACACCAGCAACAATTAGTCTTGCTGCTGAGGAGACTTCTGACCGGATCTCCAGGCTCTTTCCTTTATGAGGTGTTAGTAGGGCTGGGGTTCCCGGTATGATTCATAGACTTGATATGTCTTCACTATGAAACACCCAGGGTTATGGTCAAAAGTGTTAAACATCACTCGTCCGATTTCCCATTATGTAGGGGCACCCGTCAGAGCTGTCCCATGTCCCCTTACTTTTCACTATATATATTGAACCTTTAGCACAACTGGTGAGGTAGGTGATTACAGTGAAGGGGAAATAAGTGGGAGGTTAAGAATGCTATATTGCACTTAACACAGATGATGTCCTTTTATACCTGTTGGATCCAGAAAGGCCAATCCTGCAGCCTTTGCCCTGCTACAAGAGTTTCATGACATAACAGGATATAAACTAAACACAACAAAGACAGCTACTCACCTTTAATCATAACCCTCGCCACTTTTTCAACAGCGGTATCCGTTAAAATTGGACTCACAGGTTATAAAGTATTTAGGAATCCAGCTCACAAAAGATAAAACAACCCTGTATGATGCAAACTACACCCCTCTAATGACCCAGTTGTGCCAAGATTTGGAACACTGGACCTTCCTTCTGTCTGATACCATGTACAGAATGTATTCCATAAAAATGGTGACCCTCCCTGATTTTTGTTCCTCCTTCAGAATCTACCCTTAAAACTTCCATCTGGAATCTGTCAGAACTGGCAAAGGCTATGTAGCTGCTATAAGGAGCTCTGGCTCCTTATATTGGTCTACGAGACCTCAAAGGGTTAACCTCTGGGCCTTTGAGAGGCTGGGTTAGTTGCTCTGATCCAGAGTTTCAAGGAGGAGGCAATCCATATGCCTGACTTGTGCCAGACTCCCTCTTTTTCAGTGAGTGTAACCCAAAAGACCGGTGGGTATCCTGGTGGCTGCCATTGCCAGAGACCCCAAATGGGAGGAATCCTCAACCTTCCAGAAAAAGAGGCTGAGAGAGGAAACTGTGCTACAAAAGAGAAGGAGAGAGTTAGATACAAACTATCAATTCAGAGGTCAACTCTTATGTCTTCCTAACTAAGTGACTGATTTTAGGCACTCGGCGATGTTCTTCCACCCTGCATCCAGGTAGGTGAGAGTTGAAGATGACCCTGTGATATACATTCAGCCAGGGACCTTCTGCCCATGGGGTCAATGCTTGGGAGAAGGTGGGAGACAGCAACAGTGGCAGCCTCAGACTTCCGGGGGCCTTTGCATCTCCTTGCCCTTTTAAAATTTGTGTAAACCCACATTGATCCCCAGGAGCTTGAACAGAGCCAGAAAATGTATTTAATTTGGATCTGAACTCTCTACTTATGTGGGTCAGTGCTTTGGAGAAAGTGGGAGGCAGTACCTGAGACAGTTGTGGACTTCCAGGGGTATGCCTGCCTCCCTTTGCCACTGTAAATTGTGGGGCTCCCCCACTGGTTTCAGACCTTTGTTTCTGTACAGAACAATTAGTGGAATATTGGTAGATCTAAGGGCCTAGAGCTTGCTGTTGTAAGTCCCAAAGGGTGGGCAGTTGGCGAGTGGAAGCAGGTCTATGAGATGGATGGATGGCGGAATTTCCTGGGCAGCTCTATGGAGCCGTATGCCCCTTGCTGTGTTCTGGAGTCTAGCAGAGCATAAGTCTTTGAGACAACTACATAAGTCCAGACTTCCAAAAGAATTTGTGCAAGGTTAATGGTGCTCACCAGTAAATTCAAGACATCCAGCTTCAAAGAAACTGTGGCACTCACTACCCTAAATTATTAGTATGGTCACTGGAGCTAGCAAAGTAAAAAGGCTTTATTTTATATAAATACAACTGCTACACCAGGCATGGCTTAGCCTGACCAAGGCCATGCCTGGTGTAGCAGCTGTATTTAGTGACCCTTTGAAGCTGGACAACTACATAAGTAAAGGTGCCCCTTTGTGAGACCCTCTCTGGGTCAAGATGAATGTCCCTTGGAGTTAATGGAGGATCAGTGTAAAGTATTAGTCACAGTTACCATAGCAGAACTTAAAGGGGTCTGTTTTGGGGAAAAAGCTGTATCACTGCATTGTGCTGTTTACATACAAAATTAATTTAGTTGCCGTATTAGTCCTTGTAAGAACAGATCCAGAAGCAAATGGTTTGATACCTTTTATTGGGCCAACACAGATGTTACAAACAGAAAACTATGTCTAAGCTTTTGGACCAAACAGGTCCTTCCTCGGAGACTTATGACTTATTATAAGTCTCTGAGGAAGGACCTGGTTGGTCTGAAAGCTGAAAGCTTAGACACTGTTTTCTCTCTGTACTGTCTATGTTGGCCCAATAAAAGGTATCAAACCATTTGCTTTTGGATTTGTGCTTAGAGGGTTCTCAGAATTGTACCACTCTGGGTTGCTTGCAGCCACTACATCATTTGTAGACTGCTGCATAGGTAACACTGAGAGGACTGGATGTCCAAGGACCTAAGGTGTACCTCTCAAATGGGATGGCAAACTCAGAAAAAGGAATTTGACTGGGAGCAATGGGCTGGGGAGGGGAAAACTGTACAGTGTGATGGGAAAAGCATGCTTACTTGGAGTTATGGTATTTGCTCATGTGCTGGGACAGTAAATGCATCCAAACTAGGCTTTAAACTTCATGTGGCCCTTCAGTGATTGTTGTTGGAGTCTATTGTGGTGCTTACTCCTTGCTTTGCACCCCTGCAACACCCAAGGATACCCATGTTCTTGGCAGGTTACCCCAATCCTGGAAGGCTCAAATAAGTGCAAGCTGGTGTTTGTACATTCCCTGCCCTTATTCCGTGTGTATACCCCAAGTCATGGGAGGGGGCTACAGTTAATTTTCAGGAAGATTAAGGCTAGAAAAAGGCCATGCGTACCATACATTGTACCCTTCTCCAGCTGGCAAAATCACAAGGGTGGGGGGCAGCCTTACCAGACCTTCATAGTTACTATGGGGCAGTACACCTCAGGGTGATCTAGATGTAACATACACCACGCCCTGGACTGATATCATTGAAGATGGAGAGGGATCTCCTACCTTTTCCAGCAATGGCATGGCTGCTCTTCTACCTGCTGTAACTGAGTGTTCATTTTGGATTTTTGTGGCAGTCCCTTTAGTTCTTTTAATGACACAGGAGGGAGCACAGGGACTTCCCCCAATTGTGCAGGTAACAGTGCAGACATGGCAAGCCATAAGGAAATCCTTACATCTGACAGTCTTCCAGAGCCTTTTTTGCCCCACTGGCACTGGTGGAAGGCTTCCTGCCAGCCACAGAAGACCGAGGCTACAGGGATTGGAGTAGAAATGCTTCATAATGCATTTTCCAGTTCATCAATGGTAGTACCCTAGAGTCTTTCACCAGCCTCCAAAGGACACATCATCTCCCACAATGGGACTTCTATAGATACCTCCAGGCCAGGCATTATATCCAAACCCTGAAGCAGAAAGTTAGATGCATAGAGGACCTCCCCCCTTTGGTGACTACCTTCATAGGATACAGTAAATCTGGTGACATGGATCATCTAATCTCCTTATTACAGCTTAGCATCCTAGATTCCATGGGCCTGGATTCAGACACAATCCAGCTGAAATGAGTAGAGGCGCTAAATGCCATCACAGATAGGGAAGAATGGATACGGAATTGTGGGAAAATACACAGAATCACTAGTTTGTTGGGGTGGAGAGAATGTATGTGGTGAAACACTTTAGAACCCCAGTGATTACGGCATACCATCAGCCAGGTCAAGTCCAGGGTGTTGGAGGAACTGTTGGGAACAAAGGACAGGCCATGCCCATATTATGTGGGACTGTGGATACTAGCCCAGTTTAAGGCAGAGCTGGAAGTGGAAAGCAGAGGAAATTATGCAACAGATGGGAATTTTCATCAAAAACTTTTCTTAGTCTTAACCTGTCCTCCGGGCTGTAGAGGCTGCTGCATTAAATGTCTGTTAGACATCCTGATTGCAGCAGCTGTCATGCACAAACATTTGTCAGTGCTGAATGCTGTCTTACTGACATTGGCATTGGTAGTGCAGGAGTTAGAGAGAGATGCATAATAGGAATGGCAGTGAAATAGTGAACTGACGCCAACCCCACCCCCACCCTGCAGAGACTGACTGGCATTGGGGTGTGCCTTTGGATCATCGGCCATAACGCTCATGCCATTTCACCTCACCCTACCATGCAGACACTGACAAGTATCGCGTTGTGCCTTGGGGTCTTCGGGCCTTACGCTCACCCCATTCCATAAGGAAATACACTGAGATGGGTGCAGTATAGGAGAATGTGGTGAACTTTGGGGCCGAAGACTCCAATGCTCACCTCGATACCTGTCACTGGCTGCTGGGTGGGGGTCGGGCGGAATGGCATGAGCATTACAGCCGACGATCCCAAGTCACACCCCTGATGCCTGTCAGTCTCTACAGGGTGGGGCATTATGGTTGGAAACCCTAATGCCCCGGGTGTTTGTTGGTATTTTCACTCCAAAGTTTCAGCATGGGCTTTTTGTGACCCCCACCTCATGAACAGTGGCACTATCAGTTTGTTAGCTGAATGGAGATTTTGCACAGCGGGCTGCACCATTTAACACCACAGGTGTGAAAACACATTTCAGGCAGGACGTGAAAAATGACAGCTGTACTGTTCATGAGGAGGTTTAAAATATGAAAAATTGGTAAAATCACGAACATGCGTAGAAACTGCACAACGCACACCTGTTACGCAATTATTTTGGAGATTTTTTTAACCATGTTTTCAACATAGGCATTTTTGGACCTCCCCTCATGAACAGTGGCACTGTGATTTTGTTAATCTCTCCCGAAAGTTGATTTCACACCATTGTGCGCCACAGATGTGAAAACACATTTCGGACAGGATGTGAAAAATGACAGCTGTACTGTTCATAAGTAGGTGTGAAAAAATGGCAATGTTGAAAATCTGGAGTGAAAATATTAAAAATTGTTGAAGTTATGGGCGTGCATGGAAACTGCGCAATGCACACTCATAATGCAGTCATTTTTAGGAATTTTTTCACCAAATTTGCAACATGGCCTTTTTGGGACTCCACCTTATGAACAGTGACACTGTCGTTTCATTAATCGGTCCCAAAAGGTGATTCCACATAAACAAGATGACAGTGCATGTGTTCATGAGGTGGGGTCCCAAGAACCCCATGTTGAAAATGTGGTACCAGAATTCCCAGAAATGGCTGAGATAGCCACCTGAGTTGAAACCCCCCATTGCCTGCCATTATAAAGCTTACCGCATTTTGTTCAGTTCCTGGTCAGCTTTTGAAGAGTTCAGATATGTTCCCGCTCCACAGAAGATCATGGCGCCAGCCCTCGGAGGTAAGTATGGGGTGGGGGGGTGGGGAGGTGGGGTGTGCAGAGGGTAGGTGAGGGTTGGGGAGGGGCATGGTGGGATGATGAGGAACCTTTTTACAGGTGAAAAAAAGAAACTGGACTTCAGGGGATGGTTTTCTTTATTTACAGGTAAACAAAAATGATTTGGGGCACACTGGGGTGGGCTCCCAGTGTGCCACTAGTTTGGGAGGGACATGATGCTGACGGGGATTGGGCACCCCCGTTGGCAAACAAATTGAATTGGGGTTGGGAACATGCCGACACAGGGATTGGGCATCCCCGATGTTGGCTTTGTGGGGATTGTGTGGCGGGTGCAGGAGCCACCATATTTATTGAATGTTTCACCAGGAAGGGCATGTAACAGAGCCTTGTCATCTGAAGTTCCAATGAGGAAACTGCACCTCATTGGAGTGGCAGATTTCTTTCAACTCCGTGGCTCTCTTTGAAACTGCTGTCACCGCTAGCATGTTCATTAATTGGTGGCTGAGGGACACACTCACTAAAGCATTCCCGCATTCGCCAACACTGACACACCACTGAATGTGCTACTACTGCAAGATGTTGCTTGTGCATGTGCGCAAGCCAAAATAAAAAGCAGCTAGCCCCACACTCTCCCACAATACAGGGGTGGCAGGATTTAGCATATGTGTTACATAAGCTGGAGCAGATCACCGTTTCACTAAATGACAGAGTGGAACAGTTCTCTCTTCTTTTCTTTTCTTGTTTTTTTGTGTAATTTCTGTTTATTCATCCCTTCACACTGCACCTGACCTCTTTCCTGTTTCCAAAGCTATCCATCTGTCCCCCTTACCTATCTGACACAAGGTGCCATCCCCCACAGAGTCATAGCTTACCCCACAGGCGGGGACAAGGTAGGAAGGACTTACCCTCGAATGTTTCTGGTTTCCTTTAGAGGCAGCTCAGTGGTCCAGACAGGGAGATCTTGTTGTGCCAGGAGACCTTCCTCATTTTCATGCTTTCTGTCCCAGATCCCTCAGCAGGGGCATGCAAGGGCTACGAGGATGCACACATGAAAGTGTGACATCACCTGCAGCCAGTGCAGCTCCTCCCACCCCTAGTCGCATCTAGGGGGCAGTATAGCAGCAGCAGATGGGACCCTCCCTCCCCGGGGAAGGAGAGCACACTCTGGCATGTCCCCCCCCCACTGGCATCCAATGACCCAGGCTCATTCTTGAACCCTGGTCACCAGCATTGTGACCAGTAGCACTACCGCTGCACTGACAAGCTGGCGGAATGGTTCTCTTCTAGGCTAAATAAGTCAGTATTGCAGACTATGACTAAAGATGTCAGTATATTGCCATAGACGTTGACGAAGGGGACACCAGGAAGGTAACTCCAGTGCCCCTCATGTCAAGAAATGGAGGAGCTTCTCCCTTCCAAAATTCTGCCAGATCTTCTTCGGGGGTATCTCAGTCATTAGGTCACACCTTTGGAACTTGACCGCCGGTGAAGCAAGATCCACGCAGAAGATTTTCAGCAGTACAAGTGGAGCCACCCACACTGATGTAATCTATCACTTTCACCAACTCTATATAGGCATGAGCGACCCCACTCCTTCCTCAGTCCTTTCCCACTGTTGACTTGGTTCTCATGGGTCTCCGTGGAAGGTCTGACACAGTTTTGTGCCTTTTTTGTCTTCAGCTTTATTTAACTTTGTTTTTAGAATCTCTTTTCTGTAGAGATTCCCCTTTTAAGAGTTTTTCTCTGTGTCTGCACTCCTGGGCCATTGTCAGCAGGTTCTTTGAGCTTGTAGGTTCTCTAGACCCAGATCCAGCCCTCGGGGATTAGTCGCCTGTCAGGTGTGATCGGGACCACTTCCCCCAGTGTTCTTATTCCCTGGTGGCCTCTTCCTTTTCAGGGGGTTCCTCATCAATGGCTCCAGCCTTGTTGAGTGTCGCTGTACAGATCTTTGACCTACCAGACCCATACTGACAGCACTATCGCTCACTGCACCAGGCGCCAGTTCTCAGCCTGCTGGGTTCCCCCCCCCCCGGCATTCCCAGCCTTGTTGGCTCCTTTTTCTTTGGAGGGGGATTCCTTATCGATGGCTCTGGCCTTGTCAAGGGCCACTGTCCAGGTCTTTGCCCTTTCCAGAACCATACCAACTGCGTGGTTGTCTACCTCGTCGGGTGACAGGTTGCTGACTGTCGGTCGGCGGCCTCTGCTCCATCAACAACTGGTGCATCGATGATAGTCCTCCCATCATGGCCTGATAGTTTCCCAGGCCCTGGGTTTTGGGATCTTTAGACTCTCAAGCCCATTGGCAGATTGCAGTGCCTGGTGCCACTGACCTTTCTGGCCGTAGATGATGCTTTTACCGTTGGTGACCTTTTTGGTATCTGATGAGAGAGTCATTGCACCTTGTGCCAGTGACCCAGTGGCCGCCGATGATGCCTCCTACCATTGTCTATCTTAATGGTACCTTTTTTCCATCGATGATTGACTCATCGATGACAGCCCTCTCGTCATGGCCTGATGTGTCTCCAGGTCCTGGGATTTGGGCTCTTCAGGCTGTCAAGCCCTTTGGCCATGTTGCTGTATCCTGTGCCATCGACCCCTTGGCCGTTGACGATGCCTTCTACCATCATGGTACCTGTTCCATTGATGATTGGCCCATTGACAACAGCCCTCCCATTGCAGCCCAATACCTCTTCAGGGCCCAGGTTTCAAGCTTTGTGGGCTCTCAAGCCCATCCATGAGGTGGTTGTACCCTGTACCATTGACCTCTTTGCCATCAATGACATCTTCTATCGTCATTGATCCTTGTGGTTCCTGGCTCGTCATTGTTTGTCCATCGATGACAGCCTTCCTGCTGCAACCTAATGTTTTCTCCAGAGCCCCAGGCTTGGGAACTTCGGGTCCTCAAGACTTGTTGATGGGGTCATCATGCCCTGTGCTGTCAACCCCCTTCCATCATCGATGATGCCTTCTGCCATCATCGATCTTAACGGTGTGTGCTTCCTCATCAACTGGTTCATCTGGGGAAGCCCTGCATTGTGGCCTGCACTTCCCCAGGTCCTGGACTTTGGACTATCTGGGCTCTTAGAGCCTGTCTGTGGGGTCATTGCACCCTCGGCCAGTGACTCCCCTGCAGTTGATGATGCCTTCCACCATCATCAGCTTTATTGGTGCCTGCTCAATCGATGACTGGCTCATTGACGATAGGCCTCCTTTCACAGCCTGATGCTCCCCCAGGCCCTGGGCTTGGGGCTTTTCTGGGTTTCTCAAGTCCAGTCGACGAGTTCATCATGCTCCATGCCGTAGACCCCTCAACCATCGATGATGCATTTCATCGTCGTTGGCCTTGCTGACAGGCCTAACCAAGTTCCCTCCTATCTTGGGCCATCAGTTTGGTGCTTGATGACCTGGTATGCCTGCGCCATTCCATGGGGTTATTCTTTGCAGGCCACCGTTGTTGCCTTGCTCTTCAGATTCTGAACCTGAGCATGTCATCATTGAGGTGGGCTACCATCCAGACTTCTTGTCGCCGGAGACAGGGGAGAAGGAGAAAGAACTCCCATCTTCTGATAGGTCCACTGTCTCCTCAGTGAGCGAGGACTCAGTTAAGCCTACTCTTGAGTCTCCTTCTAGGATTTTTACCTTCCTTGCTACACAGCCCAGTGTTGTGGTTATCGGGCAGCTCATGAGTGTCTGTGGGGCACTGGTTTCTTAGCTCTCTTCCACCCCGACAAGGAATCTCACAGGCTTGTCTTTGGGGGCAGGAGAATTTTTGTTTCTTCTGTCTTGGGGCTGAGGATTGCCCACTACCTCTCCCACTTGTTGGAATACCAGAGTACTGTCTGCCAGAAGGGCATGGAGGCTGCTTCCGTCCTTCCTGTTTGCCCAGTGCAAGGTTTTTTTTCTTTTAGCAAGCACCTCATCTGGGCACTCGATATCTCTGATACAAGTGCCAGCACTACTGCCTCAGGTCCTTGCCTTCGGAGGCACCCCTGGTTGCTGTCTCTGGTATCCCAGTTAATGTCCAATAGATGGTGCTTGATGCCCCTTTTATCAGTTCCAACTCATTGGACCAGATGTTCAGTACATCATTAACTGGCTGTATGCATCTGGCAGTGCCATCAAGTCTGTCCATTCACTCTATCATACTCAACCCTGGAACAAACAGTGCCCTCTCTTTCAAAAAGTACCCCAGCATCTGGGGCAACCCCTTCCCCCAGCACCAAGGTAGCTGAAGAACCTCCTCCGCCTTGCCTGCTACCTCCTCAAGTTCAGCAGTCATGTGCCCCAAGACCAGCCTTTGCTGCCTGTCCCGCCTCCGACTGGCTCCTGGCGGAGCCTGCCCTCATCTGGTCCTCAACTAAGAGACGGCGGTCGAAGCTCAGTTCTCCCTTCATATCAATTACTGGAGAACCATCTCTTCAGGTGCCTGGATCCTTTGGATTATAGACAGGGATCACACTGTGGAGTCTGTAGAGACACGCCAGAGACCACTCCAGAACCCTCCATTTCCCCCTGGATGGGGATCTGCAGCCCATATAGGATCTTACTGGTACATCCACTGTAATGAGCTCTGTATGGACACCCTGTCAGGCTTGCTGCCCCATCTCAAACAGGGTGACTGGCTGTGCTCCCTGAATATGCAGGACACTTACCTGCATTTCTCTGACTCTTCACCACACAGAAGGTTTCTGTGGTTCCTCTATCCATGGGAGCCCTATCAGCTCTTCATAATCAACGTCCTGGGGTTGCAGTCGGTTCCTTATGCCATGCAGGCCCTTCAGAACCATCTTCTCCAGGGTCGGCTGTTGATTCGGACGAACAACCACAGCATTGCTGATTACACCAGCAAGCACTGGGGGACCCACTCATAGTCCTCTATGGAAGGAGGTCATGAGAATATGGTACTGGGCCATAGACCCACAGCCACATTCTCCCAGTGGACCATGTCACCGGCATGCAACATGCTCTGGCCATCTGCCTCTGCAGGGCTAAATCCAGCATGCATGAGTAGGAGCTCCTCTCATCCATAGCATGTTGGCACTCTCCTGGAACAGGAGGTCTCTTCATACCTTTCCTCCATTTCAGAAGGTGATAACAAAGCTCCACTTGGAGGAGGCCAGCATGGTCCTGGTGCCCCAATTCTGGCCACAGCAGTTATGGTTTCCCCTGCTCCAACAGGGGGCATGGGATTCCCTAGTTCCTCCACTTCTGTTTGAAGCTGAATTTTATTTATTCTGGAAATTGTATTGTGTTTTTATCTGTTGTTTTATTTTCTGGATATGTTCTGCTTGGTGCCCAGAGCCTCAGGGAATGGGCACCATAGAAATAAAATTTGCCTTCCCTTGCCTATGCAGGGACCTGTAGACGCAGGATCCAAGGACTGCGGTCTATCCCAATTTCAAATCCTGTGTCTGCATGCTTGGCTCCTGAGGTCATGGCCATCACCCGGCTAGGTGTGTCATGGAGGGCAGCTGGCGTCCGCGTTGCACCTCAAAAGCCCTCCACTAGGGCTACTTATACCTTGAAGTGGTAAGAGTTTGCTGTCAGGGCAGCCAAGCATCCACTGTACATCTTGTTCTGGTCTACCTAGTGTCCCTTTTCGGGCTCTGGTCTCCAGTACTCTCCCATAAATGTGTACCTCTCTGCTATATCAGCCTTTCCTGAGCCAGTGGGTGAACACACTCTGTCTCTGGTGGAAGTGTCCCTTACTCTCCTCGTGGACATCCTGACTTTGAAGCCCCAAACTGTTCTCTAGTTTTGGCTTGCACTCTGCATGTTGCTTTGGCAAAACTGAACCTGTCTCTGTCTGCACCAGCCACAACTTGCAGACTATGCTTTCTCTGTTGGAAAGCGGTTGTTTTAGTGGCTCTTACCTCTGCTAGGAGGTTTTTCTGAGCTTCGTGGTCTTCAGTGTGAAGGGCCTTATTTGATTCTTTACAAAGACAGGGTGCCTTCATGCACCAGCCCTAAGGTTCTTAATAAGGTGGTGTCTGGACCTACTCTGAACCAATCCATCCACCTTACAGTCTATTTTCCCAAGCATGCCAGTCCCTGGGAAGCACTGCTCAGTACGTTTGGTGTGCACAGACATTTTGAAGTGTTATCTGCTTCGGACTAAAGAGCACAGAAGGTTGAAGCAGCTCTTCACTCCTTTTCATCTTAGTTAGAGAGGGCGCTCAGGTTTCAAAATAATGTTTGCCCAAATGGTACGGCACATTGTATTGTGCTTTGCTTCAACAAGCATGGCATAATGTTGCCCGGGACGATGAAAGTCCTTTCCACAAGGGGCATGGCTACCTCTGTGGCCTGTTTCAGAGAGGTGTCAGCCGCTGTTGTTCCCTTTAATTTTGTCCATAATTTCCCAAGCACTACAGTCTAGACATTGTTTCTTCGGCCCGTGCAGGTTTTGGCAGGGCTGTGCTGCGAGGCCTCTTATCCTGAATTTCTGCTGGTCTTCCTCCGAGTCTGTTTTCTTGCACTTGTAACTGCTTGGGATGTGTTCCTACAATGTGACCTGATGACTGAGATACCCCTGAAGAAGATAAAACAGTTATGTAAGAACTTATTGTAACAGTAGATCTTCGAGGGGATCTCAGTCATCAGGTCTGCTTTCCCTCCCACCATCCCCCTTAAAGTGGTTTTCTTCTAAAAACTGGTGTTCTGGTGTACCCAGCCTTTCATTTTGGGCTGGGCATCTCTCTCTCTCTCTCTCTCTGCTCAGTTCCCTTTGGATTAGGGGTTTGCTCCCTTAATCTCCGGAGGAAAGAACTGAGGAGGGAGCGGGGCCGCTTGTGCCTGTATAGGGTTGGAGATGTCAGTAGATGATGTTGGTGTGAGCGGCCCCAGCTGTACTGCTGAAAATCTTCTGTGTGGATTCTGCTTCACCGGCGGTGAAGTTCCTACAGTATGACCTGATGACTGAGATCCCCTTGAAGGTCTTCTGTAATGGTACATTCTTACGCAACTGTTCTTTCTCTTCCCTCTTTGAGGAACCCGTTTGGACCTATTAAACCATGTATCTTGAATTCAGTATTTGAACAGCATGTAAAACTGCCTGCATTATGTCATGTATATGAATGTCAGTTTTGTATACTGCCTATTGATGTACTTTAATAAAAATGAATGTAACCCCCTAGATGGCGCTATCCCAGGGGCTACTACCCCTGCCTGATTTGCCACTAACAGGTTGAGGGGCCTGGATCCAATGGCGGGTGCCTCCACCCAGAGGTCAGGGTTTGCAATAGTTAAACTAACTTGGTCACAGCCCTCTGGGACACTGCATAGAAACATAGAAACATAGAATTTGACGGCAGATAAGGACCGCTTGGCCCACCCAGTCTGCCCATTTCCCTACCTACTGGATAAGCTGCAGATCCTAGTTAACCAGCAGCCTACTTCTTTCTACCCCCACCCCCCAGAATTGCCTTATGACTATCCCATGCATGCTTGAATTCCACCACTGATTTTGACTCCACAACCTCCTCCGGAAGGCCATTCCATGCATCCACAACCCTCTCTGTGAAAAAATACTTCCTTAAATTACCTCTGAGCCGCCCCCTCTATCTTCAAATTGTGCCCTCTTGTTCTTGCACACCTCTTTTTTTGAAAGATGCTACCCTCTTGGACTTTGTTGATTCCCTTGAGGTACATGAAAGTTTCTATCATGTCCCCCCTCTCCCTCCTTTCCTCGAGGCTATACATATTAAGCTCCTTAAGTCTCTCTTCATATGTCTTCCGGTGCAGACCCTGCACCATTTTAGTTGCCCTCCTCTGGACAGCTTCCATCCTGTCTATGTCTTTAAGGAGACTGGGTCTCCAGAACTGCACACAGTACTCCAGATGGGGTCTCACCAGCTGTCTGTACAGAGGGATAACAACTTCCTGTTTTCTACTGGTGATGCCTCTCCTATGCATCCCAGTATCCCCAACCCTCCTTGCTGCCTTCTCACATTGCTTGCCCACCTTTAGGTCATCTGATATGACTACCCCCAGGTCCCTTTCCATTTTGTTGTTGTTAGTATCTCACCCCCATTGTGTACTCTTCCCTGGGTTTTGTTTCCCAGGTGCATTACCTTGCACTTCTTAGCATTGAATCTAAGCTGCCATACATTTGACCATTCCTCTAACCTTGCCAAGTCCCTTCTCATCCTTTCCACCCACCCTGTGCATCAACTCTGTTGCAGATCTTAGTGTCATCTGCAAAGAGACATACTTTTCCTCCAGTCCTTCTGCAATGTCACTTATAAAGACATTGAGAGGACTAGTCCTAATACTGAACCCTGCGGTACCCGCTAGTAACCCTCCTTTCTTCTGAGTGGACTCCATTTACTATTACCTCTGTGTCCTATTCTCCAGCCAATTTTTACCCAGGCTGTCATCTTGGGACCCACTCCCAGGCTGGCTAACTTATATAATCTTTTGTGTGGGACTGTGTCAAATGCCTTGCTAAAGTCTAGGTAGGCCATGTCCACAGCCCCCCCTGATCTACTACTTTGGTCACCCAGTCAAAGAAATCTATCAGATTCAGTCTGGCATGACCTTCCGCTGTGAATCCATGCTGCCTAGGGTCTTGTGCCCCTCTGGCCTCTAGATACTCGACAATTCTTTCCTTTAGAAGTGATTCCATCATTTTCCCTATCACTGAGGTTAAACTAACAGGTCTATAGTTTCCTGCTTCTGCCTTGCTCCCACTTTTGTGAAGGGGAATCACATCTGCCCTCCTCCAGTCCTTGGTACCACCCCATCCTCCCATGATTTGTTAAAGAGGGTAGTCAGTGGTGTCACTAGTTCTACCCTTAGTTCTTTTAGAATTCTGGGATGAATCCCATCAGGCCCCATTGCTTTGTCCACCTTCAGTTTTAAGAGTTCTTTCAGAACCCTTTCTTCTGTAAATGGGCTGGTATCAACTTCTGTATCCAGAGTGTTACTACTGTTTGTTTTATGTACCTCCCCCTCTTCCTTTGTAAATACTGAGCAAAAATATTTGTTTAGTATCTCTGCCTTTTCACATTCTCCCTCTGCCCACCCTCCCTCCCCTTTATTAAGCCTCACTATCCCTCCCTTGGTCTTCCTTTGCTCCCTGATGTACCTATAAAAGGTTTTATTCCACTTCTTAACTGAGTTGGTTATCTTTTCCTCAGTTTGGGCCTTTGCTGTTCTGACTGCCTTCCCAGCCTCCTTTTGCTTTAACTGATACAGTTCTCTGTCCTGCTCCTGCTGTGATTCCTTGTACTTCCTGAATGCTTTCTTTTCTCTTGAACCTTCACTGCCACTTCCTTTGAGAACCATAGTGGTTTCTTACATCGTCTTGTTTTGTTTATTTGCTTCACACAAGGCTCGTTACCTCTGTGATGGCAGTTTTATTATTCCCATTGTTCTTCCACCCTCCTTCCTGCCCATTTGCTAGTGCATTCCTTAGGCACTCACCCATTTGGCAAAGTCAGCCCTCCTAAAGTCTAGTACTTTTGTCTTTGTATGGCTTGACTCTATTGCTGTGTTTATTGTGAACCATACTGTTCGATGGTCGCTAGTTCCCAGATGGCTACCCACTTCTACATCTGTGATCCTCTCTCATCTCCATTTGAAAGTATCAAGTCTAATATTGCTCCCTCTCAGTGGGCTCCAGTACTAGTTGTCTAAGGCATGCCCCCTGTAGGGGCATCTAGAGAAACTGCACTCTTGATGGCAGCTGCAACTGCGCTCCAGTTAACATCTGGCATATTCAGATCACCCATCAGCAATATCTCCTTTTTCTGCCATTCTAAGTATATTTCTATCATTTCCTTGTCCATTTCCTCCCCTGAGAGAGTCTGTATCTAACCCTGTGCGGATTGTGGTGCCATTGCCTGTCTCCAAATTTACCCACAGTGCTTCTTCTCCTCCCTGTTTACCCTTTTGTTCTGTTGCCTTTATTCCTTCCCTTATGTAAAGAACTACTCCTCCTCCTCTTTTACCCTCCCTGTCCCTCCTGTAGATAGTGTATCCTGGTATGTTTACGTCCCAGTCATGGTTTTGTGTGTACCATGTTTCTGTGACTGCCACGATATCCAGATGTTCCTCCTCCATCAAGGCCACTAATTCAGGAAGCTTGTTACCTAGACTACGGGCATTGGTACTCATTGCTCTCCATTTTTTGATGGCCTTACCTTCTGTTGCAGCATCCCCCACTGACCGTTCTACCTTGGTCTTTTTCTCATTTAGTACCCTGTTTTGTAGGAGAGGCTGGGATTTTTCTGCTGCTTGTCAGTGCCTCCCCATTGACTAGTTTAAAAGCTTGCCAATGAAGCATTTAAACCGATTGCTCAAAAGACTTGTTCCTTCCTGGACAGATGCAGACCATCCTGCCAGTATAGGCTGGTGTCCTCCAGGTGGAACCCCAGTCCCAATGAAGCCAAACCCTGTGCTCCGCACCATTTTTCAACCATTCATTAAACTGCATGGTGCCAATTACCCTCGCCTCCCCATGCCTTTGACAGGCAGCACCTCTGAGAAGGATACTGTGTTTGCTACTTGTCTTAGGCCTCCCCAACTCTGCAATGTCCTCCTGCACTGCTCTAACCTCATGATGAGCCAAGTCATTTGTCCCTAGGTGGACAATTACGTCCAGCTCAGAATCCCTTGCAGCTGTTGTTGTGATCCTGAGGATGCGCTTCCTGTCCCTCCAAGCCATGGCACCAGGCAGGCACCTTACTTCAGATTTCCCAGCTCCTCCCAGTTCTATCCCCCTAATAATTGAGTCCCCCACCAGGAGCTGCTTCCTTTCCTTGTGGTGTCCTCTGCCTCCTTCCTGTGGGCCTCCCTTGTGACAGTTGTCCTCAGCCTCCTTAGTCTCCTCTGCGGGTGTATCTATAGGGGAGCTATGCTCCCCCAGAATGGCATATGGATTGTGGTGTGTAACATGTGACTGGGTGTGCCTCTGTTTCACCATCCTCATCCTCCCTGAGCCCACTGTGGTCCAACTGCTGTGCTTTCTTTGCAACCTCTGAGGTAGTGGTGGTGGTTCTGGTGCTCCCTGGATGGGGGAGGTTCCCTTCCTACTGTCCATTGTGGCCTGGGGGAAGGTCCCCGTACTACTGTCCAGTGTGGCCTGAAGACGGGCAACTTCCTCCCTCAGGGCAGACAGTTGTCTGCAAATAGGGCAGCATCTCAGCCTCCAGAAAGATTCCCGAAGACTGCTGCCCCACAGCCATTACATTCTTACTCCCCACATTTATTTTTTTTTGTGTGATTGGTTTGTAATGTAGAAATATATATTTATATTATACAATGTTTATGCTTATATTGTCAGTGCAGTGTGCTAGAGGATATGACAGTGACATGCACCTTGCACTCTTGAGGAAATGATGTCAGAACCCCAGGTATAAAGGAACTATTTCCAGGGTGGGTGGGTGAGGGTGGGAAGGGGTTGGGCCTAAACTGTGCCCTCGCAAAACAATCAGCTAGAAGCTCTGACCCACTGCTGCAATGAGTGCCTTCCTGTCAGGAAGATGCCCTACACAACAATTTGATAGAGAAATACCCTGCTAATCAATCAGAGAAAATCCACACATCCAAGTCAGACACAGGTAAACCTTCCCAGCCCCAAAACAGGCCTGGTGGTTTGTGCTCTGAGAGCTGTCCGCCCCAAAATAAGTCAGCTGTGCTTTAAACTCTTCCTGCACTGAAAATCTTAAGAATTGTAACAAAAACGTAAACCTTAATCCACCACCTCCTGTTGCTTGAAAGACCGTCTTTTCCTGTTTCACACTGCAGGTTTTTCTGTGACCACTCCTTAACCCCAGTAACTCTGTTTAAAAAGAGTTTAACTATCACAAACTCCTACGCACCAGTAAATTATTTAAAAATAGTTTCAGTCCCAAAAGCCTAGTAGTCAATCCAGCTACCCCCAAGGGACAACCAGAATGAAGTATTTAAACACTTATGAGGTTACTTCCAAGATAAGCAGAGTTTGCAAGTTTCTTTTTCAACTGCTCAGCCACCTGAAATTTAAAAATAGTTTAACTGTCAGCAAATCCTAGTAGACAATCTAGCTACCTCCAAGGACCTACCCAAATGCAGTATTTAAATCCTTCTGAAGTTACTAACAAGATAAACAGAGTTTACAAGCCCTTCTTGGTTAAACCCTAAATAAATATGTGAATAAAAAGCAATTACCAAGGGTAGTTAGTTTCACCTCCCACAGAATTAAGCAAAAGTGCACGTTTGTTGCAGATATCAAGTGCAATATAGAATTTCTCACACAGCTCGCAGTTGAAGAAAGCAGTATCCTTCCAGCTCCAGCAAATGTGCTTTGCTGCAACCCCCCTTTCTTCCCACTAGTGGCCCACACAATATATCAGAATTACCTCCACAGTATACACTTACCCCCAGGACTGGTTCCGGCACTGGGACCTCCTGTGAAATAAGATACAGTGCAACAATCACAGTACAGTACTTTAACATAGACAAATACCTCAGGCAGTATAACTTTGCTGAAACAAGCAGCTCTGATTTATTTAGGGGATATAACAAGGACAGGGAAATCAGGTTAATTAGCTTATCACTCTAATAATCTACCTATGGCTCTGTGCAGGCCTATCCCTATCAGTTACTGTCCCTGGGTACCCAAGCCCTAGTGGCTGGTCAAACCGTGGCAGCTGGTAGGGGCCCTTTCACACAGAGAAAGAAAATAGTTTAAACAGTCAACAGTACAGTAATTCCATTTGGATTTAATGTGGCAATTCAACAGGGGCGACCTGAATTAGTACTCCGACCTCCAAACAAGATAGGGTCCTTCAACGTCAGCAGGGCTCTCTTGAGCTCACAGACTCCTCACACATTTATATGGCAAACACGGCAGGCTGCTTCTCTATCCCGATCGCAATTACTGCACAATACCGGGAGAACACACAGCAGATTCAGTTCCTGACAGACCGAGTGCAATTCTAGCAATTCTTCAGTCTTCTACAGGGTGAGCCTGGTTTCTACTCTTCAGAGATCCTTTGATTCTCTTCACAGGACGGATTCAGTCCTAACAAGCAGTTACACAAGCTGCAGACCGGAACTCTGGAGCCTTACACATGTTTTTTGACTAAAACTGCACTGAAGGAGCACAGGGCTCCTTTCCCTTCACTGCCAGAGCTAAACTGAAACTCCAACAGACAAAACGGGCACTTCCTTTGAGTTCCTCCCAGTTCTTGACTGGATTGGCTGTCACTCACAATAGACTGCTGCTGTTGGTCCAAAAGGCACTGAAGTCTAAACTACATCTCCCAGAGTCACTGCCCATACAATCCTCTTGTGGCTGGCTCAGATTATGAGTCAAGTTCTGATTCGTCCAAGGCACCATTTTAGAGCTAGCTTACCCCACACTGATTGGTCCAGTTCAGCAGTTCAAAACTAGAATGGGAAACTAGCAGACACAGTTCTGACTGCAAAGAAAGCAGGTTAGACAAACTGTAATTTCATTATTACTCTAAATAATTTCTGGCAAACAGTTACATCTTTCAGATAGGTTCCCTTTGCACTCCTAGTGACTGCAAAAATGGAGTGAATTGGCAGCAGCTCGAGTGGTACTCAAACAAAGAAGCACACAGTCCCCCCATACAAACTAATTATGTCTGCAAGCAGACAGCTCTTAAAGAGACAGTACCAGAGGCTCTAAAAACACTCACTGATAAATGGCTTAAATGCCAAACACCATTCAGGCTTGGAGCATTCAAGCAAGCTCCTGGAAGTCTTTTGGGAACCCCCATTTGCAGGGGGGTTACACCCTTCCTGGCCTGGGAAAGCTTGACGTCCGCGTCAAGCAAGTACCCCCATAAGTTTCAACTGCAACCATATACATTTGCATTAGGCTCGCACATGTAATCATCAGTCAATATATCATTTTACCAAGAACACATTTCTGAAACATTGCATGCGTCACTCTTTACACAGTATTACATACACATTGTACCATAACTCAAGTTATTACCTCTTGTACATGAAACCTGAAGAGGGGCCTTCCTATCAGTTACCTTGGGGCTGGATGGGGCAAGGGCACCATATTAGAGGGCAACACAAGTAACTTGGAGTTAGCACTGATGCTCAGTTTGGGCAATGAGCTGGGACACATACACTCCTTTATGGACAACATTGAGAGGCAGTCCACAGGCCTCCCAAGTGAATCATAACTGAGGTGCACCACAGGCTTTACAGCTCGACCAGTCTTTCTAGGGGAACTGTTACAGTCTCTGCACTCTGAGCCTCATTTTCAGCATTGTCCTCACTTGTCAGGAGTCTCCATGGGGTAGAGGCTAGAACTAGGGCACTTTCAGCTCAGGAGTTACAGTTTCTGAGTCCACAACATTTGGCTCGCATGGAGAGCTTTGGGACACTGGCAGTGGACTGTCAGGGCACTCAAAATACTCTTCTTGTTAGGTGTATCACCAGTCTGCCCCAATCTATCATTTTCCTCCTAAGCTCAAACAGTTCAACCATGCACAATGATTCCATTTCATCTGATCTGATGCTTTGCACTTCACTTTCTGGGAGCATTGGCTCCAGGGATGAAGCTGGGGGCTTAGACAGTCAGAAGGCCCAGCTTTGTCTCCAGTATTGACTAGGGATTGCCCGAAACAATTGACTCAGTTCGTAAGAAGGATAGTATTCAAAGTCACTCTCACTTTCTTCTGATATGGACTGACAGTCATGCTCAACTGGGACTTGTGGAGGAACACTTTAACTTTGCTTCTGTAGGTGCAGACTTTCTTGATCTTTTCTTAGCAGCAGCTCTAGTCACTGGTCCAGAGGGGCATCTTCTGGGGCTCAGACTCAATTAAGATTTGTCAATGGGCAGTAAATGATTTCTATGCATTGTTTTACATCTTTTGAATTATTCTCAGGCCTTACTTTGTACACTGGCAGATCATCTAGTTTGCCCACTACAATGTGAGGGAGATGGTGCCATCTGTCAGCAATCTTGTGCTTGCCATGCAGTCCCAGATTTCTTAGCAATACCCGATCTCCCTCCTGGAGTTCCTGTGCTTTCACCTTTTTATCATACCTTTCTTTGTTGGCCAGATTTCTTTTGGCAGCCATGGTTTGAGCCAGTTGGTACGCATGAGTTAGCTGGGCCTTTAACCTGCACATACTGTAAATAGTTGTCAGCTTGAACCCCATCAGGAGAGACCCCAAAACACACATCTACTGGTAGTCGAGCTTCTCTTCCAAACATCAGGCGGTAGGGGAGAACCAGTGGCATCACTTTTGGTGCAGTTATAAGCATGTACCAGGGTGCTAATTTGTTGGCTCCATCTAGGCTTGTCCTTTGGGTGCAGGGTGCCTAGCATATCTAGCAAAGTGCGGTTAAAGCGTTCAGGCTGTGGGTCCCCTGGGGTAGTGAGAGTGGTTCTGGACTTTCGCACTCCCCACAGAGAAAGCATCTCTTTGATCAGACGACTCTCAAAGTCTCTCCCTTGATCAGAATGGATTCTTTGTGGAGCCCATAGTGAACAAAAAAGTTTTCTACAAGTACTTTGGCCACAGTGGATGCTTTCTGGTCTTTGGTGGGGAAAGCTTGGGCATATCTCGTGAAATGGTCAGTGACCACCAGCACATTACTGATATTTCTTTGATCTGACTCCAAACTCAGAAAATCAATACAGACCAGCTCCATGGGTGCACTGGTGGTGATGTTAACAAGGGGCAGCCCTCTGGGGCAAAGCTTTCCTCTGTAAGCAGCGACTACAAGTTCGAATGTGTTGCTCACATCAGCCCCATCTTAGGCCAATAGAATCTGGATCTCACCAAGTCAAGTGTTCTGTCTATACCAAGGTGCCCCATGTGGTTGTGCAAGGACCTCAGTACTGAGTCTCGAAAGGCAGTGGGCAGCACTAGTTGTTGTTTGTCTACTTGTCCCCTCTGTCTACTGTTTCTCTGTATAACAGTTTATTGATCAGTTTCAACTTAGGACCTTCTTTGTATAACAGTGCAGTTCTCAAATCAGTGGGCGTAATTTGGACACATCTTTTCCTGCATAGAGGGCTTCTAAAGCTGCTTTGATCATGGGATCGCGGGATTGAGCCCGCCGAATACTGTCATTGTCCAGCTGAGGCAGTGCACCAATGTCTATTGCAGAAAAGTGGCAATAAGCAGCAGGTATGCAATTCTCAGAGGTCCCAAGCAATCCACCATGCAGTCCACTGCGTCCGTGGACATTGTTCCTCCCTGTCAAACTTCGGCAGAGTGCCCGAATGTCAGGTTCTGCCAATCGGACCAATCATTCTGGGGAACAGGCCTCCGGGAGAGAGCATCAGCATCTATGTGGTTCAGACCTGCTCGGTATTCGAGAGCATAGTCATATGTAGATAATGCAGAAAGCCACCTATGGCCAGTGGCATCCAACTTAGCTGAGGTCTGCACATAGGTCAAAGGATTATTGTCAGTTTTTACTAGTATTTTAGCCCCATACAAGTACTCATGGAATTGGTCAACAATAGCCCACTTCAAAGCTAGGAACTCTAACTTATGTACAGGATAGTTCTTTTCGGATGGGGTCAGGCTTCTACTGGCAAAGGCCACTGGTCTCAGGCCATTCTCGTGCTCTTGGTACAACACAGCCCCCAACCCTTGCAAGCTAGCATCAGTGTGCAGGACATAAGGTTTTCTTGGATCGGCATAGGCCAGCACTGGAGCATGGGTAAGTTGATATATGATCTCATGAAAAGCAGTCTCACAATCAGGTGTCAAGCGGCCCCAAATACTTCATCGGATGAAATACACTCTTTCAGTCTTGAGGGCCTTTGACTTTTGGTATTTTTGTGGGTTGGGGATACCCTTGAGTAAGGTTAAGTAAAGGCGGATCACTCTTGAATAGTCCTTGATGAGCGCCGATAATAACCACAGAATCCCAGGAATCTTTGCAGTTCTTTTAGATTTTTGGGCTGTGGCCAGGTGGTCAAGGCCTCAACTTTACTTGGGTGGTCTCTATTCCTCGGTGGATACTATGTGTCCCACATACTTTACTGATGTTTGAAAGAATTGACACTTATCAATGGACAGTTTAAGGCCAAAGTCCTCCAGTCGGTCCAATACCTTAAATAATCTGCTCTCATGTTCCTCCAGTGAGCTGCCAAACACAATAACATCATCTAGGTATACCAGGCACTCTAGTAAGTTCATGTCCCCACTGCACGCTCCATCAATCGTTGAAAAGTGGCTGGGGCACCTGAAATCCTTGAGGCATCCTCATGAATTCATAAGCAAGCCGGACAGATAAAGGCTGTCTTCTCCACGGTCCTCTGGGGCCATCGGGATCTGGTAGTACCCACTGCGGAGATCCAGCACAGAGAACCACTTGCTCCCGTTTAGGCAGTCCAAAGCATCCTGAATGCGGGGCATTGTGTACTGATCAGGGATAGTCCGCCGGTTTAAGGTGCGATAATCCACACACATCCTTACTGTTCCATTCTTTTTCCTCACTACCACAATGGGGGAAGCATAAGGGCTTCTGGATTCTTGTATTACACCAGCAGCTAACATCTCTTGCAGATGCCGTCTCACATCATCTATGTCAGCAGGTGCCAGGCGTCGAGACCTCTCACGAAATGGTCTTTCGTCATGCAGCCGGATATTGTGCTCAGCTCCTTGCACGCATCCTACATCCCATTCCTTTAAAGAAAACACCTGGTCTCTCTGGGCAAGCTTCTCACTGATCCTCACTTTCCATTCAGCTGGCAGCGAAGTCGCGAAATCAAACAAGTCAGGCGTTACTCTGTCATTCTTCCTTGAACTCTTGCTGCTGGGTAGCACTGCAGTGTCTACAATGCACATTAGCCAGGATGCAACCTCTGTTTACTCGAATGTCTCTTTCAGACACATTATGAACTTGGACCATTACCCTTCTGGCATAAGCATGGGCTCTAGCGGGCAAAATACTAGGCTTGACCAGCAGTCCCTCTGGCAATTTTCCATCGCCTGGTGCATCCAACATTAATATTTTATTCTTAACATCCTTTCTGATAGGACCTCTCCTGTAAGGTACACTGGGCATTTGGCGCCAGGATCAGAGACTCAGGATCCTTCTTCCATACAATTCGACCGGTTCCTCTGGTTCTGTTTTTCAGCATCTCTCTGTGCCTCATAGGCCTTCTTAATTAAAGCCGGAACTCTTAAAGCTCTACTAGTCTTTGACCCTGTTTTCATAACACAACTGTGCCAGCCTTCCGAACATATGAGCATTTGTTCCAATCAACAAAGGACACCATCATACAGTCCAGTGGGGGACACACTAAGGCTAGGGTCTCTACTTGTTCGGCCACTCCAGCCACGGAGGTGGGAAAGACAGCCAAATTCGGATATACCGGAATAGGGTAGGCCTTCTCCTTAACCCCCATACATGCAGTCCTTCTAATGGTTGTAAGGGTACATCTGACAAATGCTTCTGATACCAATCCTGGAACATAATTGTCACTTGGGAGCCACTGTCTAATACAGCTCTTGTAGACACTCCATTCACCTTTACAGTGGTCTCCATGAGGGACCCACTATTCTGGACCAGTCTGGGAGGCGGTAGTGGGGGCCTGGGCAACTGACCTTGCCACAAAGGACGTGAATTAGCATTTTGGTGCCCTCACTGGGATCATGTGCACCTCTTAACCACTGATTTGTTCTCGAAGCTCTCCTTGTAGCCTATATGCAACTTTGTCAGTGTCTTTTGGGGACTGGCATTCCCTTTTCATGTGCCCATCTTTCCCACAATTATAGCAAAACATACTTTCTGGAGTTTGAGCTGGCCGAGGCGCCACACTGGGAGCCAGGCGGGGTATTACTAACTGGAAACCTTGGTGCCATCTCTGTCTCTTGCGTGATAAGCATTTGGAGACATCTCGTCAGTTTCTCCACTTCCATGGTCAAGGAATTGAGTTTGGAGCTGTTATCAGCAGGAGATACATGGGTGGGTACCCCCACCCCCATAGCAGATGCAGTCGGATATAGGTCAGGGCCCGTACTTGCAGGCGTGGCCTTCATAAAGGACTGTTTTGAATTCCGGATCTCTCTCAACAGTTAGCCCCATTGTGACATATCTTTTCCTTGTCAGAGCACTCATTGACTGTCAACCTCTGCCCCTGAACTTCACTTGATGGGTCACCCTCAGTCACTCGGGTCGTAGCCACAGCTGTTGGTGCAGGTACCTCCCGGTCGCCTTTTCTCAACTCCTCGAATTTCTCTCATTAACTCATCATAGGAGGTGGGATTCCAGTCGATTTGCCAGGCGTAACTGAAGCAACAGCAGTTCTGAGAAGGGGCAGACTTAAGGATCCTGTCCAGCCTGGTTCGGTCCAGTTCAATCGCTGGCAAACTACCCTTTCTGAGGCATTCTTGCAACAATTTTCCAGCCGAGATACATACACAGACAACAACTCCCCTTGGTACTGTTGTGCATTTCTTACTCTCCACCATAGGTCCTCATCAGAATCTGGGCTCCCATACACATTCTCCAAGGCCTCAAGATAGGCCTGTGCAGTCGCTTCAGGGTTACTGGCCCGTTTAGCACGGATGGTAGCCAGGGCAGGACCTCGGAGGCTCTCACTAACCCTCTTTAGCTTTTAGCCTTCCGAGCATTGCCATTCTAGCACTTGGGGGCAACATAGTCTATCAGGTCTCCCAGTCATCCTCCTTGGGGGTGGGAGGGTGCCAGAGAAGATCCTCAACCTTCGGTAAGAGTCGTGACTAATGGCAGGTGCAGAAATAGGAGTCTGCATTGGTTCAGCCACCATTACGGGCACTGGAGCAGGAGAGGGTGTTGGGGGAGGAACACCCCCAGGTGGCAAGAATAGTTTCTTCAAGTCCTCCACAGTTTTCCCCTCTCCCAGCAACCATTCAGCAAATTTCTCCTCAAAAGTTTCAGATAGTGGTGGGGGCTGATTCCCCCCCGGGTCTTTACTGTCCTTAGTTATCACTCTCCAAGCAGTGAGGGCTCCCTCTGGGGTAATGGTCTGTGGCACTTTGGAGCTATCTATGGGATCCTTAAACTCTACTAGGGCCAGGAAAGTGTGGGTGAGCAGATTAGCATGCCGACCCACCACCACAGGGTTTGTAAACCTTCCACCTTGGAAAGTACTCCCTGCACAGTGTCCGTATTGATACAGGGGATGTCCAGGATAAGCATAGCATTTTGGGGTCGATCTCCTCCCCAGTACACCACTCCACCAGCCGGTGCACAGCCACTTCTGTCGGGTACCCATTTTTTCTTAACAGTGGTTCGTGAATATGGCCACTAGAGGACACACAATCCCAGCGGTGAGCCTCAAGATGTAACCCCTAGATGGCGCTATCCCAGGGGCTACTACCCCTGCCTGATTTGCCACTAACAGGTTGAGGGGCCTGGATCCAATGGCAGGTGCCTCCACCCAGAGGTCAGGGTTTGCAATAGTTAAACTAACTTGGTCACAGCCCTCTGGGACACTGCAACCCCCCTTTCTTCCCACTAGTGGCCCACACAATATATCAAATTACCTTCACAGTATACACTTACCCCCAGGTCTGGTTCCGGCACTGGGACCTCCTGTGAAATGAGATACAGTGCAACAATCACAGTACAGTACTTTAACATAGACAAATACCTCAGGCAGTATAACTTTGCTGAAACAAGCAGCTCTGATTTGTTGGGGGATATAACAAGGACAGGAAATCAGGTTAATTAGCTTATCACTCTAATAATCTACTATGGCTCTGTGCACAGGCCTATCCCTATCAGTTACTGTCCCTGGGTACCCAAGCCCTAGTGGCTAGTCCAAACCATGGCAGCTGGTAGGGGCCCTTTCACACAGAGAAAAGAAGAAGTTAAACAGTCAGCAGTACAGTAATTCCATTTGGATTTAATGTGGCAATTCAACAGAGCGACCCTGAATTAGTACTCACGACCTCCAAACAAGATAGGGTCCTTCAATGTCAGCAGGGCTCTCTTGAGCTCCACGAGACCTCTTCACACATCATATGAAAGCACTATACCAGGCAGGCTGCATCTGTATCCGATCCAATTACTGCACAATACCGGGAGAACACACAGCAGATTCAGTTCCTGACAGACGAGTGCAATTCATCAATTTCTCCAGTCTTCTACAGGGTGAGCCTGGTTTCTACTCTTCAGAGATCCTTTGATTCTTTCACAGGACGGATTCAGTCCTAACAAGCTGTTACACAAGCTGCAGACCGGAACTCTGGGCCTTACACACGTTTTTGACTAAAACTGCACTGAAGAAGCACAGGGCTCCTTCCTTCTTCACTGCCAAGCTCAACTGAAACTCCAACCGACAAACCGGGCACTTCCTTTGAGTTCCTCCCAGTTCTTGACTGGATTGGCTGTCACTCACAATAGACTGCTGCTGTTGGTCCAAAAAGGCACTGAAGTCTAAACTACATCTCCCAGAGTCACTGCCCATACAATCCTCTTGTGGCTGGCTCAGATTATGAGTCAAGTTCTGATTCGTCCAAGGCACCATTTTAGCTTACCCCACACTGATTGGTCCAGTTCAGCAGTTCAAAACTAGAATGGGAACTAGCAGACACAGTTCTGACTGCAAAGCAGGTTAGACAAACTGTAATTTCATTATTACTCTAAATAATTTCTGGCAAACAGTTACATCTTTCAGATAGGTTCCTTTGCACTCTAGTGACTGCAAAAATGAAGTGAATTGGCAGCAGCTCGAGTGGTACTCAACAGAAGCACACAGTCCCCCATACAAACTAATTATGTCTGCAAGCAGACAGCTCTTAAAGACAGTACCAGAGGCTCTAAAACACTCACTGATAAATAGCTAGCCAGAAACACCATTCAGGCTTGGAGCATTCAAACAAGCTCCTGGAAGTCTTTGGGAACCCCCATTTGCAGGGGTTAGCAAGTTACAAAAAATCTAGGAGTCTTCTTTTTAACAACCAACCTGGCAATATAGTCCTGGGGGGTGCTTCAAATTCTACCCCGGGGGGGGGCAATCCAGATAGGCTCCATTGCTTCCTTCTGCCTTTTGTATGAAGTATTACCCGAAGCATATATACCATACACATGTTATTTCTATTGCACCTACAGTATGTGATTAATATGTGGTTTGTACTTCATATATATTTTTTTTGCTCATTCTTTGGTAACTGGATAAAAGAGCATGTTCTCAGGGGCAACGTGGGAGCGCTGTGGAGGTCGAGTGACTTGCTCAGGGTCACACATTATGCAAGTCGCAGTTGTGAGACTCAAACCCAGGTCTTCTGGAAGTACCAAACTCACTCATAGCTCCTTACTCTAACCTCCAGGCCATATACCATCCACATGTTAATTCTACTGCACCTATGTGATTAATACGTGATTAGCACTTCATACACCATATGCCATCAACATGTTAATTATTTTTTTAAACGCAACTTTATGTGGGTTATAGCATTAACCATAACAATGCAAGTAAACCAGTCATTTACATAATAGTCAGAAGAGGCTGTGGTTACAGAATGCCTCATTCTTCCTCAGCCAATTTTCAGAGGCTATTAACAATGAATGCAGAGCCAGAAGTTGACATGTGGCAGGGAACAATGAAACTAGCATTGGCTTAAACAAACAAATCTGTTATTTGCTGATTGCAACTATCAACTGAACTCAGTCAGGCTGTCCTGTTCCTAAACCATAGGCTTCCTTTTGTCTCTTAATTATGCTAGGCTTGCTCAAGGTTGTGTAGTGAGTCCCAGCTCCCCCCATGCCTCAAAATGGTGTACTCCCAGTGGAGTACACCATTTTGAGGCATCAGTGTTGCAGAAGAATAATACTTGTTGCAGTAACAAAGTCATTGGAAGTAGCAGAGTTTTGATCGGTCAACAGAGCAGCATCCAAGCACACGTCCTGCTCCATTGCAACTTGCTCAGCAACTGAGCCGGCCATCCTTTGACAGCCAGAGAGTCCCCCTACTGTAGAGTAGGGGAATTTCCCTGGTGTCCTGGCCAAATTTCCCCCATTCACTAAAAATACCACCAACAGATTAATCTGGTTCAAGGTCAGTTGGCATTCATCTGTATTCCTCCTCCCCGGGTCATGCCTGAAAATAGGCAGTATTTGTCTAGTGTACTTACCTGGTCAACAAAAACGAAATAAATAAAATAAAAAAAGTCTCAAGCCCCCTCCCACGTCCACTCTTCCTATTCAGCTCCAAAAGACAAAGGGTCAGGAATCCGGATCAGACCCCTCTTCTGAGATGTTGGGGACTTCGCCCTGTACCTACCCCAGCAGGCCCATATCTCCTCATGTTTTTCTAAGGTCAGCTGCAGTGTCACCATAATACGCACCATACATTGCACCTCCTCTACTCTGGTCACCTAGGACATCAGAAAGGGACGGAGGTGTGCCTTGGAGCCAGAACACTGTGATACCCTTGAGGGCTGCTGCAGAAAGTGCCTGGAACAATCCCTGTATGGCACTGCATCTCAACCGAGGGATCTGAACCCCATGACTAGATGCTTGAAGTTGTAAGAGATCAGGACCTCCCACATTGGAGAAAGCACTCTGTGCCTCTGCATCCAGTAATCTGAGAGTTTTAGACAGTCCCAAAAGATGTGGAAATGTGTACCTGGCTGCCTGCACTTTCTCCATCACAGTCCCAATGACCCCTGCCCAAAGTGCTGAGTGACTGATGACATATGGAAGAAGTGTTTATAACATTTCCACCACAATTCTCTCCAACCTGGTGAGGATGTTACTTTCCAATCCCTCTCCCAAAGATTGTTCCATTAATCCTCAGAAAAGGCCAGGATGGCCTCTGTCTCCCACCATGTTTTGATCTGAAGTATTGACGGATGAACAGTGCCCTGGAGGGTGCGATATGCTCTATAGAGTACACCTCCCCTCCCTTGGAGTGTAGCTGCTGCCCTATACAGAAAGTCCTCCAAAGAGATATTGTCTTGGGTCACTTTGGTGAGTTGCTTGTCTGTTGACAGATAATGCTTCACCCGGAGATATCTATAAAAGTCCTGCTGGGTGAGACCAAACTTCTGTTGCACCTCCCCGAAAGAGAGACAAACAGCTCCCTTCAACAACTGACTATATCTCATAAGGGCCTGCCTGTTCCATCTTTTGAAACCTAGATCTATCTTTGGAGGGTGCAACTCGGGGTCATCAATCATAATGATGAGGGGCCAATATCTTTTGGGGTTCTCATCACGGTCCTGGCTTTATGAAGCATCCTAAGGCTGTGTTTTTGTCCAGGGATTCACCACCTCATTCCAGAGGTGGGGAGTAAGTTTGACTGTGGGTAGTGTGTACAGAGGAGGGAGCAGTGGAGCCTCCACCTCCACAGAATGTTAATTTTACTGCACCTATGTAATCAACATGTGGATTGCACTTCATATATGGCAAGGCAAGGTAATTTTATTTATATGACGCTTATTCCTGAGGGCGCTGAGTGCCTTACATCAGATACAAATGACAAGCAGATTAAAACCATATCGATAAAAAAAAACAAAACAATATATTATTAAGCCAGGCCAAAACCTCAAGTGAAACAAAGAGTATTAAAATATTTTTTAAAAAAGGCCAGAGAAGGAGCACCTCTTATCTCTCGGGGAAGGGCATTCCATAACATCAGGGCTATCACACTGCATGCCCTGTCCCCTAAGGATTTTAAGCAGGATCTGGGTTGGTACCATTAAGAGGTCTACTTCTACTGATTGGAAGGTGTGACCAGGAGCGTGTAACCCACCTACAAATGGGGGTTCCCAAAAGTTTTCCTTGGGTGTGCCTAAATGCCCACTGGCAGGCTGGTGTCCTGTGTCCTAGCAGCTTTAAAAGTGTTTGCATGTGAGCGCCCAGTTAGCCTCCGTGCCTGTCTCTTTAAGAGCTGCCTATCTCGTAGTTTATAATTGCTTGGGTGGGGGCGAAGGTTTCTAGGCTCGAGTCCCACCCGGGCTGCAGTATAGCCGCTCCATTCTGCCATCGCCAATTGCGCAGAGGGAGCCCTACTAGACTCTGTGATTGTTTGCTGATTATCTGTTTTAATAATAATGATAATTTAATTTGTCTAACCTGCCTTCCATTGCAGCATGGACATTTATGTTATGTGCCACCATCTTGGTTCTGGATTGCCAGTCTGCACTAAACAGTACCTTTAGGGGCCCTAAAATGGAGCCTGTCTCCAGGGGTCTTTTGGGAGTAAATTTCTGTAGGAATTGTAGTTTTCACCCTTTGGCACACAAATGGACCTGGAGGGGGAGCTCAAGCTGTGACAGACAGATGGATCAATGAACCAAATCTTTTGGATCACTAGGAGCCTTGGTGTGGCCTACAGCAGAAGTCAGTAGTGGAGTAAGGGTTGAGAGAGTGAGGAGCTCAAGCAATTTGAGCAGCTGCTGCTGTGTAGTACGCAGGGAAAATTGGCAGGAAGGCTGTGTCTGGCCTGCTTGCTACCATCTTCCTAAAGTGAAGAGACTTAATCCGACCATCGGACTTTATCCGAATTTGTGACCTTCATTCCGAATTGTGACTAATTTCGCCTGAAGAGGACCGAAGACTTGCTTTTGTGTAATCGACATATCAGGACTTTCACCATGACCGCAGAGCATACGGTTTGCACAGGGACACTGTGAACTGCAACTGGACTGTCATCTAAACTGTGGTATATGTCTGCCTTTACTGAAAGTGTGCTGAATGTGGACAGTAGGTCGCGACTTGGTTCCCCACTTTGCTGAATGTGTCACGCTGGCTGGAAACTGTGTCCAGCAACCTTACCGGACTGCATCCAAACTGTTCTCCCAGTCTGGGCCCTGCCATCCTAGCCCAGACACCCGCTCGCGCTTCAGAGAAAGATCCGATGAGAGACCCGCCCAGAGATTTGGCTCCCCGATCAACAACACTGAACAGGATCGAGCGCCACGTCGCTTCGTGTCAGCCCTGCTTCTCCTGGCCATTCAGCTCTTCATCTTGAGGTCTCCATTTCATCCATACTGCATTAAAGAGGACAGGAAATGAGTTTTAATGTACAGCTGTTTATAATGTTACCACTTACAGAAATACTATCCATCAGCCTGAGAGATCCATATGTACGGTAACTGTACAAGAAAAAAGTGATTTGCATTGTTTTGATCTTATGGACAACATTATATTACAGTTCTCTTCATGGAACCAGTAATCTGGAGTTTTAACTATGTCACAGTTTGAGCAAAGAACTCTAAGGATAGTTCTGATAGGACATTAGCTCACATTTAGCATTCTATACTCAAACCGTGACATAGTGAACACTCCAAATTACTGGTTCCATGAAGAGAACTGTGCAGAATGTTGTCCATGAAAAGAAAACAATTGAAAACACAGTTTTTCACATCAGTATTCATTAAGGTGCAGTTAAATGTGGCTCATTTGGAGGCAATTTTATCACTTCTCTTACTAGGAACATTACTAACTGCTGCCAATTAGCACACATTTCCTGTCCCCTTTAAATTTTGGGTAACATGAGTAAAACCAGGATAGCTCCCTGCAACCCAGCTAACAATCACAGTGTGTCATCTGATTTAATTGTTGTTAAGCTTTTGTGGACTGAGCCATCCGGCTCCGGATTACAAATTGTGGGTAACAGTGCATGCATGTTTCTTTCCATCACAGGGCCCCAACCAGCTGCAACGCCGGCCTACCCTGGGCAACAGTTCAGGCTAGCCTGTAGTTCCAACTGGTTATGCAGAGTGTGTGTGACTGTGTTCCAGGGACCTATGAGTGCATGCATTATAGCCTGAGTCAATCAGAACTAAAATCAATCACCAGATTACTGCCCCCTCCCTTGTTCACATCCCCCAATAAATCAGATTTGGATCTTTTTGAGGTTAAACTGGGTGTGGTGTACCTCTGTATAAAAGTACTGCATCAACCTTGTTTAATTGTTACAGGTCTTGTTTTCCAGGGGGTCTTCAGTGTGTTCCAGCTGATCATAGCCCTGGTGGTAAGTGGTTACAAGGAGGGATTCACTGTGTGTTGTAAAAGTGTGTTGGTGTGGGGTAGCTGCAAGCTTAGCCAGACCACTAGGAGTAAAGAGGGGGGTATCAGTGTCCCAGAGGACTGTACCCAGGGCATTCACGTTGCCAACAACCCTGTCTTCTGGGTGGAAGCAGCTGTTGTGAGAGCCCAGGCCCCTCAACCTGCAGGCCACTGTGCCGGCAGGGGTAGTAACACTCGGAGTAGCACCACCTCGGGGTTACAGCTGTATGACACCAGGAGGTCATTCAGGTAGCTCGGACCCAGACTGTGCAGGCCTTGTAAGATAACAAGCATACCTTGAAACTGATGTGACACCGTACTGGCAGCCAATGCTGAGCACAGAGCACCAGCGTGATATGCTGGAACTGGGGGGTTGTTCCAGCAACAAGCGAGGCTTCTACATTCTGGACCAGCTGGAGGTGGTGCATCAGTCTCGCAGATGACCCAAGGTAAAGAGTGTTAAAGTCATCCAACTTCGATGTGACTAAGGCGTGCACCAGTGTTGCCAGATCGGACAACTCAAGATAGGTCTTTATCCAGGTGATGTTACATAGATGATAACAGTCACTGCGGACAACAGCTGACGCCTGATGTTCTAGTATCAGCTTGGAGTCCACAATGACCCCAAGATTCCTCACCCTATCAGTGGCTCAAAGAGCCGTGCCGTCCAACAGAAGAAGGATGGCACTGTTACTTGTGGCCTTCAGCACCGTTCTTCACAGAAGGTTGCTTAACAAATTGGGGAATCTGGGTGTGAGCTCTAAAGTGGCAAAATGGGTTGGAAACTGGCTAAAAGGCAGGACCCAGAGGGTGGTAGTAAATGGCATAAAATCCAAAGAGTGGGAGGTGACCAGTGGGGTGCCACAGGGATCGGTGCTGGGTCCAGTCCTATTCAGTGTCTTCATAAGCGACACTGCAGAGGGACTGGAAGGGAAAGTATGCCTGTTCGCAGATGACACCAAGATCTGCAACAGAGTCGACATGCAGGAGGGGCTAGATAAAATGAGAAACGACCTAAGACTACTTGAGGTATGGTCAAGGGTTTGGCAGTTGGGTTTCAGTGCTAAGAAGTGCAAGATAATGCACCTGGGACATAGAAATCCAAGAGAGGAATACAGGACGGGGGGGGGGCAGGTTCTAGTCACCTCAAGTCAGGAGAGAGAGACCTGGGGTTTATCATATCCAATGACCTGAAGTCATCCAAACAATGTGAGACAGCAGTAGGGAAAGCAAACAGAATGCTGGGGTGCACAGGAAGGGGCATAACCAGTAGGAGGAGCGAAGTGGTGATGCCACTGTATAGATCACTGGTGAGGCCTCATCTGGAATACTGTGTCCAATTCTGGAGACCGCATCTCGGGAAGAACATAGAATGGAAGCAGTCCAGAGAAGAGCAACAAAAATGATACATGGACTGCACCACAAGCCTTCTGACGAAAGAATCAAGGAACTTAACATCTATTCACTGGAAGAGAGAAGGGAGAGAGGGGATATGATAGAGAATTTCAAATACCTTAGAGGAATAAATAGGTTACCGGAGGGGAGTATATTTCAGAGAAAAAGTGCACAAGGATAAGGGGACATAAGATGAGGCTGGAGGGAGGGACAGAGGTTTAGGGGGAATGCTAGGAAGTATTTTTTCACTGAGAGGGTGGTGGATCCATGGAACAGCCTGCCAGTAGAGGTGGTGGAAGTGAAAACAGTACGGGGATTCAAAAGTACATGGGATAAGCATAAAGGCACCCTGCTATACAGCTGAGAGGGGGGGAAAGGCAGTCCAGATAAGAGTAGGGATTGCCAAACCAAGTAGGGAAATGGGCAGACTAGGTGGGCTGTATGGTCCTTATCTGCTGACATTCTGTGTTTCTGTGCCACTGAACCTGTCTGACCTGGCTCCGCCAGTAACATTTCCATCTTCAAAGGATTAAGTTTAAGTCAGCTGTCTACCATCCAATCCTGGATTTCCTTAAGGCACTCACTCAGTTCCAAAATGTCTGTAGCAATGTCTGGAGCACAAGACATACACAGCTGGGTGTCATCCACATAGCAGTGAAAACCCAGACCATAGTGTCTGATGATCTTCCCCAGTAGCAACATATACACAGTGAATAACATGGGGGCAAGGATCGACCCTTGGGCTACGCTTGATGTAAAGGAGCCGAGTGTCACCTGCTGCTTTCTTCTGGACAGGTAGGACTTGAATCATCACAACACCATACCTGAAAGTCCTACATAATGCCCCAGATGAACCAGCAGCACCCCATGATCTACTGTGTCAAAAATAGAAGAGAGGTATAGCAGGACAAGAATGGATTGTCATCCGCTAACCCTTGTTAGAAGGAGTTCATGGTGCACCGTGACTAGCACAGTCTCTGTATTATGGTGAGACTGGAAACTGGACTGCAATAGCTCGTAGATGTCATATCTTTCCAGGTATTGCTCCAGCTGCACCGCCACCACCTTCTCAATCAACTGCCCTAAAAAGGGAAGGTTCAAGACAGGCCTGTAATTGAAGAGATCATCCAGGTCCAAAGAAGGTTTCTTGAGGTGGGGCCTCACCACAGCCTTTTTATGTGCAGACTGGAAGATCCCCCTTCCCAAGCGAACATCTAAGGATTTCAACCACAATTGGACCAAGCAAGTCTCAGCACTTGAAAAGTAGTGGGGCTGGCTCAGGGTGCATTTCACAGAAGGTGGGATGCAGTCCGGAGGCTACCCAGAACACATCAACTGCCAAAACTGGCTCAAATGGTTCTACAAAAAGGCCTGTCAAAGCCAGAGCACTGCCAGCTGATAACAGGCTACCTGAGGGAATCCCAGCACAGATGGTAGACACCTTGTCTAGAAAGAACTGGATGAAATCAATCAATCAATCAAAATCTTTATGTAACCAGGCGGGCACCATTGAGCAAGCTCATTTTCGAGGTGCACCTGGGATAGACAATACAGGCATAAATTAAGAATCAGCATATAAAGTATTGGCACAAAGGACAGGACAAGGCACTTGGAAACAGATATATACAGGCTAACAGAAGACAAAAGTTATACAGGCGAAAAAATACAAATATAGTAATGCAGCAGCAGATATATACAGATTACAAACATAGCAGAGCTAAGTAAGAGATATATACAGGTTACAAACTTCACGGAAGCAATGTTAATCAATATAATATATATATATATATATATATATACATATTTTTTTAGGGAAGGGGTGGACGGGCAGTAGTGGGCCCAAGGGGAGTGGGACCAGGGCTTTGACAGGGAGTTGTCCCTATGAGGACAGTGCAGGAGCGGGATAGACTGAGTGGCCGCAGTCCTGGTTGTTAAAGGAAGCAGACACAGGAATCCTTTAAATGGCACATGAGTAAGGCTTTGAATGAGGCTGAACTAATAGGGAGACTTATTTTCAGGGTTTTTTGCATTTATCGAGAGAAAAGGCTCTACACAAATGAAGACAGACTGAATTTAATAGTCTGTTGACAGTGTTGAAGAGCTGAGAATGTCGGTTCCTTCCAGCAGCAATTACCTATGACTAGAACACTGACTTTTGCAGAGTGATTTCCCGCAGGTACACACCGTAGTGAGCTCTCAGTGCCAATTTATCCTCCTCCGAATGGGACCTCCACCAACAATGCTGTAACCTCCGCTTCTTAGTCTTCAACCTCCTCTGGTCAGCATCGTACCAGGGTGACCTAAGTCAGCAAATCAAGGGGCAGACACAAATTGGTGCTAGGGAGTTGACAGCAGTCATAAGGGCCAGATTATAGCCCTCCATTGCTGTGTGAACTCCCACTGCACAAGCTGTCTTCATGCACCAGATGTCCAGTACCGCCAAGAGGCTCTGAGGCCCCAGATGTCTGAAAGAGTGGTATCTGACCATCTCCTCTAAGGAGGTTAAACAAGCACTGCAAAGGAACTGCATGGCATGATGATCTGACCAAATGACCGACCGGATCAACCCTGATGTCAGTAACATCAAGACCCATTGAGAAAACCAGATCTAAGGCACAGCCATGTGGGTGTGTACCAGTGGCATCCACCTGTACGAAGCCCAGAGAAGACATCACCTAGAGGAACTGCTTTCCAAAGAGAGATATTTCACTGCTGACCCAAGCATTAAAATCACTCAAAACAAGACGTTTGGGCAATTAAGCCACCAGGTCGGCCATTAAACTCTTAAAGTTCCTGCAGAAATTTGATTCCATATCCCAGAGGATGGCATACAAGCATGATTCTGCAACTTGTACCCGGCTCACCCTTTATGGCCACACATTCAAACTAACTGGTATCCCCCAAGGGGTATGCATCAGTCCTAAGGTGGATCTAATAGGTGGAAAGGTGGATCTAAAACAGATTGCTACCCTGCCTTCCCTATGCTCCTGCCTAGGGCAATGCACCATGGAGAAGCCTGGCTGGATAGATGCCTTAAGCACAGGGCCTGAGTCATCACCCAGCCAGGTCTCCATGATGCATACCAGATCTGCAAAGGAATCTGCAATGAACACCTCTATTATGTCTGTTTTATTCCTGAGAGATCTGGTGTTGCAAAGAACTGCACTAAGAGAAGGAGCTAGTTCAGGTGGTCCACGATCCACCTGCTGAGCTGCCATCCACATGTTAATTCTACAGCACCTGTATGATTAGCATGTGGTTTACGTTTCATATATTCCATCCACGTTAATTCTACTGCACCTGTATGATTAGCATGTGGTTTACGTTTCGTATATTCCATCCACATGTTAATTCTACTGCACCTGTATGATTAGCATGTGGTTTACGTTTCATATATTCCATCCACATGTTAATTCTACTGCACCTGTATGATTAGCATGTGGTTTACGTTTCATATATTCCATCCACATAGAAACATAGAAACATAGAATTTGACGGCAGATAAGGACCGCTTGGCCCACCCAGTCTGCCCATTTCCCTACCTACTGGACAAGCTGCAGATCCTAGTTAACCAGCAGCCTACTTCTTCCTACCCCCAACCCCTAGAATGGCCTTATGACTGTCCCATGCTTGCTTGAATTCCACCACTGATTTTGACTCCACAACCTCCTTCGGAAGGCCGTTCCATGCATCCACAACCCTCTCTGTGAAAAATACTTCCTTAAATTACCTCTGAGCAACCCCCCTCTATCTTCAAATTGTGCCCTCTTGTTCTTGCACACCTCTTTTTTTGAAAGATGCTACCCTCTTGGACTTTGTTGATTCCCTTGAGGTACTTGAAAGTTTCTATCATGTCCCCCCTCTCCCTCCTTTCCTCGAGGCTACATATTAAGCTCCTTCGTCTCTCTTCATATGTCTTCCAGTGCAGACCCTGCACCATTTTAGTTGCCCTCCTCTGGACAGCTTCCATCCTGTCTATGTCTTTGTGGAGATTGGGTCTCCAGAACTGCACACAGTACTCCAGATGGGGTCTCACCAGCTGTCTGTACAGAGGGATAATAACTTCCTGTTTTCTACTGGTGATGCCTCTCCCTATGCATCCCAGTATCCCCCCCAACCCTCCTTGCTGCCCTCTCACATTGCTTGCCCACCTTTAGGTCATCTGACATGTTAATTCTACTGCACCTGTATGATTAGCATGTGGTTTACGTTTCATATATTCCATCCACATGTTAATTCTACTGCACCTGTATGATTAGCATGTGGTTTACGTTTCATATATTCCATCCACATGTTAATCCTACTGCACCTGTATGATTAGCATGTGGTTGACGTTTCATATATTCCATCCACATGTTAATTCTACAGCACCTGTATGATTAGCATGTGGTTGACGGTTCATATATTCCATCCACATGTTAATTATACTGCACCTGTATGATTAACATGTGTTTTGCATTTCATATATTCATCCACATGTTGACTCGACTGCACCTATGTGATTAACAGGTGGCTTGCGTTTCATGTATTCCATCCACATGTTAATTCTACTGCACCTATTTAAACAACGTGATTTACACTTCATATACCATAAGCCATCCACATATTAATTCTGCTGCACATATGTAATTAACATGTGGTTTGAACTTCATGTATGCCATCCATGTGTTAACTCTACTGTACTTACATGATCAGTACTTGTGTGTTAACTCTACTGCACTTACATGATCAATACCTGTGTGTTAACTCTACTGTACTTACGTGATCAGTACTTGTGTGTTAACTCTACTGCACTTACATGATCAATACCCCGTGTGTTAATTCTACTGCACTTACGTGATCAGTACCCATGTGTTAACTCTACTGCACTTACGTGATCAGTACCCGTGTGTTAACTCTACTGCACTTACGTGATCAGTACTCATGTGTTAACTCTACAGCATTTACGTGATCAGTACCCGCGTGTTAACTCTACTGCACTTACGTGATCAATATCCGTGTGTTACCTCTACTGCACCCCACGTGATCAGTACCGTGTGTTACCTCTACCGCACTCTCACGTGATCAATATCCGCGTGTTAACTCTACTGCACTTACGTGATCAGTACCCGTGTGTTAACTCTACTGCACTTACGTGATCAGTACCCGTGTGTTAACTCTACTGCACTTACGTGATCAGTACCAGTGTGTTAACTCTACTGCACTTACGTGATCAGTACCCGTGTGTTAACTCTATTGCACTTACGTGATCAATACCCATTTGTTAACTCTGCTGCACTTACGTGATCAGTACCTGTGTGTTAACTCTACTGTAGTTACGTGATCAATACCCGTGTGTTAACTCTACTGCACTTACGTGATCAGTACCCGTGCGTTAACTCTACTGCACTTACGTGATCAGTACCCGTGTTAACTCTACCGCACTTCACGGATCAGTACCCAGTGTGCTAACTCTACTGCACTTACGCGATCAGCACCGCGTGTTAACTCTACTGCACTTACGCGATCAGTACCCGCATGTTAACTCTACTGCACTTACGGATCAGTACCCGTGTTAACTCTACTGCACTTACGTGATCAGCATGCGTGTTAACTCTACCGCACTTACGGATCAGCACCGCATGTAACTCCTACGCACTCTACGGATCAGTACCCGCTGTTAACCTACTGCACTTACGGATCAGTACCCGTGTGTTAACTCTACTGCACTTACGTGATCAGTACCCGTGTGTTAACTCTACTGCACCTACGTGATCAGGCACCGCGTGTTAACTCCACTGCACTTACGTGATCAGTACATGCCGTTAACCTACTGCACTTACGCGATCAGCACCGCATGTTAACTCTACCGCACTTACGGATCAGTACCCGGTGTTAACTCTACTGCACTACGCGATCAATACCTTCGGTGTTAACTCTACTGCAATTACGCGATCAATATCCGCAGGTTAACTCTACCTTTACGGATCAGTACCCGCATGCTAACTCTACTGCACTTACGTGATCAGTACCCGTGTGTTAACTCTACTGCACTTACATGATCAATACCCGTGTGTTAATTCTACTGCACTTACGTGATCAGTACCCATGTGTTAACTCTACTGCACTTACGTGATCAGTACCCGTGTGTTAACTCTACTGCACTTACGTGATCAGTACCCATGTGTTAACTCTACTGCATTTACGTGATCAGTACCCGTGTGTTAACTCTACTGCACTTACGTGATCAATATCCGTGTGTTAACTCTACTGCACTTACGTGATCAGTACCCGGGTGTTAACTCTACTGCACTTACGTGATCAATATCCGTGTGTTAACTCTACTGCACTTACGTGATCAGTACCCGTGTGTTAACTCTACTGCACTTACGTGATCAGTACCCGTGTGTTAACTCTACTGCACTTACGTGATCAGTACCAGTGTGTTAACTCTACTGCACTTACGTGATCAGTACCCGTGTGTTAACTCTATTGCACTTACGTGATCAATACCCATTTGTTAACTCTGCTGCACTTACGTGATCAGTACCTGTGTGTTAACTCTACTGTAGTTACGTGATCAATACCCGTGTGTTAACTCTACTGCACTTACGTGATCAGTACCCATGTGTTAACTCTACTGCATTTACGTGATCAGTACCCGTGTGTTAACTCTACTGCACTTACGTGATCAATATCCGTGTGTTAACTCTACTGCACTTACGTGATCAGTACCCGTGTGTTAACTCTACTGCACTTACGTGATCAATATCCGTGTGTTAACTCTACTGCACTTACGTGATCAGTACCCGTGTGTTAACTCTACTGCACTTACGTGATCAGTACCGTAGTGTTAACTCTACTGCACTTCACGCGATCAGCACCGTGTGTTAACTCTATTGCACCTACGTGATCAATACCCATTTGTTAACTCTGCTGCACTTACGTGATCAGTACCTGCGTGTTAACTCTACTGTAGTTACGTGATCAATACCCGTGTGTTAACTCTACTGCACTTATGTGATCAGTACCCGTGCGTTAACTCTACTGCACTTACGCGATCAGTACCCGTGTTAACTCTACTGCACTTACGTGATCAATACCCGCTGTTAACTCTACTGCACTTACGGATCAGTACCCGCTGTTAACCTACTGCACTTACGTGATCAGCACCCGTGTGTTAACTCTACTGCACTTACGTGATCAGTACCCGTGTGTTAACTCTACTGCACTTACGTGATCAGTACCCGTGTGTTAACTCTACTGCACTTACGTGATCAGTACCCGTGTGTTAACTCTACTGCACTTACGTGATCAGTACCCGTGTGTTAACTCTACTGCACTTACGTGATCAGTACCCGTGCGTTAACTCTACTGCACTTACGTGATCAGTACCCGTGCGTTAACTCTACTGCACTTACATGATCAGTACCCATGCGTTAACTCTACTGCACTTACGTGATCAGTACCCATGTGTTAACTCTACTGCACTTACGTGATCAGTACCCGTGTGTTAACTCTACTGCACTTACGTGATCAGTACCCATGTGTTAACTCTACTGCACTTACGTGATCAGTACCCGTGTGTTAACTCTACTGCACTTACGCGATCAGTACCCGTGTGTTAACTCTACTGCACTTACGCGATCAGCGCACCGTGGTGTTAACTCTTACTGCACTTACGCCGATCAGTACCCGTGGTGTTAACTCTACTGCACTTTACGCGATCAGTACCCGTGTGTTAACTCTACTGCACTTACGCGATCAGTACCCGTGGTGTTAACTCTACTGCACTTACGCGATCAGTACCCGTGTGTTAACTCTACTGCACTTACGTGATCAGTACCCGTGCGTTAACTCTACTGCACTTACGTGATCAATATCCATTTGTTACTCTTGCTCCCCGTATTGATTATTTATATTTATTTACTCTTTTTCCTCCAATAATCAAACTAGTAAATCAGGTAATTCCCAAGGTTATGATTCTAGTGTCTCCGATGATGGTAATGGGTCTGCATTCAAATTTAATCTAATCAGTTCCTCTGATGTGTTAGAATTTTTACTTGATTTAAATGCTCCGGATAGAGGGGACCCAGACGGCTAACTTCAAAGTGTTTGAAATTTGTTTATCTTCAGATTTCTAAACCACTGACTGATGTGCTTAAGATGCTATTGCAACAAGGTAAAGTTCCTCTAGGGTAGAAAGAGACAATGATTGAACCGGTTTACAAGGAAGGGAAACTGGATGATCCAGACAACTTCAAACTGATTTTTATCTGTCTGTTTCATCAAAACTGCTAGAAAATATGAATCTGTGGACAGTTAATGGTGTACTTTGAGAACGACTCTGTTGACTGGGTGAGAAAGGAAGTAAATTGGGGTGGGGGGGCCATGGACATTGCCTACCGTGATTTCAACAAGGCTTTCGACACCATCCTACATAAAAGGTTGGTTAACAATATGGGTACTCTGGGCATGGGGCACAAGGTGGTTAACTGGGTTAGAAACTGGGTAATTAACAGGAGGCAGAGGGTGGTGGTAAATGGGATCCAATCCGGGGAGAGGGGTGAACAGTGGGGTACCTCAGGGATCGGTCCTTGAGCCAGTCTTGTTCCGTGTCTTCATTAGTGACGTGGATACTCCAGACAGGGTGGAGAAGATGAGGAGGGACCTGGAGAAGCTTGAAAAATGGTCTCCGATGTGACAATTGAGGTTCAATTCAAAGAAGTGAAAAATAATGCACCTGGAATGAGGGAACCCTGGGGAGAACTACAGGACTGGGAGAGTGAGTTACTAACAATCACCAACGAAGAAGGGGACCTGGGATTTAACATTTCAGCTATGACATTAAGGTGTCTAAGCAGAGTACAAAGGCTGCAGGGGCCAGTGGCATGCTGGGGTGTATAGGCAGAGGTATAACTAGCAGAAGGCAGAGGGAGTGATGCCTTTGTATAAAACACTAGTGAGACCTCACCTAGAGTACTGTGTGCATTTCTGGAGGCTCACCTTCATAAGGACACTGACAGGGTAGAGGCAGTCCAGAGAAGGATGACAAAGATGGTACAGGGCTTGCACCAATAACATGAGGAGAGATTAAAGGGCCTCAATATGTGCTCGCTGGAGGAGAGGAGAAATTGGGGAGACATGATTGAAACATTCAGGTACCTTAAGGACATTCACAAGGTGCAGGGGAGACATCTTCCAATATAGGAAAAGTACAAGAACGAGGGGGTATGATATGAAATTGGAAGGTGGCAGGTTGAGGGGTAATGTGTGGAAGATTTTCATCATAGAGAGGGTGATGGACACATGGAATAGTCTACCACAGGATGTGGTGGGAGTGATCACAGTGGAGGGATTTAAGCATGCCTGGGACAGGCACAAGGAAACCTTGGAGGTGGGAAGTGGTGAAAAGCTGTTGACCAGGTAGCATCAGAGGCCACAAACAAGTGTAGGGCTTACGGGCAGACTGGATGGGCCTAGCAGTCCTTATCTGCTGACAATTTCTCTGTTTCCGTGTTTCTAGCAGTTTGGCTCAGAACCGCTCATTTCATCTGTTTTCCCATGTTGACTGTCTTGGATGATGTCAGCTTGGCTGTGAATGCAGGGAAATTAACAGAAGCCATTTCTGTTGACTTCTCCAAGGCCTTTGAAACAGATGATAACAGAATACTGCTAAATAGGCTGGCCTCCCTTAATCGATCTACTGACTTACTTTCTTTTCTAGGTGATTATTTAAAGTGCAGGACACAAACAGTATTACTTAAGGGAATTGAATTAAGTACTTTGGGAATTGCTGGGGGATGCCTCAGGGATCAGTGCTGGGTTTGATGCTTTTTGCATATTACGAGAATGACATTGACTCTAGTGTCGGGTCCCTAGGGCACCATCTCTATGCAGATTATACCATATTGGTCACTTCAGTCTATTTGTCTCAACTGTTTTACAGTAACTTTTGTAACTGGCATAGTCTAAATTGATTATATATGCTGACAAATCTAATGTGATGTTTTTTGACTCCCTTGCAAAAGTAAATCATCTTTGTGGCATAGACTGTATAGAAATTAACACATTCTCAAGGAAGGCACAGGAACTGGTAGACATATGAATACTAAGGGTACTGGATGGACAGCATGTGCATAGAAAATAGTCAGATAGTGTCTAGCAAAGTCTAGAGGGCAGAAGTTGGGAATCCTCTTCAAGAATCACCACTTCCTCACCAGCCCGGTGGTGCTGACAGTTGAGGCGCTGGGTACCACACCTCATGCCACGCTGATGACCTGGGTTCGGGAACAGACTTAGACCACCGGGGGTTGGCTGGGGAGGGAGAGGATCAAGTGTCTGAGGACAGCTGTCCCCTGGGCGGTAGCCATGTAGCGTCGACCAGTGGCCCCCAATGGAGATTGGGGGCACTGCAATGGTGATTCTGTACCAAGGGGTGGAATGGCAGCAGGTGGCAGCAGGTTTGGTTGTGCAGACATCATTGCACGTCTGTGCTCCAGGGGCAACACCTACGGAAAAAGCCCCACTCTCCGGATAGGCGATGGCACCTCCTGTACCCCACCACAACACACCCAATTCTGGCTTATCTGACTGGCTGTCCCGATCCCCGTCCTGCCTTGGTTCTGACGTTGGTGTCCAGCTGGACCAGATAGGTAGGGAAGTGTCTGTCCCCGATTTCCCAGGGCGGTAGTGTCAGGCGGGTGTATCACTATGGTGGTGAGTGAGGATACCTGAGAGAGTTCCAGGGGTCTGCGGAGATAAAGAGAATTAAAAAAAGAATCGCCACTTCCTACCTTTGACCACCTGACAGCATATTATTCAAATGTTAATATTGCTAGGAGTATACTTTACTGACATTTTTACGGCTAAGCTTCAAAAAACAATCAAAACAAGCTGCACATTGTGGAAAACAGAAGGGCTATATTTCCCTTAGATGCCTCAAGAAGCTCTCAGCACTGTACCATTTACAGCAAATACAACTGAATATCATTGGAGGATTGCAGAAAGTTACATAAATTATTGTTTGCAGTCATGTGCATTAGAGGGATGCCCCTGAATATCTGACTTCAAGGTTAACAACAAGGGTCCACATTATTGTAAGCCCCATGAGGTTACTATACCCTTAAAGGCCTTTTGCACTGATACATCAAAGACATCAGGCACCGCTAGTGGGGCTGAGGCATCCATGCTACAGACAGGACTGGGATTTAGCAGATCGTTACCTCACGGAACTGGATATGAGATTGCACCCATGCAGGATTAGCTTGTTGGATTAGGCCCCTGAAATCATGGTTTAACTGCAAACTTTGCTTCAGCAAGGACTTCAGTGGAAAACTACCTTCGGACTGCAATCCAGCAGCCATTTTCTCCACACAGCCCATAGTAATGGCCATGGAGGTTGTGGGGGGTCCTTCGTAGGGGAGGCCCCAAGGTGGAGGGAGAGAACCACACTAGAGAAGGAAGGAACTTTTGGTGGGAGACTCGATTGTTGGGGGGGTTAGATTTGGGGACAGGAAAGGAGGGAAGTAGGGAGAGGAGGTGCCTATCTGGTACCACAGCTTAGAGGGATTGAAGATGGATCCTTAGGATCGCTAGGGTAGCGAGGCAGGAGGAGGAGCTATGGTTTGGGAAACAGTGCATTAACTTAGGGCTTGCCCTGCAATGAACTAACTAACTAAATACACAAACAAACAAATACAATCTGTAAATATTTCAGAATCATTTCATGGACTACCCAGTCTGGCCCAGAGTACATGTACCTCCGTTTGAGGTTTATGAGCATTCCACAAATATATATATATATAGATATATACACTATAGGGGCGTGACCCATGGTCGCGTCCCTATAGTTAAGGTTGAGTAGGCACTTCAATGTTAAAGTCAAAATTTTGCACTTTAATAACTTTGCAAACACTTAACAGATTTGCATGCAAATTCACATACTTTGTCGCCCAGGGTAGATCTCTGGATGTGGCAAGTTACGTTCCTGTTGGATGTGTGGTTTCCGAGTTTCAGAGAGGTGAAAAAAGCATTTTGTTGCTTAGTGACTTTGCTGGGATTTTTTTTTTTAATTTGCCTACATCCCAGATGGTTTGGAATCTTGGTCTGAAATTTTCAGGGCAGGAAGGGACTAGCCCACAGATGTGCCTTTTGCTAGTCTGATGAAAAAATAATGAGCTATTTTTAAGTTATTACATATTTAAAATAAAAAAGGGACGCTGCTAGGCGGACTTTGAGCATTAATGTTGGAAAACTGTCCTTGGAATGTGTCTTTTGTCACATTTCAAATCCTTTTTCGTGATCACATAATATGAAAAAGAATCTTTTTTCATATAATGAGTCAACGAAAAAAAGATCCTTTTTCATGTGACAATGTGAGCATGGAGGTTTCCACTCATCACTGATACTGACAGGAATAACAGATCTCACCCAAACATACTCAAAAGTGTGAATCTGAATGAAAAACAGATGTACTTTCATTGATGAAATCAAGTTAAAATGTTTTACAGTACGGTATATTCTACATATTATTTAATTCAACACCCCTTTGAAACTAAGATTTCAGTGTGTGCAGCATTTTTCCAACAGGCCAGATAACTGATTGGTGCATACAATATCCTTGGGATACTGCAAACACTTACTACTTAGTTTGCTCCACTCCCAACCGACTGTGGTAACATACATTAAATGTAAAACATGATAGAAGCAGTCAAGCAGTGTAAGTGTAATTTTAATAAAACAGTGCAACTGTATGACAATGTGCATTATCCAAACACCATCCTGACTCCCTCAACCTGTGTTGTGATTCCCATGTGATACTAAGGCTTTTATCAGAGTATTTTTTTTATTTAAACAGAATCGTTTGTTTTATGTACAGTGTGCATTTCGATGGTCTGACTCCGGTCATTCAAGACCCTTGAACGATCTGGAGGAGGAGGACGCATTTCTCAAATGGACCAGAGGTGCAGCCTGGGGAGCAAAAACGTAAAACAGCTGGGCAACACCAGAGGAATACAACTTGAGCGACACCCCTGCCCTCATCTGCTGTCTCACTTGTGGAGCTCATTCTCTCTGCCAGCAGCTCAAGTGGGTCTCCCTCTAGCTGTTCTCCCCTTTATCTGGATGTGCCTGGTGGGCGTGTGGCTATTTATAAAGAGAACTCACTCAGTCCCACTTTATGACAACCAAATATTTTGACCAGATATGATTTCCATTCTGCAGGCATCACAAAGGGCATCCAGTGTATTCCCAGACAGATGGGAGGAGTGGGGAGGGAAGGGGGGGCACAGTCACACACAATAAACTTGTCTCTTACCTTCTCCTGATGGTGATGATGGGGTAGTAGGTAGGTGGGTGGCTGACAGTGGCGGCACCGACTGGCCACAGTTCAGTAGTAGATTTTAATACTGTAGGTAAAATGAACATACCACTTTGAGATGACATCATCAAGCTGTAAATAAGGAAGTAAGTACCTACGTGATAGGCATTTGAAAAAGAAACATTCTAAAACATGTCAGATGTGAGAATGGGCATTGTTTTAATTGATGGCACTGAATAAAACCATCATTTTTGCACTTTGTATCTCATACTGGAACAGCATCTTCTTTTTACTAAGACGTGGTGAGTGCCAGATTTTCTAGTTTATTTCTGATCTTTTTATCACCAGCAATCCAGTCCCTCTGTGACCTCTGTTTTTGGCTTCCTTTCTCTTTTTAGTGTTGGCTGATTTAAGTTTCTTTGGTCAGGTATTGGCATATTCATTTACGTATAGTTTATAAGTAGTGTGATTTACCTTGCACACACTTCTGCTAGGGGCCAGTGTTTATAAATCGCCTGACTGGGCTCTGCAGCATTCAGTTTGTCTTTCCATTCTGTATCTGTCTCTGCTGGTTTCAAAGTTGCCTCCAAAATAAAACAGATGAGTACAAAAGCTACACTATCCTACTACTCCAAAACCCGTACATGTCAACACTCCAGTACCATGAACCCATCTGCTGCTATGAGATGCGTCCCATGCAGCTGATGGCAACAGTTTCTCCTTCCATAGCCCATCCCTAAAGAGATTAAACAAACATAATAAAAATCAAACAATAGTCCAATGAAGCAGAAAACAAACTAGAACACACAGAAAGCCATGAATAAAATGCTGAAACACTAGTGCTACACAGGCATTACAGTAATTTGCAAGCACTACAACTCTGCAATGGAGAAGCACCAAAACGCGCTGATGTAAAATGCAATAAAATGAATGGCCTACATTAAACGATGCCAGGGGCCGATTCAGAAGATCCACTTGCCTATGGTAAGCAGAGAAAACTAGCTTGTACAAGAAAAGTAATTACAGGTTCAATTCAGTTCTCTTTTAAAATTATTATTTTTTTTTTTACAAAACAATTATCTAGGCAAAATAAAATGTGTGCTGTTAGGTTTGTAAACCATGGTGTAAACGCAGATTATTAAGTCCTTAAACATTAGCTTTAAATTCCCTTACTTTTCTGATATTGGCCATAAACACTCATATTTCTTTAATGCACAGTAGTCTGGTTAATTTAGGGTATTAGATACATTATGGAAATGCCATTTCTCAAATTCCTTCTTTCCCCTCATCCCCCTTTCCCCTTCCAATCTTTTCCGGCTTCATGTGTTGCACCACATCTTGTCCACAGGGGGCAGCAGTTAGTCATCCACACTGAGACCCAAGCTAAGTTCCACTCATGAACCACCTCCGGGGAATGCTGTTTAGTGACATATGTCCAACATTCTCCTCCCACCCTCAGACAGTGAATCCATCTGCTGTCTACTGGCCAAGCAGTTTAGAGAGCTGATGTTGTTCCTGAACCCAGGTCTTCCACTCTGATGCATGATGTGCTGCTACTGTGCAAGCAAGTTGGTATATACAGAGGTTTTCTTAATATTGAAGCAATGTCCAGTACATTAGAATTACTTTTATGATACGTTTCATATTTTTACTTTGCTGTGGCCTTTTTCTTCTGACACTGCACTTGTAAAAAAAACCTATGTGAATCTGTGCTATCCTTTGGAATTTTGATTATAAAATGTTCATTTGCAGGCTTTGGAACATTTTTATGCTTTAGAAACATGGTTCCTAACTAACACCCAATACCGGTCCCTAATTAATACTATGTGCTACTGCATGGAATTTCTTATTCTATACTACACGTACAGTATTGGGCGTCAGTGTCTAGACCCCCCCACCCCAAATAAAAAAAAAGTTCTCCATATGTATTTCAATGGGGGTTTCAACTTTTATGCATAACTTAGCATTTTTAGACATTTTGATCCCAAAATTTCAACATGGCCTTTTGGGGACCCCACCTCATGAACACCATGACTGTCATTATGAAACTCCTGCCTGAGAGGTAATTTCACTGTCATTTGGCAAATTCACCTTTTGGGTGAGGTTAACATAATGATAGTCCTATTATTCACGAGGTGGGGTTATAACAAGGCTATGTTGAACATTTTTGGTCAAAATATGTAAAAATGGCAAAGTTATGACCATTCATTGCAATTTCGCTACGTACACTCATAACTTTGGAAATTTTAAATATTGTGACACCAAATTTTCAACATAGACATCTTATTACCCCACCTCATGTATGTCACAGCTATCATTTATCAACTCATGGCCAAAATGTGTTTTCGCAGCTGTGGTACAGAATGGTGTTGCAGTTGCGTGAAATTATGTTTTGGCAGGGATTCGAAAATTTTCTGTACCAGGTACAAGAGGTGTGGTAATAATATGGCTATACTGCCAATTTGGTCACTGTTGTCCTATAAATAGAAGAGCAGGGCCAGGCACTGCGCTCCCACAGGCAGATAAGGATACGATCACTCTATCTCAAAAACTATAGATGGGTGGGGCCCTGCGCTTACACAGGCAAATAAGGCTATGATTACACTATTTCAAAAAGTAAGGAAATTCTTTGCAAAAAAACTATGTTAATGCATCAGTTAGGGTTGGTATCAAACTGTGAAAAGGAGGGAAATATGACATTAGGGTTTCAACTAACACCCCACCACCTGCACCAATAGGTGTTGCGTGTGTGCCTTGGGGTCGTCAGCCCTAATGCTCACTCCATTCTCTCATACTGCACCCATCTCTGCTTATTTAGTTATGGAATGGGGTGAGCGTTAGGGTTAATGACCCCAAGGCACACCCCCTGATGCTTGTTGGTGTGTGCAGGGTGGGGGTGGGGTGTTAGGGTTGGAAACCCTAATGGCATATTTCCCTCCTTTTTACCATCTGATATCAACCCTAATTGATGCATTAATGTATTTTTTTGCAAAGAATATATATGAATATAAATGTATATATATATATATATATATGTAACCAGGGTGTGGGTTTTAGGGTTTATTGTTGTTTAGCGCCTTGTGCCTCCATTTTTCTAACCCATTACCTGGCTAGCCTGGGTTTGGGAAGAAAACATTTGCTTTGCATCAGGGCTAGGTTTGCACTTCTGGACAAGGGCACCCAAGTAAATCCAGACACAGAAGCAAGAACTGAGAGTGTTCAAACCAGGAGTGGAATTCTAAAGTGGGGCTTTTATTCACTTACACACAGGAATAGAAAGCAAAATGGGCCCCCACGGAGCTACACTCACTGGTTATGCAGTTCTATAGAGGTCAGAACACATCTTCTTCACCTTCACAACAACCCGCAGGTTTTGAACACACTGGGCTCTCAGCCTGAACTGGTACTCTGTCTCTCTCTCTCTCTCTCTCTCTCTCTCTCCGGATTCCCTGGCATGGCCCTCTGCCAGCACTGGCACACTTTCCATATGGCATGGACATTTCTGATGGTGGCTCCCTTAATCACCCATGAGCACTTCCTAGCTCTAAGGGAAAAACCCACATCTTGAGGTTCATCTTCTCAGAAGAAGCCAGAAGGTGAAGGATAGAAACATATCCAATTCAGTGCTTTAGAGTAACTGGTAATTGGTATTTTTCTTTTAAACTTAGATTGTAGGCTTGTAGTGACACTATACTTTCTTTCTGTGTTGTCTTTACTTATAATTGTTTTGGGCTGTTGAAAATTTAAAACATAGTGGTGGTGTAATTCTGTGCTGTCTTTAATTGCTGCAAATTTTATCTTGGCTTGTCTGACTGTCCTGTAGCTGGGTGAAGGGTGTTAATTGTCTGGCCTCTGACCTCAACTACGTGATAACTGGAGGTGGGCTTAGTCACAGTTAAAGCAGCAAACAGAGGTTCATCTTCTCAGAAGAAGCCAGAAGGTGAAGGAAGGAAACATATTCAATTCAGTGCTTTAGAGTAACTGGTAATTGGTATTTTTCTTTTAAACTTAGATTGTAGGCTTGTAGTGACACTATACTTTCTTTCTGTGTTGTCTTTACTTATAATTGTTTTTGGGCTGTTGAAAATTTAAAACATAGTGGTGGTGTAATTCTGTGCTGTCTTTAATTGCTGCAAATTTTGCCCCTCCCACCCCTTCCCCCAACTCTTAATTATATGCCCTGATAAATCTGATTGACAGGAGCTAAACACAGGGTATAGTAAGAGGTGTGAAGTAGGAGGGCATAAGGGGAAGAAGACCACCCTCAGCACGACAAGTGTTTTGACTCATTTATTTATTTATTGGTTTCTTTTCCTTAAAAAAATATATATCTGACGATCAGTTACAGGATTTTAGTACTGTAAATAAATAAAAGAGAACTAAGAGAGCTTCAGTAGCAGAGAAGTAGTGGAATTGCAATAATGTGGGAGTGGTGAATGCAGTGGCTGTGGCAAGCCATATTCAGGCAGACCTTCTGGACACTGAGGTGCTGTCCTATCTGCATGCATCTCTCTGGACTGTGGGATGAGGTAGCCAGACTCAGAGCAGAAGTAAACTGGGTCAGGAGTACCATCACCCCTATCCAGGGACCACCCAGTCCAATGCAGCTGCCTCAAAGGATGTCGAGAACGAGGAGCACTTGGATGACAGTGGGCTCAGGGAGGGTTAGAGCAGTCAGGCAGAGGCACATCCCAGATCCTATTCCTCTCAAGAACTCATATGCCACACTGGCAAATGAGGACAACCAAATAGAGGTACCCAGGGAAGTGGAAGGAAAGGATGTGGAGGTTAGGCAAGGAGGTGACCTCAGTGGGAAAAGCAGTGGACCCCAGAGGAGGAGGAAGCGAATCCTGGTGGGGGACTCCATCATAAGAGGGATCCAGCTAGGAACACAGGAGGGGGAGGACAGGGAGGTGAGGTGCCTACCAGGTGCCACAGCATGGAGGGATGGAAGGAAGCTACTGGGGATCACTGGAAAGGCAAGATGGGAGGGTGAGCTGGATGTCATTATCCACCTAGGTACTAATGACTTGGCAAATAAGGAGCCAAAGGAAGTTCAGGAAGAGTTTAGGAAACTGGGAGGGTCTCAAGAGTAGCTACTTCTGTCACTTCTCAGAAGTACTACCTGTGAGAGGCAAGGGAGATAGGAGGTGCATGCACCAGGAACTTTAACTCATGGTTGAAGAACTGGTGCTGTGAGGAAGGGTTTGGATTCATTGGTGACTGGGGACCCACCTGGAGGATGGAGGTTTGTCTAAGCCTGACGGCCTGCATCCATCCTGAGGGAATCCAAGCACTCAGTGATAAGTTTAAATGCTACATTGACAAGCATTTAAACTAGCAAAGGGGGTGGCAGGCCAGCAAGGACGGTACCTACTTGCTCACCCCCCACAGCTAGTAGTGGAACCAGTGAACCAGAGGAGTGGCTATCTCTGCAAAGCAGTGTGCAAAAGATGGAGATTAGTGTCCAAAAGGTGGATAAGCAGAAAAGGGGCAAAATTCAGCAGAAGGGCAAACAGCAAGGAGAACCAGGGATAAATGACAACCAAGGAAGGGGCTGGAGTAGAACAGTGAAGCAGTCTAGGGAGGTCAAATCATGGAAAGCCATGTGTGCAAATGCCAGGAGCCTTAACAACAAGATGGAAGATCTGGAGGCTGTCATGGTACAGTCAGACCTGGACATTGTGGCCATCACTGAAACCTGGTGTAATGATAACCATGACTGGGAGATGGCCATACCTGGCTACAACATATTCAGAAGAGACAGAGCAGGCAGGAAGGGAGGAGGAGTGGCACTGTATGTGAAAAATGACATAAGGGCCACACAGATCCAGGAGGAACAAAATGGGGGAGAGATACTGTGGGTTAAGCTGGAAAGGAAAATGGGGCCAGCCATCCGCACAGGTGTGGTCTATAGACCACCATCCCAGGAGGAAGAAACAGATAGGGAGCTGATGCTAGCCATCCAAAGGATGGCAGACAAGGGTGAGGTAGTACTGGTTGGAGACTTCAATATACCAGACGTGGACTGGAGCATCCCAGCAGCAGCATCAACTAGGAGCAGATTTATCCTGGACTCCCTTCAGGGTGCCTTCCTCAAGCAACTGGTCATGAAACCAACTCGGCAGAAGGCAATACTGGACCTTGTGCTCACAAACAGGGACAGTGTGATGGGGGTAACAGTGGGGGAGCACCTGGGTAACAGTGACCACCAGTCATTGTGGTTTGAAATCACAGAAAGAGCAGAACCAAACCATACAAAACACGTATCCTGGATTTTAGGGGGCAGACTTTGGGAAAATGGGGAGATACTTGAAAGAGGCATTAAGGGAATGGGACAGGAATCAGGGTTGAGGAACAGTGGGCAGTATTTAAAATGGGGATTATAAGAACAACAGAATTATGCATTAAGCAGGTTAGCAAGAGGAAAAGGAAGAGAGACCATTATGGTTTTCCAAAGAGGTAGCAAAGAAAGTGAAAGCCAAAAGATTGCATTCAGGCAATACAAAAAGACACAGGCAGAAGGGGATAGGGAGAAGTACCAGGAGAAACAAGGGAGGCAGGGAAGTCAGTAAGGAAGCCAAAGCTCAGACAGAAGAACACATTGCAAAATCAGTGGGTAAGGGACAAAACCTTTTACAGGTACATAAGTGAAAAAGAAAGACAAAGGGAGGGATAGTGAGACTGAAGGGGAGGATGGGAGCCGTGGAGATGACAACAATAAAGCTGACATATTGAACAGGTATTTCTGCTCAGTCTTTACTAAGGAAGAGAGGGTAATGGGTCTGAAGGGAGCACAAGGGGTGAGAATGTGCAGAAATGGACACAAGTCCCTTTACATGAGAAAGGGTCCTGAAGGAACTGGAAGTAATAAGAGCTGATAAAGCAATGGGGCCAGATGGGTGCACCCCAGGGTCCTTAAAGAACTAAGAGAGGTGGTGGCTGAACCTCTGGCTATCCTGTTTAGCCAATCACTGGAAACAGGGGAGGTACCCAAAGACTGGAGGACAGCAGATGTAGTCCCCTTATACAAAAGTGGGAACAAAGAGGAAGCAGGGAACTACAGACCAGTCATCCTCACCTTGGTAGTGGGGAAGATCATGGAAGCACTACTGAAGGAGAGATTGGTGGAACATCTGGTTGTCAATGGACTACAGGACCCAAGGCAGCATGGTTTCACCAGGGGGAGGTCATGTCAGACCAACCTCATTGAATTTTTTTGACTGGGTGACTAGGGAGGTGGATCAGGGGAGGGCAGTGGACATGGCCTATCTGGACTTCAGCAAGGCCTTTGACACTGTGCCACATAGAAGACTATTACACAAACTGGGGAATATGGGTGTGGGCAGGACAGTAGTGTGGTGGGTAGGTAACTGGCTGGGTGGCAGGACACAGAGGGTGGTGGTAAATGGCTGTCACTCCACAGAGGGAAGAGTAACCAGTGGGGTACCACAGGGATCAGTGCTGGGACCGGTCCTATTCAACATCTTCATCAGTGACATTGCACAGGATCTAGAAGGCAGAATTTCACTGTTTGCTGATGACACAAAGCTCTGTAACAGAGTAGACACACCAGAGGTGTAGACAGAATGAGAAGGGACCTGCAGAAACTTGAAGAATGGTCAAGGGTTTGGCAGTTGAAATTCAATGCAAAGAAGTGCAAGATAATGCATATGGGCACAAAACCCTGGCACAATATATCAGTTGGGGTGAGGATATAGGCATGCACAAGCAGGAACGGATCTTGGGTTGTCATCTCTGATGACCTCAAGGTAGGGAAACAGTGTGACAAGGCATCAGGTAAAGCAAATAGGATGCTGGGATGTATAGGCAGGGGCATCACCAGCAGGAAAAGGAGGTCATAATTCCGCTATACAAGACACTAGTGAGGCCCCACCTGGAGTACAGTGTACAGTTCTGGAGACCATACCTACGTAAGGACATGAACCAGGGTAGAGAAGGTTCAGAGGAGGGCAACAAAGATGGTGCATGGGTTGCATCACAAGTCCTATGAAGACAGGTTGAAGGAACTGAACATGTACTCCCTGGAGGAGAGGAGGGAGAGGGGATATGATAGAGACATACAAGTATCTTACAGGGAGGAACAGGGTGCAGGAAAACACTATTTTAAGCGAAAAAGATGTTTCAGGACTAGAGGGCATGGGATGAAGTTGGAGGGAGGACGATTCAGAGGAAACATGAGAAAGAATTTCTTCACAGAACAGGTGGTGGACAAGTGGAACACCCTGCCAGAGGAAGTGGTGGGGGGCTGAAACAATCACGGATTTAAGAATGCATGGGATAGACATAAAGGAATTCTAGAGGGCAGGGGTAAGGGGAAACAGACTTCTAGGAAAACAAACTGAACTTACAAGCTCAAATGGGCAGTCTAGGTGGGCCATAGGCCCTTATCTGCCAACACTGTCTATGTATCTATGTATCTATGTATCTTAATCCCACGTCTGGGTACTTTCTGCAGACGCTGGCCAAGTGCCTGGGAGAAAGCTATAGGTGCCCAAAGTGAATCTGTAGAGATAAATCTGGTTACTCCAGATGGGGGGGTCTCCCACCTCTTGTCCCCAAATCCATACCCAGCCATTCATTTGGAGTCAACACCTTTCCTTTGAAACTCTCTGTTTGTAGAATGCTATCTCGAAATGTATATCACATTTAACAATCTACTGTCTTTGGTAACTGGTGTCCTGACTTGCAGCGTTCTCTAAGTGGTTATGACCATCCCTGTAGACCCCAATTGGTTAGATGCATTTCAAGTCATACACATAACTTAAAGTATTAAACTTGGCTGTCCTTTCCTGGCCCACAGTAGCAGATACTTTACACAACTGTCTTGGTGAAAACATAGGCTCTCTGCTGTTCTATTTTGATTTACTGAACACAGAATGGCAGGATCAAACAGATATGCTTTTAAATTGTTATCTATATAATAAATAACAGCAAAATGAACAACGCAATGAAACAATACAATAAATAAATGAATAAAATAATAAGTATCTAGTAAAAACAAACTGGCAGGATCAGCCACATAATTTTTTTCCAACTCAATCTCATCTGTTGTGTTGGTGGCATATATAGGAAATTCTGTTGCATGTGACCCCACACATATGTTTGTATAAACAGAACATGACATGGCCTGACTGAAGATATCATATTTATCTTCACTTACGACTAATGACATCAAGATATCTCACTCTCGGCTTCGCCACTCGTGAGATATCATGATGTCATTGGCCTCTCGTGAAGATAAATATGATATCTTCAGTCAGGCCATGTCATATCCCCTATATATACTGTGTGTGTATATGTATGTGTATATATATATTTGTTTTTTGGCACCCTGTGCTCACCAGCACCCCACTGCATTGGACTCCCACACTGCTTTTCTTTCTCCCATCAGACTCACCCCTCCCAGTGCTCCTCCGTGGCCCACTCCTATCCAGACCTCATAGTTCTTGTGAGCCAGCTTGTCCTTGCCAGGAGCCTCCACTGGTCATCCTCATGGATCTTCATCACCTGAGAACTCCTGACTTCCTTCTCCTGGTTCCAGCTTGTCCATACTGGTGCCTGCACTGTGGCGTAGGGGTGGTGTGCTGTATCAGGATTGGAGGGGAGCATGCCCGTCAAGCGAGAGAGGAGGGTGCAGGTGTGGGAAGGGGGAGAGAGGCCATCACCTGGCTTACTGGTGCAGCATTTTCCTATATTCTGTGTCCCTGCCCACCCTCCTCGACTAACTCACACGCATGCAATGGCTGGCCTGGGTGGAGGTACCTGATGACACATAGTCACCCAAGTCTACACCTCCACAAGTCATCACCAGGCACTGTTACGAGGTGGTGCTGCAAGTTCTCTCCCACCAGGAGGAGAGTGTCCAAAGGGTGCTCTTGAGCCCTCAGTTCCAACAGTTAGGAGCAGCGATACAGTGGTGCAGGATCAGTGAAGGCTGAGAGGGCAGCCAGCCCAACAGCAGCAAAACCAAAACAGACTTAGCCTGCACTCACTGAAAAGATAATAGGCAACACACAACAATTGCTGGAATCCATGACTTTATTCTGACATGCTGTCTGTCACAGAATCAAGAATTACACATCCAACATCAGTATTTATGTACACTGATAAGGTACAACTACACTTTTTGGCCTTTGGTACCAGAGTAGGAACTGAGCCTACTGTCCCAGCACTTTGCTGAAACAAGCTTCTTCAGGGGGCAGGGATAATGGGAGAGACCATGCCTTTTATGCTTGCCTCATGGTGACATCATACGTTTCATAACAAGGCAACTGGTTAACCAAGAGCTAAATCAAGTAATAGCAAATATACTGTATGTGCAGGTGCAAAAACATACTCTATTTATCATAAGCACAGGGCTGAATAAAAAAATACATATTTACAATGTAGAGCAAGGATCGCAGCACCATTAATGACTAGCTCTGGTGTGAACAAGTAAGTACATAAAATAGCAAATATGTTAATGCCACATATTTATAATGGGAGTCCGCACCTACATGGCGATCTCCAGTACAATTCTTTTTTTTTTTTTAACTCTGTATTTTTTTTTATCCATCTTACTGTCCCTACTCACCACTCAATCAGACTTCCTCTGCTTCTGCGCGGTCCTTCTTCTCCCCAGAGTCTGCCCCCAGAGTACCTGGTGCCAGATATTCCCTTTGATGCCCAGATTACCCCCCGGTGTGGGGTGGGAAGAGACCCTAACTCCCCAACTATTGATTGTGGACCTGTACAGCGGAGTCTGCCCTGATGATCCGAAAGCGCGCAGTGCGGAGTCTTCACCTAGGCGAGACATTTTTTTTTCCCCTGTACTCTTCCCCTTGCGTCGGCTTGCAATGAGGGCCAATGAGCGAGGAGATGTGGTGAGACGCACCTTCTGCTCCACCCCTCTACCGACATCTGCACCGTTCCCATGCTGCTATCTCCCTCTACTGCACCTACCACCTGGGCTCCCCCAGGTGGTGATATCACAGCGGGAGCTTGTAGGTTGTCCCCCCCAGAGAAGGAGATCAGTCATTGGGCGCTCTATCCTTCTCTTCCCCGGCCGACCCCCCGGCGGTCTGTGCTCATTCTCGAACACGGGTCACCGATTTGGTGTGAGGTAAGGCGTCCAACACCTCAGCCCTCAGCGTCACCGGGCCGGCCAGTACAATTCTTAATGGCTGCTGTAAAGTGATACATTGCAGAGATAAGAATAGAATAGAAATGCCTGGGGGTCTCACGTGATCGCCCTATGCTTCCTTGATCAGGATCTGTTTCATGGGAGCTAATTCCCAGGGGTTCCACATGATATTATGCTCCTGGCCTGATGCAGCAAGTTGAGATATAGATAGAATGTTTCAAGAAGTCACCTAGAAAGAAGAGTAGATATAAAAATTAATGCTATTGCAGTTACAGGCCATCTGCAGTTCAGTCAGTAAATTAACTAGAATGGTTTGAGATCCCACTGCCCATTGAGACACCCTGGTCTTATACACATAAACCTGTGATTCCACTCATTTTCTGTTTTTAGGAGGTGGTTCAGTCGATTCCCTCCCCTCTTTGGTGCTCTTACCCATTCCAGTCCTTTAAGCTTGAATCCCCTGGGATCAGAATCACGGGCTAAATGGAAGTGACTACCCACTGGGGTACCTCTTTTTTCATTTATAATGGATCTGTGTGTTCTGGGATTCGGGTTTTTAGATTTTTCATTGTCCTGCCAACATAGATAAAATTGCATGGGCACACAGAACATAAGCCACAAATTTGATGTCACACATGATAAATTCCCTGATCTCTGCCTTAGTGCCAGTGTGGGGGTTAGTAAACACTTTACAGGGGTGGCATACCTGCAGACATTGCACCTGTGGCACTTAAAAAAAAATTTGACTTTGGTCCTATTCTGAGTCTCTGTGCCACGGTCAAACCGGCTACGAACCAGTTTGTCAGCATGCTCAGTGCTTTGCCGGACGTGACCTTCTGTTTTGGTCCAACTGCTTTTGCCACTCCATCATCTGCTAACAGGACTGGCCAGTTTCTGTGTATAATGTTTCTTATTTTTCCCCGAAAAGTTACTGAATTGTGTTATAAATGTGACTGGTCCAAAGTTGGCTTTCAGGTCTGTTTTTTTTTCTCTTTTTCAGTAGGAAGTTATCCCTATCAAGTACACTAGCCCTGTTTCTAGATTCTTTAGCCCAACCCTGTAGCCCCATGCCACAAACTTGGTTTCAAGTTCATCTGCTTGTTGATTAAGACTACCTGTATTTAGGGTGCTACAATTCCTTCTTAGCCTACGGAACTGGCTATACAGAACTGAATTTATGAGAGCAGTGAGGTGAGCACTCAGCTTTCAGGACTGAACTTGTAGCCGTAGTCTTCTTAAAGCATTTTGCTTGAATCTTTTTTTTTGCAACAATCCCCCTTCAAAGTCAAATTTAGGAAATTCAGATCCTATCTGTCAGCCTTGAGTGTGAACCTGAGCTTTAAACTATTTATGTTCAATCATGAATTGTTCAGTCTCAGTCAGTTCTCCCTCCCAAATGCAAACAGCAATAAACCGGAGCCAGTGGCTAACTTTATTGTGATATGGGTTGACATTCTGAGCCGTCACACATAACTTCTCCCACATGCCCAAGAACAAGTTGCCATATGAGGGCACCATGGCTGCCCCCATTGCTGTACCACATATTTGTAAATACTGTCACCTTTCAAATTCAAAGAAATTGTGGGTGAGAATGAACTCAAATGCTTTTACAATTGTCTCCTGGGATTTGGGTTCTATTGGGATTTTTCTTGAGAAAGTATTTATAGGCTCAAATGCTATCTTGGTGTCGAATGGATGTGTATAGGACTCCCACATCAATACCCAACCACGCATAAGCATCCTTCCATTCCAGTGTGGCCAGTGTCTTTAAGGTGGGAATTGAGCCTGGTGACACTATCTGGCAGAAAACATCTACAAATCTGCATACATTTTCTCTCACTGTTCCCACCGCAGACACATTTATGCACCTTGGGTAAAATGTCAGTATCACGTGAAATTCCTGTGAATATATTTACATCCATTTTCTGTAAGGGACCCATTACCAATGCTATCCTGCAATAGGTAGTACATTGTTTTGAACATGAGGTTTGTGCTGCTAGACAATTTTATGTAGTTATTACCAATGGTGAGCAGGTGCAGACCATTTGTCTGTAATTATCTATTTCCAACAGTACAATATTCCTGCTCTTATCTGCAGGTTTGATAATGAAGTCATCATTTCTAGACAATTCGTCAAGTACTGCCTGTTCACCATAAGTTATATTTGTGAACTTGTGTGGTTGTTTCCTGTAAACAGGTCATCTACCTGCTTAAGTACAGCCTTTTTGAAACAAATTATTGCTGCATGTACATTGGTTGGACAAAAATTAGATTTTCCTTTGAGAAAAGGGTTTCCCTAAGGAGCTGCATATCACTTACTGATAATCTTTCTCCATTATGGTTTATATCCTTGTGCATTACTGGTACTGCAGAGTTCAGTTCTGCTCCTGTTCTTAGATTCAAATCATCTCTCTCATTTTCTTCAAGGAGGCCTTGTCGTGTATCTAAATTGGCAAGGTCCACCTTGATGAAGTCTCTAAGCCCATATTCTCCAAATGATTTGTAGTTTCAATGTTCACAATTCCCTGTTCATTTTCATTGCCTTGTGATAGCTGCTGCATTACGTCCAGAAATAAAGATGGCTCATCCCTTTCCACGTTTGCTGTACTTTCATTATAGTGCATGGTCTGGTCTTTTTTATACATGAAACGCAATTGCCACAATATTCTTGTACTACAGTTTCAAAGTTGGTGTAGTACAGTTCAAAGGTCAAAAATGATGTAGTACAGGTCAAAGTTCAGAGAAGTCGTACAGTTCGAAGGTCAAAAATATTTTTGTACTGTTCGACACAATTATGTGCAGAGAACTACATCTTTAATTATTGCTACCTTCTTTAATTCAGTTATGAATGTAAAACAATGTTTT